>OU611855.1:12980196-15957892 GCA_914767755.1 Agrochola circellaris
GAGCTTGTAGAAATTGGAGCGCGCGCGCAGAAAGCTTTTGCGTTCATAATTTTTTCACACTTGTTTGATGCGAGTAAGAAATAGATACTAGTATATACCTACAGTATTAAGTTAATACGTAGGTATGCCTATAATAAGTGCGAATGCAATAGGTAACAGGACTTTCTGTAAGTACTTATTTGGCATTATGAATAAAATAAGGATCTATCGAATTATTTAAATTGTTGTCATGTTAAAACAATAATGATTAGATCGATGCTCATCTCTGTTACGTTTATGTGCATAAAGACTTGCTAATTTAAAATTCTTGACTACAAATGCACATGCATATGGATTGATGGCCTGATGAATGTTATTTAAATAAGTAGGTAAATGCAGATAGGTTTCTGAAGAGGTAAGGAGAGGTGAATTGTACCTAACTACCTACTAGGTAGTACCAACACCAACATTTTGCCAGTTTTGTTTAAGGAGGATCCGCGAAATTCTCTTTGATTTTTTGCAATTTGTAGCTTAGTGTCAGATTCTATTTTGATCAAAATAAGGAATGATTCGCGACCATAATAAATATGTATTTACAAAATAATAATTACTAGAATCATTAGCACATCTCTCTAAGTTAGATTTGTCCTCAAATGAAAAAAAAAAGTACCTAATTCAATGGAACAAATCAAACTTAGAGAGATGTATTATTATTGACTCCGCCCGGCTACTGAGAAATACCTAATGGTAATATGCTGTACTCGACTTGGGGATCATACCCTCCAGGGTATGATCCCCAAGTCGAGTACAGCCCTATGCTCAGCTGTTGCACTCACGGCTTACGTATATTACGTTAGACGAAAAGATAGACCTACGAGGTGGGAAGCAGAAACAAATGGGAGAGCGGAACAAGTTCTAATAATTTTTTTATTTTGGTTTATATTTCTGAGCACAATAAATGTTTCTGCATTTGTTTTTTATTCATACTATATCTTAATAAAGGAGATTGAGCTAATCTGACATGACATCCAATAGCGTTAAGATAGATCTCTTCAAGGATAATATCTCTTATTTCTTCTCTCGATTGTTAGTCGCAGAGCTTTAATGTGAGTAATTATGTATTATGTTAATTCTGGGATTTTGCCAAATAATTAAGTTATACCTTTAAACCCATAAACGACCATTTTAAAACATTGGCATCCTAGATCTATAAGTCGTTTCTTTCAGTAACAATTTTTTGAAGAGTCGGTCGTCCGGAGAGGTCGTTGAACCTGCCGCATCTCCCAATACCGTTATGATACCTATATTTCATTGAAAATATCTCATGTGGAAGAACATTTGTTACCGCACTACGCCTTGTCTGAATTATTAGTCTGTTCGGAGTTAAATCTTCATAAATGTGACTTTAACAGCGAAACTTAATTCTCGTGATAAATTAAATCTATACATATAAACTATGACGCTATTTGCTATGGAGGATGAGCAATATAATTTTCGGGTGACCACTGAAAATTAGCGCTGTGCTGTGGGTCTCCATAGCACAGCATCATGCTGAGTGGAAGCCTTCTTGTCACAGTCATGACGTGCCAGCAGCTGCCGACTATTTCTGTTTTGTGCTCGTTATTGTATTTAAATCTATTGTGTTTCATTTTCTTATTTTCTACTCGAGTTTATCATCTTTTTTTTTATGCACGTGTTTCTGTGACAAATAAACTTATTTTTCTTTCTTTCTTTTCTTTCTTTCAATATTACATTATGTTGGTATTCTTCGTTCCAGCATCAGGCAAATTCTACCGGATAGATTGTGTTAAAATTTTGGATAGATATTCCCGATAAGTCTGGTCAAACTGTAGGGTATAAACTATCACGCTGTTTGCTATGGGGGATGAGCAATATTACATTCTGTTTGTATTTTTCTCCGCAAATTGTAAATACGATTGCTTTGCAAACCTGACGTTGTAAGTTCGATTCCCGACTACTTATTTGTTTAGTTTTTGTAATACGATTTTTTTATTTTATTATTTATATATTAGTCCGTAGAAATTATTAATTCACAAAAAAAGGAAAACTAAGTAATCTATGGGAAACTGCTACGTCACAAGCACTTTACAATCACAAAACATTCAAGGTTGTGTTCTGATCATTTTAGAGGTTCTCCTTGAGAACCTATTTCCATTGGTAGGTACTTATATATAATTTTATGGTTATTTAGTGCCAAGAAAATTACTGAACTTGGGTGCCCATTGTCACCTATTTAGAAGTAAAAAAACCCTGTCCGATCCGTGAGACTCTTGATAGATATCGTACTGAGAGTATATTTATGTGGAAAAATTCAGGAAAAAGAAAAAAAAAATCACCATTTTTTTTTCAATGGGTTATTTACCGGTCTGCTCCTGTCCTTATTACATTGGGTGCAGGCGGCCATCGTTTACCTACGGGGTACCTATCTAAAAGTCATAACTTATGAACCATAGAGAAAATATGCAAATTTTTAATGGATTTGGGTTAATTTTTGTACTGAAAATGTGAATTTTAAATAGTTTTTGTTTTTTTCCAATAATACCTTTTTTTATATTACATTTTGTTAATGTTAATGCAGTATCTATGTGCCCCTTTCGGATCATCATATTGTATAACTTAGGTAAGGCTGTAGGTCAAATAAGAAAAGGAAAAAAAAAAAGGAAAATGAGAAATATTAAAGAAGGAAGGAGAATGGATAATTTCTGTATTTGAGGTGCATTTATAAAAAAAAGTCTGATTTTAATACTTAGGCCGCAATTAGAGTAACCACGGAGCTTGAGTAAGTATTAACGCAAGGGGCTATTATTTACAAGGCTCTTATTCAGTTAATTAATTCCAAGAAAACATTTTCATTTTTACCGACTTCAAAAAATGTGAGGGTCTCAATATGGTTTTTTTTAACCCTTCACCGCATCGATTTTTTTAATCCTTTAGGAAGAATATATGTCAGTATAGGGCATTTTTAGGTCCCCAAAAAAATATTTAAAAAAATATAGAAGACCATGTAAAAAACATACATAGGTAAAAAGGGGTAATAGTAATTGTTCCAAATATGGAACGCCGTGCGTACTAGTTCTATAACTCAGACGTTTCAAATTTGGTACAACATGCGGTGTGATCAAATTATGTATAACTAATTGAAAAACAGGAATTTTAAAATTAAAAGATTCAACGTGAAACTATGCCTAAGTACTTAATAAAAAAATATATGTGTGAAAGTTTTTAAAACAGTTGCGATCTTTGTTGAAACAAAGATAACAACCACACTTTTCGCACATCACTTGGGATTTCTGTTTGCTTCCTTCCATTTTACATCTTTGGCGATCGGTTTTCCAATCGGGCCAGCGCAGCGGTTGAACCCGTCTCCAGCTACTTCCATTGAAGGTAGTTCTATGCGTCGCAGTAATAACCTGAAAGTATAAAAAGATCTTACGCTGCATAATGTTCCCGATTCGGAACTTGTAAATGATTGATTGGAGCGCATGTTGTTCCATATTTAGTGATAAAGTATTGTGGTCTAACACTGCATAATGTTCCGGATTTGGAACTGTCAAACTATGACTGGAGTGCATAAAGTTCCATACTTGGTACTACAAAAAACATAACAACTGCATGGTGTTCCAAATTGGGAACATTTAAAAAATGGTTTTATTCACTACATATATTATGATTTGAACTTACTTCTTTTGCCGGTGGGTCCATTGTTGTATCAGGTGAATCTTTCAACCGACGGTATGCGGTAAAGGGCTGTATGTTCGGGCTTAAACCCTCGTGCAGACTAGCGCGACGCGACTCGAACAATACAATTTCTAAGAAAACTTCACGGTATAACAATAACCAGCAGTGCTATTCTGTAACCATCTCTCCGTGAAAACTTAGATGAAGTGAGCGTGGAGTGAGCTGTCATTCCACAGGGATTGACACTATTGACAGCTCACTTCACCCAAGTTTTCACGGTGAGATGTTTACAGAATAGCATGGCAGGTCGGGTCACGCTGTGGCATCGCGCTAGTCTGCCCAAAACTTAACTCCGTCATTGAAAGACGGTTTTGCAAAATTCTTTTTTGTTGAAAGGGTATGCTTTCAAGGTGGTCCAATATAAATTTTATTCTTTGCTTGGGTACTTTTTGAGTTAGCTTCATTTAAATACGTATTTTTCCCACTTTTAGGGATAATTACTTCCTGTCATTGTTATTTACATACCAGGTAGGTAGGTAGTGGTATTCGCATTTGTGTGGGGTAGGTACCATAACAGCAAAAAAGTGAAAAATAAAGACGAAAAAAAAACAACAGACTTCCAAAAAAAAAACAGCAGTTACCTATACCTAAAGTGAAAAATTACTTTATTTCGGAAGTCGGTGGCAAAAAACGAATATTGAGAACCAAAGACACCGACTTTCAAAATAAAGTTAGGTATTTAAACATTGTAGTATTTTTTTTTGAAGCCGGTTGTTCTTTTTTTAATTATCGTACAGCACATTTTAGCAATGTTGGAACGGGCTTTGCTTCAACGATAATTCTAGCAGGCGTGCAGGTATAATTCTGAAAGGCGTTAGGCGGATGATAATGATAATAACATGTTATGGTTTTCAACAATAATCATCGAAACAATTTTAATCAAATACAAATAAGAATAAACAAAGAAACAATAAACATTCACTGTTATAGCAGTCATAGAATCAATTGTTTAATCATTCGAATACAGGACGTGAAATGGAACGCAGTCAAAGACAAGCGGCTTTTTTTCTCAAATCAATATGGCGTTAGTAAACGTCAAGTGAAGTGTGGTGTTGTGGTCCGTGTCGTTTATTTAGTATTTTCCTAAACCATGGCTGGTTTCACGGAAAACGCGTTAGTTCGTAAGCTCCAAGAATTGAATTCGAGTCAGCAAAGCATTCAAACACTTTCCTTGTGGCTGATCCATCACAGAAAACACCATGCCGTAGTTGTAAAAACCTGGTTCAAAGAAATACTAAAAGGTAACCTACAATATTATTTGCTTACTATTTTATATGCGGTTTAATATACAAATCAACGGTTCATCATTTACTGACCGTAAAATTCTTGAGAGAGGAGAATTGCTGCTAATGGTTTTTGCGGACATTATTTGATCGACCAATTGTCTCACTTTTGTTTGTTTTGCGACCATAGAATAATCTAGTCATTTGAATGCTGTTTGGGATGTTAAACACTATGCATTTCTTTTTTAAATGACGTTTAATCAATATACGTTGACCACACAACAAGAAACAAAAAACCCCTACTTATCACATGCCAGTGCACTGATAACAAAATGTACATTTCGCATTTGAGTTTCTAGTATCACGACTTACTTTGTTGATCCAAATGATGAAATAAAAGTTCTGCATTTGATGCAATGGTACACACACACACACACAAGCATTTATTTGTGGTTGTACATTCTTGGCAAGTCACTAAATTGATCTTCATCCCAATATCTATAAGTTGATCTGTGAAGAAATGATGCTACTTATTCTATTATATTGGTATTTTTTCTGCTAATATTAAGACAGCTACTTGTGGTATTCTGCACCTGTAGATTCTAGTGTAGAAAATTATTTTAACACATTTTACTGGAACTAGACAAAAATAATCATTATAATCACAATTAAACATTAATCAATCATTATAATCATTACTTACACATGTGTATTAAAACTGGGTAATTTTTATATATTTTTCCATATTATTCAGTCTTAGTTCCCAATAAGATAATGGTGAAGCTGGATAACATAAGACTAGCCACTGTTAACATTGGTGACATCTTTCTTAAAATATTTAAAAAGGGTTTATTGGGGTTTTGTCTACCATATAAAAATGCAACTCACCTTATTATTCTGTATTTATTTAATTTATTTATTGAATATGGGAATCATTTAAAGATATACAAAAATTCTGGACTGCCGGGAGTAAGTCCAAACTCTTATTTATTATTTTGTTGTCTATTCTTTATGGAGTTTTTCTTTACAGCCAAAGACAGCAAGCAGCTAACATTCATGTACCTTGCTAATGACGTAATACAGAACAGTAAAAAGAAAGGGCCAGAGTACGGAAAGGAATTTGGAGAAGTGCTGAAGGAATCCTTCAAGCACATGGCCAAGACTGGAATAAACACTAAGACTAAACACTCGCTGCACAGAATACTCACTATCTGGGGGGAGAGGGGGGTGTACGACTCACAGAAGATACAGGATTTCAAGGAGGCTGGTGAGTTTATTTCTAAATCTTGTACAGTTGCTATAAATATGCTGTCTAAGTTTAATTATTATCATGGAGTATTGGTGGGATAGACCAGACTGCAAAAAACAAAACTAAGTAATGCCATGACTTGTAGGCAGGTTTGGGTGATGTTCATCTTGTAATAATTTAATAATGCAAACAATAAAAAAAGCTTGTAAAAAGGTACTGTACGAAACTTGTCTTAAATTCATTTTTATTTTACAGCTGTGTTTAATATATTTACGATAACCACTATGTTACATAACACTTATTGTTTCGATATTTTAGATTATTATGGTGATAAACTAGTAATATTTTATCAGCGTGGCAAATTGTATTTCACTGAACAAGTGGAAGAGCTATAATTTACAATATTAGTTTTTCTTGTTATATTTTGGGAATAGATTTATTTATTTATAGCCTTTTTTCAGAGTTATAGTTGTATATTAAATAAAAAACGTTTAATCTCAGTTCTGAGTCTCTGTGTGACCTTTGGCAAAGGCCTCATCCAACCCCAACCAATTCCCCCTGTTCCTTGCCTGTCTAGTCCATGTCTTTCCCTCCGTCTTCACCAAGTCATCCTGCCATCTTTTCAAGGGTTTCCCTTTCTTTCTCTTCCCCACCCTAGGGTACCATAGGGTAAAAGCTCGTACAGACCAGCAAGACGCGACGCCGCGCCGCGACTCGATACAATTTCTAAGAAAACTTGACGGTATAACAATAACCGGTGTCGCGTCGCGCTGGTCTGCACGAAGCTTTACCTTTTAGTTCCAATTTTCTTCTCCCCTGACAGTGTGGCCGATTTAGAATGAGAAGATTAAAATGAAGATGGACCCTTCATTTTAATCTTCTCAGTTTTAGTACCTTGTGTTTTTGTCGCCTTATTTGATTGTACAGTGATTGATTCTTTCTATGTTTTTTTCCGCATCATTGGGAACAAATAACTAGAGGAAATTTCTATTTTGTCTGTAAATCCCATGTTTTGTAGTTAGCTGTGTAACTGGCAAATAAGTCAATTTGAATGTTAACTTATTTTCAGTAAAAGCTTACACTAATGACTAAACAAATACCAATGCTTGGAGATTCTTATTCACAATTTGCTTCACATTCCAGTGGATCCCAACGACGCTATTCCTACAAAGAAAGTGAGTAAGAAACGCAAGTCAGCTGACGTGGAGGTGGTGAGCAAAGAGCCAGAGAAGAAGGCGAAGATCGAGGTTCGCGCGAAACAGGAGCGCCGTCGCAGCGAGACCAAGGAGGTCGACGGGCATTTGGAGACGCACACCACGCTCAGTCCCAAGACGCCGCCCGGAGACCCGCCTGAGCCTGAGGAACTCATCAAGGTAATATAAAACAGCTACAAAAAACCTCGGACCTTATGTATGGATCGTAGCAGGTGGCGATCTGTAGTATCTGCCTGCTCCAATGGGAAGAAGGCGTGAGTTTATGTATGTATGTAAAAAAAAATTGTGTACCCAAATAGATAGATAGAATAATCTCGTTGTACACTATAACAAATTACCAATAAGAACTTTTGAGAGTTACATAGTATGTTACAATGGGCGGTTTTATCGCCAAAAGCGATCTGTTATAGACAAACTTCGCTGAATTTCATGGTGGCACTTTACATCGCTGTTCGGTATTCGCGTTTTTTCCTGTGTTTTATTCGGCTATATAGTATAGAAGTCCGAATAACTCGAACACATGTACAGCGAATATGCCGAACATTACTGCGCAAGCCATGTGTAAACGAACTTATTCGGTATATTCGCAATTCTTTGATATGTGACCAAAAACCGACAACCGGCGGATACGAGTGTTCGTGTATTTGCGTATTCGTTATAATCGTGAAAAGTAGGCAAATATATGCATAGAGTAACACCACATTGTCGTTTTTGGGCCAAATAAGACGAAAACGCTAACACGAATAGCCATGTGACCATCACCATCATAGAGAAGGCAGTGAGCCGCAGAGCAGTGGTGGCGCAGTGGTATCGGCCCCGACTTACGAGTTGTAGGTCGTGAGTTCGAACCCAGGCAGGCACTTTATTTTGTGTGTTTTATTACATCACCACTGCTCTCAAAACGGTGAAGGAAAACATCGTGACGAAACCGGCATATCCTAGAACCAAAAATTCGAAGACATGTGACAGCTACCAACCCGCACTGGGCCCGCGTGGTGGGTGCGAATATTATAGGCTGATTATGCTAAATATAATAGAAATTAGCGACGATTTCTTACCGCGCCCTGGATTTTCTACTCTCAATGTCCAGTTGAGCGTTGATCATCCAACAGAGCGCGTTGAAAAAGCGCGCTGTTGGATTTTCAAGTCTCGACGCTAAGCCGAGCTTTGAAAACCAGGGCGCGGTAAAAAACAACGTCGTGTTAATGAAGCGAACGAGGGCTTAGTCCATATATCTAAATAGTATCTAATGTATACTTAGCTAACCAATTCTAAAAGCATTGAATTACTAAGCTTAAATAGCCACAGAAGCGCTAGTTGACCGTCTAATAGATGTTTTAACATGATTAAACATTAATTTTAATAAGAAAATAATTTGATGGCATTAATAGCCAATTCAAAGTAATTTATTTGTTAATCGAATAATTTTAATCACAGATACAAGTGCTTAATTTATGGTTGTCAGGAAACGAAGTATTAACAAGGTCGTTTTTGTTTGCAGTCACTGCTAGAATTAGAGGCCAGTGCGTCGAGCGACGAGGCAGTACGGGAGAGGATCGCGTCGCTCCCGCCGGAAGTGTCCGAAGTCCAATTATTGTCTAAGTTAGAAGGTAAAACGACACCCTATCACTGCATCAACTTTGTAATTAATCTTGAATCAAGACTGAGCCTCTTTTCGTACGCTTTGGCTGCCGGGTAGCCGGCGCCGTGCTGGTGTCGTGCCCGGCGTGGCAGGGTATAGAAAAATATACAAGCTTGGATTAGCAATACATTTGCTGCTGGGCATCCGGCGTCAGCTAGCCGACAGTATAAACGTGTGAAAAGGGGTGACGTGCTCGTCAATATTCTCGAGATATCTTATTGAAATAAAACTGTGAAAAACGAAAATAAACGGTAACATTTTGTACTTTTGTTTCATTTCTCTTAATGACATAGTAGTCAACATTCTGTTTATACTTAACTCAATTTTTGGTTTTTCATAGTTTGTATTATTGAAATTATATTGCGTGATTATTTTAGTTTCTGGAGTGTATTGTCTCATCCAAAGATATTTAATTTTTTATCAGATTATTTGTAAGCATTGACTGTGTTATAAATGAAACAGAAAAATAAGTTAATTATTGATTGTGTTCCTTCATATATTTCCTAAACACTGTTTTTATGTAACTAGTAGATAAAAATTATTGTAAAACTATTTATGACTGTTAATAAAGAATATTGATGATATGCCCTGTGTATTTCACTTATTCACTGATATGCCCAAATTGGTTAATAACTTACAAATTAACTGATTTTTCCAACAAATTAAGTTTGTGAAAAGATTTGTCATTGTTTAATTTTTTTTGAATTTTCATTAAGTACATGATTTTCGGAGAATGTTCCAAACTGCTTCAAGAAAATCTTTTTTTATGAAAGTAAATGTTGTGATCTTAGTAGACTCACCACTGTGTAATACAGACAGCTTGTATGAAAACACAGTCAATGCACAAAACTAACTAAGTAAATGGTTCATAATTATACAAATTTTATTAGAAAAAATATATTTCACAAAGTAAATCTAACCTAAATAATAAACCTTAGTAATATTGTAATTAATAATTGCCCTGCGTTCACAATTTAGTTTCCAATTTATGTTTTCTCTACAAAACTTCATTTTTTTACGACACTTTCATGAGTACTATACTCCATTTGAAATAAGATTAGACATATATAACTAAACCTTTTTTACAGTCCGTTCAACCGATTTTGACTTCTATTGCGTTGGTGGCACGACAAATGGCAGCTGCAGTAAACAGTTGGTATTGTAACCACTCTTTTGCTTTTAATGCCATCCTTATACCTACCGGTATAGAAGTCAAGAGTTTGTTGTACGTAAAAAAGGTTTGTTTAAATGTCTAATCTTATTTTAAACGGAATATAGTAATTCTGAAGTAATAAACAGAATGTCTCAACTATGTGTACTAGTCATTCAGAAAATCAACGTCAAATGGAAACAAAGATTTGAATAGACTTTACACCTTTATGTAGAAAAAATCAAGTACTCTTTTCAAGTAGGTAATGGAACCTTCTTCTTCTAGATAAAGAGGCGGCGGTGAGTCTGAGTGCTGTGGTGAACTCTGCCGTGGACCTGCTGGCGGAGTACAACCTGAGGCTGAGTGAGGAGTTGGAGAAGAGGCGCAAGGTGGCCGCCATGCTGCGGGACTTCGCGCAGGCGCAGCGAGACCTCGCTAAACAGGCGGAGACTAGACTAGAGGTAACGCAACGCAAACTTTTCGATGATAAATTTCCGGACAGCCGCGTTAATTTGCTGCCAATCATGTATGACAAATTCTCAAACCTCCTTGTAGCCCACTTCTTTATTTTGGCGTCGTCCATTAATCACAGGATGTTTTTTAACAACTTTTTAATCTCCCCCCCCTCGCCCTGGTGATGTGATACGTGGTGAGGTTTAAGACACCCGAGGGGGGGGTTACCTCCCCCGTATATTTCGTGAATTTTTCCAAATCGGGAGGGGATCCCCTTTCGAGCCTCACGTGATTAATGGACGATCCCTTTGAAGAAAGATTACAATAAGTATTTTAAAAATATATTGGTAAGCCGAGCTGTCCATCCTCTTGACTTAATACAAGATTAAAGGAGAATGCCAAAGTTTCCTACAAGACTCGGCCAGAACCGACAGAGATGAACTATATTTCATAAAAAGGGAAAATAATTATAGAATTTGATAATATAATTAGATTTATATTGGAACTACACCAAAAACAGTTATAGTGCTTTAAAGTTGACCACTTAATACTTCTGATTTTAACGATAACATGAAATAAACTATTAAGTGATTAATTAAATGAATGACTTAGTTTAAGCAGATTATCGTCGTATATAAATGTTTTTATATTAAAAATATACATAAAACATACTTAGATTAGAATATATGAAAAAAAAACAACAACACGCCGATGAAGTGAAGTCAAACTTTTTGACAATGACAAGGACCACAGACAAAACACAAGTTGTTTTACAACATTATAAGGTATTAATAACATTATAAGGTATTAGGAATAAACTATTCTAAACATTATCGATCATCGGATTATTTTTAATAAAATTATTACATCACTTTATAATATTATTCATAAATATAACTTAACGGTATTTATTATTAAAAGAACACACAGGCTCTTTTTCTCCGAACCGGAGACAGTTTGCCAAAACCGTCAAACCCCACCGAATCGACGACGGTGAGTCACACGGGTTAGATCTCATACTTATCCACCTTATGTGCGTTTTTTCTTATGCACCTATGGGGTATCATGCGACATTCAAGGATAAATAATAAAAAAAAACTAAAATGATAAATGACGTTTTTTTTTCATCAAATGACTTCTCCCGCTCTAGGCGGAGCGGAAGGGCGTGTCAGACTCTTACTGACTAAAACCCACCCGTGTTCCTTCACTTGCCTGTACGTTGACGCTAACGCTAACTTGACAGTTAAAACGTCACAAAAGGGGCAGGACTTTATCTTTATTCATATTTATATTATTGTAATCGATTTGCATATGCAATTTCGTATCGATATTATTTTATTTTGGTATTGGCAACATTTCTTCTTGAAATTGTAGCTATGAAATGTGTTGTTAAATTGACAATTAGTTGAATAACTTTTTTAAATGAGTTTTCAGCGGTTTTATATAAATTGTATAATTGTTACTATTTTCTGTTATGAATTATCATTATTACAGAAAGTCTGTCGGACGCTACATGATTCGAGCCTATTCTTGTCATTGTCCTTTAGCTTGCGAAACTCCACATACGTGAAAGGTGTTGTTATCTGATAAAAACGTATTCTTTGTCAGACACCACTGCAAATGTCTAGGCAATGTTTTCATGGATATACTAAAAGACCAACTAAAAAACCCCTTTTCCCATTCCAGGAATACAACATAAAACTGCAAAAGATTTACGCGGTGAAAGCGGAAGTGAAGTCACACATAGAGAACTTACCGGACGTCTCCCGTTTACCGGATGTAACGGGCGGGCTCGCGCCGTTGCCGTCTGCCGGTGACTTGTTCAGCATCTAAGGATGTGGAGACACGACTCACGACCAAGAAAATGCACTTACACTGTCACGTATTTAATTGTATAACCTACAGCACGCGTAGCATGACAACCATAGGGTTTTAACTACGGGTTTTGTCGACGGAAGAATAGACAAAATGTCAGATTGTGATTGTTTATCTGTAATTTTGTCTATTCTTTCGTCGACAAAACCCGTTTCTATTGTGGTCATGCTAAGCGTGCTGAGGTAAACTTTTTCCTTGGCTGTCTAAGGCCGGGATCAAATTAAAATAGGTATCAAAACTCCGGTATGAATATCGACATGTAAACACGATAAAACAAAAAAAAAACTACCTGCTGCTGGTAGTGAAGTTATTTGATACCCATCACATCTGCGGAGTTTCGCTAACTAATTTAATTTGACCTTGTATAAACGGCTCTTAGCACGCACTTTGGCTAAGCGTTATTCCTGTCACTGTCGTCAACTGTCAAACTACAAGTTCAAGATGGGACGGGAACATGTCTAAGTCAAAGGGCCTTATCACACTGGCAATTTGCGAGCGAGTTATCAGCGAGGCGATTGTTCAACGCGCTCGCTGCGTGTGCGCAACGTGTTCGCCGGGTCTGTATAACGAGTGTGCAAGGGAGTGTGAGACAAGGGAGTGTACAATATTGTGGAAACGTGGAGAACACGTCGCGTAATTGCGGTTAGCTCGCTTCGCACCCGAAGAGCACGTTCACAGATCGCCTCGCTAGAAACACGGTGTCAAATCGTCAGTGTGATAACGCTCAAAGCACGGGCTATGTAACGTTTATAGATCTCCTACTACTACGCCTTATCTATGACTGACTAATTAATTTCACGTCGTCACTAATTACTCCGGTGTAGATGAGAATTTATGTAAACGATTGGTTCATGCCTTCTCCTATGCAATGATTTATAATTGGAAGTGCAATTCCTGTACCTTTCTGAAAATTTTGACACTACTTCTGTGCAATCTATGACAGCTAATAAAAACAGACCTGCACGCGTAGCATGACCGCCGTAGAAACGAGTTTTGTCGACGGAAGAATAGACAAAATGACAGATTGTGATTGTTTAACTGTCATTTTGTCTATTCCTATTCTTCCGTCGGCAAAACCCGTTTCTACTGTGATCATGCTACGCGTGCTGTGCTAGCTTCATTTTTAATCTCTGTTATGTATGAGGTAGTAAATAACATGGGATTCTAAAGTATTAATTAGGCGATAATATCGAATTGCTCAATGTCTCAATGTTGATATGCATGGTAGAAACAGGTGTTGGGACTTGGATAAATTGTTGTTTTGCCATCCTCTTAAATCTTAGTCACGATTGTTTAGTAAATTATGTATAAAGACTAAAACATTCTTGTTTACTATTTCATGCTCGATGGTGTGTCCAATAGTCCAAAACGTAACAGAAATTGTAAATTTTCATTATGCTATGTTTTCTATTATATTTCGCGAACCTGCCACACCCAAAAAGAGGTTGAACTTGGAGGTAACTTTAGAATAATAGTATAAACCATTTGCCGTACTTTGATTGGTCGACGCGTGTTGCTGCCGTGTCTTGCCGCTCAATGTTTGAACACACCTTTACACGGTTCCTCTGCAGTAGTTAAGAGATCTTTTAGGGGAGAATATTGTCGTTGTAAACAGTATTTTCTTTTTGTGTAATCTGTAGTAAAAAATAATATGGACCAAAGGCCTGAAAACGTTGACGGGACAGACTGAGACGTAGGCAAAAACTGGGTGGTGTGATGTAACTTAGGCGAGGCGAGGTCTATGTCTTGCAGTGAACTGCAATAGGCTAATTTGATTGATTGGACAGTTGTAGCACAGATGTATTTTATTATAACGACTGTATTCTCTCCTAAAAACAGCCCCAGATATTAAAAGTCATGGTGTAAAATTCTACACTTTTCTGCGGTAACGTCTAAGTGCATTTCAAAGTAAAAACAACTTTTACGTTCAGTTCGGATTCCAAGTAGTAGCTGACGAATCTGTCGTGTTATTTTGCAACATTAGCAAATCTGAAACATAGATATAGTCGTTGGAAATCATGAACGCGCATAATGTGACTTTAGACATTGACATAAGCTTCAAATTGCAGTAATTGACGCGTGTTCATGGAATACAACCACTAAGTGAAGTGTATGGTCATGTATTTTCACGGGAATGACCGGACAATATAGATACAGCCCTTTCAGTTAATTTACCTCTGTCAGTAGCAACCCAACAGCAACCTTATTGTAACGAATATAAAGATCACTGTCAGTTTGACAGACTTGTCAGTGTCAGCAATCCAATTGCAACTTTATGGCAACGAGAATAAAGCTCACCGTGATTTTGAAAGTTGTGCAAAATCAGTGGTAAAATAACTGAAAGGACTGTTCCTATTATTTGTTGATGATTGACGCAATATCCATTGAGGTACGTATTTTATAAAAAAGACTAAAATCGTGAATGTACTGATTTTGAATAGGTAAAATACCAGAAATATATTTTTTGTCTAGCGTAAAATTCCGAATTGACGGTACGGTACCGGATTGTACGTGATGAAATTCAGTTTGATTACACAATATAGTATTGTATAGATAATAACATAAAAAATACTTAATGCATTATCATACACTTCTTATAATTTAATTATAATCGAAGTTTGCCTTACTTTAGCGAATAATCGCCTTATCATTCGCATATAACATAGTGGTATGTTATAAAAAATCGAATAAAATCGATTTTAGGCATCTCTTCCGTATGAAAAGTGGGTAGTGTATTTATGTTACTCTAATAATGATTTGAATTGTCTAACTTAGGATCCGTTTTCCACTCCAGTATTTACCCTGCTCATTTTGTGATGATTTGTATGACACATTTTTACTTTCATGTATCTTAACTAACTTCGTAAAATTGATATCGATAATAATTCGGTGTTAAAAGATTCGATACATGAATGTAATGGCACAGCTCTAAAGCATTTGTCATGTGTCATGCATAATCATAAAAAGAACATAAAATTTTAGTAGTTACTAAAAGTTTGTGACTCGAAATATGTGGACTTGCAATATTTTAGTAACACCAAGCCATAAATTGAGCCGTTTAGTGTATCCAATGTCTTATTTTATTCGATTGTTATGTTTGAAGTCGTAAGATTTAGCCTAAGTCCACATTTCCATACTTTATCCCTTAATCTTGCTAATTGGCAGGCAGTGCAACAATATGTGTTTATTGTACAGGGTGGTAATTTGAGAAGCTAGCATCTGCCCTTCATTACCACCCTGTATATTATCTATAGAATACTTTATACATGATTGTGTATATTTTACATTCATCTTTGATGGATAAATCTTATTCTGCACATTTTAATCTATTTGAATACTGCTATGCGCGCTGGTTTCGCTGTCTTCCGCAAATATTATTTAAAGAGTTTAATAATGTATTATTTTGGTATACAAGTACACATGTATCAATGAATTGATTAAATTACTAGCACTAGTATAATTTGCTCAGAAAAATGTTTATTTTAGAAGGTACTTGTAGACTTAAATCCAGAGTACACCATGTACTTTTTCAATCACTAGCCAAAACATTATTTAAGTAAATATTTGCAAACACGACAAATCTACTTTTGATTACATTTGGTTCAAGAAAAGAACTTTTGTGTGGTCACTGATAAAGAACCCTGTATCACACTTGTTTATAAAACGATGTTTATTTTAATTATTGAGTGCTTTTCGTTGTTAAATTTCACGTAAAAATGTGATTATTTCGTCAAGTTCGGCTATGTATTCAAGGTTTGATCACTTTAAACCAAATAATAGCGTAATTTGGTGCGATTAGTTAATTTATTTAGCTACCACGAATCCACTATGTATAGCTAGATATTATAGACTTAAATGAATGAATAGAATTTGTTATATTAACAATTTTGATCTTTTATTGGTTCAACCCCCTCGTACTATTAAGCTATTTAGAATGTAAACCAACTCTGATGATAACAGACCGTTCACTATTACTTGTCTCTTGCAGTCATGTCGGCACTATCGTTTGTCAAGCTTAGTCTTTATACTAATAGAGTTCAAAATAGCTTGAAAAGCAATAGTGCCAGCGTGTCGGCAAGGGACAAGTAGTGAACGGTCTTGTAGTTTATAGTTTTGGAGAACTGCGGATACTTTTTTGTAAACCTCCTCGGATTCCTTCATAAATGCATACTCTTTGATGACTACAAAAAAGTCACTGTCAATGACTATGTATACTTTGACACATGTCCATGATGTCAGAAACATTTTCGAAAAAATATTAATTATTTAGATATAATTTCCTTTTGAAAATGAGTGAAAGCGTGGTCAGTATATTTTTTTTAGTAAATACTTATTTGTAAAACAGAATTGATTGATAAACAATAATGTTATTCCTGATTATTTCAGAGCACTCGCACTAAACCGAGCGAGTCTGTCGACACTGAATCTACTGAAAGTCCACTGGTAATATATGATTTTATTACTTTGCTGTTACTAACTGTACCCTAATTACGTAATACACGATCAATCAGAATCTGAATCGTTTTGAAACAGATTGCTAATCCATTGCTTCGTACGTTCGAAAAAAAAATCGTTCGTAAATAACACAATGAATGTTGTTGACCTGTCAAATTGAAACAGATAGTCGGAATTGTCAACGAAAATGTGTTGCGTAATTAGATAACAGGTCGTATGTACAAATATCTGCGATGAGAGAAGGAACCATGGACAACATCTGTTGATGAGTCGAAATAGTGGCGCAAAACAGAGGGACATGGCATAAGTTCAAGCAGGGTTTGTGGTGGGTTACTAAGAATAGGTCTTACGGGTCGAGGGTTCAGCTCAGTGCTGACCACCTGGCTTTCTACCAGCAAAATTGAAATGAGGCTTTGGCTTGGCAGTAATGTCTTGTGGCATTCATGGGGAACAAAAGTTTCACAACATACCAGCAACATGCAGGTAATATTTGAATGAGAAACATTTTACCACCAACGCAAAATAATGTTTTTTCACCTCAATTTTGGGGCTTAATGTAGATGTCGTAGGATGATTTGATAATTCGAATTTTCGCTAAAACCCTAGGGATATTGCGAAAACACGGATAATTAGAAAATGGTGAAAAATTCTGCGAGCAACTTGGTTGAAATAGGTTAGGTTAGAATTGTGACTAATCGCGGGCGAGCCGAGCGACCGAAGCAAGCGGTGCTGCGGCAGCTGCCAGCGAGCGCTGCTTCCAAGTTGCTCGCAGAAATGATTTTTCCATTTAATTATCCGTGTTTTCGCGAAAATGCGAATATGACTAACAACTGGCCATACTGTACATTTGTCTATCCCTATTACCCCAGTTACACGACCGATGGACGAACAACATAAGTTACCGCCAGCTAGTGTTATCCTCCAGCATCGGTATATTCCAAGTATGGTGGCACCCCTACCTCTACGACTTCCGGAAGCTACTACCCTTCCTGTTCCTGTACAATGTGTTCAGCATAGTGATCGGATATCCGCTGTTTTATCTGGAGCTCGCTTTAGGAGTGGTCACTAAAAAGAGTGTGCTTAAATGCTGGGATTTGTCGCCTATGGCAAGAGGTAGGTGGAAAGAACAAGTTAGTTTGTATAAGTTATTTAGAGATTGATTAGAATACTGCAAAATTTTTGAAGTTCTTTGAATTAAGTTATAAAACTAAAAGATAAAAGTCATCTCTAAAGGTATAAAAAAGACACAGACTCTATCATGTCTTGTATAGACCTTTTTAGATGACTTTTTTGTCGTAGTTAGGTTTTAGTTTTTTTTATTTAAGGGTTAAAATTTTTGTAATGTGCTAATTAAGTTGGGTATCAAGTGCCCTTTCATTTGATACCCAACATGGCATAATTAAACAAATTTATTTTAGTTCATCGGTTGTCCTCTAGACGGCGCCATATTAAATTTAATGTGACGATACATCATTTGTCAAATTATGATAAGTTGTTTAGAAGTTATGAGGGAACAGATGATCATACATACATAGATACCGGTCAAATCATAACCCTCCTTTTTTCTTCGCCGTAGTCGGGTAAAAAATTATGACAATTTGCCCTGCAAAAGTAATTTTCCCTGAGCGTGTTTAGATCTTAATCCTTGTCCTTTCATTATTCATTATTTTGCGCGCATTTCACTAACCTGTCTTGCATAATACTTTCTGCATTAGAATTAGCGGTGTTGCGGTTCTGTTACCTATGATAGCCTAGCCTTTTCCCAACTATGTTGGGGTCGACTTCCAGTCTAACGTGCTTTCCGAGGCACGGAGGAGTCTCGGTATTTTAAGACGGTCACCCATCCACAGACCAAATCCGGCAAGTGTAGCTTAAACTGATTGATCGAATCGTGCGGCTGTTATTACTTATCCACGAGCTCCTCCGCTGGAGTTACCTAAGACATAATCTTTAAAAAATTCAATTAGGCTAAAAGCCGAAAATTCCTCTATTTTAAAGCTATGACATAATAATTTTTAAAAATTCAATTACGCTAAAAGCCGAAAATTTCCTCTATTTTAATTTGTGTCTGTTTATGTATAATGATTTGATTAGCAATCAAACTCTTAGGTTTGTATATTAATACATTCGTGTATAATTCAGCACATTCGATTAAATTGTTTCTTATGACTGGGAAAAGAAAGGGGCCTCGCAAAGCTGATGTCGCCGACGTCTAAGTTTAGTCTAGCGCCGTCACTGCCCACATTGTCATTATTGCCTTAAATCTTCTCAGGCATAGGTTTCGCGATGCTATCAACATGCGTGTTCAGTGCACTAGCGGCTGGCGCGGTTGGCGCGTGGTGCCTGGCGATGACGGTGCACTCCATGCACACGTTCCTGCCGTGGCTGCACTGTGCGGCGGCTGCAAACCCCCCCTGTGCAGCCAGACATCGACCCCTGCCTTACGGGAGTGAGACACCGGCGCAATCGTTCTTTTTGTTAGTAACAATAATAAAGCAGTAACTAACTTACAGTACTTTTTTACTTGCGCATAAAGTTCAAATAAATAATCGTTGTTCCAGTCACTTCGTGTTGGATCTGAAACGCGAGGGTCTGGAGGGTGGCCTGGGCAACGTCGTGTGGGAGCTGACGACCTACTACGTTATATGCTGGATACTCATCTACTTCATCGTCATCAAACGAATATACAGCTACTCGAAAGTAAGCCTTGCACCTACAGTTGTATTTGATTGTTTTTATAATTGGTAGCTGACGATTAATTCTAGAAGTACAAGCCGTGTCCCCGATGAGATTTCCAACCGGCAAAAATGACGAGCTTACATACAAACTTTTATCCCCTAATTAACCCGTTAGGGGATGAATTAAAAAATCCAACCTATGTAAGTAGCCTCGTGTCAGTACCTTCGTTAGGTATAAGACTAGACGACCCCAATATAGTTGGGAAAAGGCTCGACAGATTGATGGATTGAAGGAACTCTTGTGCAAAATTTCATTTTTCTAGACCCAGCGGTTTAAGGCTTCGCCGAATACAACGCCTACTTAGCGCGCGTTAGTCATTTTCACGTTTTCTGTCATTGAATGAATAAATTAAGATTTTTAATTAAGTAGTAGTGCTTTATCGAACCAAATTTTGCCAGAAGATTTATGGGATAGGTAGGTTTATTTTAGTGACGTAAAATGTATAGAGGGAGCTTAACAAATTACCCATTTATTTTTAATTATGTGAATACTAGTCTTTTATTTAAATTATTTACTGTTTTATTATATACGGATTAATTATCTACTGTATAAGTTAGGACTTTAAGTTAAGAGTTCATTCATTTTTCCAGAGTCAGAGAGAGACGGAGCTATACATAACCTATAGCACCATTTTTTTTTCGCAACGTAATCATAATGTAGGTACCATCGAAGAAGTTCATATCTAACCACCGTAAGGACTATTCTTGCCTGCGCTGCAAGCAAGAATAGTCCTTACGGCAGCTATAGCACCGGGTCGGTAACAGATGTGGTCATTTTGTTCACGGGATTTTGATTTGAAACTGGTTAGATATGAACTTCTTTGATGGTACTTCATGGACCCTGGTAATTTTTGGCATTTGAGATTCGCCACACAATCAATATCCAATTAATCCTCTTCCACATTGATTTGCCTGCTGTTTAGCCAGGTAGGTATGTAAAATTTGTTGATTTTGAAACCCATGAACCTATTCATAATTTTCTATTTAATAAATGATTCTCAAATTCTTTTCGTTTTTAGTGTACCTATGACATTTCGACACAATGTACAATTTGTATTGAAATAAATGAAATACATCAGCTAAAGTTATTGTGTTCTTGTTTAGCTGGTGATGTTCAAAGACGTGTTGGCGTATTTCGTGTTGGTGTGCGTAGCGATCGGCGCGCTTCAGCTGAACGGCGCGGGACGTATGTTCAACGACTGTGATTGGACCGTGCTGTTTGAGAGTTTACAGGTAAAGTTAAAGAAATAAAAAACGGAATGTTTATTTTGTCACATAAACACTTGCGTTTAAAACAGACAAGTAGGCTACATATTACTGCACCTTTGGAAATCCAATAAATGTGTAGACAGTGTACACAAAAGTTATGAATCAATTCAACTTATTCAATTTTATGAGTTGTTTTGCAATATGTGGTTAGCTAGCGACGTCGACAATTGATCATATTATTTTTGCCTGAGCAACCGGCAGCAAGTTCGTCAAGCTCCCTTAGATGTTGACAGCAATCGGCCGCAAGTAGTGATCCTTGCGGTAGAGTTGGGGGTCAGGTTGCCTCCTTCCCTCAATTATGGCGAGGGGGGTAATGGCTGATCTTTGCGTTATGCTCGTGAACGGGTGCTGCTTGTGGTGACTGGTCGTCTTGCTGATCATGGTTTTGTTGTTGTTATTAGTAATTAACTGTTTATTTTACTGCGATGATCCTAGTTTATCATTTATGACTTCCAGTTACAGCGGGCACGCCCATTATGCCTGGAAAAGCCAGTAGTAAAAATCTGTGAGCGCGGGAATTACAGCAATTTCTTGACCGACATTAAAGATACATGTTTGGGATGTTTAAAAAACAAGTAGAATATATAGAATAGGTACGTAAAAGTAGGTAGGTAATAAATAAAGATGAGAATTTCCAATGCCAAGCAAATGTTTACCTTATGACTTACTTGTATGTCCATAATAAACAGCTGTTTAATTATCCTTCGAAAATAAAATCTGTTAAATTTTTAAATTTTTTAGATGTGGCGTGAGGCCATGGAATACTCGTTGATCGAGATGACAGTGTGCCAAGGCTCCCTAGTTATGCTTGGCTCCTACTGCCCGAAGTCACAACATAAGCTGGGTACCACTGCGATGCTTGCCTTCGCTGTGTCTAAGAGTAGTTGCATGACTACCGCGTTAGTTCTAGGGGCCACACATGGAGCGCTTTATAAGGACTATGAGAATAGTACTAATATTTGGCCAGGTTGGTGAGGTTTTTGGATACTAAGTATAGTATCCAAAAACGAGTGATGCAAAGTATAGTCCACCACGTAAATTGCTTTGAAAACAATTACCATAACAATATAAACTCGATTTTTATAACTGTGCGCTTGGAGGTGTCAAAGTCGTACCTAGGTTGTTATCCGGTTACCTCCTCAGTGCCCCAACGCCTCTTATAACGGTCTACACAGCTCGTGTCATCTGCACAGTTCTGCCATAATATTCGTTAAATTGTTATTATTTAAACATAGACAACTAGACCTTGTCGTTTTATGGCGTGCATTCTCAAAGTGGGCAACGTCACAAATAGCTGTTAAATATTTCGCTGTTTTGATTTATTTGGCAATATTTACTATAAGGAAATATGAAATAACGCTAATTAATTAACTAAAATATTGATATCGATTAGCATGAAGCAATTACGAAGTTGACTATACTGTATTTACTCTGAATGGCTTTAATGGCATAATTATGGTTTTCTCGTATTAAGAATAGTTCAGTTTTGCGATGTGCATGATTCTATCCTTGTTTGTGTAAGAATGTCGGTCTATCTCCCGGTTAGAATTTGATTAGCAGCAATGAAACGCCTTTGGTTAGTAATGATGATTGTTTGAATAAAATAATTGTAAAGGTTAAAATAATTATCTGGCTTTTACACCCAAAGCCAAACTTCTACAGTAATTTTCAATCAACACAATCAAAGTTGTTGACAGAAATTATTTATTAAAAAAAGTAGCTATTTTTAAACCTTCCTATAAAATTTTCGTGTTGTTAACAGACTTCTCACGGTTTAATTGCAGGAGCTTCATCGTCAATAATCCTATGGTCTGACTTCGTGGCTCGGATACCTGGCAGTCAGTTCTGGTCTGCTCTTATATTCTTCACACTGTTCGTTTTATCACTAACTACAGCGGTAAGTTTGCACTGTGGGTAAGGGATGTTATACAATGTTCGGGTAGGCATAATTCAGCACGCCTGGGCAGAAATATCAGGTATAAGTTGGGGAAAATGCGGACATTGTGCCGAGCCGGCCCGAATCATGTTCGGGTCGGCTCGGCATAATGTCCGCATTTTTTAAGCGAGGTTAGATTCCGATCGAATTTCGCAGATCGGCACTAGTAAGGCGGTAGTAATAGCTCCGGGTTGGCTTTCTTGGTCAAATAAGTACTGTCGAATCAAATGTGCCGACCGGAAAATGTGTGTACCATCCCTAATTGTGGCACTTCACATCGCTATTCGGTATTCGCGTTTTTTTCTGTGTTTTATTCGGTTATATAGTGTAGAATTCCGAATAACTCGAACACTTTTTCAAAAAATAAAATAAGGCTTCATAGAAAAACATAACTAACGTACCATCAAAGAAGTTCATATCTAACCAGTTTCAAAACAAAATCCCGTGAACACGATGACCATATCTGTTACCGGCCCGGTGCTATAGGGACCGAGCGCTGCAAGGGCGAAAGAGAAGTCCGTTTCATTCATTTTTATTTTATCGATATTCATTCGGAATTTTGCTTGAATCCATGAAATAAAACAGCTGTTGCATAAAATTGTTACATTTTAATAAGAAGAGAAAATAACTATTAATTAAATACAAGTAACTAAATTTGTAATAAGTAAGTAATCTAAATAATATTAGGTCAAGTTCAAAAAAATATATATAAGTATATAACCACTTCAATGGACATATTAAAGTTATAAAACATTGAACAATCAAACAAATTTTTCAAAAATAATTACTAAGTAATTCTTACTAAGAAATTAACGACATATCAATTTTGGTTTCAAAACAGACCTCAACCCAACGATAGTCTCGTTAACATTTTTACTAAAGGACATAATAGCATGTCAAGTGCGTGTAAATTTTGCTGATATGACGTATATTTTCGTAATGCAAAAGAAAAGTATTTTGATCTTTATGAACATAAAAAAGAGATGTAGCGAGACTCGGTGACGTCACAGACGCAATGTGAGGAAAATACTCGATTCATGCTAATCGATCCATTTTTCCAAAAACTCCATGTTCGCAAACTAAACTACAATACGGCCAACGTAACTTGGCGGGTCTGAACATAGGCACAACGAACTTTCGCGCAAGTTCTCTCACTCACACTCGCCTTATGTCACCATTACGTTCCTAAAAAACGTTATTGCGCAACCTTCTGCGCGAAGTTCTCATCCGCCAAGTTACGTTGGCCGTATTGTACGAACGCAGATAAAGATTTATACATTTTCGTCGGAAATTACTATACTTTTGTATTCTTTTCAGGCGCTACTAGTTCAAACAGTAATGTCGTCATTTACCGGGCGATCGATCAGAAAAATCAGTTGGGCGTTCCTCATAGTAACATGTTTACTCTTCTGTCTGATCGGAGTTCTCACTCTCTGCACACAGGTATGCCACTCATACGCTTAATACCAATTAGCTATATCAAGAATTTAATCAATTAGGTAGGCGAGTAATTATGGATGTAGTCCCGTGTTCCGCTATACCGCATCGGCCGAATAGTTGAAATAAATTGATGAGTATCCCTATCGTGCTTTTATTACGTTATGCCATACCAATTTCAACTCTATGCCAAAGTAACTAAATAATAATTTTAACCGTTGAACAACGCTGACAATATTAATGAGATACATAGTACCTAAAGGCGACTGCAGTCCGTCCTGCGACTTTTGTATGAATGGAAAGGAGCTACACATGTTCAAGTCAACATGATACAGCACATGCAACCGGACGACACAATCGAATAAAAATGTAGATTTATGTTCGGGAAAAAGCCTATCGGCTTAGCTTGAATTGTGTCGAGCCGGCCTGCTCCCTAATTGCGCAAAACACGATCAATCACAATCTGAATCATTTTGATTATAGATTGCTAATTAAATGTTTCATAAGTTCGAAAAAAAATTGCTCAACAACGCAAATAATATTGAACTGTCAAAATGAAACGGATTAATTTTAATCATTTACAAAAATGTGTTACGCAATTAGATAGCCGAACATGATTTAAGAGATACCTACCTACCCTGTATATGCCGAACGAAATTTGCCGATCGGCCCGAGCCTAATATACGGCTACAGAATCGAATGTGTGTAGCACAACTAAAGCAACCTTTTCAACATTGCAGGGTGGTTTATACATACTAAATTTCCTAATGAACTGGCCGGTGTCGAAGCCCCGCGTGTTGATAGCAGCGCTGTCCGCTACCATCATCACCTACGTGTATGGACAGACCACGTTCTGTGAAGACGTTTTCTTCGCGGTCGGGGAGTACCCCAGCGTCTTCATGAGGATCTGTTGGGCGCTCTCGCCGGCTATCATGATGGTAAGCAACAGGGCGTAGTTACCGCCATATCAATGACACGGCCCCACGCCACGTGCAAATATTCGTAAAATATTATCCAAAACCTCAAATTCTTAGTGATAAGAAGCCCGTAACGTAGGTACCTACGTAATTTAAGGCTTACAAAAGCTTCAAGTCCCTTCGAGCTACAGTCGTGGTCACACAGAAAATCTAACCTATCCGAGTCAGGATGTTTCAATATTTACACCAAATATGATTCAGATATGACACATAGCTGAATAATATCTCAATTCAATTAATATCTGAATCATATTTGGTGTAAATATTGCCATATTGGAGGAAATGAATCGCTTTTAGCAGAATTACTAAAGTGGCCGTTTTAGGCCCTTAGCTCATAACCTTGATCTGAGCTCATAACCCAGATCTGAGCTCATAACCCTGATCTGAGCTCATAACCCTGATCTGAGCTCATAACCCTGATCTGAGCTCATAACCCTGATCTATGAGGTGTAGGCGCTTGTAATCCAAAAGAAAATCGTTGCTTATAACACTACGTGTTGAGGCAATGGTCGTCCTTAGTAGAAAGGTGAAACGAGTAACCTTAACCCACCATATCCTGACTCACTATGAACTCGACTGGAGTGAACCAAATTGTAATTTTTTATTTTGTATCCAGACTATATTCGCGGGGGGCGCGGCCTACACGTGGCGGCTGGACGAGGCACTAGCGGGCTGGCTGTTGGTGGGGACGGCCGTGCTGCCCACCGCCCTCGTCATGGTCGTGTATGGGATCTTCAAGTGCAGAGTCAGAGTAAGTCGTGTGGTGCGCGCTACTCTTCAGCCCAGAATGACACGATGCAAGCACGCGGGTGGCAGGGACATCGATGCGAAAACTGTTACCATGGGTTCAGTACATGGATTCTGCATTGTTTTACGTCGATTGTTAAAATAAAAAACAGCTGTTTCATAGAAAAGTGCAATACCTACGCGGTCAAAATGTATGGAACAGCAATTTTTTCATCGACGAAAACTTTCAATGCTGGGTTCAGATTCATGTACTGAACCCATGGTAACAGTTTTCTCGTCGATGTCCCTGCCACCTTGTATCTAGGGGCCATACAATTTTGCGCCAATAAGTTCGAGCGCGCACTACTACTGCGACAAAATAATCGTGCGATGAAAAGTCGTAGTTCTCGCTCGCCCAAACGTATGCAATATTGTTTTTAGTGTATGCAAATATAATCATGTTTGTTTTTCTTTCAGAATATTGTTCGAGACGAAAAATAATTCTTTTAAAATAAAAATCATCGTTTATATTTTTCGTTGTTACTTGAATGATAAAATGAAACATTGAAATCAGAATGACATCTTATTTTATTCACAAAATTTTTCATAACACCAATTTGTTACCAAAATAAAGGATTATTTTATAATTAGTCATACACACATATCCACATAACAACTTAGAAAGCTGATCATAATAAATAATGCACGATGTTTAAATATTGGCATTTTTTTTGTGTCTTTTTTTTAAAGTGAACATTATCTATTATGACCAACAGGAGTATTTTTTACACAATATTTAATTCAGTTGTTTGTTAAATAAAAACGTTAAATCAGCTTCGCTTGATTGGGGAAAAAACACTCCTTCTATTAATACAGCCTTGGATCTTATTACTAAAATTAACCGTAACTTAAATAATGAACTTCTCATATAAAAATAATAATGATAAGCATTACTACATACATCTTTTAAAAAGTTTACAATCTAAGTAGATAGACCGCCAAAGTGTTCATTGTAAAGTACTGTTTCTATCATATTCGATTTTTATAGACTATTGTGTTGTGTTCAACATAAGAATTTACAGCAGTTAATAATTTATAGCAACGGTAACGATATTATATTCCTCGATAAATATAATATGACTCGATAAAATCTGATGGGGACTAGATGAGTAGTTAAAAAACAAAATTACACTTGTTTACAATATATACGAGCATGTATTGTCATAATAAAAAATATTTGGCTTAATAAAATTTAGAATCACGATTTGGACATCAAAATTCCTCAAATTTACTCATCACTTGAAATTACAAACTCTGGAGCAGGCTGGTGTGGCCTGGATCGAACACGTCAAGCACATGACTAAATAAAATAATAACACAAAAGCAAAAACAACTGGTTTGGTATATACATGCAAGAATCAGAATCACTTATCATAAATTGTAATGACCTCGGCCTGCCGCAGTGAACTTGTTTCATCAATCTATTATTTTAAAATAACTATTCTATTTTTACAAATAATTTGATTCGTAGTATTTTTGACGGTATACAAGTGACACTTGACATAACCTTAGAAATTCTAGGCCTTCTAATTGGTTATTTATTATGGAAGTCGAAAGTATTCGCGTTCTCAATGTAACAAACACGGATCCATTTTATGGTTATATAATTTTATCATTAAAAATCAAAAAGATGCATCATAATATTTACAAATCATTTTATGATAAAATTGAATATAAGCTTCAGTATGTTAAAATTTTCGTTTATTGTGTACGAACGTGATAAACAACATGTATATTAGATCTTTGACACAGATGAATACAAATGGGACACTCCGCAGTTTAGGTATGAAGCTACAAGTACACGGCGGGCAAATTCAGTGAGTGTAACGTAGAAAGAACATCTAAGAGTTACGCGATAGAAAGAGACGCAACTTCTAGGTGAGTATAACTGTAGGTAATTAGCGCTGTGAATTGCACTTTGTCATAGCAAGAGTAGCTTTTTATTTAAATGGCTTTGCAGTGTCCCATCTGTATTAATGTGTCTTTGAAGAAAATAATAGGCCAATTACTAGAACTTAGTTTACATGGCGGCTATAAAAGTAATCTTCGATTGTAGACTTTCACTTGGCCTAAAACAAGTATACTATTTCAGATTTGTTGATAATAGTTTGGACAGTTACTATTATCGACAAATCTGAAATAGTATGCTGACAGACATAATAAATCTTTTTGTATTCAATGTCATTGAAAACGCGGAATACTCGGCTGCCTACCATACATGTGGCAGCTAAAATGGACAGCGAACCTTTTTCTACATTTTTCGATTTGCGTCAAGTAGTGGCCGTTTTGGCCGTAAGGGCAAAACGGTTCTGTATGGCACCCCTGTTAGCCCTCTTTTGACACATTGAGGCCACTGGATAGCAGACACCGGGCTGACTGGGAAAAGTGTAGTATAAGCGTGAAAGCTTTCACAATTCTCCAGTTTACCAGTACATTGGACATCCGGCAACTTAAGTGTGAGTAGAATGTCAAAGTGGCCAAGAGGCTATTCCAAACCATCGTTTGTTCTACATATTCGAAGTCAGATGTTCATACATAACATTTATACATTAATATTAAATGTTTAATTAGACACTACTATCTTCAACACCGAGATAAGCTCTTGTATATGTATTCATTACAGCGTTTAATGACTGACGAAACTGACTGTACAGTTTCCTGTCTTACACTTTATGAGAAAAGATTTATTATTACTGCCAAACATGATAAAGTATACTAGCATCGTCGTGACGTACTCAATGAACCCAGTTTACTCCATGTTAGCCTTTGGAAGTGTTTCATGTTACCATACTATGATTAAAATAGTAATTTGAATGATTCTTGGCGTTTTGGCTTGTTGCATTTCGAGAACAAAGAAAAACATAAAATGAGCTGCTCTCTGCTGTAAATAAAACTAGTTAAAAAGTAGTTCGATTTCACTCACAACTATTTTGATCTGATATTTAATTACAAACTATCATCAGGAACGTTCACTAATTGAAACTAATATACATAATGCAACAATTTTACATTCTATAAATTTTACATCTATACTGATATTAGTAAATTAGTATACCATACTAATGTTGTATTTAGTTTGCGATGTGTGATTGATGTCAAGATTTACATAAACAAAATGAACATGTGGCTACTGGCGTTTGGCACACTAACCGACAACTGTCACAGCCAACTACGTGTTCTGTTACTAGAGAACCGCTAGCTACGGTACATGCGCTACGTACGTCAGGATCGTGCATCAACATCGATAGTTTGCGTCAGACATGTTTCTATTGTTTATGCAATAAACCTGAATCCATTATGTGCTCAACTGAGATGCGACATTACACGAGGTTTTACTCCAATTAGATTAAGTTAGTTATAATTCAATAAATACGCAACACAGACACTTAACTAAAAGGCAGCGGTTGTTACGATAAAATCTTACTAGCTATGTGTGCTCGTGCTCACATCCTAATAAAAACATAAATAACAGACATTCGGGGACCCTGCGCTCAGTCTTACGCAAAAAGATTCCACCACATTCACTGGAGGACATTGCTAGTACGTACCTTATTATATGTAATACATCAAAGTCTAATTACAAGCCTTTTAGTATGTTACAGGTATCACTAGCTAATGGCTAAATTAATATAATCTAACAAAAACTCTACAATGATGCCTCCAATGTAAACTTTCAAAGTGTCAATGTACTGTTGTAACATTATCTCTATTTCGCACCTAACTGAACAAAAACTAAACTGAAGCATACAAACACAATAACAAGCAGTAACTTCAGCAATACTTCACACTCGATAAATAAATATCGCTAAAACGAGAGGAACAGATTATTTTATAAACTAATAGAAAATAAAATTAACTTGTGCAAGTAAAAATGCTGTGGGTACACCAGCGGAGTTTCCGCAGTGTCCTTAGAGATGGGCTACTGATTATTCTATTAGAAATAGATGAATAAATTCGTGTTATTCTTATTGAACATTTAATGTAATCGTTATGTACAATTGCAAGCAGCTGCATCAATATCATTTTATAATTCGTGCCGTGTGCTAATACGCGATTAATTACAGAAGGACAGTCGTGCGAATGGATTCGAGGGTTGCGCATCATTATCAAGATAATATGTAGCCTAACTGTGCCATTTGACAACATGAACTAAATCGCGTGACTGATGTATGTTTATTTCATCGTCACGAACATTTTTTATATCTCTTTTAAGTGATTTATTGATATTTTTGCAAAATATCTAAGTTTTTTTTTTAAAGACATTACCGATCATAAATACGAAAGGATATTTTGACTAGTTCAAAAACAAATAATTGAATAAAATACCAATATCTGCTAAAAGAGATTATTCAGGAACAGTTGAATGTCAATGAAGCATTGCTCCTAATAATGTTTAGTATTTATAGGAACTGATGCGCTTAAAATATAGGAACATTTGAAGCAGACGAATCTCTAAGGGTTCACTGTTATAGTTCTTCTCTCTTACGGCTGCTGCTAGTCAGCGTGACTGACCTGCATCGAGAACATTCTCACGACCGTCCCGCACATAGCTTACCGCTCGACTAACCCCGTCGGCAGCAGTATTCGCGTCAACTAACTACCTTCAGTAACCGCTAACTACACTAATACCTACCCACAATCCAAAATAAAGGAGTTAACAACAACCAAGTTATACATATAAAAAGCTTAGCAAGTTAGTATATAACTCTGTTTTAGAAACTATCATACAAAACTAAACCTATTTCGTTTTCATTATAGTAATATTTAAATTGACTAATTATAAGATTAAATACTCCTTCATTATAATTTGGACACAACTGAAGTGCATTTTAAGATATCATTTTAACGCCTAAATAGTGTTGGCTTCCTTATTATGATTTTCATAACACTAAGTAGAAAAGCTAGAATAGCAGCAATTTCAAATAATATCCATACTTTTTGGTCAATTTCGTAATATTAGCATTCAAATACCTAATAAGGCATGATGTATTGCCTTCATCATTTCAAGGAAATTTACATCCGAACTCGTAATAATTCCCAAACAACAACAATATGAGTGAGATCAAAATGGTTCATTATCAATTTACATTAATAAATGGATAGCGTAGCTATTAATAAAATTGTAATATCAAACTAGCTAATCAACTCTAAAGCAATTCACTTTATTAACATACAAAAATCAATTCAGATATTAAATACTAGTGGACACTAACATAATCATAGCACTTGTGCTATCTCACACACTTCGAGTCAATTGAGTCACATTTTGAATGTTAATTTATTGATAAAACAACTAATACGTAAATTTTAACATATCTAAGTCAGCTAGTTTGATTGTCAAATTAGGCTGGCACTCGGACAACACACCAGGGATAACAGAGTTAAACCATTGTATTGGGTTATCAAGAATGCCATCCTTATTCTCAAAAATTTCAAACAGAAAAACAATAGACCTCAATGAATTTGAATAATATTAAAAACAGACATTCCCCACAACATACCAACGGCGAGATAATAATATAATCTATTTATATTTAACACTTATATTGTTATAACAATATCTATACAGTAGTGTGTACAAGTAAACAATCTGCTGTAATCGTCCTCAAGCACTCCATTATCACAAGAATCATAGGGCACATATCACTCACTGCCATAGTCACTCTAACTCTCGACTCTCGTCTAAGCACCGATACCATTAACATTGCCAGCGTTAATACTCCACGACCCCTTAATTTATCACTTAACACTAAATTAACTTTAATAATTCAAGTTACATATTTTTCCTTCGTGTACACTTTCGCCAGTCGCAAAATACCAGCATCTACATATAAATACTTATGTATTTTTCAATAGGCATACTGGTATACTTGGGACTAATATCACATCTTTTAACGGCTTTGTACTATCTAACAGCTGATTACATCAATTTAGCGTTCGATATTCTCGAACTGAACAGAAATAATATGTATCATGAATAGTATTAGATATCCTACAATGTTTTTTTTACATTTTTTATAATTTATAAACACCACAATTCCATATTGTCGAGGAGGAAAATTACAAATAGACACTATGAAAAGAGGAGACACATCTTATACCGCGAAAGTAGCGTCAAGTCCGATCGAACGCAACACTTCCGCGCTCGACTGGCCTCCTCTCTCCGGACGTACTAAATATACTATTTACATTGACCATGCTCGTAAACTATTTAAATTAATCTTACAATCTTTCAATCGCGGGTTGTAAGTCTCGACTATATTAAAGCGCCACCACCGGACCAGGTCCGTCGAACGGAACCTCAATTTTGTACTTTTAAACGACAAAAATAAGTCACACTCAGATCTAGTCGGGGCCCGTGAGCGTCGATAATATCCACCGGGAGCAGTGCACGGGGCACAGGTACACGCGCACTTGGGGCGCGCGCCGGCCCGGCAAGAGCCACGCGCGCCGACCCGGCACGAGCCGCGCGCGCCGACCCGGCACGAGCCGCGCGCGCCGACCCGGCACGAGCCGCGCGCTTCACTCGGGCTTGCCGGGCGCGCGGTGCGGCGGCAGCGTGTCGTGGCGCCGGTACATGAGCAGGTAGGGCATGCGCGGCGGCTTGGGCTTCAGCACGGCCGCGTCGCTCACCTGCGTCACCGTGGAGTCGTCGTACCTGCACAGAGAACGACGCGGGTCAGCGAACTTACCGTGTGCATCCGCTCACATCGATGTCTACGGTTTCCTCAGTAAAGTTTGTCCACACTTGCCGTGATTTTGATCACGATTGGAGACGAAAAATAATGACATCATAGTGGAATTGATACTAAATACAATCACAATTTCTTATGCAAGTATCTCACCTTATCCAGCCAACTTGTCCGTGGAACGTGTCAGTGAGGTAGTGTCCCTTCACCGCTTCCACGCCCTCGTGGTACACCACAGCGAACAGTTTGTACACGCGTTGTTTCGACGTGTACTTCAGCTTAGAAGACATTATTTCTGAAATAAGAAAAGCAATGACTTTGTTGGCGCTTTTAAATAATACACATATTTGGAAACTTAACATTTTTGAGTTTACTCAGTTAATGTTTACCACAAGTATTAGACATAGTAATGTCTTTCAGAGACGAAAAATAAGTACATCATTGTAAATTTTAAATCACCAGGAAGGCTCCACTACCTAATTAATTAAAAACAAAAACAATGAAAGACTACATACTTGGATCAATTTTCAAGTCAATCGGGAAGTCAATATTCTTGACGATCTTGGCGGTGTGTCCGTCGGCGTCGAGTTGGAAGCACTTCAGGTGCAACAGTAACACGACCGGTAACTGTTCCAGCGACAGTTGCTGCCACGCGTCGCTGACGCCTTCAAGAGTATCCTTACCAGCCAACAGCTCTAAAGCATCTTTCACACTGTTCGCACGCTGAAATTATAGGTTTAAAAAGGTTAAGTGATGTATTGTGGGGATGTTCAATAGTTGAATTTGTTATGTAATTTACTCAGCCAATGCTGTCAACACTGAAGTGATTTTTATCACTCTCGGAGACGAAAAATAAGGTACCATCATTGTAAAAATAACAAATTAATATTGTTATTATCTTTGCTTATTAGGCGCAGCCGTGGAGCGCACATTGTTTTAGAATATTATAGTGTGTGTGGTTATTGTAAGTCATTGAACAAAAATAAAATTAAACAATCAATCAATTATTGTTTTTTTATGATTATTATTTATTATTTTTGTGTTGCCTATCTCTATGGGACGAAGGCGTGGGTGCACGTATGTACTGTAAATTATTGTTTACTTTTTATCTGCACTCAAAAAACATTATTTTTTCAAATTGTTAATTATACTTATTAACTATGTATGCATGACAAGGTAGACTACATTAATAGCAAAGGTGAAGACCGACCTCGATATCGAGTTGCAGCGTGAAGAAGGGCTGCACGGCGTCGGTGACGTCATGGTGCGCGGCGCGGTGCAGGCGCAGGCGCGTGCGGCCGCGGAAGATGTCGGCCACGGGCGTGCGGCGCGCGGCCCAGCGCCGCTCCACGGCCCCACGGTTGCGGGGGCCCATCACCTTCCACTCGTCGTCCTCGGCCGCCGCCAGCGCCAGCTCGGCCGCGGTGGGCGCGGCGGCAGCGCGGGCCTCTTCGGGCTCCACTAACTTTATCAGCTGGAAATAACACACATAAAATTATGCCTGTATTCTTCAAAGGGTTATTCGGCGGTGTCTAGAACGACCACATTTCATCGGTTGCCAGCTGGAAATTTACAAACGAATATCGGTTATGCTATACGGACATTGAACTTGTTGGTAAGCTTTCGGTTACTGCAACCTTATCCACCTGAAACGTTTTTGTGAAAATGTTAAGATTGTTTGTTATTTTTGCAAACAGTAATCCTCTAGAAAGACGTCACTACCGGTCCTCCGACTCACCTCGAGCATCTCATCGTTGAGCGAGTTGAGCAGACAGCCGAGGAACTCCTCGGCGTCCTCCTGGCGGCCCTCCTGCGAGCCGGGGAAGGGCCGCAGCGCGCGCAGCACGCGCTGGCCCGCGCCGCCCTCCAGCGGCGGGCCGGCCGGCACGGCGGGCGCGCCGGCCGCACCGCCGCGCGCCGGCCGCGCCGCCGGCGCCAGCGGACTGAACTCGTAGCACAGCTCCACCCTGAATGTAGCACACGTTTATTAAAAGTCGGCCTCGATACTTGCTCGTCCACGGAGCCTCTCGCCTCCATAGGAAACTGCGCATCGGAACGGGCGACAAGATTGAACATTTATTTATTTAAATGGCAGAACGACATAAACACAAACATGTAGCACTTGTACTCGCACAGATTCTGATAAAAATTGGATAATAATCCCAACAAAATCACCTAAAACTAAATGCGAAAGTGAGTATGTTTGTTTGTTACGCTTTCACGCTAAAACGGCTGAACTTTTACTACTTTTTATCCCGACATTCCCGGTGAAACCGCGGGGCGCAGCTAGTAAGTTATAAAATGCACGCGGTAAGTTGATGAGTTAAAAGTAGGACTAAAACTGTAGACAAATATTAAATTAAAACTGTAATAAATCATAACAAAATCGAAGGAATATTTTTTTGTGATTGGTCGATTGTAACGCATAAATACTCTTAAAAAAAAACCATAATGGTCAGGCAAGAAACTAAATAATTTACAATACTTACAAGGAATCAATAACAGGCGTGCTAGACTTGCCGCGACGTGTCTGATACGGCAGTGCCTTCAGCATGTTGTAGAATGGCGGGCAGGCGATAAGCGCCTGTAGGATCGCGTTCACGTAGCAGTAGTTAGAACGGTTGGTGAGCCCGCGCGGCAGCAGTGACACTGGACGGTTGTCCAGCTGGTACTTTGACAGGAATTCTAGATAAAAATTTCACGAAATTAATTATTTAGTCATCTTTCGTCATAATATTCCTCTTGCTAAATGGTTCCTTTTTTGGCTGGAATCGAAATTCGTCCCAGTTTGCATCTTCGACAAAAAACCGTTAACATTTTTTTTCTTGTGGTTTGTCTGGTTCTTCTTTGGTAAAAGTAAAAGAACTGCCGTGTTAATCTTTTAATCATTATATTTAACGGTCTGAACCACAGAATAGTACAGAAGATTCACTCCACAAAATCATTAAAATAAAAAGCGATTCTTGTTACGACACAATAAAGTGCAATGCACGAGATGTCGCGACGCCCCCCTAAGCGGACGTGGCGAGTGGGGTCGGGGCTTCGCCCATCGCCCGCGGAGGCCATACCGTGACCCATTAATATGGGCCCCTCATTCTGTTTGGCTTAATGGCACAGGTCGCACAGCGCTAATAACCTACAGTTATATTCACCGAGATGTCTCTTTCTATCGCGTAACTCTTGGATCTTCTGACTACGTTACACTCACTGAATTTGCCTAACAAGACGGGCCCGCCACGTATTTGTAGCTTCATACCTAAACTGCGGAGGGTCCCATCTGTATTCATCTGTGTCAAAGATCTAATAAATAATACATGTTGTTTATCACGTTCGTATGCAACAACGAAAATTTAAACATACTGAAGATTATATTAAATTTTATCATAAAATGATTTGTAAATATTATGATGTACCTATCTCTTTGATTTTTAACGATAAAATTTTATAACCATAAAATGGATCCAACGCGTTTGTTACATCGAGAACGCGAATACTTTGACTTTCATAATAACCTATTAGGCCTAGAATATCTAAAGTTATATCAAGTGTCACTTGTATACCGTCAAAAATTGTCTACGAATAAAATTATTTGTAAAAATAGAATAGTTATTTTAAAATATTAGATTGATGAAACAAGTCCACTATGGCAGGCCGAGGTCATTACAATTTATGATAAGTGATTCTGATTCTTGCATGTATATTATATGACATACCAGTTGCTTTTGCTTTTGTGTTACTATTTTATTTAGTCATGTGCTTGACATGTTTGATCCACACCACACCAGCCTGCCCCAGAGTTTCGAATTTCAAGTGATGAGTAAGTTTGAGGAATTTTGATGTCCAAATCGTGATTCTAAATTTTATTAAGCCAAATATTTTTGTTATGATAATACGTGCTGGTATATATTGTAAACAAGTGTAATTTTGTTTTTAAATTACTCATAGTACCTATCTAGTCCCTATCAGATTTTATCAAGTCATATTATATTTATAGAGGAATATTACCGTTGCTATAAATGATTAATTGCTGTAAATTCTTATGTTGAACTCAACACCATAGTCTATAAAAATCGAATATGATAGAAACAGTACTACAATGAACAGTGATTACGTTACGCTCACTGAGCCCGACAAAACAAGCCCGCCGCGTATTTGTAGGTTCATACCTAAAATGCGGAGTGCGCCATCTGTATTGTACTGTGCGAAACTGTAATTCGGTCGGAATTATTAAGACTTAACTGAGATGTGATTTAGAACTTTTCTTATATCTGGATAACCAAAACCACACGCGGAACTCACCTCCCATCCTGTATGAGTTGGGGTCATCGCTGAAGGGCGAGGGCTGCAGGGGCGCGGCGGGGCTGGGCTCCTTGGCGCCCGCGTCGCGCGGCTCGGGCGCCGCGGCGCGCGCGCCGCCCGCCGTCGCGTTCACCGACGTCTTCTCAGAATACGACACTCCGGTGGACGCAGCGGGGCGCGGCGTCGGGGAACTCTTGTCGACAGTCGTCGCCTGCAGCGGCGACGCGTCGAAGGGAGGCACTTTGGCGACCGGCTTTTGTACATTGGGGGTTACAGGAGGCGCCGCCATCGTGGGACTAGGCAGCTCCTCGGGCGCGGGGGCCGCGGGGGCGGGGGCGGGCGCGGGCGCGGGAGCGGGCGCCGCCGCGCCGCTCGTCTTGTTGGAGAACAGGCTGGCCCACGACTTGCCGGGCGCGGGCTGCGGCTGCGGCTGCACGGGCGGCGGCGCGGGCTCGCCGCGGTTGCGCGGCGTGGGCGGCGGCGGGAAGTCCGACGCGGTGGGCGCGGGCGGCGGGGGCTGCGGGGCCGGGGGGGGCTCGGGCGCGGCGGCTCCTTTCCGCGAGTGACCGAACGGCGCCTTGTTCGTCACGATGAGCGGCGGGCCGGCCGCGTGCAATGTGATAGAGATCGGCATCGGTGCCTTGCTGGGCGGCAGCGGAGGTTCGCGTTTAACGTGTTCGACTGCGGGTGCGCTCCTATCTGAATTGTCATTGTTTTCGTTGGACGGGGAGCGGTTAGTAGGTCCGTCACGCTTTTGTCTACTGCCGAAAGGCGCCTTAGGTGTGGACGCGGCTTGCTGTACGGGGACTACGGTCTGGGGGACCGCAGACTTGGCCGGCTGTTTACCGCCCGAGAATGGCGCCGCGGGACCTTTAGTCGGTTTTGTTACCGCGGGCTGAATCTTATTTGTTGGAATCTGATTGGTAGGAGGTGCCGACAACGTAGGGAATTTATTTGCTGGAGATTGCGCAGCAATTGGCGCTTCGGGTTTAGAGTCTGTAGCGTTCCACGACGTCTTTGTGACCTCAGTCTTCGGCGTAGTCGCAACTTTTTCGACTGGGGAAAGCTTCGCTTGGGCGGTATCGGGTATTCGGTCTGACTGTTTTGGACTGCCAGGACCCTTTCCGATTTTTAGGTCCTTCACAGGCAGCGACTCCACGGATCCCGCCGACGCTGATGCGGTCGGCGGCGGGGGCATGGGTTTTTGTTCCTGACTCTTGTCTTGTGGCATATAGGTTTTGTTCTGACTCTGTCCCTGCACGAAGTTCTTGGCGTGCACGTTGAACTGGTGCGGCGTGGTCTGCGGCGGCGGCTGCGGCTGCATGGGCACGGGCGGCGGGTGCGGCGGGGGCGGCAGGTACATGGGCGGCATGTACTCCACGCCGCCCTCCACGGGCGGCCCGTAGGGCGGCGCGGCGTAGTGCGCCGCGCTGGCGTAGTACGCGTCCACGGCCTCCTGCTCCATGACGACCTCCTGTGGGTAGTCATCGGGGCCCTTGTCGGGCTCGCCCTCCACGGGCATGGGGTAGTCGGGGTAGTAGGGCGGGTAGGCGTAGGGCCCGTACACCAGCGGCTGGTACACGGGCAGGTGGTAGAGCGGCGCGCCCTGCGCCTGCGCGGCGGGGTAGTACTGCGGGTACTGCAGGTAGTAGGGCGGCGGCTGCGGCGGGCTGGCGGGCCGCTTGCCGCGCCGGTCGCGCCGCTGCGTGCGCGCCGCGCGCTCGGCCGGCGCGGGCGGGTACTGCGGCTGCGGCTGGTAGTACTGCCCCATGTAGCCGTGCACGTTGACGTTGGCCGTGACCTGGCTCACGTACACGTTGGGCGGCGCCACGGGCCACTGGTGGTGGTGCGGCGGCGGGTAGGCGGGCGGCGGCTGCGCGTAGGGCGGCGGCGGCGCGTGCGGGGCGGCGCGCGCCGGCGAGTGGGGCGCCATCTCGCACTCGCCGCCCGACAGGCTGTCCACGCTGCTCGACACGGTCCCGGCGCCCGCCGTGCTCGATGAACACGATGACGGATCTAAGACCGCCACAGTACACATTATTAAAGCTGCGTTGTTCTACTTTCACGAAAGAATCAGTCTTTTAATATAATTGCATTGTAAAATAAATATTTAGAGTGCAGACTTTACCTATAATAGGTTCGTTCCAGCCACCGGCGAGTGCGTTCGCCGAGATGTCAGGTATCCGCTCGTACAGGGCGCACTGCAGTCTGTTCAATTCCGCTTCCTTCACATCAGATAAGTCTAGGAACTCATAGTCCTGAAACACGCCACTGATATTAATACAGAACTTGAACCATTCCAGTGACATCTCATCCAATTCCATGGTTATGTAACATTTCTTACATACAATAAGTACAAGACTAACAACTACAAATTAAAAAGTAAAGGTAGGTCACTTTCCATACTAAGTAGGCCGTGCTGAAGAACTTCTATTCCATCGCCATGTCACCATTTTATTCTATATAGAAAAACTCAGTTTACACATTTCTTTGTGGACCAAACCATGCCAGATCCCGGAGATCTGAAATTACTTTACAATTCATTAGCATTCAGCAAACTGACGAAAATTAAGAATTTGATTATGCTTTTTCATGTTAATTTATTTTGAAGTGTTGATTACTTTAATATTATAAAACATCATGTTTTACGATATGTGCATATTGATTATTTAATGGTTAACTTGCAGGAACCCACCATTATACCTTTTACAGAAAGAGGCATAGAGTGATGTGATAAAACCAAGAATTCATTATCAATTTTATTATAGAATTAATTCTAGTTTAAGGAGAAGGGCACTTGTAGTAAGGTAGTGAGTGATAGTGCAACACCAAAAATAAAACATAAATTCAGAATATTTGGACACACAACTCAATATATTAAAAAAAATGCGTATATTTATTACAAATTGTCGCACAAAAATCAATTTTAACTACACAATGATACACAGTTGAGTAACTGGCGAAGAATATTAAACTATCTAACATTCTGAATTCAAGTATAGTATGGATAGAGACCCCCTTTTGAGTTAGTGTTTACAGAAGGAAACCATGTACTTATAACAGAAAGGTTATGTATGTTCCGAAATAAAGATTGAGAATCATGTTTGGACACAGACAGCACTGTCGTCAATTAAGCATGAGCGAAGATAAACGCTACCGCGATTGTTACACTCAGTTGTATGTGTAATATAATATTACAATTTGTGTGTAGTAAAAGTGGCAATCTATGGAAAATTTACTCGAGTCAGCCTAATTTTTTTTACATGGATTACCACTTTGAATCAATCAATGAATATTTCTGCATATTGCATCAGTCAGTTTGATACAAACCTATGGGGTATGATTTTATTCTCAATATATTTTAAGTGCTAACAGAACTACTTTAAATGAAGAATTGTAGCTTGATCACTTCAACACAAATGGTTCCAATTTCCAAGATTTGAGTTCTCAAATCCATTATTCAATTATCAACAATGGCGACACAACGGAAGGTCAAGATTTACAAGGAGAAGAAAAGACCATTGTAAAATAAAATCCCACAACTTTTATCATCTTATGCAGTCAACCCATAATGTGTTTTGATTAGAGGTCTTTACTTGTGGATGCAGGCCTTGAATTTAATTCTATTTCTATTCCTGGCATTTTGTTAATTTAAGCCATGTCTGCACTACAACTAACAAACTCCTATTCAAATTTCCAGCTTTGCTGTTGGTTTTGGATTCTTGTGCCTAGTGCCTTAAGGCTACATACACACTGTGCATACACCACAATACCCATTAAGTCAGCGCAAAGTGCGAAAGTACATCAAGTGGACGAGTGCATAGCCATTAGCTACCTATACACTCTTCCATGGACAAGGTACTTAGCCTTGGGAAGGATTTGTGACCTTTGACACTTGTCAAAGGACACACTTGCTACTTAATTCATTGGTAAACTTGCATAGTAACTGCTTGTTGTAAGTGTCACCGCAGTGTATAGTTGGCAATATGGGTATTACAGCTTAATTCTAGTTATAAATTAATAATAGTCTGAACATACAGTATTTATAAGGACATTATAATGAAATATCACCTTTTGTTTTGTTTTTAATGGACTAAGTTACCATGAAAAGTATTGAATAAGTCGTTGGAGGCAATTGCATAATATTTTGATAAATCAAATTAACAAAAAGAAAATACATGAACATGATGAAGCTATGATTGAATAGGTAGACTACAAAAGTAATTGTCATGCATGCTTAGCTACTAAATTAGTTCACAAATCATGATTATATTGAACTCACTTATAACCATTCTACAGTAGCATACATTCTGCAAATGAGTTGGTCTCATTACAGACAATATGAACATGCATAAAAAATATTGTTTCTTTCAACATTGAATATTGCTATTTCTTAAGATTTTTTTTTTGCTTTTTCTGTCTCTTCATCAGTAGCATGAAGTTTAAAATTGTTCTTTGGTGGAAGAACCACTTTCACCTGCATTTTGTAAACTGTGGGTGCATAAGTTCTGGTAGCACCATCTTGTGTAGTTTTCAATGTAAAGTATTTCAAGTTGTACTTAAATTTTGTTTTTTAGGGGATCAATGTGATATAGGAAAGTGCCTGTATTAAACAGGAATAAGTATATAAAATTTCCTGCTTAGAACATGCATGTTTAAAATACAAACCTCTACTCTAAGTTATAAATGCAAAGCATCATAAAACCAAAAAGATGATTTTATCAACTAACTTCACTATATTTATCATAGTATTTTACCATAACCGCTTGTAACAAAAAAGTAAATAGTGACAATAGTTAATTAGAATACCAAACCGGTTGTGTCGGAATTGTGTGCCATCCCATCGGACTATGAGAGTGAGGGATGAGAGAGTGCACCCGTGTCACACTTGTGCACTATAATACCTCCCACACCAACGGCTAGTCTCCGTTGGGATTGGCAACAATGCCCAAATACGGTCTGGAGCACTATTCTTTTTCTTACAATACCAAAACTATTTATTGTAATTATCTGTGTAAATAGTGGTCCTCAGAATTTTGTTATTTCCCAATATAAATCAACCACAATAAACAATCACTACTAATGATTATATACATACAATTTGATTTTGAATTATTTGAAATATAAATATTTTGACAGGTTGGAACTTCATGAATAAAGAGAAACAGTAGTCATAGTGCATAATTCCTAGGTTATATAACTATTGCTAATTAAAATATCTTAAAATTTAACATGAAACATTAGATTTATTGACTGCACAGACAAATACAAGTTTCTGCCTCTAATTGGTTTTACTTGACTAATTAATACAATTAGTTCTAAACTGTCAGTGGTAGTTCACAACAAGTAAATCATTGGACAAGTAAGTTCACCTAAAAGTACAATGTGAAGTCAAGCTACATTCTGAAGAACCTCATTGCATCAACTTGACAGGCTTACCAGACATTTTTTAAAGAAAAGGTAACCTTGAGTTTCGCTACGGAATGTACAGAAATGACAACCCGTTTGAACGTTGGACTTCACTACGGCTTGTCAAATTTATAGGTTATATGATTCGGGACTTTACAGTAGTTAAATTTACAGAAGCTCATCTTATCAAACAATAAGTACATCAAATACTACGAAATTATCTACCATGCAAAGATTATAATATGCAATAGCTTCCGTACCGACTAAACAACAACAAATCCATAGCACATGTGGTTCTTCAAGTCATGAAATGAAATGCAAAAGTGAAAATGACATACCGATTACTGAACCAATAATTGTCGAATTGACTTCCATTGGAATTCCTTTCGACTAAAGCATGGTTTTCAGCGTTTAATTTTCTCTTGGACTAACGCAAAGCTGCAAAATATGCGGAACATTTGGAGGACTTTAAGATGGCGTAACAACGCTCAGTTGCCGGGTGCCATCCGAGTATTGACAAATCAACATATTGGTGATTCTTATGCGTAAACCCGAAACTGGACACTATCTATTTATCAAAAACTATTGGCACTTACCTCCCACGTGCATACAATGTCTGGAAAGAGATATTTTTTCTAATGTAATGGCCAGTTTCAATATCACCAAAACAAGAAACAAAAGCCAAACAAATGTTTATGTAAATGTACTGCAAATATGATATCCTTACCGTTTTCATCAAATCCATGGCCTTTTAAAGAACACCATCACGAAATTTAACACCGTCAATATTTTATATACAGCAGCGGCGTTGCAGGAAAATATCTTAGAACGGGATCAACGTCGAGGCCATGCACTCTCCCAACACATAACAGGATGTGACAAAACGCGCGCCATTTTTAACTAGCCATTTGGTAACCAATAGGCTTTCAGTATCTTAACCATAAACTATTACCAGAGACAAAAACTGATTTGTCCGTAGTGTTGTCGCACTTGTTCGGATGTGCGCCATTGTAAATCAGAGACAATTGTGCTTTTTATGTCCATAACTCCATAGTAATATTCATAAAGCCAATACGTAAATCGTAGGAAGTATCGGTACATCAGTGGGGGAAGTCAACTCAATATTATTTATTAGGGTCTACACACACTTCCCCGCACCCGCAAGAGCCGGTAGCAGCAAATTTGCGCCACCGTCACATTTCTACACATAAAGCACCACATTATTCGCGTTATAACATGTCGTTGAATTGAATAAACGCTAACAAACGCACTGCTTACGATGACAGCGGCAAATAAAAAGTCCCCGTTATCACCTCTTCCTAATAAACTAGGCTAAAAGAGATGTACCTATTTATTATCACTAATTTGATGAAAATAGCTATATAATTGTATATGCTGATATACAATTTTATAGCTGTTTTCATCAAATTGTCAAATAAAAATATGTACATCTATAATTTAATATTATCACTTTAATAAAAATGAACCTTTCTGCGAGCAACTTGGAAGTAGCATAGTTAGGCTAACAGCTAATTTATTGAATACGCACGTACTTTCAAATCTAGAATATCTACTAAATAATGTCAGAATAAAACTACGCGTTTTTTTTACTAGATTGTGACATCTCCGTAAATAAAGATAATGGGGGCTGCTCTAGGTTTATATTACTTCTATTGATAGGTAGGTAGTAGGTACTCATATGGGCGTACCCAGTTTTTACCCTGTTGGGGTTGCCTATTGATACTACACTACTCAACAAAGTAAGGGGTAACAAGGGTAATAATAGTAATTATTTCAATTTTAACACCTTTTATGTAACGTTTATCAATAGAAGCGTAATTTAATACAGATTTTGTGTGATTACCTACATGTGAAAAAATAAAAATGTATAGAAAATCTAAAATGGTAAAGAAAAAATAAACCCGCCAAGTGCGTGTCGGACATAATGAAGGGAGTATGGGATGAATTTATCCCAAGAACAAACTTAAAATTGTAGTTGAAAAACATGACGTTCTCCCATACATTCTAACGGCTTATGTAAGTTTGTACGGACGATATTGAGAGTTTTACCATGTTATTTTAAGATCATAGACTTCTTATAGGTTTTCCTGCAATCTATGAGTAACCATTCTCTGTATTTTTTTACAAAATTATAGGCTCTGTAGTTTCGAAGATGAGGGTCAATTTTCATGACAGGGTACAGTTTGCATTTTTTAAATAAATTTTCTTATTTGCCCCCATAAGTAACCCCATATTCAAATATATTTTTTTTACGTTACACCTCCGTGTTTGGGTCACAGAAATACATATGTGTACCAAATTTAAATTTAATCGGTCCATTAGATTCGGAGAAAAGTGGCTGCGACAGACGGCGAGAAATACAGCCAGCCACACAGCCAATAAGCCAGATACACTAGTGATTCTATAAGGGTTTCGTTTTTTCCTTTTTTGTCAATAAATACTAAGGCCTAGTTAACATTAAATAAAAAAAGGATTCTTAGCAACTTTTGAAAAATCTGTTGGACATCCCAAGGTATTAGCGACAGCTATAAAGCGGCGTGGCATGCTGATGTATCGGGTTATTCATTGTCACCTGTGGAATATCTGCGTGATATTGTTCTCGCAGAGCACATTCATCACCGGCCTGGTTGTGTGTGTGGACGCGCATAATGTTGCATGAACATGAAATCTTGGACATATTGCTGTCGGTGAGGGATGACCTTATGGTGCGCAATCTCGTCACAGTATTGTTCCCCATTTAAATTGCGTCATAGCAACCCGAGGTTCGTTCTTCCACCCAGGTGAAATCTACCCCACACCATAATAGTACCTCTGTTTTACGGATGAACTTCCTGGGGATTCCGGAGTCGACTCTGGCGACTAGGAAATCGACAAACATGCACTCCTATTTAATCGGGATGAAATCGAAAGCGCGAATTATCAGAAAAGAACACTAGCCCACTGAGTGTCAGTTCAGTGCAAATGGGTTAGCCGAAAATAATCGACGCTCTTGATTTCCGCGTCGAGGAGCTGGAACTCTAAGCGATCAGCAAGCGTGAAAATTAACTTCATGCATTCTTCGCCTGGCGGTTTGGTCACTTGGTGCTGAGACTGGAGTCTTTCTACCAGCTGGCGAGCCGTAATTTGAGGCTGCGTCCTCGCAGCATTTTGCAGAAAGCGGTCTTGTCTCTGAGTACTGACCCTGTATTTTCCACGTTGACTTTCAGTCAGCAACATCTCCTGTAGGCCCGTAATGCGTCCATAATCGGCAAATTACGCTTGGCTGCGTTTAGACAGCGTGCCGGCAGTTTCACGTTGACAAATGCCCTCAGCATATTCTCTTCCCGCACTTCACAAAAGACTCGGGAGCTTTACGTTACAACTAACAAGAAAGCAGCGAATATTATTTTCACAGGAAAATATAAACGGTTATGGACTTGGACGGTCATCTCTAAAGTTATTCGTTTCAAAACGCCAGACGCTGCAACCAAGTGAAGTGTTCCTTATTTCAAAATGCTTTTGTTTTTAGTTTTTTTTTTTTTTAATTTTTAATGCATGTTCAACCAACATTAACGTTTTTTCGTGGTCAGTAGCTACTTTTTCGAAAGAGTATTCTAAGATAAATTGATATAGTTGGTTTGTTCTTTAGACTTTCTTGAGTAAGCTCGGTTACTATAAACAAAAATGAATCGTTTGTTTTGCTTACTAAAGCCGGGTCCGCTGCGCCGTGTTTTCGTGTTTTCTAACATCATAACATGTTTGCAAAACAGAATAGGGGCGTGGCCTAACAGTTTTGTTAGGAAAAACACAAATACATGTTTGCCGAGACAAATGGATAACATCCCCCGCGTTCGCCTGCGGGGAGGGGAAGCGTCGCATTTTGTGTTCGCGCTCATTGAAGCAAGACGTCAAGTATTCATTCGTTCTGTTCGTTCACTCGGGAGTTCAAAAGTGAGGTTATGTTTTGATTATTTGTGTGCTTTGAGTATTTAATCCTTTTGTTTGTGATAAGCCGTGATAAGTATTTAACCATGGAGTGGAACAAAGACAATACTTTGTTTTTATTACAATTAATAAGAGATAGACCTATTTTATGGGATGTGACTCTGGAGGAGCATAAAGACAAGCATAAGAAACAAGATGCCCTATCAGAAATAGGAAGGATTTTTAATATAACAAAAGAAGAAATTAATTCTAAATGGATTAGCCTCAAGGGGCAATATAACAGGGAAAAAAAGAAAGTTACAGGACTCAAAACAGGCAGCGGAGCAGATGAAATTTACGTTTCGAAATGGTTTGCCTACCAAGAAATGGCTAATTTGATGTCTTGCAACATTCCTCAAAACTCCATATCTAATTATACGGTAAGTTGAAGTTCTTTTTTAAATAAATCAAACATGGTTTGATAGGCATATAGGCTACCTAATTTAATTATTTTGAGAGGCTGTAATGTGACTGACTGTGACTGTGGATCTAAGTGGAAGGAGAAAAATGGTCGAAGTATAGTCATAGGAAAAATCTTTTAAAAGAAATTACCTACTCTCTAGTTATTTTTAGGGTTCCTTATCCAAAAGGTGCTGTGGTCAGAATTTAAATAATATAATAAATAGGTACCTAAGTAAGTTAAAATACAGGTTGTCAATTTTACTACAATAAAAATATATTTTGTGCACTACAATTTTAATAGTACTTAATAATTACTATAATAATATATAGATTGCAATCACAAACTAGGTACTTTTTAATTAGACAGAGTTTTGCCATGGCAGCATTCCCCTCTCACTGACAAAATACGAAGCAAAATTATCACGAATCTGCCGACTATCTATAGGTGATCTTCTAGGTATTCTTGGAAGTGGTTGTAAACCTTCTGCTGCTGGTTCGTCCCTCCATGGGCCCTCAACCAATTCACCATTTTCTTCACTATCAAAAGTGCCCGGTGGCGTATATATACTTCTGCTTGTTTTATTTCGCCTTAGATAGTTGTGTAAAACAACGCAAGCTAAAATGACCGGTATTACTGTACCCACTTCCACTGTCAAGGGTTTCTTGAACACTCGAAACACTGAAGTTAGGATTCCAAATACGTTTTCAATTATTCGTCGTGCACGGCATAATCTATAGTTAAACACTCTCTTCGACGATCCTTGTTGATGTTCTCCACTATAGGGTTTCATTAAGTAATGTGTTAATGGAAAAGCATCATCACCTATTATAACATACGGCAAATTCACATCTCCACTAAGTAAAGGCTCATCTTCGGGTAAATTTAAAGTATTATTATTTAAACTTCTGAACAATGTAGAATTCCGAAAGACCCCTCCGTCAGAGATTCTGCCTTGGCAGCCAACATCTATATAGGTAAAATTGTAATCATAGTCTGCCATGCCCAGAAGTACAACACTAAATGTTTTTTTGTAGTTAAAATACAGACTTCCTGTATTTGCTGGGGCCTCCATAACCACATGTTTACCATCTAAAGCCCCTAAGGCATGAGGGAAATTCCATTTAGTTTCAAATCCTCTTGATATTCTTCTCCATTCTTCAGCAGTTAAAGGTGTCTGTAAAAATTAAAAAAAAAACGTTTTATTTCAGATGTCACCGCCACCACCGCCAGCTATGCCAACACCACCACCATCTATGCCGACACCACCACCATCTACGCCGACACCACCACCATCTACGCCGACACCACCACCATCTACGCCGACACCACCACCGACTACGCTGACACCACCACCGCTGAAAGCCCAGGGATCGGACTCAATAAAAAGAAAGCGAAATTCTGGCTTATATGGAGAGGCTATGCTTACATTGAAAGCAATTAAAGAAAGAAAAAGTAAAACGTCGGAATTAGAAGATGAAATTACCACATACGGACTTTACATTGCTGCTCAAATGCGCAAATTTCAACCAATTCTACAAACCAAGCTAAAATTAGATATTCAAAATCTGCTTTATAAATATGAAATAGAGAACATGGAGTATACAACTAGATCTGGTTCTAGTATGAGTGATCATTCGGAGATTAATAATTTAAATGATGTATCCTATTCCGCCAGTCCATCCAGTCCCACTGAAAGTTCTACCTACAGACAGCTCGACACACAAATTATGCCAACTACAAGTCTAACTTCCAACACCTTTAACTACGGGCAGTTCAACACACAAGTTATGCCTATCTCAGGTCCGATTGCCTGTAGTGAGAAATATTACAAACAGCCCGACGACGTACAAACTGTGGCAACCACATCATCCAGCACAGGTCCGACTGCTAGCACCTCTGCCAATAGACTACCAGACACACAATCATCGAATCCACTTGCGATTCAATCAAACAGCTATTTAGTTATTTCAAATGATGGATCGATAAAAGAAGTTACTGGAAATCGACAAGATTCACTACCAGATTCACAGCTGCTGATATTACAAAATCAACTAATAAACCCTGATGCAGACTCATCTCAAATTGAATCATCACTAGAAACAAAACAAGCAATCGAATACCTTTTAAAATTTAATTAGAATCCTACTGTTCAATTATTATTATTATTTTTTTTATCTTATTTCCTGCAATCTGTCATCTATGGACATTTAGCTGGAGCTTATGAATGTAGGTATTCTGGCTGTGCATGGTACATGTCCAGTGACATGTCCATCTTCTATCATTCACCTATTCTTACAAGAGGTCTTGTGGCGCAGTTCTCTTTAGTCTCTTAAAGGTACTTCGAGACTTAGCTTTCATTAGCGTAGAAGCCAGTTTGTTTGGATGGTGTTGTATTCTTTAATTTCGTTGTTCAATTATAAGAATAAAGATTTAATTTATAAAAAGGAGTATTCATTTAATATCTACCTATACTCCAGAAAGAAGTAAAAAGAAGTAATGGTTTTGTATACTAACACTTCGCGTCGTTGGTGTATTTTCGATCCCTAAGGGTCCGAAAGTACACCAACGTCCCTAGCCTTTATTCCCAGATGCCACCCCCTGCTTCGCCACCGGGGTGCCCAACTATTCCCAGATGCCACCAAATTATTTGCAGTAGTAAAATGTGAACACATAAAAAACTGTGGCATAGGCCACTTCTGCGCTGACAGCCTCAATTATTAAAATGTGATAAGATTAGTTTATTAATAAAAAAATAGGTCCTTACCTTTAGATGCACATTTTTCAGTCTATTGTAGAGAGCTAAACAGACTTCTGGGATCAGTTCCGATAGTTGTTGTTTAGAGATTCTTAAGTGATACATTAAGCTGGTGTAACTGTCTCCGGTCGCTAAAAAGCGTAAAGTAACACCTAATCTCATGTCAGGAGGAATCACATCGTTCCTCCATGTGGTTTTCTTCTCTATATCTGGTGAAATTAATGATACCAGCTCTTCAAAATCACTCTCTGAACATCTAAAAAAATTTTGTATTCCAAACCTATCATCAATTTTCAGTTCTTGATAAATATTAAACGAACGAGGTTGCAGGTAGGGTCGGACCCGGAATCTATTCCTGCTTCTTCTTTGTAACACTAAATCTACTATTGCTATAACAGCTTGCACATCTTCTTCGTCGGAACTCATTTTTGAAATGAAACAAAAACACTTAACGCAATAGGCGCAGCGGACGGGCGGTTTTAATAACATGTTTTGCTAACTTGTTTTGATAACATGTTTTGTTAGAAAATTGGCGCAGCGGACCCGGCTTAATGGTAGCATTTTTTATTACCAATCTGATAAGATACCTATATAGATTTGCATGCAAATTTTACCTGTGATAACTATTTTCTCATGGGATGGAATGGCTACTATTCAAAGCTATGAGGTCTTCAGCACCCTAATTGCGTAATACACGTTCAATCACAATTTGAAGTATTTTGAAAGAGATTGCTAATCCACTGCCTCCTAAGTAAAAAAAACAATCTGCTCAACAACGTAAATAACGCAATGAATGTTGTTGAACTGTCAAAATGAAACAGATTAGTTTTAATCATTTACGAAAATGTGTTACGTAATTAGATAGCAGGTCTTTGCTTCATTATTTGTAAAGATACAAGAGTCAATTGGGAAATCCATTATAATACAATAGACACGTATATTTAGTAACTTAATCCGCGTAACTGTTCGTAAAGAGTCATAAAGATCCCTGTAAGAAATTGACACGTGTTTCACCTCTCAACGAAGCATCCTCAGGCGATTGACTTGTTGCGAACTCGGACCTGACGATTGACGTGACCACACAAATTTTTCGTCGGTTATTAAAAAAAAAATGCTGTTCCATACATTTTGATCGCGTAGGTATTGCACTTTTCTATGAAACAGCAGATATTTTTTTAAATAACCTACGAAAAATTTCAACGCAGGGGCGTTCTGAATCATGTACTGAATCCATGGTAACAGTTTCTCGATGTCCCTGACACCTTGTTTATGAATCGGCCATTAGCTGCTTTCAGTCCCTTCATTAATTCGTGATGAAATGATATTCAGAATGGATAGTAAAGTTCAGTATCATCATCTTCGTGCCTAGTGGATCGCAAAACTCAACACAAAATACGGAGATCACTTGGCTAAACAACTCACTAGCTATACTGACAGGTTGAAACACTACCACATGGATACACTAGCCAAGCCGGGGCGCCCGGCGGACTCTCCGTCCGCTTACCGGCCCATTGTGCTGCTCGACGAGGTGGGCAAGCTCTTTGAAAGAGTGATTGCAGACCGCCTTGTCGGGCGGCTGGTGCGAGTGGGACCGGACTTGGCGGAGAGCCAGTTTGGTTTCCGCAAGGGGCGCTCTACGGTGGATGCCATCATGCGCGTTCGAGCCCTCACGACGGGGGATGCTGTTGCCCGGTGTGGGGTCGTCTTGGCGGTGTCTCTTGACATCGCCAATGCCTTCAATACCCTGCCCTGGAGTTGCATTAGGGAGGCACTCCGGTATCACCGGATGCCGACCTACCTCTGTCGAGTGGTCGAGGCCTATTTGACGGACAGGGCCGTCATCTACCCCGGTCACCACGGAGAGTGGAACCGGCGAGAGATGTCGTGCGGTGTCCCACAGGGATCGGTCCTGGGGCCGCATCTGTGGGACATCGGCTACGACTGGGTGCTGCGCGCCGACCTCCCTAGCGGCGTCAGTGTAGTCTGCTACGCTGACGACACGCTGGTCCTGGCGCAGGGGAGGTCGCATGAGGCGGCGGCCGAACTGGCGACACGCGGGGTTGCGACAATCGTCGATAGGATCCGGCAATTGGGACTCGAGGTGGCCTTGCACAAGTCCGAGGCCATGTGTTTTTATGGTCCTCGGAACGCGCCACTGTCGGGTTCCCGGATAACGGCAGGAGGGGTTCACATCGGTGTCGAGTCGACGATGAAGTACCTGGGACTCGTCCTCGACAGCCGATGGAACTTCGTTGAGCACTTCCGACGTTTGGCTCCCAAACTGCAGAGGGCTGGGGCTGCTTTGAAGCGGCTCCTGCCCAATCTAGGGGGTCCAAACGCCTCCTGCCGGAGGCTCTACGCGGGGATCGTGCGGTCCATGGCCCTTTACGGGGCACCGGTGTGGGCGCGTTCGTTGAGGCTGCGACCGGCCCAGCGGTTGAACGCGTCCCAAAGGGTCATGGCCATCAGGCTGGTACGAGGATACCGCACGGTCTCCCGTGAGGCGGCGAGCCTCCTTGCCGGACTACCGCCATGGGATCTGGAGGCAAAAGTCCTCGCGCACATGTGGGAGTTGCGCGAGGAGGCGAAACGCCGGGGCGTAACTCCGCTGCCGCGAGAAATCGCGGCACAGCGGACAGAGCTCCGGCGGGATCTCATGGCGGCATGGAGAGTGCGATTGTCGCAACCCAGCGCTGGGCACGCCACAATTGTGGCGATAAGTCCCCTCTTTGAGGAGTGGCTAGAGAGGCGCCACGGCGTCCTCACCTTCCGCCTGACACAGGTCCTCACCGGACATGGTTGTTTCGGGAGGTTCCTGTTCAGGATAAAGCGGGAGGAAACGCCCGGGTGTCACCACTGTGTGGATCGCCCGGAGGACACGGTGGAGCATACGGTGGAGGTCTGCCCAGCTTGGGCGGAGCACCGCCGTGTCCTCACGGAGGCGATCGGCGGCGGCGATCTCTCGCGTCCGGCCCTGGTTCAGGCCATGGTCCGGAGCGAGAGTGCATGGGAGGCCGTCACCTCCTTCTGCGAAGCAGTAATGCTCGCGAAGGAGGAGGCGGAGCGCGCGAGGGAGAGGCAAAATGCGCCCCCTCGCGCCCCTAGTCGCCGCAGGAGACGCCCCGGGCGTCGGGAGTCGAGAGCCGACTTCCGGCCACCGTAGGCGCGGGCTTGCGGACGGTGAGCAATGGGTAGCTCGCCGTCCGATAGGGACCAGGCCCGGGTCGACGGCGCGTTGTGTTCCACGCGCGCCTCAAAGAGATGTCAGCACCAACTGACGGGGTCCGGAAGGGCCAATGCCTGCCGGGGTTGCGGGTTTGTCTGAAAGGGATATCGCGACCTCGGCACACAGGCAACAGAAGGAACACGGGTGGGTTTTAGTCAGTAAAAGTCTGACACGCCCTCCCGCTCCACCCAGAGCGGGAGAAGTTATTTTATAATTTCCCATACTCAAAAAAAAAAAAAAAAAAATCGATACACTAGCCAGTCGTAGGAAGAAGCTGGACTGCATCATCCTTCACAAGATATTGAGTGGAACGATAGATTGCAGTGAACTTTTGAGCTCATTAGAGATTAAAATTCCGACTCGGATTCCCAGGCATAACACATACAATTTATTTTACATTCCTGGCTCAAAAACTAACCTCGGTCATTACGCCGTTGTACCAAGACTTTGTAGGCAATATAACATGTTAGCAAAAACTACGAACTTAGACATCTGCGAGTCTCTGTCCAAATATAATAAATGTTTATTAGATTTAATTTAAGTATCTTTAAATGTTATACCTATTTTCTTAATTTTTTAATGTTGTTTATAAATTTATATTTCGTGCCTACCATTTTTCTTGTTTTAACTTTGTTAGCTTAGTTTTTAACTTCATTGTGCATGCTGTGGTTTCCTATAAGTGAAGGAGTACACTTACTCAATATCCAATGTTGCCCTTTAATTATGTGTCATGTATTGTGTACATCTTTTGTTGGAGATCCTAAATAAATAAATAAATAAAATAAGAAACTTTGTCCACGGATCTTATAATCAGAAGTCCTGTAGGTAAATCAGTTAAGTATTTTTCGAGTTATAAACGCAGTAACGGACAAACAGTCGGAAAAAAGGGTAAGGGAGAGGAGACCTTATTTGAACTTTTCTAAGCTGAACTAAAAATATTTTAAACTTTTTCCGTATCTTGGTAGAGGTAACTAAAGAAAAAAAAAATACATTTATTTAACACGGACTAAAAATAAAACCTAACTTAACTATAACTAAATATATATCTAAGAGACTTATCGAAAACCGATATCAATGAAATTATTTAACAAAATCCCCCATCACTAGACAAGACGCGACTGACCAACGTGGGACATTGTGTACGTGACTCGGCCAAACCCACCTGACTGCGACGAAATAAACTGTTTCTATTAGCGGCACTCTAATCTCCACAAATATTGGACTGTTTGCTTTGGCCTAATTCAAATGCTACGTGACACATTAGGCTTATTATTTTCACATAATAATTTTGTGGAATAATCTCCGGTGTATTATGGTGTTATATTATTTATGGCTAGCTGAGTAGGTATACTATGGCTACGCTTAAGTGTCGTACACAAATATCCAAACCGAATCGTTATTGGTCCACCACTTCCCATACAAATTTGAACCTCCTTTGTGAGTCTCCTTTGACGTTTTGTCAAGTTTATTTATTAAAACGCATATATGGCGGATTTTTCTGTTGAACTTTTTATGATGTACAATCCTGTAGAACATAAATTTTATGTATCTCTTATCGTTTTGTCAGCGCACGACATTTAAGCGCTTTAAAAACGTTTTTTTTTTTTCGTATTAAGACGTCCCTAAAGCAACTACTTGACAAATCGTCAAATTTCAGATATACCTAAACCTTCCGGGTGCGGTTAATGTATAAGTATCTCCCAGGCCCCCGACTCATGATAGTAGTAGGAACAGTGAGGTTTTAGTCGGTAGCAGTACGACATAACCCTGCGTTCTCCCAAGACTGGGGGTATCCACGAGGATATCAATACGAAATAAAACGAAAGAAAAAAAATGCTTCCGGAATAAATTCTCTAAGTCCGTTGAGTATTTTAGAAGAACAACGCGGTCACACAGACAGACAAAAAAGCGACTCTGTTTTGTTGTATAATAATAATAAAATATTTAGAGATGGAAACTCTTTTTTTTATCGATAGGTACGTACTCATCAGGTATGTAGATAGATAGATAGATACATCGTTTATTTGGTGCACACAAAAGACAGCATAAAATACAAAAACACGATTAAATAATAACATAATATAGTTCGTGAAGAATCGCTTGTTAAATTTATTTATATACATACATAACATGACGCCTGTATTCACCTAAGGGCTCGGCAGAGGTGTCCCTATAGTACACTCACATTTCGCCAGTTATGTTTAATTCCCAAAAATAAGGGGCGAGCCTATTTATTGCCATCAACCGGGCACAAATCCAGACTCCAGGCTGCTACTGAGAAATTCCAGATGGAAAATTCTAATAACACTTTGCCCGACCCGGGAATTGAACCCAGGACCTCATGCTCAGCAGTAGTGCTTGCGACCACTAGACCAACGAGGCAGTCTTTTACCGGGTTATTACATGAGGCGCGTGCGGCCGTCGTTTAGCGGGTGTCTACAGGTCATAACTTATAACCCCTGTTGAAAATGTTCTAATTTTCAATGGATTTGGGGTAATTTTGTTAAGTACTAAAAATGTGAATTTTAAATCGCAATTATTTTTTTATTCTGAAGAAAAAAAAAAAAATTTTTTTGGTAATGTTATTGCAGTACCTATGTGCCCTTTTTGGATCGGACAGGGCTTTTATTACATATATTGTATATATTATGTCCTTTTACAGGAAGGTAGGTATGAGTTAGTATGAGTTTAGTCATAAAATAAACACGTCAAACTAAGGCTTCTTATTAACATAGGTACAGACAAGTTAACATGCCTAGTTCATTTCCCTACTATTTACACTTAAAATTCTTGCCTTTTTACCGGACTGGCCTAGAAGGAGGGTACTGTTTTTCGAGTGTATGTATGTCAATTTCTTTGGCTGCGATTGCTTTTATGGATTTTAACATATATGTTAGATTTGTCTTTATTGTAGGAGTAACATTATTTACATACTGCATCTACAAATACAAATAAAAACTTTTAAAAAAGAACAACCGACTTCCAAAAAGGTGACACACTTTTCTTTTTAAAGTTTTTATTTTTCACTTTTTAGGTGTGGTACCTACCCCACACAAATTCGAATACCACTACCTGCTATGTAAATAACAGTGACAGGAAGTTATCGTCATATTATCCACGTACCTATATTAAGTGGGAAAAATACGTATTATTGAAGCTTACTCAAAAACTATCCTAGCAAAGTTAATAAAAATTATATGGGACCAGCTTGGGAGGACTTTCATATAAAAAAGAATTTTCACAATCGGTCCACAAATGTCGGAGAAATCAGCGGACATACATAAAAAAAAAAAAAAAAACTTACGCAACGAACATATAACCTCCTCCTTTTTGAAAGTCGGTTAAAAAACGTAGGCGAAGGTTTTTTTAAGTATAATATAATAAAAACCACCCTAGCTCTAAAACTAATAAATTCAAATAGATACTAATCCCCAAATTAATCTTTAGTTACCTACCCCAATATCATAATCTTAAACTGTCTCATGAACAATATTTCAGGGATAAGGAAAATTATATGAAACACCAAGATATTTTGTCATTCATTTATATTTCTTTGCCAACATCAAATTCAACATTCTACACCATACCATCACATCTCTTATTCCCAACATAATATCACTATTCTTCGATATTCGAATATTTACAATAAAACTAATAGGTTACCTTTATTTACAGTAGATCTCCAACAAATCTATGCCAATCTATATTTTTAACCGACACAGCCATCAGCGCTCGACCCAGAAAGCCTTTGTTGCGTCATTTTGACATATCGAGTCTTTCGGTGTTGCCAGTACAGTAAATCAAACCTAACAATACCAATAAAAAAAAAACAAAATATCAAAAAAAAAACAAAAAAAACTGGTAATGATTCCATTCTAAACAACTATATATTATTAAAAATAAAAGGCTTGAAATAAAGCAAACATTGTATTTAAAAAACAAAAAACCCAAAGGTTTTTTTTTTGCATCCTTTTAATTCTAGACTAGACGTCTTTTTCGGTAAGTAGCCTGAAGCTGATTCTTAATCTCTTTGATTCAGTATGCAAGTATTTGACTGACAGGATGAACTAGACTGACTAGTTATTTTAATTACAGAGAGTAACGGACTCATTTTCTTAGAATCAAACGGTTTGGTTCATCTAAGTTAAAGTCTTAAACTGAGCTCAGTCAAACATTTAGTTATTTTTAGGTTTTATAGATGGTAAATGCGTATTTTATACACGGTGACATTTTAGTCGTCTTACAAAAGCAGTCCACTTCATGTATCCAATGACTACTGACATTTGAGTCGTCTTACAACTCGATGTACCCGACATAAAATATCTCTAGGAGAAATTAAAAAATTGTTACAATATTATATCAAATTATTTTTATGTATGTTTAGTAGGCTTTGGATATATGAAGTGGGATGCTTTTATCTGCTTTAGACTGACCAAATATAATTGTATAAATACTAAGTAGTAGACTTAGTAGGCTAAGTAGTAGGAGTAGTAGACTTTAGTAGTAGACTAAGTAGTGGGAGTAGTAGACTTTAGTAGTAGACTAAGTAGTAGACTTAGTATTTATACAATTATATGTACTTGATCAATTTAAATTATATTTATTTTATATTTGTCATCTTATCTCTGAGAAACGTGCACTCTTCTACGCGTCTATTTTAACGCACGTTTTTTCGAAACAAAAAAACTGATTATTAAAACGACATAAGGTCGCCTTTTGCTTGTAACCTTTACGGTACCTACTTTGATTATACGGACAACAAAAATAGTACCTAGGTATCTATTTTTTGGCTGTTTGCAGAACCGATTTTGATGTTTGATACAGCACACATCGTTGTCTTCATCTCTTTAACAACTTTCCTATTGCAGCTATGCTGGAAGAGATTTCTTTAGAAATAAGCATAACCTTTGTACGTATTTTTACGTTCCTTGCTTCTTGTCTGTTCATATATGTGTACATAAGCGGTTAAATAAATAAATAAATAAATAGAAAAAGCTGATACCCTAAGATCGGACAAAGGGAAAACTGAATAAAGAACCCATTGAAACGGGCTGTCGCTGTTAAAGTTTGTATGAAATTTTTTGTAATCGCGCCGCGGACATGTCGCGTGAAAAGTCATTTCATAAAATGTAAATACCGCATTTGTATTTATCATTTAGAAAGAAAGAAAGAAAATAAATTTATTTGACTCAGGTTAAGGCTCACAATATACTTACACACAAAAACAAAAAAAAATAGAAAAAATAAAGATAAAATAATATTGGTGTTATTTGATGTTATTTGATTGAATAATAAACGCCTCTAGAATTTTAAACGATCATTCAGTGCCTCAGTGGACATAGACAATACCCTATTCGATAAAAATCGATGTCAATAAATTGTGAGTTCGTGAACAAATATTGAGGAAAACGGTCGTGTTTATCAACACGACCGATAATGAGAAATTCTGACAGGATCACAGCATCACCCCTATTTTATTTGCCCGTCGTTCCCTTTTTCCTGTTTAGGCAATAATCAATCTACCTAAATAAGTATTTTTCAATAAATTATCTTAATAAATTTTGCCCTATAGTTTCTCAGCGTGGGGTTTAGAGGCCTAGGAAACCTTTAGCTTAAATAATTTGAAGTGTTATGAACATTCTTCCAAAAAGTTGGCAGCGTCGCAAATAGCTGTTCTGTATAAACGCTCTTAATGTCAGACACATGCTGACTGATGCTGGTTTTCTAATGAAGTAGGTACCTATTGTTATTTGAGAGATCTTTGCTTGGTTAGTTACATAACTTTAGCTGAAGCGCGTTTATACAGAAAGTGGGCAACGTCGCAAATAGCTGTCAAATATTTCACTGTTTTGATTAATTTGTCTATATTAGGTACTGTATGGAAATAAGAAATATGGCTAACTAGTGAACTAGAATACTAATAATGAAATGCAATTATAACACTGAAGTTGTTACCGTTTTAGGTGAAAAAAAAGCATTTGGGAGTTTCCAAATACTTTTTTTACATCTAAAACTAAATATACGGTGTTACGGTATTAATTATTGCATTTCATAATCAATATTTTAGTTCACTAGTTAGCCATATTTCTTATTTCCATACAGTAATTTTGCCATATTAATCAAAACAGTGTACTTAAATAAACAATGTGACAGCAATTTGCAACGTTGCCAATTTTTTGAATGAACGCTTTTAATGCTCAAATGAACCTTTTTGGCGCAGCCGTGAGGCACACACTATTGTTTTTAAAACATTATTTTCTCTTTTTATTTTGTTATTTTTGTTTTATGTTTCACACACGATGCCCTAATAAACGTTATTCTTTCCTACTTACATTTTAGCACCTAACTAGCAGAGTACTAACATAGGTTGGTACACTTTATACCTAAAAAGCCATTAAATATGAAGCAGAAAGAGCACTAACAATACATACGTTATGAATCACAATACTACGGGTACCTAGGAGGCAGCTTTTAGCATCCAGCTTGTTTCACATTCCAGCTTTTTATTCCCCCATATTGAAGAGTGACTGCGAGTTTGCATTTTTACAATGCAAACTCGCGTTCGCGATATATTCCATAACAAACTTTCAATGGAAAGTGCACGTAATTTAGTTCTAATGACGTGAGCCAAAAAAAATTGCATCTTGCAACGTCCTCATACGATTTAGTTTCCAATGCAAGCGTTGGTTGAGTTGTTCTCTTTGGTAATTCATTGTATAGATAGTTAGTGATGCGAAAAATGTGAATTTTTCTATTTGAATGGTCCACATTTATGCTCAATGTAGACATAAATCACATGGGTCATCGTTCTGTAGTACTCATAAATAATAACAATTTAAATATTTAAATTTTGATATTTGCCCGGAATTTATAATTTTTATATATTTAACCATTTATGTACACACATATAAACAGACAAGAAGAAAGGAACAAAAAATACGTATGAAGGTCAAGCTTATTTCTAAAGAAATCTCTTCCAGCTTACCTGCGATAGAAAAGAGGATAAAAAGAGATGAAGACACCGTGTGTAAGAGAAGAACAGAAAATAAAACACATAAAAAAAACAATTATTCACTTACTTATTAAATTAAATAATTTATGATTGAAGCCATTTTTGCGTCCAGGCATCCAATGAAACTTTGTTAATAGGTAGGTACTGTTTATAGACACTACTGTAAGTGTTACGGCCTACAGTTGTAGGAATTACGGTTTTAGGAAGATTTGTGACCGTAAATAAATGCTGCTATCAAACTACTGTGTAATTTTGAGTTAAATGCCATTATTACCATAATTTTACGTACCGTGCGTGTGCTTGTTATATTTTTTTTAAATTAAATTTATTTTGATATTGTAAACCAATATGAAGCAAGGAAATTTTAACTGATTTCCAAAAGGATGGATCTTGATTCGACAGATTTTTAATCGTAGGGGTATCTCTGAATTTCGTGGATTTTTTTTATCATCTTGCTCACTTGTCTCTTTCACATCACTAGCATCAAGCTTTGGGATTTCAATATCTTTTCTAGTTATTGTATGTATGTCACGGTTGGCTTTCTGATGCTCATAATACTCGATTATTGTTTGTTCACAAACATTTCCTAGCAAACTGTTCTTGAAACAATTTCGTAGTGTTTTATAACTTACGTATTAGGTAGGTATTGGTAGATATACCATGAATGCAATTGAAAAATATTATTTTATAAATAACAATTCATAGTAATAGTAGGACGGGAAACCAAAACCAAGACTTAATTTTTTTTTCTTAAAGCCTTGTTTTCTTTTTAAGAATAGTACAATATATGGAATCTTTGAAAGTTTGGTTGAATTTAAAATCTTTAGAAGCCTACTTTTAAATATTTTGTATTCCTTTCATCGACTCACAGAGTCATTATATTGTTACCTTATAGCTGCATTATTTATTTGTATGTCTCATATGTTAGATGAGATGTTTGTGTTCTTTCTAAGAATAAAATTCTTTAATTCAAAACGAAATTGGATACTAAATAAAAACTTATAAGATGATCAGTAGGACTACAGCACTGCGAGAATAAAACACATTTGTCAAAGTGTCATAAATGGTAGTATCGTATTAGAATAGTGACATCACTATTGTTTATAACAACCACCTACCTATAAGGAGGAAAAAAAAAAATACATTGGAAAATTGGATGACGATTGTTTCTTAAGAGCGTGCATTCTAAAAGTGGGCAACACGCAAATAGATGTCAAATATTTCGCTGTTTTGATTAATTTGGCAATATTATTGTATGGAAATATGAAATATGGCTAAATAGTGAACTAAAATATTGATTTTGAAATGCAATAATTAATATCGTAACACCGAATTTTAGTTTTAGATGTAAAAAAAAGTATTTGGTAAGTTTCTAAATGCTTTTTTTACGCTTAAAACGGTTACAACATCAAATTCAGTGTTATAATTACTTAAGGCGAGAATAAACGACTTTTAATGATTTTATACTGAAGATCACGTCTAAACGAGTATTGTAAATGATTTGGAAAAAATATATGTTATTTATAGCATTTTTTTTATAACTTAATTGTGATATGATATGTATTTTAGATTATGTTTATATTACATAGTGTAATTAATTTGTAAAGTTATGTCTAACGCGGATAAAAAACTGAGAATCACGGAAAAACTGTCAAGCGTATTTTACCTTCACTGTTGGTACTCAAAAAGGTCAACATGTGGGATGTGGACCCACACAGAATGTAGGGACATTGAAACAATAGCCATTACACAGGTAAAGATCAAAGGCTCTGCGATCCTCATAACTTTAAGCAGAAGATTAGTCTGGAATTCAAAACTGACATTGACCTTGAGTTTGTGGTTTGACAGATTCGGCACAGCCGGGCGGTAAAATCGAATATTTATTTCGTCGAATCATGCCGCCCCGAATAAGACTGTATAGCAAGGCTATATAAGCCTTTATTATTTCTGTCGCTGGTGGCTAAATAATAACAGCGATTAATCAGGTTAAGCTATGCTTGCCGGGGTTGGCCCGTGGATGGGTGACAATCTTAACATATCCAGACTCCTCCGTGCCTCGGAAAGCACGTTAAGCCGTTTTGGTCCGGGCTGTCATTCCTGGATCTTTGACAGAAGCCCGAAAGTTTGAGAACCAGTCTCACCAGGGTGTACTTATCGTTTTACCCAGTTACTGGGTTGTGGAGGTCAGATAGGCAGTCACTCCATGTAAAATATGGTATTCAGCTGCATCCGGTTAAACTGGAAGCCGACTCCAACATAGTTGGAAAAAGCAGATTATGATTTTATCGTTTTTATAAATAAACTTCAAATACGGGACTTCCCCTTTTCCAAAGAGCCTTATCCATAAATTACCGGTAGGATGCGATAATTGGATTGGATTATAGGCCATAATCCCCCAATTTTTTCACGTGGCTGTCAGTTATTAGCTCCTCAAATTAATATCACGCATTCACAATTCATGAGTAGTTGACGGAAACAGACAAACAATTATAATTGATACATTTCATACGAAAATGTTTACCTACTCATTTATTATTCGTAGCCTACTCACTTAATTAGCAAATGTATGTAGTAGGGGTTCCCAAACTTTTTCAGTTCGCGGCGCACTTACAGGTTTAGTAAGTATTTTGTCTGCGCGCCCTAGCTAATTGTAATAAGATACATTGATAGGCAGATTGACGAGGGGTTAATAGGCACAAAAATTAAAACATCCACAATATGAAGCTGAGTTTTTATTTATTGTATAATTTAGCGTGAGTTTGAGTGAATTGTTTCTTTTCTACCCGTAAATCCCTAAGTTACGGAGTACGGAGGCGCCGTGACACGCTTCTCTTTACCACTCTCGGCACCCCTCTTTACTCTCTACGGAGCACCAGGACGCCGCGGCGCACACTTTGGGAATCCCTGGTATATGGGTTGGTATTGGAGAAGGTTTTGTTAGGTAAAACCAATCTGTCATGGCGTGAGCAACGTGTTATCCATCAATGGGGACAAGGGGACAATTAAACGTCAGGATGGGAGCATTAATCAATTATCCGACATATACTAACCATTCGGGGGAAGATTCTGGGGATAAGCGATCTATGCCTAGAAATTACGAAGTGACGACATGACTGAATTCTTAGGGTCGGATCATACTGTGATAGAATTGTATACATACATAAACTTAAATAATAAATAAGTTCCTGGTCGACCGTGCTCTGCTCGTGTGAAAATAGAGAATGCTCATTTAAAAGTATAGGATAGTTTATACTAATTGCATGCTGCCATGATAGTACATACTAATTCCAAGCTGTCATGTAGTTAGGTACTTACTAATTCCATGCTGCCATGTCATTATTCTAATGTGTCATCTGTCATTATTTTCGTTCTAAACTTTGGGTAACTGAGCTCTGCTCGGGTGAAAATACGGAGAAAAAGAGATTTCCCAGATATGGGACCTAGCTAGATCGATTTTTCACCCCCCTAAGCCCCTATATTTCAACTTTCATCGAAATCGTTAGAGCCGTTTTCGAGAACGCGATTACAAATAAATAAATATATATATACAAATACTGCTCGTTTAATAGTATAGGATAGGAATACGTTGGATGCGGGAAGCACAGGACCGGTCGAAGCGGCGGTACTTGTGGGAGGCTATGTCCAGCAGTGGACGTCTTTCGGCTGAAATGATGATGATGATGATACATAAAGTTACGCCTTTTTCCTTAAACTCCATTTGCTTCGATGTTCATACATCTGCAGAGTAATTGTGTAACACACATAAAATGGCAATTGATCGCAATACCTGTCATTTTGACAGTTCACCATAAATAACGCAATGAACGTGTCATTGCGTTATTTATGTTGTTGAGCAGACGAATTTTTCAAACCTATGAAGCAATGAAATTGGGATTTCTTCAAAACCTTTAGATTATGATTGAAAGAGTGTTACGCAATTTGTGTGCTGGTCATACACGCACAACGGTTGTGAGTACTACGCGTCTGAAATTTCTAAAGAACTAATTGAACCATCTATTTTGTAGGTTTGTTTTTGTTTTTAATCACTAGGTGTGTAATAAGATAATATTATAGACAAAGTATAAGTAAGTAGAGGAGACTTATTTAACCGAATACTTACCTATCAAACAAAATGATATGCAGGAAATCAATCAGCAGTCTCGAGTCTCGAAAGGTCTATATAACAAAACTTCTTTCGGCTTCACTTGTCCAGCATGGTGATTACAACTTGCTATAATTTTTCCACACATTGTTAACTTAATCCGGCTTCTGTTATGTAAAGTTCACCCTTCGCAAACTGGTAATTATGACTCAATCGCTACCTTAACACGTGTAGCGATGTTGCAACCCTAATTTTCTTCAAAAGTTTTCCTTAATCCTTGTAACAACTAAATGAAACACGTGATTTGCTACGTGTTGGGCAGCATGGAAAAATTATCACAAGGTAAATAAATATTGCAAGTGGTCATTTCGGTTGCTTAAGAGTTCTGAAAGTTGAGGTTTGAAGCGCTAGAAGGAATTCGAGGACCTACGAAAGGTAAGATAAGGTGTTGATGGTTAAATTATTTTTTTTTTGTTGCTTTTTATTCGTTTTTTATTTTCTAACATTTTAAAAAATACTTTAAATTCTCGGATCGTGGCTAAAATTACCAGGCACACGGGTCGATCTGCCAGGTTAAGCAACGTTGCCCGAGGTCGATCAGTGGATGGGTGACCATTCATTACATACCGAGACCTCTCCGTGAAGCACGTTAAGCCATTGGTCCCGGCTGTCATTCGTAGACCTTTGATAGCCGTCATGAGAAGTCAGAAGCCCGAAAGTCTGACAACCAATCTTACCTAGGTGTAACGTTTTACCAAGGATGTGGAGGCCATATAGGCGTATCCGTATTTTCAGAGCTCGGTCGCACAAAGTTTAGAACTAGAATAATGACAGATGACACATTAGAATAATGACATGGCAGCATGGAATTAGTAAGTACCTAACTACATGACAGCTTGGAATTAGTATACTATCATGGCAGAGCAGAGCTCGGTCGCCCAGATACTAAGTACTTAAGCAAGCAAGAAAATGCGATTATCGGCAAAAAAGTTAAATTAAATAAAGACCAAAATAATGATGTAAATAATAATTTTAAAATAAGCTGGTATATTATGGATGATTTGGAGTTAAATTCCATACATTACTGATGTCCATTAAAAGGATATTTCCAACTGAAGTGATTAATGACAATACTTAAGTTAAACTTTTGGTGGGTGTCTTATTATATATTCAAAGCACAGTATAAAATATTACCAACAGACATTTTAAGTAGGTAGATTAAGGTATTTCACTTATTAAGAAAAGTATTTTTAAGACTACCTAAAGGACTAGGTAATATATCAATAAATCTATTAAAAGGTATTGGAAAAATAACAAAATTTAAGCGCAATCTTATTTCAATACTAAGTATTATTACTAAGCAACTGAACAAATATTTCCATTAATGTGGAATATTAGTTGCATATTGCAGAAATAATATGAAACTAAGGAAAACCGCATTTCTTCATTTCCTAATACAGACGTAAATATTAATAATGTAATACCATAATTAGTTACTACTGAATACAACAAGTGCATCTTTTTAGGGTTCCGTACCAGAAGGGTGGAAATGGAACCCTATTACTAAGGCGCCATCTCCACCGGCGAGAGAATCACTGCGATAGTCTCGCCGTGCCATCAAATTCAATAGAAACCCTTTAAATCAATCTGCGCTGCTGTCTACACGGCGACATCATCGCGGCGAAAATCGAAGGCACAGCGTTATTATCGCCACGATTTTCTCGTCCGTAGAGATAGAGCCTAACCCTCCGGTGTCCGTCTGTCTGTCAGCGGGCTGTATCTCATGAACCGTATACCGTAATAGTTGAAATTTTGACAGATTGTGTATTTCTATTGCCGCTATAAGAACAAATAATATAAAAAAAGGGGGGTCCCCATAAAAGAAACGTTTTTTTTCTGCGTTTTTTGCTAAATATTGTACGGTGGGACGGAACCCTTCATGTGCGAGTCGGACTCGCACTTGGCTAGTTTTTTTTATTTCATACAAATAACACCAACCCATTTAACTGACAGTATTATTTCCTGAAAACAATTTAAATATTAACCTCGAAGAACGCAAGCAAAGTGAGAATTCCCGTTATTAAAATGGGAATACGACATAATGGTGCAAGTGGTGGGAAGAGTGATATGGTACAGGCATTCCCAGGCCGCCCGAGAGAAATCAAAGATTAGTCTACCTACATTGGGACTTGGGACGGAATACGTTAGGCTGTCTGATCATTAACGATTTGTGGCACGACTTTTTCCTAGGACATTTGTGTCTTATTGTTATAACATGACTTGTGTTACGAGGTTGGAGCGAATATTTCGTATGTTGGTAATACAGGGTTCCAGAAACATCAAACCTTTTTTTTTTTTTTGAGGTTGGGATATTATCAAATAACTTCTCCCGCTCTGGGCGGAGCGTAGGGTGTGTTAGACTTTTACTGACTAAAACCCACCCGTGTTCCTTCCGTTGCCTGTGTGCCGGGGTCGCAATATCCCTTTCGGACAAACTCGCAACCCTGGCAGGCATTGGCCCTTACGGACGCCATCAGTTGGTACTGACATCTCAGGGGAAGTAAAAAGATAATTAGCCAAATAAAAATTACGAATAATATAAGTTTTACAAGTGGACTCAAACAGATTCAACTGCATTAAAAATATACCTACGTATGTACGTTTTATTACGAGCTATAATCTATTAGATCACTTATTACGGACGGTGATTAGATCATTTTATTAACTAAACCTATGTAATACGAGTAGGAGGGACATTTCAATTGTGATTAAGAGAACCTCTTCATCCGGTATATGGGTTTTAATCACGGAGTAATAAGTAAATGGAGTTCTCAGGCGACCATTTCTTCTGCCGGGGCTGCGGGTTTGTCCGAAAGGGATATCGTGACCCCGGCACACAGGCAACGGAAGGAACACGGGTGGGTTTTAGTCAGTAAAAGTCTGACACGCCCTCCCGCTCCGCCCAGAGCGGGAGAAGTTATTTGATAATTTCCAACCCTCAAAAAAAAAAAAAAAAAGGCGACCAATTCTTCAATGGATTCCGTTGATTGAATTTGTAAGGTGAATGAAAGAAATATGATTAGTCTGTCGATGGCGTACACAGCGTAAATGCCACAGAGGTAAAAGCAGGCAGGTAGGCACTGTTTGTGTTTTGAACAAAAAATATCCAAGTTTTTTACCGGCTGACCGTTTTGGTATAATAATAATCAAGAAAACTTCTTTTTTTTTTTGGATGTAACCATATATTCCTTACTTCATTTACTTAGTTGCAAGTTCAAAATGTATCTAAATTCTCTTCCCGAACCAGAGCTACCTACCTTTTTCTTCTAGAGCACGTTCTTATTCCATTAGCTTACTGCTCTGTTTATTAATATTGAATAGTTACTATGCGTCACTGATCACTTACTCGCACTTATGTAATGAGCTCGCTTCGCTCTCCGAGCATCCAACCATTACTGTGAAATCGAAGGAAGGTTATGGGTTTTTAAGGAAAATGTCTGAAAGGCTGTCTGCTTGATTACATAAAATAAATTTTGAACTTTAGGACAAATCTAATAAGGTGATTGATCAAAGTGAATCTGAACCCTTGAAAGTCGCTATGCGTAGAACCGTAGCTACAATGAAAGCTACGCCGTAACCGGTGCTACGATCGCGTAGCCTCTACGCCTACGAAATGTTTTATGCGGTAATGGCGGTTTTATTCAAGATAATATTTACATAGTATATAAGCTAAGAGTTATAAAATAATACTAAATAAATGCGGTACATCCTGCTTTTCTCTTGTTCTTTTCAGTTTGAGGTATCAAACGCTATTGTATCGTTGCCGGGTTGACCAAGTATCACCTGTGCCGTACAGAAAATCAATATCAAATCCTATCCACCGTATTAACTTTCAGGTACAATTTTTTATGATTATTCTGAGCTTATTTTCCTGGTGATTCTAGTGATAGTTAACATTGGGGATATGGTATTGTCTCCATCAGAGAGCCTTTGTTATACAAGTCTAGAAAAAAAAAAAAACCAGTACCTAATTAGGCATTAGTCGCAGGCTTGCAGCCAACCTAAAGCTAAAACTGACAGTTCCCAGTAAGGCGGTTACCTGGCTGTCGAACGAGCGACACCTGCTCCCTGCAATGTTGACCTTACCATCGTTACCGCAGACTTACGTGTTCCAACAGAAACCAGTTTTTTATTTTTTGGTTTTCATTGATGACCCAATTATTCTTTCATTTTGTATCATTTAGGTATGTATAGCGGACCAGATCAGTAATAATGACATCAATATTACTGTCATTCCTTCCAAAGACGTAATTTAAAAAAATATTTAGATCACATCACCATTGCAACCACCATACTGTCAGTAGCAATGATATTACTTGAATGTAATGTTATTATTAATGATAGTGTCTTGTCATGTCATGTTATTTGTTACTCAGTATTACCATAGAATTCTACTGGTGATAGATTTTTTTAAATCGTTCCAGTAGTTTTTGAGTTTAATCATTACAAACAAAATACAAACATACAAAAATAGAAATATTTTTCTTTATAATACGACTTTATACTATATAATATATTTATAATAAAGAGAAAGTACATATAGTGTAGATAACCAATTCGTCACTGTTCAGATTAGTCATCAAAGGACAAAAAAAACTTATTTTAATTAATTCAGTACTACTTTCGTTGTAGCTTTTTTTTTTTCTTTCATCATCATTTTATTGGCCCGCAACCGTCCAGAAATTATAGCCCGGCCAAAACAATAGTCACAGTTCATTACTAACCTGGATTGGCAAACGGATTAGTTACCGTGGTACGTGGTTGGTGTCGTCCCTTTTACATGAGACTTATACATATAAAACAGGCGAAATTATACCGTACTATTGGTACACGTCTGTCTAATCTTTCAGGGCTTGCAGGCGTGATGTTATGGTCCTAAAACCATTACCAACATCCTTATGCAGAAGCCTTTAACTGTAAGGTAACAAATTAGAGGCCATTCTTCTGTTTTTCGTAGTGACTAACTTGGTGTCAGAGTTTTAAAGCCGCCCATGGGATCTGGCTTGGCTTCACATGCCGTCGAAAAATATCTCTCAGGCATGCCGGTTTTCCTTCACCGTTTTTAAGCAAGTGATAATTAAACAATACGCACATGAATCCGAAAAGTCAGAGGTGCGTGCCTTGGGTTCGAACTCGAGACCTATGACTTGGCAGTCTGACGGTCACACCACTAGGCTATCACTACCGCATATAGAGGCCAGTAAGGTACTGACATGCATTGTTAGCAGGCAGGAGGTTTGAATAATTCGTCACCCTTTGCGACACCCACTGGGCTTAAAGGCTTTCTTTTCCGGGAACAAAGATACACAGGCGGTGTTGACAATACTACCAAAGCCGCTTATAATATGAAAAAGGTAACCGTTTTAAGTTACGGCACCTTTTCTATCACGACGATGTGAAAATGAATTTCGACATTACACTCATTGGAATAGGCACTACATCACTTTCTTTCATAATGTCCCACTATAATTTGAGATTGGCATGCCATTGCAAAAATATTAGCTAGCAAAGTGGTAGTGAGGCAGACTGTCCAGGTTACGGACAAACGTTGAAGTATCGTCACATGTGGAGGCTATTTCACTACTTCAAAGTTTGGAATAGTCCCTCAGGACCTTGATAGATCTCCACAGATAAAAGTTTGTAGTTTCTCTTAATCTGTGATGTTTCCGAATGGAAGAAAAATACAGATCATTACTTCGTTGTTATTGTGTGCCAGTTGGGATAGTTAACCAAGAGGTCTTCGTTAAAACATAGGTCCACGGTTCTTACAGCGCTGTAAAACTCAAACAATATATTGGGTGAAATTTCTGTTTTACATAGAAAAAAATCAAACTTTCTTTTTTTGAAAATGATTTATTTATTTAATCGTTTATTGGTCATTAGTGTCGATACACTTTTTCCATTTTAATTGAAGTTCATTGAAGTCTCTGCTATAGAAATCCTGGGGAAGGGAATCGATGAACTCTTTAAAGGCGTTTTTCACCGCCTCATTGGATTTGAAATTTTTCCCATGTAAAAAGTTATCAAAAGTCCGAGAGACGGACGTTTTCGATTGTCATACAGGATCCACTTCTCATGATAGGTGACAATGCGATTCCAAATCCCCTCATGTATCTTCCTTCCAACAATTAAAGACAAGCTTCCATGCGATAGTGTTGGTTTTGTTCAGTGAGTTCATGCAGTACCAACTTTCCGAGCTTTTTATCTTTTTAATTTGACGTAAATGAATCAGTATCGATTTATCACTTAGGTACGTTGAAGGCAGCTGCAAGTTCCAACGTGGTTTGAGATGAATCTGCTTCCACTATGGCTTTCAATTCGTCGTTATCGACTTTCGTCTCCGGTCGGCCACGGGGCTCATTGTTGAGATGAAAATTTTCAGAACGGAAGCGATCAAACAAAAAACCCACCGTGCGTTGTCCTGCAGTACCTTGTCCGTACACATCGTTATTATTGCATGCTGTCTGTGCTACGTTGGTACCACGATGAACTCGAATTCGAAAATAGTGCGCAATTTCGATTTTTACATGGTTACAGAAACAGCGATATCAAAGAAAAAACTAACGGGGGGAAAACAAATTAACAACAGATTTTGAAAAAAAAAAGTCATCGTAAATTATAAAATTAACTTTAATTTGGAATTCTAAATAGAATGAAAGATATCGATCTTCACAAAAGCTTGTCGGCAATTTCATAGGTCACCTAATAATATTTCTCAAATTTTACGAGAATTGTTTGTTTCATATTTTGTATTAATACAGATTTATGTAATACACCTACTATAAATGAAAATAAAAGAGACGCCACATATTCGGTTTCAAATTAATTAATTAAATTTGTTGTTCTGTTAACAGTCAAGTTTATGCAGCTAGAGTTGTTACTCAGTTAACTGCGACCCTCTATAAGGCCGGAATGGCGAACTGTCCTACAGTAATAAAAATAACTTTGACATGCTTCTGGCATTGGCATTATAATAAAAGATAACGCTGGGTTCTGTTAAGCTATGGTTTTTTAGAAGAGCGGTGACCCTCATAATATAAAGACCGTCATGATAATCTGTCATTTTCACCAATATTTGACATTAAGGTGTCAAAAAGCGCTCTGTATTTGGACAGCTATTGTCTTTTTCTTCTTTTCGTGTGGTTAGTGCTTAACCTGGTGTCAGAGTTTTAAAGCCGCCCATGGGCCTCTGACTTGGCTTCACATGCCGTCGAGAAATATCTCTCGGGCTTGCCGGTTTCCTCACGATGTTTTCCTTCATCGTTTTTGAAGCAAGTGATAATTATACAATACGCACATGAATCCGAAAAGTCTGAGGTGCGTGTCTTGAGTTGGAACTTGAGAGACATATGACTTCGCAGTCCGGCGATCACACCACTAGGCTATTACTGCTATTGTTGTGTGACATTTCACCGATTTCTTGTAAAACCAAAACTAAAGGCTCTATCTAGCATAAAATACGTTTCCCAAATAAGTGACGAATTTAAAAGGAGTATTTATTAACAAATACCTCACCGTTGGATAAAGCAATTTCTTTTCAAATTGAAAATCAGCAAAAACTGAAAAAAAATTACAAAGTTTTACAAGTCTTAAGTACCTTTATAAATATCGTCACGTCACTTTGATAAAAGACAAACATCGCGGGAACTCATTCCTAAGATAAAATGAATAGCAAAAATTTTATTTCCTTACAAAATGCTAATCATATTACAATAATTTTGAAATCTGTCTATAGACGAGGTATTTTAATTAGCTCCTTATTTTACAGACCAGTAGGTAACATAGCTAGCATAGTAATAATTTTATATCTTTAAATATAATTAACCAAATAGTATTCGAGTATCTTATCTTAAGAAAAAACAATTAAAAACCAAGAAATGTAATAACACGCAGCCACCTTCTTTTACTCAAAGCGATTCTCAGAAACTGATCTTTAAATAAACTTTTACTTGACTCCATTTAATTTAATTGTCTGCGACGAATTTAACAGCGTAAGTTACATGATCGGATAAACAATACTCTCCAATCCAATTTTATCGCTAATCAAATGGAAACAAAGTTTCTTACAAACTTTTAATCTTGACAATAAGCGGATTTATTTTCGTGCCAAAACTTCTTCAAAAGATCCCTTTCAAAAAGTTTAACAAAACATCAACGCGCGAATTTTGCGATGAAAAGTGAAAATTAAAAAAAAAAAAAACAATTTATATGTCTATGTATTTAGCTTCCTGTTGACATTAAATGTAGTTTTAAAATAAAGCAAATTTAGTGAAACAATGCATTTAATTACGATAAAATTCTTATAGATTGCGGTAAATTATCGTGGTATAGCATGCCGTAGGCCGGGGCCTACGCACGCCTACGCTGGGCGCGGCGTAGCAGCGTAGCACCAACCGTTACGCTTTTTGCCTTACCCCTAGTTGCTCAAGGGGTATATAACCGGGAGGTGCGAGGTTCCGTGGCCATTTGTGTACAACCTTCCCATCGCGCAACACGTGCCCTACTCCTCCACCAGTGTTACAGTGCACTACTCGTACAGTTTCGGACTACATAAACTTGCAGGTAAGTTTTCAGTGACTGTTAAAAGTTTCATACGGCAGATCTAGGCTCGGAATTAGTGCTGATTTTGTTAAAGTTTATATTTTGAAGGGTTTTCGTAAGTAATTTTTACTAAACAGTGTTGTAATCTTCGGTAAAATGCAGGGAAATGCGTATTTTATTTATCTGTGACAAAGAAATTCTAGTACTGTTTATATTTAAAAGTATAAGTAAACAAGTTATTTGTAATATATTCTGAATAACGTAATGAGAATAAAAAAGAAAAGTAATTAGTAAAATTCTGGATTTTTAGATCAAAATAAAATATTTTTTTAACCAAAACCCGATTAAATGTGCTTAGGAATAATATAACGATAAAGTGGCCAGTTATTTATAAGTAATTGTCTGTGGTTAATGCGGTGCAGGGATGCTTACTGACCTATGTGACGCGATCTACATAGCTCGATACCTCAGAGCATAAAATGAAATTAACACTACTCAGTAAAATCCACAATGACTTAGCTCATATTGTAAAAAAGAAACGAAAAATAATATTCGTACAATTTTTTTTTAAACCAAATTGTTTTTAGCGATTATACTACTGTTTGGTTTTAATTTATAAAATACCATCAAGATACAGTCAAATAAAGTATCTGTGAAAATATAACAAAACGTAATCAGGACTAGAATATAATTAAATTAAAATCTCAAAAGACAGCTAAATTTTACGAACGAATTAATCTATTTATCATCGTGACCTAGGGTCGGCCTTAGCCCAGTCTAAGTGTACTAAAGTAAATTAAAAACGGTAAACGATTATTACGCAAATCTAAACAAGCTCTACTTAGTATATATAATATATGCCCGGAAATTAGAAAAGCTTATATTTCTTTATTAAAGAAACAACGTTTACTTAGACTATTACTCACACATTTAATATCCATCACGAATTAAAAAGATGATCGGAATTATTAATAAATCCTTATTGTGTGTCAGAGCAAATTAATAATCTTTAAGTTATGATAATAACGTCCCATTATGATAATAACCTTCTATTTCAAGGCCAACATTACAATACATTTAATAACTTTAACATTAACTTAAGTACATCAGACATTTAAGCAACCATTAATTGCAATATTCCTTACAACATATATCTACGCTTTTGCAAGACCCGGGAATCAAACCAAAGCCCTCACGCTCGCCTTTAGCGCTTCCAAATTACCCCTCTATACATAGCTAAATCCGCCAACACTTGCTCGAACTGAGAATCAAACTTAATACCTCACGTTCAGCAACTGAGCTTGCAACTTTTAAGTTGTACACATGAGATAGTTAGAGCATCTACATTACTTACTTTGAATTCATTGACAAGCCTGCAACGGGCGGAAATACTCATGAATATAAACCACTTTTATTGAAGAAACAACTCTGAGATATCGATAAAATGGCGAGCAATTTCATACTTAAATGCAGTCATCATCTGCTTAGCTATTTCCCTATTATGATGAGGTAGGCTTCCAGTCTAACCGGATGCAGCATATTCATACTGCATGCATGCATTTTAGCATCTACGAGTATGTAAATACAGGTATTCACCCGTATTTACATAGATACTAAAATGCAATACTCAATGAAAATATCGGTATATGAAACAGATGCTTCCACAGCAAAAGAATATATTTTAAGGTTTACTCAGCCCTATGAGTCAAAGTTATTGTGTATGATATACGGTGTTTACGGATCTTCATAAATCTAAAACTTTTTCGTAATTTAGTTAATTATCACATAATTACGCATGGCCAGTTAACGTCAAAATGGTTAGGCAACAGCCATTTTTGAAACAGAGAGATAAATCAATAATGTTTTATTTTAGCTAAAGGCCTCGGTTATTTTTTTACATTGATGTGGCCAGGGATAAAGATAAATATGGATACGAAAGAGGACGTACAAAATCTCTTAATTGGTTATACTTAATATTTTTTTTTTTTTAAACGAAAAAACAACTTATACTGTAGAACCAACTCTAATATACAAAAGAAATGGTAGAATGTTTCATACTAAAATACAAGCATCATCAGCCTAGCCTTTCTCCAACTATGTTGGGGTTGGCTTCCAGTCTAATCGCATGCAGCTGAATAGCAGTATTTACGTCATCAAGTTCAATGCTTAATTATAATAGCGGTATATTATGAAACAGATGCTACCGCAGCAAAAAGAAACCGTTTAACGTGTTGTCAGTTCTTTGAGTCGAAATGATTGGGACACAATAAGTCCCTAATTATATTCCGAGACTAACAGGACTATAGCCCTGTGATGAATGTACTAAACCCACATAAAAAGACAGATAAAAAAACTGACACCATTCAGTATTTAATCATGAATTCTCAGTAACATTTGCAAGATGAACTTCCTCTTAATCAGGACTATGAACGAAATAAAACACGTACAAATGGCTCAAAGGCTTCCGCTCCTAGGTCAATAACAGTAGAATTTGGAACACATCAAAGGATTACTCATCACCGGTTGTCTGTTTAACTAGCAGTCGGTAAACTGATAAAAGAGTGTATTCTTTTAATTGAGTTGGTAATTAACTGGCACTTAATTAAAATTCGACGACGAAATTGGCGATCATCCGTTGATTGTATATTTAAATTCTAGGAAGTGCTTTTTTTTTGTTAAATACGGTTATCCATATAATCCGTAGGTATCGAAATACAGCATAAATAAGTTACAAGTATAGTTTGTTCGTTTTAGAATTGTTTAATTAGTAAACAGCTGATAAATATTTAGGTCTGAAACAAATAACCGCAATATTTTTGTTAAAAATAAACAAGATAAAAATAATACTAAAGTTTTATGATCATGTTTTCTGGCAAACACACGTTAAAATACCATTACAATAAAAACAGAAAACAATAAAATTCCACTGAGCAAGGCATTAAAGTTTTTAAAAATAAATGGCTACCAATGAAAAAGGTATTATAAGTGACAGAAATCCCGACCGTCGCTCGGTCGCCGTTGTCATGAAGAATTCACGAGAAAAACATAGGGACAACTGTACCTTACCATAATAGAATAAGCCTGAATCGAGGTAAACATTTTAAAATAATCCTAAGATTTCGCTTTGGATTTAGTTGTAGCATGATTTTCTAGCGAATTATTTGCAATTCATCTTAGAAAAAATATCTATATTTTTTTTATGTTCAAATGAAGTTAAATCGGTGTCTAGGCTTCTAGTTAAGCCTATGTGGCTATTTAAAGCAATAAAACCTGTAAGACATATTCTGGAAATTGTATAAAAATACAATAAAATACAAACTTTCTCAATACGAGTAGCTTGAGGAGACTTCCAAAACAATATAAAAAGAGACGATTTAAATATTCTTAAGGGTACGGATCTTCTTACATATAAAACTTTTTCGTACTTTGGTTGAATAATCACACGTGTATGGCCACTTAACGTCAAAAAAGTTAAATGGCAGCCATTTGTGAAAAAAAAGGAATAAATCATTAGTATTTTTTTGTGGCTAAAGGCTTCTGTAAAATTTTTACACTGATGTGGCCAGGGGTAAAAGTATTGATAAGAAAGAGGGTTTTATAAAAACTCTAAGTAGGATAGGTACGTATTTAGAAGATCAATTTAAAAACAAAACAGTTTAAACTAAGTAAAATAATAAACTGAGAAATTATTAGATACCTAATATTATTGTCACATTCCATTTCAAACTCAAACTCAAACTCAAAGCATTTATTTCAAATAAACCAATTACAGGCACTTTTGAATTGTCAAGGGGTTGGTCAGTCAGAAAGATGAAGCTAGTTGCCCATTATAAAGCGTAGTAGGTTCCTATTGAGAAGAACGGGCAAGAAACTCCACGGACACTCTTTTGAATCAAAATATTCTTACAAAATATTGGTTACATCATTCATGTTGAAATTATACGTGTGAGAAAAATGTAGAAAGACGTGCACGTTAGAAGCGTTATATTTTTGTCTCAATATTATCTAATTGTTCCGGGAAACATGTTCAGGGATTAAGTTTGCGATCTGAACGAGAATTGAATTGCATTCGAAGAAAGAAGAAAGTTTAAAAGACAAGCAAATTAGGAACTTAACGGGAATTCAGACTTGGTTCGACAAGACTACGCCTTTTTCGTAGGTTTTTGTGGATTCATTCCACACAAACCTACGAAACAGGCGTAGTTTTGAAATTTACATGAAAACTAAGATTTAACATATTTCAGGAAATAATAATGCTTGCTTTGCTACTGCTGCTTTTAACGACTTAGATAGAGTTTATAAATAATAACAATTGGGCATTGTATAAATATTAAAACAATATTTTAATTGCAAAAGGAGCCGAAATGGGAGGTTGAATTTGAAAGTGGGGTAACTAAGTCTCAAATAAACCTACTTTTATTTACATTTTTGCTACATAGTTTTAGACTTGTGATGAAAGATGTCCTTAAAAATAATATTTCGCGATATTGCGAAAAATCCGAAATAAATCTCGTTGATGAAGGTTTATGTAAATATTACAGGAAAAATAAAACGATGTCTCTAACCAGCGTAGTTGCAGATAAAATGCAACTTTTTTACATCCTGGCAAATAGGACACGACTAAAAAAAAAATCTCTTCGAGAACAGTAACGATCTACAAATTCAGTGAATTACCCTTATCTTATAAATACAAGCTTAATTCAAACTTCAGTTTTCGCCCAGCAAACTTTTGAGTAATGGATAGAGATCACAATAGAGGGACCCAGTGTATAATTTTATATGCATAATCATAGCATAATCAGCCTATAATGTTCCCACTACTGGCCCAGTGCGGGTTGATGGACGTCACATGTCTTCGATGTTTTTTTTTTTCGAGCTCACGGTTTACTCACGATGTTTTCGTTCACCCTCTTGAGAGCAGTGGTCATGAAATAATGTACACAAAGTAAAGCGCCTGTCTAGGTTCGAAGCTACGACCTACAATTCGTAAGTCACGGCTATTACCACAGGGCCACAACTGCATTCAAGGCAAGCTTGATTTAAACTTGAGTCCTCGCCCAGCAAACCTTTGAGTAATGGATAGAGTTCACAATAGAGGGTAGAACCCAGTGTACAATTTTATAAGCATCTTCATAAATAAGTCCTAAATGTATGAATAAATATATATTTTTATTTTGGTATCTACAACATGTTTTCATTGATAGAACTACGAGTTAGGAAGGCTGCACGCAAATAGGGTTTCTGTCATAGGTAAGTATGTATGTACCTGTATTATTGGTTGCCCCTGAGTGCGTAATCTAATTTCATCGGCCCATATCTCGATTTAAGAGCTTGGTAGGATTCCATTTTCCAGGAAATCATTGTTTTCTTTTCTATTAGTTGCGTAAGAATATCCTAAAAATTACCCTGGTATTAGATTAAAAACAGTTATTTTGTATGGTACTTTCCTCAAACATAACCCACCTTCTATTAGACTCTTTGGTCAATATTTTCTAATACCTCCCTAAAAAATACTGGCCGCTTTTTAGAAAAAACAATTGCGATTGCCATTACACTAAATCATACTTTATTTTTGACAGACTTAAAGACATTCTCTTTTTTTTTCGTGGTTTATGGCCAGTGACTATATAATAACTATTAATTATTTGAAATACAAACTTTTTTATAAAAAAAAGTGTAAATCACCTACGACCGTAAAAATAATGAAAAACATTTCACATTTTGTACTTTTAATACATTCAGTCGGATCAGATCAATTTATAGGCTAAAGGAAATTCCAACTTCAAAAAAAAAAATGCAGTACAAAATGGCGGATCGGAAACGAACATTATTCTATTCGCATCGTAAACTAATCGCCTCGCCGCGTGTATCAAAGCTTCCATGTACCTCTAAACTTATTACCTCCACCGAATGACTGTATAAAGCGTGTACGAGCTCCAAAGCCTTAATGGCGTACTGTATTGCTCAAATAACTGTATTAATCTCGTTTCAAATGAAAATGGTGACATGTCTTTATAATAGTCACGTACCTTAGTTGTCATTCGTAATAAAAACGTTATAAAAAGGTTTCTGAAATTCGCTGGGACTGCTATTAAGTGCTTCGTCCCTTCTTCATCGATGCCTATACACAATAATATAAAGGTGGTTTCCTTATATATGGCCATTTAGGGATGGAAACTGAAATTATAATACGAAGGCGTTTACATCCAGTGAATATATTTTTGTAAGTACCTACCGGTTGAACTACTTAAACTTTTGGGGTACGTACCTATTTAAAAGTTTCACCTCTAACGGTAGATAACGTTTTCAGATTACTAAAGAAGATAATTGCGTAGTTATAGTAAAAAGACGCACTTTTCTTTGTAAGGTAGGTATACCAAGTTGAATATTTTCTAATTCGCTTTTATAGAAAGTTCCCGGTGAGAGGGAGTGGGCCGTAATTCACCACGCGGGCTCAGTGCGGGTTGGTAAATGTCACATATGTTCATAATTTCGAATTTTCTAGTATATGCAGGTTTCCTCACGATGTTTTCCTTCACCGTTTTGAGAGCAGTGGTTATGAAATAATTTTCACAAAAAAACCCCCGGTCAGGGTTCAACCTACAACTCGTATGTCACGGCCGTGGCCGTATGTGGGCCACCACCGGTCTTCCTAAATCCACTTTCCTTCAGGTAACAAAAGTTTGTTTAATTCCTACGAGTGAATTACTTGATCTACCAACCCGCACTGGGCCCGCGTGGTAGATTGCAGCCCACACCTGTGTCCCAGCAGTGGGAACATTATAGGCTGATTATGCTGAACACCTTGATTATTTTTACATATTATAAATTAAAGCCACTCCTCGTGGCTGTCTGTGTGACCGTGCGGACTTTGATGCGGTTTACACCATAATTTAGGTAATGTATTCCGGAAGGCTTATGTGTCAAAGTCAAAGTCAAATAATTTATTTCAATTAGGCACATAAAAGGCACTTTTGTACGTCAAAATATACAAAATAATAAATTTGATTCTAGTCGCCCCTTCCAAAAGGTAGTTTTCGTATGGAGACGAATGGCCAAGAAACTCCACCGTTACTCTTTTAAAATGTTTTACACTATTTTGTATACATTCATTATATAATTACGTATAAGTGAAGATGATGCACCTAGAATAAAATTACTATTCCACAATTGGTAAAAAAAATTAAAAATGAAGCAATGACAGAGAAACTAATTAAGTTATAGATATATGGTGCTTATGCTATGTTTACAAACATTGTAAAAGTAGACGACTTTCCTAAAATTTTACAACTATTATGTCAGTGTGTGAGTTAGTGATCACAGAAAGTAAAATCAATATAAATTATACAATTAAGTTAGCAACCAGTTTGATTTTGTCTAGCGTGTTGAATGCGTTAAGTGTGTGTTTAATGCGTTAATATTAAACGTACATTTTATTAAAGAAATCTCGATGTTTCGTCAACTCGAAAAAGTCGTGGGAAGTGCGGGCGGGTCGCTAGTATTTAAATTACTTAACCGGTTTGTAATCTAACAGATTTACCAAGAACCTATTAGATATGTATGAAGTAAAAAACAAAAGTGCTAAGTTTGTACTGTTGTCGGTGGCTAACCGTGAGCTCTATGAATATTTGATAACAACGTTCTTTTTTGTATCCTACGCTGAGGAATTATATTTTCCGGTAAGTAATTATTACGCTTTCAGAACGTATGTATCTAAGTAACTAGGTATTTTCTAGAGAAACTAGAAATTCTTCTGAATACCACCAGTTTCTGATAATCTGAGTGGCAATTCCCTAATTTATGAATGTCAGCATTCTAATCTCAACCCATCCTCAACCTGTCAAAAATACCTACATTTTTAACAAGTTTTTGACATTGTTTGTCAATGAGATGAGATAGCGACTAGATTTTGAACGTTTATTACGGGAATTAGCCTACTAATAAGTATCGGTTCTGCTAAGCAAAGAATAATGATTGCTAGAAAAATGTGAATTTGTGGGAAAGCTCTTCTATCTTCTTGAATACTAATTAAGAGCGTGTTTTCCGAAAGTCGCAAATAGATGTCAAATATTTCGATGTTTTGATAAAATTTGCCAATATTAATGTATAAAAATAAGAAATATGGCTAACTAGTGAACTAAAATATTGATTATGAAATGCAATAATCAACAAAATATTGTAATACTGAATGAAAAAAGATGTAAAAAAAAGTATTTGGAAACTTTCCAAATGCCTTTTTTAAACGGTTACAACATCAAATCTAGTGTTATAATTGCGATTAATTATTAATATTCTAGCTAGTTCACTAGAGTTAGCGATATTTCTTATTTTCATACGGTAATATTGCCAAATTAATCAAAACATTTGGTAAATATTTGATAGCTATTTGCGACGTTGCCAACTTTTAGAATAAACACTCTTAAATTATTCATGATATCATATTATGTAATGTCTGTGATAATAATTATCATGTGATATTAAATTTAATATGTGGAAACGAGTGTGGGATGTTGGTTTATAAAAAAACTCAGTCGAGCTGAGATCAATTATGTCGAGTCATAACTGGTGGTATAATAACTGGTGCTTTACATAATAATTTTTCCTTTTAATATCATAAAATTATCTACGTTTAGGTTTTTCAGGAACTTTGATATTTATGTTAGGAACAAATACCTAGAGCCTAAACACAGGTTTACTTTTGTTATTTTCATACCTAAGCTAGATACGTAGTTTGGTAGGTACATGCTTTTATACCCACGCAAGATGTAGGTAGTAGGTATTTTATCTTTGTAATTTTATGTTATTAACATACGTTTGTTTAAAAATAAAAGTTAAAAAAATATCGATAGGTAATATTTATTATTACCTACATAAATCCAATCGGCCTTGCCTTTTCCCAATTATATTGGGGTCGGCTTCCAGTATAACTGAATGTAGCTGAATACCAGTATTTAATTTTAAATAGAGCAACTGCCTAACTTTTTTTTTTTTTTTTTGAAGCTGGGAAATTATCAAATAACTTCTCCCGCTCTGGTCGGAGCGGGAGGGCGTGTCAGACTTTTACTGACTAAAACCCACCCGTGTTCCTTCCGTTGCCTGTGTGCCGGGGTCGCGATATCCCTTTCGGACAAACCCGCAACCCCGGCAGGCATTGGCCCTTCCGGACCCCATCAGTTGGTGCTGACATCTCTTTGAAGCGCGCGTGGAACACAACGCGCCGTCGACCCGGGCCTGGTCCCTATCGGACGGCGAGCTACCCATTGCTCACCGTCCGCAAGCCCGCGCCTACGGTGGCCGGAAGTCGGCTCGCGACTCCCGACGCAACTGCCTACCTGACCTCAACATTCTAATTACTAGGTAACACGATATCCCTTGGTAAAACTGGTTGTGAGACTTTCAGGATTCTGACTACCGGCATAACGACTGTCAAAGATCTACAAATGAATGACAGCCTGGAGCAACGGCTTAACGTGCTTTCCGAGTTACGTGGGATCTCGATACGTAATGGATGGGCACCCATCCGCGAACCGACCGCGGCAAGTGTAGCTTAATCTTCAATCGACCCGTGCGGCTGGTGTTATTTAGCCACGAGCCCCTCTCAGTCCCCTTAGACGTATTATAGGTTATATGTTTATCTATAAAACACGTATGTGAACGCAGATTCGAGTTAGTAGGTAGACTATCCCCTCGTTATACAACCGACACATATTTGGGTACAAAACAAGCTATTTCCCCCATTTCCGAGCACAAATGTCATTTGCATCCTGATGTCACATTGCATTGCGGTGCATATCGTAACACTGCCTGAATTACTGGCCGAAAAATAAACAAAAGCTGTTTATTCTTAAACAGATTTCATGCCGGTAGTAATCTTAATTCGTTTTTATTTAACAAATCATTTTGATTACATGTTTTTATACAATATGTAAAAAAAACCCTGTGATCCAAAAGACGCAGATAGGTACTCCAATAACATTACCAAAAAGTAATAATCATTGAAAATAAGAAGTAATTGTTATTTTTAAATTCACATTGTTCGTACCAAAAATACCCCAATTCCATAAAAAATTGAAAATTTTCAATAGGGGTCATAATTTATGACTTGTAGACACCCTTTTTAATTCCAGACTGGGCTGCTACTGAGAAATTCCAAGTGGAAAAACTCAATAACACTGCCCGACTTGGGAATCGAACCTAAGAAGTAGCAGCGATTGCAACCACTTGACCAGTAAGGCTGGCATCAATTAATACAGCTTTTCATATATAACGATATTTTCAAGCCTTGCAAGTTATCATGAAGTGATCGTAATTTAAGTTATACTGAAGGAAAAATGTTAAAGTTTATTTTCCTTGCTGCAACTAATTAATTTTCTTCCGAAGAAAGAAATTATGTTTCCTCTAAATAGTTTTCACAGTTGAATCCTTCTATTAATAAATTTATTGTTTAATATTTTTGTTGGAACATAAAATAGAAAGGTGGGTATTAATTAATTAAGTAAAAGGAAAATTCACTCTGTTTTTCAGTTTCAGTTTGCTGCGATTTTAATAAGTAGTTACTTAGGTACTGTATTAATTGTGAAATAATCCAAGTTAGCACACAATTATCATTACTATTTATCTTCGAATTATTTCAAACGTGTAGGTTAATTAATACTACATTGAATAAGTAAGTCCCAGACTAAGATAAAATAATAAAATCAAATATTCTTATGTATGTGCTTAGTCTATTCGTAATATTCTCTATTTCATTTAATAAAATATTCAGTAAGGAGAAATAAAAATAGGTGGGTAACGAAACAGTACGATTAGGTACCTACGTATCGTAGAAATAATAAGTGTTTAAGAAGGTACAAAAAACTCGCAGATTGTTTATGGTTCATTTAATTAAAAAATCAAGCAATAACAGCTTATTTTCCTCCGTTTTCGGTTCTACAGAAATTGTGGTCGGAAACAATATTAACAACACGAAAAAAGGGATTTGTTTCAGTTCAATGAAGGTTCGCGTTACATTAATAAAGTTTTGACTGTAGGTACCTATTTATAGGAGAGTAGGTATTGTGAGCGTTGTACCATTCGGTTGATGCTTTTCCGGAGGTCTTCAATTTCCTTATAGTTGGCGGTCCTTCCGTGTTTGTGTATTGCTATGAATAATTTAGATTACCGTTTAAAAGGCAACACGTGTAGTCGACATAATAGAGACCCCCAGGCTTGGAAAGTTATTGTATAACTTTCAACTTTGGCACTAGACCGTGACGGTGAAATATGACGCAGTAGCCTCTACTTATCGACGGGTCAGACCTCGTATTTCATACAATATGTCTTTTAAGGTGTATTTTTTAGAAGCTGTTAGTCTTTTCTCCTGATATTGTTGAGGTTTGTTTTAGCTCATACATAATTCTGAAACTTTCTCCCACCAAGGGCATGACAAAAACCACGGTATCGCGCATTTATGCATAAAAATAAAACTAAATTACTACGACAGTTCTCCTCCCTCTGTTCCACGACTCTAAAACCTTCTAAAAAAAAGTAGGTACCAAAATGCCAAATAATCAATTTGAATTTAGAACACGAAACAAAATAATTGAAGCTCCATCAAAAATCGCTGCCTCAGCTCATTCAACAGAACATATTGTTTGGAGGCGAGAGATTTCAATTAACCGAGGAATGACACGGCGTTTGCGCACAAGTAATGAATAGCAAGCTTCGGTGTTCATTATCACTTAATGAACAGACTGTTGAACATTCGACACCTTAAAGGTTGAGCTCGTGGAACTGCGGCTCTATCGAAGATCATTAAACCTCTGTGGTCGAGGCTCGAGATCAATCATTAAATAATCATGCATTGAGTACAATGTTAAACAGTGTTTAATGTCCTTAGTTTCCCGATAATGCGGATTAAGCGGTTTATCGGAACATCTCTTAGTTTAACCCTGAAATGTAACGTAAATACGTGTGTCTTCATTAAGTAGGTATGTACTATCGAAGAACTTCATATCTAAGCAGTTTGAAAACAAAATCCCGTGAACACGATGACCACATCTGCAAGCAGAATTAGTCCTTACGGTGTATAGATATGAAGTTCTTCGATGGTACCTAGAATGTGGCGTAAATTGATATGCTTACTTGTATTCCTGAACAATTTAATTTTGTATGCATGCTCAAAATATGCTGTATTACAAAAATCTACGAGCACACGAATCTAAATCTGTTTTCTAATTTTTTCATTGATGAAGAAACTTCACATTCTTTTATCTGTTCCAACAATTGTAACTAACTTGGACCAATTAAGATTTACATGATGCGACATAATATATGAATACCGATAGTTAAGTCCGCATTTTAGGTATGAAGCTACAAGTACGCGGTGGAATCGACTTGTCGGGCCAATTCAGTGAGTGTAACGTAGTCAGAAGATCTAAGATTTATGCGATAGAGAGACAACTTCTAGGTGAATATAACTGTAGGTAATTATCGCTGTGCGACCTGAATTGTACTTTATTGTGTTGTAGCAAGAGTCGCTTTTTATTTAAATGATTTTGCGGAGTGGACCATTTGTATTAATCTGTGGTAATGCCTCTGTGTTCAAGTTCCAACCATGAATAACGATCTCAGATATCCAAAATATCATGGTTAATCCTTTTAAATACGGGCTGAAGTCTCATTGGCACCACCGAGGACCCTAATCTCAGAGCTCAAATGTAAATAAGTACATGAGAGATAAGGCTTTCAGCGGATTACATCCTCTGGTCATTTGAGGCAACACAATATGGGGTGTAATCTATTCACTTGTTTAGGACGGGAGGAGAAATAAGTTTAGTATCCCTAAACAGATTAAGTATTTCGAACATGATTTATTAGTTACCCTTGTCACTTACTTTAAAACTAGCCTAATCAGCAAATGGTAAGTACTATCGCGGATATGCATATCCGAACTCCATAAAGACTATTCCTGCTTGTAGCGCGGTAAATAGAAGGGCAATTCCCGTATTTTTAAGAACGTTCGCATTCGAATCTCATTCGCAATCTGTCAAAAATTCAAACAATTTTCCAATATTATTGACAAGTTTGACAGATCGCGACTTGAATGTGAACGTTTTTTAGTACGAGAATTGGCCTTCAGATGTGGTCATCGTGTGCACGGGATATTGTTTTCAAAGTGGTTAGATATGCGTGACCGCGATGGTACATAAAACTGTTCAAATTCTTGTTTTGTCTCCATAATATAATTTCCAAGCATATTTGGAATAGATTGGCTTAATATTTTTGTCATGGGAAGGGTAATTCAACCCGCACGCTACGAAAGGGTAAAATCATTTTCATTTTTCTTGTATTTACACATGAATTTACATGACAATGGTTACCAAAATATCTTCGGTCAACTTGGTGAATTTGATGGTAACGAAATATTGGTGTAAGAAAGTGTTTGCTCAAACAGTTTATGATTGAATTAGTTGAAGATTCAGACCCGCAAAGGTTTAATTGAATGTCTTAATTAGTCAAAGGAAAACCGTAGATTGGAGCAAGTTTGTACAAAGGAATATGGTACTTATTACATTCCGTTTATTTCTGTAGCCGCCCAGTGGTCGGGTGCATGCTTGTTCGCTTTTATCTTGTAAACAAACTCACTTCAAGTTCCGTGAGCAACTTAATCGCTGTCGAGTTAGACGTCGCCGCGTTTAAATCGAAAAGTAAACTTTGTGTTGGTTAGTTTTCTTATACTGAGATAGCGACTCGGCGGCTATAATAGTTGAGGAAAATGTTATTAAAGGAATATTTATCTTTACGGACGCACAGAAATATTTTTCAAGGAATTCAGCAGACTATGTAATTAAGGAATAAACTTATTTTTTATTTAATCGCTCGTTGTACCTAATATATTAAATACTTAATTAAGTATTCTATTAAACAAGCAAGAAATTCCTATAGCTATTTTTAAGTTTTACGGCCGAAATTATAAGCTTGTTCTGATATTGTTCCCCGAATCATATTACTGGTATTTCGTAATGAAAATTCCTAGTAGGTTTTGTCGCATCAATCTAATTGCAGAAATGATATGAGAGCTAAGCGGCTGAATTTCTAATAGAGCAGATTTCCTGGCTAATCGATACAGACACAAAGCTGGCTTATTGACAAGACTGTAATATCAGATCATAGACAATCGGTCACTCAGGGGAGTGAGCTGGCAATAACTACTAACGCAGAATAATATCCCAATTCAAACCAAAAATATGATCTCAAGTATGTTTTATAAACAAAAGCATTTATATCAATTAAACCATTTACAGGCACTTTTAAACTGTCAAGGAGTCAGTCAGTCAGAAATATGAAGCTAGTTGCCCATTCCAAAGCGTAGTAGGTTCCTATGGAGAAGAACGGACAAGAAACTCTTTTAAATAAAAAAAATATTATATATGTTTTGGAATTCAAAATTAATAAGTAAAATAACAGGAATAAACATCATTACATTAATATCTTTTAGATAGACATAGTGAAGCTGTGGCTACATAATGTACAGTCAGGAAAATAATTGTTTATTAAATTAGCACACTACGTCAATTTGCCGTGTTATAACTATTTCATACAACTGTCAATGAATTACAGTTATGATTTGAATATAAGTAAAGATAATTAAAGTTGGTAGTCAATTTGATAAAATAGTTATTTCTCTTTCTTTACATTCATGTTATATCGTCAAGTAGCAAGTTTTGTGACGACCCTTGCTCACTGCGAGCTGCTAGGCATATATGCTTCATATAATTATTTGGATCCATTTGTTAGCCTAATCATAACTATATTGTAAATAATAATAAATTATGAATGCGAAAGTAGGTTTTTTGTTTGTTAAAAGTCAAAGTCAAAGTCAAATAATTTATTTAATTTAGGCACTTTTGAACGTCAAAATTTAGAAAAAATATATTGATTCTAGTCGTCCCTTCCAAAAGGTAGTTTTCGTATGGAGAAGAATGGGCAAGAAACTCCACCACGCTCTTTTATAATGTTTACAATATGTTGTATATTATGTAGGTAGGTACATTATTTATATAATTATATGTGAACGACGATGCACCTAAAAGAAATTACTATACCACAATAGGTAAAAAGAATTAAAAATGAAGCAACGACAGATAAATTAATTACTTATGTGATAGATACATGGTTCTCAAATATTTACAAACATTGTAAAAGTAGACGATTTTCCTAAAATTTTACAGTTACAAGTCACTGTGTGAGGAAGTAATCACAGAATGTATAATCAATGTCAAATAATTAAAAAAAATATATACAACTTACGCTTTCACGTTAAAACGTCTAAACGGATTTGGATAAAATTTGGCACATGGGTAGACTATGGAGGACATAGGATACTTTTTATCCCGATATTCCCACGGGATCGAGACTAATGCGGGTGAAACCACGGGGCGCAGCTAGTATTTAAATAATTGGACTAAGGTTCGAGATTTTTAAATTCAAAAGACAATTTACATAGCCTCAACTTCGCGTTGTGATAGCTGTTCGGTCAGGAATATTAATTATTAGTAGTATTTTTATTAGTACCTTGTCGCCCGAGCTCTGCTCGGGTGAAAATAGAGGAAACGAATTTTCCCAGATATGAGACCTAGCTAGATCGATTTTTCGTGTCTCCGTGAACCCCTATATTGAAACTTTCATCGAAATCTTTAGAGCCGTTTTCTTATAGTATAGGATAGGTATAAATAGGGATGATGACTAAAATTTTCTTTTTTGTCCGTCTTCGAGATTTAAAAAAAATATTGGACATGTATTTTTTCTTTTTTTACGTAATCTAAAGATTACGGCGATACATTGAGGTAAAATGTGCCATGACGTCACGAGTATGTAGACATACTAGTAACGTAGCGACCGCCACTCCCCAACTTAAAATGCGTTTTATCTAAGTAATTTTTATTAATATGATAAAGCAAAAAATACGTGTCTAATATTTTTTTATTATCTGACTGACGGACTAATTAGTTACCCTGGGTAAATTTTTTACCCAGGCATCATCCCTATTGTTGAAAAGCAGTTTATCGAAACATGTTGTGTCAATTTTGATGGTGTGTATACGTGTCAGTGTTCATGGACTATTGTTGCTGGCTATACCTACTAGTATTATTATAATAATCTTGTGTTTACCTACACTGAAAATCCCTAGATTTTTTATTATTATTTAAATACTCATAACACTCGCTTTGTTTCCTTGAAGGATTGGGCAGAGGTGTACTTGTAGCAAGTACACCCACATTTCGATAGTTATGTTTATTCCCACGTAATAGGGGGCGAGCCTATTGACATCAACCGGGCACAAATCCAGACCTCGGGCTGCTACTGAGAAATTCCAGATATAAAAACTCAATAACACATATTACACACAAACATAATACATATTAAAATAGTCAGTTTTTGTAACATAGAATTTTGACTTTCTAGAAGTTCTCATTTGTTTCCCAAGTCGTAAGTAGGTCCATAAAGTTTTGCAAACACATCGTCGTATCAACGAAAATGAGTTCAAATGTGTGAGTTTACTTAGACAAAGTCGAGATTGAGCCGGTATCAGTGGCAAGGGAGACGTTTAGCTATTTGTTCTACGAGTATCTTACCATGGATGCGGATGTAAGAGGCTCATGGTTTAGGATACACTTGAGGAAGATAATGCAGGCTCAATGGTAGGTAGATAGTAAATTATCATCATAACCTAATAGTATTCCTAGGACTTTAGTTCAAAAGAGCAAACACTTTCATTAAACTGATATACACAGATTTGCTTGCTTTTTACCTATTTCTAATTTCCAACTTTTTGATTACTTACAAGACTTACGTTTTTTAGTTTGATACTTTAAGTTTGGTGTTTGCCTAGCAGTGGGATGATTCAGGCTAACAGTAACTTTGAACTTTTTTGTTACGCATTTTTGGAAAATCACAATAAGAAACTAACTTTATATCAGTTTATTTTGTGATAATGTTAAAGTACCAAAATACATACATAATCTGCCTATAATGTTCCCACTGCTGCAACACAGGCCTCCTCTCGGTGAGAGGGATTGAGCCATAATTCACGCCGGCGCAGTGCGGGTTGGTACATGTCACATGTCTTCGAATTTTTGGTTCTAGGACATGCTAGTTTCCTCACGATGTTTTCCTTCATCGTTTTGAGAACATAATAGTTGTGATGAAATAATTAAAGTCAAGTGCCTGTTTGGGTTCGAACCTATACGACCTAGAACTCGTAAGTCGCGGCCGTTACCCCTGGGGCCATCACTGCCCTGCCGTAAAACCTGTAATATTATTTCCCTCCCACATTCATAATTTAAAAAGTGATCCCAAGTCAAAAACTATCAGCGATACCTATGAATTATGAAAAGATTTATGTTATGTTTTTTCTACAATAATAATATAAAGATTTGTATTTTTGTTTGTAATGAATAAACTCAAAAACTACTGGACGGATTTAAACAATTCTTTCACCAGTAGATTGCTATATTATCACTGAGTGACATAGGCTATAATTTATAAAAATATCACGCGAGCGAAGCTGCTTTAGAAGCTAGCATATAAATAGGTATCCGTTTTACATCCAGTTGCTTCAACAAAATGGTTAAAACTTCCATAAATATTAAACGAAGTCTAAACTAAATTACATATATTTATTCAGAATCAATTCCTCGGGGCAATAGAAGTCGCACCCTGTATTTTTGTGGGCGTAACCATAAATTTACGGTTTCTAATTATAATAATTAATTATACTTTGTAGATATTTCCGCCGGGAATACAGTGGGGTAATGGTGCGAAAATATCACTAACCACTTCATATGATTACAATTTTCTCCGATAAATTAAGATTACTACTGAAGAAGAGAGATTACTTCGAGCTCTCATCTTGTTAGTCTGTAAATGTCCAATGGGTACTAAATCCGAGAAATTAAATGACCATGTCAATGTGTAAATGTCGGTCATATAAAGTAAAGCAATAATTATCAAACTTCGCAAAACGATTTATGATCGCAATAGTAGGTACCTAGATAATATTAGGGAAATTATTTTTTTATGAAATTGTCCACCTACCGACTTAAATTGTCCGTATAATCAAATCACAACTGACATTCTTTGACAGTTATATGACATTTCATACAACTGTCAAATAATGACAGTTGTGATTAGTCTTGTGTGTGTGTATTGACGTGCGGAAAATTGACGTGGTAGTTCAACTTGATAGACAATTAATCTTTCACAGTATCCGTTGCAGAGAGAAGGAAATTGATAACCATCTTCCTTACGTATAAACCGAAACGTTTCTCTATCCGTTTTTGGCCTTGCAGTTGAATAATCACTCTCCGATTTTGTTTTTTTTATTAAATCGGTTCTGGTCCAGACGAGATTTTTGTCAACATGTATTAGCCGCGGGCACAATTTTAGATAGGTAATATAATCTCTTCGACACCCACACGTGACCAGAAAATAGTTATAGCGGGTAGATTTTTCTTTGTTGAAATTCATTCGGGACTGTGGCGGCATCTATATTGACATAATTATGCGAAATACGCATCGAAGAGCTGACGTCACACAAAATCCTGACGTGACGCAAAATCTTGCATCGTTAAATTGATGTTTACCGCGCGTTCGACATTATATATATATATCTTTCCGACATTAATCGTTGGGCACTTGCCCGCCAGACAGGACACCCGTCTGGTCGAAGGATTCTCCCTTTTCTATAGAGGATGAGTAAACTTTACACCCTGCTCCTCATACTCTAAAGGATCAAGGTCTAGTTCGCATAACATAAGTTCCAAACCTACGACTTACGTCCAAATTAGAATGTAGTATGTTAGTCTAGATATCAGCATACCTTTGTTATTTTATTTCTCTTTCAAAATATAAAATATTTATGATTCCAAAGATGATTATATTATTTATAATTTTTTCATATTACGAAATCGTAAACGACATTAGTAAATGTTCATGTTGATGAAATATTTCAGGGATACATGATATACTCGAGTGGTCTCATTTTATAAATGTTCGTATTGAAAGCTGTCATTGAGATGTCATTTAGTTGAGTGTTTCTTTTAATTCATGAGACATTGGTTTGAGACTTATATTCTTACCCCGATTTGATGGAATACGTGCTCTGTTTATTATATTATTTATGTCTGAATTCTTTTTTTTTACTTTAATTTAAGTTCAATTTAATATTTACTTTACATGTTTAAATTTTAGTTTACTGCGAATTGCATTTTATGATATGCGAGGCACCTAAACATTGTTTACATTAATACAAACAAAAAACTAGTTTATTAATTATGGTAATTTCTAACATCAAAACCTGTAAAATGATGGCAACGCCAACACAAGGTTTGATCGTAACATTCAAGGCACAATTTTAAGGCTCCTACACACAATGCCGCCGGCACTTCCATGCCGCGGTGTGCACGGCTTACTGCACAAAGGAGCCGCCAAACAAAGGATTGCCGCTCGGCAAAAGCCTGCGGTCCGTGCCGCCGGCACTGTGTGTAGTAAGCCTTTAGCTTTGCGCAGACTAGCGCGACGCGACACCGACACAATTCTTATACCGTCAAGTTTTCTTAGAAATTGTATTGTTCGAGTCGCGTCGCGCCGTCGCGTCGCGCTGGTCTGCACGAGCATTTTACAGCACAATCACCGAGAAATATTCTATGACGTGATAAGCCAAAATATTAAACTTGAGATAATTTCGGTTATAAAAGTCCTTTGTACTGTCGGATAAGAATGATAGAAACATCACTTACTTTTTCATCTCACAATTGTTTCATTTTTACCAGCTTTTCAGTCAACCATCAATATCAGAAGCAATAACCCAGGGACCTTATTATTCAGTTATACCCTCCAGATAATCAGGGGTGATCACGAAATATCCCATCCCTTCAGTGATTGAATTCTATATGATCGTAAATCGTTTAAATTTTGCACACTCAACTGAGCGTTGAGATTCAATAAGATTTGAATGTAATATTTGACCCTTGGACTTTTATTTCTCTCCTGACCGTTTTATTTAAGCCGATAGATGTGGTTTAAGACACATGTGGGCGTATTTGAATTACATAATATCATTTGACGAATAGTTTGAGAATAACTTTGTTTTATTCAGTTTGAGGGATGAGGTGTACAAATGTGAAATTCAAAGCATGAAAAAATTAGTAACGCTACATAAGTAATAGGTATGAAGAAATTAAATGTGTCTGATTCTAATTGTGTTTTCAATCATATTTAAAGATAGAAAAACAGAACCGTAACATATTATCTACACCAATATTATAAATATTATTATTTTTAAAGATATCACGCGGGCGAAGCCGCTAGCGGAAGCTAGTTTTCGATAACTTATTTCATACCATTGATAGAGATCCCTGCGCGATTAATACAAAAAAATGAATTATGTAACATTCGTTCGAAATAATAATAAAAAAGGTTCATGATATCGAACGAACGTACTTGTGTGATAGAACTCCATTTTATGGTATCGCAAAACCTCAATATTTCATTGAGGAGAGGACTTATTTTTACGGCATCTTTAAAAGGGATCGTGTAGAGTAGGACAAATGCTTGTTGTAACGTAACGTTACATCACGCTTTGTAACCCGAACGGTTCGGCAGAGGGACCTATAGTACACTCACATTTCGCCAGTTATGTTTAAGTCCCTTGTAATAGGGGGCGAGCCTATTGTCATTAACCGGGCACAAATGCAGAATCTGGGCTGCTACTGAGAAATTCCAAATAGAAAAATCCACAAAAAATACACTTTGCTTGTTGTCTTGTGTTTAAAATAAAAATGTACGCAAATATTATGGAGTTTAACGTGTTCCTGTCACGGATATAAAGTTCAAGTAAACAAGGATATCGTGTGGGAATAAATGAAAGAAGGTTTCTTCCTTCTTTCATTTATTCCCACACGATATCCTTGTTTGTTATTTGAAGATTTTATTAAAATTCTAATAAAAAAATAGAACAGCAGCTAGATTTTCGCTTTAGAAATGTGTCACTTTCGTGCTGCTAATTCGAATTAATTACTTAGAATTAAAATTTTATTATTAATGAAAGAGAAATAAATTGAGTAAATGTCAAGTTAATTATGTTAGCTTAAAAATCTGTTAAATGTTGAAATAAGTGGCATGAACTAAAATTCGAATTAAATTTAAAAAATATAAGACGATAGAAGATCACTTGGTACCTGAAATTTGGTGGCTACTGAAATATTTAACGTTATACAACACCTCATCCACTCATCACCTTTACTGAATTTCGAACTCAAGATTATTTTTGTTTTTTAAAGACCGGCTTTTGTTTTTTAGGGCTTGTCTGTTAATGCCTACTTTTTGACAAGGCCGTGGTAACGTCGTCGTGGGAAAATGTTAGTTGCAATTCCGTTTATTGAAGATTTCTTCTTTACTTTGTTTTTTTGCCACATTAAATATAAAAAAAAAACAACATAATTTCACGCCGATTTTCCCGAAGGCATTGGCAGATATGTAGGTAAAGGCAGGTAGCTGATCCACCCTTCCCCACATTATGTAATTATTAATGAAGTAACCGTAAAATCCTTTTAACCGAAGCTGTATAAGAGTAGGTAATGGTTATATTCTGAATATAGAACCTTTTTTATTCAAAATGAGACAAATGTCCAAAGTTTCAGTAGGATATTAAAGAATTCCTCGCTTTTAGCGCTTTATAAAGCGGTGTGACCTCTTGAGACAATACCGTCTTCGGGGAACAATAAAGCTGCTTAAAGGTGATAAATCTACAAAAAAAATAAAACGTTACTTTTATTAAACTGTTAATAGCTTATAGAAGTTATAGTTATTATTGAAATAACTTTACTTTTGTATTTTTTCAAATGAGATTTTTTCAATACGCGTTTTTCATCAAACATTTTTCGTTTCAACATATCGCACCTTTGGTAGAACAAGGGCATAATTGTCATAAATTGCCAAAATGACTTAAATATGCAGAAATGCTTTAAAAAGGCCCTTTGAACTGGAGGGACAAAAACATTCGTTTGGCAATTTTTGACAATTATGCCCTTGTTCTACCAAAGGTGCGATATTATTATGTAGGAGGTATCACATTACACATATCTGATACCTAGTATGTAGTTATTTAATTAAATAATATTTGTGTTATTGTGTAGGTAGCAAACGATATAGGGAACACCTACGTCCTAAACCAATTTTTCAAACTCTCTGCTAGAAAATTAGACGTTCACATACCTATCTACGTTAAATTTTAGATAAACGTTGCCAACAATAGAATTTCTCTTTTATAATCACAAAATTGCGTTGCGAGTGAGAATCGAACCCACCAGTTCCTGCAATAGTAGCATAGCTCCAAGCATTTCGCCTTTAAGCGAACCATGTAATCCAAATTCAAATATATATATAATTATTTATTTTATTATCCGACTTTAAACAATCTCTTAAAACATAATAATTAACACTATGTTCATCAACTTTTCTAATTAGTAAGTGTCGCACATGTTTCAAACAGGGACTTGTCTGTTGGTTGTCAATTTTAGGGACACGGTAGCATGCGCATACTTGTCAAAAACACTAGGGTATGTCCCATGTGGCCCAGTTAGGGTAATTATAAGTATATTTACGTAATCAATTTTCGTTTGGTGGCCAAATATTTAGGCTAGCTGGTTTTAGAGTAATTGGTAATGTTTCATAGGGTAGTTGTTATTTAATTAAAAGTTTAGTTTCATCAATAATATGGGGTAAGGGTTCAAGGGTGATTTAAATGATTAAGTAGTTTTTACAACTCTATTTGCTTAATGGCTGTAATGTGGGTTACTATGTCTGAAAAAAACACACACACTACATAGTTGAGAATTTTGTTACATGTTTCAACACAGTTGAATAATTTATCTTCTTTCTTTTTTTTGTCTTTTTTTCATAATAGTTCAAAAAGAAACGGGTTTTGTCGACGTAAGAATAGACAAAATGACAGATTCACAATCACAATCTGTCATTTTATTTATTCTTCCGTTGACAAAACCTGTTTTTATGGTGGTCGTGCTACGCATGCTGGAACTCGTCGAACTTCCTTATATAGGCGTTTTTCTTATGGTCTCCACTGTAGATTTTTACTTACAAGATTTGCAGTGGAAGAGAATAGTGGGTTTGTCCAAAAGAAAACAGAAGAAATACATTGTAGATTCATTATTTTACTCTGTGCTATAATGTGTATGACCGACGTAGGCCATCGTGTGGATGTATGCAGATATAGTATGTTAGATGTAAGCCATCGTGTTCATGTCACTTAGTAAGGAAGACAGTGAGCTAGTCTAGCGATGCCGTAACGATCTATTGTCATACAAAACCTACGTCATTGGCTGTAATATGGCTTCCTCTTCAGTTATGAATGCACAACATAAGGAATAGAAAACAGTGAAATAAACACGGAACTATTATTGATATCTTGCAGTTTTTGCCGACAGCAAATGGTAACTAATCTCATTATTATTTTACTTACGCGAACATTTATATGGTACATTGACTTTCAGACAAATGTTGGGTTTGTAGATCGTCAGCTTTGTAACTCATACGGCCTGTTTAGCAGTCCTTTTCGATTTTCACTTCATTGGTTTCACATTCACTCTTAAAATACTTCTTCTGCTTTTCGTGTGGTTAGTGACTAACCAATACCTTAATTACGTAATACACGTTCAATCAGAATCTGAATCGTTTTGAAACAGATTGCTAATCCATAACTTCGAACGTTCGAAAAAAAAATCTGCTCAACAACGTAAATAACACAATGAATGTTGTTGACCTGTCAAATTGAAACAGATTAGTCGGAATTGTCAACGAAAATGTGTTGCGTAATTAGATAGCTGGTCTCAGAGTTTTAAAGCCGCCCTCTGACTTGGCTTTACATGCCGTCGAGAAATATCTCTAAGGCATACCGGTTTCATCACGATTTTTTCCTTCACCGTTTTTGAAGCAAGTGATAATTATACAATACGCACATGAATCCGAAAAGTCAGGGGTGCGTGCCTTGGGTTCGAACAATGACTTTTCAGTCCGACGGTCACACCACTAACTAGGCTATTGCTGCTTTTAAAATAATGAAATCTATATTTTTTTTTTTTAAATAATGTGGGACTATTTTAAGCCTACAGATTTTTTTTCCATAAATTATTAAGAGTCGCTTTAAACAAGACCCTTATTTAGCTATTAAGTATAGATATCCTTACCTCAAGTATCTACCTATAACATAAAACAATAGTAGTCTTTATGTGATTATAATTTCATTTAAAAAAAAACTGTCCTGTCAATGCTCATACCAATTTACATTCCAACAAGCGCTTCAAGACCAAAGAGTACAATATCAAACCTTTAGCAGCACAGAAACAGAGATTTTGCCACGAAACCTCATGGTAATTTCCCCTGTTGACCTACAATTTGTACGTTACTGATACTACGTTTACAGATTCCTCGTAATTTGGCGGGAAGATAAATAAAATTGTGCTGTCTGTTCCCAATAGGACTGCGGGAAACAATTTGTTACCGGAAATTCTGTTTATTTGTTCTAAAAACATCTTGGTGTGTTCATTGACCATATAATTGGGGTTATATGATGTGGTTTTAATAGCACACACCACACCCAAAGAACATCGGCCAAATTACTATAGACGCTGGACCTGACTTTAATTTTCAGTGTCCAGAAATAACTTATAGTGAGATTGGTTAGTTTTTATGTAGTAAACACCATCCCGTTCGAAAATAATATCTAAATAGCCACGATATTTTAATAATGCAAAAAATAATTTTGAGGTTAGAATAAATAAATGAGGCGATTTAATGCTGAGCAAACGACTTAGAGTTTTTACTAGACTGTTAGATAATTATCCAGGACTGATCACGAAAAAAAAACAAGTGGTACATTTTCTAGCTAGCCCACCATGACTGATTTCAATTCTGACTGAACATAGGGTTAGTCGCTAGGTACTGTCTGTTAGTCTGCGTTGCTACTGGGTAAACGAAAGAAAAAAAGGGTTTTGATATAAATACTTTTTATTCATCATCCTCTCTTACAACTACAGCATCGAGAAATGCTGCTGGCGCTGATATTGTCGGCTGATACCTGGCCCACCCAAGGTACGACACAAGGGTCATTACATGTGCACAGCACCCAATGGTTCTTCTACCAACTAAACAATTACAGCAGTATTCCACTATACCTTCCCTTCCAGACACATTATTTTCAATTAATATATAAACATACAATATATAAACAAACATCGATGATTTGTGAATGTGCTCCGTTGTACGCAATTCAACAAAACGCTGATACTTATTATGAACCATTATTTTTCTAAGACAAGAATCCAATACATAATAATAAAAACAGCATTAGTTGATTTGATACCTACGTATTTGTAGAATTAAATTACATTAAATAACTTCAGAAAAACGTGAATAATTATAATCTTTGAGTACAAATTATTTTTCTATGCGAAACGAATCGTCAATAGGTGCGTTCTGAACATGATAATCTAAAAAATTCAAAGAAATTACTTACCAAAAAATATCAATATCTTTTTTTTATGGCTTCTTATAGAGATATTTGTTACGTTTTTTAAAACCTTAAAGAATAACGGATTTTTGCATATATATGGCATATCGGGACACCACCAACTTGTCGTCAGGTACGCTTTGACCATCCTCCTTTATGAATGTAAAACTGTTTTGTGTTGAATGAAAATGAAGTGTTTTGTGTTTAAAACACACGTTTTAAATACACAGCAATTGCATGCTGATCGGACACCTTTTTACACCGTGTAAGAATGCCACATTATGTTTTTAATTAACGAAAATCATTACCTACCTCTGGTTTTGTAGCAATACGTAGGCATAGATAATGCCATCCACGAAGACGCGCCCTTCTTTTTCGTAAGCGCTTACAGTACAAAAGTGCAACATTTCGTTAGTGTTTTCGTATTGTATATACACTAATAACCTATGAATGGGTAATTAGTAAACACGACAAAACTAAAACACTTGTATGTTGCACACTTGTACTGTAAGCGATTAGGAAGAACAGTGGGGCGCGTCTTCGTGTATGACACTATAACAATATGGATTTAGACCGGGGAAAAAAAATACAATTTAGTCCGTCAGTCAGATAATAAAAAAAATATTGGACACGTATTTTTTGCTTTATCGTATTAATAAAAAATGGTTTAGATAAAACGCATAAAAGTTGGGGAGTGAGCTCGCTACGTCTCAAAGTATAAAATCTACCGGGGAGTGACGTCATGACTAACTCAATGTTTTGCCGTAATCTTTTGATTACGTAAAAAAAGAAAAAATACGTGTCCAATATTTTTTTTTTATACCTGACGGACAAAAAAAAATTCGAGTCAACATCTCTTGACAGTTGGTTGGAGTTAGAATAGGTACCTACCTAAATATATACCTAAAATACAATATCCTCTATTCTAAATAACTAGTCTGTAAATGTCGTGGTTACTCCTACTAGTGAACATGTGTGAGGTACGCAATATCAAGAAAGTTAAGCCACAAACACGTATGTATGTCGAATGTTACTAATTTGTCGTTGGAATTTGACATCTGACGTAAATACTCAAACTATTTGTGTGGATGCTGCTCGATTTACAGATAGTCTTTAGGTACGCGGTAGGTACTGTTTATGAGAATGAGAGATTAAGGGATTTGGAAATTAGAGCTATTTAGTACCAAACATAAAGTAATAAAGTCCAAAATCATAATTAAACTCAGCTCTTAAACTATCATGGGATACTTAAAATATTTTATAGGTAATTATTCCTTCATAAAATATTCCAACCCACTACAAACTAAACCAAAGACAAATCATATTAAACAAAGACGTAACATTCAAAGAAATGGTGGGAAATAATGTTAAATGTCGAAAAGTTTGCGCCATTAGTATTGAAGTCGTGATCCTGATTGTTCCGAGTAGTTAGAACATCATCAATATTCATGTGGCGTTTTAACAGGACTTCATCCAACACTAATAAGAGTAGTCGTGGATTAGTTACAAAGTGAATAGAGAAGGTCCACTTCATACAGTGTGTATGCCACACATGAAATAAGCCGGTCATGTTATACGTTGGGTCTTGAAAAGTCAGCTACAGTGAAAGATCATGAGAAATAGCTGCCTTTCCTATTATTGCATAACATTATTTGAATGCCGAATACTCGTACGACCTACCGTTCATTGTTTTCATTTGTTAGTGTCGCAACACATAACGCAAGCAATTGTAAATTGTCTTTGGTCTGTGGCCCTGACATCAAGCAATAGACAAAATTTGTTAAACCTTTATTAGTTATGAATATTGAATACGAAGCTTTTGGCTAATTTGTAAATGTGTATTACCTACAAGTTTTTTTCTTTTCGACACAAGCTCCAAAATTTAATGAATTTTTTAGAATAAAATTAGAAAAATCGCAATTTTTTTATATATTGATGGAATTCGCTTATGTCAAACCCGTTTGTTTATAAATTAAACCTTCTGAATAACCTTTCTTTTCTGTAACACAACTTTCTTCTTTCCATTTACATAACTTTCCGTTTACAATATCTTAACTTGTCGCCCCCGCTACTAGAGTAATGGTAGGGAGAGAGGGTTTTACAGCAAGCATATGCAGGGTGAAAAGTTGATAGCTGAGTAGGTGCGGCATGACGAGTGAACACCGAAAATATATTTAAGAGTTTCAGATAGGAGCCCCGTGGTCAGGAGTCCACTTTCAGATTTCGAAATGGGGCCAAAAATAAAAGTGATCTTAGATAGATAGATAGATAGATAGATAAATCGTTTATTTTGGTGCACACAAAAGACAGCACAAAATACAAAAATACGGTTAAATAATAGCTAAATACATGAATATAGCTATAAGGTGCCAATATACAAAAAAATAAAATAAAGAAGCTAATAAAGACCTCCGCCTCCTCCTAGATGGTCCTCCTTGATCTTCCTTCCTTTGATTTTAGAATGAGGGTGTGCGGCCTAACCCATAATGACTTAAATAGGCAAATCTGATGAATAAATTGTGGGCTTTCCCTAAATCTGACGAGTTTGGAAACTTAGATTTGGGCAATTTTTAAAAGGATATTCAGGGCGAATAAAAGTTATTCCGTGCAACAGTGTAGCCTATCTTAATAGTGAATATAAAAATATCTGACGGATTGATGGAGCTTTTAGGCAAATATAACGAAATTCATTGATTTGTGGTCATTATTTTGCATTTATCTCTAAATCAAGTAATCAAATAGCTTTGATTGCATTCTGAATGTAAAGCTGACCCTTTTGTGAAGATTTGCCGGTATTCCAAAATTCTTTACAAAATAATAAGAACCTATTGCTGAGTGGAAATGCAGTGAATGAAAAATTACATTAGACTGGGTTTTCAATTTAGATGTTATGTAATTATGCATTCATTTAGTTGTATGTTATATTATTATATAACATACAACTAAATTAAGGATATTCTCGTCCCGACTACATCTTATTTTATTTTGACATCAAAAAAGAAAATGAAAGAAAATGTTTAATTTTAACTTACTTCGTAAATGATGTTCTTCAGCAGACTGTATTTCGCGTGCAAATCTTAAATAAAAATTAGTGAAAATAAGTGATTTTTTCGAAAAATTAATTAATTAATTAATTTAATTATCAGAAACACAACTATCATTACAGGCAATAATCCTAATGCGGTAGCGTGGTCTTTAGTTACATTCTAAATTACAATTAAAGCTACTAGTTATATATTAGCATAACATAATACAAACAATGAATACTTTGTGAATTCATTCTTTGTGAAAATCTAATTTAATTTCTGGTCGTGTGTGGTAATAATGTAAGATCAGCAAGATAGCGTATTGCACAAAGCTGACAGTTTCTTATTGACTACACTCATTATCTCCCTTGGGAGTTGGTGCAGTTTCAGTTCTAGGAATTAACCTGGGTAGTGCGAAATACATAATATATTAGCACTGCACTGTAAGCCACCACTTTCACCCCATTTTCCTCGTACGATCTTTCTAGTACAATTCCCAGAAAGATAAACAACTTTGCTTTTTCTTGTTCAAATTCTTTTCAACTTTGAAATTGGGGAAAAGAAAACTTTGTCCCTGGAGCCGTTTTAATTTCTTTTTTTAGTTGTTGTCTTTTAACTTTGGACGCTTTTCTCCTTGTGATATCGTGCGCCTAATCGTTTGCGGTTTTAAAGTAGTATTTCATGGCTTTTGGTACAGTTGGAAGTTAATCTACAAGATGTCGTAAACACCAGTGAGAACTCAATGTGTGGGTAAACTCTTTAATTACTTGCACCTTTCGCTGGTTGCTTTATCTAATTGACAAGTAACTTCACCCCCTCTCAAATTAAAATTGCTTCTTATTCGTTCAAGGACCTCATTGTCTTCGACAGTACATCGGCAATACTTGGCAGTGCAAGTGAACTTGACAATTTGGTTTGAACGTTCCACGTTCATTGGTTTAACAATCTATCTTCTTTTATATCCCACCTTACCCTACAGGAAAGGTATTTTTTTACCAGAATCCGAAGGGGTTCATTAGAGTGTAATTTGCGGCGGCACGGAGCGCGATATAATCCGAGTCACTGTTGTACCTACGACGTATCGATGTTGTTTCAATGAATGAGGGAATAATTAACTGTTGTTACTGTCTGCGACCTGGGATTTTATTTTAAACTCCTCGGTTTTTTCTTGCCTCAACTGAAAAACAAAATGTAGGAACCTACACCCTTGTCTTATACGCTGTCGGGGAGTACAGTCGTGATGCTGTGTCATTTTGTATTTAAATTTAAAAAATACGTCATATTATTTTGAACGTAATAAAATATGACGTATTTTGAATGAGGGTCAGTATACTTTTATTGTAGAAGATTTCTCAATTATTTTTGGAAAGGCGAGTCTAATTAAGTTGGAGTTTGCTCTTTAAAAACGAATGCACGCTCTGTATTGGTGCCTACTGTTAATTAAGGCAGGAATTGAGATTGCATCTTTTTTTTTACCCCCTTACATCTAGAAAATTGGTTACTGTTGCATTTTGACATTTATAGCATCATATTTCTGAGTTTATCTTGGACATTACTGACATCAGTGAAGGAAAAACATCGTGAAAAACCTGAACTTATTAATATAAGTTTGAAACCGCCAACCCGGCTTGAGCAAGCGTGTTGATTAACGTGACTGTTTGGCGACCTGACGTGACTGACGTGTGTGCATGAACCTGTAACCTGTCACCTGTGCCATCAAACTATATCCATTTCCCAAGTTTCACATTAACCAGACATTGCCCCTGTCCTTGCTCAGGGTGAAGTATAAATATAAAACAACAGGTTAAACGTTCCGTTGCATATAATGCGATTTACTGCCGGATATACCGTTAGATTAGCTCCGGATTAGGGCTTCTAGCCGAGTCCATGCCGGTGACGCGGCGAAGTACGGCGAAGTCCGGGGTGAACACTGCATTGTTTCGCAAAATTACGTGCATGTAGCTCGTATACAGATGTTGCAAGCTGATTGGATTGTAGTGTGAGATTGGGCACGTAATTAGAGAGCAATCTGTACGTGTTTTGGTACAGATTTTCTCATAATCTGACCGGTTTGGAATTCAGGAGCGCAAGTAGTAACTTGTGTGGGAAGGGCAGATCCATGACATTTACTTAAACGCTTTAAACGTTCACATTCTGAAAGTAGTAAATAATATTGCATCATTTTATTATTTTGTGATATTGAGCTGGATGAAAAGAACAAAATCGGCTGCGAGGTCAGCGTTTTAATCGAATTCTTTGAGACACGTGTGCTTGTTTCTTAATATTACACGAATGTAACGATCAAAAATAAATCAATTCTCTTCTTACTAAATTATTATGGTAAATATTTTTATTATTATTTTCAGATGGAAACTGGGCTAATATAGTGTTTCCTAAAATAAACATACCAATAATAATCTAAAATTCTATTTTCTATACGAGAACAATGGACTATGCAGGACCTCATTAGCGATTTCGTGTCGTCTGTTGCTCCTGAATACTCAAATTAGCATTTTGCAGCATTCATGCTATTGTCTGCCTCGACCGCTTTTGGATTTTCGGCTATTTGGCTAATTGACGTTTAATGTTGTTTTACTTTTGCTTGATTTTGTACCTGAGTTGTATCTATCAGGACCTAGTAGTAGTTGTTTTTTTTAACCTTGGATAAAAAAAACATTCTTAAATATATTGGTAAATTTTTCGTCAACTTCACCTTGTTTTATAATATCTTTGGACAAGGAAACGAAATATTCATAAAATACATTGTTTTATCTCTTAATTGAAAAGCCGCCATTTTTGTTTACCCAAGCCTGTCTGTCGAACAAAGTCCAACTACTCTGCTTGAAGATCGTAATTAAGTACCAAGACACACAATTAAGTCGGCAAGTAGATATTAAGTAACTAACAGAAGTGTCATCAAGAGCTAATTTTACAGTTAGGCCATAAAATGTTAACACGTATTAAGTACCTACTTTGTCATTGGTACGATAGTGGCCCAGTTGGGCCCAGTTTGATCCAGATTCGTTCGTCGATGATCGCCCAGTGAGTCCAGTGGAGGAGTTAGGAAACGAGAGCCTTAGAACGCAACTATTCCATTATTCTGCACTTTGAAAACGACTGAAATTGTGTACCTCTAAGTAACAGTCAATATCTATTGAAATTCCGAGCATTTTACGCTCAGAATTCGTTGAAAACACAGATGGAAAATATTTCAAAACATAAGTTATAGCATACTATTAAAGATGGCTACAGTTGTTATTTTAGGCAGCCTTAGAGTTTATTTTAAACTTGGAACCGACAAAATATTTGTAGAAGTGGTCTCTATTCTATTACCTGTTTTAATTAAGGGTTGCCCGGAAGCCTTCAGTAATAAATAATCTATTTAAGACCTTTTAAGGACAATAAACAAGTTGACTTGTTCGCTAGCAGTTGAGAAATATACCTTAACCAATAGCAAAAGCAACTAATAGCTTTTAGAAAAAATTACGCGTTGAGTTTTCCTTTTATTTAGAGCGCTAACACACTGGGACGCCATGGCGACGTCGCCAGGTCGCGCTGCCACCTAAATGTATACAGTTATATAGTGTGTTCCTCACCTGGCGTCCGCTCGGTAACGCAACAAACAATACATTTTGTTGGCGACGCTACCTGGCTGCGCTGCCAGGGCGTCCCAGTGTTATAGCGCTCTTAAAGTTGCTCTTCTCAAGATTCTCCCTCTCAGTGAGAGGAGGCGCGTTTCCCAGGAGAGGGAACGTTATAGGCTAATTATGTTTGTACATTCATATGTAGCCTTCTTTCTTATTCAGAGTGCTCGGGGCTAAGTAATAACAGCCGCACGGGTCGATCCATTAGGTTAAGCTACGCTTGCCGGGGTTGGTCGGTGGGTGGGTGATCATCTTTACATACCATGACTCCTCCGTGCCTAGGAAACCACGTTCAGCCGTTGGTCCCGGCTGTCATTCGTGGATCTTTGACAGTCGTTACGGGTCGTCAGTAGCCCGAAAGTCTGACAACCAGTCTTACCAAGGGGTATCGTGTTACCCTGTAACTGGGTTGTGGAGGTCACATAGGCAGTCGCTCCATGTAAAATACTGGTATTCAGCTGCATCCGGTTAGACTGGAACCCGACTCCAACATATTTGGGAAAAGGCTAGGCAGATTGATGTAGCCTTTTTTCAAAGAATTCAAATCATATCAGGCCAACTGAACTTGTTGCCGCTTAAAGATCGTTTGCAATATGTGATGACATTGATTGAGAAATCATTGTCATCACATATTGTCAAAAATACTGGCCTCTACAACCATTTATTACTCATGCTTTTGGAAAAACTTTTAGATCGTAAATGTGTTTTTATAAAAAAGGAATTTGCACGAACAAATTCTATGTTTTTTTTTTAGGTTTTGTACCCGAAAGGTGCCAAGCGGAACCCTATTACTAAGCCTCCGCTGTCCGTGCATCCGTCAGTCTGTTTGTCTGTCAGCGTATCTCATGAACCGTATTAGGTAGACATTGGAAATTTTCACAGATTGTGTATTTCTATTGGCGCTATAACAAAGGATACACGATAAATAAAGTTTAAAATTAAAGGTTTTTTAGTAAATATTGTACGAAACGCTTCGTGTGCGAGTTCAACTCGCACTTGGCCGGTTTTTTGTAACGTTTTTTAGGACAATACCAAAACACATAACCTCTTTGTTTTTTGCATCCATCTATCATTCTTGAATGTACCAAGATAGTGGAATGCTAAGTCCCAGTGGGTTGTTACATCCTAGTAGGTACTAGAGGAATCCATTACCATCTGTCATGTTTTACGGCCTTTGAGTGAGTCGTGAAGGCTTTCATGGTCGGATGACTCGTTACTTCTCCAGTAGGTGAAGTATCTATGAGGTGACTATAGAATAGCGTGGTATTTAAATTTTTTTAACTTCGGGAATGAAAAATGTGCTACGGCAGTTTAAAAAACCATTATCTAATCGCCGAAGTATATTTTGGTACACGGTAGGATGTCATTGTTTTCTCAAGTCAAACGTCTTAATTAACAACACAATTTTAGGGTGGATTCATTGGTTTATTTTTAACTGCTACACTACCAGGTCCACTGATCTTACCTTCACCAGAACACCTTACCTTGCTACACATCTTCTCAAACTAACCACCTGCTCTCTTTGTCCCCAGCAATGAATTTCTCAATGCAGTTAGCAGTAGCAGTGGCGGCGGCAGCATGCCTCTGCGTGGTAGCCGCGGCACCCGAGGGAAGGCTCACTCGTACCAAACAACAGCGCCCGACGCGCGGGTTTAAGAACGTCGAGATGATGACTGCTAGGGGATTCGGCAAGCGCGACAGGCCACACACTAGGGCCGAGCGTGAGTTTCACTTTAAATTCACGCAGTCTTTGATCAGGGTTCCTCAACATCCGAGAAGTCTGGGCTCAGTGTTCCTGTACGTTAGGTGGCATAGCTTCAAGTACCTACAAAGACGTTTTGTGCGTGTATTTGACCAAATGGATATTGAACGTTACAAGCTCTTGTCTTCAAAATGCTTGAAAAAAAGAGTACAAACAAATTCATATAAAATGAATACAAGCAATCTTTTCACCGTCATTGACGTGACACTGACCCTGGACGGCCCGGAGCCCTGAACTGTGTGGTTGGATTTGGATTTGTTTTTTATTACAAGAATGAAGGCTGGTGTCCATGACATCTAATTAAAACTTGTTAGCAACCTCATCAATCGTTGAAATACAGAGTGATGTTTTAAATTACGTTATGTAAGATGTCGTGAAAGCCTAAGGCCAGTTTTTCTATTAATCTAAATTCACTTTTGCACTTTGTATAGTTCACACAGTTTTGTCTATTAATTTTTTTTCTGATTCATTTTCACGCTCCACGCTCGCTAATTGAGTACGTTTTTTAAAATCCCATAACAATCTGGATGTTGTTACAAATAGGTATTGTAACGTGCGTGTAATGCACTTTAATTTCAGGTTTCTGTAAATATGTTTTTGGTACGAACAATTTGTAGAAAAGGGGGCATCCCTTTTTCTATTAACATAGGCATCTCCTAATTTGAGCCTCAAATGTTAAGTGGTTAAGAGTTTCCTAACATCATCCGTGTAGAAAGATTCAAGTTGAATAAAAACAGTACATTTCTGGGAAAATTAAGTTGAGGGTCTTATCTGTCCCAAAATAAAGCATTACTTAAACGACACTATTATCTGGTTAAAGTTCATGCAAACATGCATACTGTGGCACTAAATACTACATATTTTATTTAGTGCCACATTTGAGGTTTTTAAATAGTCAAATCTTATCCATATTTTCCTGTCGCTATATGTAGTTATTAGCTAATGCATTCTGTAATAATTTTTTTGTGGAGTAAAACGTATTATCAGTCGAATTATTAAAGATTAATGAAGTTTCCAACGTTACCCGCTGTGTCATTTGAGTAAGTAATGGAAAAATAGTGGATGTGTACAATTTTCATCAATAAGTAGTTGTACCTGTGCGTATACTCTATAAAGGTATATATTTACTAATTTCCCTAACTTATAACTATTTGTGTCACCTACAGTTTATTTTTGTGAGTGGAAAATGTAACTGAGTGATTTAATACATCACAATACCTATGTATTTAATGTTTAAAACACATACTTGTTGTTCTATTTTTCCTCCCCAACTTTTACCAGAATAACATATCCATCAGAAAGTGTTGTATATTAATAAGAATATGATGCATTTTATGAAGTAATTACGAACATTTGGAACCGAGTGATGTATGTGAGTTAGTGGGCATCAATCTTCCTAGCCCGCCAACTTATAAGTTGCGCTTGTTGATCGCTAATGGAGCGCATAATTCGTACAAAATAATATATAAGAACAATCCTCCTACCTGAACATTAGCCTTTATTGAAATTCAAATAACTCCACAATAGTATGACAAGTTTCCACGACTTTTCACTTCTCATTGTTCAATATGTTAAGTTCCTCTGTCAGTATTCAATCGAAATATTTGCGATTACCATAATCTTTTGACGTTGAAATTGTGTCATTCAAACGTACAATTGATATTGTTATTATTTGTTATCGAAGGGTAAATAAGTTTACTTTGAGGGTAGATTGCGGGCGCCCAGGTGCGCCGGCGGTAGACCTTTTCAAGATGTAACAGTTTCACTAACGAAGCTAAGAATGTGACATTATTCCTGAAGGGGACGTAGAGCATCAAACGCCGACCGCCCGCTCGCACCGCGGCACGCCCACCTTTAAGAGTCCCACAGTTGGGATCGCAAGAGATTTCGGTAAAAGAGCTCCCGAATTGGACGGCGAAGGTACCACAATGAACCTGATTGAGTTTCCGGCCTCGCGTCACTGTGAATGGCAAAAATTATGCCGAAGCCGAAGGAATGCTTGACTGGGTAACAGACTTACCCACAGTCCGCACGTGTGTAAAGAAATAAGAGATAAAATCCATTTGGGAATGGTCCGCGAAACCTTTGGACAGGCCCTTTCTGAAGTGACGCTTTGCAGGTGTTTGTGAGAGGATAGAAACCTTGTTACTGCTCGATATTATGTACTCGTAGGTTCACTACGACGAACCTACGCCATAACTCCTTTACTCAGAGAGAAGTCACGAATAGTATTTCATATGGGATTTCGCTTAAATAAAGTGCATTTTAAATCAAAACAAAGCAAGCAATAATAACAACACATTTTTGGAATGTTTCGCTTCTCTCTGAATAAAAGGTATAAGTTTTGAACTTTAGATGAATGTTCTAACTAAAAGAATTTGAAACGTACTTAACATCAAAGTTTAAAACTTTAAATGGTTCTTGTGCCTAGAGAATGTTGTTGTCGAGCTTGTTCCGTCGAAACAGAAGGAATTCTGAACCACGTCGACTGGTGTTAGCCTTTTGTTTTTTTATTTGCTTTTTAATGATTATACACAAACACATATTAACATTTTGACATTGTCTTACTCCCAATCATACACTAGCAGACCAGGACAGCTACGAACCTCACGGTCGCAGGAAGTATAACCCCAAGAGCAACCTCTTGATCGCCCACGACTTTGGCAAAAGGACTGGTAATGACGATGTTAACGATGAAGGTAAAATATGACGAAACTCTCAATGCAACGCTAAAAGAGCTTTCAAAGCTTTCAATAAAAGAAAACAATAATATTGTGGATATCGAAAATGAAAGGATTTTGTTCATAAATAGACGCTTGCAGTATATAAAAAAGATAACGCTTTATCGCTTTCCATCGGTGATCTAAAATAATTCACCACCGTGATTTGGCATTTTAACAGAGGAAGAAATTAGAGTGACCAGGGGAACTTTTAGGCCCAACTCCAACGTACTTATCGCAAGGGGTTACGGGAAAAGGGCCCCTTTGCCAAAGAACGATCGAGGTATTAGTCGAGATAATCTCTGATCCAATATTAAAGAAATCACACACTATCGGTGACTTTTGGGTGTCGTCTGTCGGAAACCGGCTTAAAGCCGCAAAAATGTTATTTATACGACAAATATTCGCATCGACCGAATTAAAGCCTCCGGGGACGGGCCAGGCGGCGTACTGGGCCAACATAAACATGCCATTCTCGCTTATTAAAACATGCAAACTTCGACACAAGTGAAAACATTGAAATAAACAACACACACTGGAGCTTCTGTTCGCTTTACTTGGATGATCTAGGGATGTATCATGAGAATTTGTGAGCGCAAAAATACGGCATCGTTACGGATAATAAGTGCGATTGGTTTTTTAGATTTTCTATTTTAGGCCTCCTAGTATTCATGGGGTCGGTCAAAAGTTGGGACAGAAATGTGTTCCTTTTATTCATGATGTTCGTCAATGCTGTATTTATGTGCGTGCGTAGCGCTGATAGAGACACGAATGCTTTGTCTCCTGTCTTATTTCTGGATAGAAAACAGGAAGGTCTCATTTAATGAGATTGACTTCGGCTTCGTTTATGTGAGCTTTTATTGTGACTGACCTGAGGGTGTTTACGTTGCTTATTACGTCATGTGAATGTATATTGTGCGGATAATAGAGAGCAACAGGTATTTGCTCTCTCCTTATTTAATGAGGTAATTAGTGGAAATCATATACAGGATATGTAATTACGACTACTGAAACGTATGAGCTGAGATATTGTCAGCAATCGAATGAAATATTTACTAATTTCGATTGTTCTTGCTTGTAAAAGTATCGGTGTTATAGATATTTCTTTCGGAATATTAATATTGATGTTGTTTTCAGCAGTGTACGGTTTGGACAACTTCTGGGAGATGCTGGAGGCTGCCCCCGAGAGGGAAGGACAGGAAGCTAACGATGAGAAGACTTTGGAAAGGTAACATTCATTTATACACTGCATTTTCATGGCATGGAGATCTTACAAAAAAAAAACTACGTCATCGTATGAAAATTACAAATAAATGCTCTTATTTATACAAATGTGTGAACGATGCATTTTATGCATAGAACGATAATTCGTTTATTCGCCATATTTTGTCGGTAAACACGATATAGTTTGTAAATTATATTAAATAAGTCCAATTGTTGTCGCTACCTAGTTTCATAGAAATATACAAAATCTTCATACGTTAATAAATAGCGTAACCTATGTGATTCGGACTCTATTATCCAAATGTTTACTGTTTATAAGGAAAGAATTCGTAGGACTAACAAGATCTCATTACGAGGACCGACCAAAAATGTACGAAATAAAAATAATGATAACAGGGGACGCTATGTTTTATCCTGAAATGTGATAACAGAATACCTACTTATGTATGTCACATGATTGTTATGAAATATTTCAGTTTAGATACTTTTCACTAGTTACCAGTATTTATTTATTTTACTTTAACATTAATCGGTTAAGTATGTAAGTAACACAGGGACTAATCTATTGCCTTTTATGGCTCGTACAGACCAGCGCGACGCGACGGCGCGACGCGACTCGATCAATACAATTTCTAAGAAAACTTGACAGTATAACAATTACCAGTGTCGCGTCGCGCTGTCGAGTCGCGCTAGTCTGCACAAAGCTTTACCGGAAAACACATTATCCTATTATCTACCTGGGAAAAACTGGCGAAATGTGAGTACACATAGGTACACCTCTGCTTAACCCTTCTGGGAAAACAGTTTGAAGTCATAATGTTATGTATATTTAAATTAACATTTTGACATATATCAATAATAAAACTTTTAAAATAGTACCATACTGGAATATAAAGCCAATTTAAGTCATTCTACATATAGTTTACGCACCTCTAAAAATATGTCCACATTAAAAAGTTTTCATTCAGTATCAAATATAGAACGAATGAAAACAGAATGAATTAAAATAGAACTGGAACCATATCGAGTTCTATTTGTATTAAACGAAAGAGGTTTCGTATTAACACCTTGCCGTGTAGACAGAAAATATGTGGGCAATATAAGTGAAGGTATTGAAATTGGAAGCTAGCTTCAAGTTGCTATTAAGATTTCGCAATCTACTCCGGCGGCATGCTAGTAAGTCGTATAGAACGAAGTTTCTATGTGTACCAGAGAAATTGTTATAGCTTTAACTTCTGTTAGCTTTTCGATTATTCTGAAAAGGTTTTAATGGTTGGTTGGTCGGTTGGTCTGGTTGGTTGGTTGGTGGTCTTTGGTTCACATTTGTAGATGCATGTAAAACTCAAAAAATAAAAATATTATAGAGCTTAAATTCAATGTAGTAAGTATCCTAAATATTTTTTATGTAAGTTTTTGCATTCCGCGTTAAGTACGTGCTAAATATGAAACTCCACTCACAAGAAAACTAATTTGATTAAAACAATAGGTAAGTACGACAAAATACTTTAACAAAAGTCAAATTAAATTTCGATTTCATATGGCAACATTTACCGCTGTACACGCAATTTACTATGAAACCTTACCAATCCGAAATTTATTGCCGATTGCAACACCGATTAATTGTCCCGTAAACCAATTACTAAACTACGAAATTAGAATTAGTGAATCGAAATTAATTTCTAGCAGTACAATTTGTTATTCCTGGTAACTAGTTATTAGGAATTGGTACGTTGATTTTTAAGCCCGTATTCTGGAACGTCACTCGGGCGAGAATCTCGATTTAAAACTTGATTAGAAAAGACATTATTATGAAACCTGTCAGATTTTAATCAAGATTCGAACTTGTTCTTGTCTAGTATACCTGCTGACTTTACATGAGAGTGAGACATATATAGTATTAAATGTTTTTAATGCTACATCATATTTTATATGTCAACTCAAGGGTTTATTTTGGTTTTGTAAACAATAAGGTCCCTTAAGGGGCCTTTATTTAGAGCCTTTGTTTTAGTCTTTAGATTAAAAAAAAATTTCATTGATAAAACAAAAGATGACAAAAGATTTTGAAAAAAAAAACATCTTGTGAATTACAGCGTGTTTTTAGCTCGTATACTTTTTAACAAACGGTAGTGACTACTGATATGATGACTAATAGAGAAGTATGGGAGGAAAAGACAATGATATTGCGCTGACCACAAATAAAAGAGGGTTTTCTGAAATTACATTCAATAGGTGGCAGCACTGCGACGTCAGGTTCGGGCACCTATCAATAGTGTGAAAGCGCCTATATTTTCTTCATTCGTGACTGAATGAAACGAATGATGAAAGTCTTCATATATTTTAATTCATTGTCGAAATGGAAGGCTTGTTGTCAAACGGAAGACCTCTTGTCAAAATGGCGCCAACTGGTGGCATGAATTTTCATAAAAACCCTAGGATAAGGGCAGGGCGAGAATGGTGATGGCGAAATGACTTTGAACTAACAACGAAAATAGTGAGAACGTTCATAAAACAAAAGCGCATCCAAATTATCCTACTAACTATATGTATATCCTACCTAATATTATAAATGTGTGTGAAAGTTTGTATGTTTGGATGTTTGTTACTCAATCACGCAAAAACGGCTGAACGGATTTTGATGAAATTTAGCACACAGACAGTTTATAATTTGAATTAACACATGGGATACTGTTTATCCCGGTAGTACGTTCCCGTGGGATAATTTCCGACCTCTACGCGGGCGAAGCCGCGGGCGAAAGCTAGTATGATATTATAAATACGAAACTGAGTTTGTTTGGTAAGCTTTCACGCTAAAACAGATGGATTTAGATGAAACTTGGCACATGGGTAGCCTATGGCCTGTATTAGGACATAGGATACTTTTTATCCCGATATTCCCACGAGGGTCGAGGATCGAGACTTATGCGGGTGAAACCGCTGGGCGCAGCTAGTATTTTATACTTATACCTACCTACATACATCTGGAATTCGATTGAATCTGAACTAAACGTTCAGAGTTCTAGTAATTTGGAGAATCCAATAAAATCAGTAGAGCGTAGGTTTACAGAAATAGGAACCAACTCACAAAGAGGCAAATAAAATCTTTTTCTTACTCTCAAATCTGTACTGATATCGGTTTTTCGAGATTTTCTTATAAATTCGGTGGTTATTTGAGAAAATAGTCGATGTAATACCAAGTTGTGTCTTACCAAGGGGCATGGTATTACCCAGTAAATGGTTTGTGGAGGTCAGATAGACAGGCTCAATGTAAAATACTGGTATTCGTATTCAGCTGCATCTGGTTAGACTGGAAGCCGACCCAAACATAGTCGGGAAAAGTCTTGGTAGAAGAAGTCAATGTAATATGTACTATAGGTAGGTACCTAGATAGATAAGTGTTGATTGATAAACCGATTCGAAGTTTGTGAATTGACGTGAACCCACTGTCATCAAAACAATTAAAGGTTAAATGCAGGAGTTTATAGAAAAACCACACGATTTTTTTTTTAAATAAAAAAATTAAATAAGCAATAAAAAAAAGAAAATTACACGTTTAAGTAACTTGTAACATAACGGCAATTTATATCGCGAAACATGTCGGTAGGTACAACACTAGCAATAGTGATAGCCGTAAGCTAATAAAACCGCAAACAAACTTATAAATAAATAATAGGAATTATAATCCCGTTCAATCGGTCGTGGGCCCCAGAATTTATTTAACTTGACAATATTTACAAAGCGAAATGTGTTGAAACAAGTTATTTATGTGTACATTGAGATCTCTTGGCAAACAATTCGTATAATCGGTAAAATGACAGAATTCTGTACAATTTTTTTGAACCCGACTTTAATAAAGGGTAAGCTGCCCACTTAGATTTTCACTTTTGAATTAAAAACTTTACCTTCCTTGTTTGTCTGCATTCTGAGAAGCGCGAAAAAATTTTACAACAAAAAAGCTTCAAAGTGTTAGGCTACTATGTGGGTTCAGCTAAGGATATATTGTTTTTAGAAGTTTTTAGAAAAAGCCCCAGGTATAATAAAGGGACTGCCAAACTATAAGGTTTCATAAAGTTAAAGATTACTTAGACGACAAAAAGGCTTGGGACTAATTAAGCTACTCCAATGTACCCCCAAGCAACAAACAAGTGTTTTTAGAATCAAAGACTACATGATACTATATAAGCTCATATAATTGTTTGGATTATTTTATTTGACTGTAAGTAAATTTTTTTTTCATTTATTGTTGACATAATCAACCTACTCATTATAATGTTTTTATTTAATGAGTTGATTGCAATTTGTGCTAATGTAAATTATTTTTGCATTAAAGCATTATTATATAGAATCAAGTTTTTCCAACTGAACAGACAGCTGTGCTGCTGGGGAGTTTGTTGCGCCACTTCTTCTTCCCAGCTTAAGCACTAGGAAGTGGTGTAGGGTGGGCGTTTTTGGGGGACTGTCTTATGTAATTTTGACGTTCGAAAAGTGCTGATTCTCAGCCTAGTTTGAATAAATGACTTTTGAATTTTATAGCCAGTTTGTTGTAAAGAAAATGTATCTTGTAGATAAAAATTTATGCACTTCTGTTTAACTGCCCCAAACATGAGTATTACCAGCCAGGTAATCGACAGTACTACAATTATTCGTACGCATATGTATTTAATGTACGTGTCATAAGATAATTTCTTGTTTAATCAGCCCAATATTGTAATTGATTGTCAGCTTAATTAAACAGTGTACGTAGAAGTAATATTACCACAAATAATTGAAACTGGATCGTGTCTTTTTCGTTAGTTTTTTTAGCGTTCTGTACCCGAAGGGTGCCAAACCGAACCCTATTACTAAGCCTCCGCTGTGCGTCTGTCTATCAGCGGATATATCTCATGAACCCTAAAGGCTCGTACAGACCAGCGCGACGCGACGGCGCGACTCGACTCGAACAATACAATTTCTAAGAAAACTTCACGTTATAACAATAACCGTTGTCGCATCGCGCTGTCGCGTCGCGCTAGTCTGCACAGAGCTTAATAGGTAGACACTTGAAATTTTCAAAGATTGTGTATTTCTATTGCCGCTATAACTATAAATAATAAAACTCAAATAAAGTAAAAAATTAATGGGGGTCACACAAGAAATGTGTTTTTTTGTTTTTTGCTAAATATTGTACGGTGGTGTGGAAGCCTTCGTGTGTCCGACTCGCACCTGGCTAGTTTTTTTTCATGTATCGGTGCGATATACCTAGTATAAAAATAGGTAATGCCCTGAGGAAAAAAAAATGTGATAATCAGCAAAAGTTGTAGCGCTTTAAACTGATGTTGGCTAACGGCAGGCGGAAGAAGCAATTCTGATGATGATCACGATGACTCATGGAATCTATTTCAATGTACCGTTAGATATTGCTGTTTCCATAGACCATCTACACTACAAATAGAAAAGATTTGTATTTTTGTTTGTAATGAATGAAGTAAAAAAGTATTGGACCGATTAAAAAAAAATCTGTTACCAGTAGTATGTTATATTATCACCAAGTAACATAGGCTATCAGTTATAAAGATCTCTGGCGGGCGAAGCTACTAGCAGAAGCTAGTACTTAATAATCCTGATTAATATTATAAATGCAAAAGTGGGTTTGTTTGTTTGTTACGCTCTCACGCTAAAACGTCTGAACGGATTTCGATGAAATTTGACAGATAGGTAGCCTGGGACCTCGAGATGGACAGAGGCTACTTTACATCCTGGATCGTAGACGAAATCGCTGGCAACAACTAGTCATATTTAAAAATGTGAAAGTAACTCTGTCTACATATCTTTCTGTTTGTTAACTTTTCATGTCATAACGACTAAACAGATTTCGGTCGGACCATGACTTGGGTTAGGCCATTTTAACCAGGAAGCACGTTCTCGTGGGATAATCTCTGACCTACACGCGTGCGAAGCCGCGGCAATTAGTAAGTTTTCTATAAATGAACGTTGATCCAAACTCGATTTACCGAAGGCGTATTAATTCGAAAACCAGCACAAGCACATCATAGTGCGTCCGGGCCTGTGGTTAAGAGACACGACAGAGGTCGCTTTCTCGACAGAAAATGTCGGGAAAGCGTCCTCTGTCGTATCTCTGTGGGTTTGATTAGTGGTACTTCGGTACAAATGATAAATTGTGTGGATTCGTAGCACCTTTTTGCTTGAATAAGTATTTATCGTATTTCTATCAACTGTACTGCTGTATTGAATTTGTATCGTTTATATTGCCGTTTATATGACGCCCATTTAAAATGTAGTAAGGTTTGGAATTATGGGTAGCTAAAATATTAACTTATAGCTTTAAATATTAATTTAGAACTTTGAAATTTTTACAGTTTGATCTTTAAGATATTTTAAGACGGAATCCGTTTCCTAAAATTGAAAGGTAAACTGTCTTGAGAGTCATATTAAAAATGTACCTGTCTCAAAAATTATCTTTCGTTTCTCCAACTACCTTCGAAACTGCAATCAAAATTAAGTACTGGTCAGAGACACAAAACTTTTTCTTTAACCTCAAAAGGTGAGGTTTGTTTAAGTTCAGGGAGGGATGGTGGGAGGGGGGAGGACAAACAAATCGCCCCCGCTCTGAGGCCGCTATTCCGTTTAGATAAGGCTTGGCATTTAGCAGATCCGATCTGCAATCCGAGCCACCTTTCTGTTATTCCGATAAGCCAACATCCTACTTGCTTTCATAAGTACAACGCTTTACAGAAATAAAGTATTATGAATATAGACGATATGTGTATCGATTGAAAAGTCATTAATATAATAAATGAAAACACTTGGACAAATTATTGTTATTTTTTCCTGTTCCAATGGCGTGTATTACAATTCGTCTAGTAGTAAAAAAATAACACAGTATCATCACATTAAAACGTAAATGTCAAAATTAATTATAGGTATTTTCAATAATAATTCCATTAATATGTTATTAAAAACAAAGAATGTTAATTCTAAATAATATCAATTATAAACTAATAATGTAAATATTATCTATTAATATCATTTATTTAATTTAAGTTAATTCGCTGCGCGGTCGTAGCGTAGCAGCCACGCGCTACGAAGCGTAGGCCGTAGTTTACAATCCGTAGCTAGCCAACCGCTACGAGAATCAAAGTCAAAATCACATGATTGTGATTGGAGGGTTTAGTTGAAAATATGTAGCTACCTTTATTTTGATCCCTTAGGCCGGTTTAACGAGTAAAATACATAGCTACTTAGGATAATCAAAGAGGTCGAAAATAAACCCTCTGTAATTTAAAAATGAAAATAAAGCATCGAAAATGTCAAGTTTACATACTTTTCCACTTTGTTCTTATTTCCAGTATTACAAAATATGTACGAGATCCTTATATGAGGGAATATAAAACTTAACATACGGCTCAATGATAATAAATCGTCTTTGAACATTATTTAGGGTTACGATCAAAAAAGTTATCTACATATGTAAGGCTGCCGTGTCATTTTCCGCTTGTTTTCTAAAGTCTTTTTATGAATGCCTCTTTGGTCTAGAGTTCGCAAGCGCTACTGCTGAGCATAAGGTCGTGGGTTCGATTCCCGGGTCGGACAAAGTGTTATTAGGTTTTCTATTTGGAATTTTTCAGTAGCAGCCTGGAATCTGGATTTGTGCCCTTAGCTCCCTATTACATGGGACTTAAACAAAACTGGTGAAATGTGAGTGTACTATAGGTACCTCTGCTGAACCCTTCCGGTAATTATACAGGGGTGATGTAATGTTATGTTGTATTAACTGTCTGATATACAGGGTGGCAGGGACATCGACGCGAAACAAACTAATGACAAATAGGTCACAAGTGTAGCAAAACCAGCCATGCTATTCTGTAAACATCTCACCGTGGTAACTTGGGTGAAGTGAGCTTGATGTGAGCTGTCATTGCACCTAAAGCTAGGGATTGACACTATGGACAGCTGCTCACTCCATGCTCACGTTACCTCACTCTTCACGGTGAGATGTTTACAGAATGGATCCGCTGTAATTAGGAAGGATAACAGGTTTCATAGTCAGGAAAAACCGGGTTGAGTTTTCATTTAGACGGAAAATTGCAAGCAGTCGGATTTTTCCCCGCTATTATATTGTTCCCTAGTTCTTTGAACTGTAAACAATTATTGCAAAGAAATCGTTGAATACCAGTTTATGTTTACCTTCTCTTTTAGGTGATAAAGTTAGGAAAATGAATTGTTAGGTAAATGGATACCATACGACAGTTTTCCGTGTTACAGCCATTTCATACAACGGTCAAAGAATTGCAGTTAAGATTAGAGTATACGGCCAATTTATGTTGGTAATCAATTTGTTTAACAATAAATTTCCCTGACCTTACAAGCATGCCTTAATGGCATTTATATTTTTTTATATAAGTAATTTTTTTTTTCTTCAACAGCATTCCCCTGGACTGGTTTGTAAACGAGATGCTGAATAATCCTGACTTCGCGCGATCTGTGGTTCGCAAGTTCATCGACCTCAATCAGGTAACCAGTCAACATCATCACATTTTAGCTGTCCATCCGTCATAACCCATAATCAGCTTAGAATGTTCCCACTGCTGGGACACAAGCCTCCTCTCTGTGAGAGGAATTGGGCTGAAATCCACCACACTGGCTCAGTTCGGGTTGGTAGATGTCACATGTCTTCGAATGTTTTTGGTTCTATTACATGCCGGTTTCCTCACGATGTTTTCCTTCACTGTTTTGAAACCAGTGGTGATGAAATAATTATCACAAAGTAAAGCGCCTATCAGGGTTTGAACCTGTGATCTACAACAACTCGTAAGTCGCAGCAGTTACCCCTGGGCAACCACTTCGCCACACGCTCTTCAACACCTTCTCTAAAATAATGTCAGTGTCGTTATGTCGCATCATTAAGTCATTTTTAGGAACAAGTTATATCTTACCAGTATTCAAAATTATGTTGGGTCTTAATCGTAAGAATTAAGTGCAGTAAATCGATACACAAGATTTTTACTGCAATGATACATTTCGCCGTAAATTGGCATGCAAATATTAAAATAACAAGGCGCTAAGTTCAATAAGTAAATCTGTAAACAAATTAACACAATACGTTATTACACAAATAATAACCTTCAGATTAAAGTAAGCAAAATCCATTTGCATGTACAGCTTGTATTCTGGCAACTCAACAATATCTAAAGCACGTTTCCAAATAAACACAATGGTAATAATGTAGTACTGTTGAAATGATACTACTAGTTTAGATTATGAGAGTGCTTGATAAGACAGCTTATTATAAACCCAGTTATAAACAATATCTATATTACACAAAACAAACATTAGGGTAACCGTAATTAGGGCATTAGGGTACCGTGCCATTTATATCGTCTAACAACTGCGGTCCGATAAATGTACATTCAATGCCTACGTTTATTTCTAAAAATAAACTACTAACTAAAATAAGACGAAATAAATAACAACTAATATAAGTAGGTACTTGTTTATGTACAGTTCATTTTAATTCTGAATTTCAGTATTATTTCGGTTGTTGAAATCTATTAGCTGATGATGTAATAACATTCGCGCTAAGTAAACAAATGACATAGGTATTTATTGCTCATATTATTGTAATAATAAAGTAGGTAGGTAGGTAGGTTATATTGTTGTACGGTGTATATTGTTGTAATAACAAAGTGCTGATTTTAAATATCTAAAGTTCTGATATACATATTGAAGAGGCCGATATAAATTGCACCCGTATACTGATATATACCTTTTAACCACTGTCTTCACTTGTTAATAAAACACTCATTTTACCCAGAATTTCGAGAGCTTTTGTAAGGAATAAATTATGAATATATTCGAGGATGTTATGAAATGTAATGAAGAATGCTTTGTGAAAATGCTGATGTTATAAAGTACCACAGAGATATGAATTGGGTTAATATTTCAATGAACTCGGCTTATATTATTCAGGGCCTGGGCCTGAATTAAAAGTACGGGAACAATATATTTTTTAGAAGACTAAAAGTTTTCAAGATATATTTAAAAACGTGTAAATTTCGACTGTTTAATTAATATTATAGTATATATAATATTATTTTGAATTTATGAGGATAGTTCCCTTAAGATTTTAAGAAATGCAGCTGCGAACATCTTTGGGCCAAGTACTACGTCACATGGCCAAGTTAACACTTAGCTCGACTTAGTTCCCAAAACTTAAGTCATCAAACTTATTAAACACACCTAACTTCGTAAGGTGAAATTATTATGCAGAGCGAAGTTCCCAAAGTAAATAATTCTGTGTGAAGCCGCTTACTAGCGGCTAATACCACGTAGAGTGCAGTTGGTGTATCTAGGTATTTAGTACTCGTGTATCCGCTAAATTCGTAGAACAGGCAGGGTTCTATGTAAATGTAGGGAATGGAGTTAGTGCTTGGTTTCGGCCACTATGTTCCATCGTGGGGATGTCGACTGTCGGTGACTTCGGAATCGAATTGGGAGAGTGGGGCGGTGACACAATAATGCGTACCTGCACTGTCCTGTTACCCAAATGAAGCTATGTACATGTTGACCGATTTTCTTTAAGAACTAACTGATTCTCGTAATAATATTAAAACTGTTTATCTAAACTTATTATAAATTAAATTCGCTTTTCGTATTGTCCGTGTGATCCGGTTGTTTTTCTATTTCTTTGAAACTGCGTAACGAATTTTGATGCGGTTTTTACCATGATTTAGAGAATTTATTCCGGAAAGTTTATAATAATACATTTATATTAAACGTACATATTATACCTTATAAAGGAAGCTCAACGTTTTGTCAAGTCGTAAAAATGCGAAGCCGGGGCGGGTCGCTAGTTCGGGATATAATAATACTACTAGGTACCTAAACCAAACCTAAAGGCTCCTCCAAACAAGCGCGACACGCGACGCGACACAAAGACACCGCTCGGCGCGCGACGTGCGGTGTCTTTGTGTCGCGTCGCGTGTCGCGCCTGTTTGTAGGAGCCTTTACCTGAAAGTTACTGGGACTGTTTGCAAGTAACAAACGAATACTAACTTAAAAGTTACCTTGTCGCCATATTGAATTTTATGTAATTTCCCAAATGATTTTAATTAGCGACGTTATTGGAAACTCGGCCGGTTATGAAATTGCTTGATTTTGACATAGAAAAACTTGTAGGTAGGCCCTACTTAAAGTTACTTAATCACGTTTGCTTAATCTTTTGACCACGGCTATTATCAAATTTGTGAGATAATTTTTTCTAAGCAAAAATTCTGCAGGTACCTCCATACCTTGTCTTGAACTTTACTTCCATTTGGTCCCTTAAATAGGGTAATAGATATGTACAATTTTAACAAGTATTAACTGTCATCTTTGTTCACAGGACGGCATGCTATCATCGGAGGAACTACTAAGGAACGTCGTTTAAACAAGCATTTAGTTAACTTTAACTGGAGAGCCCTATTATTTGTAATCTGTTACTGCATGCAAGATATTTATATATGATTACGTATACTTGTATAGTCTATTTATTATCGTTCAGTTACAGAACTTGTAACGTTACTGTGATATCAAATTATTACCTTCGCAATTCAAAAATTGAAAAAAAAAAAACTATTCCTGTTCTTTTAAAGATAATTTTAAGAACGGTATTGTTGTTCGGATTTTACGATTGTTGTAAATAATTTAAATTATAATGTCGATGGCATAAGAATTGTCTGTCCATAGAGATACTCTTTAAATCTAAAAATGTAGATTAATATTCGTTATTGTAATTGAAAATTTCCTTTCTTATGAGTGCCGCGTTCAGAAATGATACATACATGGATTGGCATAGTTATTTACTTCCTGATAATGTCTTGGTTTGCACGTTGCTTGTGACGATATGTCAGATGTTATGATAAATAGTTTGACTTCTACGAAGCCATATTTGGAAGTAATAATTACCTGAAACCATATTAACAGTACCCAATCACGGTGTTGTAAGAGCAGAGTAATTTAAGAGGTACAAGACTAAAATGTATTTTAATGTTAGACATTATTTAAACTCTCCGAATGCATGTTTCAATATCGTCTCGTTTTGATGTGATTTTCAATTTATATAAGGGGAAAGGCAAATCTAACGATCTATTAATGTATGTTCTACGATTACTTAGGCTGGGTCACACTGTATCCTATTCATGTCAATTTCATAGATGAAATTATAGGAAGAATTAGTGAAGTCTGTTCTTTACTAGCACTCTACATACATACATGTAATTTATATTGTAATGAATATAATAAAAATATTTTTAGGCGGTAAAATATTCGAAAACTGAATGTTTGGATACCCATTATTCGATTAGTTCGTTGTTAATTACCACTGTCGACGTTATGGATGAAATAAAATAAATATATCGGGTATCGAAAATTTTGTTTTTTTTTAAATTCCAAATAACCTACACAATACACTCATTTAAAAAAGTCTTCCTTAGTACTTCAGGTAAAATTAAATTCCATCAAAATCAAAATGCAAGTCTCTCTATTTATTAAAGAAATAAAGATGACAAATAGATTGGTAGGTACCGAATAAATTAACAAAATTGATTTTATATTAGATATGACATCTTTTTGCGGTAGAAGAACTGCTTTGCGAGACTTGCATTTTGTTTTTGATGGAATTTAATTTTACCTGAAGTAGAAGAAGAAGAGACTTACATTTTTTTACATGTTATGTTTTTGATGGGATCTCAGTTCTCTTTGTAGGTAGATACCCAGATATTGATACTAAACCTACATCAGTTTAATAAAACATATGGATTTGTGTGTCTATCTGTGGTATCGTAGGTCAGGTAGGTTAAGGTTAGGTATAACAATACCTAATTATTATTGCTTCTTTATTCAATGTCAATGCAAATTAATGACAACTGATTTCATTTGTTGACCATTTTGCAAGTAACCTTCGAAGAGACTGATTGTGCGTACCTGTCAGATAAGTACACTAGGCTCAAATTAAAATATAGCAAGCCTATAAAGCAAGGAAAAATTCAAATATACTGCAATTTCTGTCCTATAAGTAACTGTGGACTGCATAAGTAACTTTGTAATCACATATTATTTATATAGGATTACAAAGTTACTTATGCAGTTCATATATCTAAAAAACAGGACTGAAATTGCAGTATATTTGAATTTTTCCTTGCTTTATAGGCTTAACACTAATTGTGTTCAAAATATGAAGCTTGTGTGTCTGATAGAAGTACCTTAGAATTTTGATAATCGATTGGTGAATAAGTGAGTGGGTATGTTAGTGACAAAATTAAGGAATTTTGATCTGCAATCGCTCTTAAACTAATGTAATGATCTGAATGAATCATTTGAGAATATACATATTTATACTAAGCCTACTTGGTCACTGAAAATTAAGGCTTCAACGAAGTTACGGGGTGTCGAAAATGTCCTGAATGGTTTCGAGAAAAGATGGTACGGCTGTGCCTTTGTGTTTGTTTTGCTCGACTTGGCGGGGCAATACAGTGCCCCCGGGTCATTCAATATCATAAGTGCATTCAACTGTTTACGCAGTTTTAACACTTTGTTTCTTCAATATTCAAAACACAATCTTTAATACCTTACCTTACAAAGTTGCATCATAACCGCCTATACGTTACACAATGAACAACAAAACTGACGCCTACGCCCTATTATTAAAACATGCAAAATTTCTAACTTTTTGCGTGGGTGTAGCCGGAGGCAAATATCGTTATTCATAACTAGCAATTTTTCCGCGGCTACGTTTGTGAAATCTGCGATTTATATTAGTTTTTTTTTTTTCAATAAAAAGTTCCAATATTTGCCAATTCGGGAAATATTCTACCTCTGTTCAGTTTTCATTCATATTAACGAGTACCGAGCAAAAATAGCAAACTTTATGTAAATCTGTAAATAAATAAATATACACTTTAGTAAGATCATAAGAAAACATGACGCGTGTATGCTCTGGAGGGATAGGTAGATGTGTACATTAATATTGTATTCGTACAACAGAAAGTAAAGGTGAGTTTTTCACACATTCGAACAAAGTCAAAGTCAAATAATTTATTTCAATTAGGCACATAAGAGGCACTTTTGAAAGTCAATTTAACACAAAATAGAATTGATTCTAGTCGCCCCTTCCAAAAGGTAGTTCTCGCATGGAGAAGAATGGGCAAGAAACTCCACCGTTAATCTTTTAAAATGTTTTTACAATATTTTGTATACATTCATTATATAATTATATGTGAAGACGATGCATCTAGAATAACATTACAATACCACGATAGGTAAAAAGAATGAAAAATGAAGCAATGACAGATAAATTAATTATGTGATAGATACATGGTGCTCACATACTTACAAACATTGCAAAATGATACGATATTCCTAACATTTTAACAAGTAATACTAATAAGTCAGTGTGTGAGTTCAAGTAATCACATAATGGAAAATCGGTGTTATAAAAATAAAATAAAATTAAAACTGTATAACTAATTAACTTAGCAACCAATTTGATTTTGTCTAGACTCTAAATAAATTGTCCTATGGAGTAGGACTAGCATGTTTCCAAGCATTCTTTTCTTGGATATAATCTTCTAATTTGTAATATGCTTGTTTACAAAGTATACTTTTAATATGAGTTTTAAATTTTCTTTCATTTAATTGCAATATATCACAAGGTATTTTGTTGTAACATTTAACACAGTACCCCCCATAAAAGATGTATGTACTTTAGATAATCTGAAAAATTGTTGATCTATTTTATCTTTTTTTCTAGTATTAAAATTATGTTTATCACTTATTTTATTAAAAATATGGAGATTTTTTCTAACATACATAATATTTTCATAAATGAATTGGCAAGGTACCGTTAATCATTTTAAATAGTCCCCTGAGAGATTCGCGACGATTTAGATCATAAATGGCTCTGACAGGTCTCTTTTGTAAAATAAAGATGGATTCAATGTCAGCAGCCCGACCCCAAAGTAAAATGCCATACGACATAATACTATGGAAGTAGCTAAAATAGACAAAACGCGCGGTTTCTACATCTGTTAACTGTCTTATCTTTCTAACAGCATAAGCGGCCGAGCTTAGCCGCCGCCCCGCAAGAGATGTTATATGAGGTCCCCATTGTAATTTCTCTAGCGTGATTCTTAGGAAAACCGTTTGATTAATAAATTCCAGTTTTTCTCCATTCATTCAAACCAATCATGGACTTGAAGAATAGAGCTGTTCACGTCGTCAAGATTTTGTGACCGTCGGTTTATTTTAAAGATCAATGATGTGTCATCTGCAAATAACACCATCTTCGGTTGATTTTGAAGTAATTGGGGTAAATCATTAATATTAGGTCCCCACCTATGAAATCAGCGTTTTGTATGGAGAATTTTAAAGAAGTTGCTTTTTACATACTAACATTTTCTTAATTTATATAATAACCATGAACACTAATGTTTTAAAACTTTTATGCTTTTATGTTTAAAAACTAAGATAACGTAATATGCCACTAGATTAAGCGACAAAAATAAGTTTTGGCTAAGTTAAAACAAATAGTGATCATTTCTGCTAACAAAATGAGGAGTCATTTTTAAGGTATATTTTATGTTTATAAACTATAAGTAATAAGGTTTTTTTTACTATTGGTAGTTGTCTATGATGGTCATTATTCGATATAATACCAAGCAATTGATGAATATTTTAATTCATAGAAGTGACAAGGTTCTCTATTTGTGAGAAAAAAACGCCAATTTCATAGGTGGGGACACAATATAAACTAAATACAATTATTGAACAATTATTGTAGGTATCATAATTTTATAACCGCACCTCAGTTTTCACGTTCAATACCTCTAAAAGTATCATATGAAGTTAATGAACGTTATAAATTATTGTATGTCCCTTGCACCAGAGCCTTGGTATATCCCCTAAACATTAATTAAATAACCACCATTTTTACCTCATTATGAAATTAATGGACTAAACAGTTTTTATGTGTCTAATATGTGATAATTAAAGTAAGTATTACTGAATTTAGTATTGGACTTGGGGGTTCATGGTAAATAGGCGTAACCACAATGTGTTGATACTGTTAGGCTTCCTGTAAATGACGCCGGAGCCGCACCGGCGCCGGACCGCAAGATGAAAAAATATCAGAACTTAAAGAAAGAAAGAAATAAATAAAGAAAGAAAGAAAGAAAGAAAAAAGAAAGAAAGAAAGAAAGAAAGAAATAAAGAAAGAAAGAAAGAATAAAGTTCATTTGGACACAGTTCGTAAAAAAATAAAATGTGAAAAGATACCACAATAGTGTGTGCTTCACGGCTGCGTCAAAAAGGTTCATTTCAGCATGAATGCCAGACAGATGCTGTCTGATGCTGGTTTTCTAATGAACCTTTAGGGACAAGTGACGGGAATTACAAACAGTTTCAACATCGTATTTTAGAATGAAAATTTAAAATCTACGCGGCGCACGGTGCGGCGCATGGGTGATATTCAGTCGTATACACCTAGATGCGGTTGCGCATCAGTCTCGTGTAAATATAGACAGTCCACTGCATTGGATTTTCCTCAACCCTTTTTGCCTTTTCATTTTACTGGCTTAATGGATTGGCTTAGTGGATTGTCTCGGGTATTGGCCCCGTCTAAATGGTCCATTATGACATATGAACATATCAACATTTTGGCTTTGATTGATACCATAGGATATTATGAACTTGATTAATTTTCACAATTTTTTATTAAACGACTTTCGGTCAGTTAACACTTTCGACTCCACCCATTTTCATAGAACTCATACGCCATGCCGCCATATATATTGGAAGTGAACCCTCCGGGAGGGTTGCCGGCATTACGTTTGCGCTAAAGTTAACCATCGCGGACGGTCAACGGCATTAGGTTTAAAACAATGTTATTAAACACTGTAAAACGAAGTAAAATAGTGTTTTCAGTAGGTCTTGTATACGTAGTTTCTTACCTTTTAAGTTTTTTGTGAATATTTGTAAAATATTAAAATATACATCCGATTTTATTTTCACGGTTAATAATGCTGTATAAGTTAAGAAAAAAAAAGCCCTCCGCGACGGCTCCCGGCATACCATATGCGACTGGGTGAACCCTCCAGGAGTGCTCCCGGCACTGAACTTGCTAACAAGGTGTGTTGTTTATATACACCGGGTGCAAGTCAAACCAGATTACAGCACAAACATTACGTACCCACTCTAAGAAAGCTTGAGTAGTTATTATTAAATAAAGAAGCGAGTAAATCATGCGTAGAAGCAACATAATGAAAAATAATGTTTTTTCTCGAGATCTTACTAGGTTTCTGCGAGATACCTAATATCGATATCACGTGTAATCCTTACAAAATTCTCGGTAAAATTCTTAATAATGCACTCGTATGTATTCTACGTTCTACGAATAAATTATTTACCACCGATTTTAAATAAATGTATATTTTTTGTAAAAGTGAATATTTGGCGCCTCGTACCAAACTCAAAGTCACAACCAAACCAGTGTAGTTATTTGGAGGAGAATTCAAAGTGTTACAATATTTTGAATAGAGATGTTGACTGGGGAAAAAAAAAACTATTTAGTCCGTCAGTCAGATAATAAAAAAATATTACACACGTATTTTTTGCTTTATCATAATAATACAAATGGTTTAGATAAAACGCATTAAAGTTGGGGGGTGAGCGCAAAGTCACAAGTCGGTATACTAGCTCCTACACACTATGCCGCCGGCTCTGCCGCCGGCCAAGCCACGGCGCGCCCGGCTCATTGTGTGTAGGAGCCATAAAATCTACCGGGGAGTGACGTCATGCCAAATTTTAGCGTATTGCCTTCTCAATGTATTGCCGTAATCTTTTGATTACGTAAAAAAATAAAAAAATAAGTGTCCAATTTTTTTTAATAATCTACCTGACGGACGTCGTGATGGCCCAGTGGTTAAGGCCTCGCCTCTCATGCACGTGGTTGTGGGTCCAAATCCGGGCAAGTAAGTACCAATGTGATTTTTTTCAATTCATATGTACTTTCTGAGTTTATCTTGGACATTACTGACATTGGTGAAGGAAAACATCGTGAGGAAACCTAGACTTATAGTTAATATAAGTCTGAAATCACCAACCCGTATTGAGCAAGCGTGGTGATCAATGCTCGTGCCTTCTCTGTATGAGAAGAGGCCTTTGCCCTGCAGTGGGACAGTAACAGGCTGGTATTATTATTTTATTTATTACACATGACGGACAAAAAAAAATTGAGTTAACGTCCCTATTATATTTTATATGGAGTCCCGCTATCAGCGTTTATTTGTCATCAGCCTAACATTCTAACCCCAATGCTCCGCATATTAGTACCAGCCGAAAACATTCTCCTTTCCATAGGATTTTGGTTATCTAAATAGTAGATGGTTGTTACTTCCTCGTGGTCGCAAGCACTACTGCTGAGCATGAGGTCCTGATGATTCCTAGGTTGGGAAAAGTGTTATTGGGTTTTTCTAAACGGAATTTATTGGTAGCAGCCCAGTCTGGATTTGGTCCCGGTTGATGGCAATAGACTCGCCCTCTCGCCCCCTATTACATGGGACTTAAACATAACTAAATAATAATATAATAATATATATATATATATAATTAAATTGTATGTTCCCAGGCATAAGACATACAATTTATTTTACATTCCTGGCTCAAAAACTAACCTCGGTCATTACGCCGCTGTACCAAGACTTTGTAGGCAATATAACATGTTAGCAAAAACTACGAACTTAGACATCTGCGAGTCTCTGTCCAAATATAACAAATGTTTATTAGATTTAATTTAAGTATATTTAAATGTTATACCTATTTTCTTAATTTTTTAATGTTGTTTATAAATTTATTTTAGTTGTTTTCATGTTTTAACTTCGTTAGCTTAGTTTTTAACTTTATTGTGCATGCTGTGGTTTCCTATAAGTGAAGGAGTACACTTACTCAATATCCAATGTTGCCCTTTAATTATGTGTCATGTATTGTGTACATCTTTTGTTGGAGATCCTAAATAAATAAATAAATAAATAACTGACGAATTGTGGGTGTACTAAGTAGGAACACCTCTGCCGAACTCTTCGGGGAATCAAGGCTTGATGTTATGTGTTAGATAGTTGTAAGTCCTCGGCGGCAAAGATAAAAATGCTTTGTAACTAACCAATCAACAAGAAACGTTATGGAGAAGAGAAAATTTTCCTGACTCTAAAGGAATTTTGGATTTCTTCCTTTTTAATATTAGAGAAAACGTATTGCTCATATACAATCCCGCCCATGGGCATGTGACCGCCCGTATTTTAACACGCTTTTATTAGGTCGACCTGTAATGTATGTAACTATGTAATCAAATCTAAGAAAACTAATTTAACCATCTTTCAAAGATCGTAGCGTTATGAAAATTGGCAGTTGTATGTGATTTTGATGACAATACAATAACATGGTACTGTCGAGCTGATCTGATGATGGAGCCGGAAGATATGAATTGGAACTTCATGATGGATGATCGTATCATAGCCGTGTTTGGACTTGTTAAAAAGGTCTTGTAATGAACGTTGACCATGATTAGGTTTCAAGGTCTGATGATGAAGCCGGAAGATAGGCACTAGCATTCCATGATGAAATATCGTATCATAGCTGTGTTTGGACTTGTTAGAAAGGTCTTGTAATGAACTTTGACCACGATTAGGTGTCAAGGTCTGAATACGCCTATAGGTGCACGTAAAAGCGTGTTTTTAGTGTTTTTTAAACTATTAATATTATTTCTGAATATTTATGAAAAATAATCGAAAATTAACTTTAAAAGGGGGCTTCCCCTTTTAAAGTTAATTTTCGATTATTTTTCGTTCTTTCTTCAATTTAAATTTTCTTTAAATACGGCAACTGATAGAAATCTGACGACTGACGAAACACGAAGCTTGCCGGGGGACATTAAGAAAATAGTTGTACTGTAACTATTCTTATAATAATACATTACTATTAAAATGTCGATGCGTCTCGCATTTTGTAAATGTTACACAAATAACATAGGCTGTATCTATGATGTGGGCAGCCTCAGAACAAATTGGTTTTTTATTTGATCTGAGTGGGCAGGATGTTCTTTTGTTGACTTGGTTTAATAAAAGCTTTTATTAGGTTAATTTACAACCCCTTTGTTGCTTTTCCTCGTGCATAAAAATAGCCTTCGCGAATAGCAATACTAGCGGAACTTGAATAAGGCATTTTAGCATTCCATATGCTTATAGTTTATTTACGTAGTGAGCTTACATACTGTTTCAATAATATTTTTATTTTTTTGCGGTATTGCCCACAGATGCTTGCTATGTATTTATTTTACCATAGCTTTTGTCCGCGACGTCACCTGCGTGGATATCGCAAAATATCCCACGGGAACGTACTACGCCAAACATCCAAATCCGTTCAGCTGTTTTTGCGCCAAAATTATCGAAAATTAACTTTAAACTTTTAAGTTAATTTTCGATATTTTTTCATGAATTATAACACCCTGATTTGCATCTATACATATAATAAAATAGTAACGAAGAATTTTTGTTCTTTTGTCTGTTAATAAAACTTTTAAGTTAATTTTCGATATTTTTTCATGAATTATAATTCATGAAAAAATATCGAAAATTAACTTAAAAGTTTAAAGTTAATTTTCGATAATTTTGGCGCAAAAACAGCTGAACGGATATGGATGTTTGACGTAGTACGTTCCCGTGGGATATTTTCCGACTTCCACGCAGGCGAAGCCGCGGACAAAAGCTATTGTAAAATAAATACATAGCGCAAACATCTGTGGGCGATACCGCAATAAAAATAAAATGTTGTTGAAACAGTAAGCTCACTACGTAAATAAACAATACGCATATGGAATGCTAAAATACCTTATTCTAGTCCTGCTAGTATTGCTACTCGCGAAGGCTTTCTTTATGCACGAGGCAAAGCAACAAAGGGGTTGTAAATGAACTTAATAAAAGATTTTATTAAACCAAGTCAACAAAAGAACATCCTGCCCACTCAGACCAAATAAAAAACCTATTTGGTCTGAGGCTGCCCACATCATAGATACAGACATGCCTATATTATTTGTGTAACATTTATAAAATGCGAGACGTATCGACCTTTTAATAGTAATGATGTTATGTATTAATATAAGAATAGAATATACATTACAAGTATTTTCTTAGTGTTCCTCGGCAAACTTCGCGTTTTGTCAGTCGTCGGATTTCTATCAGTTGCCCTTTGCACTTGGTAATTATGGTTGACGAGTTGACGGCAGGAGTCAATACGTACAAGCACCAAGTGCAAAGGGCAACTGATAGAAATCCGACGACTGACGAAACACGAAGTTTGCCGAGGGACATTAAGAAAATAGTCTCACTGTACATTATTTGACCATAATATGACGTCTAATGTACTCCACTATGATTGGCTCTTCCTATTAAAAGCGACATTGAGATAGAAATTTAATGTTGTGTGTACAAATGTTATTTAAAGGAATAGAAAAGTGAAAGGGAGGCCTGAAGTGGGACCTTAGAGCACGAAGGGGCCTCAGCGGCCGCTGCTAGAGGAGGCCTTTTCAACACTTTTGATACATACCAAACGTGTCACCGTTTACTTGCACTACTTACGACGCAAATGTCGTAGAGAACCTATAATAATAAGAATAAAAACTTTAATGTTTAAGAGAGCAGTACAAATTCAAATAGCACTAGCCTCCACATTAGGATTCCCTGTGTCGTGGAGACTAGTTTCCTTCGACCCACAACTTTATAACTTATAAGTATATGTAAGTAGTATAGTAGGCCTACGCATATACGTAACATCGGTCGGTAAGATCTGTGAGGCGCCAATAATCGAATGTTAATCCAATAAAATAAATTCAACTAAACTTAGTGTAATAAACTTAGGTGCATTAAATTTAAACGTGTGTGGTGTATTGTCTACGTGTGTGGTGTGGGTGTGTGATGAATGAATGAATGAACTAACGGCTTTAAAGAAGGACCGTGACAGACATTGTACGCTCAACGCACTTTCAGCGCTACGAATCTAATTAGCTTAATCTTCACGCTGCCGACGCGACGTGCTTGTTTTTAATCTGCACTTATTAATTAAGTTTAAACAAGAAATAGTAAAGAGGAAACTTTGATTTTAAAGTGTGAATCTAAAAAGGTAAAAAAGTAAACTCCTTTTAGGGCAGTGGACCAAATTTTCCACACCATTTCGATTGACTATTTGACTATCAATCGAATTGACTCGATGACTTCAAAGTTTTAAATTTATCGCCAACTGCAACTAGCTCTCACATAAAACAATGTGATTGACAATCTGAAATTATCGCTTTTACCTATGTCTTCCAAATATTTACATTGTGATATGTGGAGTCTCGAATTCTCGTAGAATGCTTGGAATAAAAGATTAGAGAAGACATTCCCGTATTTTTTACAACGTTTACTTTCTGTTCTCAGTTGCAAATCTTCCTACATTGTTGTCAACTTTTTGACATTTATCACTGAGATGGGATTGCGGCATGACGGCGACTAGATTTTGACAGTTTGTAATGACGGGAATTGGCCTTCTGTTATCATAACTACTATTATAAATGCGAAAGTGAGTTTGTTTTTTTATCTGCAACGCTTTCACGCTAAAACGGCTGAACGGATTTGGATGAAATTTAGCACATGGGTACACCATGACCTGGGTTAGGACATAGGATACTTTTTATCTCGATATTCCCACGGGATCAAGACTTATGCGGGTGAAACCGCAGGACGTAGCTAGTTTACGATATAATGAATATTCTATACGTTTTCAACACAAATAGGAACTATCGGAACATTAGTAAACAAGTCACATCATCTATCGAAATTAATTTCCTTGCAGTGCCCACAATACAAACAGTAATGAAGGGTTGTCTAATTTGTGGAGTTTCCGGCTTCTCTGCAAGTTGCCCAAACTTGCCCAAGTAACTAAATTATGTGTATGTGTATCAGGTACGCCCGGCATAACTTTAACTGAATCTTGGCACACAAACTATATAGGAAATAATATGATTGGCCGTTGTTGGCCGTTTTGACTTTCATATTTAGAATACATAACCTTTAATTTGCCTAGTTTACGGCAATGGCGCCGCCCCCTATTACATGTCAAAGTCAAATCATTTATTTCAAATAGGCCCTTGTAAGGCACTTTTGAACGTCAAAGTTTACAAAAAATTTAATTGTTTCTAGTCGCCCCTTCCAAAAGGTAGGAAGAGGGGGGGGGGTAGGTAGTTTTCGTATGGAGAAGAATGGGCAAGAAACTCCACCGTTACTCTTTTAAAACGTGTTACAATTTTTTTTTATATGTCGGTACATTAGTTACATAATTATATGGGAAGACGATGCACATAAAAAAAAAAAATACGTTACCACAATAGGTAAAAAGAAGAATTAATTACTTATGTGATAGATGCATGGTTCTCACATATTTACAAACATTGTAAAAGTAGACGATTTTCTTAAAATTTTACAATTAATAATTCAGTGTATGAGGAAGTAATCACAGAATGTAAAATCAATGTCATATAATAAAAATAACAATTTATACAACTTAAATTAGCAACCAGTTTGATTTTGTCTAGAACATGGGACTTAAAAATTACTGGTGAAATGTGAGTGTACTATAAGGTACACCTCTGCAGGACCCATTGTGAAAACAAGCCGTGATATTATGTTATTATTTAATTACCACGTCTATTGGTCTGAGTTGATTTTATTATTATTTATTGGGAGCCTGTATTGCCCCACTGCAGGGCAAAGGCGTTTGCCCTGATTTTATTATAAAATCAGCTTTTAAATTCTATTAAGTGAGATAGTAGATGGTTAAACCCAATGTTAAAATGTTGTAACAAAACAAAATAGCTAACAACTATTTATTTCTTAACAGTCACATCACCCTTTTTTTTTTTTTTTTAATTCTGAGAAATGCGTTACGCATCCCCGGCTCTTGGGGGACGAGTCGGGGTATGTGGGACTCCTGTGTAAAATACAGTATACCCACTAAAACTCAGCGGTGCTCCCGCATCGCCGTGATGGGAGGGCCATGGGAAACCGGCTCAGCCTTTACATCCACAGCCCTCCCGGCGCATGCCCGCCTAGCTGGCGGGCCCCACATGCCCCCCACCAGTCACATCACCCTATAACAACTTAGATCAACTCCACAAACCTACAAACCAAACCTCTTAGATAAAGAGTCCTTGAGTTTCTTGATCTCGCAAGCCACCGTCTGCGAGAAAGAGCACATGGGTATGTACCCATGTGCTCTTTCTCGCAGACGGTGATGACACGCTACTAATGCAATCCCTACAATGTTATAGGGATTGCATTAGTAGCGTGTCATCATTATCTCGAAAATCATTAAAAGTGAGGTGGGTAGCTGCATATAAATACATGGATTAAGGTACAATTCTGTAGCCGACCGCAGGTGACAACTGCAGGCGACGTGTCGTCGCGACTGGTTTCTGTGTTATCTTATGTATTTCTATGAAGGCGACATAGAAACCAGTCGTGTCGCAGCGACACGTCGCCTGCAGTTGCCGCCTGCGGTCGGGTACGGAATGGTACCTTTAGCATAAAACCACTGCACAGGTAAAGGACAGTAATAAAGCTTTTTAACTTTTAAAAGGTTTCTTTTATGAGGGTGTGTTATGCGAAAATAGTGGTTCTAAATTATTATGCTGGTTATTATTGCTATACGTGCACGTGAGTGACTGTCACTATATTTAAAAAAAAAATGCAACGGCAGCAGATTTAATATTTATGGAACAGAAAATGGGTGCCAATAGGAAATGAAAATACGATATCAGTTTTAAAAGTATCTATAATTTTAATAAAAACTACAGCTACACTTCCAATATCAGAGCGTAAATCACATTTTTACCTATTAACGGTTTGGTGTTATATCATTTGTCGTGCCCCCAGCCCCCAACTCATAAATCAATGAAATAAAAAACAAAAAACGACCATAGGTGCCCGTGCCGCCTCAGTCGTATTTACTATTTATACGACTGAGGCGGCACGGGCACCGGCGGTGATCCCTCGCGTCCGGACCTGGTCCAGGCCATGGTACGGAGCGAGAGGGCATGGGAGGCTATCTCCTCCTTCTGCGAAGTAGTAATGCTCGCGACGGAGGAGGTGGAACGCGTGAGGGAGAGGCAAATTTCGCGCCCTTCACGCCCCTAGCCGCCGCAGGAGACGCCCTAGGCGTCGGGAATCGCAGGCCGATTCTTCGGCCACCGTAGGCGCGTGCTTGCGGACGTTGAGCAATGGGTAGCTCGCTGTCCGATAAGAACCAGGCCCGGTTCGACGATGCGTTGTGTTGCACGCGCGCCTTAAAGTGATGTCAGCACAACTGACGGGATCCCCTAGGACCGATGCCTGCCGGGGTCGCGGGAAAGTCCGAAAGGGATACCGTGGCTCCTGGCAACGAAAAGGCAACTGAAGGAACACGCGTGGGTTTTAGTCAGTAAGAGTCTGACACGCCCTCCCGCTCCGACTAGAGCGGGAGAAGTTCTTTGATAATTTTCCACACAAAAAAAAAAAAAGGCGGCACTGGCACGAAAACATTTGTCGTATTAATCCGACTGGGGCGGGCAATAGGTTAACAAAAAGAGAAATGAACGTAAAAAGAGATTTATTTTTATTATTTGTTAAACTATTTACAACAGCGCAAATACTAAACGAACCTTCTTTCTTTCCTTAGCTCCAACATACTTAAACATAAGGACAGTGTACATTGGGTAAAGAGATACTCGTACCATGTGAGATGCGTTGTAATGAATAAATTCCTTAACAACTAGCTATTCAATAAAATACATAATTCAATCAAACAATTAATAAAAATATTAATATGACACTTTATCCTATACTATTAAACGAGCAATATTTGTTTAAATATATTATGTATATTTGTAATCACGTTCTCGAAAACGGCTCTAACGGTTGGGGTTTATGGTGGCGAAAAATCGATCTAGCTAGGTCTCGTATCTGGGAAAATTCGTTTTCTCCGTATTTTGACCCGAGCAGAGCTCGATCGCCCAGGCACTAATATTCTATTCTATTTATTGTTGACCGTTAGTTGCACTCATTTTAATATGTTAACTATTATAAGTTATTGGGTTATTGGGTCACAATAGTGCACTAAACCCGCTGTGATGTGTGGATTTCGGTTTTCATACCGCGGTCGCTCTAGAAAGCCATCTCCCTCATGTGTGACCTGGCGGGTAGCTGGTGTTTATCCTAATTTTGATACTGAAAAATAAGGGTGAGACGAGATTTGCCGATTTTTGCAAAAAATAACGAAATTGGCTGCGGATCTGACTGCCAAGTGTCAAGCAACTTTTGTTGTTGAAGTAAGCATTGGGTTGACGTCGCATTCATCGTTTTAAACATTTTTGACCTTTGCCAATGTAGGCGAGTGATTAACAGCTAAGCTCTCTGTCCAAAAGGTCATGGTACGACACGGGAAAAGCTTTTTCATTGCCTCTACTTAATACAGTTTTATATTTCTAATCTTCAGATAAATCCACATGGGGTGATTGAGCAAGTTATTCCGAACTCCAATTCAATTAAGTAATGATATTAACCCCTCTTTTTTAAGCAATATGCATTAAAAGTATTAAAAAAACGCGGCACGCCACGCTCTCAGCTACGATGTTACCACGTGATACAATATTTATACATTTTGAAGCTTATCAATCGCCTCTCTGAAGAACTAGTATGTCCTCCTTACTTATCTTTATTTATCATAAATAGTGTTGTGCTCTGTCTGACTATCTAAGATGCTTCCTGTATAACAATTATTATTATATTTCTGATTAAAAACATTGATCAGCAGTTATTGCAGTGACATGCGACGACAATGTTATTTTTTAACATGAAACATCCTAGTAAATGCGACTGAAATTTTGTTTATTTTTAGACACAGATACGTAACAAATTTTCAAAGGCACGTTGATATAAAATTGAGTGAAGTTGCTACCTCGCGGTTGAAATTCGCGGCGAAACTCATAACCCAATTATCGGTTTGCTTCAAGTCAGTAAAATTCATTGAAATATGTTCTATCTACATCGTAAAATTATTAATTGAATTATCAGCCAATCTGAGCTTTAGAATTTCTTCAGCTACAGTTACATTATATTAGCATTTATTAAAACATTTTTGATATAGTTCTCAACAGCCCGTGGCGTCTTTGAAACTTTCTAAAGTTAGATCTAGTTTGTTTTGGTAGCTCTGTTCTTTAGAGTCTTTGCTTAGACTAGAAAATGAAGACGCACCAACCCTTTATTACTTTTTGATTTTCTTAAAACCCCCGCTGGGTAGCGTTAGATTTAATTTATTTATTAATAAAACGGTTGGACGACTCTTCCCGCGACCAGAGGGCTGGCTTATTTTTTGGCCAAAGTATCAGCATTGCCATACAACGTGGCAATGCTGCCAGCCTTTTGGACAGTTTTCCTGTTGACAGCGATGCGGATTTTTGATGCCCTATGATTCTTTGATTTCCATTTTCTTTATATACATGCACATAATTTTTATTCATGCTACATTATGATTATTTTAAGTCTGTTAGCTTAAATATTATTATGTAAATATCATACTGCTTAAAAATAAAAAAAACAGTAAAAAAAACATGACATGACAAACACATTAAAAAAAACAAATTGGCTGCCCACTGGAAGGTAAATGGTCACCTTCTAGAGACGTCTGCTATATAAAAAGGTATCGTAGATTCATTGCCATCCCAGTGACAAAACATGTACCTGTGATTCAATCAGTACCTGCTCCCTCACAAATGGGCTTCATATTCTAGTGTGAAACTTGGTTGGATAGCTCCAAACAAGTTTCACACTACTACTTGATCTTCATCATCATCACTTTACCCACTCCTGGGTATATATAGGCTTCTTTTTGCCTCAGCCAATCTCCACGATGCTGTGCCAGCCTTATACAGGTTTTATCCACGATGGCCACATTGTTTGTCTATTGTACTACTAATTGCTAATGTAATTGCTAAAAATCAAGTTAATGCTCCATTTTAGAAAGTAAAATTTTCAAAATTTCATTATAAATCCCTGCTTTCGATTTATGTCATGTGGACCAATTTTAATCATACTCTAATCACATATTTTATAAACTTTCTGGATTCATTAAATCGTTTTAACCTTGGCTTTATAAAAAAAAAAAATCAAAGAACAGTTTTTCGAGGAAAATTAAGTCGAAATTAATGGTTAAGTAAAATGGTTGAGTTAATTTAGTTTACACGATTATTTCTACTTGAATAGAAACCGGAAATTAGACATAAAGCGAGTGGAAGTCTATTTTTACTTGACTACATACAATAGGTATCATTGTCTTGTACAGGGTTTCAACGGAAAGCCACTGCACGCGTAGCGTGCCACAATAGAAACGAGTTATGTCGACGGAAGAAAAGACAAAATGACAGATTGTGATTCTGTAGTTTTGTCTATTCTTCCGTCGTCATAACTCGATTATATTGTGGCATGCAACGCGTGCTGAAAGGAATATTTTTTAGTTTTAAAAAAGCGTAGGTATATGATAAAAATATATTTCTAAAAGGTTATGAAGTTTTAATTAAAGTATGTTTGAAATAGTTAGGTTAATCTTTGACTACGAATATGGGTGTATTTACTTTGTTATTTTTATAAAAAACGTATTACAAGCCAGTCAAGCCACTTTGACTAAGATGGTGTTAAACTTTGTAAATCTTAAGTTTGTTTGTCGAGAACTGCTTTGATGTGGCATCTGATAAAGATGTGTTACAAAAACTTGGTAAATTAGGAAAAAATATAATTGTATGTGGTGATTTTAATGTTAATTTAATTAATTAATATTTATTTCAGTCATATAACCTTAATTATTTATTTTTGGAGCCTACTAGAATAACCGCCACCAATGTACAAGTACATGTTTAGATAATAATATATTTAATGACAGATTATCTATTAATAAAAAAATTATAAGTCAACTGGTCTTTGGGTAAGTCGGTGAATAGGTTGGTGAATTGGTTGGTGCATAGGTTGGTAGGTTGGTGGGTAGGTTGGTAGGTTGGTGAATAGGTTGGTAGGTCTGTGGGTAAGTTGGTGAATAGGTTGGTAGGTCTTTGGGTAAGGTGGTGAATAGGTTGGTGAATAGGTTGGTAGGTTGGTGAATAGGTTGGTAGGTTGGTGAATAGGTTGATAGGTTGGTGGGTAGGTTAGTTAATAGGTTGGTAGATTGGTGGGTAGGTTGGTGGGAAGGTTGGTGAATAGATTGGTAGGGTTATGGGTAGGTTGGTAGGTTGGTGAATAGGTTGGTAGGTCTGTGGGTAAGTTTGGTGAATAGGTTGGTAGGTCTTTGGGTAAGTTGGTGAATAGGTTGGTAGGTTGGTGAATAGGTTGGTAGGTTGGTGGGTAGGTTAGTTAATAGGTTGGTAGATGTGTGGGTAGGTTGGTGAATAGGTTGGTAGGTTGATGGGTAGGTTGGTAGGTTGATGGGTAGGTTGGTAGGTTGGTAAATAGGTTGGTAAGTTGGTGAAAAGGTTGGTAGGTTGGCGGAAAGGTTGGTAGGTTGGTGGGTAGGTTAGTTAATAGGTTGGTAGATTAGTGGGTAGGTTGGTGAATAATAGGTTGGTGAACAGGTTGGTAGGTTGATGGGTAGGTTGGTAGGTTGGTGAATAGGTTAGTAGATTGGTGGGTAGGTTGGTGAATAGGGTGGTGAACAGGTTGGTAGGTTAATGGGTAGGTTGGTGAATAGGTTGGAAGATTGGTGGGTAGGTTGGTGAATAGGTTGGTGAACAGGTTGGTAGGTTAATGGGTAGGTTGGTGAATAGGTTGGTAGGTAGGTTGGTGAATTGGTTGGTGAATAGGTTGGTAGGTAGGTTGGTGAATAGGTTGGTAGGTTGGTGAATAGGTTGGTAGGTAGGTTGGTGAATAGGTTGGTAGGTAGGTTGGTGAATAGGTTGGTAGGTTGGTGAATAGGTTGGTAGGTTGGTTAGTTAATAGGTTGGTAGATTGGTGGGTAGGTTGGTAGGTTTGTGAATAGGTGGGTAGGTTGGTAGGTTTGTGAATAGGTGGGTAGGTTGGTAGGTTTGTGAATAGGTTGGTAGGTCTGTGGGTAAGTTGGTGAATAGGTTGGTAGGTTGGTGAATAGGTTGGTAGGATGGTGGGTAGGTTGGTAGGCTGATGGGTTGGTAGGTTGGTAAATAGGTTGGTAAGTTGGTGAAAAGGTTGGTAGGTTGGCGGAAAGGTTGGTAGGTTGGTGGGTAGGTAGGTAGGTTGGTGAATAGGTTGGTAGGTTGGTGAATAGGTTGGTAGGTTGGTGGAAAGGTTGGTGGTAAGGTTGGTGGAAAGGTTGGTAGGTTGGTGGAAAGGTTGTTAGGTTGATGGGTAGGTTGGTAGGTTGGTGGGAAGATTGATGAATAGGTTGGTAGGTAGATGGGTTGGTTGGTGAATAGATTGGTAGGTTGGAGGAAAGGTTGGTAAATAGGTTGGTAAGTTGGTGGGAAGGTTTGTGAATAGGTTGGTAGGTTGGTGAATAGGTTGGTAAGGTTGGTGAATAGGTTGGTAGGTTGGAGGAAAGGTTGGTGAATAGGTTGGTAAGTTGGTGAACAGGTTGGTAGGTTGGAGGTTAGGTTGGTGGGTTGATGGGTATGTTGGTAGGTTGGTGTGTAGGTTGGTGAATAGGTCTGTGAATAGGTTGGTGGAAAGGTTGGTAGGTTGGTACTAGGTTGGTGAATAGGTTGGTAGGTTGATGGGTATGTTGGTAGGTTGATGGGTATGTTGGTAGGTTGATGGGTATGTTGGTAGGTTGATGGGTATGTTGGTAGGATGGCGGGAAGGTTGGTGAGAAGGTTGGTAGGTCTGTGGGTAAGTTGGTGAATAGGTTGGTAGGTCTTTGGGTAAGTTGGTGAATAGGTTGGTGAATTGGTTGGTAAGGTTGGTGAATAGGTTGGTAGGTTGGTGGAAAGGTTGGTGAACAGGTTGGTAGGTTGGAGGAAAGGTTGGAGGTTAGGTTGATGGGTATGTTGGTGAATAGGTTGGTGAATAGGTTGGTAGGTTGGTGAATAGGTTGGTGAACAGGTTGGTAGGTTGATAGGTAGGTTGGTGAATAGGTTGGTAGGTTGGTGGGTAGGATGTTGAATTGGTTGGTGAATAGTTTGGTAGGTTGGTGGGTAGGTTGGTGAATAGGTTGATGGGTATGTTGGTAGGTTGATGGGTAGGTTGGTAGGTTGGTGAATAGATTGGTAGGATGGTGGGAAGGTTGGTGAATAGGTTGGTAGGTCTGTGGGTAAGTTGGTGAATAGGTTGGTAGGTCTTTGGGTAAGTTGGTGAATAGTTTGGTGAATTGGTTGGTGGTTAAGTTGGTAGGTTGGTGGGAATGTTGGTGAATAGGTTGGTAGGTTGGTGGGAAGGTTGGTGAATAGGTTGGTAAGTTGGTGGTCACCAACCTACCCATAAATCTAGCAACCTATTACAACCTACCAACCAATCCACCAACCTACCAACCTATTCACCAACCTTCCCACCAACCTACCAACCTATTCACCAACCTATTCACCAACCTACCCACCAATCTACCCACCAATCTACCCACCAATCTACTAACCTATTAAGTAACCTACCCACCAACCTTCCCACCAACCTACCAACCTAATCACCAAACTATTCACCAACCTACCAACCTATTCTCCAACATTCCCACCAACCTACCAACCTATTCAGCAACCTACCGAAGAATCTACCAACCTACTGATCAACCTACCCACCTATTCACCAACCTACAAACCTATTCACCAACCTATTCACCAACCTATTCACCAACCTATTCTCCAACTTATCGACCAACCTACCCACCAATCTGCCAACCTACCCACCAACCTACCAACCTATTCACCAACCTACCAATCTATTTACCAACCTACCCACTAACCTACCAACTAGCCTATTCACCAACCTACCCACTTACCCACCAACCTACCCATCAACCTACCAACCTATTCACCAACCTATTCACCAACCTATTCACCAACCTATTCACCAACCTATTCACCAACTTATTCACCAACCTATTCACCAACCTACCCACCAATCTACCAACCTACCCACCAACCTACGAACCTATTCACCAACCTACCAACCAAGGCAGCCGCCGAAAAAGCTGCAAAGGAGCAGAGCAAGACCACTAGCCCGGAGGACCGGGCCCAGTCAAGGAGTCGCCTGAAAGCCTTCGGCACTTTCCTTAGCACACTGCTCCCAAGCACCAGCCGCGCATCACCATCCCACAAGCAGGAACGAGCAGTGGAGAGGTTCTTCAAAAAGAAGCCCAAAGAACCGACAATGCAGAAGCCCACGCTAACAAGAGCTGACAAAGGACAGGTTAGCACGCCGACCCTCGCAGTTAATAAGGGCACCACGGACCACGTGAAGAGTGCTTTCCTTGAGTACGTAGCGATCGTGAGTGCGACCAGAGAGGTCAATCTCATGACATGCAGGAAGATCCTGCAGACCTTCCAGAGAAACACAGAAGGTCTGCTAAGGGTACTACTCGAGGAGACAGGAGCAGCGGTGTACGACAACGTCAGATCTCAAGGCATCACAGGGGATATGACGGGGTCGTACATGGCAGCCTACAGCGCGAAGAACGGTTTCGAGGCCCTGGACGAGGAGGAAACGGAGCGCTCAGGCAAACCTAAATTCACAGCACCCGACGACGATCCGATACTGGTTACCGCCAAATGTAACAAAATCATGCTGGACGACAAGATCCTTGAAATGGCATAATCCATTTTGGGGACTTCAGACAGTCCAGCATCGCAGGAAATTTGGGCGGTGCCCAGTATCAGGTGGGTAAACGGAGTTCCGGGTTGCGGCAAGACAACCTGGGTGGTAAAGAACTTCGACAACTGAAGCTGCCAAAGATCTCCGGGAGAAGCTAGCGCACCGCTTAGGAGACCGAGTAAAAACAAAGGTGCGCACTATGGCCTCAATCTTAGCCAACGGGTTCAAGTTGAAAGAGAAATGCTACCGCCTCACGGTAGACGAGGCTCTTATGAACCATTTCGGGGCCATAGTCAGTAAAGTTGTCTGGAGCAAGCGAGGCAAGCACCAAGTCAAAAAGAAAAAAAAAATATACTTACCCAACCAAAACTCCTTTACAAATCTCTGTCCTGTATTAATAATAAAAATTTAAGTAAAATATATATTGTAAAAGGTAAAAATGCATGGCGGTGTGAGTCAGTCATACTCACGGTAACGTCTTACCGATGGCGGCGGTGCACGACCGGTCGTTTGGTTCCCTAAAAAATGGTTGAGCTAAGCGGCGCAGAGGTGAACGTCATGTCCGTGAACGGACGCCGTCGGTCAGGGCTGGTCGACTCACACTGCCACGTATTTATCCAAAATTGTGTTAGTATAAGTATTATGTAGTAACAGTAAAAGTAATTTTGTTTCAAAAACTAATAATTAAAATTGTAATTTTTCATTCTTTCAAAATTATAAATTGTAAGCCTGTGTATTAAAAAAAATTGTAATAAAAAAAAATAAAAAAAAGTCGATGGACTCACGTAGACTTAAGTTAGTTAAGTAAGCATGAAGTACTGCGGGCCTCCTCTCGGGTCAGGGGGGGGAGTGAGGTACGTCCGTCGCCCCCCACAACGTCCGTCGCCCCCCACACATCAGGACCCGAGGTGGCGGCGCGTAGTGTTCCACGCGCGCCCCTCTGAGACGTCGCGGGGGGAGTCAAACACCTCACTCCCCCCCCTGACCCGAGAGGAGGCCCGCGGTGGCGGGCCGGCACCGGCCGGGGGTTGCGGAAGATTCTTTCGTTCCCGCGACCCCCGGCGTAGGTGTGAGTCGGAACACCGGGGTGGTTTTTAGTCAGTAAGAGTCTGACAGACCCCTCCGCCCGCCCCAGGGCGGAGGACATCCATGAGGATTTTCCACACCGGAACTAAAAAAAAAAAAAAAAAAAAGGGGGGGGAGTGAGGTGTTTGACTCCCCCCGCGACGTCTCAGAGGGGCGCGCGTGGAACACTACGCGCCGCCACCTCGGGTCCTGATGAGTGGGGGGCGACGGACGTCCCCGAGTTCGTCGCCTCTGGACCCGTTTAGGGGGGCCGGAAGAGGGCGTTGTCCGCCCTCCACCGACGCCCGGTGCACCTGCTGCGGGCCGGGTGAGTGGACGAGATCTCCCTCTCCCTTTCCGCAGCCTCCTTCTGCGAGACGACTGTCTCGCAGAAGGGACCACCGCGTCCCAGGACTCGGCGCCGCCGACCATAGCGTTCACTACGGCCGGCAGCGACAAGTCACTGCCTACTTCTGAGATGAGGGCACGGCGCGGCTCCTCCCAAGCGGCACACTCTGCCAGCGTGTGCCGCGCCGTATCCTCCCGGCAGTCGACGCAGTGGTGACACCGGGCGTCCGGCTCCCTGTTTATGCGACACAGGTACTTCCCGATGCAACCGTGCTCCGAGAGCACCTGCGTCACCCGAAACGACAGGGAGCCGTGCCTCCTCCCGAGCCAGCGCTCGAGCACCGGCCGGACCGCGTCGACGACGTCGAGGCCAGCGGTAGGGCGCGAAAGCCTGTCCCGCCATTCCGCCACCAGGACCTCGCGAAGCTGAGACCGATGCAGCTCCATGTGTCGCTGCATCGGTCGCTCGCCCCGCGCCCGCGCTTCCTCGCGCCACCGATACGATGACGCGAGTACTTTCGCCTCCAGATCCCAGGGCGGGGATCCGGCCAGTGCACAAGCCGCCTCGTAGGAGATCGTGCGATACCCCCGGATGACTCTGACGGCCATCGCCCTCTGCGGTCTCAGCATGACGGCGATGCTCCCGGCCGTCAGGTCAGCCGCCCAGATCGGGGCCCCGTAAAGGGCCATCGATCGCACGATCCCCACGTATAGCCGCCTACAAGCGGCGCTCGGGCCCCCCAGATTGGGAAGCAGCGTTGAGAGCGCTCCAGCAGCGCCCAGCAACTTGGGCGCCAGCCGTCGGAAGTGGGGCCCGAAGTCCCACCGGCTGTCGAGGACCAATCCTAGGTACTTCATGGTACCCTCGACAGCGATCCGAGCCCCCCCGACCACGATATGTGAGCCGGGTGACGGCGCCCGCCGGGGGCCATGGAACACCATGGCCTCCGACTTGCTGAGGGCCACCTCCAGGCCTAGGCGACGTATGCGGCTCACCACCTGTGAGACCGCAGCCGTCGCCAGCAACGCTGCTTCCCTGTGCGAGCTCCCCCGGGCAGTGACCAGCGTGTCGTCCGCATAACACGTCAGGTCTACCCCCGGCCTGAGCTCGCCCCTCAGCACCCAGTCGTACCCGATGTTCCACAGGAGCGGCCCTAAATCCGAGCCCTGCGGAACACCGCACGACATGCGGCGCTAGTTTCCGCCATCACGTCCCACGTAGGTGACACACCTCTCCGACAGATAAGCCCCAACGATGCGGCGGAGGTAGGGAGGCACACCATGATAGCGCAGTGCCTCCCGAATACAACTCCAGGGCAGGGTGTTGAAGGCGTTGGATATGTCCAAGGACACCGCCAACATCACCCCGCCCCGAGACACCGCTTCCTCCGCCAGGACTCTAACCCGCGACACAGCGTGTATCGTGGAGCGCCCATGCCGAAACCCAAACTGACTGTCGTCCAGGTCCGGCCCCTCTCTGCACAAGTGGCCGACGAGGCGGGCTGCGATTACTCGCTCGAACAGCTTGCCCACCTCGTCTAGCAGCACTAATTCACCAACCTACCTAAGATAAGAGGAGAACCATTCCAGAGCTTCGAGAGAGACCATAACATAGGACAGAATAGCTAAATGATGTCGTGACTGACGGTATTAAAGGCATTCGAAAAATCAACCAACACTAGAGCAGTAACTTTGGTGTCTTCAAGTTCTGCCCTTATATCGCCAGTCACTTTAAGGAGGGCGGAAGCAGTGCTGTGCCCAGGCCTGAACCCAGATTGAAGAGGGCTAATTAGAGAGTTACGATGAACAAAATTGGAGAATTGTTTGTGGAAATAGGTCTCGAGCACATTGGATAGGAAGGGAAGTATAGAAATTGGACGCAAGTCGATAGGAAGAGAGGAATTGGATACCTCAGGAAGTGGACGAACATAGGCTTTGCGCCACAAGCGTCCAGCGTTTTTCAAAAATCATCCCCTACCCTGTATGAATAATTTTTATGTATGGATGATTTTTGAAAAACGGGGATAAAATAGGGGATGATTTTAAATACACATGTAATATTGTTTTATTTCTGTGTCTTCTTTTCAAGAGATTTAAGGAATTGGAAATATAGTCATAGTCCGTATCTTGAATTAACATTTAGACTTTATTTAATTAAAATCTGCCTTCTTGGTCAAAAGTTATTACAATTAAAATTTATAAAATAACCTTTCTAACATGTAGGTATTATATGTTCAATGGCGACAAGAGTAGGTATGACAAATCAATGGTGACATTATTTAGTATTTTATGCAAGACATTTTTAAGTCATAACTGTTTTTTTTTTTTTTACCAGTCAATTTTGAGTAGGACTTGCGCCCTGAGGGTTTCGTCTCAAAACTGTGCTGCTCGAATTTCTAAATCTGGATTGATTGACAAACTTAACTTTTGAATTGAAAAATAACTTTTAATAGAGTAATGAAGACACGGCCTATGAATGTTTGATTCCAGATTGAAGAAAAACCTTAACCTTGCAGTTAAGTTATAACTATAAATTACCAATTTTCGGATATTTCTCTTTTCTTCACCTTGCTTCTCGCCAAACTTCATGCTGCTGGGCCAACGGGAAGTACCAATTAGACTGGTTTATTTGCAAGTGTCAAAATGTGCGGAATAAAAGGCTGTTCTTTTTTATTGCGTTGACTTGGAAGTTTGATTTTCGTTACAGCTCCAAGAAACCGTAGTTTTTTATATCTATTTCAACATGATGCCTTCACGTGTACCTGAGAAAAAGGGTCTTGACAGACAACCAAGTCGTCCTCTAAGGGCTGAAATTTTTCATTTGGGGTACGAAACCCTAAAACTTATTTATTATCTGTCTGTTACCTTTTCATGCCGTAACGGCTGAACGGATTTAGATGAAAGGCACGCGGATAGGCCATGACCTGGGTTAGGCCATAGAATACTCTGAATCCCGGTAGCACGTTCCTGCGGGATATTTTCCGACATCCACGCGGACGAAGCCGCGAGCAAAAGCTAGTATATTATAAACAATAATCTTGCGGCGTAAATTCTCTAAATTATATTGAACATCGCATCAAAATCCATTGTGAAGATTATATTAGAATAACTAAGGGGTTACACAGACACAGGAAAAGCTACTTTATTTATTTATTAATTAAAACTTTAAGCACAAGTAAAAAAATACTGTACAAAAGCGGACTTAATGCCTGAGGCATTTCCTACCAGTCAAACTTAGGGTGATGCAGAGACAAAACATGGCAGTTGTAACAAAAGGGATCATTTTCTTGAAAAAGAATAAATACGAATACATAGATACATAAATACATAAACATAGACAAAATAAACGTAGTCAGGAGAAATAACGACAGGTAGAGGAGAAAACGAATCCAGCAAATCAGCGCTGGGATGATTCTACCAACTTCTACTTTAATTTGTGTAATGTGTTTAGATTTGTATAGATCCAGTCTGTTCTCTTCGCTCTTGTCTTGTCTAGGGTCTCGCCTTCAAATATTACTTAAACAACAAATATTACTTGCTGCGACATAGCTTTATCATTATTTTTTATCTTTTTTATATTCTCACGTTATTCTTTTATAAATAAACTTGTGGGTAAAGTCCGGAGCTAGCACGTGGCGTGTCACATGATGTGAATAGCTATCGTGTACATTGAGTATATTTTTTTTAATTATTTTCCTTATAATCTTTTTATATTTATGTTTTTTGGAGAATTTGATTACGTCTAATAAAATAATCATTTAAAATTATAATAAATAAAAATTGGTGCCTTATTCCTTTCTCGTATCAGGCACTTTTGTAATAATAATTCATGCTGTAGTAATGTTAGCCAGCCAGCAAGGTGAGAAACCAATTTTATTACTGTGAAAGATATGTAATATTAACGACCGTTACCTAGAACGTTATATAAAACAGTGAGAGAAAAATAATCCTAACTAAAAAGTGGATAATAAAAAAAGTGAATTTACAAAAATCAAAAAACCCGACTGCGTAAAAAGTGAACTTTAAAAAAGATGGAAACAAGATGACATATTTGGCTTATTGGTAATTCACCTGAATTTACTCGCCCGCAACGGGCGAATCGACACTTTTAATTTGATAATTAATTTGTAGGCGAATCGATTTCTGGAGTTGTCGATTCGCCTATAAATTAATTGACCCCTGTAACACAGGTTTTTCCGAGCATAGGGGTCATTGATCAATATTTTGTACCAGGCTATTTCCACGTTTGATTAAGTGTCACTCTCTATGTGTACTTTTTACGTCAAATAAATAAATAATTATTATTAATTAACTTCGCGCGAATTACCTTGAGAAAAAATAATATTATTTAAAAGTGTTTGTAAATTCGGGCGAATCACCAATAATCCACATATTTCTGTATCCAATCTCACACCCAATCTCATGCAGTCGGCTAACAATAAAGACCTATTTATTGCCTCCGACTGCATGAGGTTGGGTGTGGAGACAGAAATATGGCATCGTGTTTCCATCATTTTAAAGTTCACTTTTTACGGAGTCGGCTCGTTTAAATATTTTAAATTTTCTTTAAAATCAATCCATACTCCATACTAATGTAATGTTATAAATTCGAAAGTAACTCTGTCTGTCTGTCTGTATGTTACCTTATCACGCCGAAACCACAGAACGGATTTCGATAAAATTTGGCGAGGAGATAGATGTCATTCCGGGGAAGGACAATGGCTACTTTTTGTATCAAAAATAACCCTAAGGGGATGAAAGTTTGTATGGGAAACTTATAATTTCTTAAGTTATGAAGGCTATGAAAATTTAGATTTATGCTTTTGGTAATAAAGAATTACGTATTTCAGCGTTTTTCAAAAGTCATCCCTAAAGAGGGTAAAATAGGGGATGATTTTAAAATTCAAATGTAATATTGTTTTTTTTTGTTTTTTTTTCAAGAGATTTAAGGAATTGGATATATAGTCATAGTCCGTATCTTGAATTAACATTTAGACTTTATTTAATTAAAAACTGCCTTCTTGGTCAAAAGTTATTACAATTTAAATTCATAAACGAGGAATTCAATCCTACGATTCATGTAGGTATTATCTGTTCAACGGCGGCAAGAGATTCTAAATCAATGTTGATAATAATAGTAAAATGAATAAACAGTATTTTTTAAAAGGCGTTTAGAATTATCTAAACCAGTTTTTTTTTTATCGGACATTTGTGAGTACGGCTTGCGCCCTGAGGGTTCCGTCTCAAAGCTGTGCTTGCTTGGCTGCCAGAATTTCTAAATCTGGATTCAAGGACAAACTTCACTTTACATTTGAAAAATAACTTTTAATAGAGTAGGTAATGAAATACAGACTAAATGTTACTACAAGACACGGCCTATGAATTTTTGATCGAAGCTTGAAGAACAAACTTAACTTTGCAGTTCATATTACCAATTTTTTGGATTTTCTTCTTTACTTGACCTTATTTCTTGCCAAACATCATGCTACTGGGCCAACAGGTAGTACCAAATAGACTGGTTTATTTGCGAGTGTCAAATTATGGGGCTAAAATGCCGTATTTTTTAATTGCGTTGATTTGGAAGTTGATTTTCGTTACAGCTCCAAGAGACCGTAGATTAAAGTTTTTCTATCAATTTCAACTTGCTGTCTCCACGCGTTCCTGAGAAAAAGGGTGTTGACAGACAACGTCATTCAGAACGTCAAAAGTCATTCTTTCGCCACGACGTCCTCACCGGACACGTTTGTTTTGGGAGGTTCCTGTTCTGCATAAGGAGGGAGGAAACGCCCGGGTGTCACCACTGTGCGGACCGCCCGGAGGACACGGTGGAGCATACGGTAGAGATCTGCCCGGCTTGGGTGGGGCACCACCGTGTCCTTGTTGAGGAGCTCGGCGGCAGTGATCTCTCGAATCCGGCCCTGGTCCAGGCCATGGTACGGAGCGAGAGGGAGTGGGACGCCGTCACCTCCTGCGAAGCAGTAATGCTCGCGAAGGCGGAGGAGGAACGCGTGGGGGAGAAGCAACTTCGCGCCATCACGCCCCTAGCCGCCTGTGGGATATTTTCCGACATACACGCGGGCACAGCCGCGGGCAAAAGCTAGTCCATACTTCCATACTAATTTTATAAATTTGAAAGTAACTCTGTCTGTCTGTCTGTATGTTACCTTTTCACGCCTAAACCACTGAACGGATTTCGATAAAATTTGGCGAGGAGATAGATGGCATCCCGAGGAAGGACATAGTCTAGTTTTTGTTTAAAAAATAACCCTAAGGGGCATATAGGGGATGATTTTATAATTCACATGTAATATTGTTTTTTTGTGTCTTCTTTTCAAGAGATTTAAGGAATTGGAAATATGGTCTTAGTCCGTGTCTTGAATTAACATTTAGTCTTTATTTCATTAAAATCTGCCTTCTCGGTCAAAAGTTAATACAATTTAAATTTATAAAATATCCTATGTAGGTAATATGCTTTCAATGGCGACAAGAGTAGGTATTACAAATTAATGGTGATAATAATAGCAAAATGAATAATTAGTATTTTAAGAAAGGCATTTTTAGAATAATATAAACCTATTTTATTTATTTAAAAAAACCAGTCAAGTGTGAGTAGCAAAAAACTTGTTTCTGTAATTTACAATGTTTACTTTAGAAAATAAATTGGTATTCCCAATGCGTGACGTGCTAGCCTACAGCATTTTTATTGTCTTAAAATGGCGACCCACTTAAATTAGGTATCCGATTACCTACTAAGAAAATAATCAACATACAACACGGCCGATATAACTTGGCTGCTCTGAACATAGGCACTACGAACTTTCGCGCATGTTCTCGCTCACGCTCGCCTCATGTCACCATTTGGTTCCTAAGAAATGACAAAGCGCAGCCTTCTGCGCGAAGTTGGGAACTGCCAAGTTATATCGGCAGTATTGTAATACCTTATTAACTAATAAATAAAGACAAAGTCTACTGTGGCTAAAGAAACCTCTTTGTTTTTGCAAAATGTGAACATAACAAGATAAAATTGACAAAGATTAACAGGAAAAGGTCACCGAGTTATCTTTGTGTGGAATATCCACTTAGGTTTAATAACGGGAACTCTTTATCTACCAGTCTCTTATCACCATTCCGAAAAGACCTACTTATGTTGCGAGAAACCAGCGCTTGACTTTAGAATCAAAAGAGCAATCACAAGCGGTGGATGCACCATCTACGTCTGTTGAAACAACTTTGTTTTTCTGAAGTTTAAAATGTGTAAAACGCTGTGTGTGCTGGCGTTGGCAGCGCTGTACTTGGGCTTCGCGCACTCCTGGGGTAAGTTCTATGTTCCATGGATTGTTTTTGAGGACCATTGTGCGTACGCCATAGCGGCCGTCGGTGGTTATTCCCTCCGGAAGTTGATTAGATCTCCTGGTTCTGCTGGGGAGTTTGTTGCGCCACTTCTTCTTCCCAGCTAACGCACTAGGAAGTGGTGAAGGGTGGGCGTTTTGGGGGACTGTCTTATGTAATTTTGACGTTCGAAAAGTGCTGATTATCAGCCTAGTTTGAATAAATGACTTTTGAATTTTGAATTTTGGTCAATAGAACAGGCGGATCACCCAGATCCTTTACAGGTGTTCTGAAGATAGAACATCTATGAAAGATCTGGGTGACCCGCGGCTTTCTGTTCTAATTTGGGTGACGCCTGTGCACTCAAAGAGCACATGCGCAACGGTTTCCTCAGCCTCCATGCATGCCCTGCAAAAAGGTCGGTCCGTTATGTATATTGTGTGAAAAATGTTTATTTAGCGAGCAGTGTCCCGTGATGGTCCCCGACATCAGGCGCCAGCCGTTCCTGTCCAGGCGAATTGAACGTCTTGGTTAGCCTGCTATCCAAGGATGGCACGGGAACCCAAGCCATCCTTGGCCTGCCTGCAGCCCGGTGTCGAGGTCGACCAGTTCTCTGCTTGTGCGTGGGTGAACTCCTATAGCCACCTGCGTAGTTGGTTGATGGGGATAGCTACGATAGGTTCGGGTCCACTGACTGACGTGCTGGATGCTCTCCTAGTTAGTTCGTCAGCTGCGTCGTTACCTAGCGAACAGCTGTGTCCTTTTATTCATTTAAGTGAATTCAAATTCAAATTCAAAATATTTTTATTTCACATAAACCTACAAGGGCACTTATGAAACGTCAGAAGCTAGGTGAACGGTTCCAATTGGTCGTTTCCTATGGAGAAGAGCCGGCAAGAAACTCCACGGTTACTCTTTTAAAAGTAAATGGTTTTTACAATGTTTCCAAGTTACAGTGTTAAAAGGTATGAGAGGACAGTGTAGGCCCATCAACAAGTACCAGGTACTTAGCAAAATATTAAATGGTCCACCGATCTACAGTCTGTTATGTCTACAACGTTCTCTCATTCACAAAATTTAAAAGAAAATAAGCTATATAAAAGACAAATGAAATTCCTAATAAGTGTCACTGTATTGCGACTAGATACCGTTACTCGTAGCATTGTCACATTTGTTATCTATTATCTGGACGTTATTAATAGAATTCATCTATCGTATAGGTAGCCGTGAAATATAATTAATTGAACCTATATTGATGCAAAACCTGAAAGAACAATGAAACAATAATGGGCTATTCTAGTTGGTATTTTATACAAAATTGGTTTTGCGATCCGTTTAAAAATTTCAGGATTTAATTACCGAAGGTTATGGTCTTATAGACGGTTTATAACGCATTTGCCGTATGGAATCAAACAACTGCAAGGCGCCAAATCAGAATGGTGCCAAAAGAAGTTGTATACTTCCGAGCTGGCCACCTTGCTTTGCCCTGCTAAGCCGAAAGCCGAAAGGCCTTTTAGTTTTTTTATACCATTCAATAGCTATAACAATTTCGCATCTAATGGTAGTACCCAAATAGCGCTATCTAACTTAAAACATAAAAATAAAGCACTAAGAACTTTTTTATCCTTGTTTCCTTAAATTGCAATTTACAAAAATTCAATTTTCTCAAAACTTACATCGCTTGAGATAGCGCCTTTCGGCTTAGCAGGGCAGTATAGTAAACTTTAAATATGTTAATAACTGCGGAGCAGTTTGATATTCTATCAAGACATACTTTTTATCGTGTGTAACCCCGTTTATGATAAAGACTTATATTTATATTACACAACTCTGAATTCACGATTACATTTATTTGTCTATCAGCTTGGTAAAGTAACTTCTTATTTTGTTGTTTCAGACATCGCCGTAAGTGTACGAGATCAACTCATATTCTATACCGGCGGAAGAATAACAAACACCGTGAATGTTCTTTCCCACAACCTCGCAGCGTTAGCTTACGATGAAGTTCGCGACATGATGCTGTACGTCGACAAACAGAGCGAGTACGACGCTATATGTGGGTATTACTTACGATCGAAAGAAAACACATGTTTCATCAAAAGAGTCGGTGGTAACATTGAAAGTATCGCCTTCGACCCGGCAACAGATAAACTATTCTTCACTGATACTAACGAAATGAGCATTTATTGGATTTCATTAAAACCTGGATCTAATAACAATATTAACGGAAACCTTTTAATGAAGATGGATGATAGCCCCCCCAGTGATATTGCCGTGGATAGCTGTAGAGGGTACGTTCTAATGACAGTTTAAAAATCAAAATCAGCTGCATTTCCCTAGTCCCTCTCATGGTGGCATGGAGAGTACGATTGTCGCAACCCAGCGCTGGGCACGCCACAATTGTGGCGATAAGTCCCCTCTTTGAGGAGTGGCTAGAGAGGCGCCACGGCGTCCTCACCTTCCGCCTGACACAGGTCCTCACCGGACATGGTTGTTTCGGGAGGTTCCTGTTCAGGATAAAGCGGGAGGAAACGCCCGGGTGTCACCACTGTGTGGATCGCCCGGAGGACACGGTGGAGCATACGGTGGAGGTCTGCCCAGCTTGGGCGGAGCACCGCCGTGTCCTCACGGAGGCGATCGGCGGCGGCGATCTCTCGCGTCCGGCCCTGGTTCAGGCCATGGTCCGGAGCGAGAGTGCATGGGAGGCCGTCACCTCCTTCTGCGAAGCAGTAATGCTCGCGAAGGAGGAGGCGGAGCGCGTGAGGGAGAGGCAAAATGCGCCCCCTCGCGCCCCTAGTCGCCGCAGGAGACGCCCCGGGCGTCGGGAGTCGCGAGCCGACTTCCGGCCACCGTAGGCGCGGGCTTGCGGACGGTGAGCAATGGGTAGCTCGCCGTCCGATAGGGACCAGGCCCGGGTCGACGGCGCGTTGTGTTCCACGCGCGCCTCAAAGAGATGTCAGCACCAACTGACGGGGTCCGGAAGGGCCAATGCCTGCCGGGGTCGCGGGTTTGTCTGAAAGGGATATCGCGACCTCGGCACACAGGCAACGGAAGGAACACGGGTGGGTTTTAGTCAGTAAAAGTCTGACACGCCCTCCCGCTCCACCCAGAGCGGGAGAAGTTATTTGATAATTTCCCACCCTCAAAAAAAAAAAAAAAAAAAAAAAAAAAAAGCTGCATTTCGTGATATTCAATAGTATTTTTCAATTTACAGGAACATTTACTGGACCTATCTAGAGGTAGGATACAAATACATGGAGAGAGCTCGGTTAAATGGTTCCGAGAGAACAATTCTATATAGAAGGTTGCCAATATTCAGCCTGGCCGTGGACCCACAAACACGGGAAATTCATTATTTTGATGGTTGTGACTTCTGTCGAAGTGAGTTTCTGAATACAGCAGATTTGGTTGGCGGAAACGATAGAATACGTTTTTACCATTCATATTATTCTGCACCAAAACAGTTGACAGTTTCAAAAGATTACTTATACTGGGTGAACAGTAGCGACAGTTACAGCAGCGTTTGGCAATATCCAAAGAACGCAACGAGAGATGTAGAACCTAAAGAGTTTAGTAAGTTCTATACTGAAAGGCCACTCGGTATAGCCGCCAACTACAGAATAAAAGATCAAATTCAGGGACTTCAGGATTGCGAAGTCCTATCGAGTTTGTTATCAAATATCGGTGAGAGATGCGATGTTTCAGTCTGTGAGAACTATTGTCTGCAAGGTGACTACAGTTGCAATGATGAGGGACTTCCTAAATGCAGGTAAAACATTTTCCACTCCTTCTTATGGTTTCCTCGTTTAAGCATAATTTATTATTATTATTAATTCCGGATTCAACCTTAGCGCCGCCTGGGCACTGTAAACAATGCCGCCCCATTATCGAAATTATCTAAATTTTGCATAAAATGGATAATGTGTCGATATACAATTTATAAATAAATAAAATGATGCCTCGATCTCAGAATACCAGATTCTCAAAATACTAGATGCTCAATATAACAGATTCTCATAATACCAGTTTCGCAATATACCAGAAGTACACCACCCACGCGGCCGTGGTAACCACAGTACCCAAACTTAAATAACGCGCGATCTGGGTACCCAAAAAAAGTGCCTTCATAACGCAAAGAATTTCTTTTCTCACCAAAATTAGTCGCCGTGGGCACTAGCCCCGAGGGCCCCTAGTATTAATCCAGCGGCTGCATAAGCATAACCAGCCCATAACGTTCCCATTGTTGGGACACAGGCCTCCTCTCTATGAGAGGGAGTGGGCCATAGTCCACCACGCCGTGCCAGCTTGTGTCGGTTGCCGTCACATGTGTTCGAAAGTTTGGTAAGAAAGAGGACATGCCGCTTTCCTCACGATAATTTCTTTCACTGTTGTGAGTGCAGTGGCGATGAAATAAATTACACAAAGTAAAGTCTCTGCTTGGTTTCGAACCCACGACCAAGGACACGTAAGTCGGGTCGTAACCACCGGACCACCGCTGTAGGAACCCAATTTTTCTATGTATTCTTGTTAAATGTTTAAACAACCATGTTTGACATTATCATTATTTCAGATGTAATGCCGGTTATTCCGGAGAAAGGTGTGAAGTGTACGCGTGTTATGGTTATTGTCTGAACAACGGTACCTGCTTCTTGAATGATAAGAATGAGCCCGTTTGCAAATGCAAAGGAAACTATTTAGGTGATAGATGCGAGGTATCAGACTGTCTGAACTACTGTCTCCAAGGAAACTGTAGTTTCAATGATGAGGGACTTCCTAAATGCAGGTAAAACATATTCCTCTCCTTCATTGGTTTCGTTGCTGAATTAAATAACATTTTATTAACATTTTTGTTATTTCAGATGTAATGCTGGTTATTCCGGCGAAAGGTGTGAAGTGTACGCGTGTCATGGTTATTGTCTGAACAGCGGTGACTGTGCCATGAACGAGAAGGATGAGCCAGTCTGTGAATGTGTTGGTAATCACGAGGGGACAAGATGTGAAGCTGTTAAAGATGACACTTTAACTTCTACCCCTACGTTCATAGAAAAAAGCAAACCCACCCTAGCTGATTTACTGTCAAAATGTGTCAACTATTGTCTGCAAGGTGTCTGTAGTTTCTCTGATGACGGACCTTTATGCAGGTAAAACATTTACTACTCCTTGCGTGTCCCTGTTACATAAGTTTAAATAATAATGTTTGTATTTGTCATTATTTCAGTTGTAACGCCGGTTATTCAGGGAAAAGATGTGAAGTGTACGCGTGTTATGGTTACTGTCTGAACAACGGAATCTGTTCCCTGAACGAGGAGGATGAGCCGTTCTGTCAATGTGTGGACAATCACGAGGGGACAAGATGTGAAGCTGCCATAAATGACACTTTCACCAACACCCCGTTTGACTCAGTGAAAAGAAACCTACCTCGAAAATGTTTTTAACTGTTGAAGTATAAGCTAATATTGCATTTTTTAATTTTTTTATTAAACTTTTTTCTTATCATTATTGTTTATGAAAGTCATTTGAGTTTTCGACTTTGTCTTGCATTCATTTAATTTCTATTTTTAAATAATTATTATACAATGTTAATATGTAAAAATATCTGTTTTATTTCCTCATTATGTTATGTTGCGCACAGACAGATCAGTCAGTGGGAAGACTCGTTAGCAAGCACAATCAACTGTATAATGGTAAAGTGTCTATGAACGGAACCAACCAAATGGCAAAAGGAGGATTATTACTTTCTCCATTAAGGTGTCCCACCTGAGAACCTGTGTTTGACGTCCACTGTGTGTTTCCTACTGATTTTAGTGGCGGCAAATGACGCTCACACAAACTCTGATGTCACTTTTTAGGGTTCAGTAGTAAACAAGGAACCCTAGTTTCACCATGTCCGTCTGTCTGTCTGTCCGCGGCTCAGAGACGGTTAGTACTAGAAAGCAGTAATTTGGCATGGATACCTATACATATTAATAACGCCGACAAAGTGGTGATGTTTTTAGGGTACCTACCCTACACGTAAAGTGGGGATGTTTAGGGGTGTGAGGAAGCCATTTTTCAATTTGGGGATCCGTTTGCGTAATATTAAGTTTCAAAATGCTAGATTTATTAGAGTATAGTGTGTGTCCTCCCTCCTAGGTTGTAGGCTGTAGGACAACTGGTTGGAGGCTGGTAGGTTGTATTTGAACTTATGAAAAAAATCACAGCAATAGTATAATGAAGTTAAAAGCAAAACTATCACAGCTAAGTAGGCTTTACAGGTTAACGAGTATAATCGACCAACTTACATTTGCACTTTGAAAAACAAGTTCTCCCATACGGAATGTATTGTTCTCGGGAAAAATTCATCCCAACTACGGAACCCTTCATTGTGCGTGATCCGACACGCACTTGGCCGGTTTTTAAAGATTATTTAAATTAAATAAAGATTACTCGGCGTTTATGTCCAAAATAATTATTAAATTACGAGTATCCAGCCACAAGATATCTTTTCTCTAGATCAATTATTACTTTAGTTTAAACGAAATAATAATTACGCAATTTAATTCCATGCTCGAACACGATCAAAGAGTTGAGATGTCGCGACGCCCCTGCAAGGGGGCGTGGCGAGCGGGGTCAGGGCTTTGCCCCTCGCCTGCGGATGCAACACAGTGGCCCGCTAATACGGACCCCTCTATTTGTATGCCTCGAACGGCCTGTAGAAATGACGCAGGCAATGTGCGCCTGTGTAAATGGTTGCTATGAATTATTTTGTAGGCGCGCCACGACGGAAATCCTTTAGCGTCGCTTCTTCACGACATCTCGCTGGTCTGTCCCCGTCAGGTGAGACCCCCAGTTGCCTGGGGGAATCCCAACAAAGACGAACAGCGACGGAGATGCCGACTCCACGCTCCTACAGGTAGATATGTAGCTTTCCCACGCCCCGCTCACAGATTTAGCCGTTTACGGATTGAGGGATAAGCAGTCATGTTTGTGTGAGCGGCTTGTGTTGTAGTGTAACACCGCTCAGTGTTAACTTATTTCGCGGCCCGCGTCGCGCTCGCACGTGTTTATGTAGGCATGTGTCTTGTTGAGTTAAGGTTGTCTGTGTTAGTTACGCGGCATGCCTATAAACTAGAACACGCCGCGTAACAGATGTGTGTGTACATCTGTAGTCTTATTATATCGAGTGAGCCGCATGTAAAGCTTCGTGCAGACCAGCGCGACGCGACGCCGCTACGCGACTAGAACAATACAATTTCTAAGAAAACTTGACGGTATAACAATAACCGGTGTCGCGTAGCGCTGTCGCGTCGCGCTGGTCTGCACGAAGCTTAACCTGGGTGCGACTTACTCGAGGCGTCAATCCAGTGGATGGGGTCAATTGTCCGCTACCAGGTCGCGGGGCAGGGGTCTCGCGTCAGGTGGATCAAAGAGCGCACGTGATATTCAACTTTATTACTGAAATGTTAGCTGTTTAGCACCTATTGGAGTGGTGGGCTGCATAGGGGCGGAGGTTGCGTGGAAATTGTCCTTAGAGTGCCTGTCTTAATTAAACCATACGAAACTTTACCAATTGTTTCAAACTTACAAAGTAACATCCCAGAGTTAAAAGACGCCAAGTCCTCGCAATTGGCGGGATTTAGTCGAACTGGCCATAAACGGTCGCTATCATGTGATCCCAACTTTGGAATTGTAAATTACACCAAAGGAATTGTAACTCATAACTTGTAACCCTTTAAACTGATTTATTCCGAAATCTTTAAATGTTTTAATGTTTGACATCGTCTAGACAGTTTGTATTCGTAGGTGGTGTGGTATTCGGTGTCATGAGTTCAGTGGTAATACTAGCATTCCAAAAATTTAATCCCGCACTGATGTGCAGTTAACTTTACCTAGTTCTGCTTAATTGTTTTAATTTTGGATCTAAGTTTAATAATTATTTATCTGATGGTAACCAATTAAAAGTCTAAGATAAGACCCTATCTTAGACCTTAAATAATGGTGAAGAAAAACATTGAAACACCCTGTGAAAAAACTTACATCTTTTTAGTAAAACAGGTGATAGACATAATTATAGTACAAGAAATAGGGATCTATTAGTTCAACCAGGTTTCAGACTGGCTAAAGTGGACTCATCTTTCATGGGGTACTGTTTAAAATTTTACAATAAAATTCCTCCCCACATACTTCAACTGAATGAGACGAAATTTTGGTCTTGTGTAAAACACACACTATGCAGGCAGGCATATTATTATAAGTTGGGGGATTACATAACTGATAAAATGCTTGGCTCAATGCTGGTCCTGCTCCACAACCACGATTTTACAATCTTGATGGTTTTACAATCTTCAGCAGCTCCAACAGTATTTTCAAATGTTAATCAATTAGTAACGAATTGATTGAAGATTTTAAGACCATCTTTGCATTGTGTAAAATCAATCTTCTTTGTATTATAATATAATTGCAGAGCACAGGTGTGAGTACTATGTACTAAAGAGCTACCATTTACCGAATACGTCTTTTATTGACTTGAATGTGCCCTGGCGGCTGTGAGTATGTCATGCTCACTCAGATGTCTCGCTGATGGTGGCGCGTGTGTTGGATCATTTAGCTCCCTTCAAAATGGTTGAGCTGAATGGTGCTGATCCATGCGTCATGTTCGTGAGGCGCCGTCAGTTGGGACTGGTCAACTCTTAGCAGCCATGGCTGATTTTAATTTTTGAATTGTTATTTGTTTTATCTTTTTATTACGGACGCTTCTAACGCGCACTTATAATTTCAACATGAATGATGTAACCAATATTTTCTAACAACTTATTTTATTTAAAAGAGTGTCCGTGGAGTTTCTTCCCCGTTCTTCTCCATAGGTACCTACTAAGCTTTGGAATGGGCAACTAGCTTCATATTTCTGACTGACTGATTCCTTGACAATTCAAAAGTGCCTGTAAATGGTTTAATTGAAATAAATGCTTTAAGTTTGAGTTTGAGTTTGATTCGTCTCGACACATATGTGGCACCCGCAACTGACAACACCGCGATAGGCACTTTGGGGTCTCGTCAATTAGCGCGTCTGTGTGAGTGTGCCCTTTCGAACGTACTGTCGATATTTGTACTGTGGTATTACGACTGAGTACTCAGATTAAAAAATATTCCTGAATAGAATATTTCTGTTTTTATATTGCTAACATTGTCCACGCATCCCACCACACAACTAAGTCTTGTTTTATGAGTAATATTGTAAATGTTAGTAATTTATACAAAAAAACTCGCCCGACTACAAAGCTAACTAGAGTTAGGTATTACAAAAAACATAATGCCATCAAGATACATCCAGACTTTAACAAGGCACTCTGTTATTAAATCATAACCGCCTGTAATTCGATTTTTGAATAAAAATTCTAAATTCCAGTAGTTCGAAATTCTGAGAATCACTTTTGTCGAAACGTTATTATAGAAAATAAAATTTCGTCGTATAGCTAGGCTAACTAGGTACGGTTCTGAGGTATTTTTGACTATTTTAAATGAATTAAAAACATAATCACTGATTAAAATGTAAATTTTCTCGCCATTAATAGGGAATATGCATATATTTTTTTTTTTACTAAGTATATCATTTTAAGACAGTAATATAAACACAAGAAAAGTAATAATCAAAGTTAAATTCAACTACTGTTTGTTGCTCTAAAAAATTATGAAAATTCAACAGTTTTCTACTACTAGTTCAAACGTCCGTTTCTGTCACTGTGACGATTTGATATTATTTGCCATGTTACTGTTTAGTTTACATCTGTTTAGCCCCAAATCATATAAATTAAATATTTTTTTGTGCAGATATCGCACTTACTAACTAACCTTAATGAGATTTCAAGCACATTGCAAAAAATTGATTTGTATTCACATAGTTTTTTACGTCACTCACACTCACATTTTCGAAAGCGACACGTTTGCGAGCCGTTCCACGAACAAAACACAACATAAAATAATAAATTGTAAAATATGTAATGCACTAAAAAATTAAAAACAGATTTTGTTTCTTGACAGAAACAAACTTAACCTTTAAAAGCTGTCTATACATACAAATCTTCCGTTAACTTGTCTTAACTTGTCGCAGAAACCAACATTAAGACTCGATTTTAGTGGTTCTTTGATGAAATGTCTACTTAAATAATGGAAATACGTGCATATTCGTCCGATAGCATCGAATCGTAAATCCGCAATCAAAGATTAACGTCCACGTTAAAATTTACCGACGATTTGCGATTGTTGGATTGCACCACATTATTAACTTTAGCAATTGCAGGCACTGATTAGAGGTCCGCTGGCCAGCTTTGCTGGTTCCCCTCTTATTTGAGTCTGTGACCGCATAATCAGTCCTTCTCTGATGACAGTTAGCCTGTCCACGTACAGACTTTGATGTCGTGCAATAGCTTTGGTTTGTGACTGGTGTGTTGTTAGTTTCAAGTTCTTATTGCCAGGCGAATTGCGAAAGTAGAACGAAGTGATTGTCCCCCTGTCATTGGACGGATTGGGATCGCTTTTGCGAATGTACTCTGATTCGGGTGAGATGTTTCACAAGCCTAAGCTTTATTGCAGCATGTAAAACACTGGATGGCAAAAGAATGAAAGTTTTTTTTCAAGAAAAAAAACAAAACAAAACAAATTTTAGAACAAACTAAGTTTTTTTTTTGTTGAGAAATACTTTCTTGCTTTAAGTTTGACAATAAAGAATACAGTTTCAAATTACACAGAGTTCAGTTACATTTATAAATAGTATAAAATGGTTCCTAAGTATTCCTATTTAGCCTGTTGTTTCCGGTTTCTAATTTACTATTTCTCGCGAATTGGGAGCGTTTGAAACTCAATAAGTTAAGTGATTGGGCTGCAGAACCTAAGTGTGTATCGATATCATGATGGACAAATTCCTAGGAATGTTATAGCGAGAGGCAACATTCTAAGAAGAAGAAAATAATCATTAAAAGTTGTAGATCTGATCTTCATAGTCTTTTCATTTAATTATGTCGAATAAAAAATGTGAAGAACTACTACAAGCCTATGGGGAGGTTGTCCAGCAGTGGTCGTATTATAAGAGGAGGTCAATGACTGCAAGTTTTCATTACTCTGAATGTTAAAACTATGTTTCTCTTTAAAATTAACCTCTTTTCTCTACTGAAAGAACAAGGCCGCGCGCACTTTGGATGCGTTTTCATAAGAATTTCACTCGTGCGTACACATATGAACGATCCCGACCTTCCAAGTACAAAGGGAGCGCGCAGACTGGGTGCGACTTAGTCGTACGTATAGTTCCGTCGTCCGAAAACGCTCCGAACCTGTTGGAATTTGTTCTATTTGACGGAGAAAAACGTATTCACAATTCGTACAACCATGGTCGTACGTGTACGCACGAGTAAAATTAGTACGAAAACGCATCCAAAGTTCGCGCGGCCTAACACGTTCGTAGCGCTGCCGCACTGCTTATTGGCTGAAATGGCCTACTGGGCTTCAGGTACCCGACAACTAATAATATCTCTGCAGTGTCGTGTGCTTTTCACACAAAACTGAACAGCACCCTCTTATTTATATTAATCTTTCGAAGTAATAATGACGAACCAAAAGGTCGCCCGATACATTGGTTAATAACAAATAAACGGAGGATCAGCGCCGTCGCCTTAATTATAGCAGACCTTTACGATCTCATAATGAGAATTACGACGCTGCTTACCTCGCGTATTTGACGGTAAATTATCCACTTTATGTGGCTGATCATGGCTGTATTAGGTAATATTATGATTAGCGAATTTATGGGAAAAGAATATTATGTTGCATCATGAGAATGTTGCGATAACTGGGCAGGTGAAGATAGTAGAGTAAAATAATAATTTGCTTCTCGATAACGAGTTTGCAGATTCGAACGTGGCTCCTTCAAATTAAACTTTTCACTTTATTCATGACAGACTGTTGATGAAAATTGTATTTTTTTAAATGTATTTTTAGGGTTATATACTTCAAAAGGAAAAAATGGAACCCTTATAGTTTAAGGGTTCCGTTTTTATTTTACTTTATTTGAAAGGTACACCAACGACCTATTCACTAGAAACATTAACATAATAAAATATAACATAAGCATTGATTTAAGGTGAATTTGTCAATTACAGGCGTCACTTACGGATTTTTTACTCGTAGTGAGGATAGAAAAATTAATTAGGAACAATGAAAAAAAACATTAAAACGTTAAGCAAAAAACAAAATCATAATCATAATTAGAATAAAAAATTATCAAAAATCAAAATTATCATTCGAATCAATAGAATCCAAATTAAAGTTAAAACATTAAGATTAAAATTAAAAAAAAAATTGAAATTTTTTTATTTAAAATTCAAAACGGTACGAGTGCAATAAGAGAATATTCCAAAATTGTTGAACAGGCAGGCACATGTGGCAAAAAACCAAAAAATTAAATACCTAGTAAAAATGAAATAGTAAAAAATAAAAAGTAGGTTATGAAATTATGATTCGTCGTTAATAGTTATAAGTTTTTTGCGAAACTGGGAAAAAGATTCTGTAAATATATCAATATTGTTGAAGATATCAATTTTATTATAATTAGCCATTAATCGATTCAAGGGGGCATTTCATTTCCTTTGCACCGTCCTCACCGAGAACCAACCTTGGTTGAGACCAAGGTTGGTTCTCGATGAGGACGGTGCAGTCCTTGATAATTATTCTTGCGCGGTCGCCTAGGATTTTATATTCATAATTATCTCTAGGATTTTTTTTTTTTTTTATAGCGAGATCTAACTGTTTCCTTTGCGTTTAGTAATCTAATAAGAGACCTAGAAAACCAAAATGGAAATTTGCCATTAGGTACTTTGGAGAGAGGAACACAATCATTTATAATACAACGAATATGTTCGTACAGCACATGCACCATAGCATCGACCTCAGGCAGTTCAGAAAATATTTTTATCCAATCTATATCTCTTAGTTTCAAATTAATCCACGCATAGTTAGCACGTTTGAAATTCTGTTTTGAGATTCTGGTGTTTATTAACTGAGCTTTTATACAGGATCACTCGTGAGTCTGTCTCTCCGTTTGTCCCAGTCAATTTGCTCCGACGGCAGTGTAACGTAAATAAATGAATTTTTAATATGGGGGTCACTTTTGGGAGGTAGATAAGAAAATAAAAATAAATGTTTTGCAATCTGTACCGTGTGACATATCAAATGAAAGGGCATAATGCAAGGGTCTCAAATAGATATATTTTGTTTATTTTTCTTTAAAGTGGAATTTTAATATTTTATAATTTAATTTACAACTAACTTTTATATATATTATGTACAAGAATGTAAAGAAAAACAAAATAAGAAAATAAAATAAAGTGCCCAATAGGCTGGCAGCGTTGCCACGTTGGATGGCAATGCTGATTCTTTGGCCTAAGATTGGCCAGCCCTCTGGTCACGTGAAGAGTCGATCAACCGCTTGGCGATGTCCCGAAATATTCGATGAGCACTCGGATCCCACGGCCCTAGTGTTTCAACCCCTAAAGGCTCAAAAATATAGCTACCAATAAGGTTGTTATATTTGCGCCATTTGAGGTTTTCTGCACCTGCAGCAGCTGCCCCACAGCTCGCCTTGCTAGGAAGATGGGATGGCGCAAGGGTGTCGACACAGGTTGCATCCACACCAAAGGCCTACCCAACTTCTAAGGCATAATGGTCATTTCGTCTGGCCTCTTCCCATCGTCGCCTGCCAAGCCATTAGGTTCTAAAACAGCTGGCACCCCGGCGGTGACAAGAACGCGACGGATGATGTCATTAATGCTTGCGTGCCGTGCCAAACGACCAGCGCTCTTGCTGCAGGAAAGGCCATGGTGTGCGAGGCGGTCGACTGTTTCACCGCATTGACAGCGATGTGGAGCCCCGCAAGGAGCGCCCAGACGCAGACTTGTAGCGAGCCGGAAAGTGGTGTCACCCAGCATAGTGCCTATGTTGGGTGACGGTAGCGCCTGAAACCAGAGGCCCGACTCCCATTCTCGCACATCCAATAGGCGGGCACGCTCAGCAGTATTTGTGGACGTATTAATGAGGTTATACCGTACCAACCTGCAGAGCGGCTCATCCCACTGTCTCTGGGAAGACGGGTTCTCGGGCTTCTCGGTATCCAGACAAGCCACTTTCCAGGCGTTCATCGCATCGGTCAAACACGGTACTTCAGAGTCAACCTGAGAAGCGGTTAAGATTTTTCTGGTTAACTTTTCGGTGCTGTGGACCGAGGACAGGAACGCCGGTAAACTTACACTAGAAATTTTGCGGACGCCGAGCCCAGCAAAGCGAATAGGTAGTGTGGCTTGCAGCCACGCGCGGTCGTCCATTGCCACATTTATAATATGATGTCATAGTACTTCGAATAATTTGATCAATTTTGTCTAAAAGGTGTTCCATAGATAGGAAGAGCGGAGAAAATACATAATATTTTGGACCGAAACAGCAGTATCTGATAAGGGTGACTGCTGAATGTAAGTTAATTTTAGAAAGTCTATCCGAAATATCGTTAAAATGTTTAATTTTTTTGTCAACGAAAGGTTAAAAACTGTCTTCTAAAATTGGGGAACCTAGGAGGTGCAGTGAACTTTTTTCCAAAGTTTTGATATCTGGGGTAATTGAATTGAATTCCTGAATGGTCAATTGTCTGTCAGTATTGTCACAAAGGTAAATTTCGCATTTTGAGAAGTTGAGGTCGAGGCCGAAAGTTTAAAGTTATTTCAGAAAATAGACGAAAATTGACAATTAATCACCTTACCTTATCTCCAAAACTACGGAGCCTAACATTTTGTAAAAAATACAGAAAATAGTTCTATACTTATAGATTACAGAAAAACCTATACCTAGGAAGGATGGTCTTAAAATAACATAGTAAATCCAATGACGTATTATATATAGACACGTCATAAACCAACATCTCGGCGCTTAAAAACGGCGAAAATACTAGATAGCTACTTATACGCGTGAAGAAAGGGAAAGAAAATATGACACCGTACGGGGTGCCTGTTGCTAGAGGGAGATAAAACAAACGTAGTGTCGCGCGACAGGTTGGTGCGTAACTAAGCGCGATGTGGCCAATTGGCTTCATTTCATGTTGTCATTTTAGAGTGCGGACAACGTATCTATAGTTTTATATATCATTGAGTAAATCTCTCAATATTGTGCGTAGTCTGACACGCACTTGGCCGTTTTTTTTTGGATAATCTGATACATGTACCAGATTACCCAAAAAAAAAACGGCCATGTTCTCTTTTACTAGGAAAGAGAACATCGTGAAAAAGCCTACAGATATAAAAATGGCATAAATTCGCCTACGAACCGTGAGCGAGCGTTGCGATCTCCTTCTTTCTTTATATGGGAGGTAAAATGTTGTTTATTTATATGATATCCGTATTTTGGGCTCTTGGTGTGTGCCTATTTATAGGCAGCCAATTACAAGGCGTTCCCTGTCATGGTTCCGACTATGAATAATTAAGTGTTTCGGTGGTGTCATCAAAGGTGACATACCAAGATATTGAATATTATGTATAGGCACTTTAAGTTATCATATTATGTAAGTCACACATAATGCAAATAAGCAATCTGTTTGAAAAGCATGCGTATATATAGGCCTATACCGTCCTGTTAATTAATTTAAGAGGTTGTTATGAGGGCCCCCTGTTTAGGCTATTTAGCTAATCAAAAGTCATTTATTCAAATAAGGCTGAGAATCAGCACTTTTTGAACGTCAAAATTACAGGAGACAGTCTCCCGAAACGCCCGCCCTTCACACCTCTTCCTAGTGCTTAAGCTGGGAAGAAGAAGTGGCGCAACAAACTGCCCCGCAGCACAGCTGTCTGTTCAGTTAGAAAAACTTGATTCTATACAATAGTAAGTAGGTAATTAACATTACAAAATACAAAACTTTAAATTAATTTTATTTGCCACATGTCAGCTAGCACACGCCAATAAACCAACAAAAGCATTGAAAAATATACTCAAGCAGAAATAAAAATAAAAACCGTCCAAGTGCATGTCGGACCACGCACATTGAAGGGTTCCGTAGTTGGGATGAATTTATCCCAAGAACAAACTTAACATTGTAGTTGAAAAACATTTTCTCCCATACGGAATGTCTGGGGAGATCATGTTTATCAAACTGCAAATTTAAGTTGGTCGATTATTACTCGTTAACCTATAAAGCCTACTTAGCTGTGATAGTTTTCCTTTTAATTTCGTTATACAGGGTTATTGGTAAAACAACTTTTAATATGGGACCAAACATGAAAAAGCGATAAAAAAACAGCATTTTGACGAAAATGTATGGAAAATGTATGGAACTCCAGATTTTTCTTTCCCGATTTAAGGCTTGGAACCAAAGTAAAAGTTGTTCATAATGATGAGTACAATGACCCCTTAAGAGGTTGTTGGTGTTTTACCAATAACCCTGTATATACAACTGTTGTGATTTTTTTCACAAATCCAAGTACAACCATTTAGCTGGCAGGGGGGGGACACTTGACTCTAACAAAAAATTTCTGTTAAAAGCTTAATATTTCGCAAGCGGATCCCTTAATCCAAAAATGGTTTTCACAAACTCACAATATTATTGAACGACCTTTCCAACAATACCCTATACCATGGGGTAGATGAGAAAAAAAAAATATCCGCACTTTACGTGTAGGGGAGGTACCTACCTTAAAAAAAAAAAAAACTTGATTTTATTTTACCACTTTGTCGGCGTGATTAATATGTAGGTATACATAAAATATGCCAAATTACAGCTTTCTAGTACTAACCGTCTCTGAGTTAAGCCGCGGACAGACAGACGGAGATGGCGAAACTATAAGGGTTCCTTGTTTACTACGGAACCCTAAAAACGTAAACGGAACTTAATACCTAAATAAAAACCTCCAGGCATAAAGGGCGTGCCTGCTTACATATGTAATGTTGGATCATGTTTAGCGTACCTTATTGTTAATAAAACTGCACTGTCCATAAAACATAAGACCCGTATTTCTCAATATTCAGGTTAGAAAGATGTACCTATAGCTAACAATATCAATACAGCGTGTAACAAAAACCTTGTCCTATCCATGAGGGTGTTTTTAAGAATCATACTGAGAGTCTATGTGTGTGGTAATTTTCTGGAAAAAATAAAAAAGAATCGCCGCGTTTTTTTTAACACGCTTTTATTAGGTCGACCTGTATGTATGTAACTATGTAATCAAATCTAAGAAAACTAATTTAACCATCTTCTAAAGATCGTAGCGTTATGAAAATTGGCAATTGTATGTGATTTTGATGACAATATAATAACATGGTACTGTCGAGCTGATCTGATGATGGAACCAGAAGATATGAACTGGAACTTCATGATGGATGATCGTATCATAGCCGTGTTTGGACTTGTTAGAAAGGTCTTGTAAAGGTGCACGTAAAAGCGTGTTTTCTAGTTTTTTTAAAACTATTAATTTATTTTCAATGGGGAATGTTACCGGGTTATTTTAATCGGGCGCGGGAGGCCGTCGTTTCGCGGGTGTCCACAAGTCATAACTTAAAATTTACCAATTTTTTATGGAATTGGGATCATTTTGGTACCAAACACGTGAATTTTAATAATAATAAGTTTATTTATTACTTTTTGGGTATATTATTGCAGTATGTATGTGCCCTTTTCGGATCGGACAGGCTATTTGTAACACATTGTATAACAAATTATATACATTTCGTTAGGATACGCCACGGTACGTTATGAGACAATTCCCCATACAAAAAGTTACTCCTATGTATTGACCATTTAAAGATTAATTATTACAAAAGTGGAGGGCAGCAGACACTATAATAAATGTAGGTACCTCTGTTTAACCTAAACCCTTCAATGATCACACGGGTGTCGGCCATATTAAGGAATTATGTTAAAACCCGTTCAAACGTGGGCGTCTAAAAATAGGGTAACCACTTACCGTAGTTATAAGTCAATGGTACTAAATATTATAATTTTAGCCTTCCTCCTGTAAAACTATCCTAGGCAGAAGAGGGTCCATGTCAGACGCAGGTGCTGAAAAAAGGGTCACAGCTCATTATTTACCCTTGTAAGTAGATAATTAATTTATAATGTGGGTAAGCCACCTGCTGTTAAAACATGGCGGCTTTTAGATACATTGTTGTGTAGATACACTAGTTTATGATAGAAAAACAGATAGGATGAGCGGTACTTTGTAGTTTTTATTAGATCAGTTTTGTAGGAAGTTGTATTTCGATTATGGTGTAATCAGCGAAATCTTCTTAAACCAAGCATAACAGTGGTTTCTCGAGAAAATCTTCTCACAAGATATAAAAATCTCATTATTTTAAATAAATAGATTTAAAAACTTTGACCTTCTGTCTCGTGACAACCCTAGATTTGAACAATACTGTATATATGTACAATCGGCCAAAGTTCCGCATGCTCACCTTAAAGGCGATAATCGCATAGCACGACTCACGACTCGATCGCACAATGCACGAGTTTTGACCAATAGGATGCACAAAGCGTATTTTAGTGGTGTTCGTATTAGTATAATCATGTATAGAATGTGTGACACTCACACTAGGAGCGTACTATGCTCACTTGTTTCTGCTAAGAGACGAGTTTTTAATGGGCACGGCCAGCGCGGCGCGGCGGCGGCGTGAGCTCTTTGTTATTGAATTGAATTGTTATTTTATTATTGACAAGAATTAATTTTAGTACTCATATCTTCTGTTTGTTTGGTTTAGAAAATGTATTATTGATATTGCAGTATTTACAAAAATAATTTGTAATAACTAATAAACTACAATTTATATGTATTAATCCACTTTAATATTTTCCTCTCTCTATCGGGTCTATAGATATAGGTTATTTATGAACACTTTCACTGCCTCTCCAATTTTCACCATATCCTATGTGATGCCGCATGCCGCAGCAACCGCACCATATTCCCTTCACAATAAGATGAGACATTGAAACGAACCGTTTTATTACAGTCCGTTCCACCGATTTTGACTTCTATTCCGTAGGCTTATGGATGGCATTAAAGGCAAAAAAGTGGTTACAATACCAACTGTTTACTGCAGCTGCCATTTGTCATGCCACCAACACAATAGCATTCAAAATCGATTGAACGGACATTTATGGTTTGTTTACCTTTTATCTCACGGCTCCCTGAATACGTTAGGTATAGGTGCGTTGACCGGCACTGCATGAAGGTATCAAATGTTTATATTGAAATTTTTTGTGTTTAATCGACTTTATTAAAAGTAAATAACTATCTAAATTTCTATGTGTTTGTTTATACTTGGGAAATTTGGGAATACTTGAAAATTACAGTAATATTTGAACCAATACTCTGCGCAGTTCATACAATGTTATCAGAGCTTTTTGTTTGTAGCTAACGCAACTCTTGCAACTGAAATAAAAATAAGTTCATTATCTAAGACCCATTGTTATTTAGTGGGAATGTCTGGAAATTCGGTTAAACAATAGAGGACGGCTTAATACAAGGGCCATACGTTTTTTTATTACCTTAGGATTATCTCAAATGTTTTGCAGTTGTTTCCTTGTATTTGGTTTAATACTTTTAACAGTAGGTAATTGTAATATTACCTTTTATTCATTAAAATAATACAGGGTGAAATTGAATTCATGGGCATCCTTTTAAGGGGTCATTGTACTCATCATTATGAACAACTTCAACTATGAGACCATACCTGAAATCGCGAAAAAAAAATCAGCTGTTCCCTACATTTATGTTTGCATAACTCGACAAAATGTAGGGAACAGCAATTTTTTTTTCTCGATTTCATATTTGTTCCCATAGTCAAAGTTGTTCATAATGACGAGTACAATGACCCCTTAAGAGGATACCCATGAATTAAATTTCAGCCTGTATAACGAACAAGGTATCGTTGCAATTAAAATGCCCAGGCATGCCGTGCAGGATGAGCACTTTAAGACTGGATTATAATCAAACCAACACTTTACTCTTTTATAATTCATGCTCTAGTCAAAGTTTGACAATTCATGATTTTAAGCGAAATCAACGCTACAGGCGCGTTACCGGCATTGCATGTCAAGTTTTTTTTTGAAAAATCTAACAATGATTCAGTTCCTACGCCACTTTAAAATTCAGAAGCTTATCAAGTAATTAAACTAAACTATAATTTGTGCCTTGGCAGCAGTGAGAGTGAAAGGATTGAAATAAAATGTTGGGTACTAGTGAAATATATATTTTTAGTTTGTGTTCATTTAACATTATGCAGGATTAAAGATTTATTTAGGTTGATATTTAAATCTTATCTGTATAATAAAAGATGTATAGTAAGTGCTTTTTGTATGAAACTATCGGCTGTAATCTCAGTGTGAAAAAATAAACAGTTAGTTAAAATCTACTTGAGAACAATTTTAAGGATTTGCTGTTGTAGAAAAAAAAACAATATAAGTAACTTAATTTATTTTTAATAGACTTTTTCAAAACATTAAAGATTCATCCAGAAATTAACATATTATAACAAAAAATTACACAGAAATTATCATCAAAATGCAAAATATTATAAGCGAAAAGATTCTTACTCATAATATCATTTATAGACTGTATTTATCTACACTTATATCGTAAAGTTCAAAATATGAAATCAACACAACAATGACAAACAGACAACACAACAACAACAGGCAAAAAGCCTGTCAGTAAATAAGATTAGGAGAATATTGCTCGTGCAGTTCTAATGAAATTGAAAAGTTTTAAGATTAGTACAATTTAAGAATCTTAATAATTTTTATAATTTGCAATAATTACATTACACTATAGACTAGGTTTATCAAGCAAATGAGATCAATTATTTATGAGGTGGACGGATATGATGACACTACTGAATATGTAAAATAACAAACTAACGAGATCGGGGCTTACGACAACATTGATTGTAAATAAAACAACAAATCCACCAATAAAGGCAACATGACACTAAATTGACATCAATAATTTTACAAGAAGACTTCAAACTCGTTGGCAATATTTTAAACTATGATTACGGTCTACAGTCTACCCTGTGACATTAATCAACGAAGTAATATAATACAAATTGGAATAATAAAAATAAACCTAATAAAAATAGCTATACAGGGTTATTTGCAAGCCGCCGGAGTCGCGGGTTGTTCGAAAGAGATACCATGGCCCTGGCACAGGCAACTGAAGGAACACGGGTGGGTTTTAGTCAGTAAAAGTTTGACACGACCTTCCGCTCCGCCCAGAGCGGGAGAAGTCATTTGATGATAAAACACTAATAAGCTCGTAGGACTATAATACTAACATCATAAATAACAACTTGTGTTGTATGACTTTTAATAATTCATAAAAAAATAATTTCATAATACAATTAAAAATATTTATTTTGATCGCTCTAAATTTGAACAACTACGCGGTACCAAAATATGTAAGTAGTTAAATAAACAAACAGTGCGTTGCGAATGCAGGGTCGCAGCGGTACTTACTACAAAATACAGATCTAAAAAGTGTTATTACAAATATTACAACAAAAACTTGAAAGTTTACTTTTGGTATTCTAAAAAGTCATAGATCAAAAGTGGTTGTACTAATATAGTCCTACCAGGTGTTAGAAAAATAACCCTGTATAATGTAATTATACAGTATGTTAATTAACGAAAGGCGTTCCCGTTAACCCGCAATAGTATAGCGTCCACATGCTACCAAAATATGACCATTCGAAAATTCACGAAAAAAAATCTGCTGTTCATTACATTTATGTTCGCATACCTAGCTTAACAAAATGTAGGGAGCAGCTGATTTTTTTTCGCGAATTTTTAAATGGTAATATTAATTGTAGCATGTTTGGACTATTGCGGGTTAACGGGAACGCCTTTCGTTAATTAACATAGTGCATGTTAAAAATTATATTAACTTAATATTTCGTCGCTGCTCCTCCCGCATCTATCACAGCATCGCAACGGCTACGCATGGACCTAGCCAGGACTTCGCACAAATTCGAACCTCTGAATGTGTCCCAAACTTGTTCGCAATGTGTGACAAGTGCTTCCTTCGTTCTTTCTGCTCTACTATCCAATCTCTGGACCATTAAACCCCACAAATTTTCAATGGGGTTTAAGTCTGGCGATCGGGAGGGCCATGGCACTGTTTTAATTTGTGGTTGCCCTCACAACCACTCTTGAACAACCCGCGCACGGTGTATCGGGCAATTGTCCCGGAAAAAATAAAATTCTGGCACGTCCAGTTGTGGATACACCGTGCGCACTGTGGGTACCATGATGGTTTGTAGCACCTCTAAATACGTTTGGCCGTTTGCCCTCCCTGGTATAAAAGCGAGCTCGCCTGGTCCAGCAGCACTCATCCAGCCCCACATGTTCACTACAATTCTTCCCGATTCTGCATTTGGGTTCACATTTCGAGGTTCGTATCTTGTGTTATCTACACGCCATAAATTCCGACGACCTTGTTGGCTAGACCTAAAGCACTTTTCATCAGAAAATATGGCGTAAGAGAAATCGAAGTCCCTGTAGTCACGAGCGAATCGCACGCGAGCAGCTTTCTGCTCCTGCGTCAAAATATATTTTTTTGCGGGACGTCTGTGATGGACTCCAGCTCGATGCAACTCGTTTCTAATAGTTTGCATCGAAACTTCGTATTCTTGTGCGAAACTGCGAGTGGGTGTGAACGGGTTCTCTTCATACGTGGCTATCATATTATTTAACTCGTTTTCGTTTATAGCCCGGGGTCGAGGTGCACGAACGCGTTCTGTAATTTCTCCTTCTTCATATCTTCGCACCCAGCGGCGCACCGTTGTTCTCTAACGAAAAAAAAAAAAAAAAACAATCAGCATCGATTTTTTACATAATATAGGAACTAAGTATAATAATACGAGTACACTACAAAAGTCTTATTCAAAGGGCACAACTAGTACACTATAAATAAAAATTATAAGTATTGAAATACTTAAGGTGTGCATTTTGGTTGACTTCATGATAAATAAACTCTTAACTTTTCTATAACTAATTTAAGTAGTTATAACATTCATAACTATATTTTAAAATACAAGTTGTAAATGCAATAACTGAAAATCTCTTAAGGGGTCATTACTCATCATTATAAACAACTTTTACTATGAGAACCAAACCTGAAATCGCGATAAAAAAGCAGCTGGTCCATACATTTTGACGAGTTACGCGAACATAAATGTAGGGAACAGCTGTTTTTTTTTCGCGATTTCAGGTTTGGTCCCGTAGTAAAAGTTGTTCATAATGATTAGTACAATGACCCCTTAAGAGGTTTTCAGATATTGCAATTTACACCTCGTATACCTATGAGTAAGAAAAATGGCATAGCGTAAATTCCAACATTGTATGAAACTGTCCCAAGCAAATTTGTACTTTATCTCTACTATTTAAAAGTGTTTATCCCGTGCGGGCTGGCAACGTGGCATTTCTAAAGGTTTTTCGTGGTTAAATACCAACGATATAGTGCTTGGCCGAAAAAATAGTAAGTACTTGCTATTTTTCGGCCAGCCAAGCACTAAATCGTTGTTATTTAAAACTATGTGTGCTATTTTTTTAAAGTTTTTTTGGTAAGTATTTACGAGCACTACTAACAAAAATTTACATTATTGTCAATTACTTTCCATCTGCAGTATTATGATAAAATAAATGTTAAAAATAATTATAAAAAACAATTATCTTGTGCTTGGGCGAAAAAAAATTGTAGTTTGAAATATAATGATCAAGCCTCTAGAAATGCGACGAATGCGCTCTGGTTTTTCTAATTAAAATGCGGCAACGACGCTGTGAGATAAGGCACCATTGTTTAGGTTGTTTTGGTTTAGGATTTATTATCGGGTCATAAAAGGCTCCAACAACGTCTTTGAAAGCAAAAATAAATAAAAAGAACAATCTTATTTGAATGCATTACTATAAGTAGGTAATATCTTATGAGACTTTTAAAAAGAATCCATCTGAAAGTTATAATAATTTTATTATTTTTATATATAAATCTGCCTAGCCTTTTCCCAACTATGTTGGGGTCGGCTTCCAGTCTAACCGGATGCAGCTGAATACCAATATTTTTTAAATTGCAATATAAGGAAAAATGCAAACTATGAAATAATAATATTACTATCACTTTATTTATTTCTATATCTCTCCCTCTATCTGAATACAAAAACATAACTTACTTGCATGTTCAACTCCACTGCTATTTGGGATATATTTAACCCTTGTCTATGCAAAACAATAATTTGATTCCTTTCTTCCTGAATCAGGTTTCGGGTCGTCATGGTTGCACCACGTTAGTCACAGCCCACACACAATACACACACAGTCCAGGATACAAGCTAGGGTCAAGAAGAGGCTTTCGATCACAGTCCGGTATACAAGCAGAGGTCACAGTTAGGCAGGCAATCAGTCCGATAGAAATAAACAGGTCGTAAAATGAAATGGCGATAGGAATTTAAGGGAAGCGTCAACAATTAGCGAGAGCAAATTGGCACTGCCGCGCTCTAGCTAATGTTTGTTATTTTATGTTACTCGCTCATTACTCACACAAATGCATATTGTCTCTAATTGGGGGAAACTAGGAAGGGGTGTGGTTTGTCACTAGCTGCGCTCTCGCAGGAATATTTTCTTAAGTGAGTATGCTTAACTTGGGCCGATAGTACATAAGAAGACCGATGTAACAGATTATTACAATATCCCGACGCTAGCCGACGTTATCGAAATCAAATCCTTTATTCAATTTCCGATTGATCGAGGTAAAAGATTTACCTTTACGAAAAATGGTTACATAAGGAAACTTGTGGAGTTTCACGAGTTGGGTAAGACCCATGTCCCTTATTCATCGATGACTTTCTATTGGCTGATGAATGATTTTCGAAGCCTTAAACATGTAGCATTTGTAAGCATTAAGTTACGAAGTTTTTTACACGTTGTTTTCTCGTGTTTTTTTAAATTTTTATTAGTACTTATTTTGGTGGTGGAGGCCGGGTGAATTTGTATGGGAACTGCTCTATGGACCAATAGCGATGCGGTTTTTATATTTGTGTAGGAATACCTCATCGATACTCTTTTGCAAAATGGGCATCAACATCTGACCCGGGAATTTCAAGAAAAATATAGTTTATTTAGTCAAATACATGAGGTAACCCTACACAAATATCATAATTGTATCGCTATTGGTACAACTACCACTTTTGCCCAGTGTCCTTTATCTAAAAAAAGTTTAGTTTCAATAGAATAGAATAGAATATTTATTTATTTCAAGCAACTTGCATAAGTAATATGTAATATAAACATAATCTAAAATATTCCTATATTAAGTTATTAAGAAAATGCTCTATTTTCACATACGTTTTTCCAAATCATTAACACTACTCGTTTCTAAGATGTGATCTTCAGTATAAAATAATTAAATCGGTTATCGTCGCCTTAAGTTGCCCGCGACTTCGTCTGCCATCCAGGATGAAAAGTAGCCTATGTCCTTCTCCGGGTCCCAGGCTACCTATCTGTCAAATTTTATCCGAATCCGTTCTGCCGTTTTAAGCTTCGTGCAGACCAGCGCGACGCGACGCCGCGACGCGACTAGAACAACACAATTTCTAAGAAAACTTGACGGTATAACAATAGCCGGTGTCGCGTCGCGCTGGTCTGCACGAAACTTTAGTTAAACTTAAAAGTGTAACAAACAAACTCACTTTTACATTTATAATATTATATTATGAAGGATTTATTGCTGTTTGAGTATAGTTTTGAGCTGGCCCATGTCCGATTTTCAGGCCAAACGTGACTAAAAATCGGGCACTGGCTAGCGTGCACTAAAAAAAAAAGCGCCAAGCTCCTCCATTTCTTCCAACTTTAACCGATTTACAGAAACAGAACGTTTTATTTTTTAATATGGCAATTCTTTTTATTTAATTTGTGGTACAATCGGGCGTTATACTGGCTCTGATTAATTTATACCTACCATTATACCTTAAAACGACTTGTCAGCAAAGTGATCCTTTTTGAGATTGTACATATACGAGTAATCAGAGGATTAAAGTATTTTTACACTAAAAATTATTTATTTAAAAATTTGTATTTTTGTAAACTAGATATTATAACTTTTAAAAAGAAAGCTACAAATGCTTTTGGCCGTGGCTTCGTCCGCGGTGACGTCGGAAAATATCCCACGGGAACGTCCTACGGGGATAAAAAGTCCTGTGTCCTAATCCAGGTCTACCTGTTTGACACATTTCATCAAAATCTGTTTAGCCGTAAAGACGAGAAAGCGTAACACACAAACAAATAAACAAACTGACTTTCGCATTTATGTTTAATTTAAAATTTAAAATAGTTGCCAGCATTTTTAATTAATTCAAAGTACTTATCATCAAAGACTAATCTATGTAAAATATCTTTTCCGTATACTTAGATGTCCTGAAAATAATGTCGGCGCAAAATGGAAGGCTTTAATTAATTCCCGGATAATGACCCTCGGGATTTTGTGGGACATAATTAACTAAATCTTTATGTATACAGATGTAATTACATAGCTTATAATAAAGAGTAAACTAAATAAATTTAAGCACGTAACTAGTCTTAATTAGCAAGTTAATTTATATTAGGTAAATTATTCAAATGTTATTCAGCTGCATCCGGTTAGACTGGAAGCCGACCTCAACATAGTTGGGAAAAGGCTAGGCAGATTGATTCAAATGTTATTTGATATACATTATGACAGTAGTTTGGTCAGACTGAATTTATTTCTCTCATTTTTATATACGTAGGTAATTCTTTTACCCAATAAAAAAATCCATGTAAATTAGTCAGTAACTGTACAGCGGAAGTGTTTCCTCTACAAACCAAAATGGACGAAATACTGTAAGGTTTTATGCGATAAGCAACCTTATATTGTCGCCCCTGAACTGTCAAGCGGTCGATATAAAATAGGAAGTGTATAGAGTGCCGCTAGCGGCACTTTATCACTATCGGATAAAGTGCCGCTATTTGCGGCATAATAGTGGCGCTGCCTCGGCCCAGTTAAAGAGCCGTAAGCATTGCATTGTCACTGTCACTTGTTATTTCGTTTGATTGTTGAGGTTAGTTGGCTGCCCTTTGTATCGATTGATCGTATTTGTTTCAGATAATTATATCAAAAGTCACTACAATGACTGCATTTACGAAAAATTAAGTAGCAAATGAAAATGGCTGAAAGGTAGGTTAGGTTAGGTTATAGCTGTGACCACACAGCGGCAGCGGCCGGCGAGTGCCAAGTTCCGTTTAGGCACAAGTAATGTTTTGGGAATGTCGTGTTTTACAGCGAATTAACCTCAACAATCGAACAATACTACAAATGACAGTGACTCGGTGACAGTGACAATGCAATTGTTACGGCACTTTAGCCGGGCTAAGGCAGCGATACTATTATGCCGCTAGCGGCACTATATACACTGCCTATAAAATATAAAATTTATAAATTAATTCTTAAACATAATATAATTATCAAGGTTGTACGGCAAATAAGTGTTTTTCTTAATATGCGGTACCGTACACGTGCGGAGTGTCTTCACAGTACCTACTCCGCTAGACCCTTAAGCTTCGTGCAGACCAGCGCGACGCGACAGCGCGACGCGACACCGGCTATTGTTATACCGTCAAGTTTTCTTAGAAATTGTATTGTTCGAGTCGCGTCGCGGCGTCGCGTCGCGCTGGTCTGCACGAGTGCGACTGTGTGCGTGCGTAGATTTGTAATGTGACCACATTTTTCTCCCACAATCAGTATAACTAATATAAATAAACAATGTTTTATACAAATTAAAAATTAAATAAAATTGTGTATGTATTATGATTATAACATAATATTCTAATTAGGGTATTTGGTGGTGTGCGTTAAGAGGAAAGAAAGAAAAATAAGTTTATTTGTCACAGCAAAACATGCATAAAAAAAGATAGTAAACTCGAGTAGATCAAGAAAATAAAACACAATAGATTTAAATTTAATCACGAGGCCACAACAGAAATAGTCGGCAGCTGCTGGCACGTCATGACTGTGACAAGAAGGCTTTCACTTGATGTCTCAGCATGATGCTGTGCTATGGGAACCCACAGCATAGCGCTGATTTTCAGTGGTCACCCGAAAAAGACGTACGGGAACTAAGTCAGGTTTGACAAGAATTGTGACAAAAAAGAATTGTTGCTATGAATAGTCAACAGTTCACCCAACCACACGGACATGGGTACTTAAGCTACTTTTCAAGGAATTGATGTACCTACCTATCGACCGTAGCAATTAACATTGTCGGATCTACATTTTTGCGATTTTTATTTTATTGCATTAATGGTGTTAGAATAAAAAAAAAAAAAAAAAAAAATTGTAAAGCTTTGTGCAGACTAGCGCGACGCGACAGCGCGACGCGACACTGGTTATTGTTATACCGTCAAGTTTTCTTAGAAATTGTATTGTACGAGTCGCGTCGCGCCGTCGCGTCGCGCTGGTCTGTACGAACCTTAAGACCTTTAATGCAATAAAATAAAAATCGCAAAAATGTAGATCCGGCAATGTTAATTGCTACGGTCGCTATTTAGATTATTCTTAAGTGAGGCTAACATAAAAACATATTTTTAAACTCGCTGGTATCCAGAAATCCAGCAATAAGTTACCTGGATTATTTAAACTCCGAACTAAACTTTAACTTCCTTGTTAATCCTTTTACTCAGAAGATGCCTTATCGTAACGAATGGCATCTGTCTACCTCACAGAAATCGAAATAGTTTATTTCGTTTTTTGTGGTTTACCTCCTAAACTTTATTTTTTATGTGAACAAGACGAATGAAACGAAAAACGACGATTGACCTCTTTCTCGAAGTGGAACCTACCTAACTGGACCTGGATAATCGTCCACAAGTTCGAGTGTAGAGTCTCCGATCTTCATGAGGGTGGGTGTTACATGGGCATTCGATATGACCTTCGATTTATCCATGTTCATTTTAAGACCCACTCTTTCGGAAGCTCTACTGAGGTCATCGACCATTGTACTGAGGTCATCCATAGTCTCAGCCATGACTACTATATCGTCGACAAACCAAATGTGAGTGATGTAATTGATCGTTTACCAAATGGAATCGAAGCGATTGACAATATTAGGTACTGCAATTGCAATTGATCTTTTCGGGGACCCTTAATAAGTGTGTTGATTATGACAATAATAGCCTCGCAGTCAGCAAGGTGGTACCCGGGCTAACTGCCCCCGGTTGCGACAGACATACTTTAAGTATCGCTACTCGTAGAGGCAATTTTTTCAACCTTATGTCCTATAACTTTACGATCTATGAAAATTTTAAGAGCTCCACATAAAAATCTTGTTGGTATCAGCAATAAGTCTTATAGGTACAATATAGGAGTAGAATTCGAGGGGTGAATCAGAGGAGCAAAGATAACATCTTTCATTAATAGTTAAGTGGTTCTTTGTTATGTGCACGTCATTAATCATTAATAAATCGCCAACAGACTGAGCAACGGGAGAAAGTTCAAGGGAGACAACGCACTAGGCAGTTACGCCGCCGCCGCCGCGGCTGTCATTTAAAGTAACTTTTTACAGATATTTAACGATTTTCCTGTAATCCATGGAAGACATCCACAATTTATCCTCGAAGTTCTTAATTACCTAACCTAAATCTGGAACCAAATAAGCAATGAATCGGTTTAGATTTTAACTAAATTTGGGGGTACGAAAAGAAAGGCACGCATCGATTAAAAAAAATGAGCCGTCACGGGACGCCTGGCAGATGTGAAACATCGACATTATTTTGTAAAAGTAATATGCAGAAAAGAACAGATCGTGATAGGAACAAAAAAATTTCATAATGATAAAATAAAATATTACGATTTTTTTTCCAGATAACGATGACTATTTATTGAATAAACATTTATTTTCATTAAATACACACCGTACACACTACTGCATATAGACTGTAATTATATACCATCATAGCGTGGGGACGTGTCGCCACGGCATGCGTCACCACGCCAGAAATCGTTTTTACGTGCGGCTATAGATGTATCACATCAAAAACAGCCTTTTTAAGTTGTCCGAAATCTCAAAAAATATTTGTAACGCTTATAATGAACAAGAAAACTGGCACGTACTGACATTCGGACGCGACCGTCCGAATGTCAGTACGTGCCAGTTTTCTTGTCTAGTTCGATAAAACTGAAGGGAAAACTACTAGCTAGTAATTAATCTCGCTAGAGTATACCTTTCTTATTTTTAAATTATCTTTAGTTCGGTTACATATCACAGTTAAAACTGGCTCTTGCCTTTAGGTAATTTGATAGTAAAGAGCAAATTTTTGACTTAAGAGGCTTACAACAGCTAAAGCGCGGTCACTGTCGGACTGCATAGAAATGAAAGAGAAGCGCGATGACACGACGCAGGTAATTTATTGCAAAATATGAAGCAGTTAGCGATTTACAGAAAATCTATTGATTGGACTGGAAAAATAAAACACTATTATGCTAATATGTAGCTTGTAGAATAATCTGACAAAAAATCAGAATGATTGCATGTAAATTAATATGATTTTTAATCGTTAAAAGAAATTTTTAGAGGTATCTTTCTATCTTATCAAATTAGTTGTATTATGTTTTCAACACACTATCATACTAGCATATATCCTGAAGAATATCATATATTTTTCTGATTTTGTTTACTGCAGTGGATCATATTCTTTTAGGCATTATAAAACATGCGTTTAGGCACGTTTAGGTCCTGTAGTCCCCTTAAGTGTTGATCGTCCTTTATTATTAGCCAAGTAATAACAAGACAGATGTTATGTGTGTTTGTCTCTGGCTAGATCATATGATTTTTTTTTTCCGTTTGTTAGCATTAAAAAGGTTGATTAAATTATGAATCTAACTAAAAAAAAACGAGCAAGCCTTACAGTAGTCACTGTGATGTGTAACAACGTACATCTCACCTTGGTAATAAGGAAAATTAAAGGGTCATGGTCGTTTCTCATGGCCAACTAGCACCGCGCGCGCTCATTGGTCAAATTAAATAGCGCGCGCTCATTGGTCAAATTAAATAGCACGCGCTTCTCCGGTTTCCTGTGACACACTTCCGTCCGATTTCACGAAATCAATCCCACAGATTTGATTATTTAGATGTTGTTAGATTTTTATTGCAGGAAAGTGAGAGAAAAGACAATACACATAATAAAAAATACTGAATCAAAACTGAAGTAAAATAAAAATTATTTATATTAACATACCAGCAGTGCTATTCTGTAACCATCTCACCGTGAAAACTTAGGTGAAGTGAGCTGTCATTCCACAGGGATTGACACTATTGACAGCTCACTTCACCCAAGTTTTCACGGTGAGATGGTTACAGAATAGCATGGCTGGCTACAACACAACCGCCTGTGCGGATTTAATTCCTAGTGCGTTCAATGTTTCAGACGTGAATTAGTAATGCAGTTTTGTTCATGTTTCTTAGAATTACAAAAATTTATCGTTATTCAATCGTTTTTGTATGTCTTTCTCCGTTTTCAAATCAAAATTGGATGTAAGAAAGTTGTAATCAAATTACGTTTGAATTTCAAAGGTAATTTTAACTAGGAAGTTAACCTTTCCTTTCTATTAACCCGTCAAACGATCGCCTACTAGAGGGCGTTAGCAAGTAAGCGCTCAACGGTTTTCACGATTATTAACTTTTCGAGTGTTTTTTTCTTATGAACAATCGCCTTTTTATTCGACATTTGTCGAGTTACCTAGCTTTCGGCATTAAACATCTTCGTTAGTTACAAGTCATAGAAGGCTCATTTAAAACTGTAGTACTTACCAATTTCGTAGTTCGAGATTTCCGAGCCCAGAATTCGTCTGTTTCGTCAGAATGAAACATAGCCCATTTCCGTTTCAGTCACAAAAATGTTCGTGTGCATTTCACAGGGATTTAAAAAGAGGGGATAAATGCATCCCAACTACGAAACCCTTCATTATGCGTGGTCTGACTGTTTTTGTTAGGTTATACTGCTCAGAACTTGTGCACAACATGTTGTGAACAGAATACCGTCTTCACATGTAAATGGCATCCATGCGAAGCCGGGGCGGGTTGCTAGTAAGTAATACTTTGATCTACCATAACCCACAAAATAAATCTTACCGCAATAAAAAATATCTATATGTACTATCAAAGAAACTCATATCAAAGCAGTTTGAAAACAAAATCCCGTGGAGACGATGAACACATTTGCTTAACGCCCCTTTTTGCGTCGACCAATGAAACAAAAATATATAGTAATATTGTAATATTTTTCGTCGTTTTTGTTTTTTTGTTGTTCGTGTATTTTGTACGCTCTGTTAAAATTATCACTTCATCAAATCCAATTCTGGACGATAAATAATAATACCTTGGACATACCTCTTTGAGTTCCAGATTTAGTCAGTATTATATTAAAGTTCACCAGAATTTCGGAAGACAGTCTTCAATACACCTTAAAACTAAAAACTCTCATAAAACACAATAAGTGGGAAAAATAAACACCAATTTAATAGAAGTCCCGACAAGAGAGAAGTTGTGTAGGGTGGCCGTAGGATTGGAACTATTTGTGACAAAAGTGGCGTTCCGTGTCGCGTCCTCTGTAATATATGGGTGTCCATGAGCCACTGAAATGGATGGACCACACATTTTTGTCAATTGTGGGTGAAACGGGTAGGGGATGACCTGCGTATAAAGTTACCAATAGTTTACATACGACAATTTTTGTTCAATGATATCTAAACATGATGCCAACAAGGTGAGTAATTTTCTGCTTGGCTATTCATCCAATTAAAGTCAAAATTTAACGTGTGGTATTTAGATGATGGAACACTAGGAGGTGATGTAGACACAGTTTTGAAAGACTTACAAATTCTCGAACAGCAATTTAAATCTATTGGCTTGGACCTAAACCAATCAAATGTGAAATTTACCTTTCTGACATTACCGACAGACAATTGACCCTTGAGAAATTTAATGCGATAGACCCACGAATCAAAATTTTTGAAAATTGTTCACTGCACCTCCTAGGTTTTCCAATTTTAGAAGACAGCTTTTTTCCTTTCATCGACGAAAACATCAAAAACTTCAACGACATTTCGGACAGACTCCAAAATTAATTTACAGTCGGAATTCACCCTGATTAGATACGGTTGCTTTGGTCCAAATTCTACATATTTTCGTCACACCTGTTGGACAAAATTGACAATTATTCGCAGCACACTAACATCCATTTTAAATGTCGCCTTGGACGACCGAGCTTGGCTGCAAGCCACACTACCCATCCGTTTTGGTGGCCTCGGAGTCCTTAAAATTACCAGTCTTTATCTTTGGTCAACTGGACCCAGTCGAAATGGACCCGCGGGATCACTCAACCCAATAATATTTGGAATAGGTCGACTGGACCCACTGCCTAATTTCATTATTAGTACAGTCACGGAGTAAAGCCGAATCTTCTAGTTTTATTTTTATGACTTAAAATATACCAATATTATTCAATTAGGTATTTACACTTACGCACCACACTTATTCACTATCACTAGATTTTTTTTTACTGTAATAATACCTAAATTAAGTGCACGAGCACCGCTAATTTCCAGGTCAAGCAAATGGGGCTTTTTAATGATTACCTGCTTGGGTTAGACTATCTTAGGCCTGCTTCCTTGGAGTTTAGGGAAGCGCTTTTGTGCGTATGCTTCAGCCAATAATAAGTAAGGTCATAAATGCCGTTGTGGTTAAACGAATGGGCCAGATGTCTTAAAACGAATGGGCTTGCACCGGAAGCTCATGCATATCGTCAAACAAAGTGGGTTGCTAGCTCGGATACGTTTTCGGCACAACTGGTATGAGTTATGTATGACTTAGTGCAACTAATAATGATGTGCAAAGTAGCGCGGAAACGCGGTGTTGACCGAAGGAAAATCTCTTGGTTGAGTTGAGTAATTGAAGAGGATCAAAAGAAGAAGACGTAGGTATAATGTCCTTACGGCATCAAAATATCAAAGCGGCTGCCTGAAAGTAAGGAAAGAAAAAATAAGATCGACCACTCTGTAGGTGAACGGCGGCCAGATTAGTGTAGACCATTGCTTAGAAAAATTGAAATTTTAATCAAGTGAGACTGATTTTCAACTGACTTGCTTTTTAAATAATATTTTATGGATATATAAACGTTGAAACTACTCATTGTTGATATTTTTAGTTATTCAGAATGTTGATTTGTATAATTTTTGTATTCTATGCTGTAAATTTTATGTTTGTGATTTTTAAATAGGTAGTAACTAAGGATTATTTTTAAATTGCACTAAATAAGGTGTAAAGGTGACCAAACAAGACGTACTGAGGTGCTGAGTATTTGACTGATTTGAACTTTTTCAATGTGATTTATATACATGTTTGTAAATATAGCAGTATAGTTATTGTTGATTTATGCAACTACTACTCTGATTTGTATAATTTTATTCATGAATGTTCTTTTATCTGTGATTTTCATATTTGAATATTACATTTAGTTAATATTCTCATTATAAAAAGGTTGGTCTTGATTTTACTCACATGTACCTAATTTAAAAATACTTTAGATTTTGATTGAGAATAAACGTATAAACCTAATTGAATTGCGTTTTATTATATTTTGATCTAACCACACAAATAATAAAATATGGCGCTACCCTAATTAGATAGTAAACAATATTTTTGCATTACAAACTGTTACTAATTACAAATGCCCTCATAATCAGAGAGTTTATGAGAACAAAGAAGCCATACATACATTGTTTATCATTTCACTAACTGTTTACAACAATTATGAACTCATGACAAGTAATATTTGCCTTCGTTTGAAACTTTACCTGAAGTGTGTAAGAAAGATCTCTATTCTCGAAAGTTTTATAAATAGGTACATATAGGGTGAGTTAATTTGCGAAATTCGTAAGACCATAACTAAAACTATTTTTTTTGTTTTAAAAGAAGTAGCTTTTAATCACTTTATGAAAGAACAATCTACAATAAGACACGGAAAACAATCTTATTTACTTCCAAGTTAATTACTTTGCATAATCAGCATATAATGTTCCCACTGCTGGGACACGGGCCTCCTCTCCGTGAAAGGGAGTGGGCCGTAATCCACCACGCGGCCCCAATGCGTGTTGGTAGATGACACATGTCTTCGAATTTTTTGGTTCTAAGACATGCCGATTTCGTCACGATGATTTCCTTCGCCGTTTTGAGAGCAGTGGTGATGAAAATAATTTACACAGAGTAAAGCGCCTGTCATGGTTCGAACCCACGACCTACAACTCGTAAGGCGCCCGCTACCACTGGGCCACCACCGACCTAAATATAATTTAAGTAGTTAATTACTTAATCCTCTTTAATTTTCAGGAATTACTTCATCAATGTCAAATTCTATTTCCGTTTTTAATGATAGATCGCCCGATGACTTGTCCTGCTGGAAGCTCTTCCGGAAGGACGGGTTTGTGTCCTGCTGGAAGACTTCCGTGAGTCCTGCTAGCAGTACGCAGTTCGTATGAAATTTTCTATGGTCCTTGCAGCAGTACGGTAACCTTGACTTTAAACTTGCGCTCGTCAGAACTATTTAAACATTTGGCTAGTGCGTAAAATAAAAAAAAACTCATTTCTTTAAGTACTTACATATTTTTTGATAATAATAGCAGAGTATTCGTATTTGATAAATAACCAAGTATTATTGTTGGAGCACATTTATCTAATATTATTTATAGGAAAGAACCTATTAAAGGAACTAAAAATCTGTCACTTTTGTTTTATTAAGCAATTAAAAATTGTGCCTAGATAGGTAACAATTAATAAAAAAGGAACGAGTGACGATGTACTCAAAAAAAAAAACATGATTACGCTGGAACACCGAAATGTTGACGACTTCATGCGTTTTCAGTACCCGAGCGTTGAAATAAGTCGCGCGAGCGGGAGCGCGCTGACCCCGTGAATACTCATGCGCCATCGCCTGCTGATGGAAGGTCAGTTGTGTTTAAAAACCGTCTCTTATACAACGTGAAAGAGACAAAATTATTCTATATTATCGTACAAATTTGAAATTTTTACTGTATATCATTACGGTGCTGTGACCGAAAAAAGTTGCGGCCTTTCGGAATTACTTATATCCGGCAGGACTCCGGGCGATCTATCATTAATACAAGCAATTTTACCCTCTGAATACTATCTAAACTTGATCATTTACTAACTTACTTCATCAGTTATTGACCACTACTTAGCACCCGCTATTTCATTCGTTTTCTAGGGGAACTACTTCATGAGAACGGGTTAATGTTATATTGTTGTGTTAAGGCTCGTTCAGACCAACGCAACCCGACAGCGCGACACGACTCGAACAATACAGTTTCTAAGAAAACTTCACGGTATAAATGCTCGTACAGACCAGCGCGACGCGACGCCGCGCCGCCACACGAACAATACAATTTCTAAGAAAACTTGACGGTATAACAATAACCGGTGTCGCTTCGCGCTGTCGCGTCGCGCTGGTCTGCACGAAGCTTTACAATAACCGTTGTCGCGTCTCGCTGTCGCGTCGCGCTAGTCTGCACAAAGCTTTAAGCAGAATAGTTTATCCGCGGGGTAATTGCGTAACACACTTGACAGTTCAACAACATTCATTGCGTTATTTGCGTTGCTGAGCAGAAATATTTTTCGAACATTATGAAGCAATGGATTTGCAATATCCTTCAAAAATCAATCAAATTGTGATTGAAAGTGTATTACGCAATTAGAGTGCTGGTTTATAAGAATATCTTCGCGAACTTTGACTTAAGCATTACGTAGGGTGAGAAGACCGAGCGAAGCTAGCTCGACAATTTTAACACCCGCCTCGGAAAGGTTAGGTTTTGTTTTATGTTTTGAAACACAAATAGGAGTTACATATGCAAGAAAGCCCGTTTGGGCTTTCTTGCCAAAAAAAATTTCGAGCTCGTTTCGCTCGCTCTTGCATTCTACAATGTCATAGTTAAGCAACTATGACATTGTAGAATGCAAGAGCGAGCGAAACGAGCTCGAAAATTTTTGTACTAGATTCTCTTATTTTGTTAACCAACTTTTTTCTTCATATTTTTGTATATTTTATATTCCCATCGGAGTCACCGTGGTTCAAGTAAAGTTTTAAGTTAGTAAGACGAGTAAATCATTCAGGCTCTCGACAGCTTATTTGATTTGGGAGGGGGGGTCATGACCCCCCTGGGACCGTGCCTGCCGGCTAGGAACTAGCATAAACAGACCAGACTAACATTGAACTAAATCGTTGGCCAGGAAGGAAATGAGCCAAACTAGAATTCAGTTAGATTTCAAACGAAATTCGCAAACGACCGGAACCTACATGGAAACATACATTGATTGAAAAGTTTAACGTTCATTAATTGTTATTGCTTTGTAGCCAACACGGGTTAATTTAGTGAACAAATCTTTTTATTTTTCATTTATTTGGGATAAAAAATATTCACACTTTTCAGCTCTAAGCAAAAATACACGTCGAGTATTTTAATTAATCCCAGCCCTTCGGTTGCTTCTTTATAAAGAATCCCAACTTCAAAGTTACGCGTGAAAAACCTAGACCGATCTTTGCTGCCGCGCAGTCGGATAAAAAAAGGCTTTCTGAGGCTCTTTTTTAAGTTCCTGAACTACAGGAGCGAATCATGTGCCAGGAACAATATTAGATAGACCTTCAACCAGTTTCATAGGGTCAAGATTGTACAGTCGATTAACACTTTAGTTTTTAGAATCGTAATTAATTAAATAGGAAAAGAAGTTAAAGTTAAAGAATATTATATCTTAGCTAATATATGAAATGCTGAAACGTATAGTCTCCAAACCGTATTTCGGCTACGGCGGCCAATCTCAACGGAGACGAGCCTTTGGAGCGGGAGATTTTATAGTGCACCAGTGTGTACAAGGCACAGATGCACTCTCTCTTCCCTCACTCTCATAGTCCGATGGGACGGTAGTCCTCACCGGAGAGAGATCAGCCATGCTATTCTGTAAACATCTCACCGTGAAAACTTGGGTGAAGTGAGCTGTCAATAGTGTAAATCCCTGTGGAATGACAGCTCACTCCACGCTCACTTCACCTAAGTTTTCACGGTGAGATGGTTACAGAATAGCACTGCAGGTGTAGGGCCAACGGCTTAACGTGCTCTCCGAGGCACGGGGGTATCACACCGCCAAGTTCCAAACTCCGGGCTGTTACTAAGATTCGGAAAGCACGTTAAGCCGTTGGTCCCGGATGTCATTCGTCGATATTTGGCGGTCGTTACGGGTCGTCAGAAGCCCGAAAGTCTGACAACCAGTCTTACCAAGGGGTATCGTATTACCCAGCTACTGGGTTGTGGACGTCATATAGGCCGTCCCTCTATGTAAAATACTAGTATTCAGGTTAGACTGGAAGCCAACCCCAATATAGTTGGGAAAAGGCTAGGCAGATTTTGCTTCTATATGAAGTAATTACTCATTATTGAGTCGTTCAGACCAGCGCGACGCGACGGCGCGACGCGACTCGAACAATACAATTTCTAAGAAAACTTCACGGTATAACAATAACCGTTGTCGCGTCGCGCTGTCGCGTCGCGCTAGTCTGCACAAAGCTTTATGTAGTGCAACCTCTATACTCACTTCCCTCCTCGCCTTCCCTTCTCACCTCTATATTCACCTTTTATAACCAAACCGAAACCAGTTAGGTCCCAAAAAATAAAACTTCCGCGCGTAAAAAAATGTCAACGTAGTTTTTGGGGGCCAATATGCAAAAGGACACCCGACCTGAATCGGTACTTTTCATTTTATGCGCATATTTTATCAAGCAGGTCATGTGACTCGCGATTTTAGTTGTTACGGTTCACTGACCAACAGAAGCAATAAACCGGTGTACCGGGCTGAAACAGCTGTAGGCTGGATATACGGAAGTATTTAGCTTTAATCCGCCCGCGTAGTGCAGTTTGTTTTACGAAGCGCGTTTGAGTGTATCGCGGATCTAGTGGCCCTAAATTGGTTTCCATAGTGTTTGGTAAATGAGGTTGTTACTGTATCGTGTGTTTAGTGCATGTTTAGAGTAATTAGTGTTTTTGGGTTCATAGCAAGAAGAGGCATGGTAGCGAAATAAAAATAAAAATTGACCATTTTAACACGTATAATTTAAATAAAAAAGAATCGCATCACAAAAATAAGCAAAAAATTTAATATCTTTAAAACAGCTGTTGCGGAACAGGTAATTTGGCCTAAATTAAGAGATACGGGAAAACCTAAAGTACATCGGATGGTAATTTTTTTTTACGCGTTTGGTTTCCGGTCTAGGGAATCGATTGCAATAGGTTTTTGGTTCGAGACCACTAAATTACGTAAACTTTCAAATTAATTTTATCAAAGATGAACCTAAGTTATCCCAAACAGTCCTGGTTAAAGATCGACTACATAGTATTTTTTATTTGATTTTATTATTGTGAACTTATTTGATTATCTTTATATCAGTACTTACTTAATTAAGAGCGTTTATTCTGAAAGTTGGCAACATCGCAAATAGATGTTAAATATTTCCCTGTTTTGATTAATTTCGCAATATTACTGTATGCTTATAAGAAATGTGGCTAACTAGCGAACTAGAATATTGATTATGAAATACAATAATTAATATCTTAACACCGAATATTTAGTTTTGGATGTAAAAAAAGTATTTGGAATCTTTTTCCAAATGCCTTTTTTCTCCTAAAACGGTTACAACATCAAATTCAGTGTTATAATTGCAATTAATTATTCATATTCTAGTGCGAATGTGTGCGTGACTGTTATTGTGAGCAGTACGTACACTAGCTATATAGTTTTGTAGTGTTCGTGATTGGTTACTTAACTCTTTTGGCGTGTGTACATAACAAATTCTAAAAATATCTTACACCATTTGTGCAGAACTCAATAATATAACTTTGGTTGACTTCAGATAGCAGAACACAATAACTTGTAACTTGATTAGGAATTAAGGTAAAATTTACTTGGCTCAATTTAAAATTAAAAGATGACTTATAGAAATATACTGGATTCAATTCCTATATTTCAGAAACAGATTTTTTTTTTTTTAATTTGTGGCCTTTTTTACGTCTGATTAATCATATTTTGAAAGTGTGAAAATTTGATGGCCGGTTATACGAACTAGAAAAAATAAATGAATAGGTTGAAACCGCTGAGACCACGCTGCAGTTTACAAGGTGATAGAACTAGGCTGATTAGCCTATAACATTCCCACTGCTGAGAGGGACACAGGCCTACTGTCTGTGAGAGGGAGTGGGCCATAATTCTCCACGTAAGTTTGTGCCATTTTGTGTCTTTGAATTTACCTTCACTGTTTTGAGAGCACTAGTGATAAAATACATGCCCACCAGAACAACTGTAATCATTGATAGTGAAGCCCTAGTAACATACCATATCACTTTCAGCATAATTTTAAAGAAGAGGAAAGTCATAGCATCTATGTCAAAATTAGGTTATGCAGGTTTTTTTACCTAATCGATCACCTTTGCACATGTAGATGACATCCTAGATCTTCAATTGCATTGGTGCCTTTCCCTTGGTGATTGCGCCACGATTTATATGATTCATTGGACAACAATTTTCAAATGCCATCAATGAACTCAGCCTATCGCGGTCCTCTGCTGGGCTTATGTATGTATGGATAAGCTGAGTTGTGGCGCAGATTGGAAGAGCCGTATGCCTCGTATGTCTTGCACGCGGTCCTCCACTCCACTGTCCCAGCCACATTTTTAAGGTCGTTGGTCCTTCTAGCTTTAGCATCTTAACACACAGGATACACAGGAACGTACCGATTATTAACTTTGTACCCAAATCGAATGATGTAACCAATACTTTGTAACAATTTATTTTATTTAAAAGAGTGTCCGTGGAGTTTCTTGCCCGTTACTACGCTTTGGAATGGGCAACTAGCTTCATATTTTTGACTGACCGATTCCTTGACAATTCAAAAGTGCCTGTTATGGTTTAATTGAAATAAATGAGAGCTTTGAGTTTTTGAGTTTTGTTTTTTTTTTTTAATCAAGAGCCGCAATAGCTGAAACACTTCTGGTAAACATCTACTAAAATCTATATCTATTTGCCAATATCACTTGTGATACTAGACAACACTTAGGTGAGGATCAGAGGTTGATGTTCAAAACTTTAATAAAGCTAGCACAGTGGTATCGCGTTACAAAGTTACACTACCGAAGTATCACGAAACATGAACTTTTCATGCCACCCGCTTCGTACCACCTTCGCTATTCTTCAGGGGATTTTGGACTCTGTTACTTTACAAGTAAAGTTCATAATTATAGTTTTCTACAAGATTCGAAAATCGTATTAGTCTCGTTCGGATAACTGTAAAAAAAAAGGTGAATTTTCCTTTTCACACGTGATTATATGAATGTAATAGGGGATTTCCTTGTGATTTGGTACTTGACTTTTTTCCTCTAAAACCTTTCTGATTTTCTTGCAGCTTGTTTTAAAATAACAATGACGTCGGTCAGGGTAGCATAAGTCAACCATGGGTAAGGCAGAAGCGTATATATAGGTATAGGTACAGAAGTTAAGCAATACCTATCATAAACATGGTAGTAAATTCAGATTTTTCATAAGTTATTTATACTTGACAAATTTAATATATTTTTTATCAAATCTATTCAAAAAGAGCTAGTTTATTCTTCGTAAACAGGGACCAAAATAGCTTATTTAATCCCTAGGGACTAAAAGTGATTTGAATTTGAAATATGGATATTGTTAGTAAAAGTTGCAATCACCAAAGAGATCAATCACGAATATTGTATGAACAAGTAACAGGCTGACAAGAGAGAGAGAAAGTGTGACTTTGGTAAAAAGATGGCGGCTATGAAAATTTTCAAATTTTTCGTCCTTGGTGGCGTTTTCATAGTTTTCGAGGGTCCTGAACCTGATAGTGAGGTCAAAATTTAAATCCAAGACAGCGGCTGCGAACATTTTGTTTTTGTTTTAAATCATACATGAGAAGGAACTTCGTTCCTGATGGGGGTCGGACCGCACACGTTTTTTTTTCTCATGGAGGGTGATAAAAAGTAGAGTGTTCACCTCAGGAGCAACACTATTTTAAGCTCGAGTGACGTACTTTGAATCCCTCGCTGCACTTAGGATTCTACTTTAGAATACCTCGCTACACTCGGGATTCTACTCTAGATACTAGACAACACAAAGGAACACTCTCGCCTTAAAAATAGTTGTTTGCTCCCTTGGGAAACAATCTACTAATACAATCTAACACTAAAACATATATATTATGTACAAGTAAACAAATGAAAAAAATAAAAAAAATAAAGGGAAAAGGCTCATTGGGCATCAAAAAATTCGCGCGCATCGCTGTCAGTGGGAAAAGTGCCCAAAAGGCTGGCAGCATTGCCACGTTGGATGGCAATGCTGATTTTTTACCTTAAAATTGGCCAGCACGCGTAGCGTGACGCTTTCTATGTCTACGAAGAATAGACACAGCTCTTTCTATACAAAGTGAAATTTTGTTACTCCATTTTTGACATCGTACCGTAGAAATCCTTCTACAATCTGTCATTTTGTCTTTCGTTTCTACAATCTTTGTCTAGGTCCTTTTATATGTAGACTATTTCAGAAGAAAGTTTTCTATACCAAACTGTCAAAATCACACTGACAACTGACAGTTGTCTCCACGGCCACAAAGTATACACGGTTATCTGCAAAATCATGATTTTAGAGGAGAGCATTTAAACATAAAACTGTGATAATTAATAGAAGAACAACACATCTTCTCATAGTTTACATCATTTCGTTAATAGGAAATATTACCAAGGAAACGGTTAAGGCCAATATTACTGAAATATTTTTTTGTTCTAAAATACGGTTCTTCGACACTGGGAAAAATTTTTGTGAATCAAACAGAAAAATAAATCTTATGACAAAACAAAGAAACCTGAGTCGAATTATGTAAAAGAGTGAATTTCGTAAAATGTGCAGTTGACTCTTTCTACTTTGCTACCGTCGCACTGTCTACACGAAACGTCAGTTTTGTCTACTCTTCCGTCGACAAAACGGTGGTCATGCTACGCGTGCTGCGCTCTGTTCAGGTGAAGTGCCCGCCCTCCTTTATCATAAACATATTATTTTCAACGCCTGAACGAATTCTTTTATTTTTAAAATCATCTACAATTTTTATACATTCAATTAAAAAATTAGTCAATCTAGAGCTCATACGTACCTACTCTATGACCTGCAACCCTGTTTTGCCGAAACGAACAAATTTTGTTCAAGTTTTAATTTATGTGTTTAAGAAAACTGAACATCAGATCCACATGAGATATGTCCTCATATTAAAAAGTATTCATCACGTTTATAGGTTTCCGTATTTCAACTTCGCTGCCTTATTTTTATTTTCCAATCATGATGGAATTTCATTTCATGTCTGTTCGCAGTAATATTGATGTTTCACGGAAATTCAAAGAATTTCAAAGAAAAATATCCTTAAAATATGGTTATCATATCAGATCTGTCACAATGGCATAAACTTTTACTTAGATAAAATGCAATTTTTGACAATCCACATAACGTTACAGTCACCCGCTTAAAATTTACACAAAAGTCCATCTTCATACTTAAAGTTTTGTTGTATTACTTACTTATTCATAATCATAATTATAATTACCATAATAATTTATGTGTCATAATATGGTACATTATAGGTCTTAAGATTAGTCAATGGTATCATCAAATTCTGCCAAGTGTGGCGAGCAAATATTCATTTATGGAGGGCCTCGTGGCTAAGTAATAACAGCCGCATCGAGATGTCGGGCTATAACAGTCGCACGGGTCGATCGATCAATTTAAGCTATGCTTGCCGCAATCAGTTCGTGGATGGGTGAGCATCTTAACATACAGAGATCCCTCTCATTCCTCGGAAAACACGTTAAGCCGTTGGATCGTTGGCAGTCGTTATTGGTCGTCAGGAGCCCGAAAGTCTGTCAACCAGTCTTACCAAGGGGTATTGTGTTACTGACCAACTTGGTAGTGGAGTTCAGATAGGTAGTCACTCCATGTAAAATACTGGTCTTCAGCTGCATCCGGTAAGACTGGAAGCCGACCCCAACATAGATGGAAAATGGCTTAGTAGATTGACTTATTCATTTATAAATTTTCTTTGGAAGACTTACAGCTAAACAAAACAGAATGAATATATTGTGTGTGTAGTTATGTAGTACCAACTCCTAGGTAAAAACCTGTGCTCTAATATTTTGCGCGGAGGTACAAACAGGAACGATGTACAAATTGTACTATCATGTTGAGTGATACAAGCTAAACCAGTCAATCCAATGTCAGATTCTGTCCCACGTCTTGGACAGGAAACATGTTCACTTGCGACCACCCATGACACGATGCTTCATTAATCGGAACAACTACCAACCAACTGATGGCAACAAGAGGGACGTAATCTCAGCAGCTGTCGTATGTCAAACGTAAAGTGTGTTCTTGTTTCATTGTTTAATTTGGTAAACAAATATGACGTAGGTAGGTGCTTAGATTTTTTATTGGGATTAAGAAAAATCTGATAAAAATGTTTTTTCATTTGTAGCAGTTTTTGGTTTAACGTAAAGCTCAAGACGTTCATACCGAAATTAAAGTGTGTGATTGATGCAATAACGCCAGACGGTCAATTCCCGTAAAGGGTTCAAAATCTAGTCACAGTCTCATCACAGCGACAATCAATGTCAAAAATGTAGGGAAATTAGTGGTATTTTTGATAGATTGAGTCCGAAATTAGAATGCAAACGTTCTTAAAATTACGGGAATTGCCGCTCTGATTACCGCACCATGTTTGTTTACCAATTAAGACATGTAAGGTTACACACACTGTAGTTAGGTTGACTGTAACACGGCCGGATATTTGACGCACTCGAGTGGTTTGTTTGTCGCATGTCGACTTGATTTAGTGTAGGTATCGAGATGTGAGATATTGCCGTGAAGTCATAAGACGTTATGTCTTTAGTGCGTAGCTGACCTCAGCTCAGTGACGAAGCTTCTGCTGGCAGTGGGTTTTTTTTTCTTTAACAAGTAACAAGAATCAAAATGTTAGTAACAACTATGTTAGTAAACTTAACCTCCACACCTAACGAATCCCTGCTACACGCTCAACACCGATGTGGAAAGCTTGCAGCAGCAATTCATACACAAACAGTCCAATCTGCTCACGATACATTGCAGTATATTGTTGGGGCTGGCCCGCACCCGACGCACCAGGGAAGTGCATTTTTTCCGCATCGTAGCGTAGGAACAATCGACACGAGCATCAGCAAACATCCCTGATGCGCTACAGAAACGGAACAGCCAGCAATACCCAGAATGCATTATTATATTGAACGCGAAAGGTGCTGTACGATTTTTGAGTGTAAAACCCACAGGCTGCACGTGTCAAATGAGGTGCAATATGCATGAAATAAAGTTCTTTTGACTACTCTAGAACAATGTGTAAAACTGCGTGCGATCATATAAGTAACTTCTCACCAATAGCGCCCTCCTTTCTCTTTCAATATCCTCATCATCTCTGAGGTCAGGTTATGTCTGTGCTTGGAAAGGTTTTAAAAAGCAACAGCGGCTATATGATACTTATACGTACCTATCAAAAAATTTTACTCATTTTTCAGAATGTACCTACGCCAAAAATTACGAAGCCCTTTGAGGGTAAGTTGACACGAACAGGTAACAAAGGACTTAGAAATCGCGTACAACGTACATCAACAAAAGGCAAAGTGACCCCAGAGAGAAAGAAAATAAAAATTACAAGAACTCTTTCAGTGCAAAATTTTACGCGAGCCAAAATCAATTTCAGTTTTTTTTTTCACTTTTAAATTTGCTGAACTAAAAATTCCGCTTAAACTTGCCATTTAAGTGACGTAAGACTAACTTAGTTAACTGTAAAAGCTTCGTTAAATAAATATTTTACTTTACTCGAAATCCATAACTAATATGCGAAAGTGAGTTTTTTATAAAATATCAATATATTTTACAAAATATCTATTCTATTAAAGAATTTATAGAGACTAAATATGCTCCAACAATTTTATAATATTATGTGATGTAACGCATGCCGACAAGTTTGCATGCTATGTATGTAGGTATAGCGAAACATGTAAGCACTAATGTTTATGTTACATCTGTAATACCATGTTTTAATGAAAATAAAAATGATTTGATTTGATTTGATTTATTTGTTTGTATATTACGCTTTCACGCTAAAAAGGCTAAACGGAATTGGATGAAATTTGGCACATGGGTAAACCATGACTTACGTAAAGACATAGGATACTTTTTATCACGATATTCTTACAGGATCGAGACTTATATCGTATAAAACCGCAGGGCGCAGCTAGTTTACTATAATTCTGAAAAATTCTTCACAACAGTTTCTGAAACCGTAATGTATATTTTTAAGAACAGCATAAAAAGAAGAATTTATTAAATATAACTTTCATATTACTCCTAATTAACTTTCAATTAGCTATATTGAGGCTTAAATAATTATATAAATTGCCATCCTATATGATGGCAATTTAGTGACTTCGCATCCGTCAAAGGGGTATTATTATTCTACATGTCATATGTACCATCAAAGAAGTTCATATCTAACCAGTTTCAAAACAAAATCCCGTGAACACGATGACCACATCTGGTACCGACCCGGTGCTATAGCCGCCGAGTGGTGCAAGCAAGAATAGTCCTTACGGTGGTTAGATATGAACTTCTTCGATGGTACATTACTCACCAATTTTCGGTATGAATCACATATTAAGAGCGTTTATTCTAAAAATGGACAAAGTCGCAAATAGATGTCAAATATTTCGCTGTTTTGATTAATTTGGCAATATTACTGTATGGAAATAAGAAATGTGGCTAACTAGCGAACTAGAATATTGATTATGAAATGCAATAATTAATATCGTAACACGGAATATTTAGTTATAGATATAAAAAAAGTTTTTGGAAACTTTCGAAATGCCTTTTTTTACACCTAAAACCGTTACAACATCAAATACAGTGTTATAATTGCAATTCATTATGAATATTCTAGTTCGCTAGTTAGCCACATTTCATATTTCCATACAGTTATATTACCAAATTAATCAAAACAGCGAAATATTTGACGTCTATTTGCAACGTTTCCCACTTTCAGAATAATCGTTTTGTAAAAAAAATATACATGAATCGAAATAGTCTGTCTACTGTGTTGTATAGGAATTAGATTTTTTTTCACGAATCAGATAAACCTTTCATGATGAAAATTGTTTAGAATGACGGGTAGAATCACCCCCTTGACGGATACAAGTTTCAAGCATCCCTACTTTACGTGTAGGGGAGGTACCCTAAAAATTTGTTTTTCATCATTTTATTTTACCACTTTGTTGGCGTGATTAAATGTACACCCGTGCCAAATTACAGTCTTCTAGTACAAAGAGTCTCCAGAGAGTCTACAGACGGACGGACAGACAGACGGACGGACAGATAGACGGACATGGTGAAATTATAAGCGTTCCTTGTTTACTACGGAACCCTAAAAACTGGCCAAATGCTAGTCGAACTCGCACACGTAAGGTTTCGTACGATCGAGCAAAAAACGTACAAAAAAACATGGTTCTTGTTTACCCCCTTTAATTATTAACTTTATTTCATTTTTGTTATTTTTTTATATAGCGGCAATAGAAAAAACATTTGTGAAAATTTCGACTGTCAACCTATTATGGTAGCCACACACGTAACGATTTACTTGCGCAAATTTAGGCTTGCGCAATTAAATCTTTCGTATGTTGGAAGATTTTTGCGAAAATTTCTTCAAACACATGTCACGATAGATTAAATCGTTACGTGTGTGGCTAGCATTACGGTTCCTGAGTTACAGCCCGCTGACAGACGGACGGACAGATAACGGAGGTTTAGTAATTGGGTTCCGTTTGGCACTCTTCGGGTACGGGGTTCGTTACCCTAAAATAATTTATTATTTAATACATATAAACCTTTGGTCATAAATTCCCTAATTATTGAGGAAACTGCGTCAAAATCCGTTGCGTAGTGTAGAATAACAAGGCGGTGACACAGACAGACACGGAAATCGACTTTAATTTATAATATGTAAAAACAAATTTGGCGTATTAGGACTTACTAGGTCGGACGGTGAGCAATGGGTAGCTCGCCGTCCGATAGGGACCAGGCCCGGGTCGAACGCGCGCCTCAAAGAGATGTCAGCACCAACTGACGGGGTCCGGAAGGGCCAATGCCTGCCGGGGTTGCGGGTTTGTCCGAAAGGGATATCGCGACCCCGGCACACAGGCAACGGAAGGAACACGGGTGGGTTTTAGTCAGTAAAAGTCTGACACACCCTCCCGCTCCGCCCAGAGCGGGAGAAGTTATTTGATAATTTCCCACCCTCAAAAAAAAAAAAAAAATAGGCATAAGCTGATCTCGCATTGTATAGGATTTCCGTACAATGATAGATCAGCTTATACTGGAACTTGTGTAGCTTGATATGTAGCAGTGTGTACCAAAACGTTATTCCGTTAATGTGTCGAACCAACCCTTATTTCATAAAACATTAGGAGAAATAGGGTAAGATTTTATGGCTTAGGTAACAGGAAAATTAATTTATCGAGTAGTTAGAGTATGATTTAATTCAGACTGCTTCAGTAATTTCGAAATCGAATAACTGATTTCGCGGGATATGTGACATACGCATGTCAAACTGTTGGAAATCTCGTATTCTAATAGACATTCTCGAAATAGGCACCACACGGGCATACCTACAGCTAATAATTGTATAGCAAATTGGAACTACCTTTTGGAAGGGGCAACTAGACTCAATTTAATTTTCTTGTCTTTGACGTTCATGCCTTTCAATGGACTTCATGAAAATTAATTTTTTCGTGGTTATCAATGACGTCCAATGTAAACTAGAGCAACTATTACAATACAAACTAAAAAGGTGAGTCGCGGATGTCGAATGTGACAACCGCGGTGCATACAGAGACGTTTGTTATCCCGGAAAATAAGACAGTAATAATAATTTATTTCCAAACTTCTGCAGTGCTATTCTGTAACCATCTCACCTTGAAAACTTAGGTGAAGTGAGCGTGGAGTGAGCTGTCATTCCATAGGGATTGACACTATTGACAGCTCACTTCACCCAAGTTTTCACGGTGAGATGTTTACAGAATAGCATGGCAGTACACATTAGGTACATCAATTAGGTCTCGACCCCTGAACTAGGACATCCTGTAAGACAGGGGTCGAGGTTTTGGGCACGCCACAATTGTGGCGATAAGTCCCCTCTTTGAGGAGTGGCTAGAGAGGCGCCACGGCGTCCTCACCTTCCGCCTGACACAGGTCCTCACCGGACATGGTTGTTTCGGGAGGTTCCTGTTCAGGATAAAGCGGGAGGAAACGCCCGGGTGTCACCACTGTGTGGATCGCCCGGAGGACACGGTGGAGCATACGGTGGAGGTCTGCCCAGCTTGGGCGGAGCACCGCCGTGTCCTCACGGAGACGATCTGCGGCGGCGATCTCTCGCGTCCGGCCCTGGTTCAGGCCATGGTCCGGAGCGAGAGTGCATGGGAGGCCGTCACCTCCTTCTGCGAAGCAGTAATGCTCGCGAAGGAGGAGGCGGAGCGCGCGAGGGAGAGGCAAGATTCGCGCCCTCGCGCCCCTAGTCGCCGCAGGAGACGCCCAGGGCGTCGGCAGTCGCGAGCCGACCTCCGGCCACCGTAGGCGCGGGCTTGCGGACGGTGAGCAATGGGTAGCTCGCCGTCCGATAGGGACCAGGCCCGGGTCGACGGCGCGTTGTGTTCCACGCGCGCCTCAAAGAGATGTCAGCACCAACTGACGGGGTCCGGAAGGGCCAATGCCTGCCGGGGTTGCGGGTTTGTCTGAAAGGGATATCGCGACCCCGGCACGCAGGCAACGGAAGGAACACGGGTGGGTTTTAGTCAGTAAAAGTCTGACACGCCCTCCCGCTCCGCCCAGAGCGGGAGAAGTTATTTGACAATTTCCAACCATCAAAAAAAAAAAAAAAAAGGGGTCGAGGTTTCTCCAGTTACATGGATCAACATGAGAAGGCTTAGACTAGATACAATCTATACTTAATTTTTACAATAAATAAATAAAAACACACAAATTTTTGTTCGTGGTTTTTGCTCTAGTTTACATACATTGAATCTCAATGGTACGTCACCGCGCCACCTCTGAAATCGGGTGGAAAACTGTGGAACTACATTTTTTTTAATGCAATTTGGTGTAATGACATAGACACTAGCGCCTCGTCTATCGGACTTGTGTGGTGGCGCGGACTCTACATTCAAATCATAGCTATCAAACTTTGACAGTTGTATGAAATGGCAATTTGATAATCAATTAATGTCGCTGATTGTATGTGCGATATGAACGTCCTGGTACTTTAGGTACTGTAAAACCATTCCTTATTACATCTGTGATAAAATTAAAACAAAATTACAAGCCCTAGACAACGTGATATTCTATCAGCGATAAGGACGATGGAAAATTCAAAAATATATTGACATACGCTTTCGAAAAACTTATTTCAATCCTGTTGAAAGTCGTTGTAGAAATACGAAACTCGTTGAAATCGATTACCTCTTGTCTAGGCCCTCAGCACCATTGACACTACAATAACTACGTCTATCTCAGAACTAATAAAAATAGCTCACATCAACTTAACCCACGTAAGTTAAGAGCGTGCGTAAAATAAGTATTTGGAAACTTTCCAAATGCCTTTTTACACCTAAAACGATTACAAGATCAAATTCAGTGTTATAATTGCATTTCATTATAAATATTCTAGTTCACTAGTTATCGATTTCATTTTTCCTTAAAGTAATATTGCCAAATTAATCAAAACGTTGACAAACGAAAAAAAATATGACAGCTATTTGCGACGTTGCCAACTTTTAGAATAACCGCTCTTAAGAAGAATCTAGATAATCATGTCACTATGTTAACGCCATGACTTCACCTGTATCAGGGTGCATTTCCAGCAGAGATGTGCGAGGAAGCTGAGTGGGTGAAGAGGCGTAGCGGAGCTGTGAAACAGTGTGAAGTGAGCCGTCCACCGCCAGCTAAACTAAGTTAGTTTAAGGTTAGTTTAGTTTAGCTCGCCGGTTTTTCATACTTGTGCGTCACCCACATGTATGAAAAACTGGCGAGATATACTAAATTAATTTAGTTAAGCTGGCGGTGGGTGGGTCACTTTACTCTTTCCACCAAAGCTATACGAGGAGGCTGAGGGGAGAGTATGCGTAGGGGTCTTTGCTGTGCAAAACACGTACCTAACTCAAAATAGGCCGTATAAGTAGTTGTACCATAGTGTTTTAAACGTGGCAATTGATGAATGAAAGATAGATAGTTAAAAGTTGTACTTTTATGTCGATTGGTTCGTTTTCTTGACATTGTTTCTTATTGTGTCAATTTCTCGTGTTCTATTTTTATTATGTTTTGTTAAAATTTTACTGTACAACGCCTTAGATCTATTTAAATCTGCTATGTTGCATACGTATCTTTAATAAATAAATCTCTGACCCTGACAGCAAGCAAAAGATAAAATTTGTCAAACTTTTCTGTGTCAATAATGGATACGAGGCTTTTGACTAATCTGTAAAGTGGATTTGCTTTTTTTTTTTTGTAATGTGCGTTTAATTTGTGCAGAATAAACACTTTTTTTTTCTTTTTTTTTTTTCTAAATAACCTACCAAAAAGTTGCAGTACACCATTTTATTTTAACTTTTAATGTGAAGAATTAAATTGTTTTTTCTGTTTTATCTATAAGTAATTGCTTTATAGTTTGGTATTAAGTCCGACAGCTGTATGCGCATATCTGGGGTAGACACCAATCTCGACCTGAATTTGTTTTTGGCATAAGTGTAAGCTGATAAACCTGTTTCACAACGATACGTTGTGACAAATGGGAGCAAAGTTAAGATAGCCCTTTTGGCTACTTCAGGGTATTCACTCCTAACACCGACCCAAAACTCATTCAGAGATACAGACTCAAACATGTGCTTTTAATGTGGATAAACTTTGAAGATCTATGAATGCTTCATAATCCAGGACGGTTACCATCGCAGGTTGACTTCTGACTGGGCACGCCACAATTGTGGCGATAAGTCCCCTCTTTGAGGAGTGGCTAGAGAGGCGCCACGGCGTCCTCACCTTCCGCCTGACACAGGTCCTCACCGGACATGGTTGTTTCGGGAGGTTCCTGTTCAGGATAAAGCGGGAGGAAACGCCCGGGTGTCACCACTGTGTGGATCGCTCGGAGGACACGGTGGAGCATACGGTGGAGGTCTGCCCATCTTGGGCGGAGCACCGCCGTGTCCTCACGGAGGCGATCGGCGGCGGCGATCTCTCGCGTCCGGCCCTGGTTCAGGCCATGGTCCGGAGCGAGAGTGCATGGGAGGCCGTCACCTCCTTTTGTGAAGAAGTAATGCTCGCGAAGGAGGAGGCGGAGCGCGCGAGGGAGAGGCAAAATGCGCGCCCTCGCGCCCCTAGTCGCCGCAGGAGACGCCCCGGGCGTCGCGAGTCGCGAGCCGACTTCCGGCCACCGTAGGCGCGGGCTTGCGGACGGGATAGGGACCAGGCCCGGGTCGACGGCGCGTTATGTTCCACGCGCGCCTCAAAGAGATGTCAGCACTAACTGACGGGGTCCGGAAGGGCCAATGCCTGCCGGAGTTGCGGGTTTGTCTGAAAGGGATATCGCGACCTCGGCACACAGGCAACGGAAGGAACACGGGTGGGTTTTAGTCAGTAAAAGTCTGACACGCCCTCCCGCTCCACCCAGAGTGGGAGAAGTTATTTGATAATTTCCCAAACTCAAAAAAAAAAAAAAAAGGTTGACTTCTGACGAAAAAAAGATTTTGTACCCATTCAATATCAATATCACTATCCGGAAATACATTTAATAATTATTTTGCGCTATTTCAAAATAATATTTATTCTTCACTGTGGTATTATTTAACAGCCAAAAATGAATAGGTAATTTCGCGGAACCCAGGTGACTTTTATACGGAACCCCTCGGTTCCGCGGAACCCACTTTAAGAATCACTGGCCTAGATAACAGCAGCTTTGTTAGCATATCAATAAACCATTAGATTAAAAACTTCATAAACACTTTATCCAATTTCATTGAAACGGTCCCAAAAAATATGTAAACGTTTAAAGGTAAATTCCTCGAACAACAACTTAACGGATTAATCTGGAAAGCTTTTAACTGCTTTTATATTTATTTCGTTTTTTGTGTAAACTTTGTGTTTCTCCTGTTTTTTTTTTGTTACGGGAAAAAGTAAAAAATAATTTTCAATAGTACTTGACGCACACACACTTACACACAGACAGACACGACCAGACAAGACAGGGTGCTGTGGTGTAACCTGGGAGAGGCCTATGTCCAGCAGTGGACTAAGATAGGTTGACGAATCAGACAAACTCTGTCCCTTTGGCGAAAACTGGCTCGGTGTTATGTTGTCAATCAATCTGCTTAGCCTTTTCCGAACTATGTTGGGGTCGGCTTTCGGTCTAACCGATGCAGCTGAATACCAGTATTTTACATGGAGCGACTGCTTATCTGACCTCCACAACCCAGTAACTGGGTAATACGCTACCCCTTGGGAAGTCTGGTTGTTTCCGACTTTCGGGCTTCTGACGACCCGTAACGACTGTCAAAGATCCATGAATGACAGACGGCTTAGCGTGCTTTCCGATGCACGGCGGAGTCTCAGTATGTAAAGATGGTCACCCATCTACGGATCAACCGTAGGCTTAACCTGATGGATCGACCCGTGCGGCTGTTATTACTTAGCCTCAAGGACGGCGTTACGTGGTGTTATGTTGTGTGTTACTTTATTCACCTCTTGTGGCGCCTACAGGAAATGAGGTAGCAACCTATTTCCATGTGATTAATTGGTTGACAAACAGATCGTCAGACAGATACCAGTCGGTCGATTCTGTAAAAATATCAACGTGAAACTTAGGTGAAGTGAGCGTGAAGTGAGCTGTCACTGTCACAAATCGACCAGCAGGATGCTAGGGATTAGCGCTATTGACAGCTCACTTCACGCTCACTTCACCAAAGTTAGACGGTGATATTTTTACAGAATCCGGCTGGACTCGAGCTTTCAATCGTCAGGACATCAAAAAATTTTACCGCTGTTTCATTGCTCTTTTTCTTCATTAATATAATTTATATATATATATAAAACTAATAAATGAGCAATATTTGTATATATATATCGTTCTAATATTATAAATGTGAAAGTTTGTATGTTTGGATGTTTGTTTCTCAATCACGCAATAACGGCTGAACTGATTGGAATGAAATTTGGCACACAGATAGTTTACAACCTGGATTAACACATAGGATACTTTTTATCCCGGTAGTACGTTCCTGTGGGATAATTTTCGATATCCACGCGGGTGAAGCCGCGGGCAAAAGCTAGTATATATTTATTTATTTATTTAACGGTTTATGTACACACATATAAACAGACAAGAAAAAAAAGGAACAGAAAAATACGTACAAAGGTGATGCTTATTTCTAAAGAAATCTTTTCCAGCATACCTGCGATAGGAAAGTATACAAGTAGAGATGTAGACAACGTGTGTAAGAGTAGAATAAATATATAATAATAATAATAAAATATATATATATTTGTAATCACGTTCTCGAAAACGGCTCTAACAATGTCGATGAAAGTTGCAATATAGGGGTCTACTGGGGCGAAAAGTCGATCAGAAGAGTGTCATATCTGGGAAAATTAGTTTTCTCCGTATTTTCACCCGAGCAGAGCTCGGTCGCCCAAAATTTAGAACAAGATGGCTACCTTAGAATAATGACATGGTAGCATGGAATTAGTATGAACTATACTATAAAAAAATAAAATTCATTTATTTCAGGTACCACATAACCCATATTAGAAATCTTTATATCACACACAAATAAATACAACCTCAACACAAATTAAATCATTCAAATTCATAATCAATCAATCATCATAATTAGCTCATATTAATTAATTACAGTAGTCCCTTACGTGCGAACCTATCTTATACATATACTATCCACTATCTTAAACTATTAAATAAGCATTCTCTACTTTCGCCAGAGCAGAGCTAGGTCGCCCAGGTACTACTATTACCCAGCACCTCATTACATAAAGTAATGTGCATTTTGAAAATGAAATTAATTGAGGATTTTAAACGCAACAAGAAAATATTCCTCATGAATGCAACAAAGTTTCCAACACACGTTCTTTTTACAATTTTTGAAGTGCAAAAAACGACATCCAAACTCGACCAGCCTCTCGAATCAAAGCCAGAGTGTGTGAAACTAAAACAAAGTCTAACAAGCAGCACAGTCGCCTACACTGATTCGCGACAAATACGGCGCAAATAACTGGCATGGAAGGTAATGGACTTGCTCCATTGTTACGAAACAATAAGTCTTGGTCTTTGTTCCCCGTGTTCTCTATGTTCTCTTTCTGTCCCCCTATGCACTTACTACGTATTCCTCGTTGTTCTCCGAGCTATATTGAGATGTCTTGCGAGTTGAAAAATTAAATAGGTGAGTGGAAAAGTTACGAGAATAATCTTGTTGAAATAGGATATTTTGTGATAGTATCACAAAATATCCATAGTAGTAGTAGTACATTAAATAGTACCTAAGGTTTGTTTTAATTTGCTTCGAGTTTTGGACAATATATACTGGTCTGGTCATACTGGTCTGGTCATACTGGTCTGGTCATACTGGTCTGGTCATACTGGTTCGGTAGCTAAAAGTCAAAGTCAAATCATTTATTTCAAATAAGCCCTTGTAAGGCACTTTTGAACGTCAAAGTTTACAAAAAATTGAATTGATTCTAGTCGCCTCTTCCAAAAGGTAGTTTTCGTATGGAGAATAATGGGCAAGAAACTCCACCGCTACTCTTTTAAAAAGTGTTACAATATTTTGTATATGTAGGTAGGGTTACCACAATAGGTAAAAAGAAGAATTAATAAAAATTAACAGGTACAGGCTCAAATTCATTTTATTGAAGTTCTGAGCTCTCGAAAGTGGTCCCTTGATCAATCTACATAATAAAAATCTTAAATGCCGTCTTATTTTTTTCCGCAGCAATTTAGACGTTTTCGGTGCGTTTTCCGGGTAAATATGACGTTATATTATATGATGAAATGAAGTTAAAAGCACACGTTGGCAGAACGGAACATAAAATAAAACAATTTAGTTCTGAATGGAGAACTCCGACAGAAATATTTCATTAAAACGAGTCTATTTCGAAATCATATACAACATTTCGTTTCAAATATTGCTCGTGAAAAGTTGCAACAGAAAGAATCCTTTGAAGTATGTTTATGACTTCCTACCAATAAAAGAGTAAAACGGGAAGCAAAAGAAAAAATAAAGACAATATAATAAAATATAGGGAACACAGAAAACGAGCTCATTAAAAGGTACTTAATGAAATGAAAAGTAGTACATTGACCTAAATCAAGATACCTATTATATGACAGAGCCTTTAGTAACTAATAATATTATTTTATTTTATTGTCAGAACTCTACTGACCATCCAATCTGTCTAGCGTGCCAAATATATTTGGGTCAGCTTCCAGTCTAACCGGACGGAGCGACTGCCTATCTGACCTCCACAACCCAATAACTGGGCAATACGATAAGTACCTATTGCCCAGTTATTGGGTGACCCCTTGGTAAGACTGGTTGTAAGACTCGAGCTTCTGACGACCCGTAGCGACTGCCAAAGATCCTCGAATGACAGCCGGGACCAACGGGTTAACGTGCTTTCCGAGTCACGGAGGAGTCTCGGTATGTAAAGATGCTCCCCCATCCACGGAACAACCGCGGCAAGCGCAGCTTAACCTGGTCAATCGATCCGTGCGGCTGTTATTACTTATCCACAAGCCCGTCCATTTTCTTATTGAGAATCTACCGGTATCTTGTATAATAGTCTCCACGTCAGTTATAAAAAAACCAGTATAAACTGGTCTCTTATTTTATTGAAACTCCGTTCTACGCTAGGCCAGCTCAAGGTCTAAGTGTTACCACTGAATTACGGTCTACTGTTCATGAGCATTATCTATGCTCACCATCATTAAGAGATAGTGCGACTTTTACGAGCCTTGATTCCTGACTGGGGAAAGTATTCCACTAAAAAACAACTTTTCCGAATAATCCCCGCGATACAAAGCAATTGGTCGAGCATTAGGTACAAGAAAAATGTTATTCTGGTGTGCAATGCATGAATAATTATTTTTTTAAATATGAAATTCGATTTGTAAAGGTGGTCGAGCATTAGGTACAAGAAATATGTTATTGCAATTCATGAAGGAAAATCATAATTTCAAAATATTTTTGCAATTCATAATTTTGTAAATACGAAATTCGATTTGTAAAGTTAAAAAGTAGAGGAAGGATTTTTTCAACGTTTTCAATGCCAGTTATCCCGTTTCGTTCAACACACATTGTAACTTATTAGTTTCGCTAGAAACTATAACTGAGTCCCTCGAAGCCGCAATTGTAGGTACATTGTAATGTAAAATGGTTCTATAATAGTTATATTAGTGACATCGCTGAAATTCGACCTAAATATATCTATTAAAATATAATGAAAAACACGAGCTAGACAAATAACTAAAATAAAAAAACGTAATTATCCAAATGTTTTAACTTTTAACGCTATCCACTCGGGAAGCAAAGGTTTCTGCATTTTATCTGAAAAACTACCTCAAAACTGAGGCAACGCTCGCAAATTAAATTATTAAGACTCCATTTACTAAATAGAGAATTCGTGTTACTCTAAAAGGTTTGGGAAACCCCCCAATGCAGGGGAGCTCAACTCTTGTATTAGCATTACACATGACACTATTTTATTAATTTAATCACCATTGAAATTTCCCCGATGTGTTGTTAACTTTGAATGACGATGAGAATACCTACATACTGACCTGAGTAAACAACATTAAAATTCTATTAAATTAAAATATTGTTATTTCTCATAAACCTATGGGCAAATATGAAACGTCAGAAGCTAGGTGCGAAAAGACGGCAATAAAACTCCACGGTTACTATTTAAAAAATAATGGTCTTTTACAATGTTTTCAAATAATACTGTTGATATTATGTAAAGGAGGACAAAACACCAAAGAATTTTTTCAGACTAATAGGTAAGTTTCCTAATCCGTTCGTCGTATCGTGTTTTGTAGGCAGCCCAACAAAATAAACCACAAAGAAAAAAATAAAGCTACTATATAAGCTTAATTTGGATTGAAACGGTCAACGTTACATCTAACTTACGAAACAGAAATACGGAAACAGTTTAGGAATATTATTATTCTTCACAAGTATTTACATAGCTCGTTACACAGTTTTGTGCACTTACAAATGAGCAAATTAATTACCATCTTCATAACTAGATGTAAATAAAAATTGACACAATAAGTTTATACAGAATGTTTCGTTATTTATACAACGAGACGTCATCAAGCTGATTTACAAAGTGCTTGAGGCCATAGGGTGGTTCAAATTATGTATAAAATACTTGATCGCGTGTCTAAAAGACCGCTGTGCCCGATTTAAATGTAAATTGTTTCAAAGAAAACTTTAAAGCGAAGAAAAGTGTACGATTTTTTTAACCAAAGGTTCGGCGCCCCGCTATATTTTCAAGATGTTTATGCTCATTGTTTATATCCTCAGTCGGTTGCATTTATTTTTACTTTTTGGTTGGGGTTGAAAGATACGAGTATCAAAAGGGACCAAAAATATAGCTATATTTTTTGGTCAGATTAAATTTTGTTAAAACTTTAGGTTGAATTTGTCAACCTATAGTTAGGTAGGTAGGTAGGCACCTAATCATTTTTAATTTTATTCGGTACTAACTGTATCCGTCTTCGTCTGCATACGTACATTTTTTAATTTAAATATCCAGGATGAAAAGTAGGTATCCTATGTCCTTCTCCAGGTCGCATGTTACTTATCTATCAAACACAATGAGTGCAGGTTTGACGTGAAAAGGTAACAGACAAACAGAGTTAATTTCGCATTTAACCATATTAAGTGTTGATGAGTCAGTGTCTCTGTGTAAATACATAAATCTGCATCACAACAACAAGTCAAGCTGATTCCCAACACAGGCCTCCTCTCTGTCTGCCGGGGTTGCGAGTTTGTCCGAAAGGGATATCGCGACCCCGGCACACAGGCAACGGAAGGAACACGGGTGGGTTTTAGTCAGTAAAAGTCTGACACGCCCTCCCGCTCCGCCCAGAGCCGGAGAAGGTATTTGATAATTTCCCACCCTCAAAAAAAAAAAAAAGGCGTTCTCTCTGTGAGAGGGAGTAGGCCATAATCCACCACGCGGGCCCAGTGTGGGTCGGTGGCTGTCACATGGCATGTCTTCGAATGTTTAATAGTTCTAGGACATGCTGATTCGGTGATGACTATTGCCAAAACGGAGATGGAAAGTATAACTCCTGTTTACTCATCAGAAAATTGATGTATTTGACACATATAACGCCGCTGATTTCGCCAGGTCTGGTGATGGACCTTTTGAGGACGATAAAAGGATGATTTTGCAATGTAGAATAATTACGCGCTTCGAAGAGTGTGATTTAACTGATTCCTATAACAATCTGATTTGTAAATTCAACCATCATTAGTAGGGCCTAGGAAAAACACGCGGAATAAACGTATAGTAAAATCGAACGATTTTTTTATTGAAAATACTCGTTTCGCACGTAATATTTATTTAGTTTTAGATTTTATTAGTTAGTTAGTAGTTTTGTTGTTTAGTTTTATTTTTTTATCTGTTTTTATTTTTGTGGGTGACACGTTTCGCTTGTCGCATAAAAAAAAACCAAATGCTCTATAACCCAGTTAAGGCCCTACCTTGAAAATAAATGGTAGATTGATGGGCGTGGCTTATTTCCCCCGCACGCGAGGAGTGGTGGTTCCATCTTCCGTGGTCAGCCGCTACGTCGCCGCCACAAACTTATCTGAACCAGTGGCCAAAAGTCGAACTAATGAAATCACCGACCGAAGTTTAAAAACGTTACTCACTTATCATGGTACTTTGGCTGAGCATTATTCTTTTCACTGTCGCACTAATGTCAAACTAAAAGTGCAAGATAATTTGTTCTGCAGTGCTATTCTGTAACCATCTCACCGTGAAAACTTAGGTGAAGTGAGCGTGGAGTGAGTTGACACTATTGACAGCTCACTTCACCCAAGTTTTCACGGTGAGATGTTTACATTGCATGGCTGATGTTGTGAAGCGAGGTTATGTTGTATTTTTTCACCATGTGCATACTTTTTCTCTACCTAGATGTAATAAAAAACAACCAAGTTTCAGTGTACAGCGGAAATATGAGTATATTTTAATGTCTAAATCATTTTCTATTTCGGCCGAAAATGAGACTAAAGCCGAAGCTTCTTTTTCGTTTTCGGCCGAAAATAAGACTAAAGCCGAAGCTTCTTTGCATTTTCGGCTAAAAATCCATTTTCGGTCGGACACTAGAGATAATCCTACAACTTAGCGATTTTCGGTATTTTTCCTTTACTTGTACTGGTCGACGGGAATTGTTTTATTTGCTTTTATTTTTCTTTTTTTTAGCTTAACACACTTAAAACATACATTCCGTCAATAACGTAATACTCTTATTTTTTCCATCGTATCCTTCTTTTCAAGTAGGAGTACACTACAGTACAGTGCAGTTTTCTCTTACAAAACCGAATTTTCGGTGCTTGCAAGCATTCCAGTTAAACTGTACAGGCTGGATTTTTGAGATGTGCCCCATCTCAAAAATCCACCCTGTATAGTTTAACCACTGTATAGTAAGAGTAGCTACCTTAGCCGTTGTAGCTACAGAAAAACGGTCGGACAGTCAACAAGAAAATAGGGAGTTTCACAAAAACTTTTTTGATTCCAATCGATCGTGTTTCTTATAAAGATCAAAAATCTCTATCGGACCAACTGAGGTTTGAGTACTAGAAAAGTCAGTTTGTATCGAGAAAATTTCATTGTACGATACAATGAAATTTTCTCCATACAAACTGACTTTTCTTGTATTCCTTTTCAGGATACCAGGCCATATACTCAAAAAACATACACCAAAATATTGAATCCCTATTCATTTTTTCATCACCTTAAAATCGTCACAATAAAAGGCAAACGTCGCAAACACGTATATAACTACGATTTTTTCTATATGTTGTTTGGTCCCTTGAGAGTAGTTTATGCCCAAGCTTGCAACCATGAAAACCTTGTGCTATATACTCGCATGGTGCTCGAGAAACTGCGAAATTCTGGCACTTGTTTTTTTTTTTTTATATACCACCATCAACACTGACAACGTTCCGCTTCCTCGAAATGATTCAGTTAGAACCATTATGTCGGGATATTCCAGCTATTTTTTCAACCAATGTGGTAAAAACGTAGTTAAATATTCGATGGATACCTACCCGTAAGATGCAGCTATGAGGCGCACTAATACATAATATATACATAGTAAAATTAGTTTTTTTTTTTAATTTGACTAGCTGTATTTTCGCAAGCAATAGGCCTAGAGTGCTTGAGTTGAGCTCAGATTGTGTCAAATTTAGCTTGCTCCACAAAAATATACCTAAAAATGCGCACCAGGTTTTCAGGATAGCAAACTTGGGCATAAACTACTCTCTGGGGACCTACGGACATATAAAAATAAAAACTGGCCAAGTGCGTGTTGTTGCAAAACATTTTCTCCCATGCAACGATATACGTCACGAACAATTCTCAAACGGCAAATTTAAGTTTGTAATCGCATTTTTCTCGGCTATACCATGGTATGGGGTATCGTTGGAAAGGTCGTTCAAAAATATGGGGGGTGTGTGAAAATAATTTTCTAATTCAGGGATCCGTTTGCGAAATATTAAGCTTTAAAGCGCTAATTTTTATTAGAGTCAAGTGTCCCCCCCCCTGTCAGCTAAATGGTTGTACTTGGATTTGTGAAAAAAATTACAGCAGTAGTATATATAACGAAATTAAAAGGAAAACTATCACAGCTAAGTAGGCTTTACAGGTTAACGAGTAATAACCGACTAACTTAAATTTGCAGTTTGATAAACATGATTTCCCATACATTCCGTATGGGAGAAAATATTTTTCTACTACAATGTTAAGTTTGTTCTTGGGATAAATTCACCCCAACTACGGATTCCTTCATTGTGCGTGGTCCGACACGCACTAGGCCAGTTTTTTTTTGTTATCTTTGTATTTTGTGTTTCACGAACTTTGTCCAAATAAACATTATTCTTTCTTTCCTTACTGACTGGCCTAATAGGAAAGATTTATTTTCGCTGAAAAATTCGTTAGAATTTACGAATTTACGTTCACTTCGCTCGTTCGTGACAGGGCCTCAGTTTCAGTTTACTATGCAAGCAAAAATTCTGAATTTTAAATATCTGAAGGTGCTGTTATATATGCATACAAATTACATCTCCGAAATTATGTGTCATTAATCTTTTTCATCTTTGAAAGAGATTTGATGATAACTCGACAGCGACACCTGTAAGAGATTCAGGGAGCTGATTTAATTAGTCCAAATGTATATTAATTAATCTTTTGGCAACAGATTGGCGAGTTATGAACAATACGGTTATAGGAAACCTGATACACTGGCTGGATTTGAATTCTTTTTATTTTATTATTGATAAATTCGTATTGTTGAATTATTGATTTTTAGTAATAAATTGTACGTACCATATGTTGGAGTGTCCGAAGCTTCAGAGGACCAAAAACACGCCATTAAACACGCCACTGACTGATACCGCGATTAGTGCGGCCACCTATTGGGCCCAACTAATTTAACAAAATATGATATTACCATCGACTCGAAAAAAGTCATAAATTTTGAATAAGAATGTATTTTTTTAGTTTTAGGTATTCTTTTATATACCTATCACCGCTGTAATAATTTCAACTTGTTATTCCCTTTTTTCATCAACTTACTGGTAAAGAAAATATGACCCTCCAAAAATTACAAAAATGCCCCATTTTTACTGCCGTGATCGGAGGACAAACTCACAAATTCGAAAAAATAAAAAATTAAATAGAAACCTAGATATACTCTTTCTTAAAAAATTGGCGCAGGTCCTCACCGGACACGGTTGTTTCTGGAGGTTCCTGTTCCGTATAAGGCAGGAGGAAACACCCGGGGGTCAACACTGTGTGGATCGCCCAGAGGGCACGGTGGAGCATACGGTGGAGGTCTGCCCGGCTTAGGCGGAGCACTGCCGCGCCGTGTCGTTCTCGCGGAGGCGATCGGCGGCAGTGATCTCTCGCATCCGGCCCTGGTCCAGGCCATGGTACGGCTTCCCACTCCCTCTCGCTCCGTACCAAACAGTAATGCCCCTCTTCTTAAATGCTCCTCTTCAAACAGTAATGCTCGCGAAGGAGGAGGCGGAACGCGTGAGGGAGAGGCAAATTTCGCGCCCTCGCGCCCCTAGCCGCCGCAGGAGATGCCCTGGGCGTCGGGAATCGCAGGCCGATTCCCGGCTACCGTAGGCGCGGGCTTTCGGACGGTGAGCAATCGGTAGCTCGCCGTCCGATAAGGACCAGGCCCGGGTCGACGGCGCGTTGTGTTCCACGCGCGCCTCAAAAAGATGTCAGCACAACTGATGGGGTCCGCTACGACTGATGCCTGCCGGGGTCGCGGGAAAGTCCGAAAGGGATACCGGATTGCCACTACATTGCCAGGGGCCACCCTGGCAATGTACAGGCAACACTGAAGGAACACGGGTGGGTTTTAGTCAGTAAAAGGCTGACAGAAGTCGCCCAGAGCGGAATAAGTTATTTGATCATTTTCCAACCAAAAAAAAGGTCCCAGTTGGTGATATGATACGAGAGAGTTATAAGAGATTATCACTACTTACCTCAACTTTTCTATTTCATAGGAAAATAGGTTTTATGACACATTTAATACCGAGACAATATCTCTTGTCTCTCGGTTATCACTTGAAGGTCAAAGCATAATCTTCTCTTGTCAAGTTGTCATATTTTACGACATTCCTTTTTCCTGTGCTAATCATATAGATCTGCCAAAAATCTGAGTTTGAGTTTATTTACCATTCGTCGAGGATAAAAAGAGATATCTAAAAAAGTGAAAATATGTAAATTGAATGCCTGATGCCAAATTGGTATAATTTGTATGTTTAAATGGCACATCGTTGAAAATCCCGTTCAGACAAGCTGTAATTTAAATAATTGAAGAGCTACTAAGCATTAAAATGGAATAAATACTCGTTAGTACATGTAATTACATTTAAATGGTAATAAAGCTTGTATTAGTTTTCATATGTACTACAAAAAGAGATACTAGAATACGATTTCAAACAAAGGGTTTGAAATCGTATTCTAGTATCTTGTGAGTTATGAGATGACCCAAATATCTATCTTAAGAGGCTTACAACAGCTAAAGCGCGGTCACTGTCGGGGTATGTCGATTCACTTGAAAAAAAATCGATCTCTGATTCGATTCGAATCGAGCATACTAGAATCGATTCTCGATTAAATCGAGCATTAAAAGATCGATTTTCGATTAATCGCGAATTTTTCAAACATGCTTTATGTAGACACAGAGCATTATTGATGATAATTTACCGTTAATACAAGTAATGTAGAAATTGTAGGAGACCAATCAGGCAGTCTGTCTGTAGTTTAACCTAAATAAGTCAGTCATAATAAATAAATTAATCAAATTGTAAGTTGTAAGTTTATAAAATTTTATTAAAGTTAAATAAAAATTCAAAGAGAAATCACATTTCCCAGTATTTTAAGTCGAGTGACTTTAAAAAAATTAATTTGTCTAATCGCTCGGGATCTAGACGACTCCTTTCGTCACTAGCAATATTTCCTGCAACAGAAAAAAGCCTTTCACATGGAACAGATGTTCCAACTATGCAAAAGTATTTGTTGGCAATCGGTGTTATTGACGTTCCGACAACAGCAAAATATTAAAAGAATAAAATATCGTAGCCAATTTAGGAATTATATTGCTAGTTCTTGAATTGAATTGAATCGGTCCGATTCGAGGGGTTCATGCATCGATTCATGAATCGATGTAGCATTCTAAATCGATCTAAAAAATCGATTATTTTACTCCAAATAATCGATTTTTCGATTAATCGATTTCAGATCGACATGCCTATGTCGGACTGCATAGAAATGAAAGAGAAGCGCGATGACACGACGCAGGTAATTTATTGCAAAATATGAAGCAGTTAGCGATTTACAAAAAATCTATTGATTGGACTGGAAAATTAAAACACTATTATGCTAATATGTAGCTTGTAGAATAATCTGACAAAAAATCAGAATGATTGCATGTAAATTAATATGATTTTTAATCGTTAAAAGAAATTTTTAGAGGTATCTTCATGATTTTTTTCTATCGTATCAAATTAGTTGTATTATGTTTTCAATACACTATCATACTTGCATATATCCTGAAGAATATCATATATTTTTCTGATTTTGTTTACTGCAGTGGATCATATTCTTTTAGGCATTATAAAACTTGCGTTTAGGCACGTTTAGGTCCTGTAGTCCCCTTAATTGTTTAATTATATAATGAATATTTTAGATATGTAAGAAATACATTTATATCTAATTAAATAATGATATGTAGCATAAAATAGAATATCATGTATTATTGCTGCTATAGAACTATTTTCTGTATTTTCTTAAATAACTTTACAATATATATTTCTTTATTATAAAAAAAATATACTTGAGACCCTTTCATTTCATATGTCACACGGTACAGAGAGCAAAGCTTTTATTAAAAAAAAAAAAAAAACTCCCAACAGTAACCCCTATAAAATTCATTTATTTACGTAACACGTCCGTGTTTGGGTCACAGAAATTAATCGGTCCATTAGATTTGGAGCAAATTAGCTATGACAGACGGACACACAAGCAGACACACGAGTGATCCGTTTTTTCATTCGGACATACGGAATCCTAAAAGGTATCTCAACAAAATACCTCTAGGTGTACATTAATAAGAAATAATTAAAAACTAATTCTAACATCGACAAAAGACAGTAAGATAAACTATTTATGTATGCAAGAACTAAAAAATAAGGTATGTGAGCGATCGTAATTCTGAAAGCCAAAAAACTAAATACAAAATAATACTAATTAACAAGCAATGTAAAGAACTAGGTACATTCCACGAATCTCACAGTAATATTAACCTGTAACTGTCTAAATTATGCTAACTCACAACTTCCGTGCGACCATACACTTGTTATATTATACATGCAAATAGCCTGGGCAATCCTGTGGGAATATGGTCATAATTATCATGTAATATAGCCAATTAGTACTTGGAATATAGACAGAGTATAGCAAGACTGTTGATGAAGTTGATTTGTTACAGCTGTAGTGTCAACCATTGTCATTTGGTTTAAATAGGTTTTTATTTTTATTATTTTATTTATCTTTTATATAGATTATTTTCTTTTAAATTTTGTGAATGTGAGAACATTGTAGAAATAACAGACTGTAGATCTGTGGACCATTTTATATTATGCTAAGTACCTGGTACATGTTGATGGGCCTACACTGTCCTCTCATACCTGTATAGGTGATCGAAGCTTTTAACACTATAATTTGGAAAAATTGTAAAAACCATTTACTTTTAAAAGAGTAACCGTGGAGTTTCTTGCCGGCTCTTCTCCATAGGAAACGACCAATTGGAACCGTGCACCTAGCTTCTGACGTTTCATAAGTGCCCTTGTAGGTTTATGTGAAAAAATATATTTTGAATTGAATTGAATTGACTGGACTACCTCGTTTGACTAGTGGTCGGAAGCGCTACTTTTTCTTCCGATTTACACTACACAACACAGTCAGTCTTATCACAACTATACTATACATTATTCATTTGCACCACTTTCTTGCCTTTTCTTATATTATTCACCCATTGTTTTATTTGTATTAATACCTCTCGTTAAAGAGTAGTATATTCTTTGAACCATAATATATGATTTCTATAAAATTCCAATCTTCCAATCTTCTTTGATAAATAAATTTATAATTTTAGTTGATAGTTAATGCATCGCAGATTCGCAGTGCGCCCGCGTCCCTTCGCTTGTCACCATAGATAATAGTCGATACTATGGACAAGTGATGTTGGAACGTCGGGCGTGAATAGATTAATTTATTTATTACTTAGTTTCAGTTTTTATTTATATTTTTGTTTCATTTTATTTTGTTTGATTGCTTTATTTATTTTTACATCCCATAGTGGGATTTAACTTAATCCGTAGGTGTGTCCGTGGCATCACAGTGGGCCCTATCAGAATACCAGCGCTGCGGTATTTATTTTTTAAATAGGTATCGCCGCATTATGCTGAGATAGGAGCCTTTTTGGCCTCGCACAGGTCGTTATTATTCTTTTTTTTGTTTTTTATTTTATAACTTTTTTTTTATTTTTAGTATTAAACTTACTGTTTGTATTTCCTGTGCGTGTCCCAAATAAAATATTTTTCTTTCTTTCTTTCTTTCTTTCTTTCTTTCTTTACTGCTGAGCATGACGTCCTGGGTTCGACTCCCAGGTCGGGCAAAGTGTTATTGGGTTTTTCCATCAGGAATTTCTCAGTAGCAGCCCGGTGTCTGGATTTGAGACCAGTTAAAGGCAATAAATAGGCCCTATTAGCGGCGAAATGTGAGTTGACTATAGGTACACCTCTGCCTTACTCTACGAGGATATACAGGCGTAATGTTATTCAAATTCAAACGTCATTTATTCAAACTAGGCTGAGAATCAGCACTTTTCGAAAGTCAAAACTAAATAAGCAGGTCCCCTAAAAACGCCCACCCTTCACCACTTCCTAGCTGGGAAGAAGAAGTGGCGCAACAAACTCCCCAGCAGCACAGCTGTCTGTTCAGTTGGAAAAACTTGATTCTATATTATAATAGTGCTGCAAAAATAATTTACATTACCATAAATTGCAATCAACTCATAAAATAAAAACATTTTAATGAGTAGATTATGTCAACAATTAATTAAAATAAATTGACTTACAGCCAAATCAAATAATCCAAACAATTATATGAGCTCATATAGTATCATGTAGTCTTTGATTCTAAAACACTTGTTTGTTGCTCACGTTTTGTATGTAAGTACATATGTACCCCCCGGTACATGTTATTACATACAAAACGTGAGTAGTGGTTAAATTAAGGATACTTAACACAAATATCCTTTTGATAGGAAAAGCTGTTGATTGCTACGCCGTAGCATTGACCGCTATAACGCGTAGCCGGCGTAGCTCAAAGTGTCGTAGCATTGACCTACGTAGCATTATAATTGTTGATTGCTGATCGTTGCGTTCATTATGTTTTCATCGTTTATCATATCGCTTGCATGCTGTAATCATATACATACAAAAGTTTCCAGTGTGTGAATCAGAATAATTTATTTGCAAAGTGACAATTATAGGTGTTATCGTAATCGTACTTTCTACCGTAAGTATGACATGCAAAATAAAAATAAAAATGCAGGGTTGCGAGTTTGTCCGAAAGGGATATCGCGACCCCGGCACACAGGCAACGGAAGGAACACGGGTGGGTTTTATTCAGTAAAAGTCTGACACACCGGGAGTCGGGAGAAGTTATTTGATAATTTCCCACCCTCAAAAAAAATAGAAAAAGTATGACATGCAAAATAAAAATCATAAATAAATAAAAAGATTTTTATTATAATAGTTATAGGTACTTAATTTCATCTATAATAAGTGCTCTTGATACAAATTAAATATTATCCAAACACCAATAAAATAACCATTACACTCGTGTTGATGCAGCATCGTATTTATTTAGATACCATCGCGGACACTGGCGGTGAACCACTTTAAAACCTTATTATTAAGGGCATAAGGGTGAAATTTGATTCACCGCTGTACATCGGAAGAAAGACATACATATGAGGAAATACAGCATCTGGCACCCATTTTTTTTTCTTCCTCTATGTACTAGCTCTTGGCGTTCATCTCATCTGATGGTAAGTGATAATTAGGCCGAAGGTGGAAGCGAGCTTCACCTCCGAATCCTCAACCACAGAGGAACTGGTTATCTTATAACTCTAACTGCTGTCAACATTGTTTTTATGGCGACTGACTTAGATAAAATGGTACTGCTGGGGAGTTTTTACGTCACTTCTTCTTCCCAGCACTAGGAAGTGGTGAAGGGCGGGCATTTTTGGGGGACTGTCTTATGTAATTTGAAGTTCAAAAAGTGCTGATTCTCAGCCTAGTTTTAATAAATGACTTTTGAATTTTAGCTAGACAGGCGGGAGAGTTCATCTGGACGCCGTCGCGGAAGGACGTCTCAAGCGCTCCGTGCCTTTGTTTCATTGTATTAACGTGCAGCTTGCGCCCGCACAAGTTACAACGCGTTAACTGCCGGTCAAAAAATAAATTGACGAACAGCGTTTTGTTTGTTCAATGCGGCTGTGACTCACGTGTCGACAAATAAACTACAAAGTGCAAAAGTGAGGTGTGAACCAGGAAAGCTGTAACAAGGATAACCCGGTGAGATCATTCCATGTATTTCAGGGTGTTCTACTAATCACTCCGTCAATAAATCAAATCTCCATATTTCAAACGCATGGTTAACTTTAACTCCAACAATAGATCCAGATACCAAAACGTCTTATTTTTTATTTTTTTATTGTTTCTAGTATGTGTAGCGATCACGAGGACTAAATTAAATTCCCGGCTTTATTTCAATTACGTGGCCAAGAGTCGGTGGCAAAGTCCTGAATAGTATTTGATAGATTGAGGTTCAACACCGCTAGTGGCAATCTAAGCACAGAAACACCGTTTATGCTTAAGCTACATATTTAATATATAGTAAAAGGAGAATGGCAAGATAAAGTAACATAGTATATGTACTCTGACATAATTAATAGTGTCGATTTTGATTTCGGAACAATCTGGAAACTTCTTTAGCCACTATAAAACAGCCGCGTCTGAGGCAACTTCTTTTTTGTGGTGTTTCTGTCGAACAATTTACCCGAGTTTTTGTGAAGAAAGGCACATGTGTGATCAAGCTTAAGCCCATTCAACAAAAACAAAAACTGCACAACAAGATAAATTTCTATAGAAAAAGAAAGGGTATCTAATAAATCTCAGTCAACGCATGACCCTGTCAAACTTTTGTATCTCTGTCTCGAAACTAAATCTGCCCTTCCGGCCATCAGCACCGTGGGGTTCTGACTCCCAAACAATAGTTTTACAATGATAAGAATAGTGGCCATGCAAAAGGACGGCAATTGTCTGTTTAGTGCGATCGCCCATCAACTAAATCTCTTAATGGGGATAACTTTTAGCCATATGTCAATACGCCGAGATCTAGCTACGTATGTTTCGGAAAACCGCGGTGACGCCAGAATTTGCCTAGCACTTAGGAATAACATTCAAGACATTATTCCTAACAGCAAGCTCTCTCAGGAACAAATGGTAACCAACTACATAACCGCGCAGTTTAACGAGACGTTCTGGGGAGGAGAAGATATCCTAATCGCCGCGGCTGAATTCTATCTCGTAAATGTGCATGTTCATATTAATCGTGAGAACTCACTGGTGTACTCACCTGCCGGCGAACCAGTACCCGGAAACATACATATCCTTTACAAAGATCAACATTATGATAGCTGGGTCGTGAGCGCCGAAGAACAATACAACAATAATCTGCAAAGTCTAACGCATGAAGGAACCAACATAATTACACCACAACATGCTGAAACGGTAGGAAAAAAATGCAACAAAAGAGACGAACAAGGGCTGTCTACAAAACCCCGATTTCTGAATAGCCCACAACTAGCTAGCTCATTAACACCGTGTGAACAATTAACACCAACATTAGGTACACCGTTATCGGTTGAAGTCGCGGACGATACCGGTTACACAATACTTAGAAACCAGCCTTGTGCCGCGACTAAGTACACTTGCTCAGACCTGCGTATCGCAACTTGGAACGTCCGCGGGGCCTCGAAACCGGCCAAAAAAGATAAAATAGACGCGGAACTTTCAAAAAGGGGCATTCACATAGCCTGCCTACAAGAAACAGGGATGAACTTAGGAACGTACAACTCCATCCACTACGAATGGCACCTATCTGGAACCGCAGGTAAAACTCATCGAGGACTTGCAATTGCAGTAAGAAAGGATGCCCAAATTGAAATAATAAGCAGAAACTTCGATACCGACGTGATGTCAATTACTCTTAATTTTGGTAGGGAAAGTGACAAACCTGCTCCGCTTTATATAATTAACTCTCACATCAACAGCTGTACCTCTAAAGCAACCAGATCCTTCACAGGTGTACTTAACCTGATTAGACAAAAACCAAGGAAATGTACTTTAATAATCCTAGGCGACTTTAACGCCCACATTGGTAGACAAGATACAATAAGTTTCCAACGCAAAGGGCTGATTCATCAAAATCTACATCACGACTTCTCCAATTACAACGGAGAAATGTTAATGGATATAGCCAACAGGGAAAAACTCCAAATAGAAACAACAAAAGCGAGATCATCATGCAGAATAACATGGTCAAACGGCAAGCAGAAATCACAATTGGATCACATTATTACACCACAGACAACAGAAAAACTCTTTAAGTTTATTAAAGGCGAATGGGCAGGTAGGGCCATATCCGACCATAAAATAATTTGGGGGCAGTTAAGAACAAGTCGAACAAACAATAAGTTGAACAAGTGTATAAACAAAGATGAAAATACTAAACGCAAGACTCAAAAAAATGAGACAACAATAGAGCCCATTAATTTCAATTACAAACAATGTTACTATGCTGCTCTTAACATCAAATCAACCAAAACAAAATACCAAGCTTGCATAATCAAAAAACTGGAAAACGTAGGAATAGACTCAACAGATAAAAGCGTCGAAATACCTTGGTGTACCATAACTGAAGTATTAAAAGCGGCGGCCCAGGAAACCTTGATTTTTCAGCAGAGTCACTCTAGGGATCATCGTATAGCTCTTGCTAACCTCCAAAGGGCTAAATTCTTACAAAGAAGACAATTAGATAACCCAAATAGACATAATCGTGTAAAGGAATGTCGGGCAATACTTCACAAGATTAAAACTCAAGACGAAAACAAAGAATCCAGGGCCTTCTTCACTGGACTGGGGAAAAAACATCCCTCAAAACGCATGCAGGTACTTTATCTATTTTACAGGAAAAACAAGCGAGCAACAAAATGCCGGAAAAGAAACGCTTATATACCAATGTCCAAATGGGAGCAAATCCTAAAAAACTCCGAGGGCCTACCTATACCAACGGTTACCATAACAAAGCCGGTATCTATCGCGCAAAATGAAGGACCCACGCTTGATGACGTAATGGAAATAATTAACAGCATGCGGAACGGGACAGCGCCTGGAACAGACCAAGTGGTAATTGAGCTCTTCAAAGCGATGCCTGAAATATTACAGGAAGCCGTCACCAAACACATGAACAAAGCGTGGACACAAAATGAAGCACCCGACACCTGGCTAGAAACAATGCAGGTACCAATTCCGAAAAAAAAACAGCCCTAAAGATGCAAATGACTATCGACGAATATCGGTTTGCAATACGGGCTACAGAATCTACGCCTCCTACGTTTTAAAAAAATTAGACGAAACAATAAAAGAATTGGGCAACTACCAAGCGGCTTTTTTAAACAATAGATCAACAGATGATCATATATTTACACTAAAAAGGGTTCTGGACGAAGAATGGCGCGCAGGTAAAAGAGTCTATGTACTCGCTCTGGATATAGAAAAAGCTTTTGACAACGTCAGCCTCGAAGCATTGCGAGACATTTTAATACAAAGATCTAACAAGTCACTAACCAACAGGATAATCAAAGTTTGCTTGAATGAACGAACACACATCAAATGGTGTGGCCAGCAAAGCAGCTGGATTATCAAAGGAAAGGGAGTCAAACAGGGTTGCCCGCTATCCCCCCGCCTCTTTACACTGGTCATGGATGAGGTCCTTAGAACCCTCGAAGATGAAACTCATTTAATCAAATTAGACCAAGACTTTGAAATCTCACTCCCCCTGGTGCTATCATTCGCGGACGACCTCATCTTCATTACAGATGATTTAAAAGGGTTAGAAAAAATTGTATTCCATATTAAACCCCTACTCGGTAGCGTCGGCCTACAAATAAACGAAACTAAAACCAAAATTCTAATTAGAGACCCATTAGCTAAACAGAAAGTGACCTACGTGTCCATGAACGGATTAAAACTACATACTGTCGACGAAATAAAATACCTAGGCACATACATAACATCTGCATTAAGTAGGAGAAGCACAGTTAGAAAACGGTGTGAACAGGCCACTAGAAACGCAAAGTCACTATTACCATTCATAATAAATTCAAAGATGGACTGGAAACTGGCCAGACTCATGTATCGAATGGTGATCGTACCTTGTATGATATACGGATTGAAAGTATCGGCACTCACCAAAGCTAACAGGTCTAGACTGAGAAGATATGAGCGAGTCATAATGAGAGACCTGATTAACCACGCCAGAAATAAACCTAGACAAAAGAAGATGCACGAAATCTTAGATGGGAAAACAGTAACCAAACGCATCAAGAACCACAGGATGTGCTTTCTCGCACACGTCCACAGGCGCGGCAAACCACACCTTTTACACGCAGCAATGCAATATAAGGCCAAATCCAAGAAAGTAGGGCGTCCTATTTACACTTGGAACGACAATCTCAAACAGGACTCGACTTATTTCGACAAGGAATACAATTTTTGGATGGACAAAGCTACAGACCGATACAAGATCATGAAGGCCGCCAGCGAGATCTACAAGAAACCTGAAACGGATAGCAGCGAGCCTTCTGACGAAGACACAGACACAGCAAAATGTAACACAGCTCAGCAGCAATATAGGAAAAAGCCGAGAAACCAGCGTAACCCCGTCTCAAAATTCACCGGTGAAGATAATGACGACGTCGCAAAAGATGCCCATCCATAGATAATTAACACCCGTCTCTCCACTATTCCAAGGCTTACTCTAGGATGCATATCCGGTATGGCTCTCAAATCCTTCCTTATCCTAAGGGCACGGTCTTCCTTACCATTACCCGCGCCCCCCGGTCTACTCCTCGATTTGCAATAGCCTTTGAAGTCCCATGAAACATGAGGCTTCATGGGCTAGTGCAAATCTTGGGGTTCATTCGATTTATCGAGTCTGGTTAAACCATGCTGGGATCGGTGCATTTCATTCATTCATTCATTTGAATTTTAGCTAGACAGGCGGACTTAGGACAAGCCCTACCACCAACCAAACCGAGGAGAAAAGGGGATGGAACCCGGGACCACTGGGTCTGGGTCAGGTGGTCTTACCACTACACTACAGAGACGGTTTTGTCTTAGTTTAGTTAGAATAATTGTTTACCTTAAATATGTTACTGGCACAACGAATCTTGTACAATCAATCCAAAACGAATTACGAGACGATCTTACATTTTCTATTCTAAAATTAAAATAACTTATGATACTTACAACTACAATAAACTCGCTCACTATCAATAGTAGGTAACGGAAAGACTTTGTGTGCGTCGTCCGTCAATGACAGAGGGAGTAACAAATAGGAACACGTGAGATATCTTCACGCTCTACTTCCTTTCAGCGGGGCGGCAGCGCTGCAAGTTGTGTAAACATAAGTTGCATCACTTGTTGTACATATTGTTTGTAGAATTTGTAATGTGCACTGATCAGAGAGATTGATTGTTTTTTTTTGAGCTGCCTAGCCTAGAGGTGTGCCCGTCGGACTGCAAAGTTATAGGTTTCGAGTTCGAACCCAAGGCACACACCTCTGACTTTTCGGATTCAAGAGCGTATTGTATAATTATCACTTGCTTCAAAATCGGTGAAGGAAAACATCGTGAGGAAACCGGCATGCCTGAGAGATATTTCTCGACGGCATGTGAAGCCAAGTCAGAGGCCCATGGGCGGCTTTAAAACTCTGACACCAGGTTAGTCACTAACCACACGAAAAGAATGCGTGCCTTGGGTTCGAACTCGAGACCTATGAGGCCTCTGTTGAAATGAGATTTGCTGTTTCGTTTAAACTCTGTGGTTAGAATGTTCTTTTGGTGAGCCAAGAAAGAAAACGAACAATTGACTGGCAAGCAGGTTCGTAAATAAATAGGTACTTGAGTTTGATCCCCAGCACCCACCCATTGATGGATCCATAGTAACTACAACTAGCAGTATTTTGGCTTAGTTAGGGGTAACAAAAATATTTTTTGAGAACTAGCATCAATCAATAATTATTACATATTATGATGCTTATCTTACAAACCTAAATGCATCAGTACCTACCGCTCAAACCCACTACCACACTAGACTAAATATATAAGTCTTAGTCAAAGAAGTGTACTAGCTCTCTAACATTAAGTAATAGCGTCGAAATTACAAATATTTAGGAGCCATTGAAGCGGCAAACATATACATCAAACAACACATGGTACAGAAGTGCGACCGAATACTTGCGTGACTGATAGGGACTTTACTTGCGTGACTTTCAACCTTTTGGGGAGGTAAAAAAAACTATAGGTATGTATAGGTAAGATTGTAAATGAGAGATTATCAGCCGGGGACACAAAAACAACTTCATGAGGGTTTTCATGAAAAGGAGAAGCCTCAAAATTATCCCATGTCTGATAGCAAAGAGAAGTATCTCAAAAATAATTTAAAAAATATATAGTTTCGGTTTTAATCCTTAGTGGCTAACATACGAAAAAATGTCTCTGAATATTAATTCAGAGGTAGTTTATAATTACGTAAGAAGTGGAGATTTTAGTTTTAGAACGACTAGAAATGCAAGAAAACATTTCCGGTTTCAATCCTTACTGGCTAACATACGAAAAAAAATGCTCTGAATGTTAATTTCAAGGGTAGTGTATAATTTAGTAAAATCAGTAGACTTCAGTTTTAGCATTTTTTTTTTCGTATGTTAGCCAGTAAGGATTAAAACCGGAAGTATGTACTTTTTTAATTCATTTTAAGCGATTTTTTAGGTACTTCTCTTTGCTGTCAGACGTCGCCCCTTGACGCCACTTTGACAAGAGGTCATCCATTTCGACAATTAATCTATGATGACGTTCATCATTCGTTTCATTCATCCGTTCATCATTCAGTCACGACTAAAGAAAATATTGGCGCTTTGACACTTTTGACAGGTGCCCTTGACGTCGGCTGCCGACTAGTGCACATTATTTTAGAAAACCCTCATTAGAAGTCGCCATGAAGTATCATGCTGTCAACGCTGACTCAGATGTACAGGCCGCACCGCATGGCAAAAATCCACTTACGTCACTTTCGTCCATTTTGTATGTAGCATCGCGCAGTACCTACAGGCGGGCCGTATCGTCCTTAAATATGATGCGCAGCGGCCTGATGCTGCTGTAATGTACGCTTAGCTTTAAGAGGAAATGCAGGAGGCGTTTAATTTAAAGTGTTCCTCAGTTTCCTCCCTGGATAATGTCACCACCATAGCAAATATTAGTTTACCATTAAAAATCTACCACTTCCATGTTCCTATGTTTTGTTTTATCCCTAAATAAATGATTGTAAGAACTAGACCCCTTCTAAGTAAAATTGTCCGGTTATATTGACGGCAATATTTTAAAATAAAAAAAATCTTTTATTTCGGACCCATAACTAGTCCAGTTAGTATACACACGACTTAAAAACTAGTGTTAGTACTGACATCTACCAGAAAAATAAACCAAACTATTAATTAACACGCCACAGTGGCATGTAGGCGTATCCAATGTCCCAGAATGGGGCTGTCCCACCTATCAGCTATAGTTTTCAGGATGCTGTATAACCGGACAATTTTATTCCGTCAATTTTTTTTCGTCTTTGTTTGCTAAATGTCTGATTACGGAATCAGACATTTAGCAAACTAAGACGAATGCAAAAAATGAAAGAAAAACGTATAGCAAAAGTCTTTTTTAAATTTTTCTTGAAGAAATTACCAAAATCGGTCCAGAAGACGAAGAAAACAGGGGAATACGAGACTATGATACATAGGAATAATCAGTCCGAGCTGCATTGGACTCTTTCGTGCTCAATAACGGCAAGATTTGCGGGAGGGGACAGCAATAGATCAGTTAAAAACACATTCCTCAAATGTGTCGCTGCCCGCGGGTTTTTGTAGAGACGCTATCTCTGAGATACGGCCTTTTAATTTTTTTTTGTACCTTTCAATTGCTATAACAATTACGCATATAACGGTATAAGCCAAATAGCGCTATTTAATTTAAAACATTAAAAAAACCACTAAGAAGTTTTTTTTTATCCTTATGTTTCCTTAACATACAATTAACAAAAAGTCAATTTTCCCAATACTTACTCCGATTGAGATAGCGCCTTTCGGCTTAGCAGGGCAGTATTATAGCTATCGAAAAGGTGTACATTCAAAATGCAGTAATTCTTTCCCAGTAAGTATTGTAAAATCGGTTTCTACTCTAACTATCATATAAGTGCATTTCAGTTTTATACCATCTGAAACAAAACAACCGGGGCAGAGTCGCTTGAGCTACGACCCACTTACACTCAGTTACCGAAAATTATTTGATTGGCTGGTGCTATTTCTGTCAACCAATCAGAGCAGTTAAAACATGAGTTTCAATGCCTAGTTTTGTCTCGATTTACCTTTTAGACATCGTGTGTATAAGTATCCGTACTCGGACCATTCGCGACCGGGTGACCTATTCTAGTGCGAAAGTTTGTCAGAATTCTATTACTTCAAACACGTTGCCCCGATACTATCTTACTGCGACGCTTGGTACATCGACGACACTTTAGTTCGATGTGGCATTACTTCGATACTTATTGCATAGATTTGGATTCTGTAAATGTAATAACGTGTATTCGGCTGCAAACAGATGAACAATAAGTAACACTTAATACCTAATGATAAATGATATTTATTTTTGTAAATTGGATGACAAAAAGTACTTTTACACCTGAACCAACTCAGAGGTCAGTGTCTCAGTTCAGACGTAATTTCGGTCAGGCCATATGAAGACCATACAGATTATTGTCTAAGATGGTATTTCGAGTAAAGTAATAAGTATGTCATAACGCATCGCAGTAAGATAGTGTAGGGGCAACGTGTTCGAAGTAATTCTATTCGAACAAACAAGTTTAGTACTAGAATACCCCTTCGCCCATCACTAGTACAACCGCTTATCACACATTTAAGAACTGATCGGATACAACGTGTACTTAGCAAGTGATGGCCACTTGCTAAGACACATTGTATCCATTCATTGTTGTTTGCGGAAAACTATTGGTACGGTTCCTAGTAATGAGTTAACAATCTGCTAATATCCTTCCAACTTTACCATTGAATTTAACAGTAAATTCACTATTTTCTAGAAATATTTCTGGGTTAATTGTTCAATATCAATCCTGTCATAGTTTTGATATGGATTTATATGAGGTTAAAACTAACTCCAGTTCTTTTAATTGCAAGTTTACTGGTTTATTATTAAACAAAGTAAAAATGGAAAAGTCAGTCAGTTGCCTCGTTAATGTAGGCGTCGCAAGCGTTAGGTACTGCTGAGCATGAGGTCCTGGATTGAATTCTCAGGTCGGGTAAAGTGTAAAGCTTCGTACAGACAAGCGCGACGCGACAGCGCGGCGCGTCACCGGCTATTGTTATACCGTGAAGTTTTCTTAGAAATTGTATTGTTCGAGTCGCGTCGCGCCGTCGCGTCGCGCTGGTCTGCACGAGCCTTTATTGGGATTTCCATCAGGAATTTCTTTGTAGCAGTCAGTAGTTTCTTAGCAGCAGTCTGGATTTGTGCTCGGTTGATGGCTCGCCCTATTACCCTATTACATGGAACGCGAAATGTAGGTGTTACTATCGATAGAGACGTCTGCCTAACCTTACCGGGATTACAGACGTAATTTTTTTATATAAAAATATAATTGTCTGTTTAAGTTAGTACGAATTAATAGAATTAAGTAAAACATTATTTTAATACGAAAACGTTTTTCATAAAAAAAAAAACAATAGGCTAGCAAAAAAGAAAAGAAAAAGTGAAATATAACCGTATTTCGGAAGTCGGTGTCTTTGGTCTTGAATTTTCGTTTTTTGCCGACGACTTTCGAAATAAAGTTACATTTCACTTTGTAGTGTTTTTTTCGGAAATAGGTTGTTTTTTTTGTATTTAAAAAAAAATATTTTCCTTTTTTAGTTGTGGTACCTATCCCACACGAATTCGAATACAGTGACAGGAAGTTATGTTTTATGGATAACATCGTACATATAGACTTATTGGGAAAAATACGTAATTATTGAAGCTAACTCAAAAAGTATCCAAGCAAAGTTAATAAAATTTATATGTGACCACTTCGAAAGCACAAAAAAAATATTTTATTTATGACGGAGTTATGCCCGAAAATATTCTTTTTTAAAACGTCCGGATGGAGAACCTCCTCCTTTTTTGGTTAAAAAAAAGATAGTTGTTGTCCTTGGTCATTTGCTTAACAACGTGAAATTAGAGAACGGGATAGTTTCAATCACAGTGCAACAGTTGATAGTCCAGGCTATTCCGATCCTCCAATAGAGTGTATGTTATTATTAGCTGCACAATCCGTGTCTTACGTCACTTCCTAGTACCTACCTCATTGTAGGGCTGCCTCAGATATTCAAGGGATTATTTATTATGTTTATTTTTAAATAACCGACACACATCAACCGACTAAATTAGGGGGAAGATTTGTAATTCCTTTTAAGGCGACGATAACGACTTTTAACGATTTTATACTGAAGATCACGTCTAAATGAGTAGTGTTACTGCTTTGGAAAAAATATAAAAACCTTCGCCATTTTAAAGATAATTTAATTATTGATATTTTAGTATATGTGTTTGATCAAAACACCTTTTGGTTTATGTATAATAATTTAATAATGCGTCTAATTTGGGACAGCGCTCCTTGATGGGCGAGTCCTATTACTGGCTGGACATACGACGCGTTGCGTGAGCTCAGTACAGAACACGCAAGCTAACCACTCAAGGTCACTGGCATATACATATAAAGAATATGGGCACATAAAAGGCACTTTTTTTATTAAAGGCAGTTGCCCCTTCCAAAAAATCGTTTCGTATGGACAAGAATGGGCAAAAAACTTCATAGTTACTCTTTTAAAATGTTTTCTATTATTTTATATACATTCATTAACTACATGTGAAGACGATGTACCTAGAATAAAATAACTATACCACAATAGATAAATAGAAATAAAAATTAAGCAGTGACAGATAAACTATGTGATAGATACTAATATAGTGCTCACATTGGTCCATTTAGGTACAAATCTCAAATCAGTGCTCGGCGGATCACTATCATGTTTTTGATACTGTTTTTTATCAACATATTTTTTGATAAGCGGTTGATATTTTAATGGAAATATTTTCGCATCATTGTGTAGGACCTTCTGGATACACCAATATTATCATAATATCTGCTTCAGTAGTCTGATTATACCAATAATATTATGGGGATCCAAAAGTTTGAAATGTCGAAACTTCATACTTTGGTTAATTCTATACTAATGTATTAATAAAGCTGAAGAGTTTGTTCTCGAACTACCAGTCCGATTAGAACAAATATTTTTTAATTTGATAGCGAAATTCTTGAGGAAATATTTAATATCAAGCAACGAGCCCTTAGGAGCCGAGCAAAAAGGACAAAAGTCAGAGAGAAGGCTAAGCGAAAACTAAGTAATAACACGGGCGGGCGATGCGACGCTACGCGATAGGTCGCGGAAACAAGAAATCTGACGCGTACGAAGTCACTGGCAGAAACTAGTGATAAATAATGTTGACCATATTCTCCGAAAAGTTCATAGTTTGGACTTTGGAGTAAGAATACTTAGCAAAAACATTGACTATTAGCATAATCAGCGTATAACGTTCCCATTGCTGGGAGACAAGCCTTCTCTCTGAGAGAGGGAGTGGACCATAGCCCACCACGCGGGCCCAGTGCGGGTTGGGTTAGCGGGTAGACCAATACTTCATAAAATAATTGACACATCTGACCGTCGTGTCGTCGCAAAAATCGATACACACCTACGAGAACACTTGAAAAGTTTAATTAATGTACGATCTGATCTTTTTAATTACTGGTTTATCAATAACTTTCCTCGTGCTTGTCCTGGAAAAGATTTGATTGATCAGATGCTTTAATATAACTGCGTAATGAATAGCTTGTGTAAAATGTTGTCTCGTGAACGACGTCAACATGACAAATGGTTGTTTTAAAATAAACCATTTAGGTATTATGGCGTCCTCACTAGTTCCACAGTACCTACCTACGGTAATAAACCCTTAAATTATTATAGCTAATATATTTACTGATATTTATTTAGATAGATACTGCTTAGATTTAAGAGGCCGTGCACGAAATGACTGATTTTGATCAATTTTGTTCATTCGTTGTGAGAAAGGGAAACAAAATTATTTATTATTTGAAAAGTTGAGTTGTTTGTCTTGCATGTAGCTGAAAGGGATTTTTCAAATAAATTAAGTATTCATGAATCACTTGTTGCGAATATTGCAACAAGTTTTCCGAAAAACATGCAAGACTGACGTTTGATCCTTTGGTTTTTTATTTATTTATTTATTTATTGGTTCACCAACGATTGTTTACACAGGTTGTATACTAAAAGTAACATGCAAAAATGTAAGTGCAACAGTGCAACAATCACTTACAGGTAAACTCCGCATGCATAAAGAAGTTGTAAAATTTAAGAACTTATTGGTTACACGAGATTACTCCTAACTTGAAAAAAATACACGGGGTAAGGAAAAACAAGTACGTGGTCTTGTTTTACCTTACCCCGTGTTTTTTTTTCTCACAATTCGATTATTGAATCGCGATTGTCAAATTCGATTTCAGTTTTGTCAAAATTATTTTTAAATTTAGAGTTTTTAATAATGAATGAATAGCTTTAAGATTCTCATAGCCAAAAGTAAGGAATTTTAGTGATAATTTAGTTTGATTAGTTCGGTGTACAAGAAAATCGGCACCACTACTCGTATTTATGTAAAACGCTTACCTCAATGTTATGGAATGTCTAAATGTATCTATATGCATCTAACACTAAATTGTAGCATTTTTATGTTGATTATTATACATATACTAAACGAATATACACAAACATTCCAGACTTATTTCTTAACCGTACCTACGTAACTTAAGAAAATATGAAATGAAATGAAATGAAATGAAATGAAATTGTTTATTCTGTAAATAGGATATCGGAATCACTTTTACACGTCATATAAAAAAATATTAAAAATAAGCTAGATGAGGTCGGTGTTTCCTATCTGACTACTCTGAGAAGAAAGGCCGAAACAAACTCAGAGGTCGTAGTCTCTTTTAAAGTCCAGACATAATCTTGGTCAAGTCATATGAGGACCATGTGGATCAGTGTCTGAAATGGTCTTTTGAGGAAAGAACCACACAGATTTGAGTGGACCTGTCCAGTCAGTGCAAGCATTTGTCAGTAATCGTGGAGCTCAACTCAAAACTGAAGGAGCTCAACTCGACGAACAATACCAAAGAAAGGATATTTGTCTAGGCCGCATCAACTACTCAAACTGCCAGACCATCATTAAAACTAAATGAGAAAGAAAAAATAAATGAAAGAGAAAAAATAAAAATCAAATATCCACATAGTCCTCACATTCACAATAATTAAAATAATATAATACTTTACAAAGTAATCGTGTGCAGTTTGAATATAATTTTCAACAATGTCAATATGTATATAAAACTGGTTTATTGTGATGAATAAGCAAAATATCAAGTTTTATGGTTTTCACAAGGCTTAGCAGAGCGAGCAGCTCAATCCCAAGCTTTTTTATCTTCTAAATAATCTGAAATTTTATAGTACCCTTTTTTACAAAGTTTGGTTTTAATACAGTTTTTAAATCGTTTAATGGGTAAGTTTCTAATGTCAATGGGAAGTTTGTTGTAAAAGCGTATACATTGACCCATGAACGAGTTGCCTACTCTGTGGAGACGTGTGCGATGTACAGCAAGGTTGTGTTTATTCCTGGTATTTAAACTATGAATATCGGACATTTTCTTAAAATTTGATATATTTTTGTGTACATACAATAGGTTTTCAAAAATATATTGTGAGGCTACAGTCAGAATATTTATTTCTCTGAATTTCTCCCGAAGGGAATCTCTTGGACCGAGGTTGTAAATGGCTCGAACAGCCCTTTTCTGTAGAACAAAGATAGTATTAATGTCCGCACAGGTTCCCCAGAGAAGAATCCCATAAGACATAAGACTATGAAAATAACTAAAATAAACAATTCTAGCTGTATCTACGTCAGTTATCTGTCTAATTTTTTTAACAGCATAGGCGGTGGAACTGAGCCTACCTGACAATTTTTCTATGTGTGGGCCCCATTGTAATTTACCGTCAATAGTTATTCCAAGAAAAACTGTTGACTCAACAGGGTCCAACTCTATTCCATTAACTTGAACAATGGTAGTTAGCTGCCTGACATTTGGCGTTGAAAATTTTATGAGTTTAGTCTTTTTTTCGTTCAGGAGAAGATTATTTACATTAAACCAATGCACAACTTTAGAGAGTGCATCGTTGACTTGTTCAAAGTTGACTAACTGACGTTTGATTTTAAAAATGAGGGAAGTGTCATCCGCGAATAATACGATCTTGTGATTATCCCTTATGTGGTAAGGTAAGTCATTTATATAAATTAGAAATAAGAAAGGACCTAGAATTGAACCCTGCGGAACGCCCATGGTGACCGCAGATCCTGCAGATCTCTTGCCATTTACATCGACCCTCTGAATTCTATTATTCAGATAAGAAGTCAGAAGGTCAAGAGCCTTGTCCCTCATACCATAGTGGTACAGTTTCCTGATGAGAGTATCATGATGTACGCAATCGAAGGCTTTGGACAAGTCGCAGAAAATGCCAAGAGCATCTTGCGACTCCTCCCAGGCCTCGAATATGCTTTTCAGTAATTCCACGCCCGCGTCTGTAGTTGAACGACCCTTAGTAAAACCAAACTGTTTCAGATGGAGTAAATTATGTACATTGAAATGTCCTAACATTTGTTTTAAAATTAATTTTTCAAAGATTTTGCTCAATGTAGGTAATATCGAAATAGGCCGAAAATTTGTGGGATCAGTTGTGCTGCCAGATTTGAACAGTGGAATCACTTTGCTAAGTTTCATCAAATCAGGAAATACACCAGATGCAATACAAGAGTTAAAAACTATTGCTAAAAAGGGTGAAATAACATCAATTATTGAAGACATGGTATGTACTGATAACCCCCAAAGGTCAGCAGTTTTTTTTACATCAAGCTTTTTAAAAGATTCTATAATGTCTTTAGCATTAATAATTGTGAATTCAAAAAGTTTGTGACATTCTGGTACACATTCTTTAAGTATTGAGTAAGCAGAAGTGGAGGACGACATTGACAGAGTTTTGGTTGTTAAAATGGGAACATTAGTGAAAAATTTTTCAAACTCAGTTGCCACCTCCATGTCTGCCTTAATATCTACATTATTGATTTTTAGATGGAAGTCACGATTCCGAACTGTCGTTCTTCCCGTTTCTGAATTAATAATATTCCAAGTTGTTTTAATTTTATTTCCAGAAGATTTTATTTTATTTTTAATGTGTATGGCTTTTGCTGAGGAACAGGCTCTTTTAAAAGTTTTAGAATATTTCTTAACAAATTCTTTAAAAGTTTCATCATGGTTATATGTTTTTTCATGATACAACTCAAATAACCTCTGCCTACTTTTGTAAATACCTGGTGTTGCCCAATCACTAAATATAACGCGGTCAGAAACAGGTAATGTTTTTGAGGTAAAAACCTTCCTAAACTCACAATTGATGAGGTTAAATAATAAAGCATATGCTTGATCCGGATCGTTATGATAAGGCAAACCCGGTAGCTTTTCCATTAAATTATTTTTAAATTGTCCTAAGCGACTTTTATTTACAGGAACAAAAGTTACAAGTTTTCTTTGAGCTCTGACTGTTTTCTGAGGGAAAGTGACTAACTGGCCACAGTGATCAGAGTCCAACTCATTTATAATTAAATGGCTAGAAGGTCTTAAGTTTGTAAAAATATTGTCAATACAGGTAGCACTGGTGGCAGTTATTCTAGTCGGCTCAAAGAATGTATTATACAAATTATATGACTTTAATAAAGTTACAAATTTATTTACTACAGCTGATTTTTCCAGTATGTTAATGTTGAAATCTCCACAGACTACAACCGTTTTATTACTGTTAGAAGTCTTTATTAATACTTCTTCCATATATTTCTCAAATACATCATATGAAGCACATGGGGGCCTGTACACGCTCATTACAATGAACTGCTCAAGCTCAATGCAAGCTATTTCAATAACTCGCTCAACAGAGAGGCTCACAATATCCTTACGTTCTTTAAATTTCATATTATTACGAACAATTATTAGAGAGCCACCACGTATCATAATAACTCTGCTGAATGAGCTGGCAACCTGATGGTTGTTAAAGCTGAACATGAACTGGTGGACTTTCAACCAATGTTCAGTAACACATAGGATATCAATATAACTACAGTTCATGAACAGCTCCAATTCTAATTCCTTACCTATCACACCCTGTATATTTTGATGAACAATTTTTAGAGTATTATTATTACATTTATTTGGATTACAACAATTTGATGGGTGAGATATCAAAGAAGAACTTTTTGTAACATTTTGATGATTTAAACCAGTATTAAAGTTTTCTTCATTGATTAAGCAAGAGGTTTCCTCTATTGTCCTAATTTCTAATTTAAATTATAATTAATGTCAATACTTGTTGCCAAATTATTGGCAGAATTATTTAAAAAGTCATTGCATTGCTCAAAAGAAGCAAGTTGTTTAGCCAAATTTTTGGCTGAAATAGTAAAAAAATATGATAGCGACACAGCTATCTGTCTTTTGTAATGGTTAGAAAGATAGTACATAACAACATTATGTCTATCTCTTGTCAAATGCAAATTATTATCAACATAATTGTTAATATCAACTAAATGGAACAGATTATTATTGAATGTCCAATTATGCAATGCCATATTTATTTCAAATCTTAAGTTATTTTCTTCCTGTGGCAAACTGTTACTATATGGGAATGTAAACAACACAATTTTTCTTAAAGTAAGATTACACAAGGTCCTATAATATTGGAGCAATTCTCCTTTGTTCACATTTCCCCTATTACCCATAAAAATTAATACTGTAGTATTGTGGTTAAAATTACATTTAATAATTTCTTTCATAATGTTAAATAAAGTACAACCAGGCATACAGTAATTTATTATGGAGTGGCCTGGATATTCATTGGTTAACAAGTGGCCTAAGTCCTTTCCAATCTCATCGCAAAATAATACTAAGTACATCATTTTTTACAATTTGTTTAGAATTTTTATTTAAACTATTGATAGCAGGAAATATCAAATCAACACATGACTGCGGTAAGGTGGTATTGCATGTTGACAATGAATGGTCTGGTGTAAGTACATTGGATCTTGTTTGACACTGCTCACAGTTGTTTGTTTGTGTTTTTACCAGCTCATTCATTGCCAACACATATTCCCTCATTAGATGTTCAGAGGTATTATATTTGTTAGTCATTGAACTAAGTTTCTCCTGTAAATGGTTAAGTTCCGATTGCAAGTACTCTGTGTCAATGTTGTATTTCCTAGTACTTTGTTCCAAATTAAAAGAATACATATCTAATTGTTTAAGTAAATTTAGCCTTTCTCTATTAAGTTTAACATTTTTAATAAAGAACTTTTGTCTTTTTACCATCTTTTGTGTTTTAACAATGTATTTATTAATTTTAATGTATTTTTTAAGTTTGTTTTTACTGGTGACTACCCTCACTGAATGACATGACTTTGAGTCCTCATCACCTGTTAAATCTATAGTGTAAGAGGGAATTCTGGCAGAAACCATTGACGGGGCAATAGGCATCAACTCATTGAACAGACTCTGATTCAGCGAGGTGGAGATGTTATGGTTTGTGGTCTGAAGTTCTGTTATTTGACTTTGAGCCTCAAGTAGCTGTTGTTGTAATAAGTATTTGTGACTAAGAGCTTGTTCATACTCTGTGCTACACTGGCTGAACCCGTCCACAACAAGTTGAAGTCTGTCCCGTTCTTCTATGGCATCAGTGTATTGAGTATATATCTGAGCCATTTCAATTTTCAACTTCCTATTCTTTTCATGGGCATCAAATAGCACCCTTTCATTGTCATCTATTTCCTTATTCAGTTGGTCACAGGACGCCTTTGAAGCTTTTAATTCGCTCAAAGCCTGATTGAGTTTGGACTCTTCTAGGCGAGCACGGACGCTGCGAGTCATAATCATGATTATAACTTTAGAAGTATAATAAGGAAGCGACAAGAAATTGAAAGAGAGAATATAGTTGTGGCAGTAGTTTTAGAGATTATTAGTTTAATAAAAGGGAAAAAATAAATAAAAATGAAACTTAGATGTAAAAAAAAAAAGAAGTTCTGTCACCAAACCAAACTAAGGTTATGTTTACGTTGAAAGGTCATTGGCATCAATAAGTAGCCTTATTAAAAGTAAACTATGTAATTGCTGGTGAAATTAAAGTACGCAAACAAACGAATAGCAAGTAAAATATATAGAATTGTACCTGATATCAAGATGACAATGCAAAATTCACTTGTGCCGGTAACTGTCACCGATTCAATTGAAAAATTTACACTTATTTTGCACTTGGTATGTGAACCTAATATAAAAAACACATTATTATCCTATTTACTAGATGAGTAATTGATAATAGGCTATAAAAACAAAGAAATTTAATATTTAACATTAAAATTACAAGAACAAATTCAAATCAGCTGTTAGCTGTAGTGTTGCCACAGGAAAAACTATATCTATAGAATCAAAAATGTTTAAGCGATCACTACGCTCGATCATTAGGCGTGTGTGCGTGAACGGTGCACACAAACATCATCTGATTTGCCTAAACTCTATCGAGTGAATTTTGTGCACGGACTCTTAAAACATTTTAGAATTACAATTTTGTACTAGTAGGTATAATGACTGTTTAAGTACTCTATGGCATCCATAATAAATTGTTATTATGGATGCCATAGAGTACTTGAGAAACATCTTTGCTGGCGGATTTCTGTTTCGTAATTTCATGGCTCAAATTCAAATTCAAAAGTCAAAGTCAAGTTTATTCAAACTAGGCTGAGAATCAGTACTTTTCGAAAGTCAAAATTACATAAGACAGTCCGCCAAAAACGCCCGCCCTTCACCACTTCCTAGTGCTGTCGGTCAATTCTGTTAAAATATCCACATGAAACTTAGGTGAAGTGAGCGTGAAGTGAGCTGTCACTGTCACAAATTGACCGGCAGGATGTTAGGGATTAACACTAATGACAGCTCACTTCACGCTCACTTCACCTAAGTTTCACGGTGATATTTTTACAGAATCGACCGGCTGTAGCTGGGAAGAAGTGGCGCAGCAAACTCCCCAGCAGCTGGTTCCATATAAAGCAGAATTATGAGTACAATGACGCTCCTTCAGGTTTCCAATTATTTCAATAACACCTTGTACACAAAATAAGAAACTGTTTGGCGGTTCAGAGCTTGTCTAACTCTTGAAACAATTTTAATAAAAAAGGACGAAAATAATACTTGTTGTGTGCTAAAACGAAATTGGGACTGTGCGACTCGAAAATTGGAGACATGGATGGACACAACCCGAAAAGGTGCACTACTGATTCCACAACTTATATACTATGCGCAAATTTCTATTTCGATTTCCTTAAAATAGAATAAAAATGCTAATAAACACAATGAACACTGAAAATCAGCGCTGTGCTGTGGGTCTCCATAGCACAGCATCATACTGAGTGGAAGCCTTCTTGTCACAGTCATGACGTGCCAGCAGCTGCCGACTATTTCTGTTTTGTGCTCGTTATTATATTTAAATCTATTCTGTTTCATTTTCCTTATTATTTACTCGAGTTTATCATCTTTTTTTTTTTATGCACGTGTTTCTGTGACAAATAAACTTATTTTTCTTTTCTTTCTTTCTTTATTTTCAATGGTCGTCTTTTTGTGATATGCCCTAGGCCTAACTGTGACCAACTTGAATGTAGCGCTCGCGCTCGCCGCTGCACGTGGTCACAGATCTAACTGGTCGGGGTGCCCTAGCTGATTTAAGCCCCGTGCAGTGGCGTGACGCGACAACGTGAAGCGACACCGGTCATTGTTTACCGTGAAATTTTCTTAGAAATTGTTTAAATACTTTGTAATCACGAAAAAAGAAACAGCTGTCCCATACAGTTTAGAACAGTAGGTATTAAACTTTAGTATGGAAAAGCTGATCTTTTTTCGCGATTTCAAAGTTGGTCCTATAGTAAAAGTTATTCAGTTCGATGGTCTAAAGCACCTCTTAAAATTTGTAAGGTTAATTTCGAAACACCTTATATAGTTTTAATAAGACCAGTAACTTAAATGAAGAGCATTGAGTAAAAATACGATCATCGAAATATCAAACACGGTTTTAGATCAATCAAATATTCCCCGTTTTACCAACGATATTTCCACTTAGTAATACTTTTTATTGCTGTTGGCAGCCCTTCTCCACAATATTGCAAGTCGGTCTTCCTGTGTAGCACGTGACGTCACCGATAGATACAAATGGCTCAATTACACGACACTCGCCGACACCACGTGGACTTAACTTTTGTTATTTTCTCAACACAATATATCAGAGGCTTTTCAACATTACGAGCTGAAAAAAGAAAGATAATGCTTATTAAATTGCTAGCAAACACATAAGAACTAAAATAATAAATAAATTAAACAAATGATATTCGGGGTCAAATAGAAATATAATGTGGGGCGAACAAGGAATATCATCTATTGCGAACCTCGTGAGGCAAATGCGGAATAAATCCAAAATTACAGACTAAAAACAAAAAAAACAAATGACAATCAGTAAATACTGTGCAAAGACAATCTTGAAAATGACTCTAAAAGAAAAAGGACTACTGCAGAGTGGTAACTTGAGACGGGGCATTAAGGGTAGCCAAATGGTCTCCTAAGAACGTTTTTCTGTAGCCGCAACGGCTAAAGTAGCTGCACTTACTGCCCCATATAATATTACCACCGCATTTATTAACGAAGATGACGAATGATTGGTTTCAACCAGTAACGTTGGGTTATTTTTTTGAAATCGGGAATATGTTATCATTGCTACTAGTCACACTTATCGTGAATGAAAGTGCACGTGAAACAGTTGCCGATTGTTATGTAAAATACATGTAAAGATGACAGTAGATTCAGATGAATCTCGAACAGACTTATCTCTCATATCTACTAACTTTCAGAAATCAGCGCCCTTGAACTGAGTATTACGTAATAATGATAACATTTCATGATTTTTGATAAACCACTGGGTAATTACCCCGATTAAAAATGAAAGCTATTGCTACTGTGTGTAAAATAATACTTATAACCTTTTTACTCAATGCTTTTAACTTACCTTAGGTCTTTTTAAAACTATATAAGGTGTTTCAAAATTAACCTTACAAAGGAGATCACCCATTCTGGGATATTTTTGTATTTTTTGCGGCCATCAATAATAATTACATGTTTTTGAAGTACACATAAAACGCATTATTTTTTACTAAGGCGTCAAACTCGAGAACAATATTTGGGTTCGGAGTTATACAGTTATATTTGGGTGGATTTTTGAGATGGGGCAGTAAGGGCAGGTCCCTTAACCGTTGTTGCTACAAGAAAATGGTCTGAGGAGATTGTCTTTAGCTTTTTCTGATATTTTGATCTATATTCAGAGATTTTGAAAAAATCCTACAGTCAGCAAGAAAATGGGCAGTTTTCGCAAAAACATTTTTTGATGCCGATCGTTTCTGTTTCATATGAGAATCAAAAAATTCTATTGGACCTACTGAGGTTTCAATACTAGAAAAGACAGAAATTGCAAAAATATTTTTGTAGGAAATGAGACTGCGACCTACTTTTTTTACGATGGATGGACTGGCTGAAAATATTGTATTGTATTGTATTTATGAGGTGGTGCATACGGGATGTTACATGAAATAGCGGGAGGGATAATTAATTTCATTTAAAGATCGTTGTATATCTTTGTTCGCAAATAAATTACAGCGTTGTCGCCCTACAAAGTAATGTTTCTACTACTGCCATGATTCAAATAAAATGTAATTCATTCCCGGCCGCCGACTTTTGTTTTTTTATCCCAAATCGCCGAACAAAATGGGTGATCTCCTTTATGAGGTGCAACGAACATGAGCATCGAACTGAATAACTGTTACACGGCTTTCATTTTGACAGTTCAACAACATTCGTTGCGTTATTTACATTGTTGAGCAGACAAATTTTTCAAACATATGAAGCAATGGAATTGCAGTATATTTCAAAATCATTTAAATTTTGATTAAAAGTGTGTTACGCAATTAGGATGCTGTTAATCGTATAAAATTTAATTAGTGACAATGAAGGCTGAAATTCATACGCTATTAAAAATCGTGCCAGCAGGATTGGTCTACAAAACTGATCAAACTCTTTTCGTATACCTACACATACTAATAGGTAGCATTTCCTGATTTCGCCTGATCTCTCTCTGGTCGTATCGGATTGCCGTCCCATCGGACTATGAGAGTGAGGGAAGAGAGGGGCACCTGTGCCTGCGCACACACTTGTACACTATAATAAGTATATCCCGCGTCGAAAGCTGGTCTCCGCTAAGTTTGGTCGCCATGGCCGAAATTCGCTCGAAATTAAAATTATTTTGTGCTACGACATAACATGTGTATTCTAGGCTTGATGTGCGCACAGATTGCAGTCTGTTGTCAGTCTGCGGCCCGTGAGTGGACGACAGTACGAAATGTTACCATTTTAAATATTATATTTATAGGACTAAGTATGTTATTTTGGTTGACGTCATCACATCTACGCGGGCTATCGCTGAAAGCCAGCGCTGGGGTTCTGTCCCGAATAGGGTCGCAGCATTATGCTGAGCACCGTTTTGCGTGGATGTGACGCATATATTCCCACCAAATTGTTATTTTCGTGTTTTATTCTTTCCTTTCGTTATTTTTACCGTAAATAAACGTATTTTCTTTCTTCCATTAATAAATTAATTAGAATCACCTTCTGTTGTATTTAGTTTCGTCTACAGAGCGTTAGTGTTGTTTCTCTTACACTTTAAGGTATGTGTTATCAATATTTCTTACCTTAACATGATTACACAACCAACTGCATGATTCCAGTAGCGTTGTGACGTAACTATTGAAGTCAGATTCGCTACTGATACGTCTCCGGAAAACCTAAATCCTCTGTCAGATTGTAATAAAACCAGATATTTTCGTCACGCGTCAGACACTTAATCCAAGATATTTTGCACAATGATACTGTGTGTACCTAAAACGTCACAGATTTGTGACGACGTTTACATAAAAGAGTACTTATTGGTAATTCCCGGCGAAAATTGGCCTTTCCCAAAAGGCGACTTAAGGCCTATTCAGAAATAGACGATATTCGAATATCGTCGGCGGTATGAAAATTTCCAAGATACTTCGCAGAATATTTGTATGAATAGTGAGAATAACGTATCCGCTGTACTAATATTGCCATGCCATCAGAAAAGGATTTACGCCAAGATAATGGGGGCACTACACATTATCAGTATTCCATTGTCTCCTAATTAACAACACGCTTCGATCATCCATGGGGGATATAAAAATCTAAGGGATTACAGTAGCCTAGCTCTTAAGTAATTTGATGAAAACTATGAAGCGTGATCGCTTCGCCAATAGGATTAGTGATCGCAGTTTGAATCGTATACCATGGTGAATAATATGATTATGATAATGTATGTTAGTGACTCCTTCATAACCTGGGCCTGCTCTTGAATCCGATCTCGCTTGATGGAAAGTGTTGGACGAGATCTACGATGGAACGAGCGTGCCCAGATGCGGAGTTTACTCTTGCTTGGAAGGCTTTTTTTTGGTTGGGAAATTATCAAATAAATTCTGCCGCTCTGGGCAGAGCGGGAGGGCGTGTCAGACTCTTATTGACTAAAACCCATCCGTGTTCCTTTAGTTGCTTGTGTGTTGCTAGGAGCTACGGTATCCCTTTCGGACGTTCCCGCGATCCTGGCAGGCATCCGCCCAAGCGGACCCCGTCAGTAGTGCTGACATCCCTTTGAGGCGCGAAGTTTTCCAGCGCGCCGTCGACCCGGGCCTGGTCCTCATCGGACGGCGAGCTACCCATTGCTCACCGTCCGTCCGGGCTTGCGCCCGCGCCTACTGTGGCCGGGCATCGGCCTGCGATTCCCGACACCCAGGGTGTCTCCTGCGGCGACTAGAGGCGTGCTGGCGCGAAGTTATTTTCTCTCTCACGCGTTCTGCCTCCTCCTTCGCGAGCATTTCTGCTTCGCAAAAAGACGTGACGGCTTCCCATACCCTCTCGCTCCGTACCATGGCCTGGACCAGGGCCGGACGCGAGAGATCACCACCGCCGATCGCCTACGCGAGGACACGGCGGTGCTCCGCCCAATGGTTTGAAGGCTGATGGGAACTATATGTGTGGAAGGGAACACAGACGCTGGCGGAGAGTTCCAAAAACACAATATTCTTCTATATATTTTCTGTGTGTTGGTACGTTTTGACACTACAATGAGGTTTTAAAAAGATTAAATCTGTAAGCTAAAGCTGTTTAATTAGGGCTATTAATACTTTATTTGAATAGCATAGTTGAATGTTTAAGCAGTCGTAGAGCGGCTTGTGGGCGCCTTGGCAATCTAATTAGATGATTGGACAAGGATGAGTAACGAATGGAGTGATAGCACGTGGTTAAATTTTAATCCGAACTTTGCACTACTAAGTACTTTGGGGAAAGTTTTTCTAAGTTCAACGCCGAAAAAAATATTTGTAAATATTTCTCTTTAGGTCTTTGTGTGTAAGTAAATACATGAAGTTAACGATGTATGCTCCTGGATAAATCATTATATGTGCTGGTAAAAGCAATAAAAAATTCTCATGACAGGCAGTAGGTGTCTCTTTAACCACTCTAATAATGCTTAAAAATAGATAATGGACGGTTTTTTGTGTGTGCATACTGTGTGCCTAAACCTGGGTCAAATAAAGTTATGTTCTTCTTTCCATGTTTTGTAAACAACGAAGGTCGCGAGCGTAGGGGTTTTAATACTCCATCCACTTAATACTCTATGAATCTGTTACCTCAAGCCTTTACGAGCGAATAGCGGCGCTTAGCACCGACTGCACATTGATACTGCCTTCTATCTAAGTGAATTGAACATATCAGAAATGCGATTTCAAAGGCATGTAAGCAGTGCACTTGACAATTGCCGATTAGATTCAGTACTTGAGTTGAAGGTTTTAAGGTGGTTAAAGTCTGATTATGTAGATTTTCGCGCACTGCGTTTTCAACGCTATGTTTAGGGCCGAGAGTTGAAAATCCAATGGTGAGTTTTCTTGACGCGCTGGGATGCGCTCTGTTGTATGGTACGCTCAATACCGAAAGGTGAAAATCAAATGCACGAAAAATAATCGCCGCGATAAAATAACGCCCGTGCGAACCTGGGCTCCTGGGCTTGGTCGGCACAGATAATATATTACCTACACCTCTTATTTAAAAAATGCATTTTTTAAGAAAATGCGGTGGGTCTTCCAAAGATCTTTTATCTCTTTTTTTACGCAATGCAAATCCAAACGGTACATTATGATGGCTGGTGAATTTAATTTCGCTTCTTTTTGTTCACTCCCGTAAACTCTTTTGTTTTATTTACAAAAGAGTCCAAGTTTAAATTAGTGGGCGATTAAAAATACTTTTTTGGTATAAAAGTGACCTCAACCCACAATATTTAAAACGAGAATAAAATTAAATCTTTTTTCTTCACTGTGTGGTGCCATCATACAGAAGATGAACATTAAAAAAAATGAGAATTTGACAGATGAAACAAACATAATACACTTAAATAGATGAAAACAATCGAATGACCAACGATGGAAGTGTGCGATGTGTCAAAAAAATTCAGTCTAATATTTTACTGGATTCCTACATTCGAATGCCGAGCAGACCACCATAATATGGTAATTACCCATTCACATGTTTTCTAGTACTATGCATAGAACGAAGAATTCCAGTTAAGAACCCTATCTTGCCACGTCATTTCTCTTGTCCGTTATTTCATTATATCGATCAGACGTCGAAGGCGCTGTTCACAAGTTTATCAGTTGTCTCAAAGGGTGTGGATGACAAAGAAAAACTAAGTTCCACTGCATCTAGTGCGGACAATCAGGCGGTGAAGTTTCACTGAAAAGTTTATTAAATACGTGTCGCTATGTGCTCGTAGTTGTTTGTGTATGAAATTGAATATTCTTCGATTGATGTACCAAAAAATAAACGAAATTAACATTGAGTGGGTCTTAAAATGAACATGGACAAGACAAAGGTCATGTCAAACGCCCATGTTACACCAACTGTCATGAAGATCGGTGACGATACGATCGAAGTTGTGGACGAGTATGTTTACTTAGGACAAACTGTTCAGTTAGGTAGGTCCAACTTCGAGAAAAAGGACAATCGTCAAATCAGATTCGGTTGGGCAGCGTTCGGGAAGCTACGCAATATCTTCTCGTCCCACATACCGCATTATCTCATGACGAAAGTCTTTGACCAGTAGGTGTTGCCAGTGATGACCTATGGCACTGAAACGTGGTCGCTCACAATGGGCCTTACAAAAAGGCTGAAAGTTACCGAAAGGGCAATGGAGAGGGCTTGGAGTTTCCCTACGTGATCGAATCAGAAATGAAGAGATCCGCCGGAGAACCAAAGTAACCGACATAGCCCGAAGAATTGCTAAACTTAAGTGGCAGCGCGCAGGGCACATTGGTCGCAAAACAGATGGCCGATGGGCCGAAAGGTTCTGGAGTGGCGACCTTGTACCGGAAGACGTAGGGTTCGAAGGCCTCCCAAAAGAGCGATTACCTTGCGCAAATGGGCGTACCCAGCTTTTGGCCCCGGGATTTTTAATAATAGTTTGATATGAACATCGAATGAATATTTTTCGTCTCCTATGATTATGTTTGGCTCCCTCAAAACAATAACATATCAAATAAATGTAATTAATGCAAGTCGCTCGGGCCCTCTTATTTATCTTATCAGCCGATTAAACGAGCGCTCGGTCATTCGGTAATCTTCGTCCGTCGGCTCGGGGGGCGAGCGGCGCGGGCGCGGCGGTTGACGAGCGAGCCTAGTGCTTGCATACTGCGTTCGCGTATTTTGCATGATACAACATGACCGGCCGGTTTTTTCTAAAACTAATGCATAATATATTGTCACTGTAAAGTAAATCTTAACTTGACTCTAGTTTATCTTTTATCGACAACAGTAGGTCCTTAGGCATTCAAAATCCAGGGGGGAGCAGCTGCCCCCCCTGCCCCCCCCTGGGTACGCCCATGCTTGTACAGGCCGCAGGAATCCACAAAATCGGTCGAAGTGGCGGTGCTTGGGGAAGGACTTTGTCCAGGTCCTGATGTCTTTCGGCTAAAATGAAGATGATGAACATTGAAATAAGCCATCTCAAGGCCGAGAATTGCATTTGGTAACTTTGTTTGTTGATGAAATTTATTATTGGTCGCCCATTGTCTCACCCTTTGTAAAATGTATACACTGAAATATCTGTAATTTATATTTGTAGGTACCTACTATCAATTACCACAGACTACATAGAGAAAAGCTAACTACCATAACTAAATTTATTTCACTTGATAAATGCATGATTCCTAATTTAAATTCAGGAAAAGGAAAACATTCGGAATTAAAAAAGAACCCGACCAATTTGGGCATTTCTTCCGTTTGGCTAAACTGACAATGTTCTTCCAATTTTATTTAATACTTAGCTGCCCACACACTGAAGTTAAAATTAAACTAACGAAGTTCATCTTCAGTGATCTTAGGCCTGGCACAAACAACAAACTTCAAAGGGTTGGCTAGACAAACAACAGTTATTCACAAAATAAACCGCCACTTGCCCTTTGAATTTAGGCTAATTTGATTAGACGCACTTCACAGGTCCTGAGTTTTCCCGTATATTTATATAATTTATAGAAATAATACAATTATGTTCTTTAGAAGAATAGTTCAATTTAATATTTCTTTAGCGAGGCAAATCGGCGTATTATAGATGATGGTAGTTGTTAGGTAGTACAATGCTACCAGTTACCATTCATTATTATAGTGTAGCAATACTGGCGTCACTTCCTCTCAGAATTGCTGCCATACTCGCCTGTAACAACGTGTGGCAATAAAAGTATATTATTATTATTTACCTACTGATGAACTTCATATTTCCTGATCTGATCTCCGCGAAGACATCCAGCTGCTACTCATGGTATTTATCCTGCACAAGACCAGGTCACCTAAAGTAGTAATCGACATATATTACTCCCGGAAGGTAGTCAATTCTAAAAAAGAAGAAATTCTTTTCATTGTAGTAAAAATTATCCAGAATTGAAGTAGGTACTTATTTTTATTTGAAAAGTAAAAATTTGAATGAAGTACGGCACGTTAAAGACTTTTGGGGACGCAAAATTAACACAAACGAAGAGTACTCAAGTAAAATTTATAGAATTTCAAATAATTTCGAAAGTGTACCTTTCTGGCAGTATTAATACCGGTAGAAAGGTACACTTTATTAATGTAAACTTAGGTAGGTAACGACGGTAAACGAAGATGAAAATGGTCTGTTTTTCGTACAAACTTTGGTAAAATACATGGTTGTTTTTAAAGGTGACTTGGAAGTTTTTAATTCAACACTATTCCTAGTACTCGAAGCGACAGATTAGATTTAAAAATTAATTCGATATTTAAATAGGTATGGGTATAGGTAGGTAGAGTATGGTTTAGAACGTTTACCTTAACACCAGCGTCAGCGGTAACCACCTTAACAGGTAACCGCTGACGCTGGTGTTCAGCAGTTGCTGACGCTGTATCCTTAAGCTTTTTGTACCAATAACTTCGAACTATTTGCGTAACAGCCTGTTAGCGCGGTGGTACCGGGCCTGGACTGGTAATAATAGCGTTTTATTGGATTGCCAACTTTCAGCCCATAGCCGAGAGTTGAAAATTCAACAGCGTGCTTTTTACTTAGGCATTTATTGAAGTCTCGCATAAAGTTAGTGAAAACGAGCATTAGATCTAATTATGTGATTTAAGTCTCTTTACTAACATCAAAAACCGGCCAAGTGCGTGTCGGACCACCCTCAATGAAGGGTTTCGTATTTCGAATGAATTTATCCCTAAAACAAACTTAACTTTGTAGTTGAAAAACATGTTCTCCCATACGATCGATATACGTCACGGTCAATTCTCCAACTGCAAATGTAAGTTTGTAATCTCAAAAAATATATTTCTATGTGATGAATCTAAAGATTTACAAATTTCGGACTTTTTCCTTTACTTGAGCTGTGAGACCTTGCTTCTTGCCAAATTTCATAATTCTAGATCAACGGGAAGTACCCTGTAGGTTTTGATTTATTTGCGAATATCAAAATAATATATGTCGCTTAAATGACCATATTTTTTTATTGCGTTTACTTAGAAGCTTGATTTTTATCAGAGTCCTAAGGGACTACAGACCCACGTATTTGATATTAACTTCAACTTGATACCTTTACGCGTTCCTGAGAAAAAGGGTCGTGACAGACTGACGGACGGACAACAAAGTTATTCCTTTAAGGGTTCCGTTTTTTTCCTTTTGAGGTACTGAACCCTAAAAAATAAAGGTTAAGTTAAAGTATACCGTTAATTGGGAGCTCTGAAACTTAAAAGCCTGCGAAATATCAGTATTTTTTTGTATTATTGGAACAAAGTAAGTACATTTTTTAAATGTTATAATTATAATATCTACTAATTCGTAATACATTTAAGTTTGTTATAAAGGTCAGATCTTGATCAAGATTGAATTAATATTCAAATGAAAGATCACTTCACATGAATCACTGATAACGTTTAGTAGACATGATTGTGAGCAATAAACAAGTCACTAAATAATAATGAGAACATAACCAGCCTATAAAATGTCCCCACTGCTGGGACACAATCCTCCCCTCTTCGAGAGGGAATGGGTTGTAATCTACCACGCGGGCCGAGTTCGGGTTGGTAGATGTCACATGTCTTCGAATTTTTGGTTCTGGGACATGCCGGTTTCCTAGCGATGTTTTTCTTCACCGTTTCGAGAGCAACACAGTGGTGATGAAATGATTTACACAAAGTTAAGCGCCTGCTTGGGCTCGAAGCCACGACCTCTCGTAAGATGGGGCCGTTACCGCTGTGCAATCACTGTTCCCCACACTTATTAGGTCTAGTAGTAAGAGTAAACGAGACAGAAATAAAATTTCGCTATCTCTTTCGCGTATGCCAACTTTTTACCTGGCCCCAATTGTTACAGCCAAATACTGAAGCCCTACAAAACGGCGGCTGTCACACGCTACATTAGATAGTCTAGTATAATCACCGGCACGTTATGGCAAGAATCGTAGATACGAATTCGTTTTCAGTTATTTGTCATAACAGACATGTTCAAAAATAAATTATGGCAATAACCATAGAATATTGACATGCAATAAAGGTGAAAAAAAAATTGTTGCACTAAATGTACATGCTCAAACATACTCCCAATACGCCAAAACCTTGCTAAGTTACGTGCCGGCGACCCAGTTTGAGACTGTCAAAGACTATCGCTATTTCATAAGGCATACGTTGGCAGCTACTCTATCCACATACACCACACTGTATCTACGGCACGCAACCTGAGCAGGTTAACGTCCCTGAAACCCTACTGAACAATTTTTTCGTTAACTTCATGAATTACAAAAAGCTCCAAAGACAATATTCCTACATTAAAATTGATAACTTAATTTAAATGCAGAACAGTAATAACAATTTATCAAGTTCCCATCACTGCTCTCGTATAAATAAAAGTGTATTGGTAGGTACCTACGCCATATCGAAGCGTAGTGGGTAGGTCATGTCTGTGGTGTGACGTCAGATTTCTTCACTATAATCAAACCCGTGAAGCACACGGATATAAAAATAAACTCCCCGTGATATGGAAGACAGTTAATAAAGTTCTTGACTAAGTCCAGAGGGATGGCCAATCGAAAAAATACTACTTGTAACCAACCGATGCTATTAATTTGAATGTAATTCGCTTTGCCTCGCGGCCGAAGAACAAGAATGGACGCGATTTTTTCGAAAAAAATATATAAAGTTAATAGTAAAATCTACTTTGTTTTTTAACACAATATCCGATATTAGGGCCCTCGCCCACGGCGACTTTTTGTAGCGATGCTGTCGCGCGTCCGCATCGATACAGTCGCGAAGCGGTCGCTAGCTGTGTGCCCTCGCCCACTGGCCCAGATTCAGTCGCGATGCAAACGCGATACTGTCGCGCTTCTGTCGAATGACTCAATTTTGCATGTGACGGACAACAGCACTCGACCTGTCTGTGTTGCACTGATGCTCGGTTCGCCACTCACGCGTTCTCCGTTCTCTCCCTGATGTCGTCTGACACAGTCGCGTGTTTGCATGGATACAGTCGCGATGCTGTAGCGCGTTAGTAACGCGTTGGCATCTCTTCTGTAGCGCGTTAGTAACGCGTTGGCATCGCTTCTGTAGCGCGTTGCAAATGACACTAACACGCGTTAGTAGCGATGCTGTTGCGCGTTTACGAAACGCGCGACAGCATTGCTACAAAAAGTCGCCGTGGGTGAGGGCCCTTAGATCTCATTATCACGCGTTCTAGTTCCGAATATAAACGATTATTACCGACGCGCATACTTTTCTTAGGATACCTATTTGTAGTAGCAAACCTTTTGTAATTATCTATTTTGTGGTACTTAATCTCCTCGCTGGAATCCGACAGTATTATACTCAGCTCAAACCGAGGGATGGCGTGGGATGAGTAGATGTTACAGATCATATATTCCGACTGTCTGGTATGTTTGCTTGGATGTTACTTACTTATGTAACTGCATAAGATACATTGTGTGACGTCCGACCTGAAGAGTAAAGATGTAACACATACCTAATCTGCGTTCGTAATTTATTTGTCAAACATGTAAACAAACACGAGTTTTCCACTTAGACAAACATCAACTTTCTGCCCGTGTAAATTAAGTTGATTTTAGACCGACTAGTACTGTTGAAAAAGTCATAAAAAATATGAAGTTGTAGCGCAAGCTGAAGCTTATGTGTAGGCATTACAGTTGTTTTTCCTAAAACTCGTGTTTGTTTACATGTTTGGCCAATGAATTGCGAATGCATATTCGGTGCAGGCAACCGCGGTGATACCACTTGCACTATGATAGTGCAAGTGATATCTATCACTTTGCGGTTGTACACTCATAGTATCAGTCGCAATATCAAATTGTTACCACTGATTGTACAATCAGTGGTAACAATTACGTACAGTTCGTATGAGTTATGAACACGATATTTTTATTGTTTTCATAGGGGCTTGTCCAGTGTGAGGAGCTCGTGGCTAAGTAATAACAGCTGCACGGGTTGATCCAACAGGTTAAGCTTCGCTTGCCGGGGTTGGTCCGTGGATGGGTGACCATATTTACATACCGAGATTCCTCCGTGCCTCGGAAAGCACGTTAAGCCGGTGGTGCCGGCTGTCATTCGTGGAACTTTCACAGTCGTTACGGACGTCCGAAGCCCGAAAGTCTAACAACCAGTGTTACCAAGGGGTATCGTATTACCCAGTTCTGGGTTGTGGAGGTCAGATAGGTAGTCGCTCCATGTAAAATACTGGTATTGAGCAGCATCCGGTTAGACTGGAGGTGGACCCCAACATAGTTGGGAAAAGGCTAGGCTGATTGATTGAGCAGGCAACTCATAAGAGACAACACATTTCATTTTTTTACTCTTTAATTTTGTATCACCTTTTGTATTACCACTAGCTAAATTGTTTTTTCGTCGTAATTACTAGTTAAGTTGTGGTGTCTTTGCCTTGTAAGGTCGTGGGTGCATTGGGTCGAATTTCAATCACGGCGTTAAGCGCGGATATAGACGGGGGCTCTACGGAGCGGTGGCCATCGCACGTTCGTCCAAGTCATGCTAAAAGAACCGAGTTAATTCACTTATGCCGATGGGCCTAATATTGTTTTCCGAGAAAGATACGAATACGCCAATATTCGTCTAACGTTGCAATCATACGTTATCTAAACATACCCTTTTTTTTTTTTTTTTTGAGGATGGGAAATTATCAAATAACTTCTCCCGCTCTGAGTGGAGCGGGAGGGCGTGTCAGACTTTTACTGACTAAAACCCACCCGTGTTCCTTCCGTTGCCTGTGTGCCGAGGTCGCGATATCCCTTTCAGACAAACCCGCAACCCCGGATCTAAACATACCCTGACGACAACATTTTTTATAATCCTTGCATAATTTTTACTTGTATCCTTTTTAAATAATTAATTCAATGTACTTTGTGTTTTTACTTTCGTTTATACTTAGTTTTATTATATAACCAATGTCGTCCAAGGTTTGATTCCGGGGTAGCAGACATATACCGCATGACTTCTTTTACCGTCTCGAAAAAAATAGGGTATAATTGGTGAACGGAGTAGAAGCCTATGGCATAGAAATATTAAAGTTTTAATTTTTTTAAATAAAAAAAAAAAAAAAAAAAGTTCAAAATATCCTTAAAAAAACATGAAAACTATCCATCATATATCATGATAAATTCCACGCATCTAGTAGGGTGCGTATGAGGGTAGGGTTCTTTTTTATTTTCTATTTTTAATGTTCTGGAATTAAAAGTTCACTTTATATGCTTGGTATTTATCGATAAATCAATTTCATTCTAGATTATAGAAAAAAATTAAAACATTAAAATTTCTATGCCATAGGCTTCGACTCCGTTCACCTATTATACCCTATTTTTTTCGAGACGGTAAAAAAAGTCATGCGGTATTTTTGCTACAATACATTTTGTATGAAAACAAAAGGAGCGGTGCAGAGCCCGCGCCCATCGCCTCTAGTGTATGTCCCGTTAAACCCTCTTAATTTTTCTTTCGGTACAAAATTCTGTCACAACTGGTGAGTGTCAGTCACTTCTGACGTCACAAAACGGCAAACAATTTGTGACAATCATTTAAAGAAAGGAAACTACGTTGTACGAGTACCTTAACTTACGAAGATAAAATATACCTAAGTACTAAGGTATCTAGCATATAGCTAGATATGAAGAAATCCTCAAGTAAAAGGTACTTTCTTTAAAAGTTCCGATCTGAAAAATTCCATAAGCAGTTAAGTAATGGTTGGTGTAAGGGGGTAATGTGTGAGGAGATAAACTAAACGCGTAATACGACCAGTAACAATTGTTTATTTATAAATATTAACTGATTCTAAATTATAATGCAAAGATCTTAAGCAAATCCCTAATAGCATCGTATATTATAAGTCGATTGTGCGGTTTCGCTAACGAAGTCAACACAATCAACAAATATTATAAGTACGCTGCTTAACCAGTATCCGATTAGATGCGGGGGCGGAGGTGACCGACCTAAGTCGATGCAGAGTAGTGCACCCGAACCGTACCAAACGCTGACTGCTTGAAGTCGTGTATAGTCGTCTCTGCGCCCCCGAAGAGGGCGCGAGGAATTGGTTTTGTTGTTTTTTTTTAACCCTTGCCCGAGGAACTCTTCCCTCGGTCATTGGGTTCGCCTCCCTCTCCCCCTCTCGTTCGATCTAGCCGGTAGGTGGTGTCGCGCGGGAAGCGCTTGTAGTCTGGTGGGCGTGCCTGCCATGGTGCAATGTCTCTGATATGGTGCAATTCAGAGACGTCGGCACGCGCGAACATCCTCCGCGTCAGGTTGGTGCAGAACTCTTCGATGCTTTCGACACGTAGGTCGCTTCTGTGGAGTACAGAATTCCTCACGAACCGAAGAACTTTGGTTATTTGACGCAGCATGGTGTTTTGCTGCGTCTGGGGCGTCTTCTTGTGCATGTGCAGTCAAAGCTTTAAAAAAAAAAATATTATATCAAATTTTTGTCTTCCTACATTAATAACACAAAAAATAATATTAACATTAACAATAATATAAAATAAAAAATAATAAAATAATCACTATGTCAATTACAGTATACAATAAAAATTTTTTTTTTGTCTTCTTACATTATTAACACAAACAAGAAAATTAACATTAACAATAATTAAAAAAAAAAAATAACGAGAGCACCGGGCGGAGGAGGTGTCGTGTCACCTTTACCCGCTCGACGGTGTTGCAGACGTGCGAGCCCTTGGAGAGCCGGCTGTCGAGTTTGACCCCCAAGTACTTGGTGGTCTTGGTCCACTTGACTTCGGTCCCTATGAGCTCGAGGCTCGGTGGGTGCATACGGCCGCGTGCCGTAACTATGTTCGCCTGCGTCTTACCTGCGATCACCTCCATTTGCTGAGCCAGTCGGGGAGGTCGTCCAGGGCGCGCTGCATCTTGATGGCCGCGTGGTCAGCCAACAGTGAAGTGGTGATGTACGCGGCGTCAACGGCGTACAGCGCGAGTTTCGCTGTGTGCATGGCAGGTATGTCGTCGGTGTACACTGAGTACAACGCAGGAGAGACACAGCTCCCCTGCGGTACCCCCACGGTGGCGGGGCGTGCGCTGGAGAGCTCGTTCTCCACCGAGACCTTGATGGACCTATCCTGTAGGAAGGAGAAAACCACCTGTATCAAGTGACGGGGCGCTGTGGTGAGGGTGAGCTTGTATACTAAGGCCGGCGTGCCAGACCCGGTCGAATGCCTTTTCCATATCGAGGAATACTGCTGTGGCGTACTCTTGTTCACGGCCACTGCTTGAACTGGCTGGTGGTCGAGCTTTTAAAGGCGCCGAGGGACTCGGCGGCGTGTGCGGCGGGGTGGAGAGACGCCCACGGTCGCTGCGCCCGCACCGGAGTTTTATTGGTGCGACGCTGTTGTTGTGGTGTTGCAATGGAAAATTCCAGTAACACTTTGCCTGACCTGGAGATCGAACCCATGATCGCCGCGCTAACGACCCCTAGACTAACGAGCCAATCAAAAGTTATTATAATTAACAACAAAACCACATGTTCCCACAATGTGGTAAAAAGGCCAATAAATAAAATAAACAAAGGGCTAACCAAACAAAAGCAAGTTTTTGAAATGGTGTAATCAATCTTAAATAATATTGAAGGAAAAACGATCAAAGTTTCCAACGTAACCTAGAGTACTGAAATAAATAACAAACTCGGCGACTAGGCGACGACCAAGTTTCATACAATTTTCGATTTGATTTTTTATGGCTGCTATGGACGTACCTACTAACATAGTCAGTTGGGCAGTTTGTGTTTATTTCACAAACTTTATGAATTTCTTAATAATTCTGAAGTGAGTTTTAAAATGTTTGTGTTGTTTCTGAAGGAACTTCGGATAAGTTCTTGTTTGGGATAGTTTTATATCTGGGTGTACCTAGCGGTCAAAGTGAAGACAGGCAAGTGTGAGGTTTTGCGTTCGATTCTCATCCGTTGTGTTCCCGACGACGCACGCGTCACCAGAAAGTTAAATCGACAGACATTTTTCTTTTGTGGTAACTTAGAATCATATATTTGTCGCATCATGGCCGAGGCCGAGGGAATGGCTTAGTTGGGTCGGTTAAGAGGAAGCTATGACCGATAAAAATTCTTACATACATGGCCCGAGCAACGCCGCAGGTTGTGGAATGTTTATAGCTAATTTATAAAAATACAAGCTCTACCCTCTGTTTTCTAAAGAGGACATAGAAAAACAGTTAGGGGTTGAACTCTTGCACAACTGCGCAATCAGGCCAGATTGTTTTAATTTTTACGATCAAATAACTCTTAAGCAGGTCGGTCGCAAATTGTTTTCTTCACGATGAACTTTTTATTTTTCTACGGTTTTCTCTTGTAGCTGAAAATATAATATTTGCAATGTTATGATTAGTTACTAACCTACTCGGTTGCTTAGAAATACCGATCTTCTAAAACTAGAAAACATTTGCTATGACCTAGAACTTCCAAACCAACTCTCATTAATCCAAATCGTGAAAAAGGTTGTTCAGAAATGAGCTAATTAATCAAAGCTAGGTCTAGAACTACGTGAAATGTCATCAAATAGAAATTACAACTTAAATTTCTAAGTTCACCACTTGTATGAATTCCTCAACTATATCAAAGAGGTCGGGAATCACAGCCTCCTTGCCCTCAAAGGCATTTTTCGCAGAAAATTTAAACTCGCCGTAGACGAGGCGTAGTGAGTTCCAAGAATTGTGCCTGTAAATACTTCATTCTACTTCAGGGGGCAAAAAAAAGTTTGTGTGTGATTGTGAACTTTGTTCAGAGCCCAGGGCAATGTTGTGAAGGTTATGGTTACGCTGGACTCAATAGATGTTAGGAGACAGAAAAAAAAAACTAATCGATGTGCATGTTACGTAAGTAATAAATTAAAATATCATCCACCTGCGTCATCTTATTGAACAAGAATGTATTGGGTAAGTAAACGACAAGAATTCTGGATTTTCGGAGTTCTGAATTTGGATTTTTGAAACGAATTGTTTTTAATTTGACTGTCGGTAGGTTAGAAATGGTCACGTAACGAAAAAGCGTTATGCCTCCTACATGCTACTTTGAGTATGAATTTGCTTTAAATGAAAAATGGCGGCTGCGAAAATTTTTCATCATGGGTATCGTTTTTCATGGTTTTCGAGAGTGTTAAAGACAAAAGTGACGTTAAAATGTAAATCCAAGATGGCGGCTGCGAAAATGTTGTAATTTTTCGTCGCGAAAAAAACATGTGTGTGGTCTTTAGCACCCTCGAAAACCATGAAAATGATATCCATACATTGTTTTCATGGTTTTTGAGGGTGCTAAAGACCACACACGTTTTTTTCCTTTTTTTCTTAGAATTATCTTTTTTACAATAACCTCAGTCAATCATAACCTTCAACCATGATGAAAGCAGTACTGCTTGATTGGTAAGGAACTTCCCAGTAGCACTTACACGGACTAACTCTTTAACAAGAAACGTACCTGTGAGTTTTTAATTATTATTTTATTCATTCATGGATACAACATGCACTTGAATTTTTTTTTAAATTGGCTAAGTGCGAGGCAGACTCACACGAAGGGTTCCATAACCCGTACAATATTTAACACTAGGTACAGTAGCGGTCATAAGTGCAGTAGCAACCTCACAAACGAATAGATTGACACTTCGCTTTAACTTACGACCTTCTTATAATAAGTCATTTCTATACTATAGACACACACACTCTCATTAGTTTACAAATTATTGTAGTTCATAAATTCAAACATTCTGGTGTATGGCATGATAGCTAATTGGTTATCGAGTTTGGGTTGGCGCGTTCATGTGTAGCGAGTCGCGGGTTCAAATCTCACGCGCGGTGATAGTTTTTTTAAAGTTTTTAAAATCACTCGTCTAGTTCCTTGTAACGTTCGTCTTGTTCACTTAACTCGTAAAACTTTATGATTATACCCACAGAAACCTAAATAAACAATGATATTAAGGTAGACAGATGCAGTTAACTTACGACTCATTCACCGCGACTAAATAGAACGTTGTTGGTTGGTTGTTATTGTGGGTTAGTGACGTGTATTTAATATATTAGCGGTGTTAAAGTTCATTTCGAAATGCAAGCAAATATAAATATTGAAATGAAAGCGAATATTATTGCGCTGCGTAAAAGCGGACTTAAAATATCACAAATATCTGATGAAACCGGACTGAGTGTGAGTATTATGATTTAATTATTTTATCAAACATCTAATTAAAGTATACCTAACTCCTGATCCTAGTAGTTATTTTTTTTAAACGTTTTAATCTACTAGTATTTTGCTAAATAGCCTAACACTACTCCTTTTTAGTTTTAGAGAAATACTGTGAGTCGGTGGGTGAAAAGACATGAGGAAGAGTGTAGCCTTGCCAGTCGAAAGCGAAGCGGAAGACCCCAGCTCATAAAAGAGGCGCAGCGACAGCACATGGTCAGCGAATATGAAACAAGTGGTTTCATACCGACAAGACGTTTTGCCGAATTATTCGACACGTCTTTACGAACCGTTCGCCGTGTACTCCACGCAGAAGGTTTACATCATCGAAAACCAGCTCAAAAACCATATTTGACGGAAAAACATAAACAAGAACGTTTACGTTTTGCCCGCGAATACTTAGACTTCAACTGGGACACGACTATATTTTCAGACGAAAAGACATTTAAATCCAGCCAAAAATAGACTTCATTTATGGCGTAAGAATAATACACGATGGTGTGAAGAAAACATAGTCCCCAATACAGAATCAGGTCGAATCACTGTTAACATGTGGGGGTGGATGAGTGCAGCAGGGCCAGGGGAACTTGAATATATTCCTCCTCGCGCCAACAGCTCGACTTACGTTGACGTATTAAGTGATGTCATGTTACCCACTGTGCGCAACGTTTACCCTGCTGATGAGTTTAAGGAGATAACTTTTGTCCAGGACAATTGCCCAATTCATCGGGCGAGCACTGTGCGTGAGTGGTTTAATAAACACCCGGACATAAAAGTTATTCCTTGGCCAGCACGATCTCCTGACCTCAACCCCATAGAAAACCTATGGGGTTTGATGATACAGCGATGGGAAGCACGGAATGAGCGATCTGATGAGCAGTTGAAGTTGCATTGCATGGAAATATGGGAAAATCTAAGGGGAACAGATTATGCTTCAATATTGTGGGATCCATGCGTCAACGATTACTTAATTGCATTGATAATAATGGGGGTTATACCAAGTATTAAGTTATAAAATACAAATATTGGTTTTAGTAATATTTAAGTTATATTGTGTCTTAACCGTAATAAGAATTATTTTGAGGTTTAGTTTCAATCTTCTTTTCGTAATGAAAATGAATACTTAAGCTATAACCTCAATAAGTCCTTTGTTAACTTTGAAGTTTGAAATAGAACGAACTCACTCGCAGTAGAATAAAAGTAGTATTACTGAGTAATTTAATTGTATTGTGACAACGAGTCCGCACTTGTTATATTTACGTGGGTAGATTTGCTAAATTTGTGGTATGTTACCCACACACAGAGTAATTAAAGCACAATATTATTATATTACTAAGATACAATACCTATTTTAAGCCTATTGTCATATTTCATTGATTAGCTACTTTACTTCAATAAATCAATTGTTCTTTATGAGAAAATGAACTGTTTTAACTAGCAGTTTAATTATTTATACTTCTTATAATTACATCGAATAAACATTTTGTAATCACTCATTGAACATTTTTATTCTTAACCCCATAATTCAATAACAATATAGTAATTATTACATTATTATTTTCGTTTTAATAAACGAGAATAATAATATAATATTAATTATATTTATCTAATAATAAAAGAACAGATGAAGATTATTGTTGAAAAGAAAAATAAAAACCTCATCTCGAGATTGGAACCCCGACCTATGTGTCTCACAATCCGATACGGTACACTATCAGCTATTGGACCTTAATAATTAGTTGTGAATTTTAGCAATCATATTATGAACCTACCAAGGTCACACGTAATTACGAACTCTTGGGTGTGAAAGCGACGGTATGTTTTTTGTTTCGGTCGAGGCCAGTTTGTGAACATCACTGTAGGTACCGCACACAGACGTAGGTTCGGCCTACGCGTGTTCTAAGCAATGTAATCCTTAGCGTGCTACTGCAATTATGACCGCTTACTGTACGTATTAGAAAAAATAAAAGTAGATAAAACATGTTTCTTGTATGACCTCCTTTAACTTTTAACTTAATTTTATTATTTATTGTTATAGCAGCAAAAGAAATACACAATCTGTGTAAATTTCAACTGTCTACCTGTTACGGTTCATGAGATACAGCCCGCTGTCAGACATACGGACGGACGAACGGACATCGTCGGGGGCTTAGCAGGGTTTCGTTTGGAATGGTTACGGAACCCTAAAAAGATAGTGTTTCTGCAACTGACTCAAGTCAACATGAACTCGAGTATTATCTGTTTTATTGATAAGCATCAGATGGACTGTTCCACTATCATGTACTGTTATTATCATCTTTATCACTGACGGATGAAGCATCAGTTAAATAGATTCTTGACTGAGATAAACCTTTTTTTTTTTTTTTGTTCCGGGGTGGAAAATCCTCATGGATGTCCTCCGCCCTGGGGCGGGCGGAGGGGTCTGTCAGACTCTTACTGACTAAAAACCACCCCGGTGTTCCGACTCACACCTACGCCGGGGGTCGCGGGAACGAAAGAATCTTCCGCAATGACTGAGATAAACCTACGTTAACCCCTATTGAAAACAAAACATAGTAAAAACTTAGGTACTAGTATTCCTAAATATATTATTTCTATGTTTTGAAGAGTGGTTATTTTAAAGATTAGTTTTTTTGTATTATTAGTCTATTTTTTTCCCGATATTATAAATAATAAGTTTAAACTTTACTATATATCTATCATTTTCCGAGAACAACCATTTGATAAATACTTAACAATCTTTGCATGGGTATTTTCAAAATTATATATCTCAGTAGTAAAACTATTTCTGATCCTGGATGAAAAATTGCCTATGTCCTTACCTAAGTCATGGTCTATCTGTGTGCCAAATTTCATTCTAATCCACCCAGCTGTTTTTGCGTGATTGAGTAACAAACAAACACACTTTCCCATTTATAACGTAATACATATATAGTAAGGATTTACGTCTTGTGTGATAGAAATCAAGCCCATGGGTTGTATCGCTTCATAAATTGACATTTTATTGGACGTGAATACAAGACGACTTGGGTCCAGTCTCCAGAGCATTATATCCTGACATATTTCGTAAATTAATGGCTTCCCGAAGCCTATTTGTGACAACAGAAATCTGTGATAAATTCGAGACGTACTGTGTTATTTACTTAGCGTTACGCCCACGACTTCGTCTGTATAAAACCGGCCAAGTGCGAGTCAGCCTCGCACGCGAAGGGTTTCGTACCATATCAATATTGTCTTTGGTCCGTGGCCTTGACATCAACCAATGAACAACATTGTCAAACTTTTATTGGTTGAATACGAGGCTTTTGGCTACTTTTGTATGTACGTATTTTCAGTCTTTTTATGTTAAATGTGCGTTTTGTTTGTGCAGAATAGAGAAGTTTTCTCTGTTTTCTTTCTTTCTTTTAATGTTTTTCTTTCTTTACTTTATTAAGATTGAGCAAACAACGCCAAACGCCCTTTAAAACTTTATATAATTTTTTGTTAAAGCAGCAATAGAAATACCCAATCTGTGAAAATTACAACTATTACGGTTCCTGAGATATAGCCCGCGGACAGACGGGCGGGCGGTCAGCGGAGGCTTATAGTAATAAAGTTCCGTTTGGCACCTTTCGGGTACGGAACCATAAAATTACCTACCGTAGGTATGTCTTCTCCAGAGGGGATTTAAGTGAAACAAATTTTAAGTTCCGAGTGTAGGTTACTTCGCCATCTGACCCTTAAATGACGTTACAAAAAAATAATCTTTTATAAAAAGCCATGATAAAAACGAAAGCAAACATACATCGCAGCCGCATCGGACCGCGTCGCAACGCATTTTCGTACAAAAAGCGCGATGCGGCCCTCCTGTAGTGTGTGATGGTTCATACAAAATTTACTAAAGCTGACTAAGGATTTTTACAGAGCGGTGCAGCCCGCCTTAATAATCTGCGTCAGCCTTCAGGCAAACCTTCACCATCGTCGACCACTTAATCGCTCACCATTAAATGAATGAGTTAGCGATCAAACATGAGCTTAGCGTTCAAACACGAGCCGACTCTATAAAATTCATTAATCCAGAATAAATATAAAATATTGACTGCCTCATTGGTCTAGTAGTTGCAGGCGCTACTGCTGAGCATGCGGTCTTCGGTTCGATTCCCGGGTCGGGCAAAGTGTTATTGGGTTTTTCCATCTGGAATGTCTCAGTAGCAGCCTTTTTTTTTTTTTTTGAGCTTGGTAAATTATCAAATAACTTCTCCCGCTCTGGGCGGAGCGGGAGGGCGTGTTAGACTTTTACTGACTAAAATCCACCCGTGTTCCTTCCGTTGCCTGTGTGCCGGGGTCGCGATATCCCTTTCGGACAAACTCGTAACCCCGGCAGGCATTGGCCCTTCCGGACCCCGTCAGTTGGTGCTGACATCTCTTTGAGGCGCGCGTGGAACACAACGCGCCGTCGACCAGGGCCTGCAGTGCTATTCTGTAACCATCTCACCGTGAAAACTTAGGTGAAGTGAGCGTGGAGTGAGCTGTCATTCCACAGGGATTGACACTATTGACAGCTCACTTCACCCAAGTTTTCACGGTGAGATGTTTACAGAATAGCATGGCTGGTCCCTATCGGACGGCGAGCTACCCATTGCTCACCGTCCGCACTCAGTAGCAGCCTGGAGTCTGGATTTGTGCCCGGTTGATGGCAATAGGCCCGCCCCCTATTACATGGGACTTAAACATAATTGGTGAATGTGGGTAATTGTTCACTTCTGCCCAACCCTTCGAGGAACACAAGTGTGATGTTATTTTAACTATAAAATATTCTAGACTTAATTAATTTAACTCGGCTTGAAATTCAGCAAAGTTTCCTACTGCCCATACTTCTCAGAATTAGTTAAAGAACTAATAAGTACATTAGCAGAACTGTTATTACAGCTAATGGAGAGAGCCACTGGAACTTTATCAAAACTGAATCTTAGACCATCGCCTAATTCTAAATTCATGAAATGTTGAATTATGTACGTGTGCCTATTTCCGACAAAGGCTTTTTAGATAAAATTGGTGATTCATGAAAAAACCGCAATTACTCAAATTCAAATGTCATTTATTTAAACAAGGCTGAGAATCAGCACTTTTCGAACGTCAAAATTACATAAGACAGTCCCCCAAAACGCCCGCCCTACACCACTTCCTAGTGCTCTAGCTGGGAAGAAGAAGTGGCGCAACAAACTCCCGAGCAGCACTGTTGTCTGTTCACTGTCTCGGAAAATACAAATAGCAATAGTAAAAACTTTAAAGAAAAACCCAAATGTATGAAAGAAAATAAGAATACTAACATCTTGTGTTATCAACAAGCTGCGTTAATAATTTTCTTTATTAATAACAATTCTTCTGTACGTCTGTAGTATGTCACTGAACGACTCCTAAACGTCTGGACCAAATTTGGTGATTTTTTTGTGTGGGGTTGAGTACTCCCTGGATGGTTTAGATTGACAATTGGTCCCGGTAGTTGGCGCTGCGATCGAGTTCTAGAAAACAGGATTACTTTCCGGTCAGCTAGTATTTTATAAAAATACTGTTTATTATTGCATAGTTTAAATTATCAAGTTAACTCTTGAGTAAAGCCTCGTGCAGAACAGCGCGACGCGACTCCAACAATACAGTTTCTAAGAAAACTTCAAGGTATATCAATATGTCACATCGTGCTAGTCTGCACGAAGCTTTTTGCGCAAAAACGGATATACAGACAAGGGAACAATGTCTTCTTCCGTCTTGACTTTACAAATATAAGAAAATTGCATCGTTTCAAACATTTGAAACAGCAAAAATGTATACGAATTCGTGTTGAAAAGGTTAAGTGTCCTGTATTTTATAGAGGCCACACGTCTGCCATATAAACTGTGAACAAAACGGCTACGATTGTGGAGCATGCCACCTGAACCGATGATCCTCTCTCAAATCTTTTCTTGACCACGATAAAACTTTATATAAATGTTTACCTACTCGCTTACAATTTAAGGCAGACTGGCGCGACGCGACGACATGATGCGACTCTGGTGAAACAATATTGCTAAGGAAACTTAACGGAAATTGTTCTACGGGTGTCACGTCGCGCTTGTGCGCGAGAGCCTTTATGTATTTTTTGTGCATCCTTACATAAAGTAATTACCAACGCGACGTCTTTCTGTTCGTTGTGCGATCATTACTTGAAAATCGTTGACCCGAACGTGTTTCCGTACATGATTTTGTTTTCATATCAATACAAAGATTACTTACTTTGGTCAGGCGAACGGATCAGGGTCGCCGCTTGTGTTAAAATACTAGGTTATATTGTGCGAATTTTCCATGACGTATCGATTTGCGATAACAGAGATTACAAATATATTTTGTTTTTCCCGACATTATGTTTCACTGGAAAACCCCTTAGGTAGATCCGTACCCTAATTACGTAATACACGATCAATCAGAATCTGAATCGTTTTGAAACAGATTGCTAATCCATTGCTTCGTACGTTCGAAAAAAAAATCTGCTCAACAACGTAAATAACACAATGAATGTTGTTGACCTGTCAAATTGTAACAGATTAGTCGGAATTGTCAACGAAAATGTGTTGCGTAATTAGATAGCTGGGCAATAATATGTACGTAATTAACACCAAGTTTTTAACTCCATCAAACTTTTTACATCTGAAACTATCGTTTGCTAAGGTTTCACTTGTAAAATAAATTTTGGATTATGAATCATCGATGGTTGGCTCGTCACCCCTATCAAGTGCCTAATTATTTTTGCCTACCTCTTCCTGTACCTACCTTAGCAAATACTTATGCGATTTTAGTGTCCCATCGTTTGTGGAACAAACACTTATTGTCTGCACGTTACAGGCACTGATGGACGCTACTGATGACGCCAAACACATAGCCAAATTCCAGAATTTAAATCTAATTTAGTCTAATTTAAATCTAAAAGGACTCGGCCCACCATCGACACGCTAAGAAGATGCTAAGCTTGAGGCTTTAGAAAAAATTTGGTAAATAACTAAATGCGAAAGTGAGTTTGTTTGTTTGTTACGCTTTCACGCTAAAACGGCTGAACGGATTTGGATGTTATTTGGCACACGGGTAGACCATGACCTGGGTTAGGTCATAGGATACTTTTTATCTCGGTAGTAGTTTTCCGTGGGATAATTTCCGATCTCTACGCGGGCGAAGCCGCGGGCAAAAGGTCGTATATATAGACATAACGGTTAACCTAACCTATAAAACTTACTCTTCTAAAGATAGTGCGACATAAAACAACACTAGATAGGTACCAGCTATTATTTTTTCCGCATAACAACTGATCAATTTTCTAATCAAACCAATTCAAAAGAAAAAGACGCAAATTGCCTTCAAATGATCGTGTTTGCATTCGCGTGACAGTGTCGGAAGGTCATGTGGACATCACACATCGTACACGGCTAGATTTCAGATAATGTAGACGCACCAATTGCTTAGTGTGGCGTTTCACTGTTGCGACTGATTGTCCTAGATATATTTTTAGTAAGATGATTGGAAGATACAGTTTATGCGCCTTTACATCTGTTTTTTTTTCTGTATTTACGTTGTGTATCTACCATAATGTCCATCATTACAGTATTTATGTCATGACTACCTCGTAAAATCATTAAAAGCACTTATAGGCCACGTCCTACCTATACAAACTCGATCGCTGCGCGAATACGCGATCGCTGCGCAAATACGCGATCGTCGCATTCTTGTGTCACTTTTTGTTCAGAAAGCCAGTTCGCCGTCGGCGCCACCGGTTCCCCGAACAAAAAGTAACGTAATATGAACACGACGATCGCGTATTCGCGCAACGATCGGGTTTGATTAGGACGCGGCCTGTAAGTGGTTATATGATAGGGAAATTACGTAACACACGTATAATGGCAATTCATTTTGACATTTCAACAACATTCATTGCGTTATTAATTTTTCAAGTAATGAATAAGGAATTGCCTTCATAATCCTTCGGATTGTGATAGAAAATTAAAAAACAAACAATTGAAAATTGGAGTGCAGAATATAATTGACAACCTTTAATTGTAGTGGACATTAGAAAAAGTCAGCATTTATAAGCAACTCAACCAACTTTCCTTCCGGGCAGTTTTCCGTTTGTTTGCAAATGCTTCCATTTATAACTGTGTGGATATCTCGTAAATATTCAGTGTTCCTCGTCAGTTTACAAAATAACGCTGCTCAAGCAGAATACGGTACAAAGGCGCTGATGGGGCGAAACAAGAAAATGAAAAGATAATATGAAGTTTATTAGAGTTTCCCTCGCATGTTTGATGTTGGTACAGGATAATTTTGGGTAACCAACATCATCAATATTAAACTATTTTTGGGCCCTTTTTATCCCATCCTATATACTATTAAATGCGCAATCGTTACCTGTGTTTAAGAGACTCGTGAAGGAACATTACTTGTCGTTGTGATCTTGTTCTCGTAACTGTAATTATCTATAGTCTTCATTTATATTCGTTGCTTATATATTTAGTATGTATGTATTTATTTATCTGTGTATCTACTCTAGTATATTGTATAATTATTATTTGCACCAACGACAGCCCCATTTTATGTCCAGGCAAATCACTCTCCATTCCAAGGTTGCCTGGAAGAGATCGCGGAAAGCGATAAGGCCGCCCATTGTATATTTTGTAGTGTTAATTATTTTTTGTTATGTATTTTTTTGGTGTACATTAAAGTATTTAAAAATAAATAAATGAGCAAAATTTGTATACTCGTATATCGGGGTTTTACATTTGGAATTTCTCAGAAATTTGTGCCGGTCATCAATCGGCACAAATTCAGACTCCGGGCTAATTATATGGGACTTAAACATAATACTGGCGTAATAAGGGTGTACTATAGGTACATCTCTGCTTATCGCCTCGAGAAAAACTGGCGTGATGGTGTGGTGCTGTTATATATGCTGAAATCTTTATAAATAAATATTTCAAGTATTTTTGCATTTTTGTTGGCGGCTGAAGGGGTTTGGATAATACATGACCTGGGTTAGGACATAGGATAATTTTTATCCCAATATTCCCACGGGATGGAGTCCTATGCGGGTGAAACCGCGGGGCGCAGCTAGTTAGTAATAAAAAAGTTACATTACTAAATTAATTTATGTACAAAGGTTTGGTTACTTATGTACCGGAATCAAAATCACGACCCAATGACGGAATCAGTCACTCAAGCAATGCCCCATTGACCGAGATCCAAGACTATTGGTAGCATCCATTTAGCACTGTTGGATCACATAACATACATACATGATCAGCCTATAATGTTCCCACTGCTGGACCCAGCACCCAGCAGCTGCTGGCCTCCTCTCTGTGAGATGGTGTGGGCCATAAGCCACGACGCGGGCCCATTGTGGGTTGGTGGATGTCACAATGTCTTCGATTTTTTTGGTTCTAGGACATGCCGGTTTCCTCACGATGTTTTCCTTCACCGGTTTTTGAGAGCAGTGGTGATGAAATTAAATACACAAAGTAAAGTGCTCGTAAGTCGTGATCGATACCAGTGGGCCACTACTGTTGGATTAGTAACCATAAATAAGTAATTATGGCATCATTCTCCTGAATTTAACCCAGTCTATTTAGAGTCGGTGCAGCATGTATGTTCCTTCCATTCATATCTATTCCTCGACATCGCAGTAGTCACCCTTTTTCTAGCCTTATCATCTTTCACATAGTCCATACATCGTTTCTTTGGTCTCCCCCTACTCGTATAGTTAGTTCAGGCTGTAATTCTCGCCGGGGTCGCGGGAAAGTCTGTAAGGGATACCGTGGCCCCTGGCAATGTACAGGCAACTGAAGGAACACGGGTGGGTTTTAGTCAGTAAGAGTCTGAGATGCCCTTCCGCTCCGCCCAGAGCGGGAGAAGTTATTTGATCATTTCCAGCGCTCAAAAAAAAATAAAAAAATGCTGTAATTCTCCCACAGCAGAGCGACGGCCTTTCCTCATACAGCTAAAGCACGAGCATTGATCACCACGCTTGCTCAAGACGGGTTGGCGATTTTAGACTTACATTAATTATAAGTTAATGCTCCTCTCAGACAGGCGCGACGCAACAGTGCGACAGAATTGCCTTAACAATTTCCATGAAGTTTTCATAGAAATTGTTCTACTAGGGTCGCTTCGCGCCTGTTTGTAATGTCTAAGATAAACTAAAAAGTACTTATTAGTTTTATATTTAGTTACCATTAAAGTCTCTCACACTTTAATGAAAAAAATAAAAATCATAGCATTGTTTCACCATTTCAATAGACTGCGTTTATTTAATCGGCAGTCGGTGTCACAGCATCCCGCTTTTACCGCGGATAACCGTTTGATAGACGATATCACTTGTCTATATCTAACAGTATCGGCTGACGTTATCAGTCCCTGATACGATGCTCTCGATAAAATTGAAGGCTTTAGCTAGTTTATCTTACTTTTGTACAGGATCGCAACAGTAGCAAGACAGTGCGGTCAAAATGAACAGTAAGTTGATTTGATTATTTTTTGAAATTTTCAATGTGTTAAGTAAATAGGTAAAATGGATGTTGATTCTTCATTAGATTGCTTAGTATTAGTAAATTATATTAAAAAAATACTAGTTAAATTCAAATTACGATTATGTTACGTAAGTACAAAAATAACTTATGTTTTCATGGTAGATAAGCATAATATTTAACAAACCCTTAACTTAGCATGGACCATATAGATACCTACCTATTTACTGCAAAATATTGTATGCGATGTAGGTAATACAGTGTAGTAATTTGTTATTGAATGGTAAATTGATTAGAACTTTTTTACTTAAATGTCTTTAAACCGAACTTTACACACGTCAAATAAACACATTTCTAAAATTAAACCACCAATAAGGAACCATTTTCCCCGTATGTTTAACAAACCATACGTTGGTCACTTTCCAATCATAAATTACTTATTTAGGAAGGTAGGTACCTACTTTCATCATGATAGTGTCTTCTATTTTCTTTGTTGAGAAATTATGTCAGTTTCAAATTATTGTAGGGTTCTTAAGAGCGTTTATTCTGAAATTGGGCAACGTCGCAAATAGATGTCAAATATTTCGCTGTGTTGATTAATTTGGCAATATCACAATAAGAAGTAGAAGTATGAAAATAAGAAGTGCGGTACCTAACCTAACCTAACCAGTGAACTAGAATATTAATTATGAAGTACAATGATTAATATCGTAGTTCACCGAATATTTAGTTTAGATGTAAATAAGTATTTGGAAACTTTCAAAATGCCTTTTTTACACCTTAAACGGTTAACATCTAACTCAATGTTATAATTGCAATTCACTATTAATATTCTTGTTCGCTAGTTAGCGACATTTCTTATTTCCATAAAGTTTTATTGCCAAATTAATCAAATAATGTAAATTTTTGACAGCTATTTGCGACGTTGCCAACTTTTAGGATAAACGCTCTTAAAGTAATGTGAAACTGACATAATAGAATGTGTAACACAAACCCTGTCCGGTCCATATAGGTACTGCAATAACATTACCAAAAAGTAATAAAAAAGTAGATTATTATTAAAACAATAAAAAAAGTTATAGCTATTTAAAATTCACGTTTTTAGTACCAAAATTATCCCAATTCCATTAGAAATTGGTAAATTTTCAACAGGGGTCATTATTTAGACATCCGCTATACGACGACCGCCCGCGCCCCATGTAATACCCGGTAAAATTCACCATTGACAAAAAATTGCGGCGAATATTTTTTTCTTCTCCTGAAAATTATCGCTTAAATAGACTCTCAGTACAATTCTTAACAACACTCTTACGGATTGGACAGAGTTTTTGATATACGTTGTAAACATATAATATTTACGGTTATTGTTTGTTTTTAACTTGAAGAATCCAAGGGATTCATATTTTACCGTTTTAGTAGGCTATCGAACTATATCTTTCCTAACTCAGGACAGAGATATTGTTCGATGATGAGTTAAATAAAACCAATTTTACATTCAATTTCAAACTGAAATCTATTTAGTTCCCTACCCTATCTTGTTGTAAGCAAAGTTACCAACGATCTTGCTATGTGGATTGTAGTTAGATTAAATTGACAAGTCCACAGTGATAACATATTGATAATACAGTTATGGAATACAGGATGTTTGATTGAATTACCTAGGTAAATCAATCGAAAATGATACTGGACCAGAATATGAATTCTTTATTAAAATAGTGTGGATTGATGGAAAATTTTTGGTTAACTTATTTTAGGACTTCGATTTCAATTGAGGTACTTAACTTACTACCTATATAAGTAAGTCGGGGGGTAATTACGAGTTTGAGCGTTTCGGGAAACATTTTAAATTGGTTATAAATAATCGGGAAAGCGTACGTTTTAATTAAAAAATCACCACCACTTGTTAATTCGGCGGGATTTTTCCTCGACATCGGTTCATGTTGGAAAAAAACCTCTTTTTCCAAAAATATCCGGTTTGTCGAAGGGTGGAAGTTTACATGGCCCGTTCAAAATTGAGTTTTCGTTTTGCTGATGATATAGTCAACCTCGTTATTGCTTTACAACAATTTTAGACAGCAATTTTACGTACCTAAATTGAATCTTATCTAAGGTAAAAAAGACCTCGTCGTTTTGTGTGTTAATTGCAATTATAACACTGAAATTGATGTTGTAATCGTTTTAGGTGTAAAAAAGGCACTTGGAAAGTTTCCAAATACTTTTTTTACATCTAAAACTAAATATTCGGTGTAATATTAATTATTGAATTTCACAATTAATATTTTAGTTCACTAGTTAGCCATATTTCATATTTCCGTACACAATATTGCCAAATTAATCAAAACAGCGAAATGTTTGACCTCTATTAGGCGCAAACGCAACCACGAGATCGACTATAGGTAAAGCTTGTCCACTCTGAAAAGGGGGCACACTACCGCATTTTACGCACTTGGTAAGTAATGCGGTAATGGGGTAGTGGGGCGCGTCATTTAAGAGTGGACAAGCTATACATACCATCATCGCTATTTTAGAAAAAGGAAGCCAAAAAGACATCATTTACCGTCCATCGTTGGGCTTAAATGTGAGATGAAAAAATAACATATTCTAACGGCATATAATTGTTTTTTGCTTGGCATGGCTCTTTCATAATTTAGCCCAACATTAATGATCTCCTTTAAGATCGTTAAACTGATTCATTATTATTATTACAAGCCTGGCTAAGTATTTCCCACTGCAGGTTCACTCTAGTCTCTTTCCATTTTTCTGTTTAGTGCTTCTAAGAACCCGTCCTTGTTTCGATAAGGACTGTTCCTTAAGGCTAGGCACTATGCGTAGATAGTGCCGAAAGGCACGTTTTCCGTTGCACTTCTTTGTGCAGCAAGCCCGGGCGCACCGCGGCCTGCCCGGCGGCGAGTCCAGGAAGTGTGTAGAAGCCTCTAGACTAAAACTCATTTAAACTGATTGAGTCGTTTATTTTCCAGCAGCTCTCTGGCTTCTATGTTGCGCGGCGGCCGTGGCCAGCTGCTCTGGCGTCTCAATTCCCTTGAGACAGAACCCGGAGACACTGTGCCGTGGTCAGGAGAACTTCCTGAGAATCGCCAGCATCGAGTCCTGCTTCTACTACTACCAGTGCTATGCCGGCAACTCCTATCTGATGCAGTGCCCTGCGGAGACCTGGTTTAATGAGCAGGAACAGGTGAGTTCTGGTGTTTTCTTCTTTATATCCAAGCGTTGGTCTGCCCTTGGAGGTTATGATGTGATGACCTTTTTCTCACTTCAAGCTCACATTACCTAATTGTTTATGGTGGAAACACAAAAAATGAGGAATTTCCCAGAAAAGAATTAGAATGTGGATAGGAAAAATGAGAGCTTTCTTTTTTCGGTGTGGTAAATCTAGAATACACCGGCAGCAGATGCTAGGGATTGACAGCTCTCTTCACCAAAGATATCCCGGCGAGATTTTTGCAATAGGTAGGTACCATTATAGACCGGCTGCATTGCAACATAAGTTCTTTCATCTATACTATGCACGTACTTATATACTTAGGTAAGTTTCTGCGTTTGCCTGAGCCTTGGAAAATTTATAAAAACAAAGAATTCGCAGTATATAGGTATTATAATATTACTTGGAAGTTAGATTGGTTCGAAAACAACCTTCAAAAGTTTTACTCGATGCCCAGCACTAAAGCCTCAACATAAAAGTAGGAGGAATCCCTAGAATAAAACCTGAATGTTATAATGATTTTACAAGGTTATCAATTCATTCGGTTTGTCGCGTACGTTTTTGCTAGTATTTTGTAGTTTTATCTTTTATCATAACATCTCTCAGCAGTAGTATGACATATTTTTCTTTATCTATTTGTCATGTACCTATCGATTGGCCATTGATAAACAAAATTCATGAGCAAATGATGAATGATCTTGGATATTATGAAGTTTATAAAAACAATAGCGAAATTAAGATTCGATAAATAAATGAAGTTACAAAATGTATGTAGGGAGCGTGTGTACGAGTATTTAATCAATGCTGGTTATTAGAAAAATAAAAGCTGTAAAACTTAAAAAAATATTAAAATCACGAATAGACAGATTTAAATCGAAAATAAAATTGTTTTCCAGGTATGTGCCTGGTCCAGCCCACCCAGCCATTGTGTTGTTCCTGAGCCAGAACCCGAACCCGAACCCGAGCCTGAACCCGAGCCTGAACCCGAGCCTGAACCCGAGCCTGAACCCGAGCCTGAACCGGAACCGGAACCAGAACCTGAGCCAGAACCAGAACAACCAGAGCTAGAAGATCAGCCAGAGCAAGAAGAAGAAGCTGCACCTGCCCAAGAACTCATTGAAGGCTCCGGTGAAGAATGGCAAGAAGACGCAATCAGGAAATACGTAAAAGCATTCAAAGGCATCAAACAAGAGGACATCCAAGAAGATGATGAAGGAGAAGAGGCTAAAAAGCTAAAACAAGTAGAAGAAAGTGACGCTGAAGAATTGGAGGGAGAGTATTTAGAAGAAAACCGGGCTCAGGAAGAAATTCCTGAAGAAGCAGAAGACGATTTACTGGAGAAGGGTAAGAAACTGATGAGGCAAGATGAGCTTGAGGAGGAGGCAGAGGATGATATAGAAGTCAAGAAGAGACAAGAAGGAGAAGTCGATGAAGAAGATGAAGAAGCAAATAAGAAGAAGAAACGTCAAGAAGAGAATGAGAATGAAGAACAGACTGAAGACGATGAAGAAGCCAAGAAACGTCAAGAAGAGAATGAGAATGAGGAACAGACTGAAGACAATGAAGAAGCCAAGAAACGACAAGAGGAGATAGAAATAGAGGATGAGGTAGAAGAGGCCAAGAAGAAGCAAGAACAAGTTGATGACGAGGAAGTAACAGACGATGATGTGGAAGGTAAGAAACGCCAGGAAGAAGAATTTGAGGATGATGAAGAGGTAGCTAAGAAGCGTCAAGAAGAGGGCGTTGAAGAATCTGAGGATGAAGTAGACGCTAGGAAGCGACAAGAGGAAGTTGAGGGTGAGGAGGAAGTCGAAGAAGCTAATAAACGCCAAGAAGAAGATATTGAGGAATCGGAGGATGAGGTAGAAGCTAAGAAGAGACAAGAAGAGGTTCAGGAAGGGGAAGAAATCGAGGAAGCTAAGAGGAGACAAGAGGATGTAGATGAAGAGGAAGAAGTAGAAGAAGCTAAGAAACGTCAGGAAGAAGTTGATGATGAAGAAAAATCCGAGGATAAAATTAGACGTACAAAACGCCAGGTGGAAGATGAGGAAGACGAAGATGTAGTGGAAGCAAAGAAACGCCAAGAAGAACTTGAAAATGAAGAAGAATCCGAGGATGTGCTTGAACGTATAAAACGCCAGGTCGAAGATGAGGAAGACGACGATGTAGAGGAAGCTGAGAAACGCCAAGAGGATGTAGATGATGATGAAGAATCCGAAGATGCGATAGAACCTAGGAAAAAGCAAGAGGAAAACGAAGATGATGAAGCTAATATCGATGAGACAAATGACGATGAGGCAACTGACGTCGAGGCTGATGACGAAGAATCCAAGAGAAGCCAAGAAGAAGATGATAATGAACAAGCCGGTGGTGAAAACGATGATGACGAAATAGAAATAGAAGAAGATGATTCCCTAGAGTCTAGAGCAAAGAAGTTCTTCAGAAATGTGTTCAGAGTATTAAACTAAGAGACTTCGGAAGCATTGGAAAATGCTGTCTTGAAGAAACTCTTAAAGAAACTTAGAAGTAATTAGTTTTAATTTAAGTTTAGAATCACTTTGTGCAATTTTGTAAATATTACTGTTGTTATTAAAATTATTTATTGACTGTTTTTGTTTTATTTACCAATAAAGTAAAAATTACCCGAGCCGAGCGATGATAGCCTAGAGGTGTGACCATCAGACTGCCTAGTAATAGGTCTCGTATTCGAACCCAAGGCACGCACCTTTGAGTTTTCGGATTCATGTGCGTATTGTATAATTATCATAACATAACATCACGCCTGTATTTCCCCGAATGGTTAGGCAGAGGTGCACCTATAGTACACCCACATTTCGCCTTCGTGTATAATTAACTCTTGCTTCAAAAATGGTAAAATAAAACATCGTGAGGGAACAGGCATGAGAGATATTTCGCATCGGCATGTCAAGCCAAGTCAGAGGCCCATGGGCGGCTTTCAGCCTAACCTATCCCAGCCGGGATGCAAAAAAATTTGAGCTCGCTTTGCTGGCTATTGCATTTTACATTCTCTTAATTCTCAAACTTTTCTACTTATGTCGTTAAAGTTATTGAGTCCTTTGCATGGACGGTCAAAGAAAACGAAAACTAATTAGAAGCGGGGTGCAAAAAATTTCTAGCTCGCTTCGCTCTGAATTAGAATATTCTAAGATCGTCGAATGTCCAGCCCGTATTTTTTTTTTTTTTTTGTGATGTTCCGCCAAAACAGCAACATAATATGCTGTATATCAATATATAATACGCTTTTTTATAAATCTGTAGTCTTTACTCTCTGAAATCAGAAACCTTTATTTATTTATAATAAAAGTGGACTGTAACCCCCTCGAAGTGAATTCCTGGCTACGGCTCTGTCCTAAGCACGTGTGGTTCTCATCACCCATGCTATCCCCATGCGTAGTTATAGGAGGCCTACTCTCTAAGTCTGTCAATGAAGGTACAAGCCCGTCCGAAAGAAGTTCGAAACTTCGGAGTGTGCCCTACACCCGATTAATTAACTTTTTGGGACGGGTTGTCCCTACATCGGGAGTAGGGAAAACTTTAAATCGTGGTGTCATACATTCTTAGGTCGGTCCAAAAACTAATCTTATGTCCATAAGTGATACGGAGTAAGAATCACCCGTAACTTCAGCCGAAAGTATGGATTGTTTACGGCTGGAGTGGACCTCCCATTGTCTCTGTTCTCTGTAAGGTACCAGATTACAGAGTAGGGTCGTAGAAGTCTGCACGGTTGATAGCAATAGGCCCCAATTACATTAACATACATAGAGTAGGTATAGTAAGCAACAAAATTAGATTAACACTTTAACTTCTACATCATCACATGAATTGATACCTACATAGCTAGCATAGCATAGCATAGCTTATAAATATTCTGCTCTTTTAATTAGAATTTAAAAAAATGTTAATCGACTTTGTTGCTGACCGCACAAAACACCGGTCTATTTAACCCAGAGTGGAATACCTACAGGTGTCATTTTATGATTGTGTCATTAAGGTCAGCCCAGACAGAGCAGCAAAATACGCGAGCATGGTCTTTTTTTTAGTCCAGTCAAAGTAGCAATAAACGCGAGCATGGTCTTTGCGGCCCAGATTTGAATGAACTCTATTTTATAAATCTATAACATAACTAGCTACTATAACATATTGAAAGACTATCACATGGACACAGCCCTCCCATGGCCAGTCTTAGGAAGAAGCCAGACTGCATCATCCTTCACAAAAAGTTGAGTGGTACGACAGATTGCAGGGCACTTTTGAGCTCATTAGAGATTTAAATTCCAACCTGGATTCCAAGGCATAAAGGCAATTTATAGTATAATAATATAACCATTTCCGTATAGTTTTCAAAGAAATTGTTCCGCCAGTCACGTCGCGCCTGTCTGCGGCAGCCTTAACATGTAATCATAATTTATTTTACATCCACTGGCTCTAAAACTAAGCTCGGTCATTACGCCGCTGTGCCAAGACTTGGTAGGCAATATAACATGATAATATCTAAAACTACGAATTCAGACATCTTCGAGTCTCAAATATAAGAAATGTTTGAAAGATTTAAGTATCTTTTAGAATCTCTACATGTTTTCTTAAGTATTAATTAACGTTTTAAAAACTTTTTTTTTTTTTTAAATCGCTCTGATATCAGAACTATTATTAACATTTTAACTTTGTTAGCTTAAAGTTTATTGTGCATGCCTGTCTCTTATAAGTGAAGAACTATGGGGTAAACCTACGTACGTAATACCTAATGTAGCTCATTATTTATAACTTTTATGAGTCATGTAATGTAAAGGTATGACTTTTGTCGGAGATCCTAAATAAATATTGCTCGAGCATTTTCTTGCTTTGTCTGTGTTGACCCTTAGTCGTTAATTAAGTATTCGACATTAGGGAGTTCTCAGCCGACGTACACTTTTACCCGTTTTCACTAACACTAGGCGATACCTAAATGAATGCCTTAATACAGGCTGTTGGACGCTCGGCTTAGCACAGAAAGTTGAAAAGTCAACAGCGCGCTTTTACTTTGAGATTCATTTAGGTGTTGCCACATACTAATTCCATGAGTGTCGCTTATGCCTTGGTCACCCGTACTGAGTAGATGGGTGAGACAGAATACCGATATTGGGCCGAGAGAGTCGGTCGTCGGGACCGACGGCTATGGTCATTGGCTGTCAGCGATTCTCGGTGACAATCGTTGGCTGTCAGTGATTCTCGGTAACTGTCACACAGCACGGAAACGTCTCGGTGGCCGCTGATACAGGATTGTTATTACTTCCCATACAAACCAAACGTGCCAGTAGGCATGCCTTTGCGTGCGGAGCTTTCCGTGTCCAATTCGAGACACCGGTTTTGTGAAATCACCAAGTTTTGTGGGTACTCGTACATGCCCTCTAAAACCTTGTTCAGTTTGGTTCACCATTTACTCGAAGTACGACACAAAAGATGTAAGTATTGACGACTTTGACCATTGATCTAAATCGTGATGATGATAATGCGGTAACTTCGGCGCCACAAATGTTATTACAGTCCGTGCGCGACTGCTAGTCACCGCCTGAGGTCTGGAGCGCTGAGACGGGGGAGGGCGCCATTGACAAATTTAGCCTGGTCTTTGTCTACCTCCCTCGTCTCACTGGTTGTCTCATACCTCAAGCGGTGACTAGCAGTCGCGCGGTGAATAACAGTCGCGCACGGACTATAGTACTGCCGTCTCTAGTTCCTGGTTGTCAGCAACACAGGATCTCTACTTTCTATAGGTAAATCGTAAACACGGGGTACTCTTGTAGGTAATTTTACAATAAAAATACCAAAATCAATTTTAAGAATTTATTACATCATTTATTATAGTACAAAATAATCCTCAAATACAATAATTATTTAGGTATAAGTAACACAACCAAAGCAAAATATTAAAAATTGGATTTGAGATGTTCATGTCACCGTAGGCCTACGATACTGGCGGCCGTAAATGCATTTAGGAGATAAAATAAGTTTTTATTGGTATTTAGTTAACTAAAGTATGACTGTTTTGTTAAGAGTTATTCTACTCATTGGCAGTAACATTTTTACAATACTGGCAATTTACTTTCGCGAACCAGATAGTCGCCGTACGACATTTCGCACTTGAAGCAATAAGCTAGAATATAAAAATAAACTTCCAAAATTGTACAGAACATACCAACAGTTTCAAAATTAAATTACAAATAGACTGGGTGAGTGTGAGCACCATTGGCATGAGACAAGTGAACGACACACGAGCCCTACTAAATAATTTATAAAGTCAAATAAATGGTCCTGTTAGCAACAAAAAGTCCATTATCATTAGTATCCTTATAGTCAAAGTGCGCGTTCGAGTACAGTCGTCCGAAGCCAAGCCACACAGTACGGAATACCGCATGATTATATATTAAAACTTTATCATGGTCCACCTAACGCACAGTATAAAAAGATGCAATGAGTAGATAAGATATGTGATGTGTTAAAATATACATAATAGTTGCTCTGTGGCATTGGAATTACTTACGAACAATTTCAACAACAGTCGGCTACGTAAAGCGCTGTTAATATTAGCACATAGTTAACGCCAATGAACAATATCACAAGTTTAAGATCAGCACATCAGCACACAATTCCAACCGCCACAGAACTATAGAAGCCTACCCCTAAAGCGAATACAATAGTAATAAAGTACTTGTGTAAATCTAGCGGTTTATAACAAATAACCATACTTTGACCAGACATTTGCTAAAACGTTCCGCGATGGATACTGCCGGATAGTGCGTCGATTGATAAAAACATTACTTAGCATTAGCAAAACTACTCTCTTCGAGACGCACTGCCCGGTCGTGTCTTACAATCGAATCTAAAAATATCACCAGTATTATCATAATCGCTTAGCCACATTCACGCGGATATCTTTACACAAAAAATTATCTAAAACTAACAAAATATTACATCAATATAATCATTAGGATTGCGGTTAAAATATCGATATTCAAAAAGTGAGACAAAATGGTAGGTAAGAAATAAATAATCAAATTAAAACGACTATATACAAACATTTAGTTGTGTCCGCGTGGATGTGGATAACGTTCAACACCTTAAACAATTCCATCGCCCAAATCCTTCAGTTCATTATACTTGCCTATTCTCTACGGCGGTTACATGAAAATATCACGAGCGCGAATACATCGTTAGGTACATACATACCGTTAGTACAAACGTTTTATTTTATTTTACTACAGAATATAAGCGTGCTCTTAACATTAATTGTATCAAATCCTTTGACGACATCGTTCAGTAAAAAAGTACGAAAGAGCTGCGGTTGTACAAAATGTGTATAATATGTAATGTAGGGGGCCCGAGGGGCACAGAGGGCGCGAGGGCGCATGGGGCGCAGAGGGGGCGGGGGCGCAGGGGGCGCGAGGGCGCAGAGGGCGCGGGGACGCGTCAGAACAGACCGACGTCCTTCTTCATGTTGGTCTGCTTCCACGCGGGGAGCACCGAGAACTCTTCTTTGGTCATGCCGAAAGCCTCCTGGAAAACAGAACAAGGTATTCTATAAGCATTTGTAACATTATGGACAGTAAAAACCTTGAAGTTAACTTTAATTTAATTATGTTTTTGACAAATTAATATGTAACGGGTTGACAACCTTCACCGAAATTCCCACTTCCGTGCAAATAATTTATAGTGCATGTATTTTTCATGTACAATTTGAATAACTTTTCAGTGACTCAAGAACCTAAAACAAAACTGTACGTATAGTTTCTAAAGCTACATAAAACTTCTGTTCTTGCGGCCCCCTTGTACCACAAATCGCTACATACGTTTAGCGCAAACGCATTTAAAACATCGTTCTGTTTCTGTGAATCGTTTGAAGTTGAGAGAGACAGTGTTTTAAATGTATTTTGCGCTAAACGCATTTACTGATTTGTGGTGCAAGCGGGCTTAACACCCAGTTTCTGAATTGAGTATTTGAAGTCCAGAACTTGTCAAACTTTACTTTAGTATTGCCTGCGAAATTCTAAAATAATTTGCAAAAAACGTAAGAAATTATGAATTTTGCGCCTAACTTCAGTCTTCTTTTTCGTGTGGTGAGTGACTACCCTGAGGGTCTACTTCCTAAGCGAAATCGGTAGTTAGGGCCGAGTAGACTCCCTAGACTCAAATCGATTACAGCGTAACTCGGAACGCAGCCAAAGTTTTTATGCCGCCCATGGGTCTCTGACTTGGCTTCACTTGCCGTCGAGAAATATCTCTCACCTTCAGTAATGTTAAAGAAGAGTTTGACAAGTTCTTAACCTTAAATACTCTATTCAGAAATAGGTTGTTAGTGTCATTAGATGCCGATAATAATCAAATAACTAACTTTCAAAGCATGAAAATCTTTAGGCCATTATGTATCGTAGCTCATTGTGGAAAAAAAAATTTAACGTATTCCAAGGGCTTTTGAGGGTTACATTTATGAATATGTTCCCTGATATTTGTCCCCGACCTACCAGGAAGTCCGGCGCCGCCAGGTGCCTGTCCAGATGGTGCGGGTCCACGTGGTCGGGCAGCGGGCGGCGCTGCAGCGCGGCCAGCGGCAGCACGGCGGCCGCGCACGTCAGGCGCGACAGCTCGTGCGCGCCGCACTGCCAGTCGCCCGCCTTGTGGCCGTGCTGCAAGGGTGCGGGGGCGTATACACAGTGCGGGGGGGAAGCGAAGGAGTCAAGTGCAAGGATCTTTTGGCTCTTCAATTACATTGACGGGCAGTAATTGTATTCTGCCGGGGTTGCGGGTTTGTCTGAAAGGGATATCGCGACCCCGGCACACAGGCAATGGAAGGAACACGGGTGGGTTTTAGTCAGTAAAAGTCTGACACGCCCTCCCGCTCCGCCCAGAGCGGGAGAAGTTATTTGATAATTTCCCACCCTTGTATTGAAAAATCAAGATGGCGGCGTTAGTTCCGCGCCAAATGATCCTTGATCCTTCTATATTTCCACAGAGCAGTAACTTTCAGATCTGCAGAGTTCGACCGAAAACGTTTTTTTTTTTCGGCCGATAATGGAAACGAGATTCAGCCTCATTTTCATTTTCGCCCAAAATATGAAAACGAAAATAAAAAAAAGGTTTGTTATGTGTCGGTGTTTCCTTTATGAAATGCAATCTTTTAAACATTATATTAAGCCGTTTAAACTTGAATCACACGAAACTTTACACTATTCTCAAAACTAACTAATATTTATGATTACTTTGAGATTATAAATGTGAAAACAACTTTATCTATCTGTCTGTTACCTTTTCACTCCTTAACGGCCGAACAGATTTCAATGAAAAACTCGTCCATGGCTGAAGGCCTTGCATCTATTTCTGGTTTTGCCAAAAGATCGCTGAAGCAGACTGCGTATAGTCTGTCTGCGCAAAGCTATGTAAATATTTAAGGGTTTTTTTTTCGCATTTTTCTATTTATTAAGTTTTGTACAATCATGCTTTATAACCAGTAGCATTAAAATGTAAAGATTTCCCGTAGTACCAATTTGTCCCAATGCGAAGAAATAGAAAAAGCAATAAACAACCTCTATTCACACGTTCAGGCTGAGTAGACGCGCACGAAAAAAGCATGGATAAAATGAGCTTTTAGGCTTACCAATAATTGGCCCGGTTTAGCCACCAGCGGGGCCCCGTATTTTTTGGAACATTCGCTTTCTAATGTCCTATAATTTCCCAACATTTTTGACAAGTTTTTGACATTAATAGTCGCTGAGATGAGATAGCGAATAGATTTTGAACGTTTTAATTACGGGAATTGGGCTTCAGGACTCAGCATCGATTATTATAAAGCCTTAACGTGTGAAAAGAGGCTTGTTATCGACCTTCCCGCAATACCCCATATTTTCAGGTCCAAAATGCAAATTGTTCAACATAACTAAACTGTACTCACGTTGATATTAGCATCTGCAGCATAATCATGGTCAGTCCAGGTATCAAACAGGTCAGTGAAGATCTGCGGCTCCAGGCCAGCCGCGACCAGGCGCACGTCGGGCGAGCTGACGTCACCGCTGACGTCACCGGCGGCGCGCGACACGCGCCAGTAGGCGTCGCACGTGCGCAGCGCGGCCACGCGCATGGCCTGCCAGCGGGCTGCGAACGCACCCACTCCTGACGAAAACAAGAATCGGTAAAGATTTTTAATCTATAATATATTATACTGCTGACAGTGTTAAACCTTTCAAAGGTATTATGATCCCCTTCGTGGTGCGGGCGATTCTAAGCAATCAACTGTCAGCTGATCATAGCAAATAATGCATAAAGACCGTCCACAACGAGACTTAACTCAAAGACGAAGCGTAAAAATTTAATATTCTGTGAGAATTTCAACTGGCTTCCTTTTATGTTTAACAGGATACCGCCCTGTGAACTCTTATCCCGTAGAATAATCAACAAATCGTTTGGTCAAGAACTACAGTTTCAAAAATAAATTAGCTGGCGAAACCTCACAGATAAGATGGGGTGTACATCTAACGATGAAAAACTAAAAAGAAAAAAGATTTTGCGAACTCATCATTTCAGCTATAGTTACTCGAAATGTTGAATTTATAAGTTCTTTTTTTCCATTTCATCGTCATTAGATAACGATCCGATACCCATGATGTCTGTGAAGTCTTGCCAGCTAATTTAGTTTGACCCTGCGTGTACATAAACGACTGTAATATTCAGGTATGTACTGACCGGCATTCCTCTCGGCAGGTTCAAGTTCCCCATCCTCTCCGCGCGGCCACCAGCCTTGCCACAGCCACACGCACGCGCCGTCGTCCAGGAGGAACAGAGCTGGAAGTGGAACAGGTACGGGTCAGTTTACGCTAGTTTATATGGTATGCGTGGACACATTGTTTAGAAAATAGGTAATAACATACAGAACATTACGCCTGTATTTCACTCCAAGGTAAGCAGAGGACCATAACTTGAAGCACGTATCGTCTTGCTTCAATAATATTGTATGACACAGACAAGAAACTTGCATCACGTAACTACGGCTTTGTTGGAATATCCTATAACAAGATTAAGGTCTCACCTGGTTGCGAAGCCGAATACAACTCCTTTTGATCAAAAGGGAAGGGTGTCGCTAGATGTTCGTGTCTCAGCGGCGACAGCACCTCGTTGGCCTCAAACTGTCCGCCCAAGTCTGTGAAGTGGAACAGGCGCGGGGTTATCGAGCCCACCCCCTCCCTGCCCGCTCCCAATACCGACGTATAATGCTGCTTATTGGCCACGCCTAACGCTTCTAAAACTTCCTTTGGCTCCTCCCCCTCCCGCACTTCAGTTATTTTCACATCGGAAACGTTATCGCCGAACAAATACTTCGATTTTCTCGCAATCAGCTTGTTTGCCAGTTCGATAGCTATGTTTTTAGTATGCTTCATGCTTCGCGATCCGTGCCAGATGTATAGACATCCCTTTTCCGTGTCGACGAGGAGTAAGGAACCACGGCTTCGAAGCTGACGGACTGAGCAAGGAACTTGGAGTAGGTAAGCTTCGTTGGATAAGTTCCCCCGGGTGACGAACAGTCTGTATCTGCTTTTGTCCGTGTCTCGCTTGCCTTGGTGGATGACTAGGTTGCCTTGGAACTGGTTCAAGAAAGCTGGCGGTTCGGTCCCTTGTGCGACGCGAACTTGAGGTCCTTTTTCTCTGTCTAATTCGACAGTAAGTAATGCCGCAGCACCTTTCTCGTTAGAACTAGCATCGCGCCCTTGCCAACAGAAGTAAGTGCATCTATCTCTACCAGTAACGTTGTGCTTCGATGGTTTCCCGTTCAGTTCTCGACCAGTCATTGTGATCTGGTACTCCCATCGAATAATATAACTATCAGCGGAGAAGAAATCACCGATTTCAGACTCATTCTCCACTTTTTGGAAATCGTATTCTTGTATGACCCATTTGCATACAGATTTGGTTCTGATATCGTAATGCCTCATGTTTTCTTTGTCGTAGTAATGCGTACCGCGGCCGATATGGGATCCTTCTAAAGTGAGATCTGGATCCTGGTACTCGTTCGACCACATCTCCTCGGCATCACAAGGGTTAATTTCAATACTATTGGATTTATTTTCTGGTGATTTGACTTTGATGACTCTTGAATAGTCGGGCCAGTCGAGGAATTTCTCTTTGAAGAGAATGGTTTCCATGTGTTGGGTGATTTTGGATAGGATGGCCCATTCTGGCCGGCTGTTTGAGGCTTTGGTTGGTGACTCTGACGGTTCCCTTGCTCCTTGATACATTGCTGCGTTTAATGGGTTGATGTGACACTCCTCATAGTTGTATCCTTCATCAAACATTTCTTGCGCTAGTTGCGCCGCTCGGCGTCTACTTTCTAGAGGGACATTTTTCCCGTACCAGATATACATTTCTGAGCCAAAATCGAATACGATCACTTTGGTTTGGTTGAGCATCGCGATTTTTGGTACTTGACCCCAGTACTCTTGGATTGGTACCAGTTCATCATCCATGACTTCATAGCACATGTTGGTTTGAAGGATACATGACTCGAAGATCTCATCTTCATCAGCGTGCCCTGTCTCAATAGGCCGGTAGTTCTCTACGCCTTCGGTAACGCCGAGAAGTGACCAGAATTGGTTCCAGTGTTTGTTGCTAAAGTTTTTCATTTGTTCGTCTATTTTGATGATCCCGGTGGAGTTCTTGCAACCTAAGTCTTTTGTGTTCTGGATGTGTTGGGCGATGTCTGTGCTGCGATTCCTGAAGAAGGAAATAAAGTATTTAAGATACCTGCATTAGGTGATCCCCGATTCATTCAAATACTTAGAGAACGAAAAAGTAAGTTAACGTGTTAAATTTACACAAAAGCTGGCTCATCATATATACCTGTGACAGAAAGCAGAGCGCTGAACGAGGCAGAAAGACACCAATAGAATTAACCCGTTTAGTATATGAAGCAATCCCATTGGTGGATTTTCCCTCGCTCAGTTCTCCACATTCCGGCTGCTCAAAACTCAGCTTATAGCTTTCCTATAGATGCTCATATTAATTAATTAATTTGACTGTTTTGAAAATCTAGTGATGGTCTACTTACTTCTCAATTACGTTGGCATACAGTCCTATGTACAGGAACAGCTGGTCGGACGTGAGCAGCACGAAGCAATCGCCGCGGTTGACACTCGTGTGGACAGGCTCCACCAGTCGCGTCTGTAAACAAATCAAAATGAGGAAAATCAATTGAAGTTCATGAAGTATTCTCGTGTTATTGAGCCCGGAGATCATTAAATATAATTGATACGTTGCAAAAAAGGGACGTGGCTAAAAAGTAACATATGGCTCGCGGTTTCTAGTTCTGGGTAAGCTGTTGGCTCATTTGGTGGAAAATGCTCAATGCCTACAATATTAGAGCAAAAGCAGGTGCGTTCATATCACTAGAAAGCAGCCGGGCGTCGAAGGGCGCTTAATGAGCTTCGGCCGCCATAAGGAGGAGCTTGTGGGCGACGAAATAAGGGCTGTGGCGTCGCGCGAACTGTCCGGCACGACGGGCACGCAGGGTTGCAAGCGCGCCTTTATAGGAGGACGTGCGGGCCTGGCATCGGCCGCACTGGGAGCTGGGGCCCGCTAGGCGTGGCGAGCTGATACCCGTCGGGGGTGCGGCGAATGCATAACTATCTCCCAGGCCCCCGACACATGGTAGTAGTAGGAACAGCGGGATTTTAATCGGTAGGAGTCCGATATAACCCTCCGTTCTCTCAAGATGGAGGGTATACATGAGAAGGTAAAAAAAAAGGTGCTTTGATATTCCAGAGAAATGAAATGTGCCATGTCTCATTTTTCAAACTGGGATCGCAATATAGCTCCATGGCAGCAAAAAGAGTGTGGTGGTATTGGTTCCATTGAAGACTACTACTAATAAATAAAGTTAGCATGTATGTAAGTCCGACCTGCACCCGCCTGCGGCCCTTGACGTGCAGCAGCATGAGCGCGCGCGCGCCGGGCGCGGGCGCGGGCGCGGCCGCGCGCAGCGACACGCTGGCGAAGTCCTCCTTGCTGGCGAGCGCGGCCAGGGCTTCCGCTGCGAGGCCGCCCTCTCTCGCCACTAGAATAATTAATACAACAGTTGTTTGAGTATTCACTTTTTTCAAGCATTCTTCGACCTTATCTGTAACTGGTTACTTAAATGTACTTTGGCAATTACTGATTGTATTTTGTAATTTTTTGGGAAACAATAAAATAATTATACCCCTTAGAACGCGTTTAAAATCGCGTTAACAGTTTCAAGACGTGTGATACGCTCCACATCACTACACTAAGTATTATCACCAGTGATCGGAATAGTTTTAGCCCCAAACAACGTTAGTATGGAAATCCAGGAATCCTGGGATTTTGTAATTTTGAAGAATATTTTTTCTTATATATAATATGTGAAATGACAGTACAAACTAACATCCAATTCCAGTTAACACAAACCAAAGTAGTCGATGTAAGCAAATCGATCAGTCCATAAAATAAGCCAAGGTATAAAATAAACAAGACACTCAAAATCACTACGTGGCGCACTCAACTAAACGAAGTACGTGAATAAATCAATTTATATATTATCGCTATCTGCCCCTCTACAAAAAAACAATAGCCTGACACTTTCTTACTGTTTCACACATTTACTTCTCCAACGGTCTTATCAGCTTCTGATTACACAGCACAATTTAAGTCCTCACGTAACATCAATTAAAATATTCAAGACCAAATTAAATGTCATTAAATCGCAGTAATTGCACATCAAAATCAGATCACTGATGCTAACACACATTTAATAAGTCATCAGTAATACTCACACTTCTCAATAACATAGTTCTGTTTGACGGTCGGCGGCGGCGGCACGTACTCGTCCCGCAGGTCGGTGCGCGCCGCTAGCGCCCGCAGCGGGTTGCGGGACGCGGCGTGGCGCCGGCCCACGCGCGCGCGCCGGGACCACTCGCCGGCCAGCCTGGCGGTAGAGCATTGTGTTGTTGAGATGGGTGGTGAAACGAATGTGGAGACTTTCGAAGAGATCATGGGGTGGAATAGACAATCACTAAGGCGGTGGTCTGTCGATCATCAATACAGGGAATATTTCTAGTTTAGCTTAATTCTAGCATCTTGATTGCCTTAATAAAACCATCAAATAATTATGTTATACGTCAAAACAATCAGAATGAAATTAATAAATATTTTATACACATTGTTTTACTTTTTTGAATTAAGGTAAACGGTTGCTGCTCACATTTGTCTAGACCCACTATCAATGGCATCGAGATCCACATCGACCCCTTCAGTGTCTGCCAGCCTCTCCTGCTGTATAGCTGGCGTGAAGAACGCTTGGAAGGTCTCGTCATCAGCCCGCGGCACCTGAACCGGTTGACCTGTTCTTTCAGCGCCTGATGCTTCATCATCTGTGAAAGAGAGTGATAAAATTAGTAAGAAAGAGAAAGAATAAACAATCGAAAAAAATATAACAATCAATAAAAAAGAGGCTCCTCTCCTCTCACCAATAGTATAGTAGCAGAACCTGTATGTAGGTTTAGGAGTATGAGGAACAGGGTGTAAAGTTCACTCATCCCCCATAGAAAAGGGAGGATCCTCCGACCAGGGTGTCATGTCTGGCGGGCAACTGCCCAGAAGTTGGAGTCGGGAGCTCGTGTATATGTCCACCGCGCCGTAAACTCTAATTGCGCGATGCAGAATTTGAGTGACGTCAGGATGTTGTGTGACGTCAGGTGTTTTGATGCGTAGTTCGCATGTGGCGATTTAGATGCCGCTACATAGGTATAATATTGGCGCAAATAAGTAAGAATAACGAAAAAGAGAAAACAGCTTGATGAATAAAAACAAAGAAAATAAAAATATCTGTGCAACATACAATACTATATCTTGTATATATCGTGATGGGAAAATGCAATTATAGTTTTATCGAAATCGATCCTGACAGAACGAAATATACGACAAGAACAATATTACTTACGGTTATAAAATGTATCTTACAATAATAAATGTATAGATATTTATCCATTATCAGGATCAGCTATAAAAGTGGTTTCGTATAACCACTTTTATAGCTGATCCTGATAATATACTTAATTATTAAACACTTATAGACCGTGGAAAACTGATAAGAATGATAACATAACAATAACCTACAATCCGGCCGACGACAGAATGCGTTCCTGACACCTGTCAGTTGGACAATTTCTAGTTGTAATAAGGATCAAATTCGCAAGACACATATTCGTTAGTATGAAACTGACAGGTGTCAAGAACGCATTCTCTCGACGGCCGGACTGTAATAAAATATTTCAACACACTACAGAAAACCTAACCAAATATCATATGTGAAGATATATTTATAAGATATTTAATATTTATAAAAAATTGAGGTTAAAGTTTAGAAACGTGCACGTGCAGCCTCGATATTAGGGGAAGGTGAGAGGGAGAGGGTTAGTAAACGACCCCCATTCCCGCCCGTCGGACATACATAGTTTTTATTTAAACGATTTTTTTATATGACATTTATCTGGTTTAAGATCATTTATTCTCATAAGAATAACACTATTCACTTACATGAGAATATTAAAACTAAATACTTAAAAATTGCATAAAGTTGGGGGTATTACAAAGTTTAGACCTCGATTATCTAAAATGTTTCGAGGGTAGGTTATAAATCTTTTGGTCACTCAAAATGTTCGTTCGATACATGCAAACAAGTATCCGTGTAACACTCAATAAACGCCAACTGGATGTGGCTCGACACTATAGTAGGGAATGTGATTTTTTTTCTATAAATTGTTAAAGTAGCTTTTTAAAAGTTGTTTTGGATTTAGATTCCTTGATGTCTCTAGGTAATTTATTAAATATTCATCTATTTATCTCATAAAAAGGTTGATAAATAAAATGTAAACCCCATAATCTCCTTAGAACCTAACCTGTCCGGGTCGGGGTGCCCCAAGTCCCCACCCCGCTTCGCTCCCGGCTTGGATCCTAAGTTCTTATTACCTTTTTAGTAAGTCGAGATGTGTCGGGACTTGGGGCACCCGGCTCGAAGGGGATGGCGGGGTCTAGTGAGTGAGCGAAGCGAGCGAACAAAGCTCATGCTTGCTAGGCTCGCTCTTGCATCCGTAAATAAGTAGAATTTTTTGAAACTTACAAATTAAAAAGAGGAAATATATTAAATGCGTCTCCGGCAAAAAAAAACGTTGTGTAGGCTTCAGGACACCCTCTAGAACCCCCAAATGACCTCACATTCTTTCTAGCGAGGCGGCACGTTTCTAAACCCAACCCGATATTGATAACGTTATTGATTAAATTAATCAAATTGCATCGTATGCTACAAGTACCCATTGGAATGTAATAATTCTGATAATGCTTGATTTGTAAACAAAATATAATTAACTATCGCGGTGTCATGCGATTGACCTAACATCGCCTTTATGTAATAGTGATAACTTCTGGCCTCTAAAATTATAAACAACTGAATTGAAGGATTGTAGCATTTTCATTGACTCATAATAAAAACTGTACGATGACATTTAAATAATATTATAAAATTATAACAAGCGGACAAACAATTTCTTCCATTATGGAGGAAGGAAGGAAATTGAAAGCATTATAAATTTTTTTTTCTGATTGCAACTGAAACCCCAGGATTTTTTTTTGTTTTATACCTAATTTGTCCATGTCGTTCATAAGTTACAAAAGACATTTTTTCTCCCACATAACATCAAGCCTGTATTCACCGAAGGATTGAGCAGAGGTGTACCTATAGTACACCCACATTTCCAGTCAGTTATGTTTGAGTCCCATGTAATAGGGGGCGAGCCTATTGACATCAACCGAGCACAAATCCCAACTCCGGGCTGCTACTGAGAAATTCCAGATGGAAAAACCTATTAGCACTGTGCCCAACCCGGGAATCGAAGCCTCATGGTCAGCAGTAGCCCTTGCGTGCACTAGACCAACGATGCGGTCCAGTCTTGATATACTCAGTTTTTCTGCCACCCTTCACCTCAATGCCTTAAAGACTAGGAGAAGAAATGGCGTAACAAAATCTAGCAAAAATTAGCATTTCAAATAAAACAACATAATATAAACATAAAATCACGCTTCTTTTCCCAGAAGTGGTTGGCAGAGGCATTTCTAATATTTCGACACAATCATTTTTCTTTACGAAATTTTTCCGCCGAGTTAGTTACTAACCATATGAAAAGAAGAAGAAGATAGACACAACCTAATTTATCCTCCGATAACGGGTGCCAGTCTGAAGAAAAAGGCTATCCATACTAAAATTAAAAATGCGAAAGTGAAACCTGTCTGACTGATACCTTTCACGTATATACCACTAAACGGATCGTTATGAAATTTGGTAGATAGATAGCCCTGGCACCTGCAGATGGTCTATGGCTACATTTTATCTTGCATCGCACACGTTACGTCACGCAACGTTATCAGGCTTATTGTATGTTTACTATTATTAGGTAAGAGTTGGGAAGAGATACTTAAGATGTAATTGATTTATCCGTGTTGAATGTTTCCATTAGTACTTTATTATTCTGGAGTTTCTTGATGATTTTATTTTATACCAATGAAATCGCTTTGCTGTTAAATTGGTCTGAACATACTGGTATTTCAATCAATCTGCCTAGCCTTTTCCCAACTATGTTTGGGTCGGTCTAACCGGATGCAGCTGAATACCGTATTTCACATGGAGCGACTGCCTATATGACCTCCACGACCCAGTAACTGGGTAATACGATACCCCTTGGTAAGACTGGTCGTCAGACTTTCGGGCTTCTGACGACACGTAAGGACTGTCAAAGATACACGAATGTCAGCCGGGACCAACGGCTTAACGTGCTTTCCGAGGCACGGATGAGTCTCGGTATGTTAAGATGGTCACCCATCCACAGACCAATCCCAGCAAGCGTAGCTTAACCTGATGGATTGAACCGTGCGACTGTTATTACTAAGCCACGAGCTCCTAAGCTAGTATTAAATTAAAAAAATATCAAAAGTACTCACTCTCGTCAACCCTGCTGATACTCTCACTGACAGAGTGACTTCGTTTGAAGGACTCTCTGTCAATTCTGTTGCTCTTAGGTTTATTTTCGACGGCCGCTGCACTCACGATGGCGCACGAAGCTGACCGAAGCGGGCCCGAAGCGAATCCGTTTGTAGGGGACGCTTGCTTGCGAGATCTGTTGGAGGTGAGGTTACATTTGTAATGTGATAAGGGCATGTATGGAAATGGTACCTAGATAGGTTTTATTGGATGCCTATATTTAATTGTTTTTTACGGTTCGAAGTACGTTAGCGGCGCCCTCCTATCCAAACTCATTTTTGCCAAGCTGTAACTAAATTTATTTATTTTTCACTGGCTCTTGTACTAGGAGTTCCTGTATCACAAGAGCCAATGATCATTAAAGTGAATAACGCAGTACTATATTTTTCACGCAACACGTTTAGAAACGCACGTCAGGTCCTAGCGTGAGTTAATGTATCAATGTGTCTAGAAAACTCTTTACTTAATCAAATTCTTCTTGTGTCTCGTATTTAAAGTATTAACTAGTTGGCAACGGTAAAAACGGACCGGCTCCGGGTGTGTCACTACTAGAGGCTCTCTAAATGCACCTCAAGTAAATAACTACTGATACTGACATACATAATTGGCAGCTACCCAAAAGCTGTGAACAGCAGGCTGGGCAGTTCGGCTTCACCATAGAAGCCGTCCAGTTAAAAACTAACAAAAGAAGCCGTCCAACAAAAACAAGGCAGAGTTTGTTTTCGACTTCTTCAGGTACTAATGAAAATGTTGCTTACTTGAAAGTGTTAGGCGGAGGAATCCCAGGCGAAGCTATCACAGGTGCGGTGGCCGTCGGTGGCGGAGTGAGAGGCGGAGTCGCTGACACCACTTTGTCTCTCTCTAACCGACCAGCGACCGTGAATAGAGAGGCATCCGTCTGTGGCACCCGCTTGCGCCAACCCTGAAACAAGAGACGATCGTGGTTAGTTCTTACGTACTTCTAAATCCGAAAGTTATTTTTGTCCTTTGCCTCGACAAGTCTTATAAATCGGCACTTGTACATGGCTATAGGCTATTTACCAATAGATACTAGCAAATAGCTATCTTCCGGTCTTGCGAAAAACGTACGGCCCCATGTATTCAATTGTCATTTATTCTGTTAGTTATATAGGTCGTATATTTTCTACCATAATATCGAAAGAAACCTGCAGGTATACTACAACCAATTAAAAGCGGTACTAAATGGAAACCGTTTGAAGTAGCGATAAATACCCAATAAATCATAATCGGGTTTATGGCCACTGAATCAACATTTATGACGTTAAATTACACAAAAGAAATAACTGCAAATAACCGCAATATGTCACCCAACTTGAATTAATTGGACCCAGTGACCACTGCAAATATTATCGACAATGAATCACTGCGGTCAGTTATTCATAATTCCCAATATTGGCACTTCATATATTTGCGTACTGCATCATTGAGCTATAACAAACTGGCCTTACCCACTCCAAACACCATTAAGCCCTTGATCTTTAAATATCCTTAGCAGTCAAAGGATACATTTATTGACACAATTATAAATGTTTTGTTTTACATAAATGCTCACATTGGAAAGGCCCAGAGGTCGAGCAATTGTTGTAAACCGCATTCCGTATATCAACCGAATCGCTGGACGCAAGTTAACATAAGTTAAACGCGATTTTACGCAACACAGAATTGTTTAAACAGTAAGCAAGGTCTGAACTTTAGCATTTATAACTGCATTGAAAGTTGATTTATACGTTTCACCTGATGAGCAAATAAATAAATGTAGTGGTGTAATGATAGACGTTGAGATGGCAGTTGACGACACTGACAAATGACAAAAAATACGCTGTTACTGGTAAAGATCGTGCAATCACGACGTGTAATGCAATCGTACATGTGCAAAAAGTTGTAAGATCATCGCTTTATGACCTAGAAAGAGAATGCCAAGAGGAAGAGAGTAATAAATATGAAGTGGTAAGAACAAGCCGCACTAAAATTAAAAGTATAAATATTTAAACATAATATAAATTGACAAGGGCCTCGATTTTTATCAGGCGGCAGGATAATGGAGCGATAAAGTTCGGAATGAATGCTTGGGTTCTTTTGTATTATTTATTACATGAACAAGTATTCGTAATGCCTATGTCTCATGTGCTAGTTAAAACAAGTGACCTATTGCCTTTCTTAGGGTATCAGACAAGACAGAGATTTTATATGAATGTGTGGGTTTTCTCACGACGTTTCACACATCATTAATTTAGTACTATGTAGAAATAAATGTTGCTTGTTCCAACTTGTCACGTATCCGTGTAATAACAGATTTCTTTGTAGCCACCGTAAAGTGGATTTATAATGGTTCATTAATCATTAAAAGAGTTAGGTTACGTACTTGTGCAGCTGTTTCCAATTTGTTTCTTCTATCTGCTAAAATGTTTGTTGTTGCTATCTCGTCCTCATCGATGCTTTTCTTCTTGTCGTCTACTGAATTTAGAGATTCCTGAAACAAACAAGAATACATTGAAAAATCGTGTTACGGTAAAACTTCTTTACGGTCAACTTTCTTCCTCTCAAACAGATCGATCACCTGCCATTTTATCTCTTCACTACCCTGGTTGACTGGTAGAGAATCCCTAAGGCATTGAATCCGCCTTTGTACCTTATTGTGTACGAGAAGTTTAAATAAGTATAAATAAATAAATAAACTTTAATTCGTTTTAATCTTCGTGACTTCACTATGCACATAAAAGAGTAATCAATAGTTATTAAATTGGCATAGCAATTAGGTGAATACACAAAAACATTGTTTTCAATACAAAAATATTCAATATCGGATGAAACGAATACAGATATAATGTTCACATTAGAGTTAGATGAAGACATTAGATTGATGGAGAGAAAAAAGTGCGAAACGGTATAATTATGGCATCTTCCTTCTATTGTAAATCGAAAACCCCTTTGTTGCGTAAATATGTAATCATGTTGCATTTGATCCACATTCACGGACTGATAATTTATTGTCACGCCACCTTGCATAACATCGTGCTATGTGTCTCCAACCATAGCTTTAATTGAGTAAAACCTTTGGCAAGTCTGTTTCTAATAACTATGACGCTAATGAATGAGAGAGTTGCTAATTACAATCAGAAACTTGAAGCATCCAGATTTTAATAACTGGAAGTAACGATGTCAAAAGTAAAGAGGAAATCTGTGAGTAATAAATTATTAATATAATTTGGTAAAACGATGTACGCAACGAATAGTCATTGAAAGAAGTTAACGGATGCAAACAGTAATAGAATTGATTAATTTTGGCAATCAAGTTGTATTTATCCGGTAACCCTGGTTTTATAAAACTAGCATACTTTTTTTAGAACTGAGTAAAAAAGAAACCTGCCTGAACATTGTCCACGGAATCGACATCGAACTTCTTAAAAACGGGTTTAAGACCTCCGTTGCTAGCATTCTTCGTTTTATTTTTCAGCTCTCCAATAACCGAGCCGAAGTTAAGACCCTGTGGAAATCCTGGCTGCTTTTGAAGACGCTTCAAAACAGGTTTGTTTTCATCTGTTTTATTTTCGATAACCTCGTCTGCAGGTTGTTCGATATCTTTTACGATATTATTTCCATTAAATCGTTTTATTCTATCAGCTACAGCATCTATAGTATTTTGTAGTTCCGCAGCCTTATCACTTATAGTGCGTCCTTCCTGCTTCGCAAGAGGTTCTATTACTTCAGAGGTAGAGTAAAGCATTTTTGCTGGTTCATCGTGTATGAGTAATTCAGTTTTATCTAACGACAAGTTTTGTATAATCGACTGTATTTTGTCTTCGCTCAAAATAGTTTTCTCAAGAAATTCCGCAAGTCGTTCTTTTGGCGGGCTCTCACGTCTGACCAGTTTTTCACAGATTAATTTTTCATTACGTTGTTTCAGCAAAACACTCGGTGTTATAATTTCTTCGGTTTTGAAAGATACATTATTTTGGATGCCAAGTTTACGATCATTTTTGATCGTTTCTAATAATTGTCGTTTCGTTTCAACATTTTGATCACAGAGTATGAGTTTGTTTAAAGTACTACTATCCAACTCCTTTTCACTTTTTGTAGCTTGAATATCTTCTGGTTTTTCATACTGAATTTGTTCTTGTTTTGATGGTAACAAATATTTCCACAATATGTAAATAAAGACTCCAAGTCCAATGAGCGTTTCGAGTAACATTGTTACGTATTTATTTTCCAATCACTTCACTGACTAGAATGAGATCGATATGCGATATTGATAGCGCCACTAAAAATCCTTGAAGGCTTCGCGCTCCATTTGTAATGAGGAGTCAATTGAGCAATAACGTTTTACACACAAGAGAAGCACTTTGTTTTTATTGGCATCGGACAATGCATATCGTTCAATAGCACTTGGATAATTCACTATGAAGTCACTGTGGCGTAAGAAGATTAGAAGGCTTATGAAAAATAAATAAACATTTATAAAACTGAGTAAACAATGCGTGTACTGTGACGGTCAGAATCGAACTGATCACTGAGATCGTCGTCATTATCATCTGGCAGCGGACACGGCACGTGTGACTCATGCGCAGGTCCTAGAATGTGTGTAAACATTGTATACGACCAGTAGCAGCAACAATGACGCATCAGTATTTAATGAAAAATGTCTATAATATAGGTGCGTCGCAGCCAGTACTATCAACTTGAGGGAAACCTTGACCCAAGGCAACACCACACCCAAATACGTAAACGATTTAACCTTAAATTAACATAAGGAGATCGCCACAAAAGAAAACAATTAGAGAACAGGCGACGACGTCTTCACCACATGTGGCTATAGAAGTCAAATGGATTACAATGCAAATGTAACCAGCTGTTTAATCAGAACTCCGTTTAAATACTCTATTATGTCCTTTATGGAATGGTTGAAAATAACAGCAATAACCATTGGAGTTTACGATTTTAAACGATTTTCCTAATACTAACCAATTACATAAAACAGGAAAAACATAAAGCTGTTTAAAACTAGGCTGCGACGGACAAGATTCCATCTAAACACCTCAAAGTACGCAATAACGTTGTCGACGCCGAGCTTGCACCAAATAAGCTAACTTGCCCCAACCTAATGTGGAAACGAGCAAAAACTGCGCACGCTAATTCATCGAATATATTTAAATTAATCTAACTTTGAGGATGGCAACAGGCAAATACATAATGTGAACATTTTGTAGTAAACAGGAAGATATAATAACCCATATTTTAGTCACGAAGTAGAAATACGTCAATCCTGTCAACGATGGCTTAATAAAAGTCAATAGAGGCAATGGTGTGGGCAATATAGGACGAATCCATCACAATTATACTATCAACAAACGGACGACACACAAATATGCGTCCAAATTGAAATCCTTAACTCGCATTGAATATAAATTACAAAGACGCAGAGAATTTGAATGTTTACATGCCTTTAGCGGACACAAAGAATAATTAAAGTTCAACAGAAATAGAAACGTAGGTTAAGGAGCGAAAGTGTCGGTGATATGAATGAATATGATGAATAAAGATTTACTGTCCCCTGATTACCACTCTACATGAAAGTATACGTAATAAGAAACGAATTGCTATAAACAGTGTTACGTTAACCTATAACAGATTACAAGGTTGAAACCAAAGATAGCAAAGATAAGTCTGATAGCAAATGATAATGAAGACCGCGTTGTTCACGCAATCAATAACAAAATTCACCTCGATATTAAATTGTGCAAATTGCCATTTATCTTAATTAACAACACGAACACAGCAAAAGGAACGATTCCTTGTATCTCAGGCTTATTGAAATTTATATGTGGTGAGATAAACAAATTGAACTTGATAAAAAGTAAGGATGCTATAAAAAATATATTTTAATCACATAAAACTGCACAGTATTTTAAATCCCACCGATTAGACCCGATACACAATCTCAAAGGCACTGTTTCGAATATTTTGGCGCGTCTTATTGAACGCGAATTTTGAGGGCAAAAATCCGTGGAAGACGTCGACAGCAGCGCGCGCGCACATAGGCCGACTTGTCCAAAACAACTGACGGTGCCAGTACGTCTCGCCAGCCAGCCAGCCGGGTCATTGTCGACGCATGTGCAACGCAAATACCGCTTTTTGGTACATGGAAATTAAGATTCGCTTTTTGTTTGCTCAACGATCCGGCAAGTTTCCCGGAAATTATTCACAAGGCTTTTGGAGTTGATATACGAATATGAGTCAACCTTGGGTATAAATAACGGAGTAACTAAGGTTCTCGAAGTAGTTTCGCCGCCGCAAATCAAAATAATATGATTTATTTCATAATCCGAGATTTCTGCAAAAACCAGCAGTGTTTTGAATCTATTCGATGGACAGTCAACTAATACCACTCTTTCGAACGATATCTTGTTACATATGTGACTGTAATACAAAGTAAATCGACACGGGAGTCGAATTTCGTGAGAAATAACAGTTTCGGCTTGGAAAGTCCATATTATTTAAACAAAGCTTTACTGTTTTGTATTCACACAAGAACTCGGTTTTATAACTTTAATGCGTATTTGCAACTTCAGTTACCACCTTATTAGCATATTATGTCGCTAGTTTGAATATTTCTTCATATATTATTATCAATTAATTGTTTATCTTTATTGGCGTGCCACAGGGTTCTATCTCCGGCCATTTGCTTTTAGTACAACTTTTTGTTTTTAGTTTGGGCAAAAGCATTTGAAACTCTTAACACATTTTTGCTTACATTACAATTAATTGTCCCTTCACGTACTCACGTTACGATTTTCTGCTCTAAAAAGCAAACTTTAGTCGCGCCGCCGTCATTAGGTTCATCATAACTTTGCAGTGGCCAAAATTTATAATTAGATTTAGCTTCTAACGCCAAAACTTATGTGGAGCACTTTCATAACAGTTTCGTTGGCACTGTTTGACTAATGAGTGTAACACAAAACTATAAAGCGAACACTGACAGATGTTCTGTAGATGTTTCGTTAATTAAATAAATATTCAGAGATGCAGCTCGTTTATTCTCATTGAATTCGGAGCATCAATCTGCACATCATGTCCATTTTTAAAGCAATTAAAGATTGATATATTACTTAAAACTACATATCCTCGAAATATTTGTCTAGGAACTTTTTTACGACTTCTCCACGATGCCAATATAAAGATAAAAGCTCAATACATAGTATCAAAGACAAATTAAAACAAATCCAAAAACTAAATTCACTTTAAATGCATATAATGGATTTTTTAATTAATAATGTGAGTTGTATCATAAAGAATGTGCATTCTAAACTTGGATTCTGACATTTTAGCAGGAATTCATATCTGTATGTTTATAAGTCTTTTTATATTAAACCAAAAAGGTAATATGGGAGGTAAGGATGACTCAGATTGTACATATTAGGTAGGTCTTAGTGATGCCATTAATTTAAAATGTGATGCAGTTTAATAAGACGTAGACACTTTTGTGGTGCTGATGTAACGTGCGATGGATATAAAATGGGTTGTTTGCCCAGCGAAATATAAAGATATAGATAAAATCTAAATGTGTCCACCATAACTGTAAGGAGATCGGGAATCTTTCTTTAGTTCAAGGAATAGTTAAGAATATTTAGGTGAAAAACAAACATCTTAGATCATCAAGACACAACTCAGCAAAGAAAATTCTCGAAAAGACATCTACATATCAAGCAAACGCATTAAAATCTGCATTTTAAGCATCGATCTAAGTAAATTTGTAAGTACCTAAATGCAAAACATTTCCAACCGTAGAACATAAATCGCATACTACAAATACCATAGAACAAGTATGCAATGAATATTTATACATAGTTAATAATCGACTAAATACAGCGATTTACAATCGTTGGGTCCACGGTACGCAGGAGTCGCCCGCGTTGCATCACGACTGCGCATGCGCACAGAGTAACCAACGCGGGTAGGATTACAGCTTGTGGCCAAGCACTGATCATTGCAACCGTAGGAGCTTGTATTATTATAGCGGAAATAGGAATGCAAATATTTATCGTATGATATTACCTTGATCTATTAAAACAGTTTTTTTTTTTCATCTAGCCCATATGACTATGAATTTTGGCACCTATGTTGACAGAAGAATGCTTTACAATAAAAAACACGTTTAGTTTGTTTTGGAACATTTTGTAAACATGCATAGGGAAAAAGAGGTATCAATTGTATAATGACGAATATAGTGAACAATAGGCACGTACCTAAACAAAAATATAAGCAAATGTATGTGAATGGGCAAAGGTGTAAAAATCTCTTATGCATTCAACCTGCCTCGACCAATCCGGTCCTAACTAAACACTTACTTAAAAATACATGAATAAGCGCTTTAAGATCCGCGGAAATGTATTTAACACGACCTCCGGTTCATACAGGTGTGGTTGCTTGGACTAAGACTTGTCTGCTACGATGCTGTTTTGCTCAACCATGAAACTCGGTTTAAAACTAGATTTGAGCAAAGATTAGTATGACATCCGTCAGTTTTGAATCCAGATGAATGATTTATAGTTATAGCTTTTTTCCCATAACTAGGGACATAGAAATGCAGGGCATAGTTTAGTTACATTAGGACTAAAAAACCCTCTTCATTTCAAAATCAACTTAATTCACATGTTTTTTAAGTTAATATGATAGAGTAGTATTGAAATGTATTTGTATAGATAGGTATACATAGACACCTGGGACGTACAAAGTGCGACCTCCTTCTAAAACCGCCCTATAAGGCAGTGTTATTCCGAGTGTTACAATGTACCATTTATGGATGTGAGGACGCGATACCCTTTCAATTATGCAGGCAAATGCGACCTAGAATGCTGGAATATGTTTATGTTTATATTCAATTAAATGTCAAAGTGATACCACTATGTTTTGGTGCGGAAATGACTGAAGAGGTTTGTTGATAAGATAATTTGTCGTGCCAATGATTAATATTCTATCCAATAAGGCTAGTAGACCGTGACAGTAGATGATCCATTGAGCTGTGGTAGCACTCGAGTTTTCAAATATAAAGTGCAAAAACATTTCGGTTGCATGTCACATTAAATAAACGTTCCCTAATTATAGAATACACGGAAAACGTTTTCGCGCATTTATTAACGTGATTACCAACGCTGCCGCTGGCGGCGCCACTAGCGCATATTTAATTTCCGCCGTCAAACATAGATGGCGCTGTCACGTGATCTAATAAAAACACGTTACGGCACAGGATAAATCCAATTTGTCGCTTCAGAAAATATAGGATACATTTTCCAGCACAAGAGAACTCGTGGAAAATATTTTGGAATGAAGAAAATCAATTCTAGCGAGAAATTACGAGAGTAATTTCGTTTTATTTTCGAGAAATTACGCTAGATGGACGAGAAAATGGAATACAAAAATGCTTCAATTTAAAACAAAAGCAGTAAATGGCGCTCTATTGTCGGAAACATCAATAAAAGCAAGAAGTTTTCAATGGGACATCATAAGGTTACCCTCTGCACAAAGTCGGCACATAATGACGGGTGAAGCTTGAAACAAAGTCCATGAAAGGTCAGGGCGATATTTGGAGCTTGCTATTGCTATAAATAGTAATGTCGTTAAGCCTAAAATAGCGTGAACTTTGCCTGGTGACCTTACCCGGCGAACTACTGATGAGGATGACACGATAATCACCCCCGACGGCCCTGATAAAGATTTTATAAAGGTTATAGAAATAGTTATGTTTACATAGCATAAGAAAAAAAAGGTAATCTGATTTTACTCGTCCAACAGCGAATCAATTTTCACGCCTCCCCCTTTAGATCTAGGCCAAATATTTTTTGATATTCGGATAGCTCATGACCTGATGAGGCGCCATAAAAAATATGAATTCAAAAGCTACTACAATATATAGAAATCGGCGTAGTTTCGCGGGTACCTATTCTGGTTTTTAACAAAAATTTCTTTGTAAACCTTACATCGGGCTTTGATACTAGTTATCAAATTCTAAAAAATTGGGAAACTTATATCTACTGTACCTACACAATGAAAAGCATAAGTTTTTTAAGCCTTGTCCTCCGTATATTATCGGCACATGATTTCGGAACTAGGTTTCGTTCGGGGCATGCTCCAAAATACAAAGAACAAAAAAATCTGGAATGTAATAAATTATTATGGCCAGCGGCCTGTGAAGTCGACAATTAGCTCCAATTTTTTTAATAACCCATAACATAATAATTAAAAAACAATTAATTCTATAACATTAAATTTTTTATCAACTGAGATAAAGTACTATATCGTATATTATTTGTTAAGCGAATTGACTACCAACTTAAATTGTCCGTATATTCAAATCACAACTGTATGTAATTTTTTGTATGAAATTGTTATAACACGGCAAATTCACGTAGGGTGTCAAATTGCTGAATAATGAATTTCCCTAAATGTACTGTTAAATCCATTGGTCGTCGAGAGTTGGTTAGTCGGGATATTACCTCGGGTTCATGGGCTAGATAAATGTGGGCAGTAGATTTTATTACTACTATTAGTAACGAATGGAGAGCGGCTGGGCGGAAAATAGGGGTGCCATGATGACAGGGCAGTTTTCACGAGAAAAATGGTTTTCCATTTGCCGATTTTTCGGCACGGAAATGAAAATTGTTGAGCTAATTCCGGACTTTCGGGAAAAATTTTCCGCGAATTTTTTTGCTTGAAAAATACAAATAAGTACATGTATTATACAAAAATAGTTTTTATTCTTGGAAAAAGATACCTAAGTCAGGGAAACTTTAGTAGAATCTGTTCCTGGTATAAACAAAATTGGTTATAGTCAATGACCAATATTGTCCACCCATCTTGTTCAGACCACCTACATTTTCTAGCATTCTTTATTTCAAAAACAGAAATAACTTAACGGACTTCCGTTAACGTCCTGAAAAAATATCTATCGTGATCTTCAACATGTTCCAATAACGAAAAACCACACATAGTTTATTGTTTGGGTTCCTACGGAGATATTTTAGGGAAAGGGCAATGACCGCTGTTGCCACGCTAAAGCGATTTGGGTATAGAATAAAATGGTAATTGCGCATTTCTATTCGTAACAGCAATATGAAAAAATATGACACCCATAGTACCGGTTATAACCGTGAAAAATACAGTCCATTTCCCAAACATTTTATCACTCTACATCACCAACTTTATATTATAGGACACCACATTAAATTAGACTTTATATCGCCATCGAAATGCTACTAATATTCACCCATAAAGTTCGACATTTTGTCGATGTGAGTGTGTAGTCGACATTATTTATCCTTTATCGGGAAATGGAAAAGCGCCGTCGGATAGGAAATTCTATTTGTACGGGAATAGGACAATATTGGAACGTTCAACAACGTGATATTGATTTAGGACGAATCATGTTTCGTTAATGCTCGTATTTGGTGGGAAAATTACCTATTTCACAATTTGTTAAAGGAGCAATCTGGGGGGGTTATAATGAATGAATGTATGAAACTACAATATACCTTTAAAGACCCGAGCTCTATTCTAAAAGAAATTTTAATTGCATTGTTTTTTTTGCGTAGATTTGTATTACATATGTCATTTTAAATCGAGATTCTGGGGTCAATCAACTATTTTACCCACACTTTGCTGTCCCCGAAACATTATTTTAAATATGAACTAATTGAAAATTGTGACATTTATTTTGAAATGTCAGAATTGTATAGGCACAACGGACAACTTAAAAGGTTCTCGAAAATCTTTCATTTCTATAAAATTGTATGGTAACTCAGGATACGAAGATTATGCTCGAATATCGTTTGTAGGCCCTGAAAGTTTGATATAGGAAATAACGATTGGTGATAAATTATTCTAACTTCCTATCATACATAAGCCAAACCATGAAAATAACAGGGACTCCTAACACCACGCAGAAAACTACTTTTATACTATACCAAAAATACTGCAGTAATTCCAAGTCAAAATTCCGTCACACAAATCAACCTGTCATTACCAGCAACCCTCTTAAACACCCCTCTTACACCCGACGTAGTAAATTAAAACCGAAACTGGACAATTTCCTCTTTAAAAGCAAATAATTCACAAATCGATAGCTCAAATCTGATGGGATTTTCAGACAAGCCTTTTAAAAGCCATTTGCTTTCACGAGTTGATCTTCTTAACATCATTAATCAGTCAATTTCCAATTAAACCGTCAATGTAACGTGACGGATAGGAAGTTAAATAAGGGGAGATTTAGGTTAACGTTTTATTTTACTAGCTTGGAAACTTTACCGTGACCTGTCAACATGCCTTTTGTTGGGAGCGGAAACGGCGACCACCCTACGTTTGAAAAACTACCTTATCTTTTGGAAGATTGGGTCGAGAATGGTGTGAATATGTTTTAGTTAAGGTAAGGTTGTACGTGAAGCAATTTCGGAGGTGACACGCGATTTGAGCTCGTTTAGTCAAAAGTTCACGAGAGGCGTGGTTTTAAAACATGCGTGACATTCATTGGCAAGAGGTCAGTGACACTTTTAGGTGGTAATTTAGTAAACGGAAGCTTTGTTCTGAGATAAAAGTAGAGGGATTGTAAATAATAAAATCTTTATGATATTGTAAAGTGCAATTTCAATATCTTGTCAATTAAATAGCAGTAAAATATTTAATTCAATGCCGGTTGGCATCATAAAGTTTGATCCTTATTCAAGACTTTTAATATTGCACCAAAATATTGAGTGTTTTTAACATGCTTTTATTAGGTCGACCTGTATGTGTAACTATGTAATCAAATCTAAGAAAACTAATTTAACCATCTTGTAAAGATCGTAGCGTTATGAAAATTGGCAGTTGTATGTGATTTTGATGACAATACAATAACATGGTACTGTCGAGCTGATCTGATGATGGAGCTGGAAGATATGAACTGGAACTTCATGATGGATGATCGTATCATAGCCGTGTTTGGACTTGTTAGAAAGGTCTTGTAATGAACGTTGGCCATGAATAGGTTTCAAGGTCTGATGATGAAGCCGGAAGATAGGCACTAGCATTCCATGATGAAATATCGTATCATAGCCGTGTTTGGACTTGTTAGAAAGGTCTTGTAATGAACTTTGACCACGATTAGGTTTCAAGGTCTGAATACGCCTATAGGTGCACGTAAAAGCGTGTTTTTTTAGTGTTTTTTAAACTATTAATATAATTTTAACCAAAATTTTTATTTAAACCGTCCTTATTAATTGTCAGTTTAGCTTTTTAATAGTAGGTACCTACATATCACAAAAGGAGATAATAGTAGGTATGTAGTAGTAGGAAAAGGTGTCAATCATATCAGAATTAAACAATTTTACAGTAAGTTTTTATATAGGTAGCGCGAAAAAATGTGCTCATAATAATTTCTAAATGCCGCGCCCTTGCTGAGTGTAATTAATAAAATGAATTGCCTGTAATACGCCGGAAATGTCGTGCTTCATGTACTTCAAATAATAAAAATATTTATTTACTTAATCGTATCTGGCTTTGAATTTATTGGCAATCTTTCAGAGGGTGGGAAAGTAGGTACTCAGGAATACACATGAATTTTATTTCTGAAAAGATTTGCTCTTTCATACAAAAATGCCTTAGAACTTACCCAGTGAGCATTTATGAAACAGATCTCACTTTTTTCGCTGATTCAGAATTGTTTAAATACAAAAAGTTATTCATATTAATGAATACTTTCGCCCCCTGAAAGATTTTTGTAAGTTATTTTATGTGAATAAATAAATAATAAATTGCGAACGAATTTAAAGTAAACGTCAGCGCTCATTATAATAGCACCGCTCCGACACGGCAAATAACTTGTCAATCAAGTTAGGATTATAAAACAAATGTATTAAAGTCTATTTTACGATGGCTATACAGAATAGTGGATGGCTCTTCGGCCACTCACTGCCCGCGAGCCGTCACATGTAAAATAGACTTTAATGTATTTGATTTAAAATCCTAACTTGAATGAAAAGTTATTTACCGTGTCGGAGCGGTGCTTTTATAATGAGCGATGTCCTTAAAAGCCTGTTTCATCTTCATTCTCTTGCAATTATTAATTTATTTAGGGTCGGCGCGACATGTCTATTCCTTCCATATTTCTCTATTACTCTTGAGGAGCTCATGGCTCGTGGAATAACAATCGCACGGGTCGATCGATCAGGTTAAGCTACGCTTGCCGGGGTTGGTCCGTGGATGGGTGACCATCTTTACATACCGATACTCCTCCGTGCCTCGGAAAGCACGTTAAGCCGTTGGTCCTGGCTGACATTCGTGGATCTTTGACAGTCGTTACGAGTCGTCAGAAGCTCGAAAGTCTGGCAACCAGTCTTACCAAGGGGTATCGTATTACCCAGTCACTGGGCTGTGGAGGTCAGATAGGCAGTCGCTCCATGTAAAATACTGGTATTCAGCTGCATCCGGTTAGACTGGAAGTTAGACCTTTTCCAAACATAGTTGGGAAATGGCTAGGCAGATTGACTTCTTTATTAATCCTCATCTCGGTAGTCACTCCCTTTGAAGCCATATCATATTTCACACAGTCCATCCATCGTTTCTTTCAGTTAAGGGGACTACAGGACCTAAACGTGCCTAAACGCAAGTTTTATAATGCATAAAAGAATATGATCCACTGCAGTAAACAAAATCAGAAAAATATATGATATTCTTCAGGATATATTCTAGTATGATAGTGTGTTGAAAACATAATACAACTAATTTGATACGATAGAAAAAAATCATGAAGATACCTCTAAAAATCATATTAACTTACATGCAATAATTCTGATTTTTTGTCAGATTATTCTACAAGCTACATATTAGCATAATAGTGTTTTAATTTTCCAGTCCAATCAATAGATTTTTTGTAAATCGCTAACTGCTTCATATTTTGCAATAAATTACCTGCGTCGCGTCATCGCGCTTCTCTTTCATTTCTATGCAGTCCGACATTGACCGCGCTTTAGCTGTTGTAAGCCTCTTAAAGTCAGACTGATTATTTTAGAAAAAATCCAATATTCGTTCAAAGCAGTGCGTGGTCTCTTCAATGCCTACATTTGTTGCAGTGGGTAGGAGACATCTCCGCCAAGCACGATGTCCGACCTTGACAATACTAAACTTCCAAAATCGATACTGCCTTTACTGTACTACTAATATTAATTTGATGGCAATACGATTAATGTAATGGAATACGCTGTTGTTTGCTTACATACACTCGAGAGCAATGAATCCGGGTCACTTAAAGAATCCTAAAAATCTCGGAAACTAAAAATGCTAGGTTAATGCAATAAATTGTATTTAATAGACAATGTAATACTCCTTAAATGAAGGTATTAAAACTTCTTAGTTATTGTAAAGTTATATCATAAAAAAATCAAATTTGAAAAAGGGCCACTTTCGAAGATGGAACTACGAAATTACAGCATTTGGTTTTGCTTTTGTTTGTAATCTGTCATTTATGTGGGTACATAAACCATGTTGATAGTGCTCTATATTCATTATTCAAGCTGAAATTATGTCGCTTACGCCTGAAGAATGCACTAGAATACTTACAATGCTGGAAACCGGCCGGAGTCAGCGCGATACAGCCAGGACTGTCGGTGTGTCGCTGTCAACAGTACAAAGAGTTCTCCGACGTTACGAAGAAACTGGTTCTAACCTACGCAGACCAGGAACGGGCAGAACCAGGTGTACCACAGCACGAGAAGACCGATACTTGGTGAACACCATACTTCGAAATCGCTTTCTCACAGGAACTGAACTCACAAATCAGTTTCGACGCCTCGGAGGAAGTAACCCAAGTGCATGGACAGTAAGACGTCGGCTTGCTGAATCTAACTTAAAACCCCTTAGACCTGCAAACGGCCCTAAACTGGAGCGTGGGCATCGTATTTCAAGACTAAGATATGCCCAGAGCCACGTAAATTGGAGTATTGAAGATTGGTCAAAAGTTATGTTCTCCGACGAATCAAAATTTATGCTCTACAAGCACGATGGAAGACACAGAGTGTATCGAAGACCAGGGGAAAGATTCAAGCAAGCATGCATCGAAGAAAAAGTAGCCTACGGTGGTGGGTCTGTACTTGTGTGGGCCGGAATTTCTTCTGAAAGTCGCACAGAGCTGGTGATCATAGAAAACGGCTCTTTAACTAGCGTAAGATATGTGGAAGAAATCCTCAATGATCACGTTGGTCCATTTATGGTCAATTTAGGTGAGGATGCTATATTTATGCATGACAATGCCCGACCTCATACAGGTAGGATTGTGAATGACTACCTTCAAGAGATGAACATTACTCGTATGGAGTGGCCAGCGCGCAGCCCGGATATCAACCCGATCGAGCATGCTTGGGACGAGCTAGGCAGATGCGTATAACAACGAAACCCTCCCCCAATCACGCTTCGTGAGCTCAAAATTGCTCTCACAGAGGAATGGGAGAATATTCCCCAAAATCGTATAAGGAACTTGGTGTACAGCATGCCAAACCGCGTAAACGCAGTAATGGAAGCACGAGGAGGCAATACGAAGTATTAAAATTCAAGAAAATCGTAATAAAGTTCAAAAATTTCATGTTTCCTATTTTTGTTTTAAGGAGAGATCAGCAGTTTTTTTCTTTATGTAATTTTGTGTTAATAAAATGTATGGTGACTCATATTTTTTTTACTTTCATTTAAGGAGTATTACATTGTCTATTAAATACAATTTATTGCATTAACCTATCATTTTTAGTTTCCGAGATTTTTAGGATTCTTTAAGTGACCCGGATTCATTGCTCTCGAGTGTAATTTAATTTATTTTCATAACATTTTTATTTTGTGTTTGATTTTTTCAGTAATGTTACTGATAGAAAGAATACCTATATAAAGGCTTAGCTTTCGTCAAGTTAAAAAAAAAAAAACAAAAAATACACGTCATGTGCCATTACTTTTATCTTTCAGTGCGTTTGCGTGTGCATAATTCTTTAGGCGCGTTGAGCGATTTTTGGTAGGAGTAAAATTATGGATTCACGTCACCGACTCGCCGTAGTGTAAAGCAATACGGCGAGTCGGTGACGTGAATCCATATCCATCTATAGAATAATAGATGGCGCTAATACTAGTTTTAAGTTTTCGCTTCTGTCGGCAGTCCTGACTAAGTTGATAAGTATTTTTCTAATCAAAGATTGACCTGAAAATCTATTATGGCTAATTTAAGCTTCGTGCCCATATATTTCATATAAAAAAAAACATTAATGGTGTATAAAAAAATACCTAAGCGTACCTAACAGTTGCATCAATTCAAACAGAATTAACCTAAACGCCAATTCCTTACAACGACACCCCACGGATCAACTCTCAACCTTACTCCCTTAAACTACACTATATTTTCGACTAATAACACAGTCTACTCATGTCGCATGGTAACAGACTGGGTACCTACTACAGTATCACAATAGATGTGAAGGGCTGTCTTGAAGGGCGCTGCTTATTAAAGGGGGCCGTCAAAGTGATGCCTATGCAAGCCTGCAAGGTTGGCACGCCTGTAGGGCTCTTGAATGGTAAGCCAGTTGCCTTAGACATAGGTTTTAAATAGATGGGAAGCTTGATGGAGATTGCAACCGTCGTGTAGCGAAATGTGAATCTTTTTGAAGAGGTCCTCTTTTATCAGCAAGCAAAGTTGCTTGTGTGAGGAGCTCAGGAGTGCTTTTTGCATCAAGGTGGCGTTTTGCAAAGATAATATCAGCTCATACCTCGCTTTAAAATGAATGATAACTAAATTGATGTGGTTTTAAAAGAATAAATTAAGTATTTATGAACGTTACCTGAACTCTCAATTTTTGCCTGTGCAGGTTTGGGTATATACAGGGTGGCAGGGACATCGACGCGAAGCCGGTTACCATGGATTCAGTACATGATTCTGAACCCCGCTGAGTAGAAATTTTTCGTCGGTTATTAAAAAAAAAATCTGCTGTTTCATAGAAAAGTGCAATACCTACGCAGTCAAAATGTATGCAACAGCTGTTTTTTTTTTAATAACCGAAGAAAAATTTCAACGCAGCGGGGCTCAGAATCATGTACTGAATCCATGGTAACCGGCTTCGCGTCGATGTCCCTGACACCCAGTATGTTCGTTTCAATTTTATACATTATTTCGATTAGATAAGTAATAAATTCCAGCAGTCAGTCAGCTCAGTTTTCCCTTAGGAGCCAACGATAACCAACGAATGATTGGTGAGATCCGTTTACAGATACATACATAAACTAAACTACAGAATGCCTGTTATGATCGTTACATACTCCTTTCACAATAGGGATGACGCCTGGGTTAAAAAAAAAATCTATTTAGTCCGTCAGTCAGATAATAAAAAAAATATTAGACACGTATTTTTTTCTTTATCATTATTAATAAAAAAATACTTTGATGTAACGCATTAAGGTTGGGGAGTGGGGGTCGCTACACAAGTAAGTATAAAATCTACATACTCGTGACCACATTTTAACTCAATCTATCCCCGTAATCCTTTAAGCACGTAAAAAAAAAAGTGTCTAATATTCTTTAATAATCTACCAGACGGACAATTCTTTTTTTGTCATCATCTCTATTATCATAATGTGGCCTAGGTGTGTGTAACAAATAATAACAGATGCAATCGTTGTATTTGCTCTAAATACCTCACAGATTTTTCCCACTAATCGCTCACACATAAACCAAAAGCCTTCAATTTTAATAAAAAGGGGTGTGTACTTACATTAATTCTATTCTTGGCCCGCTCGATAGCCTTGGAGTCTTCTTTCTCGGGGCTCAGTCGACAGACGCGTGCTCGCCAGTCGTTCGCACCCGCTGCCTGAAGAGCCGCCAACCTGTAAGTAAATAAAAACATTATTAGCAAAATAATCAGAAATGAAGTCTGGAAAGAGAGAACATTAGTGTCTAGGGGTTATTCATAAAAGGGGACGTACGATTAAGTACGTTACTACAGGGTGATTTTTTGAGATGAGACTCAAGGGTAAATGGCAAAACGGCGAACAGTAAAGAAACTCTTGACCAAACTCTTGACTCCATTATACGCTTTTCTCTATTCTCAAAGTGTGTTTGTTGAATTACATTGAAACATGTTGGATAGATAGGTTTAAAAAGCACAAAAGTTGCGCTCAACGGAGCGCTAATATCTAGAAAAAATAATTAAAAAAAATATGCTTAAAGCAGACTAAGTCTGTCATTTCGGTCTTTCATCTTTTAAGTTACATAAGTATATAAGATTAATCCTATTTCAAAAACTCAGCCATTAAAGTAAGTAAATAATCCTATAATGCTTATAGATTAACATCACGTTCACATTACAAAAAAATACCTACCGTTGAAACAAAACAATAAACATAATAATAGACGCGCAGGATAATCCTACTTATTTAGGTACAAACAATTAAATGTAATTAACCTATTTCTAACCTGTTGGCCTTATTTTATTCACAATCGGAGTGAGAATTTTATCTCAACCTGTATACAGTTCTATACAGAGTGTATCAGAAATGTGTGGTCATATTTAAAAGTGTAGTACAGAAGACCATCAAAGTGTACAACTTTCGCCAAAAAATATGGTTTTTATTTTTATTATTTATCCTTTATATAGATTCTTTTCTATTTTGTGAATGTGGGAACGTTGTAAACTTCGTCTACTGTAGATTTGTTGACCATATTCTATTTAGTTAAGTACCTGATACTTGTTGAAAGGCCTACACTGTCCTCCCATACCTATTAACACTGTTATTTGAAAATATTGTAAAATCAAATTATTTTTAAAACAGTAACCGGAGGAGTTTCTTGCCGGCTCTTCTCCATAGGAAACAACCAATTGGAACCGTGCACCTAGCTTCTGACGTTTCATAAGTGTAGGTTTATGTGAAATAAAATATTTAGGTTTTAATAAAAATAAAACTTTTTTCCCATACATTTGAGTCGAGTAGGTATTGCAGTTTTTTATGGGACAGATGATTATTATTTCGCGATTCCGATGTTAGTCTCATAGAGAACATTGTTCAGTTTGACAGTTAAGTATCCACCCATAAATATGACCACACATTTCTGATACACATTGTAGAATGAGACTGTATTAATTCTTTGTTAAGGCTATCAAAGGATTCTATTATTCTATGGAGAATAGAATACGTTTCGAGGAAGTATTGAGGCAGGCAATAGAGCATGAGGATTGATTTGTAACGATATACGTACTGATTACACTTTACTACGTTACAGTACAGTATCAGTCAATGTTTGGATGTGTGCTCTGGCTATTCGTAAAAAGCGTACATTATCCGGGGTGTAAATCACCCTGTATTTTTTTCACGATTAAAGTTACTGCTTTTCCAATTTTCAGGAAGAATTGTTCAGTAATCTAACGTACCAAGACATTTATAATAATTATTAGAAAACTATTTAACATAATAAAGACCATTATGTTCTCGGATATCGTGGCTAAGTAATAACAGCCGCACGGGTCGATCCATCAGTCTAAGCTACGCTTGCCGGGATTGGTCTGTGGATGAGTGACCATCGTTACATACCGAGACTCCTCCGAGCCTCGGAAAGTACGTTAAGCGGTTGATCCCGGCTGTCATTCGTGGTTGTATTACCAGTCTTATTATACCAAGGGGTATCGGTTTACTCAGTTACTGGGTTGTGTAGGTCAGACAGGCAGTCGCTCCATGTAAAATTCTGATATTCAACTGCATCCGGTTAGACTGGAAGCCGTCCCCAACATAGTTGGGAAAAGGCTAGGCAGATTGATTGAAATACCAATGATTTCATTGTCATAAAATAATGAAATCATGAAGAAATTCCACAATAATAAAGTATTAATGGAAACATTCAACACGGATAAATCAATTACATCTTATTTATCTCTTTCCAACTCTTACCTAACAATAGTAAACATACAATAAGCCTTATAACTAATATTTATCGTCTTGAAGGGCCTACGACGGCCGGTGACCTATGGAAGCCCTTTATCTCAAAGTCATTAACTTTAATTAGCCGGTAAGAGGCACACGCATTAGTTGATAGGATATTATCTATTAGTAAACACAAATTGTTAAAATAATGACCATCTGATTGTTCTGTTTGTTTTTTACTAAACTTTAGATAAGATTTTGAGCAATTCCTACAATGGTTAATTGTTTTTGGAACTCATCATTTGCTGTATACAGAGTGGCAGGGACATCGACGCGGATCCGGGCACCATGTATCCAGTACATGATTCTGAATCCCCCTGCGTTGAAATTTTTCGTCGGTTATATAAAGTATTTTCAATCACATTTTTATTATTTTTGTTATGACACACAGAGCCACGAGCGTTAAAAAGTAGAACTAAAATTTACAATCTGACGTTTCATATCACGCTGTTTTACATAACCTCTAATCGTCGACCCGTTGCATTGAAAAATGCAAAAAAGTTGTGCAATTATGCCAGTTAAAGTTAAGTAATTATGAAAAACCCCTATATTTCGTCCAGCTGTTTTACATAACGAAGCTAAACATAAACAGCTAACTAAGCAATCCATCTGCGACATTTATATATCACGTTGTGTTCTGTGACACTGTAAAAAATATAATTATTTCGGTTTCCTAATATCGTCACTTAAAAGCCCATAATATCATCGGTAAATTAGCCTTTTTTAATACACTGACGAGCGATATTAAAAGCCACTTGCAAAGTGCCACAAATATCTAAATATCTCCTAAACTACACAAGTTACATGAAGCAAAAAAAAACTTGAAAACAGTTTTAAAGCTGTTTTTTATGCGCTATTAAATACACTTGAATGTTGCTTTTTACTTCAAAAAGCTATCTTGCGTGGTTTCGGAAATATTTCATGATAAGTTAGTGGCTTTTTTATATTGCTCGTCAGTGTAGATGATAGAGATAAATGTAAGATTTTAAAATTACCCCTAGAGACTAACGAAGTTCGTGGTTACTATACCCTCCGTCACGAGAAGCTATAAATTTTGTAAACAATGAACTTCTACTAAATTACGTAGCGAAACAAAAAATCTTCAATCAACTCAAAGTAACATAATTATACGTGTAATACGAAACTAATGAGCAATTTCACTTGATCGGGTTATATTTTAGCGATATAAAGCGCTGTCGTCTAAAGTTTTGTGGCACTGAACGCGTCTTTCCAGTACCACAAACACGTATGTTACTTTGAGTTGATTGAATTTGGGATTATTTGTTGTTGATTGAATTGTCGCTACGTAACTTAGTAGAAGTTTTTTGTTTACAATATTTATAGCTTCTCGTGACGGGGACTTTATTTAGTACCTACCTACACGTATCTCTACAAATATATTACATTACCAAGCATAGACAGATATATAGATGTTTAGGCGCGTTATGGCGCCCTTTAAATGAAACTCGATCCAGTTGTAATAGATGTGTATTTGTACAACACAGCACAGTATCCAAGCGACAGCGGAAGATTATATGTATACACAAACAGATTATCAAACTTGATAATTACAGGTTACACAGAGCCTCGTAATAATATTGAGCTAGTATCTTTTTACATTTCTCGTCTTTAATGAAAGATAGACTAACTGTCCTAGACAAAATAGTGTTGTCAGATTATATCTAACAGTGGGAACCATAGATAATTAGTTGGTTCGCCACAGACTCACCGCCGTCAGTTCTGAGTTGAGCTCCACGATCTGCGCGATCCTGCTTGCACTGACTGGACAGGTCCCCTCAAATCTGTGTGGTTCTTTCCTCAAAAGACTATTTCAGACACTAATCTACATGGTCCTCATATGACTTGACCAAGATTATGTCTGGACTTTAAAAGAGACTACGATCTCTGAGTTTGTTTCGGCCTTTCTTCTCAGAGTAGTCAGATAGGAAACACCGACCTCATCTAGTTTATTTTATTTTATATATGACGTGTAAAAGTGATTCCTATTTACAGAATAAACAATTTCATTTCATTTCAGATGGGTAACGATGATATCACTGTATGTAAAGGTTTCCGTAATAATTGCCCTCGCAGAATTCCAAATATCAAATACGCATTGAGGAAATAACTGTATAAATACAGGACACAAAACAATGTGTTTAACTTTGTTTTGTGTCCTGTCATATTTAAGGCCTGGTAAAACCACTAATAATCGTAATCATGGTGTCTATAATAATAATTATATTGATTCTTACTGAAATATTAATAATTCAATGGCACTCCACGTAATGATGTATCCGCATGTTATCTATGTTTGTATTTACGTAAGTTCATAATAAATAAATAGGAAACACTGGCGTGACGACTTAGATTCGATTATGACTGATTTGGCATAAAAATGCAACAGAGACAGCCCCGGATCTGAGGGGGGGGGGGAGAACCTGGGCCCGTGCCCCGGGCGCCAAGTTTAGGGGGCAAATTTAAGCGTAGCAGACACGTGCACCAGCACACCGCAACTTTGCAATAAATGAGACGCGCAGCACATATCATCTTTCTATTTCTTTCTTTTTTATAACAGTTTTGACGCCCCTATTGGATTGGCGCATAATCGATCGATAAAATTTGATTAATATGTTGCTGCCAAAATTGTTATTTCGAGAAAATTTGTATTTTACGTGCTACTTTAGCGCATCTGCCATAAAAGATCGGGCGGCAGACAGCACATTTTGCCCCACCTCAATAAAAATCTAGATCCGGGGCTGTTACAGAGAGGATCTGCAGAAGTGCGACGGTAACAGTAGGTGTTTTTTTTTTTTAAATTGATTATTTTGATCCTTTGGTTCACCAAAGTATTCGTTTTGTTTTCTCAAAACATAACAGATTTTTTAAAGAAAGAATTACTGATTATATACTGGACCCTTATCGCTTAGTTCCTGCCTTCTAAGTATTCTAATCAAATCTAATTCCAGTTGGTTAGCTCAACGAGCGAGAGGATGTGCACTTGTGCAGATAAAAGTAATTATATGACACATTTGTTATAACATTTTATACTGCTGTAGGTATCCCTTCTATACAGAAATTTGATGCAGCTGAATACTAGTATTTTACATGGAGGGACTGCCTATCTGACCTCCACAACCCAGTTACTGGGTAAAACCCCTTGGTAAGACTAGCTATCAGAATTTTGGCCTTCTGACTACCAGTAACGACTGTCAAAGATCTACCAATGACAGGCGGAACTCATGGCTTGTGCTTTCCGAGGCTCGAAGGGGTCTCGATGTGTAATGGTTGGTCACGCATCCACGAACCGACCGCGGCAAGCGTAGCTTAACCTTCGATCGACTCATGCGGCTGTTATCATTTAGCCACGAGCCCCTATTTGGAACTTTAGATGTTAAAAGGTATAATTTGAGTCAAGTAGAATTTAAATACTATTGTATTTAAATTCTACTTGACTCAAATTCATTCATCAGCACGAATCTATAGACAAAATGACAGATTGCGATTGTTTATCTGTCATCTTGTCTATTCTGTGACAAATTGTGATTGTTAATGACAGATAGTGTTTGTTTATCTGTCATTTTGTCTATTCTTCCGTCAACAAAACCCGTTTCTACGGTGGTCATGCTACGCGTGTATACCTATATTCGGGGTTAAGGTTTCAAAAGAATGATGAAAGTTATTTACCTTTCGGCAATGGTGCCTCCTCCCTTGTGCGGCATTTCGGCATGTGTGGCGCTGCGCTGCACACCGCCGCCCACCCTGCAAATAAACAATTAACATTAATAAACAAATAATTGACACACATAACTTAATATACTAAACATTTAAAAGACGTCCACTGCTGGACATAGGCCTCCTCTAAGCGTGACCACATCGACGAGTTCTGTCGTCGCATCCAGCGGATTCCCGCGACATTCACCAAATCCCGTCTTTCGACTGATATGATGATGATATTGGGTAAAGCTACGATATTCAAAGGCATTCTTCTAGTTCCAATATTTTAGAATAACAAAATCATAACAAAGTTATTATATTATCCCGTTGTTTGCATTGAAAATTTAAACCACATGATTTCAAAATATAGACAAGGAAATACTTCGATAAAAGAATCAATGAATATTTTGTCTACAAAAGATTATAGATTGATGTAGACAAGTCTGGCATTATCATTAATTTGGCATTACTTCGATAGTATTTTACAGACATGTCAGTTGCTAATTATTATGAACTTAATAAGGGAACAATCTAAGCTCAAAATTACCTGGTCTTCTCAAACTTTTCTTTGAGAGACTTGAAATTGAAGAGTCTGTCTTCGAACGAGCTCGGCCGTACCGAAGTCAACATTTTGGCGGTTTACACACTAACTTTACACGTACGAAAATAATAAATACAAACACTACTGTATCACATTACTACTAGAGACTGATTTAATAGCACTTTAGTTAAATATTTTTGTAGTTTTTGTTTAAATTAAAGGACGATTGTTCGTCGTCATAAAGGGATTGTGACAGACTGACAGCAGGACAAAATAATGTCGTAAATTGGACGCGTTCAGATAACAACTATTTATTACAATGTGTCGACGTGACACGAGCGGACGTTATCCTCTTTGCAATTATTAGTTATTTTTGTATTTGAACAATGCGGTTAATTAAATTGAAATAGTTCTTGTAATGATTTTAATAATGTTACGTGCGAAATCGACCGTTTTGGGTAACAAATATTTATGAATCAAAATCTTGATAAAAATCACGTCACGTATCTAGTGATAATATTCTCTAGCACAAAATGATTCACTGAGTTGGAAAAACCTTAAAAATATTTCAAGATTCTTGCAAACGACTACAAGGAACGAAGTATCTTCATAGAATGACTAAGGGCCAAGTCGAAAACAAAAGTAAATACAAAAATATGTAGGTACCGACTACGAAAAATCTTTGTAAAAGTAGTTTATCGAATATGGTATCTACATGCGATCGTAAACTGAATATAAAAAGCGGACAATCCGTATCTATTGGATATCATCGCCGAAAGCAAGGTTTTTGCGCCACTTTGATATTTTATTATCACGAAACCGTAAAGCTTCGTGCAGACCAGCGCGACGCGACACCGGTTATTGTTATAACGTCAAGTTTTCTTAGAAATTGTATTGTTCGTGTCGCGGCGCTGCGTCGCGTCGCGCTGATCTGTACGAGCTTTAACGTCACTAAAATCCGCAAAAAGTTCTGGGACTTATTTACAGACCAATTAATCAAGCAATTTTTTATTCAATTTTTCAAGCAAGAAGTTGCTATATAAAATATTTTTTTAAAAAAAAACTTTATATTCTAAAAAACATTACTTCACAAAAGCAACCCCTAGTTTCCTAATATATTGCTAAATGTTTCCTACCAAGAAAATGCCTAAAACTGCAGTCTTAATAACGAGCTAAGATTTTTTTAAAGAAGCAAAAACTATCAACTCACGCTAAAGAACCATTATACCATTTTTGTTGAACTACGATCAAAGCAAGCAAAACTACCATCCATCATATTCGAATATATTCTTTTATAAAATAAAAAAGTATTTTAATTTTTTACGAAAACCGAGCTGCACAAAAAACTCCCTCCGTTTTTATTGGAACGAACGACCGTTAAAAGCTCCAATAACAAATAATATATACATAATATATATATACTTACAATAAACAAACTACCTGAAATGAACTGAAAAATAATAATATTTCATTTCTGAAATAAACTAAACATCGTCTGAAAAATATCACACGATTTCGTAATCACAAAATAATTACCTAACCGTATGTCCCAGATTTTTCAAACTCAGAATTGAATCAAATGAAAATCCAATCAGTTCTAAAACAAGCACACTAAAAAAATACGACCGGGTTGTTTGAAAACAAAGGTTTTATAGCTCCAATAATAAAAAAAAAAATCTTTAACAAACCACCTGAAATTAACTGAAAACTGAATACAGCACTTGTACGAAACTAAAATTCACCTGAAAAACGTTCCTGCGCTTTCCTAATTATAAAATAATGACCTACACGGTATTTCCCAGAGCTTTCATAAACAGTAAATCAAAATTCAATTAACCAAAATGAAAAACCAATCAATGCTAAAGCATGCATACTAAAACATTAATTAAAGGTGATACAAACCGGTTGTTTGAAAACAATGGCTTTTAGTACACGGACGTATATTCAGGTGTAGAAGGCTACGCGAGCGCGCCCTACGCGGTGTGTTGAACGACTGGTGGGCGGGCGGGAACTTTCTGCCTTCGGCCTTCGAGACCTAAGCTTTCTACTATTGTTACTCGAACATGAAATTGCGTACGACTCGTATTTAAACTTCAGAAGAATGTTAAAGGACCATAATGGAATACAGAAAAAAAAGTGGATTTTATGAAGACTTGGTAAATAAACTTTAGGTTCTTATTCCTTGGGAAATGTTTGCAATCGATTTATGATCAGAAAATACGTAGCATTGGTATAAATATCTACTATCTGACAGCCTAAAGGCACGAACTGATTATTCATAAAAGCACAACACTAAAAGAAATCAAAATACTACACTACCGCAAAAATATCCAGCCATAGATTTAAGCACTAATAAAAAATTTGCAACAGCCAGTCCACGACCGAACGTTTTAGTTAGCAATAAATATTGGTTCGAGTTACCCCTAGTAACGTTCAAAGTCAATGCAACTTGGTCGTGTAGACAGTAGGTATACTAACTTGGACCTAAGGCTCTTTACACAGTTTCAGGCTAGCCGGATGGGCTAGCCTGAAACTATAAAAGATATAAAAGATAAGTATGACTGCTATCAAACAGCCGTCGGGTTTTGACCGGTTCACCTATGCATTTTGTTTGGGTGACCATTGAATATCAGCGCTGTGGGTCCCCCATAGCACAAAATCATGCTGAGTGGAAGCCTTCTTGTCACAGTCACGACGTGGGACGTGCAGCAGCCGACTACGTTTTTTCCGTGGTTTTAATTAGAAACATTATGTGTACACCTCACTATGTACACTTAGTAGTAAATTAAATGAATAAATAATATACAAATAAATACAAAAAGGTTTAATTATATATTTGTTTGTTGTGCTGTTTGTGTTTGTAGGTATTCGAGCTAACTTGTCCTTTTTATAGGCACGTGTGGCTGTGAAAAAAAAAACTTAAATTTTTTCCTTCGCTGCCGGCGGAGTCGGCTAGCCGACAGCCTGACCGTGTGGAGAGAACCTTAAAGGCTTCTACAAACAGGCGCGACACGCGACGCGACTCAAAGACACCGCTCGGCGCGCGACGTGCGGTGTCTTTGTGTCGCGTCGCGTGTCGCGCCTGTTTGTAGGAGCCTTAACACAGTTTGCGATGTACACCACTTAATTAATTGTAATTTTTAGTGCTTCACTTAAGGAAGTGCGATGCGTGCACTTTACGGAGTACACAAATTAATTTCAACACCTGTGTAATAGTAGCTCTAATGAAGTTTTATGAACAAAGTAATTTGAGCCAGGAATAAGGATGCAAGAAAAGGATATAATGTAGGTAACTAGTGAGAAATCGGTTTCCAAATCCTAGTGGACTTTAAAGTGGTAAAAAGAGGGGAAAGTGTGTAGTAAACTGGGAAACCCGAAGAAATCGATATTGTGAACCGAAAACGAGCGTTCGGAAAACCATCAATCTGCCTAGCCTTTTCCCAACTATGTTAGGATTGGCTTCCAGCCTTACTAAATGCAGCTGAATATTAGCATTTTACATGGAGCGACTGCGAATCTGACTTCCACAACCAAGTTACTGGGTAATACGAATCCGTTGGTAAGACTGGTTGTCAGACCTTCTGACTACCCGTAACGACTGTCAAAGATATACCGATGACAGCCGGGAATTACGGCTTGTGCTTTCCGAGGCACGGCGGGGTCTCGATATGTAATAGATGGTAACCCATCCTCGAACCAACCGCGACAAGCGTAGCTTAACCTTCGATCGAAACAATGGCTGACTGACTCAAATTGTATATGGCTTTGTTGCTACGGAGAATCACTGAATGCAGAATCACAGGAACCTAGTTTAGGAGTCGAAGTATTTAAATATTGACCCTTGTATTAAGCCTTCTTTGTCATAAGGATAATTTATTATTGTTAAGGGCTGTTGGTGAAATAAATAATTATTTTATTTATTTAATTAGTCTTGATATGCAAATGCAATCATTTGAAATCGTATTCGATTTATTATTCCATGTAAATACATTAAACTTATAAACCTTGCAAATATAACGTGCAAAACATGAATACCTAAACACTCGAAGCAAGCCGCTTTGTCCGACGCCAAACTGCCAATACTTCTCAAACTATCGAAAGCCTTTCAATACAGCACAGAACACAGCTACTAACAAGGCGGACACAGCACAGGATATTAAACAACGAAACTTTGTCTGCCGGGTGTACAGCCTACAGCTCTGACTCTGACGCTATTGTGCATATAAACAAAGGGGTTGAGACGCGACGCTCATTAGCACAACACTGGTTAAACTAACTATGACGTCACGGAACATTATGTTCCAAATGCCTATGGTAATGATTCAAGCAAGTATGTTGGTAGGAAAAGAAAGCTTCTTCGGGAAATGAAGAAGAATATTTTCGATGTTATTATTCATGGTCATTGTTGTTATCGCGTTTTGGCATGATTTACGAATATTTTTATGTTTGTTATCGTACGTGTACGTTATCTTTGCTGTAATGAAATCAAATTTACTATTCTTTTCAGCTATTCTTTGGCAAAAAGCATTTGAAGCTAGACTTATTATCTGCTTTTACCTATGTGACATGCATATAAGGGCAAGAAAGAAAATGAAGACGATTATACATATACATATACGAATATTTAAACGACAAAATATAAGTGCTGACATACCTAACAAGTATTAGTACAGTAAAGTATACAATATGTAAAAAAAAAAACATTCCGTAGACAAGGGCACATAGGAACTGCAATAAGATTAGGTACCTACCAAAAAGTAATAAAAAAAAAACACACTTTTTGTACCAAAATTAACCCAAATTAAACCCAAAAAATTTGCATTTTCAACAAGGGTTAACAACAAGTTATGACCTGTAGACACCACACCCGCTAAATGACAGCCGCCCGCGCTCCATTTCATAACCAGGAATAATTCCCCATTGAAAAAAAATGTGGGGTTTTTTTATTTATTTTCCTGAAAATTACCATATATATAGACTCTCAGTACGATACCTAACAACACCCTCACGGACCAGACAGGGTCTTGTTACATGTTGTATATGTATACAAAACCCCTAATATGATAATATTACATTTAGTTCAAAAGACTGATAAGCTAAGCTTTTCAAAGCTTCTTCTGTCCTACTATAATGCTGTGCCCGACACGGTCCATAATGATCACATTTAATTTTGGAATGCAAATAAAGTATTGAGTATTAATGATGACCTATGCGACATGCACTGCTAAAAGCACCATTCACAAAAATAAACAATACTTTCCAAATAATTGATGATTTTCCACTTGATCATACATAAGTAATGAACCCATCACAAATCGTTTATTTATAACCACACACCTGCACAGATTCAGCAGTCTCAATCCACTAAGTAATTCATCATAAGCTAACGGCCTAGCCAGCCCAGCTAAATGGTTTTCGACCAACACAGTGAATAACGAAGGTAGGTACGCTATCAATTTCCTGACGAGAATTTCCCATAGCTACTCAGACATAGAAAGGGGACGGTGCAATGTAGACGTGTTTTCCGCGCTCACATAGAACTGCATAGACGTGTACTCTGCGCACATATACACGCGTACCTACAGGAAATGTTAGGACATCGCCTGTTGTGTCGTCCTTAGTTGCAGTTAGGGCTCGATAGACGATACATTTGGATGAATAAATAAGGGACGATATCCATTATTTCAGACTGTTAAGTGAAGGGAAGTAGACATAAATTGGTTCTAAGAACTTCAGGCAACTGTTCAAGGGACTCATTGTAATTATTTTCTACCACTATTCACTCTTACTTGGTAAATTAATATTTAAGATTGGAAGTACCGTTATTTTCACACTTTTAAATATAAACGGTGATTTTTAATTCACTGTCAACCTCTCAGGGCGTGAAAGTACTCATGATTATGAGCAACATTCACTCTGAAATATAGAAAAAATATCAGTTGTTTCATACAAACATGCAATATTTATTTACCCGATGAAAATATATGAAACAGATGTATTTTTTTTTTTGCTATTTCGTAGTTTGTCTCATAGTGAAAGTTGCTCATGATCATGAGTACCTACTTTTACCTCATGAAAGGTGTGTGGTAGTGAACTAAAAGATCCTCTTACTCCTACTTGGGATGGCATGCATTAATTAAAAAGTCTATACTGCATCGCATGAAAACAGTTTTTTTTATTATTTGGTAAGCATTGGTACGTTTACAAAACTTTCCAGACGGACCGAGTGCCAAATACATAGTACCTACTAAACACTTATAGCCAATAATAGGGAGGTCCTCGTTTTAGAGAGCCTAAACAACAGACTAATTGCCTAAACCAATTAAATCGTGGCCCGAAGCAAGCTTTAACTAAAACTCACACAAAGCTTTTGGAAATAAATTATAGGTAGGTATGTGTTTGTGCACTATAGCGGGAAGGCCTCTCGTGACTGAAATACAGCCTCCGAACGTCGGCTTTTCCGCAGTTTCGCAGAATATGCGATACTGAAGCCGAACGATAGCATTTCGACTCGACTATCGGTCGCGAATTTATGGCATTCCTTGCATTTTAACGTTCCAGTTTTATTGCGAATATATTTTATAATAAAACCAAGCGTAGTTGAAAACAAATATGTGGTTTCTCACTTTGTTTTGAAGAGAAATTTTGATTAATATTTTTACTCAAAGGGAATCGATGCGGATAAAAAAATTAAAGACAGACCGAAAACATCATTCTATCAACGAGCGTCGCGACAGATCCTATCAAAATTGCAAAAAAACTACATACGTTCCTTACTGATATAGAGTTCAAAATAGTGTGACACGTTCATTGAATACAGCACGTAGGTAATTGAATTGAATCGCCGTTTGTGGGTGTCATCGCTATCACTCGTAAATTAAATACAGAGCATAAAAAACCAACGTATGTAGGCCTAGTACCTTTCGACCACTATAACGATATTTCCTGAATGCGACAGATCCACTATGACTGGTAACAAATATACAGTAGCTGTAGAAGTAAAGTTTACTATAACCAGCTTATGTTGACCCGGACCTACGCTGCTGTGTAAGAAAATTTACTGTTACACCGCAGGCCAAGAAAAACGGGTCATCTAATATTATGATGATAAATGTACTATTGAGATATTATGCACGGCTGGTTAGCCGTATTTGTAGTGTGCAGTGTCATTAATATCAATTGAGATGTTCATGTGGGTAGGACAGTGTCTTTAGTGAAGACAGTTAAATAGGTTGCGTAAAAGTAACTATAGTGTGATATATCCATCAATTTCGGTGACATAATTTAATGAAATAACCATTTTGGCATATTAAACGTAATTGGGAATCACTGCTGTAAATTAGGGCAAATATTTCGGCTAAGGGTTTTCTAGTTTTTTTGGGACAGACGCATTGAGAAATCTCTATTTTAGTTTGAATAAAGCTTCGTGCAGACCAGCGCGACGCGACGCCGCGACGCGACTCGAACAATACAATTTCTAAGAAAACTTGACGGTATAACAATAGCCGGTGTCGCGTCACGCTGGTCTGCACAAAGCTTAAGACTGTGTCAACAATGAACACAGACAGAACATAAATAGGGACGGTACACATATTATCACTTCACTTTTTCACCAAAAATAATTATTTTGAAATTCATTAATACGAACGTAAACCACGCACAGTAAAACAATTAAACTGAATAATAGTAAATACACACTAAACTCACAGATAAGGTTTATCTGCAAGCTTTAATTGCAATGTCGTTTCCGAATCGAAAGATATAGAAACTAGGTTATCTATGTATCACAGCGATTGCTACCAGTTGCTGTAACAATTCGAACTGTATTAACTAGAATAGAATGTATTTGTAGGAATTAATCTATTTTTCGTTGATAAAATACACTTCCGTGACTAAGAATTAACGCACAAATATTGATTATTATAAATATATCGTTTGTAAGTTCGCTTGCAATAAGCATTATCAAAGAGTATTGGAAACAGAGAAACTAGACGACCTACAAAAACCATTTGCCAGCTGTTGTCTGCATGTATACTATGCATGAATTTCTACCCATTATAGGCGTAAAAACTATTATTTTATGTATGGACAAGCCATATCCCCAATGAGATTTCTCATCGGTAAAAGGAAAAAATTAACTCCTTTAGGGGATACATTTTCCAAAATCCTCTCTTATTGCGCACTTTCGCTATTTAAGGAACTTTTGTGCAAAAATTTAATGGTTCTAGACCCAGCTGTTTAGGCTGGGCGTTGTCTGTCAGAGAATTGAAGAGTTTTTAAGTGAAAATTACTTTGAGAGATTTTTTAATAATAATAATAATAAAATCGTTTATTTATAAAAAGGGGCACATTTACAATAAGTAACTTAATCATTAAAATAGAGCACAGTTGCTTATTTGCCTGAACTAGGTTGAACCTGTGTTTCAGGCTACGAAGAGCATAAATACTTAATGTAATAAATTAACAATGAGTTTAAAGGATAAACTAAATTAAAATTAGGTAAATAAAAGTAAAATATCATGTTAGCGGATCTATTTGCAGACAACAAGTAGATCTTCTGTCTGCGCATAATCTATGGTTAGTAAATATTCAACTATAATTTTTTTACAGCTAAAGTAATTTAAGTTATACATACTTAGTTTTCTATTTAATCTGTTGTACAAAAATGGGCCTAAGAATGTAAAAAATCTCTCTACAAAGACATGTTTTGAGGTTGCATTAGATGTGCATATTACATCATTCCGTCTCTTGTTATTATTGTCAGCAGTGTAGGAAAGCATGGTGTGCTGTTTTAATACTAAGTGCATAATGAAAATTTGGCGAACAGTCAGCACGTTGCAGGATTTATATAGCAGATTTGTGGGAAAGAAAAAGGGATGGAAGTTTGCTACCTTTAAAATTGCTCTCTGAGCTCTTTCAAGAGGAAGTAGATAGGTTTTCGGTGCGCCACCCCATGAAGAGATGCAGTATTGAATAATAGATTGACATAGGGCCAAATAAACTTGAGTGATTAATTTTGAATCTGCAAACGTTCGCAATTTTTTAAAAACATATATTAATTTGCGCACTCTTTTAACTAGACTTTCAATATGTTTTTTGAAAGACAGTGTGTCGTCCATTATTACCCCGAGGTATTTTATGCTGCTCGTTTTGAGGATAAAAGGGCAATTACACATGTTGACTGAACGGTTTCCACATTTATGGGCATATAGATGAGCGTTAGTAATGTTAAGGTGAGACTTGCGCATGGAGAAGTGAATATATTTTGTCTTGTCAGCATTTAAGGTTAGTAAATTGCTTTGAAGCCAATTAGTCACAGTATTAAAACCTAGTTGAGCAATTTCGTACACTTCGCTGCTGGTTTTTGCGGTAAATATTAATGCCGTGTCGTCAGCGTAAGATATAATTTTGCCGTTTTTAAGATTCAGATTACACAAATCGTTAATATAAATCAGGAATAACGTAGGGCCCAGAATACTTCCCTGGGGAACACCAAAACCAGTACTTTTCTGCTCATCGCTCGTGATATTATCTATTCTAACACATTGATATCGGTCATCTAAGTAGTCCGCAAATAGTTTCAGCGGTGTTCCCCTTATTCCTATGGCCTCTAATTTGTTTAGAAGAACAGAAACAGACACCGTGTCGAAGGCCTTGGCTAAATCAAGGAAGATTCCTAAGGTCTGGTTACCTTTGCCGAGTTCTTCTGAAATATAATCGGTCAGGCTATGCACCGCATCGGCTGTGGATAATTTGGCTCTAAATCCAAATTGCGCAGGGGATAAGAAATTATTTTTTTCTACATAGTTAATTAATCTACTATTTATAATTTTCTCTAATATTTTTGATAATGAGGGGAGTATCGATATTGGCCTATAATTGTTTACTAAGTCTTTACAACCAGATTTAAAGACGGGTATTACAACTGCCTTTTTAAGACAGCTAGGGAAAATTCCTTTGGATAGACAGAAACGGTATATATGCGTTAAGGGAGGTACCAAAATATGCTTAAAGTGTTTAAGGATCTTATTGCTTATATTATCCCATCCAACTGCACAATCATCTTTTAGTCCAGAAATTATTCGGGCTATTTCGACTTCGTCAGTGTCCAGCATAGCAAAAGATTTCAGGTTACAGCTATTGCTAGATTTTTGGAAAGATGGTTGGTCACAATAATAATGTTTCGGAGTCTGTTCAGCAAGAGTTTTCCCAATATTTACAAAGAAGTTATTTACGTTGTTAGCTGACAAGTGTCGTGAAGGATTAGTAAGCAGTAAACTCGAATTTGATTCACGCTGTTTAGACATATTGGTGACGTTTTTAATATGTTTCCAAAGTTGCTTGCTATTGTTGCCTGCTCTATTTAATTCATTTTTATCGTAATTATTTTTTAAATTTTTTTTTTTTGGTAATGAGTAAACTTATGGATTCGCGTCAGCAACGCGGCATAGTGCTTTACTATAGAACCTAGATGACGCTAATACCAGCTTTAAGTTTAGACTTCTGTTAACAGTCCGCATGACTGCCTATTTTTTATGAGGTAGGTAGATAGGTATAATATCGAGGCTCAAATCTCCCAGTATAAGCTCTATGATTCACAACACCGAATTGACAACCAACACGAAGCGACACCATAATTCATTAACAATTGCAACTATCACGCAACCACATCAGCTTTACGTTGCGCAATAAAACATCGAATTTATCGACGGTTTATCGATAAACTATAACAATGATATCAGGCCATTATGTGATATCAATAAACCATATTGTTAATCGATATGATTTTAGGAAATACGATAAGAGCGCTGAACATTTAATAAAAAAACAGTTCAAAGATGTGATAAAAGAATCGTTATCAAAATCGTATGATGATATAAACAAACAAATATGAGTGTTCAATAAAAAAAAATTGCTGCACGTCTCACGTTGACGTAACTGAACGTACGTAGGTGGAGGTATTGTTAATATTAAAACTAAAATCATGTATAGGCTATTGATTAAATTATTACTATTGTTTGTTTATTTAAACAAATAGTAAACAGGTAAACAGGTTTTTTCCGTGTATTTATTTTTGTTTTATTTATTTACTGTACCCTATTTCTAAATGCGATTCCCCACCACCACAGCACCATTTATTTAATACACATCAAATTAAGGTAAGATTATTTAACGGTGTTTTATGGTTCGGAAAGTTCCGATATGTTGTTTGTTCCCCCACGTGATTAAGTACTACCGAAATATCCCCCATGAAATACCACTATACATAAATAGACTGCATATTTTGAAAATAGGTTGACGATAGGGGTTGAAACCTTTAAATAAATCAGTGTTTTTATATGCTGGACTGTTTTAGATTAAAATAAATATAGTCGTAAGTATACACTTTTTGTTATAATTATTACAGAACCTCACTCAAGACTCAAGCATGAATTAAAACTAGTTTCAACCAATCAAAAGGCTTTAAACGAGTTTTGAGTAATGCTGCTGAGTTTTGAGTAAGGGCCTTGGTGTGGGAGTGTGATGTTGTTTGGTTGGTACCTACTGTAGTTTAATTTGAACACTTTTGAAGTCATTATAATACTTAGTACAGATTTCACCAATGAAATTGAACGCGTTCAGCACATCTAAATGCGTTCAAGAGCTGTCAGTGTAAAATATTCCATAACAATTTTGACACTGACAGCTCTTGAACGTTTTCGAGCGTTTTAGAAATGTTGATCGTGTTCAGTTTCATTGGTGAAATCAGCCCTTAGCCATCCAATCTAAACAGTTAGTTAAGTAGCTTAAATCCTAAACAGCACCTAAAACTCACAAATGAAACAATTCTAAAACAGAGTCAACGCTAACTGTCATTCCCCATACCATAGACCTCAGTCCCAAAAGTTTCCCGATTCTGACAGCTACGTCCGGAAACGTCCCATCCGCTTGTCAAACATCAAAACTGAAAGCACAGTCACCTCCATCATTACAAGGTAATATAGATCTGGCAGGCCCGTTGAATGCGACAGATAACAAAGCTTCGCAAGTAGAACCACGGTATAGAGTTGTCGTTTCATCTCGTCGCCTTTGTTACGCGGGAATATCAGCGCAAACTGACGCGTGTGAGTGTCGACTGTTTTGTTTCCTATAGACATTTTCAGCAGGCCTTTTCTTGTTATGTATTTGAACAAAAGGGGTTTTAGTTGGATTAGTAAGGATGAGATTACGAGAGATATCCTATCCTATACTTTTAGACGAGCAATATTTGTATATAAATATATTTGTAATCACGTTCTCGAAAATGGCTCCAACGATTTCGATGAAAGTTGCAATATAGGGGTTTACGGGGGCGAATAATCGATCTAGCTAGGTCTCATATCTGGCAAAATTAGTTTTCTCCGTATTTTCACCCGAGCAGAGCTCGGTCGTCCAAAGTTTAGAACAAGACGGTTACCTTAGAATAATGACATGGCAGCATGGAATTAGTAAGTACCCTACTATAATGGCAGCATGGAATTACTAAGTACCTACTATCATTGCAGCATGGAATTAAATGGAATTACTATGAATTATCCTATACTATTAAATGAGCATTCTCTATTTTCACCCGAGCAGAGCTCGGTCGGCCATGTACTTATCATAATATACTTATTATTTTGCCTCGACTGCCTCGCTGGTCTTGTGGACGCAAGCGTTACTGCTGAGCATGAGGTCCTGGGTTCGATTCCCAGGTCGGCCAAAGCGTTATTAGGTTTTTCCTTCAGTAATTTCTTAGTATCAGTCCGGAGTCTGGATTTGCGCCCGGGTGATGGCAATAGGCTCTACCCCTATTACATGGGACTTAAACATAACTGGAGAAATGAGGATGCACATCTGCTTAACCCTTCGAGAATTACAGGCGTTATGTTATATTATTTTGTAGATTTGTTAGGTTCAAAGACCAAAAACGCTCATTGAGCGAAATCAGCCGACAACGCGTTGTAGATTTTTCTATTCAAAACATTCACATAGCGAAGTTCGTGTTATGGCACTTGACGATTTGTGGCCAAAACAGAAAGATCTCATGGCGAAATTCATGTCGTGGTTTTCATGATATTCGATCACACCGCGTTGGCAATGAAGAATGCCTAAGTACGTTAGCAATGAAGAAAGCCTAGTTGCGATCTCAGCTCTAGGTGTCTCTGCCAGGGTTGCGAGTTTGTCCGAAAGGGATATCGCGACCACGGCACACAGGCAACTGAAGGAACACGGGTGGGTTTTAGTCAATAAAAGTATGACACACCATAAAGCAAACCAAATAACTTCTCCCGCTCTGGGCGGAGCGGGAGGCTTCGCCCAGAGCGTGAGAAGTTATTTGATAATCTCACACCCTAAAATAAAAAAAAAGCTCTAGGTGTATTATCTATTTAAATAGATATTTTCACTCCCATTTCAAATACCTGATATATTCCACTTAAAAATAGCCGTAGACATCGATCGTTTCAGTTAGAAATGTCTCCTGAATATGGAAATGACGTTTACATCGAGCACAGGAAACGGAAGGAGTCGCATCCCAGTTGACAGCGTGTGACGTCACGTGTATTTATGTTCTTCCGATAGTTATGGAAATGTTACAGTTTCTATGTAATATCTATGGTATATATAGTAGGTGCAATCAATAATAATGAATCGGTTTTCCATAATCATTTACTTTTAGTGATTTCGGGTACTGATACCTACTAGCAATTTATTTATTCGTTATGGCTTCGTATAGAGCACAAATAATAACATCTTATTTACACTAGTATTTTCCCCCAGAAAGCTTTATGGCAGTACCATTACTTTTGCAGAATCACCAAAGTTTGTCCATATTTTTTACAACTGTTTACTGAAGCAATCGTAACAAGACCTATTTTTGATAGTCGATGTCAACAGCCTCTTGGGTTACAATTCACCACCATCTACTATAATCCTCATCTCACGTAGTTCCAGGTCTTCATTTCATTACAGTGCATCAGTCAGTACGTCAAGGCATGGACCGATAACTGCTAGGTAAGGGACGCAAGCATCTCGGCACCTAGCCTCTAAGAGAACTAATGATTTAGAAAAGTTCACTTATCCCAAAAGGTCCCGGTTTTCCGGCACGTGTTTATTGCAAAATAAAGCAATACTTAAGTCGAAATCAATCTCCAGATTTAGTCCTATTTTATTTGGGGTCAGCGCAGCACCTTTTGTCCCATACTGTATCTCTAATAGCCGACATTTCAGTATTCACCTCATCTCTCATATAACTACTCCTAACCTATCCTTTCATTACAGTGCATCAGTCAGTACGTCAGGGCACGGAGCTATAATTACTAGGTAAGGAACGCAAACATCTCGGCACCTCGCCTCTACGAGAACCTATGATTTAGAAAGGTGCACTTTATACCGAGAGCTCTCGGCTTTCCGGCACACGTGTTGAAATTCACAACGATTAGTTACGTCTTCGAAATAGATAGGTTTCTAGCTAAATCGATTCATTTTGTAGGATGTAAGTGGGTTTTTACGGACCACAAGGTATTTCGAAAATGACCAGCACGCATGGCAAAGATTCATAATCACAACCTGTCATTTTGTCTACAAAACCCGTTTCTATGGTAGTCATGCTAAGTTCTGATAGAGAAAAATAGTTAAGTATATTCTACAAGATAGCATTGCATTGCAGGTTCAGAACACGGTGCAGTCTACTGTTTCACTGTTTGACAAAAGCCACTCCGTTGCACTCTCACACGTAGTCTGCGCCCTCAAAATGCTCTCATATACCGCTGAATGCCTCAGGATTACCGATTTTATTTGTATACAAAAGCCATGTAATGTAAAGACGGATACCAATTTCCAACTTAATAAGTAAGTTGAACGTTACAAAGTTGTTTAACCAAATACATAACATCAAATAATGCCTTATTTCCAGAGTGGGTGTGCTATCTACGATCGTGATCGTACCATTTTAATGCCTGTTTATGGAGACTTGAGCATCAGTTTTTAAGGTATCTTTTCAAGTCCTGACTAACTATTAAATTATCGAAGCTAAAAATCTAAAGTTGTGTTGAAGCAATTAGCGAAAGGATTTAAGAGCTTCATTAATGTCATTAACGAGACATAATAGATTTTTTATTGTTATCGACTTCTAAAGTCAAATCGACAGTTGAGCGGATGGCTACTCAATCTATTCATAGCGTGTTTAAATACAGAAATGTAAATAATACATGTACTGTCTTTGTATATATTTTCACGAGTTTCAATAAGGTATATCAACCTTCTACTTACTCCATGTTAAATCAACAAAAACACCCAAAAAAGAAACGGCAAAACAGCGGAACAAAAACATTTTATTTCGGAGAAATAATAAGACGGTGGGAAAACTGCGGAGCTCAGCTGAATATAAACCCTCATTGTACCCCCCACCCCGTCTAGACTAAGGGGTAGTGAAAATCTTAAAAGCCCTCCGTTCTTTGTAAGCTGTGAGAGAAAAATATGAACTTTATGAGACCGGTAGCCGTCACAAAGCCTTGCTATGATTACATTGTAATAAAACAAGGGAATATTACGAACTGATGTAGGTATAGTATACAATTTAGTGTTTATTTCAGAGTTATGCAGCCTTACAGGCTTGCAGGCTTACAATGTATGCTCCTGTAGGTTTGGTCGTGTTTTGAGACTATGCATGAGACACTAAAGCTGCACTGCGCTTTACAGCCCCAGGGACGGAGACGAGACAAATTATGACAAGCGTGAAACATGTGTAAAGGATTGCTCTGTAAGCGCTTTCTGAAATATGCACCGTTGGCAAAGTTTGCGTAAAGCGCTAAGCGCGCTGTATTGACAAAACATGACACTTCTCTTGTTACAATAGTTCAAATAGAACATTATCGTACTACTTGAGGCTTTGTAAAACGGTAACAACATCATAATATCTAGCTGTGTATTAATAACACGGTACAATATTCTCACACAGAGATAATATCAAAACAACAAAACAATGCCGTATTCAGTTATGTTCCGTCTCGTTAGTACAAATTACGCGTAGGATTGGCAGACGGTCCGCGAGACTAATGAGTAATGACGCGCCTGACGGCCAGCAAACGGTTGATTAGGAAACGAGATTTGTTGCTATAAGCTTTTTGGCAGGCGCTCATGTGGTAAATTAATGTGTGTGTTTAATTCGGTGTAGTGAATTTTAAGCAACATTAACAACGTTACATAAGCTTAATTATCTTTTTTATTCAGGAAATTCGATATTACACGAGATTTTTCTGAGATTCCCCAAGGTTTATTTTTCAAATTCAGTATTTTTTTTTACATCAAATATGCTTTTCTGCTATAAAGAATATGACACCATTACAAATCAACATCATATATATGAATACTGTCCTCTAAATAATCTTAATGAAGACAACCCGTTAAACTCAGGCTCACTTACCATATGACCGCTAACCACTACGTTGAAACCACACATGGGTGCAAAACACAGCATCTTATATGTGAGATGCTTACAAATGTTCATTTGAATAGTCTGAATACATTTCAGGAGTAGTATAAAGACAGCCGTCTCATCTTGGCTCGCCATGGGGGAACATTCAAGATTAAAAAACCTTCAGACTTCGTGGTTCCGTAGCTATATCTTATAGCTTGCTTATATGAACGTAGGCTATAGAAAACGGTGGAGTTATTAGTGGGGACTTTTTTCGAGTAATTACTAAAGGGATGTTAAAAAGAAGATGAGGGATGTGCTTGGTTAGCTAGTTGGGTTGCGAAATTTTCCATGGCGAAGAGATGTCGCATTTTTTGTGTTTTGTTTGAAGTGTCGTTATATTGCTTTGCGCTTTAATAAATGTTTGCGTAAAGGAGTTAAACCAACATCATGTAGGATCTCGAGTGCATGATTGATGATGATTACTGCTCTCCGAGAATACATCTGTTTTCTGTGCGTAGGTTTAATTCGCGTCGAGTTTAACGATTGGTTTACAATTTATTAGTGCTTCCAGATCTTAAGGTTGAGTTTATTATTCACCACAAAACGCTACAGAATTTCATATCATTCTTCATTAAATTGTGAAGTTCATAGAGAAAGGCCATGACATTATTTTGCCTACATTGTGTCTAGTTCAAAGTAATACATTAGAAGTTGCGGTTATAAACGAAAAGTGTATTGACACCATTCAGTTAGGGGCATTATTCCTATGTTTCCAATAGCACGTAGGCACAAAATACCTCAGATAACTGGTGCGTAACGTGCGTCATACGGGTTTGACCACGCTAATGATACCTGACGGGTCAAATTGAGTTACAATTTGTGACAATTTAACAGCCGCAACTATATCGACAGGATCGGGTTTAAACTGCAACAGTGAAGTGAAAATGCGCGTATATTTAGGGGATTATTCTGCCCCTCACTATTTTATAAGTCTTGTCCACATGTTTCGAGACATGTTCAGTTCCGAAATCAGATTAGCTCGATACATAACGCAAGCTGAGAGCTCAGAATGATGTCTTTGTCTCAGAGTTTCAAGAACTGCGCCAAATGTTTCGATTACTTCGTTACGATACGGGATATCTGAGCCCGATCGTTGAAAGAAATACCAGACAAAAGAACGCAATGTCTAGACGCAAGCCACATCTAGGTAGGTATAGCAGCTCCACCCAATGCACCCAATGTGCATTCCTAAAATGTGCTCATAAATTCGCCATCATTTAGGAGATTATTTTAGCACAAACGAGATTGATAGCATGTAAGCACGTGTCACACGGATAACTTGATTTCCCGCGCACCGGACCGGAAGCACACGCCCGGATGCACCGCACTCTGCTGCAAGATTACATTTTGTGCTGTCTATGCATAAAATTACGTTCAGAAGGCTAACGCACCTAGAGCTCATACATGTTATAAAGACTGCAGTAAAAATTTGTTGTGATAGAAAACCACAATGCTAAAAGCTTTTGTTTGTGCCAGTTCTTTCCAATGTAACAGTCAAACTCCATGTAACTGTGACACATCAGTTGTCTTTAGATGTTTAGTCTTGTGCAGTATTGTTAGATATGGCTGTGTCAAATCACATTGTTTTAATGCAGTTACCAAGTTAACTAACTCAATAATTTGACCATAACGCCAGATGGAAAAACAGAACAGTATTCTACATATTGGCAAAATTTCAGTTCCGTTCAGCGGCCATGTTTGTCCGGCTCGATGTTGAAAGCCTATTGTATGAATTTGAGCTTCTGAACATATTTATTTTCTGCCTCATGCGCTGGCATTTTCACGTAAATATGTGAATTTAGTGGTCAGGTAAGCTTTATTAAAAGGCTTTTAATTAAAACGTGTTTCCATACTACATTTTTATTATGGGTACCCCATTATAATGTGCACACCATAATGTTAATAATGCAGATACGTTGTGCAAGTGGTTCGGTTCTTTTGTACCGAAGGTAAAAGGGATTTTGCAAAATATAACAACATTGAAGTTTATGACTAAAGGTGCCCTTTATCCTAGCATTTTACGATGAAAGATCTTCAAAGTAAAAGTGGACGTGATATTCAAATAGTTAAGCCAATTTCACAAAATACGCTGAAACATTTCTTTTAAGTTTTAATAAAATCTTCTGAAAAGCCAACTACAATAAACCAGATAAAAAACCATAAATTCTCGTGAAAAGCGACGTAGGAAAACGCGCAAATGGCATCACACACAACAGTAGCCGTCCGGATGCTATGAGATAAAACTCAGTAGCCGCCACACCGGATGAGCACAGCCGCGGCGAAATTATATGCATCCATTAAAACAACACGGTTACGGATATGGTTAGTATAACCAGATCATGTAATAGGTACATAACATTATGTTATGGAGAGGAAAATTAGGGAAGCACGTAGATTACACGGCTTTTTGTGCGAGTAGACAATAGGTTAGTTTTGCATTCTGTGTTGAGGAGAGAAAAAAAAACAAACAGAACATCTCTTTGTTTGAAACATTCTTGTTATGGGGACTGCAAGTGGCCCTTTCAAAGACCTACGTGATAATGTTTAGCTGTGGACTGTGATACCTAACATGACCTACAATATCGTAAATGAATTAGTTTAGATTCTAAACTTATTCAACTGGCAAATAGATTCTTCAGTGATATTCTTAACTTTAGATATCACTGAAGAATCCAGTTGCTAGTTGCCTGAGTCCTTCCTCAATTCTAAACCAAAGTTTTCACTCTGCTTCCGCTCAGCAGGACATACGTTTTTGTGTCTACTCTTGTTTTGTCTAACTATGAAGGAGATACCTACCGAAAAATTATTTCAGTTATAGCTAAGATATTGCGTCAGGTTATGGAAGGCTAATTTGCGCAACAAGGCACGATATGTGTATATTGCAGGATACCCATTTTGCCTGCATGCGTGTGGAGGAAACGGTTCGCGCGGTTTTTTCATCCTGTCTCATTTGAAATACGTGTCGGTGCTTTCATACTTACTGGGGGAGGTATGGGCATATGTCGCAACCTGTGCTCAATAATGCTAACATATTTTATGGCTCATATTAAAGGCACCATACTGGTGAAATTAAAATATTATGATAAGGTTATGGTTCTACCTATACTGTAAGACTGGTAATTACAGAAAATAAAAAAGTTCCCCGATGTTCTTACAATGAAGGTGGAATGGTTGAGTTTGTTGAAGTTTTCGAGTAAAATTTAAATCTTCACTGTTTCAGGAAAACATTTCTAAGAAGGAGAAATCGCTTTTCTCTAACAAAAAGGTGAAAGCCCTTCGCTGACCTACAGTATTGAAGCTAGAAGTAATTCCACAAAGGCATGATAAATTGTCAATTAATGGAGCAAACGAGAAATCTAACAAAATTGATTTTCAATGAGCCGTAACCAAATCATAGTTCAAAGAAGTCTACTCAAAGTCTGTTTTATCAGCCATAAAACCAATACGTTAGATCGCAATCAGACATTAATGAAGGCTCCACTGAGGTTTGACTGGAATAATAAACAAAATGGCTGCAATCAATTAAATTAGATTCAATTCGTTATATGAGAGTGCATAAAACAGGAATGGTCGAGTTCGTTAACTAAGAGCTGCCTGAGGAAGATTTTAGAGACTGCGTAGATAACGGTTAAGATTAATGGAACTGTATGGAATTTCGATTAAGTAAGAAACGATTGATGGGAATCCACAGATTTTACGGATACCTAAGAAAAGAAAGTGGCTTTTCAAGCTGACATCTTTATTTGTAACTATAATCTCTTGCACACACTATTTATTGCATTCTGATAATACAAAGGTGCTTACTTTGAAACGAGTATCGTCCAAACAAAATATGTAGTACCTGCATCATAACACGAACTACTAAATATTGTTCCTAAAGAATACATAATGAAGACGATACTTGCACTGAACCGACTCCTAAAGGCACAACGAGAACATTATCATAGGCATGTATGCCGTATGTTAATGCAGTGACGTAACTATACACGTTTTGGGTCCACGAACCGGTTTGTAAACAAACGTACTAATAGGCAAACTAATATATGAGGCTATTACGTTGATTTAACTTAAAATGTTCGACGACGATTGCTTTTTTTCCGATGGAAAGAAGAAAGAAAGATAGGACCGAGTATCGTCCCTTGAGGAATTCAAATAAACGAAAATAGATTTCTATCTAGTTTTTTAAATTTTAAACGGGATTATCAGTTGGGATTCATTTCCTAACTAAATTATGCAAACGCCATTCGTGTAAATAAGTATTTTTTTACTTGAACTTAATTACGATTTGCCCGGCGTACAAAGTGTTTGTAAAAAAAAACTACGTAGCTCGTGATCACGATTGCTGCAGACTCGAGACGTCGGGAAAAAGAAAAATAAATTCATTTTAATAAACTCCTTCTTAATAAAACTTTAGATATCCCGCCTAGCATTAAGTTTTACTGAGCGTTCAAGGCGGATAATCTAAAGACTTGAATGCCGTATACTTTTAAGAGAAGAATATTTAAGTTAGTAAATAATATTTTAAAAAGTATTTCGTTTGTACTGTACCTGAGATCTGAGGGACAAGTCAGTGCCGCCATGCCAATGGATACGTACCTGCAACAAAAACAAGAGAACATCAGTACTGAAACATCGCACACGCATAATTATAACAGCGTATGAATTACCTTCCGTGTTCCGCATTCAAATTGATATGATGCGTGCGAGATTTTAATTATATGAGACTCGGTATGCAAATGCAACCCATTATAATACGGACAACCTGGAGGTTTTGGGTCCCTAAATGTCTTTTAGAGCTTCACATACAATGTGTTCTGATCTGTAAAGCCTTAATCGGATCGTTTTTCGGTATGAAGTTCTGAGAACTGATAAGACTACTATTTACCTAAATTCTAACACCCATTTCGTATATCCTATTACGTCCACGCTACGATTACTGATGCCCCGGATACACGAAGCTAGTATTTAAAAGCTAGGATAGCAAGCTAGAACCTCTGTATATTATCCTCGCTTTCTGTCTTGGCTTGGCACAAGCTAACGATGTATGTCGATGCTAGTAAATTTTAAGCCAATAAAGTAGTGTAAAATGAACCGATTGGGTACTATTGTTACCGGCCACACTAGGCTAGTACACAAGCCAGGATAGTAAAATAGGTGGTGGGGGGCGCTAATAGCTCAAAAATAGAACCCTATTCTATTAAACGATCCTAGCTTGAGACGTTAGATTACTAGCTTTCTGACTAGCTTATTAACCCTGAAATTAAGCTAGTTCTGTATACACGAAGCCAGATTTACTAGCTTGCTAGCTTACTAACACTGGCTTTCTATTCTAGCTTCAATAACTAGCCTTGTGTATCCCGGGCATAAAAGGAACAATTAGTCATTTCTATTTTTAATGATAGTTAAAGGTACTACATTTTTAACTGACCTAATAAGAACGGTTAAAAATCTGGGAAATCCTTCCAGATTCACTGTTCTTGCGGTCATTTTAGCTTTGAAGGAAATAAAACAATGTTATCGTTACCTTGCCTACATTCCTAGCATCAAAACAGGAAAATTTTATGGTATACTTTATTGATTCCGCACGTAATTACTCATCAATTAGTTTATTAGAGATATAAATTTTATTGGAACTAGTAATTATTGTATTCTAGATATATTCCTAGATTTTTTGTTCTTCGGAATGTTTGCTATGGAATTCTCCCACAGAAAATTCTCATTCATATTCAGTTGAAGATTGATAACTAGGTAACATTGATGAAGAACAAAACATTAGAGTATATAGGGAGAGACATACTAAAAAAAACAAATATCCTAGAGATATATTTTTTTTTTTTTTAAATCTAACGTATATCTTCAAGAAGATTAAGAACCAGTCATCCATATTAAAGACCGTCACCATTAAAAAAACGGTGCAATATTTCCACGCGACAACAAGAGCAACCTCTTTATCAACAAAGGCACTTCCTTTCCCGCTGCACCGTGCAGGTTTCTCGACGAAGCCAAACGGCGATGCTTGCTGAGTAAACTACACCCATGAGATACACTGACTAACGATACCTTCACAGTATGTAATTTCAGTAAGGAGAAAATGTTGTGTGTTGTTAATGGAGTGTCACATTGTTACGTAGGTAATGTAATCGGTGTTGACTGTCGATGTAATGAGTTGCAGGTATTAGGACTACCAGCTATCTAATTACGTGACATATTTTCGTAAGCGATTACGACTTTTCCAACCCTGTTATGAACTATTTATACTATTAAATGAGCTTTCTCTATTTTCACCCGAGCAGAGCTCGGTCGACCAGGTAGTAATAAATGGTACTAGAAAAGGAAGAAACTACAGAAAATTGGTATACTAGCCTTAACGAGCAAAAAATATTACAATAACTATTCAGAATCATCTTCGTGATATCGTCTGATTATTTCCTATATTTGGTGTAGCAAGATTGTGAAAAAATATATCTTGAGTGAGTCGGCCTTATTGCTCAGCTAGCTCACTCCTAAATACGGTATTGACCTTACTCGGCCAATCTCCGTAGCAACTCACGCAGAAATTGTTGAGGCACATTCTTTATCTTAGTCGAGACTCAAGTTATCTAACCTTTTACTTCTGGGAATGGTACCATTTATTTAACGTAGATGACATTTTGTATAGAAGGGCTTAATGTAGTAAACTTTTTGTATGAAATGAAAAGATTCCGCGGATGTTTTTCCAAGTTATTTTATTTACGAGCTGCACCCCGCGGTTTCAACCGTATATGTCTCGATCCCGTGGGAATATCGGGATAAAAAGTATCCTATGTCCTAACTCAGGTTATAGTCTACCCATGTGCCACATTTCATCTAAATCCGTTCAGCCGTTTTGGCGTGAAAGCGTAACAAACAAACAAACTCACTTTCGCATTTATAATATTAGTTAGGATTTTTCGTATTTTTTTGGCTTATAGAAAGCTCTATGGGACACATTGAAGTTCAAGTTTACTTTGACCCTCAGTGATTGGACATATAACAAAGAAAGTCTAACTCGACTGAAGGTCGACATTCGCCGGTCTAGGTCGATATGATCTCTAGTTGAAGCATAACAACTTCAGTAACTATAGATCAACGTCCATTTTGTTTTATAGATTGCATCTCAAATTCTCAACATTACAACCACGACATTTTGTCTAAAGAAGAAACAATACATCTATATCTATATTTTTATTTTTCTATGATCAAGGTCAACAATAATGATGGTTCTGTAATTCAATATCAAATTATCGTCGAGCTGCGGTTAGACAATTACCTTTGTGAACTGGACTATCCCGACTATCAAATTACGGAGATATAAAAATAGTCAACAAATAATGTGGTTGTCCATTTGATTCTTAGTGGTTTTGATACACCAGCAGTGCTATTCTGTAACCATCTCACCGTGAAAACTTAGGTGAAATGAGCGTGGAGTGAGCTGTCATTCCACCTAATGCCATATGCCATATAATGAGATTGACACTATTGACAGCTCACTCCACGCTCACTTCACCTAAGTTTTCACGGTGAGATGGTTACAGAATAGCATTGCTGTTCTAGGGAAAAAAGTCTGCTTATTTTTTTGACAAAAATATAGTCTTTTTTGTCTTTTGTACAAGGATTTAGACTCTTGGTAACGATAGGTATAGAAATCGTGCAAAATACTGTACCTACATACAATTTTATTGAGGGCGACACAGGGAAAATTTTATAGTTGTAATACCTATGTTTCATAACAATAAATAATTCGAGACGATTACTTGTACGTGCAGGTGTACGATTCAGGCCAACCACGACTACTTAGCTATTCAAAGGGATACCTACTCACATCTTGATAAAATGGGATAAACAGATACGAAGATCAATTAATGGTGATGAAGTTAAACTATTGGATTCTTCCATAAAAGGGTTTAAAATGAACATAACACATTCTGGAATCACTAATACCAATATCGTACATAATTAGTACATCAACCGCCTGGTCTCGTCTGCCCTCGGCGATTTCCGTGCACGGTCGGCCACCGCACGGACTCGATACGATTCCGATCATTTTCCGGCCATTTTCCCATAGCCGCAAGCGGACCGTGCACCATGCTACCGCAAAGTGGATTAGCAGGCCTCCCGATTGGCTATCAGCACAGTGGCCGATGGAAAATCAAGTCCATGTTTCGGCTAATTGACGTTTACTTACCGTCATGTCATTTTGGAAAGTGACGGCAAATTAATAATTCGATGTTTGTTTTACAGTTTAATTATCAATATAGGAATTGGAAATCAACTGCAGTTTCAAATTTAATTGAGGAAACAGCTTATCTGATTTCTTGATAAGAAAAAAAAAATCGAATTACTGTCGATCTCGTTAAAAATCGATGAACAAATCGTAACTGTTATCTTTAAAATCCAGTTTGGAGTCATATTAGGTAGATCATTAAGCGGTCATGTGCATAGCTAGGTGGGGCATAAATAAAAGAATCATTTGCCTCCTATGGTATAGAACGTTCGGATGCACAATGCATTAATAATCGACCGATAAGTATTGAGTACGCGGCCTTGAATCGCTGCAAGTAACGATGCAAAGATGACGTATTACTGAAGCCTGTTATATAACATTGGCTCGAAGTTATAACTCAGTTATTAAATAATAGATTTTGTGGAGTTATTCATGGTTCTTAGGTATTTCTTGAATGGATTAGCCTTCGGAAAATCGGAATTTAAATGAGTCTGTAAATCTAAATCGCCTCATGTGCCCAGTAATCTCAGTCTCAATCAAGTCAGACTATCGCAGTCTACTGCTACACACTACATAGGCCTCTCCCAAGCTTTTGAGTCTCAACCTGTCGAAAAAGTCTCTAATATTTTTTTTATGTTTCTTGACAGTGACATTTATTGCTGCTGAGATGAGGTTGCGATATAATAAGAATTTGAATGTTTTTTAAGTACCGAAAACGGTCGTTAGATATAACCTAGACAATATTTCTATGAGCAATTAAGATAAAGTTCCTTAACCATATCTAATGGCTTATATGCTAACAATCTTGGGTTCAACGAACGTGCCAGGACATAGTGACTGCTAGCCCTTCGCTAAAAGCACTAAGTACCCTACATAACAGAACAGTGCACTTAATTGCCTCATTGATTGGGAAGTTGCGTCATCGTTCACTAATGGTCAATGGTCTATTAAATGTTTATTTGTAAGAGAACAGCCGACAGTAGAGCAGTGGTGTCCTAGTGGTAACGGCCACGACTGACGAGTTGTAGGTCGTGGGTTGGAACCCAGGCAGGCGATCTACTTAAATGTAAATAATTTCATCATAACTGCTCTCAAAACGGTGAAGGAAAACATCGTGAGGAAACCGGCATGTCCCAGAACCAAAAATTCGAAGACATGTGATATCTACCAACATAAACTGGGCCCGCGTGGTAGATTACAGCCCACTCCCTCTCGAAGAGTGAAGGCCTGTGTCCCAACAGTGGGAACATTATAGGCTGGTAATAAAGATGATAATTATGAAGAGAACAACCGATCTATTCTGTACAAAATCTCACCGTGAAAACTTGATGATAATGATGATAGGGATTGACTCTATTGACAGCTCTCTTCAAGATCACGTCACCTAAGTATTCACGGGTTCTTACAGAATAGGTCGGCTGTTAACATTATTATTACGTTAACTGTAACAGGTGGTAAATAAATTCTGTTCACTCTAGTCGCCCACTCGGCAACAAATGCGGGTAATACAGCATTATCTAATATGCATAATAAGTAATGGAAACTAGGCCTCCGCCTGTCAGGTTTGTAAAAGCTTTGACCACGAGTCTAAGCATTGGAAATATAAATTAGCACTTAGAATACGTCAATCAATGAAAGATTTATCGAATCGGCTTTAATCTACGTAATCAAACAATATTTCTATCTTCTATAATAATATTTTTAACCCCCGACGCAAAAACAGGGATGTTATAAGTTTGACCACTATGTGTGTCTGTCTGTGACACCGTAGCTCTTAAACGGGTGAACCTATTTAAATGCGGATTTTTCTTTTATTTGAAGGCAGGTTTTCTAGCGATGGTTCTTAGACATGTTTTATCAATATCGGTTCAGCCGTTTGAAGATTATCAGCTCTTTTCTAGTTGATGAATGGATGTGAGCGTCTTCCATAGGTCTGATCGATTTAAAATGTGGTATTCTGTTACTTCAATGATATTAGGAGAACATAGTAACCTTGAACTGATGCTACAGCATCACCTGGAATTTGCAGGATACCCAACTCTCTTACCAACTTACAGCACAGGTATCGTGTTTGGGCTCATTGGAATGGTCTCAATGAATAGGTTATAGATAGATGATGAACAGGGTCTGGTGATGGAGTTGGAAAGAAAAATTAAGAAATGTTTGTGTCCGGGGTTTTTTAAATTTTAATATAATTTCACTTGTAGAGGTAAAATTTGTTTGTTTGTAAGTTTGTATGTCGGGGTTATCTCCGAAACTAACAGTCTGATTTGAAAAATTATTTTTGTATTGGATAGCCCAATTCTAGAGGAAGGTTACAGGCTATGTCACATCACGCTACGACCCTTAGGAGCCAAGACAAAAAGTCAAAAAGTACGCTAAGAAGTAATAGCGGGTGCGGGTGAAGGGATGCGACGCGGTGGGTCGGGGGCCGAAATTTGACGCGGTCGAAGCCGCGGGTAGAAGCTAGTAATTACATATGCACTCAAAGTCAATCAACTTATATTAATATTAATTAATACGCCGTGTGCCCGTCGAGAATTTATATCGGCAAAAATTACAAACTCCCATACATGCTTTTATCACTTTTTCGCAGCTTCGTTATAAAGGGAAGTCTACCCAAAATTCAATGCTTTCAGACCCAGCGGATTAGAGCGTTGTCTGTCATTAAATGAATGAACCCAAGACACGCACCTCTGACTTTTCGGATTCATGTGATTGTGCGTATTGTATAATTATCACTTGCTGCAAAAACGGTGAAGGAAAACATCGTGAGGAAACGGCATGCCTGAGAGATATTTCTCGACGACATGTGAAGTCAAGTCAGAGACCTATGGGCGGCATTAAAACTCTGACACCAGTACCCTAATTGCGTAATACACGATCAATCAGAATCTGAATCGTTTTGAAACAGATTGCTCCATAAATTCGAAAAAAAATCTGCTCAACAACGTAAATAACGCAATGAATGTTGTTGAACTATGAAAACGAAACAGATTAGTCGTAATTGTTTACAAAAATATGTTACTTAATTAGATAGCTGCTCAAACTCAAAGCATTTATTTCAAATAAACCAATTAAGAGGCTTACAACAGCTAAAGCGCGGTCGCTGTCGGACTGCATAGAAATGAAAGAGAAGCGCGATGACACGACGCAGGTAATTTATTGCAAAATATGAAGCAGTTAGCGATTTACAAAAAATCTATTGATTGGACTGGAAAATTGAAACACTATTATGCTAATATGTAGCTTGTAGAATAATCTGACAAAAAATCAGAATGATTGCATGTAAATTAATATGATTTTTAATCGTTAAAAGAAATTTTTAGAGGTATCTTCATGATTTTTTTCTATCGTATCAAATTAGTTGTATTATGTTTTCAACACACTATCATACTAGCATATATCCTGAAGAATATCATATATTTTTCTGATTTTTATACTTTTACGCATTATAAAACTTGCGTTTAGGCACTGTTTAGGTCCTGTAGTCCCCTTATAGTACTTTTGAATTGTCAAGGGGACGATCAGTCAGAAATATGAAGCTAGTTGCCCATTCCAACGCGTAGTAGGTTCCTATGGAGAAGAACGGGCAAGAAACTCCACGGACACTCTTCTAAATCAGAATATTGTTACAAAATATTGATTGCATCATTCATGTTGTAATTATACATGTGAGAACAATGTCGAGAGACGTGCACGTTAAAAGCGTCCGTAATAAAACAATAAAAACAAAAACAATTCAAAAATTAAAATAAATTCAAATAAGCCGTAGCAGGTAAGAGATGACCAGATTGACCAGTCTCCACTGACGGCGCCCGTTCACGAACATGACGCATGTACAGCACCATTTTGAAGGGAAATTAATGATCCAACACACACGCCACCACCAGCGAGACATTTGAGTGAGCGTGACATACTCTCAGCCGCAAGGGCACATTGAAGTCAATGAAAGACGTACCCCGACGTCACATGTGCTATGCTTAGTCACTGACTACATGAGAAGAAGAAGAATTAATTGAAAGTCTCGATCTACCCAAACCCAAATGTCCTTTCTTTGGTATTGTTCGTCCAGTCGTTGAGCTCCTTAAGTTCTGAGTTGAGCTGCACGGTCACTGACAAATGCGTGCACTGACTGGACAGGTCCACTCAATCTGTGTGGTTCTTTCCTCAAAAGACCATTTTTAGACATCAATCTACATGATCTTCACATGATCTGACCAAGATTATGTCTGGACTTTAAAAGAGACTGTGACCTCTGAGTTTGTTTCGACCTTTCTTCTCGGAGTAGTCAGATAGGAAACACCGTCTTCTAGTTTAAAAATAATATGTTTGACGTGTAAAAGTGTTTTGTACAACCTACTTACAGAAATAAAAATCATTTATCATTTACGTAATCAAACAATATCTTTAAATCTCTAATTACACATGCACTTGTAGTCAATCAACTTATAAGTAATATTAATGTTCTGTACATATTTCTTCAATGTATTACATGTGCAGAACGAATCGCTCATTGGTGGGGTCCAATTAAAATACTGCAAGACTGATTAGGAGACAGATTATGTTTGCTTTCTCTAGAACACCTACATTCTTTCGGTTACTGCGGTACGTAGGAATACCAATGTGTCGCGGGTTATGAAATGGGACTGTCACATGTAAAAATATACAGGCTGGCAGGGACATCGACGCGAATACTGATACCGTGGATTCAATACATGATTCTGAAACCCCCTGTGTTGAAAATTTACGTAGGTTATTTTTTTTTTAAACTGCTGTTTCATAGAAAATACTTACGCGGTCAAAATGTATGGAACAGCAATTTTTTTTTTTTAATAACCGAATAAAAATTTGATGTCCCTGACACCCTTTATATAGGTACTAGCAATACTCAAAAGCCCTCACCATGTGAACTATCCTATTGACATTGTGGATTATTAAACGTTCATAAGGTTCATATCTCCGAATAAAAGTGGTAGTAGGTACTATTAAAGAATACTACTACTTGTAAATACTATTAGGGAGAGCTTAATATTTAAAAAAAATCATAATTTTTTTCCGAAGAAATTCACCTGTCTATTTCGCCAAGTATTTACATATTTTTGCACTTGACTGGACAAACATTTTCACGTACTATAGCTTACATAGGTACCAATCCAGTCGGCATGGAAGGGTTTAGGTTGCGTAATAACAACCTGTCGTGCTCCCACGCAGTTTCATAACTCACCTTTCAACTATTAGCAATTCTATGAGGCACCTACGGGCCCTAAATGAACAGATGTCTTAATAGCCGATAAATGCTGAAGTCCTTGTATTGTAGGTTGTAGACATACACCGGAATCTTGACGGTTGCTTGCGAAATCCGCTTGGGCTTGAAATAAACTTAGATTGTCGCAGCCTCGCCGTGCCTCACGAGTCGGGGGCGTCCGTGGTTTACGATATTATCAAAGGCGAATGCGAGCTTAGTTTGTTTTGTGAATTGAGAAGGCTTTTTGTTTATATAAAACCATGGATATATCCAATTAGTAACCGGATAGTATAATGGTAGCTAAGATGCTCACGGAGTCACGCAATCACCACATAACCTCGTCATTATTTTGATATCTAATACCGACAAAGATCTTTACCATAATATTGTAAGCCATAGATCCTAATAGATCGAATAACTACACTGAAAAATACTAAAGAAAAGTATATGAAGCACTGAAAACTAAGAGAGAAAAATATCCTATGCATACGATTTTAAGCATTGGTGGGAAAACTATAGAACAATCAGTAAATCTTTAAGTTATCTACACAAGCACAACCATTAAGGAAATCGCCAATACACAAATAGAAAAATCCGCAGCCCTCGGTCGATAACCCAGGCGTCGCGGCTAGGCAATCAATTCCTGCAACCAGCAGGTGCCAGGCCCCCAGCTGATTACCTCCACACACGGCCCTACATCATCCGTTAACAGGACTCCCATATTTATGGTCAGCTTATCTGGACGCCATTAATTTATTGCATCGAATCGCCTGTTTCTATGAAGCGGCTATTAATTTACGATGGCTAACGAGATTTCTAATAACATGTAAATGCGAGGAAGAGATTTTATTTTTATTTACAGTAAACAGGAAATATTTTATTTTATTAGTTGAAATTCGCAATTACGCAATCTACGATGGTATAATTTTTATCATATTACAACGACGGATGTTGACATCGTAAAATTCAAAAGATTCTAAATTCAAAAGTCATTTATTCAAACTAGACTGAGAATCAGCATTTTTCGAACGTCAAAATTACATAAGACAGTCCCCCAAAACGCCCACCCTTCACCACCTTCTTCCTTGTGCGTTAGCTGGGAAGAAGTGGCGCAACAAACTTCCCAGTGTAAGGACAGGCCTGCCGGATTTTTCAATTCATAGTCAGAATATTTATAACAACAGTAGGTAAGTTTTTATGTATATCCCCTCAAAATATTCATTGCCATTATCACAATTAACATACGATTGTTTGATAAGTGATATAAAAAACACATGTTATCATGCCACTGCGTTATCACATAATCTTTTATTTCGCGAAATTTTAGCACAACAAACACTAGTGAGTCAGCCTCTCGTAAATGTTACGATCGTATTTTCCTTGGCGAGTACCGGTTCAAGAAGAAAGAACTAAAGTTCTCGTGATTATGAATCACGGTTGAGGTACAAAATATGAAAGTACAGACAGAAGGCCTTGTTCTTACAACAAACCACTACCACGTGACCACTTGTTCGTATTTCTATTTAAAATGCCCATTTTCCCATGTTTTGCATAGAAAATCACACACCAAGCACATCAGACCTAGGCTATCAATGCTGTTCAGTCCATCGAAGTGTATGTTATAAAAGAAATGAAATTCACACGACTTTTTTTCCATACGACTGTCACTTATTTATAAGATCACGCTATCAGCTGTGATTGATTTATCAATTAGGGATATTAATTATCAACCTAAATATTTAGTCTTTTCATAAAGCTGATGCTATAAGCTGGTTAGTTGACAAGCCATTGAGGAACGGGCAAATAGGTCTACCGGAATAGCAATGGGGAAGAAAACTGTCAAATTAGTTCCGCGTAATGGCGCTAAGTGTTTTGTCTTGTCGCCGATTGGCTGCTTTTCATAAAAGATGACTTTGACAAACCAAGTGCCAACACTCAGCGATCACTTGCGGCGAACCTTCCAGTAAACAATAGCATTACATTGCAGTGAATTTTCTGCATCTACCTTCATAACGACACATGGATCACATCAGGTGATTATGACTTAGAGTGAACGGTCAAGTGCTAGTGTATCACGTCGTGACCTTTGATTCAATGTCACATTCTAGATAGCATTAATTCCTTTGTGATTCGTAATGAGAATCAATTAGCTCCAGTAGTTCTTGTTCGTCAGAGCATTAGCTTTTATTTTAACCTTTATGAGGATAAGAGAAAGTTGGATTAAGACATTGATTAAATAATATACTTAATTGGTTACGACATTTTGCTCGGTACGTCTATTCTATACGCAATGAAATAATGAATTACTTCGTGGTTATTTGTCAGTCATTGGCACATCAACAAAATATGACCATATTAGATACATAATGTAGGTAGGTACAGACATACCGATCATTCCTCCTTTAAATCATTTTCCTTAACGTTTTTCCTGTGCTAATTAAGTGTCATACTAAAGCAACAGTGCATATAGGTCTATTTGTAAACATACATACATGTAGGTACTGTTGCTTCAGTATAGTTCCTCATAGATACTGTACATACCAGGGCGTATATATGACATATCGCTCTTTAGAAAGGGATTGTCAAATACGTATAATGAACATAGCTTCACGCTTATATTCCCTAAAGGGTTTTGCAGAGGTGTAGGTACCTATAGTACACATAAAGGAGACGGGAATTTCTGGGCCTGATTGTAATAAGTTGACGTATGGTTCAAAAAAAAGGTTATATTTTTCTATTACAAAATGTGAAATATCAGCCCATTTTACAATCTGGAAATTGAGAAATCCAAAAATTAAGTTATGGCTACGAACAAAATGGAATATCGATTAAATTATAATCGACTATCGTGACCGAGTTCATACTATTTAAAAGATGCTTTTACGAGTACCAGATGATTAATTCAAATACATTAATTATTAGAATTAACGTATTAAACAGTTTTAACAAATTAAATATCTATAAAGATAAATGTTAAAATCGATTCACGTTTGCTAATCGATTATTGTATTTTTAGTCTGTGGTGACATGTCAGTCAGTCACTCGTTTCGTATCGTTTAGTGCGTGTGCGTTTTGAGTGTTTCCTCCCATAGTTTTATTGATATTTTCTTCGACCCTGCTTTCTTTCTACGGACTTCTTCTTGTACGACCCTTGCTGCCATACCGGACACGGAGAGCCTCGCTTTTATGTTGGACTTGGACTTGTTTTTTTGGATTCTACGACCAGCCTACCGATTGGATATTATCATAATGGATCGTTGTGTAAATATACAGTGCCGCTAGCGGCACTGTATACACCTTCTATAATTGTAAAAGTATCCTATCTTTAAAAAAAACAACTACATACCTATCGCACAATGAGGTTATACATCGCACTTCAAAAATCTGCTGTTTTGTTACGTAACCTCACTTTAACAAATTTCTTTTAACTCGGCTCTCAGATTGCTAAAATCCGCAAAATTTTCAGTGATGGTTTGATAATATAGTAGCTATTAATTGACACCAATTTCATCTCTTTACATCCAGGCCCAAGATTGTATGAAAGCGTATCCGTCTCCTTTCGTCATATCTATATAAATAAAACAAAGACGCGTTTGTTACAACACTCGAGATCTGCTGGACCAATTTTCATGGTTTTTGATTCGTTGGATTTGTCTCCGCCCCGAATAGCAGAATACTTCTTAAAAACAATGAAAACTCGAGTAGGGTAGGGTAGGGTAGGTAGGTAGGGTAGGTAGGTAGGGTAGGTAGGGTAGGTGGGTTGGTGCGCCGTAGATAAGTACTTAGTGCTACTCGTGCGAAGCCGGGGCGGGCAGCTAGTATTATGATAAATAAGACGCTTAAAAAATCCAAGACTTGCCATATTTACAGACTGATACTGTATTGATGATACTGGAGCAACAGTAAATGTATGCATACAATAATGTTTGGTTGCAGTCAACCCGTTAGTGGCACATCCGCCACCCACAGTCGGGACCTGTTACTTAACCAATGAGGCACGACAACCTGCCGGTTGTGGTAATAGCGATTGTATTTAATGTCATGTTTGTATTTGAAAGCGTACCTATTGTTTATGGAAGTTCCAGATGAGATGCAAAAGCACGTTGTATTTGCGAGATAATCTGTAGTTATCTGCACCCCAATTACGTAGCTTACTTTCTTTCACAATTCTAGGGTTTTGAAGGAAATTCCTAAACCATTACTTCGTAGGTTTGCAAAATTCGTCTGCTTCGTAGAACGTGGCTGAACTGTCAAAATGAAAGGAATAGAGATCAATTGTCATTTTACGTGTTTTATGCGGTTACCCCACTGGTAGTCTCCAGCGAAAAGATGTTGTAGACTAAAAGTAGGAGAAATATACTGCCCTGCTAAGCTGAAAGGCGCTATCTCAATCGGAGTGAGTTATGAGAAAATTCACTTTTTTAAATTGTAATTTAAGGAAATATAATAAACTTCTTAGTGGTTTTTAAAATGTTTTAAGTTAGATAGCGCTATTAGGCTTATACCATTAGATGCGAAATTGTTATAGCTATTGAATGGTATAAAAAAATTAAAAGGGCCTATCTCAGAGATAGCGCCTTTTGGCTTAGCAGGGCAGTATACTAAGTAAAAAGTACTATTGAATTCCGTGAAAAAAAAAACAGGACGATTTAAGTGTTACTACGGCACTTTGATTCCTAAATAGTACATAACCTTTAATAGCAAAACTTTTTGCTGTCAAAGTAAACGCTGAGGTGAACGACCGTTTATTGATTAACACAGTTTCTGCCAATAAATCTAGTGCTAAAGTTTTTGTCACCTTGCTTTTTTGTTTAGGTACAAACTGTTATAAGTACCTATTTAGTTTTGCGCGAACTGTGATTTACTAACAGCATTTAAATGAAGATGAATGCATTTAATTATTTACGCAGCACGATTTTACATTAATCACAATTATTTCGATTTTGAATCTGTCTAAAGCAAAATATAATATTGAATGTAACTAAAATGTATTTACTTCACCTATCGAAGTATAAACGACAATTGGCAACAAAACAAAATAAATCGTTCCAGACACACACAGATTATAACAAAGTATCAGACATTTAGCTAAAGCGGTGACTCGCTAATTTCCTTTAACGAGTACGTATAAATAAAGAATACACTGTAACACAGGCATTTCCAATTAACACTTCGTCCTCTTTGACCGACTTACGGCTCATGTTACGTACCTTGCTTTAACGGGAAGCAATACTCTTTGAATCATGGGAGGATGACTGGTTATAAATAGTAACAAAACTAAAGATAAAAGAAAACTTTTAAAGTAAGCTTTTATAGTATGTTTACCTTTATAACTGTTCATATTACATTATTCTCAAATTATGCTATGATAACAGAGTGTTAAATGTGTTAATGAAATACTAATGTAAAATATTATAGAAGAAGCAGAAGAAAAATATTCACATAATACACATGATCCCTTTGTCTTATTTGGAGCAAAAAAATCACACCATACGTAAAATATATTCAACAGACTTCAAGCCTTTAAAATGATAGGGATAAAGGTTCTTGTATCTGCAGTAGCCAACTGATTAACATCAGTTCATCGTTCGGTTAATGCACTAAAAACATGGATAGACCGTGCATTAGAAATAAACATGGAACCCGCAAAGCTATTTAATAAAACTGCCGCCAGTAAGATTATTTCTACATATTAACATAAGCTTGCAAATTGCAATACCTTGAGGGATCTTGGATTCTTAATATTATTTATCTTAGAATTCCTATCTAACCTTTAAAAGACGAATATATTTTTACATGCAGACTTATGACGCAGATTTTATGATTATTACATGACATCATCCTTATTGGGATTGTATTCAATTAAATCATCTGTATGTACTTACATTATTGACATAACATATATTATAGATTAATGATATATCTAGGTAAAATGAGCCCACGGTGAGAAGCCAAGTCTATGTCATCTAGAGACAAACAGACAAGCATTTCAAAGTTACATATACGTGAGTGCGTAAAATTTCGTTGTTTTCCTACATGTTACTTACTTTTACTTAACTTTTTGTCGTTGGTACCTGTTCTTAGTCTTTCGTCATTGAGTTATATCAAGAATGTATTTGCGTCTTAATCCTCATGTTCCTTAATACTAATTTATTTAGAGTCAAGGCTTTACGCTTTTTTCTTCGATACAATTGTATTAGCCGTCATCTCTTCAACTTCCTTGATAGCAGATCCTTCACAATTTCACACTGTTCTTTCATGTTTTCATCGATCTTTCATTCTTATAGCCACTAGCATTTAGCTGGATACTTATTCGAAATCTTCTTTGTATATAAAGACAAGGACGTCTTCAAGGAAGTCCGTTTACAAATGAGGATGACATTCAGTATTGTTTTCAACACTACGGTACATCAACGTCTCGCTCTGATTATGACACACTGTACATACATCGAATTAGGTAATACGCAAGAAAACAAACGAAGTATTAGATAACATGAATCATTAAGTAGATGACACTGGATCGGTGTCAAATGATAATGAGTAAGCGTAGTCATGAAAGTGTAAGTTGCTTGTGAATAGAAAAGACGCAGGAGTTAAATAACTATGACGTTTATTAGCTATTGTCGGCTTCGTTCATACTCATCCCTAGTAAGTAACTCGCCCGGTCCGTTGTACCCTTGTAGCTGATAGGCATATAAAAAAGCGGGCGAGTTCGAACTATGAATGAGTATGATGACCGAACTTACAATCACTTTAATATACTCTCTGGGAGGATGCTCTTCAGCATCTTACATATAAAACACAGGGATTCTTTCATATTTCGTCGAAAAATCATCACAGAAAACATTACAGGATGGGCCATTGAAAAAAAATGCTTAGTAAGCCTCATTAGAACACTCTCTAAAGTTTCACTGATATTCATGTACCATCTCATAAACTACGCCATAAATCTTCAATATTACAGAGACTTCTATAAGATAGAAAATCCTACGCACGTTAAATCTATCAAGTAAAACTTTTACGGCTTGTCCACACGACGCAATATAGTTAGCTGTTGAATGAAATATTAAAAGTTGCATCATCCAACCACTGTTTTGAATCTACGTCTTTTATTATTGCCTCAACTTACTCCATTCTACCTAAAGGCAATTCAATTACTACGTGTTAATGAATCTTGACTTGCATATTGTAAGGTAAAATGGTGTCAGTCTTATTTTCCCTAGTCGAAAAGAGATTGAATCTTTTATCAATAACCATAATGCAGTGTCTAGTCTTTATGACAGTAATTACTTCTCCACGTCCATTTTCGATGGACAGATAATACATAACTATGTTTACAACTTAGTGTAAACTTTATAGACCGTTAACATTAGTGATATGCAAACAAAGTGAAAATGTTTCAAGTAAAAGTTTCTAAAGTGATTGAAAATCTTGTTACTAATTGTCGGTCAAATAAGATGACCATTTTAATAGTAGTTCCTTGACATAACAATTTATGAAAAAGTCAGGTTTTGTTTTTATAAATCGACATATAGATATCTTATGATAATAATTGGTGATAGATCATTTTGGCAATGCAGGCCAAGCTAACACTTTACAATCCCATAAAATTCGTGTACTCTGGAGCCTAGTTCCTACGCTTCTAGTACAAATAAAACATAAAACTTTGACCATAATATGGACCCTTTGACCTGTCAGAGTCATAACTGCACTATATTATTGAGTGAAAGCGGCTTTCACGACGGAAGCGTACACAAACGGACAGACAAAAGGCACGACTCTTTTATTCACACTGACCCCGACTAGATAGGCACAATGGTACACGTATATATGTGAGAATATTGGATTATTATTGGGATTTGACATTCCATTTGGGTGAAAATATTTGAGAATATAGATAAAACCGAACTAATAATAGTAGCTAGTCAGCAAGGTTAGTTCAGACAGGTAGTTAGGGGGCTTACTACAGCCCAGGGTTTCTAAACTTAAAAATACACAAAACAAATACTGGACCCGACAACGCGAACGTAATTATATCGTGATGACATATTCCATTCTGACAATTACTACACGAGGTTGATTCCTAGATGCCAAATTATGATGCATCAAGGTATTAATAAAATACATTGCTCTTCTGCAGCACATCCCATAGTGACTAACGCATACGCATCACAAACTCACAATCCAACGTGTGTTGATAAGCCTGGCTTAGCCATACCCACATTATGCAATGACAATTATGAAATTTGGCATCTACATGCTAACCTATCATAACTGTACCATCATGATGGTAAGATTTGACTTGGTTAGCGTTGTCAAGAAGACAAGGAAATGCAAGTTGTAGTATTTTTCGATTTTAGTATCATCATTTACCGTTATCGGTTTGATGTTTGATGTTCTATCGTCTGGTAATCCAGTGTTTAATGCATCTAGCTGATACACCCGAGCTCGTTTTTATTAGACAGGGTTATAGAAGACCAGAGTTTTATGCAGATATTTGCAATAAAATTAACGGCACATAATTATGAGCAGCATTAATCCCGTTCATGTTTTAAGCACCTTGAACCCTTCCGACATGAAAGCAGAGATTTGCGTCTTACCTGCTAATTAATAGTCAGATCAAAGAGTATACGCTTATTAAAATGAAAAGCGTATGTTTTTCTTCGTGTTAATATTATAATCTGTGGTAGAATGTCAAATTACTTCTACTCGGTATTAACTACATACCTACAATATTGAATATTGGACTCAACTTGTACTAAGACTTATTTTCGTTTCAAGTAAAGATTTGTTTGTCGGACTTGGTACTCTGTACTGTATCAATGCAGTGATGAATGAATGTGAGCAGCAAAATGAAGCATTCATTACGAGACTACGTTTAGCTCCCATTCATCACATTGACATAAAAGAGCCACACATCAATAGAATTTTATCACGAGTGTTAAAACAAAATGATTTAATTACCAGTGTCCGTTCATACCTCGTGGGACATTAACGAAGTTATTGTTCAAACCATTGTAACATTTGATTAATATATCTATGTGGGTAGGTGTGTTAGCAAACAAATCGAAAATCAACAGCTATTGGCACATGACTCATTTTTACGTTCTACATTTAGTAAGCGATAAAAAAGGCAATTTGTACCACAGTCGAGCGAATATAATGAAAGGTTTTTTTGTATATTTGTGTGATTCCGGTAAAAAGAGTGTGTGAAATTATTTAGTGGCAAAGCAAATTGAATTATGTGATTTTCTGCTTTTGTATGTTTCTAACTTAAATAACAAAATAAGTATGTAAATAAACTTATAAATAGATTTCAATTCAAATAGATTTTTCCAATACCTCATAGTGGTAGCAGTGATTTGCCAGTTGAACTCGAACTGTCAAAAATAGTGATATTTATTAGCAACATTTCTTACAAACGCATTGACAGTGTCGTTAGTCTAGTAGTCTAGCGCTGCTGAGCATGAGGCCTGGGTTTTCCCATCTAGAACTTCTCAGTAGCAGCCCGTAGTCTGGATTTGTACCCGGTCGATGGCAATAGGTTCGCCCCCTATGAAATGGGACTTAAACATAACTGGCGACATGTGGGTGGACTAAAGGTACACCTCTGCCTAACCCCTCGGGAAATACAAGCGTGATGTTATAATAATCAGAAATGCTTTTACAATACAAACAATCGAGGTATTTTATTAGAATTCAGTGAAATGTAACAAAAGTAGTGTAGTTTTGTTATCAGAGCACGTACAGTTGCATTCGAGTTAGGTAGCGATGTTCCGATTAAATCGATTGCAAACTTGACAGCTACTCGTTTCAACTAATTATACGATTAATTAACATAATTATGATTTATTGCGTTGTTAACTTCATAAATACTGTCCAACTGGTCCAGTGATAAATGCTTGTGCAAATGGTTAAATATTTTTGGCAAATACGGGTATCTGTGTATTTGCATTGATATGCACACAATTTATTGGTCGCGTCTATCTCACGAAGGCAAATATTTTAGTAGGATTGATCAATGGTTTGCAAGAATTCAAGCTGCACAAAACTATGTGATGAAAATCTATAGATGTACATAGTTGTTAATAGTTCTTACTTTGACATGCATCATCGGTTTGACCAAAATGCAATGAAAACTTCAAACTGCAGGATTGGTATGGCGTATCGTAGCGGTTAACGGTGATCCGCAAAGCGGAATTCGGTTTTACCTATACCCGTATGAATGGTACATCACTAATATTAGCGAAATGGTAACATTGTTCGCTAACATAGGATTCGGTTCAACAAAGAGTAATTACGGACGACCCTAATTGACCCCGTTCACACGTACACCGTTACTGACTATTGGAATAAGCATGCGTACGCGCTTCTGGGGGCTTGCATTCGTTAGATTGTCTGTTTAAAATGCAATTATTTTCACCATTTCGTCTAGTCCTGTCTTTTGTAATATTGTATTTTTGTATGTTGCTAATGGAAATTGTGTAAATGAAGGAAGCAATAAAATGATTGATTGATACCTAAATTGGGTTTAAGTTTGTACATACCGGATCATACAACAGCCTACCTGCAACCGACAAGCCTACCTAGGTAGGTACTCATTTAATTGTATAAATACCAACTTAGTTGCAAAGTGATATATTGTAAAATTCATGGTCTCTGACAATGCCGTAATTACTTGCCATTCATAGTCTATACCATTAACCAAGTGCACTTATAGGATTTATAAATAAATAGTTCCACACACGATACATATCCATTGTCGCTTAGAACGTTGTACAATTCAAACAATAGCTTGATCGAGTACCTATTATAAACATTTAAGATATTTCAATAAAAAAATTGTCAGGCTATATTTTATGAATGATTAACGCCAAATACTGTGGTCTACGTCACAATATATATACCATGAAAAGAAGAAAAAATATTTACGCCTTATGACAGTTGTAAAATGTTAAGTAGTGACGTAGAATAGTCTATGTGCTCAAGTGTAACACAAATCAATAGGTAACGCACGGATTTTGGAACAACAATATTCGAAATAATTTAAACAATACAATACTCAAACCTACATTATTAAATGGGATATTATTGGCAAACGTACAACGTGTAGATATTATATCCTTACATGAGAAATGGAAACATGGCAAATTAAAACATAGTTACGTTTCTTTTTATAGTCAACATACATAATAATTGACATGAGACCCAGATCATTAAGTCATCAACAAATTAATATTGCATAATAGCTGATTAAATATTGCAGGCAAATTTAAATGATCAAATATGAAAAATATTACGCGCAGGATAAATAATGATGTCAAGCAACTTCAGCGCAATAACGCAATTAACCTCGATTTATCGACAATTGTAGATCAAACACTTGGAATACTTGGAAACGAGGAATTAATTTTCCTTGATCAAAATATACAATTTAAAGCAAGGAAAACAGCTCAATTAAGTATTTTGATAAAGCCAAAGAACACTAAACCGTACCTAAAATAGACTCAATAATCACACGGCAACTTGTTTGAATTTAAACAGGAATCGTAATCAAATTCAGTAAGTATGTATTTCTAAATAACTAAATCAATATGTTTTTAACTTTTATAGGACCAAAATACAGCAATCAGAAATTCCCAACACACTTGGAAAAAACCAGTCGTTTAGAAGCCCTGCATCTAGATATTTATGACGACATGGAGCAGGCGCGCGCGCTTGAATCATGGGCGTGGCAACATCGGTGTGCCGAGCCATTTCTCCGAGCTATCCACACATATTAACGACATTTTAATAGCACAGCTATCGCACCAATTACTCCACACGGCAAAAACAAACACTGTTGATTGATTATGTTCTAACAGGTTACTTTGATCAGCGGATAGTAATCAGAGAATATCAGCGGTCTTACTAATTGACCTTTGATTTGAATCAACAGTTTTTCCTTTTGTTAAGATCAAATTCACAGAACAGTACCTAAGTAAATAAAACTATTTAGTAAGTAACGAAGCTTCGATCATTGTGTCCGATTTTGACCAGCTTGTTTACAGTGAACCATTTATTATTCAAACTTAATAGTTTCCTCTTGTGTCCTATTAAATGTTTGAATTAGATAATAAATCTCGTCTTGATATAGAAAAACAGTTTCAATACTTAATACTCAATTATTTATTGCATTCCATATGTATTACATAGATGGTATAACAAAGTAAAAACAACCAATATGGAACCTGTCGGGCTCAGCAAAATTAGGAGAGAGGAAGAGGGCATGTTTCAATTCAAGCAATTCAATATGATTATAAATATTATTAGATGTGTTTAATTGGGTGAATATATATATTATTAGATTTGTGCACATAGGTATAGTATATTAGTTATTTTTATTGTATGTAATAATGTAGGTAATTATTATGAAATTCTTCTTTCTTTCGTAATTAACTTCCAACAGCTGAATATCCATAACGTTACTCTCGAGTAACGAACTCGACAAAAAGTAAAATAAGAACGAAACCCTTCATAGAGTTGGCTGCACCTATCAATCAACGATCTGGAAATAGTCTGCCCGGAAGCGAACCCCGGCCTAGCAGTTAATTGCCGTGACAATAACACCAGAGCTCATTATCCTAAATTTGGACCACACCTATCCACCAATGGACGCCACTCGAGATGACTAAGACGATTTAGGATGATACTTGAGGTTTCGAGTGGAGAGTTTAAATGTAGAAATTATCTTAATTATTGAGGATCTAAAAATGGAATAATATAAACATAGAAATAGGTTTCGACACGTTTCGTTTGTAACTACATATTTACAAAGCAATACCTGTCGACAATATTTCGTTAACTTGCACGAATCGAATATCGAGAAAATAGAACATGACAAAGTCAACATACACGAGATGGAAAGGAAAAGGATCTGACAGCTATTTGACAATGTTACTCACGTCTGGAACGAGAGAAAGCATTGAGGATGTAATACAACGTACGAAACTGAAAGGGTCTCAGAACAAGGACAATGTATTTGACAACGTTCGCACGTCGCGTTCGTATCTCGATGCCATCGTGTCAAACCACATGACATGGCAAACAAAACCGAAGTAAAAACTAAGAAATCGGGTGTCAATTTCAAACTAAATGACATCTTAGTTAAACCAATATTGGCTGTAAGAACATGATAAAACAAAGACAGTAAATAGCAAATACTAATCTGACAAATTAATAGAGCCAATGATGACAGATTAACAATGTAGAACGAATCTCTTAGTTATACCAATCGATGTGAATTTATTAGACAAGAAGATGAATTTAAAAGACAGCTAGTGGTGGGGCACGTGAAGGTTAATAAATACAATCGGTCTGCAAATCGCAGACGACGACGACGTGACTAAGTCTGCTACGTGGACTATTACTGGTAACGAAGAGATTCAACCGAAACCAACAAAATATTACTGTTATTATGATAAATTGTGGTATAAACCCAAATAAAGAATTTACAAACTTGGTTATTGGAGGAAATGTCCAATACCGAACGTGATTAATGTTTGGCTCGGAAATCACATGAAGTAGTATTATATTACAATAAGTTATAAAAAATTAATAGACAATAATAATTTAATTTCTTAACTTTTTTGTTTTTGTTGTTACCTATTTACGTTAGTAAATTTTAATTTATTTTAGGTTTAGTTTAGTATATTCAATTGCAAGGCAACAAGATATTGTTATCAATGCTATGTACGCCGTACATAATTGTTATGTAAATTGGTAAGATTATTTCTAGCACAAGTTTAATGTATGTGATGTGGCTGTGCTTTTTAAAAATAAATAAATGAGTAGGCGGACCTCGACAACGTGACAGATAACACTCAGAGTAATCAGTCTCAATCCATTAAACAAACAATAACTATTAAAGTAGAAAACGTTGGATATGATGAGCTTCAATTGGTAATAAATCGTGCAAAAGCACTAGTTGTGTACAATGTAAACACAAGCGTAAATAAAGATAAAGAGAATATTCAACCAACCGTAAAAATACACAATAAACAATAAAAGATAATAGTTGTAAATGAACCAAACAGCGATAATTTAAGATTCAAAATGGTATCCAATTATTCTAAACCGGAATGATGATGGATTTTGTACTTGAGTGTAATGCTAATAAAGTCCAAAGTTAATTAGGCTTATAAAGAGGAGGAAAAGCGGGGTCACGCTCAAGAGAATACGACATAATGCTGACCAACGATTGTTGGTAAGTACCAATGGTAACAGGTAACCTTTCAGCAATGCAAAAAATATAACTCGGCAAGACCACTTGACCCAAAGCAGTTATACATTTTAGGCTAAAAACAAATACCTTTCCCGTAAGTGTATTAAACCTATGCCATATTCAAACAAGCTTAACACACGATTCGTGTATAGCAGTAACGTGCAAGTTTAGAGATTTAACAACGGATTACCAGTCAGTCGTCCACGAACATTCAACTGGCATTATCTCAAACCAAACGCTACATAAAGTACTAGACACACAAAAAGCCGATAAAACTGACATCAAACATTTCGCCCATTTGGGTCAAAGGAGAAGTGATGAGTGCAAATAGTGTATGCAATGTACGGGAAATTTGCTTTCTTCACACTTGTGAACACTTCCAGGAATACAAAAGAAGGTGAAACTTGATGATAACAGAGACGCATCTGACCGCTTTCCGTCAGACGTTGTGTCTCCGCTGTACGCGACTGCGTGCGCTGAATGACAATCAATTTAAGTTTATATTGATATTTTAACACCCAATTGATGCGCCGCGTCAATTCAATCGATTTTTTGTTCATTTAAACTATTCACAGAAATTTATACGTTTAACCAGTGTAATAGAAAGTTATGCGCCTTGTTTGTTGGTTCAGTCTCACCAAAAATATTTGTAATGAAAATCTAGATAAATAATTTATCAAAACAATATAAAAATTCTTGCATATTTTAGTCAAAATCGTTTTGGCAATAAAACTATAACGTTAACATCTAAAAATAAAATTATCCAAAGCAGATTTCGAATTTATTAATGAACTTTCATCGTTTGACATTAAGCCGGTTGCACCTAATAACGACCAGTAGCACGAGATCAGTTTCGTATTAACAATGCCAGTTCCTGATGCATAATTCACGTCGATTGTGAAAGTTCTTGATCTTGTTCGAGGTCGGGTTCGAGTGTTTAGATTATAAAACAATGACACTGACAAAAACAATACAGCCATGACAAATTTGATACCAGATACTAAAGGACTCGCTTTAGCTAAGGTAAGTTTCAATTCAAGCAAAAATTGGCACAAGTGAAAGTTGTAAAAGGTCACCTGTCAAGTTGCCAATAATATATCTGTTGTAAACAATATATATGGTAGTAGTGTTTCGATAGGCTTAAAGACATTGAGTCATAAACAAAGCAAAACAGTCGATTACGTTTATTGCATGGCAATTAATCAAAGCAGTTATTGCAGTATTTACAAAACATGACAGATCGATATGAGCTGAACACGTGGACGATTATTCGTTTTCTAGATCACTTTCAGTTTAATAATCGTCACAATCGATTTGTTTTTACAAATTTAATTTCAGTGATTGGGTTGGACGACCGCGCAGTGCCGTCAGTTCCGGGCGGCAAGAGGGTAACGCACCCCTCAAGTTCACAGTCAACCCCGGGAATAATGGGACGGGAGTCGGGACGCGACGGAGACCGCCCAAGGGTGCACTGCAGTCACACACACAACACAACAAAACGTCGAAAGGGACAGAAAATTGCGCAAAACTTCGGGCCAATGTTGCCTATAGATAGTGGTTTACTTATCAATCAATTAAATCGCAGCTATTGCTGGTATCTGTTGATAAGGTAATGGCAAGCGTCTAATTCGACAATAAGAAACTAACTTGGTGTAAATATTTGCATTCCACAAAATTTTGATGTCCAAACCCGAAATCAATTTGCCTGTGGCTGTATCCCATAACGAATTTACCTATAGCTAATACAAAAATTTAGATAATCGTTGCTAATCTGTGCTTGGAACGGATACTCGCTAATCAACCAATAAATTCTAACATTATAATGCCGAGAACACTGAGAAACTGATAAGGAATATGCTAGACATGTGTAGATGAAACGCGATTGTTGAATATATACAGTAAACAATAGTACGTAGTCGTAAATGGAACTGACAAAGTAAATATCCAACGTACTCACTCAGGTTGAACAATGATGTGGAAGATGCAGCAAAACCACCTGATATTAAAGTCAGTCGAGGAAATCCATTCTCACGGACACATCACTTGTAAGACGAACTCTTGCGGTGTCACAGTCTCTTATTTTTCTCAATGAGATCACTAAGTTAAACGTCTCTAATAATAAAAATTAACATTAATATTGCAGGTTATTATTGCACGGAAGTATTGCTGAGCTCTATCGCAGGAGGTCGCAGGACCGTTTTCGGGATATCGATCTGATTTCGGGGCGCTGCAGTTGCCACTGTTTCCCTTGCTTGGATTTAGTTAAAGCTCACTGTTTAATGTGTTCGTGGGCTAGTGCTTTAGTATAGTTTGTGCTATTATGTTTGTTTATGTGGTACGTAGAGGTCGCGATCAGCTGTTGCTTGCGGGGCAGCGCCGGGCGCAGTGAGCGTGCGTGCGAGAGTGCCGCGCGCGACTGACTGCGAGGCTCGAGCTCGGGCTTGCCGCGGCCACCGCTGTTGGTGCCGGTGCGGTGTAGGCGCCCCGCGGCATCTTAACGGCCCGTTACCTACACATGGACTTACTACGAAGATATGTAAACAAACAACACGCCTTATGTGGTCGTACAAACGTTACAGAAAGATTTTTCGTCTTTCGGAGATCTTTTGATTTTTTATGAAGTCTTTACTTACGTTTATGGCTATAGTGTTCTTTGATTAAAAATATTTTTTTGTTAAACGTCAATTTGACGTTTATTATTATCATTTACACTTATTGCATTTATAACTTTAATACAAGTTACGGCACATATTATGTATTTATTTAATTAGTGTTAATTATCAGCGTCTCCATAAATATTTTATTAGAAAAATATATGTACTTAGTAATAAAAACATAAATTATTGTACAACCTAAATTAAACTGTTTAAGCCAGATCCAAAACGAAATACCGGACAACGTACAGTTACAGAACAAGGTGGTTTAGGGAACAATGCTAACAATGCCCAAATCTCACGAGCTACCGTTGAGTAAGACGCAATCCGTTGTGTCACTACAATTGCGTAGTCAGAGACCACATTCAAGCAATGTTGATTAAAAAAAAACCAGAACTGTTTGTGATAGCAACGACACTAACAGCAAACTACATTAACACAATCGGGTAGGTAAATTCGACGCATGGAATGCCAAATTAAGGCATGTAACCAAACAATCGTAAGTAATGAAAACAAGTGGGGTTGCATCCTCTGACATAATATTAGCTATAAACAATAGCGCCTTATTGTAATGAATAAACAATGAAGACCTCGCCAGAAAGGCTATGTAATGTCGTATGGCATTTTGTTGTGGGGAAATGCGGCCGACTTTCAGGCTATATTTGTGCTGCAGAAACGTGCCATTCGAGCAATTTATAACCTAAGTTGTAGGCATTCACTGAGGGATAAATTTAAGGAAATAAACATAATGACGGTCGCGTCTCAATATGTATATGAGAACCTGATTCATGTAAAAAAGAATATAAATCTATATTCTAAACACAGCGACATTCATAGCTTAAATACTAGAAACAAAGATTTATTTCTTGTGCCGAGGACTAGGCTCCAAAAAATTAGTAATTCATTTAAGTGCCAAAGTATACGTTTTTACAACAAACTCCCAAGCCATGTCAAAGAACTGAGCCTCAATAAATTTAAATCATTTATTAAACAGAAACTATGTCAAAAAGGTTTCTATAAAGTTAAAGATTACTTAGACGACAAAAAGGCTTGGGACTAATTAAGCTACTCCAATGTACCCCAAGCAACAAACAAGTGTTTTTAGAATCAAAGACTACATGATACTATATGAGCTCATATAATTGTTTGGATTATTTTATTTGACTGTAAGTCAATTTATTTTAAATTTTGTTTTCATTTATTGTTGACATAATCTACTCATTAAAATGTTTTTATTTTATGAGTTGATTGCAATTTGTGCTTATGTAAATTATTTTTGCATTAAAGCATTATTATATAGAATCAAGTTTTTCTAACTGAAACGACAGCTGTGCTGCTGGGGAGTTTGTTGCGCCACTTCTTCTTCCCAGCTTAAGCACTAGGAAGTGGTGAAGGGTGGGCGTTTTTGGGGGACTGTCTTATGTAATTTTGACGTTTGAAAAGTGCTGATTCTCAGCCTAGTTTGAATAAATGACTTTTGAATTTTGAATTTTGAATTTTGAATTTTTTTTTTGAATTTTATCGATGTAGGGATAGCTGGTAGAATACAATGGCTAAGAGCAAACATGCGTAGATGAAGAAAATTCTGTGCCTATAGAAGACATAGCCGACATAGTTGAAGCCAATAGATGATATGAAATTCTGGTAAGGATATACAATGCACTTGTTTTGAAATGATGTATAAGTTTCACAAATTTTAAAGATAACTAAAATATTAATAACGTTTCGGTCATATAGATCTCTGTATAACGTAAACACGTTTTTCGATTACCATTGATAATATACAAGTAACGTTTTACATTTCTGAATTGAGTCTATCAGATACCTCCCATTCAATAGTTGCGAGCTTCACTGCTATTTCGTCTCTTTCTTCCTGTTATAGGAATGTGTTATTATTGTATAAGATGTGTATTGTGCGCGTAGCATCTGCCGGAGCGTGTCTATTCACCGGCTGACCTTTACCCGTCGTCGTCTTGTACACGTGCGCTTGCAAAACATGGCACTTTAAATACCACGACGCTTCGACATTTACAGCTATTGGAAATGTCTTTACCCTGATTGGGCCGAGGATCGTTCGTTACTAGGTTCCTCTGGTTTCTCTTTAACCTTTATTTTGCATCACGAGTGGCGTTTGAAAATATGAGACAGTTTGATTTCTATTTGCAGTGCGTTACCACATGTTTCGAAATAGACGTGCGTAATTTATCCCAAATTAGAAGTAATGAGTTTGCCCCCCCCAGTATAGTATCAAATATTGAACGCTAGAAAAAGCAGTTTCGGGCGGGACTAGTCATAAACACAACTCTTATCTCCATAAATAGTATATCGGTTTAGAAAAAAACGGGTCGTGACTTATAGTGACGGAAACGTGGGAAAAATGCGTGAGTTCGACCCAGAAGAACGAGACGGGCATCACGATCCAGTTTTTATCGATGTTCCGGAATCAATGACTCTCGAAGATACACTGACTGCAGTGAACATTCAAAATGGTACACTTTTATAAAGTCGTTTAGAATGCCGGATAATTTCGAAACTTTTACGATATTCCCACGATAGCAGAAGGAAATAACTCGTTCTAACTTACTTGACATGCTTGAAGGAATTGAAGGAACATACCTGAAACAATAATTACATAAATCAATACACAGAGTCATTAAAGTCCTGATTTGAAAATCAAAGCGTATATCGTGCGGGTATCCCATCAACCGTGACTACTATCTTGTACATTAACCTACATCCAAAATATACGAGTAGTATAGTATTGCGCACTACAACGTAAGAAACGAGTGCGGACTGGATCGCCATTAAAGTTTCACACAATTCTGTTGAAATCGAAAGTGTTGTTTCTAATTATGACATTTACGACACTTATGATGCGAAAAATAAAAATCACGCTTAGTTACTCGTTAGTATTATCGATTATGACGTAACGTTAGATACGGTTGAATGACGGTTGCTTGTTGGTTTTGACGCATCGATTGCGGTGGACGGAAGTGCAAAAAGCTAAAAAGCAACTGATATAGTTTCGTCATTTGGTGAAAAAGCTCCGTTGTTTAAGTCAAAGATTAAGTTGTAAAATTCATCTGTAGGAAAGTGGTATAACTGTAACTTAACTAAAGCAGTCTAGACGAGAAAATGAGCTTTCCTCACATGCGAGATGTCTGCGGTACAACTGCGGATACAAATGAAGTCGAGTGTTTCCCGAACGTGATTTTGGAGGCAAACTAAACAGGATGCATGGAACGAGTGTCGTGGATGCCGTTGTATTTTCAATAAGGTTAGTCTAGACTTGGTCTAGACTCTAGGGTGAGCTTTGGATTTTGAGTTTATGACCGCGTCGGAATCGATAGATATGTCTGGGGGAGTGAACCCTAAAAACGGGTTTATCCCTTCTGGAGTTTTTAGTAGTGAGTAGGGGATAATTAGACTCGTGATGGTCGAAATGTCTGGCTAGACTAGACAGGAGTGCTGTCTAACCCTCTTTTGCCGCAGTGGTATAAAACATGCATCAGGTGCAGTCTGGCGCTACCGCGTTACGTCAAAATTGCAAAAGCTAATACACTAACTGTACTACTGCCATAGTACTATTATAAATTCAGTTTGTACCGGGTTATGTTTCCTGGTTAGATACGCGAAATGATTTTGTAATATTTCAATGACATTATGCGCTTAGGAATAACATATTTGTGTTATATTGGGATGTAGCCATAACTTCTTTGAAATTAATATTATTTTAGTTAATTTATAATAAATCTTTGATGTCGTAGAGCCCACGGATATTATTACTATAGGAAAACTTATAGCAACGGCTGGATTATGTCATTTATTTCCTGCAAATAATTATGGTCATAACGGAAGAGACCGACGCAACAAGTAGGTACCAAGTTATCGTATATGGCAATGTCTGACAAGTGGTAGCACTATATTACCTATGTGCTTTTTAAATAAATTGAAACAAACACAATTACTCACATTATTTTGTCTTTGTAAACAGTCGTTGTTGTTGTTGAAAAAGTGGTGGTAAAAGCCACTGAACTGACAATCGGTTTCATTGAAAGTTTTCAACTTTGAACTAGAGGCTTTGTGCAAGCCGGTTAGTGGAATATCGACTCGCATTTGTCTTAGTTCAAGACCATTGAACTATAGCACTGAAAGATTAATCGCCTTGACGTGCTTTTTTGGCCTAAATATATTATGCACTTTGAGCAGATAAGTACATAAGGAAATTATATCTGCTTTTGTTGCTTGTGAGTACCCTTTCCAAATGTGAAAATGAGCGATGTCCTTTGTATATCTCAATAATCGTTAAATTTTTCCGTGATCTCTCTTGTTCGAACAAACCATTCGTTCTTGCCACTCGTTTCTAATAATACCTGAATGTTAGAACGTTAACCATAGCTCATCTAACCAACTATATTCTATGATGTCATCACAGTATCATAAAAAATCCTATACTGACGAAAAAACATAGCAGTACATAATATGTGAATTATCTGCGATAAAGCCGGTGACTCACGGTCAGTATGTGTTAATTTTAAGCTTCTGCCCAGACTGACAATAATAAAACCTTTCCCTTTACTCTTGCTAAATGATATTTCCGTTGGAGATCACACCCACTTATGAGTTTATACACCGAGAAACGAGTTTGAAGACTACATCTTCTGTAGATGTGACCATAGACTCAAATAATAAAGTTTCTATTTAATTTTTTTGTTGACTAGTACATAATGTTGCCAGTCCCAAAAAAGGAAATAGAAAAAGTGATTATTTTAATTTGCATTAAGAAAGTATACACGAAATTGATTAGATTTTACTTCTTACCGTTTTTATAGCTTTTAATAAGTAGTCAAGAGCTTTCGAAATAAAATCAAAGTGATTTTATTATTTTTTATATCTCAAAAGCGGCAGGTTATAAAATTTAGATTTATGTTAAATCTAGAAAGCACCTACGAATTGGCTTCTTTACTGATACAAATGTGAGAATAGCAATTCAAATTGACAGTTGCAATTAAGATGTTAAAGCTATTTTATTTTATTATTATTTGTAGCTTTCGCCTTTTTGGGTGAATGAACAAAATGACAAAGGGCGGACCGCAAAAATCGTAGCAATTTCTCTTTGACGGTATAATCCGATAACGTTTTTTACAATAGTGTTTTTTCGACTTTCATGTGTCTTATTTACTTTGTTTTCGTACAGGCAAAACTTGTAAAAGATTTAAAAAATCGTTTAATTTTAAGCGAGGGTGGTGGCAGTATGCGCATGCGCTGTTCGGAGCTGGGTTTATGTGCCACTCGTGCGCACCAGTCGACCGTCACGCCCATTGTGCGGTGCTATTGTGTAATGAATAATTGCATGTAGTGTACGTGCGTGTACGTACTTTGTATAACTGGGTGGCAAATTGCTACTACCATTGGGTTGTCACACTTTGTAGGGAATGATGAGCCGTGAGACTCTAAGGTTTCTTTTTGGGACAGAATGATTGGAAAGTGGGTTATGGTTATGAATAGGAGAAATGGCAAAGCGATGGGTGGTAAATTAAATTTATACAATGATATTGGAATACAGTTGAAGATGAAAAAGAAGCAAGTGCAATGTAAGTACGTAGGAAATCATCAAATCAGTTCAATTCGTTGCAAACTGACCACATCGTGAAATCTCCGCTTTCAGGCAATTACTCTAATTAAACACGTAAACTTAAGACGTTAGTTTCGCAATTGTAACAAAAAATGAGGTTCTGGCACACTGAACTAGTTAGTAAGTAACAATGCCCGAATATTACAATGTAACTGATTATGACAGATTACAGAAATAACTCACATTTTTGACAAATGACGTGTTCTAACTAAAAATGGGTTGAAGTTGAAACAATTGAAGGAGCCCATTATAGGGTTGAACAAAGAAGAGAAACCTGACCAAATTCGTCTCTGGGAATGAGGAAAGGCTACCGGTTCTTGTTACGGAGAAGTTACGTATGACTCATGAAATCCATATTATCTTGAGATTATCAAGGCAGAAGGCAAGCCGCGTTAGGGTTGCCAGTCAGAATTCTAGGATTTTTTTAATGTTAGAATAATTTGAGAAGCTTTCATCAGAATATTGTAATTAAATGTATCTTTGAAGTACACCGTTGTTTTGGAGGAGCTTATTTTTACTGAAACTTTTATTAGCATCAAGCTTCTAATCACACTACAAAATAAATCAAGCGATTAAATATACAAGCGACGAACATGATGATACTTAATGTTTAAGATAAAAAATTATAAATAAGAACAGCACCATTTTGCTTACACCAGACTTCAACACCACAAAACTGCACGCCCTAACGACACAAGTTAATGTATGCGCAGGAGTGAAAGCTCGTCGCCGTGTCACCTACCGACGAGATTTTGATTGACTCCCCGCACAATATGGCCGCGATCGCCGCTAATTATTTGTGGGCTTACAAAACCAAGATTTATTATACATAGGAAGTAAATTATGGAGTTAATGGATGTACTGGCTAGTTTTGTCATTAGACTCTGATTGGAGGAAAGTGCCTAGAGGATTAGATATCGATTATAGTATTTATGGTGCTTATAAGATATCTGAGTTTCATAGGAAGAAATTGCCATGATGAAAGTCTTTAAAAGTAATAAGTAAACATTTTTTTGAAACATGGTTGCATCTGTATTTTTAAAGCTGGAGGTTCCGTTTCAACAGGCTTGCTATGGGACGACAGAGAGAAAAAATATTCCAAAATTGAGTAAGTATTAGCTGTCTTTAGTATTGTTTGCTGACTTTAATACTTAGTGAGTACCTACGTCTATGTCATGTATGTGTTGCTCTTTAAATTACCAAACAATGAAAGTGACTGTGGTCTTCATAACGACGGTAGCACCCACTTCCAACTATCGTGTGGGCGCCTAAAGAAGTGGCTGTGGGAACTTTGAAAAACCAAGAACATTTGGGATATTTTGGGCTGATTCGGGTGCATTAAAACAGCCTTCCCGACTGTCCTACTAGAATACTCGGTGCGCCCTATGTATTGAGCCCAGCTGTCTACCTTGATGACAAGGCAATATATTAAGCACGGCATGATCTGCCTATACATAGTACGAGCTGTTATCAGTGAAAGAACAAATTTTTTACCAGATCAAGATACTGAACAATAGCCCAAAAAATATCATCAAAACCTAGGCGCATCCTCTGGTACAATTCAATACAAATGAGAACCATTTATCTCCAGTTCAAACATTCGTATTTGTGCCTGCAACTGCGAAGTACCAAGAACAGTCAGTACTTCGGCAGTAACCGGTGATTTGTTGCAAAACATTGGATGCTCAGACGCAGATGCTCATTGTTCAGCCAGGAACATACTTGACCTACTTGAATTGCGTTTTATCTGTGGCACAAGATTTATGCTACACTTAAAGTTGATGCGTAGATCTATGCTTCTGTTTTTAAATTGATGATCGGTTTTACTAGTTTATCTGTTTGTTTGTTTGTGTATGATGTGGGTACTTACCTCATAGTTACGTAAGTAGATATTACAAATCATAAAATTAAACAATAAACATCGCGCTTGTATTTTGGGCGTAGGTGTATAGTAAACCTACATTTCGCCTGTTATGTTTATGTCCCATGATATAGGAGGCCATCCTAATGCCATTAACCGAGTTCTAATCTTTTATTATTAATTTGTGCTACTACTAAGAAATATCTGATAGAAAAACTCAATTAAACATGCCCAGACCTGCTAATCGAACTGATCCTTCAGCAGTCGCACATTCGACCACTAAGACGACCAAAGAGGCAGCCCAAGTTTGACATTTTTTGAGAGATTCCAATGATCGAACTGCGTTAAGAGGCTTACAACAACTAAAGCGCGGTCACTGTCTGACTGCATAGAAAAGAAAGAGAAGCTTGATGACACAACGCAGGTAATTTATTGCAAACAAAATATGAAGTAATTATGTATTTACAAAAAATCTATTGATTGGACTAAACAATTAAAACAATATTATTAATGTTGCTTGTGGAGTAGGATTTTTAATCGTTAAAATAAAATTTTGAGGCATCTTCGTGATTTTTTTTTATCGTATCAAATTAGTTGTATTATGATCTCAACACACTATCTTACTAGCTTAAATCCTGAAGAATATAATTATTTTTTTCTGATTTTGGGTTACTGGAGTGGATCATATACTTTTAGGTATTATAAAACTTGCGCTTAGGCACGTTTAGGTCCTGTAGTCCCCTTCTTGTTGGAGATTACAAGCGAGATATTACTATCGGGAACCGACCCCTCCGGGCGCCACTGGGACTTTACGTGTTAATGTAGGAAAATATTTCAAGCCAGTTTTTCAGATATTTTTCAAAAACCAATAAATCAGAAACCATCAAATATCTAATGAGGCATGATTCATTTGCGATTTGTGGGAACATCTAACAATTTGGCACGCGAGCGGATGTTTATGATAAGGCTATGTACTCTTGATTCTTGTACAGTGTAAATGTATATCGTTCTACACTATTAAACTAATATTCTGTGCAAATACAATGTGCTCCGATGCAGCAAATAATGTGCAAAGACCGCAGATAAATGTGAGGTAACTGGGAGCCCGGATGCTGGATCTACCACGTATTATGTATGTAGGCATCCGAGATTATGTGCGTTGCGTACCTACTGTAATGATTGTTACTTTTATGCTCGAGAACAGAATAGAATAGTCTTGATCATAGATACCTTAACGTGTACCTACTTATACGTCAGCATTTATTTATCTAGCCCACGAAATTATCATAGAAAAGGGGAAAATAGTAATAGAGTAACTATGAAATTTCTTGCTGGTTATTGCTTCTCTGTCTATGCTAGTTCTACTAGGTTCACAGTTTGGAGCAGACAACCAGCTTTGACTAACTGAATAAATCGTTGACAATTCAATAGTCCTTGTAAATGGTTTAATTGAAAGTCTAGAGTCAGTAAGCCACCGTGCTGACCACTTAACTTTTTTGCATTGAAAACTGTGACCGCTAGCTTCCTCAATTATTAACATCGAGAAATGATAATAGTATCAAAAGATGCGTTACTCAATGTGCTACAAGATTGCATTTTTCTTTTTAAATGTTTGTATTTTTTTTGTATTTTAAAGGCCTTTTTTCCGTCTCTTTTGGGACTTTTTTTAGAAGATATTCTCATATTAATATGTAGTTCGTGCCAATACGAGAGAACCAGAAGGGGGTAACCACTTAAACGCCGTCATCCTTAACCATGATTGCCAAGAAATTATTCAATCTTTACATAAGTTCCCTAATGCGATTCCCCGAAGGTTTGACTGGTGTACCTACTCGTAACTACAGAAGCTCATGGTTTGCTAATGAAGATTGGTAATCGATTCCACGTAATAAGCGGCGAGCCAATTGGGCGCAATCACGCACCAATTCTGAGCTTTTACTGGGGTTTTTATAAAAGGAAATACTAGTAACTAAACTAGTAAAAATATCTTTTAAGTAGTAATCGACCGAAACTTCATTTTCGTTATCGGTAATTTTCGGCCAAAAATTCGTCATTCGGCCATAAACCAGTCGAAGCTTCGGCCTATTTCGTCAAGCTCGGCAATATCAGGTGAATAAATACAACAAGAAGTTACACGAAATTTTGTATCCTGTTTCATAGAATTATCGTGTTTTATTTCTTTTAAAGCCTAGTAATAGTTTAGCCTATAATAGCCTATAATAGCCTATAATAGTTGCTCTTTCCCTCCAGGTGTACAAAAAAACAAACAAGATTTCACAATACAGCGGAAATATAATATTATTTAAGTAATGCCTAAATCATTTTCGTTTTCGGCCGAAAATAAAACTAAAGCCAAAGTTTATTTTTCGGCAGAAAATCCATATTCGGTCGGAAACTAGTTTTAAGTTAGGTTTGCCGTACGGAACTCGGAAATCGGGCCACACGTTAGAACCATGCATTAGACTGATTCCTGATAGAAATCTGAATTTAGACACATTCGCAGTCATTATCATATTTAAAAAGTGACCACAGAATCAACCCACAGTCATATTTACTACCTCCAAACCATCAATGAATTCTTCCATCAATACTATTTGCTCATTGCTACAGTTAAACTACCTTACAAATGGTGAAGCTAGTTATAACCTTAGAACCTCAACAATTTGGTCAATAGGGAGAACCGTTCTGAATCAACTCTATAAAGATTAAGGCAAAGTCTATCTGTACTTGAGTAGCGATCCGTTTCACCATACATGGCCGGCCCGAGTCAACTTCCTAGCCATTTCGCAAGGAAGCAACTGTGCCACTCGGCCGGCATCCGGCACTTTTGATTATCAACTTTATTACGATAGTATAAGTTTTAGAATTGCTTGTGTGAATTGCCGGGAGTACAAACTTGTGCTGTGTTAGACAATGCCCATTTTTGGTAATAAACCGACTACGCTTAGAGTTTCGTGGTAACTGATAATAAATGTAAGGTAGCCGTTATACTTACTTTGTTATTATGTTGTAAATTGTACTTACGCTTTTTACAAGAATGTGAGTTTCGTGCAATTATGGCGTTTAGAATATTTATGTTAGTTGGATAGCAGTGAAATAAGAGAAGCAATAACGATATTGATTTGGAAATAACGTTATGCGTGTTATGATTTGCGTTATATTTATAAACAATGATCTAGCTTTACTAGGTCTGTGATTACGGCATTACTCCGGGTCTACTCAACGTAAAGTTTTTGCTAGATACATGTGGAACTCTGCATATAAAAAAGGCAGAATTTAACTTAAAAAACAATTTTTCAGTCAAATTTTTGGCAAAGATGGGAGGTAGTAAGCTGATTTCTTTCAGTGTTTTGGACGATTGATTATTCTGCTTTACAAGACAGCTTCGGTAAGTATTAAGTATTAATTTAAAAAAAAACTTTTTAGGACCAGACAAGGGAAATAGCTAATTTAAAAAAAATACTCGTCAGCAAAGTTGAAAGCAGAGTAGACTGCTCAGATTGCATAGAACGTAACTACCTACTTCTCTCACATACGAAGAATTGGAGAATTTAGTCAAACTCTAAGATCTTTCTTCCGTAGGCATGCACACCAAACACACGTAGCGTAAAGTGTGCTCGTGGAGAGCTTCCACGAGCATACTCGACGCTTACACCCCACAGACACGCTCTACACTCACATACAACACTCCCACATGCACAACACTAAGCAGTTACCTATTTAAATTTTGTTACTTCTATTTTAATTTTTACTATTTGTCTTTGTAAATGTTCATGGCTAACCCCTACTTTACTTTATTTTAATGTATGTTATCTGGAACGCTGTTTTCCCCCTCTTGGAGGTAGGCGTTAATAGCTGCGACACAGTTTTTTAACTAATGTAGCTATTTACGTACGCAATCAATTTGTAAAATGTGTTTTTGTTCCAATAAAGATTATTATTATTATTATTACTTACGCATGATCACTCGAAACCTCACACACACTAAGCTCGAAACAAATCAACGGCAAAATAATTGCCATACAAAGTTACTTCTTAATTTTCTATCCGTCTCCAGAACCAGCGAAGCACTTACATCGGCTTGACGATATCTAAAGCCAAACGAGCGTAAAGCGCTTTCGATGGAAAGCTTTGCGCCCGCGCATCAAAGCGGTGAAAACTAGGGACGTGATTAGAAAAGTCTGCATAACCTGTATAAATGGATACTGTGTGTAAACTTCATTCGGTTTTCTTTGAATTGCTCGACGTAGTATGATAGAAAGAAATTAATTGGATTCTGTGTATTTGATGTAGTGATAAATAGAAACCCAGATTTTGATGAAGTAGCTAGATATTAAGGTTCCGTACACCAAGGGTGTCATACGGAACCCTATTACTAACCCTCCGCTGTCCATGCGTCCGTCTGTCTGTCAGCGGGGTGTATCTCAAGAATCATAATAGGTAGACAGTTGAAATTTTCACAGATTGTGTATTTCTATTGCCGCTGTAACAGCAAATAACAGGGGTCCCCATACAAGAAACGTGTTTAACTCGGCATTTTTAGTAAGTCATAGCTTTTATTTTGCTATCCAAAATCTGAGCAATTCCGAATAAAACTTAACCTAACATAATGCCTGTATTCCACGACGGGATAAGCAGAACTGTACTTAGCACATATCACAACCTGCATATCGATAACTATGATTATATCCCATGTAATATGCGGCGACCCTTAAGCCAATTCGGAATATTACATAACTAAGTCAAGCAAGCGATAAGGCCGCCCATTGTATATTTTATAGTGTATTAGGTACTTTTTCTTTATGTAATGTATAATCTGGTGTACAATAAAGTATATATAAATAAATAAATAAGTCGTGTTAGGTTCTGAAAAATATGACCACATCATAAACATAGCATGTAAAAAATGTAAGTCTCGCAGTTCTTCTACTTACCGCAAAAAGATATGAGATCGAATGTAAAACCAAGTCTGTTAATTTATTCAGTAGCTATCTATTTGTCATCTTTATTTCTTTAATAAATATAATGACTTGTGCCATAATCCTATAGGAATAATCTACTTTTTAAATAGCCCTAATTAAATAAAGCGCAGCGCTAATATTAGGTACATTTTGTTGTATGTAAAATGTAGATTCTATTGCCGTGTCTTGGTCACGGAAAATTCAGGCTCCTAGCTTTGACCAGAACGAAGTTACAAGGGGTCGAAAATGTCCTAAATGGCTTTTGTGTTTGTTGTACTCGACTTGGCGGGGGCACTGACTTGCCCCCCGATTATACAGCTAGGTACATTAAGTGGCCTGCAACTTCTGTAGATAACTTGGTGTCACAATTTTGCTCAGAATCACGTAATCAAGGGCCAGTTTCTCAACAAAATCCCCCAATTTCACGCGACAAATCCCAATACAACTAAATGACGTAAATAAAACAAAAGAAAAGTGAAATCTCATTTGTCAGCTTAGAAAATGTTAGTAAGTCACATTAATTTTATGCGCTGTTACACACGATTTCCCGACTGCGACGACGGTCGGTGGGTAATTGATAACTTTCCTTAACCCGGCCGTCGCGCTTTGGTAACTGACGATTATGATTATCGATCAATCGATGGATGAGTGAGTTTGCTGATAATCGTCGGTTTAACTGTGGGTTAAAAGGAGGTAAGCCTTGTTAGGTTTCTAGTTTGATGGGTTATGTGCTGCGACAGAATATTTCTATGGGTATGGCAAATTGAGCTGCCCCCCTGGATTTTGTATGTCTAGGTACTGTTGTCAATAAAAATTACGTTAAGAATTACTTTACAATTACAATATATTATGCATTATTTTTAGAAAAAACGGCGCTGCGTAGCAGAACATGTTGTATTTTGCAAAATACGCGAATGCAGCAAGCAAGCACACAGTTTATTTATTTTACTACCTACAGCTTAAATTTCTGTTTTGCCCCCCCCCCCCCTGGGCCAAAAGCTGAGTACGCCCATGTACGGCGAGAATATGACAGACCACATACCCGTCCCGGATTCTCGCATCAACGTAACATATTATTTTATAGATAAACCTATGGATACAAATTACAAACGTGGCCTAGGTACTAGTAATACCTGTCATCATGCCTTAAATACAAGGTACTGCTAGGTACTTCTTTCTACATTGCCTCAGGATAACGACCTTAGCGAAGTGCATCTAAATGATAGCACATGATGGTTTAAGCTCATCAGAGCGGCTTCGTCTAAGCCGGAATCGAATCGGCTATTGTAAGAGTATTTATAATCTATAGAGCGTGTCTACGGAAGTGTAAAATGGTATCAAGTATGGAGTATGTATATTTATTCACTAGTTTCTCCTTCGTGATATTTCTCGTTCTCCAGACCCACCCCATCGCATCCCATCGCCCGTCTTAGCGTGATGTTAGTAGCCTATAGCCTTCCTCGAGAATTGAGGTGTCAAATGCAAAAATATTTTTCAAATCAGATTGGAAGAGCACTTCAACTAGAGCATATCAGCGCGTTCAAACAAACAAACTCTTCAGCTTTATTATATTATATAAGGATTCGTGTACACCCAAAACACTTAATAGAGAACAATACATAAAGATATAAGAGCACAACGGTTGGGTTTATGTAATGGATGCAAGCAGTGATTCTGATGTACGTCTTTTTATTGATAAAACTCGTCAATCCAATGCATTTTACAATCATATTCGGCGTATTTGGTTATTACGTTAAAACTAAGACTAAGCTTAAAGCGTCCTGTAGTGACCTATTTAAGGATTATGATAAGAAGTTAGCTAGGTAAACCTTTTTTCGCTTTATAACATTGTGCCAAAATACTACGAATATTAATTCGGTTTTATGACGAGTAGTTTTTTAAATTTGTTTATGCTTGTATAGAAACCTTTGCCAACAGTAGGACATTACGGGCTAAATAGAATTGAATCTAAAATAATTAAATGAAAAACTTTAATAAAAGACAATTTAGGTGCTGTATACCTTGTCTTATAAATACTCATAGACGTCAGAGTGCGCTCTTCTAATATGTTGTGTTAGATCTAAATAGAACCAATCAAGAATCTCATTAAAATCGGAGACGAGCCCGGCCACATGTGAGATTGAATAAAATACTATAAGTATCAATATCGTCTGAAGTTTACACAATAATTTATATTCCTGCGAATAGCTTTATAGGATTTTGTGATGGTATGCATACATTTGGATGTGTTATTTTATAAAGGCACAGTTTTAATAAGAGAACAGTTTGGTGTTTTTCATAGATGGAAAAATATTTTATTCTGAGAGGCTTCTCATGAATAAGCTTTTGGTTAAGTAATTATTTTCGGCTATTCAAACTTGAAGTTAATACGTACTTGTATTTAGAAATCATAATAAATAAAAATTATTTACAGGAGTGGATTGTGTATGAGCGACGGAAAGCTATTGCAAGAGTTTTCGCTCGGAAAACACAAAATCGCTTGAAATATATTTTATATTATATCTTAAAATTATACTATTAAGACTCGGTATCAACTCTACCTGTGAACTTAACCAACCGCGTGAACTAAAACAAAGCAAATTGAAGGACTAATAAATAAATCAACCATCTATATTTATAACGAGAATGAATATCATAACAAACAAAAGTACGAAAAACGAAATGATAGGCATTGATATGAAAAACAGACAGATTTAAAATTATAATTAGTAACAACAAACTAGTTACTTACATAAATTTGCATTTATTACAACAACTTAAGTTGTTTTAGCAAATAATAATAATTAGAGTTTATGATAATTATTTATTTATTATGTTGTGATATCTTTCAAAAGATTTGCTAAATAAAAGGATTAAAATAGTATATGTTTCTTGTTGACTTCTTTCTACCTGTATCTAGAACTCGTTTTGGAAATACTATAAAATGACGGAATTATAGTTTGACCGAAACCGCTGTACCGCACAAAGCCGCCACACCGCCTTAGAAATGCGTAGCAAGGCGCGGGCGAAGCATTGTCGAATGAGCGGCGGGCCGCCCGTGAGCGTAGACGAATCAGTACCTGCACTGCCCCCTCATCTCGCCACGCACATACCTAAGGCGCAGTACAGGAGTTTCGATCAAACTATAAATAAAGACTTCTACAGTCCTACGCATACAAAAGAGATAGAGCAGAATTAATCAATCAAATTAGTTAAAGCCAAGGACATTTCAAGCAGGAAGTTCTGTCAAACATAACTGATATGTATTTTTTACTAGATTTTACTTAATGGGTTGCACTTATGACTAGTGTTAAGCTCAGCTTCTAACACAAGGTAACAGTTGGTTCACTCCCATAGTGCAACGGGTAGGGTTCGAACTTACAACCTATTGCTGGCTAGTCAGGGACTTAACTATTAGGGCTAGAGTATCGCTTTAGGAGAATTTATTTATTATCATTTAATTGTTCTTTTGTGTGTTGTGCTATTTCTTTAGTGTACACTAAATAAATGCTGTATTTATATATTTAGCTGCATCACAAATTAATCCTTCAAAATCTAAGCAAGCAGCTAACAGCAGAGTTTTTTTAAAATTCGAATTCAAAAGTCATTTATTCAAATTAGGCTGAGAATCAGTACTTTTCGAACGTCAAAATTACATAAGACAGACCTCCAAAACGCCCACCCTTTACCACTTCCTAGTTCTATAGTTGGGAAGAAGTGGTGCAACAAACTCCACAGCAGAAATTATGATTAATGCTCGTGCCTTCCCTGTATAAGAAGATTCCTTTGCCCTGCACTGGGACAATAATAAGTCTGGTATTATAATTAACAGCTGATAATGATAACCAACACACTTTTATATATTTCACTGTATCTGTTTAACTTTGCAAAATCCAACGACCTTGATACGCAACAGATGCCAGAAACCTCATTATAATACATCATTTCAATAAATGAATTACGTAAAACCACACATGTATGTGGAAAACTTGTCTATTAATAATAACTCATTATTACGTAAAGTAGTAAAAATGTGTTAGTTACCTCATTTTTTGTGTACCATCACGCAATAGATACCAGCAGTGCCATTCTGTAACCATCTCACCGTGACAACTTAGGTGAAGTGAGCTGTCATTCCACAGGGATTGACACTATTGACAGCTCACTTCACCCAAGTTTTCACGGTGAGATGTTTACAGAATAGCATGGCTGTACAGAAGGTCGATTCCATAAAATGAGCGAAAAGTCATGTAGATGTGTGCAAGTGTGATTGTATTTTAATGTTTACGTTCATAAAGTACCAACTTATTATCTTGTTTTGTTAACTTTGGTGATTTCTTGTGTATTATATTTTTATCTTGGGTTTTTTTTTACTAACGAGTGCATTATTACGTCATATTTTGTTATGTTTTTACTTTACAACGCCTTTGATATATTGTTACCTGTTATGTTGTGCATGTATATCTATATACATATATAAAAATCAATTGCCGTGCGTTCGTAAAAACTCGAAACTTTGGTAAGGTACTGTGTGCGCGCCAGAGAATGTTCTTACCAAAAAAAACAAATACAAACGGCATTGTAACGCATGCCCGGCATTAGCTCATCTTAAATACAAGTGAAATTATATTAAGATTTAAAAAACCCCCGACACAAACATTTCCTCATTTCTCTTTCCTTTCCCTTCCTCATTCATCACCAGACCGTGTTCACCATCTATCTATAACCTATTCATTCAGACGATTCCCATAAGCCCAAACACGATACCTGTGCTGTAAGTTGGTAAGGGAGTTGGGTATCCTGCAGCATCAGTTCAAGGTTACTATATTCCTCTAATATCGTTGAAGCAACAGAATAACAAATATCAAATCGATCAGACCTGTGGAAGACCGATTTTGATAAAAAAATAACTAGAACATGCTTTCAAATAAAAAAAACCGCATTAAAATCGGTTCACCCGTTTAAGAGCTACGGTGCCACAGATAGACACACACATAGCGGTCAAACTTATAACACCCCTCTTTTTGCGTCGGGGGTTAAAAATAAACACGCTTCACGTACAGCGAGTGCACGCGGACAAGCGACAGGCACTTGTTTGATATCCCCGTACGTACGCTTCTTCGTGTGCATGCGCCTGTTTTCGCTCGTTGTATTTAACTGAACTTCTGTACCTATCTATGTTGTGGCAACATTTTGTTTTATTATGATTTAGTCTGGTAGGTATACTATCTATCTGGCTATCGTTACATAGGTGTTTGTGTTACAGGTGTGATGTATCGTATGATATATTTCTAGTGCAAAAATATGAGAACGCGTGAGAATTTACACACAGTGACTTTTATTGTATTAGTAGAATTTGCATATCTAGTCGCATTTTTTATTGCATTATAATACCTTTGTTTGTGCATTTAGTCTCTCTTACTAATACATACTACATTGTTGATTACTAAAAGTTGTTCTCGATTAAAATACTTTCAGTGGATGCTTGGTGTCTTTTGGAATATGGAATTTGTATGTAGAATATATGGAATTTATTTATTTATAGTTAATTAAAACGGTCCAACACCAATAACATTAATTAACATAGAAATATAAAAAGATTAATATTGTCAATTTTTTGTATATAATTTAATTAAACTAACATGGAACAGTGGACTCCCTTGCATACGTTCTCTCACAGAACACCAGACATATACGCATAATTTTATTCCATTCATCCGCAAATACATCGCATTCAGGGTTGGCAATCAGAAGGGCGTTGAGCATCTTCAAAGTACGACACACTGGAGATTCAGCTCTGGCAACAGTTTTCGATGACGGTTGCGTAAATAGATTGCGCCGGCGGCTGGGACGGTGTCCGATGTATTTGTCGGGCACAAATAGTCGGCAGACAAGGCCATGGAGGTCTGGGCAGTCTATACGTCCCCGTAAGGTTTTACAGGCTACCGTGAGCTGATCAAGGCCTCTTCTCACCTCCAACGAATTAAAACCCAACATCCCTAAAATAAAGTTGGTAGGGTACTATCGAAGAACTTCATATCTAAGCAGTTTGAATTCAAAATCCCGTGAACACGATGACCACAACTGTTACCGCCCCGGTTCTATAGCTGCCGAGTGCTGCAAGCAGTAATAGTCCTTACGGTGTATAGATATGAACTTCTTCGATGGTACATATAGGGAAAGAAATGGTATGACCTCTGGAAGATGCATCTTAAGAAGGTTTTCTGTGCCTTTTCAAGCATCAGTGTTTGTTGTTAATGGCAATAGGCTCGTCGTTTTCCGTTACATAGGGCTAATGGAGAATACAGGTGTGGTGTTTGTTATTCTATTGTTTGGATTTTGTTTCTCACTAACCCCAAATTCATGGTCATAGTCAATTTAAATAACCCGGAAAGTGCCCGCGTCGTCAAAAAAGGATTTGTGAAGCATCTATTAATACTTCTAAGGGACGCCGAGTGAATATGACCTACTCAAGGCGCTACCCTGATCAAATAACCTTGAGCATTCGTGGCACACTAACTCTGCGCAAGAGTTACTTAGCGAGTACGCTCTAATTTTAGAATAAAATCTTTATAAAATCAAATTTTCGTGTTTTGAAAAAAATAAAACTAACAAAATGTTCTTCATTAAATTACCTATCCATTAGTTTAGGAAGCAAATCAAAATAATGGTTATTTTAGGAGGAGATGCATGTTATAAATCATTATTTCTCATTTCTGTGGCATTTTTGTGGCCCTTAAATTAAATATTCAGCCGCTTAAAAAAAAAAAAAACTACCATTTTGGAGTCAAGATTATTTAGAAATTTAATGGATTTTTTATTAGTTGCTAGTTCGTTTAGATAAAGAGAAGTTGGCTCCCAAAAACAGCCTAAAAAACGGCTACCGCTGTGTTTCGCACGGGAACGCGCCTTAAGGTACTTCTCTTGAATAAAACTGATGGAGCATTCATGATAAAGAGACAAGGAATTCTATTATTCATTCATAAGCTTACTCAGTAGCGACATCTGTCCTTAAACTATGGTATTATGACACCTTGAGCGTCGCTAAACTAGTGTTATAACAGCGCCGCGGTTAAAAATTCTTTGCTCGGACACGCCCGGCCGTGCCGCCAGTGGGCAATGTGCCTAGACTTTATCGAATGAATGGAACAAGCAAGACAAGCCTGCTTGCTGCAACAGCTAGAGTAGAATGATCTAGCAATTTGTTTATACACTACTCCACCACAGTTATATCCTCAAATGTCATAACTTGGCATTGCTTGGATATCAGATTCTTGCAAAACATTCTTGCATCTAGGCTTACTGTACTGATAACTTAGTTCTATACAAAAGCATCGTCTGTCTCTCTTTCCGTTAGTGGGCTAGCTTATAAGTTGAAAGCTACTTATTCAGTCTACACGACTTTGGTTTTAATCTATGACGAACCCCATTCTCTATCAGAAGAGGGTTAAAAAAAACAAAATATATAATATATACGCGTCGACTTGAGATCCTCCTCCTTTTTTTTTTCGGCGGTTAACAATGAAAGAGGGGAGGTTTGAAAATGAAAACTACTCAAGATATTTTCTCTTGCTACTTCCGTGGATCAAAATTCAAAATTTAAAAGTAATTTATTCAAACTAGGCTGAGAATCAGCACTTTTCGAACGTCAAAATTACATAAGACAGTCCCCCAAAACGCCCACCCTTCACCACTTCCTAGTGCTTTAGCTGGGAAGAAGTGGCGCAACAAACTCCCCAGTAGCACTGCTATCTGTTCAGTTAGAAAAAAAAAAAAAATTAATTCTATTTTTTTATTGATCGTGAGTCATTGGCACTGTTAGGCCCTTTGTACAAACATGTTTTTGTTGCCGTGAAAAACTACGGTTTATTCGACGGTCGTCAGTGTTGTATGGATCACTATGGAAGCTTAATGACCAGTGATAGGAATAGGTAGTGCCTATTTACCTAAACTTCGAAGAACAGAGACGAGACTTCCTTAGGACTAAATTTTTTCCGGGACATCTGTCCCGAAATTCGGGAGAACACTTTTAAATACATTAAAAAAATATGTTATTTGGAATAAGTAATTCGTCTATATTTACCTAAAGTTTGCGACTAGACATAACATTTATAATTTATAACTCCATAATAATAACTTATCCTCTATGGGCTGTAAAGGAAAGTTAGGGGCTGTTATGTTATGTCTAGTCGCAAACTTAAGGTAAATATAGACGAATTACTTATTCCAAATAACATATTTTTTTAATGTATTTAAAAGTGTTCTCGCGAATTTCGGGACAGATGTCCCGGAAAAAATTTAGTCCTAAGGAAGTCTCCGTTTCTTGTCTCTGTACTTCAAAGTTTAGGCAAATAGGCACTACCTATTCCTATCACTGTTAATGACAGACAATTTTTTCTACAGCGCGGTTTATATTCCGTACCGTAAAGAAACCGGGCCGTGTACAAAAAACTTTAGGGCAATAGCGCACTAGCGGCCAGGTCGCAGCGGCCAGCGAGATAGATACATTAGTATGAAATCGACATGGCGCACGCGCACCTGGCCGCACGCGGTCAGGTGCGATCGACAACTATTGGGTTCCCACCTGTGAAATTGCGTTTTTATTTCACAAATAGAGAACCTCGTCGCTTCTATGATTTAAAATATTCATCAATTGCTTGGCTACCAATAGTAAAAAAACCTTATTACTTAAGTTTTCTAAACATAAAAAATACCTTAAAAATGACTCCTCATTTTGTTAACAGAAATGACCACTATTTGTTTTAACTTAGCCAAAACTTATCTTTGTCGCCTTATCTAAGTGGCATATTACGTTATCTTAGTTTTTAAACATTAGTGCATAAAAGTTTTAAAACATTAGTGTTCATGGTTGTTATATAAATGAAGAAAATGTTAGTATGAAAAATGCAATTTCTTTAAAATTCTCCATACAAAACGCTGATTTCATAGGTGGGGGGACCTAATATATCGACCTGGCCGCTAGAGCGCTATTGCGCTTAGTCTAATCTAAAACAGCACTAACCTGTGTCTAACTCTGCTGTTAATGTGTCGCACCTCTCGTCCGCCGCTGCTCTCTCCGTCGCTGCCCGAGCCCGGCACCTCCATCGTGTGTATCGATATCGACTTGCTTACCTAAAACAAGAGGGAATATTAGAATTATAATGGTCGTGTACGCTTTGAATGATAAATAAAATCAGGGACGTAATCTAGCGAGGCAGTAGCAACTTCGTTCTATTTAGCTGCGCCTCGCGGTTTCACCCGTATGTCTCGATCCCGCGAGAATATCGGGATAAAAAGTATCATGTGTCCTAATTCTGGTCATGGTCTACCCATGTGCTAAATTTCATCCAAATCTGTTTAGCCGTTTTAGCGTGAAAGCGTAACAAACAAACAAACTCACTTTCGTATTTATTATATTAGTTAGGATAATAAACTTACTGGTGGAATGTATTTTCTGACGGCAGCAGCCAACTCATCGATCGTCTTCTCTTTCTTCGGATCCAACCCGAAGAACCTGGCCTTCGCCGCCTGATTCAGCGCAGAAATCTTGAGGATTTGAGGAGGTGGCACTTCTTGTGTAGGCGATGTTACCTTTTCCGCAGGTCTTCGTAATTTGCCCAGTTGTATAGGCTCATCCATCTTTTTGACAAACCTCCGGTATCGAGTAGAATCCTCTTCTTGTTTTACTTCTTCAGAAGGTTTCTTGCCTAGTTTACCCAGCAACGGGATCTTGACGTCTGGGTTCTTCGCTTGTGTTAGACGTTCCTTCAACTCATTCGCTCCTGGTAGTTTGATCTTACAGGGGAATGGTTCGGGATGTCTCGGGATGTCGGATTCTGTTCGGGATGCTTTCAGTTTGTTGGGCTTGCGTTGGAACCTTCGAGGTTTTGGATCTGGAAGCTCATCAGAACTGTCGGATGAGGAACAGCTCTTCTCTGATGATGACACGCTTGAGGCTGAGACTGAGTCTTCGTCTGAGGAACTGTCGATACCCTCGTCTTTCAGACCCTGAAATAAAAGCAAATGATGTTAATGAAATTGCATTGCTTGGGAATTCAGTTCAAAGAGGAATCTAGTTTGTTACTAAATAAGTAGTATGCTAGGTTAGAAAAATTAGCATATCTTTTGACCGTCACAGAACGTTCATCGTGCCAATATACAGGTTGGCGACTTAGACACCTGCAACCGTCAAGGTGATTCTACGTGGTACGTACGATAAAACTAGTTTAGTATGACAGCTAGAATCACCCCCTTAACGGATGCAGTTAACTAAATCACCTCACTGTATTTGACATTGACAGCGCCTTTATGTCGTAGCTGTAAGGGCGGTTTTCGCAGTTCAAGTGTTTCCACTGGCGCACGGAGCTGACCATACAACATCCGCAGTATGTATTTCTTTAACCAATGTCAAACTAACTAAACTTTTCCAACAGACGGATGTCCTACAAAATAATCAATCATATCAAGACCTTTGTCCAACATTGGCACCTTTCAGTACAGTTTACATTGAAATCATTATAATGCATGTTTGAGCCAATATAGTAACCGTTACATACCACAAGCGTTACACACTACCTTACTACTGAGCTATTTTTATTGACTATTGCTAGAGTACTTTGCTCTATTTTTGTACATATCAATATTGGTCTGGACTATATTACGATACTATCGATACTTTTAATGGGTTAAGAATTAGGGCGATAAGGAATTAACTATTTAGTATCATTTTTGTACTTGTAAATAGGTGATCTATGAAGAGTATTTCCGAATAGTGATGTTGATTACAGACAACAATAAATATTCAGCATTCCAGCAGTTTTATTAATTTATTTATCTACGCTGAGATACAATTCAGGAGCATTATGCCACTAACCTCGAGATCTAGAACTGATCAAAAGGTATTTTGCACTTCTTGTAAATATGGATTGTCTAGAAAGATAAGAAAAATCGCTTAAAACTAAACATGCATTTATTTCTAAGCTTAGGTAGGTACGTTTTATTTCCACTGGTGCGGTTTTATGCCAAAATTAAAGCAATTTCTTTTATTGCCCTTTATCTCAGGTCATGGGGCGAGAGCAGCGGTGGTAACGGCCGCGACTTACGCGATGTAGATCGTAGGTTCCAATCCTGATAGACACTTTATTGAAATTATTTCATCACCACTGCTCTCAAAAACGGTAAAGGACCATCGTGAGGAAACCGGCATATCCTAGAACCAAAAATTCGAAGACATGTGACATCTACCAACCCGCACTGGGCCCGCGTGGTGGATTACGGACCACTTCCTCTCACACAGAGGAGGCCTGTGTCCCAGCAGTGGGAACATTATAGGCTGATTATGCTAATGCCTATGCATGGGACTTTTAAAACATCGAGAAAAAACTTACGAGTCAAAGCAGACACTATACTTTTGGCAACCAGTGATTTAGTCGTTTTTTGGAAGCTCGATACAACGGGTGACCAAAAGCTAGTCAAGAAAACGGATGCAGCTTTGATGCAATTGCAAAATAGCCGATCAATCGATCGATAGCTATGCTAAAAGTAACAAGTCTTATAAAAGTATCGCCTAATCGTCAGGAACGAATGAAAAAATGAGTTGGTAAACTTAGAGTGCTAAATAAAATACTAAACAACTGTATACTAACTATACAAACCTCTGAGCTTTCTCCTTTAGCTAAGGTCTTGGGTCTCGGAGGCACGACAGTGGATCCAGACTTCAGGATACCCCTGACCTCAGGAGTTATCATTCGTTGAGCTCGCTCCGTCGGGGAATCATCGTCTAAGTCTGAAACATAACGCTTGACTTAGAAATAGGGTAGGTAGAAATATGCACCCGTATATACAAAGCATCCCGTAGAATAGCGATGGTGAAACCAGTCATAGATAGTTTATTAGTAAAGCTCTTGAGTCGAGGAGAAGGACGGTAGTTGTCAATTCCCGTTACTATTAAAATTACTAAATAAGAAGGTTAAAACGTTTAAGTTACGACTAAAATGCAGAGAGAACAATAATATCTTAGAAAATTCACATTTATTTTAATAAAATCTCTGATGTTTTCTGATCTGCAATGTTTAATAATCTTTGAAGAGCTTCGAATACATCACAAAGAGAAAAGTGAGGCAATAAATAATGTAAAAAAAACAATGTAACGTTATACAAACAAAAAACTAAAATAAATCTTGCTATCGAGGCTCGTCCCCGCCTACGTATCTATGTCGCGACCTTACGGAGCGACCTCATAGATTTTGACAGATTCCATGACTAGTTGACGTAACTACACACCATCTTAGAAAAGATATGCGTGCGAAATACACAGTATAATAATAATGATGAGTAACATCGAGAAAGCCAATGATTAACTGGATTATTCAGCTCAAAATGTAACATACTGTGGTCTGTTAAATGTAATGATTAAAGTCAATATCTCAGCAGACGTGACGGATTATTCGGATCACGCTCAGCGGTGCATGCACTCAAGTGTAATTGTTACTAAAGCTTCGTAACGTTATGTGCGCTTCTCCGACGAAATAATTCTGCAATACCAGTAATCAGTCGTAAAGAAACGTAACAAAACAACTCGACCAAATAACGGTTAAAGTATACCAAACTACACAACAGCCACATTGTAATCAACCTAAATTGTTAAAATAATGAATACAATAGAACGTGCAAAACCATCGTGCAAAAGTTAAACATCATGCACAGTATAAACATAACTTACGATTACAATATTACGGTGATATTAGTACCAATCGAACCCAGAAAAGCGAAACTTCAAGCAAACGACAAAATCAAACTCATAATAATGAACAAATCAGACCTAAGCTCCTAAACTTGGCGTTCTGCCTCATAATATACTCTAAAGACGTGTTCTTGGCGCTGGCCGAACGGAACAGCTCCATTTTCAATTGAAAATCATTATTACGCGGTACATCCTCGTGGGTCAGGGATTTGGTGAGGCGTTCGTTCTGCTCCATGGCCTCTTGTAGCTGGCTGGCGAGGACTGGCATGGTGCGGAGCCTGTTGGCCCGGGCGGCCCGCTCGTCCCGCGCCCGCGCAGCGCCCGCGACCGGCGGCTTGTGCGTCAGCTTCGAGTTAAACATCTTCATTTTCTCCGAAAGGGACATCTTCGCCGGATCGTCTTCGTCTAACTTAGCTGCCACCGGTGAATTTGTGCGTATTTACATAACATTGTGCAGTTGTGTGTTTACGATAGAGCCCGGGACATACACATAGTAGAGTAGTCGAGGACATGCAAAAAAGAAACAAAAGCCGACGATACATAAGACAAGAAGCGAATTTTGAATTTAATGCAAATTTTACATGCCTTTGAACGATTTGTTTACTTTAAAATTGAATATTGAAAATTAAACGAAATCAAAATCAAAATTGGAACTGCGTAATCCTACCATAAAATAGGTGGAGACTTACCATCTTCGTCTCTGTCTAACACGTTGGCAGTGCTCTTGGACTGAGGGAGAGGGAGAGCCTCGTTGGAGGGCTCGGTCGGGGTGACATCGGGTGCCGGGAAGGAGATCGGCTGGCTCTTGAACCTGTCCGCCACTGAAGGTCCCTCCTTTAACTTGGAGCGACTGTGACGAAGCAATGGTTTTGGAGTTCCTGAAATGAACATTGCACAACATTATTATAGGGCAAGGTTAGAAATACACTATAAAATGTGACTCATGTAGTTTCGAATCATCTGGATATATTGGATTCTATAAAACGGATATCTATAAATGCGTTACCGATATCCATGCTACGTTCGGAGGTTATGAATTAATATGAAGTATACACTAGTTTACTTTTAAAACATCTGTTTTACGATGTATTTATAAAGGTTGACCGAGTAAATATTACCTTTAGCTTGTTGCTGCAGCTGTTGCCACATACTGGCGCGGGCGACCACACTGTTGCTCTTGACGAGGCCAAGTGCAAACCCGGTGGGTTCCCTTCCCTCGTCATCGCTTCCTGCTTCCTCGGGACTCCTTGGAGCCTCCGTCTCGGTAGACGTCCTCTCACGGTCCATTGCGAGAAGACCACGCTCAATAGACGAAGAAGACCACTCGTTGCTACTGCTGTTTGTCGCGTGATTCTCCCTGATTTCCTGGCTCTCGATCAAGCCAAGCTCCTCGCCTGAAATGTTCAGAAAATACTGTCAGAGAGGAAATACGCCCGCATATCAAGAGCAAGCTATCGAAAGTGTGCAATTATACCTATTTGAACGTTTTACATTTGTTCAATGTCAACCACGAATTCCGCAAAAAAACGACACAAATCGCTTAATAACCGATTAATCTACCTTCAAGTAATGCAATGACGTTTGACAAAGAACACGTGCATTACATTGACCTAAATAAGTGGGCCGAGAGACATCTGCAAGGTTATGCTGTGTTTATTTTCAAAACCGACCTAATACGAATAGCGGCGCATTCGGTAAATCTAATTTTACCAAACAGAACGTAAACAAACCGCAAGTTAACGCCGGCCGCGCCGGACACAACTGATCGCTTTCACATGCTTACTTTATGACACTGACAGTTGTGACTCTTGGACGCACTAAATAAGCCTAACGATGTTTTACATTATAGCTCTGCACGCCCGTTCCGACAAAAATAAGTTTACGAGTTTAATAAACTAACCAATTGCCCAACGTCATTTGTGAATTTGAGAGAAACACTTACCGGAATGTGGTCCGGAGTCTCTGGAGGAAGCGCGGTTGTACACACCACTATCACAAGACACATTCAAGCTCCAGTTGTCAGCCTCGGCTTGCTGCCTCTCGTCCTCTTCCAGGGCACGACTGTCCTCGTCCAGCGCGACGCGGACTTTGTTCACTTCTTGTTCTATTTCATCCAATGTCGACTGTTTCCTTGCAGCGTTCACGGCGATGTTTTCGAAATCTAGAAATGTGGCTTCGCCGTAGCTGTCGTCCTTGGTACCGCTGCCGTCCGAGAAACAATTGGCTGCTGTCGGAGACTTGGCACTAAACGAGCTTACACCGTACGGTGGCGAATCCAAAGCCTGCGCGAAGTCTGCGAAGGGATCTCGTTCGGGTTCCCCCGGTAGGGGATAAGGGCCCCTGGTAGAGGGAGCAACACCGGACTCGACGGGTCGGCTCGGAAAACTACAGCCCGCGGGGCCGAACGCTTGGAAACGCGCTTGGCCCGGCTCCAAACTGCGAAATGAGAAAAGAAATGTTTTAAAGTAGAACACACCCGTACATAAGAAAGAGACGGTAGCTGTTTCAGCTCGCCTTCATAAATTTCGATGAATTATGGCGTGAGTGATTGGATCAGCGTCGCCGATCTATCGTTTTAGGGAAGTTTGACACCATCGGCAATATCATCTAAATATAAATGTCTGTTTCGGTCTGAATGTTATCGATCGAGGTTCGATCTCAATGCGATTTACTGTTGGACTGCCGACGGTCATAATTTTCTGTGTTGTATTTATTGTTTCGCGAATAGTACTACAATATTTACTTCCATATTTATCAGTGGTGTGATTTGAATCATAATACGGATATAGTATGGAACAGATTGCGCAGTGAAAGAATGTTGAAATTTTCAATAATAGTGCAGTTTAAAATGTAGATCACATCGGACGATAGCTGCATTTCAATGGATGGCATTAAGGGCGCCCACAGCCGGGTCGCTCATAAAACTCTTGATGCGTGCTTTGAAGCACAACAGAGCCAGAAATAGTTCTTGACCCACTAACGACTGGAGCGCTTATTTCCGTCATCAAGACACCGCCCGCTCGGCGAATGTTACAGCACCATGTCGAACCAATGCTAATTAGAATGAATTAATGAAATCGGAAAGAAAATTTAAGCCACTTTTTTGTCGTTGATTCAACGCAACAGATGATGAAGGCAATCAGTTCGCAACGAGTGAAGGCATATTTGGATTTATTCTTATTATAGTTGTTCGAGACAACGCCAAGTCGCGAGATGAATAACGCGGTAGCATTTGTTAAGTAGGTAATGCCAACGCTATAAAAAGATGTTTTGTCAACAACAATCAAGGGAACATAATATAAAATGAGGTACATTCCTCCCATTATAATAATTACAATAGATTGTAATAACAATAAGATATTTTCATGGGGATATTCTTGAAGACATTTCTTTTCAAATATCGTCTTCTCGTTTATTTTGTGTAAAGGATGTTTAGAAAATTTATTTAACATAACAAGCAGCGTAGAATACAAATAAATAAGTAACCTTATGTCACACGAGTATTTCTGTTATAATAAACCCCATTTAATTGGTTTACATGGCTACGGAATGCCTCAATGAAATCGTCAAAACAACTAGTTAATAAAACAATTTATATTTTAATTATGCGATGGAAAACAATATGAATATTTGATTGAATTTTGTCGAAAACCAATATTTATCTGGCATAACTAGTACAGTGCCAGCGACCTATTTGTGACTAATTGTTAGACAAAGTAGCGAATTACTTACAATTCTTTGAGCGGACAATCCCAAATGAAACGACGCATCGCTGCTTGCAAAGAATCTATGCACAGGAAGTTGAGGTACGCAACAATTTTCCAAACAATTTAACGTATCTGCACAGTTCAGATTTAATTCTTATGTTATGTACTGCGAGAATGAATCAAACAACAGACTGAAGCAACGGAGATGATGTCAGAACGACCAAAAACACAAATTAACACAAAGTTTGTGTAAGGTTTTCATAAAGCGGTTAATTACGAAAATATCGTCTAGAATTCTCATTAGAGCTAAAAGATTTACCTTCAAAGGCTTGAACACGATTAATAGAGAAACCTTAGAGAAGATACCAGATTTATTTTAATTTTAATTAAGTTCCTACTTTGAAAGCTTTTACAAATATTGAAACAAACTACAGTCTTAACTAACAAATTGAACATCTTTATTTACTTATAACAAGCTTGTTTTTCCACGTGTTCTATTAACCTACACCGATAAGCGAAACTTCCAACTGCAGTAGTAGGAAATGATAATGGAAACATGAACAAGAAAATAAAAACATTTTACGATGACTAACTAACCATCTGGACAGTGAAATGTATAGTTGTTTGGAACAAAACATTCGATGAACAACCCACGTGTGGCGTGGGCCGCTCACCCATCAAAATAATGGCGACCTGCCAACTTTTAGAATCGAACACCGGCGGCACAATCACCTTTGCAAAGAAAGTCATATTTAACGATGTCATTTTAATAAGAAAGAAAGATATTCCAGTATAAACAAAAAGAACATTCATCACTTATCAAGATACAGAAAACATTAAGGATCATTTAAAATGTGATCACCAACAAACAATAAACACGCTAGTGCACGTTGCGGTGTGTGGGACGAATCTCGACAGATGCAATGACTTTGAATCTCGTGTGATCTAAATACATTCCGTATTTAAAAGTTACTGAGTGCTAAATTAGTAAAAATAAACAAAGTTTTACCTGGATGTTATCGACCGCATCTCTTCCACAGTGATGGGCTGAGTTTTGTAGCGTTCCTTGTCACGAGACTTTGCCCTGGAAGAAGAAGGCTGATCTCTCGGTGTCAGGAGGTCTTTAGTTAGTGCTTGTTCCATGGACTTTATTCTGGAGGCAATCGATGGAAACGATTTTGGTTTGTTAACCTCTCCGGCTGCGTCTTTAAGCTTGCGATTCCAGGGTTCACAAAATCCGTTTTCACAATTCTCGTCAACCTTTAACCGGCGGTTGTTCAGAATAGATAGTAACTCATCGTTCACATCACACGCGAGGCTCTTCGATCGGGGATTCGTCTTCGGCCGAAGATTCCTCCGTCGGAGCACTGCACTCGGCAACTCTTCCGGGTTGGGCGCGGGCGCGAGATTCAACACTCGTCGCGGTCCAGCCGCCGACAAGTCGTTCGCGTCGCAACTGAAATTCGTCACACTAATAATGTTCGCATCGTTGTCCGCGCAAAAAGAGAGCCGTGGGCGCGGCGATTGGCTGCGTTCCCTAGTCAAACTCGAACCTCTCTGCTTTAAAATAGGTCTAACTGCTGCTTCACATTCCGATCCCGAGTGGTCAGACGTCCTGGAGCGTAGGAGTGAAGGCCTTCGGGAGCTTCGGTCGTCTTCGCTCAAATCGAAACTAGAAGCATGTCCTTCGTCTCCAGACAACTTTTTCGATGACTTTAGGATCGGCTTTTTGGGCAGGTCGAAATCGTAATCATCAAATTCGGTCGATTTTTTCTTAAGTATGGGTTTGGGTGTATCGGAGAGGATATCTTCTAGACATGGTCGTTCTTCTGAAAAACTCTTTTTCTTTAGTATTGGCCTTACAGTTTCTTTATCGTCATCTACTATTTCTGCACCACCCGCTGCTGCTAATAAGACAGCTTGAGCAATAGAAACATGGGATGAGGCAGTGCTGCTACTAGAACTAGAATTTGACTTTCGTTTTAATATTCCATGGGGTTCTGGTGAGCTTTGAGATAAGTCGTCAGTATGATGCTGTTCTTCTTCTCTGCTCATTTTCCTTTTGAGTATCCCTTGAATTTGACCATCAGGCGATCTGTTCCTGACAACATCTTCCAGGGATGATCGCCTATTTTTCAATATAGATTTGTTTGTTTCTATAGAGCCATCCTCAGCGAAGGACACTTCTGGGCTACAGGACCTCCTCCGAGCTACTTGAGACTCGTCCAAGCTTCGGCGTTTCTTTAAAATACCTTGTCGCTGCTTGCTGTCAGATCGACCGTTTCGCGGTTCAACGACGCTCGGTGAGAATGTAACCGGTGGAGACGCGATGGCTTGATTAGTAGTATTAGATGCAACACTGTCTTCGTGAATAGATTTTCGTTTTAAGATAGACACGGGTGTATGACTACAAGACGTTGACGAAGTATCAAGACGGCGACTTTGACTAGACGTATCGTTATTGAGATCAGAAAACATTGCACTTTGCTTTTCAAAATCAATCAGTCTCTGAGCTGCCGTGTCTATATCTCTTAACCTCTCTGTAACTCCTCTGTTATGTACCGGCCTTTCGTTAATTAAACCATAATTATATGCGTGATTGGTGTGTTTTAGTTCGGATTTCGGTACGAACATGGAGTCGAAACGAGGCTCAGATGTGTCTAAATTTATCTTATTACTAGTTAAGTTATTCGACAATTTGTTAACCCTATCTAATGTCTGTTTAGTCAACGCAGCTAAGCTGTCCATCTCCTGGGAAAGTCTAGAACTATGCGGTCTAACAGTTTCGTGAAGCGTCGACATCTTCGTAACTTTAAAATTTTCTAGTCCACAAGCATTTGGTTCTCGACTTGCTCGGGAAGTAACATTCAAAAGATTTTTAGGCGAAACGTTTTTAGTTTCATTCGATTTCCTTGGAGAATTATTTTCTAAACTAGTCAGTCTTTTCTTTGAATAATGATATTTTTCGCTAAGACTTTCACTATCTTTTTGAGCTCGATGTCTTCGATCGATACGATTGTTTTCTGTGTCACTCTTTGCTTTTTCAGGGCTTTTTCGAGTAGTTCTACTTCTAGGTGTTTCAGCTTTCGATCTGCTAGATATTGTATCTCGAGTTAAGTCCTGCTTAACCGGTGATGTAGTAGACGTCCGTAAATTTCTATCAGCGGATTTCTTGGAAAGAGGTATGCAACTTGGTTTGGAACCTGATTCGGGACTTCGACGCCTGTCATAAGTCTTTTGAGGCGTGGAATTTGAGGGTGAAGACTTAAGCGGAGTCGATTTGATTCCAAAAGATAAATTTAAAGTAGTTTTAGGAGATACTTTGGAAGACGGCAGTGAGCTTTCAGTCTTGGGGTGTGGTGCTTCAAGGGGTCGGCGAGTTCTAGGTTTTGCTACGCTTCCTGCAACAAAAAGAAAATCACATATTACAAACTGTTAAAATTTGACTATACCTATCTATAAAGTACAAAAAGTTAATCACGGTCAACGAGTTTGGACGGAAGAGGAAGCTGTTGACCCGCACGTGTGTATTGTTTTACGGAGGTTCACTGACTGAGCGCAAGCGTCGATTCGTGTGTCGTTTCGCGCGATATGGCGGACGGAGCCATTGTTTCTGTAAGTAGGTAACGCACGCCGCATAGTATTATGTAGACACTTCCATTATGTAAAATTTAAGATCTAAATTGCGTTCCGATTTACAATTAAAAGAGATCGATACTGATACGGTTGATCAGGTAAGAGAATAACATGAAACGCAATATCAAGTCATAATATTATAAACGGAAAACGATTGAGCCGATACGCATACCTCTGCGGTGATACAAACACGAAGATATGATATTTATCTCGACGTTTCCAAAATATTTCTAGATTCGACCGCAGTAGATTGCTATCGAACATTGAATAAATAATGCAGCGTATTTACCAAATTATTCTTGGTACTTTACAAACCTGAGTTTTCTCATACGTTATACATACCTACTTTAAGTAAAGTAATAAATAAATCGGCTTTAAATATTTAACGTTTATAAATATAAATAACATATCTACGTTCTCGTTTCAGGTAAACATGTTTAGCCACGTCCTTTCACTTTAATCTATTTACGTAAGACAGGGTAGCTAATACCGACCAAAACGGTATTTTATTTTTTAAAAGCTTCTGATATTTCATACCGTAGCCATAATCCTGTCCATTCGCAGACAAAGCCGGTAAAGCCAAAAGGTAATTTCCTATAAAGCCCTGGCGTGGCCGAACGACGTCCAATCACGTGCGAAATGTCGAATGTCTATGGTCGATGCGGTTTTCGTCTACAATAGAAATAGGTACACAGTTTTTCATCTACATGAAAAATCCTATGTGTTACCGAATAAGCCACTTCTATAAAAAAAAACCGTAACCGAGGACCGTGGTGGATGGACGATAAGACTAATCTTACAACAGAATATTATTTAAAAGCCTTCTAAATCACTTTGTCTAAATTCAACTCTTAAAAACGAAAGGAATATTTAGGCAAGTAGGTACTCCTGTGTTAAATTCTATTATCCGAGCTATACTTAAGGTACGTGGTGTGTGTACCGACCGTAGCATACCCAGTACTCAGGAGACTGAATACATGTATTTTTTATGAAATGCATCGTACAAGTTAGGCATGCTGAAATTGGAAAAGTTCTCTAAGCAATGTTGCGTTTGCGGCCTGAAATACAAATGTTTGATTAATCCTTTGATGTGTAGTTACTATTATACCTATTATTTGTTTGATCGACGCGTTCAATATCGTAATTGTGAGGGGTCACGAAGCGGCACGACAGTGCGCGTTAAAAGCGGATTTTCATTTTCTGGATCCATTTTGAAAAACATTGAATATTGGGTATGGTTATTGTATTCGTGCGATATCAATATCAGAACACGCCTTCGCTGCTACGCGACCATGACCTGCGGTCGAATACGTTACAATTAATTATAATGTAGGTATGCAAAATAAAACTAGCGCTTTTAAGTTGGAAACAGCTGCTTTCCAAGAAGTAGCATAAGGTCTGCACTGAGTCAGGGATTAAGCGGAAAAATATAAACTGGTAATCGCATAATACAAAGTACCTGGACGACCGAGCTCTGCTCTAGTGAAAATAGAGAATGCTCATTTAATAGTATAGGAAAGTTCATACTAATTCCAAGCTGCCGTGATTGTAGGGTACTTACAAATTCCTTGCTGCCATGATAGTAGGTACTTACTTATTCCATACTGCCATGTCATTATTCTAAGGTAGCCATATTGTTCTAAACATTGGGTGACCGTGCTCTGCTCGGGTGAAAATACGGAGAAAACGAATTTTCCCAGACATGAGACATAACTAGATCGATTTTTCGCCCCCGTAAACCCCTATATTGCAACTTTCATCGAAATCATTAGAGCCGTTTTCGAGAACGTGATTACAAATATATACAAATATTGCTCATGTAATAGTATAGGATAATGGAAAAGCCTTGCGAACGGCTACGAATTCGCACGAAGTGTACTTGGCTTTAACCCGACACCATTCTGTCAGGAGCGGCTGATTTAGGAATCAAATAAATATCCTGAACGCTGGTGAAAGGCGATTATGGCTTTAATCAGCAGAATAATAGCTTTTGAATTTCTTTGAATCATTCCACATTTTGTACTCAAAACAATTACTGTTTAATCAATAGATGCTAACCAAATGGTGTAAGTCTTGTGTAATACAAACGAACGCTTCGTCTTTTTAAACATTATACATAAACCAACGCCTTCTTACCATGGAATAGGCAGAAACTACAGAACGCTATCTACTACGATTATTGTATATATATTTTATTGTTATATTTTATTTATATCTCATTGTATGCTGCACCAGTCGACGTCATAACGTTAACGACGGCTATCGCTGAAAATCAGCGCTGGGGCTCTGTCTCGCATAGGGGGGAGTATGTAACGCATATTTTCCACCAACTTGTTCTTTTTTTGTTTTGTCTTCTTTCTTTCTTCTTCTTTCTGTATCCTTACAAACTCCTTTTACTTCGTTTACGTTCTTGTCGTCGTATCCTAGACATATTATTGGTTAATAACAAGACGTCACCTATATAGATGACCGAACCTAATATTGGTTATTGGTTGTAACCGTTTCTATTGAAGCGTAACTTATTACCCGCATTATCCGAGATTGGGAGATCGCCGTAATATGTATTAAGAGCTTTGTCCATCATTATTAGAGCTGCCACTTTATCTTGGTCGGTCCATTAGACGATACCTGATATGTACTTATTTTAGTATGGGCCACTTAACGTTTGACCTCAAATATCGTGTATGTAATCTTTTACTATGATGTCATTGTTTCCACCGTGATTTTTTTAATTCACATTATCTTATCCCTCATAGTAATGGTAAATAAAGTAATGTATAATTTCAACATGAATGATATAACCAATATTTTGATTTAAAAGAGTGTCCGTGGAGTTTCTTGTTCGTTCTTCACCATAGGAACCTACTACGCTTTGGAATGGGCAACTAGCTTCATCTTTCTGACTGACCGACCCCTTGACAATTCAAAAGTAAGTACCTTTGGTTTATTTGACATAAATGCTTTGGAGTTTGATTGTTTTAGCAACATATTTTTTTTTAATTTTCGCGGGAATCATGTTACTCACTTGGAACCGTTCCTCTAGGCTAATAAAATTTTCGTTAAACCCAATTACGTTTATATTCGTGTTAAGATCGGCTTTCCATATAGTTTATATGTGAAACATGTTTCAGCACAAAAAAATATGTTGCACAACATTGTTTACCAAGAAAGGGGGCTTTAAGCAAAGTAAATACTTAGAAGAAAACAGCTGAAGTAAACTGAAGTCTTTAAAAATATTCATGCAGCGTTGCAGATTATAATTCCAGTAAGACTGCTTCTACATAAAAAGAACGACTAAACAAACGCAGTAAAAACTAAGCACAGCTCAGTGGAACCCCCACAAAGGGCATTTAACTGACTTATAAAATTAAATCAATAACAACGATTGGAAAGCAGGAAAATGAAACCGTTTATTCTGCAGTAAATGATTTGGAACTCTAGAAATCGTAGGTAGGTAGGACCTACATAAAATATACATAGAGGTTTAAGAGACATCAACAAGTAACTGTATCAACTGTTTATGTTCGTTAAGGAAACTATTATTTTTGCCATCCTTTAAGTTGAGTGTCCCTAAAATGTCACATCTTGTCAGTATTTATTACTTACTAAGAAAAAAGGCTTCGTTTTCCGCCTCCACATTGATTCATACAAGTCATGAGGAACGAAGCTTGAAATATGGCGTTTATTTATTTTGTGTAGTGTACCGAAGTTTTGAGTCATCGCAAGTCGTCAATTCAACATTATGTTGGAATTAATTTGAAAGCTTTTATTATATTTTTTCTGAGAAAACATAAACACTGACTGCACAGCACTAAATATGATGAGAAATGTTTAATTCTTATATTGTAAAGATTCTAGTTAATATTTTAACTGATATACAATTTCAGGACTCAAGTAGCTCTGTCCTGTCTGTAAATTGGCAAAACAAGTGAAGTATTCAGCTGCTATGGAAAATTATCGAAATATTATCTGCATAACCTGCATAAAATACCACGCATTTTTCGTGTCAACAGCTTGTGCACGAAACGTCACCGGTTTCCTTCTGCCCGTCACGGAAGGGAAGAAACGGAATACCTCAGAAACACAACCATAGAGCTACATTATGTTCCTTTTTCAAATACTTGCCGCGCAAACCGGGTCACGAGATTATTGTCCTACATACCGGCCTAATTTGTAGTTAGTTATGACGTCATCGGGTTGTACTTTCACGGTAATGTATTGCCATTAGCTGGCGCCAGTAATTGTTGCACTAGAAGTAAATTTATATGCGCATACATAAAACTCGTAACTAAAGCTGAAACTTTGAAACGTAACACACCTAAACAGGCTTTCAAATTACTGAGAGATATATCGTGGTTTTACAGTTTACTGGCTTTTGTAAATAAGAAAGATTAGGCACATCTTTCACATAAATCTATCTTCACAGAGACTCCTCAATAATTAACTACGCTCAATAAGAACATAGAGGATACAACTACATTTAAATAACTGCAAAAACATTCCATTAATCTAAAAGTAAGTACATATTACATTGCATACAAAATCTTCCTACAAATAAATTAGACTTAAGCTCACATTCGCATATTTTCATGTTCTACTAAAGCATGTTTGAAATCTCTAAACGATTTATGGCCGCGCTTCATACACATATTTCAAAGCAAATAAACAATTTTCTTTGGTCATGAGAGTTGCATGCAGTAGGAAAACAGACAATATTTACACTCTTTATAATATTACAAAAGCATTCATAATTACACTCTTTACACTAACATACAGTTGAAAGAGCAAAACAGTAAATACATTCCGACCTAAGCAGAAAGGGTGAAACGGAATGCGTCCTATAGTGGGGTCCCTTGTAAGCTACTTTTTCATTTTTATCATATCTGAGGATTACAGAGAGGCTACATAATGTATGGTCCTAAGTAGTATGAACCACATAGCAATGCCCCTGACAAACTTCTTTATTGCATCTGACTACAATTAACCGGGCACTTTTCCAAACTCTGCTCCCGAAATTCTAAGATAAAGTTTTTGCACGTTGCTCGTCCTGAGAATTAAACCAAGGACTCGGCTGCAGGAAAATATGTTGTATAAAAAAACTACCTATGCAATAAACACAGAGCAAAGTTTAACAAGCAATTAATTAGTTGGTAAAAGCAGATAAAATGAAACAGTTACACCGTTTGTCCACCGCCTCGTCAACGGGACGTCAACGAGCAACGAGATTATTCGAACCGAAGGTGACGTCCCACTGACGGCGATCGTTTCGATCGTTTGTCCACCGCGACCGAACCCGGCGGTTATAATAATAATAATAATTCATTTAAATTTAGGTTATGATAGACAAGACAAAACAAAAGCCGGGGACCGGGGCCGGTACTTTATATTGCCGGCACATTGGCCTGTCACAATCCCGGGCGGAGTTCTAACGGACGCGCCGAACTACTCGAAAAAATTCGGAAAATTCGGGGGCCGGGATCTTGGCGCTCCGGTGACGGACGTGCGGTGGACACGCGGCCATAGTAAATGTATGTATCGCTACTTCGGCGCCGTCATCTCGTTGTCGTTGACGTCCCGTTGACGGTGGCGGTGGACAAACGGCCGTAGTCTAATTTAGTAGAAATTAATCATAACCTTGTTTTAGAGATGAAAAAGTTTCCGTTTCAAGCAATTTAGTAGAAATCTAATCAGGCATCTATCCCTACAATAGGTACTTGTTTGTATGAAAACGAATGAAAAGGGTATGATGCTCAAAGGGCGGCAGCCTTTTGTGTTTTAACGTCTTTATTTTAACGAGATTGGCTTTCCGGAATAGTTTATGACACCTTTATTAAAGTTTACTGTAATAGGAAGTATGATTTGTGCCTTTAACAGTACCTGTCAGAGTAAACGGAACTTACCAATTAATATAGTCGCCGATTTCTATCGTAGGGATCGCTTTTGTTGAAAATATAGCGTGTTGATTCTATTTTAGAGAGCAGTGGTGGCCCAGTGGTAACAGCCGCGACTTACGAGTTGTAGGTCGTGTGTTCAAGCCCAGCCAGGCGCTTTACTTTGTGTAATTTATTTCATTACCACTGCACTCAAAACGGTGAAGGAAATCATCGTAAGGAAATCGGCAAGTCCAAGAACCAAACATTCAAAGACTTGTGGCCTCCACCTATCCGCACTGGGCCCGCGTGGTGGATTACGGCCCGTGCCCTTTCACAGAGAAGTAGCCTGTGTCCCAGCAGTGGGGACGTTATAGGTTGATTATGCTTATGCTATGATCCTGTTTCATCAACAGTGTATGAACTAACGGCTGTTCGACTACCTATGTCAAGGGTTTCGCCCATAAATTAACGTCAATAGTACGGCCGATCAAAACACACCTAGCTACTTGAAATCACAACATTAACGAGGTATTATCAAACTTAGTCAGCGTACTTACGCGAACGTGTCAAGTACCATCGAAGAACTTCATATCTATACACCGGAAGGACTATTTCTGCTTGCAGCGCTCGGCGGCTATAGAACAGGGGCGGTAACAGATATGGTCATCGTGTTCACGGGATTTTATTTTCAAACTGCTTAGATATGAAGTTCTTCGATTGTACCTAATACTGGGTTATATGATGCAGCACCCCACTATACAAACATAACTATCAACTGGGTTAGTAATACACTATCGGTTCATTGTATTCATAATATGACATGTATCAAGAAACAATAATGTATTTTCCATAGAAATCTCAGGAAAAAAAGGTGTAAGTATTCTGTTTTCCACGCAAATCGTGAGAGGCATATGAGAACTGGGTGATGGCAAATTATGGTTTTTACGTCATACATAACATAGGCCAGATTCTATTACAGCAACGTATTTTATAAGTACAGCTTAACTGGAAGTATTAGATAAGCTTTAATTAAGTTTGAAGCTATTAGAAGTCTACTGCGCTAGTCTAAATCGCCTTCGATATTGCATTTCCAATACTCATTTAGCCAGATTTCCAGAGATAGTTGAGAGGTAATTGTACAAGATAAATGCAATGTTCTATTCTACGAAGGCTTTTCTATAAATTGTCCGTAACTGAGACTTTTTATACTAAAGAGACTGAATTTTGTGGTGAGGTTAGCGAATAACAATGAGGTGGAAATAATGCAAGAAGATATCACCCTACCAAAAAACCACGACATGGACGACTCTAAACAAACAATTATTATAAAAAAAACAGACGTACCTATATTTCCTAATTATGATGAACAATGAGCCGATGCGTTTCGAAAACACATTTTCGTTGCGACCCGTGTGATTTTATAGTTAGACAAGAAAAAAGGGTTCTTACTTGGTATGGATGGAAGAGAAAATATTTAATGTTTTCTTAGAATTTTCTACAACAACAGAAGCACGTAAACAAACAAGTTGGCATGATTATGTTCTATATTATATCATCACAGAATTTTATAAGACGAGCCTACACATAAAGGGCGAAATGTGGATTACATGGGTGATGTTATATTATTAGCCTTTCGCTTGTTGGAGAGAGTACAACATACATAATGAGTATATAACATAATATATCATATATTTATATAGGATCGTCCGCGTTTGGCCAGTGACTGCATGGTAACTCGATAAGCTTCACCACGTGTAACGGGTGCTTTGTTGCAATCTGATATTTGAATAAGTCTATTTGGTTAGATAATTAATTATTAAAGGAATGAAGTATGGTTATGGTTGATTTGATGGTTCATTTGAATCGAATATTATGAAAAGGGGCAACATTTTCCTCCAGGCTCTAAAGCCAATATAAACTTTCAGCACAGATTAATACAGATGGGACACTGCAAAATCATTTATATAATAAAAAGAGACTTCCTACGACACAATAAAATGCAATTCAGGTCGCACTGCACTAATCACCTAAAGTTATATTCAAAAGTTGCCTCTCTTTCTATCGCGTGACTCTTAGATCTTCTGACTACGTTACACTCACTGAATTGGCCTAGCAAGGCGGGCCCGCCGCGTACTTGTAGCTTCATACCTAAACTGCAGAGTGTCTCATCTGTGTTCATCTGTGCTTGTAGTTCAAAACGTTCCTTAATGTAGATTTAATAGTAATCATGCCTAAGCCTAAATACAAGTAGTTTTAATCTTAGATTTAGTACAAACTACTTTTCAACCCAAAACAGCGGAGAACTTTCTACTAATATTGAAGTTAAAGCCTTCCATTACAGTTGATAAATAATAAAGAGAATTTCTACCATTTTGAAAAACAAGCTTAGTCCGTAAGTCTGTAAACAAATTAGATGTTTATTGCAAACATGTGGATTACAACACGAGAATTTCAGAAGTGTGTCGTAAATAATAAAATAAACATGATTTATTTGATTCATTCACAAGAAACGTAATAAAATATTTCACGTTACATCCGCGACATGAAAGTTGAATCATCAATGTTATTACGCGTCATAGGTACCATCAAAGAAGTTCATATCTAACCAGTTTCAAAACAAAATCCCGTGAACACGATGACGATATCTGTTACCGGCCCGGCTCTATAGTCGCCGAGCGCTGCAAGCAAGAATAGTCCTTACTGTGGTTAGATATGAGCTTCTTCGATGGTACTATACGAGAGTGACATACAAAAACATTACGAAAAACTAATTAAAATTGAAATGCTCAATTGCTCATTTCAATAACTTGAAAACTTTTATATTTTATATTTAGGATGTTTAATCATATTGATATACCTATAAACTTTGCAGACAGTTTAGGTACATATATCGAGATGCCGGGCATACGAGTCCCTGTCGAATTTGTTAAGTACATAAGTACATACCGGAGAGCTTTCATAATGTCATGACTGTATTCCCGGAAAGGTTGGGCAGAGACATCTCTGCCCAACCCTTCGGGGAAGTTACAGTACAACCACATTTCGCCCAGTTTAAGTCCCATGTAATAGGGGTTAAGCCTATTGCGTTCGACTGGACACAAATCCAGACTCGGGGCTGCTACTGAGAAATTCCAGACCAGGGAATCGAACCCAGGACCTCATGGTCAGCAATATCGCTTGGGACCACTAGACCAACGAGGCAGTTATAGACATGGCCATTAGTTAAAGAACTTTCATATTTTACAAATAAGTAGGTACAACAATATTCTTTTTAATATATCGGGTGTAAAAAGACACTTTCCGAAGCCGAAAGCCACATATTCTACCCATTATTTGCATCATTTTTTTATACTAGACCATACCTGGGAATCCACTGGTTCTGGAGATATTGAAGGTCAAAGTCGCATTTTTTTTTTTTACTTTTTCACGAAAATGAATTCTATGCGATAATACGAAACTTTTTTCCAAACAAACATTACCTGAATTTTAGATTTATCTTAACAGATTACGCATTTGAAGTTACAAAAACGCAATGAACAACAAGTACCTACCTACGTAGCGTAGGGGCGGAGCTTAACTAACACTGAATCCGTTCATTCAAGCGTGGGTTCGCGTTACATTGCGCGCAATAAAAACTTGTTTTTTTTTATTAAAAAAAAAAAAAATACGGTTCCCAGCAATAATTTTTGCGCAAAGCTACTTAGCTATACGTACAGTATGCGTAGTTTACGGCTTTGTGATGTGTCTTTTTACACCCTGTATACTTACAACAACAATACTGGCTCTGACTGTTCACATTCTTAATCAAAGAAAATATTCCTATTTGTTGAATATCTAGAAAACCTTTAAACCTTCGGTTACCTAGCTCAATAGAATTTGTGCCAAATCAAAAAAAAATATGGATATTATTTTCTAGGTACTGAGAAAATCTACACTCTATACGGATCGGGATTCAAATAAGTCGTACTCTACGGGATTCAAATAGGTCGTATCACATATTCATAATCACCCTTTTCGTTAGTTTCGATTATAGATACATTTTCAGGATTATTCAGCTATCTGATTGGCTAACCGTTCGGGCTTTAACAATACCTTTCGATTATCGAAGGCCATACTTTTCCGCTCTTTTGAATATCAACAATGTTCCCAAGTCGGCGTAACAAATAGGTATTATGGCAGTTTTGGGAAATACTTTCATTGGTTGGGTCCTATTGAAAATGCTTAGAAATAGGTAGCTATAAATAAAATTAGTATCTACATTATGTCGGTACTTCTTTCCATTGACAAATATATTGTTTGGAACATGATGCCAAATTCAGCACAATATACCTACGACGACAAGAAAATTTATTCCCATTAGAGTCAAGAAGACCTTATTTAAGTTATCAATATTTAATTATTTACTTTAGTAAACTAGATTATTTTCCCGTTGGTATGTCGCTCAGTAATAAAGAGGGTAGTAGAGGTATAAATCCCAGGACAGCAATCTAGCCAGGATAAGAAAATGCCTGTTTTTCTAGACCTAAGTAAGCTTAATGTGTGTTTTGGATGAATGTGCAAATTCACCGTCATCTTTTCCTTTTTGTACCTATCTAATAACTTGTTTATTTCATGAATCTTCTTGGTGAAAAACATCAATAAAATAAATATAAAATTAAAATTAAAAATCTTCATAAAAAGTTATCCCCGAAAAATACGAAATAGTTTCAGGAATACTCCAGCAATTTTTTTTATTTATGAGTGTCACAACAAAATTTGATAAGTAGAGAGAAATTAGACATTTACGACAAAAGGTTTTTGGTTAGTCGATTAATTGAAAATTGGACTTTGGATGAAACAAAAGAAATAAGTAAGAACACGTTCCATCGAAGAAGTTCATATCTAACCACCGTAAGGACTATTCTTGCTTGCAGCGCTCGGCGACTATAGAATGGGACCGGTAACAGACGTGGTCATCGTGTTCACGGAATTTTGTTTAGAAACTGGTTAGATGTGAACTTCTTTGATGGTACATAACGCACATAACGTTCTGTAGTCCAACCCCCACTGGAAAAATGCATAAGTTTATTTAGGTACTTATGTAATTGAAATTATCGATCACATAAATGCGGAATGTTTTATTAGCTTAGCCTCCAATAAAGGCATATAGCGCTCATATTGAAACACGAATACAATTCATCGACTAGCCACGCAGAAAACAATGCAATTTGTCGACTGATTGACGTAACCAAACCAATTAAATCCCAAAATATGCATCCGAGATATAAACATCGTTATGAGGCAGATTATCTTCAGTGGCCGACACATTTATTATGTAACCAGAAACATAAACAACTCCTATAACTCTAGTTTGCCCCAATTTCAGTAAGAATATGTTTAAAAAAAAAAAACGGAAACTTTACATCTTGAAATCTCTCAATCCAGTTACAAACACCCACTTGTAAAAAGCTTTGGCTTTTAAAAAGTTGAAATGTTGCAACTTCGCTTATAAAGTGTAAATAAGAACAACTTTTGGCAGGGTTGCGCGGGAATGTTGAGAGAAATTTACAGTAGTTGAAGTTATATTTTTGCATTCATTTAAGGATCAAAATTATCGTAGCTTACAAGTAGGATCTAAAGATTCTTGACGAAACATTGTGACTAATTGATAACAGAACTTTTGACTTTACTGTTATTATTATTAATAATATCTTTAATATCTGGTTTGTTATCCTCGATATTAATTCCATGCTATTCGACCTTAATGGTGCTATGGTTAGTATATTGAATTATTAATTAGTCTTAAATCCAGTACGTCGCATTTCACTGTTGGATATAATGATCCCTCACCGGGAGCCACCTCATTCGCCTGCAATGAAACGTTACAGATTCGATTTTGAGCATTACGTTACAAGGCAGTATTGTAACGTAATGCTCAAATTTGAATCTGTAACGTACTGACGAGTATTCGCTTGTAATGTAACATATCAGATTCCATTTTGAGCATAACGTTACACTACTGACCCCTGACTGACAGGTGCTCACTTGTAATGTAACATTTCAGATGAAATATTACAGTCATTGCGCACTGTATTACTCGGTTCTCCTCCCTCACTGATGTAATGCTCGACTCTAAACGTTACATTACACGCGAATGCTCTCGGTGAGGGAGCACCTTAATAGTAACTTAGAATGTATGAAGCCACTTGCTGGCACTATAAAGTGTAACTTCGCAATAAAATATTCATCCTCAGTCTAAAGCTGATGTTGTGATGTAGTGGCTCTCTCATAACATATTAAAGGTTAATTTCGCATCTTACCATATCATCATCATCTTTCTGCCCTTGTCTCATGTTACGTGGGGTCGGCGAACACGTTTCTTCTCCCATTCTCCCCTGTCAACGCTATCGTCTACTCCCTCGTCTTTCAAATCATACCTCACAAATCTTGCTTTTGCCTTTCCCCTCTTCTTCGTCCATCCAAATTTATATTCATCACTCTTTTAGTTACCTGCGTTTCGTCCCACGTCATCTATATCTTACCAACAACATCATCAGCCTAAAATGTTCCCACTGCTGGGACACGGGTACTCCTTTCTGCAAGAGGGAGTGGGCCGTAATCGACCACGCGGGCCCAGTGCGGGTTGGTAGATGTCACATGTCTTCGAATTTTTGGTTCTAGGACATGCTGGTTTCCTCTTGATGTTTTCCTTCACTGTTTTGAGTTGCCTGACTATCTTACCCAAACTATACCTTAGAAGCAAAGCAACGTTATGAATTTCGGATCCTATTCATTATGGTATTCACTCATTGCTGTCAGTCGGTGAGCTGTCAATAGTGTTATTCCCTAGCATCCTGCCGGTCGATTTGTGACAGTGACAGCTCACTTCACCTAAGTTTCAGGTTGATATTTTCACAGAATCGACCGACAGATATACATAGTTTACCATCTTTGAGGCTTTATTACCACAACCTGATCAACGGCAGTGGCTATGAAATTAACAACTTGTCAGATAAACTTTTAAACCACGTCAACAACAACACTAATGCAAATAGGAATAGTTAGCAGTAGGTACTAAAATGTAATCAGAAACAAAATGTTAATAGGCTAATTCTATTTACCAAGTTAATATTAGGGTTTACAGTACGTTTTGTCGTCTACATAGTTACGTAATTAACAAACACATTTTCTAATTAAATGTCTGCTTGAAGTTAAAATTAAGATTAGGATTCGCTTTCACAGTTTCACAAGTGAAATTTTCAGTTTGGTTGCTTTAAATTAAGGAATTAGGTATCAAATGCCTGTACAGATTGGTGGAATGTAACATGAAATGTAACACAAATTGGCCGTCCTAATTTATGCAATGTAACATAAATTGTTACGCAACGACAAGGCGAATTTGTTTCTACGTGTGTTTCATGATACGTTTCACTAATCCGTACCAATCTTAGAGTATATAACACTGGAGAAGCCTTATGCACAATATTCCTAACAAAAAAGTCTGTCACTTTTAGCGGGGGACGCGGTAGCTACTGCAAAAAAAAACAAAAGCCGCTCGCCCGGACAGAGTCCGTACCATTAATTTTTATTTTATCGATATTCATTCGGAATTTTGGTTGAATCCATGAAATAAAACAGTTATTGCATAAAATAGTTACATTTTAATAAGAAGAGACATAATATACAAATTACAGAAATAAATTACTAGGCTGTCTTACTAGGAATATAACTATGATTCGAGCACGATCCAGTAATATAACTATTAGGGCTCTCCGACCAAATAGGTCAGGTTAGAACTGTGACCAACTACTTCGAAATTGGTACCAGTAACTAAATTAAGGCACTCCGACAATTATGAACCGGTTTCATATAACTATATTACGGTTTATAGCTTTATAGCTACATATATGGACCATCTTACTGCGACATAGGTATATAAAATGTATCCAAAACATGCAGATGTCAAAAAGTTATACCTGATATAATATTAATTTGATAGTGATATGGGGTACCTAAATACGTCAGTAGTTTATTAATTTATGATATCACCACACCTCCCACAATAAAAACAATTATTAGGTATGTAAATTACATGTTGCTGTTTTCTTATCAAAAATCCAAAATTATAGGAAAACACTAGGTTTTTTTGTGAATTTTCCACGAATCAACTCATCACTTTTGGTCAAGTACACACGGCTACATCTCAAGCTATACAATATAATGTACATTTCCAGTATAAGCTGACCTCGCAATGTACGGAAATCCTATACAATGCGAGATCAGATTATACTGGAAACGTATTGCTTGATACGAAACAAACAACAATGTTGATGTGGTTAATATTTCGGCGTAAAAAATATTTTACTACACTTTAAATTAAAAAAGCACTAACGAATACATTTTAAAAGATGTGACATCTATACTACATACTTATCGTAACTTAGTACAACTGCGAATGTGAGTTTATTTGTTAAGATTTCACGCTAAAACCGCTGAACGAATTCGGATGAAACAGGGCACATGGGTAGACCATGACAAATTCGCGAGCAAAGAAAAACTAGTATCTCTGTCTGTCTGTTGCCTTAATGGATTTTAATGTTTGGCATTCAGGTAGGACATGGCTTGGGTTAGGACAAAGAGTAGACCATGACCTGGGTTAGGACAGCTAATACTTTTTATCTAGGTAGTACATTTCCGTGAGAAAATTTCCGACCTCCACGCGGGCGAAGTCGCGAGCAAAGAAAAACTAGTAACTCTGTCTGTCTGTTGCCTTAATGGATTTTAATGTTTGGCATTCAGGTAGGACATGGCTTGGGTTAGGACAAAGAGTAGACCATGACCTGGGTTAGGACAGCTAATACTTTTTATCTAGGTAGTACATTTCCGTGAGAAAATTTCCGACCTCCACGCGGGCGAAGTCGCGAGCAAAGAAAAGCTAGTAACTCTGTCTGTCTGTTGCCTTAATGGATTTTAATGTTTGGCACACAGGTAGGTCATGACTTGCGTTAGGACAAAGAGTAGACCATGACCTGGGTTAGGACATAGGATACTTTTTATCCTGATATTCCTACGGTATCGAGACTTCTGCAGGTAAAACCGCGGGGCGCAGCTAGTTCTTACTATACGTGGAATTAAATGTGTTAACAATGTTCGCATGTCCGTAGTAGATTAATTTTATTTGTATAAAAGCAACTTGAGCCCCAATTACGTCAAATTATTTACTTTGAAGTCCTTATGGGACGTCCGTAAAATGTGCCAAAATGGGATATGGGGAATTAGAAAGTGTTATTAATGTTATCGCTTATCTTTTTAGATTTAAGGTAAACTAAGGCTTTAAATTATTTCATTACTAGCTGCGCCCCGCGGTTTCACCCGCATAAGTCTCGATCCCTTGGGAATATCGGGATAAAAAGTATCCGATGAGGACATCGGATACTTTTTATCCCGATATTCCCACGGGATCGAGACTTATGGTTAGGAAACCCAGGTCATGGTCATGGTCTACCCATGTGCCAAATCCGTTCAGCCGTTTTAGCGTGAAAGTGTAACAAACACAGAAACAAACTCACTTTCGCATTTAAAATATTTGTTAGAATGGTAGGATAAAGAAGACATCTGCCCGCTGGTTATACAAAACAAGGGCAAATTAAATTGGCTGATGATCTTAAAATATGAATATAAAAACTTTTTTTTTGAAATCTCGTTTTCGAAGTTTCGCTAGCCAATTTAATTTGACCCTGTATATGGAAATCGACAAACAGAAAAGTTGTATAATTATCCCTACCACTGTTATTATTTCAATAGCTTTATTGTTAAAAAGCGGTATGGCACTCATTTAAATATCGTGGCGCCGTAGTCTACAGGTCATGTCTAACTGAAGGGGCCTAACGCACCGAAACCACAGTGATATGCTCAAAACATAAATAATATCATCATTGAAGAGAACACAGATGTTTCAGCATATTACGTATAAATTCATTTGGACATAATACCTCAATTTCTGTTGCCTCAGGTATTTAAATATAAACACTTTACAGACCCGAAACACCGTCATGATAAAGATAAACAATGAAAGATCCTGAATTAACCTACTCCGAGTTCCAGACAGCTCATCTAATCACATTCGAGATGTAGGATGACATCCATTTAGGTTATTTGGTGTGGATACGACACTATGTATACGGGAAATACGAATACAAAATCGTATTTCGACATCTGAATGACAGATTAGGATAAGGGGGTCGAAAGAGCGTTCGTAAAAAATCACAAGCCTGGCTTCGTGAGCTACCGCGTATCGATTGTAATCTATGAATATGTTGCCCTTTGAGCGATATTTCAGTGACGGATAAAATAAATATAACTTCCTCCTAAAAAGGTTCGCTTTAGGAGAAAATTACCTAAAACAAAGTGATAGATAAACATCAAGATGTCACGTTCGAAATTGCCACCTTGCTGTCTTTACTTAAGCGTCGTAAAAGATTATAATATCAATACACGTGTGGGTTCAGAATCCCCCCGTGGATTGACCGCTAAGTTGAAGGTCAAAGGGGATTACCATAACCACCGTGCTTGCTGGACGGATTAGTGATCGAAGTTCGCTGTTATCAACAAAAAGGAGGACATTAAAACCTAATTCATCCACCACTTTTGATTTTTTACGAACGCTCTTTCGACCCCCTTGGTCGAAAGAGCGTTCGTAAAAAATCACAACCCTGGCTTCGTGAGCTACCGAGTATCGATTGTAATCTATGAATATGTTGCCCTTTGAGCGATATTTCAGTGATGGATAAAATAAATATAACTTCCTCCTAAAAAGGTACGCTTAGGAGAAAATTACCTAAAACAAAGTGATAGATAAACATCAAGATGTCACGTTCGAAATTGCCACCTTGCTGTCTTTACTTAAGCGTCGTAAAAGATTATAATATCAATACACGTGTGGGTTCAGAATCCCCCCGTGGATTGACCGCTAAGTTGAAGGTCAAAGGGGATTACCATAACCACCGTGCTTGCTGGACGGATTAGTGATCGAAGTTCGCTGTTATCAACAAAAAGGAGGACATTAAAACCTAATTCATCCATCCCTTTTTCCAAAGACCACAGGTTGATGAAGGACTAGCGCATTCAGGCATCGCAAAAAATCACGATAAATAAACAGAAGTACATACAAAACAATATGTTTATCAACCAAACACCAAAAACTAAATTAAACGCTATCCTAAATCAATACAGGTAGATTAGTGTACCTAATAACAACACCGATTTGTGTGTAACCATAGCAAATAACCACAATGAGTCAATAGGGGTGAGTTTGAGGTCAGCAGCCCGGAGTCACCACGCCAATATCCATTGCAATATACCTTGACCACGACTCACGTTTCAAGATAATTTGACGGGAGAGAAGCAATTGTGGGTCTGGTCAGTTAGGAATTATTTATGGTCCTCATAATATCTTATTCGAGTGCGAAGTACGGAATTGACCTTTATACTTTTGACAATCATATCATCGAAATAAAAGGGAGACTTTAAGCTGACTCCAAGTAACATCGACAGGCAGTAGAAGAAGACTTCTGTTGAATCAATGTTTTAGAAACAAACATTAAGGATCTAATAAGGGTTTCACTTAGGACCAAGGCGTCGTACGTACTGTAAGACAAAGGTGGACAGTAGCAAAATTCGTGGCTATATTAAAACCAGACACAACAGTATAAGTCGAAGGAGAACCTCCGTTACATATGTAGTTAGTCCAATATTTACAAAACGTCTGGAATTTTTCCGATTACGCAAACTTTCCGCAGACTGAAAGCGAAACGAAAACGCTAGACGATATTATCTTCTCAGTTTTAATTAAAGATTATTTCTTCTTAGCGATAGTCTGGCTAAGCGAGAGTTATGTGCAATCTTTAACCCCAATCCGATGCTACACGTGGTTCTCGTGTCCATAAACTCAGACCTTAGTAATACTATAAAACCATTCTGCAATAAAAGTGCAAGTGCATCACTTCCTTCAGTTTCACATGAAGTAGATAACACGGGTGGATAGTAAGTGCCATTATCAGACAAAATAAAAGAGCAAGGAGCGCTGCGAACAATACAGTTAAGCATGCCAGAACTACACCTCCGCTCTGTGCATACACGCTCACACACAGACATTTACAACCTTTTCCTATCAAACTACACCACACAAAGTGCACACATGTTTAAGAAACCGGCTTCACTTCACTGTTGACAGCGCTCTGTCTTGTTTTTTTATTTGGTCTGAGGTGCCATTAAACGTATGGATATTTTACAAGCGGTTTAGTTCGCATTTTCTTCTACATATTCCACCAAAAGATTTACTAGAGGACGTTTTGTGAGGGTGTACTGACGTTATACTTTGTTGACATTGCACTTTGATATCAGAAATCATTACTTTCACTTAAGTAGTACTTATCTGATAATAATATCAAAATATTGTCGACTCACCCTGTTTACCGTATTTAGTGTTAGTTGCATATCATCAAATTAAGATGGTGACGTGTTTATGATACACTTTTCCAGGAACCTGTGTAGTGCCAGACAGCATATTATCATAAAAATGAATACAATGGTTAGTACCGGTGATAATCAAGTCACTTGGCTCCAAGTCAAATTATTTCACAAGCCAAGCAACGAACAGTTCAGTTTACTGTAGCCTGTAGCAGTTTACAACCACCATTTTAGATACGTTTCCAAGGAATTCCACCGGGCTTGTTTTGATTGGAATCGAATTAAAACCCATAAATTTTTGTCCAGAAATAATTGAAAAGTAAAACAGTTTCGATTTATAGATACTTTCGTACGAACAAGTGTCTAAGATATCTTTTCTATGCGTTTCTGGCAGCATTCCAAGTACCTGGATCTGGGCAATTATTACGTCAGATTTATGATGTTATAAATTATTATTATGTACAGAACCGATAATATTCTGTTATTTATGATTGAAATTTATAAGGGCATAAAAGTTTTAATTAAAAACAATACGTTTTCTCTGGGGAAACGTTATTTCGTAATGCAGACGGATATATAGGTACTAAGTAAATTAAACTAGGAGCAACGGACAGAAATATACCAGCAGCAATAAAGAAGACTGCTGACTAAGCTAACAACCTTGCTTTTCTAGCTGTCTCAATTAGGGTGTGTGACGGCATCTACATCGCCAAATGCGAACTACGCATCTCACTGACGTCACGCAAAAATCCTGCATCGTGCAAGCAGTATTTACCGCGCGACCAGTGCGATAAGAAAACTAGAAAGTATTGAAAAATATTCTATTGCAATAGTTACTCGATGAAAAATGCTCATCTAGTTTTTGGTCCGGAAGGAATTTAGGACACTGATAAGCAGATATTCGAAAGGACGATGACATCGTTAAAGGCTGAACGGAGGCAATGAGTGAGGTTGACGTGGGATTCAAAGAGAGATATTCTAAAGATGTTAGCCTAGCTCATTTTAGCCCGATCCAGATAGAAGAGAGTACTCGATATTCACAAGTCATAAAGTGCACTGAGTGTTACTGCGCTGAATAGAATCGCATAAACAAGTTCTACATAAGAAAAGCTACATATACGATAAAAGGAGAGAAAAATAAAATCGTCGTAAAGCGGAATGGATGCACGTAAACCACTAGGTGCTTTACGTATTGCAATGGACTGCGAAGAGGCCGCAGAGGCAAGATTAACGGGAACCATTTCCTTAACGCAAACAACAACACGGTAACGTTGGTTGCCAAATTGATTGTTACACCAAAACCGTTTAGTAAACTCGGCCATGTGTTGGCAAGACAAAAGAAACAATTTCTAACGAATCTTCAGTTTATGTAAACAATTGTACAAAGGAACAATGCCCAAACGTGACTGATCAATCTTGAAATTCAATTTGATCTACGACTTGGAGAATATCTCTTCTATTTTTACTGTAACAATGAAAAGTCTATCGTTGTTATAATGTTCTCAGAAGTGAAACTAAGAAATTCAATATCGACTGTTGTGTCCAGAAGAATATATCTGATGCTAAAGAAACTATACGGGCACCTTAATATTGTACGGATGTACCGCACTAAAACCGGACCGGGAGCAAAAATGTTCGTACTAAATCTTTGAAGACTTTTGTCGTAAAAGCGTGTCCAATACTGTGTATTCCGCAAAATATAGCGTCGTCTATCAATTTTGTCCGTTCGCTGTTGTATTGAGAAACGCTATTACTTTTCCTGTGGCCAACACTGCCATATGTACCAGACAATGCACTGTAGGTATTACTTTACTTCTAGATGGATATTTTCCATTTGCGGTGGACAGACAAATGTATTACCATCTTTGTTTACGCAACCATTTTCAACTAACTGTGGATTTCACCAATGAAATTGAACGCGTTCAGCACATCTAAACGCGTTTAAGATCTGTCAGTGTACAAAATTCCATAACAATTTTGACACTGACAGCTCTTGAACGCATTTTAGATATGCTGATCGCATTCAGTTTCATTGGTGAAATCAGCCCTAAGTGTAAAACGGAAAGCAAATAATTGAAACTACTTAACGTTTCATCATATTTTAATTACTTCATGAATTCAGAATTTTATTGCGTCTATGTTTATTCAAACTCAAACTCAAAGCATTTATTTCGAATAAACCAATTACAGGCACTTTTGAATTGTCAAGGGGGTCGGTCAGTCAGAAAGATGAAGCTAGATGCCCATTCCAAAGCGTAGTAGGTACCTATGGAGAAGAACGGGCAAGAAACTCCACGGACACTATTTTAAATCATGATATATTATGGTTACAAAATATTGGTTACATCATTCATGTTGAAGTTATACATGTGAGAACGATGCAAAACGTGAAAAGCGTCCATAACAGAAATAAAAAAATAAACAATCCAAAAAATTTAATTAAATTAAAATAAGCCGTGGTAGCTAAGAGATGACCAGTCCCTACTGACGGCGCCCGTTCACGAACATGACGAATACGACTTTATTGAATAAGTATCAAGTATTTAATCTAAATGTCGAAGGTCTCGGAATGTTTTACGAAACAATTCTTAGTCTTATCCAATTTGTGAACTATGTTTCTAATATCCCTAAAACTAAATTCAAACGAAGATTAAAACTGGATTATCGAGTCTTCATAATTTATATATCATTTTCTGGGGAAGCAAAATCCCACACGAGTTTTCAGCTTATGAAGATTAATTACATCGACGAAGGCGTAACGGTAATCGCTTCAAAACATAATATTTATCGTCAACATAGATATATAATATACAAAGCTTATTTCACGGTACCAATGAAATCATCAGTACATTTTATCAGATTGCATTTTAAACTTGATTTCTCTTTACTGGATACTTTAATGGCGCAGTCGACTAATATAGTTCGTTATTAGGTTCTTTCTGGAATCGATGCATCCGATCTGAACTGGAAACTGGCAATAAGCACTGCAACTGAAGAACACGTCAATTCCTACTCGACACAAATGTATGGGTCGGTCGATTACTTTTACGCGATTAGGATTCTCAATTTTTTATTGCGTACCATAATGTAGTCACAAATATGGACCCTGTCGGGCACAGCATAGATCAAGTAGGAGAGATGAGGAAGAGCACTGGGTATTTAATGTGATAAATTTTGTTATTAGTTAAGTAGTTAGTAAGTTTGTTGGTTCCATGGAAAAAGTTGTTCAGTTTGATGGTCTGTACAACACCCTTAATTATGACCACACTTTTCTCATACATGCTGTATACAGTGCTTATTTCCCGGTACCAATAAAATCACCAGAACATTAAAGTTCGGGGTCCATGCAGACACCCATAAATTTTCCCTCCATAAAACTGAAGGCCGACAAGACGCTGAACGCCATAGGTACCTCCGTAATGGCAGATTAAGTTCTACAATAAAATTAATTACCTACAAATTATTCAATTTATTTCCAGGCCGTAAAACTGACGCCATTTACTTTTATGTGCCACAGGTCAAGGTTTGACTGCATTTCTCTTAATGATGAACCGCTAAAATGCAATTAAGAAACCGACGCAAGGTTTTTTACTATTGAAAGGTTTGGAAGAGCTAGATTGCATTTTAAACTTGATTTCTCTTTACTGGATAAGCTACTGGCGCACTCGAATAATATCGTTAGTGATGAGTTCTTCCGGGAATCGATGCAGTCGATCCGAAATCGTCGATGCAGTAACTGTCCCGTGTAAGTTATATATAACGGTTACAAGATACACAAAATGTGATGGTGAAAGCATTAAATAAATTAATGTCAATTTCTATTGAATTCTCGACTATCGAAGCCGTCAAGAATATACGCCATAAAATTCCTTCTTCTAGAGAAGAAGGAATTTTATGGCCTATATTCTAGTCTTAACAGTAACTATTAAATTAAAACTCTCTATCTCAAGCCAATATTAAAAATATTTCAACCAGACAAAAGTTTTACAAAAAAGCGTTACAAAATTTGACTCGTCTGTCGGCTTGTTTGACCAAAATCTACTGACTTTCTTAACAGCCGAAATGCATTTTGTCTCTATCTAAATTCGAAGGTTAGAGCAGGCCGTAGTTATGTTTTTAGAGTAAAATCTGAGAGATACAGAAGTAGGCGGCCCTGTTCACGGGTAAAAATAATGGCTTCAATGACGCGGGGTCGCAAGTTCGTAGCCCGTTCAGACGGACGTTAACCCCGACGTAATATTGCTAAAATGTAGCAAACTATTTGCGAACGATCGAATGATTTCAATGATTAATTTGATTTTGATTAAATTGTTACTTAATTTTAAAGTGTTGTAAATATTTTAAGTTTTTTGGTGAAAATAAAGTGATTATTGGAGATGGCCGAGTTGATTTTAATCAACCTTGACGTTAACCCGAGATGTCAACTAAAAAGACATGACTGGCTCTGCGAGACAACTGAGTTGATTGTTTCACGCGACCAGCTCGCAGCGGCGAACTTGCGTAACACATATAAAATGACAATTGATCGCAAAGGGTTTCATTTTGACAGTTCACCTACGTTCATTGCGTTATTTACTATGTTGAGCAGACGAATTTTTCAAACTCATGAAGCAATGGATTAGCAATATCCTTCAAAATTGTCGGATTTTGATTGAAAGTATGTTAAGCAAATAGGGTGCAGCAGTGTGAACAGATCTTCTCAGTTTCCTTTATTTTCTTTTCGATACAGTTAGGGATTCCCGGTCTACGACCGCACGAACCCTGTTATTCACGCTTTTACATCAATTCGTCATATAAATTTCTCTGTTTACGCAGTGAAGCCAAAAACTATCATGTTCTGTGGAATATGACGCCAAGTTTTTAATAATATTATTATGCCGAAAAATAAATGTCGTCCGCCTCCTAATGAAAAAGAAAAATTGACAAATGACAGAGTAATTAGAACAACTAAATTAAAATGATAGGTGAATAATAACTATGAGTGTAATTTCTAATTAAGGCAGGCTTCGCGTTCATATTCCTCGTAATATCAAGCCTAATGGGTGTAACTGCGGAGAATTTTCCGGAGTGGGAGAAAATTCATGTGGAACTTAATCCCACCCACATCCGAGTCATTATTTACGAGTTACGACACAAATAATTTTACGCGCCGCCGCCCCTACTTATAAGACATTTTGTGGTCAACTTGCTCTTTTATAAGCCGTCATTCTCCCTAAGGATTCTTGGAGTTGGAGTATTTTTCCGCACACTCGCATAGCATTGGTCTCGTGAGGACGCAATCTAATATTAGTAAATTACTGATGAAGGCGTGACCTTTCCAGCGAGTTTCTACAGTTAACTGCATGACCTATTTGAGAAATTATTCGAATTAAGAACGCAATCATTAGTGCTGCTTTTAATTATTTTTAGTAGCGAACCGCCCTTGCTTCATAGTTTTTACAGCTTAAAAATACATCGAAATTTCCTACTTATAAACCTTCCGGAATCAATTCTCTAACGAATGATGAAAATCACATCAAAATCCGTTGCGTAGAGCAACGCGATCAAACGGAAAACTTTAATTTATAAAACGTATCTGTTAGTTCATAAATTCACGTTTACGGATTTGCATAAAATTATGCGCTGTATTGTGCGTCTGTTACGGTGATGTCATGTCAAACGGGTTTATTTTATGACAAAATCATTATTTTATTTCTTATTCTTATATTTTATGCCATATAATACAACAAACATGGTGATTGCAGAATATCGTTTATAATTACCAATATTGGGTAGGTACCTACCTACTTACCAAGATTATCTATCTATTTCCAGTCAGCAGCACGCTTAGCATGACCACAATAGAAACGGGTTTTGTCGACGGAAGACTAAACAAAGTGACAGATAAACAATCTGTCATTTTGTCTATTCTTCCGTTGACAAAACCCGTGTCTTTCTACGCGTGCAGATAAATACCTGCTTAAAATATTGTTTATTTTCAACGTAAACAATCCCTAGTGCTGACTGTACAAAAGCGATTATAATTATCCGTAGAAAATAATAAGCCATGTAAAACCAAGCCTTGCCATTTGCTTTTCAATTATGAATTCAAACAATAGCAAAATAAGAGTCTATTTGGAATGTGAGAAGGTTGTAGTGACGTTGATAAACAAGCAAGCTGTGCAAATACAGACGTGGATAAAAATTATATAGTATGTAGTATAAAAGCACGAATCATTATGGACTAGGCAAAAACATGAACCTGCCCCGTAGCAAGCAGTATTTTTGTAGTTGGCATATTTCGTATAAAAAAGGAAAAATAAATTCTGGGCTGCAACACCCATTGGTTTGGTTTCGGGAATGGAGTAGTAGAAGTATGAGTCGTACATATTGCTAGTAGTCGAAAGCATACGGATACGAGGGATTTTATTGTTTTAAATAGGCTGAGAACCAAGTTGTTTTATAACAACTACGATTTTTAACACAAAGTAGGTATGCAAAAAGTGGAGCAATAAATTGTGTTGATAAATGTTCCACTTAAGAGATCGAGGGATTTTAAAAAGATGTTATAAGTTTTCTAGCGGTACCGAAGAAGTTTCAAAAAGTTAGCTTAAACGTTTCAAATGCAATGAATGCATCAACTTTTAACCACATTGAAGTGAAAAATAAATGTAAAGCATATTTCATCAAAAATATTATGTGGAAGAGTAAAACAGCGTATTTTTAATAAAAACTCATTTTCTGTGGACACTTTTAAACAAGTTCATACATAAATTTTTAACTTATTAAAACAGAGAATACTCTCGCAAAGTGAAATTACAAACCCAGCAGATAATGTCAGAAAAGAGGGTTGAAAAAACAGAGATTTCTACACGACTGCTCCCCCGGTCGATTGCATCGGAAAAACTACAAAAAGTGACTTTGAAAAAGAATATCGCAAAGAATTATATAGTATAATAATAACGTCTGAAGCAAATATTTATTCTGACGTTACATTTACATATAATGTTGTTTTTCTATAAACGTTTTGAGAAATGGCCCATGTTTGTTGACCAATCATATAATAAAATAACCCAGCTTTTATATGGGTGGTTCAATAAACATGACTTTGCACGATTCCTATAATACAATTTTCATTTATCTCCCAACAGGAGACAAGGGTAAGCCACAAATTTTGCAATGGAAAACAGTAAACACACGTTGAAAACACTACAAAAAGGTCCCCGTTGACATCCTAAGCAAATGAATTTAAATTTCATGAATACCCTTTGTAAATTCTAATTCATAGGCTATCACTCAATGTTTTCGGTTCAGACGGTCACTGACATTGCAGTGTGCCTTTGCCCAAGTCAATGAAAAAGTTTACCCTTATTTCAATTTATCTTTAGACGAAAGTTAATAAAGTCTGTCAAGACTAAAATTTAGGCATTCAAAAGTTCTGAAGAGCATCGTGAAACATAAAACAATTTATAATCGTGCCGTCGTAATAATACAGTAATAATGCAATGGTAACGAGGCAGAAATACATTAAGACGAACAATAAAATGACCTTGGAAGAATTGTGAACCACTCTTAAATTACATGGGAACTACGCTTAAGACCACCTATTCAAAATTTCAATGGCGATAGATAAGGTCACAAACACAGGTAGATAAAACACTATTCAGAGTAAATTAACCGTTGTGAATGAGACGCCTAGATCCCATTGGCTTTAAGAAGCCAGTTTGATACAAAGTAGAAGAACCTCGTGATTTCGTGCAATGTTTTATATAACACGTGTCTGAATCATTTAATTTTAAGAGAAGAGACGATTAGTTCTCTTCCAACATTTGAATTCAATTATACACATGATGAACTACCACATAACTCGTTGTTTGATGAAGTAAGTGTTAGCACACGATTACCATTTAAGGAGAATGAGAATACCCTTGTCGAAGCTTGGAGTACATGTATCAAACTTTTGTTATCTTACTATAAAGCTTTTATCTTCAAATAACGAAATATTATACAGATGTTTCTAGATAGTCTTAAATATTGGAGGGTTGATTTCTTAAGTTTTGCTATTAGAATTATTTACAAAATAGAATAATAATGAGCGCAACGCTTTAGAAATTGAAAGTGCCAATGAATTCATTAAGTGGAATTGCTTCACCCATGATGACATATGGACCATGTCAGACTGCTTCAAAATCAATCTTAAATTCAACGACAGACTCATTTAAATTCAAAGGATAATTAATTTCTCTAGAATGTGTGCTTGCAATAAATTCATTCAAGTACACCCTTTAAACGTGTCGTCTCGTCACCGCGACGTCTAGCCGTGTCAACGGTACATCGGCCGGGCGAACCCTTTGCAAGTCACCACATTGACGCCACGAATATTGTTTTTGCTGACCATCAAAATGAACGAATTACGACAAATAACGAATTGGTATTGCTGAATAGATAACACTGGGCGGTGAAGGAACAAATCAGTACCCTAATTGCGTAATACACGATCAATCAGAATCAGAATCGTTTTGAAACAGATTGCTACTCCATTGCTTCATAAGTTCGGCCAAAAAATCAGCTCAACAACGTAAATAACGCAATGCATGTTGTTGAACTGTCAAAATAGCCTTATTAGTTTTTAAAAAATAAATAAAAATAAATAAAATAAAAAGTAATTAAATAGCAGATCGAGATCATTACAGACTTTCGTAAAAAATCAACGAACAATCAGCGAGGTAATTGCGTAACAAACCTACAGTAGCAATGGCTTTCATTTTGACAGTTCAACAACATTCATTGCGTTATTTACATTGTTGAGCAGACACTTTATTCGAACATGTGAAGCAATGAATTAGCAATATCCTTCAAAATCATTCAGATTGTGATGGATAGTATATTCCGCAATAAGGGTGCTGGTCCCGAAAACATACTTCGATAAAGATACAAATTAGGAAATAAGGGACTTCTAAAGATTGGATTACTTATTATACATGCAGGGCACCGACTCTTTAATTTAAACGATAGGTCAAGTCCAGCTAACTCAACCTATATCTCAAACAGATTGTAACATTCTAGAACTTCCATAGTGAGACAATAGGAGCTGATAGTAACGATTTATGGAAAGAATGGGATCTAAAAGCACCATCTTCTTTATAATAAAACGATTTATAGGTATGCATATAAAACATTAAAGATGTTCCATTACCATTAAAATACATAATTAAGGAAGAAGCCGCTTAAGGTAATGCCTCTCGTAAGTAACGACTGTTTATCGAAGAACAAGTAATTATGATAACATTAGTATGTTTTATCATAAGCAATACTATTATTAATGATATCCAAACATAGATACGCAACCAATACATTAGTGTTTTAATTGACAAACAACTTGATAGTGAGGTGATTATACTAAAATTGACGGTATGTTTACATATACTTTTTGAAGAAGATAATGATAAGTTAAAACCTAATATATTATATGGATTTTCTTTATGTACACAAGGTGTTTGTGTCTTATCTTCGTCTGATATATGTCAAGTTGGAATTTGTTAATGGTTTTTGGAGGACAAAGGCTATATCTTATTTTTGCTCACGATAAACTTGAAGATAATGCTTGTCACATTGAATTTAGATGTTGATTTCAAGTTTCAACATACCATTTTCAAATTGTATTATTGTCGTTTTATGTAACTGAGACTTCGTCTGTGTGAAACTTCTTGTTTTAACATAAAGTACCTGGTCGACCGACCTCTGTTCTGGTGGAAATAGAGAACGCTCATTTAATAGTATGGGAAAGTTCATACTTATTCCATGTTAACAGGTTCTTACTAATTCCATGATGACATGATAGTAGGGTTCTTACTAATATCATGTTGCCATGTTATTATTCTAGGTCATTCATCTTCTTCTAAACTTTGGGCGACCGAGCTCTGCTCGGGTGAAAATACGGAGAAAACGAATTTTCCCAGATATGAGGCTTAGCTAGATCGATTTTTTGCCCCCGTAAACCCCTTTATTGCAACTTTCATCGAAATCGTTAGAGCCGTTTTCGAGAACGTGATTACAGGTGTTAAACAAGTATTGCTCATTTAATAGTATAGGATATATCCCATGACACTCGGCAATACTGTAGCTACCCATTAGTGAAAGAAATTTTGGAATCGGCACCCTAATTGCATAACACACGATCAATCACACTCTGTTTCATTTTGACAGTTCAACAACATTCATTGCGTTATTCACGTTGTTGAGCAGACAATTTTTTCGAACATATGAAGCAATGGATTAGCAATATCCTTCAAAATTATTCAGATTGTGATTGACCTTGGGGTGCGGATCAGTATTTCCGAAGATTACCCCCCCAACTCACAAATTTCACTCTTTATAATATTCATAGCTGTTGCCTGCCACTTCGTCTGCGATCCAGGATGAAAAGAAGCCTATGTCCTTCTCCAGGTCATAGTCTCAGTCACCCATGTGCCAAATTTCATCCAAATCACCAAACAAACAAACTGACTTTCGCATTTATAATATTAGTAAGGATTAGTACGAGTATAGATAGGTAGGTACGTTGGATCCGTAATCAACAAAATTGAAATTCGTTGTACCCCCGGCGTATTAATAAAAGTTGTATAAACAAAATAGGTATCAAGGACGAAGTAATATCTGTTTATTCCAGTTTCATAGACAAACATGATATTACGTAGACTCAAAGCAAGTAGGTACTCGTGCGTAGTCGTCTATTTGGTTACATTTTAATACACTTATGAAATGGTGAACATTTTATCTTGATAACAATGTAATAAAAGGACCTTGAATTAAATTTTGCTGTAACGTGAAACGAATTACGTCGATTTAAATTTTTTGAACAAATTAATATAAATCTAAGTTCATGTGAAATACTAATACAAAGGACTGTTCCCGACAACGGCTAAAGTGGTAACTGGCAATCAAGAGGTCGGGTTCAAATCCTTCTCGACCCGTTGAACTATTGCGGTGAACCTACTTGTGGGGCAACCATAATTACCTAAGTTCATAGGATTACAACAGGCATATTACATTACTTACTGATTTTACAAAGCAGATTCAGAATTCTAAAGAAAAGAAAAATGATGAAAGAAAAGAAAATACGTTTATTTGCGGTACACATGACGCAAAGAAAGAACAAAACACGAAAATAAACAATTTGGGGGAAAATATGCGTCACATCCACGCAAAACGGCCATCGCTCAGCATGATGCTGCGACCCTATGCGAGACAGAGCCCCAGCGCTGGTTTTCAGCGACAGCCGGCAGCCGGATGACAGTAACGAAAACGAAAGAATGCCATCCAATACTCTTTGTTTGACCTTGTGAAGGTCGCAGGAATCCGCTGGAAGTAAGAAGCAGAACCGGTCAAGTGGCGATGCTTGGGGGAGGCCTATGTCCAGCAGCGGACGTCTTTCGGCTGAAACGATGATGATGAAAACTGTCTGCAGGTATAAAAAAACTCATCTCTAAGTAAACGGTTTGTCTTCACCATATCCCATCAAGAATCAAGTATCTTTTACAAGTAATAAAATACAAAGCAGAAGACCAATATACTTTAAATAAATTCAGACGTACTTTCTCCAGATAGTATGGTAAGGTTCCGTTTGAGTGCAGACAAATAAGTACGTCTGGAAAGTTTTCTCAGCGGTATCAAAAGACCGGTGGCCATAAAGACATGCATTGATCTCACAGATATCGAGACATCATGTTACAAGGACGATTTGGTATCTCGTCTTTTAGGAGTGTAATCCATTTCTAGAAAGAAAGAAAGAAAGAAAGAAAATACGTTTATTTCAAATTCAAATTCAAAATATTTTTATTTCACATAAACCTACAAGGGCACTTATGAAACGTCAGAAGCTAGGTGCACGGTTCCAATTGGTCGTTTCTTATGGAGAAGAGCCGGCAAGAAACTCCACGGTTACTCTTTTAAAAGTAAATGGTTTTTACAATGTTTCCAAGTTACAGTGTTAAAAGGTATGAGAGGACAGTGTAGGCCCATCAAGAAGTACCAGGTATTTGCGGTACACATGACGCAAAGAATGAACAAAACACAAAAATAAACAATTTGGGGGGAAAATATGCGTCACATCCACGCAAAACCTATACCTGTCAAACCTGTGTTCTATCAATTTTCAATTTTTACTTTCCGTAAAAACCTGATTCAAACTATTATTACGAACATTTTAAAACATAAAATAGCTTAATCGGTTCAGCCGTTCTCAAGTGATGCAGCGTGTTCGTTGGTAACAAACAGAAATTGATTTTTAATATTATGTTTAGCCTTTACGCTAGTGGGACAACTGCAGGGCAAAGGCCTCCATTTCTCCTTTCCACTCCTCTCTAGTCTTTGGTTAGTGTGGACCAATTATATCTGTAGGCAAGTCCCGACGTATATGAAGATTTTTATAAATTTATCTAAAAATTATTTTTCCGTCGAGTTTATCGTGTACCGAGCTCCCCGGCTATTAACCTTGGCGTTGTCAGAAGAAACGCGCTCGAGTGTGATATATATAAATATAATTAATATATGTTTAATATTTTATACTGGATTGTTAAAATTAATTAATGAATGATTTTTATAACAAACTTATTTTTCTGTTAGTCAAACACTGATTTGACTCAACCGTCACTTGTGAATCATACTTGTTTGTTAACGGGTATAAAAGAGCGGAGCCAAAGTGGGGCGGCTCAGTTGCTCTTCGACTTTCAAGGCGTTAACATCCAAGGTATGACATTATTCTGATTATTGTTGATGGTGATTTATATTGTATATTTATTATGAATAATGTAATATTATTATGATGATTGGTGTATATTAAATACGGGTCATAATATCTAACTTGTTATTTAATTATGGTTGGAATATTGTAACGAAACATTGTGTTATACTACAAGGTAAAAGATAAATAAAATGTTATTACGAATTGAATCCTATAGTTTATATTTTCCCTTAAATACCTAATAAGTGACGCTAGATTAAATATAACACGTACATCTAGTTACATATCTTCATATATACGAAATTTATGACATCAGAAGTGGGATTGACTTCACCCCTATTAAGACGTTTTATAAGTTTCAGAATGGATTCTACTGTCCTGGAAGGTCTTCTCAAAGCAATCAGCGAAGCTGTTTCTGGTCGTCGCCGTGCTGATGACGACGTGGCACTCCCGGTCTTCGACCCAGCTACTAGTGACAGCGGTGCGAAAGACTGGTGTAAAAGCATCGAGGAGCTATCAAAAGAATTTGAATGGAGCAGTATCACAACAGTCGCAAGAGCTGGTAAGGCCTTAAAAGGTTCCGCTTTGTTATGGTTTGAGTCTTGGGTACCATCTGAAGGCCGAACTTGGGAAAATTTCCGTACAGACCTCACAGACTTGTATCCAGAAAAACGGAACCTGTCTGAAAAACTATCCAAGGCCGTGTTATACAATTCTGATTCTGCAGATTCCTATTGCGAATACGCTAGGGAAAAGGTTAGGCTGCTACGTAATACAAAAATATCATTTACGGAATACCAATTAATCGAGTTGATCTGCGGTAGCGTTACCGATGTGAACGTTAGAATGGCTGCTTTCAACAGCAATGTTAAAACTACTTCTCAATTAATATCCTTATTCTCCAGTTACGTAAAACCCAAAAAACGACCAATAGAGCACAATGATTCTGACAGTATAATAGGACAGGGAAAAGCCAAACGCCCAAAGTTAGAGATCCGAAATAACACTTCCGAAGAAAAAAAATGTTACCTGTGTGGTAAAACAGGTCACATAAAAATCCACTGCAATAGAAACCGAAATCCGCCATCTGAATCAGGGACCAGTATTCCAGGAAATAAGGTTCCCGATAGGGTTATTTGTACCGTCTGTAAAAAGGTCGGTCACAATGCCTCAGTGTGCTGGTATAAAGCACGTTCTGATTTAGAGAAAACTAACACTAATAAAAATGAGGTTAATTTTTTAGGCAAGGCGAATTAAAGCTTACAGTTTCATCTATTCACGATATTCCAATTGAATCCCTTATAGACACAGGTGCCAATTGTAGCCTAATCAGACAATCCATCGCTAAACAACTTAGATGTAATATACTACCTTGTTTCAAATACCTTACAGGAATAGGTAATGTTAAATTGGAAGTCTCTGGTAAAATAACTGTCCCTGTAAGATTCGATGACATATATATTGAGCTTGATTTATTTGTTGTTAATGATCAATCAATTAATTATAATCTTTTAATTGGTAGAAATGCTGTCGAATACAGTGATATTGAGATAATTACAGATTGTGAAGGAAGTAGAATTAGGAGGAAAACTCCTAATAATGTAGACTTATACGTAAATACCTTACTCCAGCTAGATTATTGTAATATCCAAATGGCAGAGTTAAAATCAAAATTAATTCACTTGGAAGAAAAATTGCAAAATAAAATTATAGATATTTTTGAGAGACATGTTGCTATATTAAATAAAACTGGGTCTGTCACAACAGGAGAATTAAGGATAAGGTTAAAAAGTGACAAACTAGTAAATTATCGTCCCTATCGTTTGGCACCTTGTGAAAGAGATAAAGTAAAACTCATTATCCAGGATTTAATAGATACTGATATAATTCGTGAAAGCGAATCACCGTTTGCTAGTCCCGTGATTTTAGTTAAAAAAAAAGATGGCAGTGATCGACTTTGCGTCGATTATAGGTCCTTAAATAAAATCATTGAAAGAGACTCGTATCCTCTCCCTCTTATTGAGGATCAAATTGATAAATTAGGAAAGGCCAAGTTTTATAACTCAATAGATATGAAAAACGGTTTTTATCAAATTCCAGTGTCTGAAGACTCTTCTATATACAGCTTTCTCAACCCCTGACGGACATTACGAATTTATAAAAATGCCATTTGGTATTTGTAATGGTCCATCCGTCTTTCAACGGGCAATTTCCAAAGCCATTTCACATTTAGATTTCCTACTTGTCTATATGGATGACATTCTTATTCCATTTTCAACTATTGAAGAAGGTTTAAAATATCTAGAATTAACAGTATCAGCTCTCACTACTTCTGGTTTTAAAATTAACCCTAAAAAGTGTCAATTCTTTGTTAACTGTATTGAGTATTTGGGTAGACAAATATCTCAAGAAGGTGTCAGGCCAAGTACATCTAAAATATCTGCCCTAATAAATTCACCAATCCCGCGTAACATTAAACAAGTAAGACAATTTATGGGTCTGGCTTCATATTTTAGGAAATTTATCCCAAATTTTGCAACATGTACTGCTTGTATAAGTAAATTAACACAGAAAAACCAAAAATGGGATTGGGGTTCTGAACAGGACATTGCGAGGAGTTATGTATTAAATTACTTAGTATCTAGACCATTGTTGTCAATCTTTGATCCTGCTTTAAAAACAGAGTTATATACTGACGCTAGTGCTATAGGATATGGTGCTATTTTAACCCAGAAATACGATAGTCATTCTAAAGTCATCGCTTATTTTAGTAAAAGAACTACTCCTGCAGAGTCAAAATATAGTTCTTACGATTTAGAAACCCTAGCTATTTACAACGCCTTGAAACACTTCCGAGTCTATTTACTAGGAATTAACTTTAAAATTATCACGGATTGTAACGCTATTAAATCGACAATGAATAAAAAAGATTTATCACCACGAGTAGCTCGCTGGTGGACATATATGCAGGATTTCCAATTTGAAATTATTTACAAGAAAGGACAATATATAAGCCATGTCGATTTCCTCAGTCGCAATCCTGTTGAGGTCCCCATGACTGTTGATAGCATAGTTAATTTAATAAATGACCCACAATCTTGGCTAGAACTTGCACAACAAAGAGACCCTGAAGTACTTTCAATTATTCATAGAGTACAAACGGGAGAGTATGATTCAAACCAATATGTAGTCCGTAATAATTTACTATATTACAAAGTTGATCCAAACGGGGAATTAAAATTGTATATTCCGAAGGGTACAAGATTGAGTATTTTGCGTCTCTACCACGATGAAAATTGTCACGTTGGCTTTGAAAAAACTATCGCTAAAATACGTGAGCATTTCTGGTTTCCTGCTATGACAAGTTTTGTAAAAAAATATCTATCTCATTGTTTAGTTTGCATCAAACGCAAGGGTCACCATGGCCCTAAGCAAGGTTTCCTACACCCAATTCAAAAGACCGCACTGCCTTTCCATACAATACACTTGGACTGTACAGGGCCTTTTACCCAGTCAAATGAAGGTTTTAAACATATTTTATTAATAGTAGACGGGTTTACCAAGTTCTGTTTGCTTAAACCACTCAAAACCCTTAATGCCCAAGAATTAGTACCGGTTTTACGAGATGTCATCACCTTATTTGGAACTCCTTCTATATTAATTTCTGATAGAGGAACTAATTTTAGCAGTGGTCCGATTAGGTCATTTTTTAATGAACTAAATATAGAACATCACCTGATTTCCACGGGTACTCCCAGAAGTAATGGTCAAGTAGAACGTTACGTGTCCACTGTAACTAATATGCTTAACACTATGTGCAATGAACAGTCAGATTGGCCGAACGTTCTTTGGAAGGTACAACAATCAATTAACACAACTGTACAAAAATCCACAGGCTTCTCCCCTTTGCGATTACTTATCGGCGTAGACGCAAATATTCCGTCTGTCCAAGCTCGTTTAGACGACGTACTTGACGAAAATGATAGACAAAATCCAACGAACTTAGAGGCTGACCGAGAAATAGCTAGACTACGCCTATTACAGGTAGCAGAAAAATTCAAAAAACGTTTCGACGCCACTCGTCGTAACAAAGTAAATTTTAACGTAGGAGATGTAGTGTATGTCTCACAGAATCATAGGCGTAATGATAAATTGGCACCTAAATTTAAAGGCCCCTATGAAGTATCTTCTATCCTTCCTAATGATCGTTTTGCTCTACAAGGTCTAGGTAATTTACGAAATATTTCAATAGCCAAAGAAAAATTAAGATTCTGGCCAGGTGAATTAATTGATGAAAATATAAGTGTCGAAAATGATATGGCACATTAGCTCCTTAAGATACCTATTATAATAAACTTAAATTAAGCATTGCCTAATTACGTATACATTATTGTTCTTTTGATTGTAGAGATATAGTATAATAAATACTTTACCTAAAGACATGTACTTTTTAAATAAAAAAAATAATAAAAAATAAAAAAGATTAAGAAGGAAAAAATTCGCTGGGCGATCGTTTACTTGGTGCTTGTCTATCTCACCAGCAGCGGGTGAATGGGACTTGCATGACGAGGTAACCGATAAAATTTGTTTCCGCTGGTCGGTCATTTGCTTGGTGCAAGTCTATCCCACTAGCAGCGGGTGGAGGGGACTTGACACGTCTAGGCAATTGGCAAAACAAAAAGTAAATTGTAGAAAAAGGATATCTAATGGTGTGTATCAGAATGGCGGGTGTAATTTCCAGATTTGCCTAAATTTATTACAGTTATTTGGTACCTTCTGTGTACCTTTACGTACCTCTCTTGAAAATCTGTGTACCTACACCCGTATGATGATATTTTAAAAATTAGGTACACCCGCCATCCTGATGTCAGAACCGCGGGTGTACTGCTAACCAATATATGTAGCCAAGCGTACTGTTTATGTAAATTTGGTACCTCCTGTGTACCCGCAGATAAAAGTATTAAATAAACGAAATACTGCAAGGTTGCTGCGAAAAATAAAAAAATATTTTTTTATTACACGACATTACTTTGTATTTTATAATACTAACTAACAATAGTAACGACGTCAAAGGATAATAACAATCTTCGGTAATTGAACCTTGAACCTCCATATTAAACATATTGCCAAGATACGTTTAATGTGTACCTAATACACCCGCGGTTCTGACATCAGGATGGCGGGTGTACCTAATTTTTAAAATATCATCATACGGGTGTAGGTACACAGATTTTCAAGAGAGGTACGTAAAGGTACACAGAAGGTACCAAATAACTGTAATAAATTTAGGCAAATCTGGAAATTACACCCGCCATTCTGATACACACATCTAATGTACTTCGAGAGCGAAGTACTTGTCAGTATGGCCGTGATATATATAAATATAATTAATATATGTTTAATATTTTATACTGGATTGTTAAGACTTCGACTTTCAAGGCGTTAACATCCAAGGTATGACATTATTCTGATTATTGTTGATGGTGATTTATATTGTATATTTATTATGAATAATGTAATATTATTATGATGATTGGTGTATATTAAATACGGGTCATAATATCTAACTTGTTATTTAATTATGGTTGGAATATTGTAACGAAACATTGTGTTATACTACAAGGTAAAAGATAAATAAAATGTTATTACGAATTGAATCCTATAGTTTATATTTTCCCTTAAATACCTAATAAGTGACGCTAGATTAAATATAACACGTACATCTAGTTACATATCTTCATATATACGAAATTTATGACAAGTGCATGAACAGTATTTATTTGACCGATCTAGTCTGCTCGCATGAGTACCGCGGCTTCGCCCGCGTAGACCCTAATTCTATTTCTAAAATAAAAGTACGTACGTACTAAGTTACTTCTTATAACATCGACTATCTGCCAATGAAAGTCGATCCCGTCCTATCAAAATCGGTCCAGCCGTTTCGGAGATTAGGCGGAACAAACAGACAGACAGACAATTTAAAAATTGTTTTTTTTTTTTCGTATATACTTTCATATGCATTTAGTAAAAAGCCGTTATTTTGGCATTACAATAGAAACTTCAATTTTATTTATTTTGTATGTACCTACCTAAAGAAGATGACTTAACATATCAATATATAAGTCCAGCTTCCAGACTATTGACCCAGCCTCGCTCCGAATTCTATACAACGTGCATTTAACTGCATAATCGAGGTTGGATTTCATTAATTATTTAGCGACAAACCATAACCTACCGCAATAGGCATGAACTTCCTTCGAACCATGTTAGGGTCATTAGGTGCCGTGATTAAACTAAATTATCGTTTAATTAAGCGTTAAAATTAAAGGGATCGTTATCTAATATCCGACGACAGGTAAGGGAGCGATGGAAGTTTTAATTAACGGTTAGGAACGACTGACTGCTTGTTTAGCGAATTAATTTTGTGAGAGTTAAGTAAATCTTTGTATGAAAAGTCTGTGGCGGAAATTTCGTAGCAAGGCCGTGTTATAGTTTCCTACCCTATGGCGCTATCCAAGCAGAGACATCGTAAAACGTCCACTTTTTTGTCACACTGTTAGCTGTAATGTTACATATTACAAGCCCAAATACAGCCCAAGCAAAAATACAGTGCATAGGGTATAAATAAAAGACTTACTTATACAAAGATATTTAATAGAAATGATCTAGCGGCTTGAAAATAAAACGCAAAGAAGACCCCGAAAAACTTTTTCGTCTCGAAATGCTCAATATTTTCAGCGACAACTATTTTTTTGTTTTGTAACTATAAAATAGGAAAACTAGTCAACTAAAGAAATATGTAAAAATGTTTTAACTTAAAGGTGTATTTAAAAAAGAAATAACTTAAAACTACGAAATATCTTTCTCTCATTTTATTGGCGGACACGAGATTCAACCAAAATAAAACGCATCACCATTTTCAACCGTATTTGCATAACGCGATGCACTACCGTCGCTTCACCTCCTTCCTTCCATACCTAAAGATTTGCTTATTACGGCGCCTTAAGAGGCTTAAAACAGCTAAAGCGCGGTCACTGTCGGACTGCATAGAAATGAAAGAGAAGCGCGATGACACGAAGCAGGTAATTTATTGCAAAATATGAAGCAGTTAGCGATTTACAGAAAATCTATTGATTGGACTGGAAAATTAAAACACTATTATGCTAATATGTAGCTTGTAGAATAATCTGACAAAAAATCAGAATGATTGCATGTAAATTAATATGATTTTTAATCGTTAAAAGAAATTTTTAGAGGTATCTTCATGATTTTTTTCTATCGTATCAAATTAGTTGTATTATGTTTTCAACACACTATCATACTAGCATATATCCTGAAGAATATCATATATTTTTCTGATTTTGTTTACTGCAGTGGATCATATTCTTTTAGGCATTATAAAACTTGCGTTTAGGCACATTTAGGTCCTGTAGTCCCCTTAAATCACATAATAATGTCTAGCAAGAATAATATAGATACTATACAGGATGGGTAAAAAATCGAACGAAACAGGGCGATAGTTGGGGTTATTTGTAGTAAAAAATATCTCTATGGCAGAGCCCTAACTTGATCTCCTAAAAAGTTATGACTATTTGTGTGCTTTTTTTAGAAAGTACCAAAATTGGTAATAAATAGGCAATTAGAGTAAAAGTACCAATACTCATAAATCATGGTACCCACTGTTATAAAAGCACTTTTGTAGTGATGATACATTTCCTAGGAGTAACTAAACACCACCAATACATTGTTTTAAAATATGTACCCATTTTAAGGAGAATTTTAAGCAGATCAAGTTAGGGCTCTGCCACAGAGATATTTTTTTACTGCAGATAACCCCAACTATCGCCCTGTTGCGTTTGATCAACGATTTTTTACCCACCCTGTATACCTACTATGGTGGATTTTTTACCCACCCTGTATACCTACTATGGTGTCTAATTGTGGTTGTGTGTTTTGTGGTGTCTGTTGGTGTTTGGTTCTAATTTATTTCTGTAATTTGTATGGTGTACATAATAAAGAATATTATATCTATCTATCTAAAAATCCTCGGAGGAAAATTATTTACTCAGGTAATTTGATTGTACCTGTAGGTACCCTCCTACGTGTTTTATGATATTATGCTGGCAAACCAAGGTGTATAATAGAATAATAATACTTAGACCATAACTCAGTTATGACTTTAAAATGTTCCAGCCTACACAAAAACTGTGAGTTGATATGAAAATACAGGATTACAGCTTTGACATTTACTTTATTTTCATAATATCTGAGTCCCTAATGGTTATTTAAATTATGTTATGTTACGATATCGAAAAAATTAATTTCAGATAATATCTGGACATTTATTTTTTAAATATTTCATTTATTTTTAAAATAACATTTCTTTTATTTTACATGCAAACCTGTGAAATATACTTAGGTACCTTTAAAATATTCGAGTTCCTTTTTATATTATTTTAGTTTTAAATCCAACGACGTGTATTTAACAAATGTCACGTGTTTGCATTTAATTTTATGACAACACTTTAATTTAAACGCTACTATTTCGAAAGTCATAAAAGCAATGTTATGGTAACACAATTATTCCAGCCTACAAATGAAACGAAGCTGTAAATAGTTAAGCAAATAAAATTAATTAACATCAATCTACCAAACGAAGCATCTCAAATGGAACAAAGAAATCTAAAGTTTTCTCCATTTCGTTTCGTTATAGATAAATCCACAAGAATGCATCCGACAGACGCTTTTATCTTTCAACTAAGAGAGATGTTAATGTTGTCTTAAATTAAATAAAAAATACACCAGAAATAAATGAGATGGCAACTCTGACTTCCTTTTATAAAAGCTTATTTGAATATGAATAACTAGCTTCTGCCCGCGACTGCGGCCGCGTGAAATTTCTTATTTCAACAAATATTTATATCCTATCACACTCAGCAATACTGTAGTTTCCCATTAGTGATAGAATTTTCGGAACCGGATCAGTAGTTCCGAAGATTACCCCCTACATACAAACTCACACGTTTTACTTCTTTATAATATAGTAAGTACCTAGGCGATCGAGCTATACCTACTCTGGTGAAAATAGAGAATGCTCATTTAATAGTACAGGAAGGTTCATAATAATTCCACGTATAAGTAGTACATACTAATTCCATGCTGCCATGATATAGGTACTTACTAATTCCATGCTGACATGATTTTAATCCTTACTAATTCCATGCAGCCATGTCATTATTCTAAGGTATCCATCTTGTTCTAAACTTTAGGCGACCGAAGTCTGCTCGGGTGAAAATACGGAGGAAATGAATTTTCCCTGATATGAGACCTAGCTATATCGATTTTTCGCCCCCGTACACCCCTATTCCAACTGTCATCAAAATCGTTAGAGCCGTTTTCCAGAACGTGATTACAAATATGTTTATATATATAATATTGCTCGTTTAATAGTATAGGATAAGTATAGATCATTCGATGCAGAATTGCAGACGTTCGGTTTGTTAATTTAATACCAGATCCACATGCATAACTTAGTTGCAATAAGTTGGCAAATTAATTACATTTGCAAAACCCTCGTCATTGCGGCACGTATAACGTCAAGCTTTCAGAACTAAGTAATAAAGTTGTATTTGCTTTATCTAGTAACGAGATAGTGTTGTAATCAAATTAATCATCAGTAATTATGTTATATCACATGATATAATTATCTATTGACTAATTGGATCGATGTGTTTCTTGATTGGACTTGCCACCAAGTTGAGATTGTAAAACCATAGTTTGGCATACGTACATTTTCTTAACGATTGGCAACCGAATTTATTGGCAAAATTATATTTATCGCTTCTTTATTTCATGAAAAATTTCTAAGTCACTTTATTTGCCAGAGAAGCTTCGCACACACGCCATTTTCTCAATAATTTCCACTTACACCTATTCACCTAATTTATTTCGTAATAAATAACACTATTACTAAGATAGGCAACAAATAAACTACACAATTTACATCGTAAATAACACCATAACGTAGCAATTTAAAATCTAGTATCTTCACAGACATAGCTTTATCTAATAAATTCCGTTATCAATGCAATTGAAAGCGATAACAGGAATTCCTGGTTTGCCATTTGAATCGCAACCCACATAATGTAATAACTATTTCCCGGACCCCAGTGCTACAGAATACCTAGAGTAACACTTTTATAATCTAAAGTTCAGTTCAGTTTAATTTAAAACTGTAGACGAGAAGAAACTACAAAGTGAGTGAGTTTCTGAATATAAACTAAAATCAGCATGCTGACTAGTCAAAAACTATAATACCTTGGTGAATTCTAGTGCAGTTTTAAACACCATTTGGAAATCTAGAGTTCAGTCTGTCTGCACAAGTCACAGCATAGAATTGCTTTAATTGCTGTAAAAATAACACATGTTTTCGCAATTCCATTCAATAAACTTGAATAAACATTAAGTAAGTACTTCACTTAACCCCTTGCATAATACGTGTATCAATACCGTTCAAAACCAATCCATCAAAGAAAAAATATGAAAGATACACGTTGTATAAATAAAATCTAATCCCATCTTCGTAACTTGTATCTCGCGCTCATACCGACGACTCAACAAAATACAGATGTTGGGGGACTACGGTGGCATATCATATTTTGGTACACTCAACCTTTCATACGATTCCGCAATATTTTGATTGAAATATGAAAGATATCGTATCTTGAACGGCTCTAGGTAGTTGAGGGAAATATCAAATATTTGACTATTGCGAAGGTACACGAATTTGACTTTTATTTGTACGTTTACGTAAAAATTATGTTATAATTGGACGTAGTTAAACAGAAAGGATCCAACTCACAGAGTTAGTTTTGAGATATTCAAGTTTTAAGATCAGATCGTGTTATGTGATCGTATGACCTGCCATACATACGGGTTGGTAATGTATGGTCATAATGACATAGTGCGTTGGGATTGTTTTTTGTGGTATTAAAGTTTTGACTACAAAGAGTGTTTTGGTATACATAACTCATTTTCGCCCATAGTGTGGGTTGGATCCTTTCTGCTTAGCTACGTCCAATTAAAACCAAAGTAGGTTTTAATTATAATACAATTTTTAATTCTTAACATTCAAGATTACTTAACAAACTTCAGCCGTTTAAAAATAGACTAAAAAAATTTAACAAACCGGTTTCGTTGATTCAACTGGCTGTGCAACGAAGCGCTGCCACAGATAATAAAAATAAAAGAGTGTTTAACGAACCTGCAACCAGTTGAACCATACATAACCAGAGTTATAGGTTATCAGTTCAATCATAGACAATAACGTGGGAACACTATATACCGACTTTGTTCGTAACGAGATCAGAATCCCAATAGATAGCATCTCCCTTTCAAAACCACTTCCGTAGTACTTATTAGTTCCTTAATATGCCCATGATATAATCCAATAGTACAGTTACGATACTTATTTGAGTGTGTGCGTGATTATATGTGATTGGTTTTATCAGCGGCTGATATCAATTGAAGAAAGGAGATAAGAGATAAACGCTACAACCTACAACTGATCTAAAATAGAAGAAATATCACAATTTAAGATCGTTCCGTTTCAGTTTGAATTAAATAGTCACATAGAACGTCGGAATTTAATGTCAATATTATTGATATAGCAACATTGTTCATTTCTTTCAATTTGTAAGCAATCAAAGCACGCGACATTGAATGAATGGTTGTAGAAGAATACAAAAACAATAACAAAATACTTCACCGCATGACTGCAGCAATTTGCATAGACATGCTAACGGTTATGCAATATAAATAAACATAATGAAAATTAACAAGATAATTAAGAATCAGGTACAGATAACATGTAACTGTTAATTACAAATTGTGTGCTCGAGCTCTTCTCCGAACAGTTACTTTAATTACAATTTACAACCAACAATCGCACCGATACACTTCAACCAACTCGTAACTTATTCACTAACTGACGTAAGATAACGTTCGTCTGCAATAACTTCCTGTTTTTACTGACTAAACACGTCTCACATTCGAAAGGCATTCAAAACACACGTGTAACTGAACCAGTTAACAACCTCTACTCACTAAAACACTTTAACCTCATCAAATGTTTGAATACCAGCGGCGGCTCAAATATGACAGTATCATAAACAGACTCGAGAGCCGTCCTATGTTTCACAGCTGATTGACGTACATATAAACAAACTCACCTTATGGTATAACTGTAAACACTAAATCCCATCGACGTACAAAACGTTCGACTCTCAAGTAGTATAAACTTCCTTTGTGCACTCTCGAATTGGAACAACACTGAAAACCGTGGACGACACGCGATTTCCGTGAACTAAAAATATTTTAAAGAATAAGGGTCGCGTTTACAATGACGCGCCCGAGGACGAAGGGCGTGCGACTCCGAACGCGGTCGGCTGACTACTGGCTTGGCGGACTCGTGTCGTTCGAGTGCAAAGCCATCAGGTGCGACCAAGAGGTACGACTGAGCGACAGTTAATTGATGCGGTATCAGACGTGACGTGGGATAACATAGAACACTCATATCCTTCCATCTATCATTATTATAATATGCACAGCATTCACAACAGCGAAAAATTCCAACTTGATAGAGTGTATTTTCATTTTGAAGTCTTTGTCACTACTGTACATTTGTGCCACAGTTTGCGTTCGTACTTGTCCCCATTATCGACAATGCACAACTGCAATGCGAATCCAATTTCCACAAGGTGACAGTAATAAAATCAAACGTGACAACGTTGTAACGAGGTAAGCAGCATCCAGTTCTGTCAGATGCTGTAACTATGTCAACGGTTGTGCTCGTTTAGATACGCAAATAAAAGGACTACCAACCTTATTTACAGGAGAAAGTTCGGAAAGGACTTAGAAAGAAAAGCGACTACTTCTTGTTTGTAGCACACAATTTGATCACATGCAAGACGAAAATATTACAAATTAGCCAGAGCTTTTAGAGTACATTATTTTCATAAAACTTCTTGATTTTCTCCTTGGGTTCACTCAACTTCCCACTTCCCAAATTAAAACCAAAGTTTCCTGAGATATTATTAAAAGAGAGATATATTTTCACAGGAAATAGCTTGCATTTTTGGCCGCGAAACGTATATCCATTAGCATCTCAGGAAGTTGAGATAAACAAAGGAATGGCCCCGGGCCGCTCTCTGGAGAGAGCATTCTAGACTAAAGTGTACAGAAATTGCCAGGGTTGGAAACAGCGTAAATTATAATAGTTTCCAAGGCCATTATGGACATGATTCCTAGTTCGTAGCCCAAGGGCGCGGGCAATGCAGAATGCACAACCGCTCTGTTGCTTCGTAATACAACCGCCCGCCCGCACTCGACCGTAGACGCAATTCAACCTAGGGGCGATTTATTAGCCCTAATAATGGAAATACCCACAGGATGTACAGTTGTACATTCGAGCTTTATGAGAGAGTGATAATGGGCAAATGGATCAGATAGAAGGATTAGTCGAGAGCCTTGAATAATACTGACACGGGACGGACAAATCGGACAGCAGAAACGCTCGTAAATTACAGTGTGGAATAGAAATGGTTTACATCGAGATGTTATCCGGTCCGACCTTCAACTCTGACCAATTATTTCAGCAAGAAACCTTTGAAGGTGCGTCCAATCTGATGGGGAACACAAAGCCGAGTCAAGCCCGCCCCTTAACACTTTCATCGAATATAATACGTAGAAAGCCAAAGACGGCCGTGATATTATCTATAGTGGGCTAAAAATAGCGCGTAGCTAGATAACATTGTTTACGGTCGTGTCCCATCCTAAAACACGAACGTCGTTAGTTATTGGCAGACAATAGACGGGCATTTGGTAGTTTGTATCCAGATTGGGCGAACATGTTATTTGTTTAATTAGAGGGCATGCTTTGAGTATGAATGTGGCTATAAGAGTAGGGGAAGAACAAAGAAACGATGGATGGACTGTGTGGAAGATGATATGGTTAGAAATGGGGTGACTACCGAGATGACGACTAATAGAGAAGTATGGGAGAAAGAGACATGTTGCGCCGACCACAAACAAAATGGGATAAGGGCAGGACAATGATAATGAGAGGTAAATTGTTTTTGGCTTGTTGTTTACTCCACGTGACAAATTTCTCAATATTTCCAATAACTTGGTGTGGCAGTCTTATCTTGGAGTCTATCACAAACAATTTAATTTAAATTAAGGCATTTTTATGAGTTGCCACCACAGTCAATATCGAGATCTACTGCGTGTTTGATACTAGAATCAATCTTCTATTCGCCTTCAGGTTCTGATTATTATTTTGCACAACAATAACTTAAAATTTCATGAATTTGATCTCCCATATTCATTTAAAAGACTAAATACTTAACTTCCACAAAAAATGGCAGACAGACAGTCTGACTACGTAGACTTTCTGATTTATAAATCCAAATATTGATAAACTTCCCAATGCTAAATATTTACGAAGCCTAATGGCTCATTAAAATGCAATCCTATTAAGCTTCGTGCAGACCAGCGCGACGCGACAGCGCGACGCGACACCGGTTATTGTTATACCGTCAAGTTTTCTTAGAAATTGTATTGTTCGTGTCGCGGCGCGGCGTCGCGTCGCGCTGGTCTGTACGAGCTTTTACACTAGCAAGCAGTTTCAGCTTCTTAAATATTTAAGTCTACCGGTGTCTCATGCAAACATAAAATATAAATATAATCAATACCATTTACCATTCCATTGAGACTGTTTGTCTGTCATTCTCATGACCTATTATGACGAGACACGCGATATCCCATAAGCGAACGTTAAATTTTTACGCTTTTATTTTTACAATAGGTACCAATATTCTGTTTTGGCCCTATAAAAAACTTCTCGATACAATATTTTTATTGGAAATGTTTCGAATTTCCCGTCAGTGATAAAAAAAATCCGTGCTTTTGTACCAGTCAACGTTTTAATTAGATTATACAATAAACGATATTGTGTCCCTATGTCCCTCTTAAGAATAATTAGAGTCTGGATGAAGTACTTTTTTCCTAGAAATCAAAGCAGACACAAGTAATTTTTTTTGAACTGGGGAAATTTTACATACCTACCTAAGACATGAAAATTTAAATAAAATAAAAAGCTTCTGTAGATACAGCCTGATCTTTAACCTTTGCGTAAAACTTAGAAGTCCTAAAAGCAGCGACAGCAAATATCCATTCTAAGGAAGTAGCCGGAATTTCTAGATTAATTAAATATTTACGTAAAGGGGAGTGGCCAACGCTTTCAGTCTAGTCTAGACTCAAAGCCATACCTTACGACTGCAACTTCCCTCTAACACTTTACTTCGGGATTTCCATTAATTAAAACAACTCCAACACGTTATTTTGTAGTATTTTATTATTCCAGTCTTCGTTAACATTGTGTTTCAATGTTATATAAATAATGGTCATGCCCGTTTATTTTTTGCCGTATTTCTTTTATTTACGTAAATGTTTAAATTATTTTCTCGTTTATTGAAATGATGAAACATCCTGTTTTTTTAATCTACATCTCCAAAATCATCATCATCAGCTCTAATAAAAACTTTTTACAAAAAACAACAAAAGACTTCCAGTCGGTATCTTTGGTTTTGAATTTTCGGTTTTTGCCACCAACTTCCGAAATTAAAGTTATTTTTCACTTTGTAGTGTTTTTTTTTTGGAAGTCGGTTGTTTTTTTTTTGTAAAGTTTTTATTTTTCACTTTTTAGTTATGGTACCTACCCCACACAAATTCTTAAACCACTACCTGCTATGTATATAACAGTGACAGGAAGATATCATCATATCATCGACATATACTAAGTGGGAAAATTACGTATTATTGAAGCTTACTCAAAAACTATCCAAGCAAAGTTAATAAAATTTATATGGGACCAACTTGGGAGCATACTCTTTCATATAAAAAAGAATTTTCAAAATCAGTCCACAATTGATGGAGAAATCAGCGGACATAGGTACATTAAAAAAAAAATAGGATATACATACGCGACGAACATATAACCTTCTCCTTTTTGGAAGTCGGCTAAAAAGATTGTAAGTCTGATAGTAAGTCCACTTCAGGCATTTTCAAAAGGGAATGCACGCACCTCTGACTTTACGGATTCATGTGACGATGTGCGTATTGTATAATTATCACTTGCTTCAAAGACGGTGAAGGAAAACATCGTGAGGAAACCGGCATGCCTGAGAGATATTTCTCGACGGCATGTGAAGTCAAGTCAGAGGCCCCTGGGCGGCTTTAAAACTCTGACACCAGGTTAGTCACTAACCATACGAAAAGAAGAAGAAAGGGTAATTTTCAGCCTAAGGCAAATTTGACTCCAGCTTAATATAAAGGTACCTATAATTCCCTCGACTAATGACTGAGTAGTCAGGATCGTAAATAAATGAGTAGGTAGCCGTCATGTCACGTTGAATGTCACTGAAATTCCAGTTACCTCAAGCAGTCTCAAATTATCGGTGCCTATTTTGGGAAGGAATTTTGTTATATTTGAGTAAGAAAAGTAATGGAGCGCTGATCTATAATTATCTAAAGCCGTGTCGTTATTTCGAACTACACGTTAATATGATCAGAGAAGAGAGGGAGTTCAAAATAAAAGAATGTAGGTATAATACTAAAAGGTAAACTAGCTGGAAAACCACAAGTCCACCAAATTTAGATTTTGCATCAGAAATAATAGTATGAGATTATATTAAAATTTAAAAACCCCCGACACAAACATTTAATCATTTCTCTTTCTTACTCCATCACCAGACCATTTTAATCATCTATCTATAACTTATTCATTGAGACCATTCCAATGAGGCCAAACACGATACCCGTCCTGCAAATTCCAAGTGATGCTGTAGCATCAGTTCAAGGTTATTATGTTCTTCTAATATCATTGAAGTAACAGAATTTCAAATCGATCAGACCTGTGCACGACGCTCACATTCATTCATCACTCAGAAAAGAGCTGATAGTCTTCAAACGACTGAACGGATTTTGATAAAACATGTCTAAGAACCATCGCTAGTAAATCTGCTTACAAATATAAAAAAATGCATTCAAATCACCCGTTTAAGAGCTACGGTGCAACAGACACACTCCTCTTTTTGCGTCGGGAGTTAAAAAATAAATCTAAAAATAAAAACCTTTTGTATTTTCATAAACTTACTTATATAAATATTCAAAAATTCTCATTTACCACATAAAGTCTGCTATATTATTTATAGATACTTGGCCAACCCCTTTTGCTTGAACCAAACAAGCAAGTGTGCTACATTGTCTTCATAAATCAATTGAACCTTAAATTAGAAATAACCTACTTTAAAATAAAACTACCCATGTTATGATACTCATTAACGGCCTCGTTGGTCGTGGTCACAAGCGCTGTTGCTAACCAAGAGGTAGTGGGTTTTGTTGTGTATAAAGTTATTATGTGTGATCGCAGCCATGCCTGTGATTGGTTGTTATGTGACACAACTGTCAGGATGACATAAGCCCCACCTTGTTGTCCAATAAAGCGTCAGTACGTAAACCACTTCCTTGCGTATTACTGCCTTCCTCCTACAAACCTAAAAGGTTTGATTCCCAGGTCAGGCAAAGTGTTATTAGGTTTTTTTTTTGGGATTTCTCAGTAGGAACTCAGTCTGCATTTGTGCCCGGTTGATAGTAATAGGGTAGCCCCTGTTACATGAGACTTAAACATAACTGGCGAAATGTGGGTGTTCTATAGGTACACCTCTGCCTAACCCTTCAAGGACTACAGGCGTGATATTATGTTATGTTAAAATAATAATTAAAAAAAGTATTAAATAAATTGGTGAGCTTAGGGACAAAGTTAGCTCTAAGTTATCTCAAATAACGCTAGACGTTTACATTGATTTATTAAGATGGCCCCTTTTGCCGGGTCTAAGCAACTTCTGAAACAATTTAGGTTAGTTACGTCACAATTCTTAATGAGCGTAAATCTGCGGAACAATGTTTCAAAGTGACTTGAACGTGACATGTTGCTATTCGCTTCAATAAGGGGTTTACAAACTTCAAGACAGGTGTTATTTTACTGTCAACTCAAAAGCTATCGTTTTCAAACTGAATGTAGCTTTTCACGTTTCGTTATTTGGCCGTAATATGTTCACTGCTGGACATTCGGTTCCTTACTCTCTATTCAATCGCTCTCTCACTGCTGAGAATCGTGACTTCGTATCAAATTGTCAACGGTCTTTTTCCATCTGTTATGATCAGTGGCCTGGTGGAGAGCGGCGCTGATATGTATCGCCAAATGCTCGGATATTTGATACGACCACCTTTTTGGGCTTCGGCCTATAGGTCTTATGCGCTCTATTTTTCCAGTCACCATTAAACGTTCCATGTTGTTATCTCACGACACGTTGCATGCTGGTTGAAGACAGTTGTCGAGCTTTCTCTAAATTGAGTTATTTCAGGATCAAGACATTTGTGTGGTGGGCTGTCGATGGTATCCTTAATAAGCGACGCCAGCACCACATTTCGAAGGCGTCAATTCTTTGGTTCGGTTCCTAACAGCACCATAAAAACCAGTCCTTATTCTATTCGTATCCAGTGGACTCCTGCTATGTTAGCCAGGTCATCCTTGCATCTATCGCGTTAAAATTGACTGAAATACTATTGAAAATCAACAGGCGTACCTATACTTTTAAGATACCTGCCTACACATACATAAATATATCGCAGTATAAATGCAGACCGAATTAATACAGCCACTTCTGTTAGCCGATCCCACGCGTCACTAGATCAGTTCAGACAGGTGGCAATTAAAAACATTCACACTTGCTGTAAGGGGGTGAGACAGACAAAACAAATATCGTATAAGTTTCAGTAACACAGTTTGCCGTGCGGGGAGCCGACTGAAATATCGTAGTTGGTATGTGACAAGAATAATCCTTTAATTTAAACTGGCGGCATAAATGGCGCATTTGATACGCTCCCGTTTCCTACATAACTGACAAACTGGGTTTAAGTTATGCAGCGTAATTTTAAATGTTTTTGGAATTTCGGGCATGTATATTTATATGATACTTATTTAGTACTAGCTGACCCGAAAACACGTTGTCCTGGCCTAATTTCAATAGGTACCCATATAAATAAAAACACACATTAAGCTTTTCCCGAATTTTACAATTTTCTGTGTGTGACTTTTCCTATTTTCCGGGCAACTTTTCCAATTTAACCGGGCAACTTTTATTATGAACATTTCAAAACAAAATTGCCAAATCGAACAGCATTTCATTTCTACACATTTATATCGATTTTGGGAAATAGCACATTTTAAGGCCCACATACACCACATAATATCATTAAATGCATTTAGCGCTAAACTATTTTGAATATCTTTCCATTTCTGTCAATCGTTTGAAGATGACAAAGAGAGAATGATATTACAAATACGTTTAGTTCTAAACTAAATATATTTAGTGTTTTATAAATGTAATTGACCGACATTTCAGGGTTGAGTTTTTAATCATTCTGTATAAAGCTTTTGACACTGACATTTAAAAAGATGCAAAACAAATATGAATGCCATATCTTCTGACATAAAAACAACCTTTACAAACGAGCCTTTCGTGATTGTAACTGTACGATTATGCGTTCATACACGATCCTATCACGACTGTTGGTAATTGTACACTACATCCTGATACCTGCTAATGAAATCCCAAACAAGTTTAGTTGCATGTACGTGATCGAACCTGGGTCATTAAACGAATGGGAACAGGAAGACTCGTACGAAGTAATTTAGTCGGGACTTCGGTGTAATCTTAATCTTAATGAAGGGTAAAAAATACGTTCGTACAATTTTATGTTCTGTATCACCCCGTTAAATGTTAACTGTATTTTTAAACACCTTGTATAATGTTCTTTATCATATTATATCCAGCCTCTAAAAGTGTAACAGTATTTTTTTTACACCTTGTATAATAATAATGTTGTTACCGCTGGAGGCTTCGACAAAACGTGTTAGTACCAATTTTATTAATTAAGCAAATTGACAAAGCATTCCATAATAGGGATGATGACTAAAAATATTTTTATCCACATACCCGACAACAACGACAACACATTACAACATATATAAAAATTATTGTTGATTGGTACATGTGTTGCTTAATTTTATTTTTGTTTTATACTTTTTGCTGTGCACAGAGTTCATAATTATACCTTAGCTTTAAGCCGTTGTAACGCCTTTATACCTAAATTATGGAATGCAAATAAAAGCTATGAATATAGGTAGATTATTAGAAAATATTGGACACGTATTTTTATTTTTTTACGTAATCAAAAGATTACGGCGATACATTGAGTTAAAATGTGGCTTGACGTCACGTCTTTATAGATTTTATACTTAGTTGTGACTTTGTGACGTAGCGAGCCCCCCACTCCCAACTTTAATGCGTTTTATCTAAGTAATTTTTTATTTATATGTTAAAGCAAAAAATACGTGTCTAATATTTTTTTATTATCTCACTGACGGACTAAATAGAATTTCTTTTTTTCGCTATTAATAACTGCGCGTCTAACATACGTACTTATAAAATAATATTAAAAAGTGTATTCTCAAGTTATATGCTTTATTTTCTAGGTTTAGACTTTTCTGTGTCGTCTACTCGTCTTTTATGGAATGAGCAGCAGCCTACCTGTATTATAAAACTGTTTATTATGGTATAGAAAATACCAAGTCATGCAGCACATTATACATATTATATTTCACAACTTCTCTCCATAAACTTATCAAACAAATAGGAAGTAGGTACCTAATCTAAGTTTGTTATTTTCCTTCAACAATTCCTTCGGGAAATACAAATAACATAACTTCTGAGGCTTTGTGTTCATAAAACATGAACATTATGAACTGTGTAGAATGTAGGATTATTTTGTCGTGTAATTTATTGTCGTTTGGTCCCGGGCCAAAACTACCCCATATAATCATGACAAAATAGTCTTAATATCTATGTGAGAATAATTCAAATAAGGGCCTAATATCATCACACTGGCGATTTGCGAGCGTGTTTACAGTGAGGCGATTGATTAAGAGGGCGCCTAAAGGTCCACTAGCGCCACTCTTTAAAAAAAATATTATCTCGTGACTGAGAAGGAATTATGAATAACGGCTAGACAGGACCCTCGGTAAGTGTGTCTAGAATTTTCTAATACCTTTTATAAAGTTTCATATTGAGACACGAAGCAACAAAATACGATCTAAAGAAAAGCGGCCACATTCCTCTAGATCGTATTTTGTTGCTCCGTGTCTCAATATGAAACTTTATAAAAGGTATTAGAAAATTCTAGACACACTTACCGAGGGTCCTGTCTAGCCGTTATTCATAATTCCTTCTCAGTCACGAGATAATATTTTTTTTAAAGAGTGGCGCTAGTGGACCTTTAGGCGCCCTCTTAATCAATCGCCTCACTGTAAACACGCTCGCAAATCGCCAGTGTGATGATATTAGGCCCTTATTTGAATTATTCTCACATAGATATTAAGACTATTTTGTCATGATTATATGGGGTAGTTTTGGCCCGGGACCAAACGACAATAAATTACACGACAAAATAATCCTACATTCTACACAGTTCATAATGTTCATGTTTTATGAACACAAAGCCTCAGAAGTTATGTTATTTGTATTTCCCGAAGGAATTGTTGAAGGAAAATAACAAACTTAGATTAGGTACCTACTTCCTATTTGTTTGATAAGTTTATGGAGAGAAGTTGTGAAATATAATATGTATAATGTGCTGCATGACTTGGTATTTTCTATACCATAATAAACAGCTTTATAATACAGGTAGGCTGCTGCTCATTCCATAAAAGACGAGTAGACGACACAGAAAAGTCTAAACCTAGAAAATAAAGCATATAACTTGAGAATACACTTTTTAATATTATTTTATAAGTACGTATGTTAGACGCGCAGTTATTAATAGCGAAAAAAAGAAATTCTATTTAGTCCGTCAGTGAGATAATAAAAAAATATTAGACACGTATTTTTTGCTTTAACATATAAATAAAAAAATACTTAGATAAAACGCATTAAAGTTGGGAGTGGGGGGCTCGCTACGTCACAAAGTCACAACTAAGTATAAAATCTATAAAGACGTGACGTCAAGCCACATTTTAACTCAATGTATCGCCATAATCTTTTGATTAAGTACGTCAAAAAAGAAAAATACGTGTCCAATATTTTCTAATAATCTATATTCATAGCTTTAAGGCTCGTGCTGACCAGCGCGACGCGACGGCGCGACGCGAAGCTTTATTTGCATTCCATAATTTAGGTATAAAGGCGTTACAATGGCTTAAAGCTAAGGTATAATTACGGACTCTGTGCACAGCAAAAAGTAAAAAATAAAAATAAAATTAAGAAACAAATTAAGTACAAATCAACAATTTTTTAATAATATGTTGTTATGTGTTGTCGTTGTTGTTGGATATGTGGATAAAAACATTTTTAGTCATCATCCGTAATATGGAATGCTTTGTCAATTTGTTTAATTAATAAAATTGGTACTAACACGTTTTGTCGAAGCCTCCAGCGGTAACAACATTATTATTATACAAGGTGTAAAAAAAATACTGTTACACTTTTAGAGGCTGGATATAATATGATAAAGAACATTATACAAGGTGTTTAAAAATACAGTTAACATTTAAAGGGGTGATACAGAACATAAAATTGTACGAACGTATTTTTTACCCTTCATTAAGATTAAGATTACAACGAAGTCCCGACTAAATTACTTCGTACGAGTCTTCCTGTTCCCATTCGTTTAATGACCCAGGTTCGATCACGTACATGCAACTAAACTTGTTTGGGATTTCATTAGCAGGTATCAGGATGTAGTGTACCTACAATTACCAACAGTCGTGATAGGATCGTGTATGAACGCATAATCGTACAGTTACAATCACGAAAGGCTCGTTTGTAAAGGTTGTTTTTATGTCAGAAGACATGGCATTCATATTTGTTTTGCATCTTTTTAAATGTCAGTGTCAAAAGCTTTATACAGAATGATTAAAAACTCAACCATGAAATGTCGGTCAATAGAAAACGCTAAATATATTTAGTTTAGATCTAAACGTATTTGTAATATCATTCTCTCTTTGTCATCTTCAACCGATTGACAGAAATGGAAAGATATTCAAAATAGTTTAGCGCTAAATGCATTTAATGATATTATGTGGTGGGCCTTAAAATATACTATTTCCCAAAATCGATATAAATATGTAGAAATGAAATGCTGTTCATTTGAAGCGCATCACTTGAGAACGGCCGGAGTGCTAAACCGATTTGGCAATTTGGCCGCTTTTCTTTAGATCGTATTTTGTTGCTTCGTGTCTCAATATGAAACTTTATAAAAGGTATTAGAAAATTCTAGACACACTTACCGAGGGTCCTGTCTAGCCGTTATTCATAATTCCTTCTCAGTCACGAGATAATATTTTTTTTAAAGAGTGGCGCTAGTGGACCTTTAGGCGCCCTCTTAACGCGTTCGCTGCGTGTGCGTAGCGAGCACGCCACGTGTGCGCAACGAGTTCGCCGCGGTTTCGTAATGAGAGCGATTGACGTGAGTGCACAAGAGAGAGCGAGTGTATAAAATATAAAAACCGGCCAAGTACGTTTTTGACCACGCTCAATGAAGGGTTCCGTAGTTGGGATGAATTTATCCCAAGAACAAACTTAACATTTGTAGTTGAAAAACATGTTCTCCCATACGGAATGTATGGGGGAACATGTTTTTCAAACTGCAAACAGACAGACGGACATGCCGAAACTATAAGGGTTCCTTGTTTACTACGGAACCCTAATAAAAACGCGGAGAACACGTCACGTTGTCGCGGCTACTTCGCTTCGCACCTGCGGAGAGCACGTTCACAAATCGCTTCGCTGGAAACACGCTGGAAAATTGTGAGTGTGATAACGCTCTAAGTAAATCGTTTTTCCGAGCAATTTGTGCAAGTGCTGCTATGCAACTAAGACTACTTATCAAGAGGATGACCAGTAGTTCCTTCTGCAGTGCTATCATAATAATAGGTATATCCCGAGGTATTGCTATAACGCGCTAATAGGAACGGTTCGTGGTTGAATGATAATAGCCGTACGGGTCGATCGTAGATTAATCTACGCTTGCCGCGGTCGATTTTTGGATGGGTGACTATCCATTACATATCGAGACCCCTCCGTGCCTCGGAAAGCTGTCAGTCCCGGCTGTCATTCGCACATCTTTGATAGTCGTAACGGGTAGTCAGCAGCCCAAGTCTGACAACCAGTCTTACCAAGGGGTCGGTATCGAGCAAGTGGTGAGAAAAATAAATTACGTGAATGCTCTGAACGTCTGTTCTAATTTCTGATCCAGTGTTTCTTATTTTTGTTTGCGTGAAAAGTAGTAGGTACTTTAGACGAAAGTCTAATAAACAATAGGAACATGAACAAAGACAACGAAAATATCTTTAGAGGCGCAGTTCGATTATCCATGACCTATGACGCTACAGACCATAGACTTCACGATCTTTTGTTGAATAAACTTTTATTATGGAATCGTGTACTAATGGCAAAAACGCGCGCATTTTTTTAAAGGTCAATTTAATTACAATTAATTTTCCGTTGTTACTATTTTTATTGTGTTTTTGTTAATATTAGTTTAATTCGCGTGAAATTGGCGTAGTCGTGTTGTTAGATATACGTTATTTTTATTTTGGACTATTTTTATAACCTGCTGCCTGCCTTTGTTTAATTGATTAGATTAGAACGTCTTCATAAGCCCTTTAAACCCACAGAAGAAATCTTACTTACTTACCTACTATAAAATAAACTAGAAGATTTTTCTTCTTTTAACTTTTTCCCTCTGCTTACGATGAAAACTGAGAAGTTCATTAGTAAAGTTTATGAAGTTATTTACAGTCTAGTGGTGCTCATTTCATTATATCTCAGTGTGACTTCAAAGCAACTTAGAATTTATCTGTGACTTAAAAGTTCTTAGCAAATAAAAAAGTTTTTCATTTGATGATTAATAGGGCGGTAACCACATTGGCCACATTTAAATTTGGTACCTATAAGCTATAAGAATAATGTGATAACATTGAGCGATACTTACCGCCCTTACATTTTCTGATAGCTGATAGGTAGGTTCCAAATGTAACATTTTTAACACTCACAATAAAGTTAACTTTCATAGATACCCCAACATTCAAATAAATACACACACACACACATTGTTATTGTCACATATTGTTATTGTGACAGTTATGAGCTAAATGAGTGTGACACTTAATAAGTCACAATTTGCAAATACAATTTCTTCATAACCCCGCAAAAGTTCATGGTAACATCGTATTGCAATAAAAATCCACGATAATCTACTTTCGCTCAACTTATCCAGATTAAAAGCTACCTTTGTATTATCGAATGGGTTATATGCATGACAATGAATAAGGGGCTCGCGGTTAAATAATAACAGCCGTACGGGTCGATCTTTAAGGTTAAGCAATGCTTGCTGAGGTCGGTCCGTGGACGGGTGACCGTCCATTACATACCGAGACCCCTCCGTGCCTCGGAAAGCACGTTAAGCCGTTGGTCTCAGCTGTCATCTGTAAATCTTTGACAGTCGTAACGGGTAGGAAGAAATCCAAAAGTATTACCTAGAAACTGGGTTGTGGAGGTCCGATAGGCAGTCGCTCCATGTAAGCTGCCTGTCGGACCTCCTTTGGTATTCAGCTGCATCCGGTTAGACTAGAAACTGATGCCGACATATACGGGTCAAATTCGTTGGGAAAATTCTACGCAGATATTCATTGCAATAATTATGTGACATCAGTATCGATATCGTGTATCATTTTATCGATACAAAATGTACACAAATCCCGATCCATTTGCATTGCTAACGGTACGTGGCGGCGGGGGCAATGCCCGGCCGCGAAGGCCGCACCGATGGACTCTGACGTCACAGCTGCCTAATCGGAAAATAATAAGACGGATGTTGAACTCCTTTTCAGTGAACACTATTCTTAAACACATAAGGTTTATTTTTGTATTGTGAGTCGTAGTTCAAGGTGTGCGGTTCATGAATGTAAATAAATACCAGTTTAGTTTAGAAAAGCTGCGATTTAGCAAATTCATAAATGTCTAATGGTTACAATATTTTGTCGATTAAATAATATACGAATCCGAACTTTAGTTAATTAAAATAAAAAGAAATTACGTTAACTTATATCAATATTGGTATTAAAAAAATAAAAGTAGCTATTTAAAAGGAGAAACTGACACTGTTTATAAAACCAAACCTTAAAAAGTTACTAGAACTTAAACGAACAACCATTTAGTATACGAATTTCTGAATAAAATATTGGTGCCAGTACAATATTTTCTGAATGGCCCATTTCTCAAACTTTTTCCAAGTAAGTTCTATACAAAGCACCCTCTGAAATTATCAAGGTTTATACTTAGCAACTTACTTAAATAAATAAAATAATATCTAAAACTAAATCTATACAAATATTATAAAGAGGTAAAACTTGTGAGTTTGCATGTAAGGGGTAATCTCCGGAACTACTGATTCGATTCCGAAAATTCTTTCACTAATGGATATTTCATATTAAGAGCGCGCATTCTGAAAGTGGGCAACGTCGCAAATATATGTCAAATATTTCGCTGTTTTGATTAATTTGACATTACTGTATGGAAATAAGAAATGTGGCTACCTTCTTTACACCTAAAACGGGTACAACATCAAATTCAATGTTATAATTGCAATTCATTATTAATATTCTAGTTCGCTAGTTAACCACATTTCTTATTTTCTATACAGTAATATTGCCAAATTTATCAAAACTGGTAAATTTTTGACAGATATTTATGACGTTGCCAACTTTTAGGATAAACGCTCATTAATTATTTTAAAGCACACATCTAGGTTAAAATAATTCAACTGTTAGCGAAAGGTCGCGTGCCACCAAAGCTTAGTAGGTAATTAAATCGGTTAAAGGATTCAAAATGGTTTCCATTGAGAGCACGTGCCCCGCAGAGTATAGCTCAACGTGGGGCAATAAGTGCACACAATACACACTCACGTTCACAATGTTTTACTATGCAAAGTATGTAGTATCATGAAACTTACGTTGAGACAGATATACTAGGTAAGCAGTATGGAAAGAATTAAGGGAGGCATTTGCCCAACAGTGGGGCAGCATGGGCTGTTTTCTAAAGTTATGTATTTTGGCAGACGTGCTCTTTTTTGAAAGCTAACATTTAGGTTAAAATAATTAATTAAATGTAAACGGTCGCATGCCACCCAAGATTAGTAATTAAATCGGTTAAAGTCATTCAAAATGGTTTCCATTGAGAGCACGTGCCCCGCAGAGTATAGCACAACGTGGCGCGATAAGTGCACACAACACGTAGGTACACTCACATACACAATGTTTTACGATGTAACGCAGCATCACTTAGTTTAGGTACGTTGAGATACTAGATAGTATGAATAGAATGGAGGAAGGCCTTTGTCCAATTTTGGCACAGCCGAGGCTATTTTATAGTTATGTATTTTGGCAAATATAATGCTCTCTTTTGCAAGTACCAAGTAGATACACATATTTAACAATTATTCTGCCCGCGACTTCCGACCACGTGGAAGTCAACTATACCATAATACATATCCTATGGCACTCAGAAATTGTGTAGCTTTCTATCAGAGAAACAAGTTTGTTAATGGATCAGTAGCTACTCTAGAGAATTCAGATTACCTCTCGAAACAGACAAACAAATTTTACTTCTTTATAATATTAGTTTAGCTGATGAAGCTCAATACCGAATTACAAGAATTCAAAGCCAAATGTACAACACACGGATTCCTAATAGTTCTTAAAAATTGGGATGTTTTGAAATATTTAACTAACATACAAACTTCGTATCTAAAGCCACATAAGTCAAATAAATTTGTTAATTTAGAAACGGTGTTTTAATTAGAAAAACAATCAATGTTACTCACTGGAAAGTTCCTAGAAATGCGCACCACAGGCCACGTTTTTAGTATCGGCCAGTAAAAGCTCAATTAAAAGTTTTTACTAACGTCTGTTTGCTTAGAAAACGAAAATAATTGTTAGTTTTATCTGGTCTTAGTTGCAAAAGATACGCTTCTTTGTTCTGAACTAAACCAACAACCTCATATATTTTCTACAGAACCTTTTGTAACATCCTTAGTGTAAACATTCGAATTTTATGTAAGTATTGTGAAAAAAAAAAACATTGCAAAACAAAATAAAGCACGCGATTTATACGTTGTTCGCGACAGTACATTACATAGTGAATGCACACATTATTTTTAGCGAGCCATTTGGCTACTTGATACCGGTAGTTACTACACGGCACATTATTGACTCGACCGGGTTAAATACGATCTGAGCAACGATTTTATAGCGAACATCAGTTAAAATGTGAACAGAATTAATGTTACACAGATAAAACATTACGTCACTTATTGGAAAATAGTGGAGAAATTGTGGAGCTGTGGAGCATAAGGGCCCGAACACACGTACCACAACCACCCCACATCGCAGCGACAAAATGTGTGCAGGCAGTGGTTACGTGTGAATAGTGTCGCTACAGCTTCTTGCAGTTGCATTGTGGTAAGTACAAAATCAAATCAAATGTTCGACGCAACTTTGTGTTTGCGATGTGGCCGGCCGCTAGTGCGCGTTCCCGCTGGTTGCGTTGTGGCTGCGACGTGGTCTTGATGTGGTTGGTATCGCCCACACGGTTGATTTCGACGGCCAAATGCAGTGGTCCGTGTGAATAAACTATCCATTCTCATACAAATTGGGATACAACAAGTTGTTGTGGTGTGGTTGTGGTTGTGGTGTGGTTGTGGTGTGGTTGTGGTACGTGTGATCGGGCCCTTACATAACATAAAGAACGAATGGTCGAGATTGTAGAGAATAGTGCTCAACATTTACTGAAGTTGTGGCGCACAAAAGACTTTTTTACAGAATTCACCGGAGCTTTAGTTATTGAAATGGTAGCGCTCATATTCCAATTAGTTTTCCGTAGAGAAGTACACAACATTTTACAATGCTGGCTTTTTGCATCCATTATAAATTTTTGTTCTGCAAGAATTTAATCAGTACGTGTAATTCTTTAAAAATATGGAAATGGGAGTAGAAACCTCCGCGACTTATGACTAGGCGACGTTCAAAACTACGTCACCAGGCAAGCACTTTAGTTGTGTAAAATATTTCATCACCACTGCTCCCAAAACGATGAAGGAAAACACCGTGAGGGAACCGGCACGTCCTAGAACTAAAACTCGAAAACATGTGACATCCACCAACGCGCACTGGATCCGCGTGGTGGATTACGTTCAAACCTACATCATCAGGCAGGCACTTTAGTTGACTAAAATATTTCATCACCACTGCTCCCAAAACGGTGAAAGAAAACACCGTAAGGAAACCTGTACTAAAATTCGAAAACATGTGACATCCACCAACCCGCACTGGATCCGCGTGGTGGATCACGTTCAAACCTACATCATCAAGCAGGCACTTTAGTTGACTAAAATATTTCATCACCACTGCTCCCAAAACGGTGAAGGAAAACACCGTGAGGGAACCGGAACGTTCTAGAACTAAAACTCGAAGACATGTGACATCCACCAAACCGCACTGGGCCTGGGTGGTGGATTCATTGGTCCACTACCTATCACAGAGAGGAGGCACGTGTCCCAGCAGTGGGAACATTATAGGCTGACTATGCTTATTATGCTATGCTTCAGAGAAAACAAGCAATAACCCCAAACATGTTTCGAATTAAAATTTAAGATCACGCAACTCAGGCCCCCAAGATACAGGCGCTGCCTAGTTTGGGGACCACTGTTTTAATACTATGTTAAATATTCTAGTTACAGTAAGCATACAATATCATTATTTTTATTGAAATTTATTTTGTAACAATGGACCAATAAATTATTCTTATTCTACCTACACATACGAAAATATTTCTTGTCGGTAATATGATGTTTCTATCGGTCCATCGGTCAATTACCTCTGAAAGGTAAAACGTGTAATTAATCGAACGCTCTCGTTACCCAGTAAATGACGGCGATTGGTTCCTAATTAGGCGCCAGCTAGCTATTACATACCCTTCTCAAATAACATTATTGTGTCGTTTGTCAATCCTAGTCACTGTTTATCTACTTATTTTGTGTGTAGTCATGTTTAATAGAAATAATATTTCGTCCTTTTTCGAGACATGGTAACTACAGTGAAAACCGTTTATAACGACTTCGAAGGACCGTCGGATTACGGTTGTTATAGTCGATAGTAGTCATAACCAAAATCTATGTTAAGTAAACAGAAATGCTGGGACCTCCACATTTCGTCGTAATAACCGGTACGTCGCTTTAAGCGAAGTCGTTATAAACGGTTTTCACTGTAATAGGTAAGCCTTCCATTAATTAAAGGATAAAGCGTTGTGCAGACTAGCGCGACGTGACAACGCGACGCGACACCGGTTATTGTTATACCGTGAAGTTTTCTTAGAAATTGTATTGTTCATCGCGTCGCGCCGTCGCGTCGCGCTGGTCTGCACGAGCCTTTATGGTACAAGTTCGTAGCCGATTGCAAGCAGCAGCAGCAGACGTGTCGTCGCGACACTACTGGTTTCTAGTATCGCTAGCTACGGAAGGTACTTCATAGAAATACATAGAAACTGACACGTCGCCTGTACCTGTACCTTAAGTAGGATGGGAGAACTTAGCTCTAAACACAGAATTAGTTCTAGAGCTTTTCCATTAATTCAGAACACTGAACAAAAAAAAACAAAGCAAATGTAGATAATATCGTGTCACACTGTATTGTTGGTTGGTCCTTGAGACGAGACGGCCACGTGTAAAAACGCTGGCTTATCTCAAACCTTTTTCAAGCTCAGGACATCGTGAAATCAAAATGAAACGGCCTTATTTCTTTGACAAAACATGAGAGCTTTCGAGATAATAATTTCGTATTTAAGGAAAAAGTTAACACAAAAGAAGTGTTCTTCGGAAGCATCACGTACGTTTTCCTCTATCCTTCAATTTTCTGGAGAGTATATTTATTCTTCTGGCAGAACCCACAGCTACTTGAACATACATGCATCAGCTAAGTAGGTATACCACGTCAAAGTGCAATTTCGTAATCCGCATCGAGTGCAGCGCGGCGTCGGAAACCAGGTCACTTACATTCAACAGTATGGGAACGTCGAGACGTCTGGCGTCCTGGACGGAGTACAACTTGTGCAAAGTTACTCTTTTGATAGCCTAAGCACTGTTCTTTAAAATGTCTATGTGTGAGTGTGAAGTACGAAAGGAGTTCGGGAACTCTCGAGAACTTTCGGGATTGGACTGATATTCTCGTTTGAAAGAACAGAAGTGTTTGTGTTGGCTTGTGCACAGTACTGGCAGTAGAAAGATAGTAAGCTAAAAGCTCAAAGTTTACTCGTTGCGCTATTGTGGTGAACCCACAATTAGCTCAAAAGTATTTAGCTTAGTTGAAGAAATTATCAGGCACGGTTGACTCGCTCCTTCACATACAATGTTTTTGTATTCAAAGGTTCCACAAAAATTTGTTCGAAATTACCGAAAAATTGTAACATCACTTTATACATCTATCTGAATCAGACAAAGGTGACAATTGAATGTTACAGATCACCAACCCATGACAAATTAATCTTAATTAATTGCAATGACAGACTGAACGTTTTTTATTTGTCTAGCGCTAATGACACTGGTTCAAAGAATTAAAAGTTAAAACTTTATTATTCTATCATTTAATAATTTTAATTAAAATCGTTGACACGGAAGACTGACGCCTGCTATTGAGCTACCGAAATGCTATAAAATGTAACCCGGTTAAATTCACAAAGTTATATATTAACATTGCGCATATAATATATTCGTTAGTTCATCATATGTTATCCAGGTACTGGGTTATGGAGGTCAGATAGGCAGTCGCTCCATGTAAAATGCAGATATTCAGCGGCATCCGTTAAACTGGAAGCTGACCCCAACATAGTATGGAAAAGGCTAGGCAGAAAAATATATCCTTTAGTCAGGAAACCACCATTTTTTTTTTTACTTTTATCGCTTCCTGACAAATTTCATATAGAAAAGAAAATATCGTTTATTATGCGACATATTAAAATAATTAGATCATCACGTGGCCCATCTATTTTCATTGTATGTCATGTCTGCAACGATGAACCGTCCCAGTTGTCGGCCAAATGACGGCTATAAAACAATATAGATATTAGATATATGCGCGTCTTATGCATCGCTGATATCAATCAGTCTGCCTAGCATTTTTCCAACTATGTTGGGGTCGGCTTCCAGTCTAATCGGATGCAGCTGAATATCAGTATTTTACATGGAGCGACTGCCTATCTGATCTCCACAACCCAGTAACTGGGATACCCCTTGGTAAGATTGGTTCTCAGACTTTCGGGCTTCTGACGGCCCGTAACGACTGTCAAAGATCCACGAATGACAACTGGCACCAACGGCTTAACGTGCTTTCCGAGACACGGCGGAGTCTCGGTATGTAAAGATAGTCACCCATCCACGGACCAACCCTGGCAAGCGTAGCTTAACCTGATGGATCGAACAGTGCGGCTGTTATTACTTAGCCACGAGCCCCTTATCATTTATGTAAATCGGCATTCTGCACTAATTTTAAGAGAGAAAGCATTAAAACAGGTCACCGTGCTTATGCTAATATTGAACTATGTCAACGTTATTTTAAAGAAAGTCTAGGGAAGTAGTAAATAACAACGAAGATACACAATTGGAAATGATTTTATTCCATATAAAAATTAAGCAGAGGAAAATAGAACCTGCTGAAACCACCGTTAATTAAGACCTAATTAAATCAACCCCCTAATGTCTATAATTGGAAATTCCAACCTGGTTTCCAATAGTTTAAACAATATAAATCTTTTTAACCCCCGACGCAAAAAAGGAAGTGTTATTTATTAGTTTGATCGCTATGTGTGTGTCTGTCTATGGCACCGTAGCTCTTAAACGGATGAACCGATTTGAATGCGTTTTTTTTATTTATTGATTTATATTCGGATTGCCAGTCCTTTATAATATTTTTACAACTTTGTCATGGCTGCGTACTAGACTACATCGCTTACCCAATTACCTTTAGAAAATGCTTTGAAATACCTACACTGTCCACCGAGTCCGAACAAAAATAGTTCTCACAAAACTTTCGAAGGTAACACAGTCTGCTTAAACAATTTTTTGTGTGTTATACCTCGCCTCGGACATTTGCGTAAAACAAACACAGACATATCGATTTTCAGTTGGTATCGATATTCGAAATCCTAAGCGAGCACGTACTATATATAAGCTTTCCCATCTAACAAACGAATTTGTCGGCAGATCTCAATCAATCTGCCTAGCCGTTTCCCAATTATGTTAGGGTCGGCTTCCACTCTAACCGGATGCAGCTGAATACCAGTATTTTACATAGAGGGACTGCCTATCCGACCTCCACAACCCAGTTACTGGGTAACAGGATACCCTATAGTAAGACTGGTTGGTCAGACTTCTGGGCTTCTGACTACCCGTGACAACTGTCAAAGATCTGCGAATGACAGCTGGGACTAAATGCTTTCCGAGACACGGAGGGGTCTCGATATTTAATGAACGGTCACCCATCCACGAACCAACCGCGGCAAGCGTTCTTAGCCTACGATCGGCCCGTACAGCTGTTATTAATAGCCCATGAGCCCCTGCTCATTTTCAGAACTTTACTGATAATTGTTATGGCATGTAACTTAGTTACTCGTGTTTTAACGATAAATCGATACAAGTACAACCCGCTTTGCCCGTGTCGACTAGTTGACACGCGATTACGCCACATTCAATTAACATTCGATGCAACATTCGAATCATTCGATTAGTTTCAAATTGGAATTCCTTTCTTGTTTAGTTGGTGGAGCAAATTATATTTTGAACATGATTGATTCGGACGCTTGTATTGACTATGTATTGAGTAATTAATAGAATGAATGAACACTATTTGTAGGTTTATTAATAAAAATCGTTACTTAGTTTATTTGTTTGTTTAGACTATTTACATTAAGAGCGTTTATTCTGAAAGTAGGCAACGTCGCAAATAGATGTCAAATATGTATGGTAATAAATATGAAATGTGGCTAATATGCGAATTAGAAAATTAATATTGAATTGCAATTATAACAATGAATTTGATGTTGTAACCGTTTTAGGTGTAAAAAGGTAGCCACATTTCATATTTCCATACAGTAATATTGCCAAATTAATCAAAACAGGTAAATTTTGACAGCTATTTGCGTTGCCAACTTTTAGGATAAACGCTCTAAGTAATAAAACTTTCCTGTGGCAATTTTCAATTAACGGTTTTTTTCGCTCAAGGCGAATTCTGCCAGAAATACCTATGCTGTATGGACAGATTGTTCAATAAAACGAAAGATATATTTATTCCCAAAAGAAATCCACGTATATGACGAAAATACGGGCAGATAAAAAGGCGAACTGTCGAAGTTGTTTTGGTGTTAAGCCGTGATAGATGGCAGCACAGTTGGTTGAACATTTCACAGGGATGGATTACGGTGTAATTAATGTCTTTGAAGGTAATTTAAGTTCTGTCTTTAAAACTTAAAGAAACCAGAATATAATTAAGTATAAGTTTTTAATTTGTCGAGTGTATATTAAAGTTTTTAACTATTTGCTAAGTACCTAATGCAGTTTAATTTAATTTATTGTTTAAACTTTCAAGTGTTAACGTACAAATTACTCATCATTTATCACTTTTAAATACATAATTTATTATAGACATTATGAAGTAACAAAGTGAATTAGATAGTAACATTAATCTACTTAGCTTACCTACCCACCTATTTAAAACGAAAATGTTTCTTATTAAAATATCTCAATTTTCATGAAGAAAATGCAAAACTAAAGTAATCAGAATCCCTAAAGAACTTCTAACTTACCTATTTATGGAAATTGTTCTTTCAAATGCAAACTACTTTAATTCCCTGCTTGTTAATGTAATTGCCTTTCAAAGAAAACGTTATATTTTTCATCAAAAAACACTACTTTACACATTATTACTTCCACCAAGTGACCATCGATCATGATTGTTTTCAAAGAAAAAATATTTTTCCGTTGTGTTAATGAGTCACAGTGACACATGAAAACCCGATAACTTTTACAGAAAAAGCAGAAACACTTACCAGTAACTTTGATCGTGCCAATCTGGTAATAACACCGACAGATGAGGAGGAGGAAAACAATCCAGGATATCACAATAGGACCATCTTGCACCAGTAACATTTCCATCTTGTTGATAAACAAAACTCGGACCGACCGGGACGAAAAAGATCACTTTCAAACTATCTATATGCGACTGAAGGTAAATCTTTGTGTTTTATACAAAAAGTAAAAAACAGTGTGGGGTAGACGCACGGCACGGTGTCATCGGTCGACACTAAAGAAATGCGCCTCGAACGCTTGGCACATGCGCGGGAGTCGAGATCCAAATAACCGGCGAAATTACACGATTTAATTAGTGTTTGTTTTTAGGAAAGTTCGACATTGTAATGATTAATGATTGTCTTTTTATAAAAACAGTTTTGACAAAAATAATACATGTTAATTCTTCGTAAAAGATTTTACTAAAATAATTTTCTAACTAATAAATCATAAATAGAAACACAAGAATGTCTCGCTTCACATGCTGCAATTATCTCACATACTCAACACGTCGTGATCCAATCATCGATCAGAATGGATCAGATAAGCGCGCGCAACAAACGAACCGCGTCGACTGACCTGCGCCCGCGCACGCGCCTCTCTACCCGAACATATGTCGACCTATCGATGGTACAATACTCTCGTAAATGATAACTAAAATAAAACCAACCTCCCAAGCAGAGAAATGGAGAAAAAAAGTAGACGTGTTATTCTAGACTCGTTTAAGTTGTGGTTCAAGATCGCAAGTCGATGACCTATGTAAATTAGTGTTAACAGGTGGAAGCATGAAAACCGAAGGAGATAGATAAACTGAGTGGCTTTTTAATGCTTCTCAACACAGCTAAAATAGAACATAGCTAAGTAAGTTTTATTACAAAGCAAAACAGCATCAATAACTTCTATTCGGCTCCAGCTGGTATAAACTTTTCGTTTATTCGGTTTCAGTTGGTCCAAGTTTGTACTTCGAATACTAGGATTCCTGTTATCCATGTAGAAAACATGCAAGTTCCAAACACGAAACATCGAAATGGAAATTTTGCACGTGATTGTTAAAAGGATTCGGTAAATTGTAAATTGGTACAAAAGCAACTTGAATATACTTTTGCTTGAAGCTAAGCGCACGTGGCATTCAAGTGTTTTGATATAAGATATAAGGGGTAAATCATATAAAATAAATGACTTTATCTTTCTCAAGTCCCTCCTTTTGTGATGAATTTTAAAACACACATTATAATGTAGATATTCGCCTATTATATTTATCATGATGGTCGAAAAGTTTCCACAATTCGAGCAACCTACAGACCACCTCTGCAGTCATATTAAACTTTTAGATGAGTTCTATAATGGTAGCATATTATTCAGGATCAACTTTCAAAAGACAGACGTTGTGTTAAAAGTTCAACACGTGCGTTTAAAATTATGCATTCATACAATAAACATTTATATTATAACAGCTATTTTGACATACCCACTCGTTTATTTAATCGCAGACGCGAGCTGGGGTTTTAAGTTCGTAGTTTTATTCCAGATTTATGATGAGCAAAACTCATTTTTTCTCCTCTCCTGCCCATATGTCAATTTGTTAAGGGTCGGCGCAACATCTCTTTTTCTTCCTTACTGGTCTTTTAGTCGTCTCTATTCTTACGCATGTGACTTAAAGAGTGATGAATATAAATATTGGTGGATGGAAAGGGAGAGGGCCAAAGAAAATATGGACGAACTGTGTGAGGAATTTATTTATTCATTTATTTATTTATTTATTGGTAAGGCACCTCAACGACTTACTCACTAAAACATACACATACAAAAATCACATACAGTTTTAGGTATTGTGAATTCGTCAGGTGCAGAAGTGCACAGCAAGAGAACTTAATAATTAAAGGACGTTTTAGTTAGGTACGTTACCTAGTTGATTTAGTTACAGAATAAAAAGATAAAAAGAGAGATAATATGTTCACAAATACGATGGAAAGTATAGAAATATTTAATTAAATAACAAAAAAGATCTAAAAAGAAGGAAATGGAAGTGTATACAATTTTAATTAATAGGCGGCTTGTGTCGCGCAGGGGTCTTGAGGTTCCGAGTTGGTTAAAAGTCTCGTACGGAATTGACGAAAAGGGTTAGAGAAGATGTCGATGCTATTGGTTCGTGTAGCTATTTTATTATAATTTCCCATTAGACGGTTCATGGGTGCGGTGCTGCCAAGGTTAGTACGACTTGCAATAGTGGCAAAGTTAATGGTCTCGCGACCAGATCGAATAGTTTTCTGTCGAGGTACAGCTATACTTAATTCAAATGAAAGGAATGATATGAAGGAGAAGGGAGTGAATGATAGCGTGACGGTTGAGAGGGGAGAATGGAAAGAGAAAATGTGTTGCGCCTAACCCAATTATCATGGGATAACGGCAGGCAGATGGTGTTAATGACTTCTCCATTAGTCGTCATCTCAGTAGCAACCACCTTTCTAGCCATATCATCTTTCACACAGTCCATTTGTCGTTTCTTTGATCTTCTCCTACTCTTATAGCCATCCACATTCACACACATAATGAGAAAATCTATTATTACATTTATTCGATTATCGCAGTCCATCATTAATCAAAGACGTTTCACAAATTGTGGCTTGGTCCTTAGTCACACTAAGGCTACCCCAAGTTAAGATATAATTCTTTTTTTTAGCATGATCTATTTAGGCAAAGTCTAAAGCTTCGTGCAGACCAGCGCGACGCGACACCGGTGATTGTTATACCGTGAAGTTTTCTTAGAAATTGTATTGTTCGAGTCGCGTCGCTCTGGTCTGCACGAGCTTTAATGCGATTTTTTCGTAAGGATATCAAATATTTTCCAGTCGACGGCAAGAAGGAGCCTCCCATTTCTCGTCCCATTAAATTCGAAGAACCACTCGAAGCTACATAATTGTTGTATTATACAGAAATTGATGTCCCATGTCCAATGAATTATTCTACTGCAGGGCTCAGGCTTTTTCTCATCCAAAGAAAGTACCTCCAACTATTTGTGAATTCGTTTTTTCACTACATTTAAGTTATTTCAGACTGTGATATACTTCAAGTGCGTGCTCATGATATTTATGTTTATAATAAGCCAGTGGGGTCCCATATTACCCCAACTTAACTCTTTGGGGAAAACAGTCGTTGTCATGCATTGTACATTATTTTTGAGCTTGGGGAGAACAGTCGTTGTCATGCACTGTACATTATTTTTGAGGCATACAACAAAAAAAAATTATGAAAATAAAAGTTTACGAAGGAAATATAAAATACATTTCTGTAAATGTAGCGTAATTGAAACGAAATAAAATTCCCATGAGCCATTCTGAACTTCGATAAAATATTGTTTGTCTACGTGATGTAATTGTACTTTGAAAGAAAGTGGAACATTATATGAAACGTATTTTTTTATAGAATCATGGTCTCATTTCTCTGCAATCTCATCAGTTAAGGTCTAAAGGGAAATTAACTAAACACATGTATGTAGGTACTTAGTATCTTGCTTGATCTATGCTTAAAAGAACAGTTAGGGAATTAAATAATCTGTTAAAATATAAACCTAATGTGTTACAAATCTAACTTTCGCGTGTAGATAAGTTCTAAGTCCCAAAATATCTAGATTAGTTTAAAAAAGTGTTTAAAGTTAAGACAAAAAAAAAAAAACAATAGACGACATATACAGGGTGTAAAAAGACACATCACAAAGCCGTAAACTACGCATACTGTAAGTATAGCTAAGTAGCTTTGCGCAAAAATTATTGCTGGGAACCGTAATTTTTTTTTTTTTAATAATAAAAAACAAGTTTTTATTGCGCGCAATGTAACGCGAACCCACGCTTGAATGAACGGATTCAGTGTTAATTAAGCTCCGCCCCTACGCTACGTAGGTAGGTACTTGTTGTTCATTGCGTTTTTGTAACTTCAAATGCGTAATCTGTTAAGATAAATCTAAAATTCAGGTAATGTTTGTTTGGAAAAAAGTTTCGTATTATCGCATAGAATTCATTTTCGTGAAAAAGTAAAAAAAAAAAATACGACTTTGACCTTCAATATCTCCAGAACCAGTGGATTCCCAGGTATGGTCTAGTGGAAAAAAATGATGCAAATAATGGGTAGAATATGTGGCTTTCGGCTTCGGAAAGTGTCTTTTTACACCCGATATTATATTTAGTAACCTAATCCGCTTAACTGTTCTTAAAGAATCATAAAGAACCCTGTAAGAAATCGACACGTGTTTCACCTCTCAACGAGGCATCCTCAAGATGACGATTGACTTGTTGCGAACCCGGACACAACGTGCTGCCACGTCAAGCGCCGAACGCAATGGTACACTGCGTTCGGGTGTCTTACAGGGTTCTTTATGACTCTTTAAGAACAGTTACGCGGATTAGGTTACTAAATATACGTGTCAATTAACTATAGAAGACTAAACCCAAAATTGATATATATGTCATACAAAACCAAATAACGCCTGTATATAGCATATTTTAAGACGCTCATGTTAAAATTTAAAGCCCCGACGCGAAGGCACTTGATATTTTAAGTCGGGCTTGCATTAAACTACTTCTAAAATTAGTATCAAAGGAGCAAATGAATCATGCCTGCATTTTTTTAAAGAACGAAACAAAACACTCCCTTCTTTTGACCTTTCTGTGATGAATGGTTACCTCTAAACGGTCATAAGTCATAACCAGTACTTAGCAGGTAGCTGATCGTACTATGATTCATAATAGCTAGGTCAAACCACAAAGGAGTATAAATCGCTTAGAGATTGATTCGCACGAATTTACTCGCGCGGACTAGGCGATTTTTTTTTTTTTTTGAGGCGATTCGCACGATGTTAATTTATTTGAAGGCGAATCAACAACTCCAGAAATACATATAAAGCTTCGTGCAGACTAGCGCGACGCGACGGCGCGACGCGACACCGGCTATTGTTATACCGTGAAGTTTTCTTAGAAATTTTATTGTTCGAGTCGCGTCGCGCCGTCGCGTCGCGCTGGTCTGCACGAGCCTTTAGGCAATTGGCACATTTAGTGTACTTTTTCCTTAACCCTACTGCATAAAATTCAAAATGTGCCATAGCGTCGATTCGCCCGAAACGGGCGAATCAACCAATAAGCCGCATAAATCATTACCATTTCCTAAAAACACACGCACACAGCTACATGTAATCGTAGCTATAAAGTTTCGGCCCGAATGATTCACGAACAGTTGACTTTCTGATCTATAAACATAAAAGGGCATAACAACCTTGTCGGCCTTGCGGTTACGCAGGGCTGCTATTTTAACGATTACCATTTCAGAATAATATGTTACCTCTCCCAAAGGCTACTTTGAAGTCGAAATGAAGTCTACACACAGTTCACATGCCCCTTTTTAAACACAAATTAAGTCAAGTCTCGGAATACTAAATAGACGCTAAATACTACAAAGTAACTTAATTCAGAGTACGAAGAATTTTCATGTAACTAAGAATTTAACTTAATTCCTACGCCCACGTCCAGCGCCCTTGAGCATCAAAGGCAAGCGATGCTCTTCATTCAGCAAAACCTATTCTGTATGCCTTTTGCTTTTCTCATCCCATTCGGACTCCCATCCCACACTCGCAAAATAATAGAACATTCCAGTCTAGCCTTAGGCAACCCTATGCGGAGCTTATTCGCTGTGAAATCGGTCGGAATTTAGCTTTTCTGGAACTTCTATTTACATATGTGATGGCAGTATTATGAGAACCATAGAGTAGAAAAAGTGAGCTTTAAAAAGTATAACACATAGGCAGAAGATCGGAGATATCATTAAGAAAATAATAAGAAATACTTTGGTTCAAACAACAAAGGAAAAGACAAGGAAAATTTAGAGAAGATATATCAAGTATACAACTATAACACGAATTTTACACAAATATTTCAATGCCTAAAGGAACTAAGCGAATTCACGGACCGGAACAACATACATTATAAATGCCGCTATTATACCATTTACATCGCTTACTTATGCACATATTGTATGATACGAGCACGAAATCGCTTTGGGCCTACTGAAACGTTTTCCTGACAGCCAAAATCTATTGATTGGACCGGCGATCTACGGTTCGTAATCCGTAGGATGTAATATCCGTCTGTTACGATCAGGTTGATCTTTTGATGTTCTGATCGGGATACCTTTGGGAGGCCTTCAGTTGCGGTGAATAGATTTTCTGGGAAAGGCTTGACCGTTAGTAAGTTAAAAGTTTTTGATAATGTACTTTTTAGAAACGAAACCGTTTCGAGGCCGTTACTATGGTACAAGTCAAGTTGTAAGGTCCTTTGTATACGGCACGTACGGTACGGCGTATAAGCCGCGCCGTAGAAAAAACGTGTCTGTCAGCAAGCTTCCATAGTGATTCATACAACACTGATGACCGTGCCAACATACGGCGTATACCGTAGAAAAAACCGTGTGTGTCAAGAAGCTTCCTTAGTGATCCATACACCACTGTCTACCATGCCTACATACGGCGTATAAACCGTGCCGTAGAAAAATCGTCTGTCACCAAGCTTCCACAGTGATCCATACACCACCGACGACCGTTTAAAAAAATAAACCGTAGTTTTTCACGGCAAGAAAAACATGTGTACAAAGGGCCTTCCTCAGGTATAAAGAAAAGAAAGAAAAAGGATTTATTCTGCACAAAATAAACGCACATTACAAAATAAAAACAAAATTCAAAACCACTTTACAAATTATCCATATAAAATATCAAAAGCCTCGTTGAGAGACAGACGAGACGTTGGTATGAGAGACAGAGGATGTTCTACAGCCACCGAACTTATTACAAGGTCCGTTTGCGCTTGCACACCATCACTAAATACATTTAACGCTAAACGTAGGTATTTAAAACATTACTCTGTCTCTGTCATCTTCAAACGATTGTCAGAAACACAACGATGTTTTAAATTCGTTTATCATTAAATGTGATCAGCGATTTTGTGGCCCTAAATCTGGAGGTGCTATTTTAACGGCTGAGTTTAGAAAAATAATTTTCCTTGCACGCTTCTTGTACACTTTATTACAGGTAATAACCTACTTAAAAAGTGAAGTACACAACAATGTAAGGATACAGCTCAGTCAAGACTTACAAACTTGCATAACGGTACTAGACTAAACCTATCGCAGTTTACTATGGGAAGTAAAGTTTGTATTGTACTCAAGTTAATACCTCAAAGCCAAGGTATACTTGGAACTTTAATACTATACTTTGTAAAGGGTAAAGTTGTTGTTAAGATCAGCCATATTCTATCTAGATAGTTTAGAGAACCTAATACAAAATAATCCCGACTCTCAGGGCAGTAAAAGCGGCGGAGAATCGATGAAATAAGTGAGCGAAAGGTGTATTAAATAGATTTTGCTTTGTGAAAACCTATGTTTTTGTGTTGTTTTGCGAAGTCTAGAACGAAACAATAGATCGTAGTGATAAACTTTATTCGTGTTGCTAAAATTACTTTTTAATATGTTTCCGTAATGAGGACATAGCGTGTTTTTGGAAAGGATTTTGCCAGCCTTTTTCGTCCAGTTTTTTCTTCCCCAATATAGTCAAATATTTCACCACCAGCAGATCCTGATTCCACACAGATAATTGAGAAACAAAGCATTTATATTATATTTTTATGTAACAAAAACTATGACACAGCATTTAACTTTGCCTTCCTCTTGGGAATATTTTTTATTTTTGTTGGGGTGAAGTTTTTTGTTCTAGTCCTTTAATTCAGTCACGTAAAGGTCGCAGACTCGCAGCCGTAGCGTGCAAATTTTTTCAAAGTATTATGAATGTCAAAGATTATACAAATGTCGCTATTATAGACACTTCTTCAGAACTCTTTCCAATTCAGAGAAGAAAATTCTTATTTACTGAATATTACACGTGCTTTCTCGGAGAAATAATAACTTTCAGACGAGAGCAGTCGTGAGGCACATTAAGCGTCTTCATAAAAGTATAAATTCTGGATATCCATATCACATTTTGAATGATTAAACGTCGCTTTTTCATGGCAAAAAACAACATATTATGAATGTTTCGCGCTTGAGTTCATGGCAACAAGTTATGAGACATCAATGTTTCTAGAGGACTAAACACTGAATTATTACGTGTAAACATTCACTAACATCCTTTACTGTTAGTTGACACGCTACTTGAAGTAACAGCTACATGCTAGTGGAAACTTTTTCATAAAGAACTCGTATATGGCCTGCCACTGGTTTCATTCACGTTTAATCAAACTGTATGACGTCCTCGAAAAATAGTGTGACTGCTTCCAGAGGTTTTTGAAAAATAGCCACCACGCAAAAACAAAAGCAGACGTGATTGAAATCTGTTTCTATGAGCGGTTTAGAAAGAAGGAAGTAATTTGGAACCAAAAGAAATGTATCTGTTGCTAGATGAGTAGGACACATCTCATAACAAGCTTATCACAAATCCAAGTCAAAAACTTGGGAATCATCATATTGTATTTAAATGCCTTTGAACTTTAATGAGGCAATACAAACACCGATAAAAGGCCGAACCACCCTCTGTGGTATAGTCACTGAGCTAGACAGATCTTTCCGGTAAATGTCAGGCGTAGGTGCTGTTAAACAGTTTTCCTATAGACCGACGACCTATCTCCACCCACACGATTTAGAATTGGAGACAGGAGCTTCTAGTGGATTCATGTTGATTTTTAGAATTACGGTGTTGTGTGAAGCCAACTGTTTTATAGATAGGATAGATAAGGTAAGTGCAAGAATATACCAAGGAATGTGTTAGAAATATTTCGGCCATTTCCTTTAACATTTTTCGGCAAATCCAGCCGTTCCGGTTGGAACATTATAGACTGATTATGCATAAGCTTTAACATTTTGAAATGTAGAATCACCAGTCAGTATCCCAATGAAACAGTTTTTTTTTTATATTAGCCCCACCATACACTTTTATAACTCGATCCTGAACATTATAACGAGCAGATTACTGTATCTCTAAAACCTTGCGGTATAAACCGACCCTGTAAGGATTATATGAAATGAGCTTCTAAATGAAAATTAACGTCATAAGCCACAACATTATCCTTGTGGATAACGTTTACTCAATTTCGAATGCAGTCATGTGAAGGACGAGTCAGGTAAGACCATGACCCAGTTTTAAGGCCAGAGTTACCTGTTGTTCTTGTATCGTATCCACGTGTTAAGCGTTTGGGTTTTGACAGGACCCCCGGACTGAACCTTGTATCTACATCGAATCTGTGAACGTCGACAGCTGGACAAAGGAAGGCTTCTATAGTCGATGCTTCTAATCATCATTGCATTGGAAGGCTAAAGGAATATGCACGCTGTTGATAAACGAAGGTTTTGATGTCGTTGATATATAATCGCATTATTTTCAGAAAATGAGATAACTAATATGACACCACATTATCGCGTGCTCCCCGCGCATCGTTTACTGAGGGCGTCGATTTGCGCTAAAACGTGTCTGTCTTTTGTGTCCTGGAGCACTCATTATCATGTATCAGCTAACAGCTAGCTGATATCTTCAGTCAGTTACCTACACATCTGCTGCCTCTACAAAAACTTCCACTGTCCTCGAATAAAAAATCATTTTGTTCACTACATATGCACCTTTTTATTATGAAGGACCTGGTAAGGCCTCAACCTTGGCCCGCTTTTAACGCCTGACCAGCTCGTGCTCGGGTTTTACGTGCATTTATTTTGCTACACCCCCAGTGACCCCAGTATACAATAAAGTTTAAATACCTACGTAAAATACGCTAGCTGGTACGGTATTATACGTGTTTTCAGTCAATTGGTTTTGGTTTTAACGTGTCCGGCAGTGTAGTTAACTGCTTCTGTTTTATGCTGAAATTTTTAAAACAGATGGTATTTTACTGACAAGTTGTTGGTGGAAACGTAAGTTTTTATGAGTCTACTTTCATAATGGATTAGTGCTTTTCTTCATAGCTGCAATGACGATGCTTACTGCGCTTAAGGCCATCGCTTTGATGAATACAAGAATTTAGTTCAAGTTTAGAGAGGTTCATTGTACTCTTTCTGCAGAATAAGATTGTCACAAAAAAACAACAGCATATTTTATCCTTCCATATTTTTCCTTTTAATTTGCAATGTTTCAGTCGAGGGCCACAGCCTTGTCTCGTTTCAGTTACCATCCCGTACTGACCCCAATATTTGATGCGTAACATTCAAGAAATATTCATAGGTCACTTACCAGTTAAAAGTGCTTGATATATTTTTTTTCTTTGTATGAGTGAAGAACCTCCTGGTTTTGGGAAATTGGTTAAAAACATAGTTTCTCCGTTAGTATTTATTACTAGCTGCGCCCCGCGGTTGCAGCCGGGAATATCGGGATAAAAAGTATGTCCTAACCTAGGTCATGGTCTACCCATGTGCCCCGTTTTAGCGTGAACACACAAACTAACTCACTTTCGGATTTTTAATATTAGTTATGATGATTCAAGCGTAAAAGACATTTTTTTTTCCTTTAGCTTCTATGTAGGCTATTATACCTTTTTGCTGATTCCGTATATAAGGGAAGATCTCACTCAAACACGCTTGCCTTTCCATAAAGCCAAAGATATCATCATAAGCCTAGCATTTTCCCAACTATGTTGGGATCGGCTTCCAGTCTTGAGTCTTGTCAGAGTTTCGGGCTTCTGACGACCCATAACAACTGTCAAAGATATAAAAATGACAGCCGGGACTTAACGTGATTTCTGAGACACGGAGAGATCTTGGTATGTAAAGATGGTCACCCATCCACGGACCAACCGTAGCGTAGCTTAACCTAATCAATCGACCCATGGGGCTGTTATTACTTAGCCACAAGCCCCTCATTAAAGCCGAAGATAATAATATTTAATACCATGATACATCTAGAACACGTTATACCTCAGGACTGCTATTAAATACTCGTAAAAAGACATCGGCGGACATATTTTATGGCGAAAATATATCCATTTTTTATTACCTACTCTCTTTGAAATGCTTCCGTGGCAAAAATGTTCAGTTAGTTTTGACTCGGGTTACTGCCGCTCCGCGCTGTAAAAATGCTATAACTTTTGTCTAATTCTAATTAGTGAAGAGACTCTGTAAGCGTTTTGCGAAGATGGTTTTCCTGCTTCAGAGTATCTTTGATCAGTATCAAGGTCCTTTAATTAATTAAAATTATTTCAAAGTTCTCGAAAAGTTCGTACGTAGCCTTTGCAACTCCAACATCGTCGTCGTAGAAATAGGTTCACCCAGACGAATATCTTAAAACAAACTCAGTTCCTATTTTGTGTCAAGGCAATACGCAGATTTGTATATTCCATATTCGGAAAACTAAATTGCTCTGATGTACTAGAAATATACCTAGCCGGTATAAGTTAATTCAATTTGTTCACATAGGGGACCAAGATCGATTTATACGATAAAGCGAAGCACTTGTGGGACGATGTTTGCTTAATGAAACATTACTTACTCCACCGGAACGTACTTAGCGACGTCTTAGCTCTTGTTCCCGTTGCAAACTAATGCATAAACTTGAAACGACCGTTCTAAGACAAACAACCTTGCTCCATAAGGCTGGCAGGCTAGAGACTACGATCATAATATTGCTGCTCCACTTCTCCTAAATAATTCATCGTTAGGTGGCTTACACGTACGGCTCCAGACTCGGAACTAGGCTGCACGTCAACTCGCTAGCTCTACCTGTGGCCTATAAATTGAGCTCATTTGAATAATAAATAGACTACACGAATGTCTTCGATGGATAAAATATCGACGCGAACACGGAATTCTTTAAGAGTGGCTAACGTGGTTGTACATTGAACTATAAAACGTACGGCAAAAAAAATTATAGTATTTAACACGAGTTTCCCTTTCACTTCAAGGTAAAAAACCGCGAAAGAACCGCACCTCACGTCGACAATCGATGGCTCTAATTGATACGTTAAACGAAGCGAAATTTATAGACACGCAGTTTTCCATCCAATTAATCTGTTTTGATTCATATATAGTAACACGATATGCTACACTTTCCGAGAACTATTGCTATCGTTACGACAGCTCATCTTCATTTCGGTCGTTCGTGCTTGTCTATACTATTATGTAAATATAAAATGTAATCGACGATTTCTTGAAAGGAACTAGCAAATCAATACATTCCCTGAGTAAGTACCTGCCTACTTAATTATTGCAATACGCGCGATAGAGAGCATAACAATGGTATTTAATTAATACAAGCCAGAATGTTTTTTTTGAGATACCGCTTCTTCAATCGACAATTACTCATAATCACGAACACGATACTGAGAATCCATAACCACCAAACTAATTCCTCAAACTAGGTATGCTGGAAGTGAAAACGGACTGAAACTTTCCATTAGCAAAGCTACGAACGAACCAAACATATTTGTAGGAGATTACATCTGTGTAAGGTTCGAATTCAAATGCAAAGGGTACGAGGACAAAGTAAGGTAACGTGTGCCAATAATCATAGAAACAATAGGGTTGCCTTATGCAGATATCGCTGATCCATCTGGGAAAGATGACAAGCAATAGCTTTATGTAAATCGACGGCCTTGGTAGACCCTGAAACTACACGGAAAATAGCAATGCAAGCAATTTATATCCAAGAATTTTTGAACGTTTTAAAGGTATTTCACAAAGCTACTCAGTATCAAAGAATCTGTTAAACGATCTTTTGTTAAATACTTGAAAGTTTAAACAATTAATTTAATCCGCCCCCACTTTAAATTCAGGGAACAAATTCCGTATAATAAAATTTGCACATCGGGCAGATTCATTTAAGGATCGGAATGAATATAGGGACGTGCGTGGGACATCAACATGTCCCGGTCTAAAAGGGGGTTGAAGGGGACATTCGGAACTTTCAACCCTACGTGTGCCGACCGGGTGTTTGGCGTGTCAACGTGACTGCGGTCACGGCCGGATGATAGTACGCAGAAATAGACTGAGGGCGTATCTTTGATGGGTCGAAACGCATTGTTATTGTGATGTCATTGTACCTGGTAAGAGATGTGAGTGAAACATCTGACTTAAATAGAACAGTTCGAAATGATAATTTAATGTACCCAAATAAGATGATTTTGGTTTCAATTAGGTACCTATTATCAAACCAGAAATATCACATTAGTGTCGCTATTTAATAAACACCTTCTAGCATTCATGCAGATTTTAATTCCGTATCATCAACGTAATTCTAGCTTAACTCAGCAGTAACCTGCTAAACTGCATTTCACACGCATGAAATCCAACGGTTATTGCAAATGAGCAGCAAAAGCCCTGTTTAATCTCAACCCTAAACTGAACACTGGAGGGCTCATAACACCCACAGAAACATGACAGTAAAAATTTACGAGATTTTCTAATTATAGTATTAAAACAAATGAAGGCCTTAATCATTTCTGTGGGCGTTAAAAGCGTGAGCAAAGCCCGAAGCCGCCACGGCACCGATTTGTCACGAAAGAATTTTGAACTCTTGTGATAATTTACGAAATCCTTTACGCCGAACAGCGCCAAGAGTACCATTTTGTCGAAACGAAACCAAAGTAACTGCGAGACAAATGGTGACAATGAGAACGCGTGAATATTGTGCTGTTAATGCGTCTACATGTTAGCAGTTAATCGCCATGTACATATTTCACAATGAACGTGCGTATATGTAAATTGTAATACTTTTTATTTTGTCGCGTTTAGAGCCGTTTCTTAACATGAAAGTTAATTGTCTTGATATTTAGCCGTTTTCTGAACTTTCGCATTTGGTATTTTACACACAAACGTCCGTTTTTAACCCCCGACGCAAAAAGAGGGGTGTTATAAGTTTGACCGCTATGTGTGTGTGTGTAGCTGAGTCTGTGTGGCACCTAGCTATTAAACGGGTGAACCGATTTGAATGCGGTTTTTTTATTTGAAAGCGTTTTCTAGCGATGGTTCTTAGACATTTTTTATCAAAATCGGTTCAGCTATTTAAAGATTATCAGTTTTTTTTTGGTTACGAATGGATGTGAGCGTCTTCCACAGGTCTGATCGATTTGAAATTTGGTATTCCGTTACTTCAATGATATTAGAAGAACATAAGTAACCTTGAACTGATGCTGAAGCATCACCTGGAATTTGCGGGATACCCAACTCCCTCACCAACTTATAGCACAGGTATCGTGTTTGGGCTCATTGGAATGGTCTCAAAGAATCGGTTAATGTAGATAGATGTAGGTGATGAGTAGGAAAGAGAAATTAGGAAATCTTTGTGTCGGGGGTTTTCAAAGTTTTAATATAAGTAATTTCACTTGTAATTGATTAGTCCCGAGTTATCACTGTAACTAATTAGTGTGATATCGAACTTCCTTTTAGTTAAATCCCAATTTTTTTAATTATTACTTTATTGACTTCCTCTTCAGTCAACTCTTTGTCAATCAATTATAGAACACACAATGACACAAAATTAACTTAAAGCACTAAGTACTCACCAGAAGCCTCATTGTTGACAGTTGGCTGCGCAAGAGTTCGCTTTGGCGTGCCGGTGGTTCGCGGTGATGGCTGCGCACGCCGGCACGGAGGAGTACACTCCGGGCCATTGGAACGCTGGAACAATAAATTACTTGTTTTATAATAGGTACTAAAATTAGATTGCCAACTTATATATTGCCCTTATGGATTGTGAGGTAATTGCGTAACATATTGACGATTCAACAACATTAACAGGGATGTTGAAAAAAAAAAAAAAATTGTCAGTCTGTCAGTCAGATAATAAAAAAATATAAGACACATATTTTTGCTATATCATATTAATAAAAAACGGTTTAGATAAAACGCATTAAAGTTGGGGAGTGGGGGCTCGATACGTCACAAGTCAGTATAAAATCTACCGGGGAGTGACGTCATGCCACATTTTAAGTTATTGCCTACTCGATGTATTGCAGTCTTTCGATAAAGTAAAAAAAGAAAAAAAATACTTGTCCAATATTTTTTTATAATCTACCCGACGGACAAAAAATCTTTTTTTTTGTCAACATCGCATTGCGTTAATTACGCAGTCAAGCAATCAAATTCTTCAACCTTACATATAAAGCAATGGATTAAGAATTGCCTTCAAAATCCAACGGATTGTGATAGAAATTGTGTTACGCAATTACGGTGCTGATCCACCAGCGAGCTTAGCCCTCATTCGTAAGCGCCTTACTGATCCACCAGCGAGCTTAGCCCTCGTTCGTAAGGACCGTTCTTAAGGCGAAAGAGTTAGGGTAGCCAGTGAAATTCAAAATTTCTTACGTTTTTTGCAATTTACAGGTCAGTATCAGGTTGTATGTTGATCTATATATGATTCGCGGCTGTATCAAACATTTATTTATAGAATTATAAATAAAAATCATCAATACAGCTCTCTAAGTTCTAAGACTATTTCATGAAATCATAACATTTCAGGCCAATACTAACTTAAGGTAACGTAACGTTAACGTATTGCTGATTCTAATGGTTATAATTCTGAAAAGCCATATTTGTTACGGTCGCAAATCAATTTCAATTAACGTACAACCTGACACTGACCTGCAAATTGCAAAAATCGTAAGAAAATTTGAATTTCACGCATCCCCCTTAACGCGAAGATTTTTTATCGCGCACTGGATTTCCAACGCACTGTTTAGCCGAAAGTTGAAAATACAACAGTGCGCTTTTTTGACGCGCTGGGACGCGCTCTGTTATATTCTCAATGCTCGGCTCAGTACCGAAAGTTACAAAACCGCCCGTGCGCACGAAGGCTTACCGCGGTGCCTTACAGGTCAAGCTCGCTGGTTCTTTTGCTGGATCATTTCGTTGGCAGACCGCAGTATTATGAATCACTGGTTAGAGCAGTGTATTAAATAACGGATTGCACATGAATGCAAGTTTATGATTAGAGGCATATCACTTGATGGTACACTAAATCGCAAGTTTCTAAGTTGTAAACGCAATATTTATGGGCTTTTAAATACGTAATTAACAGCAAATCTAACAATTAAATTATTAATTGGTATTATAAAACATAAGTCTAAAGCTGGACATTGCGTATACGACAGATTTATAAATAGGTACTGTACGCCTGAATTCCTCGCTTTTTCTTTTTATTTATAGATAGTGTCAATTTCGCTTAAACGGTGTAAAAAAATACATAAGTACTAAGTATATTTTTCGTGGCATAGCAAAATAATTCTTTTAAAATTTCATCCTTATTCATTATAGACTTACTTGCTCCAACATTGAATTTGTAATAACCTTCGAAGTTTAAACTGAGAAATACGTAGAAGAAAATTATTTACATAAGTCAAGTTTAATGAAGCACTATATACTAATTTGAACAGCCTTTGTCTAACTAGGATAAAAGACTTCAATTAAATAGTGATAATAATCCTGCTAGGGAGGTAGAATTATTGTGATACTAAAATGAAATTAATCAAGTTGTTTTGATGCTCCATTTCGTTGTTGCGAATACACGGTATTTCTATGTGAGATTAAAAGCTCGTACAGACCAGCGCGACGCGATGCCGCGTCGCGACAACAATACAATTTCTAAGAAAACTTGACGGTCAAACTCAAACTCAAACTCAAATCATTTATTTCAATTAAACCATTACAGGCACTTTTGAATTGTCAAGGAATCGGTCAGTCAAAAATATGAAGCTAGTATAACAATAACCGGTGTCGCGTCGCGCTGGTCTGCACGAAGCTTAATGCGATCTAATTGGGTCTCAGGAACACGTGTAAAGACGAAATACATCGTAGGTATCTTATAGAAGTTGTGTGCAGAGTATCCACCACCACCAACCAGCGCTGGGGCTCTGTCTCGAATGGGTCGCAGCATTATGCTGAGCGATGGCCGCGTCACATCCACAAGCGTGTTTCCCCCGCAAATTGTTCTTTTCGTGTTTGTGTTCTTTTTTTACGTTAGGTTTACCGCAAATAAACGTTTCTTTTTTTTAAATCATATATCAGAGTAATAAACAGTTTACATAAATACGTGAAATTTTGTCAAAGGTTGTCATCGTCAAAGTATGGAAAATTAAGCATTTGAAGGATCATAATGTAACCATTCAAGTATGTTCCTACAACCATAATAACATAAAAAGTTTTAGGAAAATAAATACAAACTTAGAAGGCTGTATCAACCGATTATGCGACACGATTTCCACAGAATTCAGAACAGTAAGTAAATACTAGGAACTGTTTAACTTAATACTGCGAAGTTTTCAGAACAGTCTGCGCTAACTTAACAAAAGCTTAGGTACGGAACTTCAAGGATCTGAGAACAGTTCAATATGTGTGGAAATTCGGGAAACTCCTTACCCTAGGAACAGTCTGTGTGCAAAACCTCTAATATTTGCATACTGAGAGAATCTAACCTTTGCATCTTGAACAAAGTATAAATTCTCCTTGAGTCTTGTCCAAAATCCTTCATTATCTCAGAGTTGGAGTTGCTCGTGAACGGGTGCGGCTTGTGGTAGCTGGTCGTTTTGCTGACCATGGTTATTCGTATGTTATTCTCCTAGTTTATAATTTGTGTATTCGTTTATATAATATATGTAAGCTGGCTCGCCCTTTATGCCTGGAGGCTTTTATTTTGGTATTAAGTTCTTCAATTCAAGTTACGTTTTTATTTTTTATTTCTGCTTGAGTAAAGTTTTTTGTTGTATATTGGCGTGTGCTTGCTGACATAATATAACAAATAATTTAATTAAATGTGTTGTGTTCCGTAATGTAAATAATTTTGCATGCTAACTATTATATATAATCAATATTAACTAATTGAAGAGACAGCTAGCTGTGCTGCTGATTTTGTTGCGCCACTTCTTCTTCCCAGCTAAAGCACTAGGAAGTGGTGAAGGGCGAGTGTTTTGGGGGACTGTCTTATATATAGCCTAGCCTAGTTTGAATAAATGACTTTTGATTGAAAATTATTCAGTCTCAACTGTATTAAGATTTGCGCTTATCAAATTGATGAAATAAAAGAGCTGTCACAACAAGTCAGTCAACAAATTAAAAGAGTTTTGGGCTAGCACAAGGACTAAGTAAGTTACGAGTAAGTTAAGAGAGTCAAACATGGCCAATGACTTGTGACATTCACCTTGAAACAGTATTAAAATGTGCTTACATAATGTGTAACTTAATTGTGCAATATTGCGCAATTGTTGGTAATTTAACTTGGTTAAATAGAATATGTCGGTAACACCAAGCAGTTTACGGGAATGCGATTATCGTACTTACAAGAATTGCCAAATATTGATTAATTTTAATTGTAAACCGTAAGCACCCCAATTTGTTTCCGCGATAAAATATGTCCAAAAAATCTCACCATTTTATTAACCTTATACTCCTTGAAATAAATCCTCATATTGAATATCCGTACGACTCTTTAATTTTATGCTTAACATAGAATTAAGAGTCCAATTCACTTATTCACTTATGGCTCAACTAATGTACGATTTCACCTAAAATCCAATTGAAATTGCTCATAATTCTTCCTAATGATGTCAATAATGCCTTGGGGGGTTTATTTTTAGTTTTAAGTAAGAGATTCGCGAAAAAAAAAACAAGACTATCCGTCTATAATCTTTTAATCTGTATTACAGCTGGCATTAGCTTACAACCGAATCTTCACATGTTTTGACAAGACCTATGAAAATAGTTCATGACGTGAAAAGCCAGCTAGGACGGCTCAACCTAGGATACGACAGTTATATTTAAGTATAGTCACTTGTGATTGCTAACTTGCCTCGTCTTAGCCCACATAGACTGCATTCTTAGAGCTGAACGCAGTAAGTAACACCGATATACGGTCCTCAAGTAACAAAGTAATAAGTAATTATTCAGAACATAATTAATTTCTACGAAATTTTTACATAACAATGGTGCCGATTCTCTTGTACACCGAACTAAACTACCTAAACTATCACTAAAATTCCTTACTTTTGGCTATGACAATTTTAAAGGTATTCTGCAAAAACGAATCGCTAAATTTAAAAATAATTTTGTCACAACTAAAATCGAATTTGGCAATCGCGAATTCACGTGGTACCCGTGGTTTGCCCTAACCCGTGATTTTTTTTAGAGCTGGAGGCGCTCAGAGGTATAGCCTCGACGTGTTTTATATGGAATTTTTCATTTTTTGTGGAAAATTTAAAAAATATAACCTACATGTTGAGTGTTAGGGGTTTATGGATTTTATAAAGGGGGAAAAAATAAATACAGTACTGTTTTTGTACGTGAAGTCGAGATGTTGGTGTGAATTTTAGTTCATGACAACGTATTTTATCCCACACCTTTTTAATCGAGATTAAAATTTGTCAGGTTTAGTCTGGTTTGGTTTTTTACAATCAAAATATTAGATGAAAAACGTCAAATTCAGAATAGCAAAATTGTCATTTTCACTAAATTATAAACTCAGTACTGTCTTAGTGCTGTCAAACTAAAATATATTTAAGTTGTGTCACTTAAGTCTATTTCAGAATGGGAAATCGTCGTTTGACAGGAGTAAACTAAATTTTAGTGATTTTTAGTCTAGTTTAGAGGCATTTGTGACAAGAGAATCGGCACCAATATCAATTAATACAATGTGAGTAGGTACAATAGATCCTAGTATATTTTGTAATTTTCCAGAACCATCAAAGTTAGTCAAAGTAACAGCTGTGGAGCGCCTGCTCATTACAGGTTTCTTGTTAGCACCGCTTCAAGGTGCAGAGTGTTTGATTGGAAATCTGAACTTAGATACTACTTCGAGTGTCCTACTTAACTTAGGAAGACTTTGATAGTTCTGCTGGGCATTGAAATGTACCTAATTTCGTAGATAATTAAGAAAGAGAATATGAACATATAGTATTCATTGTAGCTAATAACTAAAACTTTTGAAAATAAAGACAATCTACAAAGAACCCCAAAAAACAATTGGATCAGCAAGCATTTACGGAAACTTCTGACAATAGTCCTTTCTGCAAAAGGTTTCCCATATTGCCTCTTCAACTAAGTTGGTAAGGAAACATTGAAAGAACTTGTGTAATTAGAGGTTTTTCGGAAATGTTTAACGCCGGGCACAGAAAGGCGTTAATTCGGGCTGTTGGATAAACAAAGCTTTTAGTTAACGGAATTGGATTACTTTAGTGGTGAGGCTTTCTGGCAAGAATTTGTATGAACTTGCTTTAATTTATCACTAATTTAAATACAATCTTAGCTAGGTACTTATGTATATTCAGATTCTAAGAACAGCATCGATTTTTAACAAATCGCAGGGACAATAACGACGAGCAAAGCTTTCAGAATACAAGATTAGAGTGTGACCCAAGAATAGAAATGACATATAATCCAACTAAAAAACTTCAAGCATTAATGTAACAGGGTCGCCAAACAAACATACAAGTTGAACATAAAATTGACAAAGCCATACACTAGTTTGAGGCACGGAATAATGTTCGGACAAAGTAGTTAGTTGTTATTATGTTGATATATATTATGTTTACTAATTCTCTAAAGTTGGCACAATTCCCGACTAACTACCAGACAAAGACTTGTCAAGGACGTTGGTTCAAAATACGCAGCCACCGTTTCTAGGTCGCTAGTCCTTTGACTGCTTGACTTTCATTTCCAAGGTACAAAGAATATTTACAATCGCTTGATTGATCAGCACCGAAGTGCAAAGTACGTGTCAACGGTTTGAGTGACTGAGTATGCACCAAAGCGTTAAGCTTGACGGGATCATGAAAGGTGTAAAAGTAGATGTCAAATAAGGTTGCTAAGTGTATCACGACGACAGTAAGACGTATAAAAAAGAATGAACAAGTAATGATGTACAGAGTCGAAAGCCTGACTCGAGTCCAGAATAGGCAAAAAAAGGTCAATTATGAACACAACTTTTAACAGTGGGAGGATGTTGATACACAAGATAGTAGTTTGCACAAAAAAAGAAAAAACATAACATCACACCTGTATTTCTGTATTCCCGAAGGGTAGACAGAGGTGTACTTAAAGTAAACCCATATTTCGCCAGTTATGTTTTTAAGTCACATGTAATAGGGGGCGAGCCTATTATTTTCAATTCAAAAGTGCATGTATATGGTTTAATTGAAATAAATGGTTTGAGTTTGCCATCAATCAGGCACAAATCAAAACTCCGAGCTGCTACTGAGAAATTCCAGATAGAAAACCCAATAACACTTCGCCCGATACGGGAATCGAACCCAGGACCTCATGCTCAGCAGTAGCACTTGCGAAACCAATGAGGCAGTCAACAAAAGTGGACATACGAAACCCTCGACTAACCTTTTGTAAACAATTCCAACTCTTTGGAGTATCCATTTTTAACATGCTTTTATTAGGTCGACCTGTATGTATGTAACTATGTAATCAAATCTAAGAAAACTAATTTAACCATCTTCTAAAGATCGTAGCGTTATGAAAATTGGCAGTTGTATGTGATTTTGATGACAATACAATAACATGGTACTGTCGAGCTGATCTGATGATGGAGCCGGAAGATATGAACTGGAACTTCATGATGGATGATCGTATCATAGCCGTGTTTGGACTTGTTAGAAAGGTCTTGTAATGAACTTTGACCACGATTAGGTTTCAAGGTGTGAATACGCCTATAGGTGCACGTAAAAGCGTGTTTTTTAGTGTTTTTTAAACTATTAATATTATTTAGCTTTAAACTCTTCATAATTTGACATACCAACGTATTTTATAGCCAGAAGTGTGAAACAAGTTAAATTCGTTTTAAATCAGAGAACAATGTAAGCTCACAAACTAGATGTTTCGAAACGGCTTAGATCTCGGTCTGCGGCAGGACAACCTTCAACGGCTAGATAGATTGTCTGATCTACGTAACCTAAGCCAACGAACTATTCGCGCTATGCAAATTTGTAATACTAAACTTGGATATCAAGTATTACTTGAAGTTTGAACAAGTTGATACGAATTGAACTGAGCGATTGTGTGCTTAATAAATGTATTAAATTGGTTTCTGACGGACAAAAAACTCGGACAATGCAGATAATTATTAATGGCACTATGTCTATGAAACAGTGGGATATTGCTAGACCCCCTTTTAAAAATTCTTATCCCATTTAAGTAGTTCAGAAGTTTAGTTATTGATTGACGTATGGCTTTCCTTCTCTGTCTTACTTCAATAAACTTGAAACAAGGAATTTGCTAAATTAACCATCTGCGTTCCTATAGATTAAACAAGTGCGAGTCGGACTCGCACACGAAGGGTTCCGTACCACCGTACATTATTTAGCAAAAAATACAAAATACTAAACGAAGAATATTCTTATTTTTCATCTTAACGAAAATCGCAAAAATAAATTTGTATTTCATAACGATACTATGAATTACATTTAGTTATTTTTGTAGTTGCAGAAAATCACCCATATTTAAATAAATACCTTATAAATCGACGTTTTTAGTATTTGTTATTATATAAATGTATAGTATATGGTACATGATATACAGAATTCAAAATCAATCAAATTCGTAACTTGTTTAGTTGATGAGATAAAGATGATAAGCTCGTACAAAAAAGATTTAAAACTGACATCTCTTTTCATAATTTTTGAAGATAGAAAATATTATTATTTGTTCTCTACTCCTTGAGCTCTAGACAATGGCACCCCACATGCCTGGGTTAGACTTTTTTTTTTTCAACTTCAAATGTTTGTTGTATAGATTATGCATTTCTATTGCCGCTATAATAACAAATAATTAAAAAATAAATAAAATAATTATTATTGTTGTTATAGCGGCAATAAAAATGCATAATCTGTGAAATTTTCAACTGTCTACCCATAACGGTTCATGAGATACAGCTCAGTGACAGACAGACAGACGGACAGCGGAGTTTGGCACCCTTCGGGTACGGAACCCAAAAAAAATACTTTGAAAAACTAAAGTAACTTCAGAGCTTAACACAGTTGCTTGGCAAATGTTGGAAAATGGTCATCTTAATTTTAATCAAGATGGGTACTTAAGTAAGGATCTACTCAGTTGATGGCCCGTAAGATGATGAAGGGTGTTCAACTTGGGAGAGACCCATGTCCAGTAGCTGACAGATTAAGACCTGGTTGAATCCATTACTTAATACTACAAAACTTGTATGTGTAAACATGGCGTAGCTTCAACAAAAAAACTACCCAATAAATTTGAAGTAGCTTCAGGGACCTAATAATTAAACATTGAGTAATATTGACATGCCTGGTTTACGCATAATGCGTTCATTTATGTATTTACATACGTAAATAAGTAAGCACATAACGCTGTAGTTATTTCTTACGATTGCCTTAATTTCATGTTCCACTGAAGCATTAAATAGAATGACGAATAGGGCGGTATAGTCTTTTCAGTAATTACCTGTCATAATAAATTACTTTCATAATTAGCAAGTAGAGCCTAAAATTATGGGGCTGTGACAGAGTATTCCCAATACTAAGGTAGGTAATTAATTACATGGACCGACGCAGGTTTTATGAAATAATTATTATCTACAACTAGCGACCCGCCTCTGCTTCGCACGGGGGCAATTGGCGACATGTCAAAACATCGAGATCTCTGTGCTATTCCATTTTTTTGTTTACTATGCACGCAAACGTTCGTAATCTGTGTTCGCAATTAATTTGCCAAACATGTAAACAAACACGCGTTTTAGAAAAAACAACTGTAATATACATAAGGGTCAGTTTGCGCTATTATTTCATATTTTTTATGACTTTTTCAACAATACCAGTCGGTCTAAAATCAACTTTATTTACACTAGCATTAAGTTGATGTTTGTCTAAGTGGAAAACTCGTGTGGATGGCTATAAGAGTAGGGGAATACCATAGAAACGATGGACTGTATGAAAGATGATATGGCTAGAAAGGGAGTAACTACCGAGATGACGACAAATACAGAAGTATGAACAAAAAATAAATGTTGCGTACACCACAAATAAATTGAGATAACGGCAGGAGAATGATGATGAGACAGTTACGTGAGATGACCGGAATAAATGCTCTAAATGACGGTGGAAAGCCACCACATCAAAGTTCATTGTGCAGTTTAAAAATCTAAGTTGTCAAACACACAGACACGAAAAGCGACTTTAATTTATGCTATGAAAAGATACAAGAAATTATTTAACTTGAAGCAATTAGACTTTTACTTGTAATATTATGCTTTGCATGCATAAGTAAATTTAAATTTAAATCAAAACAAATAAGTAGGTACTAGAAGTTTTACAAATTGTTGGTACATATTCAATATCATCATCATTTCAGCCGAAAGACGTCTACTGCTGGACATATTCCTCCCCCAACCACCGTCACTTCCACAGGTTCTATGCTTCCCTGATCCAGCGGATTCCTGCGGCCTTCACAGGGTCATCGGTCCACCAGGTAAATATAAATAACCTTGAATGAATGCCCATGCAAAAATAAATGACGGTATCGACATAACATTTACTACTTGAAAGTACAATCAACTTCGGGCGAGAGGAACCAACTGACCTATCACGATCTAATTAAATGACACTTCGTTGAACAAGGAACTACAAGTTACATAGAAACTACTGCCACCGAATGAAGTTAATTGAACAAGAGGCTTGTTTAAATAGAGGGTACACGAAGTAGCAAGACAAGATCTTGTGAAATCTCGTTCAAGCAAATATAATCCGTAAGCTCAGCGACACAGATGAACTGGATGAAGAGGATGCGAATTTGAATGGAAATGAAAATGGTGACAATAAAAGCGACCTGCTTATTAGAAATAAGGACTCGTATTGGGTAAATGAAGACTTGATGTACACATCAATGGAATCATGTGGGCAGAAGAGTATATAATTCTGCCCACGGTTACCTATTGCATTCACAAATTGAGTCACGTTCCCATGCTGTACGAGACCTAGGCTAGGCATTCCTTAAATAAATACAAAATAATTGAATAATAAAGAGAAAACGAACAGAGAAGATAAATAGTGATGATCCTTGCCGTTTCTGCAAGGACGACTACTTGGGCCATTTTGGTTTGCAAGACTGCGCTTCCAAAAATGGGTTTTCAAGGTGGTGCACTCAACAAAGATTAAACTCAATAATACACATAAGATTAAACCCTACGAGTATCATATCTATTATTCTTTTTGATACATGGGTTAGACATGCAATATCAACCTTATTTCCTTGCATAAATATAAACGACGACGTGACAAGAGCGTCACGACGCGATACTTAATTCACCATACAAGGCGCTTTCACGAGGTTACTGATTAACTCCTGCTTCCGACAACAATGCCCGTATTTAGTTATCGGTTAATTCAATGTCGTCTCTCTAAACGGAAACGTTCAACTGAAACTGTAATAGATTGCTTCACACGTTTATTTGTGGAGGTAAAAATAGAAGCGGGTAAATCAGAGAGCCAAGGTGTTAATTATCGTGACATCTTTAGGAGATTATGAGCATGAGTTTAGATGTAAGTAATAAAAGAAATCTTCAATCAACGATTTCAACTCCATCAATTTTCTAAAAAAACCTCCACATAGAAAAACTGTCATAACTTTCAATCACTGTTTCGGATCAAATCACAATGCCACGTAACAAGTATTACACAAAATCGAATAGAAAATAAAATCGCACATTAATCACTTCACGATACAAACGACAATAGAGACATGCGCAGACGCCGATGCGCGTAAACACGCGCGAAGTGGGTTCGCAACTGCGATATGGACTCACGAACAGCGCCCGCGCAACTTCTTTCACTTCAATTTCGGTATGACCATTCATAAGGTGCCGTATGGTGTGTACTTTGATTTGAACACGTGGTTACAATTCTAAAATGATATAGGTCTCCCTATTAAAAATAATGTAAAGAAAAGCGTTTCTAAAACAGTGTAGGTACCTATGTGAGACAGACACTAGAGATAAGAAAATGATTTGGTCAAATAAGGCGAATTCAACAAAAAGTGACGTATAGAACAGTCCCTAAGATAAGACAACATTATGCGACACTTCCGTAAATTATTCAATACTGCTTACGTATTATTTACAGTATCACCGGGTATTCCCAATCAGCTATCTGGATGGCAATCGAATGATTTTATTGGCACTTTCCTCACAAAATACTTTATTGCAGCGGATATGAGGTCGACAATCAAATCCGAGATACCTACCTATACCCAAGTCTTGTTCACTGCGTGGGAGCATCGATTTTATAAGTAATAGATGAGTATCGATTTTGTAGAGTTCCTATTTAGAACCTAAACCGTTATTAAGAGCTAAATAAAATATTGATTATAAAATGATTAATATCGTAACACCGAATATTTAGTTATAGATGTAAAAAAAGTTTTTGGAAACTTTCCAAATGCCTTTTAAGGTTTCGTAGTAAACAAGAAACCCTTATAGTTTCGCCATGTCCGTCTGTCTGTCCGCGACTTAGATCAGAGACGGTTAGTACTAGAAAGCTGTAATTTGGCATCATTAATCACGCCGACAGTGGTAACATAAAATCAAGTTTTTTTTTTTTTAGTAAATTTGTTTTTTTTCTCGTCTATCTCATTGTGTGGGGTGTCGTTGGAAAAGTCGTACAAAATAAAAAATAAATCGGTCCTCAAGTGTGTGTGTGTGTCCCTGCCAGCTAAATGGTTATACCAGGATTTGTGAAAAAATTCACAGCAGTAGTATATATCGCTGGCCCCGGGCGACCTGCAATTTGCAAGCAACTTAAGGGGACTACAGGACCTAAACGTGCCTATACGCAAGTTTTATAATGCCTAAAAGAATATGATCCACTGCAGTAAACAAAATCAGAAAAATATATGATATTCTTCAGGATATATGCTAGTATGATAGTGTGTTGAAAACATAATACAACTAATTTGATACGATAGAAGAAAAAAAAAAATTACATGCAATCATTCTGATTTTTTGTCAGATTATTCTACAAGCTACATATTAGCATAATAGTGTTTTAATTGTCCAGTCCAATCAATAGATTTTCTGTAAATCGCTAACTGCTTCATATTTTGCAATAAATTACCTGCGTCGTGTCATCGCGCTTCTCTTTCATTTCTATGCAGTCCGACAGTGACCGCGCTTTAGCTGTTGTAAGCCTCTTAAGAATTTTTTTATTTCGCGGGCTATTTAGCGCACACCACTTGATTACTATTATTTAGTTGTGTAGTTAATATAATTCTGAAATCGCAAACCTGTCTTGAGCAAGCGTGGTGATCAATGCTCGTGCCTTCTCTGTATGAGAAGAGGCCTTTGCCCTGCTGCAGTGGGACAATAATAGGTTATGGTATGTTTGTTAATGAGTTAACAAGGTGGCTAACCACGAATAATAAGTCTACAGTAATCTGAATCAACTTTACATTTGTTTACGGCTTCGTGCGGATGGTAAACATCCGATATATCCTGTAGGAACTCCAAGAAAAGGGATAATTGTCTCAGTGTTAAAGAGGTTGGTACTTTGGAAAGCCCTTTGTCCAGCATAGGATGGGAGAGGGCTAATTGAATGAACTCACTTCGTCATACCGTGACAACACAAATCTGGTAAAAGTTTTTTTTTTTTTTTTTTACTTTATTCATTACAGACAAGCATACAATAAATCAAATCTTTTCTCTTCACAAAATTAGTTTAGAGAGCTACAGTATAGATATCAGCTGGCATGTTACTCACTCACATCGGCTGTATTTTATCGACTTCCACGCGAACGAAGTCGCGGGCAGAAGCTAGTTACGAATTATTGCTTTGCAATCGTGTCCCTCAACAATAAACATCATGCTAATTAAATTTCTATAATGTAAGTGAGTCAGCTATTAACCGTAGCTCGTGAAAATGTCACTAAACTTACTACACGCTCCAGCAAATTATTCTATTATGGCGTGCAATTAAAATCCTTCCTATTACGAGTGAAAAGAAGCGAAGATACTTGCACGGAAACCGGAACGTGTACTTGTTTAGTATACGTTTCTAATACTGGTTTAATGGTTTAGTGGTCAAGCACATCGGCAGGCAGACCTTCGACATTAACAATTCGGTATTAAGGTATGATTCTGAACTCCGCCGCACCCGCAATGCTGCCGCGTCACTACTGCTCCCCATAAATTTTCTATAGGTTTATAAGAGATTATATTCCGAGCACGGCAACAATGCTGCGCGTCATTGCTGCGACGGCACTGCTGCGCGGCATTGTCGCCCTGCCGCCGCGGCAGACCAGTGCGGCATTCATCACAGCGCGCGATAACACGTGAATCCATACTAATAGATATTATAAATGCGAAATTAACTCTGTCTGTTACCTTTTCACGGCTAAACGGCTAAACAGATTTTGAACGAATTTGATACACAGGTAGACCATGACCTGGGTTAGGATATCAGATACTTTTTTATCCCGGAAGTACGTTCCCGTACGACAATTTCCGACCTCTACAAGGGCGAAGCAGCGGGCATACGTCTGAAAATATGTCATAACGTCGTCTTTAGACTGCGGTCTGGTTCCACCCAGGCAAATGTATCAAAGCCATAACCATCTCGCTAATCTAAACTCGAGGTCTATATTTCCAATATCCGGAATGACTTTCACGGTATCACAATGGTATTAGATAAGATAACATAACTTCCATTTCAGATAGATGGCCGGATGCAAAACTTAGGCAGATAGATACCGCGTATGTGTTACTGTGGAATTAGGTTCATGATTATATTCGTCTCAATATTTAGAGACGTACAGTACCTACGACACAACTTAGATGTAGCATAAATTTGAAAATTTGCATACATTCATTTAAATTTTACGAATGTATTTGGTTATATGACTTACAAGTTATTGCGTTTGCGTAAAGATCATTTTCACCTAAAGCAGTAATAAATATTGGTGATTTTGAAGGCGTACTCAGTTCAGATGGTGATCGGTTTTACGAATTTTGCCGAAGCTACATCTAAGTTGTGTCGTACTGTAAGTATCAATTGGTTTACCTCAAGCATTGACATAGGTCCATATTTATTTTTCTCGCCTACGCGTTAATGATCATCAACGTAAATAACAATGATTCAACGCCACAACTAATAAAAAATCATAGTATTTATATTAGAGTGATCTCAGCTACTTGGTATAATAAGAATAACAGCTGAGATGACTGTGACTTAGTTACAAAGTCGGAGAAACTGCAGGACGGAAACTGACGACGAGTTTCTGTAAAATAAAAAGCAACTGACTAATTTCAAGAAGTGTACTCATGACTAATATGAAATAGATACCCTTGACAGTAGAGAAGAAATACATGCTTCAGTAAGAAAGGGATAAAAACACGTCTTTCATTCAGCTCATCATTATAATTACACATTGCTTTAGAGAGATTAAAAAGTAAAAGTAAAACACCTTCACAAGACGTGTAAAATTAGAAAAAAAAAGATTACGTATGCATAAGTAATGAGAATGACACAATATTATTCAAGTTGTTACATTTCTAGTCGGCTTATTATATTCAAGCAAAAGAAACGAATAGAAATGAGACAAACTCAAAACGAAGATTACGATAAAAACGAACCTTTTTTTATCTTATTCCAAATTCAAGCGTAATCTAGTATTCATAAGATTTTACTAATGCCTCATGAAACCTTTTGTTAGTCAAAATGCGCGCAATTTTTTCTAAAAGCGAAATAATCGCAATGAATTTGTCTGTGAAAGCGTCCCTTTGAATAATTGTGATCTCTTTTCTTTTTTTTGTGTAGTTAGTGACTTGGCTTCACATACCGTCGAGAAAATATCTCTCAGGCGTGCTGGTTTCCTCACAATATTTTCCTTCGCCGTTTTTGAAGTGATAGTTATACAATACGCACATGAATCCGAAAAGTCAGAGGTGGGTGCCTACTAATTGTGATAGACCTGGCAGAACAACGCATCGATCATGAATATTTGAGGTGAGCTACACTCTAAAGCGAATATATGAAAATAGGGACATGATGGTACGAATGCGAGGGATCAACGTCAGAGATAAAATGCAATTAATTACCGTTCAGTAAAACCCATGTGCGATGGATGGTATCAAAAATATGAACATTTATTACCTACTGTGGTTAACGCGAATATAAGCCCGAATGATGAACTACTTAAGCCCGTGTTAATTTTGGATATGATTCAAAATGTGGGCCAAACTGATCCTTCTAACAAAAGATTGAGCACCATCCACTAATTCTGGAGTTTGTTCGAGCAATATTATAATTTACTCTAATTATAACATAACAAGCCTAGGAAACAATGCGGAATCACTTGTTAGTCATGTACAATTTAATCTGAACTGGATCAAACTCATGAACACGTCTTGAAACACCAGTTTTTAGAAAGACTACCTAGGGGGCGACTGAATTAGTGCGAAATAACGATACATCAAGTAAAGACAAGCTGCCAACATGTTTATCCAAGCGGATAGACAAATCACGCAACTCACAAACGCAGGATTTGATTAAAATATTTGTAGTGACAGTTTTCGCGATGGATGTGGGACTGCGTTATTTTGACACAGCTACGATGTTTTAATTGCTCGTAAAGTCGGAAAACTTTGTGACAAACAAGAGCCAGGATTTGGCTCGCGATAAAAAATACAAGATAGGGTAAATTATTTGTCCAAAGAATGAGTTTGAAAGGCCGCGATAGCTCTGTTGACTGTCAACGAATAAAAGACAAAACAATAAAGGTGAAACTTCAAGTACATACTTATTTGAATTTAACCATTACAGGCACTTTCGAATCTTCAAGGAGTCGGTCAATCAGAAAATCTAGTTGCCCATTCCGAAACGTAGAAGCAGGTTCCTATGGAGAAGAATAGGCAAGAAACCCCATGAACACTCTTAAATAATATAGACTCTGTACGAAGTCAAGGCGGTGGATTATTATATGGTTTTTTTTTTTTTTTTTGAGGATGGGAAATTATCAAATAACTTCTCCCGCTCTGGGTGGAGCGGGAGGGCGTGTCAGACTTTTACTGACTAAAACCCACCCGTGTTCCTTCCGTTGCCTGTGTGCCGAGGTCGCGATATCCCTTTCAGACAAACCCGCAACCCCGGCAGACAAACCCGCAACCCCGGCAGATTATATGGTAACAGTAGCTGATAGAAGCTAGCTAGCTCGTTGTTATTATATGGTAACAGTAACAACGAGCTAGCTAGCTTCTATCAGCTTTGAATCCGAAGGCCTGCTTGGCAAAAATAGGTTTAAAATCGCAGTGGATATTGTGTCATTATCCGCTTACAGCGATATCGCTGGTCATTTTCTAGACAAGATCCATAGCTTGCTTTTTAAGTTTGACATACCAATTCATTCCCTAAAAATATATGAAGTACATACCTACCAACCTATCTGGTACAATCTTTAGGATTTAGATCAACGAAAAAATTTGCAAGAAGCCAAATAAGCCTGCACTAATGCTCAATAACAATATAACATAATCCTCCACAATAGATCACAACTCCTTTGATATCGAACACGGCAATATTTTATACATTCTGTATTGCCATCAACATGACAACAGGCGGATTAGACCTAGCAAATTCTCAAAGCGTTTGTGAAGTTCCTTCGTCGCCTGTAAAGGCATGCATGCAATGCTGAGGGTCCGGTGAAAATGGAATGGACAATTTTTTGCCGACAGAACTAAAGGCTTTAGTACAAAGCTCCATAGACGAACTGCGAAGTAACACACAGATGTAACGTAGTTTGAAATTTTTTGCAGTGTTTCAATTAGATACGATACTGGTCTCACTGTACAGGGAATTCTATTGTGAGGTCCAACGTCCATCGTACTGTGTAAAAAGTAACTGAACGTCATTGTTTTCCTCATTCCTCATTATTGATTAGTTGATCATTATTTCTTATTGAGTGGATGGAGTAGACTTGTCTTAGTTAATTGACTCTGTCATCAGTTACTATTCACCACTGAGAAGGGAGTTATTCATATTCATTTCACTCTGATAAGTGTGAGTCATTAGTTGTACATAGCTAATTAAGTATGAAGCAAGTGTGTTAGGTATCGTCACTGAGAGATACAGGATCGTTAATTTCATTTAAACGGTATTCAAAGAGACTGTCACTTGTAATCCGCTGCAGACGGTCTCGATTCACTCAGTAAAGTGTTTCTCAAACAAAATTGAATAAAACATATAATTGCAAGTAAGAGGCCGTATTCTTTAGCATCGTAACCAAATAAGAATTGATCTCGCAATGGGGTGACGAGGTCGGCGGCATATCAGCCGGACTCCTTGCAGACAACACAATACAATCGATTAACACTGTAGGCGCTACCAAAATTGGTGTTGTTTCACTTGACCAGTTTATTAAGACACTTCTTTATTTACGTAACACACTAAAAACGTCCTTATTATCATACGAAATAAGACAAACAAATGTTAGCGACACAACTTTTTTTGTAGCGGTCGAAAGTCATCGTTTAAGGTCGATGGTGCATTCGGTAGCGTGGGAGGCCATGTAATGAAATTACAATACTTAAAAAAAATTATAAATTTTATTTCATGGAATTACTTAAGAAGTTAAGGGATTCTGAATCAAGGCGGTCGAGTTTCGAACAATGGTGGTGGTATGTCAGCATACCTGTTGGCAATGCTACAAAAAACTGACATTACACGATCTACCCATAAGTAAAAAGAAAATTACATTAATTGGACATCTTTCGTAATTGAACAGCATTTCTTTATTATAACTTTTTCAAAAGAAAACAATTTTGGGCATGATACAACGCTGGAACTTATTCGGGAACTTAAAGTAAATTTGCGATCATTTCTAGACTAAATTAGGTAAAGCGAACTTTATAATTTATGCAGGAAAAAGTAACGAACTTTGTAAAAATCACATTGCTTTATAAACACACAAAAAGTTTCTTTTGTATCCAAAATTAGAGGGCCTTGAACATACAGACTTCGAAAATAAAAATACGCAGAGGAAAAAAAACTTAATACGATACCTCTAAACTTAACCCTACATATTTCGTTTCTTCAACAACAACTTAATTATAAGAAACTCGTTCACCTACAAATCAGTATTTACTTCAAACAATGAAAATATCGTATACTCAGGTCTCACGGCTCAAACACCGGTTTTCTCAGAAGCTGTACTATCTAGGCCTCGTCACCCATAAATGGTGCTAAAATGAAGCGTCGATAATTTACATGTAATTTCACGACAACGCCATATGCAGCAATCTTGGGTACTTGACCTGATTGCGAAGTAAGGCTGCCTGTCTATTTGAGAAGAGCGACTAAGCGATACCAACCCGCACTGGTGGCCTGTGTACCAGCAGTGGGAACTTCATAGGCTGATAATGAGTAAGAGATCAACCCGCACTGGGCCCGCATGGTGTATTACGGCTCGCTCCCTCTTCCAGACAGTAAGCCTCTGTCCCAGAAGTGGGAACGTTATAGGCTGAAAAAGAGTTACCGAAACCAACCCGCACTGGGCACGCGTGGTGTATTGCGGCCCAGTCCCTCTCACAGAGAGGAGGCCAGTGTCCCAGCAGTGGAACGTAATAGGCTGATAATAAGTAAGAGATCAACCCGCTCTGGGCCCGCGTGGAGTATTGCGACCCGTTCCCTCCTCCGGAGACTGAGCCTAGGTTCCAGAAGTGGGAATGTTATAGGCAGAGAAAGGGTAAGCGATACCAACCCGCTCTGGGCACGCGTTGTGTATTACGGCCCACTGCTTCTCACAGAGAGGTGGCTTGTGTCCCAGCAGTGGGAAAATTATAAGCGGAGAGGGGCCAGGAAGCAGTGTGGCGGAGTGACCCTGTAACATCCAGGAAAAAAGAAGCTTGTTGGTCTAGTGGTTGAAAACGCAACTGCTAGGCATTTGGGTTTCTGGGTCCGATCCAAGGTCAGGTAAAGTGTAACTGTGCTTTGCTCAGTAGCAGACCAGAACAGGCTTATTTTTACATAGGACTTTCAGATAACTTGCGAAATGTGGAGGTGCAACACGCATCTGTGGAGCCTCGGGGAATACAGACCTGATGTTATGTTATATCCATTGGATAGATTTTTTAGCTCTGCATTCTCAGCTTCAATGGAAAACCGAGCATTCGAAGATATTGAGCGGTCTAACTAGAGGAACGATTGAATGATTGTATCATATAAACTAGAGTTCGTTCTTCGATCTTTGAACGGTTGAGGGGACGGAATAGAATATCTTGGAAAATTGAAATGGAAATCAGGGGTTACAGGAGCTGCTGTATATGTATGCAAAATTCTTTGATATTGAATTTGAAGTAGGTTTCAGCTTTCTGCAACTTCGTCTTGATATTTCTAGCATACATCAAAAGCAAAAACCATTACAATTCCCAAGTATTTTTAGATATATAAGAATCAGCAAACAAAAAAAAAATGCGTCAATAAGTTTAAGAGAATTTATTACAAATAAAAAACCTTAAATTAACACATACTTTCCATCGACATCCAATCAAAATTAACATATCAAAAACGTTTTAAGACATAATAATGGTAATTCTGACAATAAGGAAAGCTTCGGATATAATAATATGTATTACTTAAACATTATGAAAGAAAAAACAAGCTTTTAAGTAAATAAGGTAATTACATAAGAACGGCCAACAAAACCTTGGGTTTAACGAGAAAGAACCAAGAAAGAATTAATATGATAGTCACGGTTCCACATAGCAAGATTATCAAGTTGATAATCAAAGGCAGAGGTGAAGGTGTGTTGGTATTACTGCCATTTTTGAAGTGATAGCACTGTGGGTGCGGTATCCTTTAATTAAATTGTATGTTATTTAAATTGCTGGTACTGTTTTTTTAATTGGTTCTGTCTAGACTAGACGTGTTTTATTAGTGCTAATGTGATAGTTTAATGTTTTTGTAGCAGAAAATACTAAATATATATAACAAATTATGAACCTACTATCTAAAACTACAATTATCGATGGGCTTGTGAGTATGAAGAGAATACACTAACTAGTAATAAGTGTGTAAGAAATTAAGTCTAAATGAGATGGGCACTAACATAATAAAAATGTTTGTCTCTGCATCACTCAAAGGTTGATTGGTAGAAAATGCCAACGGCATTCAGTTCGCCTCTGTACATTTGTGTGCTTGAAGTATTAAATAAATGCTTAAATATAAGAATGCGATAAAAATCGACTTGCCTTAAGAAAAAGTTTGACATTCTCCCATAACCTTTGTCCGATAGGGAATTTTACAATAAACACTGATATTATTCCTATTATCAAGCAGAGAATTACCGACCATAACAAAAAGCTTATGTATAAGTAATTAAGCTAAAGAATTACATATAAGAAGAACAATGAACACGACTATACGAGTCACTAAGGCACTTCACACGTGCAGAAAATATCATATTTTCAATGAGTAATGTCTCGAAGATCATTTTAATTGAAGTCAATTTGTTTAAGAACAATTTTCTACAATAATAAAATTAACTTCTAGAGAATAAACAGAGCAGCGAGATAAGATGAATTGAAGAAACGGTTTCCCGCGAAACTCTAGTAATAAAGTTAGTCAAAGAGTCTGATAAGCAATCAACTGAGTGGAATCTAGATAAACTTGTTAGTAGAGAAAGTAACTGTACTGGTGTAGAAGAATAATATTAATTAGGATTAGAAACTAGTTGTAGACGTTGGTAGACAAGCCAATAAAAGCTTCAGTCAAGTTATTTGGCAATTAATTATTTAATTAAATCAAATTAATCATCATCCGTCATTTTTTCACCATTGACACGTAGATACATGTCAATGGTGAAAAGTTATAAAGCCTCTGTATATCTATACAGACGTTTGATTTAGATACAATGAATTTGCTATTGATGAAAAGGATCTAACCCCCTCCTTGTCCTCTAGGTAATACCTATATGAGGAATGCAATAAAAGTATTGATAATTGAGTATCTACGCATTGAATTTTATAAAAACTGTATGTATGTAAGGTAGGTCAATTATGAAAAAGAACTATATTTTTTTTTTATGTGGGTTATATCGTATGATACAAATACAATTTTGGCATTAAGTGTCATGCCCTCTTGGCCCTAGTACGTCATTTTAGTGAAGACAGTGACAGACAGGCCCATTCGGAACACGCCAAAACAGGGTGTTATTATATTTGACTACTGTTATACATGCGAAACCTTGGACTTGAACATGAATGAAAAGGCAAACTGAATATTAGATTAGCTTAGCATATAAAACACTTAACAAAGGGGTGACTACTGAGATGAGAGCTAATAGAGATGTATAGAAGACGTAGAAATGCTCCACCAACCCCAAATAAATTAGGGTACGGGGAGGAAGGCGATCATATAATTACAAAACTTTCCATTTGCAATTTCAAGAACTGATAGCCAAGAGGAAGAGCAGGCAATGATGAACAATATTGTGTCAAACTTATGACGGTCAAAAGGCGAATGTACCTTTTAGACATAGATTGATACTAATTGATGAGATTGATGGCTGACAACAATTGATGAATGAAGACAATTTTGCACGCGATCAATCTCCCGCAAACTACGTCATTTAAATATTACATTTTGTAGATGACTCGAGGCTTCGAGTATATCGCGATGATGAATATGCAATGGCATTGAGTAATGTTATTATAAAAGCCGTAAATAATAAGTGTGAAATGACTAATATTACGCTATGAACTAAAACAATAGCTTGATTAGAAACACCGGCTACTGGTCACGGACAAAATTATGTAGATCTTGCTACTGTTATAAGTGTGGTATTCGCATAGAATCAAGTATGAAAGTAAGAGCATGTGACCATTTTAAATCAACATCCAGTAATTGTTACATCAGATTTCGATTCGTTTCACATAACATCACAGTCACTGCAATGTAACTATTAGAAGCGCTTCTCACGAGAAAACTCCTAATCTAAGTCATATGCTTATATTTATACTAAAATTAAACCACAAAAGGGACTTAACTAATATACGGATTTAAACTTACCAGATCATTGTCACCGTCAATTCCATTTTCGACCAAGATGTCTTCGAACAATATGTCCGCCTCGCACGGAGAACACAAGTTGCTGAGCAATTCACTGAACCTTTCCACTTTGCGCACACACACAGCCCCTAGTAAGCCTCCTACATCCTCTTTCACTTTTGGCACTACACTATCTGCTACATAATCAACATTATTAACTTCTATTGCTTTATCAGCGGCAGGAATACAACTATTGTGACTATATTTGAGCCCATCATCATCCAGAATCTGATCATTAATCTTAATTTCGATACCATTGTGGTGTTCAACATCATCAACAACAAGATCATTAAATAAATCGTCGATTTTCTCGTCATCTATACCATTTGACATGTCTTTTTCGTTTACAATATCGTTAAAAAATTCTTCACTATTGACTCGTAATGGTTTTTCGTTTTTTCTTTCGTATATCTCACTATTCGATTGCTTTTCTTCGATTATGGAATTCTTGTTTCTACTTTCATCTAATTTAGAACTGCGCTTTTCGTCAACATTCTTTCCTTTAGGACTAGTCACTAAAAAATTATTTTTGTCTTTTTCTAAAATAGTTTTATTAATGGAATGTTTAGTTTTCGTCTTAATAGCACCAATTTCCTTATCGAAGCGTGTCGAAGACGTACTTTTAAAATTTTCTTTTTCATTGCTTTGTCTTCGGTTCGATCGTTTATCTCTATCTAGTAACTTGGAATTTTTAGGTGATTTCGTTTTGGCGTCTTCAAGTAAGGATTGTACTGATGAGCTTCTATTAGATTTCCTTGGAGACGGCGAGGAATCAGAAAGATTTGCGGCAGCAGCTCTGAGACGTGACGTACGCGTTGTTCTAATAGGCACTGAAGTTGAAGCTGTGTTAAGGTTTAGCTCCGAGGAAGACTTAAGATGAGCAGCAACGTCGTCTGGAGGCGTCAGTTCGGGTGATCTTTTCGGGCGCCTGGAATGAACAACAAATACATTTACAAAATGAGCTCAAAAATAGTACTATTAGGTTCTTAATTATAATTTAAATTGCAGAATTCTCCGTTTCAGAAGAAACTCACCTCTCAGTGACGTTAGCAGAAAATAGCGTCGCTGTTCTAGCCGTCAGCTGTTTTCTCCTCTCCTCCTTATACTTCTGTATCCTGGCCGCGCGGGCCTCGTCGTGCGACTGACTCATGTCGGCCTCTTTGCGCTCCCGTCGACGTCACGTGCGCCAGTACCTCTCGAACCTTCTAAACCCTTGAGCTTCTTTATTATAATTTCTATAAATCTTGTCTAGCATGGCGGCATTAAGCGCGCTATAGGGCGGAATAGTTGGCAGTGATGAATACAGACTAAGGCTCGTGTTGTGGTGACCTGGAAATAGAGAATAGAATATATTAGTCACTATATTTATAATGAATTGTTATCATAATCGGGCGTGAGTAATATAAGTGCAGATGTAAGGTCGGGGTCAAATCGCAGAACACAAACAATGATGTTTGATTTACTGGATCGCAGTTGGTTCATTTCTTGTGACCGGGCCGACAGGCTTTGTTCCATTGTCACGTAAGAAGAATGTTACACTAACTAACAATTGTCCTGAAAGTACACGGACGTGTGTGTTATAATTCTAGGTATCTCTATTCCTGAGAAAGAAGGTATAGTTCCAGACATTCTAGAATTTGTTTTGAGAAAAAAAAAGTTTCAGTTTGTTTAAAAACAGCAAAGACGTTGTTGAACACTTGAGTCACTGTTGTTATTGCAATTTGACGAAGATGCGTTCCGTCTGTCATAAATTAATTAGTCAACACCACACGTGATAGTTTCTAGAAAACTCTTTATTATGTACACCATACGAATTATAGATATAAATGTAGAAATTTTACATAAGATGACACAATGTGTGAAACACGTCTACCTATCTTTAATTCAACGTATGTAGATGTTTTTAGCTAGATTCAGAACAGCAGCTTCAAACCTTGCATTAAATCTACATCTAAATCTAGCTAGCTAGCTTTCTTCTATTAAATTGCTAATTACCCGCTTATTGACTGTTTCATCAACTCTACTTAGTGCAGTTAACTGGAATCGGTTATCGTTAACGTAACCCTTAACCGCTGTTAATTAATAATAGCCAATACGCCGTTAGTAATAGCCAATATGGTTGGGCAACGGTTTCTGTGGCCTCAGTATAAAGGTGCAGTTCCACTGCTTCGTAGGGTGCGCACGCAGGGGCTACGCACGTCAGCTTGGTGGGTCTACTTTTCTGGCATTTTGTGTCTACCTCTTTACTGCAGAATATGCAGTGCACGAAAATTTCAATTTAATATTTATTCGATTTTACAATTACTTTCTGTCAATTTTCTTCACACTTAAACTAATATATATTCAAAGTTTATTATATGTTCAAAGGCTTTGTGGAATGAACAAACGCGACGCCGCGTCGGATGAAAACCTACGCCTTCGTGTATTGAGCATCGTGGCTAAGGCGGCCAAACTCCGTCACCAACAAACGCGGTCTGCTAGGATTCCGTGTGTTGGTGACAACACAAAGCTACGCATACATACAAAGCGTGGCTGTGAGTTGTTGTGGATGATGACACCAAACTTTTCATACAAAGTAAAGCTAAGGATGTATGTAGTACCTACATATGCGTACGGTGTTCAAACGCAGCAATGGGACTTCGCCTGAAATCTCTACCGCAGCGTTGTGTTATGACATGCATTTGACATCTAATTACCGTTGATTAGGTTGTGGTCTGCCAAATGAAGCTGAATAGGACTGATTTGAAAGGAGTTACTTATTTGCTTTGCTCAATAAGTGAGATGTAATTTACACATCTCACTTATTGAGCAAAGCAAATAAGTAACTCATAATTACATCAAAGTCCAATAATGTCTACCTATTCGTAATTATAGTCGATTTACGGCCACAGACATCACTTAACAATCAAATTAACGAAAAATTGGTAAGTAGATAAATAATGGTCAAAATAAAAGTCGGGACGTGTCGTGGGACACCCGGTTGGAACGTAGTTCCTTTCGCTGTATATTATGTATTAATACAGAGCCATCTAGTGATGAGCTCGTGGCTAAGTAATCACAGCCGCGCGGGTCGATCCATCAGGTTACTCTACGCTTGCCGGGGTTAGTCCGTGGATGGGTGATCATCTTTATATACCGAGATTCCTCCATGCCTCGGGAAGCACGTTAAGCCGGTGGTCCCGGCTGTCATTCGTGGATCTGTGACAGTCGTTACGGGTCGTTAGAAGCCCGAAAGTCTGACAACCAGTCTCACCAAGGGGTATTGTTACCCAGTAACTGAGTTGTGGAGGTCAAATAGGCAGTCGCTCCATGTAAAATACTGGTATTCAGCTGCATCCGGTTAGACTGGAAGCCGACCCCAACATATTTGGGAAAAAGCTAGGCACATTGATTTTTTTGACAGAGCCATTTAGTATAAGCTTCTAAAAACTTTTACCCCTTGAAACGTATATTATGTGAAAAATGTTGTTGGCTACGCATTTAAGCACCCATTTTAGTTTTAAGTTCTATACCATAATATTGTAATGTGTAACTGTTTATTTTCCCAAATAAAATAAAATAAAACTTGAGACCTTGAAACTGACTTTTTCGGGCATAACGCTTTTTTCTTACGTGACGATTTCTACCAGTCAACTCCTACCGCGAGCCGCGTTAAAGAACTTCGTTTCAAAAATGTGCACCAGTTAGGTATGTACCTACAGGTACTTGCATTATCTAATTGGATACCCCTCTAGCATTAGAATGCCTTTAAAAGGGCAGTATTCAATAAATATGCGCGTCTGTAATAAACGTACTGTATAAACATTTCAATTATTAATCCCATTTAATTTGATTATGGGATATTTTCCGGGTTTTCAGTCATAATTGACCACTACACAATGTTTGGAATATGTTGTGGTTACATTAATTATTTAGGATTAATTAATATCTGTATGCGGGGCCATATTTGACCGATACCAAACCACACATACGATTTCTGACGTAAGCTACCCAAAATATTAGTTTACCTACCTACTTACTTATGAATATTAATGTTGTTTATAAGCAGCAAAAACCGCCTAACAAAAATATAGTTTGATATTCAAAGAAGAAAAGGTTATTGACTGAATAAATGATTGACACCAACGCATAAAGCCATAATCTAATTATAGAAACTTGATATTTGGTCGGTACTGTGACACAAGTAGACATCCTATCCTACACTATTAATCCTACATTCTTCCTATCTATATGTATAATTAATACGTGAAGCAAACACTTTGTACCCCTTTTTCCGAAAATTACGCGGACGGAGTATGAAATTTGGCACAGTTAAAGTTTATATGGAGAAGGAGTGCAGAAAGCTAATATTTTTATATAATATACCTACATTAGAAATAAATTAAATTAATAAAAAGAACATTACACACACTACCATGCGTTTGACAGCGTTTGATACAAGATGGCTACCTTAGAATCATGACATTTAAATGAATTATGGTCGAATTTCGACCTCTGGGCGACCACTAGTACTATTAAATGAGCAATATTTGTATACATATATTTGTTATCACGTTCTTGAAAACGGCTCTAACGATTTCGATGAAAGTTGCAATATAGAGGTTTAAGGCTCGTGCAGACCAAAGCGACGCGACGGCGCGACGCGACTCGAACAATACAATTTCTAAGAAAACTTCACGGTATAACAATAACTGGTGTCGCGTCGCGCTGTCGCGTCGCGCTAGTCTGCACGAAGCTTTACGGAGGCGAAAAATCGATCTAGCTAGGTCCTATATCTGAGAAAATTCGTTTTCTCAGTTTTTCACCTGAAGGATCTTGAAAAAATAATCTTGAAGCTACGCTAGCCGCGGTTGGTCCGTGGATGGGTGACCATCTTTACATACCAAGACCCCTCCGTGCCTCGGAAAGCACGTTAAGACGTTGATCCCGGCTGTCATTTATATTGACAGTTGTTACGGGTAGTCAGAAGCCCGAAAGTCTGACAGCCAGTCTTACCACGGGGTAACGTGTTACCCAGTAACTGGGTTGTGGAGGTCAGATAGGCAGTCGCTCCATGTAAAATACTGATATTCAGCTGCATCCGGTTAGACTGGAAGCCGACCCCAACATAGTTGGGAAAAGGGTGGGCAAATGATGAAATAATATATAAAGGAAAAAAAAATATGCTGCAAGTTGAACCAGCAGGTGAGTCAAGTTCTTATTCAGCAGCTCTTATTAATTATAGACCAGTCGAAACTTACTTGACCCTCATGTGATCCTATTTTGGGGCGATTGTATTTTAAAACCCCAAACAGGATCATATTATTTATGAGGGCCAACTAAACTGGGCTACATTAATAACGGTTCCTATCATATCTAACTCTCTTCGAGGCCTCAACCACCCACACTGGAGACTTTGACATTTAAAACAGTACATTCTAACTGGGAAAGACCGTTTGAAATCAGGTCTTAACTTACCTCGACCAACATAATATAATTTCACATTTACACCACACAGGTTCAGTACAACACAACTTAGACGTAACATAAATTTGAAAATTTGCATTCATTCATTTCAATTTTACGAACGTATTTGGTTAAAGTATGACTTCACAAGTTATTGCGTTTGCGTAAAGATAATTTTCACCTAAAGCAGTAATAAATATTGGTGATTTTGAAGGCGTACTCAGTTCAGATGGTGATCGGTTTTACGAGTATTGCCGATGCTACATCTAAGTTGTGTCGTACTTTATATAAATTCTCGCATGTACATATTCTCCGAAGGGTGGGCAGAGATGTGTTAGGTACCTATGCTTAAGGTAGACCTACATTTCGCTGTTTTATGTTTAAGTTCGATATAATTGGGGGCGAGCCTTTTGCTACAAGCCGTAACGCAACTTCAGACACCGGGCTGATATTGACAAAATCCTACCATTTCCTGACCAGCACCCTAATTACGTAATCCATTCTGAATAATTTTGAAGGACATTGCTAATCCCTTGCTATTGTGTTCGAAAAACGTGTCTGCTCAACAACGTAAATAACGCAATGAATGGTGTTGAACTGTCAAAATGAAAGCCATTGCTACTGTAAGTGTGTTACCCAATTATACCCCGCTGGTGACCAAATCCAGTAACCCACGAACAGCAGTCCTGCTTGTTACCACCAGACCAATAAGGCAGTCGTCATGGCTGTGTTCATATAGATCTATACAAACCTACGTGTCTGTCTGTGTGTCCGCTTTCTTCATCTAAACAACGCAACGTTGTTGATTTGGTTTTGATGCTGTATTAACATTAAAGAATTTATTCCGGAAGGTTAACGTGTATGAGACAATAATATTAAACTTACATAAAATAAAATAAATCTCGATGGTTTGTAAAGTCGTAAAAACCGTGCAAAAAGGGGGGTCTACTAACTAAGCGAAATCCGTAATTCCGGCCGAAGTCACGGGCGCTTCGCTCTCCGTCATAATAATGTCCATACATGTATTACTTATTAATAACTAGCGACCCGCTGCCCGGTACTGGGGGCTACTCCCTAAGCGAAACCCGTATTTTCAGCCGAAGTTACGGGCGCTTCGTTCTCCTCATAATAATGTCCATACATGTATTACTTATTAATAACTAGGGACCCGCTGCCCGGTACTGGGGATCTACTCCCTAAGCGAAATCCGTAGTTTCGGCAGAAGACACGGGCGCTTCGCTCTCCGTCATAATAATGTCTGGACAAAATCTGTATAAATATGTATGGACATTTTTATCGACCATCGCCTTAGTTTACAGACAGGACAAGACAACGTTATCTATGAGTAACCATGAAATAAATTGCTGAATTGCTATTTACAATATCATACGGTCGTTGCTATGTAAATAAATAGTAGAATATAGATAAGCTAAAACCTAGTGAGTTCACTGTATTCTTGATAATCGAGTAATCAATGCTAAGTTACAGTTGATTCTGATTTTGTTGACTCTAGAAAATTCCGAGTTAGGAGCTGTATACTAGGAAGGTACTTTACTATAAGTTTTACGAGTACACACGTATTTTAAACGAAAGTTTTCTAATGAGAAAATAATATTGCCAGCATCATACGTACATAAGGTACATATGTATTAATCTACTCTAATAAAACACTCTCTATACGAAACCAAAAGCGCTGCCTACACTCAAAAACCGATACGTGTTATCAACTGTATCAGCTTTACGCAAATCCAGGCTTATTTCAAACAAAAACACTTTTGCTAACAAAAATATCAAGGCCTGTAAAACAACAAGGAACAATCGCAAAAAAAAACAATACTGTACTAGAAAAGCGCCGCTTGTCTACATGTCGTTAAGCTTTTATTGTTACATAAAACAGACCCATTTTTAAATGATAACTTATTGCTGCTCGTGACTGTACTGATGAGTCATTTTTATTCGTTTCCTTTCATGGGATTTTCGATCTTGACGTTTGCAGATTAAAGGTTACTTTCCTTTGATGGATAGATGCAGGTGGAACCTTTGAGCAAGACCACGTTTCTAGTCACGACCTCGGCTAGGCTTAGAAACGGCAGTGTCTACACGACAAACTGTAATTGACATTGACATTGTGCTTTAACGTGAGTCGTAAACAAATGGCACGAAGTAATGTGTTGTTATCACTCGTAAAAATGTATTATGGCTAGGAATTTTATGATAACACGGGTATGGCCGTATGGCCCTTGGTAAGTGACATATCTTTGGATTCTGTTACATAAATTATTCAAAGCACATAAAGGAAGGGCCAGCATTTATTTGAGACAATAATAAAGAACAATTACAGAAATATTATATGTGTTTGTTAAAAACAGTTTAAACAAACCCAAAAGATTAATACATGACATGGAAAGGATGTCGAGTGGCGTATTTGTTGTAGCCGACTTCACACACGCTTACGAAAAGGTGAGTTGAATGTTATGTTTCAAAAAGAGTTAAACACGATAGGTATATACATACTTTCCAAGAAGCCCCAAAGAAGCTTAGACCAAAACCTCTAATCTTTAACAAGCAAGGGTTGCTAAATACGTGACACTAAGCTACTAGAACGTGCATCAGCAAATCCCCAATGTTTACATAGCTTTAGCACAAGTTAAGCTCTGCAGTATTAAGCAGAACAAATACTCCTGCCGAAAGCCATTCCGTAGTCTAGACAGCTTCGAAACTATGGACCGTAATACCGTATCTTTATTTTAAATACAGCGGTTTTCAAAGTATACGACCTTCTCCCCACTGAATATTTGGGGGAGGCAACGGGTGGGAGAAGGGTACAATTTGAAATGAATATGAGTATTTATTTAAAGATAAAGAACGGTGATCAAATTGAAACAGTGTTTTTAACTATTAATAAAGGTCTCGACAAAAGGAACCTCCTGATTGGATGTTAAAATAAACATGAGTAGATGGGACATTACCAAAATTTCCAGACTCCATAAAGCTGTTAAAATGTATCAAGAGAAATGTCATAATTTTTTAAATAAAAAAAATATGTTATATGAACAGCAAACCTAAAAGTTTGACAAAAACTGACTTATCCGAACTTATAGCGGTACAACCTCCGGGGAGACCCTTTAAAGTCTCCGCATTATGGCTTTATAACTCTAGGAAAGTTTTGAAAGGTTTTATAGGTAAACGACAAGCAACATCTGTCGGTTACAATAATTGTAATAAGGGAGACGGGGAGTATTCCGGCCACGTGGAGCAGAAACGGCGTAAATAAGTTACGTCAGATAAGACCGTATTATTAAAGATTGTTTTTCCTACTGAATATAAAAATGAAGGCTTTCCGGACTCATCTTGTTGAAAAGGAAAAAGATAAAACTTTAAATACTTAAAGTAAATGGAAAAGAAGGTTGCCGTTGTGTCATATTAACGAGGATCATTAGGAACACAATAATAAATAGTGCAACGTGTATAAAATTTATAGTACCGAGGTCTGCTCTGATGAAAATAGAGAATGCTCATTTAATAATATGGAAAGTTCATAGTAATTCCATGCTGCCATGATAGTAGATACATACTAATTCCACGCTGCCATGATAGTAGGTACTTACTAATTCCATGCTGCCGTGATAGTAGGTAGGTACTTACTAATTCCAAGGTGCCATGTCATTATTCTTTTTTTTTTAAGGTGTCTTTATTCATTTTCAAAACTGGGCGACTCGGGTTCAGCTGCTCGGGTGAAAATACGAAAAAAGAATTTTCCCAGATATGAGGCCTAGCTAGATCGATTTTTCGCCCCCGTAAACCCCTATATTGCAACTTTCATCGAAATCGTTAGAGCCAAAAAGAATACAAATATCGGTCGTTTAATAATAAGAGAAGAGAGAGAGATAAGGAGATTTCTCACTATATCAATTAAAACTTTATTCAAACTATCAAGGATAGTAAGCTTAATCACAAGGTATGTTACTGCTCTAGTTTCTAAGGCTCAATTATCCAGGTCAGTCGTGAACAGCCCTGTGGATACATCGTAAGCATCCATCATAGACTGACACATAATTATATCTAACTCTGTTTACTCGGCCATCACTCGTGTACCCATTATACTAGGGAGATAGTTTGTCAGCATTACATTAGATGAAATATAGGGTAGTCCCTATACTTTCAGTTAAAAGGAAGGCATGAGCTGATCAGTGTTAGTTTCCCCATTTCCAGGCGTATCACGTATAAGCAGTTCGGATTCGAACACATAATGCTTTCTTTTTTAGACTTCTTATAAAGTTCAAGATAGATATAAGATATCCAACGGCCAATAGGTATCCTCTCCGCAGACCGGAATCACTCACGCATTAGTTTTCATCCAATCGCGTTCGGCTGCGTCCGGCCACTGTCGGAAGCTATGTCACCCAGTTGAGAAGTGCTGACGGATGTAAAAAGACGCACCCACAGTCTGCTGAATACCAATGAACCCTTTCGCTTCCGAATAATCTGAATAACTTCGACAAACGCATCCGTGCGCTTCAGTTTTCAACGAAGAAAGTCTTTTCTAAATCGATGCTAATGGATTGGATCTGTGTCAAAGACTTAAAGCCCTTAAAATGTTATTAGTAGAATAACATTTTAAGGGCTTTAAGTCTTTGACAAGTCATTTTTTCAAGGTCATACACAGAATTGATTTCGAGAAACCACATTTCTAAAATGTTGCTTTTTTCTTTGACTTGTCATTATTAGAAAACAGTACCTGGGCGACCGAGCTCTGCTCTGGTGAAAATAGAGAATGCTCATTTAATAGTAAAGGAAAGTTCATAGTTATTCCACGCTGCCATGATAATATACACTTACAAATTCCATGCTGCCATGTCATTATTCTAAGGTTTCATTATTTTTGTTCTAAATTTTGGGCGACCGAGCTCTGCTCGGGTGAAAATACTGAGAAATCGAATTCTCCAAGATATGAGACCTACCTAGATCGATTTTTCGCCTCCGTAAACCCCTATATTGCAACTTTCATCGAATCGTTAGAGCCGTTTTCGAGAACGTGATTACAAATATATATACAAATATTGCCCATTTAATAGTATAGGATTCAACAGCAGTCCATCAAAATCGACGACGTCTATCGAATTAGAAAACAGGTCGATTCGCATCGATTCGGTTTTATTCCGCTGTAACTAGTTTACGATACCGTAGGAAACCTATTGATTCTACCGAACATTCTTGGTTATCTCTGATTCAATTTGCTAAGAAAACCTCCAAGAATTATTTGAGTCGGTTTTCTATTGCTCAAATAAAATTAATCGTTTGTTCAGAGGGTCAATTCCCGTATTTTCAAGAATGGTCGCATTATAATCTGTCTGTGAAATACCTCTAATTTGCTTAAATTATTTAAGTACACGTTTTTGATATTGTTTGCCACTGAGAGGTGATTGCGTCTAGATTTTGAATGTTTTTAATAACGAACATTGACCTTCTGATCAATAAACATCTGATACCAATACTAATACATTTCATAATAAGATTTAGGTACTCACAAAGCATTAAAAATAAACTACGAGTATGTAGATGAGAAAGTTAACTGATGCTTCTAGAAATTTTCAAAGACACCACAAAAAGCTTACAAAACTGAGAAGTTCTTCTCAGTTTTGTAAGCTTTTTGTGGTGTATGTAGTAACAGTACAGTGCATTTATTGCGAAAATTCCTGTTTTACTAGTGTAACCCCGTATGAAGCATCAATATAGCGTGCTGTTCTCACAGTCTGATTCACACGGCTCAAGACTGTATTATGAGGATAGTTAATGGGCAACAACCACGCGGATGTGCATTGCTAGACCAGTGAACGAAGATGACATCAATGCATAACATTTGAAAAAACTTACATGTTTAATAGTGCAGAAAACTGATGTATAAGCAATGATTTGTCAATGTTTTTCTAAATAAGAGAAGAAATATTTATTTCTCGAAGTAGGCTTACGCGTTTGTTACACGGCTAACATGAAACATCAGATCAATTGTAGCCCTTAGGTAAACATATTCTAGGCATAATGTTTTGTGCTGCAATATTTCTTAATAATTTACTGAATTATTTGATACATGATCAAGAACCAATGGAAGTTGACACAAACAGTAAAACATTTGAAAAAATAGCAAACATATTTTGCTGCGATACAAATGGTTTAAAATCTTCCACCTATTCGAAACTTGAGAACTGACCATAAAACTGTTGGGCATCAACATTTTTTCTAATATAGACTTTTTCTCAGTTCTGTTAACCAAAGCAACACACTTATTGAACAGCTATCGAGATAACAAAAAAACAACTGTTGTATGCTGCATTAGCGAAATTGGACAAAAACCGTCGACTGGAATGAAACAGATACAATCTCTGGAGCCTGGTTTGATATTCCACCAACAATAGATACTATAAGAATCAGATACTAGATCAATGATTGGAATGAAAGGAAAAAGTCTGCAAACGGATGATGTCATCGATGTAAATGTGAATGCTTCCGTAATACACAATATCCCCGAGGAGAGAATTGCTAACTTTCTTTAGCCGACGACCACCCGGAAAAAACAATCGTCACTTTAATCAAAAGACATTTAATTCAATCCCATTAAAGTCAAATCACTTAAAGATAATATAACAAACCAAAGAGAAATTGTCGCTACGTTTACATAATTAAATTAACATAAATCTTCGGGCATTAACTGTTTGCATAAAAGTAACTTCTCTTATGTACTTAAAGGATAAAATCAAAAGCCTGGATATTAAAAAGCTTTCGTAGGTACCAACAGCTATTGATGAAATAAATTCTTATTCATACCACGATCGTTCGGAAAAAACACATCAATATCAAACGTTAAGCCTGAATACATTTGATAGCTGAAAGACGAAGTTAAGCCTACCCAGCCACCTACCAAGTAAAATTTAAGCAAACCCAGTTACGTAAGGAATGAATTATGTAAGTAATCATAAAGATCAATATGACATGTGATAAAATCAAATATTGGGAGTAAATAGAGACGAACGTGATCTATTGAAAAGCGAAATCAATCTTTCTCATTCATAATTGAAGTTTATTTGTCTTTTGCATTAGATTCTGCCTGTAGACTCACGTGCACAGAATTTTAAAATACAAGAAGCACATACAGTACTAAAGATAACCTTTTAGCATGCTTCAAGAAACTTAATTACACCCAAGTTATTTTTAGAAAAAAGTCTTTGTTTACCAGATTTATAAGTCACAGCTGTATAGATTTGTGTGTCACCTGTTATCACTGTTCCATTTAAAACTGAGACGTGAGTAACATGCCGCTGTCGTGACACGCCACAAGTGATAATGCTCCTCGTCAATATTTGCACGTCTCATAAAAGTTAAGACAGACGCAAACTATCCACTCTACCGGACTTTCTTCTTCCGTTTACAACAACAAACATCAAGTTTATGTAACGCCACTACTTTCTTTGTTCAAAGATTACGATATTTCAACAATAATCTGTTAAGCCTTCACGCAATGAACCGTTATTTCTAGAAGCATGAATTTCGCTTTAATATTGCGATGTTGCTCAAACGAGATGGGAGCATCCCACAACGCAATATTCTCTCAGATAATATATCTTATAGAATGAATATGTAAATCATATATATAGGCAAGTCAGTAGATCACGTAGCTGGAACCGCGGCTGTTAAGCAAACCGAACCGATGAGTCAGAAAGACTTGTTGCTCGACTTTTTGCTTGGAGAAAACAGGACCATTACTTAGATCAGAGAGCATAAGACAGCCAACATGCTGGGCACGTTGCAACATAGATTCGTTTCGTGACATACGCCAAACATCATGTTGATCAAAGTAATACAAACCGTTAAAGACCGAATCTCGTTTTGTTCGTTGTCGAGTGTTTACGCTCTAACTGAGCTGAAATCGAAGCCATAATACTAATGTTTTAATAACATACAACCATTTAAAGAATGAATGAAGGAATTTTGTATCTGGTTGACAATTTAATGGGAACAATGACCTCGTTCGTACCGCCTAATGTAGTCAGTCTCAAGTCACAGTATTTTTGGAAGGTATTGCAAAAAAGGAATTTGAAGTCATAGAAAGTTTCCAGCAGACAAGATTTTTTTTTCAGAATGAAACAAAAGTACAACCGCATATAAATTTTGTTTTCAGGTAAACAGCATTTAATTTCACACCCGAAAATATTAAAACGAAACACATCTCTGAGAATTTGTTTTGCAAATTGCAGACGGGAGAAACGTCTCGTTTCGCTTGTTGTAAAAGCGGTAAACTTTAGTACAGCTAGTTATTCCCGAGTGTCGAATACGGGCGGAATAAGCCTTGTGGAGTGGACATCAGCATCCACAAATAAAAGTAAAGTCGGACCGGATTTTATCGAAAGCCCGTCTCGCCTTGGAAGATCTCGCTTAATTTATGCGGTAACTTACAGTAAGTGGTGGGCACGACTTTTTTTGGCACACGGCATTGAATGGCGCAGCCGTTGGCTATATTAGGCATCGAAGCTACTATCGATTAAAAATATTTATTCATAAAATAAAATGGCGTAGATCTATAGATAATAAACGGAGAAGAAAGCAGTATTGTTAGGCAGACTCTTCAACCTGTCGAAGTTAGAAATTAAATATCAGTAATCGTAACAGTCATCGGGGCGGGTAAGGGTTGTGGCTTGTGGCATACCAATATCCTCTTCCTGGATTTGTTAAGCAACTCACTTTTACTATAGATCAGCTGCCCCTTGGTTTAATAAGTCTCGATCCCGTGGGAATATCGCGATAAAAAGTATCCTATGTCCCAATCCAGGCCATGGACTACCCATGTGCCAAATTTCATCCAAATACATTCAGCCGTTTTAGCGTGAAAGTGTAACTAACAAACTCACTTTTGCATTTATAATATTAGTAAGCATTCTTGGTCAATGAATGAATAAACCTGCACAATGAAGGGTTCCGTAGTTGGGATGAATTTATCCCAAGAACGAACTTAACATTGTTGTGGAAAAACATGTTCTCCCATTCATTCCAACTGCAACTGTAAGTTTGTACGCACAATATTACCATAGACTTATTATTCATTCAACAATTCTGTATTTTCTTCAAAATTTTAGGCTCATTAGTTTCGGAGATAAGGGTGGAATGGTACATTTGCATCTATTTTCTTCTTAAATAACTTTAAAACTATTCATTAAAAATTTAAAAATAAATTAGACCCTCACACAAGCCTTTTATTATTTATTTATTACAACACTTTAAACCTCATTCATTCTGCACATTCCTCCTCATTCTGTTTCAAAGCTGTGACGGACGGACAGACACAGGGTTCCGTTTTTTCATTTGGACGGAAGCCTCAAAGAGTATTACCGCACATGATCAATACAATTGCATATAATCAAAGTTACGTAAGTGACGTAAGGAACAACAACAGAAACAATACTGTTGGAACTGAAGTGGATTAAAGTACCTACTTTTAATTAAAATAAAAAATATGCATCAAAGGAGACAACAGTAATAAACCCAGTATTAAAGTCACGTAAGGACCCTTGTTAGTCAAACTAGGACTAAATCAAGGCTTTTAAATGGTAATTCTGATACAAATGAAAGTCTGGTTTCTTATTCAATATATGAAAATGTCGCCTTTACGAAGCGATACAATTTATTTGAATTGTTAAGAGAAATGTCGTTTGATAATCTTTCAGACAACATAGATTGAATCACGAGAAGGGAATAATCTCATTGAAATTTATGAAAAAGCGCTATAATATTATCCTTGCTAGGTGTCTGAACACCTTGCTTCTTTTATGCAACATGCAACGCTGCCTCCAAAACCCGATACGCCTTAGTTGCATAAGGCAACACGTCTTCTTCAAGGTCTATACATTTTGTAGCCGAGATTTAAAGACCAGTTTTCACTGGTCTGCGGCATTGGCAAAATTTCAAACTAACATGATTTAATACTCCCATAAGATCGCACAGAAAATACAAAATCAAGCCGTTACGTAATATAAACGTGCTCTACGAGTATCTCCAGCAAATAAGTAGAAAACAACATTCTGTCCCCAAAAACCACTAACTTTAACTTCGTGGATGCACTTTTTGGCTCGATTCCATCTTATAAGCACAGAGTCTACCTAATCCCAAGAGCCACATTTGGAGTATCTATTTGCGGCTGTATTTTTGTAAAAAACATCGCAAAGTGCTGAAAACATCCAATTGGAAACCCGAGTGCAGTTACAACATAACAAGATGGATGGAAGCGTAACTAAAAATGTGTGTATCCAAATTGCAATAAAGATAGTGTAAAAGCTGTATGATAATTATTGTTGCAGAGAGCAACATTGCAGAGAATTTAAATACAATATTTGTTCTTGCGCAAGTGACAACCTAGAATTGAAACATTTCAATAGCCGCAAAAATTACATTAATGAATGTCATCCTAATTTGACAATTGGCGTAAAACAGACAGTTACCACATTGTATTCAAAACAGCATTATGATTCAGCACGACCCGAATCATTGTGTATATTTAGATTTTGTACCGTTGACAATTATCTAGAAGTTGCACCGGTAGGTAGGTCATGTTAGCTATGTACAATCATCTGTGAACGAGGTAACTGAAAATATCTTGGAGGTGAATATTTCCAGAACAGATGATCCAGATGATCTACAAGAAACAATCTTTTGAACTGAAGTTACACAAGATACTTGTGCTCCTCCAAGGGAGGCAACGTTTTTAAAACTGTCGACACCAAGCAAGATCACAAGATTGGAGACACCTTGTATAGAATAAAGAAGGACGCTCCACTACTTTGGTTAGTTCCTAGTCTGGAACTGTTGAACGAAAATATGCCAGGGATTAGAATGTCATATACCACCCTTCTTTTGATACCATCCTCCTCAACCACAAGCAGGTTCTTATGGCATTCATAGAATATTATGAGAATGTTCATAAAGCTATACAGAAGAATTAAAAGAGAAAGATACAAAATATTGTTTTGCTTTGACCCAATCAGCTACTACTACAAACCCATTTTTAATCCGCTAGCAACACATGATATATCCATAAACATAATATTTTATGTATTGAATATTAATTACAACCTTAGGCTCAACATTATTGCCTATGAAACTATCTATCAAACGTAAATTATCATTAACCTGATTTTCATTTGAACGAGCAATTTTTACTTGATCTACTTCGATGGCTGGCATGAGGAAGTCACTATCAACCGTATATTATACTGGCAATTCAAGATAATTATTTCGATAGACATAATTATTATTGGTAGCTATCATGATATCGTACATTTCACTTGACTTGGTAAGAGAAGCGAAACTATTGATCTCTTTTGTATATACTTACCTAGTTTAAGACATGATCAAAATCTGTATTAAAGGTCAGGCTATAATCCTGTATCGGTTAAGCGGATCTGCCCTGAAGGGTTGTCACTCTGACACATTACCTCCGCTATAAAAATATATTGGAATAAATACTATTGATATTGTTATTTCTTCTCTACCGACCGTTATTTCTGCTGACAAAGTTTATTCTGTTTATATTTATGTATATGTATATTTCTTCTATTCTTGTATTTTATAGTTATTTTCGTGTTATCAATCTCTTATGTTGCACCTGCCATGTTTTGTCTCTGCATCACCCTAAGGTCGACGGTAGAAAATGCATTAAGTTCGCCTTTGTACATTATTTTTAATTAATAAATAAATGTTTATGGCTGTGTACAACATTTATTGTAGTGCCTTGATGTGTATACCTCTTTTGCTACTAATAAGCCGTCGACTGCCTAGGACAGTTTAGGGAAAAACCCATGTTTACTAAAATCAATATCTTTCTTATCTGAAATCCTTTTCAAATCACAATATTGGCCCAGACAACAAATTCCATTCTTTATCTTTCGCATTCCAAGTGCATTTAAGGCCAACAAACCCAACCCAACATATACATAGGCACCTGATACCATTTTTCTCACCCCTTATCGCTAGAGCAGTCCTATCCGGCACTTACGTCTCGTAGTACATTTACGCTAATAAGGTGAGAGAGTCGAGGCAAACTAATAAGAGGTGGCTTTTACGACATTTTGCTTGTATTCCCTTATGGGGCTGCATGGAACGCCAAGCTAAGAGATCGTAGTAGAGCGGTACTAAAACCCATATGGAGTAGTTGTTTAGTGTTTTGACTTTGCTTAATTCAAATATAGTATTAAGTAATTGAGTTTGATAATTATCGCCCGAGCAATAACAGTACAACTTTCTCAAAATGGGCTTATTTATAATGTATTCCAAACAAACTGCATTGCAGAATATTATAATTGTTTTCTTGGATGTTCTATGCAAATTGAGAACCATGTTAACAACCTCATTTGTTTGTATGTGCCGCGGGATAGACCCAAAAACGTCTGAGCTGGTTTTGGTACAGCTTTTACCACCTGTTCTTTATATGCGAATTTAATGAGTTAATTATATTCAATGCCTTCGCACAATATGTAATAAATTTTATTTAATGCATTCATCAAGCAACAATCAGGTTCAACGACACGGCTATTTAAGTAACAACGCGACATCTCACTTTTGGTCGTGTTTGCTTTTTTTCTCTGTAACCTTTAAGGCCGCGACTTGATACAAAACTGTTGATTTAATGCTCCGTTTTATATGAATATTTATTTTCTTGAATATGCTGGAACTGATAAGAATGATGAGAATAAACTGGCTGATAAGATATTTGAGTCAGGATAGGTAGATACGTAAATGAAGAAGAAATTAAAGAAGAATAATTAGTACTTAAGCTAAGAATATTTCCAACTGTTTACTTTAGGTTAGAGATAACATGGAATATTTGCCACTTAAAGAACATTATACACAACATACATACATGGCCTTCACAACGTGCAAACAACCAGACTTCTAATAAATTGAAAACTTCCAACTTTACAGCTAACTGAATTGCGAAATGCCTAGATACCAAAGTTATTTCAATCAACTAACTTAAACAAGTACAAGTAAAGGCTCTTTTAAGTTAACTTCGAATTTATCAAACAAACACAACTCGTTTTCGCCAAGAAAAACATATCGAACAAAATATAACTTTTGCAACTTTCTCTCGAAGAGCCGGCCCGAATGGGTCAACGATTGATCAGTTACATAAGGATAACCGATTTGATGATCCATATAAATCAGTAATTAATGATTATTAAAAAGTTGTAACAAAGAAAATAAACTGTACCTTTTGAGTAAAGAAACAAGAAAAAAAAAACACAATTCAACACAAAACACAGACACAAAGTCCGTATTTAGGTTATGGTTGTCTCGTGAGACTACCAGGGAGGCAGAACAGCGCAGGAGGTTGAGCGCACCTGTTACCGCGACGCGAGGAGCGTTACTGGCACGAAGCGGTCCATTAGTCGCACGGCACACGTCATGCGGAAGCCGGTTCTGCTGGACACCGATGCCTTCGAAGAAAACCGCGATAAAAGATGCATTCTACACTCAACGACTAGGTACGCAAAAAATTACACACCAACCATTTAAAGATGATGAAAACATAAACATACGCAAATAAAACGTGAATACATATTTAACACGAGGTGTTAAATTTCGAATTTTATCAGATAGTACATTTACTTTTAAAGCTCAGACTTTTCTCTTCAGAGAGAATATTTATTTCGCAAAAGTAAAATACACTTGGCTTGCGAAAGATAAAAGGAAAAAGTTACCGTACCAAGTCGGGGATTAAAGAAAAACAGAATATATCAACTCTTTATCAAGTCAACTGAGTGGATACATCTGTTACTGATACTCAAAGATAAAAACACTTATGCATAAATGATAAAAATGTTAATGCCTTTTTATTACATGCTATTGCAGTGTCTGTAGACAAAAGTAATTTACGACTGATTGTTTCATACGCCATTGATCCAGTGGATTTTAAATGTTTTTTCCCCGATTTATTTTTAATGATTGCAGGTCTAGTGACTTGCCTCAAAGAGATGTCAGCACCAACTGACGGGGTCCGGAAGGGCCAATGCCTGCCGGGGTTGCGGGTTTGTCTGAAAGGGATATCGCGACCTCGGCACACAGGCAACGGAAGGAACACGGGTGGGTTTTAGTCAGTAAAAGTCTGACACGCCCTCCAGCTCCACCCAGAGCGGGAGAAGTTATTTGATAATTTCCCATCCTCAAAAAAAAAAAAAAAGGTCTAGTGACTTTTCTCATAATTATTTGTAAGACCTGAGTAATGAGTATCATACCACCAGGACCAGGACCATGATTACCATGAGTGCATAACACACCATTGTCCAACTCTCTATTCTCTTCGGTTTCATGGAGTGATTTTATCCACTTAAGCTTAACTTCTGGAATTGGGATCTCCAATAAATACGATTTTTTTAACATATTCCCTATCTAATACTTCCTTCTCAGTTCGCAGTCACATTCACATACTCTTGAGAATATGCCTTCTCTATTTGCCGTGTTATAACAAGACGTTATAACGTAATGGACTACTCTAAGCGAAAAAGTAAACCACTTTAACATGACATGTAATGTAATAGACCTAGCGAAGCACTAACCCATTAACTATAATATATTTAGGGCTCTCTGGGACATCATAACATAAGGGAGAAAATGAAGATACCGATATAGATAAAGGGAGAAAGCATGTTGCCACCATCTGGCCAATAAACATGTAGAAATTCATTCAACTCCATTTGATTATCATATTGGACAGGTTTTTACTACTGTGGGTAGTAACAATGAGAATAAATAAAAATACTCTTTCATTTAAAATCATAGCTAATCGATCAAATCCATATTTATCAATGAGAACAAATTATCGATACACGATATCTGCACTTGAAATAGATTTCCTCTGTTGATGTCATGTTAGAATTTGTTTTTAGATCGTGACATAATAGGTATTATTATGCTGTCTTTTAAATTTAACTTTTGGACGACCACCTGGCTATGAGCTTATATCTGATACCAAATTATGATAAGTTTCTTAAGTATACCTAAAGATTTTTTTGATTAAATTAAATGTAATTTAAGATAGTCGTGCAGATACATACGTACGTATTCGGCTACTTCAACGACGACGACGTGGACTAAAAGCGACTAATGCAATGGTCTATAATTAGCATAATTTCTAAATATTCATACCTATCAAGAGCCACTTGATTTAAGTATCACCTTCCTCAGTGAATCAGACTCTCTAAAATGCCGTTTGCACGTCATTGATCTATGAACGGAATTCCCGCTTTCAGTGTTATAAATAGTAGTGTACAAAATGATAAGAGTCACATAGAAACACAGTGTTTCTATGTGACTCTTATCATTTTGTACACTACTAATAATCATGCAGAAATTGCTGTTGCTTAGTTTTTGAAAAAGAAAGTGTTTCAAACACTTTCTTTTTCAAAAACTAAGCAACAGCAATTTCTGCATGATTATTTTCCAATCGCATGTAAAATTATTCAGACTATTTTTATCTCAAACTGGTCCTTAGATGTTCCGAGCTCGTCCCGTCTTTCTGGAAATTTCTCCTTCCTATATGAGCATTGGTAGAAAACTGCGTGAAACTAGCGAAACATCCCCGGAGGGTAGGTGACAATTTGTTCTATTACGTCCCACCGTCCCTTGACAATTCTTACTTTCTAACAACGAGCCTTTTCTGTGTAACAATGAGCGGAATCGTGTTAGTTTGTGATTGTTATGTTGTGTCGTTTACTAGGTGAGTTAATTGCATTCTCATCTTAAATTCACACTTAAATAAAGAAAGTGGAAAAGGAATAAATTAATTAATTCTCCACTACACGAATTTCTGAACAGAATTGCAAATTTTGGTCCAGCTGCTGACTTATTTGTTTTAAAAACCCGTATCCTGTATGATTCAGAATTAAGAATGAAAATATACCAACAAAGCCCCAAAGCCCTCTTCAGAGTAATCTAATTATAGCGAGCTCTTGAAAAGAACACTCTTCACATAACGATTCATTTTGTGATCAACTTTTTTGTCAATTTCCGAGGAACCAATTACGTGGCCAACTTCGCTCTCCGGGATAGCTCCGCGTCGTCCACCGTCCCAGAACTGTTGACTCACCACTCGAGACGACACAGTCTTCATTTGATACCTTCAAACATTTACTCAACGTTTTATCAAACTTATATTTTATTCCTTTGAATATCCATTTGACCTTCTACTCCACTTTTATTGAGCACAGCAATTACAATTTTTTTCTCCGCATAAAACAAAAAACATTTTGGACAATTCATAGCTAGTCTAGATTGTTTAAAGGCGGCTAGTAATCTTCGTAGCGTGCCAACTGGACACGGATCAAAGACAGCAGTTTCGAGCGATTACTGCATGAAAAAAAGACGATCAAGCGAATTACAACGCCCGTAAGTAGTCATACCAACCGGTATAGCAGATATGGATCGAGGCTAAAAACTATCAATAAATTCTAATCACAAGAAGAGTGAAAACATCCAGAGATAAGCCGCTACATTATTCATTCTCGTGTTCGTAACTCAGGAGGTCGTTCGCAAGTGGTATCGCTAAGTGTAAGTTATCAAGTAGACATTCAATTTAATAGCAGCAAGCTAAACGCCAGGCAGTTTCTACCGTTAGATGGAATTTCACCAATTTGTGGTGAGCGACAGTTACGCAGAGAAACATAAATATAAATAGACAAAGTCATTTATCACGTACATTGATCTTCTCGCCATAGCGAAACTTAAGTACTGCAACATGTTTACCGAGTTTAGAAAAGCTCAAATATCAGAATAATTGCATCAAATAAATTCTGGGATCAATGATTTGTAGAATTCCACACTCATCATAGCCCCAAATGAATGGGGTTATTAGTAAGAACCCCGTTAGTTTCTTCTTCCCCTTTCCCCTTCTTTTAGGAAAAGTCAACAAAAGCTGATACCTACAATAGAAGATCCTGCACATTTATCAATCAATAAGTTTACCTATGTCATGGAAAACATAGAAACACAAGTTACCATAAGATAAATTGAAATCAATTATTTGATTTTGATTAATTCTTGACGGATTAGCTAGAGAAGGTAGCGGAGGCAGAGAGAGATATGGAAGTCTGTGGAGAAGGCCTTCGCCAGGCATTATCCTATACTATTAAGTGAGCAATATTTGGATAATATCATCGTAATTTTCAGCCAAAAGGCATCCACTTTTGGACATTTATTATAAGGTAGCTGTCTTTACAGCCCCATCTCAAAAATCTCAAAAACCCTACCTGTATAGTGTGTAGGGCAAACACTCGCAGGAGATTCTTCCAATTACCCACCCTCAAAAGGTAGTAAAATAAATAAACTGTGTGCTTGCTGTATTCGCGTATTTTGATATATATCATGATATAACTTGAACGGCAGCGCAGCGCGCTCATTAAAAAAAAAATGCATAATTGTAATTGTAAAGTAAGTCTTACCCCCCCCCCCCCCCCCTCCGATAATGCCCATGTGGATGGCTAACTATCTTTACTGTGAGATCACCAATGCCGGTAGTCAATTAGTCAAGGTTGTCCATTGACATCTATACTCAATCGCTTATTTATTTCACCTTCAAAACAATAAAGAATTCTGTATTTTAGCAGACAACGATAACATTTTCGTTCGTTCCGGATCACTGTTAAATCGTCTGGCAGAACTTGACAGCCAGACATTCGTATCACTTTCGCCAACTTGTAGCGCATTAAGTTCAAAGATCACGATAAGGCAAGGTGGCAGGTTTTATTAGCCCATCACCAATCAGAAGTCAAGTAACACGTATCCCTCAAATGACTAGCAACTGGAGCTCCGTGATAAGTGGTACTGGTAGACACATACAGATATATTTCTGTGCATACGACATAGAAACTTACATACTCGAGTATGTTTCTTTGCACACAAATACATAAGTTATGACTAGCTGTATCTCAACGCCTTTTTTCCGTTATTAGGTTTGTAGACTTATGAGAATAACTGAGAAAGCATGAAGATGTGGCGGCATCTACACCGCCACATGCGAACTACGCATCAAAGACTTGACGTCACACAACATCCTAACGTCACTCAAATCCTGCATCGCGCAATTAGAGTTTACCGCGCGGTGGACATATATACAAGCTCACGACTTCAACCTCTGGGCAATTGCCCGCCAGACATGACACCCGTCTGGTCGGAGGATCCTCCCTTTTCTATGGGGGATGAGTGAACTTTACACCCTGTTCCTCATACCCCTAAATTGGTGACCCCGACGTGATTTGAACACGCAACCTTCTGATCTGGAGTCAATGAATGAAGTGCACCGACCCCAACGTGGTTTAACCAAACTCGATAAATCGAATGAACCCCGAGATTTGCACTAGCCCCTGGAGCCACATGTTTAATGGGCTACTGGGGCCATTGCATATAAAGGACTAGACCGGGGGGCGCGGAAATGGTAGGGAAGACGTGCCCTTAGAATAAGATAGGATTTGCGAACCGTACCGGTAAGCAATGGAATAGTGGAGAGAAGGGTGATACAGGACAAATTCGCACAAAATTTGTCTTTGTTTGCGCGATGTTCCAGTTTCAAGGGTTTGGGGCGAGACAAATATTTGTGAGGAAATTCAATCCAGACTGAAGGACTTTCAAATATAAAAACCGCAGGCGATTTCAGACTTGGTTCATTTCACAAAAGCTACAGCCCTTATCCAGCTTTTGCTGTACTCATTCGTCAACTAAAGATGCAATTTCCATGACAAAAAAAAACAAACACATGATTTCTCCAGCCCAGAACTTAAGAAAACGCAACGTTCGAACGGAAACAGCTATTATTGCCTACATGTTGTGAGTTTACGGTCTATCGATCATAGCGATCGTTGCACTGACCACTACAACACTGCATGCATATCGATATACCTATCTATCGGCTATTGCGTTATTCAATTTAAGTATCATAAATTACCAGTGGGGTAATTACAGAAGGCTTATGATGTTGTTTGACTTAATTGGATGTGTTCTGATTTTGAGGTTGTATTGTTGCATTATCTGAAAGTTTGGCCGTGGGCGCAAGGCGAGACAACACATTACGGTGTTAACATTATTGAATTTATGGGCTCATGTATGTGTATTTATCCAAAGAGGATTATTTAAAGATATTGGCCAACTGGTAATTTGCATAAACAGTAAACGGACAACTAAAATGCAATCGCGTTAGTTGAATTCCTCAGCAGCAAATAAATCAACCCGATTTTAATCTTTTATTTTTAGCACTAGAGTTTTTATCTTACTGTAAGAAGCAATAAGGAAGTGAACCGCTCAATTCTTCGTCGCGAAAAAATACAAAAGGAAATTAATGAAGAAACTCTAACTTGCACGTAACGTCTTTTGCTCTGGCAAAGTTGCGACAGCTGTTCAAAGTTAGCTCTAATTCGACAAATTATAGTTGGACATCACTTTAATCCCTAATCCGCAAAGTGCTCCAGTTAGCTAAATGACATTGACATTTCAGTGTCTGGAGAGCCACAAGCCTGGACCGTAAGACTAAACTTAGATGAAATCAGTTTCTGCGACGTTTTTAGAACAAAACCTAACAATAGGCGGGCTTAATGTCTGTTATAAAAGACGTCAGTGGCAATCAAAATAGAATCTGGGCATTTCTTTGTAGATGACATTATCAGCTGAGTAGGTACTAATTTGGACTGGGACATGCGAGATATTTTCGGACAAATTAAAACGCAGTGAAGCAGATTTTAATTGCAACCGCAATTTCACTATTATTTCACATTCTTGTTTTTTCTAAAACCATTTTGATCAGCATTTTTTCCTGTCATTGCCGAAACGACATCACATTTGGCTTAAAAATTACAAAACTTCGGCGAAAGCATCCAAAGTAGGCACATTACAAGTAAATTGCTCTGTAAAGAAAACATCCTGGCCAGTCACAAAGGCCTTAAATTGGTCAACTCGGGATTGGCGGTCCTGTGATTGTGAAAACCAGTTTCGGAGGCAGTTAAATCAAGGCGAAAAAAATCCTTCTTAAGGGGGATGCGCTGAACATCGAGATATCTTAATTATCTATAAGTTTAATATTAATGTATTATACATATAAACCTTCCGGAATACATTCTCTAAATTGTGTTGAAAACCTCATCAAAATCCGTTACGTATTTTAGAAGAACAACGCGGACATACAGGCAAACGCGAAAAGCGACTTTGTTTCATAATATGTATTTGATATACAACCTGATACTGGCCTGCAAATTGCAAAAAAACGTAAGAAAATTTGGACGTCGCGGCCTACCCAGACGCTTTCGCCTTAAGAGAAATAAATCCCACATTACTAAGCTGAGCTTTTGGAAATGAACAGCCCAAATGAAATGGCAAATAAAAGTAACCATAATGTACTTTAATAACTGCGTCAGTCGTCTCAACATGAACCCATAAGAATACCATCTTCATTTATTACATTAGTATGATGATATTAAAAACACCGATATTCTGGTGGAACAGCTAATGCAGCTGCATTACAACGGTTTCTTCGCCGAGGAGGCGTATCCTCGTAACGGTCGCATGCATTCGAGTGTACATAGTCATCGTCGGAATAAAACTGATGATTAGATAAGGCCTTGCGTTATCGCTATCTCGACCGCCTCATCTATACGGAGAAGAAATGCGAAATATGTATTTTATAGGACATTCTTTTGACCGACTATGCACGTCTGGGCCAAGAAGCTTGATGAGTTCAGTGCACTTAAGAGCGTTTATCCTAAAAGTTGGCAACGTCGCAAATTACAGTCAAACATTTACCTGTTTTGATTAATTTGGCAATATTACTGTATGGAAATAAGAAATGTGGCTAATTAGTGAATTAGAATATTAATAATGAATTGCAATTATAACATTGAATTTGATGTTTTAGATGAAAAAAGGCATTTGGAAAGTTTCCAAATACTTTTTTTTCATCTAAAACTAAATAGTCGGTGTTACGATATTAATTACTGCATTTCATAATCAATATTCTAGTTCGCCACATTTCTTATTTCCATACAGTAATATTGCCAAATTAATCAAAACAGCTAAATATTTGACATCTATTTGCGACATTTAGACCAGGGTAGAAGCCTTTAAAAATAATAAAAAGTGAAAAAAAATAATAGTAGGATGAAACCCATTAGAAATGGAGGGGAATATTATAAAAATGAAAGGAAAAATAATTTACGGGCGATCTGAGGTCGGGAAGGGGATGGGGGTGAGTTTTTAAGGGTAAAAAACGGTTTTTCTCGATTTCCGGCAAAACTAAAAGTCCTATCGAAAAAAGTCAAATGGCAAAGTTGTATGTAATAAAAAGATCTAAAACTTTTGTATTTACACTTTTTTCACATAACCTCAAAATGTATGTGAAAAATTCAAAAAACCAAGTTTTTGGTTTTTTATTTTTATCTTTTACAATTGTTTTTTTTTTTTAACGAAATTTGGTGAAAACTTACCTTTTTATGTCCCAAATACGCTGTAATTTATTTGATTAAAAATATTTATTTTTTCACCTTATTTTGAAATAATATCGAAAAAACACCCTAATTTTCAATCGAAAATTCACCCGTCAAAATATCCGCTTTTTTCAAAAAGTTGGTATGGTTTCTATTCGTTGAAATCTCTACTTTACGACGGTGAAAAAAAAAAATATGTTACTACAGTAAATCTTTTCAGAAAATGCAAAAATTCAAAAAAAACTTGAATTCGATTTTTTTTTTTAAATTATTATAAATAATTTTGAGCTATTTATTAAAATTTACACTTTAATTACTCGAAAAACGTTAGATTACATGTGACATTGATAACAAAAAAATTGCAAATAAAAATATACTACTATAATTAACAAACAAATAAGTTAATAAAATTAATATTTAATAAGACATCTACAATATTTGGAGAAAGTTGTCGAATCTTCTTTAAATTATATGCGTAGATGCCTATTTATAACTATTTTAAGATAAATTATATATACCTGAGTAGATATACCTGAGTGACCTACGAAAAATTGTAGCCCATCAAAAGGTATTTCGTGGAGAAGTGGGGAAGGGGCTAGGCGGGTCTGGGTCTTACTACATACATACCTACTATCAGGGCCGGATTTAAGGCAGGGCAACAGGGGCCATGGCCCCGGGCCTCCACAAAATAGGGGCCTCCACAGTTTGATTTTTTTTTATTAAAAAAAAGTATTGTTGGTCCAATACGCAAAATTTACCGTTTTGTATAAAAACGATTATCAGAAAGATCAATATAAGGAAATCTTCTATTAGCAAATACTCGAAAATTCAGAGCTACATTTCGAAATTACGTTGAGAATGTACTTACTTGGTGTTGATGGCGCCGAACTGCACTGGAGAATGCTCATTTTAGAAGATAAAATTATGAAAAAATAGACTTCGGACTACAATGACACAGAACCGCGAGTTCGGCGCCATCAACACCAAGTAAGTACATTCTCAACGTAATTTCGAAATGTAGCTCTGAATTTTCGAGTATTTGCTAATAGAAGATTTCCTTATATTGATCTTTCTGATAATCGTTTTTATACAAAACGGTAAATTTTGCGTATTGGACCAACAATACTTTTTTTTTATAAAAAAAAATCAAACTGTGGAGGCCCCTATTTTGTGGAGGCCCGGGGCCATGGCCCCAGTTGCCCTGCCTTAAATCCGGCCCTGATAGTAGGTATGTATGTAGTAAGACCCAGACCCGCCTAGCCCCTTCCCCACTTCTCCACGAAATACCTTTTGATGGGCTATAATTTTTCGTAGGTCACTCAGGTATATCTACTCAGGTATATATAATTTATCTTAAAATAGTTATAAATAGGCATCTACGCATATAATTTAAAGAAGATTCGACAACTTTCTCCAAATATTGTAGATGTCTTATTAAATATTAATTTTATTAACTTATTTGTTTGTTAATTATAGTAGTATATTTTTATTTGCAATTTTTTTGTTATCAATGTCACATGTAATCTAACGTTTTTCGAGTAATTAAAGTGTAAATTTTAATAAATAGCTCAAAATTATTTATAATAATTAAAAAAAAAATCGAATTCAAGTTTTTTTTTAATTTTTGCATTTTCTGAGAAGATTTACTGTAGTAACATATATTTTTTTTTTCACCGTCGGAAAGTAGAGATTTCAACGAATAGAAACCATACCAACTTTTTGAAAAAAGCGGATATTTTGACGGGTGAATTTTCGATTGAAAATTAGGGTGTTTTTTCGATATTAATTCAAAATAAGGTGAAAAAATAAATATTTTTAATCAAATAAATTACAGCGTATTTGGGACATAAAAAGGTAAGTTTTCACCAAATTTCGTTAGAAAAAAAAAACAATTGTAAAAGATAAAAATAAAAAACCAAAAAATTGGTTTTTTGAATTTTTCACATACATTTTGAGGTTATGTGAAAAAAGTGTAAATACAAAAGTTTTAGATCTTTTTATTACATACAACTTTGCCATTTGACTTTTTTCGATAGGACTTTTAGTTTTGCCGGAAATCGAGAAAAACCGTTTTTTACCCTTAAAAACTCACCCCCATCACCTTCCCGACCTCAGATCGCCCGTAAATTATTTTTCCTTTCATTTTTATAATATTCCCCTCCTTTTCTAATGGGTTTCATACTACTATGATTTTTTTTGGTTTTAAAAATTATCGACCCTGGTCTAATTGCCCACTTTCAGAATAAACGCTCTTAATGTATACCTACCTAATGTCTCTGAATAGTTTTATTGCCAGTAAGATTTGTATAAATATGCAGTGCTGTTAGCAAAATTTCCTCCAAGTTTAATCTAAAGCCACAGCAATAAAACAACAGAATGAGCTTGCGCTGTTTGAAATTCCTGCGGTCTGTGGTTATTATTTTTTTTTATTTTTTTTGCGCCGCATTTTTCATGAGCTCATCAACCAGAGCCATTACTAATGTAAATACTATGTCGTACACTGTTTTGATTGTAGTTTTTCATTAATTCAAAAAATCGTATGTGAGGTAATGAAGTACTTGAATACCCATAAAAATATTCAATTTTCCTAATTATTCTAAAGATAGCAGTAGTAAAAGCCTTAAATAAGGCCAGGTCTAGGTCAAGTTCAACAAACAATTAGCATTTTTACAAGCAGGTCAACATTAAATGAAGATGCGACATTTTCCTCAAGACTCGAAATAAAACGTACTTTTAGAACTCTCCATTTTGTTTAATAGTGAACGTCTTTTGTTTTCTTATGAGCAGTGAGCACTTATTACGGAAGGAAGACAATCTCATCTTGTATTGCGTGACTTTTTGTTGGTATTTATAACATAAGAATAGAACTTTTATTTCTGGTTACGTTTATTTCGAAATCTTTTTTTAAATTGTGTATTGTTGTATTCTGTATTTAAAGCATGTTTGTCAATTTATTGGCGTTATTTTGTTTATAATTGATGAGACAATTTATTATCAATTTCATTTATTTATGTATTGAAGCTTTACCAATTATCTGATTAATTAGCACAACAAATAGATAATTAAGAGGATATTGTAAAGTGATTAAGCATTTTTTTTTAATAAATAATAAAATAATTGTTGATTGCTACTACGGCTGAGTCAATTAGATAAGAATTGAGTACAACATAATTATTTAGTATTTCGGTAAATTCACTAATAAGCGTAAGAAATAGTACCTACCTAAGTAATAAATCATTGACTTCTTATCAAGAATTTGTTTCTATTTTTACTGCCATACAATTAAAATGACCCACCTTGCATCTATGCGATAATGACAGTCATCACAATACTAAATATACTTAATGTATGATTCCATGAAGAAATTTTTGTTGTATCTTTCGTCACATTCTGATAACAAACGGATTTTTGTTTAAAGAAATCCTGATAACATAATTTATTTAATATTTTCCTCTAAATCCTCAGACACCTAATTTTAAGACAGCTAATAAAATCTGTTGACACTTCCTGCGACCCAAGGGCTGGCTGTTACCCTGGCCAGAGGCTAAGCATAGCCATATAACCTGGCAATGCCACCAGCCTCTTGGGTACATTACCAGTAGACAGCAATGTGGATAAATTCTTCGACACAATATTTTAGTTTGCTTATAGTCTTAGTTTAGATATTATAATGTTATTTATTTTTATTTATTAGATATAAGTTGTTATTTATGTACTTACATTTTATTTTTATTCAAAAAAATCTATTGCCGCATTACTGTTTTTAAAATATTAAAGTGACACTTAATGGTGTCTGAAAATTGAGTCGGGTTTTAGAATCCAGTCTTTGTGGTACCTTAACTTCTTTGAACCAGATTACTTGCTTTAGTAATGCATTATTGGTATTGCTAGTATTATAGTAAATGGATTCAATAGACTGATGATAAGATTAGCCTCTTATCAATCATAAGGGTGATCTCAATCAAGTCTTTCTTATGGTGTCAGAGACCTTTTTCTTTCTACAGAAGTGGCAGACAATGACAGATTATATTTTGTATCACAAGTTTATCTTGTAGCTGATTTCTTTGGTAAATAATATCAAGGGTTTGTTGAGGGACTTTGGACAACCAAAGTATGTTTCGACACACTTCATATTGTGGTATTTACTGTGGCAAGTCGGATTTGTACAGACAATAAGTGCCTAGTACTAATACTTTTATCGTCTACTAGCTGCGCCCCGCGGTTTCACCCGCATAAATTTCGATCCCGTGGGATAAAAAGTATCTTATGTCCCAACCTAGGTCATGGTTTACCCATGTACCAAATTTCATCCAAATCCGTTCGGCCGCACTGTGGATCGGAAAAAGGCTCTCGAAGAAATAGGAGATTCAATTTTAAAGTGCTGTTTTTTGGCTTAAAATGGCTTCTAAAAAATATAGCTAATTTGCCTACCTGATTGTATCCTATGATATATTTATGTATAATATTAGCAATTAAGCTTCGTGCAGACCAGCGCGACGCGACGCCGCGACGCGACTCGAACAATACAATTTCTAAGAAAACTTGACGGTATAACAATAACCGGTGTCGCGTCGCGCGACAAGTCGCGCTGGTCTGCACAAAGCTTTAGAAGCCATCTGAATGATTCGAGTTGCTTGCTATGAAGCTTGTGACTTATCCAACATAAACATAAAACATAACATCACGCTTGTAATCCCCGAAGAGTTAGGCAGAGGTCGAGGTGTACCTATAGCACACCCACAGTAGACCAGTCATGTTAAAGCAAGCCTATTGCCATCAACCGGGCACAAATCCTGACTCTGGGTTGCTACTGAGAAGTTCCAGATGTAAAACATAATAACACTGCCCTACCTGTGAATCGAACCCGGGACCACATGCTCAGCAGTAGCGTAATACACCCACGAGGCAGACTTATCTAACAATCTATTAATAACAAACACACAACAGCCTCAAGTAGACTTAAGAGCCTGAAATGCTTTCTCCACTGAAGTCAGAGTATCCAAGATCAACCGCCTAAGAATAGACCTGTGGGAAGAATAGAATCCCACCACCACCTGACTTTGTTCAGCCCCAGGAGCACCTGCCTGGACAATTATTGACCCAATGGATATCCAGTGCTAATGCGGTGCTCCTGACCAAACCATGCCCCATATGTTGGCATCTCCAAAGTGTACAAACACCTGCACTACTGATGACCAAAAAACACCACTAATTGTCGTGGCTACATACTGAGACTCATTTAATAATTTACCATCTCAACTCGTAAAGAAGAAGAATTATTTATAATTGGGGTTGTTATAACTACTTGATGATGAAGTTTGAACTCCCTCAGCAGATTATGACCTAGACCTACTACTTAACCGACAAATCCATCCTTGGATTCAATACTTTATACAGAAATCATTGAAAATATTTTTTTTAAGACTACATAGACTAAAATAGCTGTTAGCCAATAACAAGTCAGGAAGGGATCCAAGGATTTCCTTTAACCAAAGCTTGTGCAACAGGATCTCCGTACAGGAGCGCTCAATTTGGTGCTAAATATAGAACCAGGGTCCCTTATCCAAACCAGTGGCCGTCAAGATTTGTCATTTCCTCACTCCAAGCAATCATTTACTGACCTTGATGATTGTGACATCTGTCAGTCATTTGTAAATTTTTCAATAATGTTATGTTGAACAAATAGTGGAATTTTATTTGTCAATAATTGACAAATAAAATTCCACTATTTGAATTATACAGAACATTATCATTGCAATCTGATAACAATTATTGTTATCAGATTGCAATGATAATGTTCTAATTCGATTAATGTTTTGTTTGAAGATTATTAGGAAGAATTGAGAAGTAGGTATTTGTTAAGAGAGAGTGTAAAGTGTTTTAACATACAACCTGAAACTGACCTGCAAAATGGAATATAGGTACTCAAGAAAATTTGAATCTCGCGGGCTACCTTAGCGCATCCCTCTTAAAGTGAGTACTTACTAAACATAACAATAAAATTGATCATTTTAAAATCAAGAGTATCAAACTTATTGTAAAAAAATACAGGTAGATATAGGTATTGCTGAGACTGAATGCATTATGGTGATGAATGGCATGTTATTGCTTAGTTGTAGTAGTCATGAATAATTCATTGACATCTCATTACTTACATCACTTTGATATTAATAAACTTAACTCAAGATTATTACTGTTACTTACCTACATGGATAATAGGGTCGGTGGGTCGTCTAATGGGTAGTTTATAGTTACTTATAATATAACCATGTAGGATGTATGTCGGTAATAATAATAATCTTGGGTAAACTGTAAATTTTGGTCAAATAAAGTGAAACCTACTGAAGAATTACCATGAAAACATCCCTTCAAGGTAATTTTTACGACCGCGCATTCCAAACACGTACCAGGTACTTACGATACAATTATTGGTAGAATAACAAACAAACAACTCGTAAGGAATGAGTAATCACAACATACAAATGAATGAAACTCAATAAAAATTCTCGACTTAACTACTTAACCGAAAGGGAAAGATTTCGCAACATGATAACGTCGTTGAATTCTGAGTGTCGCCAATATCCTAATAATAAAACAAAACGAATGAAGATAACACGGCAAAACAAAACCGTTGAATAACGGAGGAAAACATTAGAGAAAAACACAAAACTTCACTGGAAAAAATCAATCACACAAACAACATGAGCTATGTATACTTCTAGAAGAGTGTTTTTAATTGTTTTTATATAAAACAATAGAAATAATTAAACCGTTACCTTTTAAAACAATCACAGTGCGGACACAGGTCAACAGGAACAAAGTAGGTTGCCATCCAGCGTACGTATGAATTTACACGTGCAACTGCACTATATAACAAGAGTAAAACACTAAAGACTAAAACTTCGCAATAGCTTAATTCCACAAACTAGTTATAATAATTTCAATCAAAAATAATATAAGGCTTTTTTGCAAAATAATAATCACAACACGCACGTACGATACACTCTTGCGAAAAATCTGACATTAGTGACAGTTGGGATTTTTTTTGGTTCCACATTATTTCAGGAACCGGTTACGCACAGGCAGTGACTCATTAAAATCAAAATGTTAAAAATGATTTATTATTTCTGTATAATTAATTTAAACTCAAAATATAATTTGAATGACTGAATACACTTAATAATTTAGTTTGTGAAATGATTACAAACAAAAATAATTTACTTTATTTTTAGTACCGAGCCCACAGTACCATCTATGGTCAATCATTGACAATCAGTAATTTTATACAGCGCCATCTCTTACAATTTACTAAGTTATCATTGTTCACAGTTTGCTCAGTAGGTTCAATTTAATCAAATAGATGGCGCTCGTAGTTAGAATTTTTGCAGGTCGTTATTTATTTTTGAAAATAGATGGCGCTCGTATTTAGAATTTTTGCAGGTTGTTATTTTGTTTTTGAAAATAGATGGCGCTGCCCATGTTTGTTTGTTGTGTTAGTTTTTTACTAAAACTAATATTGAACTTTCAATATTAGTTCACCAGTCTTCGGGGGGTATTACACTATCATATCTATGATCAAAGATATAATGAAATTGTAAAATAGACATATTATGGGTAAATATATCTTACACTATCATATTATATATCTATTATACAACTTCATTATATCTTTGGTCATAGATATGATAGTGTAATATCCCTAATGTAAGTGGCTGGCTACATACTAAAGTAGGTAACCCATACAAAGAAATGACTAGAACCACTAGTCTAGAAATCTACAAAAGTTAGATGATGGTATTTTCTAAAGTTTAATTTATATGGTAAGTACTTACTTAAAATTCTTTGTAAAATAATTGGATCTTATAGATCGATCATCATACGTACCTACCTACGTACGTAGCGCAAGATTTGGGCTTTATATATAAGTGATCCGTGGACAGATGTCCTATCGACACCCATTGCGACCACCAATCAGTATATTATGCTTGGTTATTATGACCGTCTGAGAGCCAATTTGATGATTATAGGTTACTTATGTAATAAAAACACCAAATAAAACTGAAACATTTTATTTTTAAATTATAACTCTTCTCTTCATATAAATAACGCTCTCTTTAAATGTATCTGGAAGCCTCTACATACACATAGTAAAGTTTTAAATGTCATACAACTAGGTACAGGATAAAATACAGAAGGTAGCTTAGACAAAAATTAAAAATAGCTTAAAAATATCGTCGAAATACGCAGGATAAATTGAACGAAGTCACCCAGTAGATCACTGCAGGCAATCAATGTTCACCTAGAAAACAAATGGTTGGTTACTGCACTGACCATAGACGAGATGGAGCTTGCATTCTCGTGCTATTTTTCATTACAATATTTACATACTTAACTCTTATATTTTTCTGATTATTATTCATCAATAGGCAGTTATGCATATATTGCGAATATTGGCAATGCTAATCTATCAGTACCTACTTATGGTTTTTAACTTTTTTTTTTTGTTTTTTTTTGTCATAGTATCACTGGATATGATGACGACATCAATAACAAAACGAGCTGTGTCGGAGGAAGAATATCATGTTCCTCATGTCACTGTGTGTGGTGCAAGCACCACATCTCTATTTAAATTTCGAACCGACCATACTATTATTGGGTTTAGGTAGCTACAGTAAAAAAATCAGTCTGTTTAGTTATTTGATGTCGCTGATTAGATTTTTTATTTAGAGATAAGGTAAGCACATGAAATAACCCAACATACTAAACTTAGCCATCTCATTCATTTATTAGAATAATTAATTAGTCTCTTGTGACAACACTAATTTTATACTTGTTTACCGTCGTCTAGAAACGATACAACAGCACACTAAATAAAATACACAATAATCATGCAAATTCATAAAAATACAATTGAAAATCATGCGATTTAAAACAATCAAAGCAATAATTATTTTCAAAATATTAAAAACAAATTGATCGTGGGTTTTGGCACAAAAAATTAATAAATTGAATGTAAGATTTAGGTACATATAAAATATTACTAACATTATGTAAAAGGTAAAATGAACATCACAGCTAAAATTTCTAAAAATAATAATGGTTTAAAAAATAAGATAATACAACTTAATTTTAATTTCAATGAAGTAAACCAAATTAAAAAAATAAATGATACGTGTATTTTTAAGAGGCCGTTAAATGCATTTTGCAGAGAGATGCACCAAATACATACAGACCAATTTATAATATCGATAGAATTACTATAATTAAGTAATATATTAATTAAGTAGTAATTAATTATTTTCGTAGGATAAGACCTCGGACTAATATTTAATTAAATAGAAGAGCACAAAGAAATAACTTTCTATGCGTATGGTAACATTCTATGCAAAACTCCGAAGGCCATCTTACGCAAAAACAGGCCTTAATGACTTCTCAATCATAGGTCTGCAAATCGGCACATCTCTACTTAGGAATTTTGTGGTTACATTGTTACTTCTATGTTAAATTATTAGCATAGCGATAATTGTGATCATTGCCAGCAGCAAACCGAGCAGCGTCAGCCAGTCCAAATCTGCCAGGTGTTGGGAGAACATCATAGTGTAGGTACAAGCTAACATCAACGTGCCAGAGTCGTGCCAATCGCGCTTCGACTGCGTGTTATCGCCTGTCGAAACAACAAAAACAACGCATACAATAAAAAATCTAGTTAGTACAGGCAACTAAAACAACGGGGTTGTGAACACAAAATGAACAACAAAAAGCCGGATGCAAAATGGTTACAGTGAAAACAGTACACCGTGCATGAGAATAGACCACGTACCTCTATTTTCTTTTTGTGAATTGAGTGTTTGCCTTTTAGTTCTCCACGGAACTACGTTCGTTGGCAGTGAGTTGCTTTGACTAGGAGTATAATCATCTGTCTGGTCTACAGACAATCTTCTCAGGTGCTGATTCATATTTTGGACCAATTTAGGCGAACTTAAATCATCGCGAATTTTATTTTCGGAGCCATTCTGACGTTCGTTGACAGTCCGCGACTGTTGTTTGACGTTGTCTAATTTAAATATCGTGGCCAATTCTTCAGAGGAATTATATTCTGTTGAATCAGCGGCATCCTTCTTTGTTTCTAATTCGTCTTCGTATATAGACAGATTAGCTGAAGCCCTATTAGGAACTTCTTGATTACGGATAGTTTGTGAAACTTGGTTCAGCTTTTCAGTGGCTTCAGTAATTCCAGTAATTTTTTCTGTATTAGTATTATTACAATTTTCCAATTTTGGTCCTTTATTCTGTGTAAATAATTTTTCATTTACTTGGCAAATACCAGCAATTAAATCAGATATTCCGTCTTTTAACTCTTTAAAGGCGTTAATTTCATTAATTTCTTTAATTTTATCGTCAGTATTCAAGAAAGGGTTCATCGAATTCATAACTGGTGGTTTCAGTTCCATATTATTTATATTATTTTCTTTTTCATTTACTGTCTCTATTTTCACCGCATCTTCTTTTATCGTCAATGGTACAACATCAGGTATCAACTTACTCTCTGGTATCACAACCGTGGTTTCTTGAGCCTTCAATTGTTCTTCAGCTTTCGCTATATAATTCGAAAGTTTTAAACTTTCATCTTCAAAGTTAAGTTCTTTTTCGAAACTATGCTTGAGCTGGTCTTCGACTTTGTGTAACTGATCTGATATGGCTAAAAGACTATCTTCAGTCTTCTTTCCTTTAGAATCATCATTGACTCCATTAACGTTTGTCACTGGTCTGTCTTCTTTCTGTTCACTTATCACCTCAGAACGAACATTGACATGCTTCACTTCAGGTGCAATATTTTCCGAAGATTTGCATGTCAAACCGTTCAAAAAGGTTTGCCGACTATCAGAAATTCGGCTCTGGACGTCCGATTTCTTCTCATTATTGTTTCTATTTTTATCCAATTCTGCTAACGCTACTCCTAACTTGTTGCTTGTGTCCATTGCTTCCTGCGCCAGCATGCTAAGAACCTGTTGAAACTCATCCTTAGATGAACGTTTCGATGCTTGGGGAGATCTGTTTGATGGTGATGAGCTTTTGGACTTATCACAAGATGGTGGCTTAGCAAGGTGCTTATCATCACTATGAATGAATGAATCGTCTTTTGCGAAATGATGGGTGGGTGCATGGGTGTTATTGACAAATAGACTGACAGTGTTGTGTCTTTGCTTTACCTTGTTGCGAGGGTAGTGCTCCTGCTCGTTGTCGTTATTTTCGAATGTATTACGCAGCCTTTTCATGACGTCACTGTTACTATGTGTTTTTTGTAACGTAGCCATTTTACTCATGTTCAACGCATCATCAATTTCTTTTTGTATCATGGTGAATATGTTAGCAGACAGAGATCTGACAGCTCTTTTCTTCTTAAGATTAGCGGCAGAGTCTTTAGTGTAAGGATACTCATTGTAAGAATGATTGTTATTGATTAGACCAGTATAATCTTCACCATTAAAATGTGAGGAATGCCTATTGTCCTTCCTCAAACTTCTATACGCTAAATCATCAGAGACAAGGTCCGGTGATCTTCTTGGAATAAATCGTGACCGGCCTTTATTTTCTGGTGTTGCATGAAGATAATCACTCTGAGGCGCTGGTGATACTGGCCCTATTGGTATGCCAAATGGTGGTTGAGGGTCCATTGTTTTTAACCGACTGTTAGTCTGTTTTATATTTCTGTAAACAACGTCGTCATAAACTATATCTGGCTCGTTTCGTTCGGACTGCCTGTCATCGTCAGACGCATAGGGCACATAAACAGGTGAAGTTAACATATAACTTATTTGCGATTGTGCATCTTTATAATTAGGTTTTTCCTTTGTTATGGAATTCATCCGTCTAAATGCCATATCATCTTGCAGTCTGTCAGGTAATGTCGACCTTCTTTGCGCACGTCTCAAAGGTGTCGTTGGCTGACTTCGCAGTTGGATCTCGTCATCGTTTCCATTCCAATCATTAAATTGGTCGTTGAACTTCGGCGTCATTAACTCACGACGTTCAGCTCTATCTAATAAATCTTCGTCGCCTAAACCTAAGCTATTGTAGATGGCTTCTAATTCATTGAGAGCATCGTCAAGGTTAGTAGATTTTCGTCTCTCTGAACTCTTTTCATCGTCAGATGGCATTTGATAAATACTGGGAACATACGTGTCAGATTTATGTCTAACGTGTGTTTTTGAAGTCGGCGATGTAACAGTTTTTGGTGGGTCAACTGTAACAGATCGTTTGTACTCTGTCGTCGCCTTCCAAACTTTAGCACCGTCAGTTGTATCAATAGAAGAACTTTTATAAGGAGTTTTGTTTTTATTTTGAATGTCTATGTTATCTTGGCCCAGTTTATTTTGTTCTAAATACGGACCAACTCTATTCACTTGCGCACTGTTTGAAAAGTCACTGCTGCTTCTTGAATTTGCGTATATATTTTGCTGCCTTCTTTGTCTTTCGACATCGTCAATTTTTTTCCAAAACTCAGATGCGTTGCGAGGTCGACGATACACACTCTCAGCGACGTTTTGGGAAGCTTGAGAGTCACTTAAATATTGATTTTCATAACCATTTTGACTAGTTTTAACGCTAATAGGTCTCCGAGATCTGGGGCTTTGATCCGCATAATAGAGATAATCGTGTTTTAATTGAACTGGTTCTGGTTTAACAATATTTGTGGGACCTATAGACTTTCTCCAAGGCGGTGAATTAGCGTAGAGCCCATAATGATTTGGTTCTGCTGATACTGAAGCTGGCCTTCGAGGTTGTTCGTTCCTTATCTGAAAGTTCTGTATGTATTCATTATTTTGCATAGCAATGTGGTCCTCAGAGTTCGATATAGGTCGTCGCAATCCATTGAAGCTGTGGCTTAGTGACCTTTCCTGACTTCTTCTCATAACTCTCTCGAAGTCGTTATTAGGGACGCCATGCATAGTATTTTGCTGTGTATTTACTATCCTATCTGCAATCATGGGGTTATTTTCATAGTACATTGATATAGGAGTTGCGACTTTTCGATGCATGTCACGAGGGGGTGGCACAGGAGGCGCTTTCTCCTCTCTCTTAACATTTGTTACATTGCCCAAAGGAAACTTGACACACATGACGTTCTCCGGGTTTTCATACTGGTTACTCACATTCCTTTCTCGGTTATTATTAGCATAAAGCATTTCTCTATTAATGTTACTAGTAGGTATGGAATAGTTAATATGTTCATTGTTAACTTTTGCGTTAAAGTTGATAGATGATGGGTAACTTTGTGTCGAAGGGAATGATGATATTGATTCGGATTTCATAGGACGGCGGTTAACATCATTAGCGTATAACTGTTCCGTTTTGACATTTTGTGTTTGGTCTCGTTTACAGGTCCCGTAACCGCTACTTTGACTCGTCGGCGTTCTTGTCAACATTTCAACTTCAGCTTTTGTGTAACCTTGCTGTAGTAACTCAGCTTCTTTATTCAGTTGATTTTCTTCATCGCGAGATAACCTTTTGATATATCTCTCATTTCTTGCACTTCTCGACCTTTTGTTTAATGAGCTATCACGTGAACGCATTAAGGAATCTTCACTTCTAAATCGAATCATCAATGATGAATTTGATGACTTGAGTGATTCTTCTTCACTGCTCGACTCTCCCTTCATACTATTTCTTAGTGCTTCGACTCTGGCTTTCAATCTGCCTTTTCTTGTTTTTCTAGAGGGTGTCTCAAAAGATGGTCCTAAGGATCTATTCGAATTGTCTTCTCTTAAGCTGAGGGATTCTTTGGAAGCTCCGTACAATTCTTGAGTTTTTGCACGATAGTTGATGAAGCCGGCTGAAGGATCAGACAGCACACCGTCATCGGTAGCATCTCGAAGGTTTGGTTTCGCTAAACTCTGTGCTCTTCTTGAATCCCTTATTACTATGTGATCAAAATTATTAATTGCTGGAGTCTTCTTTTTCTTCTTAGACTTTCGTTTCGATGGGGAGCGTGTGCTGACTCCTTCATCGCTTTCCGAGGACTCTTCACTTTCTTCTTCTTTCTTCTTTCGTCTAAATAGTTTTCCAATGGACCATTTCTTGTCTTTCTTTCGTTCAGTTTCTTCTGGTTGTGCGGGCCGCTCCACGCGGCGCTGGACGGTGGCATATTCTTCTGTGTAGGGACGGTACGTCGCCGCTGGTGCCGATATGTCTCGGTGAGGGACCGGTGGGGAGTTGACAGCCTGAAATGAGAGAAAAACTCAATTACTTTTATGTCACGGGTGAAGTGGACACAAGAGCACACTGTAATTTAAAACTTAATTCAAATGTCTCTTTGTCCTCGTGTTACAGAATTTATAAAAACTCGCATTTACAACCTAGAGAGTAATTGTGAGGCCGGTAAAAAAAAATACGCGTATGCTGTAAGTAGTCACGAGTCACGACAGTTCACGAGAAAATAGGTACCTCGCCCTGCTGTCTAGTCTACAAGTATAATTTGCGAAGGTCGTCAGTTTGGCTTGGTGTCAAATGTTATGAATTTGTATTGTTTATAGACTCGCAAACGGAAACGTTTTAATTGTTTTTATTATTTTATCTTGGGTTAAAGATCAGCAGTAATTTCGACCAAGGAGAACGATAAATCTGCAGTGGTAAACAATGAGTCTCTTTTATTCAAAAATCTTCCGCGGAAGTCCAATTCTGCGAAGTTATTTAAACAAAATATGAAATAATAACAAAATACATGGAAGTCATAAATATTTTAACACAATTTCATTGTACCTACAATAATATGTAGCTAGCGATCGACAATTTAAAGTATTTGAACTGCCTAAATTAGGAATGCGTAGGACTGTGATTGGGTCTCAATGACCTAATAAACAGCAGATGAAATCAATCATGAAAATTATAATTGATTCGACATTTTGCTTGCCAAAACCCAATGTTTTAATCTGTTCTTTTTGCATCAAAGCTCATTAATTAGCAATGGGTAATAACAGAGTGTATCAGCTGGTTATCTTTAGCGTAAATTATATCACATTTATAAGTATGATTTTATTTTTTAAATGTGTTATGGCAACACAGTATCGTGGATTTCAACGCCATCTGCGTGATGTCAAGGTTATTGTGGACCCAGGTAACAATGGCGTCTTAGGCCCGTATTCTTGGAAGATGATGGATCATGAATCTTGACTTAAAAGTAGTATTGAGTGCAGATTTGAATGAGATTGATGCACAGTATCGTTCTAGAGTACAAGTCTATTATCTTCTGTCTTCTGGTGAACTGTGTCTTCCCCTCCGGTTACTGAAACAGGACCTTAGTCGAATGACCATTCTACGTGACTAAAGTATAGACTTATATTACTGAAAGGTCGGCCACTTGATTCCTATTCGACACTCAACAAAAGCACAACTGAAACCAGGTTTATATACACCTAATCACTTTCAAATACTGGCCGTGGCTTCGGAATTTTAAGGCCAGCGTTTGAAAAAAGAATAGGTTCAATTTCAAACGAGGATTGTTCTACTCGAATTTGAAAAACAGTTTGTAGATCGTCGGTAGGCGTCGTTGTTTTATGCCAATGTTTTATATGGATTATAAAAATTAAACTTACAGGTAAGAACGATCTAAAATATTCATTGTTTCTCCTCTCGGCGACTTCGAGCATGGCGACCATATTATATTATAAAATAAACACTTATTTAAAGAACATTTACAAATATTCACACCCACTTGCGTACTTTTGGCACGATAGTCCTACCGTATGTTTTAACACAATATTACACACTAGCAACCACATAATATACATAATATCATAGGTACTATTATTAATTTATTGCACTGAAAACTTCCACCGTGTTCCACTATTTCAGTCTTTGAGCATCGTCATTAGTTCATTAGTCTCTTAATTAGAACTAAAATATTGCTTAAAACTAACACTCCGACCACACGTAATATTGTATTTTCGTCCCGTCTATTTTGCAAATCTTTCGTATTTGGTACACTGTGTTGTGTAATTAATTATTAATGTAACACTATTATGGCACACACGATTTGTATATGTTATATTACAACGAAAAACACAAACAAATATTTATTTGGAAGTTTTGAGTGCGCGGGCGCACCGCGGACGCTGCGCGTGCGACTCGCAAACGATGCGCGCGCGTCGCCTCGCGATAATTTCGGCCAACTACAGATAGATCCGCGTCTTATCCTATATTTCTTCGCTATAATAACACAGGCGCCCGATGCTCCACAAATCTAGCTATTTATACACTCACAACATTTTTTTATTCAGATGCAATTCTCGTTTTGAAAGGAATCTTCAGATGTTTTTTTTTAAACTAATGTTATGAAAATAGACGTGTGTATAGGAAGTGCCGTTAGCGCTGAATGACTCGCATTATATTAATTTTATTTAAATGTTATTGATAACGAGCTCAGATGTCGACAGGCGTTCATTAGGTTTCAAAGATAACACGAAGTGAGGAAAATGATAATGGTTTGAACGTTAACGGACTTTTCTTTGTATTTTGGTCAAAGATCAGAGACCTTAGGCTAAAAAAAATCGTGCGACATTTTAACGTATCAATAAAAATATTTGGAACGCAATAAAGATATAAATATCTTGTACCTGGAGGAACTAGAAGCGGACACGTAATTTCTTAATCAAGCGACATTTGAATTTGAAAACATAGCAGTCTGGCAAAATGTTTAAAGCGAACGCTCCTAAATAGGTGAAGAGTAATGCAAAACAAGTTCAGTTAGTGCAAAAGGTGGGAGCAAATGAAGTGAAGAAAGCATCGAAGGGAGATCTAAATATAACTCGGCTGAGTCAAGTGCACGATGTTGATTTTGAAACACTATTCAGTATAGAGTTGCTCTAACTACGTTTGAGAGACGAGGTCACTGCTGGCAGACAACTATGTATTTGAGAACAGCGGATATCATGAAAACAGACTAACGATAATTTGTTTACGTGTCGAACCATTGATGTTTCTGCAGCAACGTTTATAATTTGACCGTTAGGCAAAGCGCAATAGGTTGTGAAATCAAAACTGAATAGCAGGTTATCTTAATTTAGATTGAGCCAGCATATTTCGTTGAGTGTTAGTTATGCATGTTATGATTTATATTTACGAACTGAATGAATGGACTAACGATGTTTCTAAAAAATGTGTTACGAATCGAGCATTCAGAAATGATAAATTCAATATTGACACAGTTCTAGAGTACATCTGCAAAACACATGTTTTTATGTACGCTGATAAAAAAGACATTGAAAAGTAAATGCAAAACGTATGTTTAGTTGGAATTGTTTCTACAAGTATCAATCTTGGGATCGTAAAGACTTCGAGGAGATATATAGGACAGACTGCAAATATACGACTGCGAACATCCGACCAAAATAGTTCTGAACGATTCAAGAAGTTTAAATGATGGATATTCCAATGAATAGACTTATATCTGATTTCTGGAAGCCTGGTAGTCTTTGATCAGTAAATCAACTGCCAAAACAATAACTGTACGTATCCTATAACATGATTGTGAACGAAATACCAACATTCAATAAAATCTATTGATTAGATATAATAGACTACTATGAATACACTTTTAGAAAATCGGGGCTAAAGACAAAATTGCCTTTTCAGTTTTAGTTCCACATATTCTCCTTCAGAAGAAAGCAAATTTTAAGAAACATTTCGAATTACGTACAACGTTTGGAATCCATTTAGTATCACAAATGTTTTGTTGCCCACACTTACTTTGAATGTATATGACCAAAACGCGCAAACGATGCAGCTTTTTGTTACCCTGGCGTATTGCTAAACGATCCCCCAAACCCGCAGTCGTCCAATACATATGAATGTGAATGCGATTCTTGTGCCAAAAATACGCCGCGTCGAAGCATCGGTTGCGTTCTTTTTATTAGCAATAAAATGCATCACGAACAACACAATATCGTCTGGAATGCCTTCAATGCTGGCGAAGTTAGCTGCAAATGACTCTGTCTAAGTGGTTGTCTCAAATATACAGAATTCCATTTCCCCTTCTCTAACAGGAATTTAAAACCCTTTTTAATTTTGTAATAGATGGCAATCTCAAATAAATTCAGTCCAACAATGATTGGTTATTTTTAGAATCTCATTCCGTATCCGTCACGTTGGGCTGACGTCTAAACAAATTAACCCAACATCTCCATTCGAATAGACACTATTTAATTAAGCCTGAAAAATGGCGGGGCTCTACGGGAGAACCGCATCAGATACACTCCATTAAAAATAGGACAGAGTTGGAGACCGATTTATACCTTGTCGGGATAATTAAGGAGCCGCAGAACGCAATCAAATCGAAGTAAGGGCCAAGGCACGGTGCGTAAAACTTGTAGGTACATGTTATTACAGCAGAACATATATTAATAAGCTTTGTGACCAATGAATCTGGCGTGTGTTTTGACTACGTAGAAATGCAATTGAATTTTATGGTTCCTAATCAACGAGTAAAATTCAACATCTTTTTGGCAATGAACATAATATCGAAAATAACAGTAAAGAACAAATTGATGTTGCAGAAAATTGGGAACCGATTCCATCTACTGAAGGTGCCCAATTTCGTAACAATTTTATTGAGGAAGTAAAAAGAAATGCCCGTTATACTTAAGAAGAGAGTAAATGAGTTGTCGTCACATTATGTAGGCAAGCTCAGGTGATAGCAGCTGAGGCCGCGATCAAAAATAGACGAGCTGTTCTGTAGTGATGTAACGTTTTGTTTGATCGTCGTTGATCTAGTATTCGAGAAGTAGATGTATGAACACAGATTGCTTGACACTTGTTTCATTAGTGTAAAGAGGGCAGTGGTCCAATTAAAACAATGTATCGTCCATCCAACTCTGGATGTTTGTTTACGGTTAAGACTTTGATTCGCTCTACTTATTCAAAGTAGAATGTGATATGGTATTGAAAGTTTCGAAATAAATAACTTTGGTGTGGTCAATCGTAGTTACGATGTATATACCTACTATGTCTGAGATCTCTTTCATTTCCCAAAGGCAAGCGTTTTCAGTTTTTCATTTAATCCACTTATTAAATCGTTTAACAAATTACCTGTCATCGTTTCATACTCAGCTACCTATCTTGAACTACGTATGTATATCTTTTGAATATATTATTATCACTATATCTCATTTGTCCTCATACACCTATTTTACACCTCGATCATTAATCTAGTCTTGCGTGTATATAATTCGATCAAATCCAAATAATATTTCCATCGAGCCGTAAGAACATCACCATGTGAACGTTCACCAATTCATCTTGAAGACGGATCTGTCTTCCCTAACTGATGTCCCCGGGACATGGACACGACCGGCCAGTGACAAATGTCACGCAACCATGCATTTCCGCTACAGAATCACTTTTATTTATTGCTTTTTTTCATTTTTCCGACGGCAATACCGATCATGGTTTGAGGAAGACTCTTATTTGAAACTTTTTTCTTTATTTTAATATACGTGAGTGCTGAATCTCGTATAGTAGTTAAGCAACAGGCAACAATCCGGATTCCTTTCGTGATGTTACGAAATTACATGCTTCCATAAAGTTAAGTGTATTGGACTGAACTGACATTTGTTCACAAGTTTATTGTGTTATTTTTACAATAAATTCTGAAATGGTAGTTTCATAAGTTTGGATTAAGACTCGATGTGGTTTATGGATCACTTTCTCTCAATCCAACTTTGAACAATAGGTTTCATTGTACTGTTTTCTCGGTCAGAACTTTGATAGCCAAAGTAAAGACTGACTTTCTGAAGCGAATCAGAAGTTTAGAACTTTTTGTGAATAAGAACCTGAAGGTGATATGACTAAAAGACTTTCTTTAGGAGCCATTGAGAAAAAGGATAATAGCGATTAGATAAGAAAAACGATAAAAATAATTTTACTTTCAGTTACAACTGGGCCGTATCTGGATCAAGTTGGCGAACAAGTGAAAGTTAATCTTTTGTTAGCGCTTATCATTCGCGTCTCGATCTTAACGTTGCTGTTAAATATAGCCCCCGGTGGTCTTATCGCTGGTGTTTGCTCGTTATCACTTCCCATGACTTTTGTTTTCTACGGTTTAGTACTTTAAAATAATGGACGGACGAGTTACGGAACATTGTGATCTCGCAATGTTCCGTAACTCGTCGAATTGGCTCATTTGAGCCAATGTTCTCAGTGAGTGTTGTGGATTTCAGAATTTAAATAGATAACTTATTTGTAGGAGTTTTTTAATCTGAATGCTCTCTATTGGGAAGTTGGGGAAACTTAACAAAATAAATGATTTAAAATTGAAAAGCGTACAATTGTAATAATATATGAAGGAAATGTATAGAGTGCCGCTAGCGGCACTTTATCCCTATCCTATAAAGTGCCGCTATAACTAAACTCAATAATCAAACAAAATAACAAGTGACAGTGACAATGACAATGCAATCCTTACGGCACTTTAGCCGGGCCGAGGCAGCGCCACTATTATGCCGCTAGTGGCACTTTATCCGATAGGAACAGAGTGCCACTGGCGGCACTCTATACATTGCCATACATGAATAACAGCAGAACAATATTGTAACAAAAACCACGAGACTTTCAAAGACACTTTGAAAACATAAAACCGTAAGGATTTTCCTGAAATCCATTTATCAAGTCGGCTTAATCATGTTTTGGCTACAGTGTCAGATCGTTAAAAAACACCAAAAAGACATATTCAACGAATTGAGATATATTAACAGCTTTATTTATTTTGAAACTCCAGTAGCAAACTGGGCCTCTTTGTCACAAATTCTTAATAATCCTTCTGTAGACAGAGAAAGATTTCGAAGAAAAACAAAGAAGAAACAAAGAAGTGTCACTTTTGAAAGACTGCTAATTCTTTGAAGTCTTTGAGAATAAACATCAAAGTTGGGAAAATTTAATTTCAGTTGATGGGACCAGATGAGCGTGAACACAGTCGCTGAAATGACGCTGCATTCAATTCTTACGTTCTGTTTATAAACGCAAAGTTGACGCGAAGCTACTCGGACCGCTTGTAAAATTTGTCAAACTTAGGTAAACGAATCGCCGAAATTACGTTGCATTACGAGTATGTGTAATTTTATTGAGCCGTAATACGTAATTTATATCTCTGAAAATAAGTCGACGAAATTACGTAGATATGACCAAATCGAATACTGATTGCTGTGTAATTTCAGTGACTAATTTTTCGTGACGCACATTACGCCGGATCAGTCTCATCTCTTGCCCTGTTCTCGTCCATATATCTTAATTAGGAGTCATATGTCTGCACGTGCATCGCGAAGGACGTGGGTTCATTCTCTGACGTTACAGGAAGCGGTGCAGTTTCCCATGCAGTGTTAGAATGTATTTAAGTTTCAGATTTATTTATAGAACTTGTTCATGGGAAGAATGTAGTGATTGTGACGTATGGATGTGGAAATTAATATTGTAAACATGTTGTATGACATTGTGGTCTTGTTGTTTTTAGCTTGAGAGATGTAAAGAATATTAAGGAAAATAAGAGTTTTGAAAAGAGTTGGGAGAAAGGAAAAGGTACACAGTAAAACTATTTTCTTAATGTCGCTCGGCAAACTTCGTGTTTCGCCAGTCGTCGGATTTCTATCAGCTGCCCTTTGTACTTGCTTGACGGCTAAGCGGGCGCAGCGGTAGTAGTCAATACGTACAAGCACCCAGTGCAAAGGGCAACTGATAGAAATCCGACGACGGACGAAACGCGAAGTTTGCCGAGCGACATTAAGAAAATAGTTGTAATGTACGTGAATGAGCAAACTGTCGTGAGAAAAGTTTTGAGTATATATGTGGCTATAAAAGTAGGGGACACCAAAGAAACGGTGGATGGACTGTGTGGAAGATGATATGGCTAAAAATGGGGTGACTACTGAGTTGACGACTAATGGAGAAGTATTGAAGAAGACATGTTGCGCTGACCCTAAATAAATAGGGATAATGACAAGAGAACTATGAATTACGTATGGAATTGTTTTATTGAAGGTTTTGTTATTGTTTTGATGTCACGTGCCATTTGGTTTCGTCATTAATACCAGCAGTGCGATTCTGTAACCATCTCACCGTGAAAACCTAGGGGAAGTGAGCGTGGAGTGAGCTGTCAGTGTCACCCCACCCGATACTAGGGATGACCAAGCATTACATTTACAATCATAATCGAGATTTTAATAAAAATTTTATGCTAATTCTATTGATCAATTTATATTAAGTATTCTAAAGCTAGTATTTAAGTGTCTAAACATTACTATATTAGTTACGACATTTTCATTTCAACCTGTAAATCAATTTTTTGAGGAGCTCGTGGCTATGTAGTAACAGCCACACGGGTCGATCCATCAGGTTAAGCTTGTGGATGGGTGACCATCTATACATACCGAGACTCCTCCGTGCCTCGGCAAGAATTTGGAGCCGTTTGTCCCAGCTGTGATTCGTGGATCTTTGACAGTCGTTACGGGTCGTCAGAAGCCCGAAAGTCTGACATCTAGTCTTACCAAGGGGTATCGTATTACCCAGTTACTGGGTTGTGGAGGTTAGATAGGCAGTCGCTCCATGTAAAATACTGGTATTCAGCTGCATCCGGTTAGACTGGAAGCCGACCCCACTATAGTTGGGAAAAGGCTAGGCAGATATAGGTACCGTAAATATTTTTTTCAAGAAAACCTACCTTTATTATTTCAATAGTTACATTCTCGTAATAATTAATAATCTTGCTAGACAGTGGTGGGCGCTATTTGCCCATCGTCCTTAGTCACAGTTCCTGACTCACAATGTATGCCACCCACAAAACTTACAAGCTGATCTATTTACAGACGAGACTTGGCTAGAATTGAAATGTTTCTTAATTAAATATAATTGCACGTCCCTACACCTGCCGGTCGATTCTGTAAAAATATCAACGTGAAAACTTGGGTGAAGTGAGCTTAAAGTGAGCTGTCATTTCACCTGCCGCTCGATTCTGTAAAAATATCAACGTGAAAGTGAGCGTGAAGTGAGCTGTCACTGTCACAAATCGACCGGCAGGATGCTAGGGATTAGCACTATTGACAGCTCACTTCACGCTCACTTCACCTAAGTTTCACGGTGATATTTTTACAGAATCGACCGGCTGATGTTAGGGATTCACACTATTGACAGCTCACTTCACCTAACTTTTCACGGTGAGATTTTTACAGAATAGCACTACTGGAGTCTAGGGACTAGAATAACATTCTACACAAAATAATCATCGCACAATATGACAATTTGTGTTTTCTTTATAACTCTTAGGTACACGAATCATATGATAATAACTCACGAAGTAAGAATAACCCATGTCAAGGTAAAAATAGAAACCAGTCAGTAGGTGCACTACACCAATGAAATAACGCCACTCGTGGTAACTTAATGATTATGTATAGAAAATTGCACTTGTGGCGGCATCTACATCGCCACATGTGAACTACGCATCAAAGACCTTATATCACACAAAAATCCTGACGTCACACAAATCCTGCATTGCGCAAGCAAAGATTACCGCGCGATCAACATACATATAACTTTCCGATATCAGTCGTCGGGCAGTTGCCCGCCAGACACGACACCTGTCTGGTCGGAGGAACCTCCCTTTTCTATATAGGATGAGGGAACTTTACACCCTGTTCCTCATACCTCTTAACACTCATAGACTATCGATAACAATCCGAGAGTTTTGAAGGATATTGCTAATCCATTGCTTCATAGGTTTGAAAAATTCGCCCGCTCAACAACGCAAAAAACGCAATGAACCTGGGTGAACTGTCAAAATGAAACCTATTGCGATCAATTGTCTATTCATGGGTGCTTCGCCAACTACTCCGCTGCACCAGTCCGTTCCAAATTTTGGTCAGAAATATCACAGAATTTTGTGTAACAAGATAATGAAAGAAAATATAATTCACAAATGCAAATGTTCCGCTAATAAATACAGTATTTACTTGTAACATAAATCTGTAACTACTAACAATACTTCCTATTGACATATCCGGCTTTTAACCGTGTGCACGCGCATTCATCTCTCGCCAATATAGCTGACCAAACATCTGTGTTGTTCCAGATATTTATAACCCCCTTGTTACAATTTGGTAAGAGTTATATTTCCTGTTCTAACTCGCTAATAGATACGTTAATTTAGATTTTTGGTTATATCGTAACTATTCCTACACATTAGGAAATCGTATTTGAAAAAGAGTTTTAGCCTTTTCCGGACGTAAACGATTCGCAAATTGAAAACCGTTTTTTTTTTTTTTTTGAAGTTGGGAAATTATCAAATAACTTCTCCCGCTCTGGGCGGAGCGGGAGGGCGTGTCAGACTCTTATTGACTAAAACCCACCCGTGTTCCTTTAGTTGCCTGTACATTGCCAGGGTCACGGTATCCCTTTAATTAATTTTCAATAATTTTTATTTTTTTATTTTTTTATTTATAATAATTGAAAACCCTAAGTTTTCTTTAAGGCTAAAAAGTTTTTTTATTTAAAGTGAAAAAAGAATAGGTAAACAGTTTTACATACCCTGAATAATAAATATTCTAAAAAAAAAAAAAAAAAAAAAAGATAATAATATACTCTTTTATTAAAGATTTTTTCGTTTGCTGAAATTTATAATCAGGTTAAATGAATGCAACTTTATAAATTTACGAGAAGAGTTAACGAAAATGTCTCAAAAATCGTTTTGAACCCTATACCACCTACATAATTAGCAGTTAGCACTAATAGTGACAAAACATCATGATACAGTATAAAAGCTCTACATATTTGAACCATTAACGAACTAGTCTACCCCAGCTTGCACTGGTGCCAAAATCAGACACGTCTATTTCCTAGTTGCAAAAATTGTGGCGGTTTCATTCGTATTATTTTTAGGACCTTCCAAAAACCACTTTACTACTTATAAAATGCAAAACCAAGTTATTTTCAACGCTTTATTTAAAGGATTAAATAAGCTTGATTAAACTGTCATTTTCATAGTAATTATCACATTTTCAAATGTATTTGGGGTCTGTAATAGACATAGCTGCTTAAACCTTTCATCATTCCCTGTTAATTACTAAAGAAAAGGGTACAATTCCGGAGCATCCGCAGTGTCACGTTATGAAAGCATGTCATATTTTAAGACGACTCGGCTTCTACCGTCATTAGCGGCCCACTAATGACGGAACGATTTATTTGAATGGCACGAACAACAAATAGCACACAGAAAATAACAACAAGCCGTTTTGTACACAAATGTATGAATATTTTATAAGGTACTTACGGAGCTATGAAAGTAAAAACGATGGCAGAAAATACAGTTCGTTTGGCAGACAATACGTGTTAAAATTATATCACGTAAGCTGACGTTTCACCTAGACGCTAAAAGAAAAACCAATTGGTCACTAAAAGAAAAGCTTACTCTGTAATCTCCAATTCTAGGCGATCAACACTAAACCTGAAGCCAAAATCTTCTCACACGATAAAATCATGCTAAACATGACAATTTGGCACTTATACATCGCAGTTATTGCTCGTGTAATACCAGCTTAATCTAGCTCAGGTCGACTGGAATGTCCTAGGGAATGGACTATTAGGGACGTGGCAAGGCCATCCCGGGATACCCTCAAATGATCCCGGTCCAATTCCACGAATTGGTGGAATAGCGGGAATTTTTGTTTACGCATTCTTGTCGCGCGCCAGCAATAAAAGGTGAGATTATATTCGACGCGATGACTGGGACGAGTAGTGATGTGCACAATCGAGTTATTTATCGATTGCTTCGTTAGCACGCATTGTCATGTAAATGCCGTTACATCGTAATTATGAAAGTGAAGCGATGTGTGTGTAATTTTGTAATTGTGTTGTGTGATTTACACACAGATTACTCAATAGTTATTTCATTACTTTGTACAATATTAATTAATAACAAAATAACATTTATGCACTAGAATATCATACAGAGAGAAGACTTCTTCTATCTTAAAATTCTCCATTTGACATACGTTTATGCGGAAGACATATTAATAAAGTTAAATAAAAAGTTAAGCAACAAAAAGGCACGTGTAAAAATCGCGTAGGACTTAATAAATTCTAAAACAATGAATCGAAATGAATAGGTTTATGTGCGGTGCGTAATACGTATTACGACAAACATTCAAAAATTTTCAACTACAATTTCACCGAGTATTTCCATTAAAAAAAATTCCGAACCCCAAAGTTATTTCAGTAGTGGGAAGTGGGACACAGTCCGCATGACCCAGTGCACTAGGTGCTTGAGCCCGCTAACGAATGAAAACATTCCGTCGCCTCAACCACAGCTGTAAATCAGGTAAAATTTTAATAGAACGTTCCATTTATTTTGTGTTTGCTTTAGAAATTGAATTTATATTCAGAAACTTTTAAAGTTAATTAATTAATAAAATTGATTGGATTTTTGATGTTATTCAATCATTGTTCTGTGATTGTTTAATTTAAAGTAAATGAAAGTTAAAATGTAGATTTAAATTGGATTACAGAAAAGCTTTTCTAGTGATTATTATAATGAAATATAAATTTAAGTTTTTAAATTGAATTACATGCACTGTTTAGGGCTCTGTACCCGGAGCGTGCCAAACGGAACCCAATTTCTAATCCTGGTTTGTCTATCCGTCTCCCTGTCAGCAGGCTGTATCTCATGAACCGTAATAGGTAGACAGTTGAAATGTTCACAGATGGCGTATTTCTATTACTGCTAGAAGAACAGATAATAAAAATTAAATAAAGTTAATAATTAATGGGGGTCCCCATACAAGAAACGTGAACCTTTCGTGTGCGAGCCCGACTCGCACTTGGCAGGTTTTTTTTTTTACTCTGTCGCAACACAAATGTCATACCACCGAACTCAAACACCTACTGAAACGGATAGAGTAATTATTACCTAAAAACATAAACAATCTATTAAAACGATAAAATGTAAGTGTCAAAAATAATATAACATAATTACAACTAAATCGTCTATCGATAACGTACGCCCATCCCTATAAGTAAGACGGATGGCCGTCACTAATGAATGAATATTACAGACATAGCTTTTCGCCTTGAGCACGCACACATGCACACGGAAAATTCACGTAAACACCGTGACATTTTTATCGTCTCCCAACGGTGAGCCCTTTAGTGTATCCGATCTGCATAAAGAATTTCAAACATTTGTGTAAGATTGCTACCGATACTAGTGATAAAAGACTATGTACCTAAGTAATTGAATGCAGCTAACTAACACACCATGTTTACTTAACTTTTATGACATTGATTTAAGCACTACAATAGTATTTTATGAAACTGTTGCATAATGAGGGTATTAAAACACGAGTGTGTGTTATATTAGTATCACACAAGTGTTTTAATACCTAGTTATGTGCAGTTTCATACACTACTTTATCTACTCTCATACATTGGGATTGAACGTACTGAATAAAAGATCAAAGTTAAGGGGACTACAGGACCTAAACGTGCCTAAACGCAAGTTTTAATGCCTAAAAGAATATGATCCACTGCAGTAAACAAAATCAGAAAAATATATGATATTCTTCAGGATATATGCTAGTATGATAGTGTGTTGAAAACATAATACAACTAATTTGATACGATAGAAAAATATCATGAAGATACCTCTAAAAATTTCTTTTAACGATTAAGAATCATATTAATTTACATGCAATCATTCTGATTTTTTGTCAGATTATTCTACAAGCTACATATTAGCATAATAGTGTTTTAATTTTCCAGTCCAATCAATAGATTTTTTGTAAATCGCTAACTGCTTCATATTTTGCAATAAATTACCTGCGTCGTGTCATCGCGCTTCTCTTTCATTTCTATGCAGTCCGACAGTGACCGCGCTTTAGCTGTTGTAAGCCTCTTAAAGATCAAGAATACAAAATTCCCATGAAATTCAATACAACAAAACGTATGAATGGCGCCTGCAACCAGCACATCACCGCGCATGAGCTAGAGCAGTGCTGCTGTCCCCCCGCTAACGTTCCATTACAAAAGTTGATGGGAACTCCTTGGTGATATTAACTTCTGGGATTTGCCCTGTATCATAATAGAAAAAAAAATGTTTTATAGCATTATTTTGTAATATTAGAGAAAAAGTGTTAATTAAGATTCTATTTTTAAATTTCGGTATTGTGTGTAAAAAGTATGTATAAACTCGTTTTGAAGTTTATAATTCGAATATTACGATATGAGAGTAGATAAAATTGTTTATAATATAGTCTTTATTTCATAAAGCAAGCTCCAATATTTTGGAAGTTATTGAGGTTTTGTTACCGAACCGCTTTGTTTGCAGCCCAGTGTATTAAAAAATATTATCTAATAGTTGTTTTTTTTCTTTTTTCTGTAAATGACGAATAGTCTTAAGACATAGGTTACATAATATGGCTCGCCCTTGTAAAACGTTATGCTTGGCACAGTGTTTACCTACACGTCAAACAATCGTAGATTCCCCCAGATAACCTTATAAATAAAGTTGGGAAACGTTATTTTCATTCAAGAGGCACAAGGTTAGTATCAAATTGGAATATGAATCGTACATTTTTCTTTCCCGGTGTATGCATTTTATAAGCGGGTTGTGCTTGGAATTTTACTGAAATCAGTTACGATAAAAACTTTTACAAAAAAAATCGCAACCGAAGAAAGTAGGTTGTTTTTTTTTTGGATAAGTTTTTGTTGTGGTACCTACCCCACACAAATTCTAATACCACTATTTGCTATGTAAATAACAGTGACAGGAAGTTATCATCATATCATCCACATAATTATATTAAGTGGGAAAAATACGTATTATTGAAGTTTACTCAAAAACTATCCAAGCAAAGTTAATCAAATTTATATGGGGCCAACTTGAGAGCATACCCTTTCACAACAATTTTTTTTTTTTTTTTACAAAATCGGTCTACAATTGACGGAGAAATCGGCGGACATACAAAAAAAAACGTACATATGCAACGAACACAGAACCATAGATTTTTGGAAGTCGGTTAAAAAAAGCAGCATGTAAAACTAACAAAATTATATATTTTTCGTATTACGACAAAAATAAATTATATTAATAATAATATTATATATATTAATAATAATAATAACCCCACCGCCGTATCTCTACGTTGACGTCGTGGTGGGGCTTGCGCGCTCCAAACTCTGGGTCTGTGCCGGTAGAGTTTACTTTGCCGGAACAGGTCTAGGATGAGGAGCCAGACCAAGAGAGATACAGAAACCCGCAGGGCAGCATGTGGCGAGCTGTTGGGCAGTAGCGACCCCACGGACCCTATCTCCCGGGAGAAATCTTGTTCCTCATCTCTGGCTTGCCTTTATTGGCCGACTGGAGTGAACACTGACGAGGAACAGAGCTCCCACCTCATTCTTGCCTTAATTGGCCGGCTTGAGTGGAGATTCGCAAGAGCAAACGTGCTCGGAGGAAGGAAGTATTCCAGTAAGTGCTCGTAGGGATCTTGACCATCTTCCGGGCTCTGGGATTGTTCTGAAAGCCGTGGAATACCTCTCCACTCCTCAAGCACCTCAGGACATGTTGCCCCCTTGTCGCTACGTCACTATGTGCTAGCGACAGATTTTGGGGGCCCATTATTGAGCGTGCAAGTCACCCCCTGCCATTTTTTCCGTGTACATATAAACATTGATCAGGCAGGGGCCATAGTCCTTCTATAGTTCCAGGTCACCAGTCAACTTTAGCCACCCAAACCCATAGTCCAATATCTTTGTTTCCATATCCTGCAATAGTCCTACACCAACCGGGGGTTGTCCTTGGGTGCACTTACATAGTGCATACAGGGATAATCGTCGGTTGGTGCCTCATTTCATTAAAATTCCTAACGGGCCTCTGCGAGTTGGCTTCGGCCCCTCGTACGCCTTCTAAATGTCCGGGACCCCAAGTTCCCGAGAATAGTTAAATCTAAAAATAATAATAATAGAGTTGTTCTCGGCCAAAAAGGCTCCTATCTCAGCATAATGCTGCGAAATTTAAAAAATAAATACCGCCGCACTGTTATTCTGATAGGGCCCGATAAACGCCCAGTATGAGAATAGCCAATGTCTTCAAGTAAGCAGCCAGAAAAATAACTTTAATTTCGGAAGTCGGTGGCAAAAAACGGTTAAAGTTATTTTTCACTTTGTAGTGTTTTTTTGGAAGTCGGCTGTTTTCTTTTTGTAAGAAGTTTTTACTGTTTGTATTTCCAGTGCCTGTCCCAAACAAAATATTTTTCTTTCTTTCTTTGCACAACTCGAGCCAAGACGAGAGAAGAATAGTTCCACGGAGGTCGATACCGGATGTAAACCTATTCCGACATATTTGCCGTGCAGTCGCTTCAGAAACCGTCCCAAAGCGGTCTGTTAAAATTGTATATCTCCCACGCGTATTGGAAGCGATTTTGATAGGGTTGGCGAAAGGATTTGTCGACTCGGAATAAGATATTCGATTTCGTTTCAATTTATATCGGTGGAGAGGCTGAGCTGAAAACTGCTGCATTTGTAGGAATATCTTACAGTTTTATAATTTCTTATAATTTTAATACAACGGGGAAGTGAGTAGTTTAGTTCGTGAAGAACTCGATATGGACACAGATCATTAATTTACAAATCATTTGAACATTCACGAATATCAAACATCGGATGCGCTAAGGAAGCCCGAGAAATTCAAATATTCTTACGTTTTTTGCAATTTGCAGTTCAGCGTCAGGTTGTGTGTTGATTAAAATATGATTCACGACCGTAACAAATAATTGGATTTACAGAATTATAGTTATTAGAATCAGCAATATAACTCCTTAAGTTAGAATTGGCCTCAAATGTCATGATTTCATGAAATAGAGAGTTCTATTGATGATTTTTAACCCCTGACGCAAAAAGAGGGGTGTTGTAAGTGTGACTGCTATGTGTGTGCGTCTGTCTGTGGCACCGTAGCTCTTAAATGGGTGAGCCGATTTGAATGCGTTTTTTATTTATTTGAAAGCAGGTTTTATATAGATAGTTCTTAGGCATGTTTATATCAAAATCAGCTCAGCCTTTTGTAGATTATCAGCTCTTTTCCAGTCAATGAATGGATGTGAGCCTCTTCCACATCTCTGATCGATTTGAAATTTGGTATTCTGTTACTTCAATGATATTAGAAATATGGATATCCGACCTCTTTACCAACTTACAGCACAGGTATCGTGTTTGGGCTCATTGGAATGGTCTCAATGAATATGTTATAGATAGATGATGAAAAGGGTCTGGTGATCGAGTAGAAAAGAGAAATGAGGAAACGTTTGTGTTGGGGGTTTAATAAATTTTAATATATTTTTACTTGTTATGATTATAATTCTATGATTTAAATATTCTAAACCTAATGACATTTCACTTGTACCAAACTAGTAATAATACTTCAGTTTTATACTTCTTCGTTTAATAGTTCAACACAATCGTACTCATTATGATCACTCAGCACAATTTTACACTTAATACTATGAACGTGTGTACGACTTAACGTTTGGAACACGATTCGATAGGGCCGCGAATCATATTTAGATCAACACACAACCTGATCCAGTCCTGCAAACTTAAAAAAACGTAGGAAATTTTGAATTTCGCGGGATACCCTGACGAGGAAATTGCACGCCCAACACCAAACTTTCATGCACGCAGATATAAACCTGCCATCCCTACACACCGATCAATATTGTAATGACAGTCCCGCATGTGACGTGTACGCGAGATGAATCCTAAGGTCAACGCCATAACGCCACTAACATAACAAATCTAAGCCACGAAAACACACACTTTTACGATTCAGGAACATGTTCACGTTATTTTTCAAGTCTGCAATGTCAACAGACTAGGTACGGAAAGAATGCTGGGTAAAGTTCTGGAATAAATAATCATTCTACGTGCTATCCCGAAGCAAGTTTCCAGAGGTGAACGTACTGTGGTTATTGTACTGTCAGCGTCAGAAATAGATGAAAGACCATTTTAGAATTTCAAGTAGCCACACCAACTCTTTGCCGTATTCAGTCCGATATTATCTACCAGTAGGGCTAATATCATTTCACTCACCCACAATCTCCACTAAGAATCAGCTGACAATACAGAGCAGCACGGAAACGCCGCCCGCGCCGACAGCAGTCTAATAAAATTCGTGGCGCGCCGTAAGTGCATTGTGGGCATTACTTATGTCATGGTCGCCATTTATGCCATGGGTAGCTCGCCGTCCGATAAGAACCAGGCCCGGGTCGACGGCGCGTTGTGTTCCACGCGCGCCTCAAAGAGATGCCAGCACAAACTGACGGGGTCCGTTAGGGCCAATGCCTGCCAGGGTTGCGAGTTTGTCCGAAAGGGATATCGTGGCCCTGGCACACAGGCAACGGAAGGAACACGGGTGGGTTTTAGTCAGTAAAAGTATTAATTTGATAATTTCCCACCCTAAAAAAAAAAAATGGTCGCCATTTAAAGACGTCAGTTTCTATACGTCTTTAGAGTCGGAGGGTGAGTAAAGGGTGACACGCTTGGTTTGTTGAGCATGCCTGCTCCTGGACCCAATCCTATAAGGACAAACTTTAAAACTCCTAGACCAGCCATGCTATTCTGTAAACATCTCACCGTGAAAACTTGGGTGAAGTGAGCTGTCAATAGTGTCAATCCCTATGGAATGACAGCTCACTCCACGCTCACTTCACCTAAGTTTTCACGGTGAGATGGTTACAGAATAGCACTGCAGTAACACGGCTTGCTCTGCATAGGAGTACATAAACAACTACGAGTACATAAATACAACATTTGACGCTAGATATAACTATTTAAATACGATAGTTAGGATGCTGTTACATCGAGCGAGTAATGGCGCTAACGCATACTTGAATGCCAAATAGTTTCACACTCGATTAAATGCATCGAGCAGTGGAAAGTTTGATGCTCATCATCAGCTCGTAAAGCATGTATTAATAATCTTTAGCATTTGCAAACATGTTCTTGCTTGTTATAGATGCAACTGTCTCTAAGAAACCGTTTAAAAACTTGGGTTCACACTGGGAAATATAGGATACCTACCTTACATTCATACTTTGGAAACCTTTAAATATAAATGATAAGTAGTATTTTGTCTACTGATTTAAGGAAGGAATGAAGGTGGGCTTTTACCCAGGAGTGAGAGCACAGAACCTCCTCCTTTTTGAAGTCGGTTAAAAAACTATACTTTTTGTCTTACTCTAAAGGCGTAAATTGATATAATAATCTAAACGTTTGCCACTATATTATATACATATATAATTATGTCGATGCAAAAAACTCGAATACCACGATCTGCAGTACTATTCTGTAACCATCTCACCGTGAAAACTTAGGTGAAGTGAGCGTGGAGTGAGCTGTCATTCCACAGGGATTGACACTATTGACAGCTCACTTCACCCAAGTTTTCACGGTGAGATGTTTACAGAATAGCATGGCTGGTATGTAAATAACAGTGACAGGAACTTATTATAACATCATCCACATAGACTAAGTGGTAAAAATACTAGCAAAGTTAATAACATTTTTAAGGGATCACCTCTGAAGCCTACCTACCAAGCCACCTACCAAACAAAAAAGAATCATCAAATTGAGTTCATAATTGGCGGAGTAATCGGTACAACCAAAAAAACATACAGTCGATACTAAGAAGTCGGCTAAAAGTATATTTGATGAAAAATGCGTAAATGAAAATGTATCAGTCTGTATTGATTTCGTTACGAATGTGATGTTCAACGATACAATTAATGATTCTTTTGATTGAAACACGATTCGGATGTTTTTCAAATGACTTTTGTAAATATGTAGATACAACTCTGGAGGTTCATTAAAATAATTTGTGTCTGGAATAACATCGGTATTGGTATTATGTTGTAACTAAACGCTCGTAAACCCAAAAAAAACATGAAATGTTTTTTATTTTTATTTTGTCGTGTTATCGATACCCATCACGTCTGCGGAGTTTCCTAGTTAATTTAATTTGGCCCTGTATTAAATTAAACACATATTATAGATTTCATGTAAATTATATTCTCTAGCTTTATTATTATTATTTTCTTTTTACTCTAGATTTTAATTTTTGATTCTTAGAGTTTTATTTAGCATTTTTATTGATTTTTTGGTACATAATTTAAAGAAAACACTTTTTAGTTTTATTAACCAAACATGTTTTAACGGATCATTTTTTAAGTGGTAAACCCTTCATATTGGTGCCCAAGATCAGCAGTGCTATTCTGTAACCATCTCACCGTTAAAATTAAGGTGAAGTGAGCGTGGAGTGAACTGTCACTCCACCTAATGCTAGAGATTGATACTATTGACAGCTCACTTCACCTAAGTCTTCACGGTCAGTCTTTTATTTACAGAATACGTCGGCTGTACTTGCCTAGTTTGGGGCCAATTTAAACCCTTTGTAATTATTTTATTTTTTTGCAATAAAGAAAGATTTATATTTATATGAAATAGTGTTTATCTCCTTATATTATGCCACTATCTTATTAAACATTTGTGGACGTCGGTTGGCAAAGGCATTCAGACAAAACCTCTACATCAGTTATGCCCACCCTAATGGATATAAAATAGGGCTGACGTTAGTCTTTAGGGGATAACAGGAGCTTAACGAAAGTTTTATAATGCCTTAAAGTATATGATTCACTGCAGTAAACAGAATATATGATATTCTTTTTGATACATGCTAGTTAGATAGTGTGAAAAACATAAACAACAAAGATACGATAGAAAAAAATCACGAAGGTACGTATAAAAATTCTTTTAAGACGCAGATATATTGCATGCACTGTTTGTCATTGGTAAAATTTTAAACTCTTAACCAACTCAACAACACTAACAACATTACAACACAACTCTCTTTAACAACATTAAATTATCTGTATTTCTCCAAATGCCGTTAGCTGACTACCACCAAACACTTTTCATTACATATACTTTTCATTATATTATTGTAGCAATATACAGCCGTCATGAAAATAACAATTTTTTGCCGGTGTCGGCGTTTGCGTCTCTTTACTTGTCAAAACGATGCCATAGAGTACCACAGATACAGATACTAAAGGTATAGACAAGTAACTGATGTTACGTCGGATGCAGACACGCGGATTACATATATTTTTACACTTCACTGTATTTCACACACCTATTTATTTTTATTTTTTATTATATTTATTTAATTCTGTATAATCTATCCGTGACATCACTGCGGGCCCTATCAGAATACCAGCGCTGCGACATTAAAAAAATTTTTTTTTTCATGTCGCGGCATCATGCTGAGATAGAAGCCCTTTGGCCTCGTACAGGACTTCATTCTTTAAATTTTAATGTTACTTTGTTTTTTATTTAAGTTTAGTGTGTTTTTAGTTTAATGTGTGATTTCCTGTGCGAGTCTCAATAAATACTTTTTCTTTCTTTCTATATGCCAGTGACCTTGAGTGGTTAGCTTGCGTGTTCTGTACTGAGCTCACGCAACGCATCGTAGGTCCAGCCAGTAATAGGACTAGCCCATCAAAGAGCACTGTCCCAAATGAGAAAAAAGATCAATAATAAAATTATCTTTAAAATGGTGAAGGTTTCGGAAAAATACGCTTGATAGATTTTGCGTGATTCCGAGTTTTTTATCCGCGTTAGACATAACTTTACAAAATTTCACTATGTAAAATAAATATAATCTAAAATATTCATACATGTATTAAGTTATTTAATAAAAACGGGTCAAGTGCGTGATCCATAGAAAAGTATAATTTTAATTATAATTTTGCATGCCTGAATTGATGCAACACAGTGAACTGCGCATTCACTTGACATTTAGAAATATATGATTATGTACTGTGTTGAGCAATAAACATTTTGAATTTGACAACTTTTAATATCTTTCATCGATCAACTCACAGAATCTTAAACATTCACGACGTATGTACTATGTTTTTTTATTATTTATGTACATGCAGTAAAATACATACAGATACGACATAATCATAACTATAAGCACAAAGGTACTGTTTATTTCTTAAGACTTTCATTCCAGAAAAGTATATGTAATAAGTTAATAACTAGTTAAAATTGTTACAAAAAAGAAAATTGCTACAGCATTATGTATTTATACCACTTCTACAAACGCCGGTACCAATAGGACTTGCTGAAATGGAATCACTGGCACACGTCCTATGTAATTGGAATGCCTTTAGGCTAGCAAGTAAATGGTTCTCTGGAGTATTGCATTGCCTATACTAGGCCGAAACGTTTCCGGCTTTGAACAATAGAGCTTGGGATTGCTGAATACTGTTTATTTGGCTTGATGTTTTTAATTCACAGGGAATTTAGTAGTAAATTGTTGTAGTGTAGTATAATAATAATGCTGGCTCTCTCTAGTTCACTTTTTTCTTTCTTTCTAACTGAACAGACAGATGTGCTGCTGGGGAGTTTGTTGCGCCACTTCTTCTTCCCAGCTAACGCACTAGGAAGTGGTGAAGGGTTGGCGTTTTGGGGGACTGTCTTATGTAATTTTGACGTTCGAAAAGTGCTGGTTATCAGCCTAGTTTGAATAAATGACTTTTGAATTTGACTTCTTTTTACGGAATTTGACAGCAAAATCACTTTGTTTATTTACTTAAAGACAAAGTGACTTTGCTGTCAAATTCCGTCATTGCGAAATCACAATTCGAACTCCAAATTATGAATTTGTTGTTTTTTTATGATCTTAATAATGATTTTTTTTTAAACAACTAAGAAGAGTAAAACCGACAAGAAAAGAAGTTCTTATTTTCAACATTCGTGACCGAAAATGTTAGTAAAACTTCAAATAAAATCATGTCTATCCCAAAGGTGCCTTGAAGGGAAATGCAAATTAGATTAGACTCACAGTCAGTCTAATAAATTAGTACTTAGTTTGGTATGTGTTTTATTGTATATTTTAATCTCATGGCTTCCTTATAATATAATTACACTAAGTGCTAATTTTAGTAGCACTAAAGCCGACCTAAACTTGAGTGCTACTAAAATGTTATCAGCCTCTGAATCGCCGGTAAAGTCGGTTAAAGCCACGGTAAGCCGCTCTCACAATAGTCCAGTTTTTACTCCATTTTGTTTCGCGTGTCTCTCATTGGCACTATGGCCACTCATGTACCTATAATGAAGCGAAATCACGACATGTTTGTATGAATTATTAAACTTAAATACCGTGACAGGCGAAGAGTAAAAAAATTAGGAGCGCGAATTTTAGTTATGTTCGAGGCTGGATTATTTTTTAGGTAGGTATGTTACTATGGTGTCTTTTTCTGAAAAATATTGAGGCTTTATTTGTACCAAAAGGGCAACAACGAAAGAAAGAAAAATGCGTTTATTGGCATTATAAAAAATAAAATACACCTTAAAACTATAAAAACAGAAAACAAATTATTATAATGCCAAAAGGGCCTCAGCTCAGCATAATGTCAGATGACAACACAAAGTGAACCACCTGACGCTGATTTTCAGCTGCAACCCACTAGTGCCATACGCTAGAATATTAAACATAGAGAAGTGTCTGTCCGTTATAATAAATAATTTAAAGATAGTATAAAAATAAAATAAAATAAAACTCATTTAAGATATTATAAAATTTTGTGACATACATGTGAGTTTGTGAGTAAACGTGCGAAACATTATTGCACCTACACCTAAGTTTATATCTTAGACATAGCTAACGCTAAAAAAAGCCGCCATCTTTGACAAAATATTCATATACGTTCTGAATATTACAAGTTGAAATTGGTATACAAACTACTACATATTTAATGAATATAGTGTCGTAGTGACATTATTTATCCTAGGACCTAGATAAACTAGCATCTCGGGATATTAATATTTATCACACATAAATATTTAACCAGGCTATATTTAGGAAAAATATAGGCGCTTTAGGGTCTAACGGTTCCCGACACCGTACCTTAATAATATCTTCTACTTTATAACTACTAGACACGCACACACTTAGACCCCTAGAGCCTTTTTCTTAGAAATATTTCTTAGGCTTAATACAAAAGTAGAAGGCTAGGTACATATTGATGAAGACATATACAAGGTAAACAAAAAACTACGAAACGAGAGAGCTGTCAAAGCCGTCTGGTTAACCGACTTAACGTAATACATGTCACTTCAGTTGTCATGCTACGTCATAGTTGTACTCTTCAATTTAGCAACATTATAATTCGATGAGGTTTAGAGAACCTGTCTTTTTGGGTTGAAAATACTAGTGTTGGCCCAGTGGTCCAAATTAGACCATAATTTATTTAAGTTTTAAGTTTGGTAAGATAGTTTCGGATACTTAGTTCATAATAATTCCATGTATAGTACATACCTACTAATTACATGCTGCCATGATAGTACATACTAATTCCATGCTGCCATGTTATTAGCCTAAGGTAATACCTACCTATGTTTATCCTTTAACAAAAGAGTATGTGGTCCAACGCATTGTAGTGTGTGTAATATTGTTTTTAATAATTTAATTTATTTCTAATGCATATTATACAAAAATATTAGCTTTCTGCACTCCTTCTCCATATTAAATTTAATTTGGTTATAACGTATTTTTAATCAAGAAAGTGTTTGCCTACCCCCATGGTAAGAAGGCTTGAGTTGTAGATGGGACCCCACAAAATCATTTAAATAAAAAGCGACTCTTGCTACGACACAATAAAGTGCAATTCAGGTCGCACAGCGCTACCAACAGTTATATTCACCTAGAAGTTGCCTCTCTTTCTATCGCGTAACTCTTAGATCTTCTGACTACGTTACACTCACTGAATTGGCCCAGCAAGACGGGCCCGCCGCGTACTTGTAGCTTCATACCTAAACTGCGGAGTCACCCAACCATCCACCAACCCATCTATATTCATCTGTGGTTATACACAATGCCAGTGACTGGGTGTCCTACACTATTACCCCAGTCACTGGCATTGTGTTCGTGGGAGTATTATCACCTGCCCTATTGTTTTATATAATCAACTATCTCACTCTCTCTTACAAGAAGTATTTTGTTTGTATTACTGACACCAATGTTGTAGCAAGTGATTTTTAAACACGAGTTGCTGAGGTGCATATGATCCGTTTGAAAAATAGGCATCGTTAATTTCGATGTACCGTACCTAAATCTAGTATTAATATACTAGGTACCTTGCGAGCTTCTGCTTCCCAATATTTTTACCTTGAAAGTCTTTCCATCACAAGTAAATAGTTAATAGGTAGGTTAGTTTTAAAGCAAGCTTGCAGAAAATAATGTCAATCGAATGTAGACGTGCCAATTGAATTGAAAAAATATCTTGTCATCCATATCGCATGGCCCTTCATTATCATCATGAGAATCATTGGTTGCCTTGTTCCACCCACTGATGAGTACAAACCTCATTCTTTTTGTGCTATGCTTCCCTGGTACGTGCGAGTCTCATCCAGCAGTGCTATTCTGTAACCATCTCACCGTGAAAACTTAGGTGAAGTTAGCGTGGAGTGAGCTGTCAATAGTGTCAATCTCTAGCATTAGGTGGAATGACAGCTCACTCCACGCTCACTTCACCTAAGTTTGACCTAAGACTTCACCTAAGACTGCAGGTCTTCCTATGGCCAGGCCCTTATTTGGGGTTAAAATAGTGAATAAGAGTATCTATTCTTGACAATTAAATAATGTTCCTTTTGAATGAAATCTGATTCTAAATATATTAAGTAATAGCTGCGCCCCGCGGTTTCACAGCACAAGTCCCAATGCGGGGGAATATCAGGATGAAAAGTATTCTATGTCCCCCCAGGTCATGATCTACCCAAGTGCCAAAGGACATCCAAATCCGTTAAGCCGTTTTAGCGTGATAGCGTAACGAACAAACAAACAAACTCACTTTCGCATTTATTATATTAGTTAGGATTATAGATAGGATAATTATTTATTGGTAGAAATAAAACTCAAGAAAGTAGATTCAAGATATTTTAAGATTCGGAGAAGAAATGGATCAAGCACAAAAAACATTTAAAGCGGTTAACATCTACCTACCTCCTAATACCTACTTAAACCAAGAAATCTCTTAATTTGTGACTTGCTGAGCCTTCACAATAATTATAATTACCCCAATGTCACATAATAGACATAAACACGAAAACCCTTTCAATAGCAAGCGCCTAAGTAATCGTCCATGACCTATCGCGTCTCCGCTAGGGGTGGGCCAGTGACCGCTGATAAAGAAACCGTAATGTGCGGGCGTGGTCGCACGCATCTAGAGCTGACCTGGCTATAGCGGGGTCAGGTCAGTCTCTTTTAAAGTCCAGACATAACCTTGGTCATGTAAGGACCACGTAGATAAGTGTCTGAAATGGTCTTTAAAAGAAAGGCCCAGTCCAATTGGTGCACACATTTGCCAGTCACGTGTAAAGGCTCGTACAGACCAGCGCGACGCGACGGCGCGACGCGACTCGAACAATACAATTTCTAAGAAAACTTGACGGTATAACAATAACCGGTGTCACAACGACTCGACGAACAATACCAAGGAAAAGACATTTAGGTAGGCTGCATACAAATTGACAATCATAACAAAATATGAAAAAAAAAAAAAAAAACACGGTCCTCACATTCAAAATAATAAGACTAAACTACTTTGTAGGCTAAGGTAGGTAAAGAAGACGAATTTAGTTTTAAATAAAGGAACACTAGTGTTCTATAGGTACACCTCTGCCTAACCCTACAGTATAGTGAAGGCGTGGTCACACGCACCTAGAGCTAACCTGGCTAAAGCACACAAACGAACCCACACACAAACTCACAAACATATTCTACACCCAGTGCCCTTACTAATATAATATGGGTTATATAAAATCTTAATTAGTTTTAAATGAATCTTTTGGCTTATTTCTCACACATTTGTAGAATTACTGTAAACTGGAGGAGCGGAACCACCTAATACAAGCAAATCTATGCTTAAAAGGTGACTCCAAACCTAACATAGTTATTTACTTAAGTGAAGAAATAAACATTTATTTTTATTTTTAGCGGGGTCAAGTTGCGGAACACTGTCAACGGGCATTTTTTTCCACGAACGAAGTTTGAGTGTTGATAAGGCTAGGGTTGATAAAGCGACGTTTTGTTTATTTAATATTTTATCAACCTGTATCGCGATATTGTCCCACTGCTAGTCAAAGGTCTCCTCTATAGGTTTCCACTCTTTCGTGTGTATTGCCTTCCCCGGCCAATCTTGCATAATCGCCTCTAAATCATCACGCCAGCTTTTTCTAGGCCACCCTCGGTGACGACGCCATTTTTCTGAAAGGGGCGTAGGTACTTATTTCGTTTTAAATAAAGAAATAATATGGTGTAGGCGTGGTCGCATGCACCTAGCTGCTGACCTGGCTATGGCGGGGTCAGGTCGCGGCCACAGTATTAACTAAGAGAATTGTCGATGATCGAAGTTTGAGGGTTGTTTAGATCAGGGCTGAGTATGTACCATCAAAGAATTTTATATCTAACCAGTTTGAAAACAAAATCCCGTGAACATGATGACCACATCTGTTACCGGCCTGGTTCTATAGCCGCCGAGCGCTGCAAGCAAGAATATTCCTTATGGTGGTTAGTTATGAGCTTCTTTGATGTACACTATTTTCATGTATACAGCCATAAAACTTCGACAGAAAAAATATCAAATGAAAGTAATTAGTAAGTATTGCTTATAATCTTCCCTCCGGGCCTCTCCACCGTAGCCTGCAGGGCAGTATGTTAATTAATTTTAAATTTTTCCCTCTTTTTTCAGTAACTGGGGTTGCGTGTTCCTGGTCCATACATAAATAAAAATAACTGTTTATTCCCTCCGGCACTTGAGGAATGTAACGGGAAATTCTACTAATTGAACAAACCAGTAGTTTTTCATTATACAGGGTGTAAAAAGACACATCACAAAGCCGTAAACTACGCATACTGTACGTATAGCTAAGTAGCTTTGCGCAAAAAATATTGCTGGGAACCGTAATTTTTTTTTTTTTTAATAAAAAAAAACAAGTTTTTATTGCGCGCAATGTAACGCGAACCCACGCTTAAATGAACGGATTCAGTGTTAGTTAAGCTCCGCCCCTACGCTACGTAGGTAGGTACTTGTTGTTCATTGCGTTTTTGTAACTTCAAATGCGTAATCTGTTAAGATAAATCTAAAATTCAGGTAATGTTTGTTTGGAAAAAAGTTTCGTATTATCGCATAGAATTCATTTTCGTGAAAAAGTAAAAAAAAAAAATGCGACTTTGACCTTCAATATCTCCAGAACCAGTGGATTCCCAGGTATGGTATAGTGGAAAAAAATGATGCAAATAATGGGTAGAATATGTGGCTTTCGGCTTCGGAAAGTGTCTTTTTACACCCGATAGTTACATGACGTTAAGGAACCTTTTGAAATGAACTCACGCGTAAAAATTCCGGGACATATCTTATTAACTCGTGAATAAAAACAAAATATTTTCAAGCAGTTTTATACTGTGATTGAAAAAATTTATTAAACTACAGAGTACTGAAGCTTTTTTTTTAACAGATTTTGTTACTTTAGCCTGATTTACACGGTTTGATTTAACTGCCTCTGGCATACCATAAGTTGAAGCAACTTTCAAGCCATTGGTTGGTACAACTTCATTGTTTACTAAACCACTTCCCATTGTAATCCACACATTTACACAATGCAAGAAACTTGAATTGCGTAAAGCTTTTACTGTAAGTCAAATAACCCGAATTTTATCAAGAAAGTTAAGACACTGAAACATTTGCTAACATGAAAACAACAGTATTTACTGCTATCGGACGACAAAATAAATATCGTTAGATAAAAGCCAACAAATCTAAAGACATCTAAAATGGTACTTGCAGAATTTATCATCACCCTCTTAACAATATTGGCGGATTTTGCAAGTAAAGGCTCGCGCAGACCAGCGCGACGCGACAGCGCGACGCGACTCGAACAATACAATTTCTAAGAACACTTCACGGTATAACAATAGCCGGTGTCGCGTCGCGCTGTCGCGTCGCAATTGTCTGCACGAAGCTTAAAACTTCGTGCAGATCAGCGCGACGCGACTCGAACAATATAATTTCTACGAAAACTTGACGGTATAACAATAACCGGTGTCGCGTCGCGCTGGTCTGCACGAAGCTTAAAGTGTTGGTGGTTGAGTATAGATGAACTTTTCGAAAAACCTACGTGATAGGTAAGCCATTTTCCTGTTACATACAATGCTATGACCCTACCAAGTGGAGTGCCCGGAGCGTTAAAAACATGAAAACCTCGGGTTTCTGTTACAGTGAATGAAATTTAAAAATTCAATATGGGATGTTTAGCTAATAATACCTATTTTTTTTGTTTACCTATTAAAAAATGGTGATTTTGATGTGATTTTTTTTATTTTTATTCATTCAATTCAAGTAGTATACTTACATACTAGGCTGTAGATTATTTTTGTATATCAAATTTAAGTTAACCTATCTATTTATATAGAGATAGTAATCGAGAAAAAGAAGTTAATTAAGGAAAATTAAATGAAGAAGAAAATTATTATTAAAATATTTGTTCATTTAAACTATTTACATCGTTGTCTATTTCAAATATTTTCTTTGACTTCATTTATTTGAATGATATGGAGATTATTGAAACAATTTTTTCTAGCTGGCGTCCTCAATTATTAAGATAGAGAAATGAAAATTATATCAAAATATGTGTTACTAAAAGGGCTACAATACTGCTTTTTTTTTTTGTAAAATGTTTGTTTTTTTTTTTATTTAAAAATAAAGCAATTTTTTACCGTTTCTTTTGGGACTTTTCCAAAGAATCTTAAATTTCTTAAAACCGGAAGGAGATATCAACACGGATGCCCCCGGTCGTTTTTTCTTGAAAACGAATCCCTACTGAAGCAATCAAAAAAGCATTTTAATGCTTAAAATAAAAAGCACAAGAAAAAATTGGTAATCATTGCAATTTATAAGTAGTATATATACAAAACAAAATCCCACCTCGATCTTAAAAATTATTTTATTATAAAAAAATCCGAGGTCAAAACCACCAGGCGCTCCACTACCTAATACCTCGAATATAATTAACGAAGCTACAACAATCCTACAGTTTCTTACCATTTCCTGAAATAATTATTCCAGTGCCTCTTGTGTCTGTTCTTTGCCCGGTGCAACTTAATTCAGTTGCAATAATGCAGGTTTTGTACATGTTGATGTAGGATAGGGATCCACGGAAGTGATTTTTTTGAAGATACTCTTCGCTTTCCAAACGTATCTTACCTGAAATAAACAAAAGCATTCGTAAAAATAAAATTAAAAAATTATTCCAAAATAAATTGAATTTCGAATCCAGATAATCTCCGGCATCTTGAAATTAACCGACTTCATAAACTTTTTAATTGTCAAAGATGGCCACGATTTTTTGAGCGGGAAAGATCCAATTATTCGTTGGCCCAATTATATTTTTAGCCAAGAAGGGTCGAATTTTGTCATTAGCAGTTAACCGCAGAAGCAGGAAGAGGAACCCTTAATTCTGAACATTATTACTTGGAGCCTAATCAGGTAATTTTCTTTTGAGGAGTTCCATGGGATTCATATGAACTGATTGTGTATGCAGCACTCGTCCAAATCTCTCATGGCTAGAGCACTTCGAAGCCACAGTTAATTTTTTTTTATCATGAATTTTTTTTGTGTTCTTTTCTAGCTTATGGCCCAGTTTATGATTGTTTTGTTAATAACTCTGGTATTTCTCGGGACTCTTGGATCCTTTTGGAAGGCGTACAATTGGCCGAAGCGTTGTTAACATTATTATAATCAATTATTGGACTATTTCACTGGTACAAAATAGTATGGTCAGAACTCAAAATCACAATTTTTTATGAAAAAAAATCAGCTGTTCCCTAAATTATAACGAGCTATGCGAACATAAATGTATGGAACGGCAGTTTTTTTTTCGCGATTTCAGGGTTATAGGAAATTGTTCATAATTATGAGTACAATGACCCCTTAAGAGGATGCAAAGGAATTAAATTTCACATTGTATATATCATTGGTCAGGCAGGGGTCATAGTCCTTCCATAGTTTTTTGTAACCAATCCACTATAGCCAGCCAAACCCATAATCTAATATTTTGTTTCCATGTTCTGCAATAGTCCTACACCAACCGGGGGTTGTCCTTGGGTGCACTTGCATAGTGCATAGACGGATAATCGTCGGTTGGTGCCTTATTCCATTTAAAATTGTCGAACGGGCCTCTGCGAGTTGGCTTCGGCCCCTCGTACGCTTCCAAAAGACCAGGACCCCAGCATGGTCCCGAGATATGTAAACATATAAAAATATATAATACAATAATAAATAATAAAATAAATAACAGTCTAAGCTCAGAGAGATCCAGAGTTCTGATTGATATCATTCAGTTTTACCTTCATGCATGAGTACTCAATCTTTTTTCTTACTCAAAACTAATAAATAACACATGACTCAATCTTATCTAACATAACTTTCCGTTCCTTTCGCTTATCTCCACCATCGATTGGTAGACAACGATGCATTGTATCACAACTTCACAAGGTAGGAACAAAAACAAAGCGAACCCTTTGCCAAGCCGCTGGTAACGTGTTTAATGTGTCTACATCAGTGGTTCTCAAAGGACCGATAGTTCTTAGGTCTAGACGAGTTTATAGTTAGCTAACACTATTAGTGGCTAGGGACTAGGGACTTTACCTGGATTACGATTATTTCGGCAGAATTTTCGTTGAAAATCGAAGGTAGGTAATTAATTTGGCCTAGATCTTTTTTAAGCTACAGATATCTCATAAGGAATTTTACAATATTGTTTTGTACAAATCCATAACAGAAACCATCAATTATACAACTCTAACTCTCAAGTCGAAGCCATGATAATTCATAGAATATACATGCTATGATACCATTTGTAAATAGATTGTCAAACTCAAACTCAAAGCATTTATTTTAAATAAACCAATTACAGGCACTTTTGAATTGTCAAGGGGGTCGGTCAGTCAGAAAGATAGATAGAAGCTAGATGTATGCTGTGTTTTAGCCATCAAGGAATCAGCTGAATAAAGCCTGATTACACAATGCAGATTTAATTACTTGTGGCATACCATAAGTTGAAGTGTTTCAATTTTGTTGTAAGTATGCCACAGGCAAATGGGATGTAAGTGCTAAAATAAAAGACAAGAACATTCAATGGAAGGAGGCTAGATTCCGAAAGCGTTTTTCGAATTTCGAATAAGCCAAGAAACAAATAAAATACCTACGCGTTGATCGAGCCGTTCCATTTTTAAAGTAATCCTAAATCCCAGAGTTGCCTAAACATTTCTGAACCTGTCAAAAACTTTGACATCCTCAGCCCCAACGTCCACAATAAGGTGTGACGTCCAGACAGGAAGGAAGGGTGACGTCATAAGCCCATTAGCACTAATGCTACCCATACAAGCAGACTCATTGTTTTATGGTCAGTGATGGAAGACGCTGTTAAGTGCAGGTGCAAGGCGCTGAGTAAGCGGTGTTTGTAGTTATTTATTGCTGTGTATCTTTATGTTAGGGTACACACTTAGCATTGTGTCAAGTGGCCTTATTCTTGCCTACAGTGAGCTGATTTTATAGTTGCGAACATAGATAGCTTCGTCTTTGCAAACTGTGACTTTCTCTTATTTTATTACCATCAATCGTCAAAGTTCTTGTTTTTAAATTGCGAATACGGAATGGCAACGTTGCATAGACGGTTTTGAGGAAAATTGTTTCATAATTTATTGACAATCGCTTTGGTGCGTTTGTTTAAAACGAAGACATACGTCATAAAAGCAGAAACTGTTTGTTGGTTTTTGTTAATGAAAGGAGGAACTTAAGTTATAAAGGTGTTGCCAAGTTGTTTATTAAGCAAATGGAAAAACTTACAAGTAAGCAAAGGTCTAAAGAAGTGAGGGTTTATTACATTCATGAAACGATATGGCAAGTAACTCTAGAAGAAAATTTAGTAGTAACATAATTCCCTGAAATCGAAAACCTTCCCAAGAGCGGCCTCAAAACATAATTTCGCAAAGATTTTTCTCTTCAACCCCAAATATTCTAAAAAGTAATACATAAGGAAAAACCCTCAGTATAAAACGCAAAAAAACATATTTATGGTTATGGCACAATTTAACCAGAGATAATCTCAGTGAACCTGTGCCACCGGCCACTTCCTATAATGCCGGGACCCATCGTAAAGTTTAAAATACTTTATGGTTGAAAAAAGAAAAGAAAATGGACGTTCTTTCGTTTTTTAAAGTTGTTTTTTTTTTAATACGAAGTGTTTCGTCTGCTGTAAAGCTGAAAGGTTTTTTGTCACCGTGAGTTCACAAAAACAGTCAGTGTTTTTGTGAGATTGTTGAGAAAACTTAAATTTGAATATGAAGATTGTTAAAATGTTATTCTCCTTCTGCTTTAAAAAATATCGTGGCATTTGCAACAGGTTGCAATCATTTAACATCAGATAGATTTTTAATAACATTTCGATTCTACGAGTTGAAATTTAAATATTGTTAATTCTACATTCTTTAAAAATAAAAAACCGGGCAAGTGCGAGTCGAACCACGTACAATGAAGGGTTCCGTAGTTGGGATGAATTTATCCCAAGAACAAACTTAACATTGTTGTTGAAAAACATTTTCTCCCATACGGAATCATGTTTTTCAAACTGCAAATTTAAGTTGGTGGATTATTACTTGTTAACCTGTAAAGCCTACTTAGCTGTGATAGTTTTCCTTTTAAATTCGTTATAGTACTGCTGTGAATTTTTCACAAATCCAAGTACAACCATTTAGCTGGCAGGGGGGGGGGGACACTTGACTCTAATAAAAATTAGCACTTTAAAGCTTAATATTTCGCAAATGAATTCCTGAATTGACTAATGATTTTCACACACCCCTAATATTTTTGAACGACCCTTCCAACGATACCCCACACTACGGGATAGGCGAGAAAAAAAACATGCCCACTTTACTTTGAGGTAACCTGAAAAAAAAAGTTTTTGTAAATTTTATTTTACCACTTTGTCGGCGTTATTAATATGTATACCCATGGCAAATTACAGCTTTCTACTACTAACCGTCTCTGAGCTAAGCCCCGGACAGACAGACAAACAGACGGACATGGCGAAACTATAAGGTTTCCTTGTTTACTACGGAACCCTAAAAATGAATGAAAGAAAATACATTTATTTAGCACAGACCAAAAGGCACACAACACAACCTACCTATGTGTTATACAAGTAAAAAAATAAACAAATAAAAAGTGTAAAGTGCGTTATAAGATATTAGCAGGAATGTGTGCCTCGCGGCTGCGCCTAATAGGCAAAAAAAATAATGGTAAAGGTTAAGGTAAATGCTGTTTATTGGCAGCATAACTTGAGAATGACTAGACAGGATATGGCAATTTTTTTTTGTTTTTAAATGTTCGTAATAGTCCAAGTAAGGATTTAAGGGAAAGAAAAATGGGAAAACTAAAAAGATGGGAAAAACTAAAAGTCATTAATTCAATGAGATTTTTGTATGGACAGGACAACGTCTGGTGGGTCAGCTAGTCTATACATAACAAATATTTACGCGCTAGTTGCCTTTATTGCACTTTATATATCGATCATGATTCATCTTATACCAACGTAGTTACTCAATTTTGCTTTACGATCCCTCACGAATCTAACTAACGTCTCGTTAGTCAAAATCAAAGGCATTCCATCCGTCCAGAATTCTTAGTACAGATTCCAGTTGAACGAACCGATTTTTAATCCCCTCTAAACCCAGTTGGCTGTAGACTTCAAACCACTAGGCGTTCTAGACAAATAGTGGGTCATTTATAAATTACGTCACAAGTTAAGGGTAAACTAGTCGACGGCTCGAACTCGTTGGTGGGCTTAACTACTATACATGATAATTAGTCTAATTATTTATATATTTAGTTTTTTTTTTATTTATCAATTTTTAATGATGTATTTAGTGAAATAGACAATGATTTATAACGAAAACGAGCGCGTAAAATTTCATGATCAGACCTTTGGTCGTATAGATATTATGAAAAAACTACTGAATGTACACTCGAGAGCAATGAATCCGGGTCACTTAAAGAATGTTAAAAATCTCGGAAACTAAAAATGATAGGTTAATGCAATAAATTGTATTTAATAGACAATGTAATACTCCTTAAATGAAAGTAAAAAAAATAAGAGTCACCATACATTTTATTAACACAAAATTACATAAAGAAAAAAACTGCTGATCTCTCCTTAAAACAAAAATAGGAAACATGAAATTTTTGAACTTTATTACGATTTTCTTGAATTTTAATACTTCGTATTGCCTCCTCGTGCTTCCATTACTGCGTTTACGCGGTTTGGCATGCTGTACACCAAGTTCCTTATACGATTTTGGGGAATATTCTCCCATTCCTCTGTGAGAGCAATTTTGAGCTCACGAAGCGTGATTGGGGGAGGGTTTCGTTGTTTTACGCATCTGCCTAGCTCGTCCCAAGCATGCTCGATCGGGTTGATATCCGGGCTGCGCGCTGGCCACTCCATACGAGTAATGTTCATCTCTTGAAGGTAGTCATTCACAATCCTACCTGTATGAGGTCGGGCATTGTCATGCATAAATATAGCATCCTCACCTAAATTGACCATAAATGGACCAACGTGATCATTGAGGATTTCTTCCACATATCTTACGCTAGTTAAAGAGCCGTTTTCTATGATCACCAGCTCTGTGCGACTTTCAGAAGAAATTCCGGCCCACACAAGTACAGACCCACCACCGTAGGCTACTTTTTCTTCGATGCATGCTTGCTTGAATCTTTCCCCTGGTCTTCGATACACTCTGTGTCTTCCATCGTGCTTGTAGAGCATAAATTTTGATTCGTCGGAGAACATAACTTTTGACCAATCTTCAATACTCCAATTTACGTGGCTCTGGGCATATCTTAGTCTTGAAATACGATGCCCACGCTCCAGTTTAGGGCCGTTTGCAGGTCTAAGGGGTTTTAAGTTAGATTCAGCAAGCCGACGTCTTACTGTCCATGCACTTGGGTTACTTCCTCCGAGGCGTCGAAACTGATTTGTGAGTTCAGTTCCTGTGAGAAAGCGATTTCGAAGCATGGTGTTCACCAAGTATCGGTCTTCTCGTGCTGTGGTACACCTGGTTCTGCCCGTTCCTGGTCTGCGTAGGTTAGAACCAGTTTCTTCGTAACGTCGGAGAACTCTTTGTACTGTTGACAGCGACACACCGACAGTCCTGGCTGTATCGCGCTGACTCCGGCCGGTTTCCAGCATTGTAAGTATTCTGGTGCATTCTTCAGGCGTAAGCGACATAATTTCAGCTTGAATAATGAATATAGAGCACTATCAACATGGTTTATGTACCCACATAAATGACAGATTACAAACAAAAGCAAAACCAAATGCTGTAATTTCGTAGTTCCATCTTCGAAAGTGGCCCTTTTTCAAATTTGATTTTTTTATGATATAACTTTACAATAACTAAGAAGTTTTAATACCTTCATTTAAGGAGTATTACATTGTCTATTAAATACAATTTATTGCATTAACCTAGCATTTTTAGTTTCCGAGATTTTTAGGATTCTTTAAGTGACCCGGATTCATTGCTCTCGAGTGTATTTACTCAAAATAAAATAATTTGAACTACTGAATAAGTTATCTATCCCTGTACTGTTTCTATTTTGCCATTTTCTTACTACATAAGTTATTTATTTACGCCCGAACACGAGTCAAAATTAGTGTTGAAAATATGGAAGTTTCGACGCTCATAACTTCCAAACCAATTTTTTTTTTCAAATTCTACTTCCATACAGGGCTAGATAATGACATGACAAATCGATATCATTTTTAGTTTTGGACGTACACCGTCAAACAGACGAGTAATCACCATACTATGTTGAAGAATGACCGACTAGCGTACCCAAAGAGCATATCTAAGGGTCAGGAATCATCAAAAGGCAGGAAAAATGGAAAGTATTAGAACTTCAACTCCTACGAAATTTTATAAAAATTACCAACTCTATCAGTAAAGTAAGTATCGCCCTATAAGGTTTCATTTAGAATTGCAAAATGCGGGTCACACAAATATTATGAGCACCTGTGACATGGACGGGACTCCAAAAATCATGAAATTTGTGTGACATAATTTACGAATGGCCCCTGGGTAGACTACTGACCTAGTAATGCTGCTAGACACTTGTCAACCGTTCTTAACATACAGGGAAACTAACGAAGACAATTCAACTCTACTTCACCTGTACGCCTCCCTGGCCGTGGTCTCAGCTCATTAGTATAATTTTTCTTAGCACCTCGGTGCCCTAATCTGCAACTATTTTGTGTTTTATTATTATACAGGGTGTTTGGCAGAACGTTGAACATACGAAAATGGTGGATAGGTGGGGTCATCTGCTACTTACTCAGCCCTAATTTATTTAGCTCTGGCCCCCTGGATATGTAATTTTTTTTTTTTATTAAAAATGGGTAAAACAAGCATTTTACCCATATTTAATAAAAAATTACACTGTAAAGTTAAGGAAGTGGTGAAACTAGAAGAAAACAAAAAAAAATTTTTTACATATCCAGGGGGCCAGAGCCAAATAAATTAGGGCTGAGTAAGTAGCAGATGACCCCACCTATCCACCATTTTCGTATGTTCAACGTTCTGCCAAACACCCTGTATATACGAGATTGTGACCAAATACCTATTTGTTTATGTGCCGTCTTAATTTATTGTAATTTTTATTAGTGTTTGGCATGAAATTGTTACAAGACATGTTGACCTGACACCTTGACTTTTTTTTTTTTTTTCATTTTGTTAATGTAATATTGGATTATCTACCATAAAAAAAATTGTATGCCATCTGACGTAGTACGGACCGACATTTATTTGTAGAACATCTGTATAATTTTTTACCCAATGTTCACAAAATTAATAATTGAATTGAATTGAACTGAATTTGTAAAGCTGTTTGTACATTATGTTGGATGTCTAACTAACTAGAATTAGCCTCGCAGTTTAGAGGTAAACCAATGAGACTATGGCAAAAGACTTAAGAGTCTATAATACCTCAAATTGCTTAAATTAAGTGAAATTCTAATTAGTTAGTAAAAAAATTAAATAGTCAAATTAACAAAATTTTGGTGATTTTAGCCTAGTTTAGAGGCATTTGTCACAAGAGAATCGGAACCATTACCAAGCTCGCAAAAAGCCTAATTATAATCACTGCAATGATTTACCTAATTCACGATCAGACTGGCGATGTTATTCTTAGCTGGCTCAGTCGGCAGCCGAAGAACTCATCGCACTATATAAAAAACTAAGTGTCAAGAAGTTTAATGCACTTTTATCATCTCAAATGTAAAGGCCAGTTAACACAACACAAACTAATTATACACACCCCCGGATTCGCCTATTTTAATTTATGAGAGAAATGCCGTATTTAAGTCAAATTAAGCTTAATGAGTAGGCTGTTTCGAAAGACTTGGTACACTTAATTATCTGTACTTTACTCTACTTTCGTAGTTGAACGTGGGGGAGGGCCTTAAGGAAACGGTATGACAGTTTTTGCTTCGTGTAACTTTGAATGTTTTGTTGTATCTTTTGCATATAAGAGCATCGTCGTCTGTCGGTAAAAAAACAGGTTGAGAATTTGAGAATGACAAAAAATCTAATAGTATGAAGAATACTATTAGATTTTTTGTGGTGTAAATCGAGATGGCGTGTTACAGTGCACTTACATACCAACATTTTTTTGAAAAAGAAGTTTTGGAGTAGTTTGTCTGGCGGACATTCTAAGAGCTTTTTTTAATTTAATAGGTATTTCTAGATATCAGGTGACATGTAATTGTATGCTTATATTCGAGGCTCATCCGTATCTCTTTGCGATGATAGGAAAGACAAAAAATGTATGGTCCTGACGTACTGACATAGGCTACAGGAAAGCTTACGTCAATCCTGTTGAATCCTCGTTTTGTAACTGTATCCAATTAACACTGTAATTTATTTGAAAACATTTTAGATGCCAATTATTTTTTTTAAATTTGAGAGGTGTCAAGGGACACCCGGATAGAACGAAGTTCGAAAAGAGAGAGAGACAGAAAGAGAAACATGCGCACGCCGCACAGCTTACAATTTTACTATAGCAAAAAGTGTCGTTACAACTTTTCGTGAGAATTTTTTCCGTCTAGCCCCCTTTCACAACGCGCGATAAGGAACTTCGTTCCAATAATAAACGTGGAGTTTCATGCCGGGTCTTCTCCATGGGAAACGATCAATTGGGACCGTGCACCTAGCCTCTGACGTTTCATAAGAGCCCGTGTTTAATTTGGGAAACCTTTGTCCTTATCTTGGCCTTCAGCAGGTACGTTATTGTAAGGCAGTATACGTTTAGGGCTGATTTTCTAACTTTTCTATTTGTAGTTCTATGTCGGGTTAATCCATTGGTATTCTACCCGGGTATCAGTAGTTCCAATACGAGTCTAATTAACATAGTAAATATCCTGATCGGATAATAGTACCGTTGACGTCAATCGACTTGCTAATGAGTTGGCGTTACCAAATGTTGGAGCTGTGACTTAAAATAGGTGGCCTGGTCTCCGATCATATTAAAGTAAAACGTGTTTAGGGGCATGAGGAACAGGGTGTAAAGTTCACTCATCCACCATAGAAAAGGGAGGATCCTCCGACCAGACGGGTGTCGTGTCTGGCGGGCAACTGCGCAGATGTTGAAGTCGGGAGCTTGTATATAAGTCCACCGCGCGGTAAACTCTAATTGCGCGATGCAGGATTTGAGTAACGCCAGGATGTTTTGTGACTGACGACACAACATCCTGGCTGGTCTTTGATGCATGAAAAGCTGATCGCATGTGGCGATGTAGATGCCGCCACACGTGGATAGATCATGAAAAGAGCTACAAAGAATATAAGAAGAAAAGTAGGGCTATGTTTGTTGTACTGAAGCCCTTTGCCTTTTTAGTGCTTTTATTTTTTAAACCAATTATAGAGCTGCATTCTCTATGACCTGATTGACTCCCTATATAGAACATGACGACATAGTCTATTATTTCGAGAACATAAGTATGCTGATGCACCTACATCAAAAAGATATTGAGCTAAAAGTTCAACTGATATGTTACTGATATTTCTCGACGTTATGTGAAGCCAAGTCAAAGGCCCATGGGCGGCTTTAAAACTCTAACACCAGCCGGTCGATTCTGTAAAAATATCACCGTGAAACTTAGATGAAGTTAGCGTGAAGTGAGCTGTCAATAGTGTTAATCCTTAGCATCCTGCCGGTCGATTTGTGACAGTGACAGCTCACTTCACCTAAGTTTCACATTGATATTTGAGGCCAATTCTCGTACTTAAAAAACGTTCACATTCTAGTCGCAATCTGGCAAACTTGTCAAAAATTGCGGTAAAAGCTCGTACAGACCAGCGCGACGCGACGCCGTGCCGCGACACGAACAATATAATTTCTAAGAAAACTTGACGGTATAACAATAACCGGTGTCGCGTCGCGCTGGTCTGCACGAAGCTTAAATTGATTGTATTTTTGACAGATTGCGAATGAGATACGAATGCGAACGTTTTTAAAAATTACGGGAATTGACCCTCAGGTTAGTCACTAACCACACGAAAAGAAGAAAAAGAACGAATTGAACGATCATATCGTGCCTAATCGCTTTGCATTCGGCAAAATTCGCCCGTAATGGACGGGGAATTTGTCTCCAAGCTATATGGGCTATTTGATCTCGCTCCGATCGTCTGGCTGTCTCACATGTGGGTCCAGTTCTGTTCAAACGTCCGAATGTCCACAGTCCCAATGTGCCGTAAATCGATTGCTTCCGACGTTTGCGATGCAACTGTTGCGTCCGTTACCACTTTGTGAATTTCCGTGTGACTATGTTGGGGGCTTGTGGCTAAGTAATAACAGCCGTACGGGTCGATCGATCAGGTTAAGCTACGCTTACCGCTTTTGGTCCGTAGATGGGTGACTATCTTTACTTATAAAGACTCCATACCTCGGAATGCACGTAAAGCCGTTGGTCCCGGCTGTCATTTGTAGATATTTGACAGTTGTTACGGGTCGTTAGAAGCCCGAAAGTCTGACAACCAGTCAGACTTTCGGGCTAGGCCAGGGTATCTTGTTACTAGTAACTTGTTTGTGGAGATCAGATAGGTAGGCGCTTCATGTGAAATACTGGTATTCAGCTGCATTAGACTGGAAACCGACCCCAAGTTGGAAAAAGGCTAGGCAGATGATGATGAGTTTTATTGACATTTAGAGACAAGTTGTTTTATAATTCATTTTGAGGTCTGATTGCTCTGCGAGTTACGAGGTTTCCAGCAAAGAAAAGATCATCCTTTTGCTTCTACCAGTGTGTTGTTAGAGGCAACTGGCATGTTTTATCAAGAGCTTGGGCAGAGGGTCTGCCTGCATCCTCTTTGACGCGAATCTGTTGTTAAGTTCCGTGATTATTAACTAAGTTTAATATATCTTTATTGTTTTTCGGCGAAAGCATCTTTGAACCAGAGAGCCTACTCCATAAGTCCGTCAACGACGATACGGGGCCGTCCGAAAGTAAGTCAAAACTTCGAAGTGAGCCCTAAACCCGATTTATAAATTTTTTCGGACGGACAAACCTCATCGGGAGTAGGAACTACAGTCAAATCGTGTGTCATTCATTCTTAGGTCGGGTCCGAAGAGAATCTTATGTCTGTACGGAGTTGGAATCGTCCGTAATTTCAGCCGTAGCTGTGTGGATTTCGCGCTTAGGGAGTAGACCTCCTGCTTCAAAGGTGATGTTAGCAAGCTCCGGTTTTATAGTATAGTATCTACTGAACCAGTTACATCATTCGTCTCTCTATTCCTAACATTCAATCCCAAAATGGGCGTATCAACGGCATAATATATTAATTAAACTGGCTCGTAGTCCCCAGCTCTGAATAATAACCCGAGTAGACGATATCGCTATAAACCAATCTGCATTAAATTATAAATCATAGTTGATAACGATTTCAACTAGTTCGCGGTTGTGACAGTTTTGTTGGCTAAATAAATAGGTTTGGTAACTAATGTGTAATTTTATATCAGCATGTGAAATTGAGTGTAGTAGGGCACAAATAACTACATTAACATACCATGCTTGTTAAGGCTCGTGCAGACCAGCGCGACGCGACGGCGCGACGCGACTCGAACAATACAATTTCTAAGAAAACTTGACGGTATAACAATAACCGGTTTCGCGTCGCGCTAGTCTGCACAAACCTTTACTCACCGTAATTATTTCATCACCACTGTTCGCAAACGGTGAAGGAAAACATCTTGAGGAAACCGGCATGTCCTAGAACCATAAACAATCGAAGATCGGATATCTGCGAAATTTTTGGTTGTAGGACATGCCGGCGGTTTCTGGGCCCAAGTGGTGGATTACGGCCCACTATATTATTACCTAATTGCGCTCGTCATTGTATTTAAATCTATTTTGTTATATTATAGTCACGTGTTTCTGTGACAAATAAACTTATTTTTCTTTCTTTTATACTTACTTACTCATGTTTATACTCCATTTGAAATAAGATTAGACATTCAAACAAACCTTTTTTACAGTCCGTTCAACCGATTCTGGCTTCTAAACCGTAGGCATAAGGATGGCATTAAAAGCAAAAAAGTGATTACAATACCAACTGTTTACTGCGGCTGCCATTCGTCATGCCTCCAACGCAATAGAAGTCAAAATCGGTTGAACGGACTGTAAAAAGGTTCAGTTAAATGTCTAATGTCTAATCTTATTTCAAATGGAGTATAAGTAAATACGTCTAAGATTTGGTTTTACGATCGACATTACAGAAGCCGTTGACAATACTATACCGTCTCCAGTGTCATCATTATCATTAAGGATCGACTTAATGTTTACGAAGCCATGCGACGCTTCCTGCCGCCATTATTATGAAACGTCACACTGATATAATTGTCGTAAATGACGCATTTATACGTCATTGAGACGTTAAAGCGCGGACTACACAGTAAGGATGTGAGACGAGGACTCTTCTTCGTCCTTATCCTTACATTATTATAAAACAAAGTCACCTGCCGCGTCTGTGTTTGTCTGAATGCGATAAACTCAAAAACTACCAAACGGATTTCCAAACGGTTTTCACCAATGGACGGAGTGATTCTTGCGGAAGGTTTTGTGTAAATTACATATGACGACTATTGTTGAAGATGTCGGAAAAAATCATGCCGACTGGGAGCTTTACTGGCGTGCGTGGCGTGAAACCGTAAAAAATATACATGAAAATTATGTTGTACAGCGTTGTTCATCTTAAAAAGTCCGCGATGACATATGTCTCTCTTCTAAGGATGACCCACAGTAACCATTATTATCTTTCAGAATATGATAAAAATTTCATTGTTATTTCCGAAGCTATTTTGTGCGGTATTTATCAATATCGAATCAAATATGTTATTTAAATTGGGCATTTAATTTAGATTAAAATATGCCTTGACATCATATCATTTAAATTAATAGTTTAAAAGATATCACCGATTCAAAATTACGCGTAACAAAATAATTATGGTTGACGGCTACGCAGGCGCAGCGATAGGAGTTAATGACCTTTTCCTCGGCTATTAGGTATGATGTCCCGGTAGTACGTTCCCGTGGGATATTTTGCGATCAATAACATCGATCGATAACACGATCCGGCACAAAACATCGCAGTTTTATAATGTCCCAGATCGTATGCATTCTAAGGCAGGGGACGAGAACAAGACGCAGGCGCGTCGCTTTTCCATTTGCATACTATTGGCGCATCTGCGACCCGTCCTAGTCTCACGTCCCTTCTGTGTGGCCCTCGCCTTAGAATGCATAGGATCTGGGAGATTATAAAACTGTGAAGAGCGAGATACGAGGGGCAATTAGGTTTTAGTATTGTTCCAACTTTATCTTGCAGGTTCATGACCTCTGGTTGTCGGGTTCCTATATTTTACGGATCGTTTTCTGGTGAAGAAGGAGGTAGAAACACATCTGCTGAAATTACTTGGCGGCAGCCATTGAGTTAAATGTAGTACGTAGTAAAGCTCAATGGCGGCAGCGTGTTTATGACTGCAGTGCTTTTTAAATTACGGTAAGTACCTATGACATATCAGGCCAAAATTACGTCGCGTTACTTTTATAGAGAACGTAAATTATGAATGCAGAATTTTCGTTTGGACAATATTTCCTTCTGAAGATAAAGCCTTACATATATTAAGTCTTGTCCTTCGTCAGTGAGGTCCCACCACACAAAATTCTCTCAAATGCCCGAATAATGAAACGTAAACTCAACTATTTTAAAATACACGTAGTTTGCCCTCGTTCCAACCTTTGAAATACACGTGTAAATCCGTTGTTTCTTTTTACGGCTATTTTTATCTTCCAGATCTATTTCTAAAACTAATCAAGAACTCACAATCCATTTTTTCATTCCAACGTATTCAATCAAGCCTGTACACATATAAGTGCACGTAAACCGGCCTCCGGCCTCCTTGGCAGTCAAAACACAAAAATGTATGAATAAAACAACGCTGCATTATGCCCACATTGTATTGAACCCACATCTGGCACTGCACAATGTAAAAGTTATTAAAATATTTATATTGTCGCCGTATGCCCCATTGAAGTAGGTTAAGGGGGCACATAAAATGTAACACGGTTTGAATGACGGCGTAGGCGCGTCTCGGGTCTCAAGGAAGACAATATGGGACTTTTTTGCTAATAGAATACTGCAGAATACACAGCTCTACATAATACAAGCCTATTACTGTTACAATGCAGAGCAAAGCCTTGTTCTCAATAGAGGGCACGAGCATTGATCAAATTGGCAAAAATACTAAAAACACAAAACTGGAAACTTAAAAGTTAATTCCTAACACATTCTAACTACTTAATAATATTATAAATGCGAAAGTGTGTTTGTTTGTTTGTTACGCTTTTACGCCAAAACGGTTCAACAGATTTGGATGAAATTTAGCGCATTGGTAGACCATGACATGGATTAAGACATAGGATACTTTTTATCCCGATATTCACATGGGATCGAGACTTACGCGGGTGAAACCGCGGGGTGCAGCCAATTCAAAATACAAGTTTTTAACAAAAAGCTTTAATCTCCTTTTTAAGATGGCTTAGACAGTTTCTTCCCTTCTCATACTATTGCAGGAACTTAAAATAGTTCAACCAAACACTTACGTTGATGAATATAGAGATCTTTCAATGAGAATAACTCGGAAATACTTTATTTCATGCAGTTTTAGCAATCCCATAAAATTGCTTATTCAATTGATACAAAAACCCTTCCTATGCAATAACGTATAATACCGAAAGGGTTCGCAAGAGAGCGAAATGAGAGCATCTATGCCATAACATTTGTCAATTTCCGTATAGATTTGCAAGATTCCAGTGAATTGGCAGTATTCTGCTTATATAAACTGCATTTTGACATCACAGAAAACGTTATACAAATTCTTAGTAAACCGATCCCATTATTAAAGTAGCGACTTGCCCCTGCTTCGCATAGTTTTTTAGACTTGACAAAACATCTAGAATTCTTTACCTATCATATTTAAGTTTAATATTAATGTTTTATACACATAAACTTTCCGGAATAAATGGTTTAAATCATGGTGAAAACCGTATCAAAATTCGATGCGTCGTTGAAGGCTTGTGCAGACCAGCGCGACGCGACGGCGCGACGCGACTCGAACAATACAATTTCTAAGAAAACTTCACGGTATAACAATAACCTGTGTCGCGTCGCGCTAGTCTGAACACAGCTTTAGAAGATTTAAGCAGTCACACAGACTGCCACGAAAAATGACTTTTTTATACATTTAGGGGTCATGACATACAAGCAGCTGTTGCGTTGCCAAGATTATTTTATTACTTTAATACAACAGCATAAATCTCTATAATTTCCATACTGAATATCTCTTTAAGGTTATAAGACAGCATTTTGCAAAAAATAATTCATTACGGCTGATTTCAAGTGAATTTGCGTATAAAAGCAGTAATTTTACACATTGCAACAACTTAATTCTCGTAAGCACTTTATTTCGAAAAAGTTTTAAGCATTTTCGTTTATTTTTACTTCGAAGTGAGAGCATATTTATTATAAGGTAAGTAAGCAGTTTTAAATTAAAATTATGTCATTTAATTTTATCGCAATATATTGGGTCCCCACCTATGCAATTGGCGTTTTTTTCTCACAAATAGAGAACCTTGTCACTTCTATGATTTAAAATATTCATCAATTGCTTGGTATTGGTATTATATCGAATAATGACCATCATAGACAACTACCAATAGTACAATAAACCATATTACTTATAGTTTTCTAAACATAAAAAATACCTTAAAAGTGGCTCCTCATTTTGTTAGCAGAACTTACCACTATTTGTTTTAACTTAGCCAAAACTTATTTTTGTCGCTTAATCTAAGTGGCATATTACGTTATCTTAGTTTTTAAACATTAGTGCACAAAAGTTTTAAAACATTAGTGTTCATGGTTGTTATATAAATTAAGAAAATGTTAGTATGAAAAAAGCTAATTCTTTAAAAAATTTCATACAAAACGCTGATTTCATAGGTGGGAACCTAATACACTGTTAATGCATAAGGTCCTAGGTTGAATTCCCAGGTCGGGCAAAATATTATTGGTTTTTTTTATTAGGATTTTCTCAGTAGCAGCCCGGAGCCTGGATTTGATCGGCTCGCTGTTATATGGGACTTGACGAAATGTGGGTGAAACCTACTGTGGGTACACCTCTGCCTAACTCTTCGGGGAAACAGGCGTAATGTTAAGATACACAATAAATGATAATAAATAAAATGTAGAAGGAAGTGTAGAAAGCATGGCGTCTTCTGGGATTACTCGTTCCATGACAGTTCCTCATCCATTGCTTTTCACAAGGCGAGATCGAGATCAAGAGCTGGCCCATTTCGCAATAATAAAATATAGTTATCCAGTTTAGCTTCAAGCCTCATGCAGACTCGCGCGATGCGACAGCGCGACGCAACACCGGTCATTGTTCTACCGTGAAGTTTTGTTAATCGCGTCGCGCCTGTTTGCACGAGGCTTAAAGCGGTAAACCCATAACATAGGTTGGTACCATACCATAATTCGTTAACAATAGAACTAACGACACAGCCAAAACACGCCAAACTGCCCAAATAGCTAAAGTATCGACAATTACTAAAACTGTTTAAGCAAAAAATATAATAAAACAACCATAAATGTAACCTAGCACGTATCAGACTCACAAATTGTTCTTCAAATAAAAATTATTGGCGAAATGTGAAGCGAAACCGTACATTTAGGGGTCCGTATACCCAATATGAATACCTTTTTATTTTTGCTTGAGAAATTTTCAAATAACTTCTCCCGCTCTGGGCGGAGCGGGAGGGCGAGTCAGACTCTTACTGACTAAAACCCACCCGTGTTTCTTCAGTTGCCTGTCCGTTGCCAGGGACCACGGTATCCCTTTCGGACTTTCCCGCGACCCCAATATACTATAAACTCGCGACCAAATATTGATGCCAACGTTTTTTTGTCCTTCTGACACATACATCACTCACGCCTTCTTCACATGGGGGGGTAAGCAGAAACTACAGAACGCCACCTGCTACGTTCCTCACATACCTACTCCTTTTGCTCCGTTTACGTTCAAACATCTGAGGGCCTAGTGTGTGTTTCTTTTAACCATCTCGATTTTACTCATCGATCACGTTCGGCGCTCTAATTGGCCCTTCGCCAGTGAAGGCCAGTGAAGGGCCAATCAGAGCGCAGAACGCGGTCGATGCGTAAAATCGAGATGGTTAAAAGAAACTCACACTAGGCCCTCTGGTCATACACGCACGCCAGTTGCGAGTACTACGCACATGACCTTTCTAAAGAACATAAACACAACAACAACATATACATCATATATATTTTATTTTTTTGAATGGCATCTCGCAGGTCAACCTAGGAGGTGCCTGTGGCTGCCTCAATAAATTAAGGCCTCCAGCCAGGGCATAAATCTTAGAAACTAAGCGACTACAGGCTAAGGGCACCCCCTGTGGGGTACGGACCTCGGCTTAGGGCGTCGAGGACAGCAAGGGACAGGCTAGATCGTTATTAATATTATGATTAGGGGAATTTAAAGCTACTGGCTCTGCGACGCGGGCTGGCTCTAGCAAGGGTCGGGGCGGGGATGGTCTGAAGAACACCAATAATGTCACTATTAATATTCTTCAAGGGCGTCCCCTCCCGGCGGCGTATTTTCCTTCTTCCCGTAAGAAATACTGCAGACCTAGTATTTCCGAAGTCAGGCTTTCTGCATTCAGAATATTGCGGTCTGTCTCGCATATTGTAGGAGAAATAAAATACGGCGAGATTTACAAGCTATGTTTTATGAGAAATCCGCGGGATAATTGCGTAACACACTGAAAAAGGCAATGCCTTTGATTTTGACAGTTCAACAACATTCATTGCGTTAATTACGTTGTGATTAGACGGATTTTTCGAATCTATGAAGCAATGGATTAGCGAAATCATTTAGATAACGCGTGCGTTGTTATTGAAACTGTGTTACGTAATTAGAGTGCTGGTCTGTTTATCGCAAAAAGGACCGTAGCGTGATGTTAATACTCAATACTCAATATCTTTATTGCTTTAGCCATAATGTGTACTTAGGTGGTAACTGTATAATTTTGATCATTATGGACCCTGTAGGGCACAGCAAAAGGGTAGGAGAGAGGAAGCTCTGTTATACTACTTAATTTACTATTCTGTTTAATTTATTATTATTGCTATCTTATTTTTATTATAATATTGATTAATGATTACTATTAAAAATTATGCATGAATTATATTACCGTATCATTGATATATTTTAAACGATACGTATAAACTCCATGATTATCATTTTATTGTTTATTATTTATGTTTATCATTTAAATATTCATCTAAGGAGTAGTAGCATTTGTTTATCAGTAGTTTTTTAAGTTTATTTATAAATATATTTAACTTTTCTTCTTTCTTTATTATAACAGGTAGTTTGTTGTATACTTTAATAGACATTACGTAGGGGCTTGTAGAATGCATTTTTAGCTTGGATGTTGGTATGTTTAGCCTAGATCGGTGTCTAAGTGTGTACTGTGATTGGATGTCTTCGCGTTTTGTGTAGAACTCTTGATGCTTACGGACAAATTTACATATTTCTAGAATATATATACTGGGAAGGGTTAGAATATTGTGTTTTAGAAAATAGGGTTTACAGCTGTCCGTTTGATCAATGTTTACTAAGATTCTAATTAATTTCTTTTGTAGGGTAAAGAGTGTTAGTGCATCTGTACTATTTCCCCAGAGAGTTACGCCGTAGCTAAGCCATGCATTGGCATACGCATAATAGCCTATAACCTTCCTCAACAATTGAGCTATCAAATGCACAAGTAATCGAATCCGACGGGTAGTTCCAGAGATTAGCGCGTTCAAACAAACATACAAAAAAAAAACCTTTCAGCTTTATTATTAGCAAGTACTTAGTAATACATCGTCGATTTGGTCACGAAAGACGTGCCAGTGATACTATTATTTATTCTGTCTTACTGATGACACATGCATTAGTCCTGCCGCCTGCGCAACTCTCCTTGGTATTCCATAAGGTAATTCACTTCCACGTTCAAGTGAGTTCAAATTAGGTACGGAACCTTCAGAACCAGTTTTCTTTATATAGTCTATAAAAAATACCATTTTGGTATAAAAAGGCACAATATGTGAGATAGATGTACCATGTTATATAAACTTCGAGAGAGTATAAAATTTTGCGCCCGGCAATTTGGCCCGAGAAACAGAATTTCTCGGGCCAAATTTTTATTTTGTTATTGTTAGTTGCTTTTCTTCATCTGTTCCTTTCTAAGTTTGCTCAGTTTATTGTTTTTTTTTCCTCTCGCTATCAAAATCTAAATACTTAATCAAATCTGTGGGAGTGATTTCGTGAACAGGGACGGAAGTGTGTCACAGGAAGCCGGGGTAGCGCGCGCTATTTGATTTGACCAATGACCGCGCGCGGTGCTAGAGTTGGCCCGTGCCCGTCAGAAACGACCTTGACGATGGCTCTTTAATGTTGCTTATTATCAAGGTGAGATATCAGATGTTACACATCATAATGCGACTACTGTAAGCCCCGCTCGTTATTTTTTTAGCAACAACCGAGAAGGCCGGTTTGGCCTGCGTCTTACCTGGTGGCCTGGTGGTAAGTGATGATCAAGCTGAAGGTGAAAGCAAGCTTTACACATAGTTTTTATGACAGCTGCGCGCACAGACTGCATTAAGACCGCGGCGCGTGAGTCACCGACGGTAAAAATGTTACCATTTTAAATATTATATTTTATATAAACATTTAGGACTAAGTATTGTATTTATTCATTTTATTTTTGTCTTATTTTGTTATTTCACTATATGCTGCACCGGTTGTCGTCATCACGTCAACGCCGGCTGTCGCTGAAAACCAGCGTTGGGGCTCTGTCTCGCATAGGGTCGCAGCATTAAGCTGAGCGATGGCCGTTTTGCGTGGATGTGACGCATATTTTCCCCCAAATTGTTTATTTTTGTGTTTTGTTCTTTCTTTGCGTCATGTGTACCGCAAATAAACGTATTTTCTTTCTTTCTTCTTTCTTTACCCGGAATCCTCAACCACAGAGGAACTGGCTATCATACCTCTAACTGCCGAAACACGACCATACTGTTAACATTGTTGTTTTGGCGACAGACTTAGATAAGATGGTGGTAGCTAGCCAGGCGGACTTAGAACAAGCCTTACCACCAACCAAACCGAGAAAATTTTACCCCCACTGGGAATTGAACCCGAGACCTCTGGGTCTGAGACAGGTGGTCTAACCACCAGACCTCAAAGGCGATTAAAACGGTATGCATTTGGTGTTTTGTGCTGAATCTTAACCACAATCGACATACATTACTTTTAGAGTAGATTCTACTTATACGCAAATCCTTAAAGATAAAAAAAATTAAAAGAAAACACATTTATTTAGCACAGACTAAAAGGCACACAACATATTGTACTACAAGTAAAAATTAAATTAAAAAAACAAATAAAAGTGTAAAGTGCTCATCATTTCATTTGTGCAGAACATTCTCTTTTATCATTTTAAGTTCTTTTATCGAATAAAGAATTCTCATAACAAGAATCATCTTAGACACGATAAACACAAACCAACCCTAATCGGATCATATTCTTTAGCAACGTTATACTGAAGCTTTCAGCATTTCGTTTCAAGTCCCGCTCAACTCTCAAGGCTTTGTAGAAAAAATACCTCGGGACAAGAATTTATTTCTTTATACTTCAGACCTTTTCTTGATATAAATTACTTAAGATCTAATTTAGGTTTTACTTTATTGGTCATTTAGAAAAAAAGTATCTTACATTTCGTAAATTGATAGGGCTTAGGCCTAGCCCGCACTGTGAAATCTCACCGCGCGATTTTTATTTGCTCGATGAGTGAGAGATGAGAGATTCAGTGTATGTAATTGCACTGTGCGCGAATTAAACCGCCAGTGCGTGTGCTACCATGAGTTACAGAATTGCGATAAAAATTTCGCGCGATTTTTTATCGCAGTGCGTGATAGGCCTTAAGCTTGGATATCCTACTACAGCGGTGGCCTAGCAGCTGCTGTGACGGCCTGTATGAAAATGATGGTAGCGGGGTTTGACTTTATGGTGTCAAAACGCTCTCTATGGAAACACACCACCTCAATTTTATAAATAATGTATCAGTAACGTCATTCGACGGTAAATTGCGGACGGTATGTGGCGACCACCACAGTACTAAGGCTCCAAGAAACAAGCGCTACACGAAAGCGCGACGCGACTCGAGTAGAACAATTTCTATGAAAACTTCATGAATATTGTTCTTCCAGAATCGCGTCGCATCGTCGCCGTCACGTCGCGCCTGTCTGCGAAGAGCCTTTACTTAAACTATAGCTTTTGTAAAAGACGCAAGATTCGTTTGAGATGAGTTCAAATAAAAATGTTAGTGGAAACTTCGCCATTCTCTCTAAATTACGGAATAGTTTTCTACTTTGGCTATTTATGTTACTGGCGAGTGAAGGTAAAGTTTGGATGCGAGAAACTTCAAATGCATCAGGTTAACTCCTGCAATAGTTTTAATAGTACTGTTCATCACTATTAAGTCTGCGGGTACGAAATAAGCGGCGGCCCAGCGATGGCGACAGCGGAGCGGGCGCGGGCCGGCGGCCCCGCCGATGCCCGTTGATGACGATGAACAGAAATTTAATTTTCGGTAAAGGATTTGTGCTACAGTAATAATATTCTCCGATGATATCCTAAATCTTGCTAACTTATATATCCTAACTTATATTATAAATGCGATAGTGAGTTTGTTTGTTAGTTACGCTTGCACGCTAAAACGGCTGAAGGGATTTGAATGATATTTGGCACATGGGTAGACCATAAACTACTTAAATAAATCAACGTAAATATTAACCTCATTCTAAAATATGGACTATCATCTAAAACCGTTCCAGCAAACCATTATATTCGATCACATTACGTTGAAAATCAACGATCGATTTCGATCTTTTACCGATCAGTAGTGAGATTGCAAAATAATGTCTTTTCTTCTCGTGTGTAAGGCAGTTCTACACTAAATCATTTTTACATCCCTACTAAGCCCGTTCTGTGGCTTATATGCCGATGTCGGCAGGAATATAATGATAAATTGCCCCGCTTTTGTTATTATCCAGAAAATGCTCCCCAACTTTATGGATCTTCGACACTATTCTTAAATCCTTTGCGGATTACCAGTTTTTATTATCGGGTGTATTATTCTTTCTAGATCGTTTAAGATCCTTGTTTGTTTTCCTTTTCTGATCCAGATCTTTTTTTTCATGTGGTTCGTGACTAATCTGGTGTGAGAGCCCATGGGCCTCTGACTTCGCTTCACATGCCGTCGAGAAATATCTCAGGCATGCCGGTTTCCTCACGATCTGGGTTTACTTAAGTATATGAAATTTAACAATAAAATATTTAAAAAAAAAGAACCTAAAACTGTTCTCGAAAACTCCACTCACAAGCTGTACTTTGACCGAGCTATCCTCACCGACAAAACAACGCCCTATAATAGACCAGACATCACGTTATTAGATAAAAATAACAAATCTACACAATACTATAGCAGAAAAGCTCTCAAAATATATATGTAGAACTGAAATAGAAATCAGCAGAATAAGGCGGATTAACAATGTCACCATAGTTCCTATAGTCTTGTCAACAACAGTTGTAATACCTAAACAGCTCCACCAATTTTTTTTAAACACATATCAGAGTCTTCAGAAAGCTGCAAGCTAGAATACCTACAGGATTGTTAGAAAATTTCTGCAAAATGACAACGATACATCAATCGTCACCTCACACACGAGTGCAACAACCACCGCACGAACAGATGAGACTGATCTGACTGTCTCTGACTGGACAGACACACTGACCATCACAAAATCCGAACAAACCATCGCCTCATCATAATTTAACCAATCTCCAGGGGTAGACCTTGGTTTCGGTCCATACTACCCCATAAATCCGGAGCAACGCCGAGACGTAAAAGTATAAACAATAATAATATTTTTATATAGCCAAGAGCCTCGAACAACACCTAGCCAAGAGCCTCGACCAACACCTGAGGAGGCTCCCGTTAGGCGGCTGGCTCCAGAAAGCGGTACTTCTGGACACGGCGCGTATCGTTAGGAGATTCCTCTCTCAGGAGCCCTGACCACCGGTAGCTTGGACCCTGTTCCCGATACCGGTGGGCTACTATTTTTTATATTTTTAAATGTTTTTGTTTTCCCTTTTGTTTTTATAAAAATATTTAAAAATGTAAATTATATGTATATATATGAAATAAAGGAAATAATAAGCAACCTATTGTTATCCCACTGCTGGGCAAAGGCCTGTTCTCATACAGAGAAGAACTTAACAGCAGAAACCAAAAAACAATGCCACAAGATTACTGTTCTTTCGTAAAAATAAACAAACATATAACCTAAGAAAGTAATTCTTCCTTTTCTGAAGGTAAAGCGGAACGGGAAACAAGGGATTTAATAAAGCAATAGAGTAAACAGTAGACTTGTAAATAAAAATATTGAAAGCGAAAAGGAACTAAGTGCTGAGATAAGTTTTGGTAATTATTTGGATGATGCATATTGTCTTTGATGGAGCAGTTGTGGCCCAGTCGTAACAGCCGCGACTTACGAGTTGTAGGTCGTGGGTTTAATCCCAAGCAGGCCCTTTATTTTGTGTAAAAAATATTTTCATCACCACTACTCTCAAAACGTTGAAAGAAAACATCGTGAGGAAGCCGGCATGTCCTGGAACCAAAAATTCAAAGACATATGATATCCACCAAACCCGCACTGGTCCCGCGTGGTGGATTACGGCACACTCCCTCACAGAGAGGAGGCCTGTGTCCCAGGAGGACATTATAGGCTGATTATTACAGCAGCTACCGAATTAGGATTATCAATGTGTTTTATAACGACATCCTCCGACGACCTACACTCGGAAGTCGCTGCCGTTTCCACTGCGGCACCGTGTCTCTCCTCCAAAGATTTCAATCGTAGATTTGGCCTTCCGCGTCAAAAGATGGTCGCGTTTCTGTTTCGTTTTGACACCTCTGAGACAGACAGTGTCGCAGAGACTTGACTTGGTTGTCATGGAAACGCCATTGTTAATGTGTGAGCTCGCTCCTCTCATGATGGACGATTTTTCGTGCGACTTAGTACAGTGAGGGCAAATCTACGATTTAATTCTTTGCTCTCCTCTAGTAATATTTACCCATCATATTTTTTTTTTTAATTTATTTATTTTAGCTTAGCTTAGCTAGGTCTACAAGACCTATTTGACCAAAAGCCCTAAAGCCCGACTATAGTACCTATTCTAGTCTAGGCCAACCCGAAACAATTCCAAAAAGGTGAGCTACCTAATAAAACTGTTTTAGTAATCCCAAGGATTGTTCTTTAGTGAAAGATTTTCAGATCAAACGAGAAAAACCGCGCATAAACGCCTACGGCAGACTATAATATCGCTCTCAGTATTCGTCCCCGACGTCGTTCGACTAAAAACTCATTATTAGCTTTCTGAAACAGACGGCATCCACGAGACTCGACTGGATATTGCATTATCGAGGCAATGATCGTTTGTAAATGGTAATGAACGAACTCGTTGTTCCTAGAAGTGCTATCTGCCTGTTTATTGGCAATTAGGTTCTTTTGGGCAAAAGTAATCATTTGAAGTGTGGAAGAAAGTTGGTTAGATGTGTATAGGGTTGTAATGGTCGGTTATTCTAAAGTCTAATCGTTTTTCCTTACGAATGGGAGATTTTTATCGGTAAACTAGCTTCTGCCAGCGGCTACGCCCGCGAGATATCTTTATAAATGATAGCCTATGTTAGTCAGTGATAATATAGCATTCAACTGGTGAAAGAATTTTTTAAATCGGTCCAGTAGTTTTTGAGTTTATTCATTACAAACACACAAAATCTTTTCTCTTTATAATTTTATTATATAGTGTAGATGAAGTGTTTAAATGCTTTCCTTCAAATGGTAATGAAACAAGAGTAATTTCACTAAAAACCTTTTACAAAAAACTCTAGCCCACTTACACTAAAAATCAATCAATCTGCCTAATACCAGTATTTTACATGGAGCGACTTCCTATAAGGCCTCCACAACCCAGTTACTGAGTAATACGATACCCATTGGTAAGACTGGTTGTCAGACTTTCGGGCTTCTGACGACCCGTAACGACTACCAAACATCCACGAATGACAGCCGGGACCAACGGCTTAACGTGCTTTCCGAGGCACGGAGGAGTCTCGATATGTAAAGATGGTCACCCATCCACGGACCAACCCCGGCAAGCGTAGCTTAACCTGATGAATTGACCCGGGCGGCTGTTATTAATTACCTACGAATCAGTAAATGAATTTAACGCTTCCTAAATGTATTTAAAACATAATGTCTCATTAACAGGAATAGAACGATGTTTTAGATACGCTTAGCGCTAAATTCATTTAGCGATTTGCGGTACAAGAGAGGCCGTAAAGACTACTGGGGAGTTTGTTGCGCCACTTCTTCTTCCCAGCTAAAGCACTAGGAAGTGGTGAAGGGTAAGCGTTTTGGGGGACTGTCTTATGTAATTTTGACGTTCGAAACGTGCCGATTCTCAGCCTAGTTTGAATAAATGACTTTATATGATTTATTTAGTATAGTAATACACCTATATGTAATTGAATCACGTATCAACCATAATTTCCTAAACGAAACGTATCCAATCTGTATCCCTATAAAATCAATCCAGCTATTAAAAACTCATTATCGCGAATCTCTCGCGAATTCTAATGTATCGCATTGATTTGCATACAATGCGCGCGGCGTACTACAAACAAATGTGGCACTGAGTCACCGGCGCGACATGTAATCATTCTTTATTTGAAACGTGCGAAAGTGTGAGGTCTCATTGTTTGTATGTAGGACGGGTGTCGTAATGGAATTACTGTGTAGTACAGGAAATTGTGAAAGATTGACTCTTATAAGAGTTAATGCTGCGAATTTCACTTTCTTTTGATCCATGTATGGTGATTTGGAGAAAAACATGCGAGGTCTTGAGTGTATTTTTCTTTTTGGATAAAGCCCTGTCATACGTCAACAGGAGTGACTCCCGAAGCGGCTTTTATGAAAATAATTCTCGAATTTTTTGCGTTGCGCGTCACATCACTTTGATATGTGTCAGCTCTAAAAGGAAGCATTAGTAGACTTTTGACTCTGTTAAGAAAAGCAAAAAAGCAGGGAAAATCTATTCTTGCTACCACGAAAACAAAATATTCTTTACCAACCCTGAACCCTCTTTTAGATTTCTTTCCAAATATAGTTCGACGAAGCACCATTCAACCCGTTTCTTTTTTACGAGCTCGTATCGGAAGCTCGGCTATCGGGAAAGGGTTAGTATTACAGAAATACAGAAGCGTCTACGCGACCGCTACAGGACCGATAAGCCGTGCCGGAAGCCGGCCGTCCGGCCCGTTCCCGGTTCGTGTCGGGACCGGGACACAACACAAGGATTGTTTATATTGCACGTGCTATAAATATCCTGGTAAGGACGATTTGTGAGGACGATGGTGGTCCAGTATGTTTTAGTGAGATATTTTGTGTTGATGGAGGTGACTTGTATATTTAATGCTGATGCTAAAATAAAGTCAGAATCGGACGTCAGACTTGAATCTCAAAGGTCTTCAGGATACAGTTACGGCACTTATAAGGTATTTTGAACTTCGAAAATCGGAACTAAAGTCATCCCGGCATCTTGTTTTGGGATACATTTCAAGTGACATTTCAAAAAACAATTGCACAAATGTTAACCAACAGTCCCCCGTGCCAACGTCATTCGATCGCCAAAATATCTTTGAAGCAATGTAAAAAGAAATGTATTTTTTTTCGCTTCAGAATAGCAGACAACGAACAATACAGCCGTGCTATTCTGTAAACATCTCACCGTGTATCTTGGGTGAAGTGAGCATGAAGTGAGCTGTCCATAGTGTCAATCCCTAGCTGTAGGTGCAATGACAGCTCACATCAAGCTCACTTCACCCAAGTTATCACGGTGAGATGTTTACAGAATAGCACGGCTGATATCCAAAACCTCGTTCGATCAGTTTTCATTGTTCTTCTTTCAAAAAATCCGCCTTCCGAACAACACACTGCAGAGCCAAAAACTTAAGCGATCGCCTTTTCTCTCCAATGAACCCCAAACCACGCAAGGCAAAGCAGCAACATAAAAGTATAAAAATGTAAGTTTATAGAGCTGCACAGGAAGATCCTGTCAATAAATAGTTATGGACGTGGTTCCGTAGCTCAGAGTACCTATGTCACAAACGTGTCAGTTTAAACACAATGGCTGGGATAACTTTATCAGGGAGGATGGTGGTGACTGTCTATGGGGTTCGGTATGAAGAGGGATCACGCGTGACTTTAAAAAGTACTAGCTATGCCCGTGGCTTCGCTTATCAATCTGCCTATTCTTTTCCCAACTATGTTGGGGTCGACTTCCAGTCTCACCGGATGCAGCTGAATACCAGTAGTTTACATGGAACGACTGCCTATGTGACCTCCACAACCCAGTTACTGGGTAATACGATACCCCTTGGTAAGAGTGGTGTCAGACTTTCGGGCTTCTGACGACTCGTACCGACTGTCAATGATCCACGAATGACAGCCGGGACCAACATCCGGCTTAACGTGCTTTCCCAGGCATGGAGGAGTCAGTCAGTAAAGATGGTCACCCATCGACGGACCAACACCGGCAAGCGAAGAGGATCAGCCGATGGATCGACCCGTAAGGCTGTTGTTACTTAGCCACGAACTGCTCCGTGGCTTCGTTTATGTGACACATTCATTTTGACTACACAAATTAAAGTTAAGTATGTCCATTCAGAAATAAATTAATTGTAAAAAAATACCTAATAAAAATCTTATGATTAATACATAATTGGTGTTTTTTTTACGATTAATTAATTACGATTGGTCCTTGGCAGCTCTGGACAGAGAGAGGTGGAAAGAGAGTAGGGAGGCCTTTGCCCAGCAGAAGGACAATAATGGCTAACATAAAATATAAAAAACACCAATTTTATACGATTAATAGATTTCTAAAAATGATCGCTGCCAGACCGGACTGTCCCTTTCAGGGACACTGGGTGGGGACAGTCATAGGACTACATAAATAAATTTATTTCGTGAAAACTAACAATACTAACCTACACCATTGTTACTAAAACCAAAATACTAACAGAAATATGGAGCTTAGTCTGAAATAAAGTTTAATTTAATTAGAGAATTGTTTCTTTAAGAAAGTCGTAATTGTAATTAAAGGATTATTTATTCGCAAACAATTATTTCGATAAGTAATTTATTATGCTAAGTATCTGGTCTGCAGGGCAAACGACTAATGTTATACTACAACAGTCGAGACCAGCAGTGCTATTCTGTAACCATCTCACCGTGAAAACTTAGGTGAAGTGAGCGTGGAGTGAGCTGTCAATAGTGTCAATCTCTAGCATTAGATGGAATGACAACTCACTCCACGCTCACTTCACCTAAGTTTTCACGGTGAGATGGTTACAGAATAGCACTGCAGGGGCTGTACTATGACTTGTTAAAGGAATCATCGTTCCAGTGTGAGAGAGAGATGAAGCTATACAGGACGAATAGCACTATCCTTATTTCACAACGGAAAGGTGATGGTTTTAACACGTCATAGTAATGTCCCAGCATATTTGCGTTACACACGATCAATCACAATCTGTTTCATTTTGACAGTACAACAACATTCATTGCGTTATTTACGTTGTTGACAAATTTTTCGAACATTATGAAGCAATAGAATATCAATATCCTTCAAAATTATTCAGATTGCGATTAATCGTGTGTTACGCAGGACAAATAGACAGTCGGTGTTATTAAGGCACTGTATTATTTTCAGAATTTTATTTTCCAGTTATGCGAAAGAAAATTCTGCAAAGAAGGCGTACAACATATTGGAGCAAAATCTCAATAATTTATTCAGTTCCAGAAATGAAGAATTTGGAGCTAAAAATCAGAAATCCGACATTTGCATTCAACCAAAGACGAGGTAACGATAATACGGACGAGGTAATACGCGAAAATCCTGATTACACCTTTAGGAAATACGTTGACGTCCTCGTTTATTTTCATATCAGTTTTATCTCAAAAACGAGCACAGGAATTCTCACGATACAGCCTAAACAGTTTGAAGATAGGAACGCTCATGACTGTTATACCTAACTCTAGGAAACATCTAAATGAACGCCTAAATATTATAGCAGTGTTGGATTTTGAACGCTCGGCTTAGCGCCGAAAGTTGAAAATTCAACAGCGTGCTGTATTTAGGCACTTAGGTAAATCTCAGTTTGAGGTGCGTGCCGAATCTTGTACTGGCTGTAAAGCTGATAACAGAAAATCTCTTTATTTCGACTTGGTTTTCTTAGTGAGTGTTTAGGACCAAATTTTCTAGCGCTACCTGGCTTATTCAACAAAAGGGTTAGGTATACCAACTACAAGACTGCTAACTTGGAAAAGAATTGAATACATGTATCAATTCTTCACCCACTGTTGCCGAGTCCCTATTGCAAGAAAATGTTGATATTTGTAACCATGAGTTTAATTTCGACTATGTTAGTGCTCGAGATATTATTAAAACTTTCAATACACTCAATGTTAACAAAACTGCTGATCTATGGGGAAATTTCGTAGAGGTTGCAAAATGCATAATCAACACTGTAGCGCCTGAATTATTTTTAATAAATGTATTGACTGTGGTGTAATTCCTGACTTACTTTATAAGTTTTTAGTATTTGTTGATTTTACATAGTAGTTGTTAAAAAGAAATTTCAAATTCCTAACTTGTTTAGTTGTTGAGATAAAGCTCGTACGAAAATGGTCTAAAACTGACAACTTTTACGGCCCCCTATTTCATCAATTTTGAAGATAAGTACAAAAATTGTTCTCGACTCGATGAGCTCTAGACAATGACACCCCACATAGAAGGTTAGATTTTTTTTTTCTAAATCAAAAGTTTACTTTATGGAGACCCCTTTAATTTTTAATTTAATAAAAAAAATATTATTTGTTGTTATAGCGGCAATGGAATTGCATTATTGTGAAATTTTCAACTGTCTACCTTTTATGGTTCATGAGATACAGCTCGCTGGCAGACAGACAGACAGACGGACAGAGGGACAGTGGAGGCTTAGTAATAGGGTTCCGTTTGGCAAGCTTCGGGTACGGAACCCTAAAAAGCTACTCTTGCTGCGACACAATAAAGTGCAATTCAGGTCGCATAGCGCTAATTACCTACAGTTAGGTATTTCAATATGTTATATTCAAGTAGAAGTTGCCTCTCTTTCTATTGCGTAACACTTAGATCATCTGACGACGTTACACTCACTGAATTGGCCCAGCAAGTCGTAGCCGCCGCGTAGTTGTAACTTCATAACCAACCGTATTCATTTGTGGCAAGGACCGGTCATTTTAATATTCCACTGAAGTTAATTGTAATTTAGGTATTTGGAGCTATACCTACATCTATCAACCCCAATCATTTCTCCGAAACGCAAAGTAAGTATGATAAAGTATGACAGGCCATGACTTATTCATGCCCTGTATAAACTCGTTCTTCCACTGCACCGTTTGTTCATCCAATCAAAACGAATCGCCAATTCGTTCAGAACAGAACCGTATTAGGGATTCTATTTGAAAGATGGCCGCTGAATCGGATCAAATATTTAGAGGTATGAGGAACAGGGTGTAAAGTTCACCCATACTCTATAGAAAAGGGAGGATGCTCAGACCAGACGGATATCGTGCCTTCTGCCCAACGATTGATGTCGGAAAGTTATCGCAACGCAGAAATCGCGATAAAAAGCTGTTCCCTACATTTTTGTTCGTATATCTTGTCGAAATGTAGGGAACAGCAGATTTTTTTTTCGCGTTTCAGCGTCGGTTCCATAGTGAAAGTTATTCATAATGATGAGTACAATGACCCCTTAAGAGGTTTAGGGTAAACAAAAACTAAGGTTGTATATCTCGATCGCGCGGTAAACTCTTGTTAGCGCGATGCAGGATTTGTGTGACGTCAGGATTTTGTGTGACGTCAGGTCTTTGATGCGTAGTTCGCATGTGGCGATGTAGATGCCGCCACAAATATATTGGTACTTGTTTCCAAATGTAAAAGCAAATTGACATCTTACGTCAAATTGCCGTGTTATAGCCATTTCATACAACTGTCAAAGAATGACAGTTGCGATTTGAATATACGGACAATTTAAGTTGATAGTCAGTTTGCTTTAATTTTCCTGACTTTACCTACCATTGTACTGTCCTTATTTAGGCTTATTAATTTGATTCTGTATAAATTCATAACAGGTAGGAATTAAAATAAGGTGATTTTAAACCTCCCCTATAATACTAAATTAGAACTAATTAATTTTTGAATTTTCTTTTCTTCCAGCAGTGGTGATTTTAACACAACTGCCCAGAAAAGGAGTGTACCGTGAAATATGCCAACATTGCCGCCAAGGGAAACTTTGCCCGGCGAACCATTTAGAAGCATATCTTTGATGTGCAAATATTATGGCAACATTGATTGACTCAGATGGAAAATAGGTTAAATATATGGCAATACTGACTATCATGTTTGTTGCTAACTTTGCTAAGCTTTTTGGAACTTGTCGAATGAGGTGTGTGTTTTTGCGGGCAAATTTTAGTGCAAGGTCAAGGTAACATTGCCGTCATTTTTGTAAAAAACTTTTTATAGTGTCGTTTACCTTCCTAAAGTAAACGCCATCTTTACAAAAATTCTTGTATTGGTTTTTTCTGTCATAAAGGCCATATTTGCGTCAAAAAAATCAATCTGGGCAAAGTTAGCTAAAAGTCCACATAACTTTGCCCGCCAACAAAATCGAACAAATATTGAATTCAATGTTGAATAATTGTACATTTAGCGATACTAACACATGCACATGATCTTACAGTTGTAGCTGATGAAGGAAAATACTTACGTCTCCATAGACCAATAGTATTAAAATTGTAATTATTCGAAAAAGGTGGGCAAAGTTGGCAATGTTTCACGGTATGTTTCAGGGTTCATGTATTATGTATACGAGTTTCTTTATTAAATGTTTTGATAGCCAATTCCATAGTAAAATATGCTCATAATCTTATTAAAAGCCTTATTTGGGCTGCCTGTTCTGTTTTGTCTTAATTACTCTGTCGAGTAATCAGAACACAAAGATTATAAATGAAACAATTTCCTCAATTTCATGTGCAATAATTAGGCAGATGCTGGGGTGAACGAAACTGTCTTGATTGTTGAGTTAAGAGTCGTGTAGACCGGCGCGACGCGACAGCGCGACGTAACTCTAACAAAAAAAAATCTAAGACAACTTTACGGTAGAACAATTACCGTGTAGTCTGCACGAGCCTTTAAATAATTATTAATATTAACTTCAATTCATATAATATGTTTAATGCTTGGGAAGGTCATCTATTGTTAGACAAATCAAGAGCAGTGTCGCATTTGAATCAAAAAAATCATTACTTAACTTTAACCAACGTTTATACGTTGCTTAAAGTTAAGTTATGATTAGCGATTGTTTAACCATACATTTTTGACGTTTAAACGTCTCTTAACTTTAGTACCGTTTATGAATAGAGGGGTAGGTAAATAAAAATAAATAAACTGAAAATACTTTTATGAGCTTTCTACATTTAAAGTGCATGTACCTCTTTCGTATGACATGACAACTTTTTTTTTTTTTCAAATCGGCTTTCGGGTATTCCCCGTGTCGAAAATGTGTACACACTAGTTAAAAAAAAAACTAAAGAAACTGTGTCACATTAAAAACAGTGTTTTTGGCAAAGCATTCATGTTTTCAGAATTTGGCAAAGTTTGTCTTTTAAAACTCTCTTTAGGTCGTTTTTAAGGCAAAGCTTTTTATTTGAACGTTGCCTGCACTATAGGATATTACATTTTCTGGCTTGAAAACGCAATTTCACCGAAAATATGAGACATTTTGAAGATTAAAGTTTTCTACTAGCCTTGGGTATCTTGAAACAAACAACTTATTGCAATATGTTTACTTTAGCCCAATTGCTAAAAATACCAACCTAATACATACAGGGTGGCAGGGACATCGACGCGAAAACTGGTACCATTGATTCAGTACATGATTCTGAACCCACTGCTAATAATCGAAAAAAAATTCAAAGCAGTTTGGTTCAGAATCATGTACAGAGGGTCTAGTGCGAGTTTTGTTTAACCATCTCGATTTTACGCATCGACCGCGTTTGGCGCTCTGATTGGCCCTTCACTGGCCTTCACTGGTGATGGGCCAATCGGAGCGCCGAACGCGGTCGATGCGTAAAATCGAGATGGTTAAACGAAACTCACACTAGACCCTCTGAATCAATGGTATCCGTGTTTGCGTCGATGATACCCACCCAGTATGTCGTAGGATGATTTGATAATTCGGATATTACGAAAACACGGATATTTAGAAAAAGGGTAAAAACATTTCTGCAGTGCGGATTGGCGGATGTCACATGTCTTCGAATGTTTGATTCTAGGACAGGCTTGTTTCCTCACGATGTTTTCCTTCACCGTTTTGAGAGGAGTGGTGATGAAATAATTTACACAAAGTAATAAAATCTGTATCTGTGTCTGTATTTTAATCTATTCTGTTTCATTTTCTTTATTATTTACTCGAGTTTATCATCTTTTTTTTTTATGCACGTGTTTCTGTGACAAATAAACTTATTTTTCTTTCTTTCTTTCTTTCTAATGTGCCTGGTTCGAACTCATGACATACAACTCGTACCTAAGTCGTGGCCGTTGCCTAGGCCACCATTGCTCTCTGTAAGTAGTTATGTACTGATGATTAATTCAATTACCTTTACTTTACAAAACTCCCATCGATACGTGTTTGTACCGACATAACCTTCAGCAGCTGGCAGTAATATAATTATATAACTAACCCAACTATGCCATTGTTAAGTTAGTCAGACATTCTCACGATTACAATCTGCATGTAACAACACTGCCCACTTTTTCTTTCAAACGTACTTAACTTACATATTTTACGTGCATCCACGTAACTGAGGTAACATGTAATTAGTTATTTCAATCTTGATTTTAAAACAGATTGTAATTTATGTTTAAAATCAAAACTCAAAACTGATGGGGTAAAGTGTAGTGTCCGACCGAAACAAGATTTTCTACCGAAACCGAAACCGAATCCTCGGTATCATTCTCAATTACCTACGGCCGAAACTGAAACTTTTTAGACAAGTTATAAATCTATGGTTTACTGAAATTTGGCTTATTTTTTACACTTATGCAGACAGTTAACAGGTGCTAAATGAAATAAAAAACAATAATTGAAGTAATTACATGTTTTTTTTTTTGTTTTGGAGAATGCTTAAATTATAATAAATTACAAAACATATTAACTACTTCTTGGAACATAAATTTGGGAGTGACAAAAGCTGATGAAGGCGGGTGACACACGAGCCACGAACTAACCCGAAGTCAGCCGAACGACCTGCTATAAATTCACGAACGCAGAGTTTCGGTGCGGGCAAAGGTTCGGCAAATTTTCTGCCGAATCAAGATTTTTTAACCGAAACTTTCCGAAACCAATCCTTCGGTCGTTCACCAGTAAAGTGAATTAACTTTCAACTTAGATAATTAACATTCCACTAAAATTCATGAACATGGGAACATCTACATCATTATGTCTCAATCATTTAAGTAAGTACAATGTTGTTTAACTTACTGTAATGTAGGAAGTGAACAGCGCACCTATAGTTTGAAGGCAGCAACAATGTACTGATAAGTAGTCGCATGTCACTAGGACATTACCTATCCGCTATCGCCGTAAAAACAAACCTCTGAATGAGTGCAGCCAACGTACCTGGAAAGATAAGGAACACATTAGCAAACATTATCTATGAGGTTTTACTAAAAGAATTGAAGTAATACACAAAACTAAGTTTAAAACAAAATCGCTCTTCGTATCTGTCTGTCTGAACGCTTAGACCTTTACTATATGATCACCCGTAACTTAGAGAATTTATTTCGGAAGGTTGCAGTTGAAGAGGATCGTGAGGAAACCGGCCATGTCCTAGAACCAAAAAAATCGAAGATAAGTGACATCTACCAACCCGCACCGGGACCGCGCGATGGATTACTACCTACTCCCTCTCATTGAGAGGAGGCCTGTGTCCCAGCAGTGGGAAGATTTAGGTTGATTATGCTAAAATCGCTTTTCGAGTCTGTCTGTGTGACCGCTTAGACCTTCTTTACTTTACAATGGAACCACCGTAATTAAGAGAAAGATTATTCTGGAAGGTTATTGTCTTGCCAACTAAATAAAGAAATGTCTAGAGCTGGTCGCTAGTATTTTCATAAAACTGAAGATTTGAAGAGTCCCAAACCAAAAGATAATTACGGAGCATCACTGCTCGTCTTATCTAAAGAGACGACTGAAAGAAAAGAAAGAAAGAAAAGAAAGAAAAATAAGTTTATTTGTCACAGAAACACGTGCATAAAAAAAAAAGATGATAAACTCGAGTAAATAATAAAGAAAATGAAACAGAATAGATTTAAATACAATAACGAGCACAAAACAGAAATAGTCGGCAGCTGCTGGCACGTCATGACTGCACTGATATGCATGATGCGAGAGATCTCAGGAAAAATATCTACAGAAAAGACGCTCCATTATTTTTGGCAACTCACGAGTAGTTACCATATCAGTAACGGTCAGTTAGTCTATGGGACCACGGTTAAAGAAAATGACAAACTAAAACAAGACAAGTTACTAATCAATTAGGTCATACGTGAAACGTATTAAATTCAAACCCATCCCTTTAAACACCTAACACAGAAAACAATAAAATATACCTAAAGGTACAGAGAATCAATTTACCGGACATAACAGGATTACTTTGACACTTGAAGAAGGTGAGCCTATGATTTATTTGGCACTAGCCGAACGGACGGACAAAACATTCGGAGATATTAAAACGGACGCTGTAATTAGGTCCGACCCGTTGAGTTCCAAGGTAGATAGAACTGAGTGATCTACTATAGCTACGTACTTATACCTGTGTTCAGCTCAAAGGTACAAAAAAGATGACAGTAAGACACAACATGTACACACACACACACACACATGTACTCGTAAGTGTGACTTACGAGTACACGAAGTTAATATATCTATGGCGGATTGGAACAATAGTTAATTAGAAGAACATAGGTAAAATTGCTGTAAACGAGGAAGCATAGAGAAAATGCTGTAAAACATTGCACAATACGCGAGTATAATCATTTTGAACAGAAAATGAGGAGAAAACAGTAGATCTTAAACTGGACAATAGAAGAAAAAAATGCCTCAGTTGATTAAAGTTTTCCGATATTCTTGAAGTATTCTGAAACAACCCGGAAAATTCAAATATAAATGTGAACATGATTTACGCCTTACGTAATTTCAACATTATTGCAGAAATGAATCTTATTGAACTACCAACCAAGGACCCTATCAACAAAATCCCAAATATAATCCATCTCAATAACTCACAAGCCCTCCAAGTAGTAACAACTCAAGCAACAAACGTCAGAGGAACTCGTCCAGAGCCACAGGCCGAGAACTATCTAAATTAACATTAATTGATACAGTGTCCGGCCTTTATTTATGGAGAACAATAAATTGGCGTCAATGGACACAGCCGTGATTTTCTCCAAGACCACAATTTGACCTCTGGTTGGTGAGTAATTCTTGTTTATTGTTTCACTATTTTTATAGCTGGTATTTTTGCTGTAAGGGCTTGGTTGGGAGTAGGATTTATAGTTACGAAATAGACTGCTGGTTAAAGCAGTATTATCACATTCTGTAAAAGGGTTTTTTCGATTTAGTTCTTCGTCTAATCTAATGCCCATCGTTAATGTCGCTCCTCAAAAGTAACATGATACGAACTCAAATCACCAATGAGTACCCTGAATGTCACAGCTCACACACTCACTCACACTCTTTCTATTTGTAAAAATAATCTGTATAACTTACCGTGTTTACTTGGATTTTTTATCAGGTCGATAGACGCAATCACGCAATACACTATCGAGGTTACTGTTACTATGATTACCGTGATTAATCAATTCTAAGTAAGATGAAAGGTTTATATAGGCTAGGATGGACTTTTGCATTTTGTATGGTCCTTTTAATATTTTAAAGTTATAATGTTTTCTGGATGCGCTTATTGTGCGTCTATCATGGGATATCTCGGTCACCGTTGCGGTATTTATTATTATTTCTCTTGTTTTTGTTTAGTGTCTATGCTTATTAACATAGTCGTAAGTTTTACTATCAAACAAGATTGATCTCTCTCTCCAGTCTTGGAACTCGAATAAAGTTAAATTCTATTAAGGCTCATATCTCTACAAAATGTCTTGTCTACAGTAGGTATCCTATTTCTTTATGAATAAACATCATGTGCCGTTTGAACAGAATGGTAGTAGAAGTATCTATACCTAACTTAGTACTTTCCTGCACCTGCTTTATTTCTATGATTATCAACTCAGTCCGTTAGGTTCCGAGACCGTTCAGTTTTCTCGTGAAACTGCGAGAAAATATGCAGCTGTCGATACATTTCTTGTAGCCTAGGATCTGTGAACACTAAGTTGAAACCTTAGGACTGCTACAATATAGCTCTTTTGTGTGATTATATTACGTAAGATACGTCTACATGACTGTTATACAACTATTCAGTAAGTAATCTGTGGTACTTCAGGTATATTTCAGGCGATAATGTAACGCTACGGTCGATTTTGCAGACTCGGGGCAAATTTCATTCACCAAACTCTGTTAGTTATTTTTTTACTTTGCAAAAGAAGACAGTATTGTTTGTTTATTATTTCCCAAAAAACCCAATACAACAGTAATCAGTATTTGCCAAACTGCAAAACAGTTTATCTGCAAGTTGGGGACAAGCATAGGGCAAGTATGTTTAACTGGTTAACGAGACATTTAGGGTTAATTTCACCAATGACATGAACGCGATCAGCACATCTAATCCGCGTTCAAGAGCTGTCAGTATCATCATTGTTGTGGAATATTTACACTGACTGACAGCTCTTGAACCCAGTTTAGATAGGGTTCTTTTCCAATGCACTCTAGACATTGGAGGAATAGTCGACATCGGCTTTAGATCGGGTTCAGTGTCATTAGTGAAATTGTCCAACAGAGTACAGTGCGACAGAACTTAGATGTAACATAAATTTGAAAGTTTGCATTCATTCATTTCAATTTTACGAATGTATTTGGTTATATGACTTCACAAGTTATTGCGTTTGCGTATGGATCATTTTCACCTAAAGCGTAATAAATATTGGTTATTTTGAAGGCGTACTCAGTTCAGATGGTGATCGGTTTTACGAATTTTGCCGATGCTAGATCTAAGTTGTGTCGTACTGTACCTGTAGCAAAGCTCCTTACAACTTTTTCCATCATGTGCATTGTAAGAATTATCATATTATCAGAAGTATCAATTATTATATTGATCTATGTAAGAAGTAGGCCGACCGACGGAGCTAAATAATAACAGCCGTAAGAGTTGCAATCGCTTCATTGAAGATGCTGGTGTTCAGCTGCATCCGGTAAGACTTTAAGCTGACCGCAACTTAGTTGGGAAAAGGCTAGGCAGACTGAATTTAGGTAAGAGTATACAGGGTGGCAGGAACATCGAGGCGAAAACTGTTACCATGGATTCAGTACACGATTCTGAACCTCCCAGCGTTAAAATTTTACGTAGGCTATAAAAAGAAAATCTGCTATTTCTTAGAAAAGTGCAATACCTACGCAGTCAAAATGTATGGAACAGCAGTTTTTTTTTTATTAGCCGGCGAATCGTTTCAACACAGGGGGTTCAGAATCATGTACCGAATGCATGGTATCAGTTTTAGCGTCGATATACCTGCCACCCTGTATATGTATAGTGTCGTGCAACCCAAAGATGTCACTGTCTGTAATTTAAACATGGCAACTTAATACAAGTTAGCCATTCCTCCATTGTCCGAGCAACCAAAATTGTTTTACAAAGACAGTAACAGTATCCGTTGTTATACAACGCTGTAAAAGTAATTGTTTAACCAAAGTACGAGACTACAAGCCGTACGTATCATATTCCTCAGTTTTGTTTACGCTAGCAACATTCCACTGTATGCAACAAAGTGCATTCCTCCGTCAGGAACATATTGCTACTGAGAATTAGTTCAAATTCGTAAAAGCAGTGAAGAAATTGTTGCTGTTTTATTTTGAGAGTTTCTTTCGTAACCAAGTTTCATTTTGACAGTTCAACAACATTCATTGCGTTATTTGACTTGTTGAGCAGACAATTTTTCCGAACATATGAAGCAATGTATTAGCAATATCTTTCAAAATTATTCAGACTGTGATTGGTCGTGTTACGCAATTAGGGTGTATGTCTCGAATCGAAACTAATTAATAAGGGTGCTTTAGAAAAGAGTAGGAAATCTAAGTATCTTGTTGAATTCTCCAAAATTGATTAAAATAGCCTTTCAAATAATAGGTTTAACTTAACGTGAAAATAACGCTATCGATTTACAATATCTTAATAAATTAATAAGCAAGTACTGTATTCGGAACTATCGTGAACTTCGTGTAGTCTAGCGAGGAATTCATGTTCATAAAAAGCCGTTCATAGGCGCCATTTTTGGTAACTTTTGATCTCGTGTAGATTTTGTTATACATATATTTTTATATAGATATCAGTCGATTTAGAATCGCTATGCTTACTTGATTAGACAAGTCTCTCCATTACTCCTCAAGAAGACATTGGTTGTTTCTTCAAGTATCTTCAATCAAGGTAGATTGTGCTTATGCCCAGTACAGATTGGTGAAACGTAGCATGCAATGTAACACGTATTGAAACATATTCGCATAAACTGCGTTCGATACCTAGTTCCCAAACATGTAAACAAATATGTGCTTTTGGAAAAACAACTTTAAAACCTACAAATAAAGTTCAGTTTGCACTAAAACTTAAAACTTTTTGATGAGTTTTTAATTTATACTAGTCATTCTGAAAAAAGTTGATATTTGTGTTAGTGAAAATAACTTCAATTGGACACAAGGATTTGAATAGCCTTTAGCCATTGTGTTACATTTAATGTTGCATTACATAAATTTGGACAGCTCATTTGTGTTACATGTCATGTCACATGTCACCAATCTTTACTTACACAAAACACCAAACAGCACCAGCACCAGACTTAGCATCAAAATTGGAGCCATCAGATCCACACAAATAACTGCAGACCTTTGTCACCCACCAGACTCTAGACACGTTATCTCTCCAAAGACAATGTGTCTTTGGAGAGATAACGTGTCTAGAGTCAATGTAAATCAATGTAAATAAAGACGGTTAGTATGAACAATCGTCTGTCCGTGCGTCTGCGACATTCCGTAGCGATGATTACAGAGACACTTTCAGTTGATTCCCGGAATGCGTCTGCCCATCGGCATTTGATGCCGTTAATACTTTTGACTCAGTTATATTCGCTATAGCAGTGTTTATATTAATTGGCGGTTAGATGACGTAATGTGTTAAATTATGTAGGTAAGGTACAGCAAACAAGTATTTGGATGGGAAATTAACAAATTAATTAAGCGTGTTAGAATCTTACTGACTAAAAAACCCACCCGTGTTCCTTCAGTTGCCTGTATGTTGCCAGTGGCCACGGTAGTCCGCTAGTGCCGATGCACTAGCGGACGTCGTCAGTTGTGCTGATTGCAGATATTTCTTTGAGGCGCCCGTGGAACACAACGCGCCGTCGACCGGGCCTGACACTTATCGGACGGTGAGCTACCCATTGCTCACCTCACCGTTCGCAGGCCCACACATACGGTGGCCGGGAATCGGCTTGGGATTCCTGACGCCCAGAGCGTCTCCTGCGGTGGCTAGGAGCGCGGTGCCACCGCACCCGATGCTTGATGTGTCCACACGTCGGGTCCGAGTTCGCAACAAGTCAATCGCCTTCCTGAGAGGTGAAACACGTGTCGATTTCTTACAGGGTTCTCTATGATTCATTAAGAACAGTTACGTGGATTACGTTACTAAATATACGTCGTCTATTGTATTTTATCCGTTAACTAGGAAAAGACTATACAGATGATACCTTCAGTAACAGGTAAATCCATAGATCTATGAAAGTATATTTCTATGGGTAAATCTATACTTATACGTAATATTAGTAAGAGTAAGTGTTTAGTATAGCTTTAGTGTTTTTTTTGTTTGTTCGTTTGATAGCGCTAATCTCTGGAACAACCAGTCGGATTTGAAAAAATCTTTTTGCATTTGATAGCCCAATTCTTAAGGATGGCTATTTAATATAACGCTAGGACCCTTAGGAGCCGAGCAAAAAGAAAGAAGTGAGAAAGCGAAAACGAAGTAATAGATTTTATTTTGCGCAGGCAGGCAATGCGATGCAATAGGGTGAGTCAGGGGAACAAGAAATTTCACGCGGGCGAAGTCCGGGCAGAAGTTAGTAAATTGTAACAGGTAAATGACTCTGTGACATCTTCATAAGTTTTAATCACAACCGCAGGGTAGGTCATAGGTCCGTCCGATAGGGACCAGGCCCGGGTCGACGGCGCGTTGTGTTCCACAAGCGTCTCAAAGAGATGTCAGCACCAACTGACGGGGTCCAGAAGGGCCGGGGTTGCGAGTTTGTCCGAAAGGGATATCGCGACCCCGGCACACAGGCAACGGAAGGAACACGCGGGTGTTTTAGTCAGTAAAAGTGTAACACACCCTCCCGCTCCGCCCATTGCGGGAGAAGTTATTTGATAATTTCCCAACCTCAAAAAAAAAAACATTCATAGTTCATTAACCAGTTGCGGAACAAAAATGACGCATCCACATATTTATTTAACAAAACAAATGCAATAACAGAGTCATTTACCTCTGTGTTAAATACCTAGATACCCATTCATCAAGGTAGGTAATTTAACAATAAGCGAATTTAATTTCCTCATATATATCAGTTTTGTTTTTCTCTAAATAGGATGACGCTTTGACCGAACATGACCTCTCTAAATAATTATAATTATTGCCTTCGACCATTTTAATTATTCAGCTTATAATAAATAATCAATGCGCAGCTGCCAAGGCATTGGCTTTCTACCAACGGGTCGCGGTTTCGATCCCCATACGGTAAACATATTTCTCACTAGCTTTTGCTCACGGCTTCGCCCTCGTATAGAGCGGAAATTATCCCATGAAAACGTCCTACCGGACTAAAAAATATCCTAACCCAGGTGGGCTACCCGTGTGGCAAATTTCATTCAAATCCGTGCAGTCATTAAGGAGTGAAAAGGTAACAGACAGACAGTTACATTCCCATTTATCCTATTGATATTAGTATGGATCAGGAACATTTGTCGATCAGGATCTGTATGTTCAAAACAATAGATATCCGATATCCGTGTTCAAAACGAACGAGATATTACCGTCATTCGGTCATTACCTTACAATCTTCAAGGTTACTCCTTTGTATAAACAACAGCGATCCCTTGGTCAATAGAACAAGTCTTTGTACTGATATGGACGAGTAGGTGTGATATAGCAATGACATCCATTCAAAAGATAACTTACCCCTTTGTGATGTTGACATGTTTATTTATAGCTGTTTTATTGATTTAGTAGGTGAGACCAAACACTAAAGAAGGCGCAGTGTCAGGCTCATGTTGCGTTATTGGCACTTCCTCAATGAACATACGTCTATTGCTGTATATACATTGTCACCAAATATTCTCTTGTGTCAGATATGCTCATTCTATTGAGCCATGCAAGTAGGCATGGTTAGTATCAAGGGTGATTACTGACTTGGTTATTTATTCTCCAAGAATATATATGTGCAGGTCCATCCTTGGAGAATATTGCAGTGGTTCAAAAAAATCCCCATGTATGTTTAGCGATTATATTATAGGGTTTTAAGGCTATTAAGTCTCTGGCCCATCTTGTCAGCATTGCAGGCGAGACGTAACAGATCCCAGAGAAGGAAAGAGGAAAAGGGGACGACCATTGCAAAGATGGGAAGACGACTTGAAACCTACTGGAGGAGGGAGGGACATGGAGGAGAAAGTCTCACGACCGTGACTCATGAGCTATAGAAAATCCTGGGGGAGGCGGGAGGCCTAAAGATCCTTTAATTTAAACAAATTGTCAAACTTGTTTTAAGATTGCTAATAAAAGCTACTTATTTGTAATTGAAATTGAAGGTACTTTTAGAACTATGAGGAACAGCGTGCAAAGTTCACTCAACCCCTATAGAAAAGGGAGGATCCTCCGACCAGACGGGTGTCGTGTCTGGCGGGCAACTGCCTAACTGCGGAAGTTAAGATAATATGTATATGTTGATCGCGCGGTAAACAATGCTTGATCGATGCAGGATTTGTGTAAGGTCAGGTCTTTGATGCGTAGTTCACATGTGGGGATGTAGATGCCGCTACATACCTATACAATACTGTTTCTAAATCCAAAAAATATTCAAAATGACCTTGCTTCTAAACTTTAAATAATTGTTGTATTAGGTTAATAGGGGTTTGACGGCAAGCCCGTAAATATCGTTTTGGACCAATGCAAACGGGACACCCTGCATAATAAGTAGTTCTGAACCATCTGTACATTAATTCGAAAACAAATTAAATAACACCCATGCGTTAATTACAAATATAACGTTTATTATGACGACACGTCACGGAAGGCACGTCTGGCTAAGAGATTGTTCGTTCGTGCACACCAAATTAGATTTCTCCATCTCGTCTGGGCTTTAATGAAGCTCCAAATAAACCTGATATCTTTTCTCCACGTGTGATATTAGATAGCCGTAATTACATGAATCGGTTACTCTATTGCTGAGGCCGCACCTGCGTCTATCGTGACGAAGCTTCGCACAGTGATACGATACTTGCAGATGTGACCAAACATCATCGGCTATCGTTGCGATAGTTCGGGCTGCGGGTTTTATCGCGCTAATTAGCGTGGCGCGTGTTCGGACTAGCGTTGGACATTTCGATTGTTGTTTCCGGATTGCGTAAACGCTCTGTCGAAATAATGATAATTCTTTTTTATTAGATCTTGGATTGCACGATAATTCGTAGTAATTACGAAGCCGCTAATGGGACCACAGGATAAAAAATAAAAATAAATTGCGCGAAATCCCATAAATAAATTAGCGCAATTTCTTTTTAGCGAGCAAAATAATATACGAAGCTTCTGCTCGCATTGCTTTGTCACACTCACGATAGACGCAGGTGCGGCCCCAGCTTATGGGTTACCTACTTAGAGGTAGACAAACGTAACCCTGCGTCGACCTCATCATCGCTTACCATTGGATGCGATAGTGGTCAAACGCAAGTCTATAAAAAACTAAAAAAAGAAGATCTGTAATATTCCTCAATTTTTTTATAAAATATTGAATTTCTTGTCATTTCAATTGTACTGGTTGTAATTTCTTTGACTCTGTTAATCTGTTTGCGTTCTATTTTTATGATACTTTTCTGAAATCAGAATTTTGTTTACGATGATTGTGACAAGCACTTGCTTGTTCAAAACCGGATTTGATGGGACTTTTTTCTACTTCATAATATTAAGAAGGAACTTTCATAGTTGATCTAAAGACAACGACAACTTACTGTGCGTAAATGAGAAAAAACCACTAAAGCTTTGTGCAGACTAGCGCGACGCGACAACGGTTATTGTTATACCGTGAAGTTTTCTTAGAAACTGTATTGTTCGAGTCGCGTCGCGCCGTCGCGTCGCGCTGGTCTGAACGAGCCTTAACACGCATTGCGCAAGAACAATGAAAAAGGAGAATGTTGGGATTATGTTAGAAATGCCAACCAGAGGAAAATATACCTACACTAAAAACCGGCCAAGTGCGTGTCGGACCGCGCACAATGAAGGATTCCGTAGGTGAGATGAATTTATCCCAAGATCAAACTTAACATTGTAGTTGAAAAACATGTTCTCCATTACGGAATGAATGGGAGATCATGTTTTTCAAATTGCAAATTTAAGTTGGTTGATTATTACTCGTTAACCTGTACAGCCTACTTAACTCTGAGTTTTCCTTTTAATTTCGTTATATATACTACTGCTGTGAATTTTTTCACAAATCCAAAGTACACCATTTAGCTGGCAGGGGGAAAAAATATTTTTATTGATTTTATTTTACCACTTTGTCGGCATGATTAAGATGTATACAAATGCCAAATTACAGCTTTCTAGTACTTACCGTCTCTGAGCTAAGCCGCGGACAGACGGATATGGCGAAACTATACGGGTTCCTTGTTTACTACGGAACCCTAAAAACCAGCCAAGTGCGTGTCAAACCACGCACAATAAAGGGTTCCGTAGTTGGGATGAATTTATCCCAAGAACTAACTTAACTTTGTAGTTGAAAAAATTTTCTCCCATACATCCTATAAGGGTTCCGTTTATTGCGGCTGGAGGCTTTAAGTAAGTAGCTTAAGGCAACCAAAGGACAGCCGGGTTAAGTTGTTACGAAAAAAAAAACAAAAAAAAAAACAAGAGGTAGGTACGGAACCCTAAAAAGATCAATCAAAAGACAGACAACCATCAAAAAGCCATCGTTTCCTCATTACAATATAATTTACATCACAACAAAAGCCGTCCAGAACCCGCATTACTTACAGGTCAAGTGGAAAATACATAACCGTTTGGAAACCGCCCAAATAACGAATTGTATTCGCGTACATGTGCGTATGTGTAGGTATCAATCAATCTTCCTATAGCTAGCCTTTTCTTTTGGGGTCGGCTTCCAGTCTAACCGGATGCAGCTGGATACCAGTATTTTACATGGAGCGTCTGCCTATCTGACCTCCACAACCCTGTTACTGGGTAACACGATACCCCTTGGTAAGCCTGGTTGTCAGATTTCTGGGACTAGACGTGACGATTGTCAAAGATCTATGAATGACAGCCGGGACCAACTGCATAACGGAGGGGGTCTCGCTTTGTTATGTATGATCTGATCACCCATCCACAGACTGACCTCAGCAAGCGTTGCTACCCTGGCTGTTTTATTTAGCTACGACACGAGCACACACAAGTGTGTATATGTCACTTATTAATTAACGTAGGTACCATGGAAGAGGAAAAATGTATTACAAAATGTGTATTGAGATATATTTTGTAGGGCACTTAATGGGTAGGTACATTACTCATTTGTAATACCTAATGCCACTTTGAATCTCATGCATACACTCTAATTCATTCACATTCACCTGCACACTCACATTCACGCACTCTCACTGTCACTCACATGCCTGCATACAGGCTCCGTTTTTAGTTTTAATTTCTTTTCTTTGTATTATTATTTCATTTAGTATAGAATCAAAAATAAAACAAGTAAATTGTACGTATTTAAGATATTGGAAGAGCGGATTCTCCTAACACAGGCTTATCCTTCCAATCACTAGTTGTTAAGGTATTTACTTGTAAAAATAATAAATCATTTCTCATTTTTCATTTTTTTTCATTGTTGTCCTTTGTGGAGTTCCTCAGTGGTTGAGGATTCCGGGTGAAGCTCGCTTCCATCTTCGGCCTGATCATCACTTACCATCAGGTGAGATGCAGGCCAAGAGCTTCCCAAAAAAAGAACTGTTTTTTAGAGCTAACTGGTAAATATTGTTATATATTTTTTCCATCTCGAATTATTTTTTATATTATATGGCGAATTTCTCAGAACCTAATCAACGAGTTATTTATAACTAGTTGATTTGATTAGGTTCTGAGAAATTCTGACCTTTTCAGTTATGTATTTAGATTATCTGAATAACAAAGCATGCGTAGACGCAAATTCTAGTGCATCACCTACGCTATGCAAATGGTTCATTCACAAGACCCAGAACTTCTTGTAATGACTCAATTTGATAAATCAATACTAACCTAAACTTTGAATATCGTTTTTTAAAATATTTGATTCTTTTTATGATTGTAATGTTTGTTTGTTACGCTTTCACGCTAAAACAGCAGAACAGATTTGGATGAGATGTGGCACATGGGTAGACCATGACCTAGGTTAGGACGTAGAATATTTAGATCCCGATATTCCCCCGGGATCGAGACTTATGCGGGTGAAACCGCGGGGCACAGCTAGTATTTTACACTTATATTAAAAAAAAAAAAAAAAAAAAAAAAAAAAAATAAAAAAAAATGAAAGTAACTCTGTCTGTCTGTAACCTTTTCACGCCTTAACGGATTTGGATGAAAGGCATCACACGGATGGACCATGACCTAGGTTATGACATAGGATACTTTTTATCCTGATAGTTACGATCCCGTGGGATAATTACCAACCTTCATGCTAGCGAAGCCATGGGCAAAAGCTAGTAATATAAATAATCATTTTAAAAATTTAAGTGACAAACTCGTATTATTAGCTAGTAAAATATTGTCTAATAAAATTACAGAAAAATTAGGTTATAATCCCCTTTTTTTAACTTGCTTTTTATAGACGTCAATTCCAGACGTATTTTTTTTTTCTTAAGGCGCTACCCGTCATTATTAAAAAACAAATATTGTATCAATACCGAAACAAGAAGAACAAATAAAATACCGTCATGTTAATAACGACAGTGATGACAAAACTAAACACTCGTTGTATGGGACCCACGTGGGAGTAAGACCTACTACCACATGCTAAGATTAAAAGCAAACTTTACGTACGTCATTGTAACGCTTTGTTCACACTGGTGAAGATTTGTATGGAGTTGTATGACTTTGAAAAGTTGTAAAAAACGGGTGAAAATATCTTTATTTCGCCCATATGTAAACACAAACAAGTTTAATATTATAAAGAAAATTTAAAAACATACTATGTGTGCCTCACGGCTACACTTAGTTTACAAAATGTCAGACAATTAGTGCCTGACGCTGATTCAGCTGGATCTTACATTGAGTTTAAAAATTATTAGAATATTTAGTAAAATAGTAACCACAAGTAACTATTTATATTGCGTTATGTGTATCTGTTCCCGATACTGGTAGGCTACTTTTATGTATTTATTTTAATTAATGCTACAAGAGTATAATTTTTTTTTACTCTGGGGATAAAAAAGGATTAAGTTAACCCCCATTAGCATAAGGTATAATAATGAATAACAAATAAAATATTCTGCGATTTAAATGTTTGAAAAAGTAAATGTTTAGAAATTTTGTTATTTTAATATTAAATTTATGTGAAAGAATATAAAATGTATTGCAGGTTAAATTATTGGACGCTTACGTAATTTTTTTATCACGGAATATACGCTGAAAAAAACTTTGTCATAAAAATGACAGCATTAAATTATAGTGAATAGGCATACCTAATTCTGCGAGTGAGTACGTAAACATGGTAGTCACTACTCACCAGTATTTAGTTTAGTGGTTTATTCCTAGACTTCTAAATAAGGACGAACAAGTTAAACAGTTGCAGCTGAGCATTACGTCATTTATAGAAGGTCAATACAAAAGGGATTAGTTGTTTGATTATGAAGTAGCGCCAGTGCTTTACTTAGGTTTCATTAAACAGAGGTCTAACTTAGCTCATATTATCATAGTCTACACTGCATTTGTTTTTACTTGGTAGATAATAAGAATAAAATAGGAATATCGTTTTAAGCTTTGTGCAGACCAGCGCGACTTGTCGCGCGACGCGACACCGGTTATTGTTATACCGTCAAGTTTTCTTAGAAATTGTATTGTTCGAGTCGCGTCGCGGTGTCGCGTCGCGCTGGTCTGCACGAAGCTTTATAGAGACATTTATAAATAAAGAAAAAAGTGACATCGCTTCCATAATCTGCCTTTGGAGGCTCATACAAACCAGCGCGACGCGACAGCGCGACGCGACAGCGCGACGCGACTCGAACAATACAATTTCTAAGAAAACTTGACGGTATAACAATAACCGGTGTCGCGTCGCGCTAGTCTGCACTAAGCTTAACACTTAATAGAAATTTAAATCACTAGAAAAAGCTGTTTTTTTAAAGATCAAATAAAAAATATTAAATGCTAGCTGGCTGACCCGACAGAAATTGTTCTGTCCTGTTAAAAATTTCAATAGTTCTTAACAAAATCCTATAGAAAAAACATTTTGAGGATTGTCCGATAAACTTCTCCAATTTTTCTTTTCATAAAAACCTAATTTGGACTACTGCGAACATTTTAAAATGACAAAATGCCAAATCAGTCTAACCGTTCTCATGTGATGCACTTACCAACGAACAGCATTTCATTTTTATTTACTTATTATATAGAATTAAAAAAAATGGCGTTACTTTTTAATTTATAACCACTGGATGAATCTTCTTGTTCCAACACCAGCTGCTGTTTCATTTTCCATACACACAATTAAACCCATACATCATTGTGGCCTCCCCTTAACACATTGTACCCACATCATAACAAAACACTGGTCGGTTGTATTGAGATCGCATGATTCAAAGAGGCCCAAATATGGTACACCCTCAAGGGCAGTCGGGCACAAAAGTGTTACAAAAAACTTATGAATCGTTCGTTAACTTTTTGCCGGCTGTCATGGTTATAAGAGCACTGTGTAATTAATTTTAAATGATTTGCTATGGAATATTAATGGCAAATGTACTATTTTTTTTCTATGATTGTTTGTGGCTTTGTATTGGTACTTTGTTATGTTTTATTTTATGTATATACATTTAAAATAAAGCAATAGGTACTTTGTAATGTTACTAAAGTAATTAATTTAGTGTTACAATTAAATAACGACTACAGTAACTAAATAAATATCAATTATTTAATAAAAATCGCATTTCGCGGCATTATTTCAATATTTCCTGTTTTCGCTATTATTTGACGGCGTAATTTCCGTGAGAAAGTCATACACGGGTGCGACTAACAAATGAAGTCTACACGACTTTATAAGTGTTTTGTGACATGTAAAATCTAGTAAATTATAAAAAATAAAATACCATAATATTCTTATAAGGTAACCTATTGAGGGGCCTTAGAAATTAACACTATATTCCACTATTGTAAGAGGCTGGTGGCTGATGTAGAATCTTGAGAAAAAACCTGTGTTACAGACCCACCACTGTTAAAATAAATAGGTACTTATTTATTTATTTATTTAATACTTCAAGCACAAAAATGTACAGAGGCGGACTTAATGCCATAGGCACACTTACCACCAAAGAAGATCATATCTAACCAGTTTCAAAACAAAATCCCGTGAACACTATGACCACATTTGTTACCGGCCCGGTGCTATAGCCGCCGAGCGCTGCAAGCAAGAATAGTCCTTACGGTGGTTAGATATGAACTTATTCCTAACTTTATTAATATTATAATAGCGAAAGTTAGTTTGTTTGTTTGTTACGCTTTCACGCTAAAATGGCAAAAAAGATTTGGATGAAATTTGGTACATGGGTAGACCATGACTTGGATTAGGCATAGGTTACTTTTTATCCCGATATTCCCACGGGGTCGAGACTAATGCGGGTGAAACTGCGGGACGCAGCTAGTAGTAAATATTTAGGCAATGCAGAATATAATGGTGCTCATTTAAAGAATGATGAAATGCTAACGGCATATTAACATACGTGAGAAAACAATAATTATAATAAATTGCATGCTTAAATCATATAATTATTCGCGACTTTTGAGTCCTACTTTCAAAGAACCGTTACTGGCAGACGGTTAATACATTAAACCAAGATTTAATTGTCCGTCGTTAAGAGCTGTGGCTTCTGACGTAATTTGGATATTATTAGTATTGTTTAGAGTTAAATTAGTTTTAGGAATGAGAAATAAGGAAGTCTAGCGAGATCTTAGGTCATCTTTAAGTTTGAATTAGGAGAAGTATCTAATTTTATTATTTTGATTACTGGTCTGGTAACGGGTTTTTGCAGCTTATAAGCTAATAATCCTACTCCTATTATTATAAATGCAAAAGTGAGTTTGTTTGTTTATTACGCTTTCACGCTAAAACGACTGAACAAATTTGGATGCAATTTGGCACATGAGTAGATCATGACCTGGAGAAGGATATAGGCTAATTTTCATCCTGGATCGCAGACGAAGTCGCAGGCAACAGCTAGTCTATTACATATATGTAATTTTATTTTAACTTTTTCTATAACTTGATGGCTGTACTAAATTTGCGTCAATTACAAGTAGATTAAATAAATGTAGACATGAATGTTTTTAATGCATTAGAATATATTTTTTAAGTTTTTCTTTGTTCCTCTCAAATAGAGCCGTCTGCTGCCATCTGATCTCTTTACCACCCTTGGTTGACTGGTAGAGAATGCCTAAGGTATTAAGTCCGCCTTAGTACTTTTTTGAGTGTGAAAAGTTTAAATAATTAAATAAATAATGAAATGAAATGAAATGAAATGAAATTGTTTATTCTGTAAATAGGATATCGGAATCACTTTTACACGTCATATAAAAAAATATTAAAAATAAGCTAGATGAGGTCGGTGTTTCCTATCTGACTACTCTGAGAAGAAAGGCCGAAACAAACTCAGAGGTCGTAGTCTCTTTTAAAGTCCAGACATAATCTTGGTCAAGTCATATGAGGACCATGTGGATCAGTGTCTGAAATGGTCTTTTGAGGAAAGAACCACACAGATTTGAGTGGACCTGTCCAGTCAGTGCAAGCATTTGTCAGTAATCGTGGAGCTCAACTCAAAACTGAAGGAGCTCATGAATGGTCTCAGAATTAGATACAGGTACCTAACGTACAGCCGCACACAACAATTCAGAAGTTCAAATTAAGAAACTTAGGAATATCATAAGCATAATTAATGAGTCTATAAAGTCCCCACTGCTGCAACACAGGCTGCGTCTCTTCGAGAGGGAGTGGGCTTTAATCTACCACGCGGGCCTAGTGCGATAGAAGATGTCACATGTCACATGATGTCTTCCGTTACCGTCTTGAGAGCAGTGGTGATGAAATTATTTACACAAAGTAAAGCGCCAGCCTGGGTTCGAACCCATGACCTATACAACTCGCAAGTCGAGGTCGCTACTACTGAGACACCACAGCTCTACTAAACAGCCCTAAATCTCCTACTTTTTAAGTAGCTTTAGACTCTATATTACACAAATTTTCTAAGTACTTCTCTAGTTGTTCCAACCTTGGACAGTTATCACGCGTAGTGGCTAACTGGAGTAACTGGATAATCCGAATCAAGTGGAGTGACATCTTGACACTCGTAATTGGATGTGATAAGCCTTGAAGGGCATCAAGCGATGACATGAAATAGGTCTCATTCAATTCTGAGACGTTTTTATCGAATCTCGAGACATGTCATCGATTTACGTGAAGTTTATTTTTGCTGACATCACATTATTGGTTGTATTTATCTAGAATATGAATGTGATATTAGTCCAATGAAGTTTTATTATTATTTTGCGTTTGCCAGCGGCTCCCCCTGCGTGGATGTCGGAAATAATTCCACGGGATCGTACTACTGGGATAAAAAGTTTCCTATGTGTTAATCCAGGTAATCTGTGTGCCAAATTTCATCCAAATCCATGCAGTCATTTTTGCGTGATTGAGTAACAGACATACGAACTTTCATGTTTATAATATTATTAAGTAGGATTATTGCATACAAAATAAAAATGTCTTGTTCTCTTTCAGTGGCTAAATGTTTAATTGCTTAATTGTTTTGGCTCGTTTGTTCTTATTACATAGTTCATGACTTATCTCTTATAGGTTCCTACGTAGTTCTTTACCAATCAATTTGTTTGTAACATTGAAACGTGACTTTAACTCAATTATAATAATTTTGATAAGCATTCTGTATGCAACTGTACATATTTTTATATCTTTTTAAATACTTAGGATACAACAAACATAACAGTTTTAACAAAAAGTTGAATAACCAGTTTTAACTCAGACTGTCATTGATTGAGGCCGAAATTCAATAACTAGGTTAAGGCCGAACAGGCTACAATTTAATAGTAATAAAACGTAGGTGGTTCTTTGTGAGTCTATCATTAAAATTAATTATCATAATAATTTATATATGAATATCTAATTTTAGACTATACTGCATTTAAATGAGATTAATTTTTAATTGACTGTTACTGTGTAAGGCCAGTTAATGGTATATTTTCGTTTGATAAAAAATATAATATTGCAATATAATACCTGCTTAGCTTCTCTTTTTGTAGGCTACGCAGCTACAGAAATATAATTATACTCTTTTCCCTAGATTAAATTTTAAAAATATTAGACACGTATTTTTTGCTTAATCATATTAATAAAAAATGGTTTAGATAAAACGCATTAAAGTTGGGGAGCGGGGGCTCGCTACGTCACGAGTCAGTATAAAATTTACCGGCCAGTGACATCATGCCACATTTTAACGCAGGCAATGCGTTAAAATCACAAAAACTCAATGTATTGTCGTAATCTTTTGACTACGTAAAACAAGGTAGATTATTTAAAAAAAAAAACTACCTGACAGACAAAATCAATTTTTTGTTGACATCCCTATTGTACCAACTACATATCATATAAAATCATACGGAAATAAATAACTTCCTAAACTAAATACTATCAAGTCAAGTCAAATCAAATAATTTATTTCATTTAAAAAAAAAAAAAATGATTCTAGTCGCCCCTTCCAAAATGTAGTTTTCGTATGGAAAAGAATGGGTTAGAAACTCCACCGTTACTCTTTTAAAATGTTTTACAATATTTCGTATACATTTATTATATAATTGCGTATACGTGAAGACGATACACCTAGAATAAAATTACTATACCACAATTGGTAAAAAGAATTAAAATTGAGGCAATGAGAGATAAATTAATTATGTGATAGATACATAGATACATCAACCATAAAGTCTTCTTGAATCACAATAGAGTCTTCAATGAAAAATACATATTACCATTCATAAAACATTCAAACGCATTCATACAAATATTGTAACAATGCAACTGCACATAAGTGCTCCATTATGTGATAATAGCTCACACATTCCTATTCAGACCTCGTAACACATAGGAACATCCATTCTTATGTCATTTAAATAATTTTGATATAAGACAACGCTATTTTATACGTCTTATGGCTATAGGGTTCCGTGATAAAACGGATAGGATACGTCTAGGTACTTATTACAAAATTCACAAAAACTACTTTAAAATATAAACTTTTGAATCGTGGTTCACTAGTAAAAACCTATCAAATGGCACAAGTCTTCAAGAAGTAGTGCATCTTCAAAACAATATAAAACTTTCTTTTTTATTATGGGTCCAGAAAAAAAAAACTTTTTACTAAAAAAAAATCCGACTTCCAAAAAAAAACACTCAGATAGACACTCACTCAAAGAGTCGGTTCTTTGGTTTAGAATTTTTGTTTTTGCTGCCGGGTTCCGAAATTAAAGTTATTTTTTCTCCTCCTTTTTGGTAGTCGGTTAAAAATCCTTACTCCTAAACAAGTTGGGGTCAGCACAAAATCTTTCAACAAAACCGTACCATTGTCACGTCATTATTTACATTATAATACCTAATATTTTTTTTCCTTGCAGACAAAAAAATGCGACAAAGCGTTTTCATAAAATATAAGAGCATCTATGAATCAAGCTCAAGGGCGTGCAATTGGAGAGACCTAATGGCTGGCAGTGGACCGCAATAGTTTGGGTGCTGGGGAGTTCTTCTTTTCCCCAGCTAAAGCACTAGGAAATGGTGAGGTGCGTTTTGGGTGACTGCCTTATGTAATTTTGCGGCCAAAAAGTGCTGATTGTCAGCCTAATTTGAATAATTGCCTTTTCATGATGATGTTTTTTGTGCATCTAAAAACCTACGGAACACTTTTCATCTTTTATCTCGCACTTAGCCGATTTCTTTATGACTATCTACTGCTAAGATCTTGTGATGTTATTCAGTGTTCATTGTGTAATAATCGATATTCCTCACAGGTGTGACTTGTTGATTCCCGCATTAAAATATAATCGAATTGGAATGGAACAATAAAAGGAAAAACATTAAAGAAACATTGACAGCATTCTTCCTGTTAAAGTTCACGAGAGCACGCAGTTCGATTAGATTTTTTGTTTTTTGGTAGAAAATAATTTTAAGTACTTACATACCAACTACTTCTTATATTATTTACACTTATTTTAAACTACCTTCTGCCCGGGACTTATGCCGCGTGAAATTTCGGTCTTCGACCCACCACGTCGCATCCCATCGCCCGCCCGCTCTATTACTTCGATTTTTTTGCTCGGCTCCTAAGTGTCATCCCGTGATGTTACATAGCCATACCTTCCTCAAGAATTGGGCTATCAAAGGCAAAAAGATTTTTTTAAATCCGACTATTGTTCCGGAGATTACCCTCTAATACAAACTTGCAAACAAACGAACAAATTTTACCTCTTTACAATATGAAGTGAGTCAGAGTAGGTAGGTTATAAAAATGTATCATTTAATCTATACTAAAGGCTCGTGCAGACCAGCGCGACGCGACTCGAACAATACAATTTCTAAGAAAACTTCACGGAATAATAATAACCGGTGACCAGCGCGATGCGACACCACTAGTTCACTCACTATATCTCTCATGTAATGAAATCAATTAATAAAAAATATATGGCGTGTGATCCTTCTCAATAATGGTATATAAGTGCTGTTTTTTATTAACCAGTAACCTATATTGTCCCACTGCTGGGCAACAACACTCCCCCATAGCTTTCTTCCCTGTGTGTTGCCTTCTCCGGCCAATCTACCATAAACGACTCAGCCATCACTGTAATTTCATTCACAATAAGATCCCAATGTTACAATAAAATAATTTTATTATAAATATAAAAACTATAGAAGAGCTCTCATAACTATAAAAGAAAACACAATAAATAATACAAATCATTACCTTCACACACTCTCACACATTCATTCTTAATAAATAACTTTATATCTTTCTCCATCGAATAATGTTTTATTTACAATATAATAAATAGGCTGGTGTTATGTTGTTATAATAAATACAACTTGCGGTATAAAGGCTCGCGGACATGAAGGTGGGCCGCACCGGGCCGCACCAGGCCGCAGCGCAACGCACTGGCGGATCGTTCACCAGGTGTAGGCCGCACCGGGCCGCAGCGCAACGCACTGGCGGATCGTTCACCAGGTGTATTTTTTTTTTTGAGGGTGGGAAATTATCAAATAACTTCTCCCGCTCTGGGTGGAGCGGGAGGGCGTGTCAGACTTTTACTGACTAAAACCCACCCGTGTTCCTTCCGTTGCCTGTGTGCCGAGGTCGCGATATCCCTTTCAGACAAACCCGCGACCCCGGCAGGCATTGGCCCTTCCGGACCCCGTCAGTTGGTGCTGACATCTCTTTGAGGCGCGCGTGGAACACAACGCGCCGTCGACCCGGGCCTGGTCCCTATCGGACGGCGAGCTACCCATTGCTCACCGTCCGCAAGCCCGCGCCTACGGTGGCTGGAAGTCGGCTCGCGACTCCCGACGCCCGGGGCGTCTCCTGCGGCGACTAGGGGCGCGAGGGCGCGCATTTTGCCTCTCCCTCGCGCGCTCCACCTCCTCCTTCGCGAGCATTACTTCTTCGCAGAAGCGGCCACCTACTGTTTTGGTTTACTATGCGGCCCGCCTGTAGTGTGCGATGGTTCATACAAAATGTACTAAAGTGATGCAGGGGCATTTTTGCAATGCGTTGCGTTGCGGCGCGGCCGACTCTCACTGCACTGGAGTGGAAGCAGTTAAAATTAAAATTCGAAATTAGAATCTGACTGAAACAGTAATTGTTTCATTCGCTTTCACGGGCACTGCGGATCGAAAAAAAGGCTCTCGAAGAAATCGGAGCTTAAATTTTAAAGTGTCGATTTTATGCTTGAAATGGCTTCTATTAGTCAATATTAGGCATAAATATATCATAGAAAGAAAGAAAGAAAGAAAAATAAGTAGGATACAATCTGATAAGCAAATTGGCATCTTATATTTTTTTTGCAAAAAATATGTATGGAACTAATGCTCATATCTCCGGAACGGAGATATGAGCATTGGCTTATTAGCCGTTATATCCTTGCACAATGTGATGTAACTGTTTATTTATGATTTTTTGACATAATATTCCCTATTAGAAGCCATTTCAAGCAAAAACACGACACTTTAAAAATGCTCCAATGTCTTCGAGAGCCTTTTTTCGATCCACAGTGCGGCACCGCGGTATCAATGTGCGTTTAGCTTAAATCCACATGATATGAAAACCAATAAAGACGGTGATCACGTCTCGTTCCAGTTTTTGTTGCGTGCGTCTTGTACATATTAAGTTAGCGCATAGCTTTGGCTACGTTTGATTCCTTATTTGTTTTGCTTTATTGATATAGTTACGTGGTTTATTAAATAAGGAAATTGGTTATTCATCGTTTTATAATAAGAAAATGGTTAGTCCGACTGGCGAAATGGTGTACCACCTATATATAGAGGCCCATATTAGGTTGTACCTAATATGGGCCTCTATACAGGGTGTCAGGGACATCGACGCGAAGCCGGTTACCATGGATTCAGTACATGATTCTGAGCCCCCCTGCGTTGAAATTATTCGTCGGTTATTAAAAAAAAATCAGCTGTTGCATACATTTTGATCGTGTAGGTATTGCACTTTTCTATGAAACAGCTGTTTTTTTTTTAAATAACCGACGAAAAATTTCAACTCAGGGGGGTTCAGATTCATGTACTGAATCCATGGTAACCGGCTTCGCGTCGATGTCCCTGCCACCCTGTATATAGGTGGGCCGCACTTTATACACATCTGTTTAACCCTTCGGGGAAACAAGGCGTGATGTTATTGTATGTTAAAAGAGACAGTCAAGAAGAAATTTTTGCGTTTTGAATAACAGGAAAAATTGAAAATATTGAGCTTTGCGCACTGTTCTTCATTCTAATGATTTAAGCTTCGTACAGACAAGCGCGACGTGACAGCGCGGCGCGACACCGCACCGGCTATTGTTATACCGTGAAGTTTTCTTAGAAATTGTATTGTTCGAGTCGCGTCGCGCCGTCGCGTCGCGCTGGTCATACGAGTCTTTAAAGCTTCGTTCAGACCAGGGCGACGCGACAGCGCGACGCGACACCGGCTATTGTTATACCGTCAAGTTTTCTTAGAAATTGTATTGTTCGAGTCGCGTCACGGCGTCGCGTCGCGCTGGTCTGAACGAAGCTTCAGGTGGTTCCGCAATTGTAACTCGCAAAATTCAAATTTTCTTGCGTTTTTTGCCTTTAGCTGGTCAGTGCCAGGTTGTATGTTGGTTATATGATTCGCTACTATAACATATTATATGTATTTGCAGAATTATAATATTAATACATCTCTCTAAGATAGATTTGTTCCAAAAGAATATTTTGATCAATTTAGAACCTGTCACTAGCCTGCGAATTGCAAAATACGAAAGAAAATTTGAATTTCACGACATTCAAATTTTCTTACGTATTTTGCAATTCAACTACAACTGTGGATCCACGTTAAGATAAATTTTGCTTACATTATCCTCATTTGAGCACATGCTCGTAACCCATAGCCGACAAAAACAGAAATGGTCGCCGTAGTCGAAATCGGCATGGGAATGTACATACACCATTGATATGATTTAAATATAAATAAGGGATCTACCGGTATCTTCAAAATTTTTGTACAATTTAAAAACTACAAATGGCTAATGAAACATAGACATAAATACCTTCCTATCTCCTATACTTAAATAATATATTTTAAAATAATGAAAACAGTTGACCTAACCCGCACGTTATCAATTGTTGGAAGTTTTGACGTAATCTGATACTGTGATGTCAATATTTTAGTAATGGGATTCGGTAACTTTTTCGTTACGATACTATTTCAGCGAAATGCGAAACTTTTGGGACCGATTGCTCTTTTTGGCATGAAAACTAAGAACAGTCTGACCGTGAATAAAATGTATGAAGGCACATAGCTCATATTATCATTATGTTTTGTGTTACCTACTCGTTAATTTACAAGTGCATAAAGACATTTTTTTTTTAAAAAAAGCTCTTCTGGTATCGTGAAAAAATAATCAAAATCGACACCATACTATGTGCATATTTGATTGAAATTGTGAATATGTGCGCAATATAATTTTAATAAAAAAATACTGTTTACAGTTACTTTTTTCTTTTTATTGTCTGAAAATACTTTCTGTACGTCACTGTACCTAAAACTATAAAGCATGTCACACACGTGCTACGGATAAGTTATTCTACTTAATATTTCTAGTCACAATATAAATCACACCGGCCGGCATTCCCTCTGTCATTTGCATACTGTGCTGTACTTTTTGTACTTAGACATGTCAGAAAGGCGGAAAGCAAACGGAGGATGTGTTTCTTTCTGTACTGTATGAAAAAGTTACTTATCGTGATGATAAGTTACTTACATACTGTCACTTTCAAAAACAGTGGAAATGTACATTTGGCTTAGAAAAAAGCCAAGCCTTTTGCGTGGATGTGACGCATATTTTTCCCCCAAATTGTTTATTTTTGTGTTTTGTTCTTTCTTTGCGTCATGTGTACCGCAAATAAACGTATTTTCTTTCTTCTTCTTCTTCTTCTTCTTCTTCTTTCAATACACATGCCTGTAACTTGCACAAAACTATACAAGTAGCTCGAATGGCATTGTATGTGCCATATTAACTTCGGTTTGGTGAATGTCAAAATAGCATGCAAGTAGAGAACGACCTAAACCGAAAACTAAATTTGACAAGATTTTTTTAGCCGAAAGCCAAAAATTTACCAATAATTTTTGTTTGTGGATTTGTCTTCGTCTTAAACTTAAATAGCACGAGCTATCCGCGCCCAATTTCGGCAGTTCACGTTTTCGGCCGAATAAATATTTAATTATTTTCTATTCAAAGAAATTCCATTGTTAAATGGTTAAATGACACTATTTCTGTTACTTGTATTATAATTTTGCCGATCAAAAAGCTATCGACAAACTAATTTCTTTTTATCGCTTTCGGACCATTTTCGGTCGGTCTCTAGTCTCTACATGCAAGTAAGTAACTGGCATACTTTTGTACTAGGCTTATGGTTTCAAAGTGGCTCTAAATTTTATCATAGTCCGCCAAAGTGACTTACCTAACCAAAAAAAATGTGAGCCGTCACGGGACGCCTGGCAGATGTGAAACATCAACATTATTTTGTAAAAGTAATATGCAGAAAAGAACAGATTGTGATAGGAACTAAATATGTCATAATGATAAAAGAATCGCACAGTCGATTGCGCATGGCGACGCGTCGCCACACCGTACACACTACTGCATATAGACTGTATATATATACCATCATATAGCGTGGCGACGCGTCGCCACGGCATGCGTCGCCTCGCCAGCAATCGGTTTTACGTGCGGCTATAGATGTTTCACATCAAAAAGTTGCATTATGCATGTTCCTCATACCTTTTATCCCAAAGTTCTGCCCCTATCCCACGGTTCCCATTAAAACGGAGTTCCAGTAATTGGGAAAGTTAGGCTATTAAAGTTTTATTTTAAAGTTGAGTTCAGGGGAAATGTCAGTCGACCTGTAGTAGAACCTACTAGTAACTTTGATAGTTATTAATCGCTTTGAAAACGCTGTTATAAGGGAATTTACAAATCTGTAGAAGGGGGAAAGCTGCTGCGTACAAATTATGTAATAGTACCTAACTAAAAGGGTTATGGTTTTTCACTTGCATCTTGCTTATGACCAGCGGGGTAATTATGTAACACACTTAAAAAGGCAATACCTTTCATTTTGACAATTCAACAACATTCATTATGTTATTACGTGATGAGCAGACGATTTTTTTCAACTTATGAAGTAATTTATTTGCAATTTCCTTCAAAATCTTTCGGATTGTTATAGAAAGTTATGTAATTACGTAGAGGCAGTTATGCCTGTACGTAATTACATAACACACGAAAATTCCGGCAGAAACTACCAATTACTAATTGAAAAACGAATCGACTGTATACCTTTAGACAATACTAGGAAATTAACATTAAAGACAAATTGTGTTGTAAAACACATCACGGAAAAAAATCATACTCTAATTAATATTATAATTTCAACATCATAGTATTCTTATTCTTTATTCTAAAGCCTTTTCAAAACAATAGACGACCAAGATGCTGAAACAGTAGGAACCTATAAGATCCAAATTAAAGCCTTTGCCAACGAAGGGTTTTAGCAATACAGAAAGTTCATAGTGATCATAGAACCCGGTCAGCAATCCATGGACACAATTGGGACCCAAATCACGTATAGTTTTGGCTACAACGGGACGGTTGAACCCACAGAGCAAGGAATAGCTGCGCCGGCACCGGCAGCGTCTAGATCGGCAGTACTAATAAATTTGGTGGCGCCGAAAGTTCATTGAGCGCATCAGGTATCGACGAGGAAGCTATCGCATATCTATAAGAAATAGGATAGACTGTAGCTATCTACTATTTTCTCTTGCGCTCAAGAGCAAGCTACAATAGAGAGAATTCTCGGTAGTGTGAACATGAACAGTCATCTCTTTTACTGACGCGGGACCTACATCTGTGTAACCATCTCACCGTGAAAACTTAGGTGAAGTGAGCGTGGAGTGAGCTGTCAATATTGCCAATCTCTAGCATTAGATGGAATGACAGCTCACTCCACGCTCACTTCACCTAAGTTTTCAACCAGTTAGCAACCAGCTATCGACAATTTTCTCGCATTAAAACCTACAACAGCAGTGCTATTCTGTAACCATCTAACCGTGAAAACTTAGGTGAAGTGAGCGTGGAGTGAGCTGTCAATATTGTCAATCTCTAGCATTAGGTGGAATGACAGCTCACTCCACGCTCACTTCACCTAAGTTTTCACGGTTAGATGGTTACAGAATAGCACTGCTGTTGTAGGTTTTAATGCGAGAAAATTGTCGATAGCTGGTTGCTTCCTCATCGGGACGGTGGGGCAAATGCCTCAAAGCTGTCAGGTTCTATACGTTTTTTATATCGGAGTGCGAATAAACGGTGACACGGTAAGTTTTTTTGCAGTTTATCTCCTAGCTCTGTGGTTGAACGACTTAGTAGACATGACGACCTATCAAGCTTCACATTTCCAGTATAAGTCGATCTAGCATTGTATAAGGTCTCGATACAATGAAAGGTCAGTTAATACTGGATAAATATTGCTTGATGTTTCGTCGTGTGTACCCGACGGGTTACGAGGACAAGTTTCCGGCTGACTGGTTTTTAGAAGAAATAGGAGTTTGATATTATAAACATTAGTAGAGATTCGAGAATAATAAATTTTTTTGAATGAATTGAAAAAAATAATCTTGAATTAGTATCATCCGAATTTCTATTACTCTCTTGGGAATTTGCTCCACCTTTTACACAAAATTGTAGCTTAAAATGATTAACTTCATGATTGAGTAGGTATTTAGGTAACGTAACGAAAACCTTATTTCTAAATATTTATGTGTTATTCATTACTTTTATTGAAAATTCTGCACTTCTGCATTCTGAAAAACAAAAAAAAAAACGATACAACATGGAGGAAATTTTGTGACGAAATAAACATTTTTCTTGCCAATTCGGTGCAGAATTTTATCACGTTGAAGAATACTTACATATAAATAAGCACAAAGTAATAAACAAGTTATGAAGGACTACATGTAAGTATGTGCATATTTTGTCGTCCAATTCAACTCATATGTACACGAATTTCAGCATTCCCATGTGAACCAAATGAAACAACGCAAAACTAAATTAAATTCTCTTCGCTTTGTGGTAGTTAGCTCCAAAATGAAATGTTTCGAAATCAACATTCCGCATTAGAACATTTTACTGGCAAATATTCACAATAACAGACACACGGTTAATAGGAAATGGAGTCGCTCTATCCGTTTGTGCTGTTTTCAGTCTCGTATTGACTACAAAATAAATTATGTAATTTGCAGAGAAGTGACTTGGTTCTTGAAGAAGGACCGTTTTGGGGAATGAGGTAACTTATTATGAAGTAGGATGTTCAGTGTGAGAAAAAATATTACTTTATATAATTTGATGTTCTATAGAAGCAACCCGAATGTATACATATGAAACAGCTGATGTTTTTCAGAAATTCTGTGCAACTTTCTTACTAGCATATTGGACATATTTTAGTAAGAAAGAATTTCTTAGTTAATTAATTGACTCAGACGTGACTTTGCGGAAATCCATTATAAAATACAATAGACGAAGGCACTGCGTTCGGCGTTTGACGTGGTACCACGTCGTGTCCGGGTTCGCAATAAGTCAATCGTCATCCTGAGGATGCCTCGTTGAGAGGTGAAACACGTATCGATTTGTTACAGGATTCTTTATGACTCTTTAAGAACAGTTAAGCGGATTAGGTTACTAAATATACGTCGTCTTTTGTAAAAAAAAATTGGGACATGTAGTGTTGATGAAAATTCATTTTCATATTATATTTTAGTCACAGACAATCTGAATACTCAGACATTATTGCATTCAGCGATGACTAAATATGACATTTTGTCCATTGTTCCGGCTGAACATCATAAGCCCTTGGGAATAGATTTTAATGGGCATATAATTATAGCTTCATTGGAACATTTTATTGGAATAATAATTTGATATCCGCAGGGAATCTCGAATGAAAATCAAATATTACAGATACCTACTATATGTAGATAAATGTTTCAGTGTGATTTTGCTTACTTAAATGAAAATAGCGATGGATAAAAGTTTTTGCAGGACAACTGTAGAGGAATATAGCAGTGATAGCCTAGTGGTGTGACCGTCAGACTGCCAATTCATAGGTCTCGAGTTCGAACCCAGGGCACGCACCTCTGACTTTTCCGATTCATGTGCGTATTGTAAAATTATCACTTGCTTAAAAAACGGTGAAGGAAAACATCGTGAGGAAACCGGCATGCCTGAGAGATATTTCTCGACGGCATGGGAAGTCAAAAAAAGCCCATGGGCAGGCTTTAAAAGTCTGACACCAGGTTAGTCACTAATCACACGAAAATAAGAAGACTGTAGAGGAGTTTCATGGTCAGCAGTGAACTTTTTTTGGCGATATTTTTAGTATGACCATCAGTCACCTTGCTATCTAATAACAGATTAGTCGTAATCGTAAACGATTAAGACTAATCTGTTTCATTTTGACAGTTCGAAAACATTCATTGCGTTGTTAAGCAGTTTTTTTTTTTTTTTTACTTATGAAGCTAAACCAATGGATTAGCTGATTAGATCTCTTTCGGTTTGTGATTGATCGTGTATTACGCAATTAAGGTGCTGGATGCCATTTTCGTTTTCCCGCAATGACCCAGTTGGTAGTCAAATAATCTGTATGAAAAATTCCAACTCTAGGTCCCAACTCCCAAGCTAGAATATGTCGTGTTTATTTTTCCATTATTTGTTGTAGGTACAATAAAGATTATCCCATCTATCTATCCGAACCGTATTCCATATGGGATCGTATACCGTCTAACAATTACAGTTGCACTCTCTGCTTACCCCCTAGGGCCCAACAATGCAAGTTTGTGACTACATTGTGTTGCGGCCTGTGACCCACTTACCGAGCCCGACAAACGACCACAGCCCACAGGCGTAATCTTAGAGTGAGTAACGAAGCAAGCTAATTAAAACAATAACCGTAGTAATTATGTTTATATGGTTATGTGGTGCAAGTGCGTGTGTTTCTGTTTAGGATTTTGTTTTGGGACTTCCTAATCTTCGTCTATTTTGAGTTTTAGATTCGTCGGCACCTAAATGCATTTTGGTTGTCCTTATTATACTCTTTCTGAAGAGAACACCGTCTTAATGAATAGCTAACATGACGTCGGAGGTATGGTTGGAAACTTTACTGATTCCGATATAATCAGTACCTAGTATTCATTGCAATGGAATTAGGTACGCATAAGGAATATATTTAAGCTAAGATATGTGATGAAGATGACAAATAAGGATGCCTAAGTCATAAGGAAACTGCCGATGATACCTCGTTAGAAAAAGATGCGATTATGAATCATGATCATAAAACGACGACAGTATGTCCATGCGTAACAGAGAATACCTACTCAGATAGATTTTGAAAGAGAGAAGAGAATTTCCACATAATTTAAGGCATTCTAGCAAAATCTCGATTTAAACACGATGTGAATGTGATTCCACTAACCATTACGGAATAAAGTCACGCACTATCACGGAATTGTTACAGTGTCCGACTGCCTAGCGATGTCACTTGGGTGCTATTGATGACCGTCGACAGGTAACATAGTAGTTTAACGTGGGTAGATAAAATATTGACATAAAGTTTGATGACTTCAACGAATAAGGTTGATTGACTAATGGCCGATTCTTATTAATACGCACCGTTATTGGTTAAAATTAAGACTCTTTTAACCTTACCAATAATGAAGGAAAGACCTCATAGCTTGGCATAGTATACCGTCCGATATGGAAGTAGCTATCACAGGTAAAATTTGCTTACGAATCTATTTATATGCCCAGTTTGGGAGTAAAAACTACCATTGGTATGCATAACGATTCGTTTTGTTTAGAGGAACCGAGCATGTCTAAACAGTTGTTGACAGCCAAATCATTATCTATGTATTGTTGTTAAATCAGATCATAAAGCCTTCAAAAAGCTAAGCCAAATGAGTTTTCCATAATAAAGTTATTGAACAGCAATAACATTCCCTTTCTTCTTTCATTTCCTATTAATTTCATCACTATTGTGATGAGAGCCTGACGTAAGCATCTCACTTATAGACTTCGATACATCTTCTGAATGATGTAGATAATTCCTTAAACAATGAAGTTGTAAGCGAATCAAGAGCAATCAATTTACCTTAAGGGGGATGCGCTAAGGTAGCCCGCGAGATTCAAATTTTCTTTAGTTTTTTGCATTTTGCAGGTCAGTGTCAGGTTTTATATTTATTAAAATATGATTCGCGACTGTAACAAATATGGCTTTACATAATTATAATCATTAAAATCAGCAATACAACTCCATAAGTTAGCATAATTGTCAAATGTCATAATTTCATGAAATAGTCATTCAATGGGATTACATGAACGTAGAGAGTTGTATTGATCATTTTTATGATTCTAATTCTATAAATAAACATTTGATACGGCCGCGAATCATATTTAGATCAACATAGAACACGATACTGACCTACAAATTGCAAAAATCCTAAGAAAATTTGAATTTCGCGGGCTACCTTGACGCTTTCGCCTTAATATTTTCTCTTCAACCCTAACGAAAACACAAAGTATCATTCTACCAGCGAAAACGATGGTCTATAGGTATGAGGAACAGTGTAAAGTTCACTCATTTTCTATGGAAAAGGGAGGATCCTCCAACCAGACGGGTGTTGTGTCTGGTGGGAACGCTTGACGTTGTCGCTTGTCGCGCGTTAAAACCCTGCTTGCGCGATATTGCGTGACGTCACAATGGAAAAGTCCAAAATGTACATATTGGATTGACATAACGAACCCTACCGAAAGGCATAGTAATCCCGTTGAAAGTCGTTATACAAATACGAAGAGCTTTGTAAACAATTGCAACTTGTCTAGGCCTAGGTCTCAATATTTCTCAAAACAAAACTTCTGTTATTAATGTTCATTTGGCCTATCAACATAAGTTCTTATTGTACAGCCACTTTCCCGCCCTTTATGCAGCTGACATTTCCCAAATGCCGGTGTCCGCACGTGATAAGATTTTCAAACGTTACATTGACCCGTATATTTTTTTGGTGTTTTTGTTTCGGCGTGCAATTCACCCAAATTGTAATGTGCGCGTGTATTTTTGGTGTTTATATGCCGTGTTGTTTGTTGGGTGTTTAACTTGTACTAACGAAGGTGGTTTTGGTTGGGTTGGCTACTCTGCTCCCGATAGAAAAAAAGACGCATCTAATATTTTTTCCAGATTTGAGTTATATTTATTGCCGGAGTCAGAAAAAAAGGCGCATCTGCCTGTATTTTTACATCAATCTGGAAAAAAATGTTAGATGCGTCTTTTTTTCTATCGGGGGCAGTCTGTACTTATATGAAATTATTATATTATTACGAGTATCTGAAATGAGAATTTGAAGTTGAGAACTTGTCAAACTCTACTTTAAAATTACTGAAGGTGAAAGCCCTCAAAATTCAATATTTCTTTGCAAAAAAACGTAAGAAATGTTAAATTTAATCACCTTAAGTAATTCCGATATTTTGCACCATCTGGTATTCTGGTAAGACTGCACTTAGATACCTCTAGCATTAGTTATATACTAGAAAACGTAAAAAAAGATGTGTCATGGGAAAAATAATTGATCAAATATCAAAATGACACATTTCGTCAATGTGCCGTGTCATAGCCATTTCATTCAATTCGTAAAGAAAAACAGATGTGATTTGATTAAACGAACAATTTAAGATGGTCGTCAATTTGCTAAACAATTTATTTCCCTGACGTTATTTTGCTTTAATCCATACATGAATTGATTAAGAGAATTCTTTTAAAATTGCAATAGGCTCGCCCCCTGGCCCGTATACCGTTTAAGGGACTAACATAACGAAAACCTGTCCTTTATATGCCTACTCCTTCAGTGAACACAAGTGATATTTTGGTATGTTAGCTCCTTAGAAAACAAAACTTGTTGTATGAATCAGGTGGTGGTAGGCCCCCAGATCTATTTACGTATGAAATTCGCTAAGACTGGTTTCTGCCCGCGACTTCGTTCGCGTAGAAGTCGTAAGATACACAATAAAGACTCGTACACACCAGCGCGACGCGACGGCGCGACGCGACTCGAACAATACAATTTCTAAGAAATTTGACGGTATAACAATAACCGGTGTAGCGTCGCGCTGTCACGTCGCGCGGGTCTGCACATGCCTTAACAATAATCAGTGTCGCGTCGCGCTGTCGCGTCGCGCTAGTCTGCACAAAGCTTTATACTAAAATAACAGCCACATTTTTATAAAACTCCGTTCCACCCCACGGCGTCACATCGCCCGCACTCGCTCTTTGTCTTTTTGCTCGGCCCCTAAGGGTCGTAGCGTGATGTTAAATAGCCTATAACCTTCCTCATGAATCACCATTGGGCGAAAACCGTATGAAAATTCGCACGGTAGTTTTATAGTTTATTGCGTTCAGACAGACAGACGCGGCGCCGGCGCGCGGGTGGTCTTTGTTTTATAAATAGATATTAGACTATAAGCTTTCTAAAGTTATAAATAAATACGCAATTAGCGAAATTCTTAAGGCGAAAAACAATTATGAGTTTTTATTTTTTTTGATAGCAAAGATTTAGCTTTTGTGTCCTGTAAACAAATCGTAGGTAAACATAACTGGCGAAATGTGGATGTACTACAAGTACACCTCTGCCCAACCCTTCAGGGAAAACAGGCGTGACGTTATGTTGTGTTAAGGTTCTGATAAACTTGAGCATTCACTTGAAATGAGCATTCTAGCGAATGTAATACTACAGAAAAATAAACGGGAACGTTTTAGCGAGCATTCTAGCAACAGCAGTGCTATTCTGTAACCATCTCACCGTGAAAACTTAGGTGAAGTGAGCGTGGAGTGAGCTGTCAATAATGTCAATCTCTAGCATTAGGTGGAATGACAGCTCACTCCACGCTCACTTCACCTTAGTTTTCACGGTGAGATGGTTACAGAATAGCACTGCTGGACAGTAAATAGGCTTCGAGCTTTTTGCCGAGCCGAGCCATTCTGTCATTGTTCCGTTTCAATATTCGTGTAGAATATTTTTTTGACGAGCATTGACTAGAGCGTTCGTTAGAATGATCGTGAAAATGTTCGTAGCGATGTTTGGCTCTATGCTTGGCTCTGTTCGTTGTTCAGTTCGACAAATTTAAAAACTGCGAGTGCTCGATGTTCTGTTACAAGTGAATGCTCAAATCTATCAGCACCTTTAAATAAAACGCTCATCCCATAACACTATTACTGCGATCAGAATTTCATCACTAGTAAAATACTGGTGTAAAACAGTACATCTCTAGTTGCCCTTTGGGAAAACACGTTGTACTTGAAGGTAGCATAAAAACAAAATAACTGAAATAAAAAAAAAACGGATCAAGACTTGGACCCGGTTCCCTTTAAGTGATTTTAAATATTCATCGAATAATCACTATTCGAAGCTCGTAAGCTTATATGGGACAAGCAAAGGTTTTAATCCATAAAACAACACTCCCAGTTGGATAGGATATCCTGTACAAGATAAACAAAAAACTGAATGGGATCCCAGTAGTGACATCTCTTTAGTAACGATCTGATAAATATTTTACACCCGGTTTTTAAATTGAGAATTTGGCAAACTACATGTAGCCCGCGAAATACAAAATGTCTTTGCAAAAAACTTAAACGATTTTTAATTGCCAGGTGTTGCGTTAAAGGAAGCTAGTAAGAGATTGAAAGTTCTCAACTTAAAATTATCAATTTAAAAACCGGGTGTCAGTATGGATTATTAATCCGGCTCCCACAGACTCAGAATCTATAGTAGAACAATTAACATGAAGTTTTCATTGAAATTGTTCCACTAGAGTCGCGTCGCACCTGTCTGGGGGAACCTTTAATGTAGATGGTTGTGGAGAAAGAGGTGTTATGTTATTTAAATTGATGCTTATAATGGTTACAGTAATATTTGAATACCTACTTACAAATATGTTTCCTCTTATAAAACCTAAACCTACGCACTATGCATGACATAGCCCAGTGTACGTCATGTCTCATTGACTGTTTAAACAAATTAAATAATAACTTCCACACTATAAAATTAACTCCATATACTCTATTGCGTAATGTGGTTAAGTAGTTCTAATCTTACAATGACATAATTCCAAGAAATTACCAAATAAAAAAGCAAAATATAGCGCTGCGAACAATACAGTGAAGCACGCCAAAATTACACCTCCACTCTGTGCATATACGGTCACACGCACACATTTAAAATCAAACTACAATCAAACTACAATCAAACTACAATCAAACTACAATCAAACTACAATCAAACTACAATCAAACTACAATCAAACTACAATCAAACTACAATCAAACTACAATCAACCTACAATCAAACTACAATCAAACTACAATCAAACTACACTTGCGTGCAATAAAATCGACCCACCCCATACGCTTTCGTTCAGAACACGATAAATAAAAATCTAAAATTAATTAATGAATATTTTTCACACTGTTTGTTAAATGTTAGTCTAAGATTACAATACACCAGTTTTTAGTGTAACCGATTTTGATTTATTCATTTTACAGACAGAAAAACAAAGACGGTTAGAATTTCTCAATTTTTTTATGAATAATTTTGACAGTAAAAATAAAAAAAGCATTAAATTTCTAAAGAATACTTTGTTCAGTAGCTTGTATTCCCCCCACGTGCTCTTATTGCAGCTTCCATCCTGTTTTTCATTGACCTTATTAATGTTTTTATGAACTCTTGGGGTATACCTTCCCACTCCTCTTGAATAGCCACCTTTAGTTCCTGGAGGGTTTCTGGGGACTGATTTCTGGCCCTGACCCTTCTCTTCAGCTCATCCCATAGATGTTCAATGGGATTAAGGTCAGGGTTCCTTGCTGGCCACTCCATAACAGGAATTTCCACCTCACGTAGGTACTGGAATACTATCGTGGCTGTATGTGGTCGGGCGTTGTCCTGCATTAGCGTGAAACCCTCACCTACAAATCCGGCGTATGGCATAACATGTTGTTCTAGCACCTCCTGGATGTATCGCTGTGCATTCAGATTGCCTATACGAGGTCCGGATACGAACTGAAGGTTCGTTTTTCCTTCCAAAGAAATTCCGCCCCAAACAGTCCACGAACCTCCTCCAAAAGCCACTCGTTCTTCAATACATGCCTGTGCAAATCGTTCTCCCTCTCTTCGGTAAACTTTCCTGCGCCCATCATTTCCATGAAGACTAATTTTACACTCGTCCGAGAACAGCACGACCTTCCATTGTTCGAGTGTCCAATCGACGTGAGCACGAGCAAATCGAAGCCGCGCTTGGCGATGCGCGGGGGTTAATTTTGGACCATTAGCGGGTTTGTGAGGATGCAATCCGCTTTCTGCAAGTCTTCGTCGTACAGTCCATTCACTTATAGCTACACCGCGTACATTACGAAGTTGCTGTTGCACCTGAACACCAGTCAAATGTCGATTTCTTAAACTTGTAGACACCATATAACGATCATCTCGTTCTGAAGTAGCCCGATTTCTGCCCGAACCTGATCGTCTATTGAAGCTCCCAGTCTCTAAGAACCTTCGATACACTCGTCTTACTGCTGATCGACTTAGGTGTAGACGTCTGGCCACGACGCGCTGACTCAATCCAGCCTGGATCAGTGCTACAACTTGAGCGCACTCAGACGGAGTAGTATCCATTTTCACAGAGAGTAAAAACAATTAAACTCAAGGTAAATGGTCACTAAATCAGTAAAATAACCAATTATTGAATAAACAATAAATTGATTAACTTCTAACACAATGCAATGTCACTGAGATTGCGTTATTAAAAATGAGAAATGAGGGTGTCCGAATAAACGAGTCAATATCATCAACAACATCCCGTTTATTGAAATATAGGGTATGTACAAATAAAGTTTATGAAACATACCTTCAAATTACATTATTAGTTTTTGTTTGTTTGATCTTATTTTTTATATATTGTGTTCCGAATCGAAACTTACAGGGTGGGTCGTTTTTTTTGCACGTAAGTGTATAATCAAACTACAATCAAACTACATCTCACTAAGTGCACACATATTATGTTTACGAAATGGGCCTCACGTCGCTGTTGACAGCGCTGTCTTGGTTTTTTATTTGGTCCAATAGTTTCTGTTGACACTACCACATTATCAGCCTATTAAGCCCTTATTTCTAACTATGTTGGGGTTGGCTTCCAGTCTTGCAGCTGAATGCCAGTATTTTACAAGGATCTACTGCCTATCTGACCTCCACAGCTCAGTTAATGGGTAATAAATATATACGATACCCCTAAGGTAAGACAGGTTGTCAGACTTTCGACTTTCTGACGACCCGAAAGTTTCCTTGAGTCTCTTCTCTGTTTACACTACCACGATGACAAAAAATGTTTCCCTCTTCGAGAAGAATAAAACCTAAACCTACGCATTATGCATGCAGCATGACATAGTCTAGTTTGGATCATGCCCCATCGCCAGTAAAAAAAAAACTTCCAACGCACCATAAAACTGCATAATATGCGTAAGCGGCGGCACACTAATTGAGTAACACTCTTTCAATCATAACCCAAGGGTTTTGAAGGAAATTCCTAATCCATTGCTTTAAAAGATTTGAAAATTTCGTCTGCTAAACAACTAAATAACGGTATGAACGTGGGTGAACTGTCAAAATGAAATAAATTGCGATCAATTGCCATTTCATGTGTGTAACGCAATGACCCTATTGATATACTTACTTATACGACCAACGTAAAAACGGTTAACTCCGTTTACACTACCACGGGTGTCAAAGTCCACTTAAAAATTTAAATCCTTCACACTTACAGGGTCACCTACTCGCCCACATTGGTGCACCGTCGTGAATATTGAAACATCTGTACTGACTACTGTTACACGTGGATTTAACTCCTTTTGAGTTCTCATGAATTATTTACAAGTCGCACAGAACGTATTATAGGGAATATGGCGCGTGTACTTGAGTGTATACATACAATGGAATACCGCCGATGTTTTCGATATAGAAGTGAGCTTGAAGTGAGCTATTAAAAGTGTTAATGTCTCCCATCAGGTGGAATAATGACAATTATGTTTAAGAGCGTTTATTCTGAAAGTTGGCAACGTCGTAAATAGCTGTCAAATATTTACCTGTTTTGATTAATTTGGAATTAATACTGTATGGAAATAAGAAATGTGGCTAACTAAGTTACTAGAATATTGATTATGATATGCAATAATTAATATTGTAACACCGAATATTTAGTTTTAGGCGTAAAAAAAGCTTTTGGAAAGTTTCCAAATGCTTTTTTTACGCCTAAAACGGGTACAACATCAAATGCAATGTTACAATTGCATAACATAATCAATATTCTAGTAACTTAGTTAGGCACATTTCTTATTTTCATACAGTATTAATTCCAAATTAATCAAAACAGGTAAATATTTGACAGCTATTTACGACGTTGCCAACTTTCAGAATAAACGCTCTTAAGCTCATCACGGTGAGATGCTTACAGAATAGACCGGAACTCCGGAAGTCGTTTGTTTTTTTTTTGTTTTGTAATTTGTGTTTTGTCGTTGATTGTACCTTTCGATTTAGTGCACTGTGGTTGAATTGCTGTTAAGAAAAGTCTGTTTAGCAAAACTTTACAAAAGGGCTGATTTTAAATGAATTAGCAAACTTTTAAAAAACGTTGTGACAAATAGGTCGGAAAGTTAATTTCAAAAAGAGCTTCATCGCGTGCAAATTTTTTATCATGTCAAGTTTTTTCGTTTTATACTTGTCTAATTCTGTCAGTTTTGATTTAATGGTGGACGGCTGGTTACGATGACCTCTAGCTTTTATTCGACTAACGTAGGTAGATACCATGGATGAGACACGCAATAAAAACTATAACACCGTGCTGTTTATTTTTAGCATGACAAATAATCTATCGCTGGTTGTTCAACACATACAACTCAAACTCACTCCTTCTTCATGGTTCTAGGCATAAACTACAGAACGCCACCTGGTATGATCCTTAAATGCTCATTTTTCTTCATTTACGTTCATACTTGCCTTTTTCGAGAAAATAAAATAATTATTAACGATACTAATGGCAAAAAGAAATATTACTCACAAAAATCTTACAAAAAATCCAACACACTGCTTTTCACGCAATCTTATCGTGCAGCTAAAAATAACGACAAAATTTTCTCCGTCCGTTTTGTTTTTTCTTTTCCCGGCCATAGTTTCACGGGCTACAAACGACTGGCTGTCGTTCCGGCTGAGAGCGAAGCCGTGTTCACTCGCCACCCATATCAGTACATTTCCGCTGAGCAACCTTAAGGAAATTGACGTAACTCCACACTGTTTACGCACGTTTATGGTGCCTTGTGTGTCTGTGCGTATGGCAAGAAAAACAAAAAGGTTTTTTTATGTTTTTGTCTTTATTGCAGGTGCGGTGTATTTAAAGAGTGGTGTGCACTGTTCTATGTGCGCTTTTAGGGAGACCGAGCTCTCGTGGGACTGCTGGACTTGATGGTGGGGCCCGCTAGTCATGGCGGGCTGATACCAGTCAGGAGTGTGGTGAATGTACGAATAACTCCCGGTCCCCCGACTCATCGTAGTGGAAGGAACCGTTTTTACTTGGTAGTAGTTCCCATAGGAAAAATAATTGTAGGGTATTCCAATGAGGTCATACTGACGAAATAAGTTACAAGAATTTTTATCCTCATTTACTAAGCAAAGCAAAAAACTGCCCGACAGTCCGAACTGGCCGATATTCAGAATATTTAAAGACTACTATTCGGAACCTATTAGAAAACCAAGTTACAAAAGATAGGTCAGCAGTGCTATCCTGTAACTATCTCACCGTGAAAACTTAGGTGAATTGAGCGTGGAGTGAGCTGTCATTCCACAGGGATTGACACTATTGACAGCTCACTTCACCCAAGTTTTCACGGTGAGATGTTTACAGAATAGCATGGCTGTTCGTAAAAATATCCCTATAGATACTTCACTTTATATTTCGCAAATTTGCTGTATCGTCTCTCAGTGTGTACATTCGCGGAGAGAAGTGATTTACCATTTATGAATTTTATTCATACTCGTAATAAATTTGGAGATTTTGACGGTCGTATCCCCAAAATGGAATACGATATTTCCCAATTCTGATTTCTTCCTTATTCAAGATACTTACTTCTGGCGTGCGATATATTTTCTGTATCTCCATGGTTACCGAGTCGTGCTAGAAAAGTGTGATAAAGTCTTCTTATTAAGGCGTGACATTATAGTCCTGGAAATCACCTTAACAGTACCAGAAAATGTGTATGGAATTAAGAAATGAATATACAATGAAAGGCAACGAAATATTAATCTTATCAAATGATGCCAGTAGGTACGCGTGAATTAAAGAGAAATAAAACTAACCACGTTTATAAAACGACTATCTAAGACTATCCATTAGGTACCTACAAACATTTATTTAAACCGTACCCTTCAAGTAAATAAACACACTGTAGGTATACAAACGCAATCTTTTCCCCATAAATATCAGAAACATCATTACATTCAAATCATGGAGAAACTATCATTTGGTACACAAATCCCCATAATGATATGGTAAGTAGGTACAGACAGCAAAACAGTTAGATATACAGGAAAAAAAGTAGGTAATATTTTCATGTGAGGTCTGACTATGAATGATAGGCTGAGGAATGATGTGGTACGACAACGGTTTGAGTTCAAAGACGATGTAGTGGCAAAAAGGGTATGCTGAGATGGTTTGGTCATGTTGAGAGGATGAATGAAAGGCGACTAACAAAATTTATTTTCAAGGCACATGGGCCTGGAAACGCCGTGAGACGCCCAAGAAGGACATAATTATTAATGTTGTTGATGATGTTGTTGATGTTGTTCAGAAAGGACTGGTGCGTAGTACTCGCAACCAGCGTGAAGTAAACGAGGCAAAAGGAGAATGTGAGGAATGTGAGGATCGTAGCAGGTGGATTTTTGTAGTTTCTGCTTACCCCCATGGGAAGAAGTCATGAGTTTACGTATGTATTTACATACATACATAAACTCGTGCTTACCTACCTAAGTAATATTTTTCCACGACACTGTTAATACATTTTTATTGAGAGCGCAATTACTTTTTTTTTAAAGGGGCCAAACGCATTTTCGGCGAAAATGCATGTTCTACTAGTTTCTAGGTTATGGCTAATCTCTGATTAAATGAACCGATGGTATTGATCAATTCGCTGGTACTTAGTTATTTTTTTTTTCTGCTGTGTTCTTTTTCGCCGAAATTTCCGCCGTCGAAATTAGTCCGGACTCTAGTGATAAGAAAGCAGCCTCAGCAGCTGCCTGAACACTTATCACTTTTATTCTCTGTACCAAAGCTAAGTGAGCAACTCAATCAAATAAGCGATTAGCAATAGAAACTCGACTGAAATGACGTTATACCTACTTATAAGATATCACGAAGTAATCAGTGACAGTGACACCGGCGGCGGCGGCGTGCGCGCATGATCGCAGTGAAAGCTGTACCTGCTGAAATTGTATGGACCGGTGCGTGGGACAGCATCGGTTTGTTTTTTTTTTGCTAATGGATGAAGAGACTTTTGTTGTATTTGCCGTAAATTTTGAATAACCTTACTAATATCGGCGATTTCATCCTTTAAAATTATTAAGTAAGCACTTAGCATATTTGCTAAAGTACTTAATTAATGTTAGGTATGCTATTGCATACCTAACATTAATTAAGTACTTTGCTTACTTACTTAATAACCTCTTAACACACAATAAACAACAACAATAACAATAATGATTACCAAGTTAGTCAATTTGACGGCGCGTCTAAAGGTTTTACGACGCCAAACTTACGGACTTGATTTTAGATTATGACAGCTGTCAACTTGACGTAACCCCGAGTACTAGGAAGGCGGCCTCCTGTCAGAAAGATCGCGAAATGGATCGAAGCCAGCATTGATTAATTATTGACGGTGATATGGCGACTGGGATAATAGTGATCATGGTGATTGGTGACTAGACTACCCTTGTAGTGTAGCGAGTTAATTGATGTGCGCTCGCGTCTTACGTACTCGGGAGAATGTCGTTTACATTATTGTTAATTCCTTAATGTGATCAGAGATTTGTGATAATTCAGAATATATTTGCGTTAATTTTTATTTTATTTTATTTATTTGTCTTTAAAATTTATATTTTTTGAGTATTTTTTGTCTACTGAAAATTTTAGGTAGGTATGTATTATTTTTTAAAGAAGCTGCGTCTGTTTTCAATAAGCATTGCAAATAAGGAGTGACATAACCAATACCGCGAACCAATCAGTGACATTGACATCGGCGCGTGCGCCGAAGTGAAAGCGGTACTGAAATTACATCGAACCGGTGCTCGATACGTGATCGATTACATTACGATTCTTCTTAAGTGAGCAAATAACTTGTTTGTTCGTGTGTTAGATTGTTTCTGAATAAATCTATAGGTAATTGAATATTTAGTGTGGGCAATTAACGCAATGATTGTATGATGTTGTTTTAATTAGCGAATTCATGATAGGTACCTATTGTTTTATGCTCCGTTTCTATAAACATAAAAAAATCGTTTTCCATACCAATGGTAACATTTTTCATTTTTTATTGCCAAACTGAGTACCTATGTAGGTAAATTGATTCGTTAGCTAATTTTACCTGTGATAGCTGACGGTCTACTATGCAAAGTTATGAGGTATTTGCTTCATTAGTGATAAAGATACAAGTCTTAACTTTAATCGATACCTAACAGCCCAGAAATTGTAGGAATCGGCCGTTGCTGATGGGATTTCTCATCAGCAAAATGACGAAATTCCATAAAAACTTTTGTTTCCTATTTAACCCCTTCAGGGGATGAATTTTCAAAAATCCTCCCTTAGTGCTTATCTTATTCAGAATAGGAAATCTTGCGCAAAATTTCATTCTTTTAGACCCAGCGGCTTAGGCTGTGCGTTGTTCGTAGTGAGTGATTTTTTTTATTTTTTTTCCTAAGGCTCACATTATATTAACAATAATATTTAACGAAATTGCTAATTACAAGCCCCCACAGATAAATGCAGAATGACAGATAAGATATAACTTATGACTATGAGGGAGCCTCATAGTCTAAGTTACATATCATATGTATACCTACATTATAAGCAAATAAATTATTTCTATTCTATTCAAACAATAATTTTATTCAATCTTAAGCAGTTCAAATTTTAAGCCAATCCGGACAACAAACGTATAAAAAATGGCTTTGCTAAGAGCTTCCTTAGATTATTCTTTCCTTCCTTAAGAACCTTCTTCCCCCGTAACCTGCTTCCCTTATTTAAGATTATTATCAAGTAGACGATCCCCAATGAGAGAAATGGTCTTTAAATTTAAAAAAATCATTTAGCGATGAGAAATGCTAACCATTTCTGATGACCAACATTTGTAACTTGTTTTCTTTCATTGCACTTTCATTTAAATTGAAGATACTTTTTACGTCCAATGCAACTGTAACTATAATTTAAATTTGGCGAATAAAAAGCAATGACAGGTACCTAATGACACTGACATATCTAAATAAAACTTTCTAAATATAAATTGACTGGCAGCAATCTAGTCTCACACTTTAAATTATAACAATATAGAATAGAATAGAATACTCTTTATTATGTACACCATACGAATTACAGATATAAATGTAGAAATTACAACAACAACACATCACACAAAAAAAACAACAACAAACACACACACATTGACATACATTGCATTGGCATTTGATTCACTTGTACAAAATAAAGTGCTATAAGGGGTCATTCACACGAGGACGATTCGTGTTTTTTGACGAATCGTCGTTTTTTTAGATTAGTTCTTTTTTAGACGGCGGAAATGCTTTTTAAATGCTCGTGTTCACACGCGTCACGGAATCGTGAAAAATTACGGTAATGTCTTAAAACACATATTGTCTTTTAAAAATCACGTTCGTCAAAAAACATGAATCGTGATTTTACTGTGACGGGTCTGCTAAAGCTTTCGTTCAAGACTGAACTCTTGAATCACGAATGAAGTGTGAACCAGGGACTGAAAGCGGTTACGGTTCAGATACCTCAAAAATATACCGGTACCGGTTTAAAATAAGGGTTGAGCTATACCGATACCTTTTTAAATAAAGGTTGGGCTAAACCGTTATTTAACCTTTACACGATTTTGGTACCGAAAACATGTGAGACGGTGCGGCGCGGGTGCGCGGGAGGGTCGAACACGTTAAAACTTTTGTATTTATGAAGGTTTAGGCACTGCTACCGATACATTTATAAAGGTACCGATATTTCTACCGAAATATACCGGTATGCACTTACAACCTCAAAATTCCGCTACTGAAAAAAAGAACGGTATCGAAATATTTTGGTAACCCTTATTTAACGGTATGACGTCATACCGAAATTTAAAGGTACCTTAATTTTTAGGTAATTCAGTCCCTGGTGTGAACATCTATTCGAATATTTTGAAGAATCGCGAAAAAACTCGTTTCCGTATGTAATGTGAACGTGCATCCGTCATGATGACATATCGTTTTCTCTGACGAATTTATATACTCTTAAGTACCTACAGCGTCTGCTTGCGACTTGTGAAATTTTCGTCCCCCCGCCCCACCCTGTCACATCGCATTGATCGCCCGCGCTATTACTTCGTTTAACGTTCTTTCTGATTTTTCCTTTTTGCTCGGCTTCTAAGGGGCCTAGCGTGATGTTAAATAGCCTATATTCTTCCCCAAGAATTGAGCTATCAAATGCAGAAAGAATTTTTCACATTCAACTAGTAGTTCCAAAGACTAGCGCGTTCAAACAAGCAACCAAAAAAATTTACTTTTCATCAAAAAAATCAAGATGGCGGCATTAGTTCAGATTTTCGCCACGCACCAAATGAAACTTGTACAAATACTTATCAAGAAATGGGTTGTAAACTCCCGTATAACAAATAAATTAACTCTTCAGCTTTATTATTTATTAGTATTGTTAAAGATTGAACAATAAAGATGGCGGCTTTAGTTCAGATTTTCACCACATGCCAAATGGACCTTGTACTTACAGCTATACCTACCAAGAAATGGGTTATAAACTGCCGTATCCATTAAACGACGTACTTATAGTAATAATAATATACGAAGTAGGTAATATAATATTATTATTCATCCACATGATCGTATTATCGTAAACACAAATGGCGAAGTGGGCGATAAAATCAAGCTATTACAATAAAAGGCTAGGCAGTATCGGATTGTTTTTACAGAAATCTGAACGAAACGAGATACTGTAAAGGGATTATTAGTAAAGCGAAGAAATCTTTTTTGTTTTGGACTTTTGTTAGAGAGAAAAGAGAATGGCCATTATGATAAAAAAGTTATTTCTAGTACATGACGCATTTGTTTCATAGTAGATAACTCAATAAAATAAATAAATCTAACTGATCAATTGACCTAGTTAGCAGTTAGGTTGTTAGAGTCATCATCTGCCCAGGTTCGGCTTCCAATCTAACCGGTTGCAGCTGAATACTTACTTATTTACATGGAGCGACTTAGGCAGTCGCTCCATGTAAAATACTCATGTAATTATTAATATACTAAATTTCGAAATATTATTAACCCTACTAATGAGTCATTAGTTAGCACGGGTAACCATTACATCTGTGAAGTCTAATGACGATAAAACAAAACAAAAAAACCTTTATTGTTTTGTCTTTGTAAGTTTTGCTAGCAAATTTAATTTGACCATGTGTATTTTATCGACGTAGTAAAAAAAAAAAAAAAATTGTTTGAACTTTCTGATTGTTGCAAAAGATATACATGTATCCTGCAAAATGTAGGTACAACGAATATCATTGTATTTAACTATGCCTCTTTAAATAAAATATAAGTACATAGTTTCTTCTTATCTCTATGAAAGTTATTGTGCCAGCTAATTGAGACACCCCGCCATGATAATTAAGATTTATAAAGTAGATTACTAGTCTAGATTAGCATTAGACTAACGGATACTATCTTAGTTGTTTATTTTCAAACTATTATTTTGATATTTCTTAACCAACTTTAAAACAGGAGGAGCTTATAAAAAAAAATGTATTTTCATCAGTATTTTCGTAAATCATGGACCGATTTAAAAAAAACTTTTTTAGTTGGTAGAGAATGATTGCGCGGTGGTCCCAAATAAATTGTAATAACTTTGCGTGGGTAGTTTTTGTGTTAGCTTCGATAATACGTATTTAATCCACTTTGTGTATCTTGATGATGTTATAATATTTTCTGTCACTGTTGTTTACATAGCAAGTAGTGGTATACGAATTGATGTGGGGTATGTACCATAACTAAAAAGCGAAAAATAAACAACTTTTTTACACAAAAAAATAACTGACTTCCAAAAAAAAACTTTTTAAGCAGTGTAAAATAATTTTAATTTCGAAAGTCAGTGTACAGACATTCAAAGACACCGACTTCCAATTTTGTTTAAAAAAGTTTTTTTATAGTAATCGTTTTATTGCTAATGTTAATTTAATAGGTACTGAGGTTTTTCTTTAGAAACAATTATTTCTGTAAATTATTTTAAATATTAGGTAATGATTTCACACAGTTTTGGCACAATTTCATTGAATTAATATCATGATACTTAGATTACGATTCTGAATTGATTTTTTAGATAAATATGTCTGAGACTTCAGTAAAATAATCTAGGTTTAATAATATATGGTGTTTTAATATCAACTAACGTAGGTACCTACTTGAACTTGCTTTTTCAGCCACATTACCTACTCGAAATTTCGACTCATAAGTACTTGGCAAAACTAGGTACTTCATAAGTAAACTGTGTCGGCTCTTAAATGATTAAAGGCTCGTGCAGACCAGCGCGACGCGACGGCGCGACGCGACTTGAACAATACAATTTCTAAGAAAACTTACGGTATAACAATAACCGGTGTCGCGTCGCGTTGTCGCGTCGCGTTGTCGCGTCGCGCTAGTCTGCACGACGCTTAATTCGACGTGAAATATCGCGAGTTCTGTCATAATAAGTACCTCATCAAATTGATTGATTGAAGCGTCATAACAATATAATTTCAATATTATTTTTGTTATCAATTGGCACCAATATGTGTATACAGCACAACAATTTTCTTAATGCCCCTCGGCAAACTTCGTGTTTCGTCAATCGTCGGATTTCTATCAGTTCAGATTGGTATCGAATTCCAAGTCGATTGAGAGCGTCCGGTCTGCACCAAGTGCAAAGGGAACTGAAAGAAATCCGACGACTGACGAAACACGAATTTTGCACATTAAGAAAATAGTTGTACTGTGCGTCCCTATTTGGGACGTATTAATGTAGTTTTGATAAATTTTCGTTACTTTGTATAGATAGACCTGCAACATTCTTATTGAATTCCACGACATATTTAATAATACCATAACATTACGCCTATGTTCCGCGAAGGATTAAAAAGAAAGAAAGAAAGAAAGAAAAATATTTTATTTGGGACACGCACAGGAAATACAAACAGTAAGTAGGTAATAACAAAAATACAAAAAAATAAAAAATAAATTAAAAAAAACAATTATAACGACCTGTGCGAGGCCAAAAAAGCTCCTATCTCAGCATAAAGCTTCGTGCAGATAAGCGCGACACGACAGCGCGACGCGACACCGGCTATTGTTATACCGTGAAATTTTCTTAGAAATTGTATTGTTCGAGTCGCGTCGCGCCGTCGCGTCGCGCTGGTCTGCATGAGCCTTAATGCGGCGATATTTAAAAATAAATACCGCAGCGCTGGTATTCTGATAGGGCCCACTGTGATGTCACGGACATACCTACGGATACGCAGAGGTGTAACTATTGCACACCAGCATTTCGCTTACGCCAGTTATGTTTAAGTCCTATGTAACGGGGACGAGCCTATTGCCATCAACCGGGTGCCAATGCAGACTACGGGCTGCTACTGAGAAATTTCCAGATGGCAAATGAAAGACTCGGGAATTCAACCCAAGACCTCATGCTCAGCAGTAGCGCTTGCAACCACTAGGTGTTGGCATTGAAGATTTATTTAATATAATATATTATATTAATAATATATATACATATCATTATAATAAAATTATTCATAACTAGCAGTTACCGCGGCTTCACCCGCGTGGACCCTAGTTCTTTTTCACAAATAAAGGTAAGGCCTAAGTTACTCCTTATAACATCAGCTATCTGCCAGTGAAAGCCCCGTCAAAATCGGTTCAGCCGTTTCGGAGATTAGCCGGAATAAACAGACAGACAAAAATTGTTTTTTTGTTATAAGTAGGTACCTTAATTTCAATTGCATTTAGGTGATAAAAAGCTGTTATTTTGACATTACAGATTAAATTATTTTGTTGTACTCTCTTCACACATCATCATGCCATGGGCTTGCAATATTATAAACAGATAACTCTTATCAATTAATTCTTAGTCCTTTGTTTGAGTTCGATGAACGTCGCATAGAGTATCGATTATCACTCTATCAGCTGTCAGTAACGCGATAACAGCTTGATGGCTGATGGGTTAATAATGGGGTATTTATAGAAATATATCGTGAGATAAAGACCGCATGTGGCATTTGAAAGAAATGGGAAAATTAATATCGTAAATAATTTTTCGTCAATAAAAATAAAAATAAAACTTATATTCGATCAATCTGCCTAGCCTTTTCCCAAGTATGTTGGGATCGGCTTCCAGTCTAACCGGATGCAGCTGAATACCAGTATTTTACGTGGAGCGACTGACTATCTGACGTCCACAGCCCAATAACTGATAATACGACACCCCTTCGTAAGACTGGTGTCAGACTTTCGGGCTTCTGACGACTCGTAACGACTGCCAAAGATCTACGAATGACAGCCGGGACCAGTGGCTTAAGGCGCGTTCCCGTGCGAAACACAGCGGTAGCCGTTTTTTAGGCTGTGTTTGGGAGCCAACTTCTCTTTATCTAAAAGAACTAGCAACTAATAAAAAATACATTAAATTTCTACATAATCTTGAATCCAAAATGGTAGTTTTTTTTTTTTTTGCGTCATAATATTTAATTAAAGGGCCACAAAAAAGCCACAGAAATGAGAAATAATGATTTATAACATGCATCTCCTCCTAAAATAACCATTATTTTGATTTGCTTCCTAAACTAATGGATAGGTAATTTAATAAAGAACATTTTGTTTGTTTTATTTTTTTCAAAACACGAAAATTTGATTTTATAAAGATTTTATTCTAAAATCTGAGCGTACTCGCTAAGTAACTCTTGTGCAGAGTTAGTGTGCCACGAATGCTCAAGGTCATTTGGTCAGGGTAGCGCCTTAACGAGCTTTCCGAGTCAAGTAGAGAGAAAAAAAAATTGCTGTTTCATAGAAAAGTGCAATACCTACGCGGTCAAAATTTATGGAACAGCTGTTTTTTTTTTAATAACCGACCGAAATTTTTCGTCCTCAATCCATGGTACCAGGCTTCGCGTCGTTGTCCCTGCCACCCTGCATAAAGTTTGTCAACTTTTACTATCATATCACATTACAAAATAGTGGAAAAAGATTTAAAAGTGTTTTTATAAGTACTTTCTCTCTATAAGCCCCAAATGTAGTCCCCAATCATATTTTCGTTTTATTGGCTCTAATAACGTTGTTCGAAGTCCAAAAATATCTCGATGAGAACGTTCTCCTCGTTCTTCTGAGTGCCATGTTGTTTTCAAATTAATCTAAATGAGCATGCGGTAGAATTATGTACTTTTAGGGACATTCCGCAACCCATATTTTATTGTTATCATAACTACCACTAAGGAAAAAAAAAACATAAAATAAGTCTTAGGACAATTTCTTCCTTTTTTTTTAGTTGTGTATTGATCAAGGTCAGAAATATGAAATACCTAAGAACCAAAAAAATTAAAGGGCGAGTAGGTATCTACCTGCTTTATGTATTAGAAAACCACACTCCTTTAATACATCATATTAAAAGTTCCCACAGACAGGTGCGACGACGCGACGGCGCGATGTGACTCCAGTCAGTAGAACAGTTTCTATGAAAACTTTTTGGGAATTATGTCGCGTGCCGCCTGTCTGCGGGAGCATTAATAGAGGTACTTATATAATACGCTTATCATAAACTGCCCCCAAGTAGTAGGTACTTAATTATCTTAATCAAATACAAATCCACAATATTTTATTTCATAGGAACCTTACTTCAGGGACGTCAGAAGCGTTAGGGTCAAATCAAACCAGTAAAAAACCTAAATTACCGAATTAGAGTTAACAATAAATCCACACAAATAATTCTAAATAATAGGTACATATAGTATTTGATACGCCACATACATTGTTTTACTTGGCACGCCACGGCGCAGCTTCGATTATAAATTATAAAATAGATTCGGAGTTCATTCACCTCACTATACGAGTACCTATGTATAGAGTGTATGTGTTAACAATAACAATTGCTTGTGATTACTTCGACACGAGCAACCGATGAGACAGACTTCTTATTGACAGAGAAGGAAGAATGGATGTGATACTTTATTGTTTTTCTTTTATTTATTATTATATGATTTAAAAAAAAATACGGACATGTGTTGACAGCAACAAAAATCCATTGACACTGTCACTTTTATATGTCATCAAAATAGACACAAAATTATTTGATAAACAGTTTTTTAGCTTTTCATGTATAATACAATAAATTTAATAGCTAAGATTTAATAATATTCTTAAAATTTTAGTCCTTCAGATTGTAAATAAAGATTTTTCTCAATAATTAATATTTAAATTCTGAATTGTTTCAAGTTTTGTTGCTGGCTGTATTATTATTTTTTATAATTCTTCGATTATTTGCAATAAATCTTATATACAATTATAAATATTGATGTTGTATGTCAAAAATTATGTTCTAATAAACTTATAAAAATAAACAGATTTGAGTAAATTATATATTTCGAACAGATTAACTACTAGCATAAAATGGATGATTGCCAAGCTATTAATAAAATACCTATTCATAAATCAGTAGCTACATAAATTTAGGTATCGAATGTGAAAGGTTAGCACATAATAATATGTATTTTCGAACTAATAAATATAATAAGCACCTACTAATGTGCCTACCCAACAGTGATTACTATTTTTACTTGCGTACGATATGCCTAGAATAGCGACCAAATGTTTAGCCAAACTCGCCTTTTGACCAAATGTTCGGCGCACTCGCCTTTTGACCAAATATTCGGCCAAACTATACATAAAGTTATTCTACGAGTAGATTAATCGGGCAACCAATAATTATTAGTCACACAATCATAATTGTTTTTGTATTTTCAATTGCGTTATTGTCTTAATTTATGGTGAATGCTGTGTACACCTATAATAGGCATAGCTACCTTACCACTTTTCGACCTTATTGCAATAAGGTCGAAAAGTGGTCATGCGCCTGTGTCCGCGATAGTACATAACAATAATTTTATTTTATTTATTATTTTCTTTTAATTCTTTGTAATTATGTACTGAGTGGGTGTACCAAATAAATAAAATTACTGTAATTAACACTCTGTAACATATTAAATGTATTATATCGCTGTGGGGTACATTAATGAAAAATAACATTCTTTGTGAGGCGACAGCTTATATTACCGTATCCAGCAACATAATCTTCCCAACTCGATGTGCATAGGTAAGTAGGTCTAAGTATCAAGGTATACCATCTGGCCCATGGCATTGAAGGTCCGTGACTAATGTGATAATGTTCTTATTCGTACAATGGAGAGCACGATTTTTAACTAACTCGTAATCACGACACGAATATATTCAATTGAAGGTACTTGTAAAAGTTAAAGCTTAGTTCTGTATTACTTAAAAAGGTTTATACAGGGTCAAATTAAATTTAAAAAATTTTTTTTTTTTTGGCCGCTATAATGATGACTCTGACAGCTCTTGAATGCAGTTCAGCCGGTCGATTCTGTAAAAATATCACCGTGAAACTTAGGTGAAGTGAGCGTGAAGTGAGTTGTCAATAGTGCTAATCCCTAGCATCCTGCCGGTCGATTTGTGACAGTGACAGCTCACTCCACGCTCACTTCACCTAAGTTTCACGGTGATATTTTTACAGAATCGACCGACTGTTTCATTGGTGAAATTGGCACTTAATGTGTCAATTTGCCGAGCCATGTAAATGTCGCCGTAAGATGATTATTGGCGTGATATAGTTATATCCCTAGGTATGTAGCTATATACCGTAATATAGTTATATGAAAGCGGTTCATAACTGTCGGAGTGCCTTAATTTTGTTACTATACAGTTCTAACCTAACCTATTTGGTCGGAATGCCCTAATATTTATATTACTAGATCGTACTAGTATCATAGTTAATATATTCCTAGTAAGACAGTTATGAACCGCTTTCATATAACTATAATACGGTATATAGCTATATCCCTAGGAATATAACTATATGACGGCTAAACTGCGACATAGATATACTTATTAACAATTAATTTCTCTTACAGTAAAAAGTTGCAAGTTACAATACGGCCGATCTGAACATAGGCTCTCCGAACTTCGCGCATGTCCTCTCACTCACACTGGCCTTCTTTTTTTGGGTTGGAAATTATCAAATAACTTCTCCTGATCTGGGTGGAGCGGGAGGGCGTGTCAGACTCTTACTGACTAAAACCCACCCGTATTCCTTCAGTTGCCTGTATGTTGCCAGGGCCCATGGTATCCCTTGCGGACTTTCCCGCGCCGCCGGCAGTTTCCCGCGACCCCGGTAGACTCACACTGGCCTTATGTCACCATTTTGGTTCCTAAGAAATGTAATTCCGTAGCCCTCTGTGCAAAGTTCGGAAAAGGCCATGATTCATCGGCCGTATTGTACTGCCTACTTATCTCTTTGTTTGACTGTACCTGTGGAAAGCAAAGCGGCAAACTTGGATATTAAAACTTTTACCTTTATTTTATTAGTACCTGCATCAAATGACGCGGCGTTTACCAGAGTTTCCTTACCTGAAATGAAAACAAAATATTTTAATACTTAATGGATTTTATTTCGATTACTTAAAGAGCTTTGTTTGTACAAAAGGAATGTTTAATTACAGTGTTATCCTTGATTGAGCACTTTATCGTATAGCATTTTGACGTTTTCTTCCAATAAAACAATCTGCCTAGCCTTTTCCCAATTATATTGGAGTCGGCTTCCAGTCTAACCAGATGTAGCTGAATACCAGTATTTTACATGGAGCGACTGCCTATCTGACCTCCACAACCCAGTTACTGGGTAACACGATACCCCTTGGTAAGACTGGTTGTCAAATTACGCTTTATTAATAATGTGAAATGTAAACTGTACCTAATACACGCACCTCTTACTTTTCGGCTTCATGTCATTGAGTTAAATGTACCGTAGTACCTACATTTAACTCAATGATTCATGTGCGTATTGTATAATTATCACTTGCTTCAAAGACGGTGAAGGAAAATATCGTGAGTAAACCTGAGAGATATTTCTGGACGGCATTTGAAGCCAAGTCAGAGGCCCATGGGCGGCTTTATACTGTCACCAGGTTAGTCACTAACCACACGAAAAGAAGAAGAAGATTCAATTAATAAAGATCCGTTAGGTATTACATAGGAATTCGAAACATGAACATGTGTCAATTTCATGTGACTTACCCGGCGAGGACACAACAACCTAAATTAACAGCGTCACACGTGACAATTCCAACTACTTGAATATTCTAAGCTCTGACGAGCCCTGTAATTCCCTGTACTGCTCGCGGTTCCAGTGTAAGGGTGTTCGCAGACTGTCACTTTAAACAAATTAGCACTCTAAGAAATCAGTGCTAGTGCGCGCAACACGAACTGTCGTGGGTTCGAACAGAAACTTTACCGAAACCGACATGTCCTAGGACCAAAAAAAATCGAAGACATGTGACATCTATTAACGCGCACGGGGCCCGCATAGTGGATTATGGCCCACTCCCTATCAACAAGTGGCAGCAAAAGAAAGAAAGAAAATATGTTTATTTGCGGTAAACGTGACGCAAAGAAAGAACACAAACACCAAAACAAGTTTGGGGAAAATATTCGTCACATCCACGCAAAACAGCCATCGCTCATCTAAATGCTGCGAACCTATGCGAGACAGAGCCCCAGCGCTGGTTTTCAGCGGCAGCCGACGAGAGGAACCTTGTGTCCCAGCAGTGGGAGCGTTTTATAGGCTGATTATGCAGTTGCAGCAACAGCATAGTCAAAGTTTCACGACTCAAACCTGTATTCCCGATGGGTAGGCAGAGGTATTTGTGTACAGTGTTATGTTTCCCATGTACTCTATTGCAGTGGTAACAGGTTCGCCCTATATAATTAGGCACAAATCCCGACTCCGGGCGGCTACTAAGAATTTATTGAAAAACCCAACAATTTTTTTTTTTTGATTGACCTGGACCCAGCCGTACGACTACTAGATCAACCAGACAAGCCACGACTGTGTTCTACTGAGAATCTGTTCTGTCTACAGCAGACAAAGCAGTTTTGCCTCTAATGTGCGCACTGCCTTACAGGACTCAGCCAATCACTCAGTAATGGCTACTAGAGAATTAATTGAAGCGCCCGTTTTAGCTCACCCGTTAATTTCATTAATTTGATAGAGCCTGAACTTACTTTGTTCTAGCGAATTGACAGTAACAGTAGGTTGCTAACTGTTTTGTCACGATTATCCTTTTAAGGGTAATCAATGTTAAACAACCATATGGTTCTATAAATGAAGTGTTGTCTATGTTTTAGGTATCTGAAATAAAATCTAGATTATACAATAGTTATTCATACAGCACCAAAAAATTAAGGGCCTACACCTTATTGAATATCAATGATAAAGCCATTTATCAAAAATATTGAGTTAAAGATTCGTATGAATAAATGAACCACAAATTCCTTCAAACCACGTGATGACGTCAAATTCGTTTTTAACTAAATACCAATCAATAATAAATCATTTTAATAACTGCTCTTATAAAAAATGTTATACAAAAACTATAGTGTATGGCAAAAACAGACATGAATACGTTCTGGGGGCAACGAACCTTTCATTTCATTATCGTAGTGAGGTGTGGCAGGGTTGTCACCTACTTTAACCTCAACTCGAGTACTTGGCCTGTACTTTAGCTAACATTAATTTCCAAAGTATAACAGTCACTTTGCTCTTACGCTTTGCTACGGTAGGTACTGTTGACATTTAGTGTTTTACTAATAATATTTTCATTTTCTCATTCTGAGAAAAGTAGTTAGTATTAGTTTATTTTATTGGAAATATATATATAAATGTTTAGACCTTTTATAGCGGATTCACTCCGCACACTTTTTTAATGAAGAGATGTTGAATGGACTCCGTTTATGTAAGTACCAAAGTCAAAGTCAAAGTCAAAGTCAAATCATTTATTTCAAATAGGCCCTTGTAAGGCAGTTTTGAACGTCAAAGTTTACAAAAAATTGAATTGATTCTAGTCGCCCCTTCCAAAAGGTAGTTTTCGTATGGAGAAGAATGGGCAAGAAACTCCACCGTTACTCTTTTAAAAATTGTTACAATATTTGTATGTGTTACATTCGTTACATAATTATATGTGAAGACGATGCATCAAAAAAAATAAAATAAAAATAGGTTACCACAATAGGTAAAAAGAAGAATTAATAAAAATGAAGCCACGAAAGATAAATTAATTAATGATGTGATAGATGTACGGTTTTCACATATTTACAAACATTGTAAAAGTAGATGATTTTCTTAAAAAATTTACAATTAATAAGTCAGTGTGTGAGGAAGTAATCACAGAATGCAAAATCAATGTCATGTAATACTCGTAAAAATAATAATTTATACAACTTAAATTAGCAACCAGTTTGATTTTGTCTAGATTCTAGATTGTCCTATGGAGCAGGACCAGCATGTTTCCAAGCATTCTTATCTTGGATATATTCCTCTAATTTGTAATAGGCTTGTTTACAAAGTGTACTTTTAATATGAGTTTTAAATTTTCTTTCATTTAATTGTAATATATCACAAGGTATTTTGTTGTAGCATTTAACACAGTACCCCATAAAAGATGAAGATACTTTAGATAATCTGAAAAATGGTTGATCTATTTTATCTTTATTTCTAGTATTAAAATTATGTCTATCACTTATTTTGTTAAAAATATGTAGATTTTTTCTAACATACATAATATTTTCATAAATGAATTGGCAAGGTACTGTCATAATATTAATCCCTTTAAATAGTTCCCTGAGAGATTCGCGACGATGTAGATTATAAATGGCTCTGACAGCTCTCTTTTGTAAAATAAATATGGATTCAATGTCAGCAGCCCGACCCCACAGTAAAATGCCATACGACATAATACTGTGGAAGTAGCTAAAATAGACCAAACGCGCGGTTTCTACATCTGTTAACTGTCTTATCTTTCTAACAGCAAAAGCGGCAGAGCTCAGCCGCCCCGCAAGAGATGTTATATGAGGTCCCCATTGTAATTTCTCGTCTAGCGTGATTCCTAGGAAAACTGTTTGATTAATATATTCCAGCTTTTCTCCATTCAATAAAATGTCACATTCGCTACTTCTAACATTAGGTAATTTAAATCTAATGCATTTGGTTTTTTTTTTATTTAGTACCACTATTGTTCTGTCAGGGAAATTAATAATTTTCTTGATATTGGACTACCAACTTATCCGTATTTTCAAATTTCAAGTTGATAGAGTCCGCGCCGCCACTGAAATCCTTTCGACGCAGCGCTAGTGTCTATGTCATTGCAACACATTGCATAAAAAAAACAGTAGTTCCAAAATTTTCCGCCGGCCTTTCGTGGCGCGCACTAGTCCAATTACAACTGTCATTCTTTGACAACTGTCAACTGTATAATGGCTATAACACGGAAAATTGACGTAGAGAATCAATTTGGCTAATAATTAATTATACCTCATTTTATCGTCTCGAATATCCTTGGTTTAATTAAGGAGAATTCCACATCAGTGATTTGACATTATCGTATGGAACTATACGAATGCTAAAACTCAGACACCATCCATCCAAAAGACTAGGTTGACCTACAAACGCGACTCCGCAGGATTTTCTAAGTGCCTAAATAAGATGAAAAGTGACGGCTGTAAATAAAGTTACGATATTTTCGAGAACTTTTTATACAAAGTAATCAGTAACTTGAGTCTGATCGTAGTTTGATAAATTGGCTAGGCTAGGCTAGGCGTCTAAAACGTTGGGGCGTCAATTTATTTGATAGACTTCTGGGAATCATTAGGGTGGAATTTTACCTAACCATCTTCAAGGTTTGATTACCTAGTTTTGAAGAAAGTACTTAAAGTTTGAAAAAAAATATTAAAAAAAATAGTAAATTTATGCGAACGTTTGTTTTTTATTTATCTATCTATCTATGTATACTGATAATAAAGCTGAAGGATTTGTTCTTTGTTTGTTTGAACGCGCTACTCTCTGGAACTACCAGTCGAATTTGAAAAAATATGTTTGAAATTGATAGCCCAATTCTTAAAGAAGGTTATAGGCTATTTCCTCACGCTACGACCCTTAGGAGCAGAGCAAAAAGGCAGATAGAACGCTAAGCGAAAACGAAATAATAGCGCAGGCGACGCGGTGGGACGGAGCAACAAGATATTGCACGCGGGCGAAGTCGCGAGCAGAACCTAAATGGAAACTGAACACCGAAACGGCTGAAAGACACAACAGAATATTTTTTAAACTAGTGATGTAATCAATCAACGTTTTTGTTACTTATTCTTTTATTTTTATGAATTTACAAGCCATTCGCCCAATGGGGAATCCCCATCGGCTAAAATGGCGAAGTTCCATACAAACTTTCATCCCATATTTGGATATGGGATGAAAGTTCGTATGAAATTTCGCAATTTTTGGCATTTCGACTTTAAGAATGTTATATTGTCTAGTCACCGTAACGGACAGTGACAGCCCTGAATAAGTCGTCTGCGCACTCATTAACATGTACTTACACTGACGTCGCCTGAAGGCATACACTTGAAACATCTACTTGAATTATGATATAGATACTAAAAATAGTGCCTAATGTTCGTCGCTGAATACTTTATTAACAACATTAATGAAATTCTAGGTGAGATGTACTTATAGCTACGTCTCCTAAACACTGGGTAAGGAAATGTATTATATTATTATTATATATTACATTATTATATAATATATATTATTATTATATATATTATCACGTTATATAGCTGGCTTAATTTTAGAATGCTGCGTAGAATATAAGGTGTGTGGTGAAATCCTCAGATTTGAATAATATACAAGGTGTTCCTTTTGAAATTCTATAACTGATTCTTTGCCATATTCTCATTAATACCCTAGGTATTAATGAGAATATGGTAAAGAATCAACTGGCACATAAATTATTAAAAAAAAAAACTTTTTTCATACTAAATAATTAGACAAAGTCACGACAACGTCGCATTTTCTTAGCTTTAAATATGCTGCTGGGGAGTTTGTTGCGCCACTTCTACTTCCCAGCTTATCACTAGGAAGTGTTGAAGGGTGGGAGTTTTGGGGGACTGTCTTATATAATTTTGACGTTCGAAAAGTGCTGATTCTCAGCCTAGTTTGAATAAATGACTTTTGATTTTTTTAAATTTAATTAATGATTGGTTTGAATGAAACTGATTTACTCGTACGTATCAATTAAACGTTGAAACACACATCGAGAGTCTGTTATGTTATCTTCGAAACTATGTATGTATTTTTGGAACACTTATTCTAAACAATACCACTTTACAGATGAGCCAAAAACCTCGTATCCACGGACGTGTTAGGATGGCAGGTACATCGGTGCGAACCCTTTTACCATGGATTCAGTACATGATTCTGAACCCCCAGGCGTTGAAATTTTTCGTCATTATTTAAAAAAACAGCTGTTCCATACATTTTGACCGCGTAGGTATTTGCAATTTTCTATGAAACAGCATTTTTTTTTTTTAATAACCGGCGAAAATTTTCAGCGCAGGGTGTTTCAGAATCACGTACTGAATCCATGGTAACAGTTTTCGCGTCGATGTCCCTGCCACCCTGTATATATATATATTAGAGTTGCCGCGAATAGTGTTTATAGCGAATAGTCGAATACCGATTAATCGCCATTCACTTTGGCGAATAGTCGAATAACTCGACATTACTATTCGACATAAAAAAAAACATTAAACACATTAAAAATATTTCTAATTTCTTCTAAGGTTGTGAGAAAAGAAAACAATAAAGTTAAAGAAATCTGTTTCATGTTATACATACCTACATATATGTAGTAAATTTAATTTTCCAGTTTTAAATGCTGGCAACCCTTTTCTTGTACAAGTCTTTCTCTTTAGTTTACGGGGAATAATAATAATAGCTTGCTAAACGATACTTAATCACACCAGCAAGCTCTGTTTATTCAGAAAAACTATTTTCCGAGGCAGGTTTAATTTACGAGGAAAAACGAAACCGACTTGCTCCAGAACGTGCAGAAAAAATTGTTTTTTTGCACCACAATCTGCCTCTGTTGGATTTTAAATATTAATTAAAAAGCCTTATGTACTTATTTAATTTCATGAATATGATAGGCACAGGCACATATTACAGATAATAATTGATATTGTGTATTGTTTTATTAAGGATAATAATTTAAAAAAAGATTATTTTTAACTCATTAGTTCTTTTGTTCGTTAAAAGTTTATTTTCGACGACTATTCGCCGAATATCGAATAATACGAGCTATTATTCGGTATTCGACAAATATCAAAGAAATGACGAGTAATGCCGAATACCGAATAATAGCGAGTATTCGCGGCAACTCTAATATATATGCAAATACTAGCTTCCGCCCGCGACTTCGTCCGCGTGGAATAGTTACTTTGAGCTAACGCTAACTTTAACCCGCGACTTCGTTTATATAGGTGATGAAGTAACTAAAGTACTGGGTCTTATAATCTTATATCATGTAGATTGTAGGTTATTCTCAAAAAAACTAAACTAATGTTATTTTAAAGTACTTCTGCGTACACTATATTTTTAGTTTTGTTTTCTTCCGCCAGAAGTAGATATTGATTTTTACCAGAACCAGATCTCGATAGGGCAACATATAGTTGCCCATGCGATAAACACTCTTGGCGTAAATCTATTATGATATAAAGGGCAAAAAACGTTATAGTGAGCTAACCTTAAAAGATAGACATATGCTGTCGCGGACTTTTTTTTAGAACTTTTAAAGGGGAACAATTCTATCATACATAATTTTTGAGAAACTTTAACCGTTTACGCAGCGCACGCAGCGGAAGCTCTCAATAGGAAAAAAATCCCCCGATTTTGAAACATTCTTCATTGGTGCTCCGCTCCTATTAGTCTTAGCGTGATGATATATACCCTATAGCCTTCCTCAATAAATGGGCTATCTAACACTAAAATAATTTTTCAAATCGGACCAGTAGTTCCTGAGATTAGCGCGTTCAAACAAACAAACAAACAAACTCTTCAGCTTTATAATATTATATAAAAATATAAATATAAATAAATAATATAATAATATTATAAGTTTAGATAGTTTAGATTGCTCGTTTAATAGAATAGGAATAGCGTAATATTATGTATAGCAAGAATGTTTATATGTTTTGGTATTGGCGCCGTTTACGTGTGCTGACCATTTGTGGGAAAAGTGCGAGGTGCACTCAGGAATGACGCATTGGTTGTACATCAATTAGCAACTCAGTACGGTCTTATACGGTCACAGCACGTCGTAATGGAAAATAAATTCTGTTCTATTTTTAATGGATACAGACAGATTTCTACACTAGAAGAGAGAGAGTTCAGAAGTGGGTGAATTTTATCTATTTAAGGAACACTTTTTATTGTAAACAACATTAAAAAAAAGTTAGTTTATCTACCTAGGGACATCTCTCGACATTGTTTTTGTGGAAAATAAAGTCGAGAGATGTCGTGGTTGGAACAAAGTTCCTTTCGCTGTTTATAATTAATAAACACAAAACAATTATTAATTAAATAACAGATACAATTAAATAAATTAATAACTTTGAGAGTAACTAAACGGAAATAAAAGTGTCGTGGCGGTCAAAATCGGTTTAGCTCTCATTCGCCAAGTGTGCAGACTATAAATTACAATAAGGAACTTCGTTTCAAAAATCATTGGACTCTGTGTAGTCCAATGATTTTTGGAACGAAGTTCCTTTTTAACCGGCTTCCAAAAAGGAGGAGGTTCTATGTTCGTAGCGTAAGTATTTTTTTTTTGTATGGAGGTTTATGCTCTCAAGTTGGTCCCATATAAATTTTATTAACTTTGCTTGGATAGTTTTTGAGTTAGTTTCAATAATACGAATTTTTCCCACTTAGTATATGTGGATGATATGATGATAACTTCCTGTCACTGTTATTTACATAGCAGATAGTGGTATTCGAATTTGTGTGGGGTAGGTACCACAACTAAAAAGTGAAAAATAAAAACACGAGCTTTCCGAATATCGAATTTTGGCCTAGGTCTTAAGGGGGAGACGTGAAAATTGATTCGCTGTTACAATATATAATAGATCCCTGACGAGCGAGATGATCATCATTTAATTTACATGCCATGGTTTTTATAACAGCTTCTCCTTATGTAGATCTTCAATGAGCCTTAAACGTCGAACGGATGAGTTTCAGTCAAAGATTTAAATAGAAAGATTTGCCCTCAGCGTCACGTCACGGTCGCTCGAAAAGTGACAATACTAAGAAGAGCAAATTCAAATTCAAAATTCAAATTCAAATTCAAAATATTTTTATTTCACATAAACCTACAAGGGCACTTATGAAACGTCAGAAGCTAGGTGCACGGTTCCAATTGGTCGTTTCCTATGGAGAAGAGCCGGCAAGAAACTCCACGGTTTCTCTTTTAAAAGTAAATGGTTTTTACAATGTTTCCAAGTTACAGTGTTAAAAGGTATACATATTTTTAACAAAATAAGTGATAGACATAATTTTAATACTAGAAATAAAGATAAAATAGATCAACCATTTTTCAGATTATCTAAAGTATCTTCATCTTTCATGGGGTACTGTGTTAAATGCTACAACAAAATACCTTGTGATATATTACAATTAAATGAAAGAAAATTTAAAACTCATATTAAAAGTACACTTTGTAAACAAGCCTATTACAAATTAGAGGAATATATCCAAGATAAGAATGCTTGGAAACATGCTGGTCCTGCTCCATAGGACAATCTAGAATCTAGACAAAATCAAACTGGTTGCTAATTTAAGTTGTATAAATTATAATTTTTACGAGTATTACATGACATTGATTTTGCATTCTGTGATTACTTCCTCACACACTGACTTATTAATTGTAAATTTTTTAAGAAAATCATCTACTTTTACAATGTTTGTAAATATGTGAAAACCGTACATCTATCACATCATTAATTAATTTATCTTTCGTGGCTTCATTTTTATTAATTCTTCTTTTTACCTATTGTGGTAACCTATTTTTATTTTATTTTTTTAGATGCATCGTCTTCACATATAATTATGTAACGAATGTAACACATACAAATATTGTAACAATTTTTAAAAGAGTAACGGTGGAGTTTCTTGCCCATTCTTCTCCATACGAAAACTACCTTTTGGAAGGGGCGACTAGAATCAATTCAATTTTTTGTAAACTTTGACGTTCAAAAGTGCCTTACAAGGGCCTATTTGAAATAAATGATTTGACTTTGACTTTATATGAGAGGACAGTGTAGGCCCATCAACAAGTACCAAGTACCGTAAGTAAGTAAGAGCGAGTTCAGATATCCCGTAAATGGCGTTTCCGAAGCAGCCAAATTCAAGTCAATGTGCCATTGTGTGTGTCAGAGGTGTCAAAACGTAACAGAAACGCGAGCATTTTTTGTTGCGGTAGAGCTAATCTAACGATTTAAGTCTTTGCTTCTAGTGGCTAAGCTATGATGGCAATGTTTTTTTCTGTGATTTTTTTATCTGAATAATCTATTCCGCACGTGTGTTCTATTTTTTATTACGCAGGTAACATGTATGGCCTCACAATATGTTTTTTTTTTCAATACATAAGGACCGGTATTGAAATATTTTTAATGGCTTTAAATTGTATAGATGTGTTGTTCATATTGAAACTACCAATCAAAATCTCATTTAGTTAAATGATTTAATATAGAAAATTGACATGTATGACGAGTCTTATACATTATGTTTTGAATATATACGTCATACTTATGTACCTACCTATTACGATGAGATAATAATAATTGATTTAGGTATAAATTTTTGTGAAGATAGCTTACACAACATTGGCATAAGTATTTATGAAATGAATAATTGTAGTCACACTCTCTTCCAAAATAAACCGAAAGAATATAAGCTTATTTTCAGATCACCCATGAAACTTAGGTAATCCATAAATCGCCTACTTCAATCAACTCAGCCCACAGCAAGCCTCTTCTCTCCTCTTCTTAGTATAAAATTGCCTACTTAACGTAATGCAAAGCTAGTTGGGACTAATGTTACTACGGTATTAAGAGACTTGGCAGACAAACCCATAGAAAGAATGAAAGAAAAAGTATTTATTGAGACTCGCACAGGAAATCACACATTAAACTAAAAACACACTAAACATAAATAAAAAACAAAGTAACATTAAAATTTTAAGAATGAACTCCCGTACGAGGCTAAAAGGCTCCTATCTCAGAGTGATGCCGCGACATTAAAAAAAAAAAAATGTCGCAGCGCTGGTATTCTGATAGGGCCCGCAGTGATGTCACGGATAGATACAGAATTAAATAAATATAATAAAAAATAAAAATAAATAGGTGTGTGAAATACAGTGAAGTGTAAAATATATGTAATCCGCGTGTCTGCATCCGACGTAACATCAGTTAGACCATAGACTCATCTGGCATATTTGGCATCAACTATTGTAGCAATGGAGACACAATAGATCGTTAAGTAGTTAAAATAAACGGTGGTGTATTAGCGAGGGTAGTTGAGGAATACAAAGTGTCTATTGCCTATAGCCAATTTGTAATGTAATTTCGACAGCGCCGCCTATGCTTGCTCTCATAAAACCTTCGCGTATGGTTGTCGAATGAAAACATTGAATGTGTTTCAATGGTCCACAGTTTCATATAATTACATAAAAGATCAACAAAAATCGAAAAGGGAAAAAAAAAACATCAAATATATAAAAAAAAAATATATAAAAATAAATCATAAATATATAGTCGTATAAATCTGCCAGTTCCAAAGTCAAACCAAATCGCATAACCCGTTCACTGCCACTTGACGGTCATCTTTTCATATCACACGATCCCAAGCCAATTCGGACAATGTAGAGAAAAATATACCATGGCAAGAATCTTATAAGGCCATAAAACTCGAGCAAAAACCCATCGATTCATGGGAAAGTGACCCCTGTCCCTTTCTACTGGGCACTTGAGTTGGAACCGGTCCCATTGACCACGGACAAGAATTCCCATGACGACAGCGTTGACGTAAGTAATAATGTCAATCATGAGAAAAAGTATGGAGACATGAGACTTTTATGTTGGAGGGTTAATTATTTACGTAATGCTTGCGTGGTTGCCAAGTGGCAATTATCGATACATAAGATTTTGTGGTTGAGTAATTATGTTTTGGGAAAGAAAAAGCTGTCAAAGTAGGTTTATTGGCAAGAGGTGAAAAACACAAAAATATTTTTCATTTTTCCCGACTGAATTTTACATACGTTGGTTAGTTTAGGAGAATAGACGACACATAGAGGTCAACAGAGAAACACAATGGGGAAAAGCTGCAATTAAATAAATGTAGCCAAAAACTCATAAAGGCAGTTTTTGACGAACATATTTTTAACTGTTCATGGAAATATAATTGGTTCAGTAGTTAACGAAATTCATAACTTTTGGCGTGAATGGGAACGATTGCCGGCTGCCATTGAAGCAAACTGGACGCGTTCATTTTAAATGCAATTTTTGTTCCGTCGATACTGTTCTCGATTTAATTTCGCTCTGTATTTTTTGTCGCTTTTGTATGGACTACATTTGTTTCTGTTCTATAAAACAAATGAGAAGAGATATATGATAGATTTGAGGAAAACATCTAACGGTCATAATAATTTCCTATCCAATCCTTTAGTTGGGCAAACGGAGTTCATAAAATGTGCAGCTCATAAATCATGATAAAGCCTAAAATTCGTCCTTTAAACATGACTTACATACAATAGAAAATTCACGATTATTAAAACTCTATTTTCCTAATACATTTACACTATCACACTCTCATGAAACAGGTCCCAAGAGTAATAACCGAATAAATTGAGGAGCTCCCGATTGCCACCAACTTGCGAGCATAGACCCATTTCCTGATTTGATGGGTTTTTTTCAAGTCGATCCGACGTCCAAACTGTAGGAGGTAATCTTACGCCATTTTCAGCGTTTCCGTGCTGTGAATATAATTATTTCACCCGCAAGAATATGGCATCGTTTTGCAATATGGCATCAATTTAGTCGAATGCAAATTGCTTTGCCCTTTTTCGATAGGGCTGTAGTATCGATTATTATCCGATTGTTTAACTTAAGCTCTCGATTTGTTTTTGATGGAGTTACAAATTAATATTCGTAAAACACTTCAGAGATTAGTCATTCGATATTGTTTGGAATTAACACGTTATCTTAATTCAGTTCAGTCATGTGGCAACAGTCAATTTTTCAAGTGTTTTATTTTTATTTTGGTATCACTAATGTAATGTAAGGCTTGAATGTCTTGCGAATTTCGAAGGCCACGTTACTTTTACTTTTATCACATTAAAAAAATATCATGCCATCAAATCAAAATCAGTCTAGTCTCCGTGAGAATCGCCCTTATTAACAACGTGCATCGGTAGAACAAAAAAGCCTGTTGCATCAGAACCACGAGACGTTAACAACAAAAACCAACATCTACACATGCAGTTCATTGAGAAATGCCCTATATTTCACACACTTTACGTAACCATTAATACGGACAAAATCGCGACACTATCTCGGCAACATAATACATTGCTGGTTTTAATAGCGGTATCATTCGCAGAGACTACATAAAAACAGCAGTCGATTTGAAACATAATAGCACATTTTGAGTTGGTAAGTTCCTGGGTAGAGCAATGGGCAGGAGTTGGGTTACACGCAAGAGAAGCGAAACATCCAGAGACAATTCTTAAGATGTAAATGAAGGAGGAAATGAAATTAAACCAAGTGGCTGAGTTATTTATGTTGCAAGAGTCCCAGTTAAGATTTATAGATAATTTCCTAGAAGAATGTAATAATTTGAAGAAAATTTTAGTCTTTTGGCATGATTTAAAGCCTTCCCCTCAGATATAGCCAGTAGAGGGGTAGTGCTTAATAACAGGATAAGGGCTATAAAGCGTCCTTTTTAAGGGTTTTCACACCCTAATATCGCAAGTATAGGAAACCGACATATTAATTGACTCTCTCTCACAATATTATAGTGATGACAGCAACTATATCTCAAAAACTATATATTTATAAATCCATTGCGTCCACACACTTGCATTTCTGAGGACCTAAAATGCCACTGATGCCGCGATTGGGGCAGCCACCTGGGCCTATCTCGTTCAACATAATAGTAACTGGGCGACCGAGCTCTGCTCTGATGAAAATAGAGAATATTCATTTAATCTAATTCCATGCTACCATGGTAGTACATACTAATTCCATGCTGCCATTATAGTAAGTACTTACTTATTCCATGTTGCCATGTCATTATTCTAAGTTGTCAATTGTCATTATTCTTGTTCTAAACTTTGGCGACCGAGCTCTGCTGGTGTGAAAATACGGAGCAACCAAATTTCCCAGATATGAGACCTAGCTAGATCGATTTTTCGCCCCCGTAAACTCCTATATTGCAACTTTCATCGAAATCGTTAGAGCCGTTTTCGAGAACGTGATTACAAATATATGTAAGTATATATAATATATAAATATTGCTCGGTTAATAGTATAGGACATATATTTACAATAGAGTTGAAAAGAAGAAGAAGCATCCATTACGGTGTTATTTCTTCACAAATCAACACCTTGGTTTAAGAAAACAATACTCTTATAAATCAAAGTTCACATTACAATTATATCGTCGAATAAGGTCGAACCAAAGAGCACTCGTTTTATTCAACCGTCCGTGACATATCCATGTAACATGACCTTTGAGGTATGCGGTATCTTCAGGCTCATATTCCTTTGCAGTATATGCAAGAATGCCAGTGGCATTTGCTGATATTTGCAAGATTCTTCTTGCAGTAAGCGTTTTTGTGCCACCAGCAATGACATACAGTATGATTTCGAATGTGTCTCCATTTAAAAAAGCTGGCAGCTTAGAATTTGTTCGTAAATCATTTTTTAAATTAGATTGTTTTGCTATAATATGAAGGTTTATTTAGAAAATTGTCAGCTGAATGGAAGTTCTCATCAACGCGTAGATCAATCAATCTTGCTTATGCGATAATAAAATAAAATAAAAATAAGAATGAGGTAAGGAAACAGGGATGGCAGTCACTATGGTAATATGATGTGACATAGTACGTAAGAGTTCCAGTTCAATGAGCATCAACACACGTCTCAATGTCAAAGTTGATAGGTACTATTACAAGTTGGTAGTATGGCGTTTTTGAGCATGAAAATAATTCCATATTCAATATGTGTAAAAAAGTGGAAGTTGGCATTTACATAATGCCGAAGACCAGACAATAATTGGAGAAGAAGAAATGAGAACGAAGGCCCAGAACTGGTCATATTAGGGGTCGACCACGTGTGTGATAGACTGACAATAAATGACGTTAAATTTTATTCTATTGTAAATTAGAAAAAAGTACATATCCGTCTATAGAATTTTTTGTTCAAAAAACGTGAATCTGTTCACGATTTTAACCTTTAACATTCCAACTTTGCACCAGAACCTAACTATCTAATACCTAGTTATGTTATTTCGTGTGTATATGTATAAAAACATTACGCGTTCTTATCGTCCGTGACATATTCCGCGTAACACGACCCTTACGGAATGCGGTATCTCAGCGTCTGACAGATTTGTTGCGAAACCGACGGTTGACGCTTGAAGCGGATTTAGAGCAGCGGTACTCTGCCGCAACTCTGCCAAATAAAATAATGTTGTTTTGTTCGTGGGATGTCACTTGCAAGCGCTGTAGCGGCTTTTATTAACCTTTTATGTTACAGTTAGTAAAATAGTTCATCCGTGGACGTCATAAGAGATGTAGGGATGACTGGGCGCACGTGCGCCATGTTCCACAATATGGCGCACTCCCTCAGAGCCGAGTCATGTGTCCCAGCAGTGGGAACGTTACAGGCGGATTATACTTAAGGGATGAGCAGAATAAGATGGGCAGCACCTACCTACTAACAAAACTGCGTTTGCCAATCAGCTTGGGGTCCCGATTATGCTTCTTCAAGACTGTTTGCTAGCTTATTAATTTAGGGGATGATTTTTGCGGACTGATTTGATGATTGTAAGTCAAATGTAACATTAGATGAGCAGCTGATTAGGTAATTTCGTAGCAGATTGTCGAGAGTTCACTACTTGTAATTTCTTTCCTGACCGCAAATAGTCGGAGATTGAGGCCATTTTACGGACAGAAAAAAGGGCAATTAGGTACCCGACACTTATAACTTTTAGTTCAGTTTCGCGAACTCAATAATCTTCCCTCATAAATGTTCACAAAGTTCTGGCTATTTAATGTTCCGGGAATTTTAAACGGGCTACAGGAGCAAATGACCCAAGATATTAGGTAACTACTACTTAAGAAATACAAGATCAGACAAAAGTAGTAAAAGTAGTCAGTAATTAAGGAATTGTAAATGTTAACCATAATCTTATCGGATTCCTACAATCCTGTAAGAAGTATTAAATAAAAAATTAAAAAAAACACTTGGAAAAAAAATTGGGAGGTTACACTCAAAAGTTGAAAATAATAATGAAAATTGCATGAAAGAAAAATAATTTCAAGGGACAATTTATTTAGGTACTATTGACGACACTACAAACTCAATGAATCTCCAAAACAAGAAAACTGCTAACCAAAATAAAGAATTCCACAAAAAAAAAAAAAACAAGCGAAAAAAAGCAAACCGTACGTCAGGGCGACATTACCCCGCGAGCCGTCATACCCATAAAATTTGCGCAAACGCGGGAAAACGGGCAACTTTACCCATTCATAAACGCAGGCAGCCATGAATGAGTTAGTAGGGCGGAGAGCGTAGATCGCGGCACACCCATTTATTACAACACCATGTATTAGAATGGGGGTGTAAATCTGACGGGCTGCAATTGGGAGCAAAAGTTGGTGTGTTATTGTCGTTCGTCGCTTCAGCGCGAGAGTGAATTTTGTAGGACTTTTAGGTTAAATAGGAATACTAAGTTTACTTGAGATGGTCGTGAAATTAGTTTCTTTTTCTTTTTACGGACATTCGAAGATATTTTATTACAACACCATGAATGGGGGTGTAAATCTGACGGGCTGCAATTGGGACCAAAAGTTGGTGTGTTATTGTCGTTCGTCGCTTCAGCGCGAGAGTGAGTTTTGTAGGACTTTTAGGTTAATAGGAATACCTACTTAGTTTATTTTAGAGGGTTGTGAAATTCGTTTTTTTTTTTTTTGTTTTTCGGGGATATTCGAAGGCACTCCCAGTAGATTAGTACGTAAGTAAGTGCCCCTAAAAGTATTTATTTAAGACTTCTAGCACACAAATGTACACAGAAAATGCATATGGCATTAAGTCCACCTCAGAATTAATGACTTATGCATTTTATTCCTGTCAACCATTGGGTAATGCAGAGAGACACAAACAGTGGTAGGAGCAATAATGAAAATTGAGGAATGAATATTTAAAATAGGCAGTCGCCTAGACATCAGCACTCGAGGAATCCCATCCATTTCGTTAGTGAGCTAGATTAAATTTAGGAAGTTCATAGGTACTGACTGCTGACATGTGGAGTCGTAGCGATTTAAGAAACTGTTCTGTAAGCCCCCTAATATTTTGCGAATAAGGGAGCAGACAAGCGCGACGCGACGCGACAACGACGACGTGCGACGCGATTCTGGTAGAGCAATTTCCATGAAGTTTTCATAGAAAGCGATCTACTAGAGTCGCGTCTGTCTGCAGAGCCTTGACAGTAAAAAGATGAAGAAGATGAGAAGTGTTTTAATACTTTTTCGTTGTATCTATGAATCTAAATTGAGTTTTGATTAGAATTTGGACAGACAGCGTTGACCTCGCAAAGGTCTTTCATAGCAGGTCTTATTGTGCAGAGAGCACAACAAGAGGTGAGACATCGTTTATACCACTGATTCCCAAAGTGGTCCAGGGGAGACTCGATAACCCTGTACGTTGGCGTGAAAAAAAAAAGTGAGTTCACAAGTTGTAAGTCCACGAATATTTATCTCTGTCTATAGTAAAGAACAAAAATGTTGGCTTGGTTTTACCTATCAATGTAGCCAGATAATAATGTAGGTACAAAAAAAAAATAAAAGAGTCATTTTTTTCAGGCTCGATATCGGTGAAAAATAGTCGTATTCATGCAATCCTACCAGATATCGCGATAAATAAAATTTTCTTTTTTATTGGCCCAGTTCTTTGAAAAAAAAAATTACCACTTACCACTCCGAATTTAGGTTTGGAACTCAGCCGCGACACTAATTTCCATCGTTATCGCTAGATCTATTCTTCAAATTTTTTTACGAGTTTTGGTATTATGGTAGAAATGTAGCAACAGGGGGGTCCACCGAAACCAGGAAATTTTTGAAAGAGGTCTACGAGAAAATAAAGTTTGCGAATCTACGCGAAGGTTCTAAACTTACACAACCCTCAGTCCGTCCTACAGGAAGTAATAAAGTCTATTAGCAGCCAAATCCCTTTTACGACTGCCCTGACTGAACTTATATCAGTCGCTGATATTTCCTCCCATAAAGTTGACTGCACCCAACAATGCAGGCGCTCGTTAAATTCAGGAATGTCTTTAAATAGTATAAATAGTGAACTGAGAAATTACGTCGTCACAGCACTTTAGAAGCAATAAGGATCAGAATTCTCGAGCAATAAAAGGCAATAAGCATTAGAATTCTCTATTTGAAGAACATGATTCTGACATGACTGGACAGTTTCAGGATTTTTATTAAAGGCCTCTAGATATACTTAAGATAAATTATACATACTAAAGGAATGAACTTGAATCAGCAGAAAGTTTTAGTCGGAAAGAACATTTTTTACACTTAACTTTCAGATAAGTAAGCACCTTTTCGCTTAGGTACTCCTACAGATTGCGCGTACAACCGCATATTTTAAGGGTTCTGACTTTAAGGCTCTCGCAAATAGGAGCGACGCGACTATAGTGGAACAATTTCTATTAAACGAACGGAAATTGTTTTACCGGTGCCGCGTGGTGACGTCGCGTCGCACCTGTCTGCGAGAAACTTAAAAAGGAGAAACGGAAACTTTAATGATCACTTTCTTTTCTTGTCCGTCTTTCGCAGATATTTGAATGATTAACGTCATTCTATCATCCGGTCTTTATCAAACACTAGCTTCCGCCAGCGGCTTCGCCCGCGTTATATCCTTATAAAGTATAGCCTATGCTACTCAATGATAATATAGAATTATCCTGGTGAAAGATTTTTTTTAATCGGTCCGGTAGTTTTTGTGTTTATTCATTCCAAACAAAAATACAAATATTTTCTCTTTATAATGTATTATTAGTGTAGATGCAGTCCCTGTGAAAGTGACAATGAGTCCTGACAAACTGTCATGCCGGGCAATTAATGTCCCCATGATAAATTAAAATAATGATTAAGTGACTTTATAATCTCAAAACACCGCAAATAAATGTCAGACATTACCATTCAATTTCATTGCGATATTCAAATTTTATTGAGTTTTTTCTATTTTGCAGGTCAGTGTCAAGTTGTACGTTGATTAAAATATGATTCGCGACCGTAACAAATATGGCTTTACATAATTATAATCATTACAATCAGCAATACAACTCCATAAGTTAGTATAATTGTCAAATGTCATGATTTCATGAAATAGTCATTGAATGGGGTTACATGAACTTAGAGAGTTGTTTTGATATTTGTTATGATTATAATTCTATAATTAAACATTTGATACGGCCGCGAATCATATTTAGATCAACATAGAACATAATACTGACCTGCAAATTGCAAAAAACGTAAGAAAATTTGAATTTCGCGGGATACCTTGACGCTTTCGCCTTAACCAAAATTAATTGACTTTAAAAAACTGCAATTCAATTATGCAAAATTCTTAATTTAATTTCAGCATCAGGTCATAAATATCTCATCGGTTCTTAATATTTACGTAATCGTTAAGTAGGTATATAGGTTTCGCATTAACCCGTAAATGCGAACGTGAAAGTGGTGAGACGGCTCTCGGGGACTCACACTCACTCACTCACTTATAACAAATATCACAGATCGAGTCGCCGTCGAAGATTATTAGTGTCAGTGAAACCGTCCTACGATACAGTACGACACAATTTAGAAGGTACCTAGATCGGGAAATCTCGTGAAACACGACTATTTCCGAAGCAATGCACTTGAGTTTAAGACACTGAGTACATTAAAAACAGTGATGTATATCATTAGGCAGAACAAATTCTCTTTTTAACATTTTCCCCAATAATTGACCTTTTCGAGAATTAGGTATTAATAAAATTGGCCGTTTTGCTTTATTAGTTTATAGAATCAGGCATTTTGAGAATTAGTCCATTAAAGAGTCAGTTGCCATTTTGAGAATTGAGCATTCTGCGCCTAAATCAACAAAATAACTACTATTAACAGTTTTCACTCAAAACAAGTCTTGAGTTAAATAGGTTTTTTCAAAACTTTTTGACAACTTTGAACAAGAGACCGATTTTTTGCGAATGTGTGCGACATATCTCACATGCATTTTCTTTGTTTTTATGTTTAAAAAGCCTTTATTGTTTTCATAGAGCGATGGTGAGTCTCATACTATGTGCACTGTCTAACTAAACGAACTCGGGATGACTTAGTCGAGCAAAAATGAGCATCGTTATTATAAGTTTTGGCTGTCGTACAGCGATGTAACCTTTAACTTGTGACATGCTTGACAAGTTTTCACTTCGATATGTACTGCAATAAGTCACTGAGACTTGAGACTTCGCATCTGTTTCTTGTAACCAGATTAATGTTTATAGTGTTATTTACGAATAAAACTCAAGACAAAACGACGTTTATCCGATTCAGGAAACCGTAGCGCTTTTGCGTTGACGCTTATATAAATTTCACTCCTCATAAAATGTCCACGCCGATTTAGACCGGAAAATCGATTTTTAAGGATCAAACTCCAAAAAAATAACTTTTCTCAACTCATACTTCAAGTAACGGTACCAGCGGTTGTTGATCCCAAAAAAGGATTTTCCTTTTCTTTTATTGCGTTTAGATAGCGACACCAGGTCTGCGGAGTTTTACTAGCTAATTTAATTTGAACCTGTATACCTACTTTTAATTTTATGTCCATACACATACATGCACGCGTGAAAACAAACCACAACCGAGCTGATAATGATATTATTATGTCTTCGAAAATTGAACAAACTCAGAAGTAGAAAAACACACTGCTTTCAAATTAATGACGAGACAAAACAATACATATTCATCACCAATTTGAACCCACTTCATTATTAATCAGTCGTCAAACTTGTGAGAGAAATGAGCCTCCTGTAGATAAAATATGCCTTCAGAGCAAAAACACAGGCAGGAGACCGGATCATGACGTGAACTCCGTTATAATAAATCAAAAAAGTTTAAAAGTCGCGATCAAATAAATTCTAATAATTATTATGTATTGGCCTTGTCGACCCCACGTAACATTTAGGTGTTAACTAATCTCTTGAAGTTCATTTGCACGTCGCCAATCTTTAGTAGAACACGTTATATGTTAGTGCAATTTTACCTACATAATAATAAATATTATTTTAGATCTTTTTTTTTTTTTTTTTTTACTAGCCTTCCCTGTCCCACTCCTGGGCAAAGGCCTCCCTCCACTTTAGATCATTAGCGACTTCAAATTGTACCTATTAAAAAAAGATAGGTACGCTATATTCAGTATTTATTTATGTAGGTATGTACCATCAAATAAGTTCATATCTAACCAGTTTCAGAACAAAATCCCGTGAACACGATGACCACATCTGTTACCGACCCGGTGCTATAGCCGCCGAGCGCTGCAAGCAAGAATAGTCCTTACGGTGGTTAGATATAAACTTCTTCGATGGTACAGTCACGTCATTAATACTATGGAAAGCTCGGCAATTATATCTGACTAACTACGCCCCGCGGTTTCACCCGCATAAGTCTCGATTCCGTAAGAATATCGGGATAAAATGTATCACAAATGTCCTAATCCAGGTCATGGTCTACCCATGTTCGAAATTTTATCCAAATCTGTTCAGCCGTTTTAGCGTGAAAGCGTAACAAACAAACTCACTTTCGCATTTATAAAATGATTATTACTAGCTTTCGCCCGCGGCTTCGCCCGCGTGGAGGTCGGAAATTATCCCACGTGAACGTGTACTACCGGGATAAAAATATCCTTTATGTTAATCCAGGTTATAAACTTTATGTGTGCCAAATTACATCCGTCCAAATCCGTTCAGCCGTTTTTGCGTGATTGAGGAGTAACAAACATCCAAATATACATACTTTCACATTTATAATACTAGCAGGATTTGTTAAAATTGTATTAGGTAAAAAGGCAAGTACTCAATTATATTTTGTCTTTGATTGTGAGTGACATTTACTTAGTAAGATATTATCTACTGTATTCTTGTCTGTGGTAACATATGATGTCCGTGTGTGTTCATATTGTTTAAACATAAAATAAAATGTGAAATAATAACTAAATTGGCCATTTATTGAAACCTTTAACAGGATTATATATTAAGTTAGGATTAGTATATCTTGATTAATTAATATCTGTTGTCAAGAGGACGGCAAATATTTGTGATCATTTGTGGAAGGCCTATACAAATGGCAGCACAAATAATATGACTTTATGAAGGACCACCAAAACTATCTGACGAGAGAAGCGACGCCATAATATAGAATGCTGCATGATCTTCAAAAAGATGTCTCACTTCTAAGAATGCAATAATATCGGACATTTCTTGCGTTATGAATTACGTGATACTTCCCTGTGATCAAAAATATCTGACACTAACTGTGTATATTTTGTCTCAGTCTAAGTTGTACGTAAGGAAAGATGTTAGTATCGATTATTTATAGGTGAGGTAAACGACTTTCTAATCGGTATTATCGATATCCTATTAACGTTAAGCCGTCGAAGACACCGTAAGGCTAAGAAAGATATATAGAGATGTCAGTCATGTCTAGTATAGTATAACATACATACATAAACTCACGCCTTGTTCCCATGGGGGTAAGCAGACACTGTACAGAACGCCACCGCTACGATCCTTACATATTCCTACTTTTGCTTCGTTTACGTTCATTCTGGTCATACACGTACCATCGAAGAAATTCATATCTAACCACCGTAAGGACTATTCTTGCTTGCAGCGCTCGGCGGCTATAGAACCGGGTCGGTAACAGATGTGGTCATCGTGTTCACGGGATTTTGTTTTGAAACTGATTAGATATGAACTTCTTTGATGGTACGTCGGTTGCGAGTACTAAGCATCTGACTTGTCTGAAGAACATCACCAATAATGCCACTAAGTCTATACTATGTCCTTCTAGGGCGTCCGCCATAAAAGAAGTGGATAGGTTATATCGTCGGTCGGAGGAACATCTCCAAAATTTTGTATTTTGGACTAAGTATGCAGAATGATAAAGCATTTGATTTTTTATCATTCTGCATACTTAGTCCAAAACACAAAATTTTAGAGATGTTCCAATGATGACTCCGACCGACGATATGCACTCTGCAAATAGCGCGTTAATATTAGGCTATCAAACCAATATAACGTTATTTATGTGTGCGTAAAGCTACAGTTGCCTATAAGAGCGGTGGCCACCAAATAACAGCCACAGTGACAGCCATCATGAAAATGATGGCAGCGGGATTGACTATACGGTGTAAAAAAACGCTCTCTAGAAAAACCCACCGACTTACTTTCATAAATACCGTCTCAGTGACATCATTTGACGGTAGGTAAATTACGGACCCTATGCGGCCAACGCAATCTTAGGAAAGGTCCTTAGCTTTAGTGTGCAGTTTTTAAAGATTGAATGTTGCGTAGTTAACCTGTCTACCTCTTTTTACATACAGGGTGTCAGGGACATCGACGCCAAAACTGATACCATGGATTCAATACATGATTCTGAACCTGCGTTGAAATTTTTCGTCTTCTATTCGATAGAAAAGTGCAATATGTACCTACGCGGTCAAAATGTATGGAACAGCAGATTTTTTTTTTAATAGCCGACGAAAAATTTCATCGCGTTCAGAATCATGTACTGAATCCATGGTATCAGTTTTCGCGTCGATGTCCCTGCTACCCAGTATACCTAATATATTTGGTTTTATTCATAATATTTTACACAAAGCCTTTGGCGTATGCATAACACCCATCCGCCCTACATTTTTTCAAAAGACCTTTCCAGCTTTCATTATTTTAATGAACTGAATCTGAATATCCTGCAGCGAACAAGTTTTTACATTTTTAATATCATTCAGCGTTACAATTTACAGCTGGCAAAAATAATGGAATGAAAAAAAATTAAAACGAAATTAAATTATTAACTAAATAATATTATGTGTGTGTGTTTTGTGTTTATTTTTTTATGTTAATTATTACTGTCAGTCCTTCTACACGTGCAGACTTTTTTTTTTTTTTTTTTTTTTTTGAGGATGGGAAATTATCAAATAACTTCTCCCGCTCTGGGTGGAGCGGGAGGGCGTGTCAGACTTTTACTGACTAAAACCCACCCGTGTTCCTTCCGTTGCCTGTGTGCCGAGGTCGCGATATCCCTTTCAGACAAACCCGCGACCCCGGCTACACGTGCAGCCTGTGGGTCAACTTCACTCAGCGCGCATACAGCGACCTACGCGTTCAGTACAATAATGCACTGAGAGTACTGCTGCGGCTGCCGTGGCGTTGTAGTGCTTCAGGGATGTTTACGGATAATAACATTGATGGTTTTGCCGCGATTATTCTAAAAAGATGTGCATCCCTGATGTCACGTGTTCGCGGTGGCACCAACAGTATTCTCAGTGTGTTCGTTTATCGGTGGGATTCCTCGATGTGGCGGAGATGGATGCAGCTCCACGCTGAATTTTAATTTTATGTTTATCCTTGTCTGTACCTACTAACGTTAAGTAAAATTGTTACTAACACTATGGACTCTGTCCGAAATAAAATTAATTATTATTATTTATTATTTATTTATTAAGTACTACTTTTCTACTTTTAGAGAAAGGTTTTATTTCCAGCAAGTTCTGATTTAAATTCCTAGGATTTTTTAGTAATTCTAGTATTACCCCATTTACATTCAGCTCACTTCCACAGCAATGAGCAGGAAAGTGGGCAGGGAAGTGGGCACAACGAGTATGCAAATAAGATAGTTCTCATGCTGCTGCCACTGCTACTCGCGCTACCCGGCGCTTTAGTGCCCGGTTTTGTGCGGAAGTGAAAGGACTTTGTTTTTTTTTCGATCTACCAAAATGTTCTTCGGGTGGGTAATGAAAACAGTATTTTTAGAACTGCTGCTATGCAATCTGGAGCAGCTGCAGACGATGATATATTTCATCCGAGAGGATCCATCATCTTCTACGACGACGAATGTTTTCTTAAATTGAATTTGATATCTTTTTAAAATAAATTATTGCAATAGAACACAGCGTGGACGCCGGAATTGCCAAATTGCCGAAAGTCTAAAGCGATGTGAGTGGTAGGGCAGTATATAAACACATAATTCCCGGGATCGTGCTATGGCAGTATTTAGAGAATTACGACCGGCAACGCGAGGAGTAGCGGCACGGGCAGAATGTAAATGAGGCTTATGTTAAGGTAGCTGGGACAGACAGGATACTAAAGGCGGATGAGAGGATGTTGTGGCCTAGCCTAGGAGAGGCCTATGTCCAACAGTGGACTGCGATAGCCTGAGTTGACTGATTGTTTGTATGAATACCTTATTTTTTTCTATAGATGCCAATTGCCATAACTCGTCTCTAAGATGTCGTCGTGAAATGACGGGTAATAGAGATATACAATATTGAAGAAAATGACGTAAGTAGTTACTGCAACGAGTCCAAATAAACTGGCAGCAAGATAATGGCTGGAGTGGCGTAAATGAATGAATGAACATTTCATCATCATCGCCACATGCAAACTACGCATAAAAGACCTGACGTCACACAAATCCTGCATCGCACAATTAGAGGTTACCGCGCGAACGAAATTTAGAAGACTATCCGACATCAATCGTTGGGCAGTTGCCCGCCAGACACAACACCCGTCTTGTCGGAGGATCCTCCCTTTTCTATAGAGGATGAGTGAACTTTACACCCTGTTCCTCATAACTCTAAACAGGTACATACATTTCGTCTTAAGTAACAATTTAGTTGACTCTATAGGTATGTCTTTTCAGCGGCGTACAAATTTTTGTGTGACAGTCGGTAAAATAATATTAAAGTTTAATTCTTAAATATTATAAATGATTTCAATTACAAATTCAATAAGATAGTTTTTTTTTTTTAACATTTAAAAGCTCGTACAGACCAGCGCGACGCGACGCCGCGCCGCGACACGAACAATACAATTTCTAAGAAAACTTGACGGTATAACAATAACCGGTGTCGCGTCGCGTGTCGCGTCGCGCTGTTCTGCACGAAGCTTTAACTATGTAACAATATCCTTTTTGCCCTTTCATCAAACCCACCGCAAAAGTGGTTCAGCCTACCTCTATTTCGCCATAACAATTGGAATAAAGCAGAGCATTAAAACAAGTACATTTCTGACACAAAGGTGTAACCGTATTTATGGTGTCACCCTATTTTCGTGTCAGCCGTCAATTGGGTCCATAAAATCAAGTTTATTACTAAGTTAAGATTTCTTAAGTGGTTGACCGGTTATACCAGATTGATCTGTGGTTTACTTTCGCTTGCCTTTATCGTTTTAAAACTTTTTTAAGTCCAAAGATTTATGGAGTCGAAAAGTTGGTCGTGAAGTATAATCAGGTGGAGTTGACTTTACTGCAGTGATTTTAAATGTCACCACAATGACAATGTGTGTGTGTGTTTCAATGTGTGTGTGTGTTTTGATTGTCATGTTAGTTATAAGTGTAGAATGATATGATTAATTCATAAAGCCATTTCACACATTGACAAGCATATTCGATAGTTTTATCTACAATTCGTCAAAGATCTTAATACCAAAATCGACGCTTTTTTTAACGTTAAAATAACAATGGGTAACATCATCTGATTCAGTGTTCACTGCTTCCTACAGGACCAGCCATGCTATTCTGTAAACATCTCACCGTGAAAACTTGGGTGAAGTGAGCTGTCAATAGTGTCAATCCCTGTGGAATGACAGCTCACTCCACGCTCACTTCACCTAAGTTTTCACGGTGAGATGGTTACAGAATAGCACTGCAGATAGTACGAGACATGCGCCGCAAATGCATTTGTTTTTATATTGCAGCCTACGGCACGGGTCATTATGCATGGCTTGCTGACCATTCGAAGCACATGCGTCGCACTGTTTAGACGCACCTTATAAAATCTAGTGTCTTTCAACTGTACGTAATAAAAACTGTTTCACCTACTATCCTGCCCTCTATGCCCCAAAACATGTATTCAGAGTGACCTCTGCGCTGCCACTGACGACGACGTAGAAGTGCCGATGCTTGGTACCAACGAAATTTGAAATAGGTACTGTCGTGCCAGCGACTCAACGAAAAACAACCCCTATTTCAAATATACTGTGGTTACACACGTTGCCTTTGTTTCATAAAATCCAAAAAACTAAGCAAAACTGTTCCAAAAGTTTAGCTTGCCTTCATATAAAATCATCGTCATCCTTAGAAGCGATGAAAAGAATTTTGACGAAACGACCGCGTCCCTCAACTTAGTTATAGACTTAAGTTACTTACTTTAGAAACAGCATTCATTTAACTGATGGTTCCAGATTTACTTTGCCTATCTTTCTTTTTCTTTTGTAAAGATAAAGTTGAGTCTTCCTACAATATTGGAGAGTGATTAAGTTTACCGAGCGGAGTTCTAGTCTAGATTGATATAAAGGTAAGTCAAAAAAATATCGATGTTACTAAGATAACAATTACTATGTAAATATACGTCGTCTATTGTATTTTTATAATGGATTCCCGCAAAGTCACGCCTGAGTCAATTAACTACACCCAGTAACCTATTCCGCTCAACTATTCCTACAGAGTACGAGTAGCAGCAGCAGCAGCAGCAGCAGCAGCAGCAGCAGCAGCAGCAGCAGCAGTTAGTTTTTATTATTGTCATTTTAGCTCTTATTGGTATTCATTTTTTATTTATTTATTTTTTTGGTTTGTTTTGGTTGTTTGTTCTTCTTTTCTGTTTCTAAAATTTATTGTAAAGGATCGATCGACATACATCTATTTGTTATCATCGTTAATTAACTGTGTTTAAGACCCCCATGGCTGATCACTGTCTCTTAAGATACAGGGTTATCTAGTTTAAGAGGCAGGGTTATAATACTTGAGTTTAGATTTAACATAGAACTAGATTTATACAATGTGTAGTACCTATTTCATAAGGAATCACCTAGGCTCCCATCAGTATTTTTGTTTTTGTGGCAATTTTTTATTTTTATTTTTTATTATTAGAGTCATAAAAAAGTCATATGAAATCGACACGTGTTTCACCTCTTAACGAAGCACCCTCAGGATGATGATTGACTAGTCGTGAAGCGAACACGGCGTGTTGCAACACCGAGCGCCGGACGCAGAGTCATGGTGATTCTTTAGGAATAGTTAGGCGGAATAGGTTACTAAATATATCTACGTCTATTGTATTTTATAATGGATTTCCGCAAGCCCACGCCTGAATCAATTAACTATCAAGTAACTAAACAACCTGATTAATGACCCCAATTAAAAAAACTTCACCATTTTTTTTTTTAATAATTTCGATATACCAATGATATCTATACAGTTTCACTTACTAATTTAATTTGACCCTGTAAAGGTAATATAAAAGGTGAAAGCCCTACTAACAGCAAGCAATAAAAACGAAGAATAAAACATTACAGATCATGCAACCTCTAACTTTCATTAACGACAACTCTCCAGGTACTAACCGAACATTTAACAGATGTGCAAGATATTATTCAGTACGATAAGTTGGTTAACTTGAGTCTCGATCAGGGTGAAGAGCTTAACAGGCGCTAAGGCGGATAGCATAATCACCATGGGCATACCCAGCTTTTGGTCCAGGGGGGGCAAATCAGAATTTTCTTAAAGTGGATCCGCAGAGGAAGCCCGCGAAATAAAACGGCGGTTTTTCTAAAATTAATGCATAATATATTGTAATTGCATTCGATTTACTTTCTGTTCAGCAACGTAAATATCGCAATGAATTTTGTTGAACTGTCAAAATTAAACAGATTAGTCTTAATCGTTTACCGAAAATGTTTACACAATTAAATAGCTGAACGTGTGGTCGCACCGACAGTGGGCATTTTCTTGTTTTCCGAATAAAAAGTGACACGTGAACGCGACGATCGCGATATCGCGCGATAATCACCACGCATTTCAGTATGTACGAGTCCTTAAAGTACCAACCTAATCTGCATAAGGTCAGGGAGCCACGAAACTCTCTTAAATAAATAACTGGCTCCCATACACCTACCATAAATTAGATACGTAAAAAATTGGCTCTTATTACTTCTCACATTTCCCTCCCGATTTCAATCCGTTAATACTTAATTCGGGATGTGATTTTATTATGGTCCCATTTGTATTGGAATTGAATTGCTTTTTATTTTGAGTCTGTCTGGCTTAAGTTGAACAAAACGTTATTTACTTAATAGAATACTGATTCTATTAGTTGAATAGCGATTGAAGTTAACTAAGGTATGGAATGAATAGTCCAAAGAAATCCACTATTGATTTTTATTGTAATTCTGAACCCAGACTTTTACATAAGAATACTAAAATAGACTAGAAAATTGATAGTAAATAAAATGAAAATGTAACAAAAGGCGGTGTTGTTGTTAAAAGAATTCTATAAAATTTAAACAACAAAGGCTATTTGGATGATAATACTTAGATTTTTTCCTTCTAAGTAAGAAAAACAAAGAAAACAAGGCCTCTTGAAGCAAATCCGTAAATAAAGTAACTGAATATACGAGTTATACGACCCGAGGTATTAAATATTCCGAGTTCCAATTACTTTTCGACTTCGAAACACACAGTAAGAGCAAAACGCGGCATTCAAAAAATTCTAGGGCTGTCACACATATCATCACGTCTATATTAACTGATGGGTTGGGCAGAGATGTACCTATAGTACACCCACATTTCGCCAGTTATGTTTAAGTCCCATGTAAAAGGGGGCGAGCCTATTGCCAACAACCGGGCACTAATCCAGACTCCGGGCTGCTACTGAGAAATTCCTGATAGAAAAACCCAATAACACTTTGCCTGGCTTGGGAATCGAACCCAGGACCTCGTGCTCAGCAGTAGCACTTGCGACCATCGAGACTAGTGTAAGAGTGTAAATTAGGCGATTTCGATGAAAATGTGGGGTCAGTGAAATTACCAGAGGGGCGCGAGAATCCAATATTGGATTAACGATTTAGTTGGGTGAACATTTTATGGTCAAATCAATTTCGATTCTGTAAATAAGGGTGCTAGTGAAATTCGAATTTGATACGCGTTTTGAAAATGTAGTACCTAATTATCAGGTGATTGAAATTTTATTACGTCTGTAGATTTAACAGTTAAGGTAAGATTTCAATGCTTATTTTCTTTTAAATTTTGTGAATGAGAGAACGTTGTAGACATAACAGACTGTAGATCGGTGGACCATTTAATATTTTGCTAAGTACCTGGTACTTGTTGATGGGCCTACACTGTCCTCTCATACTTTTTAACACTGTAACTTGGAAACATTGTAAAAACCATTTACTTTTAAAAGAGTAACGGTGGAGTTTCATGCCGGCTCTTCTCCATAGGAAACGACCAATTGGAACCGTGCACCTAGCTTCTGACGTTTCATAAGTGCCCTTGTAGGTTTATGTGGAACTAGCTTCTGCTCGCGACTTCGTCCGCGTGAAATTTCGGCCCCTGACCTACCGCATCGCATCCCATCGCCCGCGCTATTACTTCGTTTTCGCTTACCGTTCGTTCAGACTTTTTTCTTTTTCCTCGGCTCCTAAAGATATAACTATAACCTTCCTCAAGAATTGGACTATCCAATGTAAAAATATTCTTTTAAATCCAACTGGTAGTTCCGGAGATTACCCCCAACATCTTACAAACAAATTTTACCTCTCTTAACAAATTATTAGTAAAGACTAGTGGTCGCCCAGAGGTCGCTATTCGACCATAATTCATTTAAATGTCAAGATTGTAAGGTAGCCATCTTGTGTCAAACGCATGGTAGTGAGTGTAATGTTTTTTTTATTAATTTAATTTATTTCTAATGTATATTATATAAAAATATTAGCTTTCTGCACTCCTTCTCCATATAAACTTTAACTGTGCCAAATTTCATACTCCTCCGTCCGCGTAATTTTCGTAAAAAGGGGCACAAAGTTTTTGCTTCACATATTAATCTATATCTATACTTATAATAAATCTGTAGAGAGGTCAATTCTGTACAGGATATATATTTTCAAAATAACTATCAGGGGGTAATTAGTGATCGATACTGATGCCAAAAATGCAATCAGTAAAAATTTTGTCTGTCTGTCTGTCTGTCTGTATGTTCCTTATAGAAACAAAAACTACTCGATGGATTTTAACGAAACTTGGTACAATTATTCTTCATACTCCTGGGGAGGTTATAGTATACTTTTCATCACGCTACAATTAATAGGAGCAGAGCAGTGAAGGGAAATGTTGGGAAAACGGGAGAAGTTGCTCCATTTTTTAAGCTTCCGTCGCGTGTGAAGCCTTAATGGTTAAAGCTACTTAGAAATCATTTATGACGGAAATGTTCTACATAAAATTATCAAAAAAATATCCCACAACAGCATATGTCTATCTTTTATGGTTGACTCACAATAACACGTGTAACTCCCGATAGCTTAGGTGTTGCTGGAGTAGATCTCGGTATCAGTTGTTTCTCGCATGGTCAGTTATATGTCGCTCTTTCCCGGGTTAGCAGTTCTAGAAATCTTTATGTTCACGTGCCGGACGGGTCAACTTTCAACATAGTTTACCCGGAAGCTTTGCGCTGAAGTATTTTCGTTCTATAGGTACTTAAGCCTCATGTGAAAGTGATCTAAACAATATTACCAATACATTAACTTAATAACATACAAGGAGTTACACGCTGACGGAGTCGCGGGCGCAGCTATTAATAATAATATTCTGCGGTTCCTTATTGCGATATTTTTCAACAGTAGGTATTGTGGATTGACATATTATATTTCCCTACTAAATACGAAAGTTAATCTGTCTGTTACATCAAAACCACTGAACCGTGAGGAAGGACATATGGTAGGTACTTTTTTACGAAAAACGACGGAAACGCGGACGAAGTCGCGGGCAAAAGCTAGTATAATAATAAAATATCATGATAAGATTTTTAATTTTGTAATGCCGAATAAGCTATAGAAGCTACAATTTTGAATAAGTCAAGAAATACTTTCCAAAATTAATACTAGTTAATTCTCTCCTAATAATAATAAAAAACGTAGACTATACTGGCTAGGGTCCCATGCATTCATTCCATATCAAACCTGTACCCTCATAGAAATTCGATTACCGACATAAAGAGGGATTAAAATGCGACAACTTTTTCGACTATAATAGAGAAACCCGTCCTTTTCTATGGGAATGGGAGAGAAAGGGACAACTATAGGATTAGAAAATATTTTAGTAGCCAGATGGTACTTTTATTGATTTATTTGGAATTTATAATAACTTTTTTTTTTACTACTACGGGTAAGCTTTTGGCCTGCATCACATCTGTTGGTAGGTGATGATCAGGCCGAAGGAGAAAGCGAGCTACACCCGGAATCCTCAACCAAAGAGGAACTGCCTATCTTATCACTAACTGCCGAAACACAAATATACTGTTAACATTTTATGGTTGTTATGGCGACAGCCTTAGATAAGATGGTGGTAGCTAGCAAGGCGGACTTAGAACAAGCTATACCATCAACCAAACCGAGCAGAAAATGTTGCCCCCACTGGGAATCGAATCTAGGACTTTTAAGTCTGAAACAGGTGGTCTAACCAGTAGACCACAGACGCGGTTAATTCAGTTTAATAATAATACCTGGTTGATCGAGCTCTGTTCGGGAGAAAATAGATAAACATATCGTCCAGGTGTGGCGGCATCTACAGCGCCACATGCGAACTACGCAACAAAGACCTGACGTCAAAAACAACATCCTGACGTCACTCAAATCCTGCATCGCGCAATTAGAGTTTACCGCGCGTTGGACATATATACAAGCTCACGACTTCAACCTCTGGGCAATTGCCCGCCAGACATGACACCCGTCTGGTCGGAGGATCCTCCCTTTTCTATGGTGGATGAGTGAACTTTACACCCTGTTCCTCATACCCCTAAACAGGTACTCCAACGTTGCATCACATTCTCGAGGCTGTGAAAATAGAGAAAACGAATTTTCGCAGATATGAGTTCTAGCTAGATCGATTTTTCGCCCCCGTAAACCCTATATTACAAATATATATACAAATATTGCTCATTGAATAGTATAAGATAATATGTTACGAAGATTGCGCCAACCCAAAAAATAGGGAAGATGAAGCTGCGACGAAGAAATAAGTGTGAATTATAATGAGAAATCATAAATCAACAATAATATCTTAAGTACTTGTAAATCTAGTATCCTTAACGCTGAATATAAACTGAAAGCTCTTGCCAGGCACATCGTTAAGATACATATACGATAGGGGCAAGTAGGTAATAAAATATTATCCTCCCTGCATACATTATCCTAAACACATTTTGATGATAATAAGAGTAAAAATAACTGTTTTGAAGATATATTTAGGATTTAAATCAAGACGACAATGAAAATTGTATACGCAATGTGAACAGGCCAAGATGAGAATTACTTATTCATGTTATATTGAGTGTAACTCGTGAATTTTATGAATGATTTACGTTTTGTGAATAATACAAGATGGAATTGTAGATACCAACGATTAAGATTGTAATGACGATGATTGTATTGAACTCCATTTGTATTAATCAAAAAGGATTGGAAAGCCAAAGAGGACAATACAAAAATTCTGGTATTCAAAAACAAATGAAGTTTCCTAAATGAAATAATAGTAACATTTTATTTTCCTCACGAAGGGTTTCATATATTTTTGTAGCTGACAACCTTAGGGAAAAGACCGATACAAACCATGTTAAGAAAGAAAAGCAAGCTAAGGGTATAAATGTACTGGCGAAGTTAGAGGGTTGCCAGATGTTTGAATATTCTGGGATCGTATGAATTCTTGAGACCAGAAATACTAAAACTAGAAGAATCAATGAAATGTATTCATTGATTCATTTAGTATTTTATCTGTTCACCTAAACTTTCTTTCAGGTAGGTAATTTTGCTTTACTTAAAATAATTAAAAAGCAAGATAATTTAGACACAAAATACCATAGATATACCATAAGATAAGATATGTCTATAATTGCCTCAAACATGGCGTAGAGTTGGTTATGTTAATTAGTTTTTACAGTCATATCATAATACATAATAGATCTTCATTCTCTATGTAAAGATTGACGCCTCAAAAAGACTACATAAATTTCGTCAAATGAATAACCTCCTCCTTTTTTTAAGTCGGTTACCAAACTAATCCATCGCCTTTTTCAGAACACAAATTTTCGTTTTTCCGCTCGAGTAGGGCAACACTGTAGTTAAAGCTTGTTGCTTAGTTCACTGTTTTATTCAACATTCCCGTTCCGACGGTGTATCCCTCGCCTAACTGCCGGGTAAAGGAAAATTCAGATTGTAAAAAATTTACCTTTTCAAACCTACTTGCACTACCATAAAAAGAAAAGTAAATGGAACATTGTTTTGTTCAAAATCAGCGTTCTTTTGTTTCAGCTGGAAAATGCAGTGGTCTTGAAAGTTGTTTAAAACTTTGTCTCTCAGTCAAATGTTGTTCAATCCTTTAGTTCTGTGTGGAAAGTAGAAATACCATACCATAACTTCTCCCGCTCTGGGCGGAGCGGGAGGGCGTGTCAGACTTTTCCTGACTAAAACCCACCCGTGTTCCTTCCGTTGATGATTTTGATTTAAAAGAGTGTCCGTGGAGTTTCTTGCCCGTTCTTCTCCATAGGAACCTACTACGCTTTGAAATGGGCAACTAGCTTCATCTTTCTGACTGACCGACCCCTTGACAATTCAAAAGTGCCTGTAATTGATTTATTTGAAATAAATGCGAGTTTGAGTTTGAGTTGCCTGTGTAACGGAGCCACGATATCCCTTTCAGACAAACTCGCAACCCTGGCAAAGAAATACCACCCTTTTTTTTTTTTTTTTTTTTTTGGGTGGGAAATTATCAAATAACTTCTCCCGCTCTGGGTGGAGCGGGAGGGCGTGTCGGACTTTTACTGACTAAAACCCACCCGTGTTCCTTCCGTTGCCTGTGTGCCGAGGTCGCGATATCCCTTTCAGACAAACCCGCAACCCCGGCAGAAGAAATACCACCCTGGAGTGTAAAATATGGTGCAGTTCCACAAATAATGGGATTCTTTATATCGTGACCAGCGTCTCGTGTTGTCTGCACGCTGCAGGAACTGATGGACGCTACTGAAGTTGTAGTTTTGTTAAGTACCTGGTAGGTACTTGTTGAAAGACCTACACTGTCCTCCCATACCTGTTATTTGAAAATATTGTAAAAGCCAATTATCTTTAAAAGAGTAACCGTGGAGTTTCTTGCCGGCTCTTCTCCATAGAAAACGACCAATTGGAACCGTCCACCTAGCTTCTGACGTTTCATAAGTGCCCATGTAGGTTTATGTGAAACGAAATATTTTGAATTTTTTAAGATGGTGCTAAACTCGTAGCCTTATTCTGGACCGAATCTATTTAGATTGCCATCGACATGGTAAGTAGAAGAATAGAAATACGATTTTACAATACTATGTATAAAGAGAAGGGCGTAAATTGCTAAAAAATATTACCAGTAAAAATGTTGTAAGTATATGAAATTAATGACAGCAGAATCGTAAAAGAAAAAATAATATGTTAAATTTTTAGCAGTAAAGATTAAACCAATCCGGCTAATGGAAGCTCTCACATTAGCTAGATAAACGAATGAACTTTATCTAGTAACAGTTGACCTACTGAAAGCAAACAAACTACCTACTAAAGATAAAATAACATAAAGGTATAACAACACTATGATTAGGGTCATCACATCTACATTCGTCTCATTACGATCTCCGATTACTGTGACACAATAGCCTTAAGGACCAGCCGCATTCCAAATTGGAATAGAGTCCACGTTATCACTAACGATGACCAACCAGCATAAAGAGCTCCCTAATTTGTCCTTAATTATACAAAAGCACATCAATACAAGGGTCTAATGTGACTGGACGCTTTAAATCGACCAATAGGGGCCAGAAAGGTCCATATTAAATTGTGATTGATTGTAGTGTGTGGCCGATTTCGAACGTGAGGCCATATTGATTGTACCCTGATAAATACGCATTAGGTTTATTAAAAAAATATGCTATGTTTTTGAGAATATGTTACGCGATGAGTTGTAAGATCTATTGCGCGTTCGCTGTGATTGGCATGAGAAACTGTGTTTGTGTTAAGCTTCGTGCAGATCAGCGCGACGCGACGCCGCGACGCGACTCGAACAATACAATTTCTAAGAAAACTTGACGGTATAACAATAACCGGTGTCGCGTCGCGCTGTCGCGTCGCGCTGATCTGCACGAAGCTTTACTTGGAACCTTCTCGCATGAGATTTTTAATGATAATCGGTAAGACATAGTAGTTAATATTCGTTAGTTGTTAAAATTTAATAAACAAACAGCTTGTGACTTCTTATTCGTAAATATACCAATCTATCCAAAATGGTGTACCTGTCAAAATTTGAAAAGAACTGTCAAAATGATCACGTAATCAGAATTTCGTGATTATACTGTTTGTTTTTAAAACCACCGTCTCAGGAGACATCAAATGGACACCTCAAATAACTACGGTCCTGAAATTCAAAAATCCACTAAGTACTCTCTTGCCACGTTATCATATTCTCAGCCAAAAAAAGAAAATCGTGGACGACACAGTTTTGGGAATCTTTATCATCCCTTTTTCGTCTATTCAGAAATATTTTGAGATAACAGCCGCCTCGTTAGGTAACCTACCGACCCTCTTCCGATAATCTTCATTCCAGACAAACAGATGAAGCAGTTAGAACGTCCTCCAAGATATGGCGTTCCCTAAGGACGGCACTGTCAGCTATATTTTCACGAAAGAAACGGGAATGTGCTTAATTCGACGGCAAATGGGAACACAAGACGTCTGAAGGTTGCCTTAACGACACTGAACTAAGTGAGACGGTATTAACAGCTGAGAGAGGTGGGTTATTTTGACGGGAAGATTGTAATTTGTAGCCGATCGGCTATTGTTTTTCGTAATACAAAATAAATCCACGAAGTAACTTTATAGTCACGTTGAATGAGGATTAATTTTTTCCAGCTAAGTAAATAAATCGGTTGAGTTTATGAACAATAAAACATAGTTTTATTATCGATCCAGTGAAGCATAACGCTTCAAGAATAACATGCAAACATGTATGCATCACTGATTGTAGAATCCATTGTTTTCTCACATAAAGTGTAATCAGTATTTAATGTTGCCATTCAACGTGGCATTGCTGAGGAGCTCGTGGCTTACTTAGCCACGTACCATACCAGCCGCACGGGTCGATCCATCAGGTTAAGCTACGCTTGCCGGGGTTGGTCCGTGGATGTGTGACCATCTTTACATACCGAGACTCCTCCATGCCTCGGAAAGGCACGTTAAGCCGTTGGTCCCGTTGGTGTTACGGGTCGTCAGAAGCCCGAAAGTCTGACAACCAGTCTTACCAAGAGGTATCGTGTATTAAAGTTAAAAACTTTTTACTTATTTAATCCTTAGAATAACTTGAGAAATAGTTATAGTTATCTAATGCTTTTTTAGTAGCATTTTGTTTGCGTTTTTGCAAAGTCTTTCGTAACAACACTGTTTTGAATTGCTTGCCGAATACTTATAATGCGATTAATTTCACTCTTTAATAATGGACCAACCGCGTAAAGCGAGGATTTTTGAAATTCGCGTAAAACCGAAACCGTGCCGTAATGGGGTCGCGTAAAGCGGAGTGTTACTGTATTGCAGCGGTCGGCAACACGCGGCCCGCAGCTCTCGTCCTCGCGGCCCGCGACAGTTTTGTAAATGAAAGTCTTATTCTTATCTATACCTAAGTAAATAAATGTTTAAGCGAACGAGCATCAATAAAATCATAAAATCAAAGACATACAGCTACAAAATCAGTTCAACCACAGGTGACTTCGAAAAGGTTTCTAGCAAGCTAGCAGTGAGCAAGTCTCATTTGTAACAAAAACATTTCTTGCAAACTCTTTTACATGTGATATTGAGGATGTACCGAGTCATTTACAAATGAAAGTGACTACTCTTCAATCCAATGACACTCTCAAAAATTCGTTCCGTGAAATCAATGATCTTATTAAGTTTTATGGCAGCTTGCCATCTGATTTTGACGAATTAAAAAGGTTTGCTTTTTGGCAGTACTTACTTATGCGAACAAACGTTTCCAATTCTCAATTACAGAAAAAAAAAAAATATGCTTCTCGTCTCACAGATGAGCATTTGAGAGCCATTCTAAGAATTTTAACAACAAACATGAAAGCAAATAGATAAATAGATGTAGAGCTATTTTCAAAATTATGCACAACGGCCCGCCTCTACCTCATTTTGCCACTATGTGGCTCTCGCCTGCTAAAAGGTTGCCGACCGCTGCTGTATTGTACTGAGACTTATCAAAATGAATGAGAAATTGATCACGATAAACTGTATTAATGATTACAGGAGAGCAGTGGTGGCATAGTGGTAACGACCCCGACTTACGAGTTGTAGGCCGTGGGTTCGAACCCAAGCAGGCGCTTTTCCTTGTGTAAATAATTTCATCACCACTGCTCTCAAAACGGTGAAGAAAAACATCGTGCGGAAATCTGCATGTTCTAGAACCAAAAACTCGAAGATATGTGACATCTACTAACCCGCATTGGACCCGCTTGGTGGATTACAGCCCAGGGATCTCACAGAGAGGAGACCTGTATCCCAGCAGTGGGATTATTACAGGCTGATTATGCTACGCTATGCTAATTATTGCAGAACCCATTTTAAAGGGTAAGTAATATATGATATAATTACAAAATCTCTAATATTTACAAAATATAACAAGTGAATCTTTATTTTTTTTGATATAATGATCAGTTAATTGATAAAAAACGATTGATATAATTTTAAAATAACGATTTTTATAAGTATAACATACATTGAATATAAAATCGTTTGATATACCACTCAAAAGACATAAAACCTATTTAGCCTAATATGATAAAAATAAATGATTTTTTTTTTGTAATATATTTGTAATACGAAATAAGTTTTAGAGTATATAAATGTTATATGTAAAGAAATTATATCAACAGTTGGTATATCTCACGTTTATTATATCTTGTGAACGTTATTGAAATGAAAATATACCCAATAATTTTATATGATATGAGACTCACCCCATTTTAAAACTAATAATCTAAAAGAAATGAATTAAATTTTAATGGGATAAACCCATAAACGCGTCAGGGCGTGAAAAAGTCTTTCCTTAGGGCATTTTCGACCCTCATTATTCGTCTGTCCCTCTGGCATAATGGTTGCTATCTTCAATATTGCCTTTTTGAATATTGCATTTTACTCTGCTCTCTGTTTTGAATATTTGATTTCGGCATTGGCTGTAGGGTTCGCGGCGAACTAAATATTATTTTAATATGGCATCATTCATCATTTGCCTAGGCTTTTCCCAACTAAGTTGGGGTTGGCTTCCAGTCTAACTGGATGCAGCTGTATACCAGTATGTTATATGGAGCGACTGCCTATCTGACCTCCACAACCCAGTTACTGGGTAATACGATACCCTTTGGTAGGACTGGTTGTCAGACTTTCGGGCTTTTGATGACCCGTAACGACTGTCAAAGATCCAAGAATCACAGCCGGGACCAACGGCTTAGCGTGTTTTCCGCGGGGGGTTCTCGTTATGTAAAGATGGTCACCCAACCACGGACCGACCGCGGCAAGAGAAGCTTAACCTAATCAATCGACCCGTGCAGCTGTTATTACTTACCCACGAGCCCCTCGCCCCACGACCCCTATAATATGACATCATTGTCGGTATCAATTGGCAAACTGTATGAGTATATAAAGTTTTGCAAATATGAAATCAGGGCTAAATAAAAAGGTTTATAAATCTGGAATGTTTTGTTTTGCTAACATAAAAAGTCTGAGAATATACATTATAAGTATTCTGTAAAACTTCAATAAATAAAATAGAAAAGCGTTTTATTATCTTAAACAAATTCCTTTTTAAAAAAATGTACAAAACCGGCCAAAAATACTGAACAACTCATTGTAAAAAACAACAAAAAAAAACAATTTTATCAAGTAAAACTTGGGAACAAACAGATTTTAACAGGAGTATTAGCGAAACTCTTGGGACCCTCGAGAGGCTTTTAAACAATATTTATCTGATGCAAGGGTTTGATAATGGTCATTAGGCGTCGTTGGCGGTAGAAAATACACTTGCATCGTAATGGAATGAGGCTGACACAGCCCTAAAAGTGCTTAAACGAGGGAAACGAGAGTAAACGTGGCCCTTACTGAGTGAATTACTGACAAGTGACAAGCAATTGCTGAGCACAAGGACGGCAATAAACATTATACTTAAGGGAGTCGTCGAATTTTTATCTACTACTGTAAACGACTAATATCTATTAATGACACTAATGCTGATTGTTAAAAGTACGATAGAAATAAATAAATGACATTTAGTTGGGTTAGTTTTTCTGCAATCACTTGTAATATATAACATAATATCACGCCCATATTCCCCAATGGGTTAGGCCGAGGAGACATATAGCACACCCAAATTTCGCCAGATATGTTTAAGTCCCATGTAATAGGAGGCGAGCTTATTGCCATCAACCGGGCACAAAGCCAGACTCCGGGCTATAACACTTTGCCCAAACCGGGAATCTATGCTTAGCGGAGCGCTTGCGAAGACAAGACAAAAAACACGAGTATCACGGAATTCATTGCAGTGTCGTATTCATATACAATCACTCGGGAATTCTTGTATTAAATAAATGCAGCTCGCAAGCTTCCAGCTTTTGCTACCTTATTTTCCGTGTTCTGAATACCGGAGCAACCTCTCTACTAAATAAATTCTTTTGTAGGCAGTTTGTAACAGCTAGAAGGGAATGTTTTACAGATTACAGGAGCTTGGACGGACATAGCCGCTGCCAAACCCACAGTATAGCCGCAAATGGAAAAAGTTTCAGTACCTCCACAGCCAAACACATTGGACTATCCCTAAAGTTTTAGAAAATCCCTATATAACCAACAGGTATGGTGTTTAGGACATTTAAATAGGTAGTAAATTATTAATAACTAGCTTCCGCCCGCGACTTCGTCCGCGTGGAATAGTGCTTACTTACTTTGAGCTAACACTAACTTTAACCCGCGACTTCGTTTATATAGGTGAATATCATGTAGATTGTAGGTTATTCTCATAAAAACTAAACTAAATAGGTGAGTAAGTACTGGGTCCTATAATCTTATATCATGTAGATTGTAGGTTATTCTCATAAAAACTAAACTAATGTTATTTTAAAGTACTTCTGCGTACACTATATATTTAGTTTTGTTTTCTTCCGCCAGAAGTAGATATTGATTTTCACCAGAACCAGATCTCGATAGGGCAACATATAGTTGCCCGTGCGAAAAACACTCTTGGCGTAAATCTGTTATGATGTAAAGGGCAATTTTGTTTTAAATTAAATACTTGTGATGAATAACGTATTTATTTGGATAAGGATTAATAATGTTTATAAAAAACACCTTCGCAAATAATGCATTATTTAAGAAGAAATTTGGTTAGCATAAAAAAACGTTATAGTGAGCTAACCTTAAAAGATTTTTTAGAACTGTTAAAGGGGAACACTTCAATCATACATGATTTTTGAGAAACTTTAACTGTTTACGTAGCGCACGCAGCGGAAGCTCTCAATAGGAAAAAAAATCCTCCGATTTTGAAACATTCTTCATTGGTGCTCCGCTCCTATTAGTCTTAGCGTGATGATATATAGCCTATAGCCTTCCTCAATAAATGGACTATCTAACACTAAAATAATTTTCAAATCGGACTAGTAGTTCCTGAGATTAGCGCGTTCAAACAAACAAACAAACAAACAAACTCTTCAGCTTTATAATATTATAATTAATAATTAATTAATGTGCTTCCAATGAAAGAATTACACATACACTTAGCCAAATACTTCAATTCCTTATGAAATCACAAAATTTATAGGAAAAATCGAGGAGTTTGAAAGCGTTTCCATTTTCAAAAAAGAGAGCGGTTTTTCGTTGCTTCAGATTCCTTTAAAGGTCTAGACAGAAAAAGACGAAATAGCGAGGTGTCCCTTTACCTTTACGTACTGTGATCGTCAAGCAAAGTACACAAGCCGTAGGGGAAACTGCGGGTCATTGGGTAAACTGTTAACTAAGAAGGATACTGCGTATAATGTGCAATTGATATGTAACAAGAAGTCTGAGACTGTAGGGTTTCGAGAAACCCGAGAGGTACGGTCCACCGCTCGTCAAAATCAAAATATTTTATTTCACATAAACATACAAGGGCACTTATGAAACGTCAGAAGCTAGGTGCACGGTTCCAATTGGTTGTTTTCTATGGAGAAGAGCCGGCAAGAAACACCACGGTAATTCTTTTAAAAATAATTAGCTTTAAAATGTTTTTTTTTAACAGTGATAGGTATGAGAAGACAGTGTAGGCCTATCAAGAAGTACCATGTACTTCACAAAATAGAAAATGGTCTATAAATCTACCGTAAAAACTATGCTGACCAGCTCTCAAGGTAGACTATAGGTACTAGAACAACACAATAGGTACAGAATTGGTGAAACTAGCCATCATATTTTTCAAATATTTTGAGCTAGTTTTGAGTCTTTGAAAACTCTATCAGGATAGAAATAGACATTCAAGTTTTTCTAAGGTTTAAAAAAAATCGTCTTAAACCTCAGCAAGCGTAGTGTGTGACACCCTCCAGCTAGGTGGTCCGACGACCTTAAAGAGGTGGTTAGGACACTGGATGCAGAATGCGGAGGAGTGAGTGTTGTGGCGCAGCTTGGGAAAGGCCAGCAGGTCCAGCAGTGGATTGCGACAGAGTGAGTTGTTTAATTGATCGTAGATTCGTCCTACAATAGATATACAGCCAGATTAACCACTCCAATACAACAACAACAAATAAGTATAGGTACAATACAGGAGGTCTACTCTATAAGCACGAAATCCGTTAGTTTCGGCCGATGTTACGGGCAATTTCTACTCTGTATCACCTACGGACATAAGATTAGTTTGGCCGACCTAAGAATGAATGACATCACAATTTGACAGTTGTCCGTACTCTCGATGTGTTTCTGCCCGTGCAAAAAAAAAAAATACTCGGGTGAATTCGGGTGTACTGTTCACTCTGAAGTTTCGACCCGCATCTTCGTTGACGTACTTAAAGAGTAGGCCCTCTGTTTAGACAAGGCCAAATCAATGATACGTTTTCTGAATATCCCTTAACTGTTGTATTAGAAGATAAAGTTCGAAAACTTAAGAACCTTGAACGTTTTCTTTCCTTTCTAGATTAACAAGGAAACAACTTTACTTTTTGAACTAGCAACGACTTCGAGCGTAATCATTTGGAGAACTCATTTAGATCTGAACTTCGGCCCAATCAAGGATATTTGGTTATTGTTTCCAGAGCATTTTAATTATTTAAGAGGCTGACAACAGCTAAAGCGCAGACACTGCCGAATTGTAAAAAGGAAGAGAAACGCGATATCACAAACACAACGCTGGTAATTTATTGCAAAATATGAAGCAATTATCAATTAACAAAACGTCTATTGATTGGACTAAAAAATGTAAACACTATTAAATACGTTACTATGTTGCTTGTAGAATAATCTGACAAAAAATCAGAATTATTGTACGAGTATATAGAATATTACGGATATAAATGTAGAACTTTTACAAGTTTTAATTGTTAACAGAAAAGAGGTACCTTCGTGATTTTGTTCTATCGTATCAAATTTGTTGTATTATGTTTTTAATAAACTATCTTACTAGCATATACGTCCTGAAGAATATAATTTATTTTTCTGATTTTGTTTGCTGCAGTGGATCATATAGTTTTAGGCATTATAAACTTTGCGATTATAAAGTGGTTTTGTCGGGCGATGTGGCTTGCACTGCTTTCGACGCTTGACGTGGCAACACGTCATGTCCGGCTTCGCAACAAGTCAATCGTCATCCTGAGGATGCCTCGTTGAGAGGTGAAACATTTGTGATTTCTTACAGGGTTCTTTATGACTCTTTAAGAATAGTTAAGCGGATTATTTTACTAAATATACGTCGTCTATTGCACATATTTTTTAATACATAATAGTTTGACAGGCCAGCACAGTTATTGGATAATTTTCAAATTGCCTCTCAAAACCTGTCTTATGAAGCATGCTTTGGGACCTTTTGTTCGAAATTGCTTAGTGTTTTTAGTCATAAGTTATTCGTAGCAGTTTCAAGTTCATCATTTACTTAGAAAAAATTCATAACCAAAGCCCCTTGTCGACATTTTTATCCAGGCCTAGGAAAAACACGTCTGCTTTGTAAATATTAACACATGTTATCCTGAAGGTTTTATTACTCGGTGCAGGCGTAGCAAGGAGGTAATATATGTCCTGTCCTGGCCTACCTGGCTTAGCTGGCTATTATAAATAATGGCCTATCCACCGACAATGTGTTACGACCATATTACCGGGAAACCAGATGATGTCTTGTATTTTTCATTTATGTTTTTTGGGACATGGAGAAATTAGTTTGTTCGGATGAAATATCACCGGTTTATAGGAGTTCGATGGATTAACGTTTTTTTTTTATTTTTTATTATCTAGTTTTTGTTTAGGGGCTTTTATCAAAGATATGTCAGCCCCATCGTACCCTTTTACATTATTTGGCTTACTTAATTTAAATAAACTAATTTTAATTAATTAGTTTATGTAGTTTTAATCTAACAGACTAATAGACAACAATTTTAGAGTTATTCGTGGAGGACAATAATTAAATGGCACAACTTTTTAATAATCTCCGAGGATGGTGTAGATAAGATGTATTGGATTATGCCTACATCAAATTTATTCATCTTACAATCATTCACGAATAACCCACGTTCTACTCTGTTCTGAGCACACTCCATCAGCGAATGTTGTATGTCTTCGATTTGATTGCAAACTGTGCAATTAGGAGAGTCAGCCTTTTTCATAAGAAATGCGAATTTTGCCGATGGATAGTGCCCCGAACGGAGTCTTAATATCAATTTAACATAATTTCTATCTAATTTAGTATTCTCGAACCAGGGAAAACGAGATGGTTGACCTTGTATGCTTTTGTACCAAATGCCTTTATCCAGAGATATTTTGAGAAAATGTTCTTTCCAGGAATTAAAGCATGCGGATTTAAATTTAGCTGTATATTCCCAGTAATCAGGTACATAGTTAGTTACACATCCGTCTATTACCGCTGATTTGGATATACGGTCAGCCTCCTCGTTACCTTTTAGTCCAATATGGATTAACGTGAAGTTCTGAATTCGATTTTGGGTCGGAGTGAGTTTATTTTAATTTTTATTGCTTTGTACTTTAGGCGCGGCACATAAACGAATGGCGAGTGGCGCGGGCGTGACGACGGCGTGGCACGGGCGTTGCGCCGCCCGTTTCATATGTGATATGTGATACAAAATGTATAGGAACAACATGGCGCGGAACATACACAAGAGGCGGGCGCGAGGTGACGGTGTGGTGCGGCCGTTGTGTGTATGTTCCGTGGCACGTCGTTCCTATACATTTAGAAAGAAAATTTGTTTATTCTGCACAAACAAATCGCACATAATAAAGACATAAGACATAAAATACACATATACAAACGTAGCCAAAGGCCTTGTATCATCATCGTGTCATTTTTCATTCACGGCCAGCGCAACGCCGGCACCACGCCGTCGCCACGCCCGCGCCTCTCGCCATTTGTGTACGGCGAGTGTCCCGCGCCTTAGGGATCATGAGTCTACCGCAAAAGTACTGTCTTCAACAAATTTTTGTGTGTGACTGTAGCTATAATTATGTAACATACTCAAGAATTTATCCGTCTATCTCTTGTACCTAGATAATATAATTATTCTCTTTTTTTTATCCACAACCGGCCTGCAGCTCACCTAATGGTAACTTACCATTAGGTGAGGTGCAGGCCGGCCATCATCACTTACCATTGGTAAGTGATGATCAGGCCGAAGATGGAAGCAGAATCTACAATATATCTATCTATCTTCTATCTATTATTGACATAATACCGACATTTCCTTTTAATTTTCATTTAGAATTAATAAATTTACTTATTTAAAAAACGCGTAAATACTATAAACTTAAATTAATTATAATAAATAGCTAATTAAATCTCATTACAATAATAAAGACACACTAATAATTTGAATATTTTTATAATTTTAGTATAACCATGCAAAAAATAAATCCAAATATTAAGACTCCTACGAATAGGATTATAATTACGCAATTAAATATAATTATGATTATGATACAAAATATAAATACCAAAGAAGCTACATAACATTTTAATGTAATATGTTTTCATTTAATTCTTCTAAACAAAAAGCGCCTTCATCCTCTCCCCTATTATCATTTAATTAACTTTGCTGTGCCCGACAGGGTCTATGATTGATACAATGTCTAACATACCAACTGTTTTATCTCACATTATGGAATGCAATAAAGTATTGAGTATTGAGTATCTTCAACCATAGAGGAACTGCCTATCTTACCGCCAACTGCAGAAACACAACAATGTTCTTAGCATGCACCTTGAAAAGGTAGGCACTTCGAAGCGCATCCACGCTAATCATAATTAATTCATAAGAACCCAATCAGCTGGACTTCATTAAATTAGAACTGCAACCTGGGCCTATAAATGCATTAAGAATATAGGTCACGATGCAACGCCAGCAATCATGCAGAAGTTATTGCACCGTTCCTCCACTTTTATGGGCTCAAGTTTAGTTCAGTTTTCTAGTTATTAAAATGAATGATGGGTGGGTTTTATGTTTACTGTTATGAGAATTTTATTGTTTACCCATAAAATTATAGGAATTTTCTAATTGCACAAAATTGCCGCTGGACTACACAGTTCGTTTTCATGAATATGATGTATCCCCCAGGATACAGCAAACGGATATCAAAAAAAAAAAAAAAACAAAAACATACTTACGCGTCGAACATATTAACCTCCTCCTTTTTGGAAGTCGGTTTACAAGTTGTTGGACCCTGTCCCTGATACCGATGGGCCACTATTTTTTATATTTATCGAAAGGATCATGAATAAGGGATGTCAGTTGACAACGAAACGCAAGTGTGAAGTTGGTGCGCTTTGACAGAGTCTAGCTTGACGTTCGTGCGAGTCCATTGCACTAAATTGCCACTGGACTACACAGTTCGTTTTCATGACGGGGGATACAGCAATTGGATATCTAACAAAAAAAACATACCTATGCGTCGAACATATTAACCTCCTTTTTGGTAGTCGGTTAACAAGTTGTTGGACCCGGTCCCTAATACCGATGGGCCACTATTTTTTATATTTATCGGAAGGGTCATAAATACGGGATGTCAATTGACAACGAAACGCAAGTGTTGGTGCGCTTCGACAGAGTCTAGCCTGACGTTCGTGCGAGTCCACGATGGACGCTGCGGTGGCGTGGCGCAGCTCCCGTGACCATCGGACATCGTACTGACAACAAGTGCCTAGAAATTGTCCAACGTTTCGTTTTGAAAATTATGTCAAGTTCAAATATAACCTAAAAATCAATAATCAACTTCAGACTTTTAGATCTCGCCCGCAACACAACTACACCGAGTAAAATGTTCAACGGTGAAGATTCCAGTTCCAATCGGTTTTTTTAATAAAAATATTTAGAAATGTAACTAATTATGTATAAAAATGTAATAAAGGAAATACAAGGTGTTATTGAAATACTTAACTGAAAACTCGAAATGAGGTCATTAAATTCATCATGAATAAAATAATTGGTGTGTTGTTGAAAATAAAATAAATACCTACCTAAATCAATGCCTAGTACTATAAGGCCCGGAATTCGCGAAAATAATATCAGCTGTTGCAAGCGTTTTGTCGATTTATGTGCTAATTAACGACAATGCTCTCCCATAGAGAATAAAATTAATTTTAAATTACCTTTTTGGCTTTATAATTATTATGTAAAACCACCATAAATGGTCCATGTTGTGTTATCCTGTAAGTAATTGTTGCACTTATAAACGTACTATTTACGGAATTTATTTTAAATGTATTTTGTAAACAATTGTTGGCTTACCTAAATAAATAAATAATAGTACTTATTTTTTTTTCATAATGTCGTCATTACACGCACAATGGTCCACTGTAGGACTAAGTGCGGAAACCAAACCCCACAACAATGTCGTCATTATGTAAAATCATATATAAAACAACTTTTCAGTTGTTTTAATTAGGCGCACCTTTTTTACGATGTAGGGTTTTTGAGACGTAGCATAAAGCATAAACAGCCTGTAATGTTTCAACTGCTGGGATACAGGCCTACCCTCTGTAATCTACCATGCAGGCCAAGTGCGGGTTGGTAGATGTCATATGTCTTCGAATTTTTGGTTCTAGGACATGCCGGTTTCCTCAAGATGTTTTCCTTCACCGTTTGAGAGCAGCGCTGATGAAATTATTTCCCCAAAATAAAGTGCCTACCTGGGTTCGAACCCACGCCCTAAAACTCGTAAGTCCGTTACCACTGGGCCACCACTGCTTGAGACGTAGTTCCACCTAATAACAGTCCCGCGTCGCAAAATTCATAACCACTTTCACGTACATGTTCATTCAATTACAGTACAACTATTTTCTTAATGTCCCTCTGCAAACTTCGTGTTTCGTCAGTCGTCGGGTTTCTATGAGTTGCCCTTGAACGCTCTCAATCGACTTGGAAGTATATAGAGTTTCAGACTCCATATACTCCCAAGTCGATTCAGAACACGAACTTTGCGGAGGGACATGAAGAAAATAGTTGTAGTGTACCTAGTATTGATTTTCACAACCAGACATCTATCCGCTAGTGCTCATTTACCCCACTTTGATGATCATCAAGCAACTCCCATCCAGTTGCTTAACTGGAAAAAATCGAAAAAAAAAATGTTGGTAAATAAAGCCTATTTTACATAGAATTTCCGTGTAAAGCTACTGTTCCATAAAAGTGTGGTGGTCAACGTCAAAATCAAACCCCTGTGCCATTATTGCGACAGTTATGTGGCCATAACGGTCGCAATGATGTTACTTTCATACATAACGTTTCAGTGACGTCATTCGACGGTAAATTGCGGACGTTATCTGGCGGCCACCGCATTCTTAGAAAACTCTAGCTTTAGTCAGTATTACAAGAATTACAACAAATAAACTCGCTGAACAGCACTCCGTCTTATCACTTCTTATCAGTCGAGGTTAGTACTGTAACTTTCTCGGAACTTTATACGTAGTTCATTGTCTTTTAGACGCTAACTTGAGCTAAATAAACAAAGCTTGAAATACTACACTTTTGTTGGAAGATATGAGGATAACGTAGCTTGAATTCTTAAAAAGTTTGCTTGAAAATTATGCTATGAATTTGCAGATATGAAGCAGTAACCTAAATATTAAGTTATGTTATTTCTGTAAATAGGTTTGTACAAACACTTTTACACGTAAAAAAAACCAGATGAGGTCGGCGTTTCCTATCTGACTACTCCGAGAAGAAAGGCCGAAACAAACTCAGAGGTCAGTCCCGTTTAAAGTCGAGATATAATCTTGGTCAGATCAGGTAACCCTTACGTAAACCTTACCTTACGTAAATGACAGTTAAATCCTGATTTACAAGGTGCGATTTAATTGCCCGTGGCCACAGATGAATACAGATGGGACACTCCGCATTTTAGGTTTGAGCTACAAGTAGGTACGTGGCGGGCTTGACTTGTCGAATTCAGTGGGCGTAACGTAGTCAGAAAATATAAGAGTTACGCGATAGAATGAGGTCCGGTCTGGACCAAGGGCAAAGTGCAACTTATAGAAATCAGACGACTGACGAAACACGAAGTTTGCCGAGGGACATTAAGAAAATAGCTGTACTGTACAATGTTGCACGATATGGGCAAGTTAGTTGCAGTTTAAAACTGGTAACAACACGTACAATAAAATCGCACGTAAGTACTATAAAATCGCATTCAAAACGGGCATGATTTTTTTCGATAATTCAAACATGAGTGTGGAAACGAACGTAACAAGTTTTAAAAAATCTTGAGAAGACGAATACGAGAATTGAATAAAATATTTGGCAGCGCAAATATGTGCAATATTTAATCAAATGCACAATTTAGACTAGGCGAAACTTGCATGCAATAATTGCCTTGGTTTAACAGTTATGGAATGGCAAATCTTGCATTCAATTATTGTATATACCTTTTTATGAAAATCGCACGCGTCTAAACACTTGTATGCAATTATTAAATGGTACGAAAAAAAAAGCCTATTTAATCTTCCTGGAATGAAGATAATAAGAAAAGTAGGGTAGACCTTTGCCTATCAGACGGACAGTACAGGTTAAATAAAATAAAAAACAATTATCAACAATTCATCTACTAAACATGGTGATTTTGGCCATCCTTCTTGCAACACCCCGGCCTACCACCACTTCTAAAGCAGTATTATTTTAATCTTATAGAGCTATACGTCCCGCAGAGCTTCATCTCTTTCCCACAACAAGGTAAAATTAAAATAATACTGCTTTCTACATTAAACATTGGTTCAGAAAGAGACTTTCTTCAAGGTGTAATCGAAATAACTGAAAACCTCTAAAAGGGGTCATTGATCTCTTCATTACGAACAACTTATATGGGGCCAAGAAAATCGCGAAGAAAATATGAACTGTTCCTGACATTTTATGGAATTAAGTGAACATAAATGTAATATCAGATTTTTTTTTGTACATAAACGTTGGTTCAGATTGTACCATCAAAGAAGTTCATATCTAACCAATTTGAAAACAAAATCCCGTGAACACGATGACCACATCTGTTACCGGCCCGGTTCAATAGCCGCCGAGCGCTGCAAGCAAGAATAGTCCTTACGGTGGTTAGATATGAACTTCTTTGATGGTACGTTTGACGCTGAGCGACATCATCATCTGCCGAGCTTTTCTGAATTATGCTGGAGTCAGCTTCTAGTCTAACCGGATGCAGCTGAATACCAGTATTTTACATGGAGCGACTGCCTATCTGACCTCCACAACTCAGTTACTTGGTAATAGTAAGACTTTTTGTCAGACTTTCGGGCTTCTGACGACCAGTAACGACTGTCAAAGATCTACGAATGACGCAATTGACACTAAACGAAAATAACATTAAAAGCCTTTCACCAAATTACTATAAACACTGAATGGCATAGATTATAGACACTGTGACAGATTTCACTTTTGATCACAAAAACGATGGAACAGAAATGTCAGCGATATCTATGAATCATCGCGGTTCGTTGTTTTGTATAAATTTTAATGCAGTCGTACTGTTTCATGCTGCATTATCATATTTGAAACAATAGGGATGATGGCTGGAGAAAAAAAAATAATATCCATGTGACAGATAATAAAAAATATTAGTCACGTATTTTTTGCTTTATCATAATAATAAAAAATGATTTACATAAAACGTATTAAAGTTGGGGAGCGGGGGCTGACTACGTCACAAGTCAGTATAAAATCTATCGGGGAGTGACGACATGCCAGATTTTAACTCAATGTATTGCCGCACTCTTTTGAGAAATACGTGTCCAATATTTTTTAATAATAATATAAACAAAAATAAAAATAAAATATTTTAAGTTAACATCCCTATTGTTGTAGTATGTACTGTCTCGTTTACGGATTACAGCCCACTCCCTCTTGGGGAGAGGTGGCCTGAGTCCCAGCAGTGCGAACATTATGTTGCTGCTGCTGACTGCCTCGTTGGTCTAGTGGTCGCAAGCGCTACTGCTGAGCTCGGTCCTGGGTTCGGTTCCCGGGTCAGGCAAAGTGATCTTGGGGTTTTCAATCAGGAATTTCTCAATAGCAGCCTCTGATCTAGATTTGTGCCCGGTCGGTGGCAATAGGCTCACCCCTAATTTAAGGGAATTAAATATAACTCGCGAAATGTGGGTGTAATATAGGTATCTACATCGACTGCCGAACCCTTTGGAAATACAGGTGTGATATTATGTTGTTGTAATATTATATTAATAGTTTGACGAATTTTACAAAAGATGTGTACGAAGGAAAAAACAATTAATTCTTCTTGACTTTCTAATTCAAGCATGCAATCGATTACGTGGACGAAAAGTAATTTGCCAAAGTCTGTGTCGAAAAGGTGAGTTGTCATCCCTTTCAAAGCATCTTAATCTGCCTAGCCTTTTCCCAACTATGATGGGGTCGGCTTCCAGTCCAAACGAATGCAGCTGAATACCTTATTTTACATGAAGCGATTGCCTATCGGACCTCCACAACCCAGAGTAACTGGTAATACGATACCCCTTGGTAAGACTGGTTAATCAAGCGAACGAAGCGCCCCTTGAAGTTATCCCATGATAAGCTAGTTTACGTAACATGCAAGTACCATCGAAGAAGTTCATATCTAACCACCGTAAGGACTATTCTTGCTTGCAACGCTCGGTGGCTATACAACCGGGCCGGTAACAGATGTGGTCATCGTGTTCACGGGGTTTTGTTTTGAAACTGGTTAGATATGAACTTCTTTGATGGTACCTACATAGTAAACTATGAAGATAATAACGGTGGGGTACTGGCAGGAAGTCTGCGTCCTCAATAACATCAAATATTTAACTGCAGAAGGTATAGTCAGTAGAAAAACATGCGCATAGAGGTGATATACCCGGATATAAATTAGTGGTCCCATATAAATTTTATTATATTTTGCTTGGGTAGTTTTTGAGTTAGCTTCAATAATACGTATTTTTCCCACTTAGTCTTTAAGGATGATGTTATAATAACAGTGACAGGGACTGTCACTGTTATTTAAATATAACAGGTATTGGTATTCGAATTTCTGTGAGGTAGGTACCACAACTAAAAAGAGAAATATTAAAACTTTTTCCAAAAAATAGCACCGACTTAAAAGAAAAACACTAAAAAGTGCAAAAGAACTTTAATTTCGGAAGTCGGTGCCTTTTGTATTTTCGTTTTTCACTGACTTCCAAAATTATATTTCTTCTTTTTGAAGTCGGTTCAATTATTTTTGTACAAAGTTTTTATTTTACACTTGTTGGTGTTCTTTTTTGAAGTCGGTTCTATGTTTTTTGTAAAAAAAACAAAAATATTATTGTTGACGTGTAAAAGTGTTTGTACGAACCCATTTACAGAAAATAAAATCATTCCAATCATCATTTTATTTCATTAGTTCTATATCTGTAGGTGATGCAACAGGTATTAGCAAAACAACTGTTCAAGATTCGCTTCCCGCCCTTTCTACGTTACATGGGGATTACTAGAATCATTACCAATTTAACCTACAAGACGATGTCCAGCAACTTATGTTTAAGGGTCAGCTTTCTAGAAGTAATCAGCTGATCGGACACCTTGAATCGTTTTTTTTAATTCACGGTACAGATATCCTTTTAATGCCTAGAGGTGTATCGTCAGGGAAAATAATAAGCGAATTGTTTACCAACTTCAAATTGTCCGTAAGTCGCATGCGGCCACGGGTTTACCTTGACCATTTTTGTACCTATGTCTTGACTTCTGTCTGAAATATTTTCTTGTTTCATACTTTTTGGAGCGTGATTTTTCAGTAGTCGGGTTTTAGTTTTTAAACGTACTTTTTATTTAAATTATTTTGTGGTAAAATCACAACTGAAATCTAAAATCATCTTTGACAGTTGTATGCAATGGCTACATTCAAATTGACGTACGGTGTCAAATTGCCTAACAATTAATCCCTGATAAAGTACCCAAATCGTAAACTTCTACAATGGACCTTCTGCCATCTTTCTATTTTCAGTCCACAGCTGGTACTTACATGAACTATTAGCTGGTATTGGGGTTAACATTCAACTCCTAACAACTTAGTGTTAGTTGCGAATACGCCAACAACTGTAATTATTGAATGCCAATTCGATAGCCGGTATTTTGAACCGGTAACAAAAGTTATGTAATATAGGTACCATCGAAGAAGTTCATAATATCTAACCAGTTTCAAAACAAAATCCCGTGAACACGATGACCACATCTGTTACCGGCCCGGTGCCACTGCCGCCGAGCGCTGCAAGCAAGAATAGACCTGACGGTGGTTAGATATGAACTTCTTCGATAGTACGTGTGTAAATGTACGAAGCAGTAGGTACTAGTGTGGGTAATAAAATTGTAATACACGGGTACTTCTCAGGATACCTCGCAAGTCGCAACCGGCGCATGCGTGTGTGACTAGATTTGTATGAACGTAAACGAAGCAAAAGGCATATACGTAGGCAGGTGGCGTTCTGTAGTTCCTGCCTACCCCATGGGAAAAAAGCATTTTTATGGCAGGTTCATGTATGTGTGTGTGTCTTCAGGATCTCCAAAATGGTGTAAACCCAATGAAGGAAAACAAACGAAGTCCTTACTAGACGCACCAAAGATTTGATGTTCGGTCAGTTTTAATTTTGCAGCCTTTTTTATATTTTTTATTCCCGGCAGCAGAAAGAATAGAAAAAACTTCTACCTACCACCTTGTACGAATCTACTATCTTTGTCCTTTTCTGTTCTAGTAGCAGCTAGATGAGAGCAGCTGGAGATCGAGTAAAAATTGTGTGCATTTGGAGAATCCTATGGGGGGTATTATCTTTTATCCTACATATTTGACGTCTAGAATCATATCTGTGTATTACATTACCAATTATCTAGGATCCTATTTTTTTGACATATGTGGTCGCAATCGTCGATTAAAACAAAATACTGAAACCTTTCGGCACACAATATAACAAATAGAACTTAGAACACTATTGAAGCCAAAACAATGAATTCCTGGCTGCCCGGCAGCAGCTTGCTTTTTTTTTAGTACAGCAGTGTTACCAACAAATAATTTTAGAATTCCAAAGCGTATTGTGAACTTAGGCCAAAATTTCGTTGTGCTTACTTTTTATCCGTTAATAAAACTGTCAACTTAGAATGTGGCAGCAGCAAAACTGAAAAGGCAAAATCACATAATTTTATGGACGGATTTTGTATCAGGAAATTATGAAAATAAATGTGAAAATTCAGTATATACTTAATATTCAATATGGCAAGACCTGTTTCTATGATCCTATCTAACAACAATATCAAAAATCTTTGATCAAAGACGATTTGATTCATATGTTTGTATTACATTATCATTTATATATGACTCAGAGATCTGTGATCGTAGATAATTGATAGGGTAATACCCCCCTATGTGCAGCAGTAGAGTATAGGCTGATGATGACTATGTAAAGGCGTTCTGCCTTGCATAATGCAGGCTGGTAGAAAAATGGTTCTGGCTGGATTCGAATTAAGAATAGGTTTAAAAATTGTGGAACGAGTCGATTGTTTGATATGATTCAGAAGTAAACACGCCTTGTCTAAACAAATATTATCAAGAGAATAGATTCGATTTTTTGTATGTTAGTAATTTTGTTTGTTAAGCTTTCACGCTAAAACGACTAAACGGATTTAGATGAAATTTAGCAAATGGGTAGACCATGACCTGGGCTAGAACATACTTTTTACTCTGATATTCTCACGGGATCGAGAGTTATGCGTGAGAAGTTTTGACAGTCGTTACGGGTAGTCAGAATCCCAAAAGTCTGACAACCAGTCTTACCAAGGGGTATCGAGTTACCCAGTAACTGGGTTGTGGAGGTCAGATGTAGAGGAAATGTGTGGAGGTAGTCGCTTCATGTATACGGTATTCAGCGGCATCCAGTTAGACTGGAAGCCGTCCCCAACGTAGTTGGGAAAAGGCTAGTCAGATTGTATCCGGTAAGGAAAAATATATGGACGGCAAGCTCTATATAAACAACCTGTTACAGTACGACAAAACTTACTCGTAGATGTAGCATCGGCAAAATTCGTAAAACCGATCACCATCTCAACTGAGTAGGTACGCCTTCAAAATCACCAATATTTATTACTGCTTTAGGTGAAAATGAGCTTTACGCAAACGCAATAGCTTGTTAAGTCATATAACCAAATACATTCGTAAAATTGAAATGAATTAATGCAAATGGGAACGCCCGAAAAATGCCTGAAATGAACAAAAACTACTAATAGTCCTTAATTGTATTTAGAATAAAATATTTATAATGAAATAATTCTCAAGTTTGTTTAGGTAGGGTAAAATATAAAGATCTTTAAAATATTCAACTTGATATCCGTATAATTCATTCTTATTTTTATAATGGAGGTCAATGTTTATTTGACATGAGTAAGTTACATTCACCCAAACAGGAATCGTCAAATAAACCCTAACGAACTATTTTATAGAATTTGTGCACAGTTATCATTAATTTAATATAATTCGGCCAATATGTACTGTAAAACGAATTAAAATAATTTATGCATATCAAAATTAATTAAATCAAAGCATTTTCAAAATAGAAAACATATCGCAGGCTGTATGAATTACATGTCCTTTGCCTTACTGACAGTTTGACATTTACTGCATTTCATTTTTCTATATGTAGTCTGTGGTTTGTTTACTTGATTCATGGTTTTGCGTTTGCGACTTGAGTTACACAATTACAGATTGCTTTTTAAGATATTTAACGATGACTGTGACCATTTTTAAGGATTTTGATTTTAATTCTGCACACGACACCCATTTTTGAACACGGACTTAGATTGGACCCGCCTAAACGACGACTCGGCTTTTTGACGACGGATTTGAACCTACTTTATATACGACGCTGCTGTTTTTTTGGACATTTGCCCCGTTTATATTTAAAAATGGATAGAAGACTACACTGCGTTAATTTCTCGATATTGCAAAGATGAGACGTAACGTCTTATCAGTGCAAAATGATGAAGTACGTTGTTTAATACAGGCATGGATAACACCTCAAGCTGTAAGTATTGAGATTCCCTAGTTTTCTTACCTATTTATATTGAATGCACTGACATACAACAATTAATATATATTATATTCCTTAACTTTGACTTACCTATATTACAGAAAAAATGTTTGAAACTGGCTTCTACCTAGTTTTTTTTATATTATTGAAATTGTAATGGGTTTCCTACGACTTGTAGTACAATTTGGCGTATATTTCATTGTTGTCCATTTCAGGCATTTTTTTGTATAGTCGATGGGCATTCCCCTTTCAAATTTAAGCTATATCTAAGTAGTGTCGTACTACTGTAATAGCATACGAAGAATACTTATTCAGAAGTTTCAGAAGAAAGTTAGATACTTTGATGTAACTTTACAATAAGAGCTAGCAGCCGCGGTTTCGGAACGCGTGCCTAACATCCCCGTTATTACGCATATTTTAGCAATTCCAAAAGAGTTTAGATCTGTTTTGCAGTAGGTCTTAAGCTCTGGGGACACTGAGGCAAATCCCACATGGGCCACAGGACGCAACTGTGCATGTCGATTGTAAAGTCACGCGACTTTTAGCGCTACTTAGAATACCTCCATAAAAGTTAGTTAACGCAGTCGGCGCGAGCGAATTTGGTCCCGTGACTAGGGTTCCCAGATCAAAATATCAAAAATCCGGAGAAAATTCCTGACATTCCATGAAATTTCCGGACAATCTTGTTAATTTTTTATTAAAATCGTTACGCATCGTGCAAGTAAATAAACTAACCAAATCGATTGCCAAATCGTTCGAATTTTGACACGCGCGCGGTGAAATGGTAAGGGGTGAGGGGGAAGCGCCTCTCTGTCGCCTGCGTTCGCCCGCGCACATGATACACCCATTAAATATCAGAAGTAATGTAGTAGATTTAGAATAAAAATAATTTTTATTTTCTTTGATTTCGAATAAAAATAATTAATAAATAATTTAGTTTTTTTATTTTTTATTTCACTCTTCACTTATTTGTAGAAATTCCGGACGGTTTAAGATTCCCCCCGCATTCCGGACAAAGACCTATATTTCCGGACTTGTCCGGAAAATTCCGGACGTATGGCAACCCTACCCGTGACCCGCGCAGGATTTGTTTCAGTTTGACCAGGGTTTTAAGTATTATATCAACTACGGGCGAATTCCCCCAATGAAATTGAACGCGATCAGCACATTAAATCGTTCAAGTGCTGTCCGTGTCAATATTCTGTAACAACGATGACACTGACAGCTCTTGAAAGTTGTTTAGATGTCACGCGATCAGCACATCTAAACCGTTCAAGTGCTGTCGGTGTCAGTGTTAATTGACGAAATTCGACAGATAGCTCAATAACAAAAAAAAATACATACAGATGGACACATAATATAACCTTCTCCTTTTTTGAAGTCGGTTAAAAAGAGCGCTTATCAACAGTCATGTACTTGAAAGCCCCATCCACACATCACAAGGGTATTTAGTACAGTTAAAGCAATAAATAATATGTTTTTTAATACCTGTTACAGCCGTTACTAAGATTATCGCAAAACCCCACAGCGAAAAACATTTTCCATTCAAACCACGTGCCTCAGTGACGTATTTACGACTTAATACAATAAATAAACGCCCTTATCGACAGAGATTTATAGAGATTGGACAGATTAATCGCTTAGCTACAGGTCAGTGTAATTTCAATACTTATCTTTTAATCATAACGTGATAGGCTGGAGTAATCTATTGGAGTTGTGGAGCGCCGATATTTTAATTGAACTTAATTTTAATTAAGATGATGGCCCAGTGGTTTAAGACGCAGATATATGCCAGTGACCTTGAGTGGTTAGCTTGCGTGATCTGTACTGAACTCACGCAACGCGTCGTACGTCCAACCAGCAATAGGACTCGCCCATCAAGGAGCGCTGTCCCAAATTAGAGGCATTATTAATTTATTATACATAAAACAAAAGTTATTTTTATAATACACGTATACTAAAAGATCAACATTATCTTTAAAATGGCGCGGTTTAAGAAAAATACGCTTAATAGGTTTTGCGTGATTCTCAGTTTTTTTATCTGCGTTAGACATAATTTTACAAATTGTTTCACTATGTAATATTAACATAATCTAAAATGTTCATATATTAAGTTATTCAGAAAATGCTTTTATTTAATATATATTTTTTCCAAATCATTAACACTACTCGTTTAGTCGTGATCTTCAGTATAAAATCATTAAAAGTCGGTTATCGTCACCTTAAGGCCTCGCCCGCGTGGACGTCCGGAATTATCTCACAAGAACTTACTACAGGGATTAAAAGTATAATTTGTCCTAAACCAAATCATGGTCTACCCACGAGACCAGCGAAAACCATACCTGAGCAATAACAAAATCTCTCCGGGGAAAATAATACTTTTATTTTTGTTTTATCATGATTTGATATTGATACCCAAACTAAGTCTGAGAAGTTTCCCTTATCTACATGCATATCTACAAATAAAAATCTTACATTGATTCATTAACTGACATGCAACACACAGCCTAAAAAACCGCTGAGACTAAAAGCAGCACTAAAGAAGAAAGGAGATGGATAACGATCCCATAAAAGCTTGGCCCAGAAATGAGCACAAATGAAACAAAATGTATTATGAAGCTTTAATAGTGTCTCATAGCCCTGTATATTTTTGTTCGCCGTAAAACTTTGTAAAGAGACATAAGGCCCTTCTCAAATCTCATAGAAATATAAATGTCAGATCTGATGACTTCAAGAAATCAATTCAAACCTGTCGATCGCAGAGTAATCCACTGTCTTCCAGCAGATTGAATTTCATTCAAATCTTAACGACTATCCCAAATTATTCATTTGCTATGTCCCAGAGAACGTTAGTTCCCTCTGCCTTGAAAACCAGGCAAAATCAGAGTGGTCCGAGATGTGAGTATAGGTATTGTTATTGTAGCCCAGGTAAACTGTAAACTAAAATTCACCCCCGTTTGTCATTTATGCCGATGGGAAATCTAATCAGGCACACGGCTTGATAAGTATAAGTGCCATTTTCATGCCAAAACGATCAAGGCTGCCAACGACACTGTAACCTAAGTTTAATCCTAACATTAAACAAAATTAAAACCATAAACTCTCCTTAGTTTACTACATTATTTACCTCATGTTAACATTATTTACCTCAAGTTACCTTACAAGAGCATCCGTTGACATCAATTATTTTGTGCTGTGCCGTGTAATGGTCTAGTAAATTGCTCCAAGATACATTATCTTTTAACATGAGACTGTACAGTGTGCGCACCTCCTTATCGGGTAAATTTTGAACGCACTTGTTTGTTGCTCGTTCGACTTTAGAGGGTGCATCTTTTGAATATTTAGGGTTGATTTTAAGAGGCTTACAACAGCTAAAGCGCGGTCACTGTCGGACTGCATAGAAATGAAAGAGAAGCGCGATGACACGACGCAGGTAATTTATTGCAAAATATGAAGCAGTTAGCGATTTACAAAAAATCTATTGATTAGACTGGAAAATTAAAACACTATTATGCTAATATGTAGCTTGTAGAATAATCTGACAAAAAATCAGAATGATTGCATGTAAATTAATATGATTTTAAATCGTTAAAATAAATTTTTAGAGGTATCTTCATGATTTTTTTCTATCGTATCAAATTAGTTGTATTATGTTTTCAACACACTATCATACTAGCATATATCCTGAAGAATATCATATATTTTTCTGATTTTGTTTACTGCAGTGGATCATATTCTTTTAGGCATTATAAAACTTGCGTTTAGGCACGTTTAGGTCCTGTAGTCCCCTTAAATTAGATTGGAGAATAAATAGGAACCTTATTGTTGTTGTTCAGCTGGAATTAACTTACCTGTAACAAAAAACAGAAAATAATTAAGAAAAAAAAATACATTGAGCTTGAAAGTCGTCAACTCGTCTTGAGCAAGCGTGGTGATCAATGCTCATGCCTTTTCTGTATGTGAAGAGGCATTTGCCCTGCAGTGGGACAGTAGTAGGACAGTAATACTGTCTCTTTTATTTTATGTGTGAAGATAAAATGGTGAGTGACTGCAAGTACGGCAATTTTAGAGAACATTTTTGTAATAGGGATGTTGATTGAGGAAAAAAAAACTAGTCCGTCAGTCAGATAATAAAAAAATATTAGACACGTATTTTTTGCTTTATCATATTAATAAAAAATGGTTTAGATAAAACCCATTAAAGTTAGAGAGTGGCCCGCTCGCTACGTCACAATTCAGTATAAAATCTACCGGAGAGTGACGTCATGCCACATTTTAACTCAATGTATTGCCGTAATCTTTTGATTACGTAAAAAAAGAAAAAACACGTGCCCAATATTTTTTTAATAATCTATCTGACGGACAAAAACATTTATTGTCAAATCGCTATTCTCTTCAAACTACTACAATTAAATATTACGACAACAAAAAATAAAGTTTATTCGGAACACGTTGACACGTTTAACAGTAGCTGTAAATGGTAATTTAATACCTAAACAGGCAAATAAATTCTACAAACGTTTCTTTAAAAAAACTCTGTCTTCTTTAACTACTTCCAATAATTTGCATGAATAATAAATAAACGTGATTGTCGACACGTTTGCTTGACCGATGACTAACATCTTTGGGCAATCCCCAACAGTAGAAAATCTCCCCTACGTATTAATTAAAACCCAAGTTTTGGTTTAGGTGTTCTTAAAGACCGTTATTGTAAACTAGTTTTTATTTAGTAAGAAACATTTTCCTTAGGTACAGAATATTTTCCTTAATCTGTGGACTGACAGAAACAAAGACATAATTTCATAAATTGTAGCAAAAAAATCATAATTTGACCCTGTAATAGTTTCTTCAAAGCACGGCAAAGGTTGGGGAAGGCTTATGTCCAGCAGTGGATATCTTACAGCTGTTATAATGATGATGATATTGACGATGAATGCAATGATGATGTTGTTATTATCATTACGCTTGCTTACTGAATGAATGCAAAGGAATTTCAGAACATCTAGGTTTTTTCTTAATCATCTTTCTTCAAGATTTGCAATAGATTTCCAAAATTTCAGTACCTAAACGTAACATCAATGAGGTAAACCCTAAACTAGAATATTCTGTATGACTGGAGTTGAGGTTTCTCCAGTTAAATGGATCAGCATGAGAAGGCTTAGACCAATTACAATTTACAGTGATTTTTAACTATTAGGTATTTAAACATTTTTATCTTGTTTTATCTATGAACGCACTGTAACGCAGCGCACACGACATCTCCGCTTACAAAGCGTTCACCATTATGCAACAGTGCACGGTGCGCCAACATCACTTAATAAGGTACGTACATAGACTGATTTACTACGAGAACATAAGCTAAGCGACGCATGCGGTCCACATTGACACATTTTACAAAAGGCTCTACTTGCCTTAACTTGGATCTAAAGTACGTTAAGTTGTTATAAGTCACGGTAACTGCAACAGTATGGTATTGTGTTCTAGTAATTGATACCGAAGTTGACTATAACTTACGTCTCGTGAGTTTATGGCAATTTAATTGTAACTTAGGAGTGACTAAGTTAGTTTGAATTATTCGTTCGGGCTGAAAGTCACCCAAACGTGAATGAAGAGGGTCAGGGACGTCACAGATAATATTATACTACGTCCTGCGTGATTGAATCAGAAATGAAGAGATATGCAGGAGAACCAAGGTCAAGACATAGCCTGAAGAATTGCCAAACTTAAGTGGAAGTAGGCAGGGCACATTGCTCGCAGAACGGACGACCGATGAGACCAAAAGGTTCAAGGGGCCTACACCCTAAGTGTAGTCTGTAATTTCGGTCATAGTTATGGGCGCTCCGTAATCCGTCCCTCTTACGGACATACCGTAAGTTAGATGGTGAACGAAGCGCCCATAACTACGGATTTCGCTTAGGGAGGGGATCCCCTGGAGTGGTGTATGTGTAACGAAAGACGCAGCGTTGTTCACCCACAAGGTGGACCTATGTGACCTACCTGGTGAAGGCCGCGAGAATCCACTGGATGCGAGCAGCACAAGACCGGTCGATGTGGCGACGCGGCCTATGTCCAGCGGTGTACGTCCTTCGGGTGAAATGACGACGATGATGATAAGTTGGGGTAGGTTCATAGTATATCTTGAAGGACAAAAAGAGTAGCCTTACCATAAGCTACAAAATACTTATTTGTTATGGTCGCGAATCATATTTTGATCAAGATACAACCTGAAACTGACCTGCAAATTGCAAAAAACGTAAGAAAAATTTGTATTTCGCGGGCTACCTTTGCGAATTCTCCTTAAATCTTCGAGATTCCATTATTAATCTTGGGCATAAAATATGGAACTGTTGTCATTGACATCATTTTATTTTGTTTAAATATAATTGCTTGAAAATCCGCTGGATATATTATCAAGGTCTGCGTTGGTGACATTGAAAATAATGACTAGGCAAGTACAGCTATTCACAATAGATACTAGCAAAAAGTAGACGAATAGTTTTTTGCTTGATGCTCGTCAACTTTCCAAACAATTTGATGTGTTTAATTCTGCAGCATCATTATTATTTTATACAGTTTAAATCTATCTTACTTACCACAATGAGAACGAGACGAACTAAGTGAAAACAACGGAAGAGTTTTCTTCGTAAAAGTTTCTTTCATTTAAATACCTTTTTGAACGACGAACAAAAGGAGGAGCTTGGGAGCCTGAAAAAGGCGCTAAAATTTATCTTCATTGATTGTTTCTTTGGCTTCGTTAGACTAAACGAGTTATTTATATTTTTCGATCGGGCCTACTCCTTAAGCGAAATCCATTGTTTCGGCCGTAGTTTCGGGCGCTTCCGTTAGTTAGACGGAGAACGTTGCGTCCGTAACTTCGTCCGAAACTACGAAATCCGAATACGACTTAGGAAGTAGGCCCCTTGCTGTTTCGTTCACTGTTTAGAATGAGCGTAAAGTGTGCTCCAAGAAGTTATCACTTAAAAACTTGATATTCAAACAACGATCTTCGAGTTTTTTCATCATTCGGCATTACGTGCAACTCATCATTTCCTGGACAAACTAACTAGATCCAAATATTTATGAGGAAGGTCATAATATTTAACTTCTGAGAAACTTTATGCTTACTAACTAATTCATTCTACCGTCTGACTGTCAAAGTTGACCGACCACTACATTAGGTGTATCGTACTAATATTAACATGTAGGTAATGGAAAAACTTTTCACATTAAAAACTTTTGTTAGTTATTTGGGGTTTCATATTCAGCCTTATACCTGTTTGATATAAGGATTCATGGAGAAGGCAATTGTAGTACAATAGAAAGAGCAGTAAACACAAAAAAGCCTTGATGTATATCATAAGGATTCTGTGCATTAATCTACCACCACCACCACTGGTTACCACTGGCCCACCACTACTCCAATCAAAGGTATTTCTCAATGAATGGTATTTCTTAAACTAGGTCGAATTCGTAAACTAGTCATTCCACAAGATACGTCCGCTAAGTTTCCGGTTCGACAGGTCAGTATTACAAGATGAATACCGGTTCTGCTAATCTACACTAATATTATAAACAAAAATGATTTGTATATATGTTCGTAATGAATAAACTCAAAAAATACTAGACCGATTTAAAAAATTCTTATTATCACTGAGTAACAGGCTATAATTTATAAAGATATAACGCGGGCGAAGCCGCTGGCGGAATCTAGTAAAACTATAAAATTATCAAACAAGCTAATGTTAAAAACAGAATGAGAAATACTGATGGCAGAATCAAACGGTTCGTTAAGATTGTATAAAGATCGTTCTGGCCAATATTTAGAGAACAATGCAAGGTCACTTCAGTTACTACTGACGAATGATTCGAATTACGGGCAGTTGTTCTATTCATACTTACCTTACTCTTTTTATTAGTAACTATGGTTCTAATATTTCTATGTATAAAGCAAGGAGATTATTCAGCATAAATCTTAGTTTGGGATTTTCAAATAATAAAAGTTAGGCAAATTAAAGGATAGTAGAATAGAGTAATAATAGAATAGTAGAATAGAGTTACAGTAGAATAGAATAATAATAGAATAGTAGAATAGAGTTACAGTAGAATAGAGTACTAATAGAAGCCAAGAGTAGTTTTCAAAGTTAGTAAGTATAGTCTGTAATGTGATGACATTAAAGACTATAACAACTTTAAAGAGATGGCTTTCATTCATCAAAATAATTAAAGAAATGGAAATTACTACCAGTCTTTTTAAGGGAAGTCACGGGTAGGTAAGTAAGGAAAACAATTCATTAATGGTCATAACGAACCTGCATAATACACACTGAATTAAATTACACTTTCTAGTAACAAATGAAAAGACATTGATCTTCCGAAAAACCTACATTCCGCCGTATAAAATCGAATTTCGCTAAGAGCTTCTCAAGGTTATCTCAAACACATTGGACTCTAAACAACTCTTCAATTTTTCTTTTGTCTTCGGATAAACGTAAGTACACGAGTGACGAAAAAAATGTCCGCCATTTTTTTCATTTTTCCCGAGGTATATAATAAATAGGTAGGAGAGGGAATTTTTAAAACATGTAGGACCCTCTTTTGTGCCCACTAATCAAAGTTATTACTATTTCAGAACGATTTTACTGGACTTTACATTTTGGGTTAGGTACGAGAAGAGTTCCTGAAAAGTTTCAGAAAAAAGAAACCAGTCGTTAGGTTCTTTATTTTACTAGTACCATAATGGTTGTAGAACAAGACTATGGTACACCAGAAATGTCAGTTGCCACTTTATACAGAATTAGTAGGTAGGTGTTTGTAGATATCCATTGAAGTAGGTACATATTCTGGATCTATTTTTGACACCAAGACAAAAGTAATATTATTATTTTCTTTAACAAAAATATTCCTCTTGTCTCCAAACAAAACATATTTGTAAAATGCAAAGAATATGTGTGTCAAATTAACATAATATCTCCGTTCTTGGTCAAACATCTGTGACCACGCGTGCTCTCGACCTCGAAAATAGTCAAGTTCACTTGCTTATGTAACTAATGACCGTTTTCACTGAAACTAATCGACACTTAACCGCCTTTATTTAGGCACAGCCCGTGTGCCCTTTACGAAATCTCATCAGACAGGAATGACGAACTTCCATTAAAACTTTAATTTTTATTATTTATTATACAGTTTTGCGTCGATGTCCCCTACATCGACGCGAAAACTGATGGCTCTATGGCTCTTTCATGATTTACACGCGTGTTAAGACAAGCAAATATAATGATGACTTGTGAATAGAAACTTGTCAAGTGTCTGTTCTTGGAGGTCGTTTACATGTCTCTAGTTTTTAAAAGTATGCCTTTCTATGATAATACAATTTGCATAGAAATATTCAGTATTCGAACGAAGGTCTTCAACGCGGCTAAAGGAGTAAACTGCCAGAAATCGTCACGTTACAAAAAAGCGTTCATACCTGAAAAAGTCAGTTTCAAGAATCAAAAGTTTTTGTTTATTAATACACAGCCATCTAGTATAAGTTTTCAGCAAGCGAAACATTTTTGACAGCTAGATAGCGAAAGGAACTTCGTTCCCACTGTGTCCCACTACACATCCCGAAATTTTTGTTTCACTTGTATTTTTTTTACGACAAAATTACACTAAACAGTCCCCAAAACGCCCAACCATTTTCTTCCCAGCAGCATAGCTGTCTGTTAACTTAGAAGCCTTATTCTATACAAAGACATGACTCAACACTGCCCAACACATCATTAAAAAAATTAAAGTAATTCCAGGATCTAATGTCACTTTAAATACATATCAGTAGACTCATCAGAAACTGGTAAAACTGGCAATTTAGTTAGTAACAAAACTCAAACTCTACTACAGGTTGTAAAGACCGATATATAGCCGATATCTACTCATTTTGTACATCGAACTAAGTAACGTTTTGCAAATATTATTGCTGGAAAACGACTTTTATATTTGGTGTGAAAAATCGCTGTTTACGGCAGCGCGCAAAATATTGTGCATATGGGTGCATGCAACGGTTCTGGTAACTTTGACCTTCAATATCTCCGTAAACGGAAGGTGCCCAGGTGTGGTCCAGTACAAAAAAAATATCACACTGATGACGTCCTGAGTATAAATGACTCTCGGCTTCGTTAAGCGTCTTTTTATACCCGTTATAGTATGTATAATCTCCAACCAGGTCTTAAGCAAGCGTGACTGCGTGATGATCAATGCTTGTGCCTTCTGTGTATGAGAAGAGGCCCTGCCCAGCGGTGGGAGAATAAATAAGCTATTATCTATTTAATAAAAACGAATCGCTAAATGTGTTGCTGAGCACAAAACTCGAAAATGGCTCCACCAAATTGGATGATTCTTTTTTTGTCGTGTTCGTTATTCTCAGGACCAGGTTTGTATAAAAAATAGGTAGGTGTAGGTAGGGTAGGTAGGGCAGGTAGGGTAGATAGGATAGGGTAGGTAGGGTAGGTAGGCCGTAGATAAGTACTTAGTGCTACCTGTACGATGCCGGGGCGGGCAGCTAGTATATATAATAAAAATGAAATGCTGTTCGTTGGTAAGCGCATCCCTTGAGAACGGCTAGACCAATTTGTGTATTTATGATTTTAAAATGTTCGTGATAATCCGAATCAGGTTCTGATGGAAAGAAAAAATTATAACTTTCCCGGAAAATCTTCAAATTCGGGGAAACTGAACGTCCTTTAATTTATAAATTATATAAATTTGGACACGATAACGTCTGTCAGCTAGTTCCACATATATCCCCTAGGTACATCAGGCTGTATATACATCGATGTCTTTCACAACTTCTCTGAGCCACTGAACCGAAAGCAATTGACTAAAGGTCGCTGGGGACTGATTGGCAATTATTGAAATACCTGTACACCAACGACGTTGATAATTATCTTTTCCATTGTGCGCAACTAACACAGCCTTATTTGAGGGAGAGAGCTAGTAAATACAAATCTCTATCTAGATATGTGCTACTGTCAAAAATAAAAATAAACATTTGCAAACATTATGCAAAGTAGATTTTAATTAGAGCTTGTAAAAAAAATAATTACAACCGTTGAGCACATGATTTCACATCACACATTAAAACGAGAGTAACAATGGTTTTTCATGTACATTCGCTCCGTTCAGTCGGCGCACGCGCCACAGGAGAATGCAGTGAAATCGAACGCGATAGTGAAATGATTCGCGGTTAGTCTACCGTGGATAACTAGCCGTAATAAGACTCGTTTGTTGGCGATAATGGTTAACAATTTTGAAGGTATTTGAATTTCAACTTAAATAACAATTTGCTAATGACAAACACTGGGTTTCGTAAGCAGAGAAAGAGCGGTATTTTATTACTTTTTATAGTAAAGAAGATGATGTTATTATATTTTTTTTTTTTTTTTTTAATCTATGATATATAATCTGGTTCATAAGTGTTGACAATCAATTTACTGATCACTTAAAAGACAGAAAACCAAAAATTTATTGTTTACTACTAATAGGTCTTTACCTATGAAATTGACGTTTTGTATGAAAAAATTTAAACGAATTTTTTTCATGTATTTTTTATTTGTATTAATCGAAGTAATCACCCATGCAATCAATGCATCTTTGCCAACGCAGTGGCAGTTTATTGATGCCCTTCTTAAAGAAATCACCTGGACGGGAGGCAACTAATTCTTCAAAGGCATTTTGTACTGCCTCTCGGGTATTGAATTTTTTTCCCGCCAAGAAGTTATCCAAATTCTAGAAAAAGTAGTAGTCTGTAGGCGCAAGGTCTGGTGAGTAGGGCGGATGACGGAGAGCTTCCAACCCCAGTTCTTGCAACTTGGAGACCGTCTGCTGTGCAGTATGAGGTCGCGCGTTGTCGTACAGTAGCAGCGGAGACGAGCAATTGTCCAATGCTGGTTGGAGATGTGCCAGCTTCTCCATCATTGTGTTCAGTTCTTCACAGTACACATCTGCAGTAATGCTCACCCCGTTTGTTAAGAAGCTGTGATGAATCACACCGGCGCTAGACCACCAAACAGTGACCATCACTTTTCTAGGGGTAAGTTTTCGTTTAGGGCATTGTTTAGGTGCTGAACCAGGATCCAACCAACTTGCTGAGCGCTTGCGGTTATCAAACAGAATCCATTTTTCATCGCAGGTAACAATGCGGTTCAAAATTCCTTCATTTGTGTGTCTGTTGAGCAGTGCAAGGCACGTCTCGACGCGTACTTTGCGCTGGCGATCATTGAGTTCGTGGGGCACCCATTTGTCAAGCTCTTTTACCTTGCCAATTTGACGCAAATGGACCAATATTGTTTTGACGCTAACGTCGAAAGCTGCTGCTAATTCAGCCGTAGATTGTGTATCATCAGCTTCCACAATTGCCTTTAATTCGTCATTGTCGACCAAAGTCTTCGGACGACCGCGAGATTCATTTTTCAGGTCGAAAGTTCCAGAACGGAAGCGAGCAAACCAATAACAGGTGGTGCGTTGGTTTGTAGTGTTAGCTCCGTAAACGTCGTTGATGTTGCGTGCCGCTTGTGCCGCGTTGCTGCCACGACGGTACTCATATTCCATAATTACTCGAATTTTTAACGTATCCATGATGACGAAAAAGATTGAAATGCGATGAAAATGTAACACTAATCAACAAACAAATGACTACTTTTGGAAAAAAAAAACCATGTTTTTAAAATAAAATTAATTTGAAATTGGAATTCTTAGCCAAACAAAAATTATTTTGATTTGAAATAGCCAGTACTGCAGAACGCCAATTTCATAGGTAAAGACCTAATATTTGAAAATTTATCGGTCTTTCCGAGACCAGCGGAATAAAAGCTCTCGTTCACGGGCGCGACGCGTATTTGGGTTCCACCATTTCTATGAAAACTTCACGGACTTGTTCTAACGGTGTTGGTCACGTCGCGCCTGTCTGCGTGATTCTTTATTGCATTACTCATTTAGTGCGGATTTCACCAATGAAACTGAACGCATTCAGCCAGCACATCTAAACTTCGCTCAAGTGCTGTCAGTGTCAATATTCTACAACAATTTTGACACTGACAGCACTTGAACGCGGTTTAGATGAGCTGGCTGAATGCGTTCTGTTTCATTGATGAAATTCGCCCTTACTATGACAATGCTATTGTCAATTTTGACAATCCAAAAATATTCATTGCATTATTTTATAATGTAAAAATGAAAATTGTTAATATCCAGTTTCTTGTACGTTTGTTAAAACAATAATGCAAGTAGTGTTTAACTGTTTAAAACGATCACTGCATTAACAACCTGACCTTACATGAAACATCGCAAAACAAAGATTAAAATACAGATGGCTTACTCAAAGCATCGCAAATTGCAATAGAACACGCGACTTTTGTGGTAGCGTGCTCAACATTGTTGATAATTACTTTATTCAACGAAATACTTAAGAAGTGAAACCTGAGCGCAGTTGAAAAACTAAAATTATTTCAAGGGTAGGCAAATAAAAAATTATAGGTGTTCAACGATTTGGAATCGTGAATACTTTAGTTTAGATGAATAGGTAGGTATAGTAAGTACGCGTCAAACTTTATGGCGGCTCTGAAGTACGCTACTAGCTGCGCAGTACCTCACCCTTCACCCCCGCTGACACTGAAAGTGTTAAGCTTCGTACAGACAAGCGCGACGCGACAGCGCGGCGCGACACCGGCTATTGTTATACCGTGAAGTTCGAAATGATGTACTGAATCCATGGTAACAGGGTTCGCGTTGATGTCCCTGACTGTAGAAAGACGTGCACGTTAAAAGCATCCGTAATAAAGAGATTAAAAAAACCCGTGGCAGCTAAGAGATGTCCGTACTGACGGCGCCCGTTTACAAACCTGGACGCATGAATCAGCACCATTTAGCTCAAACATTTGAAGGGAACTTAATGATCCACTACCAGCGAGACCGCCAAGGCATATTTAAGTCAATGGTTGGACAAATGAGTTGGTCTATTAATTGACACAAGAAGTAAAGAAGAAGACTTCAAAGAATCAAACCCAGGAATTTCTAAACAACCGGACTTCTCACAACAATGGCCGGTATAAGTCACAATACTCACATTGTTACAATATAATAGTAACACTAGTGCGGGAAAGATACCGGCTGATGGATGATGGATGGTGATGGATGGCGCATAGCACACATACTTTGGTGGATGTTGGATGTTATGTGTTTTTCAATTATAACATTGAATTGGCTGTTGTACCCGTTTTAGGTAAAAAAAAGGCATGTGGAAAGTTTCCAAATCCTTTTTTTACATCTAAAACGATTCTGTGTTACGATATGAATTATTGCATTTCATAATCAATATACTAGTTCGCTAGTTAGCCACATTTCTTATTTCCATACAGTAATATTGCCAAATTAAGAGGCTTACAACAGCTAAAGCGCGGTCACTGTCGGACTGCAGGTAATTTATTGCAAAATATGAAGCAGTTAGCGATTTACAAAAAATCTATTGATTGGACTGGAAAATTAAAACACTATTATGCTAATATGTAGCTTGTAGAATAATCTGACAAAAAATCAGAATGATTGCATGTAAATTAATATGATTTTTAATCGTTAAAATAAATTTTTAGAGGTATCTTCATGATTTTTTTCTATCGTATCAAATTAGTTGTATTATATTTTCAACACACTATCATACTAGCATATATTTTTCTGATTTTGTTTACTGCAGTGCAAAACTTGCGTTTAGGCACGTTTAGGTCCTGTAGTCCCCTTAATCAAAACAACGAAATATTTGACATCTATTTGCGACGTTGCCCACTTTCCGAATAAACGCTCTTAAGACCAGGCAAGTCTTAAGAGCGTCGAAGTCGATCGTATTTGGTAGGTACTAGTAGATATTTAAACTCAAACGATTCTGGGATATGTCTTACGAAAGGTGTACTTAGTTATCTACTACCTAGGTCTATAGAGCATGTATCAAAAAGGTATGGTCATATTTAACCACTTCGTATAGTGCCAGAACGTGGATCCACGCGAGACACAATGGCTTTTTACCGGATTTGAATCCGATGCAATGCGCTCTTGAGGTATTTTTTTTTAAATTTAATATAGTTTCCGAAGACTTCCTTTGGCCTTCTCCTCCATGGGAACCTACTAGGTAATCTTTGGAATGGGCAGTCACAACTAGCTTAATGTTTCTGACTGACCGACCCCTTGACAATTCAAAAGTGCTTGTAATTGAAATAAATGCTTTGAGCCATCACCCAAAGGTAGAAAAGGGTAGAAAATGCCTATGGCATTAAGTCCGCCTCTGTACATTTTTGTGCTTGAAGTATTAAATAAATAATAAATAAATGAGTTTATATAGGCGGATTGACTGAATTAAGCTTCGTGCAGACCAGCGCGACGCGACGCCGCGACGCGACTCGAACAATACAATTTCTAAGAAAACTTGACGGTATAACAATAACCGGTGTCGCGTCGCGCTGGTCTGCACGAAGGTTTAGGAACAATAGTTTGACAGTGTAACCCGATCTGACCGTTTCGAGATGTGTCACAAAAACATGCAAACAATTTGTGACGTCAAACATCAAAGATGGAGTCGGACAGTCGGAAGTAGTGACGTCACACGCACGCAATCGATAGCCCAGTGGATACTTATGAGTTGTTTACTTATGGGCCCGGCAGCCCGGCCACAGTATGATATAGCATTTGTGTGTTTGGTCAAGATGCCTTAGACGTAAATAATGAATATATTTATTTATTTCTTTATTTATGTACACACCAGGGGCGCAGCTAACCAATAACCCGATTCCTGTCGGCTTCCCTTAGGAAATTATGACAGTCAGTAGTTCTCAGCAGTGTTTAATAATCACACTGAATGTATTATTTAATACTTACACCATAAAATTAAAGTATTACAAAACCCTAACCTACATTAAAAAAATTGTCTTTATATTCCAACGAAAACAAAACATTTAAAGTGCGCGCCAATTTTGCTCTAGTGCCTCCAGTATAACTCGTTGTCCGCCCGGGTTATGAAAACTTAAATTTCTATACAAAATAATCTCGTCATGACGTCACTTCAGGTCACGTGACACGCTGTTTTTTGAGGCAATAGTAAGCCGTAAAAAGTCGAGTTATGATAGGTACAGTGTAGGAATCCATTCGCTGAATTTCGTAAGCGTTCGGTTTGGTTCGGGACGGGGGGAGGGACAAACTTCGCTCGACGCTTCAAGTTGACGATCAAAGACTACAATAGTATGTTGACGATTGACGTAAATAGTTAATAGAATTTATAACCTTTAATTTTGTTGATACTTGTAGTTAATTAGCATTTTGTTCGTTGTATTCATATAAGTTATTAGTGTAGTATTAGTGTAACAATTAGAATTGGATAATCGTGAGTTTGTTGTGAAATTGTGCGTTCGCCGTCGTTGTAATTAGGAATTTGTGGTAAGTCGATAGATTAGCAAGTTGAAATTACTTTTTTAGAGTAGATTTGAAAAGTTATTAGTAGGTAGGATGGCGGCATTAATAGTTTTAGATTGTTGTGTGACAGATTATTTGCTTCGTGAGGAAACATGCTTTTCAAGAAGTTTTGAAAATAAGAAACACATAATTAGGCTAGGTCGTGCTCGACCAGATATGACTATAAACTACAAACGACGTGATGGGTTTTTCAAACATTTAAATGTTTCCCTTTACGATAAATATCAATGGCTGACTGGTAGTTGTAAATTAAATAAGATGTTTTGTTTTCCATGTTTACTTTTCTCAGATTCTAGTAGTTTATGGAATAAAGGGGGTTTTACAGATATTAATAATCTGACGAATTCATCAAAAAAACATGTGCAGACTGAAAAGCATATTCGTAGCTGTTTAGATTTACATGACTTCGGGAATAGTAGGATAGAACCATTTTTCACTAATTCGCTTGAAGCTCATAATAGGAAAGTAGCTCGAAATAGGTATTTAATGAAACGGTTTATTGACACCGTTATTTTGTTAGGTAAACAAGAAGTAGCTTTTCGCGGCCACGATGAACGTCCGAATTCTGATAACCGCGGTAACTATATCGAAACCTTGTTATATCTGAGCAAGTATGACACCGTAATGGACTCTCATTTGGAACTATGTTCTTCAGTTCAGAACCCCGCGTTTTCTGGTCTTTCAAGTGATATTCAAAATGATTTAATACATAGTATTGCATCCGTTTTACGAGACCACATTAGAATCGAGATAGATAAAGCTCCATTTCTGTCTGTAATGATTGACGAAACTCCCGATGTCAGTCATAGGGAGCAATTGACTGTAATTTTTCGATATTTATCTGAAACTGGAATCGAAGAACGATTCCTAGGTTTTTACGATGTTAGCGGAAGTCGAACTGCTGAATTTTTATACAAACAGTTGTTAGAAATACTTGACCAGTATCGTTGTAGGAATAAGTTAGTTGGTCAGTCTTACGACGCCGACGGCGCGGCAGATTTTTTTAGTTTTTTTTGTTTTAGCTCCGGCTTACCTTTCTCATAAACTCACCCTTCGCCACTGGTACACACAGTAAAATACATAGAGATACGACAAAATAACAACGACGAATATAATGTTAGTCATTGATATAATTTTATGGACATATTATCTATCTATATATATAAAAATGAATCCCTATTTCCCTTGGTAACAGCATCACGCGTGAACGGCTGGACCAATTAGCGCGTTGGACAGTTAGCGCGTTTGATGAATATGAATTTAGAAGACTAGGGTAGGTTGGTAGGTAGGTAGGTATGTAGGTAGGTAGGTAGGGTAGGTAGGTAGCTAGGGTAGAGTAGGGTAGGTAGGTAGCTAGGGTAGGGTAGGTAGGTAAGTAGGTGAGCCGTACATAGTGCTACCCGTGCGAAGCCGGGACGGGCAGCTAGTGTAAAATAATAATACCTACATGAGGAGAACTTGTGGCTAAATAACAGCCGTACGGGTCGATCGATTAGGTTAAGCTACGCTACCCTTGCCGCGGTTAGTCTGTGGATGGGTGACCATATTTACATACCAAGACTCTTCCGTACCTCGGAAAGCACGTAAAGCCGTTGGTCCTTGCTGTCATTCGTGGATCTTTGACTGTCTATACGGGTCGTCAGAAGCTCGAAAGTCTGGCAACCAGTCTTACCAAGGGGTTATCGTATTAAGCTTCGTACTTCGTATTGATTTTATAAAGTATTCTATTATCCAAACTATTAATGTCCAAAACTATATTGCGATTAATTTATACTTTAAAACATGCGTCGCGCGCCGCATAAAAACAAGCCGCAGGCCGCATGCGGCCCGCGGGCCTTGTCGGGACAGCCCTGATGTACACCATAAAAATAACAGTCATCAATTTAGAAACAAGAAACAAGCTCCCAATAATATCCAATCAATAAAAAAAAATAAGTCAAGGATTGTTATTTATTATTGTAGCTTATCGCCCATTACCCCCAATTAATACATAAACGACTACAAATTAATAACATTAGTTATTTGAGACAGATTAAATAATATCAACAAAATGGTTAACCAATTATTTTATCAATTAGGTAGGTACTTAAGCTCGATGACATCGTTCAGATTTAATTTGACCCTTTTGATTTAAGGCTCACGCAGACCAGCGCGACGCGACGGCGCGACGCGACTTGAATAATAATACAATTTTCTAAGAAAACTTCACGGTATAACAATAGCCGGTGTCGCGTCGCGCTTTTCTGCACGAAGCTTTATTTTAATTATAGAGCTGTTTGTCTAAAATATACTTAGTTAGGTACCTATCTATTTCTATTTTATTTGAATGCAAAAGAATAAATTATTTAAAACTTAATTTGACAGCATGGCGCGACGGCGCGGCGTGACGCTCGGTGCGACGCGACGCGACTCCGATGGAACAATGTCCGTGAAGTTTTCATAGAAATTGTTCCACCAAAGTTGAACATCTTTACATACCCCTCCGTGCCTCCAAAAGCACGTCAAGCCATGTGGAGGTCAGATAGGCAAATCCATATGCTGCTGCATTCGGTTAGACTGGAGGCCGAGCCCAACATAGTTGGGAAAAGGCTAGGCAGATTGATTGAGTCGCGTCGCGTCGAGTCTTTCTGTGGTACTTATATACGTTGCTCGTCGCCAATTAGCCCCACAGATGATGCACTTGATGACCTGACTGCGTCAGAGGAAGCAGTTCGCATAGCTGAATTTTAGGCCAAAAATAACAATATATTATATGAAAGTTTTGCCACCGATACGCTAAGAAGTAGAATAGTCAATTTATACAATTTTGATGCTAATATAAAAGGGTTGACTCGGCTATTTTGAAGATGATTACGATCATACAAACAAACTGTACAATCTTACGTTAACCTATTTCGATATTTTTACCTATTTTAGTACCTCATGTGTAACTAGATGTCGTTGTTAGATTTTCTGAATCGCGCTATGGTTTCGTTACCACGGATAGTCTATAAGGATACAAAATTTATTGATTAAAATTGTCTTCGTTCAAACGAGCAAACACTGGTTTTATTCACAAACACTATCGAATTCTTTGTAAATAATGTAATACTTAGCTAGCCAATCTTTATTATAACAAAGTATTTTATTCGTCGACTGCCTCGTTGGTCTAATGGTTGCAAGTGCTACTGCTGAGCATTAGGTCCTGGGTTCGATTTCCAAGTCGGGCAAAATGTTATTGGGTTCATCAAGAATTTCTGAGTAGTAGCCCGGAGTCTACATTTATGCCCGGTTGAGATGGCAATAGGTTCGCCCCCAATTACATGGGAATTAAACATGAAACAAGAACTATTGAAATACAGCTGAAATTAACCTTAAAAATTGCAATGAACGTCGTGCGAAACGTGTTTTATGAAATCAATATTTAATTAGGTACTACTACACAATACACAGCTTTAAAACAAAATTTCTGAGAAAACTAACAGGAAAGTTTACAATAGTGTTGACAGAGCAAAAAGCCTTGAGCACTCAGAAGAACAAGCATATGCCGTTTGCTCAAGTTCCAAGATTCAATACATAAGCCCCGTTATTGATACACGTTGTTTATAGTTAAGTAATGTTAAGAGACTGTTTAACCATACATTTGCGGAAATCCATTATTAAATGCAATAGACGACGTATATTTCGTAACCTAATTTGCTTAGCTGTTCTTAAAGAGTCATAAAGAACCCTGTAAGAAATTGACACGTGTTTCACCTCAATGTGGCATCCTCAAGATGACGATTGACTTGTTGGGAGCCCGCACGCGACATGATGCGTAGTCCTGCGATGTACAGCGATGTCCAGCGTCGAGCGCAGTGTTGTGGATGCCTCATAAAAAACGTGATCGAGAGGTAAAAAACGTGTGGATTTCTTACAGGGGTCCTGTAAGAAAGGGGGGGGGGGGGGTTCTTTATGTCTCTTTAAGAACAGTTAAACGTATTATGTTACTAAATAAAAGTCATCTATTGTATTTTACATTTTCGACGTTCAAAAACGTTTCTTAACTTTAAGTAGCGTTTAAAAATAACGGCGAACATGTATAAGATCCTAATAAAATGTATACTCGAAAAATATGAACGCAGTCATCGAAAAGGGGGTTGAGGAATCACGACGGAAATAAATAATTTTCTCGCTATATCGTAAAGGCTGTCGCTGTCAAGCGCGACGCGATGAATCGACGCGATTCTGGTAGAACAATTTCAATTAAGTTTAATAGAAATTGTTCTACTAGAGTTGCGTCGCGCTTGTCTATGGAAGCCTTTTTAATAATGTACAAATGTTATTACTCAATACTGTATAATTATGGTTATGTTACATCCGAAGCTTGGTGAAGCACAACGTTTGATTTTTTAACACACGTTGCGATCCCTTGAAAACGATCTAAATACAACACATAACATCACTCCAGTATTCATTATATAGGATATATAATATATATTCAGTAAATAGTATATAATTACTTTAAAACATGAACATAATTACTGAATTAGAAACAATCTACACAGCGCTATGCGATCTCACCGTTTCGAGATGTGTCACAAAGGCATGTTTTGACATCAAACAACAAAGATGGAGTCGGAAGTAGTGACGTCACATGCCATCGGTGGCCCGGTGGATATGGGGTGTTTAGTTAGGGCCACAGTATGATATTGCATTTGTGGTGTGTTTGGTCAAGATGCCTATAAAATTATGGGAGATAGAACACGTAAGGAATGAATATAATGTTAGTCATTGATAAACTTTTATGGACACAAACCGATATTAAAAAAAAAAAAAAAAAAAATATATATATATTAGCAAAGGAAAAGTTGATAGTGATCTTACAATGATACAATTATGTGTATACATCACAATGTTTTAGTTTGGCCGTGTATTTTTTATTTAGAAGAGTAGGGTAGGTTGGTTGGTAGGTAGGTATGTAGGTAGGGAAGGGTTGGGTTTGATAATAATAATTGAATAATACAGTCCTCTAGACCGTATTTCGGCCATGGCGGCCAATCTCAACGGAGACTAGCCTTCGGCGCGGGAGTGCACAATGAATGTGTGCGCAGACACAGGTGCACTGTCTCTTCTCTCACTCTCATAGTCCGATGGGAGAGGAATCAGGCGCAGGATCAACGGCGTGCCCCTTTTTTTTTTTTTTTTTGAGGTTGGGAAATTATCAAATAACTTCTCCCGCTCTGGGTGGAGCGGGAGGGCGTGTCAGACTTTTACTGACTAAAACCCACCTGTGTTCCTTCCGTTGCCTGTGTGCCGAGGTCGCGATATAACGGCGTGCCCCTAAGACGCCGTGTAGTGACTAAGTTATAGGTAAACAATGTTGTAATTTTCACAGATTGTGCATTTATATTGCCGCTATAGCAACAATACAGATGAGACGTGTTTTTTTCGGCGTTTTTTGCTAAATATTGTACGTTCGTACGGAACCCTTCGTGAGCGACTCCAACTCGCACTAGGCCGGTTTTTTGTTAATTCATTATGTCCCTTACACCCTGTAAACTTTACTCATCTAATCACATTTATTTATTTATTTAACGGTTTATGTACACACATATAAACAGACAAGAAAAAAGGAACAGAAAAGTACGTACAAAGGCGATGCTTATTTCTAAAGAAATCTCGGTAATGCTTGTTTATTGTAATTATTGTTCAATGGTTTTCCGTTACACACCTATTCAAGAACTCATTCGAATGCAATGTAAACGACCATTACACCTGATTGTGCATATTAATGGTAGTAATGAATGCCTGGAACTCGGCGCATCCGCATAACGAAGGTACACTTGCCGGTAGGGTTACCATTTCGAAAGGAGACGGATACGCTTTCATACAATCTTGGGCCTGGATGTAAAGAGATGAAATTGGTATCAATTAATAGCTACTATATTATCAAACCATCACTGAAAATTTTGCGGATTTTAGCAATCTGAGAGCCGAGTTAAAGAGATTTTGTCAAAGTGAGGTTACGTAACAAAACAGCTGATTTTTGAAGTGCGATGTATAACCTCATTGTGCGATAGGTAGTAGTTTTTTTTAAAGATAGGATGCTGTTACAATTATAGAAGGTGTATACAGTGCCGCTAGCGGTTAGTTCGCTGTAAAACACCAAATTCCGAAAACATTACATTCTCTTGTGCCTAAACGGAGCATGGGTGGCAGCAAGGGTCGTACAAGAAGTAAGATCAGAAGTCCGTAGAAAGAAAGCAGGGGTCGAAGAAAATATCAATAAAACTATGGGAGGAAACACTCAAAACGCACACGCACTAAACGATACGAAACGAGTGACTGACTGACATGTCACCATAGACTAAAAAATACAATAATCGATTAGCAAACGTGAATCGATTTTAACATTTATCTTTATAGATATTTAATTTGTTTAAACTGTTTAATACGTTAATTCTAATAATTAATGTATTTGAATTAATCATCTGGTAAAAGCATCTTTTAAATAGTATGAACTCGGTCACGATAGTCGATTATAATTTAATCGATATTCTATTTTGTTCGTAGCCATAACTTAATTTTTGGATTTCTCAATTTCCAGATTGTAAAATGGGCTGATATTTCACATTTTGTAATAGAAAAATATAACCTTTTTTTTTAACCATACGTCAACTTATTACAATCAGGCCCAGAAATCCCCGTCTCCTTTCTAGCATCATTCGATTGCCCATTTCCCAATTTATTTGAAGTCTGCGCAATATCTTACAGAGGTATGAGGAACAGGGTGTAAACCTCACACATCCTCTGCAGATAAGGGAGGATCCTCCGACCAGACGGTGGTTGTGTCTGGTGGGCAGCTGCTCGACGATTGCTGTCGGGACGATGTTAAGTATTGGGTCCCCACCTATGAAATTGGCGTTTTTTTCTCACAAATAGAGAACCTTGTCACTTCTATGAATAAAAATATTCATCAATTGCTTGGTATTATATCGAATAATGACCATCATAGACAACTACCAATAGTAAAAAAAACCTTATTACTTATAGTTTATAAACATAAAAAATACCTTAAAAATGACTCCTCATTTTGTTAGCAGAAATTACCACTATTTGTTTTAATTTAGCCAAAACTTATTTTTGTCGCTTAATCTAGGGGCATATTACGTTATCTTAGTTTTTAAACATTAGCGCATAAAAGTTTTAAAACATTAGTGTTCATGGTTGTTCTATAAATTAATAAAATGTTAGTATGAAAAAAGCAACTTCTTTAAAATTCTCCATACAAAACGCTGATTTCATAGGTGGGGACCTAATATATACTCGTCGCGCGGTAAACGCTGCTTGTGCGATGCAGGATTTTGCGTGACGTCATGGTGATGCGTAGTACATATGCGTTGTGGATTTGTGTCATCATTGTTGTCATCTCAGTAAGCACCCCTTTCTAGGTATATCATCTTTCACAAAGTCCATCCATCGTTTCTTTGTTCTTCCCCTACTCTTATTCTCTCGTACCGCATCCTCATTCATGCTCAAAACTTTCCTCACGACAGTTTCCTCATTCCTCCGCATCACATACCTCCCTACACCATGACAACTGATTTCCACACAACTTTTCAGTCACCGGTACCACTTTAATACTTCTTTTCAACCTCATTCATTATTCTATTCATTCGCGTAACACCCACCACCAGCCCTCTTAGCATTGTCATCTCAATTGCGTGCAATTGCGTTTCGTTCATCACATTTGTGGTCTAACATTCTGATCTGTACAAGACAGCACGTCTCACTATTATTTAATAAATCCTCCCTAAAGTAACTTTCCTTTTTCATCATTTAACTTTTTTCTTTCTAAAGAAAATGCCAATGTCGACTCCAGACAAGCGAAGGCCGGAACAAGTCCGGACGGGGGGCTAAAAACACGTACCTACATGTCCGGAGAAATTCAGAAGGTTGGTAACCCTACTTGCAGGTGGCCCAGGCGCATGATTGTATTTACGAGCTCTTCTAGGAAGTTAGAGAGGGATCGAAGTCGGACCTTTCATCTCTGATACCCTTTGGTAACGGTCTTGAACTTTGTTGGATAACTACTGTTTGATTGCTCCGAATACAGGACTGAGATAATAATATTTATGGGCATGATTAAAATATAACATCGACGCGAAGCCTGGTACCATGGATTCAATACATACATTACGTCAGTTATTTAAAAAAAATCTGCTGTTTCATAGAAAAGTGCAATACCTACGCGGTCAAAATGTATGGAAAAGCTGTTTTATTTTTTTAAATAATTGACGAAAAAAAATTCAACGCAGGGGCTCTTCAGAATCATGTACCTACCGAATCCATGGTAACAGTTTTCGCGTCGCGTCGATGTCCCTGACACTCTGTATTATTATTTATTAATCATACTGTACCAACTTTGCCGATTATTCTTCATAATAAAAATCTTAAATTCATCCACACACAGAGTTCCGTATATGTATCGAAAGGGACAACAAAGGAAGGATTTTTGAAAACTTGTCCTTCCCATGGGGGATGAAAGTTTGTTTGGAAGTTCGTCATTTTTGCCGTTGGGAAATCCAATCGGGCTCATGGCTTGTAATTACTAACTGTTCATATCAATCGATTTCCTGTCGCCAAGTACCACCAGCTAAATGTAAACTGTTTACGTTGCCGCGCGGTTTTTACTCGTGATGTGTTAATTTTAGACGTGCGGGTGCGCCGGCGCTTCCGTTCGCCTGATTCACATCTAGGAGCTATCCATAAATTACGACACACGACTTTCATGATTTTTGGAACCCGCCCCACGTTCTTGTCACACGTGATCATATATTTGTGACGTCATTTATTTTGACATTTTTTAAACCTTAATATTGATAGAGTTTGAATTTAGTGTTTTAATATATACTTTAAATAAAATCAGGGCGCAACATGGAAAATACCTATGTCAATCAGTGGTGTGCCAAATGCTGTGTTGATTCATTGAATGCGTGACAACTTGTTACTTTATGATTATTTCCCCACCTTTTTTATATGCATTTAAGTACATATTATTATTAGTTTAAGACTGTTAGCTTACACCTGTATTACGTAAATTTTATCTTACTCGAATGTCTTTATAAACTCCATATAAGATGCTATAAAATTAAGAACTGTTTAACTCAAGTTGCAATCAACATCCACTTATGATATTCATCAAAATTATCATATGATCATAATGTACATAAATCCTAAATACTATCAGCATTATCGAAATCTACATAAATAACTTATCTAACTTAATTATCCGTTGACCACAACTCACTGTTAATTAGTTAGCTGACAATTATCATAATTCATAGACCACGGATCGCAAACCTTTGGCATGGAACTCATATTGATTGAAGGACGAAATATAATTGTACATAATATGAATATTTTAGTGTTAGATTGTATAATTATTTTATTTAATATGTGTGACAAAAGAATACGATTTTATATATATTTCTCAATAAATTGAAACTAGAAAATCAACAATAATAATAAAAAGAACGAAATTTGAATGTATCTGACGGCGCGTCTAAAGGTTTTACGACGCTAAACTTACGGAGTTGATTTTTGAACGATTTTGACAGCCATCAACTTGACGTAACCCCAAGTGCTAGGAAGGCAGCGCTGGTCAGAAGAAAGGATCGCGAAGTTGGATCGAAGTCGGCATTGATTAATTAATATTGACTGTTATATGGCGACTGGGATAATGATGATCATGGTGATTGGTGACTAGACTACACTTGCAGTGCAGTGAGTTGATTGATGTTCGTTCGCGTCTTACGTACTCGGGGGAATGTCGTTTACATTATTGTTCATTCCATGTTATTAGTGATCACATATATGTGATTATTCAGAATATTATTGTGTTTCATTTAATTACATCTCCTAGCCCGCCAACCCACGATAACAGACAAGAAGACCTCTTCTGATAAAGACGACGTATTGCCTTTATATCGATTCTTTTTATTAATAGAGATTTAAAGTGCCTTGTACAATATTTAATTTCATACTTAGGTATTGACAATAAAAAAATTAATAACATTCCACATCAAATATTAACTACCTAAAACAAGTTCCAACAATTACATTAAAATGTAAACAAATATATAACACAACTAACAATTTACACTAGGTACCTACTAAAATAAATGACTAACTAAATAACTATACAAATAAATACAAAAACAATTCAACACTTCCATATTTGTGTAAACAATCGACCTTATTACGGTTTTTCAGGCAACTACTGAGTAACTTTTTGCATAAGTTGGCTTACTTCTTACTAAAACGAAAGAAAGATAATTAGGGTTATTTGTCACAGAAACACGTACTTATAATCAATAAAACAGATCTATAATCACGAGAACAGAACAGAAATGGTCGGCAGCTGCACGTCGTGACATCGTGACTGTGACTAGAAGTCTTCCACTCAGCATGATGCTGTGCTATGGTAAAAGGTTCATCACCCCTGTCATAGATAATCCATTACCAATAATCATGGCATGTTTAGCAATTGATGAAACACAGTATCCTCAAGTGTACTTAAGCGTGATCTGTATTAGTAATGCTCCTTGTATGCATAACAATACATAGAGTCGTTATACTAATGATGGAGTTGCATCATTTGTTGATTAATAAATTATATTAATGTTATGTGTGAATTTGAATCCCAAGCTTTCGGAACCAGGACTAAGTTAAATGCATTTGTCGGCGCAGCAAGTGGCGCCGTCTTCTTTTCTCACCGAAGAGGTCGGATATGAGTGACACTGGCTGGTAACAGTCATTCTATAGCATAGCGTCGCATCGATGATTGCGAGGCGGCCAAGGACCTAGTACATCTACACAGTGCGTTCATTATAACTTGTCCCGTGACGCGATTGGTAACACTGTTCTGTCAGTCACCAGTTTGAACTCTATTAGTGTTGAAACTAAGCTTGACAAGCAATGGTGCCAACATGACGGCAAGGGACAACTTATAGTGAACGGCCTGTACATTGTATACTAATTCCTTGGTGGCGGTCTTCTGATGACAGATGATGTCAGGGGTAACGACTCCCTTGACATCATTTATCATCATCGTACCATATCCAAGACGAACTGCTATATTCTGGCACAATCCTGATGATATTGATGCTGCCCCCCAGCTGACCCCTTGTGGTAACGGCTATCCTGCGCCGATATATTTATTTCAGTCTAAATAAAAACCAACATACACGATAGCAATTCATGTAACTTAAATTACGTGACTTAGCAATTGAATCTTATATCAACAGTTGGTATTGTTGATCGAAGGTATGTATGAACCTAATTTAAAGCAAAAAACGGTTGCAACAAAATCTTGGTAAAAATGAAGTAGCCAAACCACATTGGTATGCCGTATTTTATTTTGTACGACGGATTCAATCGCCTATTTGTATTACTGAATTCAAGTAAGTTTTTTTTATCTTGCTCAAAACATAGTTGATTTGGCTACGGTCCGTTGCCCCTATCGGTATGAGGAACAGGGTGTAAAGTTCACTCATCCTCCATAGAAAAGGCAGGATCTTCCGACCAGACGGGTCTCGTGTCTGGTGGGCAATTGCCCGACGATTGATGTCGGGACGTTGTATATATGCTAGTAGCGCGATAAACTCTTGTTTGCGCGATGCAGGATTTTACGTGACGTCAGTGTGAAATAAAGAAAAATGTGTTTATTGGCATTGCATCAGAAAAATACACCTTAAAACTATAAAAACAGAAAACAATGATTATAATTCCAAAAGGGCCTCAGCTCAGCATAATGTCAGATGACAACACAAAGTGCCGCCAGACGCTGATTTTCAGCTGCAACTGCAACCCACAAGTGCCTTACGCTAGAATAATAAACACAGGGAAGTGTGTGTCCGTAATTAAGAGAGGAGGTGTGAATGTGATGCGGTATGTGGCAAAACGAGTATAAAAAAAGAAGATATTTTGGCGGCATCTACATCGCCACGTGCGAGCTGCGCATCGGGGACCTGACGCCATACAGAATCCTGACGTCACACAAATCCTGCATCGCGCAATTAGAGTTTACCGCGCAAACGACATAAATGTATAAGACTATCCGACATCAACCATTGGGCAGTGGCCCGCCAGACACGACACCCGTCTATCCGGAGGATCCTCCCTTTTCAATCGTGGATGAGTGAACTTTACACCCTGTTCCTTATACCTCTAAAATATAATATGATAGACTATCATATTATATTTTAGAGTAATATCCCCCTTAGTAAAATTGCATGTACTAAAACCGCATTCGAAGAAAACAACTCATTTAATTCAGAGCATAAACGACAACTTATTCATCATTTAACATTGTACTAAATAATTTAAAAACATTTTAAAAGAGTAACGGTGGGGGTTTCTTGCCCATTCTGCTCCATACGAGAACTACCTTTTGGAAGGGGCGACTAGAATCAATTCCATTTTGTGTAAAATTGACGTTCAAAAGTGCCTCTTATGTGCATAATTGAAATAAATTGTTTGACTTTGACTTTGACATTAATTTTGGCTATGGTCTACATTCTAGAAATCGTCCCTTATTCGATCCAAGTGAATGTTCTACTTTTAAAGGGAAACTTAGTTTACTTATTTTTTTTACTTTTAATCATGTTTATTTTACCTAACAAAACACACACTGGTGCTCTTATCAGGAGTCTAAGAACTTTATCGATATGTCCTTGGCGACTTCTGTCTTATCGGGCTCACCCAAAACCGAGTTATCGATACGATAAAAATTACAGGTAAACGTTTACATAAGGACTGCACTATCTAAGTCATTTTTTTTTATTGATATTCGTTTATTACTTACCTACTGCACCTAAACAGTCATTATTAATAAGTATTTACTTTTTTATGAAGAGCTGATAACTCTTGAATAGAAAATATTGATAAAATATAAGTAAAGGTACACTTTTTTTTCGTTTAAATAATCGTTAAAATTTTGATCCGAGTGAACATTAAAAGACCACTTTTCATTTTTACTTTGAACAACTTTATGGAAACGACGTATTTTTCATATTACAAAGATAAAGAATACAAATGAACTGTAAAAATATAATCGACTGCTGTGAACTACATAGCATTAAAATCATAGGTATTTAAAGGACAATTCGAAGTAAAACATTATTAAGTTAAACATAACTGGCGAAATGTGCGTGTACTACAAGAACACCTCTGCCCAACCCTTCGAGGAAGCAAGGCGTGATGTTATGTGTTGTAATATCTACACGTGACTCAGCTTATCTATACTCCATTTGGAATAAGATTAGACATTTAAACAGACCTTTTTGACAGTCCGTTCAACCGATTTTAACTTCTATACCGTAGGCAATAGGGATGGCATTAAAAGCAAAAATTTGTTACAATACCAACCGTTTATTGCAGCTGTAGACGTCATTTCCCGTTTAAAATAACAATGCCCTCTTCAAATCTTTTTACAGGGCATTCCTTTTAACAACCCTTTGCTTTTAAGTAACTTGTTCTAGGGTTAGGGTGATCTTCCATGCGGAAAACCACACTCTTGGGTGTTATTGTCCGTGCAAGTTCTAAAAAACCCACAAACACATGACGAATCGGCCAAAGCTGGATCTACACTAATGATTAACGTGACATCCAAATTCAGAAAGCCCATAATTCTTTTGTCAAATCTTTGATTGGCCATCAATAACAGTGCCAACCAATCAGGACAGTTTCTATGATTTAATGGCTGCAGAAAAGTTAGTAAGTCCGGAAAGTTGAAGTCTCTGTTGGACTAGTATGGTATAAACAAGAATAAAGAAAAGAAAGAAAGAAAATGCGTTTATTTGCGGTAAACATGACGCAAAGAAAGAACACAAAATAAAAAAGATGAACAAGTTGAGGGAAAATATGCGCCACATCCAAGCAACACGGCACAAACAATAACAAAACAACAACTGTTACAACAACAACAGCTACAATAACGGTTTTAATTAATTGTTGCAGTGATGTCAGTAGTTTAATAGTAATTTAAAAACTATAAAAACAAAAAACATAAGCGTTATGGGATACACAGACAGAACCCCGGAAACGGTAAACACATCTGATGGTAGGGCTGACAATAGACACAGGGAACTACTCAGTATTATGTTAGTAACACTCAATCACAATCCCCAAAAGACTCCGGAGGCGGATGATATATCTTTATCGCATTACTTATAAAGAAAAAGGAACAATCTTCTATTATATCTTTTCGAGAATCTTTTGTTACTCCCAATACGTTCACACATAAAAGACATTCATTGTCAAGCAATAAAGTTACATCTCGATAAAAGTATAAGAGACCTGTATCCAATTTCCCATATTTGTATCTATACTAATACTAATAAGAACCTGAAGAGTTTAGTCCGAATGTGCTAATATCTGGAACTAGCAGGCAAAGGGATCCAGGCAGCCATAGTGATTTAGGCCTTGAGTGCCCACATGTAAGACCGAATGTTAATGTTAGTATGCACCACAAATCATCTTTTGATAAAAGAAAATAATTGAAAAATACTTGGAGATTCCAAATTATAAGGTTTTTTTAATGCGCCATACAAAAAATGTTAAAAAGTTATTGCAAACTCTACATACGTAACATATTATAGCCAATATAGTAGAATCGCCAGAGTCAGTATTCATGGTCAGAAACGTCGATTTTAATAGCAAAATACACGCGAAATCTAGATGCAAAAGCAAGTAAGGCACAGAGTACATTGGATTCACAGATGTATTGAAGCAAGGATTGACATTTCTATTGTCAAGCAAGTGTCAAGTTTCAGTGTTGCCATTACATAAACGAAGTATCGATCGGTGCAGTAGATCATTTTTCGGTTATTTAATATTTTGTTCATCGTTGTTTATAAATGTATATAATAAGTACTAACATAAAACATATTGTACCTTCTTTACACAAAAGAACAAATAAATAAATACAAATATGTGCAAATGCTTATGTTAATGTTTTGCAACAAATCTATATTTTTTCGCGAATATTAAATTGGCAACCTAGCAAATGTCAGTTTATTTCGTTGTAAATGTTGTAATGTTTAAGTATTTTTTATTTTTTCAAAAATGCTTCTTACTTGTATCGCGTCGTGAATAGCAGAGTTAGTTACGTAAAATTTACATAAGATTTTTAAATAAAACAGCTTTCTTGGGCATTCCATGGCCTAAAATCGGCATTCCCCTTTGAAAAAATCTGCATTTGATAGCCCAATTCTTGAGGAAGGCTATAGGCTATTTAACATCATGCTTGGAGCCTAAGGAGTCGAGCAAAAAGAAAATAAGTCAGAAAGCGAAAACGAAGTAATAGAGCGCGAGGCAGGCAATGCGATGCTAACGGGTGAACAAGAAATTTCACGTGGACAAAGACACGGGCAGAAGCTATCAGAGATAAAATTAAAGATAAACCTTTAAACCGAGAATTTTATTAAGAGATTTCGAGAAAAATAACAATATTATCTACAACCTGTGGAGATTGCGAAATTGAATATGATAACATTTTGAGACCAAGAATCAACACTATTTGTGTGGAATCTTTGTCTAGAACCCGGAGTTTCTCTGCTTCTAAAAAGAAAACAATACTAAATACTTATTACTTACTGTCCAGTTAATAATGACAAAGAAGTCTGCAATGGCGTAGACAAACTATTTGAAACGAAGGGTGTTTTTAGTATCGAGTAAGGGGAATCCATTGAATTAAGAGCTGATTTGAAAATCACCATGCTTAAAGCACGCAATAACATTGTTTTTTTTACAAATGAATTATCAAGTAATAATTAATTCAAAATAGTCATTAAGCAGTAGATACATAAACTCACGCCCTATTCCCATGGGGGTAGGTAGAAACTACAGAACGCCACCTGCACGCCGGTTGACCTTACGCACCTGACCTTTCTGAAGAACATCACCAATAAGGTTACTACAAGGTTACTACATCTGCCTTGTAAAAAGCTTAAAAGCGATGATAAATAACGTAATAATTCGATACAATAAAATAATATAATCATTAAAACTAGGCAATATTTTCAGAATCGGCCAAAAAACATACAATCTGGATAGTGTCTTGTCTTTGTGTAGCATAAACAACTATTATAATAGTCCACCCAAGAACACTATAGAATCTATTAATAATTTCATTTGACAGAAAGTTAAAGCGTACGTGTTAGTAGTAAACGGAAATTACATCAGTAAAGATGATTTGTCAGGTGATTCATATGATTTACGTAGTGAGAGGCCATAACTTGAATCAAACGTCTTACTTAGAGATGGTTTGTCACATGTGTAAATTCAAAATAAACAGCATTTTGTATAGCATCTGTTAGGTAAACATAGATTTATGTTGCTGTTCTTTTTAGTACTCTTTAAATGTATGCACAAATATCTAAACATTACTTTGAAGATTGTAATTTACTTCGCTTTTCAATTTACTTTTCAAACCTTTTCTCTTTGTATATTATTCGAAACTGCCGTTCCGTTTCTTAGATATCGAGACTCCTCCGTGCCACGAAAAGCACGTTTTAAAGATACAAGTCCGTAGCCGACGCTGCTGCCTGTAGTCGGCTACGGATTTGTACCTTTACCTTCCGTAGCTACTAGCTAGCGACACATCGTATTACATAGAAATACATAGATACCATTAGTGTCGCTACGACATGTCGCGTGCTGCTGCTGCCTGTAGTCGGCTACGGACTTAGGTCCCGGCTGTCATTCGTAGATCTTTGACAGTCGTTACGGGTTGTCCTTGTCAAGAGCCCAAAAGTCTGACAATTAGTCTTAACAAGGGGTATCGTGTTACCCATACCCAGTATCTGGGTTGTGGAGGTCAGATAGGCAGTCGCTCCATGTAAAATACTGGTATTTAGCTGCATTTAGTTAGACTGGAAGTCGGCCCCAACATACTTGGGAAAAGGCTAGGCAGATTGATTGATTAATCCAAAATCAAAAGAATATCTTCCTAAACACCAGATATCTCGAGCAATGATGCTAGTTAATCCATGAAAAGTTAATTATGACTGTATTGAGGCACTTGAGTCCGAGAGTGATCTTAACTTTGGATTAGCATCGAGGCGCCACGGTTACAGCCCTTCACTTGAATTATAAATGTATTTGCTAAAGGTAGTTATTTGCATATTTCATAGTTCGCGTTTGATTGTAAAACTCATCACACACATTTAAGATAGCAGCACATTTAAGATATATATTATAGCACTTGAAGATACTTTAAGGTAAAATATATATTATCTTCACTGTGTGTGGTGGTCCTTTAAATTGTACGGTGAGCGATATGTCGAAGATAATATATATTTTATATTATATTCAAAGTGTGTACCACAACCTTAACGTTGTGGTCAGACGACACTATAGTTTCAATTGTTTTGACAGTTGAGAATCCTTTGAGTTTGTGTCGACGACAGACGATTAGGTAAATACTGCTTAAATACAGGAAAACATACAGGGTCAAGTTAAATTAGCGAGCGAAACTCCGCAGCCGTGATGAGTATCCACTATCCATATCTGAACATGATAAAACAAAAAAAATATAAATTTATAGAGTTTTTTTTTGGGTCATAAACCGCAGGTAGTGTAGGCACTTCAAATAACAGTTTTGAAAAAACTTTTTATTGTGTGTATACTTCACAGACATGATGGGTTTCAATATTTAAACAGGATAAAACAAATACAATTGACGTAGATATACATATTTAGTAACCTATTCCGCTTAACTATTCCTAAAGAGTCATAAAACCCTGTAGGAACCAGTGTGTGCCCTGTGTCTGTGTGTGATTTCTTAAACGTTTTTTTCTGATTCTTTAGGAATAGTTAAGCGGGAAATTAACCAGCGAAACTCCGCAGACCTGACGTCTGCGGAGTTTCGCTGGCTAATTTAATGTGACCCTGTATAGGGTTGCCAAACATACTGTTAAAAACAGTATTGTACAACCGTCTTATAAAGTGAAAAACAACTTTAAAATACGGTTTACTGTTCAACAAAAATAAAGTACGTATACGAGTACCTACGTAAAGGAAGTCGGTAGCAAAAAAAGAAAACCAAAGACATCGACTTCCGAAATTACAGTATGTTTGTATTACAGAATGTTTTTTCCCGAGATACCGTTTATTTTTCCAAAACTAGGTATTTATTTTCCCACTTTGACCATAAATACTTTATTTCTTGTACAAAAAGTTGGCAGTCCTACCCTAAATAATAGTTATTGTGAAACAAATCTCTAAAATTGAAGTTTGCTACTTTACATTCAAGTGGCGATCCAACAAATATACCACAACACTCTTATCTTTTAAAACATGAGTTACTTAGGTATAGACTAGAATTGTGGTCAAAGTTGTTATCGTAGACTGAGTAAAATACATCAGAAATTGATTCCATTGCCACAAAATTGAAATAAAGCTGCGTGTCTGGATCAATCCTTAGACAAAGACTTGTTTGTGGAATTGCTTTTCTTATTTGATATGGACATTTTGTTATGTCGGAATATACAATATGTAAACATAGGTATCGGAATACTGCTCAAATACGACAATAAAATATTTGGTCACCAACAATAGTAGAAAAATAGAAACATTAGACAAACTCGGAGGACCAAAGCAAGGCACTCTAAAGACAATTTCCACGCAAGCTCCGCCCCCGTGCACCCCGCCACTCCACTATGTGCTAAACGCTAACACATCAGTAATAAAGTTGAATATCGCGTGCGCTCTTTGATCGTGTTCGAGCACGAAACTTAGTGGCGTAAGTCTCATTTCTTATTTCGTTTATAACTAAAGTAATAATTGGTTACGAGAAAAAATATCTTGTGGCTGGATAATAAACTATATTTTCGTACTGTGATTAGACTTATTTTAGACATAAAAGCAGAGTAATTTTCATTTTATTTAAATTATCTTTAAAAAAGGACATGAATTCCGAATAAAAAATGAATCGAGCGAAAATGCTACAATTACGTAACTGTCTTATACATGGAAAGAAAAAGATCCAATAAATCATGTACTAAAGTTCCATTTTGATTGTATGCGTGAATTGTGTGTGTGAACTGTTTCAGAATATAGATGCAAATTAACATACAAATTAGGGAGCCTCCTCTTTAAGCTGACCAAACTTATCCCGCCCATTTGGTGCAACCTTGAGACGCACACCGCACTTTGTATGTTTCATTTGTACATTTGTATATTCATGTATTTAGTTATTATTTAATCGTGTTTTTGTATTTTGTGCTGTCTTTTGTGTGTACCAAATAAACGATTTATCTATCTATCTATCTCTATCTAACCATAGGTACCTACTAGTAATATTATAAACACAAAAGTTACTCTGTCTGTCTGTTGCCTAAACTTTTAAATTTGAAAAATTGGTAGCCTGGGACCTAGAGAAGGACATAAGCTTCTTTTAATTCTGGATATTTGTATAAAAAATGTATGCTCCTTTTTTACTATTTACAGTATTTCTTTTGCGTGTAACAAAAAAAAATTTTTTCTTTCATTATTTTTGGAATTGAACTATATGTGTGCCAAATTTCATCCAAATCCATTCAGCTGTTTTTACGCCGCACGCCAATAAAGCTCCCAGCCGTCATGATTTTTCCCGACATCTTCAGCAATCATCGTCATATTTCAGCCAATTTACACAAAACCTTAATGAATTTTACACCTAAACCTTTCTCATGAATCAGTCCGTCCATTAGTAAAAACCGTATCAAAATCTGTTCGGTAGTTTTTGAGTTTATCGCGTTCATACAGACAGATAGACGCGGAGGGGGACTTTGTTTTATAATATGTAGTGACAAAAAACACACAGTCCAAGTCGCAGGGAACAGCTTGTGCAAAATATATATAACGGCGAATAGATGGAAGTTAATAATAATTCAAGAGCAAACGATGATATGATGATGATTAGAGGCGAGCCCTAAACATCTGTTTAAAGAAATGTAAAGAAATATTTCCATTGAACAGTGTTGTAGCACCCGAGGGGGCTCTTTATTGTATCGGGGGTGCTCGTGGCTTCCCAATCGTGAATTATGCCCGTTAAGCACCCCTAAATGGATCCAGCTAAGCTTTTTTAATGAATTCTCTTAGTTGGAATTGAAATTTGTAATTGAATCCACGATAGCTTAGATCAAAAGTGAGTTAAAAAAATATAAAAAAATAATAAAAAATTATCATCGGTAATACACAGTTCGGGAAAACGTTTGAGCGGATCAAGTTGGTCCTTATTCTCTTGTTCAATTGGAGATAGGTCGAATGGCCATTTTCTTATTTTAATTATTTTAAAAGAAGTATGTTTAATGATAACATGATGGAAAAGGAATTCTATTCAAATCAAATAAAAAAAGTTTCATACAAAACCAAGTCAAAATGTACGGAATAGCCCTTTCTAATCGCTCTATACTGCTAATATGCGACTCCGTTTCAAATTATTGGCGGTTTTTCTCATCTGTTACGATCAGTGGCCGTTTTTCTTCATCTGTTACGGTCAGTGCGTTTTTTTTAATAACAAAAGAAAAGTTTCTACACTAGTCTAGAATCAGGAACTGAATTTATGGTAACAGTTTGTGTGGTGTTTAGGCCTCTTCTCGCCTCTTCATAAAGAGAAGTCACGAGCATTAACCACCATGCTTTTTAGCGATCTCATAGTTATATATTAATTGACTATTAGTCCATCACCCCAATTGCGTGAAGGTACAATTCGGTAGCCGACCGTAGGCGGCAACTACAGGCGACGTGTCACCACGACACGACTGGATTCCATGAAATACCTTCCGTAGCCTAGCGACACGTCGGCTTCATAGAGATACATAATGTTCGTTCGAAAATCATTTGCCAAACATGTAAACAAACACGAGTTTTAGGAAAAACAACTGTAATGCCTACACATAAGGTTCAGTTTGCGCTACAACTTCATACTTTTTTATGACTTTTCAACAGTACTAGTCTAGTCTAAAATTAACTTTATTTACACTTTCATAAAGTTGATGTTTGTCTAAGTGGAAAACTTGTGTTTGTTTACATGTTTGGCAAATACATTGCGAACGCAGATTAGAAACCAGTTGTGTCGCAGGGACTCGTCGCCCGCAATTTGGGCCTGGGGTCGACTACGGAATTGTTTAAATTTCAATGATAAACTAGATACAAGCCTACATGTGAGCGAGTCCCTAATTGTTTCTACAAAGAACAAATACCGTCGTCTTAATGTGGTTACAATTTATAGCGGTCTTTTCCACGAAGCGAACTTGACGTTGTTGACATTTGAAACGTAAAACGGTACGGTAGGTCGCGTTGCAATTTTTTTAATAACCCAGCGAACGTTGGCACATCACCGTTGTTTGTTCCTTGTTGGTTTACGTCAGTTCGTGGAACAGGGTACGATTTCATGTGCCGCTAATATCAGGTAACTAACTAGGCTGTTTACTTACAATTCCGTTGCCACACCGTGTTTACAAATAACTTTGCGTTTGACAGTACCAAACAGGTTTCGATTTTCAAATATTTTCGTTTGTAGGTATGGTTGCTCGAGGCTAAAATATGATAACAGCCGCACGAGTCGATCGACAGTTAAGCTATGCTTGCCACGATGAGTTCGTGGATGCGTGACCACCCATAACATATCGAGACCCCTCCATACCTCAGAAATGGTCTCGGCTGTCATTCGTAGATCTTTGACTGTCAGAAGTCCAAAATGTCTGGCAACGTGACTTACCAAGGCATATCGATGTAACCCAGTAACTGGGTTTCGGAGGTCAGATAGGCAGTCGCTCCATGTAACTAGTATTCAGCTGCATCCGGTTAGATTGGAAGCCGACTCCAACATAGTTGGGAAAAGGCTAGGCAGATTGATTGATTTTGTAGTTATGGTTTTTCTCATACATATTTGGAATTCCGAACCATTCATTGACCACGGTCACCGTTTGACTAAAGAATGATAATTTATTGTTAGAGAAATCAATAATATTAAGTTCACTGACCTAAAAGTGAAAGTGGGTTTAAGCCTCGTGCAGACCAGCGCGACGCGACACTAACAAAACAATTTTTAAGAAAACTTCACAGTAGGACAATTACCGGTGTCGCGTCGCGCCTGTCAGCACGAGGCTTTAAATTTAACTTTAAACGATGTTCAATTTAAATTGTAGGCTTCGGACACACTTGTCTCATATCACTGCACTTGCTAGGCTACACTTATGCAGATAATTGTTAAGTACACAACACAATTTATTCAATGCATCATCACACCTACTGATCCAATTAATTAAATTACTCACCATCATAATTGAAGTATGCATATTCTGTATTCAACACCTCGCTTGTACCGTATCGACACGGGAGTCAAACCCGGCACCATCCGCCGCTTACATCATACGCGCCAAAATAAACTCACTCCGAAAAAACACACGTCAATCAACCAACACAAGGTTAAACACCAACTAACCAACACTGAAATTAAAACAATAGTTTAACGTCGTAAAGAAATTATAAACGAAATTAAACTGATTAAAAGTCACTGTGATCACGTTTCAGGTTGACATTCATAAATTAATGGAGTCACTATCAAAAACAAAACACGGTGAAGTTTGTAAATACGTAATTTGTGAACGAAAAAATGAGTAACAGACAACACCTCCACCTCGGTCCACAACACTGCACTAACTGACGTGACGCGCGTGCTAGCGTAGCCTGCGAACGGCTACCTAATATCTCTAACGCATTCCCACACGACAGAAACCTTTGCGTAAGAAAGAGACAGCCAAACCACCACACGGTGCGCCCTCGAAATTGCATTTCGGTGCACATTGCATTTCTGGTTAATAGCGGAGTTAACTTGGAGTTAAACCGTAGTTAACGTTAGACGTAATAATTCGGCAGTTAATGCATTAGTCAGTCATATTGTGTGGCTACTTTTAATGTTATGATTTGTATTAAACTCGATGGCAATTGTTTTCAGCTGTGTTGCTGGGGAGTTTGTCGCGCCACTTCTTCTTCCCAGCTAAAGCACTAGGAAGTGGTGAAGGGTGGGCGTTTTTGGGGGACTAGCTTAAGTAATTTTGACGTTCGAAAAGTGCTGGTTCTCAGCCTATATTGAATAAATAACTTTAAAATTTTGAAATTTTGAATTTTACATAAAATAAATAACCCAAAGTAGCTTTTCGTGTATATCCTGTGTGTCCTGTATTTGATGTAAGTACTTCACGAATATTTTGTAACCATAGACATGTTTGTAACGATATAATTTATAAGAGTGTCCGTGGAGTTTCTTGACCGTTCTTCTCCATAGGTAACTGACCGACTCCTTGACAATTCAAAAGTACCTGTAAATGGTTTAATTGAAATAAATACTCTGAGTTTGAGTTTGAATTTGACCGCTTAGATTTTCTAAACTACACAAGTAATTTTGATGCTGTTTTCAGAATTTATTCGCGAATATTCGAGAAGGTTTATATTTGTTTATTGCATAAATATTTAACTAAGATAGCACAGAAATATCGATGTTTCGATGACAATTCCCCAAATAAGTAATTAGTACCTGGTCGACCGAGCTCTTCTCGGGTGAAAAAAGATAAACATATCAAAGTCAAATAATTTATTTCAAATAGGCCCCTGTAAGGCACTTTTGAACGTCAAAGTTTACAAAAAAATTGAATTGATTCTAGTCGCCCCTTCCAAAAGGTAGTTTTCGTATGGAGAAGAATGGGCACGAAACTCCACCGTTACTCTTTTAAAATGTGTTACAATATTTTGCATATGTATGTACATTAGTTACATAATTATATGTGAAGACGATGCAACTAAAAAAAAAAAAATACGTTACCACAATAGGTAAAAAGAAGAATTAATAAAAATGAAGCAACGAAAGATAAATTAATTACTTATGTGATAGATGCATGGTTCTCACATATTTACAAACATTGTAAAAGTAGACGATTTTCTTAAAATTTTACAAATAGCAACCAGTTTGATTTTGTCTAGATTCTAGATTATCCTATGGAGCAGGACCAGCATGTTTCCAAGCATTCTTATCTTGGATATAATCCTCTAATTTGTAATATGCTTGTTTACAAAGTGTACTTTTAATATGAGTTTTAAATTTACTTTCATTTAATTGTAATATATCGTCCAGGTATCAACGTTATATCACATTCCCGAGGCTGTGAAAATAGAGAAAACTAATTTTCCCAGATATGGGAAAGCTAGCTAGATCGATTATTCACCCCCGTAAACCCCTATATTGCATCTTTCATCGAAATCGTTAGAGCTGTTTTCGACAACGTGATTACAAATAAGTATAATATTAATTACCTCTATGACCGAGCTCTGCTCGGGTGAAAATAGAAAATGCTCATTTAATAGTATAGGATAGTTCATACTAATTCCATGTATTGGACCTACATACTAATTCCATGCTGCTGTGATAGTAGGTAATTACTAATTACATGCTGCCATGTCTGTCAATTATTGTCAATTATTCTAAGGTAGCCATCTTGTTCTTAACTTTGGGCGACCGAGTTCTGCTCGGGTGAAAATACGGAGAAAACGAATTTTCCCAGATATGAGACCTAGCTAGATCGATTTTTGCCCCCGTAAACCCGTATATTGCAACTTCCATCGAAATCGATAGAGCCGTTTTCGAGAACGTGATTACAAATTTATTTATATATATACTTGCAAATATTGCTCGTTTAAAAGTGTAGCGTGCTCCTCCTTCTGCGAAGCAGTAATGCTCGCGAAGGAGGAGGCGGAGCGCGCGAGGGAGAGGCAAAATTCGCGCCCTCGCGCCCCTTGTCGCCGCAGGAGACGCCCCGGGCGTCGGGAGTCGCGAGCCGACTTCCGGCCACCGTAGGCGCGGGCTAGCGGACGGTGACCAATGGGTAGCTCGCCGTCCGATAGTGACCAGCCATGCTATTCTGTAAACATCTCACCGTGAAAACTTGGGTGAAGTGAGCTGTCAATAGTGTCAATCCCTATGGAATGACAGCTCACTCCACGCTCACTTCACCTAAGTTTTCACGGTGAGATGGTTACAGAATAGCACTGCTAGCCCGGGTCGACGGCGCGTTGTGTTCCACGCGCGCCTCAAAGAGATTTCAGCACCAACTGACGGGGTCCGGAAGGGCCAATGCCTGCCGGTTGCGGGTTTGTCCGAAAGGGATATCGCGACCCCGGCACACAGGCAACGGAAGGAACACGGGTGGGTTTTAGTCAGTAAAAGTCTGACACGCCCTCCCGCTCCGCCCAAAGCGGGAGAAGTTATTTGACAATTTCCCACCCTCAAAAAAAAAAAAAGGATGTGCCCGTTCTTAGCAGGAGCGAGTCGCTAATAGGAATCTAATTAATTAAATTATTATTATATTTATTGATTTACGGTGCGATCGTAGTCGCAGTCTTCTTTCTGTAAGTCGGTATTCGAATAATAGACAGTTAATTGAGTAAGGAATACGAATAATTATTATTGGGTTCCGTACATCAAAAGGAAAGCAAGGAAATTTAAAAAAATCAAAAACCTGACTGCGTAAAATGTAAGCTTTAAAAATATATGGAAACAATCCTCAATCGTCCACTCCACTCCATAACGTAACAATCTCATGCGAGGCATCTTCTTAAAAACAATGAAGACCTATTGCCTCTGACTGATGCAGTAGCATTGCAGACAGAAATAGGTCATCTTGTTTCCATCTTTTTTAAAGTTCACTTTTTGCGCAGTCGGGATTTAGATTTTTTAATTTTACTTTTCTTATTTTAGCTTTTGAGCTTTTTTTTTCATTTCTCATTCAAATTACATTTTAACATATAATTTGCATTATGTTTTTGTAATCATCTTTCTTAATCCTTCATTTTGGTACCCCACACGATAGGTTTGAGGGATTTTTTCTTGTAAACATACAATAAAGATGATGCCTGGGTAAAAAAAAGAAATTTTAATTAGTCCGTCAGTCAGATAATAAAAAAATACTTAGATAAAACGCATTTTAAGTTGGGGAGTTGGGGTCGCTATGTCTCTAGTATGTATAAAATCTACATACTCGTCACGTCATGGCACTTTTCACATCAATGTATCGCCGTAATCTTTAAGTTACGAAAAAAAAGAAAAAATATAGTCGTAAGAATGACCAAAAAAAAATTTTATACCATTCCCCCTCTAAAAAGCTTATTTTATTCACTGTTTCAGTGAATAAAAAGCACTTTTAATCACTATTTTGGTGTTTGAATTTAGAACACATCTATATATAAAAAAAATACTTATAATATCATTTATTTCAGGCGACACAGGCCCATAGAAAAATACCTTAACCTAAACATACATATTTTAATATAAACAAAAACTTGTGTTAATAAATAAGGCTTAGGCTATGTTAGTAGCACTTCACTTTGCACTTGACTTTGTGCTGTCGTGTGGAACTTGTCCGCGGAAGCGACGGAACACCACGTCTTGCGGCCAAAAGTCTTCTTCCATGACGAGGGGCAGATAACAGTTCGGTACACGCACGACGAACGCCTTGAAGTTGACGTTTCGGTGCGATTCTAGTAACTGCACCCTCGGTGTGTACCTCGTCTTTTGACGCACGTACTCCACGATGCCCTCCGCCTTAGTGGTATAGTGCAGGCGGGAAATGTACACCGGTGTGTTCGGCTTTGCGGCTCGCAAGCTCACTTCGGGGTCCGAAGGAGCTTTGCCGCAGCGGTTCTTGTTCGTTTGTGATCGGCGCTTCCTCCTTTGCACCGTCACGAAACTGTCATCATTTTCAGCCCTATTCGGCGCCTTTTCTGGCAAGGGCTTAATACTAGCAGCGCCAAATGCGCTTGCGGTGACGCTAGCGAAATTCCTTTGAAGGGGTTTCGCCAGGGTTGCAGACACTGGCAGCGGGACGGGGCAATGGATAACGATTGAATCACTTCAATTTTGATTGAATCTTTCAATTCAAGTGTTAGAATCCTGAACGATGCGAGTAATTCATGGCCCTCGATATAAATCCGTTTTATTCAAGAGTTGCATACTATACTTTATACCATGACTACGAGAAAAAGAAAGATTTAAGCGAAAATAGACATTTAATGAAAAAAAAAGGAAGGCTGAATTAATTAAAATGCACATTAAAATTGGAACAATTACAAAAAAGTTAAAGTAATTTTCTTATTATTACTAATAATAATCAATTTGTGAAGCAATATTTGTTTCCTGTGTATCGATTGTGTTTTCGCAAGGAGGTTGTATAGCATTGAGATGAAGGTCGCATATAAGATGTGTTCTAAATTCAAACACCAAAACAGTGATTAAAAGTGCATTTTATTCACAGAAAACAGTGAATAAAATAAGCTTTTTAGAGGGGGAATGGTATAATAGTATATTATGCAGTTAGTGAATAAAGGACGGATTTAAAGCGAGGGCCATAGATGAATCACGAGCGAGTGAAGCATTCTAACGACTGAATCACGACCGTAGGAAGTGATTAATAATAATATAAACTATATATACAAAAAATAAATGAAACGTACTGAGAATACCTATTGGCTGGCTAGATGGAGCTATTCCTTAGAAGCTAAACAATTAAATTTAAAAAAAAATATCCCGCTAAGTTTAGTTAGGTTCTTTTCAATCTGTTATCGTGGTTGTTTTAATTTTTAATTTTGACGAAAATGAGACTGAATACCACTGACTTCGGAATCATTTCATTCTGAAGCAGCAATTATGGTAGAAAATTTGGTACCGCCAAAAATGTACAAATAACATAACATCACGCCTTGTTGCCCCGTATAGTTGGGCAGAGGTGTACCATTAGTTCACCCACATTTCGCCAGCTATGTTTTTAAGTCCCATGAAATAGAGGGTGAGCCTATTGCCTTCAACCGGACACAATTCCAGACTTCGGGTTGCCTTTTCCCGACCTGGGATCCGAACCCAGGACCTCCTTCTCAGCAGTAGCGCTTGCGACCACTAGACCAACGAGGCAGTCATAGAAATACTACAACTACGACAGATAAATATAAATAATTTTATTTTCTCGCAGTCACGGTAAAAAGTAGACTATACAAAACGTGAAAAAAATATTTATAATCTCGGTACTTGTATCCCTCGCTCCGCTCAGGATTCAAATCTAGTATCCCTCGCTACGCTCGGGATTCTACTCTTGAATCCTTCGCTGCTCTCGGGATCCAACTTAGTACCTCGAATTAAATTCCCTTTTTTTCACTTGTTGTATAATCTTGTTGTTTAGTCATCATCCCTATTTTCCGCCATTTATATAATTTTTTAATTTTTATATGCCCGCCTAGTGACACTTGCGCAATAAAGACGAATCATTCATTAAAATCGTCTGAGCCGTTTAGTATTTACGAGGGAACATAGGGACGGACATACATACATACGGCTTCTCCGCAGTCAGGTAAAAAATGGAACCCTTATAAGATCACTTTGTTTTCTGCCTGTCTGTCTGTCAAGACCCTTTTTCTCAGGAACGCGTGGAGGTATCAAATTGAAATTATTATGCTTGCTAACGAGTCTTCCCACTGACTGATGTGTCTGTGTGCAACATAACATAATGAGGAAATAAAACATAATATTTAGCATATTTTCGTTGTACAATAATGATTATAATTTTTTTATTTATTTTTTTATTTTGACGAGCTCCTGGCTAAGTAATAACAGCCACACGGGTCGATCCATCAGGTTAAGCTACGCTTGCCGAGGTCGATCTATGGATGGGTGACCATCTTTCTTTTGAGACTCCTTCGTGCCTCGGAAAGCACGCTAAGCCATTGGTCCCGGCTGTCATTCGTGAATGTTTGACAGTCGTTACGGGTCGTCGGTCGTCCAATAAGTTGATCAAGTAAATTATTATCAAGTAAATTATTACAAAGATAAAACATTTATTTTTATAATATACCTACCTACTTTTCAAAAATCTAGTTAAAGTAAATTCCTACTATTTCCATAAAATTTGTTAGAATACCTATAAAAATATAATATAAGTATTCTAACAAATTTTACGTTGATACGCTTAATTTTTATTAATTACTTACAATTACAAACACCTATAAAACATATTTAGTTTATCATAAATTATCAAGACAAAAAGTAAATTTATTCATATTCGTAAATTGATAATAAATTTCATAATTAATAAAAATCATAACTACTGGATAGGTATAATATTCTAATTTGCATGGACTAAAGGCCTCCTCCAAGGATCTCAATTGTCTATTTGTAGCCAGTTTGTTCCTGCAGTCTTCTTTATATCATCCTGCCATCTCATGTAGGGTCTCCCTGCTCGGCGTTTGCCTGGCGGGCCCTTCCACGTGGTGACATTTATAGTCCACATGTTATCCACGCATCGGGCTACATAGCCAGCCCATCTGAATTTTATCGTTTGGGCTAAGTCAGCGCGTCTATTGCTTTTGTATAATTTCATATTTTTGTATGTCGTATTTTGTGCATTTTCTTAAAATTCAACATACTACGCTCCATTCCTTTCTGGCGCAAACTAATTTTGTTTATAATTATCTTCGTAATTTTCCACGTTTGGCAATCGTATGTTAGAGTTTGTTCCACGCGTTTTTAAGCCTTCGCTCTATTTCTATTTCATTATTGTTGTTTTTGAAACTTCTTTGTTTACCTAGATAGATATACTGGTCCACGTACACTAGCGGCTCATTCTCTAACCTAATACACTTCTTGATGCTGTTTGTCATGGATTTCGTCTTTGACAGGTTCATCTCTAGTCCCACTCGTCTGCTGCTAACGTGAAGTGTATCTTACATATATTGCAGGCCACAGCTAGTTTCGATAATAATACTATATCGTCTGCGAATCTTAGATGGCTTAAGTATTTGCCATTAATGTCCGAACCGCATTTCTGTCAGTCTAGCTTTCATATGATGGTTTCCAGTACAGCTATTAAAAGTTTTGGCGATGATGGTTCCCCTGCGTTACTCCTCTCTTTATAGTAAAAGCTTTGGCCAATTGTTTCCAATTTTACTTTGTTAGTGCTGTTACTATATATGTTTCTTATCACTTCTATGTATTTGTCTCTACGTTTTGAGCTTTTAGAGCTTCCCAGATATTTGTGTGAGATATTGTATCAAAAGGCAGTCTACAAAGGCAATGTAGAGCCGTCTCTGTCTTTCCTGGTACTTTTCAATAACTAGTTCTAAGGAGTGTATGTGATCTATTGTAGAGAATCCTTTGCGAAAGCCTGTTTGTTCCACAGGTTGCCATGTGTCGAGCGTTTCGCTTATTCTCTTATCAATGATCGAAAAAAATAGTTTGTATAGAGTCAGTAAAAGGCTAATAGGTCTGTAGTTGCCAATGTCATGGGAGTCTTTTTTATAGAATAAGATTATGTTTGATTCGGACCATTGCGTAGGTATAATCGCCGTTTCTAATATGAGATGAAATAGGTGCGCCAGTGGCGTGGCTAGTAGAGTTCCACCGGACCTTATAACCTCGTTGGTGACTTTATCTGGGCCTGGGCTGTTCACCGATTTTAATCTTCTTATTGCTTGAAGAATTTATATTTCATCAATCGGTTGGATTTCATCTTTAATGCTCATCAGCAATGTCTCTACAATATCCTGGCTGTTTTCACAGGTAGGGAGCTGTGTGACTGATTTGGCGCTGTACAAGTCTCGGTAGAAGTTAGTTGCAATATCGATAATATCTTTGCGTTTGTACGATGTTCTCCCCGGCTGTTTCAAACCCTCTATCCAGGCTCTATTTGATCGAAGTTCTTCCATGGCTTTTTTCAAACTCCCTTCTTTCTCAAGATGCTTTTCTATAGTATTAGCCCTGTAGACAGACCGCAAGTCTGCGTGGCAATGATATGATAACTTCAAAACGAGTTTATTTTGACATACTTTATAAACACAATACCGAAATTCAAAAATAGAATCATATTATAACACTTTTTGTCTAACAAAATAATGCTTTGTAACAATTTTTTAACGTTTACGATACAGGGTAAATCCAAGAAGTTAATGTCTCCAAGGAGTTTCCATCAATTATTTTTTTGTCAGCAGCGCCCGCTCTTGCGTATGCGCGGTGATGTGCTGGTGCAGGCGCTATGCATACGTGAAGTTGTACAGTACTTTGATCTTTTATTTAATAGGTTCGATCCCAATGTCTGAGAGTAGATTTATGAAACTGCACATAACTAGGTATTAAAACACTCGTGTGATACTATTAAAAACCTTGCCCACGGCTCCGTTTTTAAACACACACTCGTGTTTTAATCTCCCTCGTTATGCACTAGTTTCATAAGCTATTATTATCAGTGTATCTATGGAGTTTGTTGCCCATTCCTCTTCAATACGAAACTACCTTTTGGAAGGCGCAACTAGAATCAAATCAATTTTCTTGTAAATTTGATTTCCAAAAGTATATGCTTAATTGAAATAAATGATATAAAACTTATTAATAATTATGTTTTACTTTGAATATCTTTGCCCATCTAGCTTTCTATGGGGTAAGGTGAAATAGGGTATGATATAATGTCGATAACTATATTATTGCTGAGCTTGAAGCGGCCATACTAGCTTTTCAAACTGCAAATGGGAATTTTGCGAAAAAAATTGCAAAACATGTTAAACACGTTTTATGTGTAGTATGATATTGCTATTTGTTTTTCATCAGGCGTGATTTTTTTTCCTTTAAGTATAAATATTTTAAGGATAAATACATACATACATATACTCACCCAGTCGCTCCATGTAAAATACTGATATTCCGCTGCATCCGGTTAGACTGGAAGCCGACCCCAACAAAGTTGTGAAAAGGCTAGGCAGATTGATTGATACACATACTCACGCCCATAATCACATATGAGTAGGCAGTGACTGCAGATTTTCAATATCAACTATCTACAGCCCACTTTTCGCCGCTTTCTTGTTGCATCTATTATGTTTAAAAGTCAATATAGTCTTCATAAGAAATAAGTAAATGTTGTACTATGTTTATTTTTGAAATACATAGTAGGTTTTTTTTACTCATCCCGGCAGCCCTTGACCTGCATCTCACCTAATGGTAAGTGATGATCAGGTGAAAAGGGAAAGAGAACTTCACCCGGAATTCTCAACCACAAAGGAACTGGCTATCTTACCTCTAACTGCCGAAACAACAATGCTTTTAACATGATTGTTATGGCGACAGTCAGATAAGATGATGATAGCTAGCCAGGAGGACTTAAAATAAGCCCTACCACCAACCAAAACGAGCAGAAAATGTTGCCCCAACTGGGAACCGAACCCGGGACTTCGGGGTCTGAGATAGGTGGTCTCACCACTAGACCGCGTGATGTTATGTAATAACTATGGAAATAAATCCCAGGTAATAAAAATGTTGCTTGAAAATTCAAATGGCTGTGTGTAAAAGGTTTGTGTAATTGAAATGAATGTTCAGTTCCCTGAATTTCTGAGTCTGAAACAAGCCCACGGTAATATGTGAGTGGTCATGTGTCACGAACCCAGAAATGCCATTGAATTTTTAAATAACTGTTTCGTTGCGCACTGACACGCCACTCTGGTATATCACTTTTCCGAAGAATCCGAAGACAATACCTACATAAAAATACAGAAATCATTGCCTGAACGCCTGATGATTTATTTTAAGCAAGACCCACTCTAGCTCCATGATTCAACATAACAGACAGGAGCGCATTATTCAACGGCTGGCTACAACCCTGCACGTCTGCTGAGTTTTGCTAGCCAATTTGTTTAGACCCTGTACAGCCAGGATTCACACTGTCGTGCCCAGAGTACGTAGCCGCGTTGTCGTCACACGCGGCAAGCACTACATTTAGGTTCGCGACGATAACCGACTTTTAATGATATTATACTGGAGATCACGTCTAAACGAGTAGTGTTAATGATTTGGAAAACTACCTATATGTTGAATAAATTTTCTTAATAACTTAATATTAATATGAATATTTTAGATTATTTTTATAGTACATAGTGAAAGTCATTTGTAAAGTTATGTCTAACGCGGATAAAAGACTAAGAATCACACAAAATTTATAAAAAAAATCTAAAACCTATATTGTGGTATTCGTTTTTGGATTATTCCATTTAGTCCCACCAAGCTATTCCACCAATTTTTATTACCATCATAATATTTTATTAAATCCTAGTGGAAAACCGGCCAAGTGCATGTCGGACAACGCACAATGAAGGGTTCCGTAGTTGGGTTGAATTTATCCCAATAACAAATTTAACATTGTAGTTGAAAAACACATTTTTTCGAACTGCAAATTTAAGTTCGTCGATTATTACCTACTCGTTAACCTGTAAAGCCCACTTAGCAGTGATAGTTTTCCTTTTAACTTCGTTATATATAGGTACTACCGCTGCGAAAATTAAAAATTTCATAAATCTAAGTACAACCATTTAGCTGGTAGGGGGGGACAATATACTCTAACAAAAATTAGCACTTTAAAGCTTAATATTACTCAAACAGATCCCTAAATTGAAAAATGGCTTTCACACACCCACAATTAAAAAAAAACCACTTTGTCGGCGTCATTAATATTATGTATACCTTCGCCGATTTACAGCTTTCTAGTACTAACAGTCTTTGAGCTAAGCCGTGGCCAGACAGACAGACCGACAGACGGACATGGCGAAACTATAAGGGTTCCTTGTTTACTACGGAACCCTAAAAACTAACATCAGAGTTTATGCGAGCGTGATTTGCCGCCACTAAAATCAGTAGGAAACACACAGTGGACGTCAAACACAGGTTCTCAGGTGGAACAGCTTAATGGAGAAAGTAATAATCCTCCTTTTGCCATTTGGTTGGTTCCGTTCATAGAGACTTTACCATTATACAGTTGATTGTGTTTGCTAACGAGTCTTCCTACTGACTGATCTGTCTGTGCGCAACATAACATAATGAGGAAATAAAACAGATATTTTTACATAGGTATTAACATTGTATAATAATGATTTAAAAATAGAAATTAAATGAATGCAAGACAAAGTCGAAAACTCAAATGATAAGAAAAAAAGCTTAGTAAAAAATAAAAATAAATGCAATAAGTATTAGCTTATACTTCAACAGTTAAAAACATTTTCGAGGTAGGTTTTCGCCAACTCGACAATAAATCAGCTAGAGTTAGGTTTCTTTTCACTGAGTCAAACGGGGTGTTGGTGAAAGTGTCATTTATGGCAGCTTCACATCTTGTCCCCTCGTGATTGTCCACACATTGACAGAACGGCTCATCCTCCTCGTTCAGGGAACAGATTCCGTTGTTCAGACAGTAACCATAACACGCGTACACTTCACATCTTTTCCCTGAATAACCGGCGTTACAACTGAAATAATGACAAATACAAACATTATTATTTAAACTTATGTAACAGGGACACGCAAGGAGTAGTAAATGTTTTACCTGCATAAAGGTCCGTCATCAGAGAAACTACAGACACCTTGCAGACAATAGTTGACACATTTTGACAGTAAATCAGCTAGGGTGGGTTTGCTTTTTTCTATGAACGTAGGGGTAGAAGTTAAAGTGTCATCTTTAACAGCTTCACATCTTGTCCCCTCGTGATTACCAACACATTCACAGACTGGCTCATCCTTCTCGTTCATGGCACAGTCACCGCTGTTCAGACAATAACCATGACACGCGTACACTTCACACCTTTCGCCGGAATAACCAGCATTACATCTGAAATAATGATAATGTCAAACATGGTTGTTTAAACATTTAACAAGAATACAAGAAAAATTGGGTACCTACAGCGGTGGTCCGGTGGTAACGGCCCCGACTTACGTGTCCTTGGTCGTGGGTTCGAAACCAAGCAGAGACTCTACTTTGTGTAATTTATTTCATCGCCACTGCACTCACAACAGTGAAAGAAATTATCGTGAGGAAAGCGGCATGTCCTCTTTCTTACCAAACTTTCGAACACATGTGACAGCAACCGACACAAGCTGGCACGGCGTGGTGGACTATGGCCCACTCCCTCTCATAGAGAGGAGGCCTGTGTCCCAACAATGGGAACGTTATGGGCTGGTTATGCTTATGCAGCCGCTGGATTTATACTAGGGACCCTCGGGGCTAGTGCCCACGGCGACTAATTTTCGGAGGGTGAGAAAAGAAATTCTTTGCGTTATCGGGAATATCTTGGATATTTTGTCGCACTTCATCGCGCTAGATTAACAATTCGACAAAAGAAGGCAATTTTCACAACTACTTTTTTGGGTACTGTGGTTCTCACGGCTTCTCTCTCTGAGATCGAGCCATCATTTTATTTACTTATAAATTGCATATCGAAACTTTGTCCATTTTATGCTAAATTTCGATAACGGGGCGCCATTGTTTACAGTGCCCAGGGGCATTAATAATAATAATAATAAAGGAGATAAAGGAGATAATAATAATAAATTATGCACGCAAAAACGCAACGCGTAATTACGCATGTTTGACAAATAAAATGATCTTTTATGCTTAAACGAGGAAACCATAAGAAGGAGTGGAAAATGTTTTACCTGCATTTAGGAAGTCCCTCATCGTTGCAACTGCAGTCACCTTGCAGACAATAGTTCTCACAGCCTGAAACATCGCATCTCTCACCGATATTTGATAACAAACTCGATAGGACTTCGCAATCCTGAAGTCCCTGAATTTGATATTCTATTTTGTAGTTGGCGGCTATACCGAGTGGCCTTACAGTATAGAACTTACTAATCTCTTTAAGTTCTACATCATCCGTTGCGTCCTTTGGTAATTGCCAAACGCTGCTGTAACTCTCGCTACTGCTCACCCAGTAGAAGTAATCTTTTGAAACTGTCAACTGGTTTAATGAAGTATAATATGAACCGAAATAATGTGATCTTTTGTGTTGGCCATCCAAATCTGCTGTACGCAGATTCTCATATTTATAGACTTTAGAACTACGAAAATAATTAATTTCCCGTGTTTGTGGGTCCACGACCAAGCTGGATATTGGATACCATGTGTTTAGAACTGTTCTCTCGGAACCATTTAACCGAGCTCTCTCCATGTATTTGCATCCTACCTCTAGATAGGTCCAGTAAATGTTCCTGTAAATTGAAAAACACTATTGAATATCACGAAATGCAGCTGATTTTGATTTTTAAACTGTCATTAGAACGTACCCTCTACAGCTATCCACGGCAATATCATTGGGGGAGCTATCATCCATCTTGATTAAAAGGTTTCCGTTAACATTGTTATCAGATCCAGGTTTTAATGAAATCCAATAAATGCTTCTTGCATTAGTATCAGTGAAGAATAGTTGATCTGTTGCGGGGTCGAAGGCGATACTTTCAATGTTACCACCGACTCTTTTGATGAAACATTTGCTTGCTTGCTCGTAATGTAAGTAATACCCACATATAGCGTCGTACTCGCTCTGTTTGTCGACGTACAGCATCATGTCGCGAACTTCATCGTAAGCTAACGCTGCGAGGTTGTGGGAAAGAACATTCACGGTGTTTGTTATTCTTCCGCCGGTATAGAATATGAGTTGATCTCGTAAACTTACGGCGATATCTGAAACAATAAAATAACAAGTTACTTTACCAAACTGATAGACAAATAAATGGAATCGCGAATTCAGAGTTGTGTATTTAACATAAACGGGGCACATAACATAGTTGGGAAAAGGCTACGCAAATGATATTCTATCAGACTATACACGATAAAATGTATAGTTTGATGGATTATCAAACTGCTCCGCAGTTAAAGTGTTATTTATACAGAATGAGAATTGCAAAATAAAATCAAATAAAAGTTTAAAATCAGTAAATAGTATTAACCTGGTGCATCAAAATATTCAAGGATTTATAAACAAAGATTTAGAAGTCGAATTATTTATGAATTTTAACAGTATTGATATTCTTTGTATAACAGAGCATTGGCTTAAAAGCCACCAGTTATTGTTCAATTTTAATAATCACCAGGTCGGTAGTTCGTTCAGCAGAGTTAATGCTATACATGGTGGCTCATTAATCTTAGTAAGTAAACATCTTCAATGTAAAGACCGTAAGAATATTGTGAGCCTATCTGTTGAGCGGACAGTTGAAATAGCCTGTATAGAATTGGAGCAGTTTATTGTATTAAGTATATACAGACCCCCTTCAGGATTGTATGACTGCTTTGAAAAGGTAATGGATGAGGTGTTACACAAAATTTGTAACTCGAACAAGTCCATTATCACTTGCGGTGATTTTAATGTTAATTTACTAGAAAACACAGGTTCTTGTAGTAAAATAATAAGTCTGTTTCAGTCCTACAATCTTGTAAACCTATTTTTGGAGCCTACAAGAATAACCCCTACTAGTGCCACATGCCTAGATAATATTTATACAGATGTTATACCAAGCCACAAAGAAATTATAAATTTACTAGATTCTGGCGGGCAGAAGATTATTATCCCAAACCAAAACAACAAAGTGGCTAAAAAGGATATCACTGTTAACCCCAAAACTGCAAGTCGCTTGGAAGTTTTTAAAGTTAAACTAATTAATAAATTACCACTTTTATGAATTCATGCTGATCCTAATCATCTATATGATGATTTTTTTAAATATATACTGTAAACAATTTAATTCTACCTTTATTCCTAAGATTATCTCGGTTAATAGTAACGCATCTTTCAGTGAATGGGCTACCATAGGTATTCATAAAAGTAGAACACGGCTTTATGAGCTGTATAATGAAAGGACTTATGTAAACACGGCTGAATTTAATTTATATGTTAGAAATTATTCAAAATTATTTAAGAAAGTTTGTTGTATGGCCAAGTCGCGTTATTTGAGTTCAAAGATTAAAAATAGTAGTAATGTAATTAAAACGACTTGGAATATTATTAATAGTGAAACGGGAAGGTCTGGTAACCGAAATATTGACTCAAGCCTATCTATTAATGACAACATCATAAAATCAGATTCACAAGTCGCAGCGGCTTTTGAAAATTTATTTTCGGATATTCCTATTTCAACTATTAAATCTCTAAACTCATCACCTACTGTTGCTGAGTCTTTGCTAATGGAAAATGTTAATGTTTGCGATTCAGAATTTATTTTTGAACATATTACCTGTAGAGACATCATTAAAACCTTTCACACTTTAAATGTAAAAAAGACCACAGATCTGTGGGGTAATTCTGTAGAAGTTGCTAAGTCTATTATTGACATTGTAGCACCTAGTTTAGCTCTTATCTTTAATAATTGTATTGTCTGTGGGGAGTTTCCTGACCTTATGAAAAATAGTAAAATAATACCTTTGTTTAAATCAGGTAGTACATCAGACCCCACAAATTATAGACCTATTTCAGTACTACCTACCTTTAGTATAATTTTAGAGCAATTGCAAAGATTTTTTAATAAACACAAATTATTACATAGCAAACAGTTCGGTTTTACAAGGGGTCGTTCTACAACTGTGTTGAACTTTTAGGACATATTTATAATGCTTGGGAAGATAAATGCGATGCCTTGGGCATCTTTTGTGATTTGTCCAAGGCATTTGATTGCGTTCTTCATGAAACGTTAATCAGGAAACTCCGCCACTACGGGATCCGGAACACCGTTCTGGATCTTCTTACTTCATACTTGAGAATAGGATTCAGAGCGTAGACGTTAATGGACAAAGATCTCCCGCATCTATAGTAACAATGGGAGTCCCACAGGGCTCGATTCTTGGTCCTTTCTTGTTTCTTATTTATATTAATGACTTGCCTTACCTCATAAAGGATAACCATGATATTGTGTTGTTTGCGGATGATACTTCACTTTTGTTTAAACTTAAACGTCAGCAGCTGGTTACTGACGACGTAAATAGCGCGATCTCACAAGTAGTTCACTGGTTCAATGTTAACAATTTACTTCTTAATAAAAAAAAAACCAAATGCATTAAGTTTACCCTACCACACGTTAGGCAGGTGAAAACTAAGGTGTTGATAAAGGGCGAAGAATTGAATCCTGAAAATAGCACAGTATTCTTAGGCTTAACTTTGGATGCTAAGCTTCAGTGGGGCCCACAAATAGATACATTGTCAAAAAAGCTAAGCTCCGCAGCATAGGCTGTTAGAAAAATACGTAATTTAACTGACATAGAGACAGCCCGTTTAGTGTACTTTAGCTATTTTCATAGTGTAATGTCATACGGTATTCTGTTGTGGGGAAATGCCGCCGTCATTCAAACTAAGTATCTTTGTTTTGCAGAAAAGAGCCGTTCGATCAATTTATAAATTAAGCCCGAGACACTCTCTCAGAGAGAAATTTAAGGAAATTAATGTAATGACTGTGCCTTCTCAGTATATTTTTGAAAATCTTTTATATGCCCATAAAAATATAAAATTGTTTAAAAAATACAGTGATATCCATAACATAAACACTAGGAACAAACACAAGTTTGTAGTACCTACAACAAGGCTCAAGAAAATAGGTAGCTCGTTCAGATGTCAATGTATACGCTTTTATAATAAGCTTCCAAGTCATGTACAAGATCTAAGCCTTAATAAATTCAAATCATTCATTAAACGTAAGTTGTGCCAGAAAACGTTTTATACCATTAAAGATTACGTTGAGGACAAAAAGGCCTGGGATTAAGCTGCTCCAATTTATTTATTTATTATTTATTTTTTACAGTCAGAACTTTGAATTTTGTATTTTTTTATTTTTTTAATCTTATGCACAACGATATGAATATTTACTTTGTGAAGTATAATATCATTATTATTTTTTATTATTGTGAACGTGAGGACTATGTGGGTCAGTTACTTTTAATGATAATCTGGCAGTTTGAGTACTTTATGCGGCCTACCCAAATGTCCTTTCTTTGGTATTGTTCGTCGAGTCGTTGAGCTCCTTAAGTTATGAGTTGAGCTACACGATTACTGACAAATGCGTGCACTGACTGGACAGGTCATCTCAAATCTGTATGATTCTTTCCTCAAAAGACTATTTCAGACACAAATCTACATGGTCCTCAAATGATCAAATGATCTGACCAAGATTATTTCTGGGTTTTATACACATTGACATTAATGAATTTTTTATATACTATGACATGAATATTTACTTTTTAAAGTATTTTATATTTTTAATAATTGTGAATGTGAAGACTATGTGGATCATTCCTTTTTATTTTATTTTCTCATTTAGTTTTATCATGGTCGGGCAGCTTGAGTAATTTATGCGGCCTACCCAAATGTCCTTTCTTTGGTATTGTTCGTCGAATCGTTGAGCTCCTTAAATACTGAGTTGAGCTGCACGGTCACTGACAAATGCGTGCACTGACTAGACAGGTCCACTCAATCTGTGTGGTTCTTTCCTCAAAAGACCATTTTTAGACACCAATCTACATAATCTTCACATGATCTGACCAAGATTATGTCTGGACTTTAAAAGAGACTGTGACCTCTGAGTTTGTTTCGGCCTTTCTTCTCGGAGTAGTCAGATAGGAAACGCCGACCTCATCTAGTTTAAAAATAATATGTTTGACGTGTAAAAGTGTTTTGTACAACCTATTTGCAGAAATAAAAATCATTTATCATTTATCATCATTTATCATTTATTAAAATATTTAAAGATTAGTATGCTTAGTATTAAAGCTTCATACTGGGTGGCCAGCTCGGAAGGAAGAATAAAACTTTTAATTGGCACCATTCTGATTTGTCGCCATGAAGTTCTATAATGTCTGTTCTTGGATGTTCTGTTCTTGAATCTGTTTTTGGTCTATATAAATGACTTTCCAAAACACGTCACTTTTCCTATGGTTCTTTTTGCCGATGACAGCACTTTAATTATTAGGCATGATGATTTAAGTACAAAACATGAAAGTGACTTTAAAAATGCATTACAACAATCAATTGCTTGGCTTGAACAAAATAATTTAATTCTTAATTTAAATAAAACTAAAATCATGCAGTTTCGACAAAGAATTACCACTTCTGACATTAATCTAACTTTTAATAATAATACAATTGAAGAAGTAGGACATATTAAACTTTTAGGATTGACAAAATTTATATGCCGACGATCTCAAAGTGTACAGAACCATTCGGCATATAAATGATTGCCTTCTGCTGCAACAAGATTTAGACCGATTATCATCTTACTGCCAGAAAAATAAGCTGCAACTAAGTTTACCGAAATGTAGCTTCATAAATTTCACTAAAAACAAAACAATTATAAAACACACATACACACTGTGCGATGCCCCCCTGCTTAAAGTGGACTCTATTCGTGATCTCGGTATCATCCTTGATTCCATGCTTTGCTTAGACTTACATATTAGAAAAATTGTCAGTAAAGCGTATCAACTATACGGATTTGTAATGCGTTCTACAATAGATTTTAAAAAGACTTCCTCTTACATTTGTTTATATAAATCCCTAGTACGCTCTCAACTGGAATACGCCGTGTCCGTCTGGAGTCCTTACTACAAAAAGTATATTGAAATGATTGAGCGTGTTCAATATAAATTTCTACGTACCATGCATTATAGATGCTATGGGTATTATTTATCATATTCAGATTTACTAACTAAGTACAAGCTTGCAACACTCGAAAATAGACGTAAATACCTAGAAGCTATGAATCTTTATAATATTGTAAGGAATCAATTTGACTGCATTGCATTGTCTAACATGCTATGTTATGCAGTTCCTAGGACAGTCCATAGGCGAGAGGTGCGCGTAGGCAGACTATTTTCAGTGGGCTCTTGTAAGTCCAACTCTGGTCTGCGTTCACCTGTTCGCCGAATGGTAGACTCCTACAATGGGACTTTTGAACATATAGACATTTTTGTAACTGCTGCCTATAGGTTCAAAAGTCTTATACTTAAGGAGCTCTCCTGAATAGTTTGATAGTTTAATGTACTTCTTTTTTTCTCTTCATTCTACTTCGTTGGCCTATTCTATCTTCTTATAATTTAATTTAAACTCGATAGTTAAGTATAACTTATCATTATAGATCTGTATTGTGTAACCTAGTGATTATTTTATTGTTTTTATCCCACAGCTAATCTGTGAACAGCTTGTGGGCTGCAATATTGTCATAAGTTTTGTATATTCTTTTATTCTATGTTTTATATTGTAGCTGTTAGTTGTTCCTATTGAATAAAATAAAAATAAAATAAAATAAAAAGACTTTAAATTGACGTGGAAAGAACATGCATCGATATTAATTACAAAATTGACCAAGTTTGCCTTTGCTCTTTATAAACTCAGCAAAATAGTAAATCAGGCGGCTGTCGTGACCGCGTATTATGGCTACGTAGATTCCATATTACGTTATGGAGTAATTTTCTCGGCAAATTCCTGTAAAAAACTTGACATTTTTAAAGCACAAAAGAGGTGCATTAGATCCATATGCAATCTTAAATCAACAGAAAGTTGCAAACCGCATTTTATCATCTTAAAAATACTAACATTACCTTGTCTTTACATATACGAGACTGCTTTGTTCGTAAAGAAAAACGGGGATTTATTTAAAAAAACTTCGGAACAAAGGTATCGATCCATAAGACCAACATATCGACATGAATTATGCCTGACAAGTTCAAAAACCGCTCTTATGCACAAGACCATACTTTGCATGGCTCCAAAATTTTTTAATAAGCTACCAAATGACATAAAAGATTTAAACTTGACACAATTTAAACGTAAACTAAAAATTTTTTTAATAGACAAGTGCTACTATACCATTGACGAATTCCTAGTTGACAAAATTTCATGTGACTGACCATTTTTTGTATTTATGTTTTAATGTAATAATTGATAAAATCTTGAGTTGTAATTTCTATAGACATTAATTAGTTCTTTATGTTGCATGTAATGTATAACTTAATCTCTAATATAGTAATTTAACAATGCATGCCTTATAAGGTAGATTTTTGAGCTACTATAAAATATTTTTAACCGTTAAAGGCCTGATAAACAACTAATTAACGTGCTAATTGACGTGCTTGAGGGTCACCCAGGGCTTTACCGGTTAAGACCCTGTTGTATCACCAAAAATCGCATTAATAAAACTTTGAACTTTGAACTTTGAACTTTAATAATTATACAATATGTAAAGGAACTCTGTCCTTTAAATAAGTACTGCAATAACTTAACTAAAAGTAATCAAAATATTATTATTATCCTTACATCCTTATAAAAGAAAGTCCGGGGCGCCGCGTCTGTCTGTCTGTCAAAAACAGTTGTGTTAAAACGGTTTCCACCAGCGGACGGAATGGTTCATGCGGAAGGTTTAAGTATATAATTCATTAAGGTTTTGTGTAAATTGGCTGAAATATGACCATTATTGTCGAAGATGTCGAAAAAAAATCATGCTGTCTGAGAGCTTTACTGGCGTTCGCCGCGTAAACCGTAAGAGATACATCAAATTTATGTTCTACGCAATTGTAGGTCTTAAAAAGTTCAACAAAAAAATTTGCAATAGCACATGTCTATCTTCTAAGGATAACCTACAGTAACCATTTTTATCTTTCAGAATTTCATAAAAATTTCATTGTTAAGCTATTTTGACCGGTATTTTATTTATCCTTTTCCAATAAAATATGTTATTTAAATTGGGCATTTAATTAAGAGTAAAATATGCCGTGACATCATATCATCAAAAACAATACTTTTAAAGATATCACAGATTCAAAATTACGCGTAACAAAATAATTATGGTTGACGACAACGCGGGCGCAGCGGTAGGAGTCAATGACCTTTCCCTCGGCTATTAGGTATCTACTCCCGGGAGTACGTATCGGTAGGATTTTTTAGTTGAAAATAAAAAAGTTATTGCTATTTAAATTGACATTTCTAATACACTATTGCAAATTTGCAACAGGGGTCATAAGTTATTACTTGTAGACACCCGCTAAACCACGGCCGCCCGCGCCCAACGCGGTAAAATCTCTCATTAAAAAAAAATGTGGTGATTTAAAATATGCTATTACACAAATATGCTCTCAGTACGATACTTAACAACACCCTCACGGATCGGACACGGTTGTTTCTACATGTTGTGTAGTTAAAATACGGCAAATACCAGACCAGAATTTGACCAGATGGTAAGACCATGCCTATCATTTTATCCTGAAGTTTTTAAAAAGATTGAAAACGATAGTTTTCTAGGTTTCCGTAACCGAAGGGCGACAAACGGAACCCTATTGCCAAGCCTCCGTTGTCCGTCTGTCTGTCAGCGGGCTGTATATCTTGAACCGTAGTAGGTAGAAAGTTGAAATTTTCTTAGATTGTGTATTTCTATTGCCGCTATATGAACAAATAATAAAACGATATGGTACGGAACACTTCATGGGCGAGTCCGAGCGATCGAATTTACAGTAGCAACAAGGTGGCAATTTACAGTAGCAACAAGGTGGCAATTTGATAGATGTTTTGCACCCACCACTTAAAATTGCCAAGTTGAATACTATTATTGTGGACAAATAACTGGTTATTTTCATTTAGGATAAAACTTATCTTAATTTAAAATTCGCACACCCGAGTTAGCCACCTTGAATACCTATATAAAAGACCATCTAGAATAGCCTATTATTAACTCTTTGTTCGTTTTCCTCTTTCCTGTTTTGCATGAATATAGGTAGGTACCTACAGTTAATTATATTTCACGGCTGCCAGTACGATAAATAGAGTCCATATAAAAGATGACAAATGCGAAAAATAAAATTAATTAATACTTTAAAACTCGTGAATATTGATTTAATACGAACTGAAAACGATATTGAATAAAATCAATCATTAATAGGTACAGGATGTACCCTAACGGAGTGGTAAAAGGTCTGCTGATCCCTAAAAACTGCAATACCTAGATACGCGATCAAAATGTAAGGAACAGTATTCTTTTCTTTTTTATTTCAGAGTTGGTCACTGACTAATTCGTCCATTGTCACGAGTACTAAACTATCAAAAAAGTATGTCCCTCATTTATTTATTTATTAAAATATACACAAAGGCGGACTAGCCGGGGTCGCGGGAAAGTTCGAAAGACCGGAATACCGTGGCCCCTGGCAACATACAGACAACTGAAGGAACACGGGTGGGTTTTAGTCGGTATGAGTCTGACACAAGAGCGAGAGAAGTTATTTGATAATTTCCCACCAACAAAAACAAAAGCCGAAGTTAATAACTTTGTTAGGAGAAATAACGATAGGTAGAAGAGAAAACGAAAAACTAACACCTTTTATTAAAGTAATGACGATTTAGATTTCCGATATGACAAACAGTACGTACACCTAGGTTTTGCTGGTTTAGACGCAGCTATAATGCCAGTGACCTTGAGTGGTTAGCTTGCGTGTTCTGTACTAAGCTCACGCAAAGCGTCGTACGTCCAGCCAGTAATAGGACTCGCCCATCAGGGTGCGCTGTCCCAAATAAGACGCATTATTAATTTATTATACACAAAACAAAAGGTATTGTAATAACACACGTATACTAAAACATCAATAATTAAATTACCTTTAAAATGATGAAGGTTTCGTAAAAATGTGTGCACTTAGAGAAGTGTAGTTTGGTCGCAAATGTGTGCGCGTGAGCGTTTTGCACAGAGCGAGGTGTTGTTTTGCATGCTTCACTGTATTGTTCGCAGCGCTATGTCTTGGTTTTTTATTTGGTCTGAGCAAACAGGTAAGATTTTCTTTCGAGCCGTGGTCTTATAATTTTAAAATGATTGTACTGTATTTAACTTAGTTAAATTCCAGTTTTTAGCGGAATTTGAACAGTGCAGTGCATTCTAAACATTTTTGACAGAATTTCATAAGCGATTTCTTATAATATTGTCAATGTCACTACGAGTACAAATTAACGATCGCGTCTTCGCGAAGTCGGAGAGTTTATTAAACCGTAGTTAATTTTATCCCCTTTAATCGGGTTTAAAAACAAATCAAATCAAAATATTTTATTTCACATAAACATACATGGGCAATAATTATGAAACGTCCAGAAGCTAGGTGCACGGTTCCAATTGGTCGTTTCCTATATAGAAGAGCCGGCAAGAAAATTCCACGGTTTTGTATAATTATGTTCCCAAATAACAGTGGTAATAGGTATGGGAGGACATACACTGTCCTCCCATACCACATATATACATGCCTGTCAACAAGTATCAAAATAATAATTTTATTTATTTATTATGCTCTTGGTAAGCATTTCAGTTTCTCAATTTGCTTACCTAAGACCCAACTATACATAAACCACCAACTTGTTCCAGCTCTTAATAATACGATTTTTTTTTTATGAGTAAGTTTTATTTTGCACCCGATGCCGATGCCGACGGCATTAAGTCCGCCTGTCTACATATTTTGTACACTTTATATAAATAATAATGAAAATTATAATATAATGTGTAACTGTGTTATTTATTTATCTTATGTTCGGTGTCTGAGATTAATAATCTAATAATAAGCTCGGGAAAACCCATGAACGAAAATTACAACTCATTCGAAAATCTTTTAGTCAAAATACAAGGTGGCAGACCGACCCAGGACATCGACGTGAAGCCTGTTACCATGGATTCAGTACGTGATTCTGAACCCCCCGGCGGTGAAGTTTTTCGTCGGCTATTTTAAAAAAAACAGCTGTTTCATTCATTTTCACCGCGTAGGTGAAACACTTTTCTATGAAACAGCATTTTTTTTTTCACCCTGTATTAAATGACAGCATACCCTTAAAAACAATAAAACGAAGTCGAAACAAACGAAAAGATTGACAAGAGGCATCAAAATATCATGCAAAAATAAGCGGTTGTTAAGAATTCTTACTTCAATCCTGTATTAACTAAACAATATAAAATATATGAAAAATCAATAAACCAGAGTTTGTAAATCAAAAAAATTACAATTCGGGAAATCAGTAACTCAACTAACAATGAAACACGAGGTGAACACTTTACAACCAGATTTATTGTTGATACTTTTTATCCACAGGTTTAAGTTAAGAATGATTAGATACACTGATTCAGGCAAACAGGGCTTCAATGAGAGACAAACCTTTACAATACGCGGTTATGACAAAGTAATAACGAAACATGGGAACCTTCTTACGTCTAGAAGCGAACTGCTCCCACCAAAAGAAAAGTGGGCGGAAAGAGCTTACATTTGAATCAACTTCCGGTTTCTAGAAAGTTCGATATTGTTGCAGCGTGCTTTACAGTGCTTCCCCTAGCGTTACGGAGCAACATCTATAATATTAGGAGCTAACAACATTCTTTTTCTTGATAAATTTGGGTAACGCAACTTTGGGTGTAAATAAGTAATAAAAGAAGTTTAAAATCTCCCAAACTAAGTGGGCACCGACAAAGTTAAATTATCTAAAAGTTCAATAAACTTTATTTGTAATTGATTTATGCAGTGATTTTTTCATAAAACTTGATTTTCGAAAGAACTTAATTTTCTACGCGCTCGTTTTACTAAAATAGTTCGGAACGGGGTTTGTGTGCGTATCGAACTAGACTTTGTGCATGTAGACCAGCGCCTGCTCATCACTGATACTATCTCTGTCGGACACGACAGACCACCGCTTCGCTCGCCGCTTGTCGCTTTTTGGCCATGTCCACCAGTGAGTTCGAGCCCGCGACTAGTTCAACCTTAATGGGCTTTTTAGGACAACAAAATGGGAATTATTCGGGGTTCAATTAAATACATGCCCAAGTTTTACAGGATGGATTTTTGAGACGGGGCAGTGAGTGCAGGTACCATAGCCATTGTACACACATACACACCACAACACACACACCTCACACCACATCATTAAATGTATTTTTCTCCGGTCCTCTTTCCTGTTTTGTACGAATATATCAACAATTAATTGTAATTCGAGATAAAACAAGAGGACAAGAGGATAAGCAAGCGCTGCGTGATATTTTGGGAGTATCATGTTTCGAAAAGATGGTTTCGATAGGTGGAAACGATGGTCGTTGCGGCAGACCAGTTCTTACTCAGGCAAGCAATGGTTTTTGGAAGGTAAGTAGTACAGGCTGTTTCGTACATTGGCTGACCACCCTTGAGTAATAATGGATTTGTAACTTATTGCAATCGTAATTAGGCACCTTTTCATTACGTATGATGCTGCCGGGCCCCGCGCACCGCCCGTTGCGAAATACCAGTTCCGTGATACATTTGAATAGCTTCTTGTGACCGTGTGCGATGAGATGAGATGATTATGAGATAGATTATAAGGTTCTAATACTTCATAGAATTGTGTTGAACATCGCAAGGAATACCTCATTTCAAGAAAACAATAAAGTTGATTTGGTCTAGTGGTCAATGTATCGAATGTAGGCCAAGTATTGAGCAGTCTGGGATTCGGAACCCGGTTTACGCATCGAAATTTTGTTTACTGTGTTTTTTTAAATTTTATTGTTTGAAATAAAGTTCTTTAACGCGGCTTGCGGTAGGAGTTGACTGGTAGAAATCGTCACGTAACGAAAAAGCGTTATGCCCGACAAAGTCAGTTTCAAGGTCTCAACTTTCAAGAGCAGGCGGATTGGCAGATGTTGACTTTGATGATGAATTGTTCGGTTCGAGGGCGTTCGCTCCCGACATTATGTATATAAAAGAAAAACGTTGAAAATAAAAACTACGCCTCTCGTACTCACCCCAGGAGTGCGCCAGCCCCACGAACAGCGCTACCAACGCCAGCACACACTGCGTTCTACACATTTTAAACTTCAGAAATACAAAGTTGTCTCAACAGAGGTAGATGGAGCGTCCACTGCTGGTGACCGCTCTTTTGATTCTATAGCTAAACGTTGGGTTCTCGCAACTTATATATGCACTTTTGTCATGGTGATAAGAACCTACTTGATAAGAGTTTCCGTTATGGTGCCATATTTTTAACCGACTTCAATAAAGGAAGAGGTAAGGCGGAAGGTATTTCGGCGAGCACGGGAGGCAAGCTAACGTCTCGGCTGGCGAGTTGTATGGACGAAGCATGGTCGTGCTCTTGCACCGACGTAAGTCCGGTGATAATATCGCTCTTGGGATATTAAAAAAACCGGCCAAGTGCGTGTCGGACCACGCACAATGAAGGGTTCCGTAGTTGGGATGAATTTATCCCAAGAACAAACTTAACATGTTATCCTGTTCTCCCATACGGAATGTATGGGAGATCATGTTTTTCAAACTGCAAATTTAAGTTGGTTGATTATTACTCGTTAACCTATACAGCCTACTTAGCTCTGATAGTTTTCCTTTTAATTTCGTTATATATGTTGCAGTCAAAACTTTTAACCAGTCAAAAGTACTATTGACTAGCAAAATCAGTCAAAAGTACTTTTGACCGTATGCTTTGATTTGGTTAAGAGTTTTGACTGCAACATGAACTCAAAACCTTCTATTTGACTTCTTACTTAGATTTTGCCACTTTTTCGTATCATATAATATGCAAGCATAAACTCCTTCTTTTAGTTAAACTCAACATGTTCATCATGCTACACGTATGATGTTTCTGGCTAGCAATGTGCGAGTAATACTAAAAATGTAGAGTGATATGCAATTCATTTATGAAAATAATATGTATGTAGGAAAAATCGACATCTTTTTAATAAAAATAAGTGATAGTCATAATTTTAATACTAGAAATAAAAATCAAATAGTTCAACCATTTTTCAGATTATCTAAAGTACATACTTACATCTTTTATGGGGTTTACTGTGTTAAATGTTACGACAAAATACCTTGTGATATATTACAATAAAATGAAAGAAAATTTAAAACTCATATTAAAAGTGCACTTTGTAAACAAGCATGTTACAAATTATTAGAGGATTATATCCAAGATAATGCTTGGAAACATGCTGATTCTGCTCCATAGGATAATCTAGCTAGAATTTAGACAATATCAAACTGGTTGCTAATTTAAATGGATAATTTTTTATTTTATTATATAACATTGATTTTATATGCCCACACACTCCGCCTGATAGACGGTGTTGAGCATTCCCAGCGGGCTGGATATCTTTATGTTAAAGTCGTGTGGGAAGACTCCAACTCCAGTCCCGGAGTCGGTCTTCGATCCGTCTGTGTATATTCTCATCTCTTTCGAGCCTGAGTAGTCACACTGTTCTTCTGTAAGTATTATGTTGTAGTGCCTATGAAAGTGGTGTGTTTTCGGGGCTTTATCACAGGGTGATGCCATCATTGGTCGTCGTTTGATCGCATCTTCCTTTATACGTGTGTGCTTGACTCTGGAGTCTTTGCTAATCATATGAGCAGTAACTACACATTGCGGTTATAATAAGCAATTGATGCTAAAGTTATGGAACTCATACTAGATATAAAATAGTTTTTGTCCTTTAATTGTCAATAAGGATAATGGCAGTAAGTTGATTTTATGATAAGTTTTCCTTAGCATAACAGCAGAAACCATACTTACTTACGACGAGTTTCTAAGTGCGGTATCATCATTAATGTCTTACTTCTGCTAATTATATGAGCAGTAACTTCATTCTTACCGCGGTTATATTAAGCAATTGATGCTAAAGTTATTAAGCTCGTACTAGATATAAAATAGTTTTTGTCATTTAAAACTTTTATTATAGAAATAAATATTTAATGATTACACAATGAAATAATACTTTACTTAGGCTACACATTTAAGCAATCAGAATTTAAATAAGTTGATAAAACAAGTCAGAAAAGGTAAAAATGTGACCAAAAACTTTGAGCGCCAATTACTCGAAATTAATGCAAAACGTATTTACTGCACTTATCGCTAGCGCGGCAGTATATGTACCTACTTATACAAAACATTTTAAAAGAGTAACGGTGGATTTTCTTGTCCATTCTTCTCCATACAAAAACTACCTTTTCGAAGGGGCGACTAGAATCAATGCAATTTTTATGTACATTTTGACGTTCAAAAGTGCCTTACAATGGCCTATTTCAAATAAATGATTTGACTTTGACTTTATGGCAAAATCAAGTGGAGACGGCGCGGCGGCGGGCGGCGCATGCGGCGACGATGGCGCGGCGGCGGGCGGCGCACAGTGGGCCCATACTGAAAATTAGTGGCAACTAAGTTCCAATATCGATGCGATATTTTTTAATATGACGCGTTATGATATTCCTGATAATTTTTATTCTAATAAAATTTCTTCTAAAGTTGATAGTTTGTCTGAAAAAAAATTAATTCGATTTTTTTGTGTGGAGCGAATCACGTTTAATTTTTTTTCTTCAATTGTGCTAATATGTTGGGTGTGTGGCGTGAGTATATGATAGCTAGGGTCATTCTCTATCCACGACAAAAAAATCAGCGCCGGCCATCCGCGGCAGCGCGAGTAATCATTCGGTAAAAAAAATATGTTTCGTAAGATATTTTTTGCCATTTAGAATAAATTCAAAGTATATTTTTTGTCTTATTTGTCTATTTTGACCTTCTTTTTGGTTAAATATATAGTTTTAATAGTGCATAGGTACATATAACTAGTAATTCTGGTAGAGATTTAATTATTTTTATTTATTATATTAATTTAATTTTTTTTCAGACAAACTATCAACTTTAGAAGAAATTTTATAAGAGTAAAAGTTATCAGGAATATCATAACGCGTCATATAAAAAAATATCGCATCGATATTGGAACTTTGTTGCCTAAGTCCACTAATTTTCAGTATGGGCCCACTGTGCGGCGCATGCGTTCAATCGACATAGTAACGCGAAGCGCTCTAGCCGGCGCGGCTGCGGTGCCGTCTACGAGAGCCCTTAAGGGGAAAAGTGTAATAATAAAAAAAACCCTTTTGCCATTTGGTGGGTTCCGTTCATAGATACTTTTGTTAGAATTTAGTTAATATTATGATACCTAGGTCATTGATTTTAGAAATGTAAATCTATTAATTATAGTTGTGTTGGTATGATGACAGTCATTTTTACGTTGGATGTGACTGTCATCTTATACCACTAGATGGCGTTACTTGTGGTGTGTTAATATCCATTTTTGCCAAACATTGATTTCATATTTAAAGTTATGTATCAATTAATTCCTGTATGCTATGTAATATTTATAAGAATTGCAGAATTGTTGTTGATGATATTTAAGATATAAATTAATAATACTGTTTTACCAAACGAGGTGGCGCGCTACATCCGGTCCCCACTCTTGTTGGCTGCCGGCGTAGCGCGTTAGCTCTTTTGAGTCAGTCTGTAACGAGCCGTGTTTCTATTAAGTTGATTAAAAGTGATATGTAAGTGCTATTAAAACTGAGTTTTATTCAAGAAGTCCAACACTTTTTACCATTATACAGTTGATTGTGCTTGCTAACGAGTCTTCCCACTGACTGATCTGTCTGTGCGCAACATAACATAATGAGGAAATAAAACAGATATTTTTACATATTAACATTGTATAATAATGATTTAAAAATAGAAATTAAATGAATGCAAGACAAAGTCGAAAACTCAAATGATAAGAAAAAAAAGCTTAGTAAAAAATAAAAATAATGCAATTAGTATTAACTTATACTTCAACAATTACAAACATTTTCGAGGTAGGTTTTCGCCAACTCGACAATAAATCAGCTAGAGTTAGGTTTCTTTTCACTGAGTCAAACGGGGTGTTGGTGAAAGTGTCATTTATGGCAGCTTCACATCTTGTCCCCTCGTGATTGTCCACACATTGACAGAACGGCTCATCCTCCTCGTTCAGGGAACAGATTCCGTTGTTCAGACAGTAACCATAACACGCGTACACTTCACATCTTTTCCCTGAATAACCGGCGTTACAACTGAAATAATGACAAATACAAACATTATTATTTAAACTTATGTAACAGGGACACGCAAGGAGTAGTAAATGTTTTACCTGCATAAAGGTCCGTCATCAGAGAAACTACAGACACCTTGCAGACAATAGTTGACACATTTTGACAGTAAATCAGCTAGGGTGGGTTTGCTTTTTTCTATGAACGTAGGGGTAGAAGTTAAAGTGTCATCTTTAACAGCTTCACATCTTGTCCCCTCGTGATTACCAACACATTCACAGACTGGCTCATCCTTCTCGTTCATGGCACAGTCACCGCTGTTCAGACAATAACCATGACAGGCGTACACTTCACACCTTTCGCCGGAATAACCAGCATTACATCTGAAATAACAAAAATGTTAATAAAATGTTATTTAATTCAGCAACGAAACCAGCGAAGGAGAGGAATATGTTTTACCTGCATTTAGGAAGTCCCTCATCATTGGAACTACAGTTTCCTTGGTGACAGTAGTTCAGACAGTCTGATACCTCGCATCTATCACCTATATAATCTCCTTTGCATTGGCAAACGGGCTCATTCTTATCATTCAAGAAGCAGGTACCGTTGTTCAGACAATAACCATAACACGCGTACACTTCACACCTTTCGCCGGAATAACCAGCATTACATCTGAAATAATGATAATGTCAAACATGGTTGTTTAAACATTTAACAAGAATACAAGAAAAATTGGGTACCTACAGCGGTGGTCCGGTGGTAACGGCCCCGACTTACGTGTCCTTGGTCGTGGGTTCGAAACCAAGCAGAGACTCTACTTTGTGTAATTTATTTCATCGCCACTGCACTCACAACAGTGAAAGAAATTATCGTGAGGAAAGCGGCATGTCCTCTTTCTTACCAAACTTTCGAACACATGTGACAGCAACCGACACAAGCTGGCACGGCGTGGTGGACTATGGCCCACTCCCTCTCATAGAGAGGAGGCCTGTGTCCCAACAATGGGAACGTTATGGGCTGGTTATGCTTATGCAGCCGCTGGATTTATACTAGGGACCCTCGGGGCTAGTGCCCACGGCGACTAATTTTCGGAGGGTGAGAAAAGAAATTCTTTGCGTTATCGGGAATATCTTGGATATTTTGTCGCACTTCATCGCGCTAGATTAACAATTCGACAAAAGAAGGCAATTTTCACAACTACTTTTTTTGGGTACTGTTGTACCCAGATCGCGCAGGCCTAATTTAAGTTTGGGTACTGTGGTTCCCACGGCCGCGTGGGTGGTGTACTTCTGGTATATTGCGAAACTGGTATTACGAGAATCTGTTATATTGAGCATCTGGTATTTTGAGATCGAGCCATCATTTTATTTATTTATAAATTGTATATCGACACTTTATCCATTTTATGCAAAATTTCGGTGTTAGGGCGCCATTGTTTACAGTGCCCAGGGGCATTAATAATAATAATAAATTATGCTTAAACGAGGAAACCATAAGAAGGAGTGGAAAATGTTTTACCTGCATTTAGGAAGTCCCTCATCATTGCAACTGCAGTCACCTTGCAGACAATAGTTCTCACAGACTGAAACATCGCATCTCTCACCGATATTTGGTAACAAACTCGATAGGACTTCGCAATCCTGAAGTCCCTGAATTTGATCTTTTATTCTGTAGTTGGCGGCTATACCGAGTGGCCTTTCAGTATAGAACTTACTAATCTCTTTAGGTTCTAGATCATACGATGCGTTCTTTGGATATTGGCAAACGCTGCTGTAACTGTCGCTACTGCTCACCCAGTAGAAGTAATCTTTTGAAACTGTCAACTGTTTTGGTGCAGAATAATATGAATGGTATAAACTTAATCTTTTGTATTGGCCATCCAAATCTGTTGTACGCATATACTCATATGGATAGTAGACTTTAGAACCATAAAAAAAATGAATTTCCCGTGCTTGTGAGTCCACGACCAAGTTGGATATTGGATACCATAAGCTTAGAACTGTTCTCTCGGAACCATTTAACCGAGCTCTCTCCATGTATTCGGATCCTCCCTCTAGAGACCAGTAAATGTTCCTGTAAATTGAAAAACACTATTGAATATCACGGAATGCAGCAGATTTTGATTTTTAAACTGTCATTAGAACGTACCCTCTACAGCTATCCACGGCAATATCATTGGGGGGCCTATCATCCATCTTGATTAAAAGGTTTCCGTTAACATTGTTATCAGATCCAGGTTTTAATGAAATCCAATAAATGCTTCTTGCATTAGTATCAGTGAAGAATAGTTTATCTGTTGCCGGGTCGAAGGCGATACTTTCAATGTTACCACCGACTCTTTTGATGAAACATTTGCTTGCCTCGTAATGTAAGTAATACCCACATATAGCGTCGTACTCGCTCTGTTTGTCGACGTACAGCATCATGTCGCAAACTTCATCGTAAGCTAACGCTGCGAGGTTGTGGGAAAGAACATTCACGGTGTTTGTTATTCTTCCGCCGGTATAGAATATGAGTTGATCTCGTACACTTACGGCGATGTCTGAAACAACAAAATAACAAGTTACTTTACCAAGCTGATAGACAAATAAATGTAATCGCGAATTCAGAGTTGTGTAATAGGTATTTAACATAAACGGGGCACATAACATAGTTGGGAAAAGGCTACGCAAATGATATTCTATCAAACTATACACGATAAAATGTATAGTTTGATTTATTATCAAACTGCTCCGCAGTTCTTAAAATATTTAAAGATGCTTAATATTAAAGCTTCATACTGTGTGGCCAGCTCGGAAGGAAGAATACAACTTTTAATTGGCACCATTCTGATTTGTCGCCATGAAGTTCTATAATAATTATACAATATGTAAAGGAACCCTGTCCGATACATAAGTACTGCAATAACATTACCTAAAAGTAATCAAAATATTATTAATATCCCTACATCCTTATAAAAGAAAGTCCGAGGCGCCGCGTCTGTCTGTCTGTCTGTCTGTCAAAAACAGTTGCGTTAAAACGTTTTCCACCAGCGGACGGAGTGGTTCATGCGAAAGGTTTGAGTATATAATTCATTAAGGTTTTGTGTAAATTGGCTGAAATATGACGATTATTGTCGAAGATGTCGGAAAAAAATCATGCCGTCTGAGAGCTTTACTGGCGTTCGCCGCGTAAACCGTAAGAGATACATCAAATTTATGTTCTACGCAATTGAAGGTCTTAAAAAGTTCAACAAAAAAATTTGCAAAAGCACATGTCTATCTTCTAAGGATAACCTACAGTAACCATTTTTATCTTTCAGAATTTCATAAAAATTTCATTGTTAAGCTATTTTGACCGGTATTTTATTTATCCTTTTCCAATAAAATATGTATTTAAATTGGGCATTTAATTAAGATTAAAATATGCCGTGACATCATATCATCAAAAACAATACTTTTAAAGATATCACAGATTCAAAATTACGCGTAACAAAATAATTATGGTTGACGACAACGCGGGCGCAGCGGTAGGAGTCAATGACCTTTCCCTCGGCTATTAGGTATCTAATCCCGGGCGTACGTATCCGTAGGATTTTTTAGTTGAAAATAAAAAAGTTATTGCTATTTAAATTGACATTTCTAATACACTATTGCAAATTTGCAACAGGGGTCATAAGTTATTACTTGTAGACACCCGCTAAACCACGGCCGCCCGCGCCCAACGCGGTAAAATCTCTCATTCAAAAAAAATGTGGTGATTTAAAATATGCTATTACACAAATATGCTCTCAGTACGATACTTAACAACACCCTCACGGATCGGACACGGTTGTTTCTACATGTTGTGTAGTTAAAATACGGCAAATACCAGACCAGAATTTGACCAGAAGGTAAGACCATGCCTATCATTTTATCCTGAAGTTTTTAAAAAGATTGAAAACGATAGTTTTCTAGGTTTCCGTAACCGAAGGGCGACAAACGGAACCCTATTGCCAAGCCTCCGTTGTCCGTCTGTCTGTCAGCGGGCTGTATATCTTGAACCGTAGTAGGTAGAAAGTTGAAATTTTCTTAGATTGTGTATTTCTATTGCCGCTATATGAACAAATAATAAAACGATATGGTACGGAACACTTCATGGGCGAGTCCGAGCGATCGAATTTACAGTAGCAACAAGGTGGCAATTTACAGTAGCAACAAGGTGGCAATTTGATAGATGTTTTGCACCCACCACTTAAAATTGCCAAGTTGAATACTATTATTGTGGACAAATAACTGGTTATTTTCATTTAGGATAAAACTTATCTTAATTTAAAATTCGCACACCCGAGTTAGCCACTATGAATACCTATATAAAAGACCATCTAGAATAGCCTATTATTAACTCTTTGTTCGTTTTCCTCTTTCCTGTATTGCATGAATATAGGTAGGTACAGTTAATTATATTTCACGGCTGCCAATACGATAAATAGAGTCCATATAAAAGATGACAAATGCGGAAAATAAAATTAATTAATACTTTAAAACTCGTGAATATTAACGATCTGAAAACAATCTTGAATAAAATCAATCATTAATAGGTACAGGATGTACCTAACACCTAACGGAGTGGTAAAAGGTCTGCTGATCACTAAAAACTGCAATACCTAGATACGCGATCAAAATGTAAGGAACAGTATTCTTTTCTTTTTTATTTCAGAGTTGGTCACTGACTAATTCGTCCATTGTCACGAGTACTAAACTATCAAAAAAGTATGTCCCTCATTTATTTATTTATTAAAATATACACAAAGGCGGACTAGCCGGGGTCGCGGGAAAGTTCGAAAGACCGGAATACCGTGGCACCTGGCAACATACAGACAACTGAAGGAACACGGGTGGGTTTTAGTCGGTATGAGTCTGACACAAGAGCGAGAGAAGTTATTTGATAATTTCCCACCAACAAAAACAAAAGCCGAAGTTAATAACTTTGTTAGGAGAAATAACGATAGGTAGAAGAGAAAACGAAAAACTAACACCTTTTATTAAAGTAATGACGATTTAGATTTCCGATATGACAAACAGTACGTACACCTAGGTTTTGCTAGTTTAGACGCAGCTATAATGCCAGTGACCTTGAGTGGTTAGCTTGCGTGTTCTGTACTAAGCTCACGCAAAGCGTCGTACGTCCAGCCAGTAATAGGACTCGCCCATCAGGGTGCGCTGTCCCAAATAAGACGCATTATTAATTTATTATACACAAAACAAAAGGTATTGTAATAACACACGTATACTAAAACATCGATAATTAAATTACCTTTAAAATGATGAAGGTTTCGTAAAAATGTGTGCACTTAGAGAAGTGTAGTTTGGTCGCAAATGTGTGCGCGTGAGCGTTTATGCACAGAGCGAGGTGTTGTTTTGCATGCTTCACTGTATTGTTCGCAGCGCTATGTCTTGGTTTTTTATTTGGTCTGAGCAAACAGGTAAGATTTTCTTTCGAGCCGTGGTCTTGTAATTTTAAAATGATTGTACTGTATTTAACTTAGTTAAATTCCAGTTTTTAGCGGAATTTGAACAGTGCAGTGCATTCTAAACATTTTTGACAGAATTTCATAAGCGATTTCTTATAATATTGTCAATGTCACTACGAGTACAAATTAACGATCGCGTCTTCGCGAAGTCGGAGAGTTTATTAAACCGTAGTTAATTTTATCCCCTTTAATCGGGTTTAAAAACAAATCAAATCAAAATATTTTATTTCACATAAACATACATGGGCAATAATTATGAAACGTCCAGAAGCTAGGTGCACGGTTCCAATTGGTCGTTTCCTATATAGAAGAGCCGGCAAGAAAATTCCACGGTTTTGTATAATTATGTTCTCAAATAACAGTGGTAATAGGTATGGGAGGACATACACTGTCCTCCCATACCACATATATACATGCCTGTCAACAAGTACCAAAATAATAATTTTATTTATTTATTATGCTCTTGGTAAGCATTTCAGTTTCTCAATTTGCTTACCTAAGACCCAACTATACATAAACCACCAACTTGTTCCAGCTCTTAATAATACGATTTTTTTTTTATGAGTAAGTTTTATTTTGCACCCGATGCCGATGCCGACGGCATTAAGTCCGCCTGTCTACATATTTTGTACACTTTATATAAATAATAATGAAAATTATAATATAATGTGTAACTGTGTTATTTATTTATCTTATGTTCGGTGTCTGAGATTAATAATCTAATAATAAGCTCGGGAAAACCCATGAACGAAAATTACAACTCATTCGAAAATCTTTTAGTCAAAATACAAGGTGGCAGACCGACCCAGGACATCGACGTGAAGCCTGTTACCATGGATTCAGTACGTGATTCTGAACCCCCCGGCGGTGAAGTTTTTCGTCGGTTATTTTAAAAAAAACAGCTGTTTCATTCATTTTCACCGCGTAGGTGAAACACTTTTCTATGAAACAGCTTTTTTTTTTTCACCCTGTATTAAATGACAGCATACCCTTAAAAACAATAAAACTAAGTCGAAACAAACGAAAAGATTGACAAGAGGCATTAAAATATCATGCAAAAATAAGCGGTTGTTAAGAATTCTTACTTCAATCCTGTATTAACTAAACAATATAAAATATATGAAAAATCAATAAATCAGAGTTTGTAAATCAAAAAAATTACAATTCGGGAAATCAGTAACTCAACTAACAATGAAACACGAGGTGAACACTTTACAATGACATTTATTGTTGATACTTTTTATCCACAGGTTTAAGTTAAGAATTATTAGATACACTGATTCAGGCAAACAGGGCTTCAATGAGAGACAAACCTTTACAATACGCGGTTATGACAAAGTAATAACGAAACGTGGGAACCTTCTTACGTCTAGAAGCGAACTGCTCCCACCAAAAGAAAAGTGGGCGGAAAGAGCTTACATTTGAATCAACTTCCGGTTTCTAGAAAGTTCGATATTGTTGCAGCGTGCTTTACAGTGCTTCCCCTAGCGTTAAGGAGCGACATCTATAATATTAGGAGCTAACAACATTCTTTTTCTAGATAAATTTGGGTAACGCAACTTTGGGTGTAAATAAGTAATAAAAGAAGTTTAAAATCTCCCAAACTAAGTGGGCACCGACAAAGTTAAATTATCTAAAAGTTCAATAAACTTTATTTGTAATTGATTTATGCAGTGATTTTTTCATAAAACTTGATTTTCGAAAGAAGTTAATTTTCTACGCGCTCGTTTTACTAAAATAGTTCGGAACGGGGTTTGTGTGCGTATCGAACTAGACTTTGTGCATGTAGACCAGCGCCTGCTCATCACTGATACTATCTCTGTCGGACACGACAGACCACCGCTTCGCTCGCCGCTTGTCGCTTTTTGGCCATGTCCACCAGTGAGTTCGAGCCCGCGACTAGTTCAACCTTAATGGGCTTTTTAGGACAACAAAATGGGAATTATTCGGGGTTCAATTAAATACATGCCCAAGTTTTACAGGATGGATTTTTGAGACGGGGCAGTGAGTGCAGGTACCATAGCCATTGTACACACATACACACCACAACACACACACCTCACACCACATCATTAAATGTATTTTTCTCCGGTCCTCTTTCCTGTTTTGTACGAATATATCAACAATTAATTGTAATTCGAGATAAAACAAGAGGACAAGAGGATAAGCAAGCGCTGCGTGATATTTTGGGAGTATCATGTTTCGAAAAGATGGTTTCGATAGGTGGAAACGATGGTCGTTGCGGCAGACCAGTTCTTACTCAGGCAAGCAATGGTTTTTGGAAGGTAAGTAGTACAGGCTGTTTCGTACATTGGCTGACCACCCTTGAGTAATAATGGATTTGTAACTTATTGCAATCGTAATTAGGCACCTTTTCATTACGTATGATGCTGCCGGGCCCCGCGCACCGCCCGTTGCGAAATACCAGTTCCGTGATACATTTGAATAGCTTCTTGTGACCGTGTGCGATGAGATGAGATGATTATGAGATAGATTATAAGGTTCTAATACTTCATAGAATTGTGTTGAACATAGCTCATTGCAAGAAAACAATAAAGTTGATTTGGTCTAGTGGTCAATGTATCGAATGTAGGCCAAGTATTGAGCAGTCTGGGATTCGGAACCCGGTTTACGCATCGAATTTTTGTTTACTGTGTTTTTTTTTTTTTTTTTTTTTTAAACAAAGTTCTTTAACGCGGCTTGCGGTAGGAGTTGACTGGTAGAAATCGTCACGTAACAAAAAAGCGTTATGCCCGAAAAAGTCAGTTTCAAGGTCTCAACTTTCAAGAGTCATTGAAGGTTTTAGTTTTTTTAATACAGAGCCTTCAAGTATACGTTTTTAGCTTCATATAAAATACTGGTATTCAGCTGCATTCGGTTAGAATGGAACCCGACCTCGACAAAGTTGGCAGATGTTGACTTTGAAGATGAATTGTCCGGTTCGAGGGCGTTCGCTCCCGACATTATGTAAATTACAGAAAAACTTTTAAAATAAAAACTACGCCTCTCGTACTCACCCCAGGAGTGCGCCAGCCCCACGAACAGCGCCACCAACGCCAGCACACACTGCGTTCTACACATTTTAAACTTCAGAAATACAAAGTTGTCTCAACAGAGGTAGATGGAGCGTCCACTGCTGGTGACCGCTCTTTTGATTCTATAGCTAAACACTGGGTTCTCGCAACTTATATAGGCAGTTTTGGCACGGTGATAAGAACCTACTTGATAAGAGTTTCCGTTAATATACGAGTACCTAAGAGGATATTCTACTCGATGACCCTTTCCTTTCCATATTTTTAACCGACTTCAATAAAGGAAGAGGTTATGTATTCGGCAAGTTCTTTCATTTATGTACTCGATGCACATAAATGAACCGTCAGGTATTTCGGCGAGCATGGGAGGCAAGCTAACGTCTCGGCTGGCGAGTTGTATGGACGAAGCATAGCCGTTCTCTTGCACAGACGTAATAATGATAGCTCTGGGGATAGGTACTAAAAAAGTAAGTTTTCCGTAAGCGATAAATATTCTCTTATCGAGCGGTAACTCCCAGTTGCTCTATAGCTAATTAGTGCCCACAACGCAATTAACGATCCATTTTATTCGTTTCGTACTAAAATAGCAAGGCGAATCTGTTGCGATATCTCCCGTGTCTATCTGTATGTCTTCTCCTACCATATAATAATAATACATGTAGTTTTTTGTTTTCAACCGTAAATAAACTGTGACAAAACATGAAATTACCTTATTTAGGTGGCTTCTCATTATTTTAGTGTCGCTTATACCTACATCATAATGTACAAATTCACGTGCGTCTATTTACCTGCAGTGCTATTCTGTAACCATCCCTGTGGAATGACAGCTCACTCCACGCTCACTTCACAAACTTAGGTGAAGTGAGCTGTCATTCCACAGGGATTGACACTATTGACAGCTCACTTCACCCAAGTTTTCACGGTGAGATGTTTACAGAATAGCATGGCTGCTTCATTAAATTTTTATAAATCTTTCGACTTACAACATTTAAAAACAAAAACATAGTAACCTAGCGGTGAGCAAAGTTCAACGATTTTGTGACACTTTTCTACAAAGTACTTGTGAATATAACCCGCACACTAATTGCGTAACAGATGCTTTCAATCGCAATGAACTGAACAAAATGAAAAGCATCGCCATTACTAAGTGCGTTACGCATTATCCCCGCTGTAGCTGACAACAACTTACACCGTTGCAGAATCTCTTCAGCGAGCGTAGGATACCTGCACGCGTAGCATGAACACCGTTTTGTCGACGGAAGAGAAGACTAAACTGACGTTCCGTGTAGACAGTGCGACGTCAGCAAAGTAGAAAGAGTCAACTGCACTTTTTACGAAATTCACCCTTTTACATAATTCGACTCCAGGTTTCTTTGTTTTGTCATAGGATTAAAGCTTCGTGCAGACCAGCGCGACGCGACACCGGTTATTGTTATACCGTCAAGTTTTCTTAGAAATTGTATTGTTCGTGTCGCGGCGCGGCGTCGTGTCGCGCTGGTCTGTACGAGCTTTTATTTTTCTGTTTGATTCTCAATTTTTACTGATATTAAGTCACGTATATATAGACAACTACAACATTTTTTATCAGTGTCGAAGAACCGATTTTAGAACAAAAAAATATTTCAGTAATATTGGCCTTAACCGTTTCCTTCGTAATATTTCCTATTAACGAAATGATGTAAAATATGAGAAGATAGCTTTGTTCTTCTATTAATTATCACAGTTTTGTGTTTAAATGCTCTCCTGTAAAATCATGATTTCGTAGATAATCGTTTATACTTTGTGGCTGTGGAGACAACTGTCAGTTGTCAGTGTGATTTTGACAGTTTGGGATAGAAAACTTTCTTCTGAAATAGTCTACATATAAAAGGACCTAGACAAAGATTGTTACACATCATTAAATGTATTTTTCTCCGGTCCTCTTTCCTGTTTTGTACGAATATATCAACAATTAATTGTAATTCGAGATAAAACAAGAGGACAAGAGGATAAGCAAGCGCTGCGTGATATTTTGGGAGTATCATGTTTCGAAAAGATGGTTTCGATAGGTGGAAACGATGGTCGTTGCGGCAGACCAGTTCTTACTCAGGCAAGCAATGGTTTTTGGAAGGTAAGTAGTACAGGCTGTTTCGTACATTGGCTGACCACCCTTGAGTAATAATGGATTTGTAACTTATTGCAATCGTAATTAGGCACCTTTTCATTACGTATGATGCTGCCGGGCCCCGCGCACCGCCCGTTGCGAAATACCAGTTCCGTGATACATTTGAATAGCTTCTTGTGACCGTGTGCGATGAGATGAGATGATTATGAGATAGATTATAAGGTACACTTCATAGAATTGTGTTGAACATCGCAAGGAATAGCTCATTGCAAGAAAACAATAAAGTTGATTTGGTCTAGTGGTCAATGTATCGAATGTAGGCCAAGTATTGAGCAGTCTGGGATTCGGAACCCGGTTTACGCATCGAATTTTTGTTTACTGTGTTTTTTTTTAATTAATTTTTTTTAAACAAAGTTCTTTAACGCGGCTTGCGGTAGGAGTTGACTGGTAGAAATCGTCACGTAACAAAAAAGCGTTATGCCCGAAAAAGTCAGTGGTCTCAACTTTCAATAGTCATTGAAGGTTTTTGTTTTTTTAATACAGAGCCATCTAGTAACCGTTTTTAGCTTCATATAGAATACTGGTATTCAGCTGCATTCGGTTAGAATGGAACCCGACCTCGACAAAGTTGGCAGATGTTGACTTTGAAGATGAATTGTCCGGTTCGAGGGCGTTCGCTCCCGACATTATGTAAATAACAGAAAAACTTTTAAAATAAAAACTACGCCTCTCGTACTCACCCCAGGAGTGCGCCAGCCCCACGAACAGCGCCACCAACGCCAGCACACACTGCGTTCTACACATTTTAAACTTCAGAAATACAAAGTTGTCTCAACAGAGGTAGATGGAGCGTCCACTGCTGGTGACCGCTCTTTTGATTCTATAGCTAAACACTGGGTTCTCGCAACTTATATAGGCAGTTTTGGCATGGTGATAAGAACCTACTTGATAAGAGTTTCCGTTAATATACGAGTACCTAAGAGGATATTCTACTCGCTGACCCTTTCCTTTCCATATTTTTAACCGACTTCAATAAAGGAAGAGGTTATGTATTCGGCAAGTTCTTTCATTTATGTACTCGATGTACATAAATGAACCGTCAGGTATTTCGGCGAGCATGGGAGGCAAGCTAACGTCTCGGCTGGCGAGTTGTATGGACGAAGCATAGCCGTTCTCTTGCACCGACGTAATAATGATAGCTCTGGGGATAGGTACTAAAAAAGTAAGTTTTCCGTAAGCGATAAATATTCTCTTATCGAGCGGTAACTCCCAGTTGCTCTATAGCTAATTAGTGCCCACAACGCAATTAACGATCCAATTTATTCGTTTCGTACTAAAATAGCAAGGCGAATCTGTTGCGATATCTCCCGTGTCTATCTGTATGTCTTCTCCTACCATATAATAATACATGTAGTTTTTTGTTTTCAACCGTAAATAAACTGTGACAAAACATGAAATTACCTTATTTAGGTGGCTTCTTATTATTTTAGTGTCGCTTATACCTACATCATAATGTACAAATTCACGTGCGTCTATTTACCTGCAGTGCTATTCTGTAACCATCCCTGTGGAATGACAGCTCACTCCACGCTCACTTCACAAACTTAGGTGAAGTGAGCTGTCATTCCACAGGGATTGACACTATTGACAGCTCACTTCACCCAAGTTTTCACGGTGAGATGTTTACAGAATAGCATGGCTGCTTCATTAAATTTTTATAAATCTGTCGAGTTACAACATTTAAAAAGAAAAACATAGAAACCAAACAAAATACTTGTGAATATAACCCGCACACTAATTGCTTAACACATGCTTTCAATCGCAATGAACTGAACAAAATGAAAAGCATCGCCATTACTAACACCCGAATACTGAAACGCCACTCAAGACTTAAGCATTACTTAAAACTAGTGTCAACCAATCAAAGGGCTTTAAACGAGTTTTAAGTAATGCTTAAGTCTTGAGTGGCGTTTCAGTATTCGGGTGTAAGTGCGTTACGCATTATCCCCGCTGTAGCTGACAACAACTTACACCGTTGCAGAATCTCTTCAGCGAGCGTAGGATACCTGCACGCGTAGCATGAACACCGTTTTGTCGACGGAAGAGAAGACTAAACTGACGTTCCGTGTAGACAGTGCGACGTCAGCAAAGTAGAAAGAGTCAACTGCACTTTTTACGAAATTCACCCTTTTACATAATTCGACTCCAGGTTTCTTTGTTTTGTCATAGGATTAAAGCTTCGTGCAGACCAGCGCGACGCGACACCGGTTATTGTTATACCGTCAAGTTTTCTTAGAAATTGTATTGTTTGTGTCGCGGCGCGGCGTCGTGTCGCGCTGGTCTGTACGAGCTTTTATTTTTCTGTTTGATTCTCAATTTTTACTGATATTAAGTCACGTATATATAGACAACTACAAAAAAAATTATCAGTGTCGAAGAACCGTATTTTAGAACAAAAAAATATTTCAGTAATATTGGCCTTAACCGTTTCCTTCGTAATATTTCCTATTAACGAAATGATGTAAAATATGAGAAGATAGCTTTGTTCTTCTATTAATTATCACAGTTTTGTGTTTAAATGCTCTCCTGTAAAATCATGATTTTGTAGATAATCGTTTATACTTTGTGGCTGTGGAGACAACTGTCAGTTGTCAGTGTGATTTTGACAGTTTGGGATAGAAAACTTTCTTCTGAAATAGTCTACATATAAAAGGACCTAGACAAAGATTGTTAGAAACGAAAGAACAGATTGTAGAAGGATTTCTACGGTGCGATGTCAAAAATGGAGAAACAAAATGTCACTTTGTATAGAAAGAGCTGTGTCTATTCTTCTTAGACATAGAAAGCGTCATGCTACGCGTGCTGACGACCCAATGACGTGTCGCGACACTCAGGGTCATCGCGGTCGCTCGAGATGCCCGTGGACGACATATTTTTCGCAAAAAACTGATGCTCAAATTAAAATCATAACCCTTTGCTGTACTCGGATGATTACGCAACAGTTTGTCATATAATTAAAAAAACATTTGTAATTATAAATAGAACACATAACCAGAAATTCCCATGGTATTCTTTTCTAATAGTATTATTTGTAGTACCTTCAATCAGTTCGTCAGGTTCTTAGTTAAAATTTTAGGTTAACTATAAAACTTAATGTAATATCTGCCATGCGATTCTGTAAACATCTCACCGTGAAAACTTGGGTGAAGTGAGCTGTCAATAGTGTCAATCCCTGTGGAATAACAGCTCACTCCACGCTCACTTTACCTAAGTTTTCACGGTGAGATGGTTACAGAATAGCACTGCAGTTGCAGCATTACGCGGCGAACTCAACCTTATACCGAGCATGTTTTATTTGTTAAATATTGACACAATAGACACAATTTAAAATTTGATTTTATGGAAATAGAAATAAAAAAGATTTGTCAGTCGTCAGTCAGCTCTCATAGGCATTCAAATTTGAGTATGAAGTAATTTTTTTTCCTGTTAGTTATGTTTTCCGCTAACAGTAATTAGGTCTCCTTCCCAGGGAACGATCGGGATAATTTCCGTAAAGGTATTCTCCGTATTAACACAGAAAAGGCCGATTACCCACATGCCCGTTTTCTTTAAAAAAAAAGAACTCAAACCACTAAGGTCCGTATTACAGAAGGAAACTCAAGCACTGATCTCTGTTTAAATCTAGTTTTGAGTCGAGTTTTAATTTTAGAATGTTCCTCAAGCATAGATTTATCGATCATAGTTCACAGCTGAGTTTGGCTCATTACCTACTCAGCTCACGAATCGAACCCAAGCAGTGATTGGATCTGTAATCACCCAAGTGTGGTCGAGACCGCGCTTGAGCATAGATTGTCATGTAAATTTTTGTTCTGTTCAAGTATATCTGCGTTGTCCAGTTTGTAAATATTGATGTTTTTCAATGCTTACTTACAAAATGGATATATTTGGAGAAGTAGATCATTACAATAATTTATTCAACGATGATATATCAGCAATATTCTTGAAATCCGTTAGAATTCTTATTATGTACTTAAAAGGATTTTTCCAATGGACTGAAATTATTTTATCGTCCTGTCATTTTATAGTGATAATATTATGATTCAATAAATTAGCAAAGCTAGTTATTAAAGGTAATAAAAAAACATACAACAATATCCGATGCATAGACAATAGGTACACATCTCTGCTTGAGGCTGGATCTAAATCTCGATTTATCTGAGTAATGAGTATAGTTTGATTACTGTTCTGGAATAAGACCGATGCTCAAGTACTGATTCTATACTTAAACAGTGATCGACTGATTGAAGATCAAACTGAACTTGAGGAACGTTCTGTAATACGGACCTTAGGGTCATCGCGACGCCTGACACAGGTCCTCACCGGACATGGTTGTTTCGGGAGGTTCCTGTTCAGGATAAAGCGGGAGGAAACGCCCGGGTGTCACCACTGTGTGGATCGCCCGGAGGACACGGTGGAGCATACGGTGGAGGTCTGCCCAGCTTGGGCGGAGCACCGCCGTGTCCTCACGGAGGCGATCGGCGGCGGCGATCTCTCGCGTCCGGCCCTGGTTCAGGCCATGGTCCGGAGCGAGAGTGCATGGGAGGCCGTCACCTCCTTCTGCGAAGCAGTAATGCTCGCGAAGGAGGAGGCGGAGCGCGCGAGGGAGAGGCAAAATGCGCCCCCTCGCGCCCCTAGTCGCCGCAGGAGACGCCCCGGGCGTCGGGAGTCGCGAGCCGACTTCCGGCCACCGTAGGCGCGGGCTTGCGGACGGTGAGCAATGGGTAGCTCGCCGTCCGATAGGGACCAGGCCCGGGTCGACGGCGCGTTGTGTTCCACGCGCGCCTCAAAGAGATGTCAGCACCAACTGACGGGGTCCGGAAGGGCCAATGCCTGCCGGGGTTGCGGGTTTGTCTGAAAGGGATATCGCGACCTCGGCACACAGGCAACGGAAGGAACACGGGTGGGTTTTAGTCAGTAAAAGTCTGACACGCCCTCCCGCTCCGCCCAGAGCGGGAGAAGTTATTTGATAATTTCCCATCCTCAAAAAAAAAAAAAAAAGGCTCATCGCGACGAATATAAATCTCGGCGTTGAACGCGAAAATTGACGGGGGCTTTAGGAAGCAATAGCTATCGAAATGGTTCGTCCAAGTCGTTCTATAATTTTATAATAATGAAAATACTTCTAAGAATTTAAATAATAACTACCTACATTATTCATATGCAATACACAAAATTAAAATAACTAATATACTATACCTATATACACAAACCTAATAATATACAATATATACATAATTATACACCCAATTAAAAACATCTAATAATATTGAATTACTGCTTAGCCTTCTTCCTCTCTCCTTATTTTGCTGTGCCCGACAGGGTCCATATTGCTCTCTTACTTATTATCTATGTAATACATATGGAATGCAATAAAAATTTGAGTATTGAGTAAAATCGAGCTAGATCACGTATGCCGATGGGCCTAGCGTTCTTTTCCGAGAAAGATAAACCACTGAATAATGTATCTAATGTGTTAATCAAAAGTTTGTAATTTAAAATACCAGCCTATTATTGTCCCACTGCCGGGCAAAGGCCTCTTCTCATACAGAGAAGGTACGAGCATTGATCACCACGCTTGCTCAAGACGGGTTGGCGATTTCATATTTGTACGCCGAGTGAGGCAAAACATGTTGGTCCGGTAAAATTTCGCTTCTATCTATATGTGCATATTCATGTATCATGTTACACATGTTTAAACAAATAAATTGATCTTTATCTTTATCTTTATCTTCAGACTTATATTAACAACTAGCTTTCGCCCGCGCGGCTGCCCTAGCGAATAACAAAGTAACAGATTTTTTTTTCTCAAATGTGTTTTATTGCACTACAAGTAGTTTTACCTCGTTAGGAACATTACCACATACTTGGATTTCTTCTACATAGTCCCTTTTCTGAGATTCAATTTCAACAAATAAAAACGTAAAGTAACTGCACACAATTTCTCAGAAAATTAATGAAAAAACAAAGTAAACAACGGATACTACACAAAAACGAAATAAATGAATGTTATTTACTTTGTTTTTAAATTGTGAATGCAATTCCTCGGTTTTTTTTATTGCTAAGAAGTCTTTAAGGGCAACTTGGCTTATTCTGTTCAAACCTTTACTTTGTTTATGACATGTCAACCTCTATGGTTTTACCGTGACATCTGTCATTTTTAGCGCGCTACTGACTGACAGTTCACATCAAAATCGCATTAATTAGCGCCGTAAAAGTATTTTTTGCGAGTCGGTGAAAATAATGAATTGATTCTAAGGAAATAATGGCGTAAGGATGAGTTCCCGCTCAAAATTAATAATGAAAATGTTCCAAAGGCTTAGAAAACTTACATATTTCATCTGTAGAATCATAAGTATTGCACAAAGTTCTAAATACTTAGATTTTTAGGGTTCCGTAGTAAACGAGGAACCCTTATAGTTTCGCCATGTCCATCTTTCACAATATGGAAGATCCTTAGATTTCCTTTCAATCAATCAATCAATCAATCAATATTCTTATTTGTAAACATAGGTTACAACAGTGTGCGAGATGATGATTATAATATAGTTTCTCCATGTTTTGCCATTTGGCTTACAAATATACACACGACCATATATGTGTTGGCTTTCGCCAATTAAGTAAATTAATATAAAATAAAATAAAACAGTAGTATCAATGTCAATTTTTTAAATGTAATTTAATAAAATGCAATAGGTACATAATGTCAGGTAATTAATGAAAATATTTAACAAAATGTTGTAATGTCATAATGTATAATTATAATGTCAATAAATTAGATAAGAAAAAAATAAAATTGACATTGTCCACTACTTAATAATAAAGACATCATGCTTAGATAGTCATGCTAAGACTAGCTATACAAATATTATTATGTCAAAGAAATGTCATCGAAATAGTCACTGAGACAATAGTAACATTTCTGTATTAATATGTTACGTAATTTACGCTTGAAATGTACTAAATTTAAACTTTTTATTGAGCCAGGTAACTTATTAAATATTCTTGGGGCCATACAAAAAAAGCTTTTCCTCATTAAAGCCGTCCGTGCATATGGTACTTTAAGCTCTAATTTATTTTTATCACGTAGTTTCCTATATTGGCTTTTAAAAGCTATTTCATAAAGGGTGATGTTTGTTTTAACAAATATATTTACTTCATAAATATACAGTGAAGTTAAGGTTAAGATTTGGAGGCTTTTAAATAGAGGTTGACAGCTGTCAGTACTTTGCAACCCACACATAGCTCTGATGCATCTTTTTTGGGCTTTGAAGACATACTCTTTATTTACTGAATTGCCCCAATATATTATGCCAAATCTTAGTGTGGATGCAACATAGCCATGATAAGCGATTAAAAGAGATTCTAGGCTTACAATTTTTGCCAATTTATAAAGTTCATAAGCAAATTTATTAATTTTCTAACGGAAACCACAAACGGACGATATTCGTCCGTTTGTGGTTTCCAGGACAAGTTATTATCTATAATAACACCAAGGAATCTAGTCATGGTTGCCGACTTTCTGACTTCTAATTTTATATTTTTATGTTATTTTAATTTTTTTACACAAAATTATGATAAAATATGTGACGCCGTTACTTGAGATAAAAACCCAATGAAGATAGCTTCCAGAGGCAGATGGCAGCGCGCGTTAGGATAGGACGCGTTCATTTTTTAGTTATCTTCAAAATTATGTGACTAGAGACTCGACTAAACGCCTACTACCATTGTATTCTCTCATCATTGAGAGCGAGACAGTAACGAGTATAATTCTAGTTTCATAGATACCTGTGTATTTCTAAATTTGCATGCCTAAAGGTAGGTTATGGCTAATGGACACTATTGTTTGTATAAGACCTTTTCTTTTGTACCCATATTCGCAAATTAATAAATGATTATGATTATGTTTTGCAAGCATTTTTGTAATGGCTCCAAAAGTGTATAATAAATTACCAAAATGCATAAGAAGTGTAGAAAATGTTGGCCAATTTAAAAGTAAATTATTCTTATTTCTAGTAGAGAAGGCCTATTACTCCATAGAAGATTTCATTTTAAATGATAATTTATGACATTGACATTTTTTATTTATTTTATTAACGGCTATTGACATTTTTTGACATTATAATATTAGTAACTGACTTAAGACTTTTGAAATCATTTAAATTAATCTTCTTCAATCTAATTATTATTATTGCATGTTCCAAATCATTAGACCTACATATTAAAAGGATATAACAAATTATTTGTATACCAATTGCATTGGTAGAACATAGAGATCTCGCGAAAATGTATATTTTAAGACCTTTTATGTACTATGTTCACAAATAAAGTTTGATTTGATTTGATTTGATGTTCATTTTCTTTAATCTTTGCATAATTTTTATTTGTCTTTTTCTACTCAGTTAAATTATCTGCAATATATCTTGTGATTTTACCTGAATACCTCGTTTTATTCTATAACCTATGTCGTCCAGGGTTCGATTCCCGAGCGACATTTGACTTGAATGTGGCAAGTCATTCTTTTTTTGCTACACTTTGTTCTAATTTGTACATTTGTTAGTTGGCGAAATGTGGGAATATTTCCTTATCATTAAAATTTTCAGTTCGTTATTCACGAGGTTTCAGTATTAATTAAGTTAAATAATTTTCCCCTTCAGATATCATATCTGAACGTTAATAATAGAAGCTATTCTATCGTGTCGGCCGTCGTGAAATATAATTAACTTTATGTTCATACAAAACAGGAAACAGGATGTGACAAACCACGAAAAAACAGTCCTAATAGGCTATTTATAGGTAGAGGATAATAATTTCATATAAGTACTAGCTGTGCTCGCGGCTTCGCTCTCGTGAATACGTATTTTTTGGTACTAAAAGTAAAAGCCCTCAGTAGCAGCCCGGAGTCTGGAGTTGTTCCCGGTTGATGGCAATATAGGCTCGTCCCCTGTTCCATGGGACTTAAAGATAACTGCCGAACTGAGGGTGTACTATTAGTTGCACCTCTGCCTAGTCGTAAACTCATAGCATATTCATATAGAAGTTAATTCAACCACTGGCAATGAGGTACATACGCCAAAAATATAATAGGAAAATGTTATGTTAACAACCCCAAAATAACGAACTCCCAACCCTATTTAACCCCTTTAGGGGATGAGTTTCCAAAACCCTTCCTTAGTACTCATTTTTGTTATATAAGTCACTCTTGTGCATTTCATGTTTCTGACCTAGCGGTTTAGGATGTGCGTTGTATGTTAGTGAATGAATGAATGAGGTCCATAATTTTTATGAAGTAGAATACCTACTCAATAATAATAGTTGTGAAAATAAAGATTTATTCCAAACTTTTTTTTTTTTTAAATTACGTTTTATTTTTTTATTAACAATTTTAAATTACTTCAAGGAGATGGATAACGTTCTGCAAGCTTGGCTCAGACATGAACACAAATGAAACAAAATGTAATTCGAAGCGTTATTAGCTAAGATAAGGGAGTTATTTCACTGTATGCCGACGATAATAGTCTTTTTAGGGTTCCGTAGCCAAATGGCAAAAAACGGAACCCTTATGGATTCGTCATGTCTGTCTGTCTGTCTGTCCGTCCGTATGTCACAGCCACTTTTTTCCGAAACTATAAGATCTATGCTGTTGAAACTTGATAAGTATTCTGTGAACTGCATTAAGATTTTCACACAAAAATAGAAAAAAAAACAATAAATTTCGGGGGTTCCCCATACTTAGAACTGAAACTCAATATTTTTTTCATCAAACCCATTCTTGTGGATAGGTCTTCAAAAATGATATTAAGGTTTCTAATATGATTTTTTTCTAAACTGAATAGTTTGCGCGAGAGACACTTCCAAAATGGTAAAATGTGTGTGTGTGTGTCCCTGTAACTTCCAAAATAAGAGAAAGAAAAACTAAAAAAAATATATGATGTACATTAAATGTAAACTTCCACCGAAAATTGGTTTGAACGAGATTTAGTAAGTAGTTCTTTTTAATACGTCATAAATCGTAAACATCGATCAAAGTTACAACGAACTACAAGAACTTTTATATTATGTTACTTGCTGCTACGGAACCCTTCATGGGCGAGTCCGACTTGCTCTTGGCCGCTTTTTTACTTTGGCAGTAATATAGAAGAAATTGTTAAAGAAGCACAAAGTATCTGGTTCCAATGCAATCTGCTTACTATAAATGCTAGTAAGACCAAATACAGAATATTTAGTAAAAATAAAAAACTTCATACACATGGTGAATTAAATATAAATGGTCAACCCTTATTAAAAACATATACTGAGAAATATGTAGGTCTTACCCTTTATGATAAACTTACAATGAAACCTCACATTGAGAAAATAATTAAAAAGATATCATCACTGCACTTAGAGGAAAAAGTATTATTCAATTATGATTATTTAACTTCTTCTCAAAGGTTTAAAAAGAAACAAAATTAATGAATATTGATCAAATCTATAAATATAGCACTTGCACACTTGTACGTAAAATAATTAATAGAGACGTACAAATAACAGTCACAAAAAGAATGCAAATTCAAAAGCGCATGACGAGGCAGGCAAACCATAAAATGTTAAAGGCACCGAGGACAAACTATGGTGGAAAGACGGTCGCATATGAAGGAACTCAATAACTCTATACCAAAAGTAATTAAGGAATCGAAATCACTTCCAGATTTTAAAAGGCTAGTAAAGCACCACCTGAATAATGTATGAATTGTAAGTTTTTAACGTTTTTAGGGTTCCGTAAACAAGAAATGAATTTCTTACACCGTAAACCGTAATAGTATTTCATAGCCCTGTATATTTTTGTTCGCCGTAAAACTCCGTGAAGGGACATAATTATGACCCTTCTCAAATCTCATAAAAATATAAATGTCAAATCTGATGACTTCAAAAAATCAATTCAAACCTGTCGATCGCAGAGTAATACACTGTCTTCCAGCAGGATCGAATTTCACTCAAATCTAACGGCTATCCCAAATTATTCATTTGCTAATCCCAGTTTATAGAACGTTGGATCTCCGTTGGAACCAGGCAAAATCAAAGTGGTCTGAGATGTTTTCTTCTGAGTTCAGAGATAATGTGAACAATACAGTCATGCAAAATCCAATGTAACACACCTATTTTAGATGTTAAGTCCTATATCAATAATTGTAAATTATCTATGAGATTACAGAAGGCCAATGAGGATATGGTATCCTCTATAATAAAAAACTTAAATGAGAAGAAATGCCCAGGACTGCCAGAAAGACTAAAAATATATATGTAAGGAAATTACCCCCGTTATAACGCATCTAATTAACACATGCATCGCCGCGTCCGTGTACCCTGATCAACTCAAGGTTGGAATAGTAAGACCTATCTGATATATACTGGCCACCAGGTTACGACGTCTGTCGCACTGACGGTTGGTGACGTCTCTCTATCTTTCATTAATTTGAAATAAAGATTATTGTTTTACAAAATGTGTATTTAATAAATTGGCGACGAGGATGTCGACTAATGATATAGAAAAACTGAAGAAAACCCGCGCCTCATTGCGTGGTATAATCACAAAACTAGAAAATTACGTGAACAGCCAAGAAACGCTACCATTTGAAGAAACAAAGTCAAGACTTCAATCACTTCAAGAAACATTACAGAAATTACAAGAAATACAGCATAACATAGAATTAGAAACTCCAGACGAACAACTAGACCAAGAGATTGAAACCAGGTACGGTTTCGAAGAGAAGGGGCGATCTTACGGATAAGCTCCTTGTCCTTAAGACCCGGCTCAGACGCACACCAAACCTGAACGGACAGACCCCCTATGACTTGATGTTCAGTCGGGATGTAAGAACAAAGTTACATGTGATGTTAAGGGACTCATCTGCCCCGAAGGCGTTCAACCCAAACAACACACCGCCTCCCATCAGGGTTTACTCCGTAGGTGATCGAGTCCAGGCTAGAGCCTACTCCGACCAGAGACAAAGATGGGAGTTCGGCACGATAGTGCGTCGCTTAGGCAGGCTTCATTATGAAGTGCAGACAGATGGGGGCGTTGTTTGGCGACCTGGAACAGTTGCTCTCAGCCCCAGGCGTGGGACAGCCAGGAATGGCGGCGGAGGACTGATATATACTGGCCACCAGGTTACGACGTCTGTCGCAGTGACGGTTGGTGACGTCTCTCTATCTTTCATTCATTTGAAATAAAGATAGTTAAAAAAAAATTGTATTTAATACTATCCATAAGAATGGCTCGTACACAGATGTTAACAACTACAGACCTATAACTATTTTATCATGTATTGATAAGATAATTGAGAGGTATCTCGGATTTGAAATTAACAAATTTCTGAAATCAAATGATGTTATTAATGAGAAACAGGATGGCTTTCAAAAAAATAAAAACACCTCACAACTGTTATCAAAGTTTACTAATGAGGTCAACGGGTATCTGAACAATCGTGAACACGTACTTGTTATCCTCATTGACTTTAGCAAAGCTTTTGATTGTTTAGTAGGTATATAAGACACTATTTAATGAACTACAGCAAAATGGTAAACGGGGTCCATCCTTGGAATAGTTTAAAAACTACAACAGAAACCGCTTCATTAAGTAGCATGATTCCAACCGATAAGGGCACGGCACAAGGTTCGATTCTTGGGCCGACCGCGTACTTCCTGTACGTGAACGACGTGTAACATTTTCACGGAAGGCTTGTACCTATTTGCTGACGACACATGTTTGGTTTCTGCACACAGGGACATACGGGAGGCACAGAGAGTGTTGCAGAATAACTTCGAACTCTTATGTAAGTGGGCTCACGACGTTGGTTTTGTAATTAAAGCAAAAAAAAACAAACTACTGCATGTACACTCGCCTTACCTGATGGCGTCTTGTGTGCCTTTTGTCGTTGCCCATGAGCATCTGTGTCTTCACCGACCGGTCACAGCGTGTAGTTGCCAGAAATTAGAGTTGGTGACCCAACATATGTATCTTGGTGTGATAATAGATAGTAATTTCCAGTGGCGGGCGCACATTGATCATGTATGTAACAAGCTTAGGTCAATATTAGCAAAGTTATCGATACTTAAGTATAAACTACCCTATAGAACACTTAGAACATTGTATTTGGCACTGACCGTCTCCGTCATTGATTACGGCCTGAGTAGCTACGGGCGTACATACAAGACTTACGTCGCGGACATTTACAAGTTACAGTTACGCATTTTGAAAACAATTGTACCCACAAGAATAAAACATGAATTCCAAGATAATGACACAGGTTTATTTAAGCACTGCCAAATTGTAAATGTCTTTGACAAGGTACGTTTAAGCATTATAACTACAAGTGAGAATTACCATAATTTTGAAATATTCGTAAATAAGTAAGACTAAAGTCGTTGCGATGTTTGACTACTTACCCCAATTTATTAAACCTAAATCTAATAATGCTTATGGAGCGCGGACATGGGATATGCTTCCATCATATATGAATGATTTACCTAACGAAATCTGCAATGTATTAAATGCGAAGAACTGCTCAAAAATATTAAAAAGATACTTTGTAGATAGCAGTGCGATCTAGAAAAAAAATCTATGTACAATCGGCCAAAGTTCCGCATGCTCACCTTAAAGGCGATAATCGCATAGCACGACTCACGACTCGATCGCACAATGCACGAGTTTTGACCAATAGGATGCACAAAGCGTATTTTAGTGGTGTTCGTATTAGTATAATCATGTATAGAATGTGTGACACTCACACTAGGAGCGTACTATGCTCACTTGTTTCTGCTAAGAGACGAGTTTTTAATGGGCACGGCCAGCGCGGCGCGGCGGCGGCGTGAGCTCTTTGTTATTGAATTGAATTGTTATTTTATTATTGACAAGAATTAATTTTAGTACTCATATCTTCTGTTTGTTTGGTTTAGAAAATGTATTATTGATATTGCAGTATTTACAAAAATAATTTGTAATAACTAATAAACTACAATTTATATGTATTAATCCACTTTAATATTTTCCTCTCTCTATCGGGTCTATAGATATAGGTTATTTATGAACACTTTCACTGCCTCTCCAATTTTCACCATATCCTATGTGATGCCGCATGCCGCAGCAACCGCACCATATTCCCTTCACAATAAGATGAGACATTGAAACGAACCGTTTTATTACAGTCCGTTCCACCGATTTTGACTTCTATTCCGTAGGCTTATGGATGGCATTAAAGGCAAAAAAGTGGTTACAATACCAACTGTTTACTGCAGCTGCCATTTGTCATGCCACCAACACAATAGCATTCAAAATCGATTGAACGGACATTTATGGTTTGTTTACCTTTTATCTCACGGCTCCCTGAATACGTTAGGTATAGGTGCGTTGACCGGCACTGCATGAAGGTATCAAATGTTTATATTGAAATTTTTTGTGTTTAATCGACTTTATTAAAAGTAAATAACTATCTAAATTTCTATGTGTTTGTTTATACTTGGGCAATTTGGGAATACTTGAAAATTACAGTAATATTTGAACCAATACTCTGCGCAGTTCATACAATGTTATCAGAGCTTTTTGTTTGTAGCTAACGCAAGGCCGCAAGCCGCACAACTCTTGCAACTGAAATAAAAATAAGTTCATTATCTAAGACCCATTGTTATTTAGTGGGAATGTCTGGAAATTCGGTTAAACAATAGAGGACGGCTTAATACAAGGGCCATACGTTTTTTTATTACCTTAGGATTATCTCAAATGTTTTGCAGTTGTTCCTTGTATTTGGTTTAATACTTTTAACAGTAGGTAATTGTAATATTACCTTTTATTCATTAAAATAATACAGGGTGAAATTGAATTCATGGGCATCCTTTTAAGGGGTCATTGTACTCATCATTATGAACAACTTCAACTATGAGACCATACCTGAAATCGCGAAAAAAAAATCAGCTGTTCCCTACATTTATGTTTGCATAACTCGACAAAATGTAGGGAACAGCAATTTTTTTTTTCTCGATTTCATATTTGTTCCCATAGTCAAAGTTGTTCATAATGACGAGTACAATGACCCCTTAAGAGGATACCCATGAATTAAATTTCAGCCTGTATAACGAACAAGGTATCGTTGCAATTAAAATGCCCAGGCATGCCGTGCAGGATGAGCACTTTAAGACTGGATTATAATCAAACCAACACTTTACTCTTTTATAATTCATGCTCTAGTCAAAGTTTGACAATTCATGATTTTAAGCGAAATCAACGCTACAGGCGCGTTACCGGCATTGTATATCAAGTTTTTTTTTTTTAAATCTAACAATGATTCAGTTCCTACGCCACTTTAAAATTCAGAAGCTTATCAAGTAATTAAACTAAACTATAATTTGTGCCTTGGCAGCAGTGAGAGTGAAAGGATTGAAATAAAATGTTGGGTACTAGTGAAATATATATTTTTAGTTTGTGTTCATTTAACATTATGCAGGATTAAAGATTTATTTAGGTTGATATTTAAATCTTATCTGTATAATAAAAGATGTATAGTAAGTGCTTTTTGTATGAAACTATCGGCTGTAATCTCAGTGTGAAAAAATAAACAGTTAGTTAAAATCTACTTCAGAACAATTTTAAGGATTTGCTGTTGTAGAAAAAAATACAATATAAGTAACTTAATTTATTTTTAATAGACTTTTTCAAAACATTAAAGATTCATCCAGAAATTAAGATATTATAACAAAAAATTACACAGAAATTATCATCAAAATGCAAAATATTATAAGTGAAAAGATTCTTACTCATAATATCATTTATAAACTGTATTTATCTACACTTATATCGTAAAGTTCAAAATATGAAATCAACACAACAATGACAAACAGACAACACAACAACAACAGGCAAAAAGCCTGTCAGTAAATAAGATTAGGAGAATATTGCTCGTGCAGTTCTAATGAAATTGAAAAGTTTTAAGATTAGTACAATTTAAGAATCTTAATAATTTTTATAATTTGCAATAATTACATTACACTACAGACTAGGTTTATCAAGCAAATGAGATCAATTATTTATGAGGTCGACGGATATGATGACACTACTGAATATGTAAAATAACAAACTAACGAGATCGGGGCTTACGACAACATTGATTGTAAATAAAACAACAAATCCACCAATAAAGGCAACATGGCACTAAATTGACATCAATAATTTTACAAGAAGACTTCAAAATCGTTGGCAATATTTTAAACTATGATTACGGTCTACAGTCTACCCTGTGACATTAATCAACGAAGTAATATAATACAAATTGGAATAATAAAAATAAACCTAATAAAAATAGCTATACAGGGTTATTTGCAAGCCGCCGGAGCCGCGGGTTGTTCGAAAGAGATACCATGGCCCTGGCACAGGCAACTGAAGGAACACGGGTGGGTTTTAGTCAGTAAAAGTTTGACACGACCTTCCGCTCCGCCCAGAGCGGGAGAAGTCATTTGATGATAAAACACTAATAAGCTCGTAGGACTATAATACTAACATCATAAATAACAACTTTTGTTGTATGACTTTTAATAATTCATAAAAAAATAATTTCATAATACAATAAAAAATATTTATTTTGATCGCTCTAAATTTGAACAACTCTACGCGGTACCAAAATATGTAAGTAGTTAAATAAACAAACAGTGCGTTGCGAATGCAGGGTCGCAGCGGTACTTACTACAAAATACAGATCTAAAAAGTGTTATTACAAATATTACAACAAAAACTTGAAAGTTTACTTTTGGTATTCTAAAAAGTCATAGATCAAAAGTGGTTGTACTAATATAGTCCTACCAGGTGTTAGAAAAATAACCCTGTATAATGTAATTATACAGTATGTTAATTAACGAAAGGCGTTCCCGTTAACCCGCAATAGTATAGCGTCCACATGCTACCAAAATATGACCATTCGAAAATTCACGAAAAAAAATCTGCTGTTCATTACATTTATGTTCGCATACCTAGCTTAACAAAATGTAGGGAGCAGCTGATTTTTTTTCGCGAATTTTTAAATGGTAATATTAATTGTAGCATGTTTGGACTATTGCGGGTTAACGGGAACGCCTTTCGTTAATTAACATAGTGCATGTTAAAAATTATATTAACTTAATATTTCGTCGCTGCTCCTCCCGCATCTATCACAGCATCGCAACGGCTACGCATGGACCTAGCCAGGACTTCGCACAAATTCGAACCTCTGAATGTGTCCCAAACTTGTTCGCAATGTGTGACAAGTGCTTCCTTCGTTCTTTCTGCTCTACTATCCCATCTCTGGACCATTAAACCCCACAAATTTTCAATGGGGTTTAAGTCTGGCGATCGGGAGGGCCATGGCACTGTTTTAATTTGTGGTTGCCCTCGCAACCACTCTTGAACAACCCGCGCACGGTGTATCGGGCAATTGTCTTGGAAAAAATAAAATTCTGGCACGTCCAGTTGTGGATACATCGTGCGCACTGTGGGTACCATGATGGTTTGTAGCACCTCTAAATACGTTTGGCCGTTTGCCCTCCCTGGTATAAAAGTGAGCTCGCCTGGTCCAGCAGCACTCATCCAGCCCCACATGTTCACTACAATTCTTCCCGATTCTGCATTTGGGTTCACACAGAAATCGAAGTCCCTGTAGTCACGAGCGAATCGCACGCGAGCAGCTTTCTGCTCCTGCGTCAAAATATTTTTTTTTGCGGGACGTCTGTGATGGACTCCAGCTCGATGCAACTCGTTTCTAATAGTTTGCATCGAAACTTCGTATTCTTGTGCGAAACTGCGAGTGGTGAACGGGTTCTCTTCATACGTGGCTATCATATTATTTAACTCGTTTTCGTTTATAGCCCGGGGTCGAGGTGCACGAACGCGTTCTGTAATTTCTCCTTCTTCATATCTTCGCACCCAGCGGCGCACCGTTGTTCTCTAACGAAAAAAAAAAAAAAAAAACAATCAGCATCGATGTTTTACATAATATAGGAACTAAGTATAATAATACGAGTACACTACAAAAGTCTTATTCAAAGGGCACAACTAGTACACTATAAATAAAAATTATAAGTATTGAAATACTTAAGGTGTGCATTTTGGTTGACTTCATGATAAATAAACTCTTAACTTTTCTATAACTAATTTAAGTAGTTATAACATTCATAACTATATTTTAAAATACAAGTTGTAAATGCAATAACTGAAAATCTCTTAAGGGGTCATTACTCATCATTATAAACAACTTTTACTATGAGAACCAAACCTGAAATCGCGATAAAAAAGCAGCTGGTCCATACATTTTGACGAGTTACGCGAACATAAATGTAGGGAACAGCTGTTTTTTTTTCGCGATTTCAGGTTTGGTCCCGTAGTAAAAGTTGTTCATAATGATTAGTACAATGACCCCTTAAGAGGTTTTCAGATATTGCAATTTACACCTCGTATACCTATGAGTAAGAAAAATGGCATAGCGTAAATTCCAACATTGTATGAAACTGTCCCAAGCAAATTTGTGCTTTATCATTACTATTTAAAAGTGTTTATCCCGTGCGGGCTGGCAACGTGGCATTTCTAAAGGTTTTTCGTGGTTAAATACCAACGATCTAGTGCTTGGCCGAAAAAATAGTAAGTACTTGCTATTTTATCGGCCAGCCAAGCACTAAATCGTTAGTATTTAAAACTATGTGTGCTATTTTTTTTTAGTTTTTTGGTAAGTATTTACGAGCACTACTAACAAAAATTTACATTATTGTCAATTACTTTCCATCTGCAGTATTATGATAAAATTAATGTTAAAAATAATTATAAAAAACAATTATCTTGTGCTTGGGCGAAAAAAAATTGTAGTTTGAAATATAATGATCAAGCCTCTAGAAATGCGACGAATGCGCTCTGGTTTTTCTAATTAAAATGCGGCAACGACGCTGTGAGATAAGGCACCATTGTTTAGGTTGTTTTGGTTTAGGATTTATTATCGGGTCATAAAAGGCTCCAACAACGTCTTTGAAAGCAAAAATAAATAAAAAGAACAAACTTATTTGAATGCATTACTATAAGTAGGTAATATCTTATGAGACTTTTAAAAAGAATCCATCTGAAAGTTATAATAATTTTATTATTTTTATATATAAATCTGCCTAGCCTTTTCCCAACTATGTTGGTAAAATAAATGTTAAAAATAATTATAAAAAACAATTATCTTGTGCTTGGGCGAAAAAAAATTGTAGTTTGAAATATAATGATCAAGCCTCTAGAAATGCGACGAATGCGCTCTGGTTTTTCTAATTAAAATGCGGCAACGACGCTGTGAGATAAGGCACCATTGTTTAGGTTGTTTTGGTTTAGGATTTATTATCGGGTCATAAACGGCTCCAACAACGTCTTTGAAAGCAAAAATAAATAAAAAGAACAAACTTATTTGAATGCATTACTATAAGTAGGTAATATCTTATGAGACTTTTAAAAAGAATCCATCTGAAAGTTATAATAATTTTATTATTTTTATATATAAATCTGCCTAGCCTTTTCCCAACTATGTTGGGGTCGGCTTCCAGTCTAACCGGATGCAGCTGAATACCAATATTTTTCATGGAATTTGTTTTTAAATTGCAATATAAGGAAAAATGCAAACTATGAAATAATAATATTACTATCACTTTATTTATTTCTATATCTCTCCCTCTATCTGAATACAAAAACATAACTTACTTGCATGTTCAACTCCACTGCTATTTGGGATATATTTAACCCTTGTCTATGCAAAACAATAATTTGATTCCTTTCTTCCTGAATCAGGTTTCGGGTCGTCATGGTTGCACCACGTTAGTCACAGCCCACACACAATACACACACAGTCCAGGATACAAGCTAGGGTCAAGAAGAGGCTTTCGATCACAGTCCAGTATACAAGCAGAGGTCACAGTTAGGCAGGCAATCAGTCCGATAGAAATAAACAGGTCGTAAAATGAAATGGCGATAGGAATTTAAGGGAAGCGTCAACAATTAGCGAGAGCAAATTGGCACTGCCGCGCTCTAGCTAATGTTTTTTATTTTATGTTACTCGCTCATTACTCACACAAATGCATATTGTCTCTAATTGGGGGAAACTAGGAAGGGGTGTGGTTTGTCACTAGCTGCGCTCTCGCAGGAATATTTTCTTAAGTGAGCATGCTTAACTTGGGCCGATAGTACCTACCAAATTGTTCAATAATGAATATGTAGCGGCACCGAGTGGCCGTGTCTGGCCACACTGCGATGGTTTGTGTGGTGTGTTTAAACAAATGTACGGAAACAGTTTTTTTGTTTTGATTTAAAAACAATAAAAAAATGTTATTGTAGCCCAGGTTAACTGTAATGCGAAGATCCATAGTTCAAGAAAGGCGAAGTCACTCAGAAATGCAAAAAAGATTACCAGAAACACAGCCTATGATATTTTTTAACAAATCAAAATAAATCACAACAAAACATTCATGATGCTGTCAAACGCAGCACCACAGAGTTAGAAATAAAATAGAAATCGTCAAAGTCAGACCCGACTGACAAGAAGGGTTATGTATTTGTATGGTACATAAGTAGTTATGCCCTATGTATGTAAGATTCTTTACTCTCTCGTAGCGTGCCGACGCACTATGGTTCGTGTAGAACAAACTAGCTGGACAAAAACAACTCTTCAATTCCTAGTAGTTAATTACTAATAAGAACTCAGTAGCCCTTTACATTAAGGAATACACCTATTAATTTTCGTAATTACCCTCATTAGGACCGTCACACAGTGGTCTGAAAATCAAGCTCCATACTCATAGAAACTTAATGTCAGAAATTAATAAATAAAAATATGTTTTGTGTTTAGTATACCTCCCTATGTTTTACTAATATAGTATGAAGGGTATGAGTAGCTCCATGCGTGAGAAAAAAAATATTTTAATTTTTTTTGTATGGAATGAAACACTTAAAGTGCTTTTTTTCAAAACTGAATAGAACTGATAGGCTGGTATTCACATGAGCTATTGCACCATACACGGCGATCAAGATGACATACAATTCTTGTGCCTTTCGGTGCCGCTTTGCATGTAGCAAGCTTTGGAAATTTTGAATTTACAGTTGGTGATCTTTCAAATCTTTGATGGTATTTTGTGAAGTTACATATTGCTTTGAATATGAAAATTGTATGTAAACTAATACTCATGCAAGAAGAGACAAACATACACACACACACACCCTCACACACTCACAAACTTTCGCCTTTATAATCTTAGTGTGATTATAAAGGCGAAACTTTGTGTGTGTGTGTGTATGTTTGTCTCTTCTTCACGCTCAAACAGCTGAACGGATTTGGATGAAATTTAGCACACATAATAGTTTATAACCGGGAATAACACATAGGTTACTATTTATCTCGATATTCCCACGGAATCGAGACTTATGCGGGTGAAACCGCGGGGTGCAGCTAGTAAGGAATAAATATGTACTAAGGATATTTTTATTTTTAAATATATGGTTAAAAGTGAAGAAAGATAAAAACATGTATTAAATAGTTAATGTATAATACGTTTGGGGGAGCTGTTAATGAAATAGTTAATACTAATACATTACAACAAAAATTATGTGCAAGAAAGGCAATAACAATAAAAGTAACGACAAAATTGTCAATTTAAGACTACAACAACTATTTACAGCTCCTATAACTATGATATATTAAATATTACTGTTTAATTATATTACTAATTAATTATATTAATTAATTTAATTATATTCTTATTATTATTTTATTATAATTATTTGCTATAACTACTTATACAAAAACGATTAGCAGAGAGTATCTTTGCTGTCGTCAGTCCTCTAAATCCGAGTCCAGCATTGACGCGTTAATATCAATAAATTCAACATTCTCTTTGTCTAGATCTGCATCGTCACCAATAAGAAGAGATTTCATATCATCAGTAATAGGTGTATTTACTGATTTTCTCAGCACAGGTCTTATGCTGGACAGGTAGGGATCTGACGAGACAAGGAGACCATTGAAAATGTCTTCGTTTGTCGCTTTTCGACAAAATTTGCGCCAATGCTGTTCTCGGATTTTCTTGAAGTCTTTGTTTCTGGCTTCCGATGCCTCTTCAGATAATTTGCCAATGGGCATAATATTGAAGTGTTTAATAACTTCAGCACCGTGCAGTAAAAGTTTGTGGACACTCGAAGGCATGTAATACCAGCCATAGAGCTCCACATTATATAATTCTGCTGTTTGGCGCGCAAAGTTTTTAAACGCCTCAACATTTATGGGCTCCCCACAGGCCATCACACGCAAAAGTGTTGCAAATCTTTGGATCAAACTAGGATCCAAGCCTGTAATAGCTGCAGTATTGGCAGGATTACCAAAAAATTTCCTCGCTGTGTTTCCATCGTTTGTGGTTCCGGAACCTGAAAATTATAAATGAATCAAAACTAATCCACAACTTTGTAAAGAATAAATAGAACTAACGTTATTTGAAAAAATAAGATTTAAGAACAACGACTGTTATCATAACTCACCTTGTTTAACGATGTCTACTAGGAGGCCCATTTCATCACGAAACTTCTGCTGTATAGTTTTTTTTCTACTCTTCAATGACTCTTTGCTGTCTGCATCTCTGGCTTGCCATGTTTTGAAGTCTAGTCTATACGAAATATGGAGTAGGCACTCCATACATCTAATCCAAGCATGAAGTGTAGACAAACCATACTGATATATGTATATCTGTTGAAACAGGTTTTCTGGAAAGAAAGTGAATTAATTAATAAAAAGATACACAGCATTACGGTAATCTGAAATATAACAAATTATTCAAAACTTACTCTGAGATCTTCTCTAACTTATTCATTTCCGAAGGGGTAGCTTTACAGATGTCACAAGTCTGCGTTGAAGTATTTGACAGTTGCGAAGTGATTTTACCATCTATCATGGTCATAAGCATTGAGTGCTTAACAGTATGAATTCCCATAATAGACGGCTCCAGTGCTGCAATCTCAGCTTCAATCAAAGCCTGTTCTTCCTTAATATTTAATTTGTTTTCATTTGCAAATTTAAAATAGAGCGGTCTGCAGAACATTGTGGAAGATGGCTTTGGATTCTCCCATAACTTTTCTTCACCACAAACTAAGCGCAGAGGCACAAAAGAACACATAAAATTGCTTGAATCATCTTCACCCGCCATAGTTTGTTTGTACAAACTTTGCCCTGAAGCACCGTCAAAGCCCCACTTGCATATCAATGTTAGCTCTTTGCCATCTAGCGAAGATTCCAAACGTAGGAATTTCCCAAATCTAGCAACAGTTTTGTCCAAAATCGCTTGAAGCTTTACTTTTACCCCTCTTTCGGTAATTTCTATGGTGTCTTTTGGTGGGTAACAGTCCTTTTTCGCCTCTAAGATAGCAGTATATGAAGGATATAGTAGTATTCCTTCTTCTTTTGCACAAGCTCTTAATATTGTATACTGCCATTTTGAAAGCTTCAATGAAGTCAGAATTCCTAAAGCTTTATCAGCGGAATATATGGGCATAGCTTTCTTGGACTTCAACAATTCCTTTATCTTTGTAGCCTCTTCGGGATGCTCTGTGATCAATTTTATTATATCTGCTACATTTTTGTTATCTGCACTTAAACCAGTTGCATAAGCAAGGCTTTCAGTGCTATGCGTGAGGAGCTCTTTCACTCTTCTTCTCTTCTGTAGCGGGCTTAGCTCCGAGAACACTTTTCTTGGACTCACAACAGTTGATGTTCCAACACTGTACGTCTCCGGTTTGTATGATGTTGATGCACCCTCATTTACACCGAAGTCAAAACTGGAACATGGTTGCTGCTCTTCTAACATTAAACAAGGTGTCATCTTGTCCTTCATGAACTCAGGCCATTTTATGTCTTCTTGCAGCCATGTCTCATACTTTTTTATGAAAGTATGTCTCGTGCGATTACACGAGATCCATTTGTTCCTCAACGAACACACACGAGTCTGACAGAATTGTTTCAATTCTTTATTTTCGATTTCTGACAAATCAACGGCATTGACAAAAACTTCATATAATACACTGGGCTGTGAGAAACAGCTATTGTTAGCCACAAACATAAAAATATCCAAATTGGTACTAAAAGCTTCCATCATAACACGAAAACAAATCGAACGTAATAAGTATAGTAAAGCACAAGTGCAAAGAGCTACTGAGTGAAGTTAGTTTAAATGTCCTATTTATATTATAACTACCCTCATTAACACTCGCTGTCCCATAATGCTTATTAAATTAAAATTCAACAATAATGACGGTGATTAACAAATGAGTTATTTCGTGAAATTAATTTTGTAGTAAAATGTAAATAATCTACATCGTTTTCTAATATTTTCATTATAAAAGTCATTAGCAGGTTATTAACTGACGAATATCAGTTATGTGGTTGGTTACTTCATTTAATTATATACCTGTGTGTTGTTAAATATATTACCTATGTGTTATTCCCGGTTATAAACTATTATGTGTGCTAAATTTCATCCAAATCCGTTCAGCTGTTTGAGCGTGAAGAAGAGACAAACATACACACACACACACACAAAGTTTCGCCTTTATAATCACACTAAGATTATAAAGGCGAAAGTTTGTGAGTGTGTGAGGGTGTGTGTGTGTGTATGTTTGTCTCTTCTTGCATGAGTATTAGTTTACATACTATTTTCATATTCAAAGCAATATGTAGCTTCACAAAATACCATCAAAGATTTGAAAGATCACCGACTGTAAATTCAAAATTTCCAAAGCTTGCTACATGCAAAGCGGCACCGAAAGGCTCAAGAATTGTATGTCATCTTGATCGCCGTGTATGGTGCAATAGCTCATGTGAATACTAGCCCATCAGTTCTATTCAGTTTTGAAAAAAAGCACTTTAAGTGTTTTATTCCATACAAAAAAAATGAAAAAAAAATTTTTCTCACGCATGGAGCTACTCATACCCTTCATACTATATTAGTAAAACAAAGGGAGGTATATTAAACACAAAACATATTTTTATTTATTAATTTCTGACGTTAAGTTTCTATGAGTATGGAGCTTGATTTTCAGACCACTGTGCGTCATTAAGGTAAGTATTTAAAGAATTGATAATTCAAAGAGCATTCATTTGCATTTTTACACCATCATTGTTAACCTTATTTAAGTAACTAAAAGAAATTTGTGATAGTGTTTTTGTGATGGATTGTGTACGTAAGGGTAAGTAGTTTTGTTTTAATTCATTTTTATCACAAGAACTTCATTCTATAATTTTATTAAATTAATTGTTTAGATAAAAGTGGACCTTTTTACCCATATTTTTGAATTCAATGGTCAAAAAATTACATGTCCACTCATGTACACTCTGTAGAATTTATTTTATATGATTCTCACAAGTATCTAGTAGTAATTAGTAAAAAAAAATTTTTTTTTCTTTTTTTTCATCAAACAGTTTTCATCGTCTCAAAAATGCATTTTTTCGAAGAATGGCTAAAAAACACCCAAAGGAAACCCGGAATGAGGAGCTGTTTCGGTTCATATCTTTGAGACATGATTTTGATGGTGTTACAGAACAGTCCCTGAGAGATGACAAGGTCATCATCTCAAAATATTCGTCAAAATTAGCTGAAAAGTGAAGCAGCTGTGGAAGAAATCGAGAGCGGTTCCTAGAGAAGAATGCGACGTGGCAGAAGGGAGTTGACATATCTTTCGATGTGTCAAAACGAAAAGACGACGCGTAGATAACCTCTTACAGCCTAGGAGTGCTAGTAAATTGATTTACGCTGCTGAGGTATCAGCGCGTATGTCGTAGAAGTGTAGCACGTCAAATCAAAGATGTTTATGGTGACCCTTCAATAACCCATATAGACAGTGAAATAAGTGCCCCTGGGGTCACTTGTTTCCATAAGAAACCAGACAACTTTACGTAAACCTCTATCCGTGGTATTATATGCCCGCGACTGTTCACAAAATACTTTTGCACAGTGGTGATGTAATTAAATCATCACTTCTGCCTATCGGCCAGCTTTCCGAGGAAGCACAGGAAGCTCGGAATAAGGACTGCAGAAGATTTCGTGAACACAACACACGAAAACGATCGCTAATTGCTACGAATAGAGATTTACTTAATAATTATGTTATTGATAACATCTGACCCTGTAATAAATGGTTTAAGAGAAGTTCCCCGGAAGAAATCAGGATCGTTCTCTATCGAAGTCTTAGATTTAATATTTCAACCTAGCTGTAAGGAACAAAATGTTAAGTTTCTCGTTTCCATAGTTCTGCCACTCATGATCATGACTATTCAATGGATGATTCATCTGATGATAGTGATGATAATGAGTGATAGATTAAGTTATTAAGTATTTAATATATCTGTTATTCGTTTTATAGTTACATTTATAGAAAAAAATGTTTTAAAGAATTGTTTAAAAGAATGTTATGTTTTTATTTGACTATACCTGCTCAAACGACCAATGATCCTCAAAAAAGTATTAAGACTCTCATATCTATGCTTAATAAACACATTTATGAATAAAAATCTAAACAAATAATTTTGTCCAGCTAGCTTGTTCTACGCGAACCATAGTGCGACGTCTGGATGCATTTTAATGATTTACATGTCGTTAGGTTTGCGGTGACCGCCCAGCGAAACGCACTTTACTTTCAATCGTAATCCGAAGAATTTTGAAAGAAATTCCTAATCCAATAGGTGAAAGGTGACGTTTCACAAATATCAACATGGCGAACTCTAGAACCCAATATGTAAACTCGAGAAAAAACTTTTTAGTACTGTTTCAACTTCGATGGTCAGGTGATGAGGGCTGGGATCCAGGTTACTTCAATGAATTAGTTTATGGCGAATTTTTGAAATTGGACATTTATTTCTTGTGGTTTACAAAACGTTCTTGACGGAATAATAGACGAAAGGTATATATTACAAAATTTAAAGCGCGTGAGATCATGACCTGCACAATTTTCTTCAGAGTGAAGCTGGTCGCCGACGGCCCGCGTTGATTGGTCGAGAGGCCGCTCGCAATCACACCATTTGCAACAACGTCAGGTCGCGCTTTTGATTCCTCATGTCGCCGATAGATGGCACAGGCGGTAACAAGTACGTCAAAATAAAAGGGGTTAGGAGACGATTCCAAAAGTATCATGACTTATTAATTTTATTTATTTATTTTCAGACAACATTATCCATTTTGTTAGTAAAAATTGTGCTTAAAACTATGTTAGTTCACACATAAACGCATATTATAATAATATTTGATGAACGGACAGTCATACACTCAGGATGCTGTTGCTATTCACACGCACTCTGTGTAACAGTGGCGCTGCTTTTTTGCCGCGAAACCATCTGTGCGTGCCTCCATGGACATGGCGGAAACGCTGCAAAACGGAGGGAACCTCAGCAGCATCCTGAATGCGTTATTGTTACCCGCAGAGCATTGACACCCTCTGCGTATTGCTGTCGACAGGCTGCTGGAGTAAAACGACAGACAAAAAGATTTAATCTTTTTAACAAAAACTTTACCTCTCTTGTGCAGCGGGCAACCCTGCGGGCCAGCATACTATCGCTGACAGTCGACGCTCTGCGTTCCCTTTCCATATAACATTCATCGTTCAAAGAATGCGTGACTATATGCCCCAGATATTTCAATTCGACTTACACACTTCGGACCATTGCACTATGTTTTCAAGATCTGTATTAAGATCTTTTAGTGCTGGTTCCGGCTTAAATGATATGTATATTTGTGTATCATTGGCATAAATATGGTATTTACATTTATTTATATTTCTAATTATGTCGGCACAATACAAAATAAATAATACTGGCCCAAGAATGGAGCCCTGTGGAACCCCCTTCCTACTGAACGATGTCTAGAGACAACTGTTGAGCCGTCCCCCTGTTGTGTCCCGTGTTGCTTAGCGCATCCCCCTTAAATATCCTTAAAAGTCTTTAGTTTAAAATTATAAAAAAAAAACTTTCGAGATCCTCGCAACATCTTTCATTTGATATGACACACGGTTCAGTTTGTCAAACATTTTATTTTTATTTTCTTATTTGCCCCCCAAAAATAACCCCAAAATTCAGATTTCATTTATTTACGTTAGACGTCCGTGTTTGGGTCACAAAAATACATATGTGTACCAAATTTCAACTTTATCGGTCCATTAGATTCCGATCAAATTGGCTGTGACAGACGGACAGACAGACAGACACACGAGTGATCCTATAAGGGTTCCGTTTTTTTCCTTTTGAGGTACGGAACCCTAAAAACATAATTTCAATATTACATTCGAAGAAGAAAAAATAAATAGAGATGAAAGTATTAGATTTCTTGGTATTACCTTAGACGAGCACTGCAATTGGAAACTACATATAAATACAGTATGCAATAAACTCAATAGATTTGTGTACGCTTTAAAGCTTCGTGCAGGCTAGCGCGACGCCACAGCGCGGCGCGCCACCGCTGCACCGGTTATACCGTGAAGTATTCTTAGAAATTGTATTGTTCGAGTCGCCTCGCGCCGTCGCGTCGCGCTGGTCTACACGAGCCTTAAGACTGTTAAGAAAAACAGTTAGTGAGACAGCAGTACTGCTTATCACGGTCACGTCAGCTCCATCTTAAGGTATGGGTAAGGGGCAACTCGCCACACATTAGCGGAGCTTTCATTATACAGAAAAGTGTATTCGAGCAATAAGTAACGTCGGGCCTTTGAAACATACAGCACGCTTTTCAAAAAACTAGGAGTACCTACTTACTCTTGCATCTATGTAATAATGGAAATTGGGATGTTTATTAGAAAGCAATTAAGTACATTTATTTGTAGACAGTAATGAAAACCGTAAATTTAAGTCAAGAGACGCCACTAAATTAAAAATAAACGTTTTGTAGAAGCGCATTGCATAAAAAGAATAGCTATAGGATGTCCATCAAAGTTTACAACCACATTTCACGTGAACTGGTTTTATGCCATATGTGATTTTTTTTACTGAAAGACTTAATCCCTATAAACTATGTATTGATCTATTGTATTTGTGAACTTTCGTAATCTATTTTTACTGTATCTAATAGTAAATTTTCGCATGCATCCAGGTGAGATGTGTAAAGCACTACTTTCTTGTAACGCCCATTGTACCATATCTCTGGCGAAATAAATGATTTATGATTTTATGATTAATGTGGTCTATGGTGCTAAATCCTTTTCGAAAACCGGCTTGTTCTGGTGGCAGGAACTCGTCAAGTCTTCTGGCGAGAGGGTTCGTGATGACCCTCGAGACCAGCTTGTATGCGTGGCTCAGAAGTGAGATGGGTGTATAGTTTTTCAGTGTCCGTTACCCAGGCCAGATGTTGTCGAAAATGGTCATTTGAATCTTATAGATAATTAGTTGTGCGGCTTCTGTAAATGTTGCGCACATTTTTAAATTTGTTGCGCTTATAGTTTTTTAATTATTTCACAAAAACATTTCCTGCTGGCCTAACGTTACCGCAGCCAGACCTTTTTCTTTCTAATGGGAATATTTAAATAAATACTAGCTATAGAATTAGTTGTCTAGATGAAGTAAATGTTGTGCCTTATTTTGTATTTGTTCTTTCATCGGTTGCGAAGTTATTCGAGATTTTGCTGGGGTAACGTTTTTGGTTTTGCTAGATCTTTGAAACGGTTAAGCAGATTCTTATCATATTTTGTACAAGACTTCTTAGGGATTAGTTTAAATTTGTTCTGCAATAAAAATACCAAAAAAATGCATAGCTTAAAGGTTATTTCATTAAATAGAAAAACACTTCAATCGGTCCCAGCACTCTCAATAAGAAGTCTAAAGACTTACTTTAAACGTTATTTTAAAGCTTGTAACTGCCTTCAAATGTATGTGAAGTTTCATTAGTATCCTGTAAGTATTTAAAAAGATATGATAATATTCAGTTCTTCACGAGCACGGTCTTGATGCGCGCGGTGTTATTTGGCCACTGGATTGGATATATGAACTGAATGTTATGTCAATTATTAGTTGTTTAGTTCAGTTGTATATCAGTAAAATTTCAGCGTAGTACATTGGATAATTAATGAGATAATACGATTAAAGTCATTAGGAAGTGAATGATCGAGGTAACCCGACCAAGTTTAGGTGGTTACGAAAAAGCGAAAACTCAGAACATTATGGTACCTTCTAAAATATGTAGGATAGTGTTACAAATTTAGTACAGACATGTACACAAGTTATAAAAAAAACTACATGTTTATTAAAGAATTTTTATTAACAGGTAAAATAATAATTTCAATTGAACTTTTAAAGTATTAATAAACTTATACTTAAAAATAATCACAGATTAAAATTACAGATAGTAATTTTGCTATTTTGAAATTTTCTATTACCTTTTATTATAGATGTTTAGTGCGTTATGCAAACAATGGATTTATTCCCTTTACGTCGAGTCCCGTTATATCGAGCCTGGAAGTCTATTGTTCTCCAAAGTATTGATATTTTACGCTTTCTATTACCTTTATGTCGAGTTTGGTGAACAGGTACAGTCAGAGATGTAAATTAAAAGAATTTGAACGTGGGGTCTTTTCGGCTTTGGATTTCGATTAATAACTATACTTTATAACGATTATATTATTCGAAATTTATTAGGTAGGTACTACTTACCTATATATTTTGAACCATAAATTGAAAACATGTGCATTGTATCATTACGTATTTATGTATTTTTATACTGTGTTTTATGTATTTTGATTGTTTATATTTTGATATGTAGGTAGGTACTAACGTAATAGTTACATTTGCATTATTAAGTTCATTTATAATAAATGAACTTAATATTTTAAAAGATAGGTACTTTTTCAACATGCACATAATTTCGAATATAAAAAAAAATACACTGAAATTATGACATACTTTGATGGTTAATTAAAAATATAATCGTACATAGTACTGTAAGGTTAAAGTCATTAGTTATTTTTAAATTCTTTTTTGTGTAAAAATTGATTCTAAATTATGTGCGTGTATACATTTCATTGGACGTGACTGTACTTCTAAAATATGATATTATTAAACTCGACATAAAGGTAATAAAAGCGTGGTAAATAAACTCAACATAAAGGGAATAGAAACGGGACAGAAAACTACTCGACATAGGGGTAATAGAAGCGAGACAAGGTTTTCGGCTCGACTTAACGGGACTCGACATAAAGGGAATAAATCAAACAATGAATTACCCCTTCACCCCACCCCTCCCGCGTCCCACCGAACGACATGTTATATCGGTGATTTTTGATAAGTATGTGCAACTGGAAGATAATAATAATGTTTTCATAGTACAGATATTATTATATTATTATGTATTTAACAGTGTACGCGTCTGTACCGAAATTGTAAGGTGTATTATACTGAACATTTCAAAAGATAGCATAATGTTCTGAGTTTTCGCTTTTTCGTAACCACCTAAACTTGGTCGGGTTACCTCGATCATTCACTTCCTAATGACTTTAATCGTATTATCTCATTAATTATCCAATGTACTACGCTGAAATTTTACTGATATACAACTGAACTAAACAACTAATAATTGACATAACATTCAGTTCATAACTATATCCAATCCAGTGGCCAAATAACACCGCGCGCATCAAGACCGTGCTCGTGAAGAACTGAATATCATCATATCTTTTTTTATTAAATACTTACAGGATACTAATGAAACTTCACATACATTTGAAGGCAGTTACAAGCTTTAAAATAACGTTTAAAGTAAGTCTTTAGACTTCTTATTGAGAGTGCTGGGACCGATTGAAGTGTTTTTCTATTTAATGAAATAACCTTTAAGCTATGCATTTTTTTGGTATTTTTATTGCAGAACAAATTTAAACTAATCCCTAAGAAGTCTTGTACAAAATATGATAAGAATCTGCTTAACCGTTTCAAAGATCTAGCAAAACCAAAAACGTTACCCCAGCAAAATCTCGAATAACTTCGCAACCGATGAAAGAACAAATACAAAATAAGGCACAACATTTACTTCATCTAGACAACTAATTCTATAGCTAGTATTTATTTAAATATTCCCATTAGAAAGAAAAAGGTCTGGCTGCGGTAACGTTACGCCAGCAGGAAATGTTTTTGTGAAATAATTAAAAAACTATAAGCGCAACAAATTTAAAAATGTGCGCAACATTTACAGAAGCCGCACAACTAATTATCTATAAGATTCAAATGACCATTTTCGACAACATCTGGCCTGGGTAACGGACACGTTTTAGCAAAGTATATTACCTTTTTGAAGAACAGAACCAACGCACCTCTGCTCCACGTCTCGGGCGTTGTACCCTCTTGAATGACGGAGTTGAGAGACTCGTTAGCTTTTTCAGGACTGGAGCCTCGCCCGCTTTAAAGAGCTCTGTCGTTATTCCATCATTACCAGGTGCTTTGTTGTTCTTTATCTGCTCGATAGCCGCCCTAATCTCGCACTGGTTAATAAGTTTGATAATAGTTTTCTAGTGGAGAGATTATCTATTGTCTGAAAATGTGCTATATTGTTTTTATAATATGAATAGTCTTGATACCTTATTTGTTTATAATAAATTGGTAATAACTATCTAAAAATATGTTTTATGATTTATTAAAAAAATCTTTGATAATTTTGTCTAAAAAAGTGACACATTAGAGGAATTTATAAGTAAAATCCGGCCAAGTGCATGTCGGACCACGCACAATGAAGGGTTCCGTAGTTGGGATGAATTTAGAACCAACTTAAAATTGCACTTTGAAAAACATGATCTCCCATACATTCCGTATGGGAGAACATGTTTTTCAACTACAATGTTAAGTTTGTTCTTGGGATAAATTCATCCCAACTACGGAAGTCGTTAATCTGTATAACCTACTTAGCTGTGATAGTTTTCCTTTTAATTTCGTTATATATATTTTACTGCTGTGATTTTTTTCACAAATTCAAGTAAAACCATTTAGCTGGCAGGGGTCACTTGACTCTAACAATTTTTTTCTGTTAAAAGCTTAATATTTCGCTAACAAATCCCTAAATCTAAAAATGGTTTTCACAAACTCACAATATTTTTGAACGACCTTTCTAACGATACCCCACACCATGGGGTAGATGAGAAAAAAAAAAACATTCCCACTTTAAGTGATCGTGGAGTTGCTCAAAGTATGTGAGACCTACGCTGCTGCACATGGAATGGTCTATAATGTCAAAAAATGTGAATACATGGTCTTTGGGGTCGCGGGTAAGCGCAGGGAAGATGTCATCGATCTTGTCATAAACGGTACGCCAATACGTAGAGCCACAAAGTTTAAATATCTTGGGCATTTTCTTACCGAAGACCTCAGGGACCATTGTGACATTGAGAGGGAGCGCAGGGCTCTAGCGGTCAGGGGTAATATGTTGGCACGAAGATTTGCTCGGTGTACAGATCAAGTTAAGATATCGCTTTTTAAAGCTTATTGTCAGAATCTGTACACCGGTAATCTTTGGGTCAACTACTCGAAAAGGTCGCTGGATGTCCTGCGCGTCCAATATAATAATGTTTTTAGGATGCTGTTGCGACTGCCTCGTTTTTGCAGTGCCTCAGAGATGTTTGCGGTAAATCATACCGATGGATTCCATGCCATCATCCGCAAAAAAACAGCCTCACTCCTGAGCAGAAAAAGAGGCAGTCGCAATAGTATTCTGATGGCTGTGGCGACAGACATTTCCTCCGCCGTAATAAGGCAATTTGTGCGAAGACTTATGCCATAGTTTCTGGGGGTGTAGTTGTTTGGGTGGTCTTCGCATGAATTCGTCTTTAGTTAAGTTACTAACAATAGTATTTTAAGTGTATAACTGTTACTAACAATCTATGGACCATATAGTTGCCCGAAATAAAAAGATTTATTATTATTATTTAAGTGCAGGGGAGATAACGTAAAAAAAAAAAAAATCTTGATTTTATTTTACCACTTTGTCGGCATGATTAATATGTATACATATGCCAAATTACAGCTTACTAGTACTAACCGTTTCTAAGTTAAGCTTCTTAAATATATCTTAAGTTCTCCGATATGCTCTCTCAGCTTTTTACTAATGGGACTTTAATTAATAAAAAAAACAAAATTGTGATTTCCCAAAATCTACACTTTTTGTTGTGACACTCTCATTGCCGATCGCGATGTGCGAAATGATTAAATCTTATGCGAAACATTTGTAAAGAGAAGCATTTGCTAAATAAATGTTTGTAATAGTAAAACACTCGCTGTGTTTATAAAATAAAACATAATGCGGAATAAGTTGTTTGTAATATAGTATACAAAACGTTGGTTGTAAACTAATTTGTCAGTGGTGTTTTGGTGAAACATAATACCTTATTAAATAATAAATAAAGAACATTTCTACTGTGGCTAGAAAACATTTTTGTTTTTTGCAAAACGTGAACATAACAGGAAAAGATCACCGATTTATCTTAGTGTGGAATATCCACATAGGTACATTTTAACGGGAATTCTTATCTCCCCCCAGTCTCTTATCACCATTCCAAAAATACCTTTTTATGTTGCGAGAAACCAGCGTTAGAATCAAAAGTGCAATCACCAGCGGTGGATGCACCATCTACGTCTGTTGTACCTTTGTACTCGTATTTCTTTAATGTAATGATGTGTAAAACGCAGTGTGTTCTGGCGCTGGCAGCGCTGTACTGGGGGTTAGCGCACTCTTGGGGTGAGTTCTGTGTATCTATGTTCGATGTTGTAGGGTTTGGTTTCCGCACTTAGTCCTTCAGGTGGACCATTGTGCGTGGGCCACGGCGGCCGTCAAATCAGCCCACTTCCCTCCCGAAGTTGATTAGATCTTCTGGTCTATTCAGAACGTGTCGAGTCCAGCAGTGCTATTCTGTAACCATCTCACCGTGAAAACTTAGGTGAAGTGAGCGTGGAGTGAGCTGTCAATAGTGTCAATCTCTAGCATTAGGTGGAATGATAGCTCACTCCACGCTCACTTCACCTAAGTTTTCACGGTGAGATGGTTACAGAATAGCACTGCAGATGTTCCTCCCGGTGTCGAGGTCCACCAGTTCTCTGCTTATGTGTGGATGAACTCCTGTAGACACAAAAAAAGTTCTATACTTTCGAGCTGGCCACCCAGTATGAAGCTTTATAGTAAACTTTAAATATATTAATAACTGCAGAGCAGTTTGATATTCTATCAAGCTATACTTTTTTATCGTGTGTACCCCCGTTTATGTTAAAGACTTATTACACATCTCTGATTTCACGATTACTTTTGATTTGGCTACCAGCTTCTGCCCGCAACTTCGTCCGCAGCCTATAACCTTCCTCAAGAATTGGGCTATCCAATGCAAAAATATTTTTTCATATCCGACTGGTCGTTTCAGAGATTACCCCTACCACAGATAATACTACGTACAGATACCCAATCCCATACAAATAAATGAGCTGGCTATTTTTCTCCCTCCTTTTTTTTAACAGATGGCAGCATCAGCGGCTCAGTAATTGCCAGAGACTGTAGTTTTACAACGCCATCTAGGAGTCGACTTAGATACTTATGGCGTTGTTTTATTATGATAGATTCTCTCATCGTACGGTGCATTCAAGGACAAGTAATAACAATACAACAAAAATAGGTATCTCGAGTTGCCCGAATAGTTTAATTTGTGTGAGTAAGCTAGCAATTTTCACGTTGCTGCGAATGGTTCTTTATGTGTTTTTAGTATTTCAATGCTTCTTCGTCCGAACTCATACTCGTAACGACAGTAAATGTTTTTAAAAACATCAAATAAAATCCTGCCAAGTGCGTGTCGGACCCCGCACAATGAAGGGTTCCGTAATTGGGATGAATTTATACCAAGAACAAACTTAACATTGTTGCCGATTCTCTTGTACACCGAACTAAATTATCACTAAAATTATCTACTTTTGGCTATGATAATCATATATTTACCTTGGTTATTTTTTGGTGAAAAACGTCAAATTCAAAATAGCAAAATTGCCATTTTCACTAAATTAATAACTCAGTGCCATCTTAGTGCTGTCAAACTAAAATATAGATAAGTTGTGTCACTTTAGTCTATTTCAGAATAGGAAATCGTCGTTTGACAGGAATAAACTAAATTTTGGTGATTTTTAGTCCAGTTTAGAGGCATTACAAACAAATAAACAAATAAAGAGGCACATACAAACTTACAAACAAATAAACAAATTTTATAATATTAAGTTTAGATCAGCTTGGTAAAGCACTTTGTTATTTTTTTGTTCCAGACATCGCAGTTAGTGTAGGAGATCAACTCATATTCTATACCGACGGAAGAAAAACAAACACCGTGGATCTTCTTTTTCACAATCCCACAGCGTTAGCTTACGATGAAGTTCATAACATGCTGCTGTACGTCGACAAACAGAGCGAGTACGACGCTATATGTGGTTACAACTTACATTCCAAAGAAAACAAATGTTTCATCAAAAGAGCCGGTTCTAACATTCACAGTATTGCCTTCGACCCGGCAACAGACACACTATTCTTTACTGATACTAATAAAAGAAGCATTTATTGTATTTCATTAAAACCTGGATTTAATAACAATGTTAACGGAAATCTTTTAATCAAGATGTATGACCGGACCCCCCGTGATATTGCCGTGGATAGCTGTAGAGGGTACGTTATCAATGACAGTTTAAAAATCATAATCTGTCGATCGATTCTGTAAAAATATCAACGTGAAACTTAGGTGAAGTGAGCGTGTAGTGAGCTGTCAGTTGTCACTGTCACAAATCCACCGGCAGGATGTTAAGGATTAGCTCTATTGACAGCTCACTTCACGCTCACTTCGCCTAAGTTTCACGGTGATATTTTTACAGAATCGACCGTATGTTGCATTTTATTGATATTCAATAGTGTCATTCAAATTGCAGGTACATTTACTGGACCAACATTAAGGATACAGGCAATGAGTACATTGAGAGAGCTCGATTTAATGGTTTCGAGAGAGAAGTAATATACCGAGATGTACCAGTGCATAGCATGGCCATTGATCCACAAACACGAAAAATTTATAATTTTGACGGTACTATGCTATATCGGTTTTTGGACAGTAGAGATTTGGATGGTCAAAACGAATATACTATATCCACGTTACGTTGTATACATTTTTCTAAACCAAAAGAGTTGACCGTTTCAAATGATTACTTATACTGGACAAACAGTAGCGAGAGCTACAGAACCGTTTGGCAATTACCAAAGAACGCAATGAAAGGTGTAGAACCTAAAGAGATTAGTAAGTTTTATACTGAAAGGCCACTCGGTATAGCCGCCAACTACAGAATAAAAGACCAAATTCAGGGACTTCAGGATTGCGAAGTCCTACGGAATTTGATACCAAAACTCACAGCAACCAACAAGTCCCTCAATATTCAACAGACAACAAAAACAGAACAGACAACAGAATGTATAACAGTTGCCGAACTATTTTGTGTCCACGGTATAAAAGTAAGTGAGACATCTGTTTGCAAATGCACACCTGGTTACATCGGTGAGAGATGCGATGTTTCAGTCTGTGAGAACTATTGTTTGCATGGTGACTGCAGTTTCAATGATGAGGGACTCCCTAAATGCAGGTAAAATATTTTCTACTCCTACTAAAATGGTTTCCTTGTTTAAGCATAAGCATAATCAGCCCATAACATTCCCACTGCTAGGACACAGGCCTCCTCTTTATGAACTACTATCTCCAAGGGAACTGTAGTTTCAATGATGAGGGACTTCCTAAATGCAGGTAAAACATATTCCTATGATCCTATCCCTTCTATCCTATTCCTTCCTTTGGTATTGTTGCTGAATTAAATAAAATAAAAACTAACATTTTCGTTATTTCAGATGTAATGCCGGTTATTCCGGGGACAGGTGTGAAGTGCACGCGTGTTATGGTTATTGTCTGAACAACGGTGACTGTTCCATGAACGAAAAGGATGAACCAGTCTGTCAATGTGTTGGTAATCAAGAGGGAACAAGATGTGAAGCTGATAATAATATGAAGAACACTTTCACCAACACCCCTACGTACTACCCAGCAAAAAGAAACCTAACCCTAGCTGACTTACTGTCAAATTGGCGAAAGACTACCGTGAAAATATCTGTAACTGTTGAATTATAATCGAATTGATTATTATGACGTACTTTGTCTTGCTGGTTAATACAACCATTTACGGAATTATCTGTTTTTTTTTTACATCTGTTTTAAAGCTTTCGATTTTCATTCATATCCAGTGTTCCCCACGCGTTCACCCACCGCGGTGATTTCGTAATCTGCGGTGTTCTCAGAATATAATAAATATATTATAATCTTGCATGAGGCACATTTGTTAAGTATTCATTTACTTTTTCTTTTTTAATAAACTACATGTATTAATGTAACTGTGGAGTTTTATTTCCGAGTAGTACACAAGGCTACATAACAAGCTATACCTACATTTCCAGTATGAGCTGACCTCTCATTGTTCGGAAATCCTATACAATGCGAAATAAGCTTAAACTGGAAATGTATGGACATAATTTACTCCATCTGAAACAGTTTGGTTTTACTAAGGGTCGTTCAACTACAGACGCGGGCGTGGAATTACTGAAAAGCATATTCGAGGCCTGGGAGGAGTCGCAAGATGCCCTTGGCATTTTCTGCGACTTGTCCAAGGCCTTCGATTGCGTACATCATGATACTCTTATCAGGAAACTGTACCACTATGGTATGAGGGACAAGGCTTTTGACCTTCTGACTTCTTATCTGAATAACAGAATTCAGACGGTCGATGTTAATGGCAAGAGATCTGCAGGATCTGGGGTCACCATGGGCGTTCCGCAGGGTTCAATTCTAGGTCCTTTCTTATTTCTAATTTATATAAATGACTTACCTTACCTCACAAGATCGTATTATTCGCGGATGACACTTCCCTCATTTTTTAAATCAAACGGCAGTTAGTCAATTTTGAACAAGTCAACGATGCACTCTCTAAAGTTGTGCATTGGTTTAATGTAAATAATCTTCTCCTGAACGAAAAAAAGACTAAACTCATCAAATTTTCAACGCCAAATGTCAGGCAGCTAACTACCAATGTTCAAGTTAATGGAATAGAGTTGGACCCTGTTGAGTCAACTGTTTTTCTTGGAATAGCTATTGACGGTAAGTAAGTAAGTAAGTAAGTATTTATTTGCATAAAACATGGTATACATGGTGTTACAAAAATTTACAATAAAGATCTTACATGTTTTGCCAGAATTGTACTTAGCATGCATATGTTCACTTAATACTAACATGAGAATTTGTTATCCATAAATTCTCTAAGACTATAGAATTTTTTCAAGTTTAACCAGTCAAACATCTTTCCCTTAAATAATCTGGAGTTTAAGTTTTTTATGCTACTCGGTATGTTATTATATATACTAACACAATTATATAAGCAGCTTTTATTATATTTAGCAAGCTTGGAAAGATCATGAAGAACGAGTCTCTATGGATCACGCCGGCTCCTTGGATTAATATCATTGGCTGATATAAACAGGTCTTTATGTTTATTAACGAACATACATATTTCAAATATATAAAGCGACGGCAGCGGTAACAAACCTAGTTTCTTAAATATGGGCTTACAAGATTCCTCCGAGTGCATCCCGTAAATTGCCCTAATGCACTTTTTTTGAGCAACAAATGCTCGGTTTATATCGGTACTATTTCCCCATATTATAAGCCCGTAACGTAGTACCGATTCTACTTATGCATGATAGGTCATGAGAGCTGTTTTTAAGTTTGTAATATTTTTTATTTGTTTAAGAGCATATACAAATTTATTTATTCTCTTTGCAGCGTTATCCACATGCTCTTTCCAATTCAAATTCTCATCAATAATTACGCCTAGAAACTTCGTTTGTGCTACTTCTTTATTTTTTGGTACGTTTAGTTTAATATTATATTTAGGATTATTACATTTATTGAAATTAATATAAACGGATTTATTAAGATTTATTTTTAAATTATTTATGTCAAGCCATTGTATTAATTTATCTATAGTATTATTAATGTCAGTCTCATGATTATTTCTAAAATTGTAACATTTTTCTGTCGCTATAATAATAGCTATGTCATCAGCAACTAATATACATCGGTGGTCAGTTATATTAATATCATTTATGTACAGCAAGAACAGGACAGGCCCCAGTACACTTCCTTGTGGTACACCACATGTATTGTGCTTGTATTCTGATGAAAATGGCACCTTAACTTGATTTTCATCAATTTCATCAATAATGACTCGTTGTTGTCGGTTACTGAGATATGATTTTATCCACTGAAGTGTAGGACCCCTCATACCTACAAGTTCAAGTTTTTTGAGCAATAGATTGTGAGAAACTAAATCGAAGGCTTTTGAGACATCAAAAAATAGCCCAGTGGTCAGATTTTTATTATTGATATTAGTAACTACAGCCTTTACCAGCAGCCTAATTACGTAATGCACGATCAATAATAAATTGAAATGAATTGAAACAGATTGCTAGTCTATATATATATATATATGCTAGCAATCTGTTTCAATTTATTATTGATCGTGCATTACGTAATTAGGCTGCAGGGAGAATATTGCCAAAGTAGTGGACTTGTTTTTCTGAAAGCCATATTGTTCTTTGCTAATTATATGAAATGTATCACAATAGTCAATTATTCTTCCATACATGCACTTTTCATATATTTTGGACAATATGGGTATTAACGTTATAGGACGATAGTTATTAATATCAGATTTTTCTCCTTTTTTATATAAAGGCTTGACTATCGAGTATTTCAGGGCATCAGGAAAAATTCCCGATGCAAACGATAAATTAATTAAATATGTCAGAACAGCAGTTAGTTGATTGGTACACTCTTTAATAATTTTAGTTTTGATTTCATCATAGCCCACAGAATTGGAATTAGACAATAACAGTATTTCTCGTCTAACCTCGCTTTCCTCCATAGGTTTTAAAAACATCGAGTTAACGGATGCACTAATACGAGGTTTTATGCTTTCCTGACAGATAACTGACGTCGATACAGCTAGAATTGTTTATTTTAGTTATTTTCATAGTCTTATGTCTTATGGGATTCTTCTCTGGGGAACCTGTGCGGACATTAATACAATCTTTGTTCTACAGAAAAGGGCTGTTCGAGCCATTTACAACCTCGGTCCAAGAGATTCCCTTCGGGAGAAATTCAGAGAAATAAATATTCTTACTGTAGCCTCACAATATATTTTCGAAAACCTATTGTATGTACACAAAAATATATCAAATTTTAAGAAAATGTCCGACATTCATAGTTTAAATACCAGGAACAAACACAACCTTGCTGTACATCGCACACGTCTCCACAGAGTAGGCAACTCGTTCATGGGTCAATGTATACGCTTTTACAACAAACTTCCCATTGACATTCGAAACTTACCCATTAAACGATTTAAAAACTGTATTAAAACCAAACTTTGTAAAAAAGGGTACTATAAAATTTCAGATTATTTAGAAGATAAAAAAGTTTGGGATTGAGCTGCTCGCTCTGCTAAGCCTTGTGAAAACCATAGAACTTGACATTTAATTATGCATCACAATAAACCAGTTTTATATATAAGTACATATTGACATTGTTGAAAATTATATTCAAACTGCACAAGATTACTTTGTAAAGTATTATATTATTTTAATTATTGTGAATGTGAGGACTATGTGGATATTTTATTTTTATTTTTTCTCTTTCATTTATTTTTTCTTTCTTAGTTAGTTTTAATGATGGTCTGGCAGTTTGAGTAGTTGATGCGACCTACCCAAATATCCTTTCTTTGGTATTGTTCGTCGAGTTGAGCTTCTTCAGTTTTGAGTTGAGCTCCACGATTATTGACAAATGCATGCACTGACTGGACAGGTCCACTCAAATCTGTGTGGTTCTTTCCTCAAAAGACCATTTCAGACACTGATCCACATGGTCCTCATATGACTTGACCAAGATTATGTCTGGACCTTAAAAGAGACTACGGCCTCTGAGTTTGTTTCGGCCTTTCTTCTCAGAGTAGTCAGATAGGAAACACCGACCTCATCTAGCTTATTTTTAATATTTTTTTATATGACGTGTAAAAGTGATTCCGATATCCTATTTACAGAATAAACAATTTCATTTCATTTCATTTCCTTTCATTATAGCTTGAAATGTAGCCGTCTGTACCCCTATTGTATCATGACATGATTTCATGCACAAAAAGATCAGTCTGAGTTACAAGATAAAAACACATTCATTACAAACTAGCTAGGATCTGTATTCTAGAAACTATTTTATACATAAATCTTGCTTTAACAATAGATTTGAGTAAATAAATGGACGGCTCCAGGATCTCTGCAGAAGCAACACACGACGTCCTCAGAAATAGAAGGTCAAGTGCACGCAGGACTCGCAGTCCGAGTGGGTTCCGTACCATTCACATCGTAAATGCCACGAGTGTTAAAGAGACGGTTGATTTTCTCCAGTAGGTAATTAGAATGAATGATTTTTCGTAGCGAATGATTTCATTTCCTGTTGATAATTTTTATACATAAGAAAAAAGTTCAAAATTAATTTTGACAGATGGCCACTTCTTCATGAACGAATACAAATGTTCATTAAAATATCTCTGAAAAATTAAAAAAAGGTAGGTAAGGACTTAAAGTGAAAAAAATTACCATATTTTAAACAAAAAGAATGATTTATTAATTACCTGTAAAACAATTAGTTAACATAAACAATCGAAGAAAGTAGCGGAGCAGAATCTATACATATAATTACATCGTAGCGAAGTCAAGACTGTACATTGAATATTTTTGGAAAAAAGTAAATGCTGCGAGGTCTGGGATTGATTCTAATGCCGAAAATATAGTTTTTAGAATTTTGTCTGTTTGTCTGTATGTATGTTCCAGTATCACACAAATTCTACTGGACAGATTCTGTTAAATTTTACATAAAGATTCCCTATAAGTTTGGTCAAATTATAGGATACTAACTATCACGCTATTTGCTATAGGAGATGAGTAATTAACATTATGTTCGTATTTTTCTCCGATAATAGTAAAAGGACGCGCCAAAAGGTTAGGATATTGTAGATAGTTACCGATTTCAGTTTTTATATGTTTATCATAACGCTATACCTTTATGGAACTAAGCAGTCAATCATGATATCCTAGGTATATAGGAACGGCTATTTAAGCTAACGTTCAACAAACCAGATAACTAAGCGGTTATACGATTGCTTTGCAAGCCTGAGGTTGGACGTTTCCCAAGTATTGTTTTTTTATGTGTTTTTTTTTTTTACATTTTGTAATACGATTTTTTTTGTTTCTATTATGTATAAATAGGTAGTTCATAGAATGTATTAATTTACTAAAAAAGAACAGCTTCGTAATCTATGGGAAACTGGTTCGTCACAAGCACTTTACAGTCACAAGACATTCAAGGTTGTGTTCTGATCATTTTAGAGCTAAAGACTATAAAAATAAAATGTTTTTTTTTACAAAAACACAATATTTTTTAGTGCTACTTACTTTTAAAAGCACATTGTAAAGTAAGTTCAATATCACAAAAACAAAATAATTAAAATACTAAATACTTATGCATGTTTTTAATCTTTTGGTATCAAAGATGACATTAAGCCGAAAAATATGGAAAAAAGCCAGAAAACGTTGCCGCTCGCCTTTTACAGTTCGCTTAAACTATTTCACGAAGTCCTGTTAATAATTGGAATTTAAACCTTATAAACGTCATTACAAGACAGGGCTTTGCGAAATAGATTAACTGTAACTGGTGTTTATATATCGATGGCCCCACCAAATAAACGTGTAAGAGAAAAATGACAACTTTTCAGCAAAAAATAAAAACGTTTTTAAACTTCAATAACGCTCATTTAATTGTAAGTAGGTATATATATGTATAATCGAATTATAGGTAAAAAAATAAACTATAGACTTGTATATTTACTTTTTTAATAACAGCAACGAGTTTCAGGAAACTCATGAAAAACTATTTAATGTTTTTACTCTTGTGAAATTTGCATGACCAGCTATCTAATTACGCAACACATTTTCGTTGACAATTCCGACTAATCTGTTTCAATTTGACAGGTCAACAACATTCATTGTGTTATTAACGTTCTTGAGCAGATTTTTTTCTCGAACGTACGAAGCAATGGATTAGCAATCTGTTTCAAAACGATTCAGATTCTGATTGATCGTGTATTACGTAATTAGGGTATAGGTCACTGTAATATATCATAACACGTTTATTCGTGTAATAATACACAACAAATAAAACGTACTGTAATGTTACGAACAGTCACATAAGCTTAGAACCAGCAATAGTTATAGTACAGACAGACAATGCAATACTTTAATTTTAATAACCTATTTATAAACTTCCATTTGATGGAATATAACATTACTAATAAAATTGGCATACATTTCTACACGAATAAACGTGTAAGAAGACATTACCCAAATTCGAAAACAATCACAAATCTTCTCAAAAGTCTGTAGGTTTTTACATGTTTATTCTTGTGTACTTACACCCGAATACTGAAACGCCACTCAAGACTTAAGCATTACTTAAAACTAGTGTCAACCAATCAAAGGGCTTTAAACGAGTTTTAAGTAATGCTTAAGTCTTGAGTGGCGTTTCAGTATTCGGGTGTTAGCGACTCAAAAAGCGTGTAATAATAGCTAATACTATTAAACCTCGTACACACCTGCGCGACGTGACACCGCGCCGAGACACGAACAATACAATTTCTAAGAAAACTTGACGGTATAACAATAACCGGTGTCGCGTCGCGCTGTCGCGTCGCGCTGGTCTGCACGAAGCTTTATTCCTATAATTTTTTAATTAATTATTTCCCTATAATAAAGAAATTCAGTATTGTAATAGGCGTGTTTTGAGTCTAAAATTCACAAAAAAAAATAAGTTGGTGCGGGATAGGCAAAGGAAACAAAAATTTAAAAAAAAAATGGTGTAAGAACTCTTGCACGTTTATTCGGTGGGGCCATCGATATAGGTATTGATTCCTTGCTTGGTCTGCCGTCTCAGCGTTGCGTAAAATTCTCTATTGAGACGGCCCACGTGAAAAGAGTACCTACCTGGAAAGACTTGGGGGAGGCCTTGACCAGCACAAAAAACCAGCTTAATATTAGACTTTATACTCAGATTTTGACAGCAGATTTGTCCTAGCGATTTTAAAATGTGTGTTTGGACCTCCTAAAATTGCTGCCACACTGCTTCCTGGTGACAAAACCGCGTACGCCATCCATGTTTAAGATTCCCATCGATTTAGAGAGCAACGAAACGCTGTTTGTGGCGTGTCACGCAACAGTAACAAGGGATGCGTGCTTAGGGTTTGCGCTTCATCGTATGGAATGAATGCATTATGGCAAAAAGGAAACCAGTGGAAGCTGTAAACAGAACCCTACAGGACATCCGCAGGAACAAAGACATGATGGGTGGTGTCACAGTTCTGTCTGGTGAGGTGAATGCTTCGTTGATAAGGTCGACTCGATGGTCGAGAGTTCATAGACCATCATCATCATGCGAGCTCGGCTTGGCGGGAATTCACATGCTCAAGAATTCTCCGATGTTCTTCTCAAAGTTGGTGAAGGCACTCTTCCCGCGCACATCATTCAGTTGAAGGCCGGTGTCCCGATTATGCTCGTTCGGAACTTAACTCCGCCGAAGCTGTGTAATAGAACCCGGCTCAAAGTCGTGTCTTTTAGAGAAACGTCTTTGAGGCGGAAATTCTGACAGGTTGTGGCATTGGCGAAACAGTTTTTATACCGCATATACCACTAATTTCCCACAATTACCAGTTTAAGCGCGTGCAGTTCCCGCTGGGCGTATGCTCACACGGACAACAGTCGATCCATTCTGTAAACATCTCACCGTGAAGAGTAAGGTGAAGTGAGCTGTCCATAGTGTCAATCCCTAGCTTTAGATGCAATGACAGCTCACATCAAGCTCACTTCACCCAAGTTATACGGTGAGATGTTTGCAGAATAGCACGGCTGTACGTCGTTTGCTCCCGAGTCACCAGTCATGACTCTCTGTATATTTTGGCTGCTGAGAACAAAACTACAAACGTAGTTTAAAGGTTTTATAAATATGTGGCTGTTATTGTAGTATATTGTGGTGATTAACGACTTCCACGAGAACGAAGTCGCTGGTAGAAGCTAGTTTTAATTAATAAAACACTAGAATCTCAAACTTTTAAATAAGTGTATTCAATAATGGTTTAGTAAAATTTCAACTAATTAATTTAAATATGGATAGCGCAAAAATACAATCATTTTTATTATTCTCTCACACAGAATGCATAACATCGTCCACGCATCTCGCACTGTAGCAGGCGCGCGAACCTATTCTGTCCTGTCGAGAACCAATCACCGCACTTGTCGGATTGCAACGCGTTACGCGAGCGCAGCTCATTGGCTTATTTGCATGTATGTTCCTTCGCTCGAATACTCGAGATAATTTTGTCAATGTAGGTACCTGATGTTTGGAGCTGAATTTTTCTTTAATTTTGTTCACAATATTACGCTTCCTGACTTTTATTATTCGTAGACTTTAAAGCTTAATATTTCGCAAACGGATTCCTAAATTGAAAAATGATTTTCACACACCCTCAATGTTTTTGAACGACCTTTCCAACGACACCCCACACCGTGGTACAGATGAGAAATAAAATAAACATCCCACTTTACGTGTAGGGGAGGTAGGTACACAAAAAAAAACAAGAAGATTTTATTTTACCACTTTCTCGGCTTGATTAATATGTATGTATACCCATGCCAAATTACAGCTTTCTAGCACTAACCGCCTCTGAGCTAAGCCGCGGTCAGACAGACATATCTACAGACGGACATGGCGAAACTAAAAGGGTTCCTTGTTTACTACGGAACCCTAAAAACATCGCAGAAATGCCCATTATAGGTTTATTTTATTTATTTGAAATTGGAACAAAAACAGTTATAAATTACAGCATTTACAAAAAGTAGTTAAATAACAGTGGCAGTGTTAGTGTTTAATTTACGAATGCGACATCTGTTAGTTCCTTAGTCAGTTATTTGTGTTCCAGTGTTGGTACAATCCGTAGGTTCGATCAGCAAAGGTGCGAGTGCTGATACGGTTTTCATATGTAATAAATAGATGGCGGTAGTAGTTTCAAACCAAATAGATAATTGACAACGTTTTAGTTTTTCAAGATGGTAGTAGGTATAGGATCCGAAGTAAGATCAACCTTTATCCCATCTGTTTAGCGGATGAAAATACGGATGTTTTATCAAATATTAATCAAAACGACTGTAAGTTTTTTTAAATATGTTACTGGTTTGTATAAAAAACTATAACAAAGAATTTGATTTCAATTCAAAGTATAAAGTATACCTACAGAGCATGTAACAGTTAGGTAGCCTACCTTTTTTTTCGTTTGGTAAACATGTCAGTGAAATATACATGGGCGTAACCAGCTTTTGGCCCAGGGGGGGGCAAATCAGAAATTTCCCCCAGCACAACATGTTTAACATAGTTTGATATTGCTGCTGCGTTCGCGTATTTCCGTCTTCAAAAAAAGGAGGGGTTCTATATTCGTCTGTATGTATTTTTTTCTTATATGTGTATATATCGATATTTTCATCAATTGTGGACCGATAATGATTTTTTTATCGATGGGAAAAAGAATTAATGTAAGTCTTAACGTGACTGTAACATAAGTTTTATCAACAACAGTTCTTAGGCATAAAATCCACGGGGGGGGGGCAGCTCCCCCCCACCTCTTCCCCCCTTTTTTTGTTTAAATTTGGGAAATTATCAAATAAGTTCTTCTGGAGGGCGTGTCAGACTTTTACAGACTAAAACCCACCCGTGTTCCTTCCGTTGCCTGTGTGCCGGGGCCACGATATCCCTTTCGGACAACTCGCAACCCCAGCAGGCACTGGCCCTACCCTACCCCGTCAGTTGGTGCTGACACCCCTTTGAGGCGCGCGTGGAACACAACGCGCCATCGACCCGGGCCTGCCATGCTATTCTGTAAACATCTCACCGTGAAAACTAGGGTGAAGTGAGCTGTCAATAGTGTCAATCCCTGTGGAATGACAGCTCATTCCACGCTCACTTCACCTAAGTTTTCACGGTGAGATGGTTACAGAATAGCACTGCTGCAGTGCTATTCTCGAAATTCAGAAATCGCCTGGCGACTCCCGACGGGAAAATGGTGAAGTGGGCTGAAAATCGGCTTTCATAGACTTAGGGATTTCAATTTGCAAGTGCCGGATTTTTCGCCGGATATCGCTTCTATTAGTTATTACTATATTCAAAAATGACACCCGAGTTAATTCTGCACAAAAACGAAGGAATTATATATTTTTTACGAAAAATTTGTATGAAGCTAGTATGAAAAAGCTAATTACCTCGTAAACAGCAAGGAAAACCGTAATATCCTTACAGTTGGTTATAGTACTAATTATTTATGATTTTTTGACATGTCATATAACGGTTATCCCTGCAAATTTTTTTTTTTAAATCGCCAAAATCTTTTTATTTATTTTTACATTTGAAACGGGTCCTTTTAGTGTTTAAGTTGAGGAACACAGACTTTTACCATTGGCCCTCATTAACAAAGCATTGTAAAGATGAGTTATTAATTAGTAATGAGTTGCGAACAGTGAGTTGACAATAATGCTAATGACGGTGCCTCCTTAACGAATGAAGAACAATACAGCGGAGTTAGATCCCTAATTGATTTCTGTATCTTTGCAACAGATCATGCTACGTAAAAAAGGACCGCAGATTTGGAATCAACGCACCCCAAAACCCTTTCTTTTTTTTTTAGTTTTGTACTTCTACACTCACCCCACTACCCGTGCGCCAGAGGCGGGGAATCCCCACTACTGACAAGAAAAAAAACATTTAGTTATATAGGTATATTACACTTATAATAAACATTACACTACAAATACGATTCTGAACCATGAAACGGTTGGAATGTTTTGAATTACATTTTTCCAATTATGTCCCAATGAGTTTGATGGGTTGGTGAGCGCAGGCGCAGTGACTGACGACAGCAGGTGACGGTGGCAGTCGATAGCTATCAACACTGATATTGACAACTCGTAGTTTAGCAGTAAGACTGATGGCCTCTGCGATCAGTCTTACTTCTTGAAGATTACTTCCACACTTGCAGACTGCCATTGCATTAGTTTGTATCGAGTACTCCGAAAACATGTAAGTAGCTAATAAGTCACAAATTAATATTTAATATTTCTCGGCTTGCCCTAATTTTGACACCAAGGCACGCCACTGCACCCATCATGTCTTTGTTCCTACGGATGTCCTGCAGGGTTCTGTTTACAGCTTCCACTGCTTTCCTATTTGCCATAATGCATTCATCCCATACGATGAAGCGCAAACCCTAAGCACGCATCCCTCGTTACTGTTGCGTGACACCCCACAAACAGCGTTTCTTTGCTCTCTAAATCGATGGGAATCTTAAACATGGATGGCGTGCGCTGTTTTGTCACCAGGAAGCAGTGTGGCAGCAATTTTAGAAGATCCACACATACATTTTAAAATCGCTAGGACAAATCTGCTGTCAAAATCTGTGTATACTTAAAGTCTAAAATTAAGCTGGTTTTTTTGTGCTGGTCAAGGCCTCCCCCAAGTCTTCCTAGGTAGGTATTCTTTTCACGTGGGCCGTCTCAATAGAGAATCTTACGCAACGCTGAGACAGCAGACCAAGCAAGGAATTAATACCTAATATATAAACACTCCTCGGCTTAATTTCATACTTGATACCAAAAGATCGAAAACATGCATATAAGTATTTAGTATTTCAATTATTTTGGTTTTGTGATATTGAACTACTTTACTATGTGCTTTTAAAAGTAAATAGCAATAAAAATATTGTGTTTTTGTAAAAAAACTTTTTATTCTTATAGTCTTTAGCTCTAAAATGATTAGAACACAACCTTGAATGTTTTGTGAATGTAAAGTGCTTGTGACGAACCAGTTTCCCATAGATTACGAATTTTTCCTTTTTTTGTAAATTAATATATTCTATGAACATAAACTATATAGGTAATAAAAACAAAAAAAACTAAAATCGTATTACAATATGTAAAAAAAATCACAGAAAATAAACAATACTTGGGAATCGAAATTTCAACCTCAGGTTTGCAAAGCAATCGTATAACCGCTTAGTTATTTGCTTTGTTGAACGTTAGCTTAAATACCCGTTCCTATTATATTTCATGATTGACTGCTTAGTTCCATAAAGGTATTCCATAGCGTGATGATAAACATATCGGTATCTACAATATCCTAACCTTTTGGCGCGTCCTTTTACTATTTTCGGAAAAAAATACGAACATAATGTAATATTACTCTTCCCCCATAGCAAATAGCGTTATAGTTTTTACCCTATAATTTGACTAGACTTACAAGGGAATATCTATGTACATTTTTAACAAGCTACAAACGTATCTTGTTCTCAAAGGAAATACCTCCCCTACATGTAAAGTGGTGGTGGTGTTTTCTCGTCTACACCATTGTGTGGGGTGTCGTTGGAAAGGTCTTTCAAAAATATTGCGGGTATGTCAAAATCATTTTTCAATTCAGGGATCCGTTTGTGAAATAATAAGCTTAAAAGTGCTAATTTTTGTTAGTGTCAAGGGTCCCTCTCATGGCGGCATGGAGAGTACGATTGTCGCAACACAGCGCTGGGCACGCCACAATTGTGGCGATAAGTCCCCTCTTTGAGGAGTGGCTAGAGAGGCGCCACGGCGTCCTCACCTTCCGCCTGACGCAGGTCCTCACCGGACATGGTTGTTTCGGGAGGTTCCTATTCAGGATAAAGCGGGAGGAAACGCCCGGGTGTCACCACTGTGTGGATCGCCCGGAGGACACGGTGGAGCATACGGTGGAGGTCTGCCCAGCTTGGGCGGAGCACCGCCGTGTCCTCACGGAAGCGATCGGCGGCGGCGATCTCTCGCGTCCGGCCCTGGTTCAGGCCATGGTCCGGAGCGAGAGTGCATGGGAGGCCGTCACCTCCTTCTGCGAAGCAGTAATGCTCGCGAAGGAGGAGGCGGAGCGCGCGAGGGAGAGGCAAAATGCGCGCCCTCGCGCCCCTAGTCGCCGCAGGAGACGCCCCGGGCGTCGGGAGTCGCGAGCCGACTTCCGGCCACCGTAGGCGCGGGCTTGCGGACGGTGAGCAATGGGTAGCTCGCCGTCAAATAGGGACCAGGCCCGGGTCGACGGCGCGTTGTGTTCCACGCGCGCCTCAAAGAGATGTCAGCACCAACTGACGGGGTCCGGAAGGGCCAATGCCTGCCGGGGTTGCGGGTTTGTCTGAAAGGGATATCGCGATCTCGGCACACAGGCAACGGAAGGAACACGGGTGGGTTTTAGTCAGTAAAAGTCTGACACGCCCTCCCGCTCCACCCAGAGCGGGAGAAGTTATTTGATAATTTCCCACACTCAAAAAAAAAAAAGGGTGTCCTAACCCCACTTAACATTGCACTAAAACGAAATTCTATCGAAATAAAAAGCAACCAGTTAAATAATTTACAAGATTTCTGAATTATAGATCTTCGGGTAAATCCGATAATCCAAAAAACGTGGGAAATATCAGTCGTTCACAAAAATGTCGCGTTACACACCAACGCTTGCTCGCTGGTTAGGTGAGTGTTGCTAGAGCAAATAATATTGCCGCGATGTGTAGAAATTTTTAATTATTGGAATAACCCGATTTTCGGAGTTAGCCGAATGCACCTTACGTAGGTAAGGTGTGCATCTAACTTACAAATTACAGATTCTATTGATCCTATTTAGCTTAAAGTTATTTAGTTCTAAACTTCTAAGTTCTGGATCCACTTTAAGGCTCGTACAGACCAGCGCGACGCGACGGCGCGACGCGACTCGAACAATACAATTTCTAAGAAAACTTGACGGTATAACAATAACTGGTGTCGCGTCGCGCTGTCGCGTCGCGCTAGTCTGCACAAAGCTTTATTTGGGTTCGTTACAACACTTGCAACAATGTACACATAACAGCTGCAACTGTTTGTGCTACCTATATTATAGGTTTAGCTTGTTTGTCGTACTGGAAATGTATCATACATTTCCAATAGGTACGTACGTACCACTTTTCCGTACGATAGATTAATATTGATATTCGCCTCTTGATCTAAACCTACGACATGGTGACAATTTAATTCCGTATTAGACATTTAATCTTAAGCGACAATCACTTAAGGGGACTACAGGACCTAAACGTGCCTAAACGCAAGTTTTATAATGCCTAAAAGAATATGATCCACTGCAGTAAACAAAATCAGAAAAATATATGATATTCTTCAGGATATATGCTAGTATGATAGTGTGTTGAAAACATAATACAACTAATTTGTAGAAAAAAATCATGAAGATACCTCTAAAAATTTCTTTTAACGATTAAAAATCATATTAATTTACATGCAATCATTCTGATTTTTTGTCAGATTATTCTACAAGCTACATATTAGCATAATAGTGTTTTAATTTTCCAGTCCAATCAATAGATTTTTTGTAAATCGCTAACTGCTTCATATTTTGCAATAAATTACCTGCGTCGTGTCATCGCGCTTCTCTTTCATTTCTATGCAGTCCAACAGTGACCGCGCTTTAGCTGTTGTAAGCCTCTTAAGAATAACCTTAATTTGCAATTCAAGTAGGAAATATGTCATACTCACAATCCAATTTATGTAAGTAGATACAAAGTTCAATAATAATATTAAATACTATGAATAATAAATTAGGTAACTAACTGCACTACGTAACCATTTATGATTTATTTATTTTTAGGGTTGAAGGAAAACATCGTGAGGAAACCTGGCATGCCTGAGAGATATTTCTCGACGGCATGTGCAGCCAAGTTAGAGGCCCATGAGCGGCTTTAAAACGCTGACCATATCTTCCTAATTACGCAATACATTTTCGTAAACAATTAGGTACGACTAATCTGTTTCATTTTGACAGTTCAACTCTAACTTTCATTTTTCATTTTTCACTTTGTAGGTACATAGTGTTTTTTATCATCCACATAATACTAAGTGGGAAAAATACGTATTATTGAAGCTTACTCAAAAATTATTCAAGCAAATTTAATAAAAATATCGGACCAACTTGCGAGCATACCCATTCATACAATAAACAATTTTCAAAATCGATTCACAATTGACGGAGAAATCGAGGGACATATATAAAAAAAAAAACACATACGCTGTCAACATAGAACCTCCTTCTTTTTGGAAGTCGGTTAAAAATCCACTGCGATCAATTGTCAAACACCCCGCTGAACGCGTTCAGTTTCTATTGTGAAATCGGCCCTATTGGTTTTATTTTATTGTAGGTACTTAATAAAAAAAAAAAAAAAAAAAAAAAAAAAATTGTTTATTGTGTCTTAAATGGTTACATTTACAAATGTGAATGAAACAGCCCCAGTAAGTAATTAATAATACTTGTGTTGAGGTTGTCTCGCTCCATCCCTTAATTGGTATATAACAATATAGAACTATATAAAAAAAATACGTGTGGCACTCGAGGACTGCCGCGGTAAAGCTATTGCATAGCATATATTCAAAAATAAGAAGATAATATTGTTGATTTAAAATATTTTTTTTTAAAAATACCCCTATACCCCCCCCCCTAAATCGCAGAATTTACACAACCGTCAATGACGTCTGCCCTCACGCGTCTGCCCGCGTTCGGGTCGCGCACTCGGCGATCGCGCGTCATTGCCTATCCCGCCCCTCCACCCTCGTTCTGCGCGCCCGCCGTCGACTCATCGCAGGTCATTCTTATCGTTCTAACTTTTAAAATATTAGTCCAAATTACTTAGTGTAAAAGACAAATTTTATCTACATTAAATACCGAAAGCGATGAAGGTATTTATTTTGATACGAATTAACTAAATACTCTAAAATATGCAACTTAAAAAAACTATTCAATTTAAATGTATTTATAGCTCACTATTTTGGCTATAATGGCTTCCACATAAAAGGTAGATATATGCTGTCGCGGACTTTTATTTAGAACTCTTTAAGACAAACAACCCCACAATACATTCTTTTCATGTAACTCCAGCGGTTTAGGCAGCGCACGCAAAGATAGATCTCAGAGGGCAGGATTTTTTCCGACTTACTGGATACTTATCGTTATATTATGGCTAAATCACATAAAATCTTTATAAATTGTAGCCTATGTGTTATTCTGATATATAAGCCACATTACTGTAAAGTTTCATTAAAATCCGTTCGGTAGTTTTTGCGTGAAAGAGTAACAAACATCCATCCATCCATCCTCACAAACTTTCGCGTCAGGTTTTTTTTTCGTTACGGAATTTCTACATTCGGTCGCCGCGCTCAGAGTCTCCGATAAAAGCTATGCAATAGCTTAATAAAATTAAAAGAGATTAATACATTGATATAGGTACTTACATCAATGACTTAATAGCCAATTTCTTGGCTCTCGGAAAGCTCGGACCAATAGGGAAGTGGAGCCGGAAGGTGCCGGAAGTTTTGGATCGTGACCGGAAGTCCGTCAGCCATTATCGTTGTGATCTAGATCTTATGTTGTGACAATGTCCTACGTTTGGTAATGACATTACCTATAACCGTTATATCTGTGGGTTACATATTCTTATCACCATTTCAGCCGAAAGACTCGCCTTCCCCAAGCACCGGCAGTTCGACCAGTTCTGTGCTTCCCGTATGATGAAATGTGATGTGAAGGCCGCAGGAATCCGCTGGATACGGGCCGTATCCAGCGGATTCCTGCGGCCTTCACAAGGTCATCGGTCCACCTTGTGGGAGGGAGGCCTTCCAACGCTACTTCTTCCGGTATAGTTAGGCGCGTAACATTACTTATTGTAATTGTAGGCATCTACCTACTGTATACTGTCTACTTTATTGTTTTACCATAACATCACGCCAGGAATCCCTAAAGGGTTAGACAGAGGTGTACCTTAGTACACCCACATTTTGCCAGTTCTGTTTAAGTCCCGTGTAATAGGGGGCAAGTCTATTACCATCTACCGGGCACAAATCCAGTGTTTTACCAATCGACAAATTATCTGAAAATGTAGTACTTACCTAAGAAGTTATCCTAACCTAACTAAATATTATAAATGTGAATGTGTTTGTTACGCTTTCACGCTAAAACGGCTGAACGGATTTGGATGAAATTTGGCACATGGCTGGACCATGACCTGGAGAAGGACAAAGGATCTTTTATCCCGATATTCCTACGGGATTGAGACTTATGCGGATAAAACCGCGGGGCGCAGCTAGTAATAACTATAATGAAACTATACCCTAATGACAATTATGATCCATTTAGAATTGCCTAATCTAACGCAGCCAATCGTAGTTCAATGTAGCACCCTAATCGCGTATTAATACACTATCAATCACAATCTGTAAGTACCCTAATTACGTAATACACGATCAATCAGAATCTGAATCGTTTTGAAACAGATTGCTAATCCATTGCTTCGTACGTTCGAAAAAAAAATCTGCTCAACAACGTAAATAACACAATGAATGTTGTTGACCTGTCAAATTGAAACAGATTAGTCGGAATTGTCAACGAAAATGTGTTGCGTAATTAGATAGCTGGTCATGCAAATTTCACAAGAGTAAAAACATTAAATAGTTTTTCATGAATTTCCTGAAACTCGTTGCTGTTATTAAAAAAGTAAATATACAAGTCTATAGTTTATTTTTTTACCTATAATTCGATTATACATTATACATATATACCAATTAAAACCAATTAAAACTACTGAAACCTTACATTCGTCGCCCTCGCGTTCTATTGATTTATTAAGAGCAAACGTTTCATCCTGCCCGATTGAATTTAAATTCAAGCATATAAACCCCATAACATTAATAAAAGCTTTCAAGCAAATCAAGATCAAATTAACCGAAGATATATGGGGAATGTCAATCAAAGTTTGTACCTCCATTATTGAGACTATAGAGACGGAATTGTCAACGAAAATGTGTTGCGTAATTAGATAGCTGAACGATTTTGAAGGATATTGCTAATCCATTGCGTCATTTATGTTCGAAAAATTTGTCTGCTCAACAAATGAATTTTGTTGAACTGTCAAAATGAATGCCATTGATACTGTGATACTTACTGTGTGTTACGCAACTACCCCGCTGGTCAAATTCTCTCCCAAGTTGCGGCACAAGACCACAACCCCCGGTTCTCCACCTTCCGTATCCATCCAGAACATCATTTGGGCCTACGGGATTGAAATCCCATTGGGCACACGGTTTGTAGAAGAGAAAAACCGTTTGCGCCGAACCCAGTAGGACAAGATCAGCCAAAGAGTCACGTGGTATTTTAAAAACCCTTTGTTCTCATATTATTACATTCGCAAAATATTATATTCGCAAAATATTATATTCTCGAATTATTATATTCTCAAAATATTAGAAGTACAATCAAACACAGTGAAAAATAAAAATGAATTTATTTAAATCAAAATCTTTAAAATCTTAATTAAAATCTTAAATAAAATTAAAATCTTTATTCCAATACCTAGGCATCATGGAAATACTTTCGAACGTAATACAATATTAAAATAAAAATTAATTGCAGTATCATACAGTATTGCAAAATTATTTGCATTTATCATTAATAAAATATAATTAAGTAATAATAACTGAAACTAAACAAATCCCGAGTGATCAAGTGCATACAAGTTTTTACAAGTGGCATCTGTTTCGAAGCACGACGATTGGTACAGCCGCTCAACAATAAAAATTGCAACATCATGGAAAATTTATGGGAGCTTATTCAACGCCGCTAACATGGTTAAGCATTCTATTGATTGAATTTTGTTGGATAAACAGTCTGTGATAATGCAATTAATTTTTCTATCATTTTCAATGTATTTTAAAGATCTTTTTTTATCTGGGCAGTGGAAAGCACTTTTTAGCAATCTTTTATTTTGAATTTGAGCTTCTACTTTTAATGCTACTAAAAAGGAAAATGGTTGGTCGAGATGGAATTCGAGAGTTAATTCTTCTGTGCCATCCTTCCACTGCATTCGTGGTGCGGTTCTTTTCACCATAACAGCTAAAAATATCTTTGGTAATGGTTTGTATCCACTGGTTATTAAAATAGTCTCGAAATTTCTGTGAAACTTCCGTCTCTGGTGCGATTTCATATATAGCAAGATATGCTTCTGGAATTAGATTGGGTGGTAACAGAGCCAAACTTGTGCACAACTGTGTGATTTTGCGACCTAAGTGAGTTTCGTTGAAATTCAATTTTTTACTCATTCTAAACACAGCATTAAAAAAATGGTAATAACAGCCTTTTACTTTTATTTCTGGATATACCTCACGTATAGCATTAATTGCAGCAATTTCGTAATCGCATTTGTATGAACTAATAGTCATACGAAATTGATTTCTAAGTACAGAAAAGAACCTTTTGTATCTATTTGTGTTCTTATTTGGTAATAAGCCATAGACAATAGGTACAAAACTAATTGTGTTTTGGTCTTGTGCGATATCAATATGTAAAGTGTACAATTGGTAAAAAGGCGACGGTGTCACCTTGAATGTACCATCTCCGTATACAATGTCAATTGTCTGGAATAATTCTCGTAGCTTTTGAGCAGGTAACATCGAAAATATTATAATTCTATCATCCGTTTCACCATCATAATCATCAAATAAAAAAAAGTCTTGCACAATGTGGTGTGGCAAACTCACATTACTTGTAATCTTTGATGTACCGACATTCAAAAAATTATTTCGTTTCCTGTACAGCGTATCCTTTTTGGACGTAAATGATGGGATCAGATACTCTTTATTTTGAAAAACTTGTTTTCCCAAGAAGTGCTTTTCAAATATTTTTGGAATGGGTTCATAATTTTCGCACACTTCTTTTTTGCACTCCTCCATTGCCATATCAATTATATTTCTTTCAAAATCAACGCTGCAACTATGTTTGGGCTGTCTAACGACTTTCTTATCCAAACTTAATGTAATCGAAGTCTTGCACTCCCTTTGGTTGCAACATCTCCAGTTGGTTGTACCATTTTGTACTTTAAATCTATTTGTAACATTTGTTTATATACCACCTGTATTAAGCAAATAAATTATTTGATTTGATAATGTCAAATATTTATTATTGTTTCCCTCAAATTAAAAACATTTTTCGCTATGATTGTTCTTTGTGTAATATTTTGATAATATAATAATTCGAGAATATAATATTTTGCGAATATAATATTTTGCGAATGTAATAATATGAGAACAAAGGAATTTGACAGCTGCATTGATACTACGCATTTTCAAGCCTCAACAACATTAACTACGCGTAGGTATTTTCTAATATGCGTAGGTGAGATAGGTGACTTAGTTGATAACAAAAGCTTGGATTATATTGATAACAGCTAGCTTCTGCCAGCGCCTTCGTCCGCGTGAAATTTCGGCCCCCACCTACCGCGTCGCGTCGCATCGCCCGCCTGCGCCATAACTTCGTTTTCGCTTAGCGTTCTTTCCGACTTTTTTAATTTTTGCTCAGATCCTTAGGGTCGTAGCGTGATGTTACATAGCCTATAACCTTCCTGAAGAATTGAGTTATCCAATGCAATTTTTTTTTTTCATATCCTACTGGTAGTTTCGGAGATTACCCGACATCAAACAAACAAATTTTACCTCTTTTTATTCATATTAGTATAGAATTTAACTAATAATACCTTGGAGTAAATCCTAGGAACGTAAAATTAAAGTCGGATTGGTACTTGCCAGTACCCTAATTACGTAATACACGATCAATCAGAATCTGAATCGTGTTGAAACAGATTGCTAATCAATTGCATCGTACGTTCGAAAAAAAAATCTGCTCAACAACGTAAATAACACAATGAATGTTGTTGACCTGTCAAATTGAAACAGATTAGTCGGAATTGTCAACGAAAATGTGTTGCGTAATTAGATAGCAGCAGTGCTATTCTGTAACCATCTCACCGTGAAAACTTAGGTGAAGTGAGCGTGGAGTGAGCTGTCATTCCATAGGGATTGACACTATTGACAGCTCACTTCACCCAAGTTTTCACGGTGAGATGTTTACAGAATAGCATGGCTGGTTTCTAGAGTGTTTGACTGATCGGAATCCAAATTCGTGATCTGAGTTCGATCCAAAGAGTTTGGATCTAGATTCTAGTGCGTAACCCCTCATTGCAACATACAATTGTGTAGTAGGTACTTATATTTATTTAACTAGCTTAGCTTAGCTAGGTACCTAACTAGAGTTACCCTCCGTCCGGATTTGTCCGGATTTTTTTGTCCGGCCTTTTTCAATGGATTCAGCTATCTAATGACGCAACGCATTTTCGTAAACGATTAGGTACGATCTGTTTCATTTTAACAGTTCAATTGCGTTATTTACGTGGTGGAGCAGATTTTTTTTCGAACTTATGAAGCCATGGATTAGCAATCTGTTTTAAAACGATTTAGATTCTGATTGATCGTGTGACACGGACAAACGGACAGTGGTTAGCAAAAAAATCAAGGACTTATGAAACTGCAAAAACATTTTGGCAGTTTAGTTTAGGCTAGGCTAGGCTTTATTAGTATTTAGATATTTGGGGAATAGGCTTTTAATTAAACATTACTTACTCCATTTAAACATTACTTACTCTCTTTTTCGGCTTCGCCGCGGTCGGGTAAGGATAAGCCGTATTGACATGAAAGAAAAAAAAATACCTACACAAAGTTGTCTAATATAATAAATGAATTGAATTGAAAATTGAATTGAATAAAGCTTCGTGCAGACCAGCGCGACGCGACAGCGCGACGCGACAGCGGCTATTGTTATACCGTCAAGTTTTCTTAGAAATTGTATTTTTCGAGTCACGTCGCGCCGTCGCGTCGCGCTGGTCTGCACGAGCCTTAATACGCAATTAGTGCCTACCAGTCCTACCACCACCTCTAAAGCAGTATTATTTTAATTTTAGTGTGGAAAAGAGATGAAGGTCTACTAGCACGCGTAGCATGACCACCATAGAAACGGGTTTTCTACGGGTTATGTCGACGCAAGAATAGACAAAATTACAGATTGTGATTTGTCATTTTGTCTAATGTCTATTCTTCCGTCGACGAAACCCGTTTCTATTGTGGTCATGCTACCCGTGCAGGACGTATACCTCCATCTCTTTCCCCCACTTAATTAAGTAATCAAATAATACTTGCTTTAGAGGTGGTGGTAGGCCCACAGATCAGATGCAGTGCGTAAACGCGCTTGTACTTGGGAAGGGGGCACTAATAATTATCATAATATCACAAATCTGGGAGTACCGCAGACCCCAAAAATTATAGGCCGATTACGTGCTTACCGACGGTCTATAAAGTCCTTACATCCATTTTGAGAGCTAAAATTAACAAACATATAGACACCAACTCCATCATGTCTGCCTCTCAAAATGGATGTAGGAACGGGTCCCGCGGTACTAAGGAGCTACTCCTCATTGATATGGCCATTAGCCAACAAGTTCGCCGTTCCCGAAAAGATCTGTCGACATGCTGGATAGATTATAAGAAGGCCTATGACTCGGTGCCACATACATGGCTCATGAGGGTGCTGGAGTTGTATAAAGTAGATGCAACTCTGCGCACCTTCCTGTTGTCGTGTATGGGGCAATGGAGGACGGTCCTTCGCTATCCAGGATGTCGAAATATCCAGAGGAATAGCGAACCGATAAGGATAGAGCGGGGCATATTTCAGGGCGATAGTTTGAGTCCGCTTTGGTTCTGCCTAGCCCTGAATCCTCTAAGCACACTGCTGGAGGGTTCAGACCTAGGCTATCGGCTGAGGAGAGGTGGTCAAGTTATATCTCACCTCCTCTACATGGATGACCTAAAACTCTTTGCCCCCAACAATTTTCAACTGATGGAGCTACTGAAAGTAACTGAAACTTTCAGTAGAGCCATCAGGATGGAATTTGGTGTGGACAAATGTGCGGTCATGCATGTAAAGCGAGGGGAGATTGTGGAATCCGTGGGAACACAGCTCACGGATTCCATAAACTTTAGAGCCCTCTCCGCATCCGAAACCTATAAGTATTTGGGTATGTCGGAAACCTTGGGCATCAATGTCACTGACATGAAGCAATCGTTGAAGGAGCGCTTCTTTGGCCGCCTGAAGAAAGTATTTAATAGTTTTCTATCAGGCGGGAACAAGGTGCGCGCTTTCAACGGTTGGGTCATGCCGGTTTTGATGTACTCTTTCGGCGTACTCAAATGGACTCAAACCGAACTCGACGCCCTGGATAGGAGGGTCCGTACGCTGCTGACTGGATATCGAATGCATCACCCACGGTCATCGGTAATGAGACTGTATATCCCGCGAAAGTGTGGAGGTCGAGGTTTTTTAAATGCTAAGACTCTCCACAATCGCGAGATATGCAGTCTCAGGGAATATTTCTTAGAAGCCGACGTGGGGATGCATCGAGATGTGGTCGCGGTGGACAAGGGTCTCACCCCGCTCTCCTTGGCTAAAGAGAACTGGCGCAAGCCTGCAGTGCTTGACACTAACGATCGCAGGGAGGTATGGCAGAATAAGGAGCTTCACGGACGCTACTTCCGGGCCCTACATGGACCCGATGTAGATTTACTAGCGTCCGTAGCCTGGCTGCGTTTTGGTGACCTATTTGGGGAAACCGAAGGTTTTGTCTGTGCAATTATGGACGAAGTTATGATGACGAACAATTACCGGAGATTCATTGTAAAGGACGGGACGGTTGACATCTGTCGGGCATGCCACCGTCCAGGAGAATCAATCCGACACATTATCTCCGGGTGTTCTCGTTTAGCTAACGAAGAGTACTTGCATAGACACAACCTTGTAGCCAGGATTATCCATCAGCAACTTGCTCTGAAATACAGTCTTGTGGAATCTGAAGTGCCGTACTACAGGTATGTGCCCGACCCAGTTCTCGAAAGTGGACATATCACATTGTACTGGGATCGATCCATCATCACTGACAGGTCTATTGTTGCCAATAAACCTGATATAGTGGTGGTGGATCGAGCAGAGCGGCGCACAATGATTATTGACATAACGGTCCCGCATGACGGGAACCTCGTGAAAGCCGAGAAAGATAAACAAATCAAGTATCTTGACTTGGCTCGCGAGGTTGTCGACATGTGGGATGTGGACTCAGCAATCATTGTGCCGATAGTCGTATCAGCCAATGGCTTAATTGCCAAGAGCCTCGACCAACACCTAAGGAGGCTCTCGTTGGGCGGCTGGATCAAGGGCTTGATTCAGAAAGCGGTACTCCTAGACACGGCTCGCATTGTCAGGAGGTTCCTCTCTCTGGAGCCCTGACCGCCGGTGGCTTGGACCCTGTTCCCGATACCGGTGGGCTACTATTTTTTATATTTTTAAATGTTTTTTTATATATTTTTTTAAGAAATATTTAAAAATATAATTTATAAGTTGTTTAAATGAAATAAAGGATCATAATATTATCGTCGAAGGTCGAGTTATTTATGAATCCCGATACTACACATGAATAAATATTTAAGTATATTTATTTTTTTCCTCCGACACAATCAAATGATCCTAACATGAAACAGAGTCGAATCGCATTTCAAAATATGTAATGACATTTTTTACAAGCCTTATTTATTATGTACAAACCGCACTTGACCAAAAAATGTTATACGTACCTATGCCAAAATATTTATATTATAATAATATTTTCATGAAAAAATTACTAATAGTTCCTATGACAGTTTAAAAAAAAACACTGTATATAGGTACAGTCGACAGCACATCAGTGGTAATAAATGAAGTTAACTTTAAGTATTTAACCTAGCAATAATACTTGCTACGCCCTAACAGGGTCATGTACCTACTATTAAGTTTTTAGCCTAGCCTGAACTCAGTGTATATTATGCAAATAAATAAGTACTTTGACGTTGAGCTGGCTTAGGTAGTACGGTGTTTCAATAGAATAAGAGGCCAGCTTATACTGGTCCTTAGAGTATAAAACACTGGAGAAGCCTTACGAACTTTTCCCCTCTGTAAAAGTACAAGAACAAATGTGCTAGTACGTTCATTAAAACTACTTTCAAATCGGTTCTAACGCACTTCGTAAATCGTTTTAAAGGTGCGCGGAGCTCCGTGAAAATGCCTAGCGGTGTTGTTAAATTCTGTAAAAAGCGTTCAAATACGTCAAACTTACATAAAGAACTGAATAAACTTCCATATTTTCACATTTTTTTTTATAACATTTTGTCATGTTTTTATTGAAATTTAAAATCCTAACCTCAGACTTTCGATTTTTCATTCAATTTTTTTTTTTTTGAACTTGACCTAATTTATTATTGAGATTACTTACTTATTACAAATTTAGTTACTTTTATTTAAGTGTAGTTATTTTCTCTTTTTATTATAATGTAACTATTTTATGCAACAGCTGTTTTATTTCATGGATTCAAGCAAAATTCCGAATGAATATCGATATCGATAAAATAAAAATTTATGGTACGGACTTCTCTTTCCGGGCGAGCTTTTTTTTTAACTAGGGCATCTCGCAGGTGACCACTAAGATCGTAGCTGCTTAACCGGGTCTTTCCTGTGGCTGCCTTAAGGCCGGCCTAACCCGAACGCAGTAGGCATTCAACGCTTACCCCAGCCCCCGCAACGAGTAGCGATACGAAACAAATTACGATCCGCGGGGGACCCGCGCGCCAGGCGCACCGCTCATAAGTTCATGAACTCGAGTAGGTCACAGAATAGAGCAATGCAGTAGATCAACTTGTATTGATTATTATAAGTTAATTTTTTTATTAAGTATTTTTTAAGGTTGTAGGTAGATTAGGTAGGTATTATATAAACTTAAACTTAATGAATAATAATTAAAAATAGGTATAAGTAGGTACTTATAATTTTTGTGAATAAGGTGGATTTAAAATCTGACTGACACGAAGATCATGAATACGGGTACGATTCAAAAGTGCGTGCAGCGCGCTATTTGACTTTCGAACTTCGACTTTGATGCGACATCTTCGTGCTACAGTCTATAAAATCAAGTAGTATTCAGACACATTTAATTTATGAGAATTGTATTACAATTTTGGAATAACAATATCAAGATTGTATTGGGGTAGGTGGGGCGTGTATTTAATTAATTTATGTATTTTTTATGGTGTTACAATAACGAGTGAGATGATATTTAAAAAACCGGCCAGGTGCATGTCGGACCACGCACAATGAAGGGTTCCGTAGTTGGGATGAATTTATCCCAAGAACAAACTTAACATTGTAGTTGAAAAACATTTTCTCCCATACGGAATGTATGGGGAGATCATGTTTATCAAACTGCAAATTTAAGTTGGTCGGTTATTACTCGTTATATATACTACTGCTGTAATTTTTTTCACAAATCCAAGTACAATCATTTAGCTGGCAGGAACGACGACAGTTGACTCTAACAAAACATTCCAGTTAAAAGCTTAATATTTCGCAAACGGATCCCTAAATCCAAAAATGGTTTTCACAAACTCACAATATTTTTGAACGACCTTTCTAAGGATACCCCATACCATGGGGTAGATGAGAAAAAAAAGATATCCCCACTTTACGTGTAGGGGAGGCACCCTAAAAAATAATATTTTTCTTGATTTTATTTCACCTCTTTGTCTTCGTGTTTAATATGTATACATATGCCAAATTACAGCTTTCTAGTACGAACCGTCTCCGAGCTAAGCCGCGGACAGACAGACGGACGGACAGACAGACAGACAGACGGACATGGTGAAACTATAAGGGTTCCTTGTTTACTTCGGAACCCTAAAAACTTACTCGTTATCCACCGAATCATTAGTTGATACATACGCTCTGCCCTTAGCCTGCAACTACATTGCTCTAAAACATTGAAAACCGACGTAAACATTTCAAGCGAAGTTTCTTTTTTCGCATGTGTACAACGGGGCCCTGTGAAGGAAAAATTTCGGAGCCCCCCCCCCCTTTTGAGATATGATTTTTTAATATTCTAACCTAACTTTCGAATTTTCGGAAGGACTTTTTGTATAAGGGTACATATATTTGTGGAGGGGAGTAGGAGATCCCCCCGTCATGGGGGAAGTTTAGTTAACGCATTGTTTTTTTTAACTAAATATTTTGCGATCCTATTTTGATGATTTGTTGGAGGAAGCACTGTACTTTATGGCTATCTGATAGGTTTTTTTTTTTTTTGTCACGCGTGTTCGACAGAGCCCCGCTTCGCGGGGCTCCTATTTCTGGGTGGTTATTTTCTATTTTCTTTATTTTATTTTTTCTATTTTCTTCTAACCTAACCTGTCCGTGTCGGTGTGCCCCAAGTCCCGAGCTCGCTTCGCTCGCTCTTGCAGCCTACCTTCCCATTGCCTTTTGACTAAGTCGAGATGTGTCGGGACTTGGAGCATCCCGGCCAAGCTTGAGCTTGACAGCAGAGTAACAGATTAAGTGAAGTATTAGTAACAACACAAAATGGCGTCGTTTTACGTTTGGTTTCAAATACGGCAATAGTCGGTAAATTATTTTAAGTGTTAATTTAATAGCACTCATTTAAATCAGCAAAATATAGGTAATATAATGAAATATGCTTAAAAAGTATCTAAATCATAAATATACGTATTTATTTCATCATTATTATAAAGTACAACATTTTAGTGTGTTGATTTTTCGTAAAACGAAACGTTCAATGTCGAGACAAAATGTCAAAAGTGACTAAATAATGCTAAATTTCTTCGATTTTGTTTTTTTTTTCTCGTAAACCATTTATCTCCGCAACTTAAAACTTTGCGTGGAGGCTTCTAATAATATAATCTTTCTGTAAAAAAAATATGGACTCCCAACTCGAGGGATTTTAATCTAAAACTTAGCCACAGTTTTCGCGTCGATGTCTCTGCCACCCTGTATATGTACTTTTATTTTATTTATAAGCTTTTCATAACTTGATACAGTGTTTTTAGTAAGGAGTGTACTTCGCATAAACGAATTTGTGCCTAAACGTTACCGAAAATAATAAATCATATTTTTGTAGGAAATGGTCATACTGTACATTTCTACACTATGGCACGAGTGTGTTGCGCGTATTAGGTACATGGCATAGACGAGACCTACACAAACGTTGCAGACACCATAAAATTTTATTATTTTTTGTGTTGTGGTGGCAAAAGCAGTGTCAAGCTGGTCTCTTATTCTAATGAAACTCCGTACGTTGGGCCACTTCAAGGTCATAGTGTTATCACTTACCAGAGACGCGTGACGTGTGGTAGACAATACAATACCTACTTACCTAGGCTAATAAACATTTATAAAAACCACCCGGACCAACTCAGCGGGATGAACTATTTGATATTTGAAAATAGTAAAACATTATAACATTTGTACGCGTGGCGGCTTTATGCTCTGTGATATAGGGTTCAAATTCAACTATTTTACACACTTGATGCGGTTGGTAAATCTATTCCGGGAGAAAAATAAACCATTATAACTTTTGCGCGCGTGGCGTCTTTATTTACATTGGCATAGGGTTTAAATTCAACTGTTTTACACACATATTTGCGCTATGTAAATCTATTCCGCGTAGGTACTTACCTAGTTAATAAAGTAAAATATTATACATTTATATAATATAGGTACCTATGGAAATATTGTCAAAGCATCCTTACTTTTTTTATTTATTCAGCCTTCGTAGACCCAGCGAAATCAACATTTTTTTTTTAATTTTGCCCATTTTTTAAAATAATATAACTAAGAAGTACCTACCTAAAAAAAATCACTATTTAAAAATTAAACTATAATTATACAGGTACCTACCTATTATTAATTACAAATTTACAATACATTTTTGGCTCAGCCGGTAACAGAACTTAGCGGGGGTGGCGGGTTCGCAAAAATTGGCAATTGGCATACGTCCGACCTCCAAGACGTTCCGCTCGGGACTAAATGACACGGGGCGAGCGCATGAAAAGATGAAAACGCTTGATTTTGGAATTAGTGGTATAAGTATTTTCATATTTCACATTATGACGGCCGTTTTCTATCACATTTTTTACGACCTTTATTACGGTATAAGTTTTATTATTCAAAGCCTAATATAACTGAAATAAAATGATAATTAGACCATAATTTAGACGTGTCTTTGCGATTTAATTGGATGCAGTAAAGTGCACGTAATCGTGTATCGAACGGCCGAAATACCTAGATCGAAGTGTGAAATATATCATATGTTTTTTTCAAAATTTTAATCCGTGTTATCTACGAATAAAATACAATATAAAATGACGTTTTTCGGGGTCACCTCGCCTTAAGCTTCGTGCGGACCAGCGCGACGCGACACCAGTTATTGTTATACCGTCAAGTTTTCTTAGAAATTGTATTGTTCGAGTCGCGTCGCGGCGTCGGTTTCTACACTCAAAGCCTCCAGCCAGGGGTCCGGGCGAGCGTCATTTGTTTCTTTTTGTAGTAGCAACCGCGTCCCCCGCCTGAAGTGACAGACTTTTTTGTTAGGAATATTGTGCTTATGGCTTCTCCAGTGTTATATACTCTAAGTACAGCCGGTCGATTCTATGAAAATCTCACCGTGAAAACTTAGGTGAAGTGAGCTTAAATTAAGCTGTCATATCACCTGCCGACGTATTCTGGAAATAAAAAACTCACCGTGAAGACTTAGGTGAAGTGAGCTGTCAATAGTGTCAATCTCTAGCATTAGAGGGAATGACAGCTCACTCCACGCTCACTTCACTTAAGTTTTCACGGTGAGAAGGTTACAGAATAGCACTGCTGATGCTAGGGATTGACACTATTGACAGCTCACTTCACCTAAGTTTTCACGATGAGATTTTTACAGAATAGCACTACTGCAGTGCTATTCTGTAACCATCTCACCGTGAAAACTAAGGTGAAGTGAGCGTGGAGTGAGCTGTCATTCCACAGGGATTGACACTATTGACAGCTCACTTCACCCAAGTTTTCACGGTGAGATGTTTACAGAATCGCATGGCTGGTGTTATTACCACTGACGTGTGACCTACTGTACGTTTCTTTAGACACAGAGTTTTATTTCAAGATTATCAAGTCTGAAGTTTAGCAGTGAAGTGACCTATTTAAACGGGGTCAAAAACCCGACTCAAAATAGATTTTACCTCATTAATACACTATTGCGACGCTAACAAGTGCGAGTCGGAATTGAACACGAAGGGCTCCGTACCACCGTACAATAGGTATTTAGCATGGACGTCTAAAAAAAGTATTTTGTAAAATAAAAATATTGTCCATGAAATTTAGCAAAAAACGCCGAAAAAACACATTTCTTGTATGGGGACCCCCCTCTTTTAATTTTTATCTTTATTTTATTCTTATTATTTTTTGTTATAAAAAGAAAAGTCAATAGAAATAGACAATCTGTGAAAATTTCAATTGTCTACCCCTATTAGGGTTCATGAGATACAACTCGCTGACAGACAGACGGACAGCGGAGGCGGTAAGGAACCCTAGAAAGGAAAAAAGTTGTTCCTAAATCTACTTACCATAATAGGTATTTTACTGTTTTTTATTTTTGTAATTTTTTGCGGGAGGTCGTATGTGGACTTAAGCTTCGTGCAGACCAGCGCGACGCGACGCCGCGACGCGACTCGAACAATACAATTTCTAAGAAAACTTGACGGTATAACAATAATCGGTGTCGCGTCGCGCGACAAGTCGCGCTGGTCTGCACAAAGCTTTACGCCTTACGCTTCGTGCAGACCAGCGCGACGCGACGCCGCGACGCGACTCGAACAATACAATTTCTAAGAAAACTTGACGGTATAACAATAGCCGCTGTCGCGTCGCGCTGGTCTGCACGAAGCTTTATTCAATTCAATTTTCAATTCAATTCATTTATTATATCGGGTGTAAAAAGACACTTTCCGAAGCCGAAAGCCACATATTCTACCCATTATTTGCATCATTTTTTTCCACTAGACCATACCTGGGAATCCACTGGTTCTGGAGATATTGAAGGTCAAAGTCGCATTTTTTTTTTTTACTTTTTCACGAATATGAATTCTATGCGATAATACGAAACTTTTTTCCAAACAAACATTACCTGAATTTTAGATTTATCTTAACAGATTACGCATTTGAAGTTACAAAAACGCAATGAACAACAAGTACCTACCTACGTAGCGTAGGGGCGGAGCTTAACTAACACTGAATCCGTTCATTCAAGCGTGGGTTCGCGTTACATTGCGCGCAATAAAAACTTGTTTTTTTTTATTAAAAAAAAAAAAATTACGGTTCCCAGCAATAATTTTTGCGCAAAGCTACTTAGCTATACGTACAGTATGCGTAGTTTACGGCTTTGTGATGTGTCTTTTTACACCCTGTATTAGACAACTTTGTGTAGGTATTTTTTTTTTCTTTCATGTCAATACGGCTTATCCTTACCCGACCGCGGCGAAGCCGAAAAAGAGAGTAAGTAATGTTTAAATGGAGTAAGTAATGTTTAATTAAAAGCCTATTCCCCAAATATCTAAATACTAATAAAGCCTAGCCTAGCCTAAACTAAACTGCCAAAATGTTTTTGCAGTTTCGTAAGTCCTTGATTTTTTTGCTAACCACTGTCCGTTTGTTTTAAAGTAACATTGAGTTACTTCCGCTTATTAACTTTAATTATAGTAATCCGTTTTATGTTATTTTAATTGGTGACCATCAATTTGACTTACATTGTTTAGCCAGATTAGATAACGATCACCAAGTAAATTTTTTCATGAAAATTGTTAACAACGCTCAAGAAACCGTTTAAAGCTTCGTGCAGATCAGCGCGACGCGACAGCGCGACGCGACACCAATTGTTATACCGTCAAGTTTTCTTAGAAATTGTATTGTTCGAGTCGCGTCGCGCTGGTCTGAACGAAGCTTAAATCGAAAATGAAATAAGTAAATAAGTATTTCTAATAGATTCAATTCAGCTATGAAAAACATTATTTCAGTCTCTAAATCCGAGTTCTCACACTATACTGTATTTAAATGAAATCCCAATACCCACACAATTATTTAAAACAATAATAATATACGTACTTAACCAGTTTTTATACTTACGCAAAGACATTTTTGTTTGACCCTTGTCTAATTGTCTCTGATAAGATCGCATCACTGGCATGCGCGTTTTTTTTCAATGAACCTATTTAGATTTCGTTTCGTGTACGCGGCAAACCGGCGTTTTGCTTTAGTTTCTCAAAAGCAACAGACGGAGGTGGTCGCGAGTGTCGCGCGCGCCATCTGCCTCCAGTGAAACTCGTACAACGTATTGCAAACTAAATGTGCATTTAACTGTACGGATCTGTATTTATGAAATAAAATGTGTAGAACGCAGTGTGTGCTGGCGTTGGTAGCGCTGTCCATGGGGTTGGTGCACTCCTGGGGTGAGTACAAGGGGATAATCAGCTGATCGGACACTTTTAAACACGTGTTATTTTATATTTTACAGAGTTATATAACATCTTGAGGTTTATTCAGATAGCGAGTGATATTTTACGTTAAGGTTATTCATTGCTTACGGAATCTATGTATCAAATATTATGTGCACGAGTGTGTCGATAAGGGTGTATCTCGCTTGGCACCAGGCGCCATTGCACGGCTGCCCTCAGTCACGTAGGCCACTTTTAGCGTACCGCGGGAACCCTGCCGCGTAAAGATGCTCTCCGAAGCGTCACAAAACATCGGTGGGGTAGCCGATTCTATTTAGCCGTATTGCATTGCTGAAATTTGGAAATAAATGATAAGAATTAGCTGCAAACACCATAGACTGAACGCTGACGTAGTAATTAACGTTGTAGTTGAGATTGTATTGTATATATTATAAGTCTATTGAGGTTATAATGTTATGATAATGATACATTCAAAAAAATAATTTGATATGGTAGTTATTTTATTAATTTACCGGTAGGTATTCCAAAAGAATTGGAAATTCTCCAATCCTAGATTATTCATAACTGTAGATAATGTTGGGTAGGTATAAGTTAAACGTAATGAAAGTACTAGGTCTAATAGCAAAGTAGTAAAACATAAGTATTATATAAGAGAAATGTAGTAAAATTACAATGACTATAAGTACCGAGGACGAGTGTGGGCGTCACGGGGCCTTCGGGAAATTTACAGACGATGAGCGGGCGGCCTTTTTGTATAACGTTAATCCTGAAATGGCACATTTGGTCAATTTCTTACGCGGGGAACATTAAGATTTTCTTGGGTAAAGGTAAATTGGACATTCCATTTCCTTTTTATACAAAAATATAAGTACTTAGAATTTTGCTTCGGTATTTACTTATGTTTCTCGTCAAAAAACAGCTAAACACTTATATTTCGTACGAGTAACTTTAATTACGTATACACCTTTACAATTAGGCTTGTGTAGTACATGTACTATGTACTATTAAGAATTCATTCACGACACTGTACTAGAATGAACTATTCCGTAAGCTTAATAGTACTTCGGTCATTTAGTACTTCGTTTCGATCACGTTCTGTCCGACTTGGATCCGCAGACTAAGGACGTTGATCACGCATATTCTCGATTCATGGATCGCGCGGGAAACAGACCGGTCGCCAGGGAGCGAGGAACGAGACGCACTCTTCACTTCTGTTGTACTCTAACTTCTCAAACTTACAATTTCATAACTCTGATTTGCCAAGGTGTTTAGATCTAATAGGTACGAAAATAGTTTCTGTATTTTGCCTTATTTCTTACGAAACTTATAGGTATGCGAAGTTACCGATTTTTTAAATTATTTTCTGATTTCTTAAAATAATAAGTACCTACTTTCCACTTCCAGTTAGTTTCGATTTTGTATTTAGTACACTGCTATTATTCTCTGTGACTGATAGTAGATATGATTTATTGTTCATTTAAAATTTTGTTTTTCGGTGTAAACACCTATGAGCCTGTGCTACCCTACCATCCAAGCACTCGTAAAACTCTTCATTCAGTTAGTGTACTAATAGTACTAGAAGGCCGAACTAGTACATTTCACAGATTGTACTAGATCGGAGCGATCCGTTCAGTGACCGAGCAAGAACAAGTCTATTTACAATTATATGTATACCTGGACCTACAAACCTTGAGGAAAGTTTAGAGAATGAATGTGACCAGACCACATTCATTCTAAAAACTTTCCTATAAAATAAGAGTAGTGAAGGGAAAGACCAAAGAAACAATGAATGGACTGTGTAAATGAAGTGAAGATGTCGATGACACCTCTACTTATACATCTCTACCTAACCCTTCTAGGAAAACAAGCGTGTTACGTACCTAAATTTAATTATGGCAAATCAGTAATAAAGGAAGTAATATTATTGATATAAGTATTCACTTTGATGATGTTTATTATTTGCACAAATTATTATAAACATTCGACATAACTATGACTAGAAGCATACCTACAATGTGTGACGGTATTCAGTAAACAAACTTGACCAAGTATGTATTTATTTACTCCTACGACTAGTTAATCATTATAGTTGTATCAACAAAAAAAAAAAAGAATTTTACAGGAATTTAGGAGGGGGTGGGGAGGATTTCGTGGCTAAAGGCTCCAATGCGTTTTATAAACCGCGCATGCAAACCTTCATAATTTTTTTGGGTATAGTAGTCTTCATGTGGAACGCATTCGCAAAATATCACACTGCGAAAACGTCTAGTTAAATTGTCATTTTACCACAGATAATGTACGAATTTCACTGCTAGGTGTTTAATGTATTATACGTACACATAAACCTTCCGAAATTAATTCTCTAAAATGATTGTGATTCTCAAAATCCGTTGCCTAGCTTAGAAGAACAACGCGGTCATACAGACAGACACGAAAAGCGATTATAATTTACTTATAATATTATTATGTACGTAACTGACACTTGCGTTGACCCAAGTGTCAGTATTTACGCAAAACATTGTAGGTGTACCTATATACAAACGTCGTCAAAATGAATAATTAAAATTATGAAATAACATAGTATGTACCTAGGTACTTGGTGAAGAAAAGATTGTGACCGTTGTCAAATACTTTTCTAGAATAATGTGTGTGAAATCTTTATTATGTTCTTGTCACAAAATGTTGTTGTTTCAAAGCATATGGTAATAAGTATAAGTATAATAATTCAACAACATTAATTGCGTTATGTACCTACATTGGCGAGCAGACGAATTTTTCAAACATACGAAGCAATGGATTAGAAATTTATTTAGAATTGTATGTTACGCCATTGGGATGCCGAACGATTTATTTTTGATGTCTATCGAGATAGCAGCAATACAGGGTCAAATTAAATAAATTAGCGAAACTCCGCAGACTTGATGAGTAACTTTATCTAAAAATTATAAAACAAAAATTAAACTAAATATATAATGTTGTTTTGTGGGATCATCGACCGCAGTTAAACCACTTGAAAATATCAGTTTACAAAATCAGTTTTTTTTTTTTTTAATGTTCGTCGATGTGGTGGGTATCGATAACTAAACACGAAAAAACAGATTTGTCGACTTACATTAAATGTAACAACACTAGAAGCGATTGTTGAATTAACACAAAAAAAAAACATGTTGTTTTTATTTATCGTGTTTAGATACGACGCATCACCTCTGCAGTTTCGCTAGTCAATTTTATTTGACCCTGTTTATATATGTTCATTATCAACTCGAACTAATTACCTCTAAAATCAAGTAGGTACTTACTAGAGCATTATAAATACAAAAAGTCGTATCTCCAGATGCGTCTATATTGCTTGTAATAAAAATAGCGCTTATGTCAAAAGTTATAAAGGCTATTTTTATAAAAGTTACAGATTATTAGAGCTCTTATCCTCAAGCAGCGTTAAAAATAATTACCCGTTTCCTTTATTCATTGGTAAAATCGGCACGAATTGATTAATTAAGTGTTTTTAAACACCATGTAATTAAGCATAATTAAATGCTTAGCAACGTAGTAAATAAAAATCAATGGAATCGATCTTTGTAAGGAACCTAGTAGGTACTTAATGTGCTGTCCGTGAAGTACCATTACGAATGTACAACATATTCTTAAGACAGTTTCAAGAAAATAGTATATTATGCAATTAGTGAATAAAAGACGGATTTAAAGCGAGGGCCGTAGATGAATCACGAGCAAGTGAAGGATTCTAACGACTGAATCACGACCGTAGGGAGTGATTCATGACGATTGAATCACGAGCGTAGCGAGTGATTCAAGTGTTAGAATCCTGAACGACGCGAGTAATTCATGGCCCTCGATATAAATCCGTTTTATTCAAGAGTTGCATACTATACTTTATACCATGACTACGAGAAAAAGAAAGATTTAAGCGAAAATAGACATTTAATGAAGAAAACAGGAAGGTTGAATTAATTAAAATGCTCGTTAAAATTGGAACAATTACTAAAATTAAGAGTAATGTTCTTATTATTACTAATAATAATCAACTTGTGAAGCGATATTTATTTCCTGTGTATCGAATATGTTTTCGCAAGGAGGTTGTATAGCATTGAGATGGAGGTATGCGACCCCCATCTCAATGCTATACAACCTCCAAAAATACTGATGTGTTCTAAATTCAAACACCAAAATAGTGATTAAAAGTGCTTTTTATTCACTGAAAACAGTGAATAAAATAAGCTTTTTAGAGGGGGAATGGTAAAAAGGTAGTTAAATAAAGGTAAACAAATCGTAAAAAGGGTTTTTATAGTTGACACTTTCGAGATTCAAATACGATAAACAAAACTAAATTTATTTTAGATTTTTACAATAGTTTCCTCTTTTTATGTATGTTAAACTTTATCATTTATTCTTAAACTACTCTTCGTAGATGTAACTGCTTGAGCACAATTTTTTAGTAAAATTTATAATAATAATATAATATTTTGCAATCTGTCTATTGTAAAGAGCCCGAACTCTAAACGTCAAAGATTTATAACGTTGCTGAATTGAAGAGTACAACTTTGACATAGCATGACAACTGAAGTGACAGGTATTACGTTTCGTCGGTTACTGGACAGCTGTCTCGTCACGTGGTTTTTGGTGTTTACCTTTATTTAATTACCTAAACCTATGGAGTATAGACGCGGCTACGTTTAAAAAATAATAATTGTTGCGATCATAAACATGATATAAGTAGGCAGTAACAGCAAAACAACATTTTAAAATCAATTTAGAAAATAATTCCTCACATTAGTTTTAAAAAAACTCCAAAACTATAAATAAAATTAAATACAGTCGATTCACTGCATGCAACGTGATTATTGATTTCACTTGCATGCATAAAGTACCTAGGTACATTTAAGTAATACTAGCTTTGATGAGGTCGTGGCTAAGTAATAACAGCCGCACGGGTCGATCCTTCAGGTTAAGCATTTTATGTAATTAGTTCACAGACAAAAAAATAATAATACATGCCCACATACCTTGTATGAACGTAGACGGAGCGAAAGGAGTTTGTTAGGATCATAGCAGGTGGCGTTCTGTAGTTCCTGCTTAAGCTTCGTGCAGACTAGCGCGACGCGACCCAGGTTAAGCTTTGTTCAGACTAGCGCGACGCGACAGCGCGACGTGACACCGTTTATTGTTATACCGTGAAGTTTTCTTAGTAATTGTATTGTTCGAGTCGTGTCGCGCCGTCGCGTCGCGCTGGTCTGCACGAGTCTTTATTGTTATTCCGTGAAGATTTCTTAGAAATTGTATTGTTCGAGTCGCGCTGGTCTGCACGAGACTTTACTCCCCCATGCACCATGGAAAGAAGGCGTGTAGGTATGTATGTAATGTAGATGATTGGTAGGTAAATGATTTGTCAGTTACGAAAGTTACGTCAGGTGAATTAAACGTGACGGTTCGCGAACAGAACCTTGCGATTTTGTTCAAGGAGACTTCACTAAGTGATGACTGATGATTGTGAAATCAGTTCAGTTTTACAGTTAAATATGTCGAGTTCTTGACCATCAAAGTCAAAGTCAAATTATTTATTTCAAATAAGCACTGAACGTCAAATTTTACAAGAAAATATAATTGATTCTAGTTAGAATCAATTATATTTTCTTGTATGGAGAAGCATGGGCAAGAAACTCCATAGTAACTCTTTTAAAACATACATCACGCTTATGTGTATACCTCGAAGTGGTAGGCACTAGGCAAACACCTCTCATCTCTGGTCTTGCCATTTATTTAAGTTACTAACTGCGCCGAGCTGTTTTACCTGCATAAAGCTTTGTGCAGACTAACGCGACGCGACAGGGCGACGCGACACCGGTTATTGTTATACCGTCAAGTTTTCTTAGAAATTGTATTGTTCGAGTCGTGTCGCGCCGTCGCGTCGCGCTGGTGTGTACGAGCCTTAAATCTCGATCCCGCAGGAATATCGGGATAAAAGTATCCTATGTCCTAATCCAAGTCATGGTCTACCCATGTGCCAAATTTCATCCAAATCTGTTCAGCCGTTTTATCGTGATAGCGTAACAAACAAATAAACACACAAATTTACTTTCGCATTTATAATATTTGTTAGGATACCACTACGCGGTGGATGTCCATGATATTATAATGGACAAACCTCTTAAAATGTAATTTCATTTGCAAAAACAAATTTACAAAAAATAAAAACGTAATTTTCCCCCATGGGAAAAAGGTGCGTATTTATGTACGTATGTACGTATTAGCAAAGAAGTCAAGGTCATCGCAATGTAAACAAGCCCTTCAAAAATAAATATATAACATAACTAATTATAATCATTTAAGTGTCTCTGGCGTGGATTTATTTTATAATAGGTATAATATTATAATCCCACGTGATACGAAGTAATGTTATCAATCCTTATGATAGATATAGTTATGTATATTTTACTCTAGCTCCCATTTCGTATTAATATACAACATGTCCCGGAATTAACGCACACCACCACATACAGGAGTAGGTATGTGGTGGTGTGCGTTAATTCCGGGACATAGAATATTATTTTATACCCATAGATATAAGAAAGAACCTAATCATAATACATACTTATACACAGAATTTTTACTAATATGTATAAAACATTGTTTATCTCTATTAATTATACTAAGTACCTATTAATGATTTTCGAACTTTTTCCTTTACTTGTGCTGTGAGACCTTGCTTGTTGCCAAATTTCATGATTCTAGGTCAACGGGAAGTAGGTACTCTATAGGTTTTGATTTATTTGCGAGTATCAAATTATGTCGCATAAATTACCGTATTTTTTTATTGCGTCGACTAATAAGTTTGATCGTTTTAGACCTCCAAGGGACATTGAGAAACATAAAAAATTCTAAATAAAAAAAAATGATCCAATACTAGCTTGTTGACGGTTAGCCGGTGGCCTATTTTTCGCAATTGTCCAAGATGAAAAATTACACAGTACCTAAGTACCTACCTACCTACTTACACTCCGCCTATAATTTTTATCACTTGGGGAATATTTTTTGTAGCACTAGGTACAAGAAACAACAAAAATATTTAGGAAATGACTATTCATTTACATGTATAAAAAAACATGATATGGAAACCAGTTTCTGAACTAGGTAGCTAAGTGCAAATTTTTGTTCATTGCCATGCGTGTCGTTGAACTCGCGACATTTTGCTCCATATGAATGAACCTAGGTTTGTAGGTACTCCATATACCTATAATACAGCGTGTAACAAAAACCCTGTGAGAGTCTATTTATGTGGTACCTAATATTATAGAAAAAACAGGAAAAAAATCGCCGGTTTTTTTTTCAACGGGGAATTGTACCGTGTTTTTTACATGGGGGCGCGGGCGGCCGTCGCCGTCGTTTAGCGGGCCGGGTGGGACAAGTCATAACTACGTACTTAATACACGATCAATCCGAATCTGAATCGTTTTGAAACAGATTTCTAATCCATTGCTTCGTACGATCGAAAGAAAAATCTGCTCAACAACGTAAATAACACAATGAATGTTGTTGACCTGTCAAATTGAAACAGATTAGTCGGAATTGTCAACGAAAATGTGTTGCGTAATTAGATAGCTGTTCAAAATTTACCAATTTTTAATGGAATTGGGATAATTTAGGTACAAAAAACTCAGAATCTTTAATAGCAATTTTTTGATTTTTTTTCATTAATAAGTATTTTTATTAAGTTTTTTGATAATGTTATTGCAGTAGGTACCTATGTGCCCCATTCGGACCTGACAGGGTTTTTGTAACACATTGTATATGAAACAGTAATTATATACCTACTACAATCATCTACTGACACAATGAAATAGAAATTCTTATACCTACTTACCTACGACAAAACGCGGTCACGTGGTCGTTGGCATTCATTCCATACTAACGTAGGATATTCGTCGGTTTTCCCTCTGGTTAATGATAATAGTTCAAATATTTTTTACGATAAAATATAGGTATATCTACTACTACCATGTCCCTTTGTTTTTTGGCGTAATTATAAAGATTTTAGAAGGAAAAAAAACCACCTGTAACATAAAGCGTCGTGCAGACTAGCGCGACGCGACACCGGTTATTGTTATACCGTGAAGTTTTCTTAGAAATTGTATTGTTCAAGTCGCGTCGCGCTGGTCTGCACGAGCCTTAATACAGTGAAAGAATTCCTTGACTGTACAGTATACACTGGCGATAAGTATCATATTCCTCTGAGTAACTTTTATTGAAGCAGGACTCTAATTGCGTAACACAATTTAAAACACAAGCCGAAGGATTTTGAAGAAAATTGCTAATCAACTGCTTCGTTATGTTTCAAAAATTCGTCTGTTCAACAACGTAAATAACCCAATGAGTGTTTGTTGAACTGTCAAAATGAAAGACATCATTGTAGGTGTGTTATGCAATTACCCCGCAGGTAACGACCGGAATTTTCCGAAGATACCCGAACGCAATTTTAAATGTGGAAGTTGGAACTGTATTCGCGCAAATCGAGTGGCGGTCACGCTGACCACGCACGACACTCGACATTCGTTACATAAAAAAATTGGCACAAGAACAAACTTGAACGATTATTGTGAGACTTTTCAGTGGTATTGATAAACACTACATACAAATATTATGCACCGGCCGCACAGTGGTCTGAAAATCAAGCTCCATACTCATAGAAACTTAATGTCAGAAATTAATAAATAAAAATATGTTTTGTGTTTAGTATACCTCCCTATGTTTTACTAATATAGTATGAAGGGTATGAGTAGCTCCATGCGTGAGAAAAAAAATATTTTAATTTTTTTTGTATGGAATGAAACACTTAAAGTGCTTTTTTTCAAAACTGAATAGAACTGATAGGCTGGTATTCACATGAGCTATTGCACCATACACGGCGATCAAGATGACATACAATTCTTGTGCCTTTCGGTGCCGCTTTGCATGTAGCAAGCTTTGGAAATTTTGAATTTACAGTTGGTGATCTTTCAAATCTTTGATGGTATTTTGTGAAGTTACATATTGCTTTGAATATGAAAATTGTATGTAAACTAATACTCATGCAAGAAGAGACAAACATACACACACACACACCCTCACACACTCACAAACTTTCGCCTTTATAATCTTAGTGTGATTATAAAGGCGAAACTTTGTGTGTGTGTGTGTATGTTTGTCTCTTCTTCACGCTCAAACAGCTGAACGGATTTGGATGAAATTTAGCACACATAATAGTTTATAACCGGGAATAACACATAGGTTACTATTTATCTCGATATTCCCACGGAATCGAGACTTATGCGGGTGAAACCGCGGGGTGCAGCTAGTAAGGAATAAATATGTACTAAGGATATTTTTATTTTTAAATATATGGTTAAAAGTGAAGAAAGATAAAAACATGTATTAAATAGTTAATGTATAATACGTTTGGGGGAGCTGTTAATGAAATAGTTAATACTAATACATTACAACAAAAATTATGTGCAAGAAAGGCAATAACAATAAAAGTAACGTCAAAATTGTCAATTTAAGACTACAATAACTATTTACAGCTCCTATAACTATGATATATTAAATATTACTGTTTAATTAAGTATATTACTAATTAATTATATTAATTAATTTAATTATATTCTTATTATTATTTTATTATAATTATTTGCTATAACTACTTATACAAAAACGATTAGCAGAGAGTATCTTTGCTGTCGTCAGTCCTCTAAATCCGAGTCCAGCATTGACGCGTTAATATCAATAAATTCAACATTCTCTTTGTCTAGATCTGCATCGTCACCAATAAGAAGAGATTTCATATCATCAGTAATAGGTGTATTTACTGATTTTCTCAGCACAGGTCTTATGCTGGACAGGTAGGGATCTGACGAGACAAGGAGACCATTGAAAATGTCTTCGTTTGTCGCTTTTCGACAAAATTTGCGCGAATGCTGTTCTCGGATTTTCTTGAAGTCTTTGTTTCTGGCTTCCGATGCCTCTTCAGATAATTTGCCAATGGGCATAATATTGAAGTGTTTAATAACTTCAGCACCGTGCAGTAAAAGTTTGTGGACACTCGAAGGCATGTAATACCAGCCATAGAGCTCCACATATAATTCTGCTGTTTGGCGCGCAAAGTTTTTAAACGCCTCAACATTTATGGGCTCCCCACAGGCCATCACACGCAAAAGTGTTGCAAATCTTTGGATCAAACTAGGATCCAAGCCTGTAATAGCTGCAGTATTGGCAGGATTACCAAAAAATTTCCTCGCTGTGTTTCCATCGTTTGTGGTTCCGGAACCTGAAAATTATAAATGAATCAAAACTAATCCACAACTTTGTAAAGAATAAATAGAACTAACGTTATTTGAAAAAATAAGATTTAAGAACAACGACTGTTATCATAACTCACCTTGTTTAACGATGTCTACTAGGAGGCCCATTTCATCACGAAACTTCTGCTGTATAGTTTTTTTTCTACTCTTCAATGACTCTTTGCTGTCTGCATCTCTGGCTTGCCATGTTTTGAAGTCTAGTCTATACGAAATATGGAGTAGGCACTCCATACATCTAATCCAAGCATGAAGTGTAGACAAACCATACTGATATAATCTGTTGAAACAGGTTTTCTGGAAAGAAAGTGAATTAATTAATAAAAAGATACACAGCATTACGGTAATCTGAAATATAACAAATTATTCAAAACTTACTCTGAGATCTTCTCTAACTTATTCATTTCCGAAGGGGTAGCTTTACAGATGTCACAAGTCTGCGTTGAAGTATTTGACAGTTGCGAAGTGATTTTACCATCTATCATGGTCATAAGCATTGAGTGCTTAACAGTATGAATTCCCATAATAGACGGCTCCAGTGCTGCAATCTCAGCTTCAATCAAAGCCTGTTCTTCCTTAATATTTACTTTGTTTTCATTTGCAAATTTAAAATAGAGCGGTCTGCAGAACATTGTGGAAGATGGCTTTGGATTCTCCCATAACTTTTCTTCACCACAAACTAAGCGCAGAGGCACAAAAGAACACATAAAATTGCTTGAATCATCTTCACCCGCCATAGTTTGTTTGTACAAACTTTGCCCTGAAGCACCGTCAAAGCCCCACTTGCATATCAATGTTAGCTCTTTGCCATCTAGCGAAGATTCCAAACGTAGGAATTTCCCAAATCTAGCAACAGTTTTGTCCAAAATCGCTTGAAGCTTTACTTTTACCCCTCTTTCGGTAATTTCTATGGTGTCTTTTGGTGGGTAACAGTCCTTTTTCGCCTCTAAGATAGCAGTATATGAAGGATATAGTAGTATTCCTTCTTCTTTTGCACAAGCTCTTAATATTGTATACTGCCATTTTGAAAGTTTCAATGAAGTCAGAATTCCTAAAGCTTCATCAGCGGAATATATGGGCATAGCTTTCTTGGACTTCAACAATTCCTTTATCTTTGTAGCCTCTTCGGGATGCTCTGTGATCAATTTTATTATATCTGCTACATTTTTGTTATCTGCACTTAAACCAGTTGCATAAGCAAGGCTTTCAGTGCTATGCGTGAGGAGCTCTTTCACTCTTCTTCTCTTCTGTAGCGGGCTTAGCTCCGAGAACACTTTTCTTGGACTCACAACAGTTGATGTTCCAACACTGTACGTCTCCGGTTTGTATGATGTTGATGCACCCTCATTTACACCGAAGTCAAAACTGGAACATGGTTGCTGCTCTTCTAACATTAAACAAGGTGTCATCTTGTCCTTCATGAACTCAGGCCATTTTATGTCTTCTTGCAGCCATGTCTCATACTTTTTTATGAAAGTATGTCTCGTGCGATTACACGAGATCCATTTGTTCCTCAACGAACACACACGAGTCTGACAGAATTGTTTCAATTCTTTATTTTCGATTTCTGACAAATCAACGGCATTGACAAAAACTTCATATAATACACTGGGCTGTGAGAAACAGCTATTGTTAGCCACAAACATAAAAATATCCAAATTGGTACTAAAAGCTTCCATCATAACACGAAAACAAATCGAACGTAATAAGTATAGTAAAGCACAAGTGCAAAGAGCTACTGAGTGAAGTTAGTTTAAATGTCCTATTTATATTATAACTACCCTCATTAACACTCGCTGTCCCATAATGCTTATTAAATTAAAATTCAACAATAATGACGGTGATTAACAAATGAGTTATTTCGTGAAATTAATTTTGTAGTAAAATGTAAATAATCTACATCGTTTTCTAATATTTTCATTATAAAAGTCATTAGCAGGTTATTAACTAACGACAATATCAGTTATGTGGTTGGTTACTTCATTTAATTATATACCTGTGTGTTGTTAAATATATTACCTATGTGTTATTCCCGGTTATAAACTATTATGTGTGCTAAATTTCATCCAAATCCGTTCAGCTGTTTGAGCGTGAAGAAGAGACAAACATACACACACACACACAAAGTTTCGCCTTTATAATCACACTAAGATTATAAAGGCGAAAGTTTGTGAGTGTGTGAGGGTGTGTGTGTGTGTGTATGTTTGTCTCTTCTTGCATGAGTATTAGTTTACATACTATTTTCATATTCAAAGCAATATGTAGCTTCACAAAATACCATCAAAGATTTGAAAGATCACCGACTGTAAATTCAAAATTTCCAAAGCTTGCTACATGCAAAGCGGCACCGAAAGGCTCAAGAATTGTATGTCATCTTGATCGCCGTGTATGGTGCAATAGCTCATGTGAATACTAGCCCATCAGTTCTATTCAGTTTTGAAAAAAAGCACTTTAAGTGTTTTATTCCATACAAAAAAAAAGAAAAAAAATTTTTTCTCACGCATGGAGCTACTCATACCCTTCATACTATATTAGTAAAACAAAGGGAGGTATATTAAACACAAAACATATTTTTATTTATTAATTTCTGACGTTAAGTTTCTATGAGTATGGAGCTTGATTTTCAGACCACTGTGGGCCGTGCCCCAGTTCTAAGTTAATGATTTCTGATGACAATAAAAGCTAAAGGTTGTAGACTAATAGTTGAGCAATTAAATACGGATTTCTAAAATCAGGACGCCTCGCGTGCTCGCGTTGTTTCTCGCTCGGCCATCAATGTCACAATAATAAGACCTATGATGACAGTTACTGGAAGAATATGATTATCTTTCCAGTTCGTATATTAATTGGTGGAAATATTAAGTGGCTGTGGAAATAATAAGAATGATTGAAAAACGAGTTAACGAGGAATGTGAAAAATTTTATCTGAAATTCGAATTAAATTAATATTAGAATTATACACGTACATAGTAAAATAAGGAAATAACAACGGACCCAATAGAGTAGGTAAGAATGTAAAAGATTAATTATTGTAGGTACTGGTAAAAAAATAAAAATAAAATATTAAGGCTCGTGCAGACCAACGCGACGGAACGGCGCGACGCGACTCGAACAATACAATTTCTAAGAAAACCTCACGGTATAACAATAACAGGTGTCACACTGAAAATCGGCTTTCATAGACTTAGGGATTTCAATTTGCAAGTGCCGGATTTTTTGCCGGATATCGCTTCTATTAGTTATTACTATATTCAAAAATGACACCCAGGTTAATTCTGCACAAAAACGAAGGAATTATAATTTTTTTACGAAAAATTTATATGAAGCTAGTATGAAAAACTTAATTATCTCGTAAACAGCAAGGAAAACCGTAATATCCTTACAGGTGGTTATAGTACTAATTATTTATGATTTTTTGACATGTCATATAACGGTTACAGCTGCATTTTTTTTGTATGGTAATTTTTTTTTAATTTTTTTTACTTATGGAACGGTTCGTTTTAGTGTTTAAGTTGAGGAACACAGACTTTTAACAACACGTAACATAAAATAGCATCACCTCTATATTCCCGAAGGAGTAGTCAGAGGTTTATAGTACATCCACACTTAGACAACTATGTTTGAGCTATACTCCATAGGTTTAGGTAGTTAAATAAAGGTAAACAAATCGTAAAAGGGGTTTTTATAGTTGACACTTTCGAGATTCAAATACGATAAACCAAACTAAATTTATTTTAGAGTTTTACAATTGTTTCCTCTTTTATTTATGTATGTTAAACTTTATCATTTATTCTTAAACTACTCTTCGTAGATGTAACTGCTTGAGCACAATTGTTTAGAAAGATTTATTATAATAATATAATATTTTGCAATCTGTCTATTGTAAAGAGCACAAACTCTAAACGTCAACGAATTATAACGTTGCTAAATTTAAGAGTACAACTGTGACGTAGCACGACAACTGAAGTGACAGGTATTACGTTTAGTCGGTTACCGGACAGCCGTCTCGTCACGTGGTTTTTTGTGTTTACCTTTATTTAATTACCTAAACCTATGGAGTATAGATATTTATCAATACAAAATGAGTTTTAAAACTTTACATACAACCAAAATACCAAATAACAAATTGTTTTAGTCTTCTAGTAAGTCTGAAAATAAGTGATTAAGTAATTACATGATTGGTGATTAAATTATTGTTAATGATTTCTGATAAGTAAGCTAATTTGTTGATTAGTTCTAAGAAATGTTTTTGACGATTATAAATTATGTCGCTTCGCGCTAGTCTACACGAAGCTTTAAAATAAAATATACATTTTGATTACTACATAATGTATAATATGAATTAAGTAGCACAGTTGAGAATATAAATTCTAAATATTCAATACAGTGTATTTCGGTACTGTTACAAACACAAGTGCTACATTTTGCAAAAAAAATAATTATGAAATGCATTATCAGATTTATGAATATAATATATTTAAACTTATAGATTATAAGCAGAGATCGGATAATCGGATGCATATTTACCTAAAGAAAATTTTTAGCTATGAAATTATAGAAGCGGCTTCTTAATTTTCTTTTATGTTAATATTTTGTGCGTTTATTGTGCAGTCCCGGAATTCCAGAAAATCCGGGAATGCACAACTAATAGGATACCTAAGTACATGATATGGAAACGACTTATCAACCTCTCTTATGAAAGTTACTTTCGCGATGTTAACATAATAATGTATCTACTGTAAACATTTTTTAATGAAATCGGAGGCACCGAGTTGTTCGTCGCTATGTGGTATGCTACTTTGGTAAGCTACTTTTCACCATTAGCTAGTATTTCTATGTTTAAAAAGTACAAAATTTACCAATTCCGGAATCGCGAGATTTTTTCGATCGATACTTAAGTGCTTTCTATATTAGCCAACACCTGAATGTAAGCATATATATATTCGATTCTATAATCAGAACTCTAAATTTGGCGATCCCGGAATCCCGGGATTTTTTCGATACAAAAGCGCATTCCATAAAGCTTCGTGCAGACCAGCGCGACGCGACGCCGCGACGCGACTCGAACAATACAATTTCTAAGAAAACTTGACGGTATAACAATAGCCGGTGTCGCGTCGCGCTGGTCTGCACGAAACTTAATAGCGAACACCTCAACTTTAGGTAAATATGCATCCGAATATCCAAGCTCTAATTATAAGTCTATATCCTATACTATTAAATGAGCAATATTTGTATATATATATTTGTAATCACGTTCTCGAAAACGGCTCTAAAGATTTCGATGAAAGCTGCTATATAGGTGAAAAATCGATCTAGCTAGGTCTCATATCTGGGAAAATTCGTTTTCTCTATTTTCACAGCCTCGGGAATGGGGTACAACGTTGGTACCTATGTTTATCTATTTTCACCCAAGCAGAGCTCGGTCGAACAGGTACTAAAGTAAATAAAAGTAAAGTCGTTTTAAGCTTCGTGCAGACTAGAGCGACGCGACAGCGCAACGCGACACCGGTTATTGTTATACCGTGAAGTTTTCTTAGAAATTGTATTGTTCGTGTCGCGTCGCGCCGTCGCGTCGTGCTGGTCTGCACGAGCCTTTAAGGTACGTACATTCTGCGAAATGGAAAATAATGATTCATACATTTAAAAGCTCGTACAGACCAGCGCGACGCGACGCCGCGCCGCGACACGGACAATACAATTTCTAAGAAAACTTGACGGTATATAACAATAACCGGTGTCGCGTCGCGCTGGTCTGCACGAAGCTTAATGTGTTCGCATAGGGTATATGTATTGTTTGCGTCTATTCGTATTTCCTTGCATATTCGCGATGAATGTCTGTACGTACCTTTACATAAAGCAATGATTGATTCATAAATAAACGTTTTATTACTACATGTAATCACATCTTATCAGTACTTCCATAGTCAAGAGGAACCTACTTACATATCAAGCAATTTATTTCTTATCGATATCATTATCACTTTATCACTGATGGATGAGAGATATAACAGTAGACATTTTTTTTTATGTGGGATTAATCGTATCAAGGTTACTAACTTGTTCTTCTAAAGAGCTCTTGAAATATGAAGGAACTTCAATTAAGTAAGTGAAACGTTGATTAGATTAGGTTTTGAGTGCTCCATTTGTTAACGGTGTGTATTTCCTGTATGTACGTGTCCCAAATAAAATATTTTTTAAATTTAATATTCATATGTAATAAAATACTCACTGAATCCACGATAACAGTTTTCGCGTCGATGTGGGATACCATCCTGTATATTATTATAATCTACTGAAAAAAAAAAAAAAAAAAAAAAAAAAAAACTAAGTAAGTAGAATAAAAGTATTATAATTATAAGCTTATATTTATTACCAACCAATGAGGTAGGTATACTAGGTAAAGAGATTATCAGCTTCAAATAATCTAGTACCAACAAAAAAAAATTAAGTCATTCGGGAATAGTGCAGCCGTGCAGCAGTTCTGTCAGTCAAATAGTTCCAGGGTTTAATACACAACAAATTCAAACCATTTTACCTTTAATTTCATGTTTAAATATGTATTAGTTAGTATAGGTACCTGTAGTACCTATATAATCATATATGTATAAAGCTGTAGCCGCTGGGCTTTAGGCAGTAGGTACACATGTAATTTTTTTTTTGTGGATGGGAAGTTATCAAAAACTTCTCCCGCTCTGGGCGGAGCGGGAGGGCGTGTCAGACTTTTACTGACTAAAACCCACCCGTGTTCCTTCCGTTGCCTGTGTGCCGGGGTAGCGATATTCCTTTCGGACAAACTCGCAACCCCGGCAAATTTTTGGTCGGTTCAGAATCTGATCTGTAAGTAGTGAATTTGAATCTAAAGATTTGGTCTGTAAGTAGTGCTGTACACGCGGCTACATATCAAGCCATACGTTTCTAGTATAAACTGATCTCGCATTGTATAGGATTTCCGTACAATGAGAGGTCAGCTTAGACTGGAATATTATAGCTTGATGTGTAGCCGTGTGTACAGCACTGCTTACAGACCAAATCTTCAGATTCAAATTCACTACTTACAGATCAGATTCTAAACCGACCAAAAATTTCAATGCAACGGGCGTTGAAATTTTTGGTCGGTTCAGAATCATGTACAGGTATCAGTTTTCGCGTCGATGCTCTACTCTATAAATTTTAAGTATGAAATTTTTTACCTGCATCATGCTGAGTAAAAGCCTTCTTGCCACACACGACGTACAGCTGCCGATTATTTCTGTTCTGTGGTCGTGGGTCGTGGTTATATTTCTATTGTTTTTTTATTTTTCGAGTTAACTTGATATTTTTGTACGCACGTGTTTCTGAGACAAATAAACCTATTTTTCTTTCTTTCTTTAGCTATGTTCCTGACAAGTTATTTACTTTCTAATGCAAGCAAAAAACGTATAAATAAAATACGTGTCGTAATTGTGTGCGCAATGACAGTCTAAGGGAAGCTATTATTACTATGGCCTAGCAATCATTATTATAGCCTAGGTCAACAACAAATACAATGTGACTTTGTAGCACAAACTTACCTTAGGACCTAATGATCCTGCTTTGACTGGCACGTCACTGTGTCGTGATGGGTAAAGACTTTGACGTGAAAGAAAGTATGCGCTATCAATATGACATAATACGGATGACCACAATTTTTTTTTGTCCGTCATGTTTATTATTAAATAACATTACCCAAGATTTTTTTTTTTTACTTTGGTGTGCTTTGAACTGGTGGTTTGTAGTTAAAAACGTCACATATTATTTTCTTTTGTCACTGGACACATACTCGTAGTATGTAATTATGAATTTATGTTATGATGCCATTTGCAGTATTTTTTTAGTTTTACACACCCAGATTAGTCGTGTCACGCAACGTTACTCATTCACTTTTATCTTTTAGAAAATAATAATCACCCAGTTTTAATCAATAATTTATTTTTTTAGTGAAGGTTCTTCAAGTATTTATGATGGTGACTTTACTTTTTAGAATTCGGCTGATCACACTTATTTTCTTTTTTTCTACTTGACCTATACTGTCCCATTACCAGGCAAAGGCCTTTCCCAAGTCCTTCCAGCTGGAACTCTTTTCCCGCGGCATCTGTAACTGCCCTCAGCTATTTCTAATATACGAGTAGTATCTTGTTTTAAAAGATAGATGTTGAACTTACGGTCCCATGATAACCCACACTACTTATTATGGGGTATTATCTCTCTCTTAAAAAATAATTAATAAGGAAAATAACACGTATTATTGATAGTAGAATTCTATCAGAGTAAGTAAGTAAATATTATTATTTATTTTCACCTTGTTTGTGATCACGTTCGCAACTCGATTATTGAACACTGAGGTCATTATAATATCGTGGTTAATCTATGTTTAATTATTAATTAATTCATACATAGTTTTAATCTTTTCGAGAAAATATCGGGTTAACGTACCCATAGGTCATTAATTATTTAAAGAATCTTCGCGAAATGTCTTTGAATATCTATTTGCTGCAATATCTAAATGCTCAAATAGATTCTTTATCCGAAATTGAAACCTTAAAAACCTTGTGTCAGACAAGAACTGTCTGCTGTGACTTTCACCATGTGGCAGCACTGAGACTTCAGGTCCGGGCACCTGTCAAAAGTGTCAAAGCGGCTTTATTTTTTTTTTGTCGTGACTGAATGATGAACGAATGATAAACTTCATCATATATTTTATAATCATTATCTTAATGGAAGACCTCTTGTCAAAGTGACGCCAACTGGTGGCGTGAATTTTCATGAAAACCCTCATTACGTCACAAAGTAAATGTGCACATACTGTAAATTAAGATAATCATCTGTTTTCTCCCCCTTTATCCAATGTAGTCCGCAAAATTGAAAATATATTTGTAAAAATCTATGCACTTTAAGTAAAGTAACGCTAAAGTAGAGTTTGACGAGTTCTCAACTTCAAATTCAATAATTAATTTTAGAAATCGGTGGGGTATTTGCGTAACACACCAATTATGACAATGGCTTTCATTTCGTCAGTTCAACAGCATTGATTGCGTTATTTACATTGTTAAGCAGACGAATTTTTCAAACCTATGCAGCAATAGATTAGGAACATCCTTCGGATTGTGATTGAAAGTGTGTTACGCAATTAGGGTGCGGGTGTATATGTCGTCTTTTTCTGTGATTTTAACCCAAAGATTTTCATATCTACTATAGAAAACTACCTACTTCCTTAAAATGGTAAAGTTGCTTAAGGGGACTACAGGACCTAAACGTGCTTAAATGCAAGTTTTATAATGCGTAAAAGTATATGATCCACTGCAGTAAACAAAATCAGAAAAATATATGATATTCTTCAGGATATATGCTAGTATGGTAGTGTGTTGAAAACATAATACAACTAATTTGATACGATAGAAAAAAATCATGAAGATACCTCTAAAAATTTCTTTTAACGATTAAAAATCATATTAATTTACATGCAATCATTCAGATTTTTTGTCAGATTATTCTACAAGCTACATATTAGCATAATAGTGTTTTAATTTTCCAGTCCAATCAATAGATTTTCTGTAAATCGCTAACTGCTTCATATTTTGCAATAAATTACCTGCGTCGTGTCATCGCGCTTCTCTTTCATTTCTATGCAGTCCGACAGTGACCGCGCTTTAGCTGTTGTAAGCCTCTTAAAATCCAAAGCTCGCAAGCTTGCATAGTGACTTTAAAATCCCCGATAACTTATGGAAATTTAAAAGTATGTAACCACTGCTTCAAATTTATGCGACTTATATGTAGGTATAGATGATTATAATAAGTATCTATACAATATGTAAAATAAACCAGCAGCCTAATTACGTAATGCACGATCAATAAAAAACAGATTGCTAGTCCATTGCTTCATATGTTCGAAAAAAATATTGAGCAGATTTTTTTTTTTTACTTATGAAGCATAGGACTAGCAATTTGTTTCAATTCATTTCAATTTATTATTGATCGTGCATTACGTAATTAGGCTGCTGGCCTGTCCGAAAGGAGCCCGTAGGTAGTACTGGTAATCTGTGTGACAGGTTTTCCTAGTGCAGATACCAATCAATGGATTTATCAGATTTTGTAATCTTCATATTTTTAAGGCACCTTTGTGGAAGAGAAATAAATGTTTATTATTATTACTGCAATAACATTACCAAAAAGTTTTTTTTTTAAATTATTGTTGCAAATAAAAATGTTTATTTATTTATTTAACGGTTTATGTACACACATATAAACAGACAAGAAGAAAGGAACAGAAAAATAGGTACTAAGGTGATGCTTGCTTGATGTTATTGCTATTTAAAATTTACATTTTTAGTACTTACCAAAATTAATTCAAATCCATAAAAAATTTGAATATTTTCAGCAGGGGTCATAAGTTATGACTTGTTGACACCCGCTAAACGATGGCCCGCGCCCCATGTAACAAAACGGTAAAATTCGCAAATGAAAAAAAAAAAAAAAAAAAACTTTTTTCCTTAAATTGCCACATAAATAGAATCTCAGTACGATACCTAACAACACCCTCACGGGTCGGGCAGGGTTGTTTTTACATGTTGTATAGATGATTATAATAAGTATCTGTATTATGTACAAAATCCATCAGTATCCATCAATATTTATACATATTATTATTTAGCATACGGGCGAGAAATCCTAATTTATAACGATAGTGTGAATAGTATGTAAATATAAGGAAAGAGGATTGGTGAAAAAATCGATAAGTTATTTCTCGGTAGGTAGGTTTTTAATGGCTGCTGGTGCTAGTGGGTAAAATAAATTTTAAATTTGTTAGACATTATACATAATTAGTGCAGAATTCTCATTCATACATATTAAGTAGAGTCCAGTATATTTAAAAAAAACTTTTAAAAAAACCTGTGTTCGCTGTCACATACTTGGTGAAAAAGAAGATCTCTAAGATAATTTCTAAGAAAAAATAAAAACAAAATATCTAAGAGAGAAGAGAAGACCCTGACAGCATAGGATTATTATCTTTAAGTACCTCATAATAATTTTCATTTATCCTACTCAATCTTTTAAAAAATAAGAAAAAAGCCATGTTTCCCTAACTTCAGTTGTGTAACTCTGACGTAGTCTTATTGTTTATTTAGCCTTATCATTGTACATTATGTATATAGGTACATGAACCAACTTTTACGTAACACTTTAATTGTTTCTTTGTGATAAATTTATTTAAATGTTTTTAAGTGATAAATGAAGGTGACGTTTTGGACGAAAAAACAAAAAATGTTTATATTTCATCTAACAAAACAATTCTTGTCACTTAATTGATAATAGTTTATAAATTATGTTTTATAACTTTTTGTAGGTACCAGTGATTTAAACATTATTTAGAATAAAGCAATGGTTATTAAATCAATAATTCGAATGATTAAATTTATGTTTTTGCAAATAATCCCAATCTTTCTATAAAACATTTGTTGGCAACTAGCTGTAGGTACACAAACAAACAAAATATACGGTATAAGGTAAAAGTATTTTCGCTGTGACTGTACCTACTTCTTCGTTTACTTACGGGGGATGCGCTAAGGTAACCCGTATAATTCAAAACTTCTTAAAATTTGTAGGTCAGTGTCAGATTGTATGTTGATTAAAATATGATTCGCAACTGTAACACAATCATAACGTTAAAAAAGTTTCAAAGTCAAAAGAGACCACCATTAAGAGGCTTACAACATTGATTGATTGGACTGGAAAATTAAAACACTATTATGCTAATATGTAGCTTGTAGAATAATCTGACAAAAAATCAGAATGATTGCATGTAAATTAATATGATTTTTAATCGTTAAAATAAATTTTTAGAGGTATCTTCATGATTTTTTTCTATCGTATCAAATTAGTTGTATTATGTTTTCAACACACTATCATACTAGCATATATCCTGAAGAATATCATATATTTTTCTGATTTTGTTTACTGCAGTGGACCATATTCTTTTACGCATTATAAAACTTGCGTTTAGGCACGTTTAGGTCCTGTAGTCCCCTTAAATTAACGTTTTTTTTATTTTTTATTATTAACTTACTTTTGCCCGCGGCTTCGTCTGCGTGGAGGTTAGAAATTATCCCACGAGAACGTACTACCCGGGTAGTAAAAATGGAGGCTATACTCTACCCCGATCATGGTCTACGTGTATGCCAAATTAACATTACTTTTTGGAAAACTATCGGAAACTACCGGATCGGATTATTGGGTTTCTATAGGAAATGTCAGAAAGCTTACTAGCAAAAAAAAAAAAAAAAAACTTACTAGAAATAATTTTAACACAGATTTGCAAAGTAAAAAGTCTTTATTAGCGACAACGATCAATGCGCACGCTATTTTATTAAAGTCGGATTACAGAATAAGAGACAGTTAACGAAAGTTTTATTTGCGTTCACTGGTTGGACATGGATATATAATTATGGTAGGAGAGCTAAGTTTGGAAACGTTGGACCTGTCGGATTAGTGAGCGCCGGATTACCGAGCGCCTACTGTAATTAATTAGATTTGAGGAAGACCAAAGAAACTATGGATGGACCCAGGACAGTGTGTAAGATGATATAGCTGGAAAGGACCGAGGATCGAGATCACTGATACAGAAGTATGGAAGAAAAATACATATTCTGCCGACCCCGAATAAAGTAAGGGCAGGAAATGATCACTTATTTCATTAAACCATTTATCATTGAATATTTAGTATAGATGAACTGCTTAGATATGGACTTCTTCGATAGTACCTCTATCAAAGAACTTCATATCTAAGCAGTTGGAAAACAAAATCCCGTGAACACAATGACCATAACTGTTACAGCCCCGGTTCTATAGCTGCTGAGCGCTGCAAGCAGAAATAGTCCTTACGGTGTATAGATATGAACTTCTTCGATGGTACCTACTACACTAACGAGCAATATAAAAAAGCCAGTAACTTGTGACGTTTTTATATTGTTCGTCAGTGTATTATGATGGGAGATAAGTATTTAAGTAAGTACCTACCTAATTTGCGTTCGCAATCCATTTGCCAAACATGTAAACAAACACGAGTTTTTGGAAAAACAACTGTAAAGCCTACATATAAGGTTCAGTTTGCACTACAACTTCATATTTTTTATGACTTTTTCAAAAGTACTAGTCGGTCTAAAATCAACTTTATTTACACTTCTATAAAGTTGATGTTTGTCTAAGTGGAAAATTCGTGTTTGTTTACATGTTTGTTAAATAAATTCCGAACGCAGATTAAGTAAGAATCTTACCAGTTTGACGTCACAGGCGGCAGATAGTAATGTTTGTCGGGCGATGCTCGACTGCTCTTATCTCAAGTGGGGGAAAAGGGCGTCACTATGGCCAATGTCAACTGACGTAAATGCTCCCAAGTTCCTCCCTATACTGGGTGTAAAAAGACGCTTAATGAAACAGAGAGTCACTTAAATACTAAATACTCCCCATCATTGTGATCTTGTTTTGTACTGGACTTTTTTTTAATAACCGACGACAAATTTCAAGGCAGGGGGATTCAGAATCATGTACTGAACCCATGGTAAAACTTTTCGCGTCGATGTCCCTGCCACCCTGTATACATATATAAAAAAATCTATTTACGTGTATCAGTCTCATAAAAACTCGAAATTGGCTCGAACGATTTGATTTTTTAGGTGGTAAAAAATTGGAAAAACTCAAAGGAACAGCCGAAAATCGAAATCTAAATTTTGACTGGACAACGGCTGACGGGTCAGCTTGTTTGAAATAAAAAAAATGACTTTGACTGTGATAAATAACTAACACTTTAGACGATCGAATAATGCGCTATTTAAAATATTTTTTTTTTCTAAAGAGCGTTTCATATTTAATAATATTAATACCATGATAAAAATGCATTACTAGATATTACTGTATTTAGGCACATAAGTTTGTCGTCATTGCAATTTGTGTGCGTAGGTTTTGTTGAACGTACTATGCAATTTGTATTTTAGATTAGTACAGATGGGTGTCCCATCTGTATTAATCTGTGCTTACAAATTCCGCAAAATCATTTAAATAAAAAGCGACTCTTGCTACGTCACAATAAAGTGCAATTCAGGTCACACAGCGCTAATTACCTCCAGTTATATTCCCCTAGAAGTTGCCTCTCTTTCTATCGCGTAACTCTTAGATTTTCTGACTACGTTACACTCACTGAATTGGCCCGACAAGACGGGCCCGCCGCGTGCTTATAGCTTCATACCTAAACTGCGGAGTGTCCCAACTGTATTCATCTATGACCTAAGTATTTATTTTGTATTGTAAATTACCTAAGTTCCATCATCATGGCTTGTAAATGCTGACAATTATTTATCATAATAAAGATAATCATAGGTCACCTTTAGGTATTATTTGATACATATCGCGAAATTCAACATTGTATTATCGACAATAACAAATTAAGCGTGGCCACACGTGGAAAACTCTTCCACTATCAACGTGCATGGTACCCTTATAAATTAATTTATGAGTACCAAGTCATAAATTAATTTATATAATTTAAGTACCATATTAGGTTATTAATGGCAATAAATAAAAAAATACGGCTAATAAATTACATTATAAAAATACAGTCAACCGCATAAAATTACATCACGTCTGTAATCCCCGAACAGAGGTTTTTCTAGAGTACACCCACATTTCGAGCCTATTGACATCAACCGCATAGTTCGTGGTTGTACAACCTTTATGTCGTAAGTACCATGCAACGGTTTTATGGCCGATTCCTATAATTTACGGACCGTTATCGGTTGAATTTAAGAGCGTTTATCCTAAAAGTTGACAAGGTCGCAAACAGCTGTCAAATATTTACCTGTTTTTATTAATTTGGCAATATTACTGTATGGAAATATGAAATGTGGCTAACTAGCGAACTAAAATATTGATTATGAAATGCAATAATTAATATCGTAACACCGAATATTTCGTTTTAGATTAATTTTAAAAAAGCATTTGGAAACTTTCCAAATGCCTTTTTTACACCTAAAACGGTTACAACATCAAATTCAGTGTTAAAATTGCAATTTATTATTAATATTCTAGTTCGTTTGTTAGCCACATTTCATGTTTCCATACAGTAATATTGCCAAATTATTCAAAAAAGAGAAATATTTGACATCTATTTGTGGCGCTACCAACTTTCAGAATAAACGCTCATAAGTCTCTTGTATCTTTTCCAATAATGAAGCGAAGACCTCATAGCTTTGCATAGTAGACCCTCCCTTTTAAGGAAGTAGCTATCACAGATAAAATTAGCTTACGAATCTATTTACTTATAAGCCCAGCTTGGCAAATTTACCATTGGTAACACAAAACGATTCGTTTTGATTTATAGGAACCGAGTTAAGCTTTGTGCAGACTAGCGCGACGCGACAGCGCGACGCGACAGCGCGACGCGACAACGCTTATTGTTATACCGTGAACTTTTCTTTGAAACTGTATTGTTCGTGTCGCGTCGCGCCGTCGCGTCGCGCTGGTCTGAACGAGCCTTTAAGTACTAGTTCAAATAATTATATATCACCCATAAAAGCCGAAAGAAAACTATAGGTAATTGCCATTGTTTCAATACCTACAGTCGATTCCCCGGCATAAGCACTGATTGTGGCCCGCTAGTTGACTCGATGTAATTGAATATCTTTCTTAGCGACAACAAAAGCTTTGAAGATGAAACCAGACGGTGTACATGAGCTAAGTCACGTACGCCACCGCCACGACGCGCACTCATGGCATGTCACATGATCGATGGGAAACGGGACACAATGGGTCACACTGATAAGAGATTGTAGTATTGCAGTGTTCTTCCTGAGAGGCTAATTGGCTGTGCAGTTAGTTGTTAGCTGTAGGTAGGTTGATAAGAAAGAAGATTGGCAATGTTATTTTGTAGATAATTTAAATAATTAACAAACAAATTAGGTATGTTATTAAAAGTCAAGTTTGCGTGTACTGCTGTACACTTAAAACATTTAGGGTCGTTTTGGTGATCTGGTGAGGTTGTTTTCCTAAACTTTTCGTAGTTTTTTAGACGGACAGAAATATTAGATACTTTCCCAACACCTACGTTTATTCAAAATAGGTACCTACTTAGTCAGCTTTTTTAGCTACACCCCCAAGCTCGTAGTGCCATATTATTTAAGTACCGTGTTACGATTCTTTATAGAAATAAACAAGCTGAAGTAGCAATGGACAGGCCATATTAGCCGTAGAACCGATGATCGTTGGCCTAGACGTGCTCTCAAACGTTGGCAAACGTTAGGCACTTAGGCCGCCCTCAGTCTAGGCTAACAGCTGGATGAGAGTTGCCGAGAATCGACCTGCATGGCGTGCTATTGGACAGGCCTATGTGTAGCCGGTGGACTGCTATAAGCTGTTGATGATGAACACGATTAAATTAAGTCTGACGCATGCCATGCCGCTTTAAACCTTGGCCGTCACTTCTTCATTATATTTGTGGGTCAATTACACTGTGGTCAAGGACACGCGGTTTTTTCAGGTGTTTTTAGATACTGGCGATGACGATGATGATGCAATCCCCAATACTGCCCTGCTAAGCCAAAAGGCGCTATCTCTGAGATATGGCCTTTTAGTTTTTTTATACCATTCAATAGCTATAACAATTTCGCATGTAATGGTATAATCCAAATAGCGCTATTTAAATTAAAACATTTAAAAAAGCCAGTATGAAGTTATTTTTTATCCTTATGGTTCCTTAAATGACAAATTTACAAAAAGTCAATTTTTTCAAAACTTACTCCGATTGAGATAGCGCTTTTCGGCTTAGCAGGGCAGAATAGAGGTCCTTTGAAGTCTAATAGTAGGTAAATAAGATCTACGTTGTTGGTAAGTGCTTGAGTTAAGCTTTGTGCAGACTAGCGCGACGCGACACCGGTTATTGGTCAAGTTTTCTTAGAAATTGTATTGTTCGAGTCGCGTCGTGCCGTCGCGTCGCGCTGGTGCGTACGATCCTTTACTCGTTGAGATAAGTTGAAATTACTTTCCCAGGTTTCTTGAAGTCTCTGATTTAAATAAATGGTTATAGTATGATCTATTAAAGATCCTATATAATGTATAGACGACCGCACGTCGTCGGTGGTATTCATTTTGACTTTTGAAACTTCGTACTATGCTAGGCCAGCTATCTAACTGTGTAATATTTCCGTAAATGATTAAGACTAATCTGTTTCATTTTGGCAGTTCAACAAAATTCATTGCGTTATTTACTGTGTTGAGCGGATTTTTTTTCGAACTTATGAAGCAATGGATTAGCAATCTCTTTCAGTATGATTCAGATTATGATTGATCGTGTATTACGTACGCAATTAGGGTGCAGCTCGGCTTGCGTAACACACTTACTTATGATTGATAGTGTGTTACGCACGGGTACGGCACCATCACCATCGCGCAGTGGTTTTCAATGCTTATTCCTTCTCTCTACGACAAGAGGCCTTTACCTGCACGCTTAGCATGACCACAATTGAAACGGGTTTTGTCGACGATCTGTCATTTTGTCTATTCTTCTATCGTAAAAACCCGTAGAAAACCCATTCCTATGTTTGTCACGCTACGCGTGCTGTACCTACGGGGTGTTGGGCAAGTTATTTTTAATTTTTTATCAGCCTATATTATTACATTGGTTGATTAAAAAAAAACGTTGAAATACAAACAACTATAAAATTCTTAGAAAGTCGTTATTATGATTATTGCAGACTGTATGTACCTACTATCGATTCTTCGATATGTCACAGACAGTTAAGTCAAGGTTTTATCATAGCAAGTAATAAAAATGTTATAAAATTACACGGTTAAAGTTTTAGTACCATCGAAATTTAATTACTTTACGTAACAAGTATGAACCAATCATTTCCCGATTGTAAATAATTTTACCAGGGAACTAAAGTCTAGATTGATTGATTGACATACGTGCCATCGTAATTGTACGCTTTTTCTTCCTATAAATAGATATGGAAGCAATTTGGAACATGGTAAGCTACAGTTGGTAGTAAGCAGAAGCTGCAGTGGATAGTGGATCGGTTCTACGGCTAATATGACCGGCCATATTAGCCGTAGAACCGATGACTGTTGGGGTAGGTAGACGTGTTCATGAGTGGAGACCGCGAATCGGCAAATGTCCTCGGGCTAGGTGGAGCGACGATCTCCGCAAGGTGGTAGCAGCTGGATGAGGGTTGCCGAGAATTGAGCTGAATGGCGTGCAATTGCAAACAACTTACAATTAATAGACGGGGAATCCCAGCATTCCCTTCGTGAGGCTGAAGTAAGAATAAGTGGGCTTATTATTACTTCAGCCAAATTCTAATTTGGAATTTCAACCATTTTTGTTTACATATCGTGTTTGGTTGTAGGATTTGTATTAGGTATTGTTTCAAAAGAATTATCGCTATTCATTCATGGATTAATAATATTATCAATTAGGTACATACGAGGAAGTGTATGTAATTGATAAATTATTATCAATAATTAAATTCCTAAATCATTCCAAAGTGGTAAAGCAGATCATTATTCCGAAATAGTGTCTTATTCTTTTTACGGTATCTTATAGATAGATGGTGGTGCAATAAAATACCGTTTTTAATAGTTTTGTTTGCAGTCTAGATATATTTACGGAGCGCGTGACCATAGAGTAGAGTGACATTGAATCGCCGTCACAGTGTTGAGCTACTTATCATTATTTCTGTTTTTCATTCAGAAGGATTTATGTTTTTATAAAAAAACAAAAAGCTTGTTACATTCTTTCTGTATTTTTATTTTCAAGATCTCAACATTATTGAATGTAACAATGTAGTGTTATCAAATAGGTATTGTCCTAATATTACCTCATGGTAGGTACCTACCACTTGAATCAACCAGTAAAAGTCTTCATAGAAATCCGAACACGTAGCTTTTACCTACCTAGCTGTTTCAAAATGATTTTAATCTACTTGCAACGGATATTGATTTGGCCGGATACCGGATAACCAGCTACTATCGGAGCCGGATAACCGGATATCCGGCCAAAGCGAAAGTCAAGCATGTTAAAAAAAAATGTGTGTGTAATAAATAAATAAAGAAAGACTTTTTTCCGAAGCTGGTTTGGTATTATGAGAATTGAGAATAAACGAAATCAGTTATTATCTATAAAGGCAGAAAATTTTTTTTTCATACATCAAAATTATTATTAATTATTATTTATTTATAATTACCAATGATAATAATAATATATTTATAATTTAAATAAATATTAATGCTTAAATCCAATATATGAGTGGTAAAAATTATATGTACACAATTAGTTATCAGCCTACCTACCTACACAAAACGAAAGAGTAGATTAATATTAAAATTGTTAACAAATATCTATAATAGCCCTCCTCCTAATTTTTATGTTGTTATGCCCGACAGGGCCCACAATGATCCAAAACGAATGTATGTCTTTATGTACCTACCACCTAAGTTCACATTGTGGAATGCAATAAACGTATTGAGTATTGAAATTTGCTTTTAGTAGATTTCAAATATTGATTATAATTAGCTACCTTATGTGCTTACATACCAAAAAAATAAAAATTTAAATAAACTGGTTTCGAAATTAGTTGTATTATTTACATTTTATTACGAAAATAAGACCAAGTATCCGGCTAGCCGGTAAAAAAATAGCCGGATAGGGCGGATACCGAATAGTGGCCGGATATCCGTTGCAACTCTACTATAAATAATAGAATAGAATCCTGCTATAGTCTACATAGCCACCTGCTGGATTTTGTTACGACTACTATTCAATCAATAATTTAGCGTTTGAGAAAAATTTGATTTTGTGCGACGGGATCCCATTCTGGAAGCAATTATTCAGCTTATCTACCTACTCCTTACAGCTAAGTATATTATTCTTATAATCTATCTAACCTATTAATTAAATACCTTCAAATTTTTTCACATTACTTATCGACTCCAACTGTCATAATTAGAGATCGGATATTCAGATGCATATTTGCATAAAGTTGAGGTTTTGACTATTATGGAAAACACTTTTGTATCAAAAAAATCCCCGAAGTTCTGGGATCGACTAATTTAGAGTTCAGATTATAGAATCGAATATATAATTATATATTTATTTACGTTCAGGTGTTGGCTAATATGGAATGCACTTTTGAATCGATCGCAAAAATCTCGCGTTTCCGGAATTGATAAATTTAGTATTTTTTTACTATAGAAATGCTAGTTAATTATGTAAACTAGGTTGTTAAATTGGCATAGCACTTAGCGAGAAACAACTCGGCGGTGCCATGAGTTTCGTTAAAAAATGTTTACAGTAGGTAAGTATATAAATTTTTATGCATCGCAAAAGTAACCTTTATAAAAGGGCTGTTATGTCGTTACCGTATATCCAATTAGTTATGCATTTTATTGAATTCCCGGATTTTATTGATTTCCGGGAATTATAGTATGAAGAAAAAATATTAAGAAGCCACTTTCATATTTTTTTAGAAAACAATTATCTTTAGGTAAATATGCATCCGAATATCCGATGCCTAGTCATAATAATTATACTTAGGTATGAGTCAGGTTGTGGTTATGAGAATAAAAGTAAACCATAATTACTTATATCAGCTTAATAATCGTAAAACGTTGAATTTATTAAACTATTTGGAAGACATCGGTATGCACGATAAAATAAAAGTAATACTGCCGTATCTCTACGTTGACGTCGTTGTGGGGCTTGCGCGCTCCAAGCTCTGGGTCTGTGCCGGTAGTTTACTTTGCCGGAACAGGTCTAGGATGAGAAGCCCGCAGGGCAGCATGTGGCGAGCTGTTGGGCAGAAGCGACCCCACGGACCCTATCTCCCGGGAGAAATCTTGTTCCTCATCTTTGGCTTGCCTTTATTGGCCGGCTGGAGTGAACACTGACGAGGAACAGAGCTCCCACCTCATTCTTGCCTTAATTGGCCGGTCCCGAGAAATGTCAAAGACCAAATAATAATAATAATATACTACTACTTAATTAATTAATTGATTTACTTAAGTATATACTTTATTGTACACCATAAAAATACATAAGAACAAAAAATTGCTTTCTGTTCTGCGATCTCTTCCAGTCAACCTCGCTAATATAATACGCCTTCCAAATATCCGGGACCCAGGGACCCCCGAGATACCTATGTCAAAGAAACTTTAAATGTTAATAATAAAAACTTTATACACAAGAGAAAAAAAAATATCTAAGGAGCGAAGCAAAACCCCTTTTTTATAGATGTTAAAAATAACCTTCTCGCGCAGAATTCAGCTAACTTTTCCAGGTCATTGATCAATCGATCGAGGTTACAGGACTTTGTGTGATCTCGCATAGCAGGCAAGCAGGTTCAAACCATCCCGATAATTGAATCAAATATCAAAAGTTATATATTCAATTCAAACTAAGCTGACGAGTAGCACTTTTTGAAAGTCAAAATTTGGTACATAAGACAGCCCCCCAAAACGCCCGCCCTTCACCACTTCCTAGTGCTCTAGCTGGGAAGAAGTGGCGCAACGAACTCCCCATCTCCCAATTAATTTGGGGACATTCAGATGTAAGTCTAAGTACCTACTTATTGATATTTGCTACGTCTTGCTAGCATCCGTCTAAACAAAACTAGTTTGGAAAACGTTATTCGTTATGCGCTATTAACCTATATTATGTATATTTCAGTTAATATCACGTAAAACTTGCGTCCGTCGAATTTTAATGGCGTCTTTGGAATCAACAAGCTTTACGCTAGACTTCCCGCGCCCTAGTAGGAATACTCTCATTTTGCTGATGACGCTATCATAACACAAAACCCAGATGAATCACCAACAAAAAACCAAAAAAAATTCGGCAATCACTGACAATTCCGATGATAATTTTCTGGTTTTCGGGGGATTTGATACTTCTACCTGGTAACTTACCGTGGATTTACCTACCAGGTAGGAGTGGGTGGATACTCCGAAATAATAATGTAATAATAATACATGAATTATATTATTATATTAATTTCGATGAATTTATCGATGGTCTCCGCTTAGGTCACCTGGGTTTTCTGATAGCGTCATCAAACTAGTATGAATAAACTGAGATAATATATGTTTATGAATTTATGTTACAGTTATTTTTTTGCTCATGTCCGGTTGTTCAACTCTCCCACTACTGTACAGGAGCTTGATCGATACGGAATTTATTCATTGAACAGTTCCGCGTCAATTGAATAATTTATCATAATAGCCGTAACTAGGGCTGTTGAGTTTTTCAATTGATCGGTCAAACAAATATCTGATTAAAAATAATAATTCCAGCCTGTTATTGTCCCACTGCAGGGCAAGGCCTCTTCTCATACAGAGAAGGCACAGCATTGTCACCACGCTTGCTCAAGACGGGCGAGCGTTTTCAGACTTATATTAAAACTGCTACCTATTCTTTTTCTAAAATAAAAGTGGCCTCAGTTACTCCTTATAACATCAGCTATCTACCAGTGAAAGTTCTGTCAAAATCGGTCAAAATTTTTGGTCAGATATTAAAAAAAAAAAAAAACCGTGTCCGTTCCATACATTTTTACCGCGTAGGTTGCACGCACTTTTCTATGAAACAGCAGTTTTTTTTTTTAAATAACCCACGAAAAATATCAACCCAGAGGGTTCAGAACCTACTAAATGCATGCTAAAAGTTTTCGCGTCGATGTCCCTGCCCCCCTGTACATACATTCTTTCATATGCATGAAGTAAAAAGCTGTTATTTTGACATTACAAACAGACACTTCAATTTTATTTATTTGTTTCACCTAAGTACCGAAGTAAAAGTGCAGTTAGGTAATTGCGTAACACATAAAATGACAATTGATCGCAATTATCGTTCATTGCGTTATTTACGTTGTTGAGCAGACGAATTTTTCATACCCATGAATCAATGGATTAGGAATTTATTTCTAAACTCAAAGATTGCGATTAACAAAGAGTTCTTATCCTAAAAGTTGGCAACGTCGCAACTAGCTGTCAAATATTTACCTGTTTTGATTAATTTGGCAATAATACTGCATGAAAATATGAAATGTGGCTAACTAGTGAACTAAAATATTGATAATGAAATGCAATAACTAATATCGTAACACCGAATATTTAGTTTTAGGTGTAAAAAAAGTATTTTGAAAGTTTCCAAATGCCTTGTTTACACCTAAAACGGTTACAACATCAACTTCAGTGTTATAATTGCAATTCATTATTAATATTCTGGTTCGCTAGTTAGCTACATTTCATATTTCCATACAGTAATATTGCCAAATTAATCAAAACAGCGAAATATTTGACATCTATTTGCGACGTTGCCCACTTTCAGAATAAACGCTCCTTTAAGTGAAAAGTTTCTACATTATTACATCATATTAAAGAGTATTATATCTATTCTATTCTCACGATTTTTTTCCCTAGGAGTAGGCAGAAAAATCAAGTAAGTACTTACTCATTTATTTATTTAAAAAAAAAACAAATATTAAATAACTGGAAGTAACTTAACCGTAATATTTATCTTAATTTATTTTGATCTCTTAATCACAACTTAGCAGCCCTAATTAACATAGTATAGTACCTACTTGGAAATACTGGTGTGGCGACAATTTTAATATAGGTACGTACATTATGTACCTATAACAAGAAACGGACATAAATATGACCCTGTCCTTGAAACCCAGCGTAAAATACTACTAGTACAGTTACCATTACGAGCATAAACACTTTACATTTACGTTACATTCAAAAGCGATTTTCTTCTGAAATTGTGATTTCAACTTTGAGAAAATACCTTTATCACAATACTAAGGTCTCAAAAATTATATGTTCATAACAGTATAACATTTCTATCAATACTTTTGAAGAAAATCGGTTTTGAATTTGCGTAAGTGTAAGATATTTATGCTCGTGACTGTACCTACGTAGAACTTAACAACTACTGCCAAAAATATTTCCGGTAGGTATACTGATACCGGTAATTTGGTAAATGATTTATTTACTTTATTTCCTCAATGAAAATACTTAATAATTATTACGTGTTATTAAAATCGTATTACAAGGTTTTTGTTTTTGGTGATAGGTTTTTTAATTGAGACAAAATCTTCCATATTTTGCACATAATAAACTTTCATACTAATGTGTTTTTTTAATCAATGATTTGCTACTCGTCAATATCAATTTCCGGGAAAAGATTCTACATGTATGTTAATTAATTTAAGTACATATAACAATTATTAAAATGATTTCTTCTTTTTTTCGTTTTTCCTGTAGAGTTTACAGGATAAAGTATACATGTACCTATGTTACTTATACATATAGGAACCTATTCTGTACCTCCCTAATAAATATTATAAGGAAAACATACTATAAATTAAATCCTCCAATCCATTTATGTTGGTTACACTTTCAAAAAATAAAAATAAAGTAAGAATAACTGTTGTTTTTTTAAATTTTGATGGTTTGTGATGGCCCTGTGGTTAAAGCCTCTCATGAAGGTTGTGAAGTCAAATCTGGGCACTTATATATTATTTGACTCTTTCAATTCATATGTAGACTCACGAGCGTAAACATAATTACTATGAATCAAAAAATCAGATATTATTGCCGAGCGGAGAGCTCGGCAATAATATCTGATTTTTTTATTCATCCATTAATATCTGTCGTTAACACGTCAAGATGACGGCAAACATTTTGATCATTTGTCCAGGGCATATACAAGTGGCAGCACAAAATGTGACTTCGAAGGAACACCAAAACTATCTGACGAGACAAGCGACGACGCCAAAATTAGGATGCTGCATCGGCTTCAAAAAGATGTGTTCCTTTTTAATAACGGACATTTGTTTTATATTCTAAATATCTGCCTACTCAGTTTGAGAAGAATACCTTGTGTCATCAAAAATATCTGACATCACTTTGGCAGCATAGAAACCTTACTGCAATGATATTCTTATAATTTAATAGACATTGCCTAACTGTATGTTTCGAATTTTCTTCTACTTACATATATCGCAATCAGTGCCGCTCATATCACAAAAATATGTGACATCCCACTGGAATCTGCAATTTTTTGCCAATGTCCGACTTTTCGTCAGAACTTTCAAATTTCGAAATGGTAACTCCTCAGACCAAATAAAAAACCAAGACGCTGCGAACAATGCAGCATGCATAAATTACACCTTCACTCTGTGCGTACACGCTCACACAGAACCATTTACCATCAAACTACACCTCACTAAGTGCACACATGTTTACGGAACAGGCCTCACGACACTCTTGACAGCGCTATGTCTTGGTTTTTTATTTGGTCTGAGGGTAACCCTACTTGTAACAGTTTGAATTACCTACTTTATTTTATATTATACAATAAAAATAATTTAATATTACTTACGTTATTTATGATGTAATTTACCTAAAGGCTACAGTTGATTTATTATTAGGTAGACCGTACCTAAGTCTAAAGTTCAGATGTCCTTCATAATCTTTGTAGATAGGTACCTACCTATTTTGCTGTTTTTATACTGAAGTTATAAATATGGCAAAATATTAATAATGATAAATACATTCATTAAGTACCTAAATGAATAAAATGATTACAAAAACTGAAAGAGTAAAGCTTTGTGCAGACTAGCGCGACGCGACACCGCGACGCGACAGCGGTTATTGTTATACCGTGAAGTTTTCTTAGAAATTATATTGTTGGAGTCGCGTCGCGCCGTCGCGTCGCGCTGGTCTGAACAACCTACACTGAATTTAAAAATGAAATAAACAAAAATTACTTACTTGCATTTTTTTTAAATTACTTACTCGTAATGAATATTCATTCTGCAATTTTATTGTTCACACATTTATCAGTTTTCGATATTTGTTCAGACTTACTACTTCGTACGTACCATTTAATAATTACTTAGACATTACCGAAACTTCTGTTTTTTTTTTTTCGAATAAAAACATAAAGAGAACACATTTGAGTGTAAAACACATTCTTTAGAGTCTTCTACATTATGTCTATCTATCTACATAAATAGGTATTATTTATTTTATTTATTTATTACTAGCCTACGCTGTCCCACTCCTGGGCAAAGGCCTCTCTCCACTCCTTCCATAGTTCGCGAGCCCGCGCGTCCTCCTTCCAGTTTTGACGGACGGAACTTATCCAGCTCGTGCCGCCATCTCCTACGTGGCCTGCCGCGACCCCGCCCCACTGTCTCAGGGCACCAGTTGTGTGCTATTTGGGCCCACAGTTAGTCAGCGTGCGGCAGGCATGTCCTGCCCAGTCCCATTTAAAGCTTTGTGCAGACTAGCGCGACGCGACACCGGCTATTGTTATACCGTCAAGTTTTCTTAGAAATTGTATTGTTCGTGTCGCGGCGCGGCGTCGCGTCGCGCTGGTCTGTACGAGCTTTAAGTTGGGCAGCCTTTTGAGCCACGGCAGCTATTTTTGTTTTGGAGTGCAGTATTGTGTTTCGAACACGATCAGCTAATTTAACTCCTAGTATACTGCGCTCCATTGCTCGTTGGCAGACCTATTTGGACAGCACGCGTAGCATGACAACCATAGAAAGGGGGTTTTCTACGGGTTTTGTCGACGGAAGAATAGACAAAATGACAGATTGTGATTGTTTATCTGTCATTTTGTCGACAAAACCCGTTTCTATTGTGATCATGCTAAGCGTGCTGGATGTTAGTCAAAGACCAACTTTGTGCACTAAAATAGGTATACGATATTATAATTAGTGAAATATAAAAAAAAAAAAAAAAACTTGTTTTTATTTAAATTAATTTTTTTATATAGTTACCGCTACGCATAGTCGCATAACATACATGATAATTTTAATATATCGATAACGATCCTCTATAAAAAAATCCATTTATAAGTGCTGTACTCGACAAACAGGAAAACTTATTTTCCCTTTAGATTAGCCACAAATCCGCTGGCAGTTACCAAATAATAGGTTAGTTATTATGATTTAACTAATATTTAACTTTTAGCGAACCGTAGGTGTTTACCTAAAACCTATGCGTTAAATTCCACATCGTGACGAGCTCGAGTGGTGTTGGTTACATATTAATTAAAAGGTAGGTTCCTACTAATCTCTTGGTACTTGGAACCACCCAGCTTTTAATGTACCTAACTGTAATAAGAGTTGATAACAATATTAAAACTATCTAGTTTATAAAGGTACGGTGTGATCTTTAGAATTCGATCGAAACAGCTTCACGGTATAGAAGTCAGAATCGGTTGAACGGACTGTAAAAAAGGTTTAGCTAAATGTCAAATGTTATTTTAAATGGAGTATAGTACCGGCTGGGAAGTCCTTCCAAGTTCGTGCACGAGTCAACCTCGTCCCGCCATTTTCGCCTTAGCTTACCGCGATGTCTGTAGTAAAGAAAATAATATTCTTTACGTTAACTGCATACGCCAGGAACGTCAATAACTACTTAAAACTCAGGGTTTTCAAGCACCCCACATGCACAAAAAAATATTACCTTGACATCGGCCACCACCGGTTACTCAGATAAACGGCCTTGTTTTCTTTGTAATTTTCGGTCTGGAATTGCAGCACCTTGTCTAGAAATAAATCTGCTTATCTTGACACGTGATTTCTTAATAAATTATGTACTTATTGTCAATAATAGCTCGTAAATCTTGTCTTTTATCTGTACTTTTTTGTGACATTGCGCATGAGTTTGACATTGAGATGAGATTGAGACGTTGCTAAAAATGCTCAGTTCGCACTTTGGACTGAGTGTGGCAATCGCAAGTGTTCCCACAATGTAGCATGAATTTCGAACAGTTCTTTAAAAAAAAAAACTAAGTGTTAAAAAGACTAACAAAAAGTGAGTTTGTATGTCAACATGTTGCTTTATAAAAAAACTTTTTTTACTTTAACTTTCACCTAAATTCGAATAGCGGAAATCTGTTAATGCCTCTCATTGTAATCTGTCAGCTTATTTGATACTCAGATAGTATTTTAGAGTATCATTCAAGTAAGTACCTACTTAAAACTGTCAATCCTACTATCAGCAAAAACTTATCTGGTATGAGATGATAATTTTACACAATTTACGACGAAATAAAATAAATAGGTAAATAATTTAAATGTTTCACCGTCGCGTTGGTGGCAGCCCCGCCCCGGTGACTTCGCATTTTGTAATTATGCGCGTAAGCATACGCACGACAACGTACGCGTTCACAGTATTGTTTCCTACCTTGACGATTTCCATTGAAATCTTCAGCAAAACATTTTACTAAAGCAACAAACAACAAGAGTAATTAAGGCCTCCCGCAATCAAATTTATCGTCGGTTATTAAAATAAAATCAGCTGTTCCATACATTTCGACCACTTTTCTATGGACAGCATATTTTTTTTTTTTAATCACCTACGAAAAATTTTATCGCAGGGGTTTTCATCAAACGAATCATGAACTGAATCCATGGCAACAGTTTTCGCGTCGATGATGCCACCCTATAAATATATAATATAAGTATGATATAGATAATGAAATACTGCACATAAACTGCGTTCGCAATTCATTTGCCAAACATGTAAACAATTGTAACGCCTACAGATAAGGTTCAGTTTGCGCTACAGCTTCATATTTTTTATGACTATTTCAACAGTATTAGTCGGTCTAAAATCAACTTTATTTACACTTGCATGAAGTTGATGTTTGTCTATGTGGAAAAGTTTGTTTAAATGTTTGGCAAATAAATTCCAAACGCAGATTAGGTACTACTTATGTAGGTACTTGTTACATGAAGGGCATGTAGGTGTGTCAGTAGCTACGTGTGGATTAACAATCTATTGTTATCATATACAACTGTACTTACGTAGTATATTTATAGTAATAAATAGGTGCAGCATGCAACAAATACCTACGGATGAGGAGTTTCTCAATAGGTGCCACTAACTCAAGTTTTGCAGTACTTTAAGACTGTTACGTAGTCAACAATAATAAAACTGAATTTTTCTGATAAATAAACATATAAATACTTAATAAAAAACCGGCCAAGTGCGAGTCGGATTCGCAGACGACGGGTTCCGTACCCCAGTACAATATGGGCACCGACTTTTAATTTTTACTTATTGGTATATTTTTAGTAGGTATTTGTTTTTATAGTGACAATAGAAAGACACAAGCTATGAAAATTTCAACTGTCTTCCTATTACGATTCATGAGATACAGTCCGTTGACAGACAGACGGACGGACACCGGAGGTAGTAATCGTGTTCCGTTTGGCACCCTTCGAGTACGGAACCCTATAAACTGTCATCACATATTATTTATGACAACTATTTGCAGGTAAATCGGCCATAAAGGTAAAATAAAATAATCATGCATATTGCACACCTACGGGCGAGTCTGGCCACCCACGGTGTTAAAACTTAGATTTTATTAGCAATAACTTGCTTACAATACGATTTGTGGCATTGTTTTATTATATTACCTACTAAAGATTTATTGCAGTCTTTGCTTCAAAGAATCACGTAAAGCATTTTTAATAATAATTTAACTCAACAGTCTAATCACGTAAAGCACTCTCAATAACAATGTCTTTGACATAGTCATTTTGACAGTTCCATTCAATTAGTTCACCAGTGACAGTTGAAAGTCACAGCAATGAATTGCTATTGCACATGCTTATTTAAAAAAATTAAGACGCAGGTATATGCCAGTGACCTTGAGTGGTTAGCTTGCGTGTTTTGTACTGAGCGCACGCAAAGCGTATGTCCAGCCAGTAATAGGACTTGCTCATCAAGGAGCGCTGTCCCAATTAAGACGCATTATTATTTTTTTATACATAAATCAAAAGGTATTTTAATAAAACACGTATACTAAAAGATCAATAATTAAATTATCTTTATAATGGTGACGGTTTCAGAAACATACGCTTGATAGATTTTGCGTGATTCTGAGTTTATTTCACCATATAATATAAACATAATCTAAAATATAAGTAAGTAGTAGTAGTTTATATTAAGTTATTAAGAAAATTGTCTATTAAAACATATATTTTTTCCAAATCATTAACACTACTCGTTTAGACGTGATATTCTTCAGTATTAAATCATTAAAAGTCGGTTATCGTCGCCTTAATCCGATTACGATTTCCCAATTCGGGCCACGAATACTTTTCAATTGGTTACGATTACGACAACTGGTGATTTCTTGTCGTTTAAAAAGTAAATTTTCTTGTTCTCCGATTCCATACATTAAGTATATAAAACTCATATAAAATATTGGCTGCATAAGGCCTTTATTATTTATAAGAAGACTATCAACATACCGTCAGTGACCTGCGACCTTGATCGTTAAGATTGGCGACCATCGCATCGTGGCGGTCGACATGTTTCGATAAGAGAAATCAATTGACACGACAGTTGGCAAATTAACGTGACTAGGTACTTGAAATTGGAACATTTAAGGCTCGTACAGACCAGCGCGACGCGACGGCGCGACGCGACTCGAACAATACAATTTCTAAGAAAACTTGACGGGTATAACAATAACTGGTGTCGCGTCGCGCTAGTCTGCACAAAGCTTAAAGGCCAATACCTACTTAAGTAGGTAGGTACTCTTTTTTTTTCTTACTTTTGATGATATTAATAATTGATGATGCGAGTTTCAAAATCATCTACTTGATTGAGAAATCAATTAAGTCATCCAGTCATATTATGAAACTTTTAAAATAAATGCGTGAGTCGCACACGAAGTCGTTAATGAGCTCAGTTCAAACCGACTCATTTTTTTTTACTGATTATTCATAATACTTGACTGGCACTAGTAACTATTAGCATTTTAATCGACGCTGTCAACTGTAAGACAATTTTATTTGACACGATATAGCTTGTCCACTCTGAAATGACGCGCCGCACTACCACATTAGGCCCACGTCCGCACGGACGTGATAATATCGCGGCGGGATTTTATCGCGCTCTGGATTTTCCACACTTGGTGTTAAGCCGAGCGTTGAAAATCCAGTGCACGAAAATTAATCGCCGCGGGAAAAATCGCCCGTGCGTACCTGGGCTTACGCACACGGTAAAGGCTTGTGCAGACCAGCGCGACGCGACGGCGCGACGCGACTCGAACAATACAATTTCTAAGAAAACTTCACGGTATAACAATAACCTGTGTCGCGTCGCGCTGTCGCGTCGCGCTAGTGTGAACACAGCTTAATGCGGATTTCTATGGGTAATGCGGTAGTGGGGCGCGTCATTTCAGAGTGGACAAGCTGTACTGAACAATTGAATCATTTACCTAAATCGATGCAACGTTTGTGTGAAGGTTTTCGCACGGTCTATTTTATCAGCAATAGTTGTAGATCGAGGTCATAACCTTTTTCTTGTAAATCTATTTACTTAGTAAAACGGCAAACCTTTCATCATTTCCTGCCATTATCCCAATTTATTAACGGTAAACCTTTACTTGACAAATAAAAATGACTATACAGGGTTCGCTTGAAATGTATTTCAAACTGAAACTAAGAAAGCATCTAGTTACTTATATCATCAAAACATTTATAGGCACGATTGAATTGTCAAAGGTCATTCAGCAAGATGAAGCTAGTTGCCTATGCCCAAAGCGTAGTAGGTTCCTATGGAGAAGAACGGGCAAGAAACTCTACGGACACTCTTTGAAATTATAAACGATATTTTAAATTGTAATCGATTTGTACTTATTGTATAGCTTTGTTGGCTTACGTGTACGGGAAATACGTGGAATCGTGGACGTTCAAAAATGTTATAACTTTTTCCCGAGATACAAGTTTAGCAAAACGTTTGCATACTTATATCTTCCATCTTCACTAGTAGGAAATTACCGCTAACGTATTTCTCCGGGTAAAACTCCCGTCAAGATAAAACCGTATGCAAATAAAGGCTGCAAGCTTCTGACGTGAAGAAAATATAAAGATATGCGTGCGTGTGTAGTCGTGTGACGTTGGTATTATTTAACATCAAGAATGTCACGAGACCGCTAATCGGGTGCTTCGCAAACTTAAAATTCGTATGTATAATATGCGCAAACCTACACTTTCTTATATATGTACATAAAATCTGGACCTAAAAATAGTATAGCCTAGTCTCACAAAGATATTTATGTCGAACCTCAGACCAAATAAAAAACCTAGACATAGCGCTGCGAACAATACAGTGAAGCATGCCAACACTACTCCTCCGCTCTGTGCATAGACGCTCAGACGCACACATTTACAACCATTTACAATCAAACTACACCTCACTAAGTGCACACGTGTTTACGAAACCGGCCTCACGTCACTGTTGACCGTGCTGTCTTGGTTTTTTATTTGGTCTGACTGTCGAAGAATGCAAGACGTTCATTGAGAAGTGAAGATACTAAATACTTGGACACGATTTAGTTATCGCTTTGGAGATTTTTGTGTGCCCAGCCAAGTAGGAACCATTACGTCCCGTGGTACGATCATCAGTAGCATTTAATAAACCTATAAGGATATAAGAGGGGATAAATAAATAATCATTATTATTACATAATTATTATAAAACAAAGACCTTGGGCTTATCGCGATAAGCTCAAAACTACCGAAAGGATTTCCATACGGTTTTCACTAATGGACGGAGTGATTCATGAGGAAGATTTCGGTGTATAATTCATTAAGGATAATATAATTAGGTTGAAATAAGACGACGATTGTTGAAGATGTCGGAAAAAATCATACGACGGCAACTTTACTGGCGTGCGCAGCGTAAACCAATAGAGTTATATGAAAATAATGTATTATGGAATCATTCCTCTTAAAAAGATCTATTAAACTGTAGCAACGCTTTATGTCTATGGGCATTTTTAATTTCTCTCTGGACCCAATTCAAAAGTCCACGGAGACAAAGTCGCGGGCAGATCCTAGTAATATTTATAATTAGTTAATACGATATTAGTACTTGGTAGTTTCTAAGGACTCTTTACAATGTAACGTAGAAGGCGTACTTAGCTTCACAGATACCATAGCAACAGCTGCCGATGTAATAGAGACAATTAGTTGCCTATTCACTCATCATAAATCTGAGTCACAAGCCACTCGAGTTCAAACTAGACGATGGCGTTATGTAAGATGTAACTAACCTCCGCAATCAGCGTTTGTAAGTCACGCGACAGTCGCTGCAGCGCTGCCAAATAATGCGAGAATTGGCACTTGCATTTACAATATTACATAACGGATTTTTTATTAGTCTATTTTTCCACGATACTTAATTCTCTTTCAAAATGCCAGATGTTCTAGAAAATCGTCAGTGTACGTTATCTAAGACAATGTTTCTGTGTTCGCAGCTAAATCGCCATAAAATAATTAAACCTACCTATCATTGTTATCAACTTGAATCTTTATTTTTTCTTTCTTGTTCCAGATATTGCTGTGACCACAGGAGATCAACTAGATTTTTTTACGAATGGAAACAAAACACACTCTGAAGGCGTTCAGTTTAGAGACCTCACAGCATTAGCTTATGATGCAGTACACAACATGCTGCTATTCGTCGACAAACAGAGCGACAACGCCTCTATATTTAGTTTTAACATATCTAGTAAGAAGTACCAATCATTAGTCAAGAGAAAAGCATACGAAAATATCCAGGGTCTCGCTTTCGATCCAGTCAAAGGATTACTCTTCTGGACAGACACAAATGAAAGAAGCATATATTGGATCTCGTTAAAGCCTGGATCAAAGAACAATGTTTACGGAAATCTTTTGATCAAGATGGATGACGAGATTCCCAGAGCTATTGCCGTGGATAGCTGTAGAGGGTACGTTCCTAATGACAGATTTATAACTTAAAAAAAACATACTGAATTACGTGATAATTTACAGTGATTTATAAATTACAGGTATATTTACTGGACCAACATAAACACCAAGAAGCCGACAATAGAGAGAGCTAGATTTAATGGCTCCGAAAGAGAAGTTGTTATCGACAGCAACATTTACATGCCAGTCAGCTTGGCTATTGACCAACAGACGAAGCAAATGTACTGGGCGGATGATAGAGAAGGTATACACTATTCTATCGAAAGTGCAGATCTAAATGGAAAGAACAGAACAACATTAAACGTTGGAGTACATCATCAACCAAATGCATTAACCGTGTCCAACGATTCCATCTACTGGGTGGACTGGGGCTACAAATCTGTTTGGCAATTACCAAAGAATCCACCTATGTATGCGGAACCGAAAGAGATTAGTAACTTCAAAGGTGAAACAACACCTTTCGGTATTGCTGCTAATTATAAAATTGAGGATCAGACTGCAGGAACTCACGAATGCGAAGCACTAACAAGTCTTCCACAAAACAAGTCGGCGATCAATGATTCCTTCAACATTCCTACTGATGCAGGCCTGTTTTGTGTCCATGGCATGAAAGTCAGTGGAAAATCACTATGCAAATGCACACCTGGTTACACCGGCGAGCGATGCGATATTTCAGTCTGCCAAAACTATTGTTTCCTAGGGGATTGTAGTGTCAGTGATGAGGGACAACCGAAATGCAGGTAAACATTTTATTTTTAAACATTCTGTTAGTGCCCTTGTTTAAAATGAAGTTACCCTGTTTCACGTGTTCGTTATTACAGATGTAATGCCGGTTATTCTGGGGAGAGGTGTGAGGTCAACGCGTGCCATGGGTATTGCTTGAATCACGGTATCTGTTCCTTGAACAAGAAGAATGAGCCTGTGTGTCAATGTATTGGAGATTACGAAGGTTCAAGATGTGAAGCAGCTAAAATTTTCACCACTACCACCGAGGCCACCACTTCTACGAGCCCTAGTTCTACTACCTTTAAAGCGCCAGCTAAAGTAGAAACGAATGAAAGTTGCCAGTAAGTAGAACAAGTTATTCACGTGATATTGCTAAGTTTTGTCTAGCGCATGAGAAAAAAATAACCACATTACCACAATCTAAAGAAAGAAATATGGACATTTTTAAATGACTGAGCAATGAATCCAGTGATTAGTAACGTCGTTTATAATTTCTTGCGAACACATTGTCATTTGATTGTTCACAATTATTTATACAAATACCTACTACCGGACCGTTGATATGACTGTAGCATTAACTTTTTTTATTTATGAAATATTTTAGGCTTTGCAGAGCGTCGTCCCTGCCATTCATGTGTGACACTCGTTAAAAACTGCATGTGTCTTATCAACAGCCCCGTACTGTACTTCTTCTTGTTTCCGTTTCGACATCATCACACATCTATGCCACTCTTATTGCGGCATCCGAGGCGTTGCTCAGATCGTCAAGGGTCCATGGACATACGTACTGTACTTTGATTCCCATTTCACTAGTTTACTTCCGTTGTTTCTAGCTAAACCCAGTTGGCCAGTTAAACGAATAACATTGTATTATTTATTTTCAGGTGCAATGACACTCAACCTCTCGCCTCTCACTCAAGGTCTTCAGACAATTTCACCCCAGATCAACTTTCAACTCAGACAGTCATAGAGGGCTGTGGCGACGGCTGGGATCCCGTGAGAGACCCTATCATCATAATGCTGGGTATCCTATGTGGAATGCTTTGTTTGGCTTGTGCTGTGCTCATCACCAAAATTCTACAATTGAGGAGAAGGCCAAGGTTTGACATATTTTTTATTTGAAACCAATTGTAGGTAGATGATATGAATGAAAAGGGAGTGAATGATAAAGTGACAGCTGGGAGGGGAGAATAGAAGAGGAAGACGTTTGCGCCGACCCCAAGTAACATGGGACAAGAGCAGGCAAAAGAAGTAGATAGCGATTTCATTTAAGTATTATTTATTTATTTATTGGTTCACCAACGATTGTTTACACAGGTTGTATACTAAAAGTAACATGCAAAAATGTAAATGCAACAGTGCAACAATCACTTACAGGTAAACTCCGCATGCATAAAGAAGTTGTACAATTTAAGATATTAATCTAGATTACAATAATTACTTACTTATCTGGAAGTCTAACAGTCTAAGGGTCAAAATAATTTAAATAAATATTATAATTGAGGAGTTTCTTTTCAAAACTGGTTTTTCCACTTTTTAGGAAAAATTGTTGTTTAGGAATTAATTTCGAACTGGATTAAACTACTTTTGATGAAATCATGCGTTTTATTTCTTTTTTCTGCTTGATCAATCGCGTTTTGAAAAACTTTTATTTTCGCTGCATGTAGACTTCAATATAGAAAAAAAAACAAAAAAAAGGTGGTCTGTCTAAAGTGGAATAGTCAAGTTTTGAAAAGCACCTCCTCAATTATGCAGATAATTGAATGTGATTAGGTCAGGGAAGGAGTAAGTACAAGCAAAATGACGCGCCCCACTACCACATTTACCCACTCGGTAATGCGGAGTTCTATGGGTAGGTAATACGTATAGTGGGGCGCGTCATTTCAGAGTGGACAAGCAATCTATACTCAGGAAAATTATGCTGACGATCACAAAAACTACTTACATAACTATACTTATCTTTATATCAGTTAATAAGATTTAATTAATATTTTTATGCATGCACGGTTATCTTGTAAATGCACAAATTACCACATTTATAGTGAGCGAAGTGACGCAAGTGGTTGACGTTTGCGCACTAAAGCGTCCTTCATTGTTAAAATATTTATTTAATCGTTGCTTTTTCATTTTAATAACGTTGCCGGTTTTTTTTAAACTGTTTTCAAGGAGTACCGTATAATAATTTAATCAATTGTATATTTTAATAGGTAATCATTTTCAAACAGGCGCATAATAATGTAGGTAATTAACACTCGCAAAACTCGCAATTACACTTCATTTAAAACTTACCTAGACAAAATAAACAACCTACAACATCGTTTCTTAATAAAAAAATAAAAAAAAGGTGGTGATGACGTAACAGGTTTCTTTAAATGTTGTAAAATCTTGCCAATATCTTCTTCTATCTAATCTTGCAAAGTAGGAAAGAGGAAGAGGGTTTTTGAATTTGACAAATTAGTTGTTTTACCCACTACAATATATTAGGTCCCCACCTATGAAATCAGCGTTTTGTATGGAGAATTTTAAAGAAGTTGCATTTTTCATACTAACATTTTCTTAATTTATATAACAACCATGAACACTAATGTTTTAAAACTTTTATGCACTAATGTTTAAAAACTAAGATAACGTAATATGCCACTTAGTTTAAGGGACAAAAATAAGTTTTGGCTAAGTTAAAACGAGTAGTGGTCATTTCTGCTAACAAAATGAGTAGTCATTTTTAAGGTATTTTTATGTTTAGAAAACTAGAAGTAATAAGGTTTTTTTTACTATTGGTAGTTGTCTATGATGGTCATTATTCGATATAATACCAAGCAATTGATGAATATTTTAAATCATAGAAGTGACAAGGTTCTCTATTTGTGAGAAAAAAACGCCAATTTCATAGGTGGGTACCCAAATTTCTTTATAAAACAACAATCACAAGTGATTTGCGATCGTAAACTGAAAATAATTAGTATTTTACTTTCACTTGCACCCAAGAACCATTATGCAGTCTCTGAAGTTTGCAAACGACTGAGAGAAAGAGAACGATGTTTTAAAACATTAAAACATCATGGTTTTATTGTTTCCAGGATCAAGAAGCGTATTATTGTGAACAAAAATGTAACACCGATGACAGCGCGGCCCGACCAGTGTGAGATCACCATTGAGAACTGCTGTAACATGAACATTTGTGAAACTGTGAGTAGCATCTTTAATTTAGCATCTGAATTCACTTCAAGTTAGAACAAAACGTGAGATGTTTTATTAATCATAATGATATGATTACAGTTGGTTGTTTTTTTAATAACTTTTTTTATTAATACTTATTAAATTGAATGGCATGGAGTCGTAGATAGTTTAATAAAAACAAAATACTCGATGTTTTATCATGAGAAATGAATGACATTACTCAATGCTTTGAAACTATTTAAAATGCATCTTATTTTTGGAAATAATTTCATTAAGGCTCCCGCGCACGGGCTTTACGCAGCGGTGCGACGCGATTCTGGTAGAACAATTTCCATTAACTTTTCATAGAAACGAATCTAGGGATCTAAGATCCATTTTTAAAGCGGCGAATTCGTCCTATTGTGCAGGAAGTTTTAAGTACAAAAAATCGGATAATAAACATTAAATATCATCACACGTACCTACACATTACTGACACAAAAAAACAATAATATTCGTAAGCATGATTCGACGTATTTTTGATTAAACAGCAGATAACAAGAAAAATCGCATTAATTAATTAATACAATTTGATGCGACATTCAGTCACTTGTTCAAATATCAGACAAGCATTTTTCAGACTGTCGTTGATACAGCAATATTTGATCGCTTCCGAGTTGTTGCTATTTTTCGTTCTTGTTTAAAAAAGTCACGTGTCGTTTAGATAACGGTCGAGTCGTATTTTTCAATATTTTTTTTGTGAGTAGTCCTTTATTACAGCTTAGGTAGGTACAGATTGGTGCAACATAACATGCATTGTAACACAACTTGAAACAAATTCGTTACATTTCATATTGTCTTGTAAAAACTTAGATGCCTGATTCTAAGACCAAATAAAAAACCAAGACAGCGCTGCGAACAATATAGTGAACGATGCCAAAACTGCACCTCCGCTCTGTACATAAACGGTCACACGCACACATTTACAACCATTTACAATCATATTTCACTAAGTGCACACATTTTACGAAACCGGCCTCACATAAAGGCTCGTGCAGAACAGCGCGACGCGACGGCGACGGCGCGACGCGACTCGAACAATACAATTTCTAAGAAAACTTCACGGTATAACAATAACCGGTGGCGCGTCGCGCTAGTCTGCACGAAGCTTAAGTATGGACAGCGCTATGGCTTGGTTTTTTATTTGGACTGAGGCCCTATTTTATAAATACTGTTATTCCGCTGCATCCGGTCAGACTGGAAGCCGACCCCAACATAGTTGGGAAGAGGCTAGGCATGATGATGATAAACTTAGACGCCCCATTTCTTTTACAACTCATGGTACGTTTCGCCAGTCTGTAGTTTTGTACCAATTAAACTTGCACTTTTAATGCTCGATTTCAGAGATTAACCGGAGTTTATCAAAGGATATCCTTTTGTTCAGTATCTAACTGGGTAGTGGAGGTCATTAAATGCATTCGCTTCATGTAAAATATTGGTATTCAGCTGTACCTATTGACAGACTGGATTAATGATGCAGATGATCCCTCCGACATAAGAACTTCCATTAAATTGATAGCTTTGTGGTCAACTAAATAGCCATGGGGGGATGTATCTGAGGACCTCAGAAACGGAGCATAAGTTGTTGACCGTGCTAGACCCTATATTATTTAGGACGCATTGACGTTGACCATAGTAGACGTAGATTTACGACGCATTGACGCCTACTTCAACGCAATGAAGCAAAATATCGCTCTATATAAAATTTTGCATAGTATGCTGTACTGTCTTTGATACAATGTTTGGAAACATCCGTGCCTACCTACTGTTGCCACGCTTACATATTTGTTGAATAAAATCACGTGTCGCGTATAAACTGCCCACGCGACGTATATTAGTCAACTATCGGGTCGTATTTTCCAAATAAAATGTCGTTGGTGGTATGTAGTTGTTACATTAAGGGGGATGCGCTAAGGTAGCCCGCGAGATTCAAATTATCTTTAGTTTTTTGCATTTTGCAGGTCAGTGTCAGGTTGTATGTTTATTAAAATATGATTCGCGACCGTAACAAATATGGCTTTACATAATTATAATCATTACAATCAGCAATACAACTCCATAAGTTAGCATAATTGTCAAATGTCATGATTTCATGCAATAGTCATTCAATGGGATTACATGAGCTTAGAGAGTTGTATGGATCATTTTTATGATTATAATTCTATAAATAAACATTTGATACGGCCGCGAATCATATTTAGATCAACATAGAACATGATACTGACCTGCAAATTGCAAAAATCGTAAAATAAAATGAATTTCGCGGGCTACCTTGACGCTTTCGCCTTAAATAACGCACGCCGCACGTGCGTTTTTGTTCCGTTCGGGAATCAGCGGGGTCATTGCTTTAGACACTAGCCTCGTATCCACTAGGCAACATTTGACGCGCGACATGTTGCTCAACATGTTTCGCAACTTGTTGAATGTTGACGCGGAACATTTGTTTAACAACGTTGTCTGTCCACACATTCTCAGTCGTCGACAACATGTCGCCAGAGGAACTTGTGTTGATTTCAGCGGCAGTGGTTATAATTTTATCGGACATTGTTGTGCGTCACGTCTCCACTCGACAACAATTGATGCTCAACTAACGATGCACTTTAAACAAACAACAAGCCGCGCGTCATGTTGCGCGGCAGCTGGCAACGTCGCGCGCTGTTGTGCAGCGTTGCCGTACATGTTGAGATTCACGTGTCGCGCGCCAAATGTTGCCTAGTGGATACGAGGCTTTAAAGTACAAGTCCGTAGCCGACTACAGGCGGCTGCAGCAGGCAACGTGTCCTCGTGACACAACTGGTTTCCATGTATTTCTATGAAATACCTTCCGTAGCGACACGTCGTATTTCCTTGTCCTGCTGCTGCTACTTGTAGTTGGCTACGGCTACGGCTGCAATGTGTACCTTAAAAATTCCATTGCCTTCCATTTTGGCCATTCGACTACATTCATTGCGTTACCTACGTTGTCGAGCAAACGAATTTTTGAAATTTATGAAGCAATGGATTAGGAAAAGCCTTCTAAATCCTTCGGATTGTAAAATAAAGTGTGCAATTGGAGTGCTGGACTCATTGACGCATGCCGCAAAAGCAAGTTGAAAGCGCAAGTTTTTGTAGAGGATTGTAATTTTAATTTCTTCACTATGTAAATACCAACATTGAAATCGTGAAAAAAAACAGCTATTTCATACATTTTGTCGATTAATGGCAGTAGTGGATTTTTGTTTCGTGATTTCGGAGTTCGTCCCGTAGTAAAATTGCTCATAATGATGATTTAATGCTGGAGTATAATTTATAGTTGTTCACTATAAAAATAATAATTGCATAACAATGTCAACTAGATAATTGTTGCTAAGGAAGCACCTTGGTATATGCATTAATTAAGCCTCTCGCGAACAGGCGCGACGCGACGGTGCGACGCAACTCTAGTAGAACAATTTCTATGAAAACTACATAGAAATTGTCCAACCAGAATCGCGTCGCACCGTCGCGTCGCGCCTGTTCGCGGGAGGCTTAATTAATGCATATACCAAGGTGCTTCCTTAGCAACAATTATCTAGTTAAAAACATGTTCTCGATAACCCGCTTATTGTTTGTCTGTCAAAATGAAAGCGATTGTAATGACAAGTGCGTTGCGTTAAGAATGCATCTGAGATATACTGGGTAATAAGGTATTGTGCATATACTCAAGGCTTCCTGTATCTGTTATGTTTGTATCTTGTTTTGTTCATTGTGTTTGTCCTGAATTCTTGAAAAATATAGGTTGTCGTAGTGACACTCGCCATTGTTGGGTACTGTACAAGTTATACAAGCCTAGTTTTTGTTTGTCCTAGAAAAGGGGTCAGTGTACTCATCATCATTGTAATAAGCAGCTTTTACTATGGGACCAATTCAAAAATCGCGAAATAAATCACCTGTTCCCCGTTATGTTCACATGATACGATAAAATTTATGTAACAGCCATGCTATTCTGTAAACATCTCACCGTGAAAACTTGGGTGAAGTGAGCTGTCAATAGTGTCAATCCCTGTGGAATGACAGCTCACTCCACGCTCACTTCACCTAAGTTTTCACGGTGAGATGGTTACAGAATAGCACTGCAGTTGTTTTTGTTTTCGTGATTTCAGTGTTGGTCCCATATTAAAATCATAATGATAAAGTTTTCACTTATTTCAAGTACCTACCCTTGTATAATTTGTTTAATTGCGTGACCGTTTAAAGGCTCTTTTAAAACGACACGGCCTTATGAGCGTTTATTCTGAAAGTTGGCAACGTCGTAAATAGCTGTCAAATATTTACCTGTTTTGATTAATTTGGAATTAATACTGTATGGAAATAAGAAATGTGGCTAACTAGCGAACTAGAATATTCATTATGAAATGCAATAATTAATATCATAACACCGAATATTTAGTTTTAGATGTAAAAAAAGTAAATGGAAACTTTCCAAATGCCTTTTTTACACCAAAAACGGGTACAACATCAAATTCAATGTTATAATTGCAATTCATGATTAATAATCTAGTTCGCTAGTTAGCTACATTTCTTATTTCCATACAGTAATATTGCCAAATTAATCAAAAATATGTAAACTTTTGACAGCTATTTGCGACGTTGCCAAGTTTTAGGATAAACGCTCTAAAAGGGGGATTTATTCTAGTTTATTTTTTAACCAGTGTGCTATAATTATTAGCATGCCGATTTTAATGTGCCCATGACATTTCCACACAGGTTGACAATGCTATAGCAAGCTGCAATGATTTTTGAAGTTTGGTCCTTGAGCCGTCTGTTTAAGGTTCACATTTTGATGTTACTGCTTATCCCCGCATGGTTTGGGTACACTTGCTTACTAACTCTATTAATATTTTAACTATTGTTGTTTTATAAGAGTTTTTGATGGATTCGCCACTAATCATTAAGAGGGCTACGTGGTTCAATGCTTTATATTTATATCTATGGTGATGATGCGAAGAGTCTGTTCACGTTCATGGCCCAAAGTAATCCGTAGCAGATTGTATTTAGGGTACGATGGGACTGTCATACGCATTGCGGTTATAAAAGTCACTAATTAAATAAATAATAAAACAATTATAAATAAAATATATCTTTAATAAACTCTTTTGTTTTTAAAAAAAATGTGAGCCGTCACGGGACGCCTGGCAGATGTGAAATATCGACATTATTTTGTAAAAGTAATATGCAGAAAAGAACAGATTGTGATAGGTACTAAATATGTCATAATGATAAAATAAAAAATTACGATTGTTTTTCCAGATAACGATGACTATTTATTGAATAAACATTTATTTTCATTAAATACAAAAATTTACGAATTTATTTCAAATCATATAGACTGTATATATATACCATCATATAGCGTGGCGACGCGTCGCCACGGCATGCGTCGCCACGGCATGCGTCGCCACGCCAGAAATCGGTTTTACGTGCGGCTATAGATGTTTCACATCAAAAATATCTTGTACTTTTTGCATACCTAATTGTGTGTTTGTACTGGCGAAACATTCACAACATGTTGAAATCGCAATTTTCTGTCAATGTTCCATATAACGTTTGACAGGAACTATAGATTACAACATGCGATTAATTTACGTTTAACATTTGCGAAATAAAAAATTCTATTCTATTCTATTCTATTCATGTTTCGTTGTGATGTTTCGCCAGTGCAAACGCACTGTTATTTTATTTTATTAGGATCTCCAACAAAGAATACACCTTACATGCTATAATATAAAGACAAGAACAACAATATATGTGCTCCCTCAATTATAGGAGACCACATCATGCAATAAAAACAAGCGAACAGTATATCAACAATGGAAGTAGCCCTGAAAGTTAAAATTATATATAATACTAGCTGCCCGTCCCGGCTTCGCACGGGTACTTATCTACGACGCACTTACCTACCTACTCTACCCTACCTACCCTACCTACCCTACCCTACCTACCCTACCTACCCTACCTACCCTACCTACCCTACCTACCCTACCTACCCTACTTACCCTACCTACCCTACCCTACCTACCCTACCCTACCTACCCTACCCTACCTACCCTACCCTACCTACCCTACCCTACCTACCCTACCCTACCCTACCCTACCCTACCCTACCTACCCTACCTACCCTACCTACCCTACCTACCCTACCCTACCTACCCTACCTACCCTACCCTACCTACCCTACCTACCCTACCCTACCTATTTAGGGGGATGAAAAATAGATGTTGGCCGATTCTCATAGATACTGGATAAGCACAAAAAATTTCATCAAAATCGGTCAAGCCGTTTCGGAGGAGTATGGAGACTAACATTGTGACACGAGAATTTTATATATAAGATTATACTAGTATATTATTAAAGGAGACGGATACGCTTTCATACAATCTTGGGCCTGGATGTAAAGAGATGAAATTGGTGTCAATTAATAGCTACTATATTATCAAACTATCACTGAAAATTTTGCGGATTTTAGCAATCTGAGAGCCGAGTTAAAAGAAATTTGTTAAAGTGAGGTTACGTAACAAAACAGCTGATTTTTGAAGTGCGATGTATAACCTCATTGTGCGATAGGTAGTTGTTTTTTTTAAAGATAGGATGCTGTTACAATTATGGAAGGTGTATACAGTGCCGCTAGCGGCACTGTATATTTACACAACGATCCATTATGATAATATCCAATCGGTAGGCTGGTCGTAGAATCCAAAAAAATAAGTCCAAGTCCAACGTAAAAGCGAGGCTCTCCGTGTCCGGTATGGCAGCAAGGGTCGTACAAGAAGTAAGATCAGAAGTCCGTAGAAAGAAAGCAGGGGTCGAAGAAAATATCAATAAAACTATGGGAGGAAACACTCAAAACGCACACGCACTAAACGATACGAAACGAGTGACTGACTGACATGTCACCATAGACTAAAAATACAATAATCGATTAGCAAACGTGAATCGATTTTTACATTTATCTTTATAGATATTTAATTTGTTTAAACTGTTTAATACGTTAATTCTAACAATTAATGTATTTGAATTAATCATCTGGTACTCGTAAAAGCATCTTTTAAATAGTATGAACTCGGTCACGATAGTCGATTATAATTTAATCGATATTCCATTTTGTTCGTAGCCATAACTTAATTTTTGGATTTATCAATTTCCAGATTGTAAAATGAGCTGATATTTCACATTTTGTAATAGAAAAATATAACCTTTTTTTTTAACCATACGTCAACTTATTACAATCAGGCCCAGAAATCCCCGTCTCCTTTGGTAATCTGAATTTAAATTGACGACAATAAAAATTAAAAAGCAACGAACACATATTAGAAAAAATTGTACTTAAGTACAGACAAATAAAAATAGAAATAGCAAACAAAGCATTACTAGGCAGGCAGTTCAACACTTACATAATTATCATTCAATTGCGTACGGATTGCGTTACAATAGCTTTTGGTTTTGGTCTTTAATTCTATTGATGTTGCCAAAAAAACTTTAAAAAAAATAATGATACTTAGTTAAAGTAGGTATAGATACTACCTACAGTATTTTTCTGTCTGTCATCTGTCTGGCATGATTTTCAAAATGCAAGGTGTCTTGCGTTTGTTTACAAGATTGTAACTAACACTAACTTGCAATATACGTATGAATGTGCTAATAACGAATAACCTAAATTAATAACAAATTCACCCAATGCTGATAGTTACTGTGCTTTATTTGTAACATACATTTAATAAAACAATACTTATTATATGGTATTTGTAGCACGTAATATTCTAGTTACTAAAAGGTGACTTTACACTTCACACATTTAAGTAGGTTCTTATATGTGATATTTGTGTAGCTGTAATGAATAGGTACATTTGTAAACCTTTGATTCTACACCTACTCAAATAAAAAATATAGGTACCTATATTAGAATCTAAGTGCTAAGTACAGTCAGGGCAATTAATTTAAGCTAACTCCTCTGCTCGTCCATGTTAATAACGAAATGAATATTGATTAGTCAAAATGAAAGGGATTCTGATTATAATTGCACTACGCTTACGCTATTAGGCTGTAACACAGAGCACGGACACGTCGCGGCGACCGCTGCTAGAGGTGGCATTGTCAACATTTTACATAAAAACCAAGCTTGTCACTGATTACTCGCACAACGGCACAAATGACGAATAGAAACTGACAGCTTCGATAGAAGTATTGCATTCAACCACAGATTAACATAGATGGTTCAGTACGCAAAATCATTTAAATAAAAGCGACTCTTGCTATGACACAATAAAGTGTAATTCAGGTCGCACAGCGCTAATTACCTACATTTATATTCATCTAGAAGTTGCATCTCTTTCTATCGCGTAACTCTTAGATCTTCTGACTACGTAACACTCACTGAATTGGCCCAACAAGTCGAGCTCGCCGCGTACTTGTAGCTTCATACCTACAATGCGGAGTGAACCATCTATACCTATTAATCTCTGGCTCAACGAATTAAGCCTCGTGCAGACCAGCGCGACGCGACTCGAACAACACAATTTCTAAGAAAACTTCACGATAGCCGGCGTCGCGTCGCGCTTGTCTGCACGAAGCTTTATGAATTTTATAAGTACTTCCGTCTTTAGACGCTGCCGGGCACGGCGATTCCGTGCTCTATGTTCTATGGGCTGCAGATATAAAAAAACGTAGGCTAAAAACTAAAAATAATTATTGTAATTTTTTTTTGTTGCAGCCATGTTTCGAACCAAGATCAACGATACGGCCATCTTTACTAGACTCAAAACCAGGCAAGGAAGAAAAGAAGAACTTGATTGCGAACATGGAATACCCAGACGACCCATACTAACATCTATGGATATTTTTTGAGTGGCGTACAATACTTTGGCTATAACACTAAGGCGCAATATACATAAGGAATTATTCGGGAATTACGGAATCTAGCAATTTTTTTGCTGGGATATCCTGGGATGGAAAAGTTTGGCCACTTTTTTATAAGCAGACTGATGTAAAGCGAATGAAATACAAAGAAATGTCAGTTTGCGTCCAAAGCACAAAATTAAATACTCCATGCCATGCATGCTCCATGCAGGTTTTATTTATAAAGGCTGTAAAATATTGTGTACTTACTTAAACTAGTAAAATCAAAACGACGATAAGAAATTGAATAATGTAGAAACTTTTTCTAATTATAGAAAACAATGAGAAATTTATACTTATGAGAATACATGGGTGGCAGGCATCGCGCGAAAACTGTTACCATGGATTCAGTACAAGAATCTGTAACGCCCTGCGTTGTAATTTATACATTTTCACCGCATATGTAATGCGCTTTTCTACGAAACAGCAGACTTTTTTTTTATATCCGACCAAATATTTCAGAATCATGTACTGAATCCATGGTCACAGTTTTCGCGTCTGACACCGTGTATAACCCAAGCATGCCTAAATATAACCAGAAGTACTTACCTATAGTTCTTCCTTAACGAATATATTCCTTATAATATTGTGTTAAAGGTTTACATATATGTGATATTTGAATAAGGAGTGAGAAAAAGATACACATAAACGATTACATTAATCTTTATGCGTGATCTAAGGGCTGTGTATGATTGCTAAAATCTGAGTGCATGGAAACTAGATTTTAGGTGTTATTATTTATTTGGGTTTAAAGGGATCAGGCGCATATCGTGAATACGTAAACCTTGAGGAACCTGGCTTAAATTTTCATGCTTCGGTAGGTCGTTATTTTGTTAGCATTCACAAGGTGCCTTCTTGTTAACTTAGTGCTGTAACTTACGATTTACATATCGATGTTTAAGTTCACACAAAACTTACCGATACATGTTAATTTTAGCAGCGATCCTATTGAAATGGGCAATTGAGTCGATTTTTCGTTATTTCCTTATCCATTTCGAAAGAATATCCTTGCTATTTTATTAGTAAATTCTATTCAAACATGATTCCATGTTCTTAGAAAAATATGTCGAATTCAATGTTCTTTTTTTATTGATTAAGTTTTATTGACTTTGTGCCAAAGTTTACTTGTTTCGTATAACGAATTGGTTCCTTCCTTATACGGTATTTTAAAAGAAAACAATAACCGGCAACACTATACAATAACGTGAAATGGTCTCGATACAAAATATGACGTAGCATTTATAAAGAAATAAAGATAGTGTACTGAATGTACAGATTTTTGTTATTATTTTGTAATTACTGTTACCAAATTTTTTAGTAATTATTATGGACATTTTTTATTTAATTATCTAATATTTTTTTGATCATTTTCGACATGTCTTTGAAGAAATTCATTGAAGATTATCAAGAAACTTAAGTTAAATGGGTTGTATTGTACTGTACGTCTTTAAGAATCATTTGAGACTTACGTCTTATTCCGTTTCTGTGTTCAATCTTAATCCAACAATTTGACATCATTCTGTAGCTTTTAACGGTTTTTGTGCACACAATGGCCCGTTTTGGACATTTACAGCGGCCATTCTAGGGAAAAAAAAACGGCTTTTTTTTTCCTGTGTTCCATAAGAAAATGTGTTCTTCCATGATTCTAAAAGGTTTTTTAATTATTTTTATTAGGAACTCGCCAACCCAGACTTGTCATAAAGGTCACACAATACTGCCTTTAGAACGTCAAACTGTGGCTCATAAGTTTTAGTACAGTCAGCTGCGTTTTAAGGCTGCCGCAAACAGACGTGGCGCGACTCTAATAAAATAATTTCTAAGAAAACTTCACGGTTGAACAATTACCGGTGTCCCGTCGCGCCTGTTTGCGGAAGCCTTTAAACTGATGGTAGAAACAAATAGGACGTGTGAGGTTGTTCATTTAGTTTGTAGTTACTGTAAGAATAAAACTATGTCGGCTGCTTGCAGACTGTTTTCTTTTGCCAAATATGTGAAAAAATGAGTGAGAAATTCTAAATTATACTAGTTTGAAAGTGGCTATGTAAGCAGTGTGAATAGTTTTGTTTCATTATTTTGTAGCGCGGTGCCTCACTTCTCGATTTAGTGTTAGCTGCCCTGGATTACTGACTCGTATCGGCCTTTTTATAATTTTGATAAAAGACGCATGCATGGTATTGATATACCATTATGAAGTTATGTTAGTGATGTGCCGATAAGTCCGTAGTCACAGGTTCAAGCCTCGGATCGTTTTGAACGATGTAACCCTTGTTAAGGCTTTTAGTGTAAGATTTGCGTTCCTATAGTAATTCTAAAAATATTTATCGGAGTACCTCAATATAGATAATTTATTGAAAAGATTTATTTAGTAAACTTGCAAATTAGTGACAAATATATAATATATTTTAGTGCAGTCGTAAAGTAAGGTTATTTTTTGGCTTTTTATAATATTATTTTGGTGCTGACGGTACCTATTCATTAATTTATTTAGCACGGAATCTCAAGTTACTTAAAATTGGTTTGTACTTACTCCTAGTTGTGAGAAACAAAAAATACATAAATTTTATACGTGGAAATCGGAAGAAAACCACTTTTAATAACAATAACAGTAGTAGTAACCTTTGTGGTTTGTGTTGTACGTAAAATTTTATGGACTTACCAAGTTACAGTATGACATAACTTAGATGTAGCAAAAATTTGAAAATTTGCATTTCAATTTTACGAATGTAGTTGTTATTCGTAAAGATCATTTTTACCTAAAGCAGTAATAAATATTGGTGATTTTGATGGCGCACTCAGTTCAGATGGTGGCTCGGTTTTACGGATTTTGCCGATGCCACATCTAAGTTGTGTCGTACTGTAACCTTTATGGTTTGTGTTGTACGTAAAATGATGTAGACTTTACTTACCAAGTTACTGATTGCCATTATAATGAATTAGTTTATGCTATTTGCAGCTGAACTTATGAAGAGGCAATATTACTTAATTTGCCCTATATTGGAGGTACTTAGCTAAGTACTTAGACAATTTAGACATTACTTTTTTAGTAGTTAGTTTTAGTCGTGGATTGATAATATCCACATCAGAAATGTGATATTATTGAGTCTTGGTATAAGCCTACGTTAGTGATTATTGTGATTAATAGTAATATTAAATTAAAGAGCTTGCATAAACAACTTTGTTTCATTGTAATAAAACCCATTTTCGCATGACAACTTCATTTATTTCATATAGCTAAGAAGATACAAACTTGAGGGTCTTGGACACGGTCGTTTTGGTCGGAAAACAGTTGAATAGTACAAACATAAAGCAGTGCATACACTTTAGGCTCTAAAACGACGTATCTCTTACAAATTACACATAGTTGTGCTTAACACAACCAACATTTCTCGACAAACAACTTGAGTCTCTATTTGAACTATTATCACATTGAATAAATACTTCTTTGTTTAATAATATAACTCTTCATATTATTTTTTTCGTGAAACGATAATCCAGGATAATAAAAATGTTTCCATGTACATAAATATGTTTAGTTAAACAACGACTAGGCACAAGACATCACGAAACAACAATGATCGCTATCTATCTATAATATAAAAATGAATCGCAAAATGTGTTGGTAAGCGCATAACTCAACAACGCCTGGACCAATTTGGCCAATTCTTTTTTTTAAATGTTCGTTGAAGTTCAAGGATGGTTTTTACGGCGAGAAAAATTTGAATAATTGCCGGAAAAACCGTAAAAACAGCCCTTTTCTTTTTCTCATACAAACGTTTTCTAACTAAAACGTTGAGTCAATTTGAGCTCTATTGCTATTGTATAAAGTTCGTAGGATTTGTCTCCGCCCCGAATAGCAGAATACATCTTAAAAACAATGAAAAGGTAGGGTAGGCAGGTAGGTGCGCCGTAGATAAGTACTTAGTGCTACTCGAGCGAAGCCGGGGCGGGCAGCTAGTTGACAATAAAATTAAGGGAACCGTAGACAATCAAGGTAGCATTTACGAAAAGTTTTAATTAAAGCGATGTCCTAATCCGAAAGTATGAATTACCCTATTGACACGGGCACGGCAATTTATATAAAACCGAGCGGTCAATAGGGACCGCTCGGTTTTATGTCAATTGCTCTGCCCCCTAGCGCCCAACTCATAAATCGACAAATAAATATCTACGACGAACAGGGTCGTCCAATGACATAAAAAACAAAAATAAGCAGTCATGGGGACTGCTGTCAGAAGTGAAAACTTAAAACTGGTATTAGCGCCATCTATATTCTATAGTAAAGCACTACGGCGCGTCGGTGACGCGAATCCATAAGTTTACCCCCTACCTAAAATCGCTCAACGCGCTTAAAGAACTTTTCACTACAAAATTGAACTATTTCAGTCGTATAAATACGACTGAGACGGCACGGGAACGAAAACATTTGGCGTATCAATCAGACTGGACCGGTCAATAGGTAAGACCTTGCTGGATTCAGGGAAACAAAAACTGGGCAGTAAACAATTGTTGCTAAACAGGATGTTTACGCGACCCGACCGGCAACATTTGTTTCCTATACGAAGAAACGATATGCATTTACAAACATATACTGTGCATGAAATGCATCTATGGGTGTACGTGTACTATATGGGTAGGTACACCTCTGCCCAACCCTATAGGGAATTACAGGCGTGATAGTATGTTATGTGGTGTAAAAAATGGTTTTCCGAATAATTGTATCATCTTTTAGATTTTTTGAGGTCGTGTGCGGTCAGCCTATTAGACACAGATTTTTTTACTACGAGATAAACATTTATTCAGTGCATACAAAAGACACAAAATCACAATGAAATGATAACAAATTACATGAATATTTATATATATAAAAACAAGATGCCAATATACAGAAAATAAATAAACTTAAAAATAAATTGAGTGACATTATGACATACTTCAAATAAAATCATCACAAACAACAATCAATTATCTATGAGACATCACATACCTAACATTTACAACTGGTTTTTTTGTCATCAATATTGAATTTATATTTAAAAAAAACATCATATTTCTCAATAGTCTCGCAACCAGCGTTTTACACATTGTATATTAATTAAATACAAGGAATCTTTACGTAATATACTGGTCAGAGTAGTAATTTAAGTGTGTTAAATAATCTCATTGCAATTTCAACGCTCTACTACATTTACCAGTAGCATTATTTGTATATTATCTTAAAAGTACATAAATTTTGTGCCTACATTACATAATAATTAACACAATAAAACACGCCGTTTTTTGCGTCAATGCATTTACCATTAATAAAAAAAAGCTAATTTTATTTTGCTTTATGGTAACTTTAGTCGTGATTATATATTTAATAACTTTTGAACTTCAAAAATGTCGTGTGAAATTAGGTGCAGGACTCCATTGAATTTTAGTACATACAAATAAATACCTATAGTTTATATATTATAGTCTAATATAGGTAAATACAATGTTATTTTATAAAATACAATCACGCTTACGCTTAGTGAAGACCATCATTATTATTTTCTAAGTCATTGCAAGGAAAGCGTATTATTAAATATTATTATTCTAGTTTGTCAAGGATTATTCACATGGATAAAATTTATTTTATAAATAAAGAAAAAACAATATATTACGGCAATATAATCTATCTATATATACAAAAATGAATCCCAATTTCCCTTGGTAACACCATCACGCGTGAACGGCTGGACCGATTTCACTTTTTTTTTTGTCTTCGTTATTGTCAAGAGAAGAATCTTATGATGAATCTTAGAGTAGGTAGAGTAGGGTAAGTAAGGTAGGGTAGGGTAGGTAGGGTAGGGTAAGTAGGGTAGGTAGGTAAGTGCGCCGTAGATAAGTACATAGTGCTACCCGTGCGAAGCCGGGACGGGCAGCTAGTGTATATATAAAAGTTAATTACTACGATCAATTACGGAATACATGCTTATGTATGAATACCTATTAGGAATGCATTATATTGTACATAATGTCAACATAATTATACAACCTTAGTTTTTGTCATGCTATGTTATAATAACAGTTACATAACATCGAAGCATAGCAACACTGATTAAAATACATACAACGTTTTAAGCAGTGTTGTAATATACAAAATAATTTTTAGGTGATAAGATTTATAAAATAATACATCAAACATTTCTATATTATTATTTGTTTAGGTAACAACCGAATATATTAAACACTTAGCACTATAAATAAATACTAAGCAAATATAATAATGTATAATTTAAATTAATATAACAGAAAAATATTGCACATTATTAGTATTGTGACTTATTTGGTTATGCACCCGTAATCTAACAACACCTTTTCGACTACATATTCTAAAGCTGCCTAAAATAAAACTTCATTTGAACAAACATGATAGTAGTACGCCACAGTGCATTCATTATAACTTGTCCCGTGACGCGACTGGTAGCACTGTTCCGTCAGTCGCCATTTTGAACTCAATTGTTATGGATATTAAGCTTGAAAAACAATGGTGCCAACATGACGGGAAAGGACAAGTTTTAGTGAGTGGTGTTTAGGATAGTTGCTGAATTTCACGAGCCCACGTCAATCATTGTAATTTGGATATTATGTCAATACTCATAAGTCACATAACGCGGGTTCTAGATCCAATGACTATATTCAGTTATTTTCCTCTATCACAATTTAGCTGGACATTTTCTTTAGTGTGAAGAAGAAAAACGTGACTCGTAAGAAGTACGTTATGTCATTGTTTTGAAGGCAGCGTAGTGATGTAAAAGTATCGATACAAAAGTGGTGCATACATAAAGTATCGAGACAAAACAGAAAACAAAATAAATTAAACACCTTTGTATTCCTACTAGGAATGTTAAAAAACGAACAAATATTGTTTACGAGAAATCCGTTCTAGTTGTCAGAGCAAAACAAAAAATAAAATATTTTCTTATACAAATATTCACACAACTAATATGTTTACTTAACTAAACCCTGTCAATTTACGTTTTTTTTTAATATTATGACAGACAAAACTTTTCATTATTTTAACTAAGTATAATATTATGTGTATATGTCACTAAAAAGCAATGTTATACGTACCATCGAAGAAGTTCATATCTATACACCGTAAGGACTATTTCTGCTTGCAGCGCTCGGCAGCTATAGAACCGGGGCTGTAACAGTTATGGTCATCGTGTTCACGGGATTTTGTTTTCAAACTGCTTAGATATGAAGTTCTTCGATAGTACTTACGTACAGCTTTGTTTGGTTCTATGGTGCGCATCAATTCTTTGCAGTTGCTTCTGTAACAAAATAATATAGCTTTACCGTGGATCTGCAGTTGTAGCCCGCGAAATTCAAATTTTCTTAAATTGTATGCAATTTGCAGGCCAGTGGCAGGTTGTATCTCGATTAAAATAAGATTCGCGACTTTATCAGATAATAATATGACATGTACCATCGAAGAAGTTCATATCTAACCACCGTATGGACTATTCTTGCGTGCTGCGCTCGGCATCTACGTATATAATAGAAACGGGCCGGTAACAGATGTGGTCATCGTGTTCACGGGATTTTGTTTTGAAATTGGTTAGATATGAAATTCTTTGATGGTACTTATAGAATTATAATCATTAGAATCATTAATACATGTGTTGTGGCTAAATAATAATAGCCGCACGGGTAGATCGACCAGGTTAAACTATGCTTGCCGCGGTTGGTCCGTGGATGGGTGACCATCTTTACATACAAAGACCCGTCCGTGCCCCGGAGCCGCGCGTTAAGCTGTTGGTCCCGGCTGTCATTTGTGGATCTTTGACAGTTGTTACGGGTCGTCAGAAGCCCGAAAGTCTGACAACCATTCTTACCAAAGGGTATCGTGTTACCCAGTAACTGGGTTGAGGTCAGATAGGCAGTCGCTCCATGTAAAATACTGGTATTCAGCTGCATCTGGTTAGACTGAAGACGACACTAACATAGTTAGGCAAAGGCTGTCAGATGATGATCTCTCTGATGTATTAATGATTCTTATGATTATAATTTTGTAAATACATATTATCTGTTATAGTCGCGAATCATATTTTGATCAAGAAACAACCTGACCATGACTTGCAAATTACAAAAAACGTAAGAAAATTTGAATTTCGCGGTCTACAACTGCGGAACCCTAAAATAAAATACTTCCGATTCACAATATGTACGAAACTTCACAGATCTATGTGTAAATAAACTGTTTCTCACACATAATATCTGTTGCTAAAGTATCTAATGGTACTGTAAACAAACCTTGTTCAGGTTATTCTTACGCAATCACTCACTAAATGGAATAAGCAACACATTAATCCATATTTAGATAGTTTCAATTTTATATCTCACCAGTTTTTGCAGCAATAATTGTTTGAATAACATTATTAAAGTCTGAAAAATGATCGACGATAATTGGGGTTATCACGATAATTAACCTCAATTGTCAAAAGAAAAACATCTTTATGGTGATTTAAAGATAAGAGTTTCGGGTTTAAGTATTCAAATAATCAAATCAAAACGCTCAATTTATAGGTGGCAATACAATTGGCATCCACAGGTGCGTTTTCTGATCCAATTGTTTACATTTTCATCAGATACTTTTGGAACAGATCATACCTATATTTTCAATAGCTCACCATACTCAGGATCATTGAGCAGCGCCGCCAGCTCGGCGACGCGGTCGCGGTGCGCGTGCATGTAGGCGTGCGCCTCCCACAGCATGGTCACCAGCGTGTCGTCGGCGCGCTCGTCCATGGCCACGTCGCGGGACATCTGTGGCGCGAAGCGGTAGTACGGCACGCCCACGGCGCTACACCACGCGCGGGCACGTTCTACGACGCGACCGTCTGATTGCGTTGCCTGGGAACACAATATACGTAGTTTGATGGCCTGGACTGTATCGGCAGTAGTTTTACAAAAATCGAGACCAAAATGGGGAACGGATATGAAGATTGTAACTATACGAAAGAGATTCGAGCAAGGTGGAGACAATATGTAATGTTAAGAGTGTTTATTCTGAAAGTTGGCAACTTTTTAGTTTTGTTTAATTTGGCAATTTTACTGTATGAAAATTTGAAATGTCGTCAACTAGCGAACTAGAATATTACTAATGAATTGTAATTATATTACTGAATTTGATGTTGTAACTGTTTTAGGTGTAAAAAGGGCATTTGGAAAGTTTCCAAATACTTTTTTTACAACTAAAACGAATTATTCGGTGTTACGATATTAATTATTGCATTTCATATTTCCAACCAATAATATTGCCAAATTAATCAAAACAAGTAAATATTGACAGCTATTTGCGACGTTGCCAACTTTTAGGATAAACGCTCTTAAAAATATACAAAAAAAAAAACAATAGATGACGTATATTTAGTAACCTAATCCGCTTAACTATTCTTAAAGATTCATAAAGAACCTTGTAGGAAATCGAAACGTGTTTCACCTCTCAACGAGGTATCCTCAGGATGACGTTTGACTTATTGCGAACCCCAAGTGTTGACACTTCAAGCGTCGAGAGCAGTGTGAGCCACTTCGTTTTTTTTTTTTTTTATGCAGATCATCTCTTAGTTGACCTCTGAGGTCATGACTACTTAACCGGTCAATCCAGTGGCTGCCTTAAGCTACTACACTTAAAGCCTCCGGCCAGGGGCAAAAACTATGCTAATTAAAACTATGCGAACGCTCGCTAAGGGCACCCCCTGTGGGGTACGAACCTCAGCTTAGGGCGTTCGCTGGGGGGAGGACAGCAAGAGGGACAGGCTGGATCAAGGATACATCCTTATTATTAATCTGGGAATTTAACGCTACAGGCTCAGCATCGTCGCGGGCTGGCGCATCGTCGAGCAAGGGTCGGGGGCGAGTATCATTTACTCGGGAGGGTCGCGATCGCGGATCTCTGCAGTGTGTCGGTGTGTGTGTTTTCTCACTGTACTGGTTTCCCTATTACTCTCCTGGAGGAGGGTTATGGGTTCATCTGGGTCGGAAAGGATTTGCCTCGGGCGGCGGATCTTACTAATTTGACTTGGGACATAACTGGCGGCCTCACAAACAGAGGGTTGCGATGGGTGGCGGCGGAATCAAAGAAACGCTTGGAATTGCGTTTGAGAAACAGGTGGATTGTGGGATTTTAAAGTCGAGATGGAGGGTCTCGTTCCTACAGAACCGGGGCTCCCGTGGCCTTACGAAGGAATCTGTTCTGGATCACTTGCAATCTATGGATATGTCGGGGTTTTGCTTGAGCGAACACGGCGCCCGCATAGGTCATGATAGGGCGAATGCACGTTGTGTAGATTCGCAATTTGCACCTAAGTGACAATTTGCTACGTGCGTTTAGATTGGAGTCTTTCCAGAGCGAAAGAGGCCCGTGCGCGGGCCTGCTTTATGTGCTCAGCTAGGGAGAGATGTTTGTCGAGGACCACACCTAGATACTTGGCTCGCTTCTCCCAAGGGGTCGGCTTGCCGAGCATCGTGATGGGTCGGGGGAGGGGGAGCCACTTCGCCCGACAACCCCACTTATATAGGATTACTGCTTGGCCCACCTCGGCTAGGATCGTTACTGGACTAGTCGGATTACTGGTCGTCTATTGTGTTTTATAATGGATTTCCGCGAAGTCACGCCTGAGTTAATTAACTACTATAGGAAGACCAAAGGGCCTAATTTGTTAGATTTTCTTTTTCAAAACCGAGACAAAATATAAGCCACAGTAAAATGATTTTATTCATTGCTTATATTATCATTTGTGTTAAACGGAGAAAGCAAGACTTCCCGACTCCCTCATAGTGTCTTCGCGCCGTCCAGTATAATGACCTGTTGGCGTGACACGGATAGATATATTTCCAGCGAATGGTACCAATTTGAGTTTTTCTATTCATATGCACTTTCTGAATTTATCTCGAACATTACTGACATCGGTGAAAGAAAAACTTATTAGTCTGAAATGTCCAACCCGTCTTGATCAAGCGTGGTGATCAATGCTCGTGCCTTCTCTGTATGAGAAGAGGCCATGCCCGGCAGTGGGACAATAATAGACTGGTATTATTATTTTTATTATAACATAGTCTTACCTGATCAACAAGTAGGCCTCCAATGGCTGACAATCCCCACGCGAGCCGAGCGGTGTCCCACAAACTTTCTGGCTTAAAAACGTCTATATCTTTTAATTTCGACACGGGTATCAGACCTGCGAATGAGACAAAATGCCTTAAATGGTTAGTTAGTTAACGAACTGGAAGACAGCAAACCAGCTAGCAAATTCTGTCCACCTAAAAGAACTTACAACACTAAGGCGTTTGCAAAGACGCTTACAATCTTAGGCGCCACCTCCACGGACGAGAGAATCGCGGCGATAGTTACGATGTGCCTTCAAATTATCGCCGCGATGATATCATCGTGTGGAGATTGATTCATAGAATTTCGAGGATATCGCTGGTTTTTTATCGCCCTTGGAGATGGCGTCTTAGCGACTAAACCGAAATGCCACACGTGCTTTCAATTGCACTGGCATCTGACACCCTGATTGTATTTTTGATTTCGCTTGGAAATATAAATTTTATACTTCCAATATAAAGATTATTCTATCTATTTTATAAAACACTGGCGACCTCCTCTACTTCCCACGGCACATACAGTGGCGATACGACATGTCACAACATCGAGATTTCTGTGCTTTTAAAATAAATATAAATGTAAGTATTGTATGTATAAACCTTCCGGAATAAATGCACAAAATTAAGGTGGAAACCGCATCAAAATACAGCAGAGTTTAGGAGATCTCAGCGGTCACACAAACAGACACGAAAGGCGACTTTGTTTTATATTTATGTATTGAAGTGGTAGCCCAGTGGTAATGGCCGCGACTTACAGAGCGGGAGAACTTATTTGATAATTTCCCACCCTCAAAAAAAAAAAACAAAAGGCGAGATAATGTTATGTAATGTTAATAATGAAGTCTTCACTCACCAGTACCGCACGACACAACTACTTTAAGGTTGGTCTTCTTAGCGGCTTCCTGTTGTCCTGTGGCTCTTAACGCTAGGTTTAATTCCGTCAGTTCTGTCATCACGTCCAATGTGGGATTGTTGCCCATCAGACCACCGTCTAAATACCTGTATGGACAAAGTATATTTTTAACAGTAAACAATCGCAACCATAATAATAATGGCATTTTATAATGAAATTATGAGTTACGATTGAGAGGGAATATTACAATTAAAATGACAGTGCATGAAGAATAGGGTGTAAAGTTCACTCATCCACCATAGAAACTCTGCTTGCGCGAAGCAAGATTTCGCGTGACTGTAGTGTGATGTGTAGTTAGTATGTGACGATGTAGATGCTGTCAAAAGTGTAACGAACATTGATATCAAGTTTAAAACTTGTCGAAGCATGCGTTCACGCAATCTGCAGTAAATACTATTAAATTTATGCGGCTCGTCAATCTTCGTGTTTCCGAATTAGTACGAATAAGCTATGTATGTCTGGCGGTCTGGCCATCGAGCCTCGTCGTCTGTCATTCAAAATATTTTAAAAGTATGAAAAAAAAAACATAATAAATGTTTGCATCATATCATCTATACTAATATTATAAAGAGGTAAAATTTGATTGTTTGTAAGTTTGTACGTAGGGGGTAATCTCCGGAACTACCAGTCCGATTAGAAAAAATATTTTAGCTTTGGATAGCCCAATTCTTGAAGAAGGATATTTGCTCGCTAGCAATTTTTCGCGATTTCTGGATGTTTTGAATTATTTAAATTTGACGTAGTTAAGCGGAAAGTATCCATCCTACACTATGGGTGAAAATGAGTTATGTATACCAAAACACTCTTTGTAGTTAAAACTTTAATATCACAAAAACAATCCCAACGCATCATGTCATTATGACCATACATTACCAACCCGTATGTATGGCAGGTCATACGATCACATAACACGATCAGCCATGCTATTCTGTAAACATCTCACCGTGAAAACTTGGGTGAAGTGAGCTGTCAATAGTGTCAATCCCTGTGCAATGACAGCTCACTCCACGCTCACTTCACCTAAGTTTTCACGGTGAGATGGTTACAGAATAGCACTGCTGATCTTAAAACTTGAATATCTCAAAACTAACTCTGTGTGGGTTGGATCCTTTCCGTTTAACTACGTCCAATTAATACTCAATATATTTACAGTATTCCACAATGTGAAGTAAGGTTTACAAAGACATGATCATTGTGTACCCTGTTGGGCCCAGCACAGTAGGAGAGGGGCTGTAATGTTACAACAACACCTTGTATATACAGCAGTGAAACTATTTTATTTTTAAATGTCGAGTTTCTAAGATTCCGACTTTTTGCAAATTTTAGAACAAACGGGTTTTTGGGGTTTTTTTTTAGGAAGCTTACTGACCTGCCCGAGGCTCGGAAGTAGGAGGGTGCAGCGCCAGTAGCTCGGGCAGCTTGCCACACCAGCTGTTCAGAAGGAGGGGGCGGGGCAGCCAGGGATACCACTGAGGTCTGGTCACCGGCTTCGGCGCGAGGACCTGGAATCAAGGTTTATTTATTTATTAATAAATACCAACAGCTTCTACATATCATAAATATATTTAATACTTAGCCCTGAACTTACACTCGCCAGCATTCTCAAAATTAAAAAACAAGTGTTACTAGAATTAAGGTTACAGAAAACTGATATTTTAAGCGATGGGATCGGCTAAAACTAATAACTAACAATACTGACATGTATAGTACAGTATAACTAACGTTCAACATTAAGCACAATTGTTACTTAGATTCAGCTCAAAAAAATCTATCCAACGATGTATTTATTACAAATAGCTATTAGAGGGTTACAAAAATTCACAGCATCCTTTGTGCTGCGCCTAAGGGTGCGTTTCCACTGAAGCGGAGACGAGCGAAGCTGAGCGGAGACGTGCAATCACAATGGTTGAAATCTTCATCGCGTCTCTCGTCTCGTCTGTGATTGGACGATTCCTGCACGTCTGCGCTCAGCTCCGTACGTCTCCGCTTCAGTGGAAACGCACCCTAAATGTGGCCACACACGTAACTACAAGCACGCGGCGGGCCCGTCTCGCTGAGCCAATTCAGTGAGTGTAACGTAGTCAGAAGATCTAAGAGCCACGCGATAGAAAGAGAGGCAACTTCTAGGTGAATATAACCGTAGGTTATTAGCGCTGTGCGACCTGAATTGCACTTTATTGTGTTTTAGCAAGAGTCACTTTTTATTTGAATGATGTTGCGATCTGCATTAATCTGTGCCCATAGTGAAGTTGTGCACTCCTGCACAAAATGATGACGAATGCAGGCTTGTCATGCTTGCAGTTACGTGTGTATCCAATACCCAGTACAAGCAAGATAAAACAACGTCAGTTTTTGCCTTGAACGTTTCGCTTGACATCTTCACTATCTTTGGAGGTTAAGACTAGTAAATCCATAATAATATGGCCGTTCAGGTAGACGATTTTTTAGTGCATAATTATTATAAGCACTGATTTTGCGTTCATCATCCAAGTATACAAAAATATGCGCCCGAGCTGTGATTTTTAAATATAATTAGTTTTAAAATAAAGATGAGTCAAGTATAAGTTATTTACTTGTAGTCCCATTATGGTCATCAAGTATCTCTTGTGCTGACTTGTAATTCCTGAATATGTGCAAATCCACAGGTTTTCGGTCAGCCAGTACAGCTAAAATCATCAGCTTTGGGTGTTCAATATCTGCCATTACTGTTTCTGTACCTGAAAACAAAAAGAAAATGTGTTTCAAACTTGAATTTGTTGCCATTTTCAAGTTTTAAACGATGACAGGTAAAACGATTGCATTCAAATCCTAATCTTCATAAAATAGAACGAGAATAATTAAATTGTGCACAATAAAAGATATCTAATCATCTAAAAAGGATTAAGTGTGTCAAAATGTATGAGAGGTATTAGAGTTGCCTTCAACAAATAAAATATATGTACTAACATTAAATAGTTTATAATTTTTCTCTTAAATGGAGAGGTTTAAAAATATTATTTCAGTGGTACCTAGTTCCATATTTATGTCGATTTTATTTGGGTGTAGTTTGATGCTGGTTAGATTTTTCTCGCAATAAAAAACCAACGTCCCTACAAAAAGCGAACATCTCCTTTAATCAACACATCTATGTATATTTATATATATATGTCGGAGACGGTCATTAGTACGGTCGCTAAACGAAGCGCAACACGTGACCCGAGTAGTGGCAACACAAACACTCGGCTAACTTCGTGCTACGACGGAGCCTAGCTAATGGAGGGGCGCCAGGGCGAGAACAGAACCTCCAGTCTAGGAACTGTCCCGCGTTTCGAATAGTTGTGTCGTGTACCTACAGTGTGTGAAATGCTAGTGTGAGTAATGTTATTGTAAATTATAATTTGATCTGAACTGCAACGGTTTTTCTATTGCGCAATAACCAACACTACCCATTAGTACGCCCACAGTAGTTAAAATATGCCTCATAACTAGAGAGACTCATACCATCCTCCGACATATATTAATAATAAAGTTGAAAACTTTGTTTGTTTAAACGCGTTTATAATCTCTGGAGCTGCCAGTCCGATTAGGAAAATTATTTTTGAATTTGATAGCCCAATTCTTGAGGAAGGCTTCTAATTAACATCACGCTATGACCCTAAGAGACGAGCAAAAAGAACCAAAATTAGAAAGAACGCACAACTATAAAATATTTCAGAGATAATAATAATTAACTTTGTGGCTTTCGATCTAGTTACAAACGTTTTTTTTTTCCTCAAAGAGTAGCTGTATTCTGTCGAAAAAGAAAATTTACGACCTTCGAAAAATCAAATCAAATATTTTTATGGTGGGCATAGGTTATACAGACAGATGTTAGGTAAATTAGTTCTATTATGTCCTGCCTAATAGGCATACAATAATTATGACAACATGCAGTATAAAAAAATCCTCAAGTATCACTTATAAAACAAATATTACAAAATAACAATTAGGTGTATAGTGATAGATTGTATAAGGTACTAATTATTAAGATAATCTTGAATCGTGTCCCTGGCCGGAGGCTTTTAAGTGTAGAAGGTTAAGGCAGCCACAGGATTGACCGGTTAAGTAGTCATGACCTCAGAGGTAAGCTAGGAGAAGGCCTACCTAAAAAAAAATGTATATATGAGTGGTGTAGTAAGTTGTGTCAATTAAAAAAATACGAAATTTATATTTGAATAAATGGGTGTTCGACATTTTACATATAATAGAATATATTTGTTTTTTATATTATTTATTTATTTATCATTTGCACTCAAACATGGTACGATAATAGCCTTAATATTAGGGTTATGATCTACATGTCTCGCCATGGACTGGCATACAAATAATTTAAAGAAAACAAATTCCTTATAATTATGCACCTAGCATCCATAATAACAGTGAAGCTACACAGTCATTATACCTACATATTTAAGTACTTACCTAAGCTGTCAGTAAAGTCATTATTATATTTAAGCGGACATGTCTCAGCGACTCAAGACTCACGATGATACACAAATAGATTTAAATAGTAACGTAACCGATTTTTGGCTTGTCATGTTTTGTCAAGGACGTAATATTAATATCGGAACAAAAATAAAAGTATTATTCTTCGAGTGCATGCATAACGATACAGTTTTTTCGATCCTGATTCGTCGGTACAGGTACTGATAGGTACAGACAACCCCCGGTTTTAAAAAGTTTAGTCGGTACCGACAACTTTCAAGCTGTTTCGTCGTGGGCGCATACAGAAAGTATGGTACAATTTTACCCGCACTGATCCGTACCGACTTGTCCGTACTGGGAACCAGCGGGGTAATTGCGTAACACACTTACAGTAGCTATGGCTTTCATTTTGACAGTTCAACAACATGCATTGCGTTATTTAAATTCTTGAGCAGACGAATTTTTCGAATATATGAAGCAATGGATTAGCAATATCCTTCAAAATCATTCAGATTGTGATGGAAAGTGTGTTATGCAATTAGGGTACTGTATCTTTATGCAAGCAGCCTTCACTCGTAAAATGCTCGGGGTCGATAAGAATTTATCTTGCCGTGGTATAAATATTTGCCAGTCAGAAATTAGGTAACGGCACTAAATGCTTTAATACGTGATGTCACCATGAATCATTCACCTCAAACGCGAGGAAATAAAGTAAGGTGGTTCGTTTTGGGGCCAACTTTTGTAGTTTTTTCCGCTCAGAAAAAGTTGATTCTCAGCCTAATACGAATAAAATTTTGCCAACAGCTTCGCCCACGGGATTAAAGGAATATCCTAACCCAGGTCATGGTCTATCTGTGTGCCAAATTGCATCCAAATCCGTTTAGCCGTTAAGGCGTGAAAGGTAACAGACACAGAGTTATTTTCGCAATTTATAAGTATGGATGAATTTAAATAACTTACCCAAACAATCCTTTAGAATAGTTTCCAGCGCTTCCGATGGATACGGCCTCATGCCAACAAAGGCGAACTCCTTCATCCTAAAGTACAATCTCTGGCAGTCCCTCAGAGACTTTCCACTAGCTAAAGCCAAGGCTAGGATGCCTCCAGTACTGGTGCCTGCCACCCAGTCGAAACACTGGACGATTGGCCTGCCAACGGCTTCTTGTAAGCTGATGAGCACTTGGACTAAGACCAGGCCTCGAATACCACCGCCATCTAGGCAAAGTAATCTGAAAGTGAAGAATTGGTGAGTAAAATTCTGGAGTGTGCCAGTGTTATTTCAAAGACTGGCTCTTAGAATGAATATTTATAATCCTTTTCTAAGGTACTTGGGCCCAGTAGGTGTTCAAGGAAAAAGGTGGTGTAGGGAAACTTTGGGCAGAAGTCGAAGTCTGGGTGATGGATAAACTCCTTCACATCCCAAACATAGTTGGGTTCGTAATTTGAACGATGCGCAATTAGTGAGCTAATCCTCTTGCTCTGTTTGAGTCAAGACTACGTGAAGACAATCCATCAGTCAGACTTTGGCATGCTAGAGTGCTCAGTGTCCCAACGCCGGCAACCTTTAGCGGGTATAAAGAACGCCTCTGATGCTGCGATTAACGAGACGTGACTGGGCGATGGACACCATGTTTATTGAATTTGGTTCTCGATCTTACCGTCCTTGCTTCTGTTTAGCATCGAAACAGGCAGCTCTCTCCATGGCTGCCACGTTTAGCATCTGACTGACGAGGTCTCGAGTGGAGCCTCGGGCCACAGGCGGGGGGGGCACTCCATTGTAGTCACCGCGAGCTGAGCAGCTAGGACCACAGCCTGGCACTTCTGGGGCGCATCTGAGGAACAATGACAGATATTAAAAAGTTTTTACAAAAAAACAACCGACTTCAAAAAACCAGTACAAAGTGAAAAATTACTTCAGTTTCGGAAGTCTCTTTAGGTTTGTTTCATTCTTTGCCACCGACTTTAGAAACTAAAGTTATTTTTCACTTTGTACAGATTTTTTTAAGTCGGTTACAAATCTAATGACTAATATACTATTTGATAATCTGACTTGCGCATTCAGGATCGAATGATTTTCCCAGATCTCATTGAACTATTTTGGATTAGGACAGGTTTTGAGATCTATCAAAATCAGCAAGACGTTGCTTGGTTGGTAATTTTTTTTTTCTTGTAGTACAAATAGGGGATAATATCCCCTTTATTATTAACTAGCTTTTGCCCGCGGCTTCGGCCGCGTGGATGTCGGAAAATATCCCACGGGTATGTACTACCGGGATTACATACCTAATAGCCGAGGAAAAGGTCATTGACTCTTACGGCTGCGCCCGCGTTCTCCTCAACCATAATTATTTTATTACGCGTAATTTTGAATCTGTGATATCTTTTAAAGTATCTATTTGAATGATATGATGTCAAAGCATATTTTAATTTAAATTAAATGCCCAATTTAAATAACATATTGGATTGGATAAGGATAAATATAATACCGGTCAAAATAGCTTCAGAAGTAACAATGAAATTTTTATAAAGATAAAAATGGTTATTGTGGGTCATCCTTAGAAGATAGACATATCCCATCCCGGACTTTTTTGTTGAACTTTTTAAGACATATGATCCTGTCGAATATAATTTTTATCTATCACTCACGGTTTACGATTGATTGATGATTTTTTCCGACATCTTCAACAATAATCGTTATATTTCAGTCAGTTTACACAAAACCTTAATGAATTATACACCAAAACCTTCCTCATTAATCAGTCCGTCTATTTGTGAAAACCGTTTGAAAATCCGTTCGGTAGTTTTATGAGTTTATCGCGTTCAGACAGACAGACGCGGCGGAGGACTTTGTTTTATAATATGTAAGGTTTGAAAAGAACTAAAAATACTTTACAGTTCAAAGTCGACTCGCAAGTAGTTGGACAAGATAGAGCTGGAATTTTGAAAATTTGGTGTCTGACCCTTATGGAGTGAAGAAAAAGAATGAAAAATAAATAAAGTCTTACCGTCTAGTACCAACTGCATGCAAAATATACAATATTCTATCATAGCTAGTGTTAGACATCTCTGTGGGCAAAATATGTCTGGCGGTATTTCCCGCATTGTTCTTCGCTTCCAAGTCCGCACCAAATACAACCAACGCTTGTACTATGAAGATATTCGTTTGTTTCACGGCTAAGTGCAATGGTGTGTTGCCTTCGTTGTCTCCAATGGAGTGTTCGGCACCTCTTGATAGTAAGGCTATGGCACACTCTAAACGGCCACGTAGTACCATTATGTGAAGGGCAGTTCTCCCATCAAAGTTGAGGGAGTTTATATCACAGTTTTTCTCCACTAAAGCCTCGATAACTTCTCGGGATATTGCCCAGTGTAAGGGTGTGCCTCCATGCTTCATGTCTTGTTGATACAGTTTGGGCTGTTTGTCGTGTAGAAGGTCGCCTACTATGCCTGGAATTAAGAGTTAATGTGCAAAAATTATTATAAATGATTATATAATGGTCTTTTTTAATTGGTTGGCAATACTTTACAGGCGGATTTTTTTATAGCTGTCGATGAAGTAATCGTTCGATATACAATCTAAAGAAAAATTGTCATTTCACCTTTCTATTGCAATTTGCTGGTCTGAAACCGCCTCAAAATAGTGTGATCAGATAACAAATACTTCACTGATTAAAGAGAGCTGATGAATTCTGGCAGAGATCCTTGTTTGATACATGACGTCCACGTGATACTTAGTAAATAAAAAATAAAGAATACTGGGTTTATTTATAAACATTGTAATGATTAATGTCTGCTTAATGTTGTCTGTTTTTTTTAAAATTATTAGTTTACATGCGTAAAAAAAAAAAACGCCCAGCAGTGAGATATAGGCTGATATGGTAACAATACATTTTTGGCGTTTAAACATGTCTTAACATTAAGCAACGTTTATAAATACAGGCGAATATCTACCTGACAGCATGGTTGAAGATTTCTGAATAACCGTCACGCTGCCTTCGGCGCAAGCTAGAAATAATCAAGCACAAAGAAAGCGTTAAAGCATAGTGCAACTACATTACAGTAGTTCAACAAAGCCGCACCCGTTGGACTACTGGAAGGAGCAGTGGGTTTACATTAAGCAGTAACTTAAAAAAAAAGTGCACAACTAGGAACTTGACTAAACGTAAGGTAAGAGGCCATCCATTAATTAGGTCACACGAATTTCATGATTTTTGGACCCCCGTCCTTGTCACAGATGGTCATATTTGACCCCCACAACTAGAACTTGTCTAAAGGTAAGATAAGGGGTCATGCATTAATTAGGTGACACAAATTTCTTGATTTTTGGACCCCCCGTCCCTGTCACAGATGGTCATATTTGTGTGACCCCCGTCCCTTGGTGTAACGTCACATATTCTGAAATTTTAAGTTAAACTTTGTAACAATAATATTAGTTTATTACAAGAGTTGGTAATATTTTCAAGTTTTTCGATAGAGTTTTAATATTACTAGATTTCTACATGTGAACTCGTTCCCGTCTTATCATATGATGTCAAACTTTGTTGACGCCCTCCCTAGCCATTAACGTGCGACGTAATGCATGTATGGCCCCTAAGAAAGGTGAGGTACTTATTTTACTTAGACTGCGTTAGAAAACAAGCCAAAAAGTTAACCAAAACCAATAAAGTAAGCAAGAACAAGGGCACCTACTTCAGTTATTGACACAAACTTTTACCTGCGGATGTGTTCGTAAATCGTAGATTTCAGAGCAGTCATCGCGGGGTTATCGCCTGATCAAAGCTCACACACAAAATAAAGTATTTACAGTCGAGGACTGAGAAAGCTGAGCACCTATAGCTACATTACAACATAGTTAATATGGGTTATAGATGCCTGCGCAGTAAAAACGTTTTGTTTGGTAAATTGGTACTGCTAAATCTATACATAACATAAGATAGTAACGAAGATTTTTTGTCTGTTTGTCGGGATGTATATTCCGGATTGGCGCAAAAATAGTACCTATTATTCCAGGTTATATAACTATCTGAGTGCCAAATTACATCCAAATCCGTTCAGTAGTCCAATCCGGTATATACATCCAGACAAACAGCCAAAATTTCTAAAAGCTATATTTTTGGCATCAGTTTCCACGCCTCGTAGCAATTACAAAACTTTTTTTTTATATTCACTATGTACAGTTTTGACTTAGTTACTTTATTATAGTATGTAAAGATTATAGACTATCTACCTGATAGCATGGGTGAAGATTTCTGAAGGGCCGTCCTGCTGCCTTCTGCGTATGCTAGAAATAATCAAGCACAGACAAAGCGTTAAAGCATAGTGCAACTACAATACAGTGGTTCAACAAAGCCGCACCCGTTGGACTACTGCAAACTGCAATGAGCAGTGGTTTTAGTGTTACATAGATTGAATTAAGGTACAATACCGAAGGTGAACGCAATGGCAAACCACAGCAGCAAAAACCACCCAATTTTAATGACAGGATTTTTTGGCGTGTGGCCAAAAACGGAACTAACGCCGCCTCTTGTTATTTCAATACATTTCACAAAATATTTGCAATAAATGTTTACCAACGGCGCCATCCTGTCAACGTCATTCTAGCGCCAAAAGATGCTTGTAGGTCTACGAAAACGCTTGCATAGATGGCGACATTGCCGTTTCCATCAGAATTGTACCTTTAAGCTACAAGTGCACAACTACGGATGTTTCTAACCGTAAGGTAAGAAGGGGTGAGCCATGTTATTTAAACTTCGTTAGAAAAGAAGAAATAAAGTTAACCAAAACCAACAAAATACCAAGAACAATAAAATAATCAAGAACAAGGGTACTTTAGTTATTGTCAAACAAACTTTTACCTGCGGATGTGTTCGTAAATTTCTGAGCAGCCATCACGTAGGCATCGCCTGACTAAAGCTCAAACACGAAATAAACCATTTACAGTCGAGGACTGAAAAGGTTGCGCACCTATAACTCCAGTTACACACAGTTTATGTTGCTTACGGGTGTACTGTACAGTCAACCGCAAATCAGTAGTAACACTTGCACACCAAAAACCACTCTTACTACTACGACATAAAAGCGCTGTCACTTACAAATTATTACCACTGTTGTGCATTTGACTGAAACTGAGCAGTAGACACTAAGACAGGTTTTGCTTAATACATGGCGCTGCTGCTAAATAAATAAATATTATAGGCTATCTACCTGACAGCATAGATGCAGATTTCTGAAGAACCGTCATGCTGTCTTCGGCACGAACTAGAAATAATCAAGCACACACAAAGCGTTAAAGCATAGTGCAACTACTAAACAGTGGATCAACGAATGACTGCTTCAAAACTCAGCTTCCGTTGAACTACTGCAAAGAGTTGTACTGTGGTTTTAGCGTGTAGCTGAGGGTTTAAGGAAAAGTGCACAACTACAAAGTGTACTAAGCGTACAAGTGAAAACAGGTAAGGCCAAGAGGTGAAGTTATTTACATAAGGACTGCGATACAAAAGAATAAATAAAGTTAACCAAAACCAAAAAAGTAAGCAGGCATAAGATATTTTGTTGTTACTTATATAAGTACACAAAAACATTTACCTGTAGATGAACAACGCCTGACTAAAGCTCACTGCCTCACACTCAGTCTTATGTACAGTCGAGGAATTAAAAGGTTAAACTCTTAGGTTTATTTTTTACTGCTTACCCTATCTTTCCGCGAGTGTGAATTGACAGGACAATAAAAAATCACAGTGATATTACTACCAAAATACCTGGTAGTAAGCTTGTGGATCTCTTAGCGGCCGTCAGGTTGACGTCGGCGCCGGCTAACATAAGTGCGCGCACGCAGTCCGGTGCGTCGGCCAGACATGCTGTGTGCAGCGGGGTGTAGCCCTGCTTGTTGTACACGTTTAGGGATGTAGGACTCTTGCTAGCTAACGCCTAGAACAATTAAAAGCTTAATTTCAATTACGAATAAACTGGGCAATGTAACAAACAAAAAAATTCACTTTTGCATTTATAATAAAACTAGCTTTTGCTCGCGGCTTCGCCCGCGTGGATGTCGGAAATATCCCGCAGGAACGTGCTACCGGGATTCGGAGTAATCTATGGCCTAAACCAGGTCATGGCCTATCCGTATGCCTTTCATCTAAATCCGTTCAGCCGTTACGGCATGAAAAGGTAACATGCAGACAGACAGACAGAGTTAGTTTCGAATTTATAATATTAGTATGGATGGATATAAGTATGGATTAGGTAGGATTGCATTTCATAATCAATATTTTAGTTCAATATAGAGCGATATTTCATATTTCCATACAGTAATATTGCCAAATTAATTAAAACAGCGAAATATTTGAGAGCTATTTGCGACGTTGCGCACTTTCAGTATGCACGCTCTTAAAGGGGATGCGCTAAGATAGACAGCGAGATTCAAATTTTCTTGAGTTTTTTTTCCATTTTTCAGGTCAGTGTCAGGTTGTATGTTGATTAAAATATAATTCGCGACCGTAACAAATATGGCTTTACATAATTATAATCATTACAATCAGCAATACAACTTCACAAGTTAGCATAATTGTCAAATGTCATGATTTCATGAAATAGTCATTCAATGGGATTACATGAACTTAGAGAGTTGTATTGATCATTTTTATGATTATAATTCTATATTTAGATCAACATAGAACATGATACTGACCTGCAAATTGCAAAAAACGTAAGAAAATTTTAATTTCGTGGGCTACCTTGACGCTTTCGCCTTAAGTTTTGTTTACATTTTTTGTTTGAGCATAGTTTTCATTTTATTTGTATGCTAGCTGACATAATATGGCAAATAATTTAATTTAATGTTCTGTGGCTCGTAATGTTAGTTACTTTGCATGCCTACTATTGTATAGAATCAAGTTTTTGTAACTGAACGGGCAGCTGTGCTGCTGGGCAGTTAGTTGCGCCACTTCTTCCCAACTAAAGCACTAAGTAGTGGTGAAGGGCGAGCGTTTTAGGGGACTGTCACTGGCAATTTTGACGTTCGAAAATAAATCAAAAGTGACTTTTGATTTTTATTAACATTGGTATTAACTTTCGGAACATTGTCTTATCTTAGTTACAGATACGAAAACTCAAAGTCCAATAATCACTGACAATTTATCGAGAGAGTGAAAGAGAGAGAAAGAGAGTATCCAATACTTCCCTGTCATTGACGAGACATTGCTTTTAGTCATTTCTATCTAATATTTTCTTATCTAAATGTATGTGTTTGTATGTGGGCGGGCATGTTTTATCTAACATCAAGTTGTGCAATGTGCATACAAATATATACTGTGTGTGACTCCTAATTACGCCACGGTCACGATTTCGTATTTCTTTAGAGGTAGTATACATTCGCATGGCAACTGGTCGTCAGATGCCCGAAAGTCTAACAATCAGTCAGCCAGTCTTACCAAGGGCTATCGTGTTACCCAGTAACTGGGTCGTGGAGGTCAGATAGGCAGTCGCTTCATGTAAAATACTGGTATTCAGCTGTATCCGGTTAGACTGGAAGCCGACCCTAACATAGTTGGGATAAGGCGAGGCAGATTGATTGACATTCGCATAGCAACGGTGCAAACGTTTTTATTCAGAATTATTCACATAGAAGCAGCCTGGAGTGTAGATTTGTGCCTGCTTGATAACAATAGGGTCTATTACATGGGACTTAAACATGTTTTTTTTTTTTTGTGGGTGGTAAATTTTCAAATACCTTCTCCCGCTCTGGGCGGAGCGGGAGGGCGTGTCAGACTCTTACTGACTAAAACCCACCCGTGTTCCTTCAGTTGCCTGTACATTGCCAGGGGCCACGGTATCCCTTTCGGACTTACCCGCGACCCCGGCAGGCATCGGTCCTAGCGACCCCATTCCGTTGTGCTGACATCTCAACTCACAACGCGCCGTCGACCCGGGCCTGGTCCTTATCGGACGGCGAGCTACTCATTGCTCACCGTCATGGTACTTAAACATGACTGGCGAAATGTGGGTGTATTGTAGGTTTATTTTTTATTTCAGTCTGAGTACAGTTCTCGATGTTTTTGGTTGGTATATTGGCGTGTGCTAGCTGACATATGGCTAATAATTTAAATTATTTTGGATAATATAGAATCTATTTTTCTAACTGAACAGACACCAGTGCTGCTGGGGAGTTTGTTGCGCCACTTCTCCTTCCCAGCTAAAGCACTAGGAAGTGGTGAAGGGTGGGCGTTTTTGGGAACTGTCTTATGTAATTTTGACGTTCGAAAAGTGCACAGTCGTTGTAGAGATTATTAGAGGAGATCTATGTCCAGCAGTGGATATCTCATGGCTGAAATTATGAAGGTGATGAAGAAACAGAATTATATTAATTACTAGCTGTTACCCGCGACTTCGTCCACGCGGAATTTTATAGCTTTATTAAATTTATTTATATAGATACAGATTTTATGGGTGATTTTTTTTTTTAATGGAAATTAATTCTGTACCTTTTTTTTCCCTTCAATCAAGTATGAAACCTGAAAACATTGTAGCTTGCGAAAAAATCAATTAATTCAGTCAATGTTTTATAGATTCGTTTCAGCCATTGGAGTCCACTTGGATTTTCCAAATAATAATATATTTTATTTTTATTCCGGGCTTCCGGGTACCAATTATCCGTAAGAAATACAGACTTGCAACGCCTTTAAAGGGGGTTGGCGGGTTAAAGGTTTTTTTTTTTTTTTTTTTGCAAATCCTAGCTTGCATGGCAAATTACAGCTTTCTTGGACTTCGTGAAGTACCCTAGAGGTTTTGTTTTATATACTGACCTACACCCCCCATTACGGGGGTTGGAGGGTGAAAGTTACAGATTTATTATTTTTTTGTTGTTGTGTGTGTGTAAATCCTAGCTTGCATGGCAAATTTCGTCTTTCTAAGACTTCGGAAAGTGCTCTAGACGTTTTGATAACTGAGTGAACAAGTGACGAAATCGACGTATTTTAGGATCTTAACAAAATCCAAAGTATAAAAGCTAGACAAATGAAACTTAGTGTGTTTTATAAGTCTGCTAACTACATTTTAACCTGAGAATTTGAGCTCTCTTGCATTATCCAGGCCGAAGCTATGAGGGTTTGAGAATATGACGAAACGCTTCGAGAAAGTGGCCCCCTGGTTTTTGTTTTTGCCCGCCTTGGCGGGTGCACTCCCGTGCCCTCAGATTATCAATATAATAAAAGTAATGGCACTGCTCCACAACAGCCCACGCCTAAGCTACGCAGGTGTACATGGGTACACTTTGTATGAAAATGTAGGGGGCATTATCCATTACAACCCATGGCTACGCTATCGTGGCTGGCAAACAAATGAACTGCGCAGCTAAGGTGGGATCTCTCCGTATACATCCTACGTTCAGTATTTTTATCTCACGAAGCGACGCACGCTTTACTTGTGGTAACCAAGTGTACAAACACGCTAATGGATGTGTGTTTGAAGGCGAGTAGCGTCAGCACATAACACACACGCACACACACTTCTGACTTCACCATCGTCTCGGACGATACCGAGAGCTCCTGCGCATACACACACACACATTCACAGCGTGTTTGCACAATTAGTAACCACAAGTAAAGCGTGTGTCGCTTCGTGAAATAAAAATACTGTGGACGGTCGAGTTAATGGTAGTTACAGCTAAAATCGGGAGTAAATTACTTGACCAATTCTTGTCCTGTCCTGTAGTTTAGTTAAAATCATAGTGTTCCGAAACGTGGACACTTGCCAAATAACTGAAATTCCAAACCATAGCAAACAGAACACATTTCCCGAAAGTCAAATGTAAGCGGAAACTTCAATCAATGTTATAATAGGTTTGTATATCTTCACCGACACATCACACCATTTTACACAAAAGTCAACTTTAAAACCATTGATATAAAGTTGTATTTAGAACGACTAAACTTACCGAAAAGAGCGTAAAACATTATTTAAATGGCAATAAAACCTGAGCCTTATCAAATAGAAATAAGGGTTTTAATCCAATGCATATAATTTAGAGCCTGATATACAGTGAATGTTAGTAACAGACAAACAAATGTTGTAGGTAATGACTAATTATAGAAAAATCAATAACTCACATTAATAATTTCTTTGTTGCTTGCAGCTGCATAGTGGAACACCGTGTTTCCTTCTAGGTCGATAACGTCGAGGGAACTGTTTAGAGACACTAAACTTTGAACCATGCGCACGTTACATGCTTTCACGGCCACCTGAAACCAAAAAAAACCCATTAAAACACAAAAAAAAACTTTTTTTTTTCCGTCCACTATGTGAAAGCACTTGACCTGCATCTCACCTGATGGTAACTGATGCTCAGGCCGAAGGTGGAAGCGAGCTTCACCCGGAATCCTCAACCACAGAGGAACTGGCTATCTTACCTCTAACAATGCTGTTAACATTGTTATGACGACAGACTTAGATAAGATGGTGGTAGCTAGCCAGGCGAACTTAGAACAAGCCCTACCACCAACCAAACCAGAAAATGTTGCCCCCACTGGGAATCGAACCCGGGACCTCTGGGTCTGAGACAGATGGTCTAACCAATAGGCCAAACAGCGATAAAAAAAGTACAGGCACTTTTAAATTAACAAGGAGTTGGTCAGCCAGCAAGATTAACCTAGTTGCCCATTCCAAAGTGTAGTGTATTCCTATGGAGACGAATGGACAAAAAACACCATGGACACTCTTTCAAATCAAAATATTGTTACATAATTGAAGAAGCCAAGCTCGGAGAAGAAAAGCCGGTCGATTCTGCAAAAATATCACCGTGAAACTTAGGTGACGTGAGCTGTCAATAGTGCTAATCCCTAGCATCCTGCGGGTCGATTTGTGACAGTGGCAGCTCACTTCACGCTTACTTCACCTAAATTTCACGTTGATATTTTTACAGAATTGACCGACAGGACTGTAAACGCTGATACAGGTTTCACATTATTACGTCAAGTTTATTTTAACTTTTAAAAGAAAAGAAGACTATAACAACTGTCGAAACGATTTCCACGAAATTCGGTCTTTGAAAGGATTGGTCCACCCTAATTGCGTAACTTTCAATCACAATCTAAATGATTTTGAAGGATATTGCTAATCCATTGCTTCATATGTTGGAAAAATTTGCCTGCTCAACAACGTAAATAACGCAATTAATGTTGTTGGCACAAAGACACGTGTAAAGGTAACATTCCGTACCCGATCGCAGGGGGCAACTGCAGGCGACGTGTCGCCGCGACACGACTGGTTTCTATGAATTTCTATGAAATACCTTCCGTAGCTAGCGACACGTCGTTGGCAGCTACGGGCGAGCGACAGGCGACACGTGTATCCCGACCGCAGACAGTAGTGCCGCCAACACTCGAGCGATAACACGTTTTTCTATCTTCTATCTACCGACTGAAATACGGGCTGCTGCCGCTTCGCCTGCGGTCGGGTTTGGAATCATGACTGCAGCGACATGACGCCGCGACACGTCGCCTGCAGTTGCCGTCTGCGGTCGGGTACGGAATGGTACCTTAAAATTGTCAGATTTACATAGGCCCGTGGCCACTAGTACCTACTTAGTCTCATAGGCGTACTGTGTGGCGACATAAACCGGCTACGCAACACATTTTCGTTGACAATTCCGACTAATCTGTTTCAATTTGACAGGTCAACAACATTCATTGTGTTATTTACGTTGTTGAGCAGATTTTTTTTCGAACGTACGAAGCTATGGATTAGCAATCTGTTTCAAAACGATTCAGATTCTGATTGATCGTGTATTACGTAATTAGGGTACAGGTTAAAACTATAAATCGACTAGTGATACAGCAACGAAAATATTGTATGAACAAAACATGACATCATATTATCATCTCTGTCTACCCTATTTGGGAACACACGTGACGTACATGCTACTGTGTTGTTAATTACAATAGGTAATTATAATGGTTTCGCCTATTGAGTCGACTTCTGAAAGTATAACGCTAATCTCTATTTACAGTCGGGGTAACATACTGAAAAGGACTTTAGGGAATTTCCCTTTAATTATCATTGTAAAACATAAATATTGCTTTTGCCTTTATTCATTCCAAACGGATGTTTACAGAAAAAAAAAACTATTTAGTGCGTCGGATAGTAAAAAAATATTAAATACATATTTTTTGCTTTATCATATTAATAAAAAATAGTTTAGATAAAACGCATTTAAGTTGGGGAGTGGGGGCTCGCTACAACAGAAGTCAGTATAAAATCTACCGGCCAGTGACGTCATGCCACATTTTAACGCACTGCCTACTCAATGTATTGCTTCTTTTGACTACGTAAAAAAAGAAAAAACACGTGTCCAATATTTTTTAATAAAACAACATCCCTATTCGATGAATTTTGATAAGTTCTGTTTGTTCTGACCGTAATAAATATACAACAGAAATATTATTAATTAAGTAAATGAAAAAATGTGCCTCGTTTTATTAACTTTATCAACCACACATAAGTACTGATACTTAAAAGAATAGGAAAAAAAAAAAATTAAGAGGTGTTAAGGGACACCCGGATGGAACGTAGTTCGAAAAGAGAGAGAGACAGACAGAGAAACATGCGCACGCCGCACAGCTTACAATAGCTTACTATAGCAAAAAGTGTCGTTACAACTTTTTGTGAGAATTTTTTCCGACTAGCCCCCTTTCACAACGCGCGATAAGGAACTTCGTTCCAAAAAAACGATGCCATACAATTGTGTTTCCCTCATCTGCGTTGGTGTCGGCTTCCAGTCTAACCGGATGCAGGTGAATACCAGTATTTTATATGGAGCGACTGCCTATCTGACCTCCACAACCTACTTACTAGGTACCACGATAACCCTTGGTATGGCTGGTTGTCAGACTCTTGGGCTTCTAACTACCCGTAACGACTGTCAAAGATCTACAAATGACAGCCGGCACCAACGGCTTAACATGCTTTCCGAGGCACGGAGGGGTCTTGGTATGTAAAGATGGTCACCCATTCACAGACCAACCGCGTCAAGCGTAGCTTAACCTGATCGATCGACCCGTGCGGCTGTTACTTAGCCACAAGCCCCTCCCCTTTGATTGTGTTTCTCTATCTACTATAAACAGTAACGTAGACTAAACCAAGTAGGGCTGAGTCATCATAGTTGAATACTTAACTTCTCATCACTGAGGCTGAACTGACCTTTAGACGCTCAGGAAAATAATTACTTACCTATACTGAGAACTAAAACCCAATTTTATTTACTTGACCTGTTTTATGACACACATTTTTACAGTGTTTTCCGAGACCCGTTTGACCTCTTTATTCGCCTTAGAAAACAACAAAATAACCAGTAACTTGTCAGTACAAATTACTCAGCTGTTATTTGCCTCCTATTAGTAATGAAAAAGCCATTAAGATTTTAACCCATTTGACCACTAAACCAAGAATCAGACCCAATTAGTTATTTAATTGTTTTTCCTTAGTCACCAGGGAAATCAAGTACTAAGATTTATTCATATTGTTTAATAACATGTAAATCTTATTTATCTTTAACTAGATTTTGCCCGCGGCTTCGCCCGTGTGGTTGTTGCACAATATTCCACGGGAACGTACTACCGGGATTACATACCTAATAGCCGAGGATAAGGTCATTCATCACCGCTGCGCCCGCGTAGCCGTCAACCATAACTAATTTGTTACGCGTAATTTTGAATCTGTGATATCTTTTAAACCATTCATTTAAATGATATGATGTCAAGGCATATTCTAATCTAAATTAAATGGCCAATTTAAATAACAATTTATTGGATAAGGATTATTTTTTGTTTTTCTTTTATTATTTGATAAACTTTTTTAGGCGCGTTGAGCGGTGTGTCTAGTACGCCAATTGATAGTGTCGTGCTTTCCTATAATTTAGATACATGCGAGATCTATATTATGACAAAGACTTTTGGGTTAATGCTGTGTGTTTAGTTGGCAAGCCTTTATACGAGGTGTTAAAAATTTTACTTTAGAAACTTTAAGGGGTTCTTTAGACCATCGAACTGAATAACTTTTACTATGGAACCAACTTTGAAATCGCGGAAATAAAAAAGAACGTTAATCTTAACTTTGTGTAAAAAAATTATTGTTAACTTAAGAACCCAATTGTACAAGATCAAATAAAATTAACTAGCGAAACTGTACAGACTTGCTCCCATTGTCTATTCTACTAAAAATGTAAATTAAAGTCGTGTAGGTATGTGTCGTGTTTTCGTGTATGTGTGACCGCGTTGTTCCTCTGAACTACCCGACGGATTATGATGCAGTTTTCATCATTATTTTGAACTTGGAAGATTTATGTGTACATCACTTAACGACATAATAATTTAAAAAAAATTGATAGAGTATTTTCTCAAATCGTAAAAACCGTGCGAAGCAGGGCCCGGTCGCTAGTACCTATCTAATATGACGCAGTATTATAATTTTAGGCCAACCCGATCAGCAAAAATAGGAAAGAAAAAAAAAAAAAAAAAACTGCACTGTCATCCATCATCATGTCACCTGCCGCCATCGACAGCATCAAAGTCAAATCATTTATTTCAAATAGTAGTTTTGTAAGGCAAAATAAAAAAAAAAACAATAAAAAAAATTCTTTAAATCAACATCTAAAGTTCATTTTGATGACGTCATTTGTCATAGTTGCTGCGCTCAAATAGACTGGTTCAGTTCTATTTGAACGCAGCAACTATGGCTGCATTTTCAACAAATAAATGGCCAATGCTATACAGCCAAATGATACTAGTGATTGTTAATTCACTTACCATCAAAGGTGTGGCTCCAGTCAATGCATCAATGCCATCAATGTGTTTCTGGACTTCAGGGTCATTGAACAGCTCGCTCAGGCCAAAGTGAGCAACCATGTGAGCTATAGTCCATGACTGGTGTTCTGATAATGTGTCGCAGAGTTTTTGAAGAATTGCCACTGTACACTGCAAATGACAAAGTTTAATTAGTATTCATTTAAATTGTATAATTAAAGTTGAGATTGCAACATTATTTAAATAATAATTTATTGCTTAGTTGTCATGCTCAATTTTAATTTTATTTGAATGTGGAGTATTATTTTATTTTATTTTTTTGTGTAGGTTTGTTTGAATTTTATCTGTTTTATTTTAATGTTATTTAATACACTATGTCTGTAAAATAAACGAATTATTTTTAGTAATTGTGCACCGCGATAATTGTAACAGACACTGGCATTATGATATTATAACTTTTTAGTGTGGTTACTGGTTAGGCAAATAATAAATAGTAGAACACCTGGGGGCTTCATGCAAAGAGAAACCATTTGAAGCTCTGACTATTGTAAGTTTAGATTCTGGGTAACCATACAAACTGGCTTCGGTTTTTATTACCAAGCTGTTCATAATTCACATAAGGTTTCTTCTAAAAAAATATTTTTAAAATAAAACTATATAAATAAAAAAATCGCGAATTTTGATACTATTGTATCTAAATTAGTTAAATATTTATTTGATTAAATAATACTTACTTCTTTGGTAATCTTGATAAATACTGGTATTCGCTCCTTGTAAACAATGAATTTCCCTTCTGCATCCTCTAAGGTTTTAGCCCGAAATAAACTGCAAAATAAAGAACAGAACAACAATACTATTTTATGAAATAAGTAGGTTCTAGTATTATTATGAGGATAAAAGCATCTGATAATTATTATCTTAGTTCCAGAGACATATTATGTCTAAAGATAGTAAATAAAATCAAGTTAGTACATTTATCTGAGTATTAGGAACCAAGCATTTCATTTCTTTTCATATCATTTTATCAAATATTTGCACTTATTATTATGTAAGTTCGCTTTTCTAAATTATGACTCCTTGTATAATGCATGTGATGTTTACCTATAAGTAACAGCAATTTAAATTACAGTGCTATTATTTATAGCTATAATAAAATTACAGTCTGCAATTGAGTAAACCTAATACATATAAATGAGGAATTGTATAGATCATTTAATTTTCTACACACATAAAAATGTTAAGTTCATTCATTCATTCACTGACAAACTATGCACAGCCTAAACCCGAGTTTCTTATATAATAATGTAAGTGAGCATTAAGGAAGAAGCACTTTTCACCCCTTTAAGGGTTTTAGAAAACCAACAACAAAACACACAAGAAACATTGAAACATCCGCAACACAAGGAAATTTGAAAGAAAAATAGTTTACATCCCTAGTTAGGTAAAACCTAGCTTAGGGCTCTTCGCCTTTTTCGTCTCATTCTAAAGTAGTAAAATTTAAATATTATTCTCGTTAATTTTATGCTATAGAGATTGCCAAAAAGATAAAAACAATTGGTAATTAACATAAAATCAATGAGTCAACCCATGAATAATATCATACCTGTACATCTGATGTAAGCTCTCAGTAAAAGGCTTGTGAAGTACTATTTCATAGTATTTGTCTTTTGAATTCTTGCCATCGGGCGGATTCTTCGGTCCATACAGTAAAATAGAGTCTTCTCGATAATGTATCGGCCTTGAAATGTAGTTGTCTGACCGCACCTCTATTACTTTAGTCGGAGCTTCTTCCGTCCCCATAAGACCACGGAAAACTAACAAATTACAGAAAGATAAATATTTTCTTCAGACAAGAGAAAAATAATGTTTACAACGATCTCACTGCGTGCGACTCTACATACATTAGAATTTACCAGATAAAGGAAACTTACTTGAATTCAACATTATGTAGGAAATAATCTTGGATTTTCAGAAGTCAATAAATTCTGTATTCTGGTTACACAATTGCAAAAAACACGCACAATTCTGGCGCTGAAGTCAGCTAGCTGAATAGCTGATGAGATTATTGACAACTGACTGACAGCGATAGACTGGCTAATAAAGTTGACAGTGACACTGAAGCTTTAAGGGGGTATTACACTATCAGATAACTAAGATCACAGATCTCTGAGTCTTAAAAATATGATAATGTAACTATGCGTTTGCACTGGCGAAACATTCACAACAAAACATGTCGGAATCTCTATTTACTGTCAATTTTCCATACAATTCAACATATTTTGTTGCGATGTTTCGGCAGTGCGAACGCACTGTAATACAAACATATGAATCAAAAATCGTCTTTGATCAAAGATTTTTGACATTTGTTAGCTATGATTCATAGGATCATAGAAACAGGTCTTGCCATATTGAATATTATATACTGAATTTTCACATTTATTTTCATAATTTCCTGATACAAAATCCGTCCATAAAATTATGTGATTATGCCTTTTCAGTTTTGCTACCGCCACATTCTAAGTTGACGGTTTTATTGACGGATAAAAAGTAAGCACAACGAAATTTTGGCGTAAGTTACACGGAATACGGAATTAGTGGAATTCTATTTTTTTTTGTTGGTAACACTGCTGTACTAAAAAAAAGCAAGCTGCTGCCGGGCAGCCGGGAATTCATATTTATTTTGGCCAATTTTGGCTTCATTAATGTTCTAAGTTCTATTTGTTATATTGTGTGCCGAAAGGCTTCAGTATTTTGTTTTAATAGACGATTGCAACCACATATGACAAAAAATAGGATCCTAGTTTTAAGATAATGTAATACACAGATACGATTCTAGGCGTCAAATATGTAGGATAAAAACTCCTAGATAGGAAGGATCCTAGATATTTGATAGTGTATTAACCCCCTTAGATATAAAGACGACCAGAGAGAATATTAAAAATAAAACGAACGTTTTTCACTCTAAACTTGTATGTTCTGAGATCTCTTGTCGCACATATATTCAGGGCCGGATTGAAAGGTGTGGAGGCCCTGGGACAACCAAGAAGTGGAGGCACCGATTTTGTTTTTGGACCAGACAAAAAAAAACACATGTTTTCAATCATATAAACATAATAGGTATTAAAAATATACAAGAGAAAAAAAGATAAATGTTAGGCGAATGGAACTTTGCGAGATTTTTTCCTCGAAAAATCTTTGATAATTTCGGTGAAATCCAGTTTTCGGAGTAAATCACTCAATAGGTACTAAGTAGTGATAACTTTCATAGGCGGTTCAGTGTCATTGCAGTCCGAAGTCTATTTTTTATAATTTCATCTTCGAAAGTGAGCATTATCCAGTGCACTTCGACGCAATCAACACCAAGTACATTCTCAACGTAATTTCAACATTTGGAAATGTAGCTCTGAATTTTCGAGTAAGTATTTGCTAATAGAAGATTTCCTTAGATTGATCTTTTTGATAATCGTTTTTATACAAAACGGTAAATTTAGCGTATTAGAACAACAAAACTTTTTTCTTTTATCAATAAAAATCAAATTGTGGAGGCCCGGGGCCATGGCCCCTGTTGCCCTGCCTTAAATCCGGCCCTGCATATATTTACTAATAGAAGAAAGAACCTGTAGAAATACACTACGTTGCGTCGAGATTATTACACTATCATGCAGTAGGGCAGTAATCAAATTATCTTACTTTGACCTCTAGTCTTGATTCTCGACTAGTCTCAAGTCTCAACCCTTCATCAAAATATTTTTTTATATTAAATAATAGGTATAATGTTTGCTTATGTAAGGGATAAAATTAAACATTTACGCAGTTACATTTAAAGTTTAATTTATAGATCAAAAATGGAATGCACATAACACTAATAATTAAAATAAAATGTCTACTGTACTACTAAAACAATATAATTCTTGAAAGAATATAAACAATAACGCATTATTGGTATAATTAAGTATAAAATTAAGCATAAAATTCAAATGACTAGACAGATTTATAAACTGATTACAAAAACGATCTATAAAACTGGATACTTAGTTCACACAAAACATGATTTTCTTTCCTTGATACAAGTTATAAGTACAGCATTCGATCGATAATGTTTATTTATTGTCAAATATGCTTGGTGCCAGTGCAAAAAATAATTGTAAATACTTACATCTTTGTAGATCATTGTTTGGAATGTAATTAGTTCGCTTCAGATATTTAAAAACAATTAAATCAAAGTTCTAATAATACTATAGCATTATATTATGAAAGAATAATTCAGTACGTACTTAATTTTATAACCAAAGATTGTCATCTTTGGTTATAAAATTAAGTACATCGTTACAATATTTAATTCTAGACCTATCAATTAACTGTTTAGACAGGAATTCAATCACACAAAATGAATACAACTTATACCACTATGAATAATAAATTATCAAATAAGAAATATTTGAATAACAAGTTAACTTGTCATGTTACCAGATCATTCTGAATAAGATATTCATGTAGAGAGCATAGTACAATATATAAAATGTACATAAAATACATGATTATAAATAGTGTAAGCTAATGAGCATATTACATAATACATTCATTGTACTAATTGAATTTATCTCTAAAACCAAATACATTTTTGTTTATACATATTCTCAAAATTCTCCTATATATTATTAACACCTCCTTTCACATCAATTAAATCACTTATTTATCACTGTGTATAGTTTTCAAGACATTTCCTAACTATAACTTGGCTGACGCATCATACTCATTACCCTCTGGATAAAGAATAAGGGACATTATGGCCCTTCAAAATAGTGCCTCAAACAAAATAATCCATTTTAACAGAGCAGAGTTCTAAGTTAGCCAAAGATAGTTTTGTATGTATCTTATTTTGGTGTTCAGCTAATAGAATGGTTTTAAACATAAAATCTAAGCTCTATTGGCTAAAAAATATATTCTTTAAACTGATTAGGCTGCATGGCTATGATTGGTGTTGGATCCAGGGAGGTTATCAGGGTTAGCAAGGGGATCCAGTTCAGCAAAGAGTTTGAACCAGGCTGCTTTATCTTCCTTCTTTGGGATGGCTTTGCTCGGAGTAGGCTTGGAAGATTGCTGTGGAGACTTTAGTACCTGATTGTTGTTGCTACTGGCAGGAGCCATTGGACCTTGCAGTAAACTGGATGAGTTCTGGAATTGGTTATAGTTAGTATGTAATATGACGTGAATTTAGATTCATGTTTCTGCTGTGTTGATAGTTTGCAAGTTGATATGATGATTCAGACTTAATATACTTCAGATAAAACAAGTTCAAATATAACTATGACTATCACATGTTAAGCATGAGCAGTGTAATTGTTTACATTTGACAATATGCAATCAAAATAGGTATGAGATGCTGACTCATTAAGATGAATTTTGATGATGCTGGTTCATTAAGATGATATTTAGGCAGGATGTCAGAAATGGCCTAAATAGGTAACTGTTCACAGATTTTAAGATAGCAGAAAGGAAGGTATTCTTCTTTTTTTTTTTGTAAACAGTTACAATTCTAAACAGGTGTTTTTAATTTAATTTTTGTGCACCTATCACAATGTTGTCCTTTTAACCCAAAGGTTGACTGGTAGAGAATGCCTTAAGGCGCGGGGCATACAAATATGGCGCCGGGCGCGGGCGTGGCGATGGTGTGGCGAGGGCGTTGCGCCGCCCGTTTCATATTTCATGCAAAATGGATAGCAACGATGTGTCGCGGAACATACACAAGAGGCGTGGCGGGGCCGAGACGACGGTGTGGCCGGGCATTGTGAATATGTTCCGCGCCACGTCGCTGCTATCCATTTTGTATGAAATATGAAACGGGCGACACAACGCCCGCGCCACACCGTCGCCACGCCCGCGCCCTTCGCCATTTGTGTATGTCCCGCGCCATTTGTGTATGTCCCGCGCCTAAAGCATTATGTCTGCCTATTATTATTATTTGGTAAGACAAACTAGCAGCTAGTTAGCTGATGCATGTATTTAATAATAGCCTATGTACCTTCACGGATACTGGCGGTGATCCACTTTTCAACCTTATTACTAAGGGCATAAGGGTGAAAAGTGGTTCACCACAAATGTCCGCGGTTGTACATGAACTTTATATTAATAAATCAATTCTGATAAACCCAATTTGTGTGAAATTGTGCAAGCTAAAAATACATATTAAATATAAATTACCTGTAACAATTGAGACGGCAAAAATGTTCCAAAACTCCCTTGCGCATCTCTACAATCCATCTGTAGCCCGGCTAATTCAGACAATATTCCAGCATTTCCACTAGATAACTCAGATTCCAAACAACTTGTATCAATCAAGTTCACCGAAGTGCTTGGCTTGGCTTCCTTCTCATTGGACGGGTGGTTTTCATTTTCGTTGTCTGGTTTTGGTTTTATATTTTTCAGTTCACTACTTTTCTCTGGATTATCATCTTTGAATTCATCCTGGAATTAATCAATAGTTGATGTTTTAAAGTAGTTATGGTATCTGCTTTCATAAAATTGTGTAAATGGTTAGAAATTCAGCTGTCTCCTAATAATAAGAGCTTAGTGAATTACAAGCATGGATTTATTGAAGGAAACATAATGATTTTCACATAGAAGTACTTAGAAAAGATTAAAGGTTGCCTTGCCAACATGTCTAACGTACAATTACACAGTGGAAATAAAATCAGTATTATGTAACAGCCAAAAAAATAAGTTTTAGCTGTAATTCTCACCTGGAAAAACAACATTTGGTCCTTATCCTGTGGTCTGACATCCTGCTTGCTCTCTGCCTCACCCAAGGTCTGAGACAATTCCTTTAGTATAGAAAATTCATACAGGGGTGCAGCATTCATTGTGTCTGCAGTTGCTACTAAAGTTTGTGCCACTTTAGTAGCAAATGTTACGAAGGAAGTTTGGTAGTTAGATAGGACATGGGAAAACATGTTGCATCTTGCTGCAGCTAGCAAGTCAATCTGAAAGTAGGGAATAATAATGTTAGTTGTAGGTTTATTGTGTCTGTGTATTGTAAAACCAATTTCTATCATGCAAATATTATTTTTATTTATTTTTTGCTGCACTATGATATCAACCAATATAGAATTTGGGTTGGTATGTTGCTGTGTAACAATGTCTGTCTTATAAATATGCATATAAAAGAATTTAATTAAATCATACTTTTTGCAATACATCCAGTGTCAGTTTATCAAACACCTTTTTACTCTCGCGTACTTGCCGCTGCGCCTTTCGGAAGTTATCGAGGCCGCGTCCTGTATCGGGGTCTAGCTGTGCGCTCGTCGATTTCATCCAGCTGAGGGCGGCACGGTACTCGATTCGGGCTTTTTCCATAGCAGATACAGTCGCCCGCATATCACTCACAGCGCGTCCTCGAAACGTCTCCACTTCGTGATAAAGCCTCAATAGCGGCCCCCGCACTGATAAGCGCTGTTGTCCAGAATATGAAATTGCTTTGCCCGCAGATACCATGTGTTTACCCGATGCGTCCGCATTTTTTCCAGAGTCCCGCAAAAACTTCCCTAGAGCATTTTCCTCTTGAGCCAAAATACACAATCGTTCTTGATATTGGTCCAATACTCGCTGTAATTGTAAGCAGCTGTCTGATATTGATCGAAATAATTCCAGTTTAGCATCAAGCTCGGCATCGGACGCAACAATACACTCATCTTCTTTGGTTCCTAGTTTTTTTAGCACAGTCTTTTTTGTTACCCAGTATTGATGTTGCATCATTTTACTGGTAAATGAAACGAATTTCCACTGTAAGCTATGAGTAAATTAAATATTCTGAAACAGAAATATACCCCGAATTGTTTGACACTTTTGACATTTAAAATAATATCTTTGACAGCTGAGCTGAAAGAATGTTGTCGAGATTATAGTATTTCTAGCTTTTTCCATTTTGTAACATTAATTTCATAGAGTCACATGAAAACTAAAAAGTTATATTTTTTAGAGTGCATTGTACGTAATGTTATCATCGTTTTATGTAAATGAAGTTGCTGATAACTAAATAATGGATGATAGCACCTTCTCCACAAGGAGTGTGAAACATACCCTTTGAGAAATAATTTTCTTTGTTTTTTAAAACAAAACTTGCTATGGTGTGTGAGCATCTCAGACAAAATAGGTACAGATAATAAAAAAGGAAATGGTTTGAAATATTCTAGAAATTTAGAAGATATTAAAATAACTAAATCCCTTGGAAATTCAAGCTTTTGAAAATCTGGAAAGCTCTAATCTAATCTGTGTTATGAGATTGTCTTATTTGTCTATGACATGAATATTTACAACCGGAATGTGGAATGGCCGCCGCGTTTCGCGTTAGTGCAAATGTATTGTGTTATCAAATCGTCTTGATAATAATATGTACAATTTTATTAGGTGAGAGTGACTTATTAACACAATCGTGTTGAAATAGTTATAATGTACTGTGCTGATAAAACTATCCCCGGTGTGTCATCGTCACAATCTTCAAAGAACGTCAAAGATGGTAAGTTTGCTTGTCACATAATATGTGCTTTTTATTTTGCTATTGAATGTATATTTAGTTAGTTTCGATTACGCTTGATCATTTTAAACATTTGTTGTAATGGATAGCTTCCGATGTTCGTTATACCCGGTGATCTTATTGTTTTTTGTTTATGCCAAAAGTTTGAGGATACTTTTCAAGTTTACTAATGTTTAAAATTGTCGAATGCATAACAGAAAACACTTTACTTGCTGTTGGTTTACAACTTTAGCCTAGGAATTAAATTAATTTAATAAGTGCATTGTGTGTTTTTATACTACAAACTACAAGTGCTAAACATGTCAATCACCAATGTCCTAGTTATTATTATTACTAGGCATTCGTCTTCAGGCACTAGACTTTCAAAATGTAACGCACGCGATTAACGTCCGATTCACATTTTGAATATTCAGGTCATAGTGGATTGTAATGTTGTAAGTTTTTTTATGTTTTTGCCAAAGAAGAATCAAGTTATGATATTATTCTATTTTTTCGTAGTACCATCTAAATGTACAAATTATAGAAATATGTGATTTTAACCGTTCCATGATACCCACAGTGATACAGCATTGCAAAAAAACATTTATAGATAACTAAAAAAACAGTCTTGTTCTGATATCCTAAACAAATTGTTAATGATTATTTAAGAATTATTAAATTTTTGTTCAGTATCTATCAATTAAGGTATTATTTTAGGATGAACAATAAAGATAAATCGGTGTGTGATCTTTATAATCAGCTTCTTTTCACTACAGAGATGGCAGTTTAGTCAGGTCTAAATAATGTACTGAATAAAATCCTTCGGTGTAAGTACATGACTAACAAAATACTATTTAGCAACGTGTCATGTGAAAAACTACTTACAAGTATAACAAAGCCAAAATGCAACTGCCTTTTAGGTGTTAAAAAGTGCAAAACATGTGGTATATTTTTTAAGTCAAATATTATTTTTAAAAAAAATAATAAGAAAATATAACATCACTTGATGTTGTGGTCAAGTCATATGATTTGATATCTTTTGTGTTCTACGGATTCTGCCCCAAAACGCACTACTGGCAAGGGATCGTAATAAAATTTGGTTGTACATATACTGCAACATTTATTTATTGATGGTTGCATTCCTCGCTTTAGTCATGTCATGCTGCCCTATTATGAACTTTCGATCAGTACATAATAGGGCACATTTAGCTATGTTTTGTAATACCTACTTAACACGTCATCAATATTATGTCTTCTTTTCATAATGTTCCCATAGGTAGAGATCATTATTATGATTAAATAGTAACAATTGATTGAATCATTAGTAATCATGAATAAATAGTCTATTTGTAGTCTGATTACAAATGTCAGAATTCCATTGTTGAATAATTCAGTGCTGTGTCCTTTTAGGTTAACATTGGATTGATCATTCGGTGCTTCTGAACATCTAGAGACACCGTTCTTATGGTTGCATGATAAACAAGTATCATACAATGGTAAAGCAAAGTCACCTTTCAAGTACAACGGGCAAATGACTGGCAGGTCGAAAAGACAGCTAAATGCTCTTTAGTCACATCAGTCGCGTCATTGTTAACAGAACCGTATGAGCGAGGGTAACATTTGGCGGTAACCGGGTCAAGGTGGCCGTTTGATTCGCGTCGCGTGTCTATTCCCGACATATCGATCTTACAGCTCTTAGGCTCGATATCACGACCGGCTTTTAGTGCTGAATTAGCATTGGCGAAGGGTAGCACGAACATATTTGGGGTTTTAGTGCGAGGAGTTAAAGTTTCCGAGCTTTTTCCAATCTTTATTGGGGTCGACTTCACAATTTTTTTTCCTTTTGCCCAGGTGTGGCGGAATATCCGAATTTTAAGGAGTGTCTTTTATCTAACTAGTATTTTCTTACTGTTTCTCATCTTGCACCGATGGCAGTTATCTGCAAAGGCATGGAAGATCCCCATGTGTAAAAGAACACCCACAAAAAGTTCAAAAATTGTATTACGTAGCTGACCACGAAAGACTACACAAAGAACAACCCACTTCGTGCAGCCTACCCCTCAAGACGGGTGTTAGATTAATCTTGCGAGTTTATATCTTTGTACTTATTGCTTCTATCGTTTAAAACGTACTACTCGTATACAACTACTTACGTCCCTTTGCGGAAATAAACATAATTATAAAATAGTGATTAGTGAAGAAGTAAGTACGTCAACTGTGATTACATAAAGAAAACAAAGCGAAACAGGAAAGGTCAGCAGCTCAGATAGTGAACTTTCATTACGTATGTGCAGCAAAAACTAGCTGATTAAATTATATCGCTTTTACGTCAGTACCTACTTATCTACTGCATCACGGGTTGAACGTATTTCGTTGACATTATTGACAATTATTATAAGTGGCCGGCCAAAGCTCTTTTCGGCGGAAATGCAGCTCATTCGCTTCGCTTCGATCACCATCTCCAATCTTCTCAAATTTTCTTCTTCTTCTTCTTCCAGGGTACCTAAATCTCAGATTTAGCTTACTGAGTGTATGCCACTAAGTCGATTCTAGCGAAAGTTTTGACCATACTAAGCTCAAATTGAATGTGCCTTTCTATTAGGTACGTCCTGGGGACTGAAGACTGAGCTCTTCCCGAACGTCATTTCGCAGTGGCAACCCATTTGTCTGATCGCTTTACTTAATAGCTAGCTAGTATTAAAAAACCATAACTCGTTCCTTTAAGATGTGAGGAAAATAATAGTAGGTATTAATAGAGGGTACTACTGCTCCCCTCATCTGATTTCGTGTTGCGGTTTCCCAGACACCTGTCGTGGTACACCACTATAGTCGCCGCAACACTTGTCGACCTTGCACGCAGATATAAGGACAAAGTCCATTCAAGTTTCGCACTAAGAAATTTGCTATAAGTATACTTAAAAACCGGAATACTCAAACAACATGGCGTAACTATACAAGTAGCTCCTTTATTTTTGTTACATCACGTTTATAAAATATTTTCTATTTTACATATTCTATAAATTTATAACACGGTAACTACAGATCCGGCTGTGTTGCTAGTGAAAAGCAGGTATGTTACACAAAGACCTTTGTCAGTCGTTAAATATTAAATGTATCGCTCGAGACTGAAATTCCAAGTATATTAGCTTTACGTATAAAATAAGACGACATTTACTTGCTAACGTAAACACTGCGTTTGTCCCAGTTTGAAATAACATTTCCCAGGTTGGTGGCCTGTAATGCTCGCTTCGAAATGTCAGAGGTCGATCTGTTAGCCTGATAAGGTAGAAAGATCTTTGCGACTGTGCCTATAGTTGGTTTACCCGCAAATTAATTTATTGCTCTGATATTTCTCTGTAATACAATCTGGGCCAGTTGGTTGGCCAGATTGCTATTTATTTATAAGAGCACGAGCTATTTAGCTGGACGTAGCTTTCCAATTTGTTGTTTCCTGTTCGCTTAGGAGTTTGGAATAGTTCTTAAAGTTTCTAAAAGCAGTAACAATAACTTACAATACAAATTAATGCTTAAGTGGCAATGTAGGACGTTTTATGGGTTTTGTTAAGCTTACAATGAAGAAAATGGTAATCAATTAGCCAGCCTCATCGAATTTCAATTACTTATCGACCTAATATGCTATATGAATAATAGAGCGAAAGAACTTACATTACAGAAAGGTACGGTCTATTTTGGAAATACACATACCCGAGATAATGTCTGTATAAAAGACAATGAATAGCCTAGACACGTCATTGTCGGTGCTGAGCCGGCAACAATGGCCTGTGTCAGACTATGTGTACAATTACTGGGTGCTATTCAACTTATCCGTTCCAACTTCGGCAGACTAGACACATTCGTACTCACTAGAGCACTATACTTGTGGATCAGTCCTTTTGTGAATTAAAAGCCTTTAGTGAGACAAAAAATCTCCGAGGGTTTCAAAGAAGTCTGATAAAGAAATACGTACAGACCCGTTTTCTGTTCAGAATTCAGTGTTTGGTTACCAGGGTTGGAAAAAATCATGATTTTTTGAAAAAATCGTATAAATCGCGATTTATTGAAAAAATCGTAATAAAATCCGATTTTTTTGATTTTTTCACTTGTCATAGTTTTAACAAAAGTTTTGCGTAAAACGGAACGCGCTCTTTAGTTTCAGAGAAAAAGGGAATTCCCCGCGCGGTGTTAAGTAAAGAGCTATTACATTGCCCTGTCGACAGGGATCCGATTTGATATTCATTGCTGGTTATGTTGAGTATTTCATTACAATATACTCAATATAACCAGCAATGTATACCAAATTATACGGCCCCTTAAACGGCGGCAGGCGGGAAATTCCCCTAAAATATCTTACATTCACCCAAACAAGCTTTCATTTCATTCGTTCAGTTCAGTTTCAGTTTTCAATGATCTTGTTCTTGTTATTGCCGTTGCGATATAATATTGATTATAAATAAAAAATGCCTCGCCAAAGAGATGCTATTTGGGAACATTTTACGGAAAAAAGTACTACGAAAACCGGCTGCCGCGCGATATGCAACAAATGTAAACTAGAAATTCAAGGTCTGGTTGCGAGAATGAAAATCCATTATGAAAAGTGTAAAAATAGAGTTCTTGAATCCAATTATGAAGTAGAAGTTGTAGGTAAGTTAATGATGTAGTTTTTATTAGAAGATAATAAAATTGCCTGGTTTTATTTTCGGTTTTGGTACGAGTAATCGTACGCTTAAGTGGACAACAGCATATTTCCTTTTTTTTATTTAACATAAACAAACAACAAACTTGTAAATCTTATTTAGTCATCTAAGTATATTTTATGCCTTCTATTCTAATAGTAGGTATATAACAAATATTTTTCTTTCAGAATTGGCTTCGGAAAGGGAACCTAGCTGTTCAGGCTCTTCTGCAAGTACTTCGACAAGAGGCGATGAAGGCGCTGCATCGCGGGTTAAAAAAAAGAATCTATCAGAAAATTTAGGCTCTTTCCTAATAAGAACGCCTAACTCTACAAAAGAAATGTTAGACCGTCAAATAGCAAAAGCCATGTTTGCTACCAACTGTAGTTTTAGATCCATCGAACATCCGCAAGTGAAGAAGGCTATTTCGTTATTACGTCCAGGTTACATCCCACCATCTCGGAAGGATATATCAGGCAAATTTTTGGATGAAATATACCATGAAGAAAAAGAAAAGTGCTTCTCTAAACTATCTGGTAGTTATGTCAATATGTCTATTGACGGGTGGTCAAATGTCCACAACGAACCGATTATATGCGCTACTATTACGACGGAGCAAAATGACGTGTTTCTCTTCGATACTATAGATACTACAGGAAAGTCGCACACTGGTGAATACCTAACCGAGCTTGCCGAAGATTTAATAGACAGGGCAAAGTGTCGATACAGTTGTAATGTTGCAAGTTTTGTTACCGACAATGCAGCAAATATGGCTAAAATGCGGAAGGAATTAAAAAATTGCGATACAATCACATATGGCTGTTCAGCGCACCTGCTGAACTTACTGTCTAAAGATTTAGAAATAAAAAATATAAAAGAGCATGTTGTTCAAGTAGTAAAATACTTTAGAAACAACCATGCAGCTAACGCTTTATACAAAGCTGAAGGAGGGAAAGCATTAGTGCTGCCACAAGATGTTCGTTGGAATACTGTAACCGACTGTTTTGAGGTCTATGTGTCGGAGTGGCAAAAAATACTCAAGATATGTGAAGAGAACAGGGATGTCATAGATTCTGCTATCAGAGTGAAAGTTGAAAACATGGTCATAAAGAGATCAGTGGAAGATTTTCTTAAGATTTTGAAGCCAATTTCTGTTACACTGGATACCTTGCAAAGAAATGATGCAAATCTGTCTACTGCAGTAACAGCTTGGAAGAAACTTGAAGCTACATTTGAAGGAGCTAGTTTAAGCCAACAGTCAAAGTTTCAAAAAAGGTACAAGCAAGCTATGACACCCAGCCACTTTTTGGCTTTCTTATTAGACCCAACCAAAAAAGAATTTACACTGACAGAAGAAGAGGAAGAAAGTGCGTTGGAGGAAGCAAGGCAGAACTACGATGGTTCGGTTTTACTACCATTAATAGTAAAACTGAAATCACAATCAAAACCGTTTAAAAATATTATGTTTACACAAGAAGTGGTAAACAACGTGACACCAAGGGAGTGGTGGTTATCACAAAAAAATATATTCTCTGAAGAGGAACAATCAAAAATTTTTCCAATGATTAAGCAATTGTTTGGGGCGATAGCTTCTTCAGCTCCAGTGGAAAGGGTTTTTTCCACTTTTGGAATTGTACATTCTAAGTTAAGAAACCGACTGGGAACCGAAAAGGCAGGAAAACTGGTTTTTTTGTTTAAGTACTATAATACTGAATATAATGATGATGACATTGATTGATTTTTAACGAATATTTGTGACAATAAAGGTAATTGATTAAATCATTGATTTTTATTGAAAAAATCATTTGATTTAAATCGTGATTTAAATCATGATTTAAATCAAAATGATTTAATCATGCCAACCCTGTTGGTTACACAGGTTTTGCCAGACAAAAAGCGGTACAAGTCGTCAATTCCCTATTAAGACCCTTTTAATTTTGTAAACATCAAATAGGTCCTTAAAACAACACTAAAAGCACTTGGCAGCCGTAAGCCCAGTTTGATTTTATTACCAGTCTATTCGTTTAATTATTGTAGAATTAATTTCTTTAGATCTATTATATTGCTCTATAAAATTGCTCTGAAGACTTACTTAACGGTTCTCCAATAAACTCGTTATGGCTACAGTCAGCGACAAGTAGTTCCATAAATTCCATATTAAGACAACAATATACAAGTAGGTATAAAAGAGTACGATAATTTTATGTTTTGTAACTAGCTTTTCCCGCGGCTTCGCCCGCGTGGATGTCGGAAAATATGCCACGGGAACGTACTACCGGGATACTACTCCATTCCTAATAGCCGAGGAAAAAGCCATTGACTCCTACCGCTGCGCCCGCGTTGCCGTCAACCATAACTACTTGTTGTTACGCGTTATTTTGAATCTGTGATATCTTTTAAACTATTCATTTATATGATATGATGTCAAGGGATATTTCTAGAAAGCTGTAATTTGGCATATGTATACATATTAATCATGCTGACAAAGTGGTAAAATAAAATCAAGAAAAATAAAATATGGTACCTACACGTAAAGTGGGGATGTTTTTTTTTCTCATCTACCCCATGTTGTGGGGTAACGTTAGAAAGGTCGTTCAAAAATATTGTGAGTTTGTGAAAACCATTTTTAGATTCAGGGATCCTTTTGCGAAATATTAAGCTTTTAACTGTTTTTTTTTGTTAGAGTCAAAGCCCCCCCCCCCCCCCCCCCCCGTTAACGAGTAATAATCAACCAACTTACATTTATTTGCAGTTTGAAAAACATGATCTCCCATACATTACATTCCGTATGTGTTAATGTTAAGTTTGTTCTTGGGTTTGGTTCAATCCTCTTCATTGTGCGTGGTCCGACACGTACTTGGCCGGTTATTTTTTGAGTTTATCGCGTTCAGACAGACAGACAGATGCGACGGGGGACTTTGCTTTGTAAGGATAGCACTTTCAAGCGTTAATTTAATTTCTTTCTGAAAAGCAGTGTGTTAAGTGGAATTGACAGTGGTACCATTTTTGTGCCATCACTTTTTCGCATTTACTTATCTGCTTATCATTCCAAGGAAAATTACTTGACAAAGCACTCGTAATTCAACTTATTTGCTACCATCATGTGATGTACGGTCAAACTTAAACATGTGCCTGTTTGGATTTGTAATAGAAAATCTGTGTCTGACGTGATTAAAATGCATGTGAGCATGTGTGAATGATACTTGAAGTTGTATTTGCTTATATTCAAGTGAAATAACTCTTGACATGTAGCGTCATTAAGTATATGACTGGTTGACGGATGATTGCCTAGCTTTACAAAATCACGCTGCAGAAGACGCTATTCATTAAAATGAAGAGGAGATTTATTCGAAGTTCAGGCTAAAAATAGTACATAATAAGCCAAGGGGAGAGGGAGGGAAATGGCGCTAAAAGTACCTCCCTTTACGGCTTTTGGGCTCGGTGAAGAATTTCGCTTGGAGCCGTCACAAATATGACAGTTGGAAAGGCAAACTCAAAATGGTTGAGGTATTATACCGGCGACGCTTAGGCAATTTATCGACTTAAATGGCCTCATTACCGCAGTCATTGATTCTAAAGTAGATACCTACCCTGCTTTGTTTTCTTACGCCTTGAATATACTATAATCCCTCTATTACAGTTTAATTTGACATTAAACGTACTTTAGAATTTACCTTTATTATTTCTAATCCACCGCAAAGATATTCACTTTGATGCGGCAATTATAGTTTGCCAAGCCTACGGCAACGAATGTATTGATGCGTCAAACATAGAGAGAGGTGTATTCATGAAAGGCCGGGGTGCTGGGGTGCTCTGGGCGCCGCGTCTGCTGACACAGTTCCGGGCGCCGGCGCGGCGGGCAGGGGCACTGCAGCCCAGCCAGACGACACGCGGTCGCCCTCACGAGCGCTCCCGCCCAAGTGACAGCTCCCGAGTCCCTACGATCGCGAACTTATAACTTCTTTGGAATTCCGAACGTTCCTGTTGTGATATCAAACATTATCGTCGGATCCATTGTTCTGTTATGACAATAGTTCGTGCGTAAGCCGGCTTCCATCTTAGTAAAGTTGTCGAGGTGATTGTAAACATTTTAGCCCCCAAGTGGTGTAACGAGCCGACGAAAGTTCTCTTTGACATTATCAGTGAACAGTGTGGTTTGTGGAACTGAAACCCTCGGGTTCGAGGCTCAAGCTGTGTGTACTTTTGAACTGTGCGAAAAACATCAAATTGTAATTAGTTGATTCGGGCTATTTGTTACGAGCCGTTGTGAACCGGGATAGCTTTTGCGAATAGGAAGAAAAGAAAAGGCGTCAAGCTGTATTCATTCGAAAGTTTCAAGGTTTACGAATATGATGAAGATAGGACGTGCAACGGCCACGAAGATGGGTTCGGCACTTCGAAGAGAAGTGAGTAGTATATGCTTTTATAGAGCCATAAAGTTATTTTATGTTGAAATTGTTTATCTTACACTCCTACAGGTACGATGCGCTTTTGATGTATCGTTAAATTATGGCCGGGGAAAAATATGAAGATACTTACTCCATTGAGTTATGTAGATACTTAAGTTATTTATTGTTAAGCCGACACTAGACGTAGTCATTGTAGAATTATGGGGACTAAAAATTATATTCGTACGTGTAACAAAGGAAAAAATAAAAGTGTTATGAACTGGATTAACACCACTTGAATCAAAGAGAGAGATGTTGAAGCACCAAGTTTAGGTTTATTAATTCTTCCATCTTACAAAAAATTGTGTGTCCGGTAAAAATTTAACTGATTGATGGTATTGTTGCTGATTTCCCTGCGTTTTTTGTCGGAAATAAACCATTAATTACGATGCGGACCTAATTAAAGTATTTTCAAAGTAAAAAAAATAGAAATATCTAAAATACCAATAACTAGATATAACGCCGACAACTCAGAAACCAAATGAAAATAAAATATTTATAAACGTCTTGGCCCATATTGTATACTAGAGGCGGAATATCTTACCACCGCCACTTCGACGTCTCATGAAAGTTTAATGATACTATGAAACGTATCGACGATCGATAACTAAACAACGGTTATGTTTCTCATCAAATTGGTAACATCATATTGGTTCTCCGTACCACGTACTCCAGTTAGCCGCTTCGGCTTCGCTTTGCCTTTTCTGGAATGACAATTTGCTTGCTTTTCGCCTTCATGATTTTATTTTGATGAATCCATTTCCTTAAACGACGAAAATGAATAAAGTTCTCTTTCCTGAAGGTCCAAAGGTTTCCCGCTCCATTTACCACACACTTCGGTTCTCGGGTTCCTTCGGTTCTTTCGGTAGGAGTCATGCTCGTCCCGCTATCTTCGCCTTGGTCCGCCGCGATGTCGCTTCTTGTAATGGGAATGGGACCCAGGAGTATAGTACCTATTCCTGGGTTCTTCAAGTATGAGCTCCTCTTAAATATTTAAACATTATCTAATGTATCGTTATCCACTTTATGTAACAGTTAGTCCATTCCGAGTTACGACTATGAGCTAATCGAATCTGAATTTTACGAGGTTTTTGACATTTCCTCAATAATGTGTCGTCCGACGCTATCTTTACGATTTCCTGAATCGATGTCACAACAAAGTGACTTCGGCTTTGTGATCAATGATTCTGGACACTGGTCGGCTAACAATGAATGAATTCATACTTGATTATTTGACTATCTTTAGTTAAATTCATCTTTAAGTCGGAAGATGAACCAGGTGGCTCGCCTCTGCCTCTCTCATCTGCACAACTAAACAAAGAAATTCTTTGCATCTGTACCTATTTTCAGACCATTGCAGCTTGGAACTCTTTAAGTACAGCGAATAGGTGGTTAAAAGGCAGGTGTGTAGATAGCATGACTGACGTTCTGGTGGGATCGCAGTTAAAAGAAAGAAAGAAAGAAAGAAAAAGTATTTATTGAGACTCGCACAGGAAATCACACAAACAAACAACACAACAAACATTACTTTTCATGTGAAAAAATTTGAAAAACATCTTAGGGTCGATTTTTCAATCCTCAGTTAAAATAATGTTATCTTGCGTATTAAATTATCTGGCTGTTTAAAAGGCGAATAAATATTTAAAATTTTGCGGGGCCAATTTTTCAACCCTCAGATAAAGAATCGAATAGCGTTTATTCCATAGATAGCATGATCCTGGATTTTTGAATAATCAGATAGTCAGTATCGGACGATCAAAGCCCGTAACTGGGGAATAAAGTTAACTGTTACTTCAAGCCCCAGTTAGTACGTTATTCTAGGGAATAAATAACGTTTTGACCTTTGGTTTGTTTGGAGTTTTAATGTGCTTTGCCTCTGCGTGTTTTCATGCTCTTGTGTTGATAAGTGAAGCTCTATAGAACGAAAAATATTTCAAAGCCAAACGTGTCTTGTACTTTCACTTCCCTATAGGTTAGAAACTACTCATCGTAACGATCGCAATAAAAATTACTAGATGCAATTATGTTGTACATAAAGCTATTTATCTTTACGTCCTATACTTAAATGTTTTCCTTATTGTATAATATTAGCATTTAATATACTAGCGCCTAGTTTGCCGTTCTGACCTCGCACTAGCGATTTGTGTTTAAGATAGTCTTAAAATTGACGTATTAAGAATATATCGGCCTTATAATAGTAGCATTTTAATTTTTACTCATCTTATTGACTCCGATCTCAGTGATTATTCATGACTGATTCGTGTTATCGTCCTATTAACAACGACAAATTTTATTGGGCAGATAACGTTTCAGGGAATTCTGAATCTGCCAGAAATCGTCAAGAAGGAAAAATGTTCTATATATTTTCAGAAAAAGATTGATTAGGTGATCGTGGATTGTAGAGAAATCTTGTCTAAATCCACGGTTATTTCAATAGTACCTCAGTGCCAGGTGCAGGTGCTTATGGTGTAATTCGAAAGGTTCAGCAGTAGGCTCTGATATGCTCAATTGATTAGTTGATTGAAGAGCCGCTGAAATACTATACTGCATTAATTATATGCTGAGATCTATCAATCAATCAGCCTAGCCTTTTACCAACTATATTGGGGACGGCTTCCAGTCTAAACGGATGCAGCTGAATACCAGTATTTTACATTGAGCGACTGCCTATCTGACCTCCACAACCCAGTAACTGGGTAATACGATACCCCTTGGTAAGACTGGTTGTCAGATTTTCGGGCTTCTGACGACCCGTAACGACTGTCAAAGATCCACGAATGAAAACCGGGACCAACGGCTTAACGTGCTTTCCGAGGCACGGACGATTCTCGGTATGTAAAGATGTTTACCCATCCACAGACCAATCCCGGCAAGCGTAGCTTAACCTGATGGATCGACCCGTGCGGCTGTTATTACTTAGCCACGAGCTCCTCTATCTGCTGAGATCTATGAGCTGCTTTATATAATACTATATTCAGAACTTAGCATGAGTTGGTTGTAACTAGATTATAATCAGGAAGTTTGCAAAATCATCTCTATCTATCCTCATCAAATCTTAGGACTTGAGTATTCAATCTTCTTTGCGATTTAACTTCAAAATATTTCTCCAAGCGATCTCAAATGGATGGAACGAATTACTTTTATTAATCCGCTTCACATAAATTCGGAATGACAACAAAGCAGCGTTTAAAAGAATTCGAGAATCGATACTTTAATCAAGCCATTTATCTTTCCCAACGTACAAATTCCTTTAATTTTATCGTCGATTCATCGTGATTAATAAAGGCTATAAATAAAACGAGGTAAAGAATTATAAAACACCTTTTTGTGTCTTTCTCGCATAATATTGAACGTAGTGCAATCCATGCGCGACAACATAAACTACATTCGATGCAGTATAAGTAACCAGTCAAGTAAGCGCAGCGAGGAATAAGCAAGCAAGTACCACCACATACACAGTCATCGAAAGATAAGAGTAGGTGAACTGGTGAACGGGCGTTGGCTTGAGTTGTCTGTCTGGCCGGCCAGTAAGCCCCGGCGCTTCGCATCGACAACACTGCGTACGCGCATCCCACGCGAGTCTACATAAAAATCTAGGCCGCTCTCATGTGTTAGTTTACCATTTCTCCCGCTTATTATGGAAAAAGTGTGCGCAGTGGTCAGCCACTGTAGTAATTTCTAATTTTTTGCTGTACTTTTTTTGAGGATTGCAACCGTTGCTGACATGATTGCAAAAATCTGAAGTGCCAAAAACTTAATTTACCACTTATCTATGTGGGCTACGTGATAAAGTGTCAAGTGTGTTACCGTTTTCGGTTGTTTGTTTTCAAGAATTGCCGTTATTACGCAGACGTTACTTTTAAGTGTTCGTTTTAAATTAGTTTTGGTGAATGAGTCAGTTAACAGGCGTCGGAATTGTTAACTTTGTCAACGTGCTGCCCACGATTTCCGAAGGTAATATCAAATGTTCTGTCCTGATTCTAGAAATAAATCTCTGCTTGTTATTTTAATAGTCCAACAATTGGCTGCACGTATTCGTTATGTATTGACATCACATCACATCAGTGTGATGAGGCACTGCGATTGTTATAACAATCGCAGTGCCTCATCACACTGATATGACTCAACCATAATTCATAACACTCATTGTAGTTCTTTTGTTTATAAACGAGTCTGCACTACTGCGAGAATTGTAAAACAATCTCTTGGCAGGTAGCCATTTAGATGCACGTATACTTACGTAGCTCCCCTTCGTATTGAGTTTACTGGTGCACTTATGGTGATTCAAATACCCGATGCGTATTTATCTTATTACAAGTATTACGTGTCAAACTGTACTTACCATACAATATCTACATAACACACGACCGTGTTCATGTTTATTGTTTTATTTACGTAATATTCTGTTCATGTTATGTAAGTGTAGTAAATGTAGTATTGATAAACCATTATTAAGCTATTAATAATATTATGATTAACTGTTAAAATGTACTGCGCTATTATAAGAATTGAACTACAGACCGTTTATTATTGTTGTAGAAACTGAGTTTTTGTGTGCGATTTCAACATTAATAATTCACAATGAGAACAAAAATGTAGAAGTTCTTGTTCCGTGAAGGCCGAATTTAACAGCTCTTGCTTTTAAATCTAGATTTGAAGACAGTCCCTGTTAGCCAATATTCGTTTAAAGTAATTTTGCATCTATTAGCAGCTAGTAAATTGTATGGTTAGAAACCGAATGAATTATTTCGTAGTATTCTGTGAACGATGATATTGCTGGTTGAAATGTTCGTGAAAGTGTACTTTCTTTTTTGCAAACAACGTTCATTCATTCCGGTGTTATCTGTCAAAAGAAGAATTCAAAACTGGTACACTTAAATACTTTCTTGGTGTATTGTCTGTATTACGAGAAAAGGTCTTGCACTTGCTAATCTAAAACAATACAAAGCGGCTGAAAAAGGATGGGGACCGACGACTCAAAAGTATATTTCAAGTATTTATTTTCTTTAGACACAAACGGGCATTGTCCCATTGGCCGTTTATAAGAAGAACAAGCATAAATAATTCATAATGTTTTGTTTTGTCTATATCATTAAGTTTATTCACGCCGTTGCCTCTTTTGTCGTATGACAGACGTCCCATAGATAGTCATAACTTGATGATGCTATGCGGAAACGGTTAAAACTCGTTGTACGGCAGGAGTTGGTAGAGAGTGAGTCAGAGGCTAAAAAGCTCGCGGCCTTGGTGGCATCCGCCTTATCCGGCAGTTTGGAGCAGGCGTCGCAGGCGCAGGTGCGATCGGCCGGCGCCTCGGGTCGACGACCGAGAGGACGAGAACGATTAATTCCTTTTGCCTGTAATTCAATCAGGTGTTCTTATCACGATTTCCTTCTGCAGAGGAGCCGAATATTAAGTATCGCAAATTAACGATATATTCCCTAACCGTTTTGAATCTGAATCGAAATCATCCTGTCTGGATTAGAACATGGAATTCATCTTTCAATAAAAATCTTTCTTTGTTCAACAAGGAATTCTCAGATAAACTTTTAATGTTACTGCAATGCACTTCCGACTAATATCGCAAAACGGTAAGTTTTCCATTAAACAGTGGTTACGCGAGTGTGAAGCGGTTGTAATCATTGTTTCTAAAGATTCTCGCATGCCGTTCGCAATGGCTGCTACCTTGCGCCGAGTTCCCGCCACGACTCGTTTTTGTCACTGCCATACCGACCGTTAATATGCAGTTGCACAGTTGCATTCGACACACATGACATATTTTGTTGCAAGCTTTAGTAGTTTTTACCTGCTTCAACATACATTATTATCAACCTTATTAGTTATTTTACGTTCTTCGGCAGTACTCTTCTCAGTTTGCTTTGTATCCACTTTTCTTTAGTCCTGCCGAGATCGAGGGTCCTTGAGGACACTTCAAAACTTAGTGTAACCGTTCAAAAAGAAGTGCGGTACAAAGGAAGTCTTTTCATTCTCAATTTTATTATATTCCGACACATTTAACACGCTGCATGTTCTAAACAAGGTTCTTCTAATAGCATTTCCTATCTGACAAAACGCTCGCGATTATCTGAAATCGCAAATAAATGAAAAACAAACTATAAAATCTTTGATTTTGTTGATCGAAGCATACAATAAATAGCATCATATCCTACGAATTGTACGTCAATTGGGGTTTGACGCAGAATGTGCACTTCGCAAAATGCGTACTTCGCGTAATGTGCTCTTCGCAAAATGCGTACTTCGCGTAATGTGCACTTCGCAAAATGTGCACTTCTCAAAATAGCACTTCTTAAAATGAGCACTTCTCAAAATGAGCACATCTCAAAATTAGTGTGAATTTTATCACAAGGGGTCAAAATAAAAACCGTTTGCTTACAATTTTTTTTTAAAGTTATTTGGCCGATTTTTAGTACGATAACAGTAGTTTCTTTGTAAAAAGTCAAATATGTTCAGGAAAGGTTTTTTTATGTATTTTTAGTACACGTCAGTTATACACATAATATAAGTAATATTAACTACTGTTATCGTACTAAAACTCGTGCCAACAATAAATAAAAAAAATTGTAAGGTTTTTATTTTGACCCCTTGTGATAAAATTCACACTCATTTTGAGATGTGCTCATTTTGAGAAGTGCTCATTTTGAGAAGTGCTATTTTGAGAAGTGCACATTTTGCGAAATGCACACTACGCGAAGTGCACATTTTGCGTCAAGTGCACATTTTGCAAAGTGCACATTCTGCGTCAAACCAGTCAATTGAAACAGCCGAATACTAACAATCTTTGTTTTCAATTAAACTGCGGTCTAAGCACGTTCTGAGTATTAGATTTAAAAATGTTCGTTACATTGGACCTTGGGAGGTTGAACCAATCTAAGCTCATCTACGTTGTCAGTCAGGTATCTACCTACTTAAGTTAGCATGGTTTGTTTATCCATGACACGCGTTTACGTTGCTCTAGGAAGTTGTTAGGAGCAATTATAGGCAATTTTCAAGACAGCAAAAACTCGTCTTCGTTCGTGTTCCAACCGATGTGCATTTAGTTTTACGTTACAACAACAATGCTGTATCATTCTAAGTGAATGAGAAAATAAATACTGAACATATTTCTGTACGAGCTGTACAAATGTTTATTTGTAGAACTTTGGAATATTAACAACGTCCCCACATTACACAAGTGTGGAACATATTGTAACGACATAATAAGGACCCACAATTGAAATGTTCCATTGCGTACGGAATAGTACCCACGGATACAGACCCTAATATTTTGAACTCTTATAACTTCGGTATTATGTGGTATGTAAAGTAGGGTCGATTCTTGGATGTTTGCTTACGTTTGTTTTATTTCGTTTTTCCGAGTTCAAGGAAGAACAAATAAAACCGTGATTTTCCGTCCAGTTTTTTATTGCTCTGTTACGTGACTTTCGTGCATTACAAAAAATATAAACGCAATTAAACGCAACATTAGATAAATTATATTAGATTTCTTTTATTTAAGCAGATGAATTACACGGAGAAGGTCGACGGAAATGAGAAATAATATCGAAATCACGCTAACGTACAAGAGTCAATTACAAATGAGTAATCCTCCTCGGATTTCTAAACGCTGTAATCCCATAATTCTGAAATCCATAGGGAGAGCGCAGAACGGTCGGTTGGGCACGCAGCGGCGGCGGCGGCGTCGACTTGGCCACGCCTCGACGGGCCCGCCGGCAACCGACAATGATATGGAAACTATTGTACCACTTGCATTAATATACTTTATATCTGCTCCAGTCACGAAATCGGCTTGTTCAAATGCACGTTGCTTTTAAGATAGCGCACGGACGGAGACAGGCCGTAGATTGTGCTGTAAATCAACGCAATATTTCTCGTCGTGATTTGTTAATAATGCTATGTATACTACACTAAATCGGCCTTATTGTATTCAGATAATGTAGGTATATTTGCTATTGAGTTGTATCTATTTTGAATTATTATTCATATGCTATTCAATGTCTGGCATTCATATTTTATCTTTCACGCCCGGTGAAGTTCCCATTTTGGTCGTCAGGCAAATTCGTGCGCTCAAATAGCTTCATGACATTTTTAGGTTAAGCAAATGATTGTTAACGTTCTAAATATAATATCATCATGTTTAAGATAACGTAGCATATTATAAGAGAGTTTGTCTTATCTTATCTTAGTGGTAGTAAGTAAATCTGTGTAATATTTTATCAGAAAATCAGCCTTAGTAACAGTTAATGAGCCTCGCCTTACATAATGAGATAGCTCGCATCATAATGAATGATCTTGACTAACGACAGTTAATGCATGTTGTTTCGCTTTCTTGGTTTTCGTAAGTGTGTTCATCTCACCCGACTTTATTGCTTTATTTTCTTCATTTCAAATGAGCAATATATCATCCGAATCCTCGTATCAGAACTTCTTTAAGAATGTATAAATATCTTTCCGTAATGATTATGACGGTATTTTATTCGACATTCTTGAGTGTTCTTTAAACCTGTCTAAACATAATCGGATTTAAAAATATTTTACACGCGTTGGTATTTATGAAATTATGAGCATTATTTTATATGCAAGCTTGTGAGTCTTGCCTTTTATTATTCCAGATGAGAAAAAAGTAACTTGATTTCACCGTGACTTTCCACGCCGATCTGAGAATGAATGAAAAACTTAATGTATTTAATGCATGAGATCAATTATTATTGAGTCTATTAGCAAGCAGGTGGGAATTATGAAAGTGGATGACGCTCGAGAGGTGACTGAGAATGCAGATTTACTATGTTTTGCTGTGTCTACTTTTGCAGCAGGTGTAATAATTCTTTGTCTGCACTGAATGATGATTATGATTATGAATAATTGTTCAGGTCAGTTAGTTTATTGGCCTCAGCATTGAGAACTATAACCGATTTTGCGGTTTATCATCGGTCTTTGTTTCTTGTTTATTGAAACGACTCATAAAGTTTTGACAAAACTTAAGGGGACTACAGGACCTAAACGTGCCTAAACGCAAGTTTTATAATGCGTAAAAGTATATGATCCACTGCAGTAAACAAAATCTGAAAAATATATGATATTCTTCAGGATATATGCTAGTATGATAGTGTGTTGAAAACATAATACAACTAATTTGGTACGATATTGATCGATTAGGGTACTGGTATTTACAGTACAAACCAACTAACAACTGCTTGTATTGTTACATTTCAAACCTGCCACCGGTAAGTTATAGCTTAGCTTCCGCTTTACCACAGAGAAATGTAACCGTAGTGATACGTGTGCGTATCTGCGATTCACGAGGCTCGACGTCGTTTTCCACGTGAAATGACTTACGAGCTCATTCGGTGCGAACTTCGACAACAATCGGTACCAGAGTACGAGTGGCACAACGGGTTCAATCCGCATTCACATTACAATTGTTCGCATTGTGTGCAGGGTCACAGGTTCGAGGTCGCGGCTTGTGCACTCGCGCCTCAATGGGCTCCTTTGAAAGATAAAGTTGCAGTATCTATCTAGATCTTGCTCTGCTTAGCATACGAATACATTCGTCTTCTTAATTTTTGCGCTTCTTGGTTTGTGCGATATGACGAGATATGCGGATTGGCCTGAATTTAAAATGCGAACGTGGAGTCGTAATCTGTAATTTCCTACTTTGTTGTTATTCATGTTTGTATGTCACTGTTATAATATCTTTATCAAACTTTATTACTAGTGTTGATAAAGTCCGTTATTCCGTATTCGTGAAATCAATCGTTCGGTCGTTGACCATATAAATGCTCCATAACGTGTGCGAGCATTAGCATTTCCTTTAAGCAATTCTTATCAGGTACCGATTGTGGTGCGCTAGCCGATTTAAATTTAATGAAAGGTTGAGGCCCCGAAACACCTGCAACTCAATCAGAAATTAAAATGGAAGCGAATTAATATTCTTCGGACGTATTTGACGTAACGTTCGGCGTCTCCGAGTTGAATTGCGTTTTTTCTTCATCTTCTATTATAGTTATGGTCTGCGCAAGAATGGGTCGTTTTATTTTATCGCCCCACTGTACGGTTGTCACCTTGCCCCTAATAGACGATATATATGAAAATTGTTTCTATGTTGCTTCTATTGGCTCCCTATTGTTTTGTTGGTCTTCCTCTTGGTTTTAGTCGGCCATCTTAAAAACAAATCCGTTGTTAAACAAAAAAAAAACCTGAAACTTCAATTACATGAAATGTCGTAACAGATACACTGAGCAAATAATAAATTAAATCCCTGTAAATGAGCTCTCTGGATTTTCACACCTTGGTAATAATATCGTGTTTTTTAACGACTGTTTTTTTATTATTTTACTAGCTTTTAATGTAATATTTCATAGTATTCGTCATTGTTTAAACAATGCTATCTGTATGTCCTTGATAGTGTTGCGAAATCACATAAATAATAAAGATTTTCTCACACAATTTTTGCTGAAATGTACAACCTAAATACTGTACTATTTAATTTACAGTTTATTTATGCAACTTAAAAATACAAATACTTTTCGAGCAATTTTGAAAACTTTATTGATAAAAGCGTGTTCATTCAAGAATGAATACCATACCATACTACCCGATATCACATACCCGATATCATACTAACCGATCAACCACAGTTTTAAAAGCAAAGTGTTCGTGTTATTTTTATTTATACGTAAGACTTAAATGCACGAACACTTTGTTTTTCTTCGTTAGATTCAGATGCACCGATGAACCTGGACATGCACCTGGACCAAAGGCGCCGTCGTAAAAAGATGCCCATCCTTAGATAAACATAACCCGTAGACCTCCACTATTCCATTGCCTACTCAAGGATGCATATCCGGTACGGTTTGCAAATCCTTCCTTATCCTAAGGGCACGTCTTCCCTAACATTACCGCGCGCCCCCCGGTCTACTCCTTGATATGCAACGGCCTCTGTAGCCCCATGAAGCATGATGCTTCAGGGGCTAGTGCAAATCTTGGGGTTCATTCGATTTATCGAGTCTGGTTAAACCACGCTGGAGTCGGTGCATTTCATTCATTTATTCATTCGTTAGATTTAAATGCACGTAAACTAGTCTATGTGGCAATGACTAATGTAAGAAGAAGTATAAACAGAATCGTGCAATGATTAAAGGGAATCATCACCATGCTTCTAAGTCATGAGTCAGGGCAATCAATATTACGTTATTTGGAATACCGACTGCGTGAATCATCAGTTTGAAATGAATATGTGCCGGCCGCGTTCAAGACCTAGATTTGACCCACGCATGAAACCAATTTGACACATCATCATGTTTTAGCACATTCATCATTTGTGGCTTCCTCTAACATACTTTATTTTCCTGTGAATGGGTGCATGCGGTCATCAGCCTTGTTTTTATTGTGGCCACTATTGTTAAGGGAGAAGACTTTTGTAAACAGCTGTATGTCGAAGGAGAAGGCTCAAAAATACCTCACGTCTGCAAGCAAAAATTAATATTTCAAATTATCGCAAAATATGAGTAAAAAAGTATTAAATACTTCTGGTTTTAATCCTTACTGGCTAACATACGACAAAATTGCGCTGATAATTAATTCAGGCGTAGTATATAAAATCTGGAGATTATAGTTTTAGAACGACTGCCTGGTTGGTCTGATGGGTGCAAGCGTTACGTGGGTTCGATTCCCAGATCGGACAAAGTATTATTGGGTTTTTCCATCAGGAATTTCTCAGTAGCAGCCTGGAGTCTGGATTTGTGCCATGTTGATGGCTCGCCCCCTATTTCATGGTACTTAAACATAACTGGCGAAATGTGGGTGACTATAGGGACATCTCTGCCTTACGCTTCGGGGAATATATGCGTGATTTTATGTATGTATGATTAAAACCGAAAGTATGTTTTTATTGCATTTCTAGTCGTTCTAAAACGAAAATCTACAGATTTGACTAAAGTATATAATACCCCTGAACGAATATTCAGACCATTTTTTTCGTATGTTAGCCATTAAAGATTAAAACGAAGTATGTATTTTTTTTGTAAATTCATTTTAGCGATTTTTTAAATTATTGTCTCTGCTGTCAGACGGGGGGTAATTTTCTATGGGAGATGAGACTTCTCCTTTGACGAACGAAATGCACTGTGATTCGGAAGGAGACGGGTCATTAAAAATACCACGTGTAGCAAAGGTTTATAAAGTTCTACTTGTTGAGAGCTTCACTAATTCTCTGTATCAGTGGCGAAGGGTGAATTTATAAGAAAGGTAAGCCGGAGCAAAAACAAAAAAAAAAAAAAAAAGCTTACCTAGCCCGGACGTGGCGCACGTAGTCCAGTTACCTAAAATCTGTGACTGACTTCCTGGCTTCAGTCTTCTATAAGCAGATGTCTTCAGTCCACCTTTACCATACGTATAAGCACTGAGAATGCTGCTGCTAGATTGAAACAGTGTCTTGCAAGTAGGTATAATAAAAGTGGCTTTGAAAAAAGCCGTTTGTGGTGTGATCAGTGTGATGACGTTGACGTATGATGTCTACTAGACAAAACTACTTAACTAAAATACTACTGACTTATTCTACTTATAATACTACTTATACTCTAAAGCTATTCGTCTATTCTTTCGTACAAAGTACGCTAAGACATTATCATAAAAACCGGGATGATTCTTAATTTTTAGCAATAAATGTTTTTCTATAGAAAAAATGGCTAGATCAGATAATCGTTCTTGTTTTTGAGAATTACGCAAGTACGTAGAATTCGCTCAAAGCCGAAAACGACAACAATAACAATCTAAAACTATTAATGCCGCCATCCTACTAATAACTTTTCAAATCTACTCTAAAAAAGTAATTTCAACTTGCTAATCTATCGACTTACCACAAATTCCTAATTACAACGACGGCGAACGCACAATTTCACAACAAACTCACGATTATCCAATTCCAATTGTTACACTAATAACTTATATGAATACAACGAACAAAATGCTAATAAACTACAAGTATCAACAAAGTTAAAGGTTATAAATTCTATTATCTATTTACGTCAAACGTCGACTAACAAATTATTGCGAGCGTGGAGCGAAGTTTGTCCCTCCCCCATTCCCGAACCAAACCGAACGCTTACGAAGTTCAGCGAATGGATTCCTACACTCAATCATAACTCGACTTTTTACGGCTTACTATTGCCTCAAAAAACAGCGTGTCACGTGACCTGAAGTGACGTCATGACGAGATTATTTTGTATAGAAATTTAAGTTTTCATAACCCGGGCGGACAACGAGTTATACTGGAGGCACTAGAGCAAAATTGGCGCGCACTTTAAATGTTTTGTTTTCGTTGGAATATAAAGACAATTTTTTTAATGTAGGTTAGGGTTTTGTAATACTTTAATTTTATGGTGTAAGTATTAAATAATACATTCAGTGTGATTATTAAACACTGCTGAGAACTACTGACTGTCATAATTTCCTAAGGGAAGCCGACAGGAATCGGGTTATTGGTTAGCTGCGCCCCTGCTCTGTATTTATATTGTGTCGTAAAACTCTTTTTTGTAGAAAGAATGAATAATTTGCTTCGTCATTGAACTATCAGGAAATCCAATTCACCGGTACTGTTGTTAATCTACTTCTTGGAATATTCATTTAATTACTGTAGATAATGATAATTATCAGCTAATTTGAATAACTGCGGTATCCCTACTTCGTTTGAACGGAATGAAGAAAAGTTAAAGAAACAAACAATTTATATTGTCGAATGAGAATTATTTCATTGAGTTTATGTTCATTTTGTTGTAGTAATGTTCGGTTTTGTAAACAAGTTAATACATCGGTAGATTAATTATCAGGGGATTAATAAAGAATAGATGTTAAAAACTATCGTGTTGTAATTGCTTTTTAAGGTAAAACGGCGGTTTGTGAAAATACTGTTGGATTACGTACTGACGTTTGTGCCCACAAAACGAGGTAAACATTTTGGGATTTTACGTGTTTACGCTGCATTGGGGAAAGGAACAAAGAGGTGATATCATTCCGACTGCCTGCGCGATCAGCGCATTCCATAAAGCAACAAAATTTAGTTCTGAGGCACGTTAATATAGTTATAGTATTAGGCTTTCTGTTCCTCTGTGCTTGTTACCAGAATCGTATTCTTGGCTGCAGTTCAAACGCTCTTTCAGTTGCTGGCATTACTGGCGCTAGCTCTGTCACCATATCTTGCTATTCATCTACAACTATAAAGATATCGTAAATAAGCTTTGTTTGTACATTTTTCCTTACATCTGATAATATTAGCAAAGATATCTCATTCGACACTAAAGGTTGTAAATAATCTTACGACCAAATTAATATTATGTCATAGATATATAGGGACTGGTTTTATTTTTTATATGCGCTTAGAGCCATTAAAGTTTATTTTTATACTTTGCCGAATTCCAAATCCCGCTAGCAAATCCGAGTATTATTGAGGTACTACCTATGTAATTTTTGACTCAGATTAAAATAACCTTATTTATGTATTAAGCTTCGTGCAGACCAGCGCGACGCGACGCCGCGACGCGACTCGAACAATAGAATTTCTAAGAAAACTTGACGGTATAACAATAACCGGTGTCGCGTCGCGCGACGAGTCGCGCTGGTCTGCACAAAGCTTTACATTATCTCAAGGCCTGCAACATTAATTAACAATTAATATTTTTCATACGAATTTTTCCCGATTGACTGAATGACGTGCTGTCTTGGTAAACTCAATAATTACTACAAAGAGAAATACTCATTATATGAGAATACGTTTCAACGTAGTTGATTGATCGAGTTCGCTTGTTCATGTCGCAACGTCATTAAACATTTCGATATAACGACGTGTATGTAAGTACGTCTTCGTAATGCAGGAAATTCTTTGTTATAATGGATTGCTTTGGCACCTATTTTTAGCTTTTGTTTACACAACTCAATCATCGTTGTTATGAAACACTTGCTCGATGTTATTAGTCTTCAGTTTTTCTTCTTGGTCACTTAGGACAGTATGCGCGCGCGGTTTGGTAAGTGTACGGCAGTGTGCAGTAGGCGGAATGGCACGCGGCATGCGCTCACGGCAAGGTTGACGAACGACTTTCGCACGTCGGCGTCGGCCACGATAACCCGCCGTGTTTTGTCCCACTCGCTGGCTTCAGTTTACTTAGTCAAGCTCTATTGCTGTGCTGCATACCACCCGTGGAAATGTAAAACTGGGCTAGTGTCTAAGAGTTGATGAGAACGACGTATTCCAAAAGTGATCGAAGTCATGAATGATTGTTTGTGAATATGAGTAATAATTAAAATATTGATGTAAGATCACATTTACTATATAAAGTTGCCTGCATAAAACAGCATAGCGCCATCATCCTGAGTAGCATCTGCTAAAGAGACAAAGACGTGCGGTAACAGCTGCTTAATCTTCCTGAACTCGATAGAACTGGAGGGAAATAGGTCACTACGGAAATTGCAGACTATGGGATAACGATTTGTCATTAGTTGAGCATAATAATATAGAAATCCAATACTTTGTACGTTGGTTAACTTTAATTTCACTAAAATACACTGCCAGGGTTGCGAGGCGGAGCGCGCGAGGGAGAGGCAAAATGCGCCCCCTCGCGCCCCTAGTCGCCGCAGGAGACGCCCCGGGCGTCGGGAGTCGCGAGCCGACTTCCGGCCACCGTAGGCGCGGGCTTGCGGACGGTGAGCAATGGGTAGCTCGCCGTCCGATAGGGACCAGGCCCGGGTCGACGGCGCGTTGTGTTCCACGCGCGCCTCAAAGAGATGTCAGCACCAACTGACGGGGTCCGGAAGGGCCAATGCCTGCCGGGGTCGCGGGTTTGTCTGAAAGGGATATCGCGACCTCGGCACACAGGCAACGGAAGGAACACGGGTGGGTTTTAGTCAGTAAAAGTCTGACACGCCCTCCCGCTCCACCCAGAGCGGGAGAAGTTATTTGATAATTTCCCATCCTCAAAAAAAAAAAAAAAAGGGTTGCGAGTTTGTCCGAAAGGGATATTGCGACCCCGGCCACAAGCAGAGGAAGGAACACGGGTGGGTTTTAGTCAGTAAAAGTCTGACACACCCTCCCGCTCCGCCCAGAGCGGGAGAAGTTATTTGATAATTTCCCAACATCAAAAAAAAAAAAAAAAAAAGTGTCGCTTACTAACTTTCAAGCTCTTTTGGGTTAAGTGCTGTGGTCAAAAACTTGAATCATATATAAATTATGCCTAGTAATGATAAGGGTCTCAGTATTGATGATATAAACCTGCACAAACATTCGGTGTTATCAGTTAAATTGAATATGAATCAATGTGTTCGTTTATCGGACATCCGACGATTACATATTTGTCAATGTTACGATATTTTCTATGAACGTTTACTTTGTGTTGTAATTCTTGTAACGGCATGTTGTTTATTTCACGGTCTACATGTAGGCGTAGGCCCACGCGCTTGTCTTCAATTCTCTACACAATTTTCTTGTTTCGTCGCCTTCACAAGTCCTTGGTTCATATCAAAACGTCTAAAGTATTGAACGTGTTTGTTCAAAGATTTGTGCAAGTCCGAAATCGAAATGTTTTAGCACAGTTGATGTCATCTGTTGTTTTTTGTAACGTGACTGAGTGCACGTAAGCAATCTCTGCGAATTCATTGAAATATGATAATTTTAATCAAGGTATGACATATATTTTTACACCGTATTCGTGTGTTACGACACTAACATTAGAGCTCATATAAATCACGCAGTATTCACGGAAATAATGTTTATCTGCAGGGGTATTCTGATATTTGTCGCATAGTAATACGGGCGTGGACGACAGGGCGTGGGCGTCGGGAATGAGTTCATTGGACAGTCCCGGCATGCGGAACTGTTATTAGTTCATTTCATCTATTTACTGATTTCTATAACACTTACGTCGAAATGAATACATAATATTTAAAAGTATGCCAAAATGCTTGGTGGTACTTCAATTTAAAATGCTGTATCACTCTAAAGTCCCTTTGCAAAAATACTTTTGGACCTCTGTAAGACATATTGTCACATGTCACGGAACCGTCCCCCTTTCTAAGAAACAAGTTTTATAGTCTGGAACAAACTTTACGACTGTCCTATGTAAACACAGCTTACCATCATATATACTTCCTTACGTTCGACATAACCCTTCCAAGAATTTCACCCTTGTGCGGTTGCATTGACTTAAGTGGATTGAGTGTTCCTAAGACGGCTGTAACGCAACCTTCAATGGATGCGCGCCTATTCAATTGTGTCGTATTTCGACACGTTTGCTGTGCAGCTGCCAGAGAGCAGTGTATCGGATCCCGGCCCAATTCCTCTCAGTGCCCAGGATGTTGCGGCAAAATGAAGAGTACTTACACTGCGGTTGATTTATGAATCGTTAATCCTTTCATAAACGACTTTTACTGAAACGTAATGTGAGATTTTAACATCGTTTATAATGGATAATAGTCTCAATTGGCAGGTAAAATGTTCTGTGAAGTGAAATACGATATGAAAGCAGATTATCATTAAATGCATTCACACGCATGAATAATGAACTTATTTATGGTTCTGTTAGGGCTCTATCAGAATATCAATATTCACATTTCAGAGATCTGCGGAGTACTGCACTGTACTATACACTGTAACCAAAGCAGCATTTCTCAAGCCCGTACGTAACATTAGCGATTACCGATCATTTTGCTAGGTATGGAAATTATCGATACATTTAACGATTGCACGTGCCCAGCAAGCATGTCTGCGTGATGTAACACTGTATATTGGTAATGTTTGTGTAGCCCACGCTATACATATTGTTCCTGACGCTTTCCAGATTAGATAGCGTTGACATCGTGGCTGTTTGCCGATGGTGGTCATGTTTGAGCAGCCTGAAGCGTAGGTCTGTTGACGGACGTCGGACGAATTTAACCCCATTCGTCATACAATACTGAACCTTATCGTTCGATAACACGACCATAAATCAACACGCCGTAATAATCTCGTAGCACAACCAACCCAAACATTGTTTGTCGTGTTTGGTCCGACAGGTAAAACTTATTATGTCCCACGTGTGCAAACATTGCTATAAATAAATTCGTTTCCAGCACTCTCGAGGTATAATCTAACAGGCGATTCGTTGTCTCTAGAGGAGTAATATCGCTGTGATTTATAAGCACTATTAAATCCGTTTTCACCGTGAAGATAGAAAGAAGCTTGTCCAATAAATTGGAAATCCAAGTGGATCTATAAAATTTTCCATTTGCTAAGTTCATAAAATCTGTCTTTATCATTGAGTACGACGACATGAGATGAGGGTAGGTGTTCATACCGCAGTAATTCGCCTTTCTGGGTCAGTGCAGTAAGAATCAGAGCTTACTTCGTCTCTCATAGAGCTTGATGACTGCGGACTGCGATCTGGACTACACTCATGGGCCCTGAGCCAACACGCTGAAGGAAACCAGACAGAATTCTTGAGAGTAAATTTTACGATTCAATTTTACGGATTACGCTCGTTTCTCGGGAAATTTTATTTCAGAACGCTAACCTTGCTTCATAACATCCATATAAATAAATATTGCTCGTTGAACGTTGACTTTTATGGATCTTGATTTCCAAATTATATGTTATTGATATTGAATTGCGCATCGAAATCTGATTAATCTGGACTTGCGGTGAAATAAATGGAAGTAAAGTTGTTGTTGACCATGTTGTTATTGACGAAGGCGTGGCGGCAGCGTGGCGTCGACGATGCGGCGCCCTGCATTCTTGGCACACCGTCAATGAGCAAGCGCCCAATCATTACAAAGAAAATGTCGCCGGGTACGTTAAAGTTGGAAAAGTTCGCCATTTTACGACTCCAATAGTGTAATTCCGTAGTAGTTGTCGTGAAATTGTGTACGATAAGGTTCGGACATACATAGGAGCATTGTATTATCGATTATACGTGAACTTTCGAACAGTGGCAAAGCAACTAAAGTTGGACGAAGCTGCAAGTATGTAATGTAACAGATATTACGTTAAAAAAAAAAACACACGGTCGGGAGTCCCCCGTCAGGAACGAAGTTCTGCACGCAAACACACACTAGTATATTAGTAGCGGGAGCATAACGCCTTTTCCTTACGTGACGATTTCTACTAGTCAACTCCTACCGCAAGCCGCGTTAAGAAACTTCGTTAAAAAAACTGATATCTACGAACTTAAGAATAAAAGGTAAACAAAAAGAAACACAGAAAGAACACACAAAGAACAGAAAGGTAAAAGCTGTACAGTGGTGCCGATTTTCTTGTCACAAATGCCTCTAAACTAGACTAAAATTTACGTTATTCCTGTCAAATGACGATTTCCCATTCTGAAATAGACTAAAGTGACACAACTTAACTATATTTTGCTATTCTGAATTTGACGTTTTCACCTAAAATTTTGATTGTAAAAAACCAAACCAACTGACTAAACCTGACAATTTTTAACGCAATTAAAAAGGTGTGTGATAAAATAAGTTGTCATGAACTAAAATTCACACCAACATCTCGACTTGACGTGTAAAAACAGTACTGTATTTATTTTTTCTTTTGCTGATAACTATCTCGAAAATGGTGCGTTCTATCGCAAAAATAATGATAATTTCGACCCCCTATATGAAACCCATAAACCCCTAAAACTCAAGCTCTTAGGTCATATTTTTTCATATTTTCCATACTAAAAGTGAAAAATTTCATATAACATATTTGCAGAATAGCTCTAAGATTCTCATAGCCAAAAGTCAGGAATTTGAGTGATAGTTTAGTTCGGTGTACAAGAGAATCGGCACCAGTACCTGAAACCGATCTTTAAAAATATATAAATTTTGGGATCAATCGATCTCTATTAAGGTTATAACTTTTACCTATATCTATGAATCATACAGCGAAATAATTCAATTAGGCGATTCTTTTTCATCAACTGATTTATGAGACATGTCTCGTAACATTCCTAATTAATTATGTAGGTAAATGGAGTGTCTCGTTCATTAGGTAGACATATTGTACTACGCGATTGATTATTATCTGTGAACCTTGTGTTGGTGATTGGGTGAGTTCGATTGCATTGAATATTCTATCATAGGTAAGTGCATTCAATGATTTCAAGGTGCGTGGTTGCGTCAGTTCGATTATGACGCGAAAATACGTTTTCGTGTTGTAATTGTGGAACTTTGCTTAGAGGAAGCGTGTGTCACAGGAAAATGCAAGGTTGCTAAGAGCTCTCTGAAAAATGTTGTGGATTGAAATACTCCCCGTAACGTACTATTCACATGTCAGTGGAATTGTCTTATTCTTAACACTTGGGGTCTATCCAAGTAACAATATTTCGATACATTAAACTTAGTTATCGCGTAAAAGATCTCTTGTACAGCGACGATGATAATCTCCATCGTAATGACGTTTTAAATACCAGCAAAACAGTTTACATCGCTAACTATGTAACATGCAATCTATGTACAAAGCACATGAGAGGTAACTTGAAGTTCATTAAAACGTGGAATTTTAGTTTACACGCGACGCTAATAAAGGCTAGTGCCGTACAGCAAGCCAGTACAGTTACGAGACAGTCACTAGCTCGTTACTAGCCTTCAGTATAAGATGCATTTTGAAGCCAGTGTCTTTTCATAAGCGTACTGGCTCATGTATGGTGAGTTGGACTAGTCTATTGGGTTGGTTACTAGCCGCATGACCAACCAGAGGACTGGCGTGACTGCGGCTTTTAAACTTGAGTAATTAACCGCTATCCGCAACGCTTGTTACCCCCTCTCTATATCATACCATGGTATAAATGAATACGTTTGCAATTATTATGTTGATTAAAGCCACTGCTAACTGTTTCGGTGTAAGTACATCTCGATTGGTGGAAACGGTTTAAGATGATGCAAGCTGATGTCATGGCTCCGAACGTCATCCTGAATTATTCACTTATAACGGTTTATCTAATTATCGTAATGGACGCTTATTATCATTCGTTCTAGTCCTATGCGTCCCTGTTGCTGGGCAATTATAATGATTAATTTTTGTCAGAAAATTAGTACCATCGCACTCAGATTTAAGCATCGTGCAGACTAGACGACACCGGTTATTGTTATACCCTGAAGTTTTCTTAGAAATTGTATTGTTCAATTCGCGTCGCGCCGTCGCGTCGTGCTGGTCTGCACGAGTCTTTATAGTATTTTTATTAAGGTCGTAGGACCTCGCGGGATTTTTGTTTTATGGTGCATATCACCGTTTCGTTTTCAATTGATGATGCCATGTCAATTCTAGACCTGTATGTCTTGAATTGACATTGGACTGAGATACACGTACCATCGAAGAAGTTCATATCTAACCACCGTAAGGATTATTCTTGCTTGCTGTACTCGGCGGCTATAGCACCGGGCTGGTAACATATTATGTGGTCATCTTGTTCACGGGATTTTGTTTTGAAACTGGTCAGATATGAACTTCTTTAATGGTACTTACCTATGAATCATATATTTCAATGTTTTCTTGTTTGAAATTTTCGTCATAACTAAACGTATTTTTTATTTTGTTTCAGGCGTGACAATGAGAGAAAAAAGGGGTGGTGCAATGAGCAAAATGCAAAAGCTTAGAAAGCGCCTCTCCCTTAGCTTCGGTAGATTATGTAAGTATCATCCTTTATCATATATTTCTAGTGGCACTACAACACTTTAATATAGATCCAACCATGTGAAAAGATCCCTTCTCAAAGCTGGATATTTCGGAAACGTGGGCCAATATCCGGCGCGATTCAACTTCAGTGCGCGCTCATCCTTCAAGCACTCATATATGAAAGGGATAGATAGAATTGAAAGCCTGGCAGACCGAGTATATTTCTTTCACATGTGAAATCGTCTGTAATTCCTATATTAGATACTCATGTTCCCTGGTCGGTGTTCGTATCTAGTTAATTTTATGCTTGGCTAACAATGGAGGACACTGTAAGTTTAATAAAGCTGTGCCATTGCGCATGGGTGTGTAGCATGTGCTGCGAAATCGATCCGTCTGACTACGCGACAATGAAAGAATTTCGCTTTAATGGATTTAGCTGTCTACATGAAAGACGTGGGTTACCTAGTATCGTAAAGTTAGGGATCTTTTAGATTTGACGCAATGTAATGATTAGCGTTTAGTTTAGTAGGTCTAACGCGATAAAACTTAAAGTTTTCGCTGCTACAAATAGGATTACAAAGGAAAACACGTTAATAAGACATTAGTACTCCAGTATTACCTCCAACATTCTTCTCACAATCAACCAAAATACAAGTCTTGGAGCTCTCGTGAGAACTGATTCCTAATGCTTTCTAAGACTGGCTCTCACAGTACAATTATCCCAGTAAAAGCTATACATAGAACTGTTCATTATACTAAATAATTCTGCGGATCGGCTTGCTAATTAAAAAGCTAGTTAGTTCCACAGCTATGGGTATTGATTGGGGGTGGTTAACGCCACCTGGCGGGAACTGGTTTGTATTAACGGTATAACGTGTCTATGGGATGTCAGGCATTCATCACACGGGTTGAAATCAATTAAGCGTTTTTACTTAACCGGTAGACGATGCAAATAGAATACTGCCTTGAATTATCACGGAGATTCGTCATGTTGATGTAAGTAATTGAATAGTGGGTCTTAAAATGGAAAATGTGTTTATTAATTACTTGCTTTTGCCCGCGGCTTCGACCGCGTGGAGTTCGGAAAATACCCTAGGGTAGCGTACTATAGGGATAAAAAATCCTATGTTCTGACCCAGGTCATTGTCTACCTATGTGCAAAATATCATCTCAATCCTTTCAACCGTTTTAGGGTAACATACAATCATACAAAAAAGATTTATATGTCTTTTCACTTTACAATATTACTTAAGATAACTTTAGAAATTAGTTCGGATTAATAAAATCGATCAACTCAGACTGTCGTCTCATTAAAGTTAAATGGACGTGGAACTCCTGAATCACAATACAAGAAACTCGGTGACAAATTGACAATATCTACCTATATGTCTCTGTATATCTATACTCAAAAAATATCTTCTACGTCTCGAATTTAACTGGGTAATCCTACAGGTTTTCCCACTATTTTAGTCATTCGAAAAATCTGGCTTTTTAAAATAATCTCACCAATTTCTTTGGATTTTTACAGAATTATTTTCTCGTAAATTTTCAAAAGTCATTCTTTTTTTATCTAAGCCTGTATAACATTTACTAGAGCACTGGGTGTTCCCTAGGTATTCCCCGTAAAATCGTATCAGTGTCGGCTCAGTGGATATACAAGCGAGCGTCACTCCGTACCGATTAGCACAGATTACCTATATATAGAACTCGGATAAGATACGCCGAGTTACATCTACATCTCGCACGCACTGCCGGTTAGTTATCTCTGTGTGCTGTACCAAGTAGGTTATCTTACGCCTTGGCGCATTAGAAAATATATTCTATTTCTTTTTTCGATTTTGAATTTTGAACTTGTTTTTCACAATATTATAACTTTCTTATGTGCATCCTTGTGTGAATGGGAAGACATTGTGAAGTTTCTCTGCAGACCGCAACTGAAAGGAAAAGAGTAAGTTTAAAAAAGCATTTTATCAAACACCGCATAGACGTTAGCACCCGAGAGAAATGGCGGTACAGGTTCAATTCCTTCGAAGTTTAAAAATTTAAGATTAAAAAAAAGAACTATTTATTTATATTTTACATGTTTATGGTTTGGGTTGGCGCCAAAAAGTGTTTACTGCAGTGATTCAGTGCATAGTAAAGATAAGGTGTTTTATTATTGTTGATAAGGCTACTCAATATAGTATCTTGTTAAAGTACTAAATAAGTGCTGCAGTTTATTGCCACTTAAAATAATAATGCGAACGGTATCGGTTGTTAAGCACAAAGGAAACTTGATTGAACAGACGCAAACTTTTAATTCCTACTTTAAATAGGATACTAAAGAAAATTTCATGAAAAATCTTGAGCGAAAGATAACTTTCAAAATGTGTAAGCACCAAGTTATCTTATTTAGCAGCTGATAAAAATAGCGTTTTAACAAGCGCTAATTAAATAACTTTCAGTGACAGACGGCTTAGGTAAATATGACCGCGTGACGAGATAATTAGAGCGTTATTTCTGGCCACGTTAAAAATAACCCCTAATGACACTAATGCGGTCAATTACACAGCACACTTGTAATAAAACGTATAGTCATGAATATAGTTCGTGATCATTCGATCGGTTTGCGTAAACTATTGTACACAATAACGCCTATTTATATCGTTCATGATAAACAACAAACAAATTAAAACGATTCACTTATTAATGTTGACAGTTTGAGAATTGTTTTTCTGTGAGTAAGTTGGTATTGCAGGGGGAATTTTGCGATTTTCGGTACTGTAAACTTCATAAATTCTTGTATCGTATCGTGTCGTTACTAAATAATTAGGCCTAGTATGCGACCACGCCAACATCCCATCGGCTTTCAGAGATAACTTCGCTATCTCTTGTTTTAATTTGGGTCATTAAAGTAATCAATCACACGTCACGTACTGCGCTGCGTGTGGCGCAACTTGGGAGACAGCACTTTTGCGAAACAAATGGGCCGTGTTCACTAGTGAACATGAATTATAGCCCTCCTGCCTTTATCCCATTTTTTTGACGTTTGTGCAGCCTGTCTTCTTTTTCCATACATCGTCAGCCGTCATCTCAGTGATCACCCCAGTTTTCGCCATATCATCTCTCACACAACATATATATTGTTTCTGTTAAATTGAAATAATTGCTTTGAGTTTGAGTTTATAACCATCCACATTCACAGTGAACATTAGGGAAATTAATGTACCTCAATACAGTAGGTACATACAATTTATCCGTAACCCATTTAATTAAATAACAAAGGTCATACAATAAAGAATGTCATCGTTCATTAGCTTTCATTTTATAAAGCCGACGAAGCGCAATTCCAGCTTTGTATTTTCTCGTTTGCTCCTATTTCCATAGCAATATGAACACAATAGTGATCATTTGGTACACTTGTTCTCATATGAATATTACTATACACGGCAAGCTCACCTAGCGTGGGCGAGTTTCTTAGATGCTCGATGCTCACATGCAATCTACGTTGCAAATAAACATCTTCGATCACCCACGCCACTTTAACAGGCACGTTCGTGCAGTAATTCGATTCGATCGTTCGTAAGTACTTATACTAACTGTATAACATGAAAAACACTACATATTACTTAAATATAATGCCAGTAGGGTATGAATAGAACAGATTACATAATGTGTAAGATACCAAAACGGTTGTCCCAATTTCCTTTGTAAATGTAGTTGTCATTAGCGCTAAAGCGGTTAGTAAAGCCAGGATTGTCGCAGGCAGATATTCACGTAGGCGAAAGTTGATAAAATCGAACTCAGTAGCGAAATTTTCAACCTCTCTATTTCCATCTACTAAAGCCTCAATAACCCTATTTCATTCTTATTCTACATTGATGTTAGTACATTTATTTGGTCGCTTAAGATAAGCAAAAGGGCTGTCCCAATTTCCTAAGTTGTCATTAGGGCTAAAGCGGTTATTAAATCCAGGATTGTCACAGGCAGATATTCTGAGGCGAAAGTTGATAAAATCGACCTCTGTAGCGAAATTGACAACCTCTCTATTCCCATCTACTAAAGCTGCAATAACCCTATGTCATTCTTATCCTACATTGATGTTCAGTGCATTTATAACTTTGCTTTTTGCTCGCTTAAGATAAGAAACAGTTGATTCATCTTTGTTTGTAATTCTTTCATCATCGGCGAGTTAATATGTAAATCTATTAACGAGTGTGTAATGATTTATTACTATCCTTATAGAGCCAGTTAAGATTGTGTTTGTCATAATTAATGCTGTATTCATTTGAGCCTTTGGCTTATAATAGACACTTATTTATTCCATAATTGTTTTCGTTATGTTTCTCTGTGATAATCTGTGATAAGTAATAGTATTATTAAATTCCCAAGATATATTAGAAAATGTTACAAGACTACACATAGCCTCATACTTTTTTCCAAGGATTCCCAGAGTGAAGTCGAATTGTCTACTAGTGTTACATAAGTACACGATCATTACTCGGATATCGGAGTACTGAAGTACTGAAACCTTGTTATGAAACCCGCCTGTGTGATATTTTTAGATCCCCACTTCTGCCGTACGTAGTTTAATGCACCTTGCTTGGTGTCTATTGCTGTTATAGTTTACTTACCTTTCCTAATATTGATGGTTCCGTATTCCAATGTAAAGGGAAGAGAATCTTTTACTCAGCTCTCGTTTCCCAGTTGCCACGGTAAATTTTGCCTCAATGTTTAAGTTAAAGGTAAAGTTTCGTCTTCTTGTCGGGAGTTGTTTAAGTCACTTAGTGTTTAGGGATGGCACTAGCCTTTTTATCGGGTGTCCTAATATTGTTAAAGATGATTGTTGTTTAGGGTGTGGTGACCGACTTAACTACCTTGCGAAGGTTTTCATGATAATAAATCTAGGTTAAGTTACATTAACGGTCGGTATTCTTTTCACAGCACAATCTGTTTTTGTTTTTTTCTTAAACCCAACCATTCGGTAAATATGGAGTCGTTTTCCTCAAAGAGCCATTCCCAGAGAGATTTAAACATCAAAAGACTTATCTATAAAAAATCATTAAAGGGATCTCGAATACCACTGTAAAGGTCTGTTGTAAACTGGTTTCGCGTTTTATGTAAGACCTTTTCAGGCATTCTTTCACGAGCATTTCGTTTTATATTTACGTACTTAATTAAATATTGTTATCGTGTAGTTTCTATTTTGCCCCCATCTTTGCGGTACTGTAAACAAATAATTTTTGCGGTATAATCGATTTAGCTGGCAACTTAATATTAACTTCATAGTACTTATTTTATATGTGTCAGTTAATATCGACACATCCGTGCATTTTGTATCGTATTATTAAAATGGACTCCAGCTGTGAAAACATTAAGGGTGTTTCACACACCTACAAATTCTAGTGCTATATGTGACTGTTGTGTTATCTGTTTTAGGAAATGTGGAGTGCGAACGATTACAACCTTTTACAGAATGAATAATGAAGTGACCAATTCTATGTTCTAGTAATCATTTGTTAATCTCACGTCGCGTCATTAAAAGACAACGTACATTTAGTGTTAATTTCCGTTGTTTTAGCAATCGCCTTATTTTAATCTTTAATAAACTTTTCAAAAGTGTTCTTCATCATTGATAACATATTTATTTCAAATACTTGTTGGCACTAGCTTCACTGGCAGCCAAGTAAGTACACCAGTATTAAATGATTTCCACTTGTCTTCCTACCATGCTGAGTATAGAAACTGATCGTTTCCGAAAACTGGTGGAAATAGGTCGTTCGCCACTTAGCAGTTAGTTAATTATGGCTACAAATGTACCAATCGCCCATTACTCCATTTGGCAGTTTCTTAACTGCCAACGATATGTTACAAATGATGGTATCTGATGTTTTGAACTACCCGTGACTGTTATATCTGGCCTTCGTCGGTTCGTTTCATTTGTATATTTATAAATTTAACAGACAGGTACAAATGTTGAAGTTCTCATCGATCTGTTATACCCTATTTATAGTTCGGAAAACCTTCTATTTCTCGTCCAGTTTTGAAAAATTCTTGTTCTTCATACTGTAGAGTATTGTTAGTTCACCATTTCATCAATCTAAAATATATGAAACCTTGATTGATCTATTGGTTTTTCCGTTGGTTTTGAATATCCAAGTATATTTAATAATACTGCCTCGGTTTACTTTTACTTTAGTAAACTAAACGGTAAATAAAGTGGGTGTTTAAGTCAATGTCTATTTTTGTCTTAAACAAACAATTTTCTGTCTATTGTACTGTTGAGATTGCCTTAACTTAAATGTACGACCTTTGCTAATGTTTCGTTCCGTTTTACCTTGTATTGTCCTAAATTGGTCTTATTTACCGTTTTTTTTATTTTTCTCACATTACGGTTTTGTTGCCAACAATAAAGAAACATTTTACAATTATGATCTTTCTAAGGAAGATTTACAAGGGGCCGTTATTCCTTTAAAACGTCCGTGTCCCATTTTGTTAATGGATAAGCCAAGCTGTCAAAATTAACAAAAATAATGAATGTAAATTCCGAGTAATGCTTATGCTCTGGAACAAATTATCCTTTGTTTATCCGGGCAGGGATCATTAGCGTAATAGTTTACTCTTCTCGGGTATAATATAATAATCGTAAAATAATATATTAGAAATTTTTAGATTGTAGAACATTAATATATATTCACGGATATCAATTGCCTCTACAAATATTAGAATCTCTTGGCAGACAAAGGACACTCCTCCAATTTTGTTTTCATATCACGAATCGTTCCTGTTATTGTTTCATTTAAATACAAACTATTTAATATTCAGCTTTCAAAAACAGAATCACGTAATAGATCGATGATCAAAGATTAGGCACCCATTGGCTGTAGCCTCGGCCCTCCCTTATCAGTCACAAGTAACAGAGCAGTGACACGGTCGATCGCATACGGTGACGTGACGCAGGAAGTCGACTGTGAATCGTTCAACTATTATTCAAGTACGAATTTGTTTATGGTAGGTACAAAGTAGGTGGGAGCAGGATCACTAACAAGTACTATCAACACATAAATAGACGCGTCTGAGAGTGTTAAAGCTTTGACTGCACATTCAGAATCCTCCAACGTGAAATACGTAGACGTAGAGCTATTACATGCAGACAACGGTCAGACGAGCGTGATAAACATGGACGATTCGCTCTTTTGCGGGAAGCAAATCCATCAGCTAATGAAGATTTTTCAAAGGATTTGTGCGTGAGCTTTATAAAATAGACCTACTGTCCCTATATTTACTTAACTACATGTTTAGGTGCATCTATGTTCAGTCTAGTCATTATTGAATATTTTATTGCACCAAGTAATTCCCTCGGACCAAGGTTTTCATTATCGAATTTTCCGGTATCTTATTACTGCCCATTATAAGATGGCAATATCATTAAAGTTAGTTCAACCGTTTCTAATGTTCTAATATCGAGACCGATATGACCATCATCTGGAAAATCACCATTGATGGACTCAGATCTCATTATGAGGCGCTTTAACGCAGTTCACTAAAATAATATACAGGCAGAGTATCTACTTGGTTCCCATGTTTAGCTTTTTCAAAGCCAATAACAGTGGTCTCATTCGCAACGTAGTAATCTTGAAGTATTTCTTCAAGCTTTACTCTGTTTTCAGTCTCCGTTTCAGGAGTACTAGCTTTGCCACCAAGAAAAACAGCATTCTTCTCAAATGCGACAAATATTTCAATATTATGATTGGCTATATCCGTTGTGATCAGCTGGACAGTCTAACAACAGTCATTAAAATGATAACACAAACATTGTGGCACGATTTTAGACGGAATACTGTTTCGCAGAATACAGTCCGTACCGATACAGTTGATAACAATGCATTGTTGATGAATGTTATCAACATTCAATGAAAATATGTCGCCACGCTTTTTGATATTGCGGCCAGAATTCCGAGATATTGATAACATAGGATTTTATCGCATTTAAACTTATTTTTACAGGATATCCTGTAAAAATATGACTATGTTGTCTTGAAAAAGCCATAGAGTAACGTTTTGAAGAATTTGAAAATTAAATTGGTATATTTCGGATGAAAATGGTTATGCTGCAGTAGCTGTCTCGATTATTCAGTTTCAATAACAATAATACTTGAGTGCTCACAAACGTATATACCACGCTGCGATTTGAAACATTGATATTGTCCATTACATAACAAAACGATCTGTTTTGAAACGTTTACAAACTTTATTGATTGTTTACGTACTGTTACTCACTTGTTACTATTCCCCGTCAATGTTTTTCAGCTGTCGCATGTTATTTACACATAACATTATTAAACGCCAGCTTCCTACTGTTTGACTAGCACTGCGCTCACAATTTATGTATTTGACGAAAAAATTTACGGTTTGCTAAGTAACTAATAGTTTGTTGAATATTGATGTTGTTTGCTTTACTAATTGTTTGGCAGTTATATTTGTCACGTTAATCTATTTGCTAATGTTTATGTGATAGTTCTGTAGTAACTTTTAGAGGTATGAGGAACGGGGTGTAAAGTTCACACATCCTCTATTGAAAAGGGAGGATCCTCGGACCAGACTGGTGTCGTGTCTGGCGGGCAACTGCCCAAAGATTGATGTCGGGGAAATTATATATATGTTGTTCGCGCGGTAAATTCTAATTGCGCGATGCAAGATTTGTGTGACGTCAGGGTCTTTGACGCGTAGTTCGCATGTGGCGATGTAGATACCGCCATAAACTCATTCCAATCCAAGTAGATTGGAATGAGTTCGCGAAAACAGTACCAGTAATACCAATCGATCGTGTTAAATAAATTGGCGGTCTATTGTTAAAATACACGCTGTAATGTTCAATTATAATCTCGTGACGAGTTTTCTATTTATATTCTTCACCGTTGTTTCGTCATGGCTATTGTTTGTAAACTGACAGTTATTAACAACTTAACGTTTTATGTTGTTGTAAACAGCTATAAAGTACCTACAATACAACTAGGCGACACAAACCACGTATGAATCACAGCGGTTATGTAATGTAAGGCTCCATCGCATCACGACTACCTACGCTGCGCCACACACTCTTCACTCGGCGTAATTCGCATTCGGTAAAGAAACAACACCACAAAATATATTATACATCCCGCAATAAAACGGTTACGAGCATACCACGAAATATTTCCGAATTTTTTATGCGATTGAAATCTTTGACATGAAATATTTACTGCACTTCTTACTTACGTATCGAATGATTTACCATCGCAGTTCGCCAGGAAATAAATGAGACTTCGCCTTTCATTACATATTTAAATACTGACGTACAAACAACGGCTTAAATATTTATGGTATGGTGTATTTCGTGTCTATTTCATATACGCACTTTGCTCCGTCACCTGGTTCCTTCATATCGAATTTACATGCAACTACATTAATTTTGTTGTTGTCGTTTTGTCAATGGTGTGATTCTGTGTTCGGAACGTGTTCAGCCCACTGAGTAATAACGGAAGCGTTGTAGTGGGAGCGACCTTCGAGTCGTGAATCAGCCGTGCGACGCTACTAGAGCCGGCTCCATAAATGGAGACATCGGAGTACGTCGGGGCACTTCGGACCCGCCTGCCGGTGACAACGGCTAACTGAGCGAAAAGAATTAATTATACTTGCATGAGAATTTATTAAAATCGTAATAGTAATGGCGCAAATTCTTGTTCAAGTCTAGTAGCAGACTGAGATGCTGCGCAAATTGCGCCCAATGTGACAAATAGCACGCCGTTCTTCGGTACTAAAATCCTGTTCTTCAATATAAAATTGACCTTATTCAACGAAATGCTATCCAAATGTATCGCCTTTTCATGACATATAATAAAATTTCCGGAAAGTAGCGAAGAAGAATCGAATAGCCAGCTTCCGGTGTGCGTCACGGGGGTTCAACATCTCCATTATCTGGTCGTTGATTGATAGCAGACTTCCGCGCGGTTCATTGATAATAGTTATTTGCCCTATTTGCCCTACGTGCTCGACGGAGCCTCGTCGTCGGTGGACGAGACTAGACACCGACTCGCATTATTAGTTCCTTGACGCCCTGTATCGGATTGCTTCTATTTCCAGTATTTGAAATCTTAGATGTTTCCTTAAAAACATCGTTCGTTACATCGACGTCGACATTTTAATTGTTTAGATAACTGTTTCAATTTTAATGCACGCTCACACCGACGATTAGTTCCAAGGCAATAATTTAAAAGGGAAACGTTTCACTATGTTGTAATAATGTTCTTCACTTATTATAACACAATATGCGGGTATATTGAGTCACTCGACCGCACAACTGTATTGTGTTCCCTGCATCACAACCGCGCAGCCTGGACGAACGGCCTTTTGTCGACCCGCCCCATTGTCTTCAACCTATTCAGATACTTTTCTAAAGGCGTCTCCTGTGTTTTTTACTTTTTAGCATTTCATGACGGTTCAGCTTCACTTGTTTATTTCCTAGTCAAAGTACAATGCGTTACGACAACGTGTTCAATTCCCTGCAATTGTTGAGAAGTGGTTGTGTCCCTAATGCTATATTAATAGTGATACTTGCCCACTTGAGAGTGTTTTCGTCTTTATTGAGTCAATTGTCTGTTGCTCAACTGTCGGTCATTACGTAAGCACCTTGTAATGTCTTGTGCGTAGGGTTCGATGCGCTGACATCATTTTTGATGCTCAAACCGTTACATGTTAAAATGCTCTTTATTGCAATTCTCTTTACTAATGGTCTTGATACAGAAATGAATGATATTCAGACAGCTATCCTTATGCACTGTGATGTGTTAACAGGCATTTCTTTCAAATATCACAATGTAATGAACAGACGATTTGAATCAAGTAACATAGTGTTTATATCTTGTAACTTGTTATTCGCTCGCACGATAACAAAGCGCAATCGCTAAGTGATCGCCGCCGGCCAGCGGAATTTATTGCTTCCATAACTTACTCAGTTTACTCTTGAATTATCGTTACTTGATTTATTTCTTCTATAATTTTCCAGAAATAGTTACCCTTTGCTACGATCGTAATATTCTGCGTCGATTTCATTTTATCGAGTTCATCGTACTTGTGCCTTGTTGCTCTTGCGCTATTTGCTTGGCAAATCATCAACATAGTACAAAATTAGCTTCGAATCAAATTGTCTGTCATTGCTGCATTTCTGGGTTTGTTATTCAAACTTTAGAGGTAATTATGAGCGTGTCTTTGATGAAATTAACTTCGTTGACGAAGTTCTATGACTGTGTGATTAGAGCAAACGTCCGTCTGTCAGTGCGTTTTAATTTGGTGAGTCATGTTCGTCTGCTCCGGTAATAGCGTCTGTTTGCTCCAAGTGTCCCCCTCCTTTCATCGAGCCGATTGTTTGGCCTGAATTGTTTACAGCGGGTTAATGACTGTCCCTGACTTCTTACGCGGATCTTTCTCGGGAAAGTTTTTTAGTTTCCCGACACCAATTGCTGTCACGCATGTCATTAAACGTCTATCACTCATCAAATTAGTCTGTTCGTTACACAACGAAGATGTTCACCATTTTGGTTATAGCCGTTATTGAGTAGTTAAGTAAATTCTGACGTAATTTTATCGGAAAAGAAAATACCAAGAGCGTTTTTTAATCTTGGTAGGTATCTCGTTTCTGTAAAAGGAATATTAACTATTTCTTGGAAAGATACAGAATGGAGTCCAATAAGCAAATTCAATACATGACTAGATATTAATATCAAGGAGACGAGTTTCCGAATCACTGGAGCGTGGTTTCCATGTATTACCTATATTGAACGATTCGAAGATAAGGTCCACGGACGACCCTTAACAGTCGGGAACACGGGAGTAGTACCAGGTTTACGAACCTACTGCACTTCAACCTTAACCAACTATTAACATTCTTATACTTTTACACATTTATAATTTTTCCTTAGTTTTGTTCTGTTTCATTTACTTACATTTGTAAATGAAACCTAGATTTTTGTTATGAAGTAATGATCAAGAAAGTAAATCTATATTGTCCACACGCCCTTATCTGACCTTTCGCTAAATCGATATTACCCTGTCCAGGTAGGTGTTCAAGGCAAAACAAAATTAAATTCCATAGATATTATAAAAATACCTCAATCCATCGTTCGGTAGGCGTCAAGGGAAACCATGTGTATCTATCAGCCTATCTTATCTTACTGTTTGTACATAGACGTTAATTGATTGTCCAATTCAATTCCTAATTTCTTACAGATATTCCTAGAAAAGCCTTAAATTGTTCTACGGTTAAGTAGCAAACTCTAAATTCAAATTTAACTGCTCGTTATTCTAACATGCAATTTCCCTTACATCAACAACATTTGGCAACATGAAATTTAATTATGGTAATCATACAACTCCCATGTAAATTTGTCCACTTACCCAAACTCACACTTGTGCTAGATAAGCTGTGCCGGTCGTTTATAGTCGTACGGGTGGCGTTTGTGTGAAGTTTAACCTTTTCGTCTGCGACATTGGGTCCCCCACCCTTCCTGGGAAATAGGTCGGCTACATTACGTAATGGATTTTAGTATTGCCACAAGCTACTTGAGGGATGCTTCAGGGGTGTATGCTTAGACCAGTTTTATTTATGTGACGTATGGAAATGTGTTCAGATATGGAAAGTGTACTGTTCCGTCACATCCTTCCTTCCGCCTTGGTTTTGTAGAGTTTTGGCGCTGTGATATTTTATGTTGGTTTATTTTTATGTCCACTTTGGATAGCGAATACTGGTCAAAACACAACCGTTAGAGCAGTAATAGGAACAGTCTATTAATTATTTACTGGGGCCACAGAAAAATATTCTGCAATTTCTAACGCAAACTACATATACCATTACTCCTTCATCTATAAATTCCTGCCCACCATAGTGACCGCAAACAAACTGTTGTACAATCAGCTTTTCACCGTTACCCTAACACGAGAAACTCCCTATTTACTTTTTATCGTCCGACATTTACTTTGTGGTATTATTGTTGTTTGTTGACGCTTATTTTCTCAATAGCCCCCAATCTTATCGAGTAGACGCGTCTGTGGAAGGGTTCTTTAGCGCATCTACCCAATTGCCCAGGGAGTTCGTTTCAAAAAGAGGAAAACAGAACGAACGAAATGTTTCGGTTCCATCATGGAGTTTATCTATTTTATACTGTCAAGGTTGAGGTCTTATGGTGCTTATCTTTCCCATCGACATGTTCATTTTAATTTAGATGTGAAATCTCATTTAAGCGAGTCACTTTCCCGTAACTGATGTCTCAGGTCAGTCAAAGGCATCCGACTGTTTAGTGAGTAGGAAAGGGAAAAACTATCAAGAAGCTATTAACTTTCCATTTTTATTTCAATACCAACTAACATAGCAATAATTAAGAGAGATCTGACACCTAGCACAACGGACAATACAGCTTCTTTTATTTTAGTGAATACTTTTAAACATATCTTGGAAACAATGGATGAGATCGTTGATAAATGATAGTATACACATGTTAACGATTCGTGTTAGCCTTCTAACATCACAACAAGGTACTAATTAATTTAGTTATAAAAACGACAATGCGGACGCATTTAGCACGTCAGAGTTATGGGAAAATATTTGTAATGGCGGTAAGTGAGCCGTCACACTCCAGATAGAGTTAGGCAAACAGGTCTAGTCTAGATGTTGGCTCGACCTACATCGTCGGTGACGGGGAAAGCGCGCGAAATGACGCCCCCCGCCTTTTCATGCCATCCAATTGTGATGCCGCAAGCCGTTAAACGTCTGAGCTAATTTTGTTAACATTTTCCGACGCCCTGACCCGTGGAAATACTGAACGCCTTTGTTTCGGTATTATTAGAATATTTATTAGACCTTGGTCATAGTGTTTGTCAATGTATAGCTCTACCTAATTGGTATTTCCACGGTGAATGGCGTCGGAGAAAGAAAAAGCAGTTTGCGTTGTTTATTTTCCGAGTAGTTCGTAAAATTCGTTCCTGAGTAATGTTAGCTATTTCTTCCTGTTTACTTGATCGACCTTTATTTGTTATGAATTTTACTGTGTGGCTTGTGGTCTAAGATGGTTTATAGTATCCCTATAACAGTGCACGTTTATTAGAGTAACTAAGTGCTTCTAGTCTTACAGTGAAAGTGAACGCTCAAGATTCGGGCCGGTCACTGTACGAAAACTTAAATAAATCATTTAAACATTGGTGTTACTGAATATTAAGCTTTATTGCGCAGGCATATCATGGTCTAGCCTCATCCCTCCATCTCTCTACCTTCGATAACTCCAAAGTCGTTAAACCCAACAACAATGTCAAAAGCTATGACACCACTATCGAAACGAATCCTCGCCATCCAAACAAACAATGTTGTCGACTGTGGTACAATCAACAAATTGACTTGTAAGGTAGATCACCAAGCCGTGGCTATCGATCCAATCGGAAATTCGCGATAAGTCGTCGCCGATGAAAGCGACGTTGACCGCAGGGGTCGCGACTACAACCCTCGTCAAATTTGACATCCTGTCGTACGACTTCATGTAATCCAGCCTATAGCAAACAGCATGGATTATATTGTACAATTTGATCTGTGTTGTATTCTTCAGTATTCACTTTCAAATCTATAAGCCTTGAATAAATCGTAGGAATGTATTTTATGAGTATGTCTTCGCCAGCATCATTACTATACGCTTAAATGCTATTGTCTTTTAATCTAAACTATGTGTCATCAAGTTAAGTATCATTATGCTTATCTCATAGGCAATCAACTATTACAATAGTTTACGTAATTTCCAAGGTATAATTATTTTCTTGGAGAATGACAGATAATATAAATATTTGTTTCACTTTTTATCGTTCTTGGCCTTATGAGTAATGTCTGATCTCGATGAAACTGAACCGGATCACGATCAGACTAACTAGAGGAATATTGCCAACCTGACATGCGATTTATTTTATCAGTCAAACATAAAGTAAATTAAAGACTAGATAAGATCACTGACGATCTACATTTCGATAGCATATATTCCAGTAGATGAGTTAAATCTTGATATCAAACTGACAATAATAGTAACTGACAGATGATTACTTATATGCATGCACGTATCCATGTTTTAATGAGATCCAAATCGAGACTCAATTTTTGACATGATGACGTGTGTCTAACCCTACTCAAATTTACAACCCACTGGCTCAGACATGGACGAATATTGATATTGTACCCTCTAAAATCCTTTGCATAAAACTTAGAACATTTTTTCTTCATTAAAAGTGCTAAAACTGGCCATTACATTGACGTAGTGGTTCATTAATTAACGTTAACTGTTCGTTACTTTCTTCGACGCAAACTTGCTAATGACTAAAAAACTGCCGACAAAGTATTTCCTATTTTCTCTTAAAATATTTACTAGTTTTAAAGTTTTCTACAGCATCATCGTCTTGGAAGTAGTATTTCATCAATTTTATTAGTTTCATTGTACGAGGGAATAAAATGCAAAGAACGGTTGTTATTCATCTTGTGAATTGTGATATATGGGTTATTTTTTTAGGTCGTAAACTGTATGAGTCACATTTTTTTGGTATATCGTTTATAAAGCTTCGTGCAGACCAGCGCGACGCGACAGCGCGACGCGACTCCGGTTATTGTTATACCGTCAAGTTTTCTTAGAAATTGTATTGTTCGAGTCGCGTCGCGGCGTCGCGTCGCGCTGATCTGCACGAAGCTTAAAGCTAACATTTTTACTTGCAAATGCAATCTGGCAGCGAGCAAACGAAAGGATCTTTGAGAATAATATGCGGCGCAGAATGTTGCAGGAACTCATCTTAATATTAAATCAAGTAAAAATGTAATCTCTTAGCGGCAAACCGTCCATCCTAGAATGTTGAAGGAAGAAATTTTTGTTGCGAACTTGTTTTTTCTTACGCCCATTGTCGAGTGTTATTTTTCTTGAAAGTGTTTCCAACAAACTTACAAAGTTTGCTCTTTCAACCAACGTTACTGTTTTAAGGAATGGCTGGTTGAAGGTTCGAATAAACTTGGTTTCATTGTTTAAATCTCCAAAGCGTATTTTTTCCTTTGGGTAGTTCTTAAATTGTGCTGTCTGTCCATGAATACAAAACGGCTTAGAATCCAGTTAGTCCCAAAGATTTATATGCATTTGAAAATTACGATGTCCTTCATCTTCAACGGTATCGCATAACCCCATAGAGCCAAAGTCTTCAACGACTTATTTTTTATTTTGTGTATTCAAGAGCGATTCCAAATAAATATCCAGGGAACATTATAAATCTAATGTGAAACCCATTACCTGAACCATTACGATAAAATATATGCTTTCAGTTAATAATGATGAAACCGCAGTGTTCGCACGGTCGCAGCTCGTTGGTCATGCTATTCATTTCCGTAATAGGACACCATCTTTGATATTAAATGCAATATTACCGTGTTATGGCCGCTCCTCACTTTAGCAGAACAGATTGTCACTCATAACAGCGACTACATTTTCTCCGGAATATGCAAGTTTTGTCGTTTTATGAAATAGTTTCTGGACAGAATCACAAATTGTTGCTGTAACACACACCGGGGAATAGTAGTTTAGGTACGGTTTAGCAAATATTTTCGTAGCATGTAGATTTAATACAAACTTGTAGGTGGAGTTTGCGTTTATTAACTGTTCTCAAACATTATGTTACGAGCGTTACGGTGCCTTTGTTTCATACGACAATAAAACACCTAAGTTATGTGTTATGACCTCAAGTCGAATAGTTTCCGAGTTACGCTCGTGATCGCGGTATTATATTTTATGAGTCACGGCGACATAACGAGCTTGTAACGTAACTAGAACCTGCGTTTAATTTTAACTTTAAGACAAAGACGTGGTTTTATAAAAGAAAGCCCCGTTTTATTCTGCGTGTGTGCTGGAATTTCTCGTAGTCGACGCAGGAGTAATGCGGCGGCGGAATAGTCGTTTTATCCAAGAGCTCGAGACGAGAGCAAATCTACGCTTTATTACATCCATGACTGCCACTTGATGCAAGATAGCTGTCTTGATGAGAACGATAATTCTGTAGCGAGGAAGCGGCAAAGTAAACGCGAGTTTCCCTGGTTCTAATTCAGTGTCGCAGATTCGCAATTACTTCTCATTCATTTAGGTGGCTGAGATTCCCCTTTCGAAAATGCAATCTTATTTGACAAATCACAGACGATCTCTTATCTGACTCGAGGAAATAGTGATTGATCGTCGGGAGTGATAAAGAGTTTCTCAGCCGGAACTGTGGAAGGTGAAACACGGAAACAAAGCTCACCTATCTAATTGCATCGAGACGAACGACGGAACTTTAGCGTCGGCACGAACGTGCGCACTGTGCACATTGTTCTCAACAACAACACCATATATAAGAGGGAGCTTATCGCCGCCGCACGTGCTGTTAGCCGACTCACTTCTAATCCCACGATAATCCAACCCGGAAAAAACCAATAACCATTGTTTTCTTAGCATATTTACGCTACATTCATGGGATGTTTGCACGAATTATCCGTGTGAACACTTGGTTGTTACTATTTCAATAACGTAATCTGACTCTCGTGAGTTATTTCACTCGGAACTTTCCGCTGGTTCTGATCTTCTCGAGGCTTACGAAGCTGAGCCGATGCACGGTACGTGGCTCTAAAGAGAATAAATTGAGTGTGTAAAATTGTTTCACGTGAGTTGCGCAAGAGGAATGCACAACCGCGTCTCAATTAAACCCGACCGCCCCAGGGCACCGGTTGTCGCCTTACTTTGTGTCTACGTAAAATAGTGCTATAGAAATTGTGTCTCTCTCCCCGGCAAACGGTTGCATGTGAATTGTGAGTGTTTGAGACAAAAGTTAAGCCTCGCTGTTCCAGGATTGTGTTCGCAATCTCGACACAAATTTTGTATGAAAGTTATATTCATGTTCCACATGTTCTTGGCTTTATGTACGTATAAAGTTACAACCGCAGAAGTGTTCACTAATTTGCATTCAAGATGAATATGGGCAACGCTAAAAACAATGTATAAATATAAAGTTATTACTGGCGCCAAAATGATGGATAATATTTTGGTCAAGAAAGTATGCTCGTGGTGCCTTGAGACGCCAGATGGCTACTTCTTGTTTTGGAGATGCACGAAACTGTGGGGAATGCATAATTAATGTGCACGAGGCGCACACTTAATTTACTAATTTGCAATCGAGGCTGCGGCAAATTGTCCGCGTAATTTGTCATGAATAAGTGCTGAAGCGTCCCCTGTAATAATGGAATTCCTCATGTATTTGCGATGCTGCATATTGATTAAAGAATAAATAGATATAGAGATATTTTTGAAGGATGCGGCACTTATTTTTACTAGAATTTTTGCCGTAAAAATGATAAATTTTCTACATAGATCTAACCTTTCTTACTGTCAAACTATGCAAATTTTTTGAGTTTCAACAAAGGTAAAGTTTCCCCTTTAACGTATAAAATGCCTTGCAGACGATTTATGTTCCAACTATGTGCTATAAAATAATAAGACAGCCGTACCAAGTTGCCGGCTAAGTTCCGGGGTGCAGCTAATTAAAGTTTGGTGGCCTTTGGCGCCAGTTGTCACTTCATATCCTGTCTGTAGAACAGTATGGCTCCAGGGTAAGTTGGACGTTTGTTATATGCAAATTAGTTGCTAACTTATTTGAACATTGGTTATTTTACTGGGTCAAGTCAATCGAAATATCTACCTGAAATATTTCGATTGGGTGAAAATAATTCTTTTGACTCCTCCAACGCTAGATCATGATTATAATTATGTCCTAAATAAATATTAGACAACCAGTAATTATTAACAGATCGATTAATTATTCATACAGAACACCGCAGCCATAATTTAATTAAAATCAAGAATGAAGCTGAATTTAAACATTCATGATGTAAATGCAATATGTCGTGGTCGCGCCTCGCTGCCTAAAATATTCATTGGTGCTATTCAATAAATTAACCTGTCAAAACGGTGCCCGCTCAAACTACGACAATTGAGTTCGATCGGGAACTCTGGCACATCATGAAGTGCACTTAATTTACCACGACCTACCGCAACACTGATGGAATTATTGTGTCAACAATTTCTTTAAATTTTTAGAAAGAAAGATAAATGCGTTTCTTTTTCACAGAAACACGTGGGTATAAAAAGATAATGAATACGAAAAATAAAGAAAATAGAAACAAAACAGATCTATAAATACAAGCACAGGACAGAAATGACAAGAAGGCTTCCACGTTACCTAATAATTCTTTGTTGCTTCCATTTTATAGAATCGCAAACTGGTCCATACTCTTTTAATTTTTTTGCACTTGTACATTTTATCCACATTTTTAGGTCAAGTTTGCCCTTTCTATCTTTTTACTCTCCATCTCTAGTTCCTCCATCCTCAATCCCACTAATGAGTCGCTAGATGCAGACGTTACTGTCCGTTTCTCTCGTTACTGTTTCTGGTTTCTGGGGTTACTTGAGTGAGTCTAGTTTGTAAAAGTTTGCTTGTGAATTCCGTGCCTTTGTAGGGGGACCATCATTATAGCTCTGCGTTTAATAGCCGCCGCCGCATTGAAATATTTGTAGTTAGCTTCATTGTTAGGTTCACAATGCTATTAAATTCATCTGCCGACCGGCCGAAATGGGCTTTGCCGAAGTTTCTCTCAATTGAAACCCGAGTATCGTTTGTCAACCCGTAATGATCTTGGCTTTGAACCGCGTCGGGAAGTTATACCATTGCACACCGTGTTTTACGTGTACATCATTAATTTACGGTTTTATATACGGTCGTGACTCGGCTCTCCAAATTCTGAATGAGTTTCGGCAGTCAATGGGATAAAATAAATTGCAGCGGATTGCTATTTTTCCGTTAAAGCCTTTTGAAAGTTTGCGTTCAAAGGAACACAAAACGTTGTTTTAATTAATTTAGGCGTTGTATAGATGTGGGGGACATTGTTTTTGTCTTTTATTAACAGTGTGTTTATTTTGTTGCAGCAACAAAAGACGAGCCTGACGGCGACGGCAGCGAGTGTCGTGGGCGTCAGCAGAACGGTGGCGGTCGTGGGAAGTTGCCTTACAACGGGTACTCCGAGGAGTGCCTCGACCGGCTCGAGCCCAACGGGAACATACCTCACGATAAAGAGCCCCATTATGGTCAGTACCTACCTTTAACTAGCTTTATAGTGAGTACAGCCTAAATATAAGACGTCATGCAATAAAGCACAGCCGTTTGTCGATAGAAGAAAATATTGAGCAAGAGGTTATTGCTGTAAGTGACTTCCAAGCTCAAAGTGATGGGTTCATCTCAATTTCTACACCAAGTTTTTAGATTCCTTACAACGACGAAAAGATTTTAGGTACTTATTGTTTTTGTGACTTCACCCTTGTATGAATGAATTCTCATGAATTTTGATGATAATTTCCGCCGTTGAATAATGAGTTAAACAGAGTGAATCATAATCTACATAACTAAATTATTTAAAGTTAAAGAAAGTTCAGACTTTGCCAAGCCTAGTAATAAAATTATTACAACTTAATTACTGAGCACGCCAAGTTGGGATATCCTCGTCAGTTATAAAATTTAATCGACTCTCAAAATCTCTAGAGTAATATATGATGCGCAAAATTAACTAGAAGTGGTTTCCTTGTTCTACATTTGAAAGTGATGATTACAGTTACACTACAGTGTACTGAAATGGCCCACATTTAAACAAGTGTTTATTTCAATGAATCAGCGAGACTTGTAGCGTTCTAAAGCAAAATAAGTGCACACCAAGGAGTAATAACAAAAATGAAGTCGGAGACAATTAGGTATATTACATGCACAAACGGTGGACCGCGATTGGTCAATTGGGAATCCCATTTGACATTTTCTTCAATGATCCTCCAATGACAAATGAATTTTTGAGTGGGATTTTAATGAACAATGAACTATTTCCTTCCTACTCCATGTTGCATTCATGACGTATTCTCTATTCGAACACATGTCACCTTGTGCATCGAGTAGGTACAAAACTACACTAGCTACTTTGTGGCAAACTGCGTAAGGGCACAATCGCGTTAATCGTCGTTCTAGATATCAAAATTCATGAATACAACTCAGTTCAGATTTGCGTGTTATTACGGGTAATTACGCTCAAATTACTTAGCCCTAGTCTTGATATAGGTATGCAAACTGAAGGTAAACTATGAGTACTTACCTACTTAACTAGTTAAAAATTGGAACCGATTGATTTGATAAAATGTTCAAGTTTCAAGAAGAAATGGTCAATAAATTACCTATACAAAATAATATAGGAAACAGATTTAACCAGTGTAGAAAACCTTATTATAATTAATAACATCCCTCATTTTGCCGCGTTCAAGTTATTAAGAAAATAAAACGATGAAAAATTCAAAACAGCGTGTCGCAAAGTTCATTGTTACTTTCACTGAATCAGCTATTTTCATTATTTCCTTCCCTTTATGCGGGCTGTCTACAGTTCTACAATAGGGAATTTGATTTTGAAAACGATATCTTTTGCGAGAAACTCATTTCATGCTCATTCGTGTACAAAGTATGTGTTCCTCGGAATAAATTCATAAAAGATTTTTCTTTCCTGAAAAGAAAGTTTTTTATCTGAGCTTCCCTTTATATTCCATGTTTACGTAATCTCGTTAAGACATAATTCTCCCGGTTTTCGCGGAAGATAAAAACCGGTCTACCTCCTGATGGAGATATCTCGGGAAGAGGGCATTGGTCTCCAGCGGACATTTACATGCAGCTGTTAATGATGATAACTAGAGAAATGTTGGTAAGTCCCACCTTCTTGTTACTAATCATTACTAGGACTATTGACTAATATTAGGTCCTATGAAATCAGCGTTTTCTATGGAGAATTTTAAAGAAGTTGCATTTTTCATACTAACATTTTCTTAATTTATATAACAACCATGAACACTTATGTTTTAAACCTTTTGTGCACTAATGTTTAAAAACTAAGATAACGTAATATGCCACCTAGATTAAGCGACAAAAAATAGTTTTGGTTAAGTTAAAACAAATAGTGGTCTTTGTTTTTTTTGGTTAAGGTTTTTTTACTATTGATAGTTGTCTATGATGGTCATTATTCGATATAATACCAAGCAAATGATGAATATTTTAAATCAAAGAAGTGACGAGGTTCTCTATTTGTGAGAAAAATTTCATAGGTGGGAACCCAATATTTACTTCTACAATTAGTACAGCTATAAGTTTTGCTTGCTAAAGCTTCATGCAGACCAGCGCGACGCGACAGCGCGGGGCGACACCGGTTATTGTTATACCGTCAAGTTTTCTTAGAAATTGTATTGTTCATGTCGCGGCGCGGCGTCGCGTCGCGCTGGTCTGTACGAGCTTTAACGGAGAAAATTGTACATTATTATATTACCAATATTTTAAAATAGGCACGTGTTGGTTTTCCCGCGACTTGGTCCGCGCCTATAACCTTCCTCAAGAAATGGGCTAATCCAATGCAAAAATATTTTTTCTAATCCGACTTGTAGTTCCGGAGATTACCGCCTACATACAAACTTACAAGTAAACAAATTTTACCTCATATATAAGTAATAAGTATAGATAAATTAAAGTCGCTTTTCTTGTCTGTCTGTGTGACCACGTTGTTCTTCTAAACTACGCAACGGATTTTGATGTAGTTTTACCATCATTTAGAAAATTGATTCCAGAAGGTTTGTACGTATATATAATACATTAATGTTTAACTTAATTACTTATAATAATGAAATCTGGATGTTTTATCGAGTCATAAAAGCCGATACCGCTGTACGAAATAGAAGAAACGAGCGAGCCTTACAGTGGTTGCATATGATGTGTAACATCTGCATCTTGGCTGACAGTACCAACCTCTCGGAAAATTGAAAGCGCGCTCATTGGTCAAATCAAATAGCGCGCGCTTCCCTGGCTTCCTGTTACACACTTCCGTCCCTTTTCATGAAATCACTCCCACAGATTGCAGGAAAGCGACTGGAAAGATGTTACACTTGAAAAATTCGAGGAGTTAGGAGCTATTGATACTTCTGCCTGAATCAGAAATTCCTCAAACTCCATCAAAAATATAAAATTAATTAACGGTATTCGAAATATTCGCAGCAACATCAATGAAAAAGTTTTTAATGTTGTTATACAGCGTGTTCGATAATTCGGGTATTCGATTATGAGTTAACTGCTTTCAAAGTCTCGATGTTGGCGTAATTTGGTAACTTCGTACTTTCCTTGGTTTTCGTATTATTACTAAATTTTTTCAGCATGCCATAAGACTTTTAATGTTAAATTATTTGTAAAAAAAAAACTTACTCGATCGATAAAGACTACCTTTGGGATTTTTTTTATATGGACAAATGCCAAGACCAATGAATACATTTTTAATAAAGCAAGCAAATTTTGTTTTTAATACGCTGTAACTTGACACTCAAAAGAAAACAACACAGCTGGTCGTAAAATTCAAAAATAAATAAAGATTGATGTAAATCAATTACTCTCAAAAATGCATTACCTCATTCTGTCACCGTCTGACTTATAAAACTTATAAAGCATGATTTGTATGCGAAAGTCACTTGATTTCAACACAAAAATACATAACTTACCGGATTTATTTATCAATCAGTTATAAATGTCTGTACAAACAAGTTTGTTGAAATAAATGGCGTCGAAATGAAGCATGGTGTATGGCGCCGAAGATGTATGACACATGTAAATAAACTTCAGTAAATACACAGACAGGGCTGACGGCACATGCCTTCCATACGTTAGGAGTCAACAAGGAATGTTCCTCTCGTGTAGACCGCACAATAAAGCACACAATGCAACAAGCAAAAGCTTCAAAGTATTTGCGCCCACTATTTCACAAGTATAGCGCACTAGCCGCGCCCCGCGGTTTCACCCGCATAAGTCTCAATCCCGTAGGAATATCGGGATAAAAAGTCCATGTCCTTCTCCAGGTCATGGTCTACTCATGTGCCAAATTTCATTCAAAACCGATCAGCCGTTTTAGCGTGAAAGCGTAACAAACAACAAACGAATAATCTCACTTTTGCATTTATATTTTTAAGAGTAAAACCACAAAAGGTCAAAGTGTTAGCACAAGCGGATACAAAATACCATTACCTGTTACCGAAATACCGTTATCAAAGTTACATAATACATGCGCCATGTTTTATGTAACAAAAGCATAGCAAGTATTTATACACAGAGCTGTGCTATAAACACATACAATATTTAAGCACACACGTAGGTATTGCAAACATGTGCCATATTACTAAAGCGATAAACCTAATCCTTACTGAGATTAAATCCTCTAGAGGTTACTTCTATTTAGTATCTTACACTTAATTTCTAAGTAGATTTCGTAATACTATAATCCAGTATAAAATCATAGACTCGAAGATTTATTTAATCATTCCCTAATGGCTTTATGGTGTAACTGCAAAGATTTGACAAATACGACAAATATTTTGTGTTACTCAACAAAGTAAATGTATTCAACAGACCTGCCTCTCGACGCGGACTACTCAATTTCAAAGTTTGTTGTATCTCGCCGTTCTCTACCATAATGCACAGCGAAAACCTTAACTTTTTTATGTATTAATTCTAGGGAGTTTCCTCGCTCCAACACGTGTTCGTTCAAAATATTAAAGTTTTAATCGTTTTGCTTCGCTATCACATATAACTTTACCAACGTAATATGAGGGAATAGGGGTTTCTACGGTTCTCATGTGCACTTTTAAACGTACATACATCGATAATTCGGTACATGTGATTTTATTAGAACTACGATATGGAATGGCTTCTCCATTTAAACTGTTAAACCAGAGACTCGTACGTTAAAACTTTTTCGCGTTTATTTTTGCATTTTCAACGTGTTTTGGCAACACAACACTACAGGCGATGGTCATCCCAGCGCTCTATTTGTAAAATTGTTTACTCCTGATGGTTTTTCGTAATATCCTGGAGTCTGCTAGACCCACCCCTCGGCCGCTACGCCCACTAGTTTATGTAAACAATTTATGGTTTTCCCGCCGAAGGGGTTCTTATAAAACTTCATGAATGAATAAACAACCACGGGGTATGCGTTAGTGTTTCACGTCACCCACTGTCTTGTGATGCTTCACTTTTATGTTTGTTTACACCGATTTGTTTTTCTAGTGTTGCTCATAATGCAGTGTTGTGTTCTTAGTGATCTTCTGACGTTATAAGCGTTTCTTTGACGAGGAAAACTATTTTAATCTTAGATAAATCTTGTCACACTTTTGCGCAAAAATGTGCTCCGCGTCTAATCTTTCATTATGAAATATGTTGGTAATGTATGATAATCGTGATCTGTACAATTTTACAAAATCTATAAAATGCAATTAAATGACTAAAAATTGGGAATGTTTTCCTTTAGCTGCAACGGCCCCATCTTAAATTACCATCCTGTATAATGGTTAATTATATGACGGAAGTTAACTATTTCTCCAGTGTATACAACGTTTTCCCCATAAATTATATCATCCCATTGATTGATAGATACTCCAGATACCAGCGCGCTTTGTGGTAACGATCCAGATAATTTAATCAGTGTTGCCAGTTTCCCACCTAGCTAGATAGGTAGGTACTAATGCCAGTTATGAATGGGAACCTAATTGGAATTCCTGAATGGCTTTGTTCAAGGAAATGATACAATTAGGTCAAATTATAGTGTACCAGACCAAAATGCAACGTTTATTGTAATTGATGTGTTAGTTAGGTTAGCTCAAACTGGCATAATACAATGTTTTTGGTAATAACGAGTCAGGTTTGTGATATAAGTTTCCTCTTTAAGGAGTGGCTAGAGAGGCGCCAGGGCGTCCTCACCTTCCGCCTGACGCCGGTCCTCACCGGACACGGTTGTTTCGGGAGGTTCCTGTTCCGGATAAGGCGGGAGGAAACGCCCGGGTGTCACCATTGTGTGGATCGTCCGGAGGACACGGTGGAGCATACGGTGGAGGTCTGCCCGGCTTGGGCGGAGCACCGCCGTGTCCTCGTGCAGGCGATCATCAGCGGTGACCTCTCGCGTCCGGCCCTGGTCCAGATCATGGTACGGAGCGAGAGGGCATGGGAGGCCGTCACCTCCTTCTGCGAAGCAGTAATGCTCGCGAAGGAGGAGGCGGAATGCGTGAGGGAGAGGCAAATTTCGGGCCCTCACGCCCCTAGCCGCCGCAGGAGACGCCCTGGGCGTCGGGAATCGCAGGCCAATTCCCGGCCACCGTAGGCGCGGGCTTGCGGACGGTGAGCAATAGGTAGCTCGCGGTCCGATAAAGACCAGACCAGGGTCGACGGCGCGTTGTGTTTCACGCGCGCCTCGTAGAGATGTCAGCACAACTGATGGGGTCCGCTAGGACCGATGCCTGCCGGGGTCGCGGGAAAGTCCGAAAGGGATACCGTGGCCCCTGGCATTAAGGGCCCATTTCACCACCTACGATTAGGTTCTTGTTAACTTACTTGACAGATAATGTCCTAGAAATTCTGTTCCATTTTTGAATTTATTTGGAAAGTACTGGCTATTCGGACATCATGAAATAGGCCCTTGTCTTGCCCTTGTAGGTTGGATGGATAATGGAGTATATTTATAAATGTTGCTTAAAGTAAATTGACGTTCAAACGTCAAACATGTATAGTTAAACAGTCGCTAATCAGTATTTAACTTTAAGCAACGGTTATAAATAAACCCCAATGATCCTAATGAGTTTCGTTAAAAAATAATTAAATTAATGAGCGCTCATTTCAATAATGTTTTAATAATACCCTTTCTAATAAAAAAGGCTACAATAAGCTAGCCTTCAAATAGGTGAATGTGCTTATAGGAGTGTGATCACCTCAACGGTTCAACGAATCGAACCGATGACCTTTCGATTTAAAGGCCACTTGGGTAGCCTTAGGGATATTGTCGCTTAATGTACATGTTGTATGCTAAGCTTTTTATATCTACGAAAAATAAGATTTTAATATGGTAATTTATTACTTAAGTTAATACAGCTGTTTTCTTTTTGGCATTCTTTTTCCCCCTTTATTGAGGTAAAAACTGAGACACATACTTTAAAAAAAACCTATGTATTTAGGCCCATTTTATTATCTTTTATTTAATGCTAACATATGAAAGCTATCAATGCGTAGCATAACGGGCGGCGCGCGCGTCAATGCCGACTGAATGGAATGTTATTATTTTAATTTATATTTTATTTAAACATGTAGATTATTATTATTGTATAATATTTTTATATCTTATTGATATCTCATTGTATGCTGCACCGGTCGACGTCACAACGTCAACGCCAGCTGTCGCTGAAAATCAGCGCTGGGGCTCTGTCTCGCATTGGGTCGCAGCATTATGCTGAGCGCTGGCTGTTTTGTGTGGATGTGACGCATATTTCCCCACAGCTTGTTCTTTTTTTGTTTTGTGTTCTTTGCGTCATTTTTACCGCAAATAAACGTATTTTCTTTCTTTCTTCTTACCAAACACCTTTTTATCTAAAAATATCGGGACCTAATATTCTCTGAATAATGCAAACGCGATTAAACCCGCCTACGTGGACATAGAATATGGACCAGACGATTATGTGATGTAAAAACGATCATAAAGCGAGTCTCACACAGTCGTGGGCGAATTCAGTGGAGTATGTAGTAAGTAGGTAAAATTTGGTAAGTAGACGAAATCCGAGTTCAAAGGCGAACAAACGTAATCCTTAGACGGCCAGGAATAAGTCATTTGAATTTGATATGATTACGTTTATATATGGGATAGAAAATACGTGTTTAATGTAATTACTTTTTTTTTACATATATCATCACGGCTGTAATCCCGAAGGATTAGGCAGAGGTGTACGGAGTACCTATTAGTATACCGACATTTCTCCATGTTACCTATATATTTTTTTTTTCTAGTTATAAAATTTGTCTTAGGATGGTGAAAGTTTACCTTGTACAGTTAAACCTTGTATATGTATTGAATTTGCTTGCAATTCACAATTAAAATGGCTATAAAAACAACATTACGTTTTTAAAGAAATCTTCTAGCTCGAATCGACTTAGCGTCCTTCCGTATATAAACATATCAAATAAGTAGTAAACATTTGTAAACACACAGTGTCTCCAAACGAAAATAAAAACAAACAGTCCCCTTACAATTTCCCTGTAATGTGAACCTCATTACGGATCTGCCCATTTATAACACTTTCAGTGCGAGACCGTGGAAGCAGAATAGAAGACAAACAGGCTCTGTACTCTCTAGTCTTTTTCTTTACATGTCCCATTTGGTAAATAAACATGGTACGAGCGAAAATCGCGGGTTTACGTAATGATTTATGTTTGGTATGAAGCTGCAGCAAAAACTGCTTCGAATCAGCAATAAATTAAAACAATCCATGTTTTTTTACCACATCAGATGAGAAAAATACACTTTACCCGTACTGTTTTGTTTTTACGTTTTCCACGCAACTCTAATAATAAGGCATCAGACAGACAATATAATACAAATGTACGTAAATTGATCGCACGAGCGAACATGAAATGTAACCATTGCGTGTTGCCGCAACAGTAAATTTTGATAATTAATCACATTACATGCGCTCAATTATTAAAGCGGAATTTATGATTTTGGATATCTGCACGTCTGTGGCTCGTTACATATTGCATTTTACTTTTAAATATATGCTTTTGTACAACAATATTTAACCCACAATCGCTGGCGGCATTTAATTAATTAAATTGCTTCATTTTATTACTTTGTGGTCTAACGATGTCGGTCCTATCACGTTGACTGACGGTTGAAAAACATTCAATCTAGTTAAGGTCAGGAAAGTTGTTATTAATATTACATAATGTGGATCAAGTAAAACCGCCCTGGTATGTTGTCCCTACGTAATTCGAAAAGTTTTCTAATTGGGTCACATCGTGTCGAGTAACACATTTATTGAATTAGCGTGGAGAAGGAAAATCCTCTTTGTGTATGGTCTCTAACTCTCCGGGGAGATCCACTGTGTAACTCGATCGAAACGAATAATCTATGAGTTTTGACAGAAATATGCTGAACCTCTCTGAAACTTTTCTACGCCTGTTAATACAGAGTTCAAAGAAAAGTTATCAAGCGTTCAATGAGACTAATCAAGCAGAACTTTCTTGTGAACCAAAAAGAAAAATTGTGATACGAAGTGAAAAACACAATTCTGCCGGTTTATGTGGTCATTTGAAATGGCATTGCCGCGTATATCTGTCTGTCATGTCACATAATCTGTCATAATACTCGTTGTGATGGACACTTCCGCGTCTAGCCTTGTGTAACTACTAACAACACGATTGCTGAATAAATTCACAAGCAAGCATAACATAGAAGCTTTAACAATTAACCTAATTGTTTCCCTGTTTCGTGCATAACGCGTGTCATAGCGTAAAAGATCCCTGTCCATTTTAATTACGAAAATACTGAACGAGGAGTGGCCGGAATGACACGAGGATTTAGGGCTCGATAAACATTTTTTATTTCGCCTTATGAAAAATGATGTAGGTATACGTACGTTTTGTACCATAGTAAATACCCAATATGCTTTGAACCGACATGAAAATACTGCTCGTAAAACAAGATTATACGACACATGACTCTTAAATGGAGGCATAATGGTGATATTACTGTCTCATAACCCGTAACCTTCGAAGAAAATTACTCCAAAACAGATATACTGGCGTTTTGTATACTCCAGCAATGACGAAGCTATTGCTCTTGTCGTAATAAATTATTTGTGTGGTGTACTTACACACTCTTTTCAATTGTTTATGTTAATAGAATTAAAAGCACTGACAAGTATCTTCCGTCATGCTGTCATCCACGGATTTCTCGTGTTTGAGTGTCATGTCAATAGTGAATAGCCTGTGCGCGCGACGGCTTGTTTATTGAAATGTTTGCGAAAAATTTACTTACATGAAAATTGTTTTAGCTTAGCTTTTTGTGAAATGCTCATGAAATGTGTAGATCAGGATTGTCCTTTGGACCACTGAGCTGTAATTTCCTATCAAATGGTATTTAGTTCTTTATTTCTATAATGTAATCTACGTCTGTTTTGAACCCATATTTTAGTGGTTAGTCCCAAACATAGACTTATAAATACGTCTAAAATCCTCAAAATAAAAATAAAACTCATTTCGTTCTAATTAAGTAAGTGGTCAACAGAATCTTCAAAACATTGTGTACGTCGAATCATTAATCAGGGAGATGGGAATAAAAAAATACGCGTCCAAGTGAAAATGCCGAGAACTTTTAATTGGCATTCCCTGTGTATCTACTTAATTTTTCGTCCCTTAAAGTCGAATTGATCCCGATATTTGAATCGAGTTAATAGAAGCGGGCAATAGGGACTTCGCCAATAAAATTATCGTTGGGTTTGCCTGAATCGGTCCGTAGTCCCTTACGGGGGTAGTATCTACCGCACCCGTGCCACCCCGTGACCCACTTATACATTACCCTGGATACCCTTTATGCCACACGCAAAATTGACATACCCATCACTGCTATATAGCTCTTAAATTATATTTGGGCGACAAGAGGAAGTTACTTGAGTTCTGTAACATTCTTATAAAATTAATGTTGGTTCTTGTGTAGCAATGATCTAAATCGTGATCGTTAGAGCTTCAACGTGCTATATTTAAGTCAAGGTACCCGCTGAAAACTTTTTGAGAAACGATAGACAAATGGACACTATCGTTCATCTCTTGCGCGTTTCAATCAGAGTGATCGATTGCCTCTATAATCGATTTGTTCTTCTTCAAACGATTCTATGTCTGCGAATGATTTATTCGTTTCGCGTTTACATCCGTCGCATCGATGCCGCGTCTTTGTGACGCTCTTTCGGAGTGCTTCGATTCCCGATACCAGGATATTGACGGCCGCGAGAAAAATAGCTTCTTTCAAACTACGTCGCATCAACACGCCATTTTTTATTTTCTCGTGAATTAATTTGCTTACTAAGTGCTTGCGGGGAATTTCCTGTCGGGATTTTCATTCTGTCAATTGACGAAGCTTTTAATGAAAATGTTTGTATTTTAGAGTGCCGTTGATGATTATTGTATCGTGAGGCATATTGATGCGCGGGAGGTTAATAGCTACGTCATATTATTATGTGTAACAGAGAAAGCGTGTGTGTGTGTATTATTGTGTGTAACAGAGAAAGCGAATAGTTGAATGACGATGCGGGTTTATCAAAAGAGCGATTACTTTTACACACCAGCTGTAATTTTGAAACACGTGAACAGAATTACATCAGGATATTTCCAACAAAAAATGCCGGAGTTCTCGATTGATTCCCACGCGAATTTAAAGCTTTAAGGCTCGTGCAGACCAGCGCGACGCGACGGCGGGACGCGACTCGAACAATACAATTTCTAAGAAAACTTCACGGTATAACAATAGCCGGTGTCGCGTCGCGCTGTCGCGTCGCACTTATCTGCACGAACCTTTATGCAGACTAGCGCGACGCGACAGCGCGACGCGACACAGGATATTGTTATATTGTTAAGTTTTCTTAGAAATTGTATTGTTTGAGTCGCGTCGCGCCGTTGCGTCGCGCCGTTGCGTCGCGCTGGTCTGAACAAGCCTTAACGCACCACGTGATTTTAGACTGTAGCTTCGTTTTACTTAACAAAACTTTCTTTAAAATATCAAACAATCTCTGTTAAGAAATATAAAAGTTGATTTTTCTTTTATAATGAACGCTATTTATGTTTTGTTGTACAGAATGGAGCGGCGGTGGCGGTAACGGCGAGTATCGTGTAAGAAGACAGCTGTCCGTGTCTTCGGACTCGAAACTCCTCGACGAAGGTGCCAGGGAGGACGCGAGGGTAGTCATGAGGCCGAAGCGGCCGCCCAGGCCCAAATCCGAGGCCTTTCTAGGGCCTCACGACCACTCCAACCGACGGACCAAGCGGTTTAGTGCCTTTGGGGTAAGAGGATTCGTAGAATTACGTAACTATTGAAATCTTTTATTACTTGTGGCGTGTTATGGAAAAGACCTGAAGGTTTTAATATAAGAAAAATGTCCGCGCGTGTGTGTTAAGTCCGCCTCTGTACATTTTTGTGCTTGAAGTATTAAATAAATAAATAAATAATAAAAAATAAAAATATCGCACAACTAAAGTACGAAAACCACATAACGAGAGACTCATCTCAGGTATTTCAGTCAATTTGTTTTCAAACAACGCCGTGAACATACGAGTACAACACGTATACAAAACAAACTTGATTACAAACACTCTTTTTACATATATCTGTCAGATAGAATGTCTAAACTATTTACTATTGTTTCTGTATATCAAGTATCAACGTAAACACAAATAGATTATACGCCCACTTCCATATTTATTTTCACTTCCATTTCGCACGTCCGTATGCACATAAATATAAAAGAATAATGATAAATGTTAGTGTATGTTCGCCGGGGGTAGGGGCTTAGTGTTGCTAGCTTACAAATAGGCCGAGTAGGACCTACGGCGACGTTGACAGATTGTGCGATTAGATCGGGGGAGTAATTCTGGGATACCAGTCATTTGTGATGCTTTGCGTTTGAAAAAGTGCTTTCGCTTGCATTTTAGTTTATACGGTCGTTGGCGATGGTCATTGTTTGTTGTTGACCGTAAGTAAACGACGCCATTTAATCAATGGAACTAGAATTAAGCTTTTTTTTGTATTAGGAAATAACACTGTTCTATTAAAGTTTTATTGGCTAAGCGAAATAGACATATTCCCTGTTTATAAAAGAGACACACCAATACCCATACACCATCAATTTATCAAACGATCGATCTAAATTCATTAGATGCAACCAACGATTATCAAAGAGGAAACCACTTAAAATCGTTCATTTAACGTTTCTAACACGAACTCAAGTATTTTAGTTACCCATAACCGTTGGTTATGTTTAGGAGGCGTTCACTTAATAATTAGAATTCTATTCAAGTATGCAACACGACGACTTAAGCACATTAGCTAAGCCAAATATTTAAAGTCAGGTTGACTTTCCACCAGAGCTTTGCGCCTCAGTGAGGCAAAAATCCACCAATAGTATTCGTCCATATTCAAAATGGAGCTATTCTATTGGTCCATATTCAAAATAGAGCAATTCTATTGGTGTATTCTTTCCTTGCTGGAAGCCAGCCTTAAACTGGACGAAGAAAGCAGTGTAGTGTAGACGGTATCTACAGTATTCTAAGTGGTGATACTTCACAATTTGAACTAATAGTTACAAATAACCTCTGTTGTGCTTACTGGGGTTTTACGCGGTAATAAAATGGACTAAGTTAGCACCTACGTTCTTCTTACGATCGTGTTTTACTTAGAATTATTATTTTTTGATAAGTACAAGAAAATGTTGTTTTTGTAATTTATTATAACCTGAGGTTGTACGGCGCCGGAACTGCTGATGCCGAGGCCTGGGGATGGGGAGGCCTTTTCTCAGCAGTGGGATAGTGTAGCCTAAATTTTTTTTTAATAGGTTCTTTACTAATATTCAGCTACATGTAGAAGGTTTGATAGAGGACAAACGGTCATTTAAACTCCTATTCTCTCGAGTACGATACAAATGCATGATAAATTACAGCTATATTTTCATGAAACAAACTCATTCAACACTCGTTACAACGAATATGTCGTAGGATGATTTGATCATTCGAATTCTCGCGAAAACCCTAGGAATATTGCGAAAACACGGATAATTAGAAAATGTTGAAAACGTTTCGTCATTTAGAACTGGGTGAAATAGGTTAAGTTAGAACTCTGACGAACCGCGCGCGAGCCGAACGACCGCTCCAAGTTGCTCGCAGAAATGTTTTCACCATTTTGTAATTACTTATCCGTGTTTTCGCGATATCTCTATGGTTTTCGCGAAAATAAGAATGATCAAATCATCCTACGACATATACGTTATAATAGCAACTGAAACGTCCCAATAACTTTGCCCAATTTGTTTCATAATCCTAATATCACATGTTTGTGCGGTGTCGTAAATTACAGGATTATTTCAATGCGTTCAGTTGATTAATGAATGTTTTTCTGTCCGTCAACAGGGTGACTCTCCCTTCGGGAAATCCGAAGCCTACATAAAGCTCGAGCAACTTGGTGAGGGTTCCTACGCCACTGTGTATAAAGGTTATAGCAAGTGAGTATCTTTTATTATTAACAACCTTATTAATCTTAACTTAAGGTGCAAAATAATTCCGTGCCAGTCTGCTTGATGCAGTCTCTGGAGTCTTTAGTTCAACAAAAGTTATCGAGTTATAAAGTGAAGGTCTTCTTATGAGAGCAGTGGTGGCCGGGCAGTGGTAAGGGCTTTTACTGTTACTTTGTGTAAATTATTTCATCACCACTGCTCTTAAAACAAGGCAAACATCGAGAGGAAACCGGCATGTCCTAGAACTAAAAATTCGAAGACGTGACATTGGCCAACTTGCACTGGACCCGCATGGCGGATGGCCCACTCCCTGTCACAGAGAGGAGGCCTGTGTCCCAGCAGTGGGAACATCCCTGAGTGGGTCAAACAAGGACACTAAAAGTAACGCATACGGTAGTGACCCGGGAAATTGAGCCGTTCCTTTAGGAGTTACAGAGCGGAGTCTGACGAGCTAATTGTAATTAAGCAATTTTAAAGTCTTTAGACATACGGCGAGTATCTTGTCGGAATCCTTTTTCACTTTTATTTCCTCTGCTGTCATTAATTAATTATATAAAATCAGTATTGTTTGGTCCATTAAAGTAGTCTCGAGGCGGGGCGATGCTCAGGCCGCGTAATCCTAACCAAAAATGATCTTCGCGTTCATAAGTCGCTTTTTGTTCGGAAAACCGGAAAGCGTCAAGCGTCAAAAAGTGATATATTAACGCGACAATCGCTTTTGGTTAGGACGCGGGGCCATACTTGACCGCGCGGGGTCTTATTTGACTTAAGCCAATCAAATCGTGGGCTCAACCCCAGTACCGCCTTGGTGACTAGTGAATGTTTTTATCACGGAACTGAAATGCAATTCCCCTTTACAATTGAAGAAGAAAAAGTCAAGTTTTACCAAAACAAAAACAACTTCGGGCAATATTGTCCTTTGAATAAAATCAAACATAATGAGAAAATCGCCTAATTGTCACAAGGAAATTAATTATTCCTCGGTAAAAGTAAGCGGCTTTATAAATATTTATACATTTCGTAACGAACATCCATATTTAAATATGCGTTTGGGGAGTAGCTCGAGTGGATGCGGCCGAGGCACATTTCAGCAAATCTTCGCTGTCACTCGCATTACTAAAGATTTCCTTGTCTGATAGCTTTTAAACAGCTTTGATTTTAATGACTTTACTAACTGAAATAAAATGTACATTATACAGTACGAATATTACTAAAGATTTGTTTATTTTTATCGGTAATTGAACTATCTTTTGATTGTCTTCTGAAATCAAATCCATCCGTTATTGGAGTCATCTGCTTCCATCTTTACTTTTCTAAGATACTCAAATATTCTTACAGTCTCGTATTTTTATTTTTTACTTAATGGTGAGAATGCTCACATTTGTTCAATTCTTCGAATTCATGAAAAAAAAAAGAAGTTATTTTCTCGCGTTTTCTCGTCATCCGCACCCGAGTTCGTATTTTTCTCAACAATGTCGCCTTTGTGGCGCACTTGTCAACGTTTCCTGCGTTTCCACTTGGAAATCGACCTTTGATGTCACTCGATATATAAAGCACCGAACTGTTACCCAATTTTGTATCAAAATACAACAAACATTTCGAGCGAAGGCTTCGGCTTTTAAAAATAATGTTTTTTTGTTCACAAAAATCCAACGGATATATTAACTGAATATTTTCCGGATTTATTTATCTCTACAGCCTTTAACATTCCGGCTCGTTAATTTTAATATAGGACTCACGCCAAATAAAATATTACGTTAAAAACTCTCGTATATTTTAGTTCACGAATTAATATGCTAAACCCCGGTGGTTCGCGGCTGGGTCAGGTCGAGTGGGCCAAGTCAAACGGAACTTACTGTGTTCATTGCTCGTGAATATTGAATGAAGTGCTTCACCTCACTGAGTTGAGCGGTAATAAGCGTGTTCAACTCCAAATTGTCGTATTCATGGTGGTTCAAGTTTTCATACAAAGCAAGTGAGGCGTCAACATAACAATTTGAACGCGAGTTCTGCACGTCCTCTGTACTTAGTTCAAGAGTAGTTCAACTAGCTCTTACAAAATTAGTTCAAGAATGTCTTGAGATCGGGTAACTACATTCTCGTACCTCATAAATGCCTTAAAGCTAAAAGCTAGTGCTGAAAGGAGTTTGCAGTAGAGTTTATATTTCACTTTGTATAAGCATTTACATTGACGCTAACTAGGAATTAACATGTAAAGCATCATTCACAAAAAGCTTTGAAGAGAATTTAATTTTGTCTCTTGAAGGAAAGTTATTAAATTTTAATGTCATAATCGGGGTGTACTTTACTTAACGATGTCAAGACGTCTAGCATATTAATGAGCGTAGTTTCCTGATCGGTGGGCGCCAGACACATTGACATAATTACTTATATCCGGCAATAAAACAGTAGAGGACTTCCTATCCTACTTTTCTTCATACATTGTCGTAGGTCGACAGGTGCGATAAATTGTTTACTTTTCCATGCCTCCAATTTCAATGGCTAGAGCATGCGATGCAAATGAGGCATAGCGTTGCATTATTTATGTTACCTAGACTAACGTGTGAACTAGCCTACTCGTGACCACGACTGGTATAAACAATGAGAAATTATCCGTACACTTGTTTTATTTTATCAAACGTGCCATTAGCACAAAACAGTGTGTGGACGTAGTTGGTATTGTTTCACGAGTCTGGCATCAGAAAGGCTATAACTATTGTCGTGATCTGACAACTACCTATAATAAGGAGTTTTATCAAAGGCCCTTAAGACGCAGATATATGCCAGTGACCTTGAGTGGTTAGCTTGCGTGTTCTGTACCTACTGAACTCACGCGTCGTATGTCCAGCCAGTAATAGGACTCGCCCACAAGGAGTGCTGTCCGAAATTAGATGCATTATTAATTTATTATACATAAAACAAAAGGTATTTTAATAAAACACTACATACTAAAAGATCAGTAATTAAATTATAATACGCTTGATAGATTTTGAGTGATTCTCAGTTTTTTTTTTCCGCGTTAGACATAACTTTACAAATTAATTTCACTATGTAAAAAAAACATAATCTGAAATATTCATATATAAGTTATTAAGAAAATGTTCTAATTTAACAAAAATGTTTTCCAAATCGTTAACACTACTCGTTTAGACGTGATCTTCATTATAAAATAATTAAAAGTCGGTTATCGTCGCCTTAATTGAAAAGGACCTACCTATTTAAAATCGGAAAAAAACGGCATGTTCTTGGTGTTATATTCTTGGTATCTTAGGGGTATAGATGACACGATACTTTTAACATCAGCCATCTGGCGACTGCATCTATGCTGCTTCATGATTTCAATACTCTTTGCCTTCGGTCATGGTAAAAAAAATGAGCATCGAGCATTGTAATGCCATCCGAAGAAGTGTGCAAAGCATCAGTCGCTGTATCATCTAAAATAATCTTGTCTGCTATGACCCTTAATTTAAGTACTTATCAAATCAATATACTAAAGTATTTATTTTTCACAGTTTAACGCAGCAAGTGGTAGCATTGAAAGAGATCAGACTGCAAGAAGAAGAGGGGGCGCCGTTCACAGCCATCCGGGAGGCTTCGTTACTCAAAGAGTTGAAGCACGCCAACATTGTGACACTCCACGACATCGTGCACACCAGGGAGACGCTAACTTTCGTGTTTGAATTTGTGGTGAGTTATTCTTTACTTACACGACGTATGCCTGGAGTAGAATAGATTTTTATCTACATTACTCCAGCCATACTTCGTCTTGACTCCTCCTCTACTTGGGCTGTCTTCCTCTACATTTGTAGAGGAAGATCGAGTAGTGGGGCACAGTTTGAAAGAAGTTTAGTAACTGTCTAAATTGAAAGATTGATTGCTTACATCTTTGAAAGCTATTCATCGCTATCAAACATTTACTGCGCATACAATATACTCTAGTGGAGTACGGAATTCATATTCTTTTTTCCTCTCCCGAATGTTCCAGTAAACAGTGTGATAGGCACTTGTTTTAAATATCATGTTTTAATAATACCAGGTTGACTAGGATTAAATAATAAGCTCAAAATGCAACACAGTATGTGTATCTAACCAATTAAGTTCCGATATTATCCTGTTAAATTTAATTACAAGGCCAAAGAGGAACAAGTGCCAATGAATAACACAGGAAAAAAAAAATCCTCTACTTTCATAGTTCATTGATCTTTTATCTCCAAATTATAATAAACATAAATATCTCTAACCAGCACTCTGTTCACGAATCCAATTTCATTTGACGTATCTTTCTTACCAATATCAATTGAAATTGGATTACCATTTTCAATTGATATTGGTTACCATAAGAATTATAAAGATAGATTATTTCGTGTATAGCGACCTTTAGTAGGTAGTTGTTTTTCTTCAAGATGACGCACCCGATGTAAATGCGATTTTGTTTTTACTTCATTTTTATTACCTACGTTTTGTATAATAAATTCGTCTTTGTAGTACTTGAAAGTGAAGCTAAACTGTCCAGGCTAATGTCATCAGTAAATATTGTTTTTGTTTGAACTGACGGTTTACGTCAAGTTTCACTTTTATATTGTCGCGACACACCCAACACTAATATTTGTATAAGCTACTAGTACGTAGTCCTTGACTATTGTTCGTGAAAAACATAGTCGCGTCTTCATTGTCTTTGGATGCTGCTAGCCAGAGTACAAAAGAATTAGGACAGCACCTTCACCAAAAACGAGAGCAGTGATGGCGCACTGGTAACGGCCCAAGCAGGCGCTTTACATAATCAGCCTATATTGTTAGTCTCGTCTTCATTGTCTTTGGATGCTGCTAGCCAGAGTACAAAAGAATTAGGACATCAACTTCACCAAAAACGAGAGCAGTGATGGCGCACTGGTAACGGCCCAAGCAGGCGCTTTACATAATCAGCCTATATTGTTAGTCTCGTCTTCATTGTCTTTGGATGCTGCTAGCCAGAGTACAAAAGAATTAGGACATCAACTTCACCAAAAACGAGAGCAGTGATGGCGCACTGGTAACGGCCCAAGCAGGCGCTTTACATAATCAGCCTATATTGTTCCCAGGACACAGGCCTCCTCTCAGTGAGAGGGAGTGGGCCGTAATACCCCACGCGTGCCCAATGCCGGTTGGTAGATGTCACATGTCTTCGAATTTTTGGTTCTGGGGCAAGTCGGTTTTCTCAGAAACATCATTCGCCGAAGTGCCTGTTATGGTTCGAACCTACGACCTACAATTCAATTAGTCGCCGCCGTTACCACTAGGCCACCATTGCTCTCAGGCAGGCGCTTTACTTTGTGCAAATGATTTCATCACCACTGCTCTCAAAACCGTGAAGGAAAACATCGTGAGGAAACCGGCATGTCCTATAACCAAAAATTCGAAGATGTTACATCTACCAACCCGCACTGTGCACGCGTGGTAGATTACAGCCGACTCCCTCTCAAATAGAGGAGGCCTGAGTTTGAACATTATAGGCTGATTATGCTTCAATAATTTGCTTACCTATGACATGACAAATCCATAGGCCAAACTCTAGTAACAATCTTCGGTGTACTGTGAGATAGTATTAACTGCTTGCACTGACTGGACAGGTCCACTCAACTCTGTGTGGTTCTTTCCTAAAAAGATAATTTCAGACACTAATCTACAATGTCCTCATGTGGCCTTACCAAGATTATATCTGGACTTTTAAATAGCATTTGACCCGTGAGTTTGTTTCGCCATTTATTTTCCGGGGTAGTCAAATTTTTTATATGGCGTGTAAAAGTTATTCCTATATCATATTATACAATTTCATTTGTTTTAACATTTATTGCTGATGTAACCAATGAAATTGAAGGCTTTCAGCACATCTAAACGCCTTCAAGAGCTGTCAGTGTACAATATTCCATAATAATTTTGACACTGACAGCTCCTGAACACGTTTTAGAAATACTGATCGCGTTCAGCTTCGTTGCTGAAATAAGCCCTTAATCACTGAACTAGCCTATCAATATCTACTACGGAATATATTTAACTCTTCTTCTGTAGCTGAAGTTTGAAGTTGTGTAAGGTCCAGTAACCCACATGTCAGTGGTAACACTTTGACTTTGAGCTGGCCTAGCTTAGTACTGAGTTTCAATAGAATGCGAGGCCAGCTTATACTGACCACTGATGTGCGGCCTACTGTACTATGGAAGAAAATAAGTACTAACTATGACTTTTTTTCGTGCAGGACACGGATCTATCGCAATACATGGAGAGGCATCCTGGCGGGCTGAACCACCACAATGTGAGGCTGTACATGTTTCAGCTGCTGCGAGGACTCGCATACTGCCACAGGAGAAGAGTTTTACACAGGTATATTATAATATTTGTACAGGCTACTTATTTATTAATGCTTTATCCATAGGAAGCTCGGTTTGTCATTTGTCTGTGGGACCAAAATAGTTGTTTTGAATTACTCCATACTAATATAATAATGTAGTGAGAGTACTGCTGCGGCTGCCGTGGCGTTGTACTGCGTCAGGGATGTTTGCGGATAATGACATTGATGGTTTGGCCGCCATTATTCGCAAAAGATGTGCATCCCTGATGTCACGTGATCGCGGTAGCACCTACAGTATTCTCATCGTGTTAGCACTTCGGTGGGATTCCCCGATGTTGCGGAGGTGGATGCAGCTCCACGCTGAATTTAAATTTAAATTGTATGTGTACTACAGATGTTCCGTAAAATTGTTACTGACCTTATGGACTTTGTTTGGAAATAAAAGTATTCTATTCTATTCTGATATGATAAATGTGGAAGTAACTGTCTGTCGGTCTGTATGTCCGTCTTTCTGTTACCTTATCACGCCTTAACGGCTGAATGGATGTCGATAAAATTTGGCACACAGGATACTTTATTACCTACGTTCCCGTGAGATAATTTTAGAGACTCAAATTTAAGACGACTCCGAGATTGAACTATAATATGCTATTAAGGGTTCCGTACCCGAAGGGTGTCAAATGGAATCCTATTACTAAGCCTTCGCTGTGCGTCCGTCTGTCTCGCTGTCTTTCAGCGGGCTGTATCTCATGAACCGTAATAGGTAGACAATTGAAATTTTCACTGATTGTGTATTTCTATTGCCGCTATATGAACAAATAAAATAAAAAAAGTGTGTGTGTCAGCTCCGTCAAATAAAATAAAAAAAGTGTGTGTGTGTGTCAGCTCCGCCACACGACTGGAGTTTTACTCCTTAAAACGATTGGCTTTGAATATGCAATAGGCAAAGGGGGTAAACAAACGCATCTCTTAAAAAATTTAATCCTGCCAGCGCCCCCCACCCCCTGCACATACTCCACACTGTTGTTTTTCCGCCACTGACTTTAAAATTATTCTCAATTTCGCTAGACGGTCTGGGTTAGGTCTTCCTCGACTATTTTAATATTGTCGGCGAGAGGCGAAAGTAAACAGTGCAGCGTATACTGTTCGCTGTTTATAATAATAAAACGAAACTGTTCCCGTAATAACAAGAGTATTAGCTTATATTGTTATTAATATGCGGAGATGAGAAACATGGAGTAATTGGACGAACAGGTCGGGACGTTGCTTTCCTGAGATTCTCTTGGTCTGATTTTGCAAAGTTTAAATGGTCGGAGGTTTTCAACTGTTGGCGTTGATTTTATAATCGAATAGCGGTATTTCTGATCACATAACTTATCATCACGCCTGTGTTTCCCGAAGGGTTGGGCAGAGGTGTACCAAAGTCAAAGTCAATTTATTTCAATTAGGAACATAAGAGGCACTTTTGAACGTCAATATTACACAAAATGGAATTGATTCTAGTCGCCCCTTCCAAAAGGTAGTTCTCGTATGGAGAAGAATGGGCGAGAAACTCCACCGTTACTCTTTTAAAATGTTTTTACAATATTTGTATACATTAATTATATAATTATATGTGTGTACCTACAGTAGGTACACCCGACGGCGACGATAACCGACTTTTAATGATTTTATGCTGAAGACCACGTCTAAACGAGTAGTGTTCATGATTTGGAAAAAATATATGTTAAATAATTTTCTTTATAACTTAATATATGAAAATTTTAGATTATGTTTATATTACATAGTGAAATTAATTTGTAAAGTTATGTTTAACGCGAATAAAAACTGAGAATCAAACAAAATCTATCAAAGGCATATATTATATCTGCGTCTGGCATTGGTATTTTTTCCAAATCATTAACACTACTCGTTTAGACGTGATCTTCAATATAAAATAAAAAAACTCGGTTATCGTCGCCTTAAGACCCATGTGATGTAAATAAACGGAGGCGATTTTTTTCGAATCGACGGTATTTTTTAACAATGTTAGGTTCCGATTTTAATGACGGGTTCTATAATGTAATAGAAATTAGGGGGGGGAGGGGGATCAATTACAGTCCAATGCTCAGTCGTTGACGGTAAACTGGACAATGTTCCCTTCGTAATCAAATTACTACTTACCTTATGCTCACATTCGTTCATTGAAAACGTACCATACATTCACATCTTCATACTTATGTTGCTACCCAAACAGCTAACCCCCGTTTCTAAAAGCGTATAGTCTGTTCGAAAAGTATCTGATAAAAGTGTAAACAAACCTTATTCAGGTTAAATTCTTCCGTACGCAATCACTAATGGAAATTAATACTTAACATATTCATCTGTATTTATTTAAACATTTACACACATCTTTTTCACATTTTTTTGTATTTTTTTACTGTGTTTTCTTTTTAGAGGTTTCAACTTAATATCTCACAACAGTCTGTTCCAAAAGCATGAAATTGTAAACAAACCTTGTTCAGGTTAAATTCCTATGCAACCACTAAATCCCTTTAGTGGTTGCATAGGAATTTAACCTGAAGTAAAATATTCATTTGTATTTAGATTAGGTTTCAACTTAATATGTATATCTATCTATGTAAATAATTATTGTTTTAAAGACATTATTAAACTGTAGTTGAAAAATCATCGACGAAAATAGAAGTAATAAAATTAACGTCAATTGTCAAATGAATAACCTCTTTAAGTTGATTTAAAATTAGTCAGGTTTAAGTATTCGAAAAATCAAATCAAAGTTCTCAATTTGAAAGTGGCACTATAAATTGGCATCCATAGATACGGGTTCTGACCTATTTGCTTAAATTTTAAACAAACCTTTCCAACTAATTTTATTGTTTGTTGATATTTAGACCAACCAATAACCTACAAAAGATTTGACAAGACTCTCAGAGGTTACTATACTAACACTTTCAGTTTACATTGTATCTAATAATTCCTTTTCCATGACACAGGGACGTGAAGCCTCAGAACCTACTAATAAGTTCTCACGGCGAGCTGAAACTGGCGGACTTCGGCCTGGCGCGCGCCAAGTCCGTGCCGAGCCACACGTACTCGCATGAGGTCGTCACGCTATGGTACCGACCACCTGGTAAGTACAGCTTTCCTAAAGAAAGTATACGTTTCGGAAATCATCGTCTACCTTCGGAAATACGAACGCACGATGATGAGATCTAATGTAGAGCTGTTACAACCATGAATTACTTGCCTATTTTGTATTACCATATTTATAAAATTAAATATTATCAACTCTATGTAATTCCAAAAAACTTTTCAAAACATTTGAGTCAAAAAAAAAACAAGTCATTTATTCAAATTAGACTGAGAATCAGCACTTTTGAACGTCAAAATTACATAAGACAGTCCCCCTAAAACGCCCACCTTTCATTCCTTCCTGGTGCTTTAGTTGGGAAGAAGTGCAGAACAAACTCCCCAGCAGCACAGCTGCCTGTTCAGTTAGAAGAAAAAAAAAACTTGATTCTGTACTAGTATGCAAAATAATTTACATTACTCAACATAAAACAAAAAAAAAAAACAATAAATAAAACATTAAATAAAATTGTTTGCCATAATGTCAGCTAGTACACGCCAATATACTAACAAAAAACATCGACAAAATGACAAATGACGATGTGAAAGCGGAGTAGGTAACCCGACAGATAAAAACTTCATACAAACGCGCAATGATACGAAACGAATGCACTAATTCAAAGCGCGTTAGTACAAACCCTTCGTGGGGGTTACGCTGTGGCGTGGCGTTTGTTGTACTAATTCGGAAACACGAAGATTACCGAAGCGCATTACTGATACCAGTAGATGGTTTTTTAAGGAGTATGGTTACAAGCAAATTTACAAGGATGTCATGGAAAGGAAGCCAGCCAGCCAGTTCTCAGTAGCAGCCCGGAGTCTGGATTTGTGCCTGGTAGGCAATAGGCTCGCCCCCTATTATATGGGACTTAACCATAACTGGCGAAATGTGTGTGTTTCGTGGAAAGGGGTTTGTTGTAAAGTCAAGCGACTGTAAAATAGTTGTCCCTTTTCTTAGTGGTGAATCTAATTCTACTGCTTGTATTCTACCCTTTTACGACATTTTTTAGTTATTTGGTAAACATGCGAGATAGTCGATGAAAAATGAATATTATTATTGCAATATTTCTTTGAGCAGTGATGGCCCAGTGGTAACAGCCCCGACTTACAAGTAGTAGGTCGTGGGTTCGAACGAATAATTTCATCACCACTGCTCTCAAAAGGAAAACATCTTGAGGAAACCGGCATGACCGGCGAAGACCTGTGACATCTACCAACCCGCACTGGGCCCGCGTAGTAGATTACAGCCCACTCCCTCTCGAAGAGAGGAGGCCTTTGTCCCAGCAGTGGGAACATTATAGGCTGATTATGCTAATATTTCTTTAGCCTTCGAAGACAGTCTTCAAATAGACCGTTAAACTCATTCATTAGAAATTCAATTACGAATTTGTCTTGGCCTAAAACGATAATAGGTACCACTAATATTTTACAGTCAACTATTAAAAGCTTCCTGGAGGAAACAAGAGAACCATTATGAAAATTTCTAGTAACAGACTTAGTAAAATTAGAAGTGACAGGCTCTGTTTATATTTAGAACTAATGCTTTCCTTGAAAACTTTACTGTAATATGGTTTAACGGGTGTCGCCCGTAATATTGTCACGCGAACTGGGGAAGTGCAACATAATTTGTTATTCTCACTGCGGGTGTTTGTGCGATGTGATGTGTTAAACAACTCCTTACTAAAATATTTGTGCGGGTAATAAAATAATGCTTCTAGACGGTGTAATATCGAAGCGTAAGCTGTTTCCATTCTTTTTTTTTTCCATCTATTTAATCCAGTACATGATTCTAGACGACCCTAAACTCAAACTCAAAGCATTTATTTCAAATAAACCATTTACACGCACTTTAAATTGTCAAGGGTTCGGTCAGTCAGAAAGATGAAGCTAGTTGCCAATTCCAAAGCGTAGTAGGTATGTACCATCGAAGAAGTTCATATCTAACCACCGTAAGGACTATTCTTGCTTGCAGCGCTCGGCGGCTATAGCACCGGGCCGGTAACAGATGTGGTCATCGTGTTCACGGGATTTTGTTTTGAAACTGGTTAGATATGAACTTCTTTGATGGTACCTATGGAGAAGAACGGGCAAGAAGCTCCACAGACACTCTTTTAAATAAAAATATGGTTACAAAATATTGGTTACATCATTCATTTTGAAATTTTACACGTGAGAACGTTACAGAACGTTAAAAGCATACGTAATAAAAAAAAAAAATGCCGTGTCAGTTAAGAGATGACCAGTCCCTACTGACGGCGCCCGTTCACGAACCTGACGCACGGATTAGCCAGCGTAGCAATAAATAGGACGTTATTAAAAAAAAAAAAACTGTTGTTTAACAAAAGTGCAAACCTGTACGGTCAATAATAATCGGGATATTTTAATAACCGGGTTTTTTTTTAAATATTAAAATTTTCAACGGGCCTTGAATCATGTGCTGATTTCATGGTAACAGTGCGCATCGATGTCCATTTTTGGCTGTTAAATAATACCACAGTTAAGTACAAATATTATTTTGAAATAGCGCAAAATATGTATTTCCGGATAGTGATATTGAATGGGTACAAAATCTATATTTCGTCAGAAGTCAACCTGCGATGCTAACCGTCCTGGATTATGAAGCATTCATAGATCTTCAAAGTTCATCCACATTAAAAACACACATTTGAGTCTGTATCTCTGAATGAGTTTTGGGTCGGTGTTAGGAGTAAATACCCTGAAGTAGCCAAAAAGGCTATCTTAACTTTGCTCCCATTTGTCACAACGTATCGTTGTGAAACAGATTTTTCAGCTTACACTTATACCAAAAATAAGTTCAGGTCGAGATTGGATGCTACACCAGATAATGCGCATACAACTGTCGGACATAATACCGAACTATAAAGCAATTATATATTAAACAGTGAAACAATTTAATTCTTCACATTAAAACTTAAAATAAAGAGTTTCGCTTTTTGAAATAATAGTTTTTGTTCTTATTTAAATTAGTTTCTTTGATTTGTAATCATTTGGTATGGGGTTTCATAAATCAAAGGTATTTGATGAGGGTTCCGTCATCTTAAAAGCTTAGGAACCGGGGCCTTACACCCAGTTTTCAGTTAAGAATAGTATATATATGTGAATAGCGGCAAAATAATTGTTAAACACACATTAGGGTGTTAAATCTCTGTCTAAACTCTCCTGACTCATCATGAATGCATGATGATTCAGCCCTGCTTTTACATGCTTTTGGACAGTTCTCAAAACATTCCCTAAATTTATTAAGAAGTCTTTATAGTTTGTATTCAGCTTCTGAAAACATATCAATAATAGTGATATATTATTACAAGCATATAATGTGAATTTACGGTGTACACTGGCACAGTGAGAATTGAATGTCGCCTACTATCCCTACATATACTTTTATGGCCGTCACGAGTCGTCATTTATCTTCATTTTTATATTGAGTTCGCCATTTTCACGACCCTTACCAAGAGTGCTAAATTGTTGTGGAGTGTTTTTAAGACAGTTTCTTTATTTTTATGAAAAGTTACGTTTTAGATTTTATGTAGGTACATTTACTATCAACATTATAGTGGCCTCCTAGATAACTGACTGAAGTACGTCAACTTCAACCTAGATACATTCATTCATAAGTTTGAGTCCACGATGGACTATCAGAATTTTAAAATTTTCTTTATTTTTACGGTATGATTCCGAACAACGCTGCACGCGACAGTGCTGCCGCGTCACTGCCGTGCTCGGAATTTTATCTCATATAAACCTACAGAAAAATATGGGGACCAGTAGTGACGCGGCAGCACTCAATCATACCTTTATGCGGCAAAGTGCTGCAAACTCCTATCTAGCTCCCATCAATATTAAACTTAAATATATTAGGTACCAGCCGTGCGCCCGCTAAGATTACCCATCGGCAAAGCTGACGAACTTCATACAAACTCTCATCCCCTATTTAACTACATTAGGGGTACATTTTCAAAAACCCATCTTTAGTTCTTACCTACGCTATATAAAGATGCTCCCTCACCTCCCAGCATTGGCCTGAACTACAACAGTCGATCCATTCTGCAAACATCTCACCGTGAAGAGTGAGGTGATGTGAGCATGATGTGACCTGTCCATAATGTCAATCCCTAGCTTTAGGTGCAATGACAGCTCACATCAAGTTCACTTCACCCAAGTTATCACGGTGAGATGTTTACAGAATAGCACGGCTGTTCAGAGGGTCTAGTGTGAGTTTTGTTTAACCATCTCGATTTTACGCATCGACCGCGTTCGGCGCTCTGATTGGCCCTTCACTGGCCTTCACTGGTGATGGGCGAATCGGAGCGCCGAACGCGGTCGATGCGTAAAATCGAGATGGTTAAACGAAACACACACTAGACCCTCAGATTCCAGCATTACATCAACGAGTGAGGTGAACCGACTATTACTATCCTATAATGATACAATTCGTAACATTACAGTAGTGAGTGGGAAGATCGGGTTGATGTTCAACAGTAAATACTTTAAATTTTAAATTCAATTTGATTGAAAGTCTTTTCAGACGGTTCAAATCCCTTTCGACTTAGCAGTTGATGAACTAAAATCGAACCGAGTTTGAACTCGGTATATCGTAATGCTCAAAATCGAATGTTGGATTTTTACATTAGAGGCGAATGCTCCCGGTGCCGGTACCTTAATAAACTTGTGCAAAATTACACGATTTAGGCTGTGCATTGTCTCTTGGTGAATTAATGAATTTACGATTTTTATTAAGTATATGCTACATGTCGAACAGCATTTACAAGTGGTAATAGTCTTATAGATGTTTTACAAATAGCATTTGTTTTGTGCAGATGTGTTACTGGGCAGCACGGAGTACTCCACGTCGCTGGACATGTGGGGCGTCGGCTGCATATTCGTGGAGATGCTCTGCGGAGTGCCCACCTTCCCTGGGGTCAGGGACACACACGACCAACTAGATAAGATATTTAAGGTATGAATATTTTTTGTGTAAGTATTTTTACTTCTGAAAAAATCATTTTGGCAATTTTTTAATAGAGAATTATTTTTTTGTACTTTAATTTACTAGCAAGTCGAAATGTTGTGAGTTTTTCTATCGTATAAGTTGGAATCCTACTTTTGCACATAATTTTTTATAATGTTAGGTTCTTGCATTATGTCTCGACTCAAATAAAATGGTGTAATGAGCGTTGACTCTCGTCCATTTTAATATAAAAATAAATATGAACCCTGGCACCCCACAGGTGGTAGGCACCCCCACCGAAGAGAGCTGGGTGGGCGTGAGCCGCCTGCCGGGCCTGCGCGCGCACGTGGCGCGCTGGGGCGCGGCGCCGGCGCGCGCGCTGGGCGGCGCCTTCCCGCGCCTGCGCGAGGCGGGGCGCGACGCCGAGCGCGCGGCGCAGGCGCTGCTGCAGCCCGACCCGGCGCGCCGCCTGCCCGCGCAGAGGGCGCTGCACCACGCCTACTTCGCGTCGCTGCCGCCGCGGCTCCGGGACCTGCCCGATGGTGAGTCGCGAAAGCTAATTATCATTACTTTGTTACGATTTGCAGGTCAGTGTCAGGTTGTATTTTGATCAAAATGTACTTTGCCACCATAAAAATATACAATGTGAAATTTAATTCGTTTGCATCCTCTTAAGAGGTCATTGTACACATCATTATGAACAACTTTCAGTATGGGACCAACCCAAAAATCGCGAAAAATAAATTAACTGTTCCAACTAAAAGATTTTTAATGTTTCAGTCTTGAATGATATTATAGAAGCGAAAAGGAGAAAACTACTTGACATTTTATGACCAATCCTCAACTTCACATTATAATAATTAAGTCGTTATAAAAAGATAAAATATATTTACGACCTGTAACATAGTATTTTTATGTTATCATTAATAAAAAAGTCAACTTCACATTCACAACAGAACCAAGTTTATCCAGTAAACACACTCGTCTAAAACATGTTTTCTATTGTTACAGAGGTATCAATATTCACAGTGGAGGGCGTGTGCCTGCACCCGGAGACGCGGCACGCGACCATCAAGTGAGCCGCGGCCCGCGAGCCCTTTAGTCGAATCAATTACGCTTTTTACGTTCTGCCCGGCGCCTACGCCGCGATCCCTATACTGCACCAGGAGGCGTCACATTCTGACTGACTCGCTCCGTCGGACCAACATTTCGTGATAGTTCTATCGTCTAGGTTTAAAAAAAGAATCGCTCGAACGGGCATCGAATGCCGACAGTATTCAGTTGATTTCACCCCCCCCCCCCCCCATCATTGTTTGTTCGTCCGTCGATTGCTTTGTCCTTTCTATTATTCTATTAGTGCTTGTTAAGCTTCCAACGGAATATCCATCCATATTATTCAATTATTCTATGGTGACAAGGTAAACTGATAGGTAACGAGTGTATGAATTATAACTATAAATATATAAACAGAGCAGTGTGCCATGTATATCTATAATTGAGAAGAGTATGACGTATTATTTTAAAAGATTTTTATGCTGGAAATATATGCTCATAATTTGGTAAAAATTTTGAAGATGTTTATTTATATTTATTAAGGGATAATTGTCGATGAGGTTTAACTCTAATGCAGTCTTATGAAACTATACGGTTTTATCATTGAGCTTCTAGCATGAGTTTACGATAGATTTCTGATTGGACGTGAATCAAATATTGGTTTCTATTGGCTATTTTCCGATGTTTATTCGAACTGCGGATATCGAGTCATCGTAACTCATGGTAGGGGTTCTTCCATTGAATCTTGGCGTTTATCTAAATCTTATGCACACATTCCTTCCACGGTGCTCAAATAGTAAAGTTAGTGTGGCGAGGAGATGTGTCGCGGCGCGAGCGCCGCCTCCAGTGATACCATGTGAATTGAACGGAGATCATCTATTACCAAAATTATTTAATCTTCGCAGATCTCAAATATAATCAAGTGTGGGACCGTCCTACTGTAAATTGTAAAGTGATAGGAAATTCGACGATTTATAAATAATATACTAATCATTGTTCTGAGCGAGGCGAGGTAGCGTAGATGGAGTTAGGTTCCATCTAGACTAAAGACTAGTGAAATTAACCAGTTTAGTGAATTTTTAGTGGTCCCCACGACGTAAGGTTAGGAGCGCAGTGTAAGTATCGTAGGACCGGCGCATTGGCAACTTGACAGGTTAGACGAAATGTTAATGCGATATACTCGATGTCTTGTTAGAAACGGACATAAACAAGTTATTTGATATTTCAAAATAGACTGTAGCCTGTAGCCCTACAGAAACGTGAACGGAAATTGTGCCAACAATTAAATTAAACGCTTCATAGAAATCCGGGAATTTAAAATTAATCAAGACATAAAGGTCATTTCGTACGTAGTCTTAAAAATAATGCTAGTCTAGAAGCGAAAAAAATTTTGTAAATAAAATTGGTGACGAAGAGCAATAAAAATCAATTAAATGTTACCTACGCTAAGACTAAGCGAATAAGCCTTATAACAATTGAATCGCACTGAACGCACTGCCAAATTACGCGACAAAAATCGATAATAAGTAATAGAATCGAGTAGTATAATCGAGTTGTCAGTGTGCGCGGGAGATAAATTAACACTAGTGAGCATAGATCAACTTAGTGTAGTCCTTACCGAGCTTTAGAGACGTTTACACTAAGTGCCGGGGGCTGCACTTAGCGGAATTAAACAAAATTTAACTAAATTGAGCACAAAATTGTTACGTCACAAACTCAAGAGCCGCCCCCGGCACTATCGAGTAGTTAATTCATAATACGGTTCCGAACACCAATAGTACGTAAATTGTATAGTATGTGAAACGCAATATTTTCAGTGTATATGGTTTGTTGAGTTTTATTGTATGTAGCTTAGGAAGGGCGGCGATGTGTAACTGAAATACGAGTGTGGTAGAAAGAGTCTGCGAATTTTGAAGGTAACAAAGGCGGGTTCGTCAAATAATTGATTAATGTAATATACGTTCGTTATTTGATTGTTGAATTGTTAACGTGTTTGTAATTGTAATAAGCAAGCCGACGCAACCCGCCGTCTGTTGCCTTAGATCGCGTTTATTTTGTGAAGTGTGTAGATACTGTCGAATATGAAAATTTAATCCATTAATCTAATAAAATATATGTATAGAATAATATCCTTTATATACGATGATTATCTTCAGAATTCGCCGTTTTAATGTAGTAATAAAATTCGCTAGCAATTGAATCTGCGGAGCGCACTCGTGGTCCAGGTACACTCGCGGCTCTAGTAAGTAGGGGATGCAAAGTAAATAATTCACCCGTTGAGTGAGGCACACATATGTACGATACGAGATTACGTCGAGCATTTATATTGAGAATAGTGGAAATTCTATTGTATACATAATAATTTGCATTTGTACGATGTACTGATCGAGGCCGCAAGGCTCACGTTCGTTGCGAAGGAACGAAATGTATATAGGTATTATTAATTAATCAGTTAGTTGTTACGGTTTCTTAGTAACGACAGTCCTATACGAGTTGCCATTGCTGATTGTATGAGTTCCGAAGTACACGGACTATATGAGATTTATTTTAATTTTTAACTATCATAGGTTATTTTCGATTAACTATGTTCTATTATTTTACGTATCACGAAATTGTCCCGCTACTGATTTAGTTACGATTTTTTAATATTTTTTTTGTAATGTATAAACAATGTGCTTTTACTCGTTTAAAAGAATGTAAATACGATATTTGAACTGATAATAATAAAAGTTTTTATTTCTTAATGAAATCCCTTGTTTTCTTCTCCCCGAGATTGCCTTCCTGCGCGATTGGAATTCCATTCATAACGAGCTTAATTAGAGCGACTTATCGACGCTCTCATTAAATTCAATGAGGGTGTACATGGAAATTCACGCCACCAGTTGGCGTCACTTTGACAAGAGGTTGTTCATTTCAACAACGAATATAAAATCTATGATGAAGTTCATAAAATCATCATCAAACCATATTTCAAAAATCAATTTCCAATAGGCGAAATCGAGGTCGCAAAGACAAATTGTTTTTTTTTTTATTGACACTGACACTTTTGACAGTTGCCCGGACCTGACGGCTTGCTGCCACCAGCAGTGCTATTCTGTAACCATCTCACCGTGAAAACTTAGGTGAAGTGAGCGTGGAGTGAGCTGTCATTCCACCTAATGCTAGAGATTGACACTATTGACAGCACACTTCACCTAAGTCTTGACGGTGAGTTTTTTAGTCAGAATACGTCGGCAGGTGCTACAGTGAAGTGAGATTCGTACAAGTTTAACAGTATTATTCTATTGTTACTATGTTACCGATCTCATTTTGCCGTTGACTTGTTTAAAAAGGATAACCACAGCAAGAATAATATTAAAAGGGAAAAATAATGATAAAATTATAATTTCTGGGTTGATACACAAAGTGAAGAGAGCCGTGAAATTTCTGGCGCCGCCTGCTGGCTGGTCGCCAAGGCTTGAGCCATATAATTCGGCCAATGAAAGTCGACGCCACGTATAAATGAACCTAGTCTGAGCCATCTGAACCCCACATATTACATCAAGTAAGGGCTCGGCCAGATGGACGCTTAATTAATTAATCTGGGCATCGTAGGTAAGTTTCTATACTATCTTCAGTTACCTCAGTTATATTACCGTTAAATAATCGCTCTCGATGCGATGAACGTCCTTTATAACTAACACAACCTAAAAAAAACATATTGTACCATTACTTCCTTGTAATTTTAAACTACTTTTATAGCCGACATTTCTTTCATAAGGAACTGCTGTAATTATTTAGTTCCATGTGATTATAGTTTAGTTGCATATTTGATAATTAAAATTTTCACGAAAATCCTACGGATATTTCGAAAACACGGATAATTAGACAATGGTGAAAACATTTCTACGAGCAACTTGGAAGAAGCGATAGGTCACAGTTCTAACCTAACAGATTTTACCCAGTTCAAAATAACGATTGATACAATCTGCCGCAGAAATGTTTCCACTATTGTGAAAACCACTGAGTGTACTACGTTGCAGGTACAAGCCGGTAGTAAGTATCAGGGGAAATAACTAAATTGTCCCTGAGAAATAGGGGCCTTAGACCATGTCACCTATAAATAGTTTAAGCAGCCTGTTTTCAGAGTCAATTTCATCCTAGAGAAAACCTAATGGCATCCCGAGAACCAAAAAACGATCTCTTTTTAGATTTTCATCGTGCATCAATTCATAAAACCAGAGCGAAGAAACCCCACTACCTACCTACATTATTAAGAAGGAAATTGGTTCTGAATTTTAACGTTGATACGAGCTGTGCTTGCAAATGCTATGGAATTTTAAATAGGTGTAGCTACAATACGGCTTGGCATACGAATTCTGCAGAGTAAACGAGCTCGGTAGACGGTAGGAGAGTCGTGGCTACGTACAAACTTAGGGCAAGATTCACAGACCGCACTTTGCTAAGTAAGCTTTTCATATGAATGTGAACCTTATTCTAGTCAGTATTAGATTGCTCATATTCGTATAAACGAATGTGAACAGGCGTTTCATACGCATATAAATATTAATGTTATCCCTACAGATAAGCTTCATTCGTATAAGAAGCTTACTTACCAAAGTAAAGTCAAACTGCGGTCTATGAATCATGCCCTTAGAGGAAACGCACTTACCAAAGTAAAGTCAAACTGCGCTCTATGAATTTTACCCTTAGAGGAAAACGTACTACAAAAGTAGTGGTAGAATTACTTAACTGCAAATGGGTAAGTCACGCGTTTATATCTATCAAGTTAGCTGTTAGCAACGATTTAAATTACATTCCTATCCAACAATTCCTTAGAATTTAATCTGCCAGTCTCTGACTGAAAAGTAAAGTATTATCTCACCTCTGACCAGGCAGGGGTGCGACCGTGCGACATTATCAATCAAAACCCATCGCAATTTGAATGATATTCCGCCCTAATTGTCACCCCTCGAAGTTTATAGAGGGCGATGAAAATCTAGATATTAAATGAAAAAAAAAAATGGTTTTCATTATGTGTATTCGTCGGCCCCTATAATAATATTTTTAAGGGAAATTATTTGGTTTGAAATATAGGTAATATGGACGGGTTTCCAAGAAAACTTTTGCCTCATTAATAACGATCGATTGATGTTGGTATGTTTGAAGGTAATATAAATATTTGATTAACGTATAGCGTAGGTACTTATATGCCTAAGTAATTGTCAATACTTGTACCTACCTAGGAATATGCCTACCGACTTACTGTACTTAGTTTTATTTTTAGGCTTGGAAAATTGGCTGGATTTTACTCTACCTACATGTAGACTAGCAAGGGCGTCGCCAGCCGATGGCCCAGGGGGTGGGGGGGGGGTTAATATAGGGAGGATGGGAAAAGTATGATTTGTAGGTACAGTCAAGAGCACATGAAGCTTTATTTTACACTTGTACTGCGAGTCCTACCTCTACCGGCGCACAATGGGGGGCCAAAATCGACGCTGGTGGACATTTGATTTTTGACAAATCAGTTTCAACTCTGTAGTCCCAATAGAACTGAGAAAAATAATAATATCCATTTTCAATGTATGGATTGGAAACGGACCTTTGGGGTCGTTTTTTGCCAAAACTATTCAGAACTGTAGAGCTGGAACCTAATAGGTATTATGACTGGGCTTACCACCAACACATAGATACGAATTCCGTCCCCGGACTCCGGATTAGACCCCGTTTAGGAGATATGGAACTTTTAAAAACCAAATAAGAGTCGTCCAAATAAACAAAATTGGCTTTAGAGATATGTAGTTTCTTTACATTAAAATGCCTTGTATTTGACTTCTTTTTTTTTGGATCTCTTGGGGGTGCAGCTGCCCCCTTTGCCCCCCTTGGCGACGCCCTTGTCGAGTAGGGCTTTTCAATGTTACCATATTTATTTGAAGCGACTGGAGGGAATCTTCTTACACAAAATGGGGATGACACTCACTGCCGTAAGTAACTTTCATCCATGATAAAGCTTATTTATATAAAACTTACAACGACTTCCATTCGTCTCTACACGCTAACAAGAACAAGTGATTACTGATTGTATCTATACTGTAGACTAGCGACCCGCCCCTGTTTCACACGGGTGACATACGATTTAACAAAACGTCGAGATTTCTTGAATGTTTGTAAAATTACTTAATTTACTATACAAATAAACTTTACACCTTCCGGAATAAATGATGGTGAAAACTGCATTAAAATCCGTTGCGTAGTTTAGATGAACAATGCGAACACAGACAGACACAAAAAGTGGCTTTTATATTATCTGCAGAAGATATAGATATGTTTTCAAACTAACGAGTCTGACTGAACATAATTATTCAGGTGGCTCCTAACTCCTAACTTTCACAGATAAAGGAGATAGTGGCTAATCCAGTTCGGTGAGCTCTTTGGCGAATCTCTCATTTCGTCTTGTATCTGCTAAAGCTTTGAGATAGATCAAAGTTCGCTCACTGTGACTAATTCACTAACAAGTGAGAGTTTGGCTTTATTTCTTTCGTAAGGTTTATCTATACTGCGTTCGCGTTTTATTTTCCAAAAATGTAAACAAATGGAGATTTACAATTTTTTGAAGATCAACTTAAGTTGTTTTTGCATCCATAAACTTCAGTTTGCAGTACCTACAACTTCAATTCATTTTTATGACTTTTAATAACAGAAGATATAAAGCGGATTTTCGTTAATTAGAAACAAGTGGAAATAACATTAATTGGAAACAAGGATTTGATAAAACTTAACACTGGTATGCCTATGCAGTATTGTAGCATTTTAGCGATTGATGATACACACGCCATACACAGGCACCTACTACATTTTTTGGAAATATTCAATTTTATTTCATGTAGGCTATAAAACTAAACTTTTCGATCATACTGATGAAGTCACGTAATAAGTACCTACCTATATTAAAGACACGGCTTCACTCTAATGTAGGTAATGAAACCAAAACTACGTAGTTACTTACTGAAATTATTCCTTGCTTTACTGGAATTTCGAGAGCTTTGAATAGTGCCTGTGTGTTAGAATTCCAATGTAGGGTAAATACACTACAAATCCTGGTAACCTCTCTAATGGTTACTAGTTGCAGTCCAATTTGTTCGTAGCTTAACCGGATTGACGTGAACTGTTGCGAGGACGCCTTTGATTGTCTTTGAAATTCGGTGTTTTGGTAGAATCACTAAAGTGAAAGGGTAGAAATCTCGGCTTTTGGCTGCTTTATATTTTTTATTCAAAATTAAGGTTGTAAATCTATAAATTTTATTCACAAAAAAAGGAAGACATCAAAGGACATAAAACGAAGGTAGTTCCATGTTTTTCACGTTGGCAGCAGGTTATAAATTCATTTTATTATGGTTCCGAACTCTCCAGGTGACGATTGCAGTAGTTTATTTAACGGACAACCCATTTACTGACAACACGAACGAACCCATTCCCATTATGATGATAATATAATGGCAACACAAACTAATAAAGTGTTGTAGGTTAGAACATGTCGTTAATCCCGCGTAAATATCCTCTTGATAGGTGAATAACACGCACGCAGCGGATTAACAAAAGGGAATCTTGTAATACCTAAGTAGCAAAATATATTTGGGAAAATTATATTTTGTGTTGTTTTTCTGCAACTAAGTACCTACTTGTATGTTTGAGTTAGAGATACCTTTTAACAACGCATTTCCAGGATGGGAAAATTTCTTAATAAAATAAAACTTTAAGCTTCGTGCAGACCAGCGCGACGCGACTCGAACAATACAATTTCTAAGAAAACTTGACGGTATAACAATAGCCGGTGTCGCGTCGCGCTGGTCTGCACGAAGCTTTATCCTTTAGTTTATCCACTACCAACCTACAGGTTTTGGTTTACCTTGACGGAGGTGCCACGTTTTATATTAGAGAGAATTATTGGGAGCCTATCCTAACCAACAAAGACTTGAATATCCCTATCTAGAATGACCCAGTTAAGTAACTATTCAAACCAGTACCCCAATGGCGTAACACATTTTTATTGCAATCAAAATCCAAAGGATGTTGAAGGAAATTCATAATCGCAAGAAATCGGTTAATTAGGCTGCCGGGAAAAGATATTCGAACTCATGATTGTAACGGTAATACCTAGAGCTGTAAATCGGTCAGACTAATGATAAACCAGGAAAGAAGGTCGGTGTGCAGATTGCTGTTCACATATTTATGATTTTATTCTTAGTATTTTGTAAGTCACTGGGTTCTCCGTTGCCCTAGGGGGAGCCGAGGTTTCTCGCGTACTGGACGACTTACGAGCAAACGCTATTCAGTATATCTTGCCACGTTAGGTACCTACTTGTTCATATTATTTCCTATGAAACTTTTTATCTAGGTATAGGTCTATCCTTGTATATATTTTTTTTTAAGAGATAGTTTTTTAGGTTAACATTGAAAGGTTGTTGACTACTTTTAGATTTTACTGGCTAGAATTGAAGTTAAATGTAGGGCCTGAGGTACCTAAACAATGTACCAACATGATTCTGAAAAACTACCTTAGTTATTAGACCTCTCTTGTACTACCTACCTTCAAAAAACGTATGGGAAGATAGATACAGATCGCGGAACATAAGTTGAACCAAAATGGCGGCATTTTGGTTCAACTTAATGTGCCGCGATCTGTACATCTTTTGGAATAATATGCCAACCTAAAAATAAAAGTATTGGCTTCCTCAAAACTTGGTTGTTTCAAAAAAGTTGGGCAGTACAACGTCCCAAGTTTATGACACGAGAAATATTTTTATATCAGTGGCTTAGTTTTATTACATAGATACCGGGAAACGGAAAACAGCTCCGCATCGCACCGCACCGCACCGCTCCGTTAGCGTTTTCATCGTGTCACCCTGTTTTATGAATGCCGTGAATCTATTTTTCATATTGACGCGTTGTTTTCAATTTAGTGACGCTCTTTTGTTCTTTTCGACATTCTACGAAGGATATTAAAGTTTGTAGAGGTATAAAAGTGATAGTAACCTATCACTTTTATACCTCTACAAACTAGAGAGCGAGAGATTAACATTTAACAAAAGAGCGTGTCAGACCACGCACAATGAAGGGTTTCGTAGTTGGGATGAATTTATCGCAAGAACAAACTTAAGTTGGTTCAACCGCAAATGTAAGTTGGTCTATTATTGCTCGTTAACTTGTAAAGCCTACTTAGCTGTGATAGTTTTCTTTTTAAATTCGTTAAGGCTCGTTCAGACCAGCGCGACGCGACGGCGCGACGCGACTCGAACAATACAATTTCTAAGAAAACTTCACGGTATAACAATAACCGTTGTCGCGTCGCGCTGTCTCGTCGCGCTAGTCTGCACAAAGCTTTATATATACTACTTCTGTCAATTTTAACACATCAAAAGCAACCATTTAGCTGCCAGGCGGTAGGTCTTATATTTCGCAAACGGATCCCGAAATCCAAAAATAGTTTTCACAAACTAGCAATATTTTTGAACGACCTTTACAACGACACCCCATACTATGGGATAGATGAGGAAAAAAAACATCCCCACTTTACGTGTAGGGGAGGTACCCTAAAAAAATATTTGTTTCATGATTTTGTTTTACCACTTTGCTGGCGTGATTAATATGTATATGTATATCCATTCCAAATAACAGACTTCTAGTACAAATAGTCTCTGAGCTAAGCCGCGGACAGACAGATGGACAGACAGACAGAACAACAGACGGACTGTTTTCTACGGAACTCTAAAAAGTTGTAAGTACCCGTTAGCAGGTAAAATTGCGGAGTTATATTAATAAAGGTTAACGCTTAAATCGTCACGATTTCTTTAAACCATGGATTCACTACATGATTCTGAACGCCCCAGCGTTGAAAATTTTCGTCGGTTATTTAAAAAAAAAAAACAGCTGTAAAAAATTGCCCTTGAACCGACGACCTAGCTAAGTTTACAATCCTGAATCATAAATAACTAAGTATCTAAGTGATCGACTGAGCCTATTTTAAGAGCTAAAAAACCAGCCTACTGCGAGTCAGACTCGCAGACAAAAGATTCCATACCACCACCGTACAATATTTAGCAAAAAAACTCCGGAAAAAACACGTTTCTTGTATGGGGACCCTCTTTAATTTTTGACTTATTTATTTGTGTTATTTCTTGTTATAGCCGGTTAATAGAAATACGCAATCTATGAAAATGTTTGTCTACCTATTTCATGAGATTTAGCCCGCTGACAGATAGACAGACGGACAGCGGAGGGTTAGAAATAGGGTTCCGTTTTGCACCTTACGGAAACCAAAAACAACTGCACCAGAAACCGAACCCAAACTCGCAGCTGTCCTCACAATTACCGCTTAAACTAAATCAGCCTAAGCGCGACGAGTATCTTAAAACAATGCAGAAATAATATAATAATTACGTCACGTAGGTACAAATTAACGGGGAACTCAATTATAGGGCAATTCGCCAAACTTCAGACGCCCCGACATTTTGTAATAAAATTTTAATCAACCAACACGCCAACGTTGGCGTCAAAGTTGGTCAAAAAGTGAATAACGTAGTTTCATAATTACGACGATATTACTCTTCGTCCTCTCTGTGATAATCTGTAATAATATATAAAACGGGAGTCTCTCTCGCATTTTGATATAGAACTTTGTTATTATTCTCTTTGTATAGCTGAAATGTAACCCATATTAAAGTTCCGGCGATTTTATACGTTTACTAAACGTTTATGAATTCTAGGAAAATAAACGGAACCTTTTTTTTGAATAAATATCATTTTACATGTAAGTATTTAAAATACAGACCTTATTGTGAAAGGCAAAAGTTCAAACACAGAATGCTCATTAAAAACATAATAATTAAGAATAGGTAGGGAGTAATAAAATATACTTACCTACCCTTTGATGCGAAAATTAGAGAGGTTTATCCGTAAAAAACGGTTTCCGCACAACGCGAGTATGGACTGACCTTTCCGGAGAAAATAAAGGAAATTTAAAAAAACACACCCTCTTCCTTTTGATACGAAAAAATGTTTTTTCCTCTGACGCGAAATTTGTTTTTGATAAGTGTATAGAAAAGGGATGAATGGGAACTCTTATTGCTACACAAAAAGGATGCAAATACAACCCTATTGAATTTGATACGAAAAGTTTTGCGATACAGATATTTTGTTGTACACAATAGATTTGTGTCGGCTGTCTGCTGTATTGAATGTTTTTGCATAAAATGAATAAAATTATGAAAACTTTTTCCAGTAACTTTATTTAATAAGTATTACGATAGTCATGTTTACGTATCCCCAGCCTTTTTTAGCAGGCGATTCTTTAAAATATGTCACGGCTAAGGATGGATGGAAAATAAACTTAAGATTAGCTAGCTAAACTTAAGCTTATTTTCGAGGAGAGGCAAATGTTAATTTCTGTCATCTTTAGCCGGTCAAATTTAAGTGTAGCCGTAACCCCTTGGCTAAAAATGAAGTAGCAAATGAAAATGACTGAAAGGTAAGTTAAGTTAGGTCAGAACTGTGACCACACAACGCACGAGCCGAGCGAGTGAAGCGAGCGGTGTCGTGGCAACGGCCGGCAAGTGCCAGGTCCCTTTCGGCACATTGAATGTAATGTTTTGGGAATGTGGTGTTTTGCGAATGTGATGATTTGCGATTATAGTGTTTTTAGATTAGAATTTTTGTCATTATGTCGAAAATAAACTCAAGTTTAGCCGGCTAATGTGAAGTTTATTTCCACACCCGTCTTTAGGTCGTAACATATTGTGTATACTCTACTTAAAACATGTTACTAAATGGACTGGTTCAAGTGGAATCTGTAAAGTTTCTCCAAACACTAAAGTCATGTAAATAGGGCTTCACATTGGGCAGCCAGACAAAGTTACGAGTACTGTCTACACTATACACTACTTGTACTACGGTACGAAGTTGTGCTAGATATTATGAATCCTTTATGGAACTATCGAAGCGTGAAAATCAGTTTGAACATTTAATTTGGCGTCTCGTCTGGTGCTCGTGTGTACTCCTCATAATTCAATTTGTTGGCTGAATCGATCAACGACAGGAAATATTCCCTTCCTAGACGTCTGCCTCTTTATAAATCCATGAATCCGGAGAAGATATTTGTTTTTAATGTTATTTTGATGAATATTTGGGATGGGTGTGAAGAGGCTGATTCGAGAGTTGATAAAATTGAAAATTTTGTTTGTTTGTTAGTGAAAAAAAGTATATTTTGGAACCACGATTAGAGTACAGAGACATAGAAAGCTCTAAAGTAGGTTTAATATAGATCGGCTTTGAGGCCAAATGGCAGTCGGTCCTCGTAAAATACAGATAACCAGCCTTATCTGGCCAGACTGGAAGCCGAACCGACCCGAAATATATTTATTCAGTCTAAGGCTATGTGCATGATAAGGGAGTATTTTCATCTATAAACCCTTCATTTAAATCTCATAATTTCTTAGTATTTATTACCGAAGGCTAGTTATCATTCTCACAACAAACATTCTCTTTTCTTCTGTTCCACGTATTGGTCAACCATTAATCGGAGGGGCGTGTTGTGGAAAAAAGCGCAGCGGTAATGAATCCGCTCCCATGTACCAATCATGCTAAATGGTCGCTTGATCGTCGGTACTATATGTGATGTGGTCAATCCTTCGGTGGAGCTTCTAAACTAGCGATACAAATTGAGTATACAGCTATTTCACTGTACAGCTATAAATATTCGATCACGCACAATTATTGTAGGGATGTTGTAAAAAAAAAACCGTCAGTTAGATTATTAAAAAATATTGGACACGTATTTTTTCTTTTTTTATGTGATCAAAAGATTACGGCAAAACATTGAGTAGGCAATGCGTTAAAATGTGGCATGACGTCACTGGCCGGTAGATTTTATACTGACTTATGATAAAGCAAAAAATACCATTTTTTTTTTTATTATCTGACTAACGGACTAAATAGTTTTTTTTTGCCCAGTCAACATCCCTATTAATGTAGAATAGCTAATTATATATCTTCAACATCATTATTCGCAGCCTTGTTCTACCCAGTGCTCAGTATACGCATTGTCCCTTTTGTGGCATGCTTTCCTGGTCTGTGAGTGTCTCATCCAGTTCTTCCCCGCGATCTTCTCTATGTCGTCTACCAACCTGGCCATTGGTTTGCCCACGCTCCGTCTACCCATTCTTGGCAATCATTCCGTTAGGATGCCTTATTTACCCCTTATACAATAGACTCTTAATGAAACTCGGAGCAAAAAATCAACTCAATTTTTACCCGACTACGGCGAAGCAAAAAGGAGGGTTATGATTTGCAATGTGCAAAACATCACTGAAATTGTAGATGCGGCCATGTCTAAACCTAATACAGTGCCTTTCAGATATCCTTGAACGAAACCGTGATGACTGTTTGGAAAATCAAGCCACAAAACTCAAAAAGCTACTTAATTCCGTAATAAAAACTCACTGAGCTTTGGATAAAAAGCTGCATTAAAATGCACTTGAACAACTCAAATAAAACACTTTCAAGGATAAATTCACTGCATAGCCGTTATTTATTTTTGTGTGCAAAGTTTTAGTAACGAGTGCACTAGGTCGCCATTTAATTAAAGTGAAACAAAACTGCTCCAGGAAAGTCAAAAACTTAAAAGAACAGTGCAATCATTTAGCTTCGTCTCTTTATTTAATTATTATTAAAACGTTGAAGAAAAGAAAACCTGCCGTGGTGCACAGCAGTTTTTCTCCTGTATATATTATTTTGGATTTGAGGGCAAAAACCTAGTTACTTTCCGGAATACTCTTGCACTCTAATTGCGTAAAAAGGTTTCAATCACAATCCGAGCTTTTTGTAGATTTCTAATCCATTGCTTCATAGGCTTAATAAATTTGTCTGGTCAACAACGTAAATAACGCAATGAACTTGGGTGAACTGTTAAAATGAAAGAAAATGCGATCAATTGTCATTTTTATGTGTGTTATGCAGCGGGCCCGCAGGTTATTTATTTAAACTTCTCACACACAATAAGGTACAAAGGCGGATTTAATGCCTTAGGCAGTCTCTACCAGTCAACCAAGGGTGTTGAAGAGATAGGATGGCAGGTGATCTGACTGACTACGTATTAAGGAGATTATAAAAAGATAACAGAATTAATTGTTAATAAAATAGGTAGTTACATAAGTATATAAATAGGTTATAAACTTATAATACACACACTTATAATAGTTATTTGTTATACAAGAGTGCAAAGTTGCTTTTTAACCGCGTGTTCAATTATGATGACCGAGCAAGCGAAGGATTCTAAAATTGAATCACGAGCGCAGCGAGTGATTCAAAATTAGAATCCTGAGCGTTAGCGAGGGAATAAAAAGAGCACGAGGTGAAAAATCTTTGCACTCGAGTGCAACACGTAACTTTTCATTCCACCTCAGCGAGGAAATGACTAAATGCAAAAAAAAAACGTTTACAATCACAAGATAGGTACACTTTTATTTCAGTTTAGGTATTAATTACTAGATTATGACAGGTAAGTATTACAGAATAATCTTTAAATTATAACAAAATAATAGGTACTAAGGTATAATTAAGAAAATTTTAAAGTAACGTTGCTACAGTTATTTAAATTGAGTGTAATATTTTTGTTTGGTACTGTAATATTGGTGTTAGTCACTTGTGTACTGTTTTTCGGTAAACTATCTGTCATACTTAATAGTTGTACCGATTCATCGGATTCCCTTGGCGTGAATGTTGGAGAGAGAGGGAGATGGTTAGGTGTTTCATAACGGCTTATTTTTGATGTAGAAGGGCCAGTCCAAGGATCCGATTGAGGCTCTTTCAGTGTAATGGCTCCTACGATGCCTTCACATATTTTAGACTTATTTTGGATGGAATCCTCTATGTATCCCTCTACAACTGCATTGGACTTCCAGCCTCCGTGGCGCTTAAGGGACAGGAGATCAGCTCCGGAATCAGCCAAAAGTGTGGCTGAAGTTCGTCGGAAACAATGACCCGTGTACAACAGGGGTTCTGGAAGTTCAAGAAATGTTGCTATTTCTCGTGGGATACTGCCAATTTTATTAGTACCCATAGGCTGTCTAACACACTTTCCATTGCGATACTGTAGAAAAAATCGATTGATTGGAGTGTTAGGCGGGCGTAAGGCTTGATATTTCTCAACAATCGTTACGTATTCCTTGCGAATGACGAAGTTGCGGTCTCTTTTTGTCTTTGTATTAGGTAAATTAATTAATAGTAAGTCATCTGAATGTTTCTCAATGTTTTTGACATTAAGTTGTGTTAGTTCATTAGTTCGACATGATCCGTTTATTCCAATAATAAGAACAACCTGTAACGTAAAGAGTATTGTAGTAGATAAATGAATAAAATTGATATGAACGCATAATTATGCCTATCAACATCTACTAAGTATACTATTTAATTGAGATTTATATACTTAAGTAGATACTGAATGTGCAACTGACTTACTTTTGCCGCCAAATATACGGAATCGGGTGCTTCGTTAAGAAACTTTTCAATATCAGATACTGTGAAAACCTTCGATTTTTTTGGTTGATGACCAGATGAGGCTCTTTTTAAAAATGCCACTAATTTAGGATAGGTATCGATATGTTTGTCTTTTTTCATCTTTATTGTTGCTTTTAGCATCGAATACGTACTCCATAGAGTGCTTGCTTTCTTGTTCTCGGATAATTCTATAAAATATGCCAGCAAAACGTTTTCTAAGAAAGTTTTGGCTCCTTTTGCTAGTCGCCACGTGTTGAACATATCGTACTGTTTTAAATACTTCTCGCGTGATTGTTGAGGGAGAAAGCTCATTTGCGCATTATTAACAGTTTCAGTCAATTCTGTTGGCGTCAAGCAAACTTCCACGTCGCTAGAATCACTCATTTTAGTTTTTTCACTTGTTTTCAAGTTTCTTGTTTTTAATATAAGATTTAACAATGACGTGAAAAAATGCCGCGTAAAGAACCGCGTACAAAGCAAATTGAAAAAAGAACACCAAGAAGGTTCCGAGTCTGAGTTTTTAACAAATTAAAAAAAAGTTGTATGATATATTCGGCACCATAGAGGTAGCAGTAAATAGGTTTAATGTTTTTTTTAATTCACAAACTTAGTGCACACGATGTTCTAAATTCAATTTACTTTATCCTCTAGAGAATAAAAACGGCTTTTCCACTCAGATATTGAAGATTAAAAATACTCTTTCCGAGATGGTGGGATGAAAACATACTTATTATGTTGATTTCTTTCGGAAAATGCACAGGCTGCCGCAATGCAGAAGCCAATCACTTCCCCAGTGAAACAATCGAGCTGTTTATTATCCTAGTCTTATTGCAAGTAGTGTTACATTTTCTTATTTCCTGCTGTTTCAGTTTACGTAATTTTTTAATTTTTTTTCGCAAGAATTGTAGTACATTACAGTTGGTGGGGTTATTTAACAGTTTCTAAAACGATTCGCTAAAACTAGCATGCAAAATTACATTCGTTAATTAAATAAATGAAATTATGCTAATATATTTGAAACTAGGTGATTGGAACTTTTGGAACTTTTTGATCAAATGGTTTTGAAAATACACTCTACCATCCTGCAGTTAACTATTCTGTAAATTAAAGCTTCACTCACATTACTCTATTGTCATGTCTAACTAGGATTGACTAATGTTAAAATCACATGATGATAGCAGCATTCACGAACATTATGAATTTAATTCCTCAGTAGCAGCCCGGAGTCTAGATTCGTGCCCGGTTGAAGGCAATAGGCTCGCCCCCTATTAAATGGGACTTGAACATAACTGGCGAAATGTGGGTGTACTATAGGTACACCTCTGCCTTACCCTTCAGGGATTACAAGCGTGATGCTATATTAAGTTCAGCTAAGTTTTCACTAAGTTATTTTACAAAATAGCACCGCGGATCGTCGTACGCGTGTCCAAAAAATGTTTCTTACAGAATTAAATAATGTTTAGAGGTATGAGGAACAGGGAGTAAAGTTCACACATCCCCCATAGAAAAGGGAGAATCCTCCGACCAGACGGGTGTCGTGTCTGGCGAGCAACTGCCCAACGATTGATGTCTTATATTATGTCATTCGCGCGGTAAACTCCAATTGCGCGATGCAGGATTTGAGTGACGTCAGGATGTTGTGTGACGTCAGGTCTTTGATGCGTAGTACGCATGTGGCGATGTAGATGCCGCCACAAACGTATCGCCTATTTAGAGGCTCCAACAATCCAAACAAGAAACATGTATAAATAGCTTTACATCGGTGTGAACGTACCTGCAAATGCCACAAATAAACACAATTCTACCTACGTATATCAATGTAGGTGAGGATAACAATAGTTCACATGATTGACTTCCATTCTATTTTGCGACGAATAGCTATTTCTGTCAGTATAACAGGCGCTAAGTGGTTTGCTGATAATGAAATTGGTTGTGGGTCATGTGTTTGCGTAGTATTGAACTATATTTGGAAAAACCATCACTATGAATTTGGATACATTATAGGGATTTATAGAGAAACTCCTCCGTGCCCCGGAAAGCACGTTAACCCGTCGGTCAGTCCTGGGGCTGTCATTTGTGGATCTTTGACGGTCGTTACGGGTCATCAGAAGCCCGAAAGTCTGACAACCAGTCTTACCAACGGGTACCATATTACCAAATAACTGGGTTGTGGAGGTCAGATGCAACCGGTTAGACTGGAACCTGACCCCAACATAGTTGGGAAAAGGCTAGGTAGATATATAGGAAAATACAGGAAAATGAGAGGAAAACTCTTGCTTTGTGATAAGTCTGTGATGATGTAACTGTAAATACACTTAATTGTACTTATCGTTGAAAGTGTTTGATACTACATTGACTTTTAAATTTCTCTTTCAAACTCATTTTATTCTAATCTAACTGCTGCTCGCGGTTCGCCCGCGTGGGAGTGGTTCACGCCCAAAATAAAACTAAGTACTCCTTATAACGTCAGCTATCTGCCAGTGACAATCCCGTCATAATTGGTCCAGCTGTTTCGGAGATTGGCCGTAACATATAGACTGACGGACAAAAATTTAAAGAAAATGTTTTATGTTTTAAATACCGTTTAAATACTTTCATAAGAATTTTGTAAAAAGGAGTTTATTTGACATTATAAACAGAACTTTCAAAATTTATTTTTATGATATAGATCAAAGTAAAGTTCTAGAATTCAATCATTATTTTTCAAAATCCTACACAAATATGTAGAAGTTAATTTCAATTATTTTGCAAAGTGAAACAAAAATAATAATCCCTGTACAAGTTGCGACATAAACCGATTTCATTGGAAACGAGAGAGGAAATTGGCTAAATAGTTGAATAGGAGGGAATTGGCTAGTAGTATAATTTCAATAGAAAATTTAAGCGAAATTATAATACAGCGTTTAAAAGAAAATAATAAATTTATAATATCAGAACTAAAAAATACAATTGAAGTTGAAATAAATAAAGCAATTACCAAGCTCAAAGAGGATATTAAAGGAAAAACAGACTTTTTATATAAACAAAACGATAAAACAACTCATGAAATAGAAGAAATAAACAAAAAGATTGAAAACCTAAGCAAAGAAAATGAAACCCTGAAAAACGAAATAAAAAATATGAAGTATCTATCACCAACTCCAGAAATTAAAGATACTGAAAACTACTGCAAAAAAATTGTAATCTATGGCTTCTCTGAATACTACAATGAGTCTGACTACGAACTACACAGCAGATTGATTGAATTGTTTTATGAAATTCTGCATGTAGACCTAAATGGATACATAGAAGAAACAAATCGTATAGGAAGATTTACCACAAAAAACAGACCCCTAGTTATTGAGCTGTTAAGCAAGAAAATGGCTAGGTACATAGTTGAGAACAGTCACTATTTCCAAGGAACTAGCATACATGTGTCCGAATTTCTAAATGAAAATGCACGAAAAGAAAGAAAATTAATGCGTGAGGAAATGCTAAGAGCACGAAAAAATGGGCAGTATGCAATAATACGAAATAACAATTTATTTATAGATGGGAAACGGATAGTAACTAGAGAAGAGGCGACCAGAGAGACGACATACCACAAAAGCGCCAAATCAAACGACCCAATAAAAAACGACGAAAAAACCCTCAATGCACAACATTACAACCCTAATAATAACGAATATGCTAAAAATTATACTTTTCGAAACCACAGAACAACAATTTAAAATTATATATCAAAACATACAAAGCATCTATAACAAGCAACATCTACTTGAAGCCTTCATCCATGAAAAAACAATGTATAACGCTATATGCCTATGTGAGACTTGGCTATCACCAGAAAAATTGAGTAACTTACAGTTTAGCGGCTACAAAATTGCAGCATCTTACTGTCGCGCTACTCGAGGAGGCGGCGGAGTCTGTATCTTGTTACAAAACCATTTCGAGTACAAGGAAGTTTGTGATATTAGTAATATGTCTGTTGAGTACTGTATAGAATTATGTGCAATAGAATTACCTAATGAGAATATACTTATAGTTACAATTTATTGGAATAGAAGAGAGGAGGAAGTATTTACTCGCCAATTAAATGAAATGATGTATTATATAAATAATAAATATTTAAGATATAACGTGATATTAGGAGGAGATTTAAATATAAATATCTTAGACAGCTGTTTAAAAACTAACTTGTTCTTAGATCTAATGTTGGAATATAAATTCATACAACTTATCAAAGTCCCCACACGTATCTCACAAACTACCTCAACATGTTTAGACTTAATTTTTACAAATTTTAATCATAGACATGCTTATACCACCGTAGAAGAATTAGGTTTCTCAGACCACTGTGCAACCATCTTTCACATGAAAATACATAGCGACAGCAATAAAAATAAAAAAACAAACTGGGTCGCGAAAAAGAGATTATATAATACCCAAAATGTAGAAAAATTTAAATCTGAATTAAACAATCAAAATTGGAATGAAATAATACAATCAATTAAAAATATAGATGAAAATTACATTGCGTTTAATGATATATTAAATAAAATTTTAAATGAGTGTATTCCGCTGCAGCAAATAAAAATAAAAACGACATATAAGAAGTACTGGCTAACTAAGGGTATTAAATTATCTTGCAAAAACAAAAGACTACTTAAAATACTTACCATTAAAACAAACAATTCCATATTATCAAAATATTATAAAAAATACGAAAAAACCCTAAAGCAATCTGTAATGACAGCAAAAAAACTACAATATATAAATAAAATAAAAAAGTCAACAAATAAAGTAAAAACTATGTGGAATATAATAAACGAAAGAACAAATAAATCAATAAGAAACGAAAAAATTAACATTAAATTACATAAAGATGATAACTTGATCACTGAACCTAAGCAAATAGCTAATATTTTCAATGACTTCTTTGCTTCAATTGGGGAAAAAACCTCACCAGCAAAAGGAGCCCCCGTGATGTGCCCCACAGAAAACACCATGTTTCTCAGCCCAGTCGATCCCTATGAAGTAAATAAAATAATCAAAAATTTGAAAAATAAAAAAAGCTATGGAGTAGACGAACTTCCCCCATTTCTTCTTAAGCAATGTGCAGACGAACTAACCCTACCATTTTATAAATTAATTAATCAATCGTTTGAAGAGGGAACCTTTCCGAATCAACTTAAAACCGCTCTGATAAAACCTATACATAAGAAAAATTCTAAAACCGACCCTAATAACTATCGCCCTAAAATTATGAAACGCAATTACTGAACATAGAGCTTCTTACTTAAAATAAAAGTAAATTGTTTTGTTAAACAGGACATCCGAATTGATTGCTGCGTACAAGACAAAATGGGCAAATAAGAATAATGACGTTAAGACTAAACGTTATTACGGTAGGTTAGTTCAGATGATAAATAAGGCAGTCTGATACAGAAAAAAAAACTAGGTCTCGATTTTTACCCGCGCAGAGCTTGGTCGACCACGTACTGATAAATGATAAATGCTTTTATTTCCGTAAATAGGTTTGTACTAACTTTTTCACACGTCAATGATATTTTAAAAACTAGATGAGGTCGGCGTTTCCTATCTGACTACTCTGAGAAGAAAGGCCGAAACAAAATCAGAGGTCACCGTCTCTTAAAGTCCAGACATAATCTTGGTGAGTTCATGTGAAGACCATGTAGACTGGTGTTTGAAATGGTCTTTTGAGGAAAAAACCACACAGACTGAGTGGACCTGTCCAGTCAGTGCACGCAATTGTCGGTAATCGTGCAGCTCAACTCAGAACTTAAAGAGCTCAACGATTCGACGAATAATACGAAAGAAAGGATATTTGGGTAGGCCGCATATATTACTCAAAGTCCATGATTAAATCTAACTGGAAAAACAAACCAAAAAAAAAAACAATAACGCACATTGTCTTTACATAATTAAAATGATATTTTATGTTTATATTTAAATGTTTTTATATTTATTAAGACATATTTAACAAATGTATTTTATATGTTAAAGAATTCAGGCCCGTAAGATACAGGCGCTGCCTAGTTTGGGGACCACTGTTTTAATACTATGTTAAATATTCTAGTTACAGTAAGCATACAATATCATAATTTTTATTGAAATTTATTTTGTAACAATGAACCAATAAATTATTCTTATTCTTATTTTATAAACGAAACTAATATAATACTGTACATAGTAAATATTCATGTAATTGCTATTGTATAATATCTTGATAGATAACGGATCATGATGTCTCGGCCGTACAAGTAAAATCGGGAGTAAAATCCGTTTCTTTTGCCGACCTGTGTTGACAGAAAATAAATAGGTAACTATTTCCTCATGTTAAATAGTAGATATTTGTCAAATTGGAGGCCTTTGCAAGCAAGTGGGACAGTAAAGGCTAGTTTAAAAAAAACCGGCCAAGTGCGTGTCGGACCACGCACAATGAAGGGTTCCGTAGTTGGGATGCATTTATCCTAAGAAAAAACTTAACATTGTAGTTGAAAAACATGTTCTCACATGCGGAATGTATGGGAGAACATGTTTTTCAAACTGCTTTAAGTTGGTCGATTATTACTCGTTAACCTGTAAAGCCAACTTAGCTGTGGTAGTTTTCCTTTTAACTTCGTTATATATACTACTGCTGTGAATTTTTTCACAAATCAATTGTACTCGGATTTAGCTGGCAGGGGCGGGGGGCACACATGACTAACAAAAATTTGCACTTTAAAGCTTAATATTTCGCAAACGGATCCCTGAATTGAAAAATGGGTTTTCCACATACACAATATTTTTGACGACCTTTCCAACGACACCCCACACCATGGGATAGACGAGAAAAAAAAAACAACTCCACTTAACGTGTACCAAAAAACCACCTTGTTGGCGTGATTAATATGTATACTCATGCCAAATTACAGCTTTCTAGTACTAACCGTCTCTGAGCTAAACCGCGGGCAGACACACAGACAGACAGGCAGACGGACGGACATGGCGAAACTATAAGGGTTCCTTGTTGACTACGGAACCCTAAAAACGCAACTTTACGCGACACACCAACGAAAATCCATCCATATTTTTCACAACCAATTATAATGTTCCCCTCAATAAGTCTGTAATCTAATCTTACTTTTGAATTACTTCCCTAATCTTTTCATCTCCTATAGACAAGTTTCCGTGAATTTCTCTCCGTGTCACGGGAGGGTGACCCAATTAAGATGTCACCTCACGGAAGGTCACCAATGTACAGACAGTCTCACAGATGTATCCATCGACAAGTATTCATTTGATTGACTACAATTTGTGTTCCAAAATATTGTATCAAGCTGCTACAATTAAGTGCCCAATGTGTAATATGTTTTGCGACTACATAATGCATATTATAGAACAAAGATTGTATTGAATTCTTTCTTTTGGAGACGATGCCACGACCTGCAGATGAGTCGGTTTCTCCGAGTCGAAAACTCACTCTACATGAATTATGGGAACTAGTGTGGCTGTCATATCAAAGCCTCTAAGGAGCTGTTCGATTCGTACTGGTAATTTATACTGAATCTGAAATCTACAAAGCCGAGCGAGCGTACACGTTTACAAATACTTTTACGTGAGGAAGGTTTTAGATAATATCATTCTGGAACATGTAAGTTACTTTTTCAGTTTTTTGACGATGACAGCGTGTTAAACCAACGAAGGTATTATTGGAAATGTAGGTAGTTATGAGGTTCCCGGTGGGTTTTCCTTGACCTGGGATATCATAACTGTTGGATCCCTAACTTTGACATTTTAACCGTTACCGTATTCGCGGATTAGTTGATCGGATAGGTACACATAATGAAAGATGATTTTTAAAATAGATACCTAGGTTCCATATCTATTTTAAAAGTCGGTTTAGATCGGTGTGCATTCACCTTAAAATATAAACACATCAACACATGACATATGTATGTATGTAAAATATTAAAAACAAAGAACAACATGTTAATTAATATTGATTTCATATAATAGAGGAGAGTGGGCACGGCTGGCTCTGGACGAGTTTGTAACTCGCACAGTTAAACGCACCGGGCGCCGCGTGTGAACTTAACTTGCCATAGTTTTAACGTTTTACGTTTTATTTCCATGCAAATGCACGGTGGTGTTACGAAGCGAAGTCTTGGAAAAAGTTTTGGAACTCATTATTCTAGTCTAGTTGATAGAAAACTTTTTCAATATTTGAATATTCTTGTTGAACTTTTTTAATTATTGACGTTATTGAGACGTGAAATTCATTTTATGCTTCTGGCATTTTTATTGAAATTCGTGCCTATTTTTATGGGGACCTTAAAAGCAGTCTCGAACTTTTGTTGTGTTAACAAAATTTTAATTAATCCATTTATGTAGGTAATACCCGAAAGTTTGCTAATAGATGTTTTCTTTACTTAGATAAAATTGTTAGCGAGAGTATGTGACTTCATTATTTTAATTTCTCTTTTCAATATTCTCGCACCAAACGTAACGACTCCAGTGTAACTATGCAGTTATTTTTTATTGAAATGCTCTCGGGAAAATTTTCCATTATCATGGACTTTGCAGTACTATCAGATTGGTTCACTAAATTATTAAATATGAAACGAGAATGGCTTGTACTTTTGGAATAAAAATAAGACATGTAATATTATGAACCATGTTAATACAGTTATTTTACAAATTGGATTTTGTTTGCTACTACTTACCTATAAGTTTGACCGTCTGTTTGAATAATATTCAATCATGATCGTAGAAACTAAATCGTTTTAAAATACACTCTATTATAGAAAAGTACCTACCTAGGTTACGTTTTATTAAGAAAACAATTCTCTGGCATCGTTACAGTTCAAATATTATAGCATAGGTATCATTCTCCATAGCCACTATACGCAGACTTTACAGTTGTTGAAATAGCTCGCCGGCAGGCGCCTACTCTACGACCAAAAACTTAAATTTTCACGGTGTATAAACCGGAACTACCTGCAAACCAATAAAAATAAACGCACACTCGAAACAAAAACAAACGTAACGAAAACTAAATAAAACCATGGCACAAACAGATTATGCAGAAAAGTTATTTAACCTGCATAAAAACGTCGTTTGCGCCATCACTGCACCCACTGGGAAACTACAGGGGACAATATTATTTTCAATATTCGTTCCCTGGATGGAGAATAAATAAGTATAAGGGTACATGTACACGGACATAACTTTTTAGTTTTCACTCGCAGTTCGAAAAATGAGTTATGTAGATACTCGCGAAGTGTGCGTTTAGCTAGCGTGATTTGAATATAACCCGATGTGTACCCGCCCTTAACAGCCAACCCTTTGCACGACTTTATAGTATCCTGGGGGCAGGTGCGGCCTGCTGTGGCAGGGAAATTTCCTGTCGCTGACACTTTGATGGCTCAATAAAGGAATGAAATTGCACTAATGTCCGTCTTCTTTACAATGTGCTAGTTTATGCCCATGGCTTCTGCTGTGGGAAAATTCTTTAGTCAGCACTGGCAAAGCTTTTATTTTTTTGTTTAAAAGCGCGGTGATGTTTTGATGAATTAAAATGAGACCTTAGGTACTTTTAGTAACTAAAGTACAGACGAGAATAATGGGTGGTAGGTTGGTTGATGGGTAGGTGGGTAGGTCGGTGGGTAGGTCGATGGGTAGATCGGTGGGTAGGTCGGTGGGTAGGTCGGTGGGTAGGTCGGTGGGTAGGTCGGTGGGTAGGTCGGTGGGTAGGTTGGTTGGTGGGTAGGTTGGTTGATGGGTAGATTGGTGGGTAGGTTAGTGATTTTCAAATTCAATCAAATCAATTGGATTTGATTCTTTTTTTTTTCTTTCGATTTTTGTTCGAGCTTCGTTCAGTATTCAAGTGTGCGAAGAGCGAATATTCTATACGTCAGGTTCCTAGCGCAGGACTAAACACTTATGCACCGGTGGTGTAGTGTCCTTTAGCCCCATTTTCCCCCTGTTGACCGAGTTTCAGCAAGTTGGCAGTCCAATATAAGCCAGTAGACAGTGCACCCGATATATTCGATTCTCTTTCATTCCTAAGCTAACACGGAAATCTAAAAGCCACGTTAGCATAAAATATTGTTTGCATATCATGAATACTTTTCGATTTCTTGCAAAAATCCTGATGGAATTTCCCTAGACTTTAATCCAGGGGACTTTCAATCACAATCGCCATGAATTGAATTGGAGACTTTAAACGGATTTTAGCGATTTGCATGAATATCGCGGATATAGTAGGTTGTCGTCTTGTGGCTCCGGGCGCATCCCGGTGCAGTCAATATTTCACATTTTCTGTCTAGCCGGGCCGGGGAAGACGGCGTGTGCCTGAAATTCCATTTTGCATCATTATTTTCGAGTGGGCGCGGCGTTTTGTAGGACGTACACTCGTATAGTAGACAAGTACTCTATATTTATTGCGGGCAGGTATTTGGCATAGCAATTTTAGTTTATCTCACAGTCGGGCTAACCTGCGTCTAGTTCTCAGGTACGGTCTGCACCTATAAATATTTGTGTGGGTACTCACATCTGTCTAATTCCCACGCGTCGTTCGCTAAAAGAAAAATGGTGCTAGTTGAAGCTGCCTCGTCTTCAGCGTGGTCGTTGAGGTTGATAAATGGATTTATTTATTAAGTATTATCTTGACTAGTCTCGAGAAAACGTAGTGAAACTTTGCCAAGATAAGAAGATAAATATCTATCTTCTGAAACTTTTATAAGTAACGGTTTTTGACGTGCTTAAAGTTAATCTTTAAATCTCTTTCACCTTTTCGTTTTACACAAAAATATAATAAATATTAGCATATACAAAATATAATACTAAGAAATATTGTAGGTACGGCTGAGTTCCATTCTCAGATAGAGTAATTACCTGTAGATCTAGTGACAAAGAATAAGCACTTAAAAAAAATGAAATTAAAAATATTTTATTTCATTTACTTATGTAAGCTTTGTGCACTTATGAAACGCCAGAAGCTAGGAGCACTTGGTCATTTCCTATGGAGAACAGCCGGCAAGAAACTCCACGGTTACTCTTTTAAGTTTATGTATTTAATTATTCTAGGCCTGGCTGATAAGGCCTGTGATATTTGTGTCATTAACCGTTCCCACGACACCGCTGTAAGTTGTATCGTAGAGCAACGTACAGTGGCGGATTTGCAGGCTTGGCCGCCCTAGGCCCCAGGCCATGTAGTAAGTATCAACCGCCCCTTTCTCAAAACCCATCATATAGACTACGTAATGAATTTACTTTATTGCCAACTTTTATCGAAATCGGTTCAGAAATTTTGTTAACTGGTCGGGTTGGCGCCGCGAAATTCTATGAAGCGTTTCAATTAGTTATTTGGACATCTTTTTAAATGGTTTTAAGTTATTATTGTTTTACGATGCGGTGCAGTGCGGCTCACCATTATGTGCACGAACGTTTAGAATATATAGGTACTTTGAGGTATTTCTTGTTATCATCAGTGATTTTTTTGTCACGATTGGCCGCCCCTAATATCTGGCCGCCCTAGGCCCGGGCCTACTGGGCCCTGGTAACGTTTAGAATATATAGGTACTTTGAGGTATTTCTTGTTATCATCAGTGATTTTTTTGTCACGATTGGCCGCCCCTAATATCTGGCCGCCCTAGGCCCGGGCCTACTGGGCCCTGGTAACGTTTAGAATATATAGGTACTTTGAGGTATTTCTTGTTATCATCAGTGATTTTTTTGTCACGATTGGCCGCCCCTAATATCTGGCCGCCCTAGGCCCGGGCCTACTGGGCCCTGGTAACGTTTAGAATATATAGGTACTTTGAGGTATTTCTTGTTATCATCAGTGATTTTTTTGTCACGATTGGCCGCCCCTAATATCTGGCCGCCCTAGGCCTGGGCCTACTGGGCCTTAGGGCAAATCCGCCACTGGCAACGTAGCAAGTCTGCCTTTGTTTTACAACCTTCTCTTTTGCCTAAAAACTGCGAAACCTCTTTTATAGAGGCGAAACCTCGATTTATAGAAATAAATCCACAGCGGATAAGGGTTGAGTAACGACAATCATACCAAATACTGGGGTGTGTGCGAGTGCTCCAAAGGGTGGAAAAAGTGCACTAAATCGTTTTTATTGCATTTTATTACATTTTGCGTGCCCCTGCCCTCCGGATAAATGGCGCGAAGGAATTTACATATGAAAACTCTATGGCATCAACCGAATATTAATATCTTGTTTGAGTAAAAACCATTGTAGGTACCTACAATGGTTTTTACTCAAACAAGATATTTAATATCACGATAAAAAAAAATATATCACGATAAAAATAATAATATCACGATAAATAAATAATAGTAGGTACCTACCTACTATTATTTATTTATCGTGATATTAAAATTTTTGCAATTTCGAATGTTGGGAATTACGTACGACGCGTATCACGCAGCAATTTATCTCATGGATAAAAAAACCGGCCAACTGCGAGTCGGATCACGCACAATGGTTGGGATGTTCCGTAGTTGGGATGAATTTATCCCAAAAACAAACTTAACGTTGTAGTTGCAAAACATGTTCCCATACATCGATATACGATACGGTCAATTCTCCAACTGCAAATGTAAGTCTATTATGGCAAAAAAAATATTGTGATAAAGCTACAAATTAATGATTAACGAATTTCTTCCTTTACTTGAGTTGTGAGAATTTGGTTTTTGCCAAATTTCATGATTCAAGGTCAACGGGAAGTACTCTAGGTTAAAATTTATTTGCGAGTATTAAAATATACCGCATAAATGGCGGTACTTTTTTATTGCGTTGACTTAGAAGCTTGATTTTTTTTGAGCTCCAAGGAACCATAGACCAACGTATTTGATATGATACCTTCAACTTGATACCTCCACGCGTTCCTGTGAAAAAGTGTCTTGACAGACTGACAGACAGACAGACGGACAGACGGACAACGAAGTGATCCTATAAGGGTTCCGTTTTTTTCGTTTTAAGGTACGGAACCCTAAAAATTTAAAGTAATAAGAGAGGACATGGGCGACGTGACGTTTATTAGCCTATTACGGTGGCCATCATTTACCACAGTCTGGTTATAAATATATAAATGGCATTCGAGATTGCAGTTATTAATATAAATAGTTTAGCTGTAGAGCTCTAGCGGGTAACCCATTTTTATTCCATGAAGCCTAAGTACTTATAAAGCATTCATATCTGTAAACTGAGTCAGGAGAACATTACTCTTGAAAATGTTAAACATTAGCTTTTACCCGGCTAGGTTAGAATTTATTCCACGAGAAAGTATAGGGATAAAAAAGTATCCTTTGTCCTAACTCAGCCAAGTCAGGATCTGTCTGTGTGCCTTTCATCCAAATCAGTTTAGCCGTTACGCGTAAGATAACAGACAAATAGACAATTTCTACGCAGTAGCGGTTAAATTAATTCGTAACTGAACTCACGTCTTTCTGTTGAAATAGATTTAAATGAAATAAAAAGCCGTATTCCTGTTGCATATTCAATGACTAAGTAAATGTTATTACTACAAACAAAGTCCCCCCGCCGTGTCTGTCAGTCTGCCTGAACGCGATAAACTCAAAAACTACCGAACTGATTTTCATACGGTTTTCACCAATGGACGGAGTGATTCATGAGGAAGGTTTAAGTGTATAATTCATTAAAGTTTTGTATAAATTGGTTGATATATGACGATGATTGTTGAAGAAGTCGGTTTTCCGACATCTCCGACGCCGACTTCCCAGATTTACTGGCGTGCGTGCGGCGCTAAAACAGCTGAACGGATGAGGATAAAATTTGGCACATAGCAGATAGTTTATAGCCTCAATTAACACATAGGGTACTTTTAATCCTGGTAGTAGGTATGTTCCCGTGGGAAATTTTCCGACATACAGGCGGGCGAAGCCGCGGGCTACAGTAACAAATTTTAAGGGTATGAGGAAGAGGGTGTAAAGTTCACTCATCCCCCATAGAAAAGGGAGGATCCTCCGACCAGACGGGTGTCGTGTCTGGCGGGCAACTGCCCAGAGGTTGAAGTCGGGAGCTTGTATAGGTATGTCCAACGCGCGGTAAACTCTAATTGCGCGATGCAGGATTTGAGTGACGTCAGGATGTTGTGTGACGTCAGGTCTTTGATGCGTAGTTTTGCATGTGCCGATTTAGATACCGCCACAATATTATATAATGTTATAGGTTTGTTACATGTTTTTGCTGATGGTTTATTTACGAAAAGTGAATTTACTTTTATTTGCCTTCAAAATTAGAAAATAGCAGATACAAACAAGGTGTATATTTTACGTCCCCAGAAATCAATGTCTACCCATTTGCATCTTCCCATCTCTTTAAAATTCTCCAGCATTCTTTTGTTTCCAAACCGCGGTAGACCCATAAATAAAGATAATGTTTACCTCACAAAAGTTTCAGTAAATGACGACGTGTCTGTAATTATTCATGATGTTGATAAGCCAATGGGTTCCGGTCATTCGAACGAGGAATTCTGTCACTCGGAACATAGATATGGAATATATTTACGTTTGTCTGTGACGTCGACGTGTGGCAAAATATTTATATATTCTGCTGGCGTATAATTTTATTTGCAGTTTTGTTTCTTGTCTTGTGGTTGACTTTTCATACTCAAACGTCACTTTGACAAGGACCTTCGGAACTCATTAAGCATCAAATTAACGTATATAGGTATTTTTAATATAGGCATTATTTAACTAATAACAACTAAGTAATAAGTTATATTATTGTTTACTAACACGCTGGATCATTGTTGTGTGATAATAAAGAATATAATATAATATAATAATATACAGTGCTCATTACAAGTAGATGTAGGTAGGTTTTAATAAATAAGTAGCCAGAGAGGCGAATTCTATTACAACTAAGATAACATCACAAATTTGGATATATCAAAGAAATAATCCATTTAATAAGGCATCTATTTTACTGGCACAAAATATAATATTATCATGCGGCCAAAGAGTCCTACATAACTTCGTGCAATTTCGTCAACCTTCGCGCTATCCACAATGTTTTCATCAATATTCCGTGAGAGTTGGCCCGACAAACTGTAGCGTGCGGACATTTTATTAAGTCACCTTACAGCTCTGATACACCCACATATCTTATACACCACAGCATAACAAAAAACCTTCATTATCACTTTGTATACTGCCTAAATTGTTTCACATGTGTGGGAGGAGATTCTAGGCTGTGTGCTGAAAAAATTAAGGTAGTTTGTTTAGGACGAAACTACGTGTATTTTTGTCGCTATTATTAGAAGGTATCTATATGACTATTATTGTTAGTTATGTAATGGTTTTCATTGATATTAAGTGCCGTTTTCACGAACTATTCTTGCTTAGTGTGAAACTAAGGTCGTTTTTCGTAATTTTGTTGCTAATGAAATGGATGTTCATTTAGGCGCTATACCTACCTTTTGTTTTATTAAAATTAATAGCGACCCGCCCTTGCATCTCACGGGTGAAATTGAGTCATGCCAAAATATCTTGTGCTATGCTTAAGTTAAATATCGATGTATTATACATATAAACCTTTCAGAATGCATTTTTTAAATGACGCTGGAATCCGTATCAAAATCCAATGTGGAGTTTAGAAGATCTAAGCGGTCGCACAGACACGAAACGCGACTTTACTGCTCGACTACGGCAGTGCCAAAAGGAGGGTTATAATTTTGACTGGTATGTATGTATGTATGTTCATCTGTTACCGCATAACTTCTAAACTACTGAATATATTTGACAAATGAGGTGTCGTTGGAAGCATCTTGATCATCCGCTGGCTATGTGACGTTACATTAAATCAATATGGCGCCCTGATTAGGACATAAAGGTATCAAATGAAAGGGCTTGACGAGCACATAAAAAAATATAAATATCCCCAAAATAATTTAAATAAAAATAAAAGTTAAATATAAAAACTGAAACCCAAGTACAACAAAAAGTCAACTAAAAATGTATAAACAAGACAACAGACAGAATAATAAAAAATCCGGAGTGACACGTGTTAGGGCATAGGTTTTTTTTATTAGTATATCTGTGATGTCTTGTTTATACATTTTTAGTTCACTGTTTATACTATGTATAATACGTAAACTTTATAGTAAGTCAGTAATAACACTTAAATGTACCTAAGTCTAACACATTCTATTAGCTATATGTCGCATGAAATACAGTGTTGCCTACTGAAGTACTCTATACAGTCGGTGCGCTCTGATGGGCCAGAGGGCGAGGGGGCGCCGGAAACAACAGGAGCGCCAATCACCCTTCAGCCCTAGGAACTGTCACACGTTCATGAGACGCGTGCGCATATAGATTAATCCCAAGTCTTATTACTTTATTTTTATTTAATTACATACATATTAAATATTTTTATTATTATTATGAATGGACAAGATTAACGAGGACAATAGTTGTTAATTGTGATTTGTTTAACTGTATAGACTAAGTGTAAATACATAAACTAAGTGTAAGAGGCTGTTATCATCTTATAATTGCCCGAGATCCACAAACGGCCCACAACAATGTCAGAGGATGCAACCAAGAACCCTCCCCAATGTCCTGTGGCGACATATACACTGTACGTTCATATATAGTTGAAACATTGTTGAAACATACACAGACGGTAATAGTATTAAAGAAGTAATAAATAAGGTTTTATTACAAATGAATGTCCTGGATCGCATCTGCGTCTCAAAGTGCTCAGCCCACATTTCTTTTTTATCCTTTCAAGAGAAACTAGACACTACAACTTTATCCCTTTTTATTTTCAAGACACAAGAAATCTTAACGACGAGCGTCTAACTCGCAAAATATTGCTCAGCTCAATCTATTTACAAGCCCATATTGCCAATCCTAGGCTCGTCGGAAAATCTCTATTATTTCTTGAGAGAAATGCCTTTAGAGACAAATGCGTTAAGAACAAGTACGGTGAGGGCAAAAAGGGGCAAATAGGGGCATTCAGCTCGGTAATAGAGGGCAAATTGAGGAGCTCGGAAGCTTTGGGATAGTGAACGGGAGATACGGAATAGCCCAACCTAAATACTTTTTGTATTATCCTACGGGGTTGAGCAAAAATTTGATGATGTCTACTACATAGATGAATGTATGTGTATGTTTAGTGTGAATTATATTGATTGGTGGGTACTACGTTAAAGACAGAAGGTATTGTTCATTTTCTTGACTGTTTAAAATAATTTAAGCCATTTAATCTACATTTTGATAATTGAGCCTCAATTTAGAAATGCTCCCAATGAAGGATATTAAGCTCACCCATTTTATGTCATTACTAGCTAAAATAAAAGTACTAAGTAACTCCGTATAACACCAGCTATCTACCAGTGAAAGTCCCGTCTAAAGCGGTCCAGTCGTTTTGGAGATTAGCCGGAACAAACAGACAAACAAATATTTTTATTGTTTATTTTGTTATAAGTTCCGTATATACTTTCATATGCATTTAGTAAAAAGCTGTTATTTGGACATTAAAAACAGACACTTCAATTTTATTTATTTGTAATAATATTCTGCACCAACCGGGGGTTGTCCTTGGGTGCACTTGTATAGTGCATAGAGGGATAATTATCGGTTGGTGCCTCATTCCATTTAAAATTGTCTAAGGGGCCTCTGCGAGTTGGCTTCGGCCCCTCGTACGCCTTCCAAAGGACCGGGACCCCATGGTCCCGAGATACGTAACACAAAAATAATTTGTAATAATAGATATCTTTATCTCTAAACTGTGCACCTATTCCAGAGTCCTCCAGGCCAATGCATGCGTAATGTTGATTACCTACCTACCTTTGAGGAACACATGACATTAATGACCATCGTAACACTTTCCAATCATTATAAATAATGTATTGCTTGCCGTATAACAGCCAGTTTCGCGACGTTCATTTTATAACACCACAAACCTTTCCCTATCAAAATCTGGATTCATGCATGCATAACATAATAGCATAATCAGCCTATAATGTTCCCACTATTGGGACACAGCCTCCTCTCTGTGAGAGGGATTAGGCCGTAATCCACCACGCGGGCCCAGAGCGGGTTGGTTATAGAAGCAACATGTCTTCGAATTTTTGGTTCTAGGACATGCCAGTTCCTTCACGATGTTTTCCTTCACCGTTTTGAGAGTTTTATAGTATTAAAGTAAAGCCGTAATCAGGGTTTGAACTTTATGACCTACAACTCGTAAGTCGCGGCCGTTATCACTGAGCCACCCACCACTGCTCTGAATTTCGAAAACAAAATATATATTTTTTAAATTAATTAAGCTTCGTGCAGACCAGCGCGACGCGACATCGGCTATTGTTATACCGTCAAGTTTTCTTAGAAATTGTATTGTTCGAGTCGCGTCTGCACGAAGCTTAACACAATATTTTTAACCCAAAGGTTGGGTAGAGAATGTCTTGAGGCATTAAGTCTGCCTATGTAGGTATTACCTACTATACAGTACGACACAACTTAGATGTACCATCGGCAAAATCCGTAAAACCGATCACCATCTGAATTGAGTGCGCCTTCAAAATCACCAATATTTATTACTGCTTTAGGTGAAAATGATCTTTACGCAAAAGCAATAACTTGTGAAGTCATATTACCAAATACATCCGTAAAATTGCGCGATGCAGGATTTGAGTTACGTCAGGATGTTGTGAGACGTCAGGTCTTTGATGCGTAGTTCGCATGTGGCGATGTAGATGCCGCCACAAATGTATACAAATTTTCAAATTTATGCTACAGCTAAGTTGTGTCGTATTGTTTAAATAAATAAAGAACCCACCACTTCTATCTTCATCTAACCTCATTGAACTCTAGAATTCATTACTCAAACACAAACTGTTAGAAGACGCAGCCTCTTAAGACTTACTCTCGTTAAGTAGCTTTTGCATATCAAAGTGTGTTGACAACGGGCCCCGGGCTGCTGGCAATTCTTTTTATTTTTTACCTACAGACGTCTGATTTTTCGTATTTCAAATTGGTTGGGATTTTCCTTGGTTCTTTGAAGAGTTTTTCATATCGTGGGGAAGCCGGCATGCCTGAGAGATATTTCTCGACGGCATGTGAAGCCAAGTCAGAGGCCCATGGGCGGCTTTAAAACTCTGACACCAGGTTAGTCACTGACCACTCGAAAAGAAGAAGAGAGAAGTTTTTAGGTGTTTATGTATAAAGAAATAAAATGAATAGAAATAGATTTAATTTAAGTAAGAGATCAAAAGAGAAAAAAAAAACTCCTTGACAGTAAAGAATTTGATCTTATAAAGTTTTCGTTTTCCTTGGCTTCGAAACTTTTACTTCTTGGATTCAAGCATAAATTCAAATTCAAAATATTTTATTTCACATAAACCTACAAGGGCACTTATGAAACGTCAGAAGCTAGGTGCACGGTTCCAATTGGTCGTTTCCTATGGAGAGGAGCCGGCAAGAAACTCCACGGTTACTCTTTTAAAAGTAAATGGTTTTTACAATGTTTCCAAATTACACAGTAAAAGCTTCGATCAACGTTGGTATCGTTGATCGAAGGTTAAAAGGTATGAGAGGACAGTGCAGGCCCATCAACATGTACCATAGGATTTTTTCTCATATTGATAAAGCACAAGTATCTAAGTCAAGTTTAATTATTAGAAATCCAGATGATACCGATTGCCAATTTGTTATTATTTGCCTCCCCGTGATTCTAGGTAGGTATTTTTATCCTGCGCCTCCTCGAGGTTATAAGTTACAAACGCAACGACGACGCGCGAGTACGTCGCAGTAGTCATCAAAAAGAGTGCGACGATCTCGTACTCCAGCAACGATCGCTGTTGGTTAGGATTCGTCCTATAGGTAAGTTAACCAGCCTAATAAGAAAGGTTTTTTATTCTTACTTTTATGTGTCCAAATCTTGAAAGGATTTTTTGCAATAATCCTCATAAACATAACTTGAACAGTGATCACATCTCAGTACAAAATTGAACTTATCTCTTATCGAACAAAGGACAATGTCCCAACCAACCAAAGATAGTGACAGCTTTACTATTTGGCTTTAAAAGCCTTACTGTACAATCAAAGGCTGGAAAACCAATTCAAATTATATTTCCTTCCTCATTCAACTTTGAACTTTAAATCTGGGTTTCAAAGTGTATTTTAGCTTGTTTTTTTTAATTTAGGGAAAGTAATCTTGGGGTTGGTGGCGTTAATTGATTGTTGCTGTAGTTAATGTAGACTTTTATTGCATTCCGTGAATGCGAGACAGTGTTTGTGAACGTTATTGTTTCCTTTATCGTGTGAAAATTAAGCCTTTTAGCGTTTTAGATCTATGGAGGCCTTAATTAGGTGCTATATCTACCAGTAGGAAGTTGGAAGGTATTTAAGAGACCTAATTACGTTAGTTAATAAAGATAAATTGGACGTAGTTAAGCAGAAAGGATCCAACCCACACTATGGGCGAAAATGAGTTATGTATACCAAAACACTCTTTGTAGTCAAAACTTTAATATCACAAAAACAATCCCAACGCATCATGTCATTATGACCATACATTACCAACCCGTATGTATGGCAGGTCATACAATCACATAACACGATCTGATCTTAAAACTTGAATATCTCAAAACTAACTCTGTGAGGGTTGGATCCTTTCTGTTTAACTACGTCCAATTGTTCATAATAATTATGAATTACAATGCGGAAAAGACGATTAAGGGGAAAAGGATTTTTAACGCCGTTGGGTGTAAAAAGAATAAAATAAATCAATGATCAGAAAATATAATTATTAAAAGAACTGTGGTACAATTAACTGCACATTTTTGTGGTAAAATTTGCGTTGTTGCAACGAAATAATGGTGCTGACAATGTCAAATAGTTCCCACTGATGAACGGTTGACTGTACGTACCTACACTTAGCGACATGAGTCGTTACTGACGTTAAGAAATTCTCTCTAAATTATTATACTTATATTAAATTTAGAATCCCTTTAGGAAAAGCTCTCAAATTAATATTTTGTTCTCGACGTCGTTCACGAAAACAACACCAGAAGACGTATGTTTGACGCCAAAAGCTTTGCAAAGGCACTAAAAACTCAACTTTCACAAAAATTCCCTTTGTGTACAAACCTAGTTCACATCAGTTTCCCGCGGAATCGAAATGTACGAGTTTTACTGCACACTTGTTTTGTGAAAAAAAAAGAAAAAAGAATGAAAACCTCGTTGGTAGCCTGTACTAGGTTTGAACGTGGCGTGCCCCATGTTTGGCTAGCACTTCACTTCTAATCCTAATCTACGTTGAACTGATAAATTGACCTACCAGAGATGTATGGTAAAGAGAATTGTGAAATAGGGCAATCTTTTTGGAGGTAATGGTTTTTATTAATGAAAGGAAGCTGTGTTTAGACTAAGATAGTTTGGACTAAGATATTTAGAAAAGATAGTTTGGAAAAGAGGTATGGTCCTTGTAAAAACCTTTGTAACCACGACATAAAAAGATCTATTCGTTATAGATAGATCTTTTTATGTCATGGTTACAATGGGCTATCTATAATGACTTTAACCATACCTATTGTATACAATAGGTATGGTTAAGGTCGTTATAGATAGATCTTTTTATGTTGTGGTTACAAAAGGCTTTACGCTTTTGGTAAATACAAAGAACGCAGCGTAGTTTCATGATAACTAAGGTTGCTAATTTCGAAAAAAACACTTAGTAAAACCTGTTGGTAAAGATATCCGTAACCAAATCCTAACTAATATTATATTTACAAATGCGACAGTTTGTTTGTTACGCTTTCACGCTTCATCCAAATTCACCCAATTTCATTCAAATCCGTTAAGCTGTTTTTAACGGATTTGGAACAGGGCCTGGAGAAAGATATAGCTATTTACATCCTGAATCGCAGGCGAAGTCGCGGGCAACATCTAGTTCATAGGTACCTACATAAAATCACGCGCTTTTGCTCATCAGGGTAGACCTGCTAAGATCACACACAAAAGCGGTATAAAAATATCATAGTATTGAACAGCAGAAAATCTTTAAAAAATAATTGAACGGCCTACCAAAAGTTTTTTTTAATAGATTATTTATTTTGAACCCTCCTTACAAATCCATTACCTATAGTGCCAACTCCCACTAAAACTTATTTCATGCGACAATTCGACCATAATAATAAATAGCTTGAAAACGAGCTGTTACGGCTGAAGCAGCTCAACAATACAAATGGCAGACGAACCCATTAAGCTGTTTCAAAGTCCCATTATTAATAACGACCCGTTGCATGCAAACGTCTTCACAATGAAATAATTGTTGTTTTTAGTTTAAGTTTTAGTAATGTTTTGGGAGCAATTTTTACTTAGCGACATGAGAATTGAGAATGCGATGAGAATATAAAATAGTAATATGTAGTTAACTGTTATTTTAATATAAAAATCAAAACAAGAAAAAACCTCAAAACTCATAAATCTCTTAGCAAAAATATGAACCTAAAATAATTGACAAGCAATAATTGTTTAGCCAAATTATGTGATTTCCTCGGCGAATCTACATGAATGTAATCCCTAGTTTATAATAGAAAATAACATCCAAAAAATATAAAAAATTAGCACCCAGTAAAAGATGTCAAAGCTACACAATCAAAGTCGCTAATGAATACAAATTCAGCCTAGCAGTAACTTTACGTAATCTAATTCCACGCTACAAACAAACCGCTATCCTCCATTACATCCGACTAGAATCAAACAATATCACAGCGATACTCAATAAATCAATTACTTTGCGGTTAGGCGCAGAGCTACGACAAAGCACCAGTCACGTCGGATCAATTAACCCTTAAGTAACAATGCCTGTAGCTGGGATATCTCTCATGTAGGTATCATGCGAGGGTTATGTCGAAGATGCTTGAAATACGAGAGATGTGGTATAGAAGTGTGACAAGTGACATGTAACTCGGTTTGTTTTAACAAAGAATAAGCCTTTGCTTATTTATATGTCTAGATAAAGTGTTGCGCTGCAAAAGAACTAGAACAAACAAGCCAACTTTGATATGCTGGTGTGCGTGACAGCTAGGTCTTACACTCGCGCTGTCATTGTGCGTGCACTAAGCGGCCAACAGTTGGACCCAATTTTTTTCGACGATTTCACAGCTTTGTCTAATAAATATGTCGAGATAGACATTTTTGTGTGGAGTAACGTATGGTACTTTGACCTCGTCCCCAGCTGTTATAACCGAAGCGGGGGGTAGATTAAATTTTGCAACCGATACGTACAACCTCATATTTTGGTCAGACGCAGCAGTCGTTAACTTAAAACGAATTAGCTAATCCACCGTACTTATTTATTTATCACAAAAAAGAAGGCATATTATCGTCTCTTATGCTTACAGTTTATTGTCATTTCTTTGCGACAGGTTTTTCTTGGCACGGTTTCAAAAAGTGACTGATTATGTAAAAAAATTGGGTGAGATCAAGCAGTACATTTATTCCTGTACGTACGTAATAGTCAGTGAAAAGAAGTACCTGCTTTTAAGAGAAAAAATTATAGCGAATAAAAATAGAATAGAATTTTCCAGACATAGGTAGCTCCGCTCATTCTACGATCTATGGTTAAAACATAGTGCCGCCCTGAAAGCTTTCCACTATTTGATTGAAATTGAGTTATCTGCGAGGGATTAGCGAGCTGTAGTGGAACTTAATTAAAATTCGATGTTTAAAATATATTTGATAAACAATGATCTTCTTTATTATTCTTTGATAGACTTGGAAGTTAAACATATCTTTGAAAGAAATAGCTATTATAAAGTTTTGTGCAGTTTCATCTTACTCTAAAGGATTTTTTTAAATATTTTGCAAAGGTTCCGAACAAATTAAAATCGGTGGTGCTTGGTGCTTGTTTAGAAAAGCGTTTTGACCTACTTTAATTAATTGATATCAAGTAAAAATTGTTATTTAGCTGAATTATATACATAGAGCTGATCAATATTTTGCTTCGTTTATATATAAAGATTGGAAGCTAGCGCAGTTTTAATGATTTCGTCAAATTCAATAATTACGGGGGGCCAGCGACCGTTCCAAAGACAAGCTTAGTACAGTTTGGTTCGGAAGCCCGACTCGCTCTTGCCTGGGCTACTTTTATTACAAAATATCCGCAGAATTTTTCACATTGCAACAATTTTTCCGAATTCTCTAAAATCGGTTTTGAGGAAAGCCTACCAAAACCAAGTGTGCGTGTTGTACTACGCACAATGTATGGTCGCGTTCCGTTTTCCTTCACGACTGGTGGAAGGTGGTTCAAACGAAAAGCGAAATTTCATACAAATTCGTTAAAAAGTTTAGATATTTACGAGGGTGTGACAGACGGGCAGGGAGATAGACATGACGAAATTATAGGAAAGGGTTACGGTTCAACTACGAAACTTTTAAAATGAAATTGAGTTCAAATTACTTTTCTGAACACAACTTTGTTACGGTTAGAAAGAAGACAGACTTGATTTTAAACATAATTAAATTACTTGATAATGTAAAGATATTTGTTATCTTTAATAAACTTTAGTTTTATAATTAAGTTATCTAAAACAGAATTGCGTGTTGCTAGATAATTACTAACATTTTAAGATCGTGAAAGATTAAAAAAAAAAAGCTAAGTTAAAAAAAAGTGTGAAGTAAAAATGGTAGAAGTTTCTGTGACATACAGTCAACCGCACATCCATGGTTCTTATTCTTTTCGTGGGGTTAGTGACTAACCTGGTGTCAGAGTTTTAAAGCTGCCCATGGGCCTCTGACTTGGCTTCACATGCCGTCGAGAAAGGTATGGCTTCACATCTCAGGCATCGGTTTCCTCACGATATTTTACTTCACCGTTTTTTAAGTAACTGATAACTATACAATACGCTCATGAATCCGAAAAGTCAGAGGTGTGTGCTTTGGGTTCGAACTCAACATCTATGACTTGGCAGTCTGACGGTCACACCTCTAGGCTATCACTGCACTGCATATCTATGGTAACAACCACATATTGAGCATGCTTTTATAACTAACAAACTGCCTTTAAAACCACCCTTACTGCTAAAGGTATGGTTTCCTACAAGTGTAGAGCCACATACTGGCCGCAATCACGGTTGTCATGAAAAAGATGGCAGCGGGATTTGAGTTTACGGTGTCAAAAAGCGCTCTCTAGGAAAACACCTTACTTTCATAAATAACATTTCAGTGACGTCATTCGCACCGGCGAATGACGTGCGTCTGCAATTTACCGAAATTGCAGACGCTATTGTGGCGGCATCTACATCGCCACATGCGAACTACGCATCGAAAACCTGACGTCACACAAATCCTGCATCGCGCATTAGAGTTTACCGTTTGAACGACATAGATAGGACTATGCGACATCAATCGTTGGGCAGTTGCCCGTCAGACCAGACACCCGTCTGGTCGGAGGATTCTTCCTTTTCTTATGAGGATTAGTGAACTTTACACCCTGTTCCTCATACCTACATATGTGGCGGCCACACAGCGTCGAAGTTCCCTATTGTTTATAAAATTGAATGTTGATATCCAAATTTATAAACAATTCAAATTACAACTAATTCCTTGATGAAGTGTGTTAATTTGATAAACTTCTTCCTAGCACGGCGGGCTGTGCTGGGGCTGCTGCTGCAGGTGCGGAAAACCTCAAACGGCGCAAATACTCCAATCTTATTGCGACTTATATGTTTGAGCCGTTTGGGGTTGAAACACTAGGGCCATGGGGTCCGAGTGCCCACTTAGTTTTTCAAGACATCGCAAAGCGGTTGGTCGACTCTTCATGTGACCAGAACGCTGGCCTATTCTTCGGCCAGAGAATCAGCATTGCCATACAGCGTGGCAATGCTGCCAGCCTTTTGGGCACTTTTCCTGTTGACAGCGATGCGGACAAATTTTTTGATGCCCTATGATTGTGTCCCCCCCCCCTTCTTATATTAATTGTTCATTTAATTAGTACCTAGTGTGTCAAATATTGTAAAAGATATACTACGAATAAAAAATATTATTTGATAAACAATTTATTTTCCTGACATATACTACATCCACAATCTATCTATTTATGCTCTCTGGTAGCGGTCAGTAGACCAAGCAGACAAGTAATAGATTAGTATTTTGTAATAGGAAATCTCTTTAACTCTACAACCTATATTTACCCTTTACCCGTGTGAAAAAAGAACGTAACAGTTTCAATTATTAATCTTTTCAAACCAAATTCGTGACAGTAGGTGACAAGAACTGTCAAACCGTAGAGAAGTATCAAACGATGCGAAAGTAAATTGGTTTCTGGAATCACTTGGAGGCGACAGGCTACCAACCTCAATTCAGTCGTCATACCTCCTAATCTCTTTCTGCGACTCAAAGGCGTTCGGTCTTATTTATTATTTCTTATACAGGGTCAATTAAAATTAGTTAGCGAAACTCCGCAGACGTGATGGGTATTAAACATGATAAAACAAAAAATATATTAATTTGATGCTTTTTTTATGGAGTAATCGACCGCAGTTAGTGTAGTCATTTGACTAATCCGTTTTTTTTTTAGGTTAACTTTATAGACGTGATTGGTATTGTTACTTAGTTTAGGTACCCATCACGTCTACAGAGTTTTGCTAGCTAAATTAACTTGACCCGGTATATATCTACAAGCTGTGTGCCCGATGTCATTTCCCATCGGCAAAAATGATTAACTTCCATACACACTTTAATCCGCTATTTCACTCCTTTAGGGGATGAATTTTCAAAAACCCTTCCTTAGTGCTCACTTTTGTAAATAAGGGATTTTTTTTAAACATTCAGGCTCTTAGTGGACCTGTTTAGGCTGTGCATTGTCTGACAGTGAATTTCGTTTTCAGAATTTCATTAAGTTGATCAGATTTTATTCAAATAAACATATCTCATAATACAATGAGCAACTGCTTTTGACTAAATAGAGATTATATTTTTATTAAAACTCCTAAAAACTCAATTTGAGAGAACACAAATAGAACCATTTCTACAGTAATGTTTTATTAACCTGTTATTTTAAGTTATAATTTAACTGTTTACAAAGAACTTATCGCTTCGGAACATAAAATAGAAGTCAATTACGGTTTCGAGAAATCGGAATCTATTTTATTTAGAGGTACTTTCTACTGAAATAATTGGTACAGTTCTTAGAACCACAAAGACTGAAAAAACTTATAGTCTACGATGTCCTTGCCATGTTATTGTAATAAAGCTGTGGTTATTAATACTTATAAAGCCTGGTCCACACAGAATAGTGATGTAACGCGTGAGTAGACGATTGCGCCTGCTCCATAACAGGGTAAAGCTTCGTGCAGACCAACGCGACGCGACGCCGCGACGCGACTCGAACAATACAATTTCTAAGAAAACTTGACGGTATAACAATAACCGGTGTCGCGTCGCGCGACAAGTCGCGCTGGTCTGCACGAAGCTTAAGTCAAAAAGATTCATGCCGCGTTCTGACCAAATACGATCGTCGTGCTCTTTTATATGAATACGACATAGTTGCGCGAACAATCAAGTCGCCTTTGTATGTCAACATTCATACAAACGATTTCGTCAATCGCGTACTCGCTTTTGGTTAGGACGCGGGGTAAGAGTTAAAAGACCTACCACTTAAGTATGAACCACTCAAAATTCTAAAAGTAAAGAAAAAATAACCGTCTCTTTCGTCGTCCATTGATGGCATATTCATACAAACTAGTGGTCGCCCAGAGGTCGAAATTCGACCATAATTCATTTAAATGTCACGATTCTAAGGTAGCCATCTTGTGTCAAACGCTGTCAAACGCATGGTAGTGTGTAATGTTCTTTTATTAATTTAATTTATTTCTAATGAATATTATATAAAAATATTAGCTTTCTGCACTCCTTCTCCATATAAACTTGAACTGTGCCAAATTTCATACTCCTCCGTCGAGTACAAAGTTTTTGCTTCACGTATTAATATAATAATAATAATAAGTAAGTATGTGGAACACTCATGGATACAAACTTGGAGCACTTAAGTTTTGCTTCGTGGGATGTGATTCCTACAAACCACCCACATAATCAGCCCAACATGTTCCCACTGCTGGGACACAAGCTTCCTCTCCGTGAGTGGGCCATAATCCACCACGTGTGCCTAGAGCACGTTGAATGTCGCATGTTTTCGAATTTTGTATTCTAGGTCATGCTGTTTCCTCACGATATTTTCCTTGATTGTTTATAGAGCAGTGGTAATGAAATAATTTACACAAAGTAAAGTGCCTGACTGAGTTTGAACCCATGACCTTCAACTCGTTAGTCTGTCACTGGGCCACCACTGCTGTCCAAACACACTGCATAAATGATCTCTTGGTGTTGAATAACTTGAACAACGCCTCGTTCGGAAAACCATAAGCTCAGCCATATCATTCATAATTATGATTCAATCACATTTATTAAGAGGGCGCCTAAAGGTCCACTAGCGCCACTCTTTAAAAAAAATATTATCTCGTGACTGAGAAGGAATTATGAATAACGGCTAGACAGGACCCTCGGTAAGTGTGTCTAGAATTTTCTAATACCTTTTATAAAGTTTCATATTGAGACACGGAGCAACAAAATACGATCTAGAGGAATGTGGCCGCTTTTCTTTAGATCGTATTTTTACCTTACCTTTAGGCGCCCTCTTAACTTCGCAATATATTACTGCTATACACGTGCTGCGCTGTACCCGCGTGGCATTCTTTGTGTCCGAGCATTATGTCAGGGCTGTGACCTTTTGAATCGAAGCTTGAATGCTTGAGCAGTAAATGTAGGGCTGCCTCGCGTGACACATTTACAACCGGGTCTAGATCAGGACTGAAAGCCTCTAGTATTATAAGTAGGTACTCGTTACTTTCGAATTCATTTTGAGTACGTATAGAATTAAGGTTGTTTCAAGATTTGCAATATCGATGTGTAATTAATTGTGAGACCTTGTATATAATGTAAATATTATCTTAGTCGGAACATTAAATAATGTTGTTAGTTTAATAACATTAAGACCTTGTTAATTACTGTTTAATCTTAGACGTTTCTAAAAAAATAAGGGTGTAGTCTTCTATATATGAAAGTATATAAATGAAATGCTGTCCATTGGTAAGTGCATCACTTGAGAACGGCTGGACAGATATGGCATTTTTTTGTTTTAGGAGGGTTTTGGGGTTAGGTTTTTATGGAAAGAAAAAAATGGAGAAGTTTCCCGGAAAATGTTAAAATCGGGATTAACTGAACCTCCTTTTTTCAATGGGAGTTTTGTATGAACTATTATTTGGAAAAGACAATGTCTGTAAGGTCTTAAATAAAATGAAACAAAACACAAAAATAATAATACCGCAACGTTTTCTCAGTTGATAACAGAGAAATATGTCGTTGTTCATAACATATTAGAGAGAGACACGAGCACGAGAAGAAAAAAAGAGAAAGAAGAATTTAGTTGTCAATAAGAAAATTATTTTGCCAATGAAAACTGTAAGTCAGTGATAGTTGTTAGTTAGGTAGTTGCTAGCATAGAAAAACATTGGGTACTTAGTTTTATCAAGCAGCGACACCTAATCTATTCACATTATAAATAAAAGTCACTTTTCGTGTCTATCTGTGAGACCGCGTTGTTTTTCTTAACTATGCAACAGATTGTATCACGGTTTTCTCCATATTTTAGAGAATTTATTCCCTAAGGTTACTGTATAAATTAATATTAAACCGTGTGAAGTAGTGGGAGGGGGGGGGTCACTAGTTAGATATAAATAAACATATAAAATGTCAACTCCGTAGGATAAGAGGCCTATACGTGGTCACTCACAATGGGCCTTATTAGATGGCTGAAAGTCACCCAAAGGGTAATGGTTGCCTGAACCTAACCTATGCTTGGAGTTTTCCTACGTGATCGAATCAGAAATTAAAATATTCGTAGGAGAATCAAGGTAACCGACATAGCGCGAAGAATTGCCAAACTTAAGTGGGCAGGGCACATTGGTCGCAGAACAGATGGCCGATGGGGCTTAAAGGTTCTGGAGTGGCGACCGCTTACCGGAAGACGTAGCGTTGGAAGGCCTCCCTCAAGGTGGACCGATGACCTGTTGAACGCTGCAGGAATCCGCTGAATGCGAGAACTACAGAACCCGTCGAAGTGGCGGTGCTTGGGGCAATCCTATCTCCACCAGTGGACGTATTTATGAGGATAAGAGGAAGTGGTTTTAACTCAGCTTTCAAGATTTGACCCATACACACTAACTAAGAAACAAGGCCAATTAAATAAAAGCTTGTAAAAATGCACAATTTACTAGCAAAATGTTGCAAGTAAGCGTCTCTCTAAAAAGCCGGTCATCATATTACTAACCTTTCCTTTTTCTCGAGCGCCGGCCGTCGGTACTGTGACCTCTGATGACCTACTTACAACGCGAGCTCGATTTAAAATGATTAATATCCTAATCTCAAGTCTGGTGATGAGGCAGAAAAACATTATATTTTCCTTGATATAGCTACGTAAAAATAGTAGCTTAGTAGAAGCAATTTTTTTCTCTACAAATTTTTTTTTCGTTTTCCTTCTTTGATTGCAGGAAATCTGTTAAAGTTATTCGTTAAGACAAAAAAACTTGGTTGGAAAACGTATTTTTCCTATAATGTAAGTTCATTGGGTATGTTTTAAGGTAATAACTCTTTCCTTCCTTTAATTATGTTGAGCATTTAGACTGAAAAATTATATATATAATATTGGTGAAGGGCGGGCGTTTTGGGGAGCGTCTTATGTAATTTTGACGTTCGAAAAGTGCTGATTCTCAGTCTATTTTGAATAAATGACTTTTGATTTTGATATTGAGTTATGTAAAAAAAAAACTTTTTTTTGTTCTAAAATATTTCTTTATGTAAGACACACACGCAAGTAGATCAAATCAATCAGCCTAGCCTCTTCCCAACTATGTTGGGGTCTGCTTCGAGGCTACCCGGATGCAGCTGAATACCAGCACTTTACATGGAGCGACTGCCTATCCTATCTATGCTCCACAACCCAGTTACTGGGTAACACGATACCCCTTGGAGGACTGTTTGGACTTCTGGTGACGGCAGGGACCAACGGCTTAAGGTGCCTTCCGAGGCACGGAGGGGTCTGGATATGTAATCGCTGATAACCCATCCACGAAGTGACCGTGACAACCGTAGATCGACCTGTGCGGCTGTTATCATTTAACCATGAGCCCCTCTCACACATGCAAAAAGCAAAATGAATTTTTGTGCTTAAAAAGTTCATCTAAATTCAACTGAAAACTTTCCTTACACAAAAAACCAGACCATAGATTTTAAATATAAATAGTGGACAATACCTCTCTGTAGTGCTATAAATATTAAATGTTATAGTCAACCCGTTACCTGCGACAATATTATACCCCCGATGTGATATGACCCTAAGGAGTGCGAGGGTTACCTGTGTGATATACGGCGCCTTAATTTTTTATTACTTTATTGGTAACCCTGCCGAATTCTTTTATGAAGTTATTTTAGATTTTACTTCAAGAATTATCTTTGATATTTCGTAGCCCAGTTTGTGAATAAAACTTGTTTTAAAGATAAGGTTTCTCTGGTACTACTTAAATCTATGAAGAAGGTACTTTACTGAGAAGCAAAGTTTAAGTTTCTTTAATATTTTTATTATAGACTAGCTGTTACCCGCGACTTAGGATGAAAACTAGTCTATGCCCTTGTCCAAGTCATAGTCTACCCATGTGCCAAATTTCATTCAAATCCGTTCAGTTTAGAGTGAAAGCGTAACAAACAAAAAAAAATCACTTTAGCATTTATAATATCCTATGCTGTTAAAAAAAGCAATATTTGTATATATATATATATATATATATTTATTTGTAATGACTAATGTTCTAACGATTTCGATGAAAGTTGCAATATAGGGGGTTTACGGGGGCGAAAAATCTAGCTAGGTCTCATATCTGGGAAAATTCGTTTTCTCCGTATTTTCACCCAAACAGCTCGGTCGCCCAAAGTTTAAAACAAGATGGCTACTTTAGAATGTCATTACCATGTCATTACATGGCATCATGTAATTAGTGAGTACCTACTACCATGGCAGCATGGAATTAATATATCCTATACTATTAAATTAGCATTCTCTATTTTCACCAAGGCAGAGCTCGGTCGCCGAGGTACTTTTTATTAAGTTAGGATTATTTCAAGATGTATGTCGTGGCTAGAATAAGCTACAACACCTCCTCGTAATTATAATTTATATAAATATGTTATTATATATACAGGGTTATTGGTAAAACACCAACAACCTCTTAAGGGGTCATTGTACTCATCATTATGAACAACTTTTACTTTGGTTCCAAGCCTTAAATCGGGAAAGAAAAATCTGGTGTTCCATACATTTTGACGAGTTGTGTGAACATAAATGTATGGAACAGCTGTTTTTTTTTCGCGTTTTCGTGTTTGGTCCCATATTAAAAGTTGTTCCTATTGATGAGTAGAATGACCCCTTAAGAGGTTGTTGGTGTTTTACCAATAACCCTGAATATATTAGCATTTGCTTATCCATAATATAGTTGCTACTGATTATACTCATGACCAAACCGTTATGGTCGGACGAACTACGTAGATATCCGTAGCATCTGCTACGACGTAGCAAATTAACCGTAGCAACACAGCTACGAAGTGACTACGAATTCACATAGCCCAACATTCTACAACACGCTACATTTAGTTTACGAGCCATTTCCTACAGTACCTGAGTTGACTGTAAACAAGTGCATTACACAAGACGCTGAAACTGTAACATTGTAATACTTTACTACCGATAAATTCTCATAAGCCCCATACATTGTCCTTACCCCAAACGGTGTAAAACAAACACGGTAAAACGATTACGGTATGGTAAAGACCATAATTTTCTGAACTTCTGAAAATACGGCATAATAAAATAAGGTAGGTTGTGTCCGCCCTCCCCTGAGGCTATCCGTTTGACATTCCTCCCCTAATCCTGACCAAACTTTCTGTACCTAATACCCTTGTTCTTCGCCTTACGTATAGTGTTTCAATTTAATTTGTCTCGCCGGGTCGGTGTGCCTACTTACTTAATTTTTTTGCAAACGTGTGTACTGTACTTTGTATCTTATCTATGGAATCTATCTAAACTAAAACAATAAGAGAGAGAGGTAAAATTGTTTGTTTGTTTGTAAGAGGTATAATGCTTATCATTTCATTCAAAAACGGTGACGGAAAACATCGTGAGGAAATCATGCCAGTTACCTCACGATGTTTTCCGTCACCGTCTGAAAGATATTTCTCGACGGCATGCGAATCCAAGTCAGATGCCCATGGGCGGCATAAAAACCCTGACACCAGGTTCGCCAACAACCACACGAAAAATAATGAATGAAGAAGAAGACTAAAAGTTCTGTTACGATTATGAAAATTATTTCTCTGACAGAAAGTTACACTATTTTAGAGAGTAATATGTTTCATGATGGGTATAGTTGAGTTCCATGCGGACGGAAGTCGTGTGCAGAAGCTAGTGTCAGATAATCAGGATTGAAAAGGATGGGAAGATAAGGAAAAGCAATAACCTTGGCCAATAACCTTGAGAGATTAATTTAACAAAGCTGAAAGCGATGGTATATTAGAAAATGCAAATGCGTCTCTTGTTTTGTTGATCAAAATCCTTGAAACTGATGGAATGGCGATGAGGAGAGAGAATATTTGCTCGAAATACTTATCTAAGTTATTACTTGAAAGTTAATTGTATTGAATCGAGTGGTTAGTTTAATATAGTACTGTGTTTTAAATCTACGTCTACGTCCCGTTTTTGGGTTGTATATTATAGAAAAAAAATCAGGATACTGGACCACCTTTTTTCTATGTGATTTTTGTATGAATTACGGTTTGGACAGGACAAGGAACCGACGGTCAGCTAGTTCAAACTAAAAATAAAGATCTTGTTGAGCTGGAAAAATATTACAATACAACCCATGTGTCCCATGGGAATTCCCATCTGCAAAAATGATACACTATTGTCTGCATTTCTTTCTCATTTCTCCTTTCGCAGGTCTGCTGGAAGAAATTTCTTAAGAAGTAAGCAGTACCTTTGTACTCAAATTATAATTATGTCGTATCTCTATGTATTTTACTGTGCGTACATAAATAATAAAATAAATAAATAAATGATGAACTTTCATACCAAGTTTCAACCCCTATTTAACCCCTTTAGGGGTGCAAATTTCAAAAATAGTGCTCTTTTTCGTTATACAGCATGTATCAGAAAGGTGTGCTCTTTAAGGGTGTGGTACAGACCATCATACTGAACAACTTTCTCCATGGGACCTTCGTTATCGTGGAAAATAATCAGCCGTCCCATACATTTGGGTTGAGTAGTCTAGATATTGAAGTTTTGTATGGGACAGTTGATAATTTTTAGGGTTCCGAACCTCAAAAGGAAAAACGGAACCCTTATAGGATCACTCGTGTGTTTGTCTGTCTGGCTGTCCGTCTGTCACAGCCAATTTGCTCCGAATCTAATGGACCGATTAAGTTGAAATTTGGTACACAGGTACGTATTTCTGTGACCCATACACGGACGTGTAACGTAAATAAATGAATTTTGAATATGGGTGTTACTTATGGGAGGCACATAACGTAAATAAATGAATTTTGAATATGGGTGTTACTTATGGGAGGCACATAACAAAATAAAAATAAAACGTTTTGCATACTGAACCGTGTGACATATCAAATGAAAGGGGTTGTTGCGAGAATCTCAAATAATAATAATAATATAATAATAATACTTTTATTTCGGACCAAAGAATCCATATAGTGTTAGTAACATACAAAAGCTTACTATCTAGTGTTAGTACCTATCACCCTCCCCACAAACTGCTTCATTATCTGAGAGCTGAAGCTCTCTCCTACAGTCCTCAGGATGCTGTTGTGACTGCCCCGCACCCTCCTCAGAAGTGAAGCTGTTTTTTTGCGTAGAACGGCATGGAATCCGTCCGTACGAGCTTGCGCAAACATTCCCGAGGCATTACAGTAGCGAGGCAGTCCCAACAACATACACAATAGATTTTCTTAATAATTTTAAACAAAATACTTTTAAAGATATTTAAGAAAATTGATGAAAATTTACCATTGCCCCACTCTTATCTCCGAAAGTACTGAGCCTAAAATTTTGAAAAAAATACAGAGAATGGTTCTTTACTCATAGATTACAGGAAAACCAATAAGAAGTCTATGATCACAAAAAAACATAGTAGATCTCTCAATATTATGCGTACAAACTTACATTTGTAGTTGGAATGTATGGGACAACATATCTTTCAACTACAATGATAAGTCTGTTCTTGGGATTTATTCATCCCAACTACGGAACCCTTCATTGTGCGTAGTCCGACATGCACTTGGCCAGTTTTTTTCACTACCTATTACAATGTTGATAAGGAACTCTTGTGCAAAATTTCATGTTTCTAGACCCAGTGATTTATTAGACTCTGCGTTATCTGTCAGTGGATGAATGAATGAATATTGAATAAAAAAATAATAATGTAGTTGATCCAATTATTAGAGAACTACGCGTTTTTACACAATTTGTTTAACTAATAAAAGTCGTACAACCACAGCTAATCCTTTTGAAGAACATTGTTTTAGTTTATTAAACTGCAATGCAGAAATTATCTCCAAAATCCTCCTTTCTTAATACACATTCCCTGTTTGCTTACATACATTGTTGCAAAGTTTAAATCTACCGCATCTCGCTTGTATCTACGGTATTCCAACTAAGTCACTGCCAATTGTACTTGGGAACTTGGGAACTGCAATCCCGGTCTAACTTGTAGAGATGTTTCTACAATCCAGGGGGATTCGCTTCATATCGTAACAGACGACAAATTCGGACGATTCGAGCGATCATTGTTCGAATATGGACGCCGATACGTCATAGCCTGGCAGCTTACTTTTTAGTTGTTGTGAATTATTTTAAGAAACTAGTAATATTTAATTACGATATTAGTACTGCTATAGTACTAGTATAGTTGATATGAAACTATTGGCCGGCGTTTATAAGTAAACAAAATATTGTGTGTTAAAAAAAATTGTGAACACCGACGCCTTACGCCGACGCCTATAACACCGACGCCTTACGCCGACGCCTATAACACTAACGCCTTACGCCGACGCCTATAACACCGACGCCTTACGCCGACGCCTAACGCCGACGCCTAACGCCGACGCCTATAACACCGACGCCTTACGCCGACGCCTAACGCCGACGCCTATAACACCGACGCCTATAACACCGACGCCTATAACACCGACGCCTTAAGCCGACACCTTACGCCGACGCCTATAACACTGACGCCTATAACACCGACGCCGATAACACCGACGCCTTACGCCGACGCCTATCACCGACGCCTATAACACCGACGCCTATAACACCGACGCCTATAACACCGACGCCTATAACACCGACGCCTATAACACCGACGCCTTGCGCCGACGCCTATCGCCGACGCCTATTACACCGACGCCTATAACACCGACGCCTATAACACCGACGCCTATAACACCGACGCCTATAACACCGACGCCTATAACACCGACGCCTTAAGCCGACACCTTACGCCGACGCCTATAACACTGACGCCTATAACACCGACGCCGATAACACCGACGCCTTACGCCGACGCCTATCACCGACGCCTATAACACCGACGCCTATAACACCGACGCCTATAACACCGACGCCTATAACACCGACGCCTATAACACCGACGCCTATAACACCGACGCCTTGCGCCGACGCCTATCGCCGACGCCTATTACACCGACGCCTATAACACCGACGCCTATAACACCGACGCCTATAACACCGATGCCTATAACACTCACGCCTATAACACCGACGCCAATAACACCGACGCCGATAACACCGACGCCGATAACACCGACGCCTTACGCCGACGCCTATCGCCGACGCCTATAACACCGACGCCGATAACACCGACGCCTATAACACCGACGCCTATAACACCGACGCCTATAACACCGACGCCTATAACACCGACGCCTATAACACCGACGCCGATAACACCGACGCCTTACGCCGACGCCTATAACACCGACGCCTATAACACCGACGCCTATAACACCGACGCCTATAACACCGACGCCTATAACACCGACGCCTATAACACCGACGCCTATAACACCGACGCTTATAACACCGACGCCTATAACACCGACGCCGATAACACCGACGTCTTACGCCGACGCCTATAACACCGACGCCTTTAACACCGACGCCGATAGCACCGACGCCTTATACCGACGCCTAACGCCGACGCCTATAACACCGACGCCGATAACACCGACGCCTATAACACCGACGCCTTTAACACCGACGCGTATAACACCGACGCTGATAACACCGACGCCTATAACACGGACACCTTACGCCGAAGCCTAACGCCGACGCCTAACGCCGACGCCTATAACACCGACGCCGATAACACCGACGCCTATAACACCGACGCCTATAACACCGACGCCTATAACACCGACGCCTATAACACCGACGCCTATAACACCGACGCCGATAACACCGACGCCTTACGCCGACGCCTATAACACCGACGCCTATAACACCGACGCCTATAACACCGACGCCTTACGCCGACGCCTAACGCCGACGCCTATAACACCGACGCCGATAACACCGACGCCTATAACACCGACGCCGATAACACCGACGCCTTACGCCGACGCCTATAACACCGACGCCTTTAACACCGACGCCGATAGCACCGACGCCTTATACCGACGCCTAACGCCGACGCCTATAACACCGACGCCGATAACACCGACGCCTATAACACCGACGCCTTTAACACCGACGCGTATAACACCGACGCCTATAACACCGACGCCTTTAACACCGACGCGTATAACACCGACGCTGATAACACCGACGCCTATAACACGGACACCTTACGCCGAAGCCTAACGCCGACGCCTAACGCCGACGCCTATCGCCGACGCCTATAACACCGACGCCTATAACACCGACGCCTATAACACCGACGCCTATAACACCGACGCCTATAACACCGACGCCTATAACACCGACGCCTATAACACCGACGCCGATAACACCGACGCCTTACGCCGACGCCTATAACACCGACGCCTATAACACCGACGCCTATAACACCGACGCCTATAACACCGACGCCTATAACACCGACGCCTATAACACCGACGCCTATAACACCGACGCTTATAACACCGACGCCTATAACACCGACGCCGATAACACCGACGTCTTACGCCGACGCCTATAACACCGACGCCTTTAACACCGACGCCGATAGCACCGACGCCTTATACCGACGCCTAACGCCGACGCCTATAACACCGACGCCGATAACACCGACGCCTATAACACCGACGCCTTTAACACCGACGCGTATAACACCGACGCTGATAACACCGACGCCTATAACACGGACACCTTACGCCGAAGCCTAACGCCGACGCCTAACGCCGACGCCTATAACACCGACGCCGATAACACCGACGCCTATAACACCGACGCCTATAACACCGACGCCTATAACACCGACGCCTATAACACCGACGCCTATAACACCGACGCCTATAACACCGACGCCGATAACACCGACGCCTTACGCCGACGCCTATAACACCGACGCCTATAACACCGACGCCTATAACACCGACGCCTTACGCCGACGCCTAACGCCGACGCCTATAACACCGACGCCGATAACACCGACGCCTATAACACCGACGCCGATTACACCGACGCCTTACGCCGACGCCTATAACACCGACGCCTTTAACACCGACGCCGATAGCACCGACGCCTTATACCGACGCCTAACGCCGACGCCTATAACACCGACGCCGATAACACCGACGCCTATAACACCGATGCCTTTAACACCGACGCGTATAACACCGACGCTGATAACACCGACGCCTATAACACGGACACCTTACGCCGAAGCCTAACGCCGACGCCTAACGCCGACGCCTAACGCCGACGCCTATAACACCGACGCCTATAACACCGACGCCTATAACACCGACGCCTATAACACCGACGCCTTTAACACCGACGCCTATAACACCGACGCCGATAACACCGACGCCTTACGCCGACGCCTATAACACCGACGCCTATAACACCGACGCCGATAACACCGACGCCTTACGCCGACGCCTATAACACCGACGCCTATAACACCGACGCCTATAACACCGACGCCTTACGCCGACGCCTAACGCCGACGCCTATAACACCGACGCCGATAACACCGACGCCTATAACACCGACGCCTATAACACCGACGCCTATAACACCGACGCCTATAACACCGACGCCGATAACACCGACGCCTATAACACCGACGCTTATAACACCGACGCCTATAACACCGACGCCGATAACACCGACGCCTTACGCCGACGCCTATAACACCGACGCCTTTAACACCGACGCCGATAGCACCGACGCCTTATACCGACGCCTAACGCCGACGCCTATAACACCGACGCCGATAACACCGACGCCTATAACACCGACGCCTTTAACACCGACGCGTATAACACCGACGCTGATAACACCGACGCCTATAACACGGACACCTTACGCCGAAGCCTAACGCCGACGCCTAACGCCGACGCCTAACGCCGACGCCTATAACACCGACGCCTATAACACCGACGCCTATAACACCGACGCCTATAACACCGACGCCTTTAACACCGACGCCTATAACACCGACGCCGATAACACCGACGCCTTACGCCGACGCCTATAACACCGACGCCTATAACGCCGACGCCTATAACACCGACGCCTATAACACCGACGCCTATAACACCGACGCCTTTAACACCGACGCCTAACGCCGACGCCTATAACACCGACGCCGATAACACCGACGCCTATAACACCGACGCCTTTAACACCGACGCCTATAACACCGACGCCTATAACACCGACGCCTATAACACCGACGCCTATAACACCGACGCCGATAACACCGACGCCTATAACACCGACACGTATAACACCGACGCCGATAACATCGACGCCTATAACACCGACGCCTTACTCCAACGCCTAACGCCGACGCCTAACGCCGACGCCTAACGCCGACGCCTATAACACCGACGCCGATAACACCGACGCCTATAACACCGACGCTTATAACACCGACGCCTATAACACCGACGCCTATAACACCGACGCCTTTAACACCGACGCCAATAACACCGACTCCTATAACACCGACGCCTATAACACCGACGCCTTTAACACCGACGCCTAACGCCGACGCCTATAACACCGACGCCGATAACACCGACGCCTATAACACCGACGCCTTTAACACCGACGCCTATAACACCGACGCCTATAACACCGACGCCTATAACACCGACGCCTATAACACCGACGCCTATAACACCGACGCCTATAACACCGACGCCGATAACACCGACGCCTATAACACCGACACGTATAACACCGACGCCGATAACATCGACGCCTATAACACCGACGCCTTACGCCAACGCCTATAACACCGACGCCTAACGCCGACGCCTAACGCCGACGCCTATAACACCGACGCCGATAACACCGACGCCTATAACACCGACGCTTATAACACCGACGCCTATAACACCGACGCCTATAACACCGACGCCTTTAACACCGACGCCAATAACACCGACGCCTTACGCCGACGCCTATAACACCGACGCCTATAACACCGACGCCTATAACACCGACGCCTATAACACCGACGCCTATAACACCGACGCCTTTAACACCGACGCCTAACGCCGACGCCTATAACACCGACGCCGATAACACCGACGCCTATAACACCGACGCCCTTAACACCGACGCCTATAACACCGACGCCTATAACACCGACGCCTATAACACCGACGCCTATAACACCGACGCCTATAACACCGACGCCTATAACACCGACGCCGATAACACCGACGCCTATAACACCGACACGTATAACACCGACGCCGATAACATCGACGCCTATAACACCGACGCCTTACGCCAACGCCTAACGCCGACGCCTAACGCCGACGCCTAACGCCGACGCCTATAACACCGACGCCGATAACACCGACGCCTATAACACCGACGCTTATAACACCGACGCCTATAACACCGACGCCTATAACACCGACGCCTTTAACACCGACGCCTTTAACACCGACGCCAATAACACCGACGCCAATAACACCGACGCCTTACGCCGACGCCTATAACACCGACGCCTATAACACCGACGCCTATAACACCGACGCCTATAACACCGACGCCTATAACACCGACGCCTATAACACCGACGCCTATAACACCGACGCCTTTAACACCGACGCCTATAACACCGACGTCTATAACACCGACGCCTATAACACCGACGCCTATAACACCGACGCCTATAACACCGACGCCTATAACTCCGACGCCTAAAACACCGACGCCATATACCGACGCCTAACGCCGATGCCTAATGCCGACGCTTTACGCCTACGCGTAACGCTGGCGCCTATAACACCGACGCCAAACGCCGACGCCTATATCACCGACCGGCCTTAACCTAACTAAAATTATAACAAACTAAAATAAAGTGTCTTAAAATTCCGCATCGCTGTCGACTGATAATGTACCAAAGAGACGGCTTATCAAATTATGTATTTACAGGAAGTATAATCACCAGAGTCAACAATTCAACTCACTAAGTTAGAATTGGCCTCAAATGGCATGATTTCGTTGAAGTATTCGGACAATTTAAACTGAGTCGTAGGAATGATTGTAATGAGTTTATTTTTTTGTATAATCTGTATAAACTGTGGCGAAGCCAAAAAGGGAGTGTTATGTGTTTGACCTGAATGTTTATCTATGTATGTCCGTCCCTATGTTCCCTCGTAACTACTAAACGGCTGAACCGATTTACATGAATGATATGTCGTTAGATTCTTCTTTATTGCGTGAGTAACACTGAATGTTTGTCAATGTTGTTTATTTCTTACTGATATTAAATGCTGACAAAACTAAATACATACGCTTTTCTTTACGCAACTCAAAGACATCTATGATCATTCCAGATATTCATGCGCATGTATGTAACACAGTTGCAAACTCTAAATGCAATTGCCCAACTATCCTTAATACGAAAACTATAAAATATCTTGGAGTAATTATTGACGCTACTCTTACATTTAAAAATCACGTTGAACTATTATGCAGTAGAGTCCGTAAGTTAATGTTCATATTCAAGAAAATTAGGCCTTTTGCTGACTCTAAGGTGATAAAATAGGTATATTATGCTTTGTGTCAATCGATAATTACATATTGTATTACTTCATGGGGAGGAGCGGCTAAAACAATTTTACTACCACTGGAGCGCGCGCAAAGAGCTGTTCTGAAAGTATCCACATTCCGGCCTATCCTGTTCCCGACCCAAGTTTTATATAAATCTTGCAATGTTCTGACAGTGCGGCAGTTATTCATTATGAATACTTTAATAAAACAGCACTCTAAATTGCCGTACGATAGAGTTGTCACTGATAAAAGACGTAAAGACATCTGTATGGATAATTATAGATTAAGGCATTCGTTTATGTATAGATTTTTTATATTCTTAGGCCCATTTTTGTATAATAAAGTAAACGCAATTTTGTCTATGTCTGCATTAAAAACGGTACAATGCAAAAATGTTATTTCAACTTGGTTACAAAATTTGTCTTATGATGACACAGAAAAGTTACTGGTTGTTTTAAGTTAAATATTATTTTTAATTAAGTACTGTCCTATCATTAGTCTGTTAAGTTACTCACTATTTATGTCTACCATCAATTTTAGAAAATTTTAATATAATTTTGCACTTATGACACCTGAGATACAGGTTTCATAAGTGTTGTTAAGTTCAGGTCGAACCATTATTATATACCTACCATTTTACTATAAGGCTTAATATTGTAAATATGCATTAATTAATTAAATAAATAAACATTCATTCATTCAAATGTAAAAAAAACTATCAAAGCCTATCGAGTGGGGTTTCAAAATGAAGGGCTTTAACAGCTGATTACAAAATATAAACCAATTATATGATACAAAATACCAAAAAAAGATGGAAACAAGATGACCTATTTCTGTCAACAATCCCACTTAATACTATATACAATCTCATGCAGTCGGAAACATCTTTTTAATAAAAACCTATTGCCTCCTTTCATTCAAGTTCATTTTTTACGCAGTCGGGTTGTTGTTTTTTTTAATTTACTTTTTGATCATATATGGATACCGGGCAGATAATTGCACAAAACATAAGATAATTTGAATTGGGAATTCCATCTTGCATTTCTTAGTGGAAGCAAGTAGTCTGGATTTGTGCCCGATTGATGGGAATACGCTCGCCCCCTGTTACATGGGCCTTGTTAAACATAACTGGCGAAATGTGGTTGAACTGTAGGTACATCTCTGCCTAATCCTTCGGGGAAATACAGGCGTGATATTATGTTATGTTATGTAATTTGAATCGGGCTATCTGAGCGCGTTCGCCTTAACATGACATACAAAGAGATTTATGGTACTAATTTTAATCTATTTTATCTATACATATTATAAAACAATGTCATTTTTCGTGTCTGTCTGTGTGACCGCTTAAATTTTCTAAACTACAGATGAAATTTGGTGTGGTTTCCACCGTCATTTAGAGCAAATTTATTAAAATATGAATGTATAAAAATAACAACTTAACCTAATTTATAAATAAGATCCTAACTAAATCGCAGTATTATATTTTGATAAAGAGTAAAAAGCGAATGTAGCGTTGCAAGCACAATATTGTGCATGTGCTTGCAATGTAACGTTCATTTTAGCAAGTTAAATGCTCAGGGCCTACATTGGCCCAATGGCAATATTTTGTATGAACAATTCTTTTCATTAGTGCAAACAGAGTTCAATAATTCTTTTAAGAAAAAAACTAAAACTATTTGCCCTAAGTTTTTATTCAGTGACTGGGCAACTAAAGGGATCAGGATAAGTAGGGAAAGGTTATTTGAACTGTATGGCCTTAAGCCGTATATTAACACGGAAACTTTTAATAAGTATGTTGCTACTTACTCTAAAACTTTTAAAAGTATCTGCAAAGCAGCTAAAGCTTCTTTCATTAGCAACAAGGTTAAATCAGCAGACAATAAAATAAAGACAGTTTGGAAAATTATTAACAATGAAACGAACAAGAACAAAAGACATAATACTGATTACACACTTGACACTGCCCGCGGTCTCATTAGCGATAACATCGATGTTGCTCAGGAATTTGCAACTTTCTTTACCAATATTCCAATTAAAACTACAGAAACTTTAAATTCCTCCCCCTTACTTGCTATTGATTTATTAAGAGCGAATGTTTCAGCCTTTCCCGTGGAATTTAAATTTAAACATGTAAACCCTGTGGTCGTTGCAAAGACTTTTAAGCAACTTAAGATCAAAATTACCGAAGATCTGTGGGGTATGTCTACTAAAGTTTGTCAATCAATTATTGAGACAATGGCACCTTATTTAGCTTTAGTATTTAATTTGTGTGTAGATCAAGGGGTATTCCCGGATTTAATGAAGTACAGTAAAGTTATTCCACTATTCAAATCCGGGGACAGCAAAGACCTAAATAATTATAGACCCGTATCGGTTTTGCCGGTTTTCAGCAAGGTGTTTGAAAAAGTAATGTTAAATCAAATGCTCCATCATTTTAATCGTAATAATATCCTACACGATCAACAGTATGGTTTCACCAAAGGACGTTGCACAACCGACGCCGGTGTCACCTTATTAAAACACATCTTTAACGCATGGGAAGAGGCACAAGATGCAATAGGCATCTTTTGCGACCTATCCAAGGCATTTGATTGCGTGAATCACGAAACACTGCTCTTGAAACTTGAGCATTACGGACTGGGTAAACTTGCGCTTAGCTTAGTAAAATCATATTTGAATGATAGACTGCAGCAAGTTCAAATAAACGGTGTAAATTCATTGGGTTTACAAGTCAAAATGGGTGTACCACAGGGCTCGATTTTGGGTCCATTCCTCTTTTTAGTATATATAAATGATATACCGCATTTACTGAAAAACCGACCACAAATGGTGTTATTTGCTGATGACACATCACTGATTTTTAAGGTAAACTGACATGCACAAGAGCTTGACGAAGTAAATAACGCTATGCTTAAGGTCCATAATTGGTTTACTGTAAATAATTTGGTATTAAATGAGAAGAAAACTAAATGCATAAGATTCGCGTTACCAAATGTTAGAAGTAGTGAATGTCATGTTGTACTGAATAGGGAGACACTAGAATTCGTCGAAAAAACGGTTTTCCTGGGGATCACGCTTGACTCAAAACTACAGTGGGGTCCTCACTTAACATCACTTGCAGGGCGGCTAAGTTCAGCCGCTTACGCTGTTTGGAAAATCCGCCAACTAACAGACGTGGATACCGCGAGACTGGTCTATTTTAGTTACTTTCATAGCATCATGTCTTACGGTATTTTGCTGTGGGGACGGGCTGTAGATATTAATTCTATCTTTATTCTGCAAAAGAGGGCTGTCAGAGCCATATATAACCTCCGCAGACGCGAATCTCTAAGGGAACTGTTTAAGAAAATTAACATCATGACGGTACCTTGTCAGTAAAACATTATGTATGTTCGAAAAAATCGACATCTTTTTAGTAAGATAAGTGACAGGCATAATTTTAACACTAGAAATAGGAACAAATTAGATCAACCACGTTTCAGATTGTCTAAAGTGCACACTTCTTTTATGGGGTACTGTGTAAAATGTTATAATAAAATACCACTCGATATTCTTCAACTGAATGAGAAGAAATTTAAAACATGCATTAAACGCACACTATGTAGACAAGCATATTATAAGTTGGATGATTATATCGATGATAAAAATGCTTGGCTTAATGCTGGTCCTGCTCCACAGCCACTTGGGCTCACTAGTTAAAAAATTTAATGTTTGGAAGAGTTGCTTCCCCTTTTTATTTTTCTGACATTACGAACTTAATGTTTATTTTTTATTTAAACAAGTTTAATTGTTGAATGTTCCAATGGATAATGATTTTCTTTCTTTTTGGTAGTATCTTTCTATTAATCTCTCAAATACATTGCATACTATAGTTTTGTATAATTTAGAAGCATTTTTTAAATTTTTGTGAATGTGAGTACCATGGAGCCGTATTTTATGTTATTAAGATGTTTGTTGACTTAAAAGAGCACGGCAGTTGAGAGTTTGTCATGCCCACTTAAATGTCTCGCTGATGGTGGCGAGTGTGTTGGATCATTCGGTTCCCTACAAAATGGTTGAGCTGGATGGTGCTGATCCACGCGTCATGTTCGTGAACGGGCGCCGTCAGTTGTGACTGGTCATCTCTTATCTGCCAGGGCTTATTTTTAATGTTATATTTTGAATTGTTTTAATTTTTTTATTGTACATTGTTCTCACATATAGAAGCAACAAGAATAATGTACCCAGGATTGTGTAATTTTCTATATTTAAAAGAGCGTCCTTGGAGTTTCTTGCCCGTTCTTCTCCATGAAGATCTACGTTTTGGAACTGGGCAACTAGCTTCAACTTTCTGACTAACTGACCGACTATTTGACAATTCAAAAGTGCCTGTAAATGGTTTAATTGAAATAAATGCTTTGAGTTTGAGTTTGAGTTTTTGAACAAGTAATTTTAAATTATTTGTGTAGTGCAGTCTTCACCAAAGAGTGTCAGAATGATTTCTGTTTATTTCTTACAACCTCTAGACAGATTGCATTTTTGCCATTAAACTTAAATGTTCTTTCAAATTTTGGCATCCGATGTTTGGAAGACGCAATCTGCATTCTGGAAGAAAAATACACTTGTATTTGTTGCGGTGATGACGGAACTTCCAATTATGTGCCATCCAATATTGTGTCGTTAGATTTAAATGGCAGTGACAAATTTATTTTAGAAGATATACATCATCATCCGCATCACATCATAGTTATAGGTATAACATATTCTCTCATTGGAGCTATAGAATTTATTCCAGCACTCAGTGAAGTTGGCATGGGCCATTATAAATGTCACTACATTATGGATAGTCAGTTTTTTTGCTATGACGATTATGAAACCAAAATTCGCAATAGTACAAAATTACCAAAATATTTTCATATTACATATGGCAAAATTTAAAGTTGGGGGGGGAAGGGAGAACATGTATTTCAACTACTTACAATGTTAAGTTTGTTCTTGAGATAAAATCATCCCAAATCCCTTCCTTGTGCGTGGTCCGACACGCACTTGGCCGGTTTATGTATCTCATTATTCGCTGCGTCGGTTTATGTTGTATGTTCTGTCATTGCATTATGTTTACTGGGCATTCTGTATCACATCTCTCTCGTTTATTGCAGTGTTTAACATATTAAACTCGTTCTTATTTTGTTTCTCTATCTATGAAAACTTGTAATTGGCCATATTCAGGTTAATAACAAATGCATTATTAGGAATGGGCAATAGTGCGTTTGTAGCTGTTTTCCAAAAATTATAAAATAAAGTAGTTTCGGTAATAAAAATAAAATATTTATCAAATTCTGAAAGATAAAAGTGGTTACTGTGGGTCATGCTCCGTAGAAGGTAGACATGCTGTCGCGACGTTTTTATTATCTTTTTAAAATGTACAATCTTGTAACACTAACTTAAAATTTTAATATCGTATGAAATAAAACCTTAAATGATCTACAAGGTAATTAAAAAAGTTTTTTTTAAACCTTGTATTTAATAAATTCGATTCGCGGTTATTTTACTTTTGCTTGTTTTCCCACTTTTATTTTGAATCTGTCAAATCAAAATGCTAAAAGGCGGGCAATGTCGTCTTTCGCCATCATTATTGAATTTCTATCATGTCGCTAACACCAGAAGATTGTACACGTATCGTCACTATGTTAGCAAGTCAGCGAAGTACAGCAAGAATAATGGGCGTGTCAATTTCTACAATGCAACGGGTCGTCCAACGTTTCCGAGAAACTAGGCAGAACGTAAGAAGACTAGGAACCGGCAGACCGAGATGTACTACGGCTCGAGAGGATCGATTTATTGTTACGACCATGCTCCGAAATCGGTACCTCACGGCAGTTGAAGTAACAAGTCAACTTCAGGAGACCCGTAGAGACGTAAGCGAGTGGATTGTAAGGCGGCGACTCCTTCAAGCTAATAGCCCGCAAATGGTCCAAAATTTTAAGGGAATATCGGGTAGCAAGATTACGTTACGCCCGCGAACACGCACAATGGGGAGACGAAGAATGGGCAAGAGTGTGTTTTCTGACGAATCCAGATTTATGCTGTGTGCAAGTGACGGGCGGCGAAGAGTCTACAGACGGCCAGGGGTAGATTTTATTCCAGCTTGTTTTGAGGAAAAAGTGCCGGTTGGCAGTGGATATGTTATAGTTAGCTATTATTATAATCCTCGACTTAACCAGTGAATTTATGTATGTTTTAATATAATTTTAATATATACATTTTTTTTTTTTTAAACAATTTAAAAAAAAATATATATACTTAAATTTATAATAATAATTTAATTTAATGTTATTTGAATTATCTAGTTTAATTATATTTTACGTTTTCTAATATTATTATAATGTAACGAATTGTTAACCTTTTATTGTGAATGTTGTGTATGCCTTTAAGTGATGTATTTACACAGAACTGAAGACTCGTGATCCTATTGTGAGTAGTCTTGTAAATATATCGTTGGTGTGCCTTGCTTAATAAATAAATAAATAAATAGTTTGGGCTGGAATCTCTTTAGAGCGTCGCTCGGAGTTAGTGTTGATGCTGAAAATTCTTTGTGATTTCTTTTTTTATTCTTGGTGTTTGTTTATTTATTTTATGGGATATTGCTCTTTTAGTTTTTTTTCATTTTTTTAATTCTTGGTGTTAATATTGTGTTCATAATTTAAGTACTGATTGGTGAAGAATTATTCATGTGTAAGTAAAACTCTGTTTATGATCATAGTTTGAATTATTTATGGTCACCCTATTCACTAATTTGTTAAGGAATGTTTATTTTATTAATATCTTTTAATTTATTGTTGACAGTATTTATTTATTAATTAACTAAATGCTACTAATTTACAAATAAAATTAAAATAACATTAAGATTAAAATATACAACTAACACTAAAATATATAAATTATAAACAATAAAGGCTCATTGGGCATCAAAAAATTCGTCGGCGTCGCTGTCAGTGGGAAAAGTGCCCAAAAGGCTGGCAGCATTGCCACGTTGGATGGCAATGCTGATTCTTTGACCTAAAAATTGGCCAGCCCTCTGGTCACGTGAGGAGTCGACCAACCGCTTGGCGATGTCCCGAAATACTCGATGAGCACTCGGACCCCACCCCTATATCTTTTGAAATACTGATTGCGCAGGATGTTGGATTACGCCAATATTTAGTAGAAATTTCTACTAAATATTGGTGTTATTGTTATCCGATTTGATCAACTACTTTAGTAGCTACGTACATATCATTTCTATAGACCGAAATTATATAGCTTTTCCGTTTTATTTTTATTGTACAAATTCGAGTACATTTACTACTAAATCATACTAAAAATATGTTGCAATTGGTTGATAACTTTCCGAGATACAGCGCGGTGAAATTTATTGTTTTTTTATGAAAAATCAAAACGTTGTAGCTATCTCAAATTCGACCGTACAAACCCCATTTTTTTTTGTAGTGATTACGCATAAGTACTACTAAATCCTACAAAATTTTCAAAAATATCCGTTGGCTAGTTTTCGGGTTCTAAGGTGGCTCCTCAATCCAGACGTCAGGATTGAGGAGCCACCTTTAACGTCGTATAACTTTTTAAGGGTTTTACTACAAATTCCAGGATCCGAACTACAAAATCGGCTAATTTACTACTAAATATTGGTAGTAACCTCGTTCCGATATGAGACATGGCTCCTCAATCCAGACACACACTAATAAACAATTACAAATTACCACTCAATAAATCACGTAAGTACTCATTATACCCAACACCTATTTACGGTACGACAAACAGGAAACTGAATCCATTACCCCCTTTGCGAACGCTGCAATGTCCGCGTTCAATCATTTTCGTTCGTTCATTCGTTCATCAACAATGCTTGCCGGTACAGGGGTGATTCCTCTCATTATCGGGTAAATTGCGGGAGGATGGTCCGTGATTACTGGCAACACTGTAACTAAGCTTTTTATCGAATCATCTTTTCGCTTGGTTGGTAAATAATTTTGTAGGCTCTATTGTGGAGTTTTCTTTGTTTGTGATCTGGTAAAGTGTAATTTGGTAGATAATGATTGGGCTCTGCGAGATATTTGTAATGTCTTCACCGAATGGAGATCTAAAAGGCCCTTTCTATCATATTATTAGGATATTTCACAGTCATAATAATAGGATAAAGCAATTTTGTGTTTCAATGCCAGTTTTGACACTACAAAACTACGGCTATTCTACAACGCTACACTACGATACTACGTAACTACGCCGTTCGTGTCTAACAAAAAAAAAATCTTTTAAAAGCCTTCTCTGGTCTAGTGGTTAGACCACCTGTCTCAGACCCAAAGGTCTCGGGTTCGATTCCTAGTGGGGGCAACATTTTCTGCTTGGTTTAGTTGGTGGTAGGGCTTGTTCTAAGTCCACCTGGCTAGCTAGCACCATCTTATCTAAGTTTGTCGCCATAACAACAACGTTAACAGCATGGTTGTGTTTCGGCAGTTAGAGAATATAGCCAGTTCCTCTGTGGTTGAGGTTTCCGGTTGAAGCTCGCTTCCTCCTTCAGCGTGATCATCACTTACCATCAGGAAAGACGCAAGCCAGCTTACACGTGACGGCTAAAAAGAAGCCTGTGAAACTCGCTCAAACTTTATTTCAAATAAACCAATTACAAACACTTTTGAAGGGGTCGACCAGTTAGAAAGATGAAGCTAGTTGCAAATTACAAAGCGTAGTAGGTACCTATAGGGAAGAACGAGCAAGAAACTCCACAGACCATTCATGTCGAAATTATACATGTGAAAACGATAGGATGGTAAAAGAGTCCATAATATAAATATAAAAAAAGCAATTCAATTTTTTTTTTTTTTTTAATATCTGTCATTTACCATTACAGGCTAACCCAATGCGATAAATGAGCTTATCCTAACTTAACATCTATAACAAATTACAAACAATGCATTCCTTGTGAATTCACTCAGAGAACAACAGAATAAGTCCGTCTCACTGGCTATGAGGTTGAGCGCGCGGCTCCACTAGCATTCGCGGCTGCCGTCGTCGCCACACGTACCTGTCCGGAACGCACAGACTCACCTGCCCTAAAATAACTGCATTATGTACCTTCCCTCGCAGTAACTTAAATATATACGATGTGAGTGCAAGATCCCTCCTCACCCTTAGCTCATTGTATCCTACCATACCTAAAATAAATAAGGTTGGATACATTAACGGCTAAAATGGATAGACCCCATAATACCGCTTATATAAATACCTTATAAATTTATTTTGTACCCTCTCCAGCATGAGACTATATTTAGCTTCACGCAGAGCCCAGATGACTGCATAACATTCTAACTGGCTCCTCACCAGTGCATTATATAATGCTATAATAGCTTTCACACATAATTAATTTAAAATAAGTCGTAGCAGCTAACAGATAACCAGTCCCTACTGACGGCGCCCGTTCACGAACATGACGCATGGATCAGCATCATTCAAACTATATCTTAGATCACGTATTCTAAAAACTATGTTATCGTTATATGCCTGAAAAATGCCTGCCGATTACTGTACTATACAAAAATCGTGTAACCATGTATAAAAAATACATGATATAAATTGTATGAGTATGATATATTTTGGTAATATTTTCCTACATATACCTATCTCTGTTTGATGGAGGGTGTTTCACGATTAAATCTTCGCTACTTTGCTCGTGCGCGTATCGTCCGCCTCAAAGGAGGACGAAAGGCGGATCAGGGTTACCCCTAATCTTTGTCCTCATCTCGGTATTTTCTTACGTAACTAAATTAAATATTTCGGCAGCATTTATGTCATTTACTTATATGGTGTATGTAGGAGTCTCTCTTTTCCTTTGCCTTGTTGTATAGCTTTATTTTTTCATTATATGGTTCTATTGTGTGTAAGATTGGTACATATTTTCACATCAATATAATGTTATTAGCTTTTAAAAATTATCTCTAATGTGTTTAGAAATTATCCCACGGGACCACAGTCCTATGTCATAACCCAGGTCATGGTCTACCTACCTGTGTGCCAAATTCCATCGAAATCCTTCCAGCCGTTAAGGCGTGAAAAGATAACAGACAGACAGAGTTACTTCCGCATTTATAACATTAATATGGATTCTATCGTAACTTATAATTCGAAAGTGATTTTGTTTGTTGGTTTTTTACGCTTTCACGCTAAAATGGCTAAACGGATTTCGATAGAATTTGGCACACAGATAGACCATGACCTAAGTCAGGATATAGGATATTTTTTATGCCGATATTCTCATGGGATCGAGACATATGCGGGTGAAACCTGGATAACTGGGACATAAAGGGACCTGCCATGTGCCTCACTTAAAGAGGTATTCCACTTACCCAGTGTGACAGATATACTGGTATAAATAAATATCTATCTCATTTACAGAGGATTCCATTAATAGAAGTCAGAATAGAGGTAATTTCAGTTTTAGAAGTGCGATTATTAAATAACGTATTTTGTAAACATGATGTATGAGTTGTAATCTTAATTAATCAAAAGAAGGTACTAAACAGAAAAAATCAAGCACGTTTCTTATAAAAGTACAAAAGCACAAAAATGCATGCAGCTCAAATAAAAAAAAACTTGAAATTTTAATTTGTATTTTGGAAGTATCAGTTATAAGACATTTTCAATGCTATACATTTTATCTTATTTGATAAGATGACGGCATCCGGACGATAGCACAACCAAAATAGAGGTCGTTTAGGCATAATTAGCCAAGTGCAGAATTTGCGGGTAGACTAAGAATTAGTAAACAACATTTTATCTTTAATAAAGTCCGAGTTAGGTAATAAATTGACGTTTCACCAGATAGAAAGAGGTCCTACCTATAAAATTCAAAGAAACCAATTTAACAAAAGTAAAACTCTTTAAAATATAATCTAAGTAAAAGCCATAAAATACACTCGCTGTCTCTGTTATAGAGGTAAGATTGACGATAAAATCGAAATAACCTAATTCCAGATACAAAACAAACCTCTAGGTTTGTTTTGTCGCACTAACAGAGGTAATTCAGTGCTTAAGTATCCGGGACGTCAGCTATGGTTTTTCACTTATGCAGGTCCCATCTCAATCCGCTGTTTTATGTATGTGTATGTTCAAGGGGGTATATGTTTATCCGTTCTCAGCGACTTTAAACCCATCGATTGATAACTTATCCTATCAAACCTATACTGAACAATTAATTAGCAAACAGCTAAGATATATCTTATATTAAAACAGAGTTACGGAGCTAAAATTAGATCACCAAATTCCTCCTATTGGACTATTTGTAAAGGTCAGATCTCAGTTCATCGTCGTTTCTCATAATATATTATTATCCTCATAGTTGAGCACAATTACAATGAGTACACGCGTAGATAACTAAATAATATCAAAACACACTTGGAAAAAGGCAGATGATAAACGGATAAAAGTATAAACCTTTACTTTCATAATATTTTCGCACGGAAAAACATCAAAGTTCATGAAAATATTTCCGAGAATTTCAAGTTTTTCTTTTTCAGTAAACATATATTACCCGCGCAGCTCTGAGTTGCGTAGGGAGGTGCTCGAGAGCTTGCTTTATATTTATTTGTGAGCATTACGCAAAATATACGAAGCTTTACCATCCGCCCCCTCCCGTCTGAAGGATCACTTGTTCCCCCACACGATCCACTAAATATCGTACACTAGTAGCTTCAAAGTGAATCAAAACTGAAAAGAACAAAAAGGTGAATGACGATGTTTCTATAATTCATCGCCTCGAGAAACCCAAGGCGGCATCCTAAGAATTATTGGCTTACTGACTTTCTTTGAACTTAATACATAATTAATCGAGGAGACCCGGATAAAAATGTAAAGGCCATTTTTTGTACCAAAACTGGGCCTCCGGAAACTTGGGGCGTCGGATGACAAGTCATTAATGTAATCTACGGCCAGTCGCTGCTGAAATCTGACTTAATGACGTCACGTTTCAATGAATATTTTATGAAAATATTTCTGAGTTGAAAAAACGAAGATCTGGGTCAATATTTGTCAATGGAATATTGAATTTAGCTTTTTTAAATTCTGACTTGTCGTAAAAAAAATTAAGCACGTAGTGACGTCGTCTATTTGCTTTAAACTTTCCAGACCTAGATCACATTTTAATTAAAACCCGAAAGTCGACGACTTTTGAGGAATGAATTCATCAAATAACAGGCTGAAGTCGAAAACCAACTTCCATTATAAACTTCTTACGTGGCAATACAAATAGCACCTCTTGGCAAATTACAAAACTTTACCCAATTCCAAGCCGCATTGCTTCGTCTATTAATAAAATTTTATAAGAAAAACACTTTTATTAAAAATAACTTCTCCGCAAAAACATTTTTAATGTATTTTTCATCTTGTTCAGTGAATCGTTGCAAGAATCTTTTTTATGGCGTAAATTAGCATTTTAACTTTTACAAACAGAAAATAATATTGAGAGTTGTATTGTGATGAATATACAAACATTTGGATTGGTAGTTCTTCAGTAATGGAAAATATGTATTTGTGTTTTTATTGAAAGAGTAAATCTTTTGTTTGCATTTTTGCAAATAGGCAATAAAAATATTCAGAGACTTTAAACATTATTCACGATAAGCAAATTCAAACTTAAAAAAAAACACAGAACACTTAAGAAAACGGAAAATAATCAAACCTAAACCTAAAAAAACCTGATACCTACGTTGACACTAAACTAAACCTGTAACCTTTGAATCATAACATCCTATTAAAAACCGCTTTTGAAAGCGTTCATTGAAGCCGTAACGTTCACCGCCACTCTATAAAAACGCCGGAAACAGATGGCACGTTTGACGTCCCTAGCCGTCCCGGAGCCCGGGCGCTGTAATTAGTGCTGCGAACTGATTTCCCCGGGACTGACAACCGTTAGAGGAGCGGGGAAAAACAGATTTTTCCTAATAAGCATTGCAACATTTGTTTTTTTTTTTAAATTGGAATGTTGCAATTGCTGGCCCATAGAATGGAATTCAATCTTTAACAGAAAAGAATTGAATAAAATACAAAAATCGTTATCATGTAGAATAAATTGCAACATTTTTTGACGCAAGAAAATGGTTATTTGGGAATTATTTTATGGTGAAATACGTGAATTTCCTAAGGTACGTCTTGACCTATTCCGATTCGAGAGAAGAAGAACGCGAAACTAAATGAAAAATGAGTTACATTTTCATTGCCGATTTCTCCTTTGAGCACTATACCAACAAAACCTCGACTTCAAAGCTTACAAGCTTCCCGCATAACGTGCACTTATTTGATTTGCATTCGATTGCGAAAATAACGTCGAACTTTGCGCTCTGCGCAACAATCGTTGCCAAAATTTTATTTCCATTAAAGAAATAGAGGAGAATATCTCATATTTTTTAATATTAAACCATATTAAGCAAAGTGCGGTCTTATTTAATAAAAAAAATGCAATGTATTCGAAAGAGCATTAAATAATTCGAAGTAGTTTATTATAAAATATTTCTACACTAACACAATGATATAGGCCGCAGGTTCCGTTGGATGCAAGAAGCACAGGTTCTGTCGATGACCAGCAGTGGACGTCTTTCGGCTGAAATGGTGAGGATGATGATGACATGATGTAAAAGGCAGTTAGTATAATTTATGTAACAAAGGTGAATAACCAGACGTAATGGTGAAAAACAACCTAACCTTGACACTAGCTAACGTTCCGAAAATAAGCCAATGAAGGTGGATTAGATTAGATTAATGGACGAGGGTCTTGTCTCGTTGCTTATACTCTACATAAGATTAATATTATCCTAACAAAAATTATAAATGCGAAACTGAGTTTATTTGTTTGTTACGCTGTCACGCTAAAACGGCTGAACGGATTTGGATGAAATTTGGCACATGAGTAGACCATGACCTGGTCCCGATATTCCTACGGGATCGAGACTTATGCGGGTGAAACCGCGGGGCGGAAAAAAAAAAGTATAAAATTGTGGCTGTTATTTTAGTGTGTAACTTACGACTTCCACCCGCACGAAGTCGCGGGAAGACGCTAGTTTATTTATATGTCTACGCAAGGTTAAATAAGACCGCTTGTCATTCTATGTAGCGTGAAATCAGTTAAACCATTGATTCCACTATTTTTTGCAAGCACATAGAGAGCTTGCTAAAAAGTAACCATCATGTTCTAAAAACACGTTGCAGCGAGTTGCCGTGACACGTCACATCACATATCAATCTCGTGTCACGCGTCACGCTGTAGGCTCGCTTTTGGACAGGATAGTGCAATTAGTGAAACGTATTTTGTTATTAGACTTTCTAAAATGCTAAAACAGTCAGAGCGAAAGCTTTTGTTAACATCAGTGTTGTATTTGTCAGCTCTATTGAATCGTAATCTCTTACTCGTTATCTCTTGGCTTAACAAAATTAATATTTTGTGATTTTAGGCGCCCTAAAAGGCGTGTTTTAATAATAATAATTGAGTATGAGGTAAAGAGTTCTAAACATTAGCAAAGTGTTTGCTAGTGACCTTTGTCTGACATCTCTCACTTCACCATGTAACCTCAAATTATTGTCAATGTCAAGGTGTTGCTTTCATACAGTTATTTTTCGAGTCATTTAATAAGGTTCAGGGTTGATTTATCGCCAGATATCTTCATCATAGGAATAGTTTCAGACTTTTGACAGTTTTTCCATACAAAAACTTTCAGACGTCAACTTTATTCCACGGTTAAAATACTTCTGACGTAAGAAATCAGCTCTTAAGATAGTTAAGAATTTCAAAATAAATTCTAAAATTCTAGACTAGTAAAACGAAAGTGTTTAGCACCACGCCAAGATAATTAGGCTTCTACGTAGATGTCACGTGTTAACAAGTGAGTTGCCGTGTCACACGTCAGTCTCTCTTGTCACGCTGTCATCTCAATATGAAAGAGATTTGTCACGATTCATGTAAAGGTGCCTCACATTCTCCGAAATGATCCTACTCTAAGCAGTTTTTACGTGTAAAGTGCGTTCAGTAGACAAGCTTAGAGATATGTTTATATGTTTTGATAAAGGGTAACTACATGATTGATTGAATTTAGGAATTTAGATTTATTCGGATGTCTTTCACATTTATGTTTTAAATGAAACCCTATTTTCGGAAGGGGTTAGTAATAAAAGGACAATAAAAATTAATCTTTATTGTTTCTAAGTTACCCAAACAGATGCACAAATAAATAAACAAAAGGAATGTACATCCAAAATGTAAAATAAATTAACATAAAGTGTTGAAAATTGTGCCAATATCCATTCATCACTTTTTACCTCAATTTAACTTTCATTCTTCAAAAGAAGATTGCCCCATGCAAACTTCCAGCCTCACAGAAAGTCACAGGGTAGATCTCCAGAGTGATTGAGGTTAAAATAACGTATTTACTTGAACTACTTGTGTTCCTCTGGGACCCAACATCTAAGGGAATAGGGTTGTCTGTCGGGGAAACTTTGTAACTTTGTAGTTTGAGAATGCTAATAGTAGGTACAACCAGCCTTAAAAAGAAGTATACATCAACAAGAACTCATTAATTATATGAGTTCTTGTACTCATTTAACATTTACAAGAACTCATTTAATTGACTACAATCTTTGTTCCATAATAATTGTATCAATGTATTGTGTAGCCACAAATTATATTGCCCAGTGGGTAGGTACTTACTTGTTACACACTGAAACAGTGTTAAGGCACACAAATTGCAGACGATCAAATTAAGTCTTGTCGATGAAAGACAGTTATAACCGTGATATATGTAGTTATATCCCTATGGATATAGCTATACAACACCTTGTATGCTATTTGGTCGGAGTGCCCTAATAGTTATATTACTAGATCGTCTCATAGTTATATTTCTAGTAAGATAGTTATGAACCGCTTTCATATAACTATATTACGGTATACAGGGTGGCAGGGACATCGACGCGAAAACTGTTACCATAGTTTCAGTACATGATTCTGAACGCGCACCGCTGAAATTTTTCGTAGGTTATTAAAAAAAAAAAACCTGTTTCATAGAAAAGTGCAATACCTACGCGGTCAAAATGTATGGAACAGCAGATTTTTTCTATGAAATCTTCAACGCAGGGCTTTTTAGAATTATCAACTGCATCCATAGTAACAGTTTTCGCGGCCATGTCCCTGCCAACCTGTATACCGTAATATAGTTATATGAAAAAGGTTCATAACTATCTTACTAGAAATATAACTATGATACGAGCACGACCTAGTAATAAAACTATTAGGGCACTCCGACCAAATAGGTTAGGTTAGAACTGTGACCAACAACGCGCGAACAAAATTAGGTACAGTTATGAACCGTTTTTATAATTATATTACGGTATTTACTTATATCCCTAGGGTTATAACTATATCACGGTTATAATCATCTTACTGCGACATATGCATATTTTTGAGACTGACTGTACTGCTACTTTGTAGTTTCAATACTAATTTGGGATAAGTTTATTTTGAGGTTTAAATGCATCACATTTAAACCTCAAAATAAATTTATTTTTGTTTGTTATTAATTTGTTTACTTAAGGTTGTTATATTTCATTTGTTAGTCTATTTAAGTTTGTTATTTTCTTAAACGAAACAAACGAAACGATGAAAATAGTAAAATTAAATGTGTAAATTTTTACTTTAATTATTTTCTCAGTCTAAACAGGCCGAAGTCATCATTGTGAAAAAAAAGAGACTCACTTAATTCATTTAGAACCTTGAGAGTTCCTCTCATGAGGCGTTAACTAAAATAATACTACAACAAGAAATACACACTTATTCTACTTTATATCTCGTTTTAAGTTCTCAAGTTAAGCTTTGTTCAGACTAGCGCGACGCGACAGCGCGACGCGACACCGGTTATTGTTAAGGCTTGTGCTGACCAGCGCGACGCGACGGCGCGACGCGACTCGAACAATACAATTTCTAAGAAAACTTCACGAGATAACAATAGCCGGTGTCGCGTCGGACTGTCGCGTCGCGCTTGTCTGCACGAAGCTTTATACCGTGAAGTTTTCTTAGAAATTGTATTGTTCGTGTCGCGTCGCGCCGTCGCGTCGCGCTGGTCTGCACGAGCCTTAACACTGTCCTTGCAAACTTTTCATAATCCAAAAATAAAATTAAAAAACATACCTATTAAAATTAAAATTCTTTATTTCAAACAAGTGTACAGAATTTCGAAGATATTAACAATAGCTAGGTTCTTAGAACTTAGTTGCCTGTTAAGGTTAAGGCATTGCAATTAAAATGGTTATAACTAAAAAAAAAATATATACCTGTACATAAAATACATGAATGGTGTAACACCCCTGACGTAGTTCGGCGGTCCCAACGTGACACGACGTGAGATGGGCCGTGACGTGATCGATACACTATGGCAGGCCCATGGGACCCCCACGGAGACTGACAGGAGGAGATATAGGTACATCACAGGGTGGGCTATTGTTTCGGTTATGAACAGGTTCGATGCCTAGATTCAGGAATAAGCACATAATGGTTGAACAGAACAATTTATGTTAGAAACGGTAGCGCGTATATAATTTTTCACGTTATTCCACGGTTCAAGTGAGGATGCGTTTAGAAGGAAAGGAATTACTTCTTCTCAGTCGCTATACAAACAGCACACTCCATATTCACTACAATGTGTTTAAACCAATTTCTACTTACTTTTAAGTCTGGCCAGTGACATACTATACTCCATAGGTTTAGGTAGTTAAATAAAGGTAAATAAAAAAAATCACGTGACGAGACAACTGTCAAGTAACTGACTAAACGTAATACCTGTCACTTCAGTTATCATGGTACGTCAAAGTTGTACTTTTCAATTTAGCAACGTTATAATTCATTGACGTTTAGAGTTTGGGCTCTTTACAATAGACAGATTACAAAATATTATATTATTATAATAAATCCAACTAATAAATTGTGCTCAAGCAGTTACATCTACGAATAGTAGTTTAAGAATAAATGATAAAGTTTGACATACATTAATAAAAGAGGAAACTGTTGTAAAAATCTAAAATAAATTTAATTTGGATTTATCGTTTTTTGAAACAAGAAAGTGTCATCTATAAAAACCCTTTTACGATTTGTTTACCTTTATTTAAGTACCAAAACCTATAGAATATAGGTTCTTATTTGAATCCAAGTTGGCTCCACAGTAGCAGGCACCTCGATAATCCATCTGAAACATTACAAAATTAAATTCAATATTTAATATGAGGAGCCTACAATAATAGTTTTGCAAACCCTTGAGGCCTTGACCACTGAAACATTATATAATATTTGTCATAAGTCAAATAGGTAAGTACGATCAAATTGTCAGCATAAGAATACACAAGATAATTACCGAATGCATTCAACACATCCCAGCTTTCCACAATGTAGGTATGCTCGTAAACTACTTAACGCTTTACCCAATTCAACCAGCTCAAATCCATTTTCACACAAAATAGACTGTGCTAGGATTTGAAACCGCGCGGCATTCGGCACAAACCGCAGATGTCAGCAATCTCTGAGCCGCACATTCAATAGTCCTATTATACGGGCGATTTTAATCTGGCGAACTGTGGTGATTGTGAAAATTGTTACATTACGGCCACATAAAGTTACAATGTAAATACCTAGGGCTGTAGCAACAACTGCTGAAAAATGAGGGCTACGGACGTCTTCGTCATCTTCGTCGGTTTTTAAGTTTTTTTGTAAAAAGTTTTTATTTTACATTTTAAGTGAGTTAGGGGAAGTACCCCAAACAAATTCATGTACCACTACGTACATCAACAATATTGACGAACTGGATTAAAAACTATGTAATATTGAAGCTCTATTCCAGCAAAGTTAATCAAATTGATATAGGACTACCCCGCAGGCGTCTTGTACCAAATGAAAAATCACGTAAATGGGCCCAGAGATCACACTGAGAAATCGGTGTACATAGGTAGTTCTTTGTCCTTTTTTGAAGTTGGATAAAAACCTTCCCTGCCAGTAGGAGTTTTAGGTAGGTCAGACCAAAGTAAAAGTAACGGATAATAGCGTCATAGTCCGCCATTTTCATATAACAGAAATCTGTAATCATCAATGTTTCTGCCAAATGCGGCCAATTTTAGTCGGCCTGCATGTTTAGCGATGGACGACAGAGAGCAACTTGCAGCAACTGAAAGTCAAAGCATTTATTTCAATTAAAACAATTACAGGCCCTTTTGAATTGTCAAGGTGAGCAAAGATAAAGTTGTTTGCCCATTCCAAAGCGTAGTAGATTCCTATGGAGAAGAACGGGCTAGAAACTCCATGGACACTCTTTTAAATCAAAATATTTTCTACAAATTGCTTCAACGTGTTCGGGGACTATCGCCCTCGAGTTGCACGTGAGCTCTGGACAAGAAGGACCATGTCTCTGGGGATTACACACGTGCAGCAAAGATGGCGATAGATGCCAATAAGTGTTGGAAGTGAATTGTTGTTTCCTGTTGCCGGTGACGTGAACATGTCTTTGTTTGCTGGTTTTTTGTCGGATTGGTGTATCGTGTAGCTCGTATTTATTGGTTCTTTGTGTAATATTTTTATTAGAAGTAGTTATTTTTGTCAAGGGTAGACGAAATTCTTGTTAGATTCTTCACAAGGTTTGTAATAATACCGCTTGACTAGTGCCACGGGCTGTGGTCACACACTGCCGGCTACACTTAGTAAAAATATTTTTTTAAATTGATCCACGTATTTACTTAGTCGGCTTTTAGTAATACAAACTAAAATGGATAAGTAGATAGTGTAATACACTATAAGGTTGTAAAGAAAACAAAGTCTGTATAGCTTAATAATTAGTTTAATGTCAGTGATAATACTGTTTCTAATAACACGAAATACGTCTTCACTCTACGAGTGTTCAAGCTCGACTGCCATGTTCCGAAGTGAGACTGTACACGTAGGTTACCGTTTGACAGCTAGCTGCTGTCAACCGGCAAAAGTCAGTTTAACAACTATTAAGTAATCAATGTAATTTCACTTGGACACATGGTTACAATTTTACAAAAGAAAATATGAAAACTGCAATACATGATATAAAAATAAATAATATTTAGAACATGGCTTTACATAATTAAATTAACACGTTGCGGGACGCACTGCATTAGCAGTAGATTTTTTTAAGTTGAAAAATGACAGTACGAGCACCGCCGTACAATTTTAAACTCTTCTGAAGTGAGGTACGGCCATTACAGCGAAATTTTGTATAGAGGAACAAAGAAAACCGTTTTTACTGTCATATCACATGAATCTCTCATAAGTATAGGTAGTATTGCTCTAGGGCAGTACGGATATAATACTTAGTGGTTGTAACTTGTATGGGCAATTTTACTGTCATATTGCATAATTTGAAAAAGTCAGTACCGTCCTGCAACGTGTTAAATAATAACAATAGTACCTACCAGTATTCGTCCTCAAGTATCTGTTGAAAATTTTTAAACTAAAAACGAAAAATAATGAAGAATGATGAAGAATGGATGCGAGGTTCTGACATCATAGGTACTGCAAGTTTATTACTGTAAGGTTAATCAATCACATAGAACACGGAATCACCGCGTCGGCAGAGTCTAGGGAAGGCAGGGGCCTGTCTATGACGTCTTAAAACCATCACCTTTCCGTTGTGAAATAAGGATAGTGCTATTCGTCGTGTATAGCTTCATCTCTCGCTCACTTTGGAACGATGATTGCTTTAACAAGTCATAGTACAGCCCCTGTACTTACGACTGCCTTATAAGCCGTCAGTTTCTATACATCATTTGTGTCGTAGTTCGAGTAAGTAAAAGGGACATGCTTGGTTTGTAGATAGTGTTGACATGGCCACTTCTACCAGCGGTCGACGAGGTGTCTCCGTGCTCTGTGCATTATCATCATGTCTCTCTTATCTCACTTGTCTTCCTTACATATATCTTTGCTCTTTATATTACAAATAACATGACGAAACAAGCCAGCGCGGCTAAAATCGGCGATAAACAAGCAATATCGCTTCTCACTGGGTCGTAAACGGACCGCGGGAGAACAATAAAACTCTCTCCACATAACAATCGATTTGAAAGGAAACATACTGATTATTTGTGAGTCTGATCAGCGGGGGTTAGTTTTAGTAGTAAGTAGTACCTACAGCTCTTTGGGAAGGTGCTCGTCCGGGAAAGACCACTAAGTAGCGTTGTTGTTTCAGTTTGAAGGCTTTTGGTACCGCATTTGAGATATTTTAGCTGTTAACGCTCTTGATATGCCTCTGGTATTGTAGATGTCTATAACGGTGTCCACCTTGCTTGCCATGTTACGAATGTTGGCATTCGCATTCGCATTTGGATAAGATTCGCAACATTTCTACCATTTTTCATGTTTTAACTTTGTTAGCTTAGTTTTTAACTTTATTGTGCATACTGTGGTTTCCTATAAGTGAAGGAGTACACTTACTTAATATCCGATGTTGCCCTTTAATTATGTGTCATGTATTGTGTACATCTTTTGTTGGAGATCCTAAATAAATAAATAAACATTTTAAACATTCACATCTACACCCGCATTCGCATCAAACGATGCGAATATTTAGCGAATGAGAGTGCCATGTACTATCAAAGAAGTTCATATCTAACCAGTTTTAAAACAAAATCCCGTGAACACGATGATCACATCTGTTACCGGCCCGGTGCTATAGTCGCCGAGCGCTGCAAGCAAGAATAGTCCTTACGGTGGTTAGATATGAACTTCTTCGATACATCGCGACAACTAGTACTGGGCGCCACTTAATCGGTGACAACGTGTAGGAAATCGAAGCTCAATTGAAGGCTAATTTGAAAGAAATAAATGAGGAAACTCTGAACTGGTGGAAATCTAAATTGAAATATGACGAATTGGCATATGTTGCTCGAAAGTACATTAGCACTCCACCTGCCAGTACACCAAGTGAGCAATTATTTAGTGCAGCCGGCCTTATGTATGAGCCACTGAAAAATCGCCACGTTATTTTTTTTTAAATACAATTTGCCTCTTTTAAAATTTGATTACTAATTTTACTTATAAATATATATTGATTGCTAATTTACTTAATGCTTGTAATTTAAACTTAATGAAAACCAAACATAAGTGGTTTTTTTTGTCCCTTTAAATACTCGTATTCGCATCCCAAAAACTCGCTTCCACGAATGTCTAAAATATATGATATTCGTAATATCCCTGACATATGTAAAGTAGGAAACTAAGCAAGTTACATTACATAAATTAAAAATAACTACGTATTTCTTTAACTTTTTCTGAGCGAGTCAGTCTTTTGTTGATCAATGTTGAGCAGTATTCGCCTCCTTTTCCTAAAGTATTTAATTTTATTCGAAGTTGTTTGACTATTTATAAACTTACAAGGCCATAGAATGTAAGGGAAATTACTCAAGTTTGTAGTACACGTACGTGGGCCGATGTAATTAACAAGTAACTTGGGCTACTCTACTTAAGCCTTACAAGAACTTCACTTACATACTTAGGCGGTAAAGTGTAGCTAAAAATAGACGTAGAGAACAGCTTTCCAAAAATAAAACACAATTTAGAAATATTTCGTTACTATTTAATTATATGGCTAGTAAATATTTCAAAGATTTAGCATTTTTTTTAAACAATTTTTTCTGTTTTACGCACCAAATAACATACAGATCGCCTATTTCTCCCGAGGGGTTAGGCTGAGGTGTATATAACGATAGTAGGCATACGCCAGTTATGTTTAAGGCTAGTAGTGTAGTGGGCGAGCCTATTGCCACCAACCGGGCACATATTCAGACTCTAGGCTGCTACTGAGAAATTCCTGATGTATAAACGCATAACACTTTGCACGACCTCTCAGCTTAGCCTAGTAGCTTTTGCGACCACTACATGAGGCAGGGAGTTCTGCGGAATTTTCTGTTTCCATAATTATTGTAATCTTTGGTACCTCAATATATTAAACAATCCATAATACCTACACAGGGGGACGTCAATATGTCATTCCTCAGGTAATTGCTGAAAACCAGCGCTGTTGACGTTAGGTTCGTCCAAAGTCACAGCATTTTGCTGAACAATGACCTGTTCTTGTATAGATGCGACCCATAGCTTAATTTTTCTTATTATTTGTTACAAAAGTAATTAAGTCTGCAATCGGCATTTTGTTTTTGGTGTCATTTGCCAATATCGCAAGAGTAATTACGCAATATTGTCTTTGATCCGTGGCCTTGACATCAACCAATGAACAACATTATATTTATTAGATTTTTTTATTTATTGGTTGAATACGAGGCTTTTGGCTACTTTTGTTTGTGTATATTTTGTCTTTTTGTCTTTCAATGTGCGTTTTGTTTGTGCAGAATAAACATTATTTCTTTCTTTTCTTTTAATAAATATTACCGCAATGTCTACAAAATTAGCTTTATTAAACGCAGTAAGAAGGAAAGGAAAATAAAGCTTTTAAAACGATTGCTTTATCTAAACCGCGCACTAAGAGGTTGCGGACTTAAAGATGCGGGTAAGGGTGACCATAGTGTTTGGGGATAGTCCTGGGTAGATTACTTACACGTTGTTTTTTTTACCCTAACATTTTTCGGTTCGCTGAAGTTTGGAGAAAAAGATGGCTAATTTATGGAAAAAAAAAGCCTAAAGTTAGTGTCGTTTTTAAAAGAGCTTGTGTCAGCTTCTGTCTACTATATAATTTGTAGTGCAATATTAAGTAACTTGATATTTCGTATAACAATAAAAATAGTAGCTAAACTTAGTAAAAGTAACCACTTTTACTAAGTTTAGCTACTAATTTTAACTAATTTTTGTTTTTTTAAATTTTGCTCTTCCAATTATATAACCTGCCAAAAAAGGTTCCTTCATGATTCGTTACACCTACCAAAAAAGGTTGAAATTGAATTGAAAAAAAAAAAAACAGCTGTTCCCTACATTTTGACGACCTATGCGAACATAAATGTAGGGAACAGCTGTTTTTTTTTTGCGATTTCAGGATTGGTCCTATAGTGAAAGTTGTTCATAATGATGAGTACAATGACCCGTTAAGAGGTGTCCCTTAAATTAAATTTCACCCTGTATATATGTAACAAAACAAAGTAACTTAACAAAACGTCACATGTCAGCGAACAACTTAAGATTGATTAAACGAGGCACCTCCTCATCTCCATTACCCATAGTCACTCTCCTTAATTCCAACTTCCTTAAAACTTGATAATTATAATTTATGACGCAAACTTGATCAAATATTAGTAAGGTGATGATTCCGCGTCAAATGCTTACGATAACTTAATGGTTAATTTTGTTATCCTGGAGTTTAAACGTAAAATGTAAATAAACACTTCTGATTTGAGTATTCATGCTTGAATTCATATTTAGTCTCTTAATTTCCTGATAATTCGAGGAAACCTAATGAAGTCGTGAACATGTAAAGGAGTATTTTTACAGAATTTGCTAAGAATAAAAAAAAAAATATTAAAGGCCGCTAGCACCACAAATCACTAATTAGGAACATTTAGCGCTAAACTTATTTAAAACCTCAACCTATTTCAAACAATTGGCATACATTTGAAGTTGATCGAGACAGACTCTGAAGCGTCACCTCTATAACTACAGTCGGTCGATTCTGTAAAAATATCAACGTGAAACTTGGGTGAAGTGAGCGTTAGGGTGCGTTTCCACTGAAGCGGAGACGTACGGAGCTGAGCGCAGACGTGCAGGAATCGTCCAATCACAGACGAGACGAGAGACGCGATGAAGATTTCAACCATTGTGATTGCACGTCTCCGCTCAGCTTCGCTCGTCTCCGCTTCAGTGGAAACGCACCCTTACTGTCACAAATCGACCCGCAGGATGCTAGGGATTAAGAGGGCGCCTAAAGGTCCACTAGCGCCACTCTTTAAAAAAAATATTATCTCGTGACTGAGAAGGAATTATGAATAACGGCTAATAAGGACCCTCGGTAATTTTCTAATACCTTTTATAAAGCTTTATATTGAGACACGAAGCAACAAAATACGATCTAAAGAAAAGCGGCCACATTCCTCTAGATCATATTTTGTTGCTCCATGTCTCAATATGAAACTTTATAAAAGGTATTAGAAAATTCTAGACACACTTACCGAGGGTCCTTACTAGCCGTTATTCATAATTCCTTCTCAGTCACGAGATAATATTTTTTTTAAAGAGTGGCGCTAGTGAACCTTTAGGCGCCCTCTTAACACTATTGATAGCTCACTTCACCTAAGTTTCACGGTGATATTTTTACAGAATCGACCGGCTGTTCTTTGACTTCTGCAACCCAAGCAGCAATCCAAATGAAACCTCATTGCATTACTGTGATTTTGGACAATGCAAAATCAGAGCTAAAGAGGACCCTTTATATTGCATTTCACGTAACTGGCGAAATGTGGGTGTGCTAAAGGTTTACGTCTGCCTTTACGCTATGGGGCATACAGGCGTGATGGTATGCCATGTATGTTTATTATTGGCAGGATTGTCGACAACGGCGCCATTAGTCATAGAAAAAAAAATGGAATAGTATTCAATTTTTATTTTTCATTTGGACTATTGTCCAGGGCGTCCCTAACTGTGCGTCTCGACTCCCTGGGGCGTCGCAAGGCTATTGTCCTGTGACTCCAGCCGCTCCAATACTAGAAAGACAAACTGCTTGAATTTTTTAACAGGCTTTTCTGCAGTTGCAGTAATAAAGAACAAGTACAGGTTGTAAATATGTTATTTGGAAGTTAAGTAACTTGTTACTAGGCTAGAACTACACACTGGTAGGTACATTTTGACTAGAAGAGGGGGGGGAGCGTCGTAAAAAAATGGTAAACTCCCAAGGGCGTCACAGTAAAAATAAGTTTGGGAAGCCCTGGAATAGTCTATTTCTAAAGCTTGATGTGTCATAATATTGACGCTCTCTGAATAAGTTCTGTATTTTCGCTAAACGTTGGTCACCGCAAGCGATCGTCTCAAGACGTTATTTACCAAATCGTCGGTCTCGCGTGGCTCCAGTTACCTGGGTAAATATACGAGGTAGAAATGTGTGCGTTTCAGCTGAAAACACGCTTGAACAACAAGAGGCGCACGCCTCGGGACATTGTTCGGCTTTTATTGGTGTTTATGATTTATTATAGGACCGGCTAAGCTAACATTGTTGTCAACCAAGTTTTTTTTTAAATGTTATTCAGTGGCAAATATGATACATCAAATCACAACTGTCAAAGAACAATGACAGCTGTGATTTGAATATACCATAGATTTAAATTGGTAGTCACTTTGCTTTACAATTTATTTGCCTGACTTTATATAAGGAGAAGCTCTTAATTTTTACATTAAAATGATTATTTCAGTTATCAACCGACACAATCATACAACGACATAATGCAGTAATCGGTAATGCCACTGAAAACGGATATGCGCTGACAGTGCATTTGCGGTAAATGGCGTATTTTGAATACGTAATAAGCTAATAACATAATTAAGTCTTATTTGCCATTACACAATCAGGTGATGCTTATTAAATTCACATAGTTATATCTTTAACGACAAAGCTATTTGTATTTACGGCTAAGTGCATTAAGTTAAAGTACCTGGTCGACCGAGCTCTGCTCGGGTGAAAATAGGGAATGCTCATTTAATAGGAGGAGATAGGAGAGTTCATACTAATTCCATGCTGCCATGATAGTAGGTACTTACTAATTCCATGATGTCATTATAGTAGGTGCTTACTAACTCCATGCTGTCATTATGGTAGGTACTTACTAATTCCATGCTGTCATTATAGTAGGTACTTACTAATTCCATGCTGCCATGTCATAATTCTAAGTTAGCCATCTTGTTCTAAAGTTTGGGGGTCCGAGCTCTATTCGAAAATACGGACAAAACGAATTTTGCCAGATGTGAGACCTAGCTACATCGATTTTTCGCCCCTGTAAACCCCTATATTGCCACTTTTATCAAAAACGTTAGAGCCGTTTTCGAGTATATATATAAAGAAAGAAAGAAAGAAAAAGTATTTATTGAGACTCGCACAGGTAATCACACACACAAAACAAACAATCAATACAAATATTGCTCGTTTAATAGTATAGGATTAGTTGTGCTACTAATGGCATTAGGTACAGGAGCCAAGCCAGTGTCTTCTCCTCATAAATATGACTACCATTTGCTCGCAGTTTCGCCCGGAAGAGGTCGGAAATTATCCCACGGGAAAGTAGTACTACAGGGATAAAAAGTATCCTACGTCATCAGGTGCCAGGTTATGATCTATCCGTGTGCCAAACATCCAAACCCGTTCAGCCGTTTAGGCGTGAAAAGGTGACAGCAAGACAGACAAAGTTACTTTTGTATTACATAGTATCGGGATCCAAAACAGAAACTGATTTATCTTTTAGCACATCGTTGGTTAAAATAAACTCACGAAGTGACATTTTTGATAAAAAAAAAATTTTTTTTCGTTTTCGTCACGAATTCGGCGTAATCTTTAATTGAAAAAATTCATTAATCGTACTAAAGTTTTCGAGTTACGCATTTAGAAAAATCCGTAAGTAAAGTTTTTAAGAAGATAATCAAGAGGAAAAAATCATTATGCATTTCACAAAACCGATAAAAAGAAAAAGAAAAATTGCCTGAACCTGATGTAATTGAAACTGAAATTGCAGATTAGGTTAAGCCTAATCGTCAATTTCAGATTCATTTAGTATAATATTAATAAAGTTTTGAATGTTATGTACTTATTTTGTTTTAACTTCATTAAGTACGTACTAAATGTTAAAAGCCCAGTAGTTTAAGAAAAGTCCTAACTAAAAAAATCATTAAGTACATTTTTTTTAATTATCATCTAAACTAGTAATTTATTGTTCCTTTTAAAATGATTTTTAGATGAACAGTCATAATAACTAGCTTTTATGTAAATGTCAAAACATTCAGCTTATGACATTTTTTTTCAGGCTGAAAAATGTATTATAATGTCATCATCTCCTAATTATTTAGAAACACTTAATGATTTTTACCTTTAAACCAACGACATATTAATCGATGATTCTCTATTGCTGTAAATACCAACAAGCGTATTTCTATAAACTTTTCCCCCGTGTGGCTCTGACATGTTTGCAGCATCCAGCAGTGAGCGTCACGACGGGCGAGCCAACATGACGGCACTAACAAGGGCCAACTTCACGGCACAAAAAACTTTTAGTAATGCCGATAGCAAACTGCTCCCGTTTACTACATCCGAGTAGCATTGATTGGAAAAGTCGCATATTTTCCTGTTGGGTGGAGCTGTATGTTGATCAGATCTGATATTACTTAGCATTAGATGTTACATGATATCTAGACTAAGAAGTTGTAGTAACTTTTGTGTTTCATTGTAGGTATTGTGTCCGTTTCAAGATCACTACTCAGAGAACACATCTTAATCTTATTAGTTTCGAAGTGTGCAGACTTAAGGCTCGTACAGACCAGCGCGACGCGACAAAGCGACGCGATTCGAACAATACAATTTCTAAGAAAACTTGACGGTATAACAATAACCGGTGTCGCGTCGCGCTGTCGCGTCGCGCTGTCGCGTCGCGCTAGTCTGCACAAAGCTTTAGAATATGGGTACTGACTGTTTTGAATAAGGGGCTTATTTCTAAACATTGCTGTGCCCTACGTATGCGTGTAATTACAGAAACATTTATGAAGCCATTGTGTCTCGCGTGGATCCACGTCCTTAAGAGGGTTCAAGTTAAGAGACGTTTAAACGTCAAAAATGTATGGTAACAGTCGCTGATCATTACTTAACTTTAAGCAACGTTTATAAATATAAACGGGTTAATGTTAAGACGAAGATTGAATTGTACGTAGGTACAGACTAGATCTAATGGGTTACTTTCTTTACGAGAAAATGATCACATAAGTATAAGTTGATGGCACCACTCGTTTTCAGTAACCCTGACGACTTGTCCTCTTCATACCAAGCGACAAGTACCTTTCAACTTAATTCAGAAATAACTTTGTTGTTAACCAGACCAGACCAGACCAGATCCACGAATCAAAATCAGTGTTTTAATTAAATATTTTTCCATGCGTGTCTTTAATGGATACGCTCAAAAAGATTCATAAAAACCTAATTAAATGTACAATTTCATTTGATTTTCCATTTTACAATTAAAATAAAATAAACCTGTGTTGGGCCTGCCTCATATAAAATGTACTAACGAACGGAAAGCGTGTAATATTGTATGAATCGCATAATTCTGTACATAGGGGCCGCGGTCAGCCGTCACCAGCATTCACTTTGTCGGTAAAAGGGCTACGATTTGTACTAAATTATAATTAGATTTAATAGAGTTAAATTATAAATTATACCTACCGGTAAATATGCCAATATCCCTCAAAGGAAACTTTGCCCGAAGCACAATTTATATGTATATCTTTGATGTGCAAAAATATCTTAATATTATTACAGCCAGGACCAACGGGTTAATGTGCTTTCCAAAGCACGGAGGTGTCTCGGTATAAAATGAATGGTCACCCATCCACGGACCGACCTCAGCAAGCGTTGCTTAACCTTCAAGATCGACCCGTGTGACTGTTATTATTTAGCCGCGGCCCCTGCCATAACCTTATACTATCTACCTTCCTACTTTTGTTGCCTTATAGCCATTTCATACAAACCAAAGAAGGATTGTTGTGATTTGAATAAACCTACGGACAATTTAAGTTTTTTCTTTTATTGACTTGAATGTGCCCTGGCGGCTGTGAGTATGTCATGCTCACTCAGATGTTTCGCTGATGGTGGCGCGTGTGTTGGATCATTTAGCTCCCTTCAAAATGGTGGAGCTGAATGGTGCTGATCCATGCGTCATGTTCGTGAACGGGCGCACTGACTGGTCAACTCTCAGCGGCCATGGCTGAGTTTAATTTTTGAATTGTTCTTTCTTTTATCTTTGTATTACGGACGCTTCTAACGTGCACGTCTTTCTACATTGTTCTCACATGTATAATTTCAACATGAATTATGTAACCAATACATTGTAACAATTTATTTAATTTAAAAGAGTGTCCGTGGAGTTTCTTGCCCGTTCTTCTCCATAGGTACCTATTACGCTTTGGAATGGGCAACTAGCTTCATATTTTTGACTGACCGATTCCTTGACAATTCAAAAGTGCCTGTAATGGTTTAATTGAAATAAATGCTTTGAGTTTGAGTTTGTTTGTAAAGCCCGATTTTCCTATCTACACCTGTCAGTGTCAAACTATTACAGTGTATGTTGGTTTAAAATAATAACAAAAAAAACTTAACGAATAATAAGACAGAACTGTGGAAACGACACGAGCTGTGTAGACCGTATTAAGAGGCGTCGGGGCACTGAGGAGATAGCCGAACGGTTGGATATCCATCGTAATACTAACAGTCTACGAGTTTGACAGTTCGCACAGTTAGAAAAATCGATTTATTATCATCGAGATATAAGTACTAACGTACTAGAGAAGACACCGTAAATTCCTACTTTGTCTCGTTCAACTGCGGCGATCGCGCCGCAGTTGTCGAAGAAAACGCGTAAGTGCCGTGATTTACATGGCTCTTAAGACCTTTTTGCTGAGAATAAATACACTTCCGCAGCAAATCTAGCGCTGTGGTAAATTAGTTACGGTTTACATAGACTAATTGTTATTATTTTAGCGCTGCAGCGAACTAAAGATTCAAATTACGAATAATAGGACAATTCAGTTATTTGACGTAGCTTCTCTAGTACGTTAGTACTTATATCTCGATGTTTATTATAGTTTTTTTTTTTTTCGAATTTAACAATTAAATTCCTATAATTAACCTATAAACTAAGAAACCGTTGCCGTATGAAAGAAGCGTGAAGTGAGCTGTCACTGTCACAAATCGACCGGCAGGATGCTAGTGATTAGCTCTATTGACAGCTCACTTCACGCTCACTTCGCCTAAGTTTCACGGTGATATTTTTACAGAATCGACCGGCAGAACCCCGCTTCGACTTGTTAAGAAGTACGTTCAACTAGTTTTAAACAAATAATCGCTTACCTAGTTCAGCGTACCGTTCGATACCTGACAACAAAGCATAGAAAATAGCAAATACATAACCTAGACTCGTTTACTAACCAAACTGACATTTACAACGCCAGTTAAGTGATGAATTAATTTTAACTTTACATGAATACATTTTATTTGCTGAAAATTTTGTAAGTCCATCGCGTTTTTTATATTCATTCGACGGATTTATATTCAATGCGTGTATGTATAGAAAACCTTTTCATGAAAAAAATATACATGTTGTGTTATCTTTTTGTATGGTAAACATGTAAAGTGCGCGAATGCTTTTAAAATGAAAAATATTTTTGTAGAATATTTTTCATGAATTACTCTGGTGTGAAATGTGAGTACATTATTTTGCAATTCTGATGGAGCAAATTCGTTTAAACTGTTATATGAATATTAATAAACACAACAGTACGAATAAATATCTTAGAATTAAATGTGCACTTTTCAGTTCTTGAAATCTTTTCCTTCTGTAATATATGTATATGTACGTTCGTGCACTAAAATCGGCTAAGACATAGTTAAACTAAGAAACTCATCAATTAAGTCAATCCTTAATGTTGTTGTTGCGGATGATGTTGCACGACTTGACAAACTTTTTCTTTTTTATGTACGTTTTCGTCTTCGATTTTATTAACAAACAAGTTTTTTTTTTTTTTTTCTTTTTCTTGGTTTGCGATTCGCTGTTAACGAAGTCAACGCAAAGTATTTGTTACTAGATGTGGAAGCTTGTAATTAGCAAATTTTCCTACCTATGAATAATTTTAATTGTGTTATTAGTCTGTAAGCTTTCTGTAAAAAATAAAATAATTAAATAAAATAAATATCAAACACAATCATGAGACAATGTTTAGGCAGATTGGTGCCACGCACTTTTATGGCTAAGTGAGGATACACTTAGCCATGAACTGAAGTGAGTTAGGCATGAACATAGACGCTGATGCTGTCAAAATTTAGTGTAGACAGGCATGACTGTTTTTCAAATAAAGGTTACACATTGACGGCACGGGTCGATCGAAGGTTAAGCTACGCTTGCCGCGGTCAGTTCGTGGATGGGTGACCATCCAGTACATATCCCTCACTGCTCGGAAAGCAACGTTAATTAAGCCATTGATCCCGGCTGTCAATCGTAGATCTTTGAATGTCATTACGGGTAGTTAGAAGCGCAAAAGTCTGACAATCAGTCTTATCAAAGGTTATAGTGTTGCCAGTAACTGGGTTGTGGAGGTCAGAAAGTTCCATGTAAACTGGTATTTAGCTGCATTCGATGATACTGGAAGCCGATCCCGACATAGTTGGGAAAAGGCTAGGCAGATTAACTGACTCTCTAAGTACTTGTATAAGTAGGTTAGAGTTAAGTTTGGTACCCGATACTTCACTAAAGATACTTTACTTCAAAGACTTCATCTTTGGAACCTGATATTTGACAAAACACTTTACTATAGACACATTTAGTTACTGAGATATTACAAGGGCGGCTGGTCATCAGTCACGGAGTTAATTAAGCTCACCTTCTGCCGACGCGCACGTCACCACGTCAACATGTGTCGTGTTACAGCCGGAAACAAATTACCCACGCCTTGCCCTCACTGTGGTTATAAATCTGTATTATATTTTGTATAAGGGAGGAGCTAATTTCGGAAAACCTTGATAGGTGCTGACGTAAAAAAATACGTCTAAGTAAATCGAACGTTAGTGTCGGTACGAACTGCATGCTACATGCGAGGATACTACCCAGTTTGCGATTGATATACATTTAAGTCCTATATCTTCATCAATTTTCAAATTCTTTCCTTTATCAAGTCAGGACACACAAGTATTTGTCAACTTGACATGGTCAAAGATGCATGCTATTTTGATCGCGATCGCGTCGCGCCTATTTGCGGGAGCCATTATACCTTTGAAGCTGCAGCACTGAGCAGATTATTGCATAGATAACAAAGACAAACAAATGCATACAGCTTTGACCATGTCGAGTTGACAAAAACCTTTTTAATGACTGGCCATTTTTATGAAATATTATATAAATTGCCAGAGTCTGTCATTGTCACATTTTTAATTTACTCAGTAAAGAAGAAGGCAGATATTTTTTTTCTTTCTCCGGTTTAGACATTACGTCGAAATATAAAAGTGCGCAGTCGGTGAAGCAGATTCTATCGTGCAATGAGCAGATAATAATAACTTAAGAGCATATAGATACAGAAAGTGGGCAAAACGTCGCAAATAGCTTTCAAATATTTCGCTGTTTTGATTAATTTGGTGATATTACTGTATGGAAATAAGAAATATGGCTAAGTAGTGATCTAAAATATTGATTATGAAATGCAATAATTAATATCGTAACACGGAATATGTAGTTTTAGATGCTTTCATCTGACTTTCCAAATGCCTTTTTACACCTAAAACGGTTACAACATCAAATTCAGTGTTATAATTGCAATGAATTATTAATATCTCTATCTAGTTCACTAGTTAGCCATATTTCTTATTTCCATACAGTAATATTGCTAAAATAATCAAAACAGGTAAATATGTGACAGCTATTTGTGACGTTGCCAACTTTTACTTAACTTAACTTTTTGGTTGAACGCTTTTAAGGTGACAAACATATTTTGACTTAAACATGTATTGTGAAAAAAAAAATGTGTTCGTCACCTTATACCTGCATTTAGCTACAGGATTACAATATACAATGATGATGAGTATATCACCATTCATCGTAATAATAGAAACCGCTTGGTGTCTTATGAACTTTTAAGAGAGCTGAATACGAACCATTTTGACCCAATGTGTGATAGGTATATGAAATTCACGTACAGTACGTCACAATTTAGATGTAGCATCGGCAAAATTCGTAAAACCGATCACCATCTGAACTGAGTGCGCCTTCAAAATCACCAATATTTATTACTGCTTTAGGTGAAAATGATCTTTACGCAAACGCAATAACTTGTTAAGTCATATAACCAAATACATTCTTAAAATTGAAAGGAATGAATAAAAATTTCAAATTTATGCTACTTCTAAGTTGTGTCAGTACCACATTGTAAAGTCACCGAAAATATTTTTTTAACCGACTTAAAACAAAGTTCTATAAAAACAAACAGCCTCAAAGATAAGCGAAAAAATACAACTTAAACGGAATATTTCAGTCGTTTCTCCATCATGCTCGTAAAAACGTTCGATGTGGCCCAAGGGTTGTGGGTCAGCTTCCCTTCATTACTTATGCACTGTTCCACTCTTTAAACAACATACTTTATAGCTTCCTATAGACAACTCTAACCTACTTTAAAAGGTAAGGTGCATCACGTAAACTTGTCACAAGGTATAAATATTCTATGCAATATTTTACGGGGCCGTTGACCCACTTGGTAAATGGAGGCCCCTAATATATCAGTTGTCATTTGGTCACGTAGAGGACCGAACGTTATCAGTGTCATATTGACTTCGGGCCTTAGATATTTGAAGTCATTATTGTTCCTACAACAATTTAGGTACTAATAACGGGATGTAATACTGAGAGTTATATAAACTTAACGTGAAATGATTTTTTAAATATCGCAGCATTATGCTTAGATAGGAGCCTTTTGGCCTCGCACAGTTCTTTTATTAACCGACTTAAAAAAAAGAGCAGGTTATATTTATTAGTATGTTAATTTTTGTTTTATTTATGTTCATGCATATTTTCGTCAATTGTAGACTGATTTCGAAAATTATTTTTTCATTTGGTAGTGAAAACTGGCGCGGTGGTAACATATAAATTTAATTAAATTTGCTTGGGTGGTTTTTGAGTTAGCTCTCTCACTTTGTGTATCTTGATGATATTATAATACTTCTTGTCACTGTTGTGTACATTGCAAGTAGTAGTATCCGAATTGGTGTGGGTTAGGTACCATAACTAAAAACTGAAAAATATAAATTAACTTTTTACAACAAAAAAAACACTACAAAGTGAAAAATTACTTTAATTTCGGAAGTCGGTGGCAAAAATAACAATACAGATCCAAAGACACCGTAGGTTGTTTTTATTATTACTTTTTTTGTTTTAAATGCTAATTTTGTTAATTTTATAAATTTTCTTTTACTGTTTCTATTTTCGGCCTGTTCGATAAATAAAAATTCTTTCTTTCTTTATAGTCGTATGTCAGTTATTATGTATTTTGTCCCACGAGGATGGACACAGATAGAAAATAAAAAACATAATTTATATCTTTTATTTCCATATCAAAAATAATAAAAATCTCTATTCTCCATTTCCAAAACCTCAATAAATTCCCTTCTCCATAAAAACCATTCACCCACAAACTTATTGAGAAGTCTCTTAAACCCGTTATGAATACAAACACAGTTGTAAAAGCAAAGAAAATCATTACTTTCCAGACGGTTCACACAAAGATTTAATCCTTATGAAGAGATTTTATGAAACGTAAAAAATGTCGTTCGCCTCGTAAAAGTCTGCGTATCACTCTTTAGGAAGACTGTTATTTCAGACATTACTTGAGTGGACTTGGTTGAATTAAATCTTTGAACAAAGCTTACCAAATTAATTAAAGAAGACTATTCATCGGGCGTACACTAAACGTTAGGGCCTACGCACAGGATGCGTTGTGGCGCCGCACCGCAAAGATTTCGCCGCATTGGCGGTCATTTGGGCGCTAGGGCGCCGCCGCGTTGTTACGCTCCAGCGGCGTCGCGCGGCAAAGCGCGTAAATTGTCATCTGCCAAAAATCTGTGTTTTTGACAACGCAAAAACAACTGAGCAGTGCCGCTCCGGTGTCGCAATGCGTACACCCCTCCCCGCCTTGTCTAACGGGCTGCAAGTCCAGTGTACGTGCGGTGCGACACCGGAACGCACTGTGCGGTATACCATGGATAATTGTATGTAGGACGCCGCAGCGACACCGCTCCGGCGCCGCCACAACCTATCGCGAGCACAGGCTACTTACACTGCTCCAAGGATGTTTTGGCGCGCGAATGACGTAGACGGAGGGCTTTGTCAAAATGTCACCTGAAATGTATTCAAAACACAAGATAACGGTGTTAGTTCCAATTTTGCCCACGCGCCAAAATGACCTTGTGTCGTTATTAGTACGTGCTTTGACTCAGAAAATATGTTCCCATCTCTATCTTGCACTTGCAGTTTGACAGTGAGAGGAATAGCTCTAGACTTTGGCTACAACCGTGAATTTCCTAGTGGAAAACCCCAATAAAACGTTGCCAGACACTGAGATGGAACCCAAAAGCGGTACAAAAACATCCTTCAATAAAACAACGGAATTCCCGTCGTAATGGTTTGATAATAGAGATTTATATTTAGAAACAATGTCTATATGTTTTCGTCCTTTGGTTTTCTGTCTTACAGTAACGGAAAACATCGAGAGGAAACTTCCACTCGTGATAATAAATGACTTGTGTAATGAAGCGAGGACGCAATAGAAGACATCGCACGTGCACTGTGCTACTTATATGAGCACTTGAGTAAACCACACGGACATGTAAGACGCGAATAAATACTTATATTTCTAAACAAATATAAGTATTTATTCGCGTCGAATGCTTCTCAGTCACACTGTGTTCGACACGCAACCTTACCTCGTATCGTATTTATTTGGAGATTACATCTAGAGGTAATCTCGAAATAAAATACTACATGTGACCAGGGCCGGATTTAAGACAGGGCAACAGGGGCCATGGCCCCGGGCCTCCACAATTTGATTTTTTTTGATAAAAAAAAGGTTTAGTTAGTCCAATACGCTAAATTTACCGTTTTGTATAAAAACGATTATCAAAAAATCAATCTAAGGAAATCTTCTATTAACAAATACTCGAAAATTCAAAGCAACATTTCCAAACGTAGAGAACGTACTTGGTGTTGATGGCGTCGAACTGCACTGGAGAATGCTCATTTTCGAAGATGAAATTATAAAAAATAGACTTCGGACTACAATGAGACAGAACCGCCTATGAAAGTTATCCCTACTTAGTATTGAAAGTTATTTACTCCAAGAACTGGATTTCACCGAAATTATCAATGATTTTTCGACGAAAAAAGCTCGCAAAGTTCCATTCGCCTAACATTTATCTTTTGTATATTTTTAGTACCTATTATGTATAAATGATTGAAAACTATGTTTATTTTTTCGTAGGGCCAAAAACAAAATCGGTGCCTCCACTTCTTGGTTGCCCCAGGGCCTATGAAAACAATGACCCTTAAAATGGACCTATGGACCTTTATGACCTATGGACCTTTAAATCCGGCCCTACATGTGACTGTTCCTTAAATTACCCTAGCTAAGCTGATCATTTTTTTGTTTTTACTAAATGAGTGTTAGAATCTAGACTGGAATGTCCACCCCCAAACACGGTAAGTAAATAATAACATGAAAGAGAAACGGTTTCAACTAAGTTATATATTTTACCTAACAAATGTAAATCAGGATTTTTATTTCATCTTCTAAATAATCGGTTAACTTCACTAAGTAATAAATAAACAACTGAATGCTCTGAGATTTTGGTCAATATCTAAACACATATATTAAAAAGACACGATATCAGCATTATGCAGAAGAAAAACATCCCTCACATTTAAATACCAATTCAACTAAACAACACGCAAGATTTTACCGCACCCTTACTAATCCGTTCCATTTTTAGCATACTGTACATAAAAGAAACAATTTATCTCAAGAACACTGATCTCTCTTTTGAACCACCCTACTTTCATAGCTAGGGTCATACATACATACGCAGGTACCATCACAAGTACACTAATCGTAACATCTCAGCTTTGAACTGTTTCGAATACAAGGGCTACATTTCGTGCCAAAAAATATACCAAATATTTTGATGGACAGTATCCAGCCCCGGGATAAATGATAAATGATTTTTTTAAATGATAAATGATTTTTATTTCTGTAAATAGGTTGTACAAAACACTTTTACACGTCAAACATATTATTTTTAAACTACATGAGGTCGGCGTTTCCTATCTGACTACTCCGAGAAGAAAGGCCGAAACAAACTCAGAGGTCACAGTCTCTTTTAAAGCCCAGACATAATCTTGGTCAGATGAGATAGTTATCTGATGTTAGCAGATCAGTGTTCCGGGACTGGGTATTTACATGAGATTATTATTTTACTAAATGCACCCTTGATAAAGAAAGCAAAGCCCAACCCTTCGAGGAAACGAGGCGCGATGTTATGTATGTATGAAGTTAGAAACTTCGTTAATTGCTACCAACCGAAGCCAAAACAAAATATTTAAGTAAGTACCTAAAATATTTAAATATATATGTTTCTCAAAACTTCCCTTCAAATACTCGACACACTACAGCCTCATTCGTAACCACTCACCTGAGTCGCCAATCATCTCGAGAGCGGTACCACAACCGTATCGCTTTGATCTCGAAAGGAAGACTCTATGAAGCAATTAGCCTCCTTGTGAATGTTTGTGGCACTCTTACTATCTGAACCTTCAGTGGAAACCTTCATAAATACGAGGTTGGAGGCGTAGTTGCTCTTTTAATTGGTAGTAGAAGCTGTCTTTACTTGATAGAGTAAAGACAGCTTCTACTTGATAGAGTAAAGACAGCTTCTACTTGATGGAGTAAAGACAGCTTCTACTTGATAGAGTAAAGACAGCTTCTACTTGATAGAGTAAACACAGCTTCCACTTGATAGAGTAAAGACAGCTTCTACTTGATAGAGTAAAGACAGCTTCTACTTGATAGAGTCGGCCCTACTGGGGAATATTAAAGACTACCAGTATCTTTGCCATAGCATGTTCAGCCTATAATGTTCATACCGAGGCCGAGTAATATCCGTAGGTACTTAGGTAATTTCTAACCAATCAATATTGGTACCTAGGATTCTCCTGCCCTTACCCCAATTTATTTGTGGTCGGTGCAACAAGTCCTTTTCTTCCATACTTCTTCTCTATTAGTTGTCATCCTAGGTGTAATAAATAGATGTAAATGTTTAGGAAGGTGATTGTAACTCAATTACAGATTTCAGCTGTTAAGAGATTTGGATGTGTGGCATATAGAATACAGGTGAACCTATACCTATGTCCCAGACTAATACATACAATACTTTGATCCGCCCCATATTGGCTAAATCTAGTAAATTCTAGTAGAAAAAAAGTAGTTCAGAAACAATAAGTAATAGGTACACCCATAAGTTCTAAATATTTATTTCTAAGTTCCTAGCCACACATGTAAGATCCATATTTTACTAGGCTAGGAAGTTCAGAGTTTTCAAAAGCATGTATTAAAGGCGCCTGAATGCAATAGATTGACTTCTTGATCCTAGATCCTATATGCAAAGCAATGAATTAATTACAGGCCGTGTCGAGACCCTCCTGATATAGGGCAAAGCCTTCGTAACTTACTCGTTCAGACCTATATCAGGACTTGTGGGTTTAAGCTTGGTGGAGATAAGAGCTAATCTACATGAGGCGACCTATTTTATGCGGAATAGATAAATAATTTCAGTTAATTGCGATATTCGTATTATCTTTGTATTATACTTCCAATTTCCGCAACTAATGTACCCAAACCGCTAAAATATTTATTCAAACAAAATTCAAAAAAAGTTTCCCGTAATTATTACACTCGGTCAAACAACGATTCGCAAAAACTCTCACTTCGCATTTATTCCAATGAATTGACGTGAAGCGGGTGCCATAATGAATCGCAATTATAAATGGAAAAGACAACTCAACGGAATGTGAAAAGAAAAATTGAAAAAATTGCCGTCAAAACGTATTAGCGAGGAAGGGAGGCTCGAAAATGATTGAAAGCTGATTGAAATGATTGACGGGACGCTTCGGACGATTGCAATAGTCTGGCAGATTTGTGAAATTGTTGGGGGGCTGGCATACCTGGCCCACGGAATAGAGAACAAACCAGAAGGCGCCTACGACCGTTATTCCGTGCCGCACACAGTTAAAAAACATAGAAAACATACCCCAATTGCATCTCCTCCCACACACGTATCTAGCTAGCTAGCTCGGATTTTTTAAAATAAATGGAAGGATATTTTCTCTTTTCCGTCTTACGCAGAAATTACTATCAAACACAGACTGCTATTTAAGAACAACGGGTCGAATAATTATTGTAATAGAAAGAAAGAAAGAAATAAAGAAATAAAATACGTTTATTTGCGGTACACATGACGCAAAGAAAGAACAAAACACAAAAATAAACAATTTGGGGGAAAAAATAAATAAAAAAATACACACTTAATGTTGTCTTAGCGCTACCTATGCGCGTTTGCAGTTTCTGGTTTGTTCTGTATTCTGTGACCGGGCCATGGCATGCTAGACCCGCGGCGGCGATAAAAAAAGGCTTTGTTATTGTTATGATGCGAATATTTTTTGTTTATGTTCACAATTGAGTTGGTAAACGGATCTAGTAAGATAAGTGACAGGCATAATTTTAACACTAGATTTAGGAAAAAATTTGATCAACCTCGTTTCAGATTGTCTAAAGTACACACTTCTTTTATGGGTTACTGTGTAAAATGTTACAATAAAATACCACTCGATATTCTTCAACTGAATGAGAAGAAATTTAAAACATGCATTAAACGCACACTATGTAGACAAGCATATTATAAGTTGGATGATTATATCGTAGATAAAAGTGCTTGGCTTAATGCTGGTCCTGCTCCACAGCCACTCGGGCTGACTAGTTAAAATTTTTAATAATTGGATGAGTTGCTTCCCCTTTTATTTTTATTTTTTCTGATATTACGAAGTTAATGTTTTATTTTAATTTTTATTTAACCAAGTTTTAATTGTTGAATACTCCAAGAGATAATAATGATTTTCTTTCTTTTTGGTAGTAACATTCTATTAATCTCTCAAATATATTGCAAACTATAGTTTTTAACTATTGTTTTTTTTTTAATTTAGATGCATTTTTTCAATTTTTGTTAATGTTACATAGTACCATGGAGCCGTTTATTTATGTTACTAGACTCTGCCCGCGACTTCGTTCGCGTGGATGAGGTAAGACCTCACAATATTTTAAAACTTCCTTGTATACTACGTTTGTAGTTTTGTTCTCAGCAGCCAAAATATCCAGAGAGTCAGGACTGGGTCGACGGCGCGTCGTGTTCCACGCGCGCCTCAAAGAGATGTCAGCACCAACTGACGGGGTCCGGAAGGGCCAATGCCTGCCGGGGTTGCGGGTTTGTCCGAAAGGGATATCGCGACCCCGGCACACAGGCAACGGAAGGAACACGGGTGAGTTTTAGTCAGTAAAAGTCTGACACGCCCTCCCGCTCCTCTAAATCGATGGGAATCTTAAACATGGATGGTATGCCAAAGCACATAGCGTGATAGCTACCCTACAGTTTGACCAGATTTATAGGGAATATCTACGCGAAATTTTCACAAAATCAATCCGGTAGAATTTGCGTGATGCTGGAATGACGAATACGAACATAATGTAATATTGCTCATCCCCCATAGCAAATAGCGTGATAGTATATACCTTAAAGTTTGGCCAGACTTATAGGGAATATCTATGCAAAAATTTAACAGAATATGTCGGGTAGAATTTGCGTGATGCTGGAACATACATACATACAGACAAACAGACAAAAATTCTAAAAATTATATTTTCGTCATTAGAATCGATCCTAGACCTCGCAGCAATTACTTTTTTTCAAAAATATCCAATGTACAGTTTTGACTTCGCTACGATTTTATTATATGTATAGATTAAGATATATGTTGACTTGAAAGAGCATGGCAGTTGACTCAACTGCCATGCTCGTTGAGAGTATGTCAAGCACGCATAAATGTCTCGCTGATGGTGGCGAGTGTGTTGGATCATTCGGTTCCCTACAAAATCGTTGAGCTGGATGGTACTGATCCACGCGTTATGTTCGTGAACGGGCGCCGTCAGTTAAGACTGGTTATCTCTTATCTGCCAGGGCTTATTTTTAATCTTATATTTTGAATTATTTTTTATACATTGTTCTCATACGAGTATATAGAAGCAGCAAAAATAATGTACCCAGGATTTTGTAATATCTATATGTAAAATAGTGTCCTTGGAGTTTCTTGTCGGTCCTTCTCCATAAAGATCTACATTTTGGAAAGGGCAACCATGTTCAATGTTCTGACTAACTAAACGACAATTTGACAATTCAAAAGTGCCTGTAAATGGTTTAATTGAAATAAATGCTTTGAGTTTGAGTTTAATTTTCTATCGTTATTCGATTGTTCCTGGAAAAGTCTTCAAATGATAAAAAAGGTCATGGCTCAGTATTTCAGTATATTTTGGCGTCACTTGGGGATTTCCGGTCCAAAAGAGACATTCATACTCAAACGGATTAATCTTTTTAATATTATTGTACCTACATTTATTAGATTGATTGCAATATAGACACAGGGGGATAGAATAAAGTAGATAATATTTATTAAACAAAAATATAAGTTCCCTAGGGAAATTTGAAAGACTAGAATAAAAAGGATCATCTACCGAGTTCGAATTATAAGAAGGAATTTCCCTGAATTATTTATCTTATTTCTTCTTAATTTTTAAACCCCGACGCAAAAAGAGGGGTGTTATAAGTTTGACCGCTATGTGTGTGTGTCTGTCTGTGGCACCGTAGCTCTTAAACGGGTGAACAGATTTGAATGTGATTTTTTTTCAAAGAAAGCAGGTTTTCTAGCGATGGTTCGTGGACATGTTTTATCAAAATCGGTTCAGCCGTTTGAAGATTATCAGTTTTTTTCTAGTTGATGAATTTGAACGTCTTTCACAGGTCTGATCGATTTGAAGTTTGGTATTCTGTTATTCAATGATATTAGAAGAACATAGATACCTTGAACTGATGCTGCAGCATCACCTGGAATTTGCAGGATACCCAAATCCCTTACCAACTTACAGCACAGGTATTGTGTTTGGGTTCATTGGAATAGTCTCAATGAATAGGTTATACATAGATGATCAACAGGGTCTGGTGAAGGACTAGGAAAGAGAAATAAGCAAATGTTTGTGTCGGGGGGTTTTAAAATTTTAATATAATTTGACTTGTATTGGTTATACATAGCATAATATCACGACTGTATTCCTTGAAGGGTATGGCAAAGGTGTACCTGTGCACCCATATTTCGCTAGTTATATTTGAGTCCCATGTAATAGGGGGCGAGCCTATTGCCATCAACCGGGCACAAATCCAGACTCCGGGCTGCTACTGAAAAATTACAGATGGAAAAACCCAATAACACTTTGCCCGACCCGGGAATCAAACCCAGAACCTCATGTTCAGCAGTAGCGCTTGCGACCACTAGATCAACAGCCAGTAACAGCGTTCATGCAAAAAGTTGGCAACGTCGCAAATAGCTGTCAAATGTATTTATAATGAATTGCAATTATAACGTTGAATTTGATTTTGTAACCGATTCATGTGTAAAAAAGGCAATTGGAATAATTGGCTTAATCGTTCGCGCCTGATACTATTACAATATCATGAGTTCATGACACTACGCGCGCGAGTCATTGCTAATCATATTCTTTTTATTTTTAGTTTCTATGTTGTTTAACGTCTGTACTTCTAAAATTGTATCGAAATTGTTAATGCAAAATTTCTACCTTCACTTCTTATTATTCACCTACCATGCGAGAAGTAGCAACTAGCTCTGCTGATTTTCGTTTAGAATAATCATATTCCTTGTAAAACTACCAGTAAACCAGTTATTGAGCTCCAGGGTTTCTATAGGAAACAATAATCCATATTTTAGTTCACTAGTTAGCCATATTTCTTATATCTATACAGTAATATTGCAAAATTAATCAAAACAGGTAAATATTTGACAGCTATTTGCGACGTTGCCCACTTTCTGTTTATATGCTCGTAAATAAAGTTTATAAAATGTATTAATTATATAAATTTAAATGATTTGTAGATACAAAACGTTGACAGACTATCTCAAAATAAAATTAAGAGCCAGATTATCATCCAAGACTTTCGAATATGGCAGGATCTGCCCGTATCCAGTATTCTGTAATTAAAAAACTCACCGTGAAGACTTAGGTGAAGTGAGCTGTCAATAGTGTCAATTTCTAGCATAAGGTGGAATGACAGCTCACTCCACGCTCACTTCACCTAAGTTTTCACGGTGAGATGATTACGGAATAGCACTGCAGTTATCCTTATACAACGTACACCATCTCAACTGTATTCAAACCATCCCAAGCAAGGTATATTCCATCTCAAGACCAAAACGTTACATAAGTAACGATTCCAGCTCCTGCAATAATTATTCTTCGGTCTAACAACATTACAGAACGCTCTCGGTCCAGCTTCCTCCCCAGCAACTCATGCATGTATAAGTAGCCCGCAGTTTGTTTAGCCCATAATAAATGCGCACTGCATGGGACTCCAGGTTTGCGATACTCCTTTAGAAATACCTTTATTATGTAAGTTGGTGTACTGCTAATTTATTTTTCTGAACAAGTTTTTAAGGCTACGTTCTGCGAAATGGAAGACGCGGGTGCAACTGCAATAAAATAATGTTTGTGTTTCTGTGCGTGGGCGGACATGGATTTATGTAGGTATTAATATGGATGATCTGGATGAACGGTGAGCAGTACACAATTGCACTAGTACACACTCCTACACTGTTCTCCCATACCTATTAACAGTGTAATTTGAAAAAATTATAAGACCCAATTATTTTTAAAGCAGTAACCGTGAAGTTCTTGCCGGATTTTCTCAATAAGAAACGACCAATTGAAACCGTGCACCTAGCTTCTGACATCATAGGTGGCCTTGTAGGTTTATGTGAAATTTTATTTTGGTTTTTTTGACTCCATGCGTTTTCAGTGTCGAAATAAGTTGCAAGAGCGCGAACGCGCTGCCCCCGTGAATACTCATGCGGCATCGCGTGATGGAAGGTCAGATAAGTTTAGAAGCCGTTTCTTGTACAATGTGAAAGAGACAATAATATTCTGTTTTCGTGCATCTTTGTGTTGAATATCATTACGGTACTGTGACCGTGTGTTACGTCCTTCCGGAAGTTGTCAAAGTCCTGATGGCAGGACTCCGGGTGATCCATCATTAAAAACCGTCTAGCTCCTAAACTATAAATAATCGCTGAACATACATCAGGGTGTTTCGGAAAGCCTTTGGAGAGAGGTTTAAAATTTTTGCTTTGGACCTCGTTCTATGGGACAACCTGTGTAAGTCACTTTTGTGGGTTTCATACTTCAAAACCTAGCGGTTTGAACTGTGCGTTATCTATTAGTGAATGAATGCGGATCGTGGCATGAGCGGTTGGAAATATGTGCGCGTTATTATAACAATAAAATAGCTATAACTAGAGAAACGAAGATAGGTACAAAAGGATAACGTGGCGCAGCTATCGACACCCAACTACAATGAAAAAGGAAGAAAAAACGAAAAGAAGTTATTTATGCATTTAAAAATAATAAAAAATAGGTACATGTGTAGTATTTAAAAGTAGTAGTAAATCTTGTCATAATAAGAGCTTGTAGTGGCCTCAGTTGGATGCTTCATTCTCGAGGACTGTGGTTTCCACAAGACGGTGGCGCCATACCTCACAACAAGGGAAACCATCGATTAGCAACGACAACGAATACTTGCTTACGAATGCTTGTGTCACGGTATCTACGTGTGATTTCCAGAAATGCTGGCCTCCGACTTGACACCAAGCGTCGTATTTTTCATAAAGCTTTGTGAAGCAGCCTTTAGCGGACTAAAATTAGAAATCATTATTACGTAAAATGCTTAAATGGTCAAAATGAGTCAAAAGAAAAACCTAATTTAAAGCTGTGCTCGTTATCAGACAGACACTATTTACTTCATAAACTATACCTACTACTTAATAATACAAAGTTTGAAAGAGAAACGGCTCAAACATTATATTAAATCGGTTTTCCCGATGAGCAACCGACTAATTTACGTATCATTTTTATCGTCTTTCAACGGCGACCCAGTCAAAGTAAGTATCCAATAACTGAACTGACTTAAAGTGAACTGTAGGGTTATCTTAGTTGTCAGTGTAGGGTTAAGTTACTTTAATGTCTATGGGTAGAGGCGGCTGCGCCCGTCGTATTATCTACGGAGTCAAGCAAATAAATGAAGATAACAGCAACACGTTCATTTATTCCTTCACCTTATTAACAACTGGATTTCCTAAATAAACAATGAACATTTCAAAGAATTAGGTATTATTTTCGAATCAATTGGCTAGAATTAATTAACTTCGATTATTGTTAGTCTCATCATCATCACCGGCCTGCAGCAGTCTGGATTCTCGGAAACTCCCATCCAGCTGTTACGAGCCACCTTGCGAACATGAGAACGTCCTACCTTACGTTTGCCGATTCGCGGTCTCCACTCAAGAACACGTCTCTCAACGGTCGTCAGGTCTACGGCTAATAAGACCAGCACATAGTTTCCCTCTAGTTTCGCCAGGTCCATCTGTCTGTCTATCTGTCTGCGTTTAACTCAGAGACCCTAAGCCTGCGGGCACGAAACCAACGGCGAGGGGCGAGCCCGTTCACCGGCCAGGTCGCTGGTGTCCTGCCCACCTGCTTGAAAGCTGTAATTTGGCATGGTTATACTGTATAGTAGGTAATCACGCCCACAAAGTTGAGGCATATTATCTTTAAAAAAGTTTTCTTTTGGGTACCGAGAACTACAATTGTAAACTTTTTGGATAAATGCGCTACGTTTGAAGTGCTGTTTCTCGGGTTCACTAATTTTAAAATACCCAGTGACACTCGACCAATAAAGACGGATCTAAGGACATATCTTTCATCTAAATCGGTTTAGCCATTTAGTAGTTATGAGGGAACATAGAGACGACATACATACACCATACAGGTCAAACACATAACCCTCTTTTTTGGCTTCGCCGCAGTGTGCATAATAAGTAAATCCCTGTAACTGTTTACTATTATAATGTACCATCAAAGAAGTTCATATCTAACCAGTTTCAAAACAAAATCCCGTGAACACGATGACTACATCTGTTACCGCCCCGGTTCTATAACCGCCGAGCGCTGCAAGCAAGTATAGTCCTTAACGGTGGTTAGATATGAACTTCTTCGATGTTACATCCTTTCATTCATGAACGCTTCTGAAATTAAGCGACATCACAACTGTCATTCTTCAATTTGGTATGCAGGCTAGGATTTGCACCCAAACAACAAAAAAGAAATTGGTAACTTTCGCCCTCCAACCACCTTAAAGGTGCAAGTCTGTATTTATTACGGAATAGGTACCGTGAGACGACCGAAATAAAGTATATTGAAACCGCGGGCAATAACTAGTTATTAATAAAACCACCTCCCACAGCTGATAAAACACTTGTTTGCGTAAAAATGCGAAGTTATCTTAATAAAAAATAAATCGGTTTTCCCCATGCGCGCCGGGCTGACCTATACAGAGACCTATAGCGTGTTTTTGCAAAATGTGAACCTAACAAGATACAATATTGCAAAATAAACAGGAAAAGGTCACAGAATTATCTGTAATGAGTAAAATAGCTGCTTAGCCATATGACCGGGAACTCTTATCTACCAGTCTCTTATCACCATGCCGAAATTCAAACTCAAATCATTTATAATTCAAAAACTGGCCAAGGGCGTGTCGGACCACACATATTGAAGGGTTCCGTAGATGGGATGAATTTATCTCAAGAACAAACTTAACAGTGTAGTTGAAAAACATGTTTTCCTTTAAGGAATGTATGAGGAGAACATGTTTTTCAACTGTAAATGTAAGTTGGTTGATTATTACGTTAACTTGTGGAGCCTACTTAGCAGTGATAGTTTTCCTTTTAATTTCGTTATATATACTACTGCTGTGAATTTTTCCACATATCCAGAACCAACCATTTAGCTGGTAGCAATATTAAAAATTTGCAATTTAAAGCTTAATATTTCGCAAACGGATCCCTGAATCCAAAAATGGCATTCACAAACTCCCAATATTTTTTAACGACCTTTCCGACGACGTAGATGTGTTTTTTTCCTCATCTATCCTATGGCCACAACATGGCATAGACGAGAAAAAAATGCATCCCCACCTTACATGGAGGGGAGTTACCACAAAAAAAATATTTTCATGATTTTATTTTACCTCTTTGTCGGCGTGATTAATATGTATACCCATGCCAAATTACTGCTTTCTATTACTAACCATTTCTGAGCTTAGCCGCGGACAGATAGACAGACGAACATGGCGCAATTATAAGGGTTCCTTGTTTACTACCGAACCCTAAAATGCTTGCCACACACAGTATTGCAATCTTTTTATTTTTAATGTTACACGAGGGTGTTTTATAATTTTGGAAATGGCTAGTAGCAAAATGATCATTATTATGAGCAAACGTAATTTGCGCATTACAAAATTTATTTTATTGCCACTTATTTCTAAGATAAGGTAATAGTAAACAAATTATTAAGCTCGGGCTCCGATCATAACATTTAAATACAAAGAAATAATACACAGTTACACATATCTTAATAATAATCTATTATTTTTAAATAACAGCCAGAGCAAGTAAATGGCTTATGTATAATTTGGCCTTAGGAAAGCGAATTGAGAAACTGAAAGTTTAACCAAAAACATGTTAGTTAATAAATAAATTGATAACCCACTGGGGCAAAGTAAAAACCTAAGCGCAGAACAAGCGATGAAAGGAGTTCCATTAGTAGAACGAAACGAAAGAAAATCATAAAAGAAATCGCATATGAAATTCTGTCAAACGAAACTCAAAAATATTGAGAACCCCTGCACTGTTCAAACTTAGGTCTCAGGTTTATAGGTCTTTCATACAAAACTGAACCTTACATTATGAATTTATAGTGCATGTTCCAATAACCTACTGTGTTCAAGCGTCTTATACAAATATGAATAGTTATAAAAATAAGGTTCATTTTTGTCAAATTCCAGTTTTTAGCTAAGTTTGAACAGTGCAGGGGGCACTGTTCAAACTTAGCTAAAAACTGGAATTTGACTAAGTTAAATACAGTACAATCATTTTGAAATTATAAGATCACGACTCAAAAGAAAATCTTATCGTTCCCTATTTGGATTCTGATGTTTACATAAATCATCTATGATTATAACGGAAAGTACATATGCGTAGGTACCTATACTTAATATATTTTAATCGACTTCACATATATCGCCGATGTCATTATGTCCATTCACAAGATAACGTGCCCGGTTGCTGGCCTCTTCGGATTAATAGAATAGAAGACATAAAAATAAGTTGTTAAATGATATAATAGGATCCGAGTACATTCTGCCTTAATATAGCATGCAAATGTACAAACTAAAGATATTACAAAAAATTATCACTTAAGAAATCCTGCACAGAATAATAGCATTTATCCACGAGAAACTCTGTGAAACGTTTTTTAAATTTATGCAACGTGCAACGGTAGGTTTTTCATTTGGTCAGGTATGTTATTAAATATTACAGGAGCCATACATATAACATTTCTTTTTAATAAACTAGTTTTAAAAGCGCCCGTATATAATAGATTCTGGTATTGAGATCTCATAGCTGTACTTCGTTTTCTAGTTTCTACTAAAGTTGCAAATAGACATCGATTTGTTATAACAAATATTGCTAATTCAAGGATATATAGGCATGGGAAGTAATAAACAGAGATTACAGTTTAGAGCAATTTTATGTACAAAAGTACAAAACTGAACCTAAAACCACTACCCACCTACCACCACCTACCTACCCAGACCATATGTTGTGGTCTATCATACAAAACTGAACCTTACCTTATGAATTTATTGTGCATGTTCCAATAACCTACTGTGATCAAGCGTCTCATACAAATGTGAATAGTTATAAAAATAAGGTTCATTTTTGTATGAAACGCTACCGTACTTAGCTTGAGTAAAGTCAACGTTCCACAACAGATCTCACTCTTTGTCTTAACTAGCAAAATCTACGTGTACCTCGGCTACCCCGGGCTACCTTCGAGGCGGGGAAAAATAAATCGTAATGGCATTAATTAATATAGGGTGCGTTTCTAAGCTGTCTCTGAATGTTCCACATCGACATTGTCGTTTGAGAAATCTTTTTCATGCACCTTACGCTCGCCCAGTTTACCGTACTAATTCTTATATAATTCGCTCAGTCCCTCAATCGATTTGTTTGCAAGCATCTTAGCGTCCATTACTACTGTTTTATCTACACACTATATTATTGTTTCTGATGTATTCTAATAGCGGTTGCGCATGCGTCTTTGCCTTTTCAGGTACTTAATTTAATAGTTAATTTAAAGTTATACTTAGTGTTATAGTTTACGAATAGTTAACCAATTTGGAAATTTGCACAACAATAATCTATTGCTAACTGTGGAGGCTTGTAAATGGCTTGTCGTCGACCACCTCACTGTTACTTCTGTACTGATAGCTGTAAGCCACCCAAAAACAATAAAATAAATAAATGAGACAAATTCTTTTTAGAGGCGTACTTGTGAGAGTGAACAACTTTTACTATGTGACCAACTGTGAAAAAACAGTCGTTTTCTGTATTTTGACCGCGTAGGTATTGCACTTTGTACTGATCAGCAGATCACTCCTTTTAAGTACGGACACCTCTTTTAACCTAATACCCTGTATTAATACTAGTTAATTCAAGAATATTTTCGTATCTTATTTGTTTTTTTTTTCAGTTGTTATTCACGAGTTGAAGTATTAGTTAATTAAATTTTTCCGCATTTGTTATCTCTTAACCGGACTTTATTAATAGAATTCACCTATCGTATAGGTAGCCGTGAAATATAGTGACCTAACTGAACCTATATTCATGCAAAACAGGAAAGAGGAAAACAAACAAAGAAACAGTAATTGGCTATTCTAGGTTAGAAGGTATTACCCAGTATGTATATTTTAGAATGTGCTTGTCCGTACAGCACTTTGACCTATTTATGAAGGCTCAAGAGCGTTGCACCAAGGACTTCTCTATATAAAAAAGGTGAGATGTTCACAGAATAGAACGGCTGCCGTGCTATTCTGTAAACATCTCACCGTGATAATTTGGGTGAAGTGAGCTTGATGTAAGCTGTCATTGCACCTAAAGCTAGGGATTGACACTATGGACAGCTCACTTCACCTCACTCTTCACGGTGAGATGTTTACAGAATGGATCGACTGGTGAAATGACAGCTCACTTTAAGCTCACTTCGCCTAAGTTTTCACGGTGAGATTTTTACAGAATCCACCGGCTGTTATCACATGTGTGAACTTATCTATAACAAAATTATGGCTGGTGGAAAAACGATTTAATTCTTCAAAATTTAAAAAGAACCTTGTGTGATCCGTGAGGGTGTTGTTAGGTATCGTACTGAGTCTATTTATGTGGTTATTTTCTGAAACAAGATAAAAAATAATTCAGCACATGTTTTTCAAGGGGGAATTTTACTTGGTTATTACATGGGGCGCGAGCGGCCGTAGTTTAGCGTGTGTCTACACTTCATATCTTATGACCCCCGTTGAAAATTTGCTAATTTTAAAGATGGTCACCCATCCACAGACCAACCCTGGCAAGCGTAGCTTAACCTGATGGATCGAACCGTGCGGCTTTGATTACTTAACCACGACCTCCTCCTCGATAATTAATATTGAATGTATCGTAAAATTAATTAATAATAGAAACATTTAAACCCTGCCATTGGACATAAAATTAATTATAGCTATTGCATTAAATACATTGTATTGTTTTGTATGTCAAATGTCTGACTATGTATTAGGAACTTAATTACTGACTTTAAAGGTGCGGATAGACTTGAGCATTCACTTGTATCAGAACATTGCGCATTCGCCGTTAATTTTGTCGAAGTGAACAACGAACAGAGCCAAGCGTAGAGCCAAAAATCACGATCGACCAATTTCACGATCATTCAAGCGAACGCTCTAGTGAATGCTCGTCAAAAAAGATTCTTCACGAAGATGGAAACGGAACAATGACAGAATGGCTCGGTTCGGCAAAAAGCTCGAAGCAAATTTGCTGTCCTCACTGTCCCAAGTGGGCCTTATGCAACCATTTACTAATCTCCCTTTGAAAAGGTTATAAAGCTTCCGGCCGTCTTTCAATTAGGTACGCATTCAGTTTTGTGTTGTATAGTTTGTGTCTTTAATAACATGCAATAAATATCCCTACGCAAGTTATTTTATTTTCGTTTGGCATAAAACATAATTATATAGGTACCTCCATTTTGGTATTGCAACTTACCCACTTAGTATTTTGCACAGATCGATGAGTCTGAGTAAAAAGACTGTTTTTTACCAGATTTCTAACTACTCGGATTTGTGTTCATGATGATGATGTCTCAATACAAGAAAAGCGTTTTTTTCGGCGTTTTCTGCTCGATCTTAATACGGTACGGAACTCTTCGTGTCCGACTCGCACTTGGCCAGTTTTTTTTACATAATTCTCGGATATAATTATAAATTCAACATTAAGGCCCTTTTTACACGGCACGGTTTCTTTACAGTACGGCGTATAAACCGCTCCGTAGAAAAAACGTGTCTGGCAACAAGCCTCCATAGTGATCCATACAAACCACACTGACGACCGTGCCTACACACAGCGAATAACCGTAGTTTTTCACGTCAAGAAAAACGTGTGTGGACGAAGGGCCTAATTATGTACCATAATATTTTGTCGCAAAGTATATAATTTAAAAGAGTGACCATAGATAATAATAATAATAAATTCTTTATTGACACAAAATACAGGTGTAACAATACTTATTTGAAACCCTGGCTCCTGAGCTAGGTAGCAACCTGTTTTACAGGAGTCAGTGTTTTCCTCCGTTTGAGGTACATTTCATATTATATAAGCTGTGCAATAAATTAATTTAAAAACATGGTAAAATAAAAGAAATTATAGATGCATGCTAGCTCTTTTGGTATGCAATAACTGTGCATAAATGTGTGTTCGTGGGATGGTGTGAGGGTGTGTGCGCGTGTGTGTGATGGTGAATGTTTTAAAAATATAGAGAATAGAGTTTCTTGCCCGTTCTTCTCCATAGGAACATACTACGCTTTGTAATGGGCTACTAGCTTCATCTTTCGGAATGTCCGACTCCTTTGAAAATTCAAAAGTGCCTGTAAATGGTTTAATTGAAATAAATGCTTTGTGTTTAGGATTGAATGAGGCTTGAACTCAGTTGTATATTTACTCAGGAGTCGCCGCCTTCGTTCGTGGCCGCAAAGCCACTGCCAGCCCGCTGCCGTAGCCTTACAGTGCACTTAAGATATTTCAAAGGTTTTCTACTTTATCTTCTCGTACGAGTATTTGTACTGTAAAGGTGTGTCCAAACATCGTGCGCGACTGCTGCGCTTTGTTTGGACGACTGCCGCGCGCGAATGCATCTTACCTGCCGCGCACAAACGTTTTTAGGAAACATTCGTCACTAATTGTATCTGGACGTATTAAAGGCTAGTCAAATTTATATTGCTAACTGAAGTGCCCAGCGTGTCTTGGATGTGCCGCGCAGTACTGCTGCGCAAACATTGGTCGGTTTGGTCGCGGCAGAAATGTGTCCTGCAAACGCCGCGTGTTGCTGCCGCGGAGTTGCCGCTCAATGTTTGGACACACCTTTACCTAAAAGTTTCTACGTTCGCCAGCGGATACTGGCAGAGAATGAAAGAAAAACGAATTGATCCGAATCAATTGGTTAACGATCCGACTAAGTACTGAAGTGAACGAATGAGCGAAATTCATTTGTAATGGCGGTTATTAGTTTTAAGGAAAATATTCTTATATATATAATCTCGTATTAATTCAGTTGAAGTTAGTTTGAAATACCTCTATAATTAGTTTGGAAAACCCGGAGTTTTAATGGAAGTACAGTCAGGAGAGATTGTCGCTTAAAGTATTGATAGAAATTGTATGGTATTATGAACATAGCATTCTCGAAACCACACTATTACGAAATGGGTCTTGTCTCAGTGTGGCAATCGTTATTTTACGAGAAAACTCTTGAATGTTGCGTAGGTGTAAGGTATTCATGGCGTTGACTATATAAACATACTTCTCAGCATGTTTGTGTTTATCAAAAACCCTGGCTCCAGATCATAGTACGAAGCCTAATATTTTAAGAACACAGAGAGCTCTGCGTTCACAGTAATAAGTTCTCCAACCTTTCGGGAATTCTACGATACGGTTTCCAGAGGAAAATCCTTAGAGAATAAGACGAAACAAAATCATTACTATCGTACCTTCACGTTACTTCGGACAGCATATTCCAAAGACCTTTAAAAGATACGATACCTACATATTTCACGTTAGTCTGAATATGTTTTATTCTAGACTCTTCAAAAATACGGTAATTATGAGCCTATATTGATTTAAATATCGCCCATCCGGCACGCTCTACCAATCTCCTAATGCAGCAGAAAAAAACGTTGTGTGCCTTCTTTCTAAACCGATCTACCTCGAGAATAGACGTCAAAACAGAAATATGATGACGATACTCATCTCTAGGGGTTCACGGCTACATTTTATGCCCCAAATTTCTCTTAACACCCCATAAAATAGATTAGAAACGTTATAAAGCGGTACTAAGGTCCATTTTGCCTTGTAAGAGTTGCCAATAAGGATGATTCTGTAACTAGAATTAGGTCGAAGCTACCCAGGTCTGTGTGCATCTTTTGACATTTTGATAAATCGCCGTATCTTGGATTTATGGTCGAACATTCGCCCTCGATTGTTTTTATTTATTGATATTTTGAGCCAATAAATAAAAAGACAAAGGCAATACGAAAAGTTCCTCAACTCGTATATATCGGAAACATGTAACAGTGTTTGACATAACAGCGATATATTGCTTTATGATTTTTTGTATACGATTTATTCCGCTTTGAAAGGATTATCTTGTTTCATATAAATCTTTGAATATCCTTTCTTTGACGTTATATTGTGGATATTATTAGAGTACCCTTTTATATGATTGACGAAATGACAAAGATCGCGGGCTTGATGAAGCACAGTCGTTTCTTGAAAAGGGCCTACTTTGTTTGGGTTGCATGATTTATATTTTCTGCAAAAAATTATAGATTGAAGGTATCGTAAACGAAGAATTTTACTCTCGTTTGGCAAATACGCGCAGTTTATACCGCGAACTAAGACATTCATTATGCTCTCTCAGATTTGTCTAGAATACCGAATTCGTTTGGGTTACAACACAAGACAAACTAGCAGTCTAAACTTAAATACAACCAAACAATATGTATAATGAAGCTGCGCAAGGGGCGGGCCACACGTAGCGCGATGCGGTCGTTATGTTTTTGTTTGAATTTTTCAGTTTTTTGTAGTTTTTGTATGAAACACAGCTATTACAATCAAAACAAATGCATACCGACTGCGTCGTAATGCGCCTGCAATGTGTGAAGATTCTAAGGACTTCTAGCTTTCATATAAATGCATACAACGTCACCGTTTATTATACTTTTTGTTCGGTGAACCTGAACGCGTGGTAGCGCCGGCAGCGAGCGTTTTCCGGTTTTCAGAACAATAAGTGACATAATGAACGCGACGATCGCGTATCCGCGTCGATCGCTTTTAAATAGGACGTGAGCTTAAAGTGAAAACTGTGATGAAAAGTAGAAGTTTGGTCGTCGCATCGTTTTCAAAAAAACAAAACAAAAGCACATTGATCGTACCGCACCGCACGGTGTAAAAAGTCAAGTTGTTACACAAATGACTGACAACCTTATAAATAATAATACCAGCCTGTTACTGTCCCACTGCAGGGCAAAGGCCTCTTCTCATACAGAGAAGGCACGAGCATTGATCACCACGCTTGCTCAAGACGGGTTGGCGATTTCAGACTTATATTAACTATAAAGTCCAGGTTCCCTCACGGTGTTTTCCTTCACCGATGTCAGTAATGTCCAAGATAAACTCAGAAAGTACATATGATTTGAAAAAGTCACGTTGGTACTTGTCCGGATTTGAACCAGTGCATGAGAGGCGAGGCCTTAACCACTGAGCCATTACGACAATTAAAATTTAAAAATTTCTCAAAACAAAACGGTCAATCGTTAACAGTTGTACGAAATGGGTATGACACGGCAAATTGATGTTGTTTGTCTCTTTGATAAACAATTAATTTCTCTCTGTATGAAGAGCGCCTTAGTTTGAAGGCAATCTAACTTGTGTCCGTTACAATATCACGTAATTTTAACCAAACAGCCATGTTTAGTATATTTTGGTCCGCTTTCTATTAAATTACTTTATGCTCTCAATTTTCATTCAAAGTTGAGTGCTATTTTTAACCATCCAGTCCCATAAACCACAAAACTTTACAATTACAATTTACAAATTTGTAAATCTTACAAGTGTCTGTACCACAATACTCTAAGCCACATAATTATTACGGAAAAACCTTACAAATATGTAAATTGTAGTGACAAGTCTACAATTTACATATTTGTAATTTCTATATTACGCAATATTTTCTACAATTTTGTAATCATAATCATTTAATCATTTGTTAACTTATGTACTTACAATAAAATAGTTGGTATAAAAAAAAAAATACACGCGTGCTATGTTATACCAGAAGGCGAACAAATATTTATGGATGTCATTGATACTAAAAAATTGATGACATAATTGATTTTAATCCAATAACTAGATATTATTATTTTTTCTCAAAAATAAAAAATAAGAAAAAATATACATGTCGAAAAGAAAAAAATATGTTTACTACGTCAATATTCATAAAGTTTAAACAAAAAGAGAGAAAAGGGTAATATAATAATTAAAACGATTTGTTGATAAAGGACTTGAACTTAAACACAGGTCAACTAAGGTAAAAAAAACAGTCATTGCATTTTGTCGGTCAAAAATCCCGAAATGCTGTAATATGCTTTATTCAACTTAACCCTTTTCTTAAATAAGTTCATGTTCAATTCTTTAATTGAACTAGGTATGTGGTTGAATATGATTGGTACCATACAAAAAACACTTTTTTGCATAAATACTGTATGAGACCAAATTACGCACAAGTTATTGTAGAATTGTAGACTTATCACATAGCCAGATCTACGCATTAATCGTGGTAGAGTAGCAAAGTAAGGAACACAAAACATTGTGCATACAACGGTACAGGGGTAATGAGGGTATTTAAAGTTTAGTTATAACATTTAAAACTCGTGATTATACTTAAAAAAAAGCCGGTACTTCCCCGGTATGGTCCAGTAGAAACAAAAAATCGTAATGACGAAAAGAACATGTGACTCTCTTCGTTAAGTGAAATAAAATAAAATTATGTTTATTTCTGTAAGTAGATCTTTTCTAACGTCAATTTTTTAAACTAGATAAGAAAAGAAAAAATGAAAGAACGCTGGCTTGTCATATCTGACTGATATAAAACACTTGATCCCTGAGAAAAAAGGCCGAAACAAACTCGGTCATGGTCTATTTTGAAGTCCAAACATTATTTTTTTATTTTCTTTATTTAGGCAACCAACAGCGATAAATATAGTATGTTACAGAGTATGTGTGTTACAGTATTGTATGGCTAATAATAGGTTTCCCTGTATAACTAGGATAAGTTTAAAATGCGAACGGACTACTTAGAAATATATAAATTCAAAAAGTGCAGTTTTACTATATGTACTCGTATTACTTATAGTTAAGTTAAAATTTTAAAGAAAAAGTTTGAAAATTAAGAGATTAAAAGTTTATCGTTTGCCTTCGTTTATGATTTTAATTATTTGATTTTTGAATGTAGGTTAATTACAGTTAAATATTATTATAAAACAAAGGCCCCCCGCCGCGTCTGTCTGTCTAGCTGTGTGAACGCGATAAACTCAAAAACTACCGAACGGATTTTCATACGGTTTTCACCAATGGACGCTTCATGCGGAAGGTTTAAGTGTATAATTCATTAAGATTTTGTATAAATTGGCTGAAATATGACGATGATTGTTGAATATGTCGGAAAAAATCATGCCGACTGGGAGCTATACTGGCGTGCGCCGCGAAAACCACTATAGTTATATGAAAACATTGTCGTAATACATTGTTTTCATGTAAGTTTATTGGACAAAATATTCATCTTAAAAAGATCTACTAAACTGTAGCAACGCCTTCATTTCACTCTAGACCCAATTCTGAAGTCCACGAAGACGATGTTGGGGGTAGAAGCTACTCCGTTATAAATCAAGATTGACGTACATTTTCTACCATCTACATTTTATCCAAGCACAAAGGAAATTACTATCGGTGTATGACAAGGGTACAACTTACTATGTCACAAATCAATCGGAAATAGGCCTCTCTCGAAATAGGAGTAGGTATCTATTGCCTGTAGTTGCTACGCGAGGAAATAGCTTCGAAATCGAGTCACTAGTTTTCGCTACGTGAACTTGGCTTATACAAACTCAAACTCAAAGCATTCTTTCAAATAAACCAATAACAGGCACTTTTGAATTGTCAAGGGATCGGTCAGTCAGAAAGATGAAGCTAGTTGCCTATTCTAAAGCGTAGTAGGTTCCTATGGAGAAGAACGGGCAAGAAACTCCATGGACACTCTTTTAAATCAAAATATTCTTACAAAATATTGGTTACATCATTAATGTTGAAATTATATATGTGAGAACAATGTAGAAAGACGTGCACGTTAAAAGCGTCCGCAATGAAAAAATAATGAACAAATTCAAAAATTAAAATACATTTAAATAAGCCATGGCAGCTAAGAGATGACCAGTCCCTACTGACGGCTCCCGTTCACGAACATGACGCATGGATCAGCACCATTCAGCTCAACCATTTTGAAGGGAACTGAATGATCCAACACACACGCCACCACCAGCGAGACATTTGAGTGAGCATGACATACTCTCAGCCGCCAGGGCTCATTCAAGTCAATGAAAGACTTACCCAGTAAATGGTGTGTCCCACATGTGCTATGCAATTATATACATTTGATACAACTTAAGAACGCATGAGTAAATAAATCGTCATGGTAAATCATACACACGTCACATATAATCCATAATAATATTATAAAGGTGAAAATAACTCTTGTCTTTCTGTGTGTAACCCGTATTTTATGTCGTAATTAATCGCGGGGTGAGGTGTATTGAGTTTAATCATCTGAAATCTCTATAACACGTACTGGGCAAACATTGCGACCAATAGCCGTCCATCTTCAGCATGAGAAGACCCCTCATTTCTCTGCAGAAGGACTATTACAGGCTCATACATTACGTTATTACATTTTTATTGTACAAGACCAATCAAATCAAATGATATTATGTATGTAAGAATAAATCTACTATACTATATTTTTAATAAAAATAAGTGGTAGACATAATTATAATACTAGAAATAAAGATAAAATAGATCAACCATTTGTCAGATTATCTAAAGTACATACTTTAGATAATCATCATCTTTTGTGAGGTACTGTGTTAAATGTTACGACAAAATACCTTGTGATATATTACAATTAAATGAAAGAAAATTTAAAACTCATATTAAAAGTACACTCTGTAAACAAGCATATTACAATTATATCCAAGATAAGAATGCTTGGAAACATGCTGGTCCTGCTCCATTAGACAATTTAGAGTCTAGACAAAATCGAACTGGTTGCTAATTTAATTATATAGTTTGTGATTTTTTTATAAGACTGTTTTTACATTCTGTGATTTCTTAAACTTACACACTGACTTATTAGTATTATTTGTTAAAATTTAAGGGATATCGTATCATTTTACAATTTGTACATATGTGAGCACCATGTATCTCCCACATAATTTATTTATTTGTCATTGCTTAATATTTAATTCTTTTTCTCCTATCGTGGTATAGTAATCTTATTCTAGATGCATCGTCTTCACATATTAACTAATGTATACAAAATATTGTAAAAACATTTTAAAAGAGTAACAGTGTAGTTTCTTACCCATTCTTCTCCATATGAAAACTACCTTTTAGAAGGGGCGACTAGAATCAATTATTTTTTTTGTAAAATTGACGTTCATAAGTGTCTTTTTGTGCCTAATTGAAATAAATTGTTTAAGTAAGTAAGTAAGTAAATTTTATTTGTTTAAACATGGTGTACATGATACATTGCATGCAGGATAATACATAATAGGATACGAAAAGTTCTAACATGTTCAGCCGCATATCGTGGCGTACAAATTGGTAGGAAGAGATAGTGCATAAACCGTGATAATATTCATCAAAATTACATTGCATCATTATTCATTAAAGATTAGGTATACAATTCAATAAGCATATTTTTTAGATACAATTCAATGTTAAAGTAGTCATTAAAATAAATTGGTCAGTAAAAATATGAATTACTGTCATTAAAAATTTCAATTCCAATTAAAAAAAAACTTGACTTTGACTTTGACAATCAACTCAGTCTAGCGCAGTCCACTGCTGGACATAGGCCTCTCCCAGGCTGCGCCACAACACCCTGTCCTCCACTTACAGCACCCACTCTGCCACAGCCACCTTTCTAAACCCTGGGTTCAACTAGCTCGTGTACGAGCTATCAGAGAAAACTCAACAAAACTTAAAATAAAATTCTAAACAAGCAGTTCAAAATAAATTCCACATAGTTTGAGCCATCTTTAGTCAATAGGGCAGAGCACAGACTATTGCAATCAAAAGATAACCGGTTTCGTCCAGACCGGACCTGTTTTATCCGGTATTGAGGTCAAGTCGATTATTCCGGACGATACTTAACATATTTTGGTGCTGAAACGAAACTGCAGATTCAATAGTTTATCGAGAAATGTTTATTTTTGATAATTTTATTTATTGTGCTGTTTTTTATTTTTGATTTGTGTTTTTTTTTTTTTGTGAAACCTTATTCAACTTGTGTAAGTTTACAGATTATAGGTTGCTGTGTAATATTGTAAGTCATAATCATAATCATAATCATCATTTATTGCATTCAATGTAGTGTACAAGATGTTACAATAATATTTGTTTCATACATTGACCCTGTCAGGGCACAGCAATATATACATATGTTTTGGCATGCTACAGTACATAATAAATGTAAATGAATGAAAGAAACCCACAGTGCAGAAAGACAATAATAATTTTTTTAACATAATGATAAAGTATTGGTAAACAGTTATTTGGTCATGATTTCCAGAGTCCAGTCTACCCAGCATATAAAATTGGCTTAGCAATATAATTTGCTTAGACTTTATTTACCCACGTATTAGACGTAAATGCCTCATAGTTTCTGATTATGTCTCGTAGTATTTGCTAAGAGTTAATTTTAATATAAAAAGCAAGAGGATTTTTCAGTAAGAAAAACAAACTAAGTACCTAATAAAGATTTCCAAGAACACCTGGAAATCTTTCGCTCACGCCTGCAGACAATATTAACATAAAAATATTAAATCTTACGACGCCAATTTACATAAAACTTCATAACATTTTATTAAAATCATAACGAGACAAAAATACATTCGAGAAGAAAACTATATTAAAGATGAGGATTCGGATTCAAAAGTCACTAGTCTACGCGACCTCTACGGTTGGTTCACGTAGCTGCCTACGAGCGGCTACGGCGTAGGCCGCTACGCCGTAGGTGGTTTCGTGCAGCAATTTTTCGCATGTTTGATGATTTAAATCTAATATCATTGCATTTATATATAATTTTTATGTCTCGGTTTACTTATATTATTATGCTCTGTACGAAAACGAAGGAAAAGAAAATACAATTCAATCAATGTAATTCAATTAGAGCTTTTATTTAAAATCTGCTATACTCATATAGCAAAATAAATGTATTCTTACGTTTTGAAAGACTCTTTAGACGAATAAAAAAATAAAGGAAATTATTTTCGTTTGAACCAAAGAAACTGGGTTACAGGAATTCGAAATTCAATTTGATTCACAAGAAAAATATTTTATCGAATTCGAGCGAGTATGTGAAGAAACGAGGTTATGGAGTTATACAACAATTTCTTATGCTCGTAATATATTATACGAACTTTTTGGTAAGTATTATTTTTGTTGCAATACGGTTATAGCATTCCTATTTCTCGTTTTTGTTTTTACTATGGAATAATAAACTGCGATAGCACAATAAGCAAATACGGTGTTGAATGGAAATTATCCGGTCGTAAGTAAAAATTGATATTTTTACTCCAGTCATCATTTTGTGTATGTATGTATGATGGGAGTAAAAAGGGAAGACCGGATTAAAAACAAAGATATAAGACAGGTAACGACGGTGACTGACGTCACTAGGAAAACTTAAATGGAAGTGGGCTGGTGACATCCTCAGAGACAAATGGAGCAAAAGAATAACAATCAGCAGGCTTAGCACGAGCACCGTTTTGTCGACGGAAGAGTAGACAAAAATGACGTTCCGTGTAGACAATACGACGGCACCAAAGCGGAAAGAGTCAACTGCACTTTTTTACGAAATTCACTCTTACATAATTCGACTCAAAATTCTTTGTTTTGTCATAGGATTTTTTTTTCTGTTTGATTCTCAATTTTTACTGATATTAAGTAACGTAAATATAGACAACTACAACAATTTTTCTCAGTGTCGAAGAACCGTATTTTAGAACAAAAAAATATTTCAGTAATATTGGCCTTAACCATTTCCTTGGTAATATTTCCTATTAATTAAATGATGTAAAATATGAGAAGATAGCTTTGTTCTTCTATTAATTATCACAGCTTTGTGTTCAAATGCTCTCCTGTAAAATCATGATTTTGTAGATAACCGTATATACTTTGTGGCCGTGGAGACAACTGTCAGTTGTCAGTGTGATTTTGACAGTTTGGGATAGAAAACTTTCTTCTGAAATAGTCTACATATAAAAGGACCTAGACAAAGATTGTTAGAAACGAAAGACAAAATGACAGATTGAAGAAAGATTTCTACGGTGTGATGTCAAAAATGGTGAAACAAAATGTCACTTTGTATAGAAAGAGCTGTGTCTATTCTTCGTAGACATAGAAAGCGTCATGCTACGCGTGCTGGTATCCGAGAAATGGCAAACGAAATAGAGGACGGCAGACAAAACGCTGGAGCGACGATCTGGAAATTACAGGGTGATAATTATGGACTCGATTAGTAATAGATAGAGAAAAATAAAAGGAGATGGAGAAGGCATTTGCCAATGGGCACACAGACTAAGACAGCCGGTGTCAACAATATTTTTTATTTTTATCTTTTTATTTACAACTCGTTAATAATTTTATTTTAATAGCATACGTTTAAATGGCTTTTATAATTAAGTAAAAATTGGTTTTTATCTTAAATTTTCTAAGACGCTCAATCTTTGAAACTTGCACTAGAATTCTTCCACGTACATAATTCCGAATTTGAATTTCAGGTAAAGAATTCAAGATTTGTAATGTCCTTAGGTGTTCTCCTCTGAATGTATGCTTCGACTTTCAAACTTCTCAAATATATTCAGAATTCGATTCCGCCAACTTTTATGCACAGCATCGGAAAAGTTTGCATCAAAATATGTCATGGGAATTTTGTTTATGTATTCAAACTTATCGAATCGATAGCTCAATATTAACCAAGACAGCCGAGTGACATGTCAAAATTTTGTTCCGTATTTTAAAATTAATTTTAATTATTTTTAAGTGTAATTATAGTGAAATAATATAAATAAATGTAAAATAACTGCATACAAACTCAGGATTATTGTTATCCTGCAAATATTCATAATAAAACACAGTTTTTGGTTGCCCACCGTTACCGGTAACCTATCACGAACAGCTGATGTTCAACCTGCGGATTTACTGGGGAGTATTGTTACTTTTATTCTTTAATTACAACACGGTCATCTCATAGACTCTGTAACACGCCTTTATTGATCCCTAGAATCTCTTTTCTTGATTGACTTGGCACTCTGCAGTTGGTCTAAGTCGCTTAGTTTACCTATAAGATAACGAAACTTATGTCTTAGTGAATTTTCGAAATACTTTTAATCCAGTATTAGTATTATATTAGAATACACAACAACAAGAACGTTATTGACCGTTTTTGAATTTTAATCTATATGTAAAACAAAACATTTTTTTTTTTAAAGGCATTCTACCCACTTATGGAAAAGTAAAATCATACAAAATAGAATCAATGTAACTTAATATCTGATAAAATCAACTTGCATTTCAATTAGATTTAGCAGCCTACCTCATTTCTCTATAAAGCTACACTAACTTCTCTTATTTTTCATTTCATTTCTAGCTATCCTTTTTTGTGTTTGTCTGTCTAAGAAGTTCTCACCGTTCCTTTAATTCTACTTTCAGTACTAATTCCTGAAACCATGCCTGTGATGACCCGTAAGGCTTTTGCTCAGGAGTTGGAGCTTAAATTGAGAACGGCCGTTCAAGATCTTGAGGCTTCAAACTGTAAATGTCAACAACTGTTACAGGAGATAGATGAAAGTGAAAAGGAAGTCGAGAAGGTCGTTTTCAAAAACACAGGCTTAAAACGGGAGCTAGTGGACCTTCATCAGCAATACTTGGATGTTGTTGATGAACGGGACAAACTGCGGGTGGTCACGAATGGTTTCAACAACTGCAGTAACATATATGAGGAGGCTTTATGTAAGGTTAGGGACCTAGAAGAAGAATTAATTCATGCAAATGTACGAATTACAAAATTACAGAAACTAAAAGAATGTACTCAGGCTAAGGAGAATAATAACTTGTATAATGAATTATTATACACTACTTGCAACCCGCAATCCTTAATAACAATAGACCTTACTGAAGATTCTATAATGAAACATATTAATAGTAGTTATAAAGTAAGTCACAACAAAATTAAAAAATATGCAAAGCTAAATAAAATTATAAATAAATGTAATAAATATAAAAAACAACAAAAGCACAGTTCCAATAATATTAAACTAAGGAAAGAACGTGGTTTTCTTGTAAATAAATTAAAAAACTATCAAATTAAATTAGAAGACAGTAAGAACATTTATGAGTTTGACACTCAACAGTTACAGTCTGAAATTCAGGTACTAGAAGCGTCACTACAGTCACTCTATACTAAGTATGTGAGGTCTGAAAAACAAATTCAGGAGCACATTCTTGCTGCAAATGAGTTAGTGGAAATGTGCAACTCTAATATAGATAAAGTGGACTCGCTGCCTCCCAGCAGCCCTCAATCTTCATTGCAAAGGACATCCAATCTTGAGACTCCCCAACCTGAGGCAACGGAGGACCCGTATCAGTTGGGAAGTGCTCAGGTCTCTATTCCCAATAACGTTTCATCAGATATTGAACAAGGTCCATTGCAAGTAGTTGAGACAGAAGCTAGTTCTGTCCCATGTAGTAGTAAAGTTTGCTCTATTATGTTTTCTGATAGTTTTGGAAAAGGGTTAGGTAAATTACTTAGCAACAACATGAGTCATTCTTCTCAAAATTATTGTATGCCTCAGAATTCCTACAAACAAATAATGTCTTCATTAACTAGGAAGGAATATGATCCTAATGCCATTATTACTGTACTTATAGGTAATAGTTTTAAGGTTAAAAAAGATGATATTTCTGATTGTGTCACTGAACTATTGAAGTTAAATTGTAAGAAGATAATTTTGTGTGCTTTTCCATATTTTGAGCATTTATCAAATAGGCAAAACAACTATATTCACATGCTAAATAATTACATGCATTTCTTAGTTAGTCACCATAGTGACAAGTTTATATTTTTTGACACCAACATTTTTGTTGATAAGCTAAGGTCGACTAGGGATACTGTGTATCTGCCCATTAGTTTTAGACGTCAAATAGCTAGGCTATTAGCTTTTAATATTAACCCAGACATAATTAGTATGTCTAAGTCATCTACAATTAGTACCACAGTTAGTAATAGTACTAATGTTAAGGTGGTTAGCTCAAATAGTTTAAACTAGTTTGTAAGACAACAGAAGGTACCTCTAACAGTTTATTTACACTTAATAACAACAAGGTATTTTCTGGCACTAACATAGTTAACTGTACAAAAGGGGCTAAGCAGAAATCCTTGAAATTATTTCACCAAAATATTCAAGGCTTTTCTTCCAAACAATTGGAAATTGAATTGTTTTTAGAAAAAACAATGTTTGACATTATTTGTTTAACTGAGCATTGGTTAAAAGATTATGAAATGTTAATTAACTATGAGAATTATAGTGTAGTCAGTTGTTTTAACCGAAAATCAATGCTGCGTGGTGGTTCACTAATATTAATTAAAAGTTGTATTAAATCAAAAACCCGTATTGACATAGTTGAACTATCGGTTGAACATAGCATTGAACTGTCTTGTGTTGAGCTAGATAAGCATGTCATAGTGTGCGTTTACAGACCCCCAAATTATCAAAACTACTCTATATTTGAGTCAGTAATGGAAGATGTTTTGGCAAAACTTGCAACTGCTAATAAATCAGTAATTATCTGTGGTGACTTTAACATTAATATTTTAGAAAATAATTCATATACCAGTAGATTTTTAAATTTGTTCAAATCATTCAATTTGTCAAATGTGTTTGTAGAACCAACCCGAGTAACTACGACTACTGCTACATGTATTGATAATGTGTTTTGTTCTTGCGACTATTTAGATAAAGCCATCGTTAATTATCTCCCTTCTGATCACAGTGGTCAATCCGTAACTTTTGAATCCAACATACCAGTAAAAAAAGTGCAGATACAATTCAGACCAATAACAGCAGTTAATTTAAATAAATTTAATAGCACTTTAGTTTGTAAGTTAAATAATCAAGACCTTACAATGAACAATGCTAATATTTTATACGAGGAATTCTTTTCGTTAGTCCAGACCGAGTTCAATAATTCTTTTAAGAAGAACACAAAAACTATCAGCCCTAAGTTTTTATTTAGTGACTGGGCAACTAAAGGACTCAGGAAAAGTAGGGATAGACTTTTCGAGCTGTATGGCCTTAAGCCTTATATTAACACGGAAACTTTTAATAAGTATGTTGCTACATACTCTAAAATTTTTAAGAGCTCTTGTAAGACAGCTAAAGCCTTATACATTAGCAACAAGGTTAAATCAGCAGACAATAAAATACAGACGGTTTGGAAAATTATCAATAACGAAACGAACAGGAACAAAAACCATAATTCTGATTACACACTGAAGACGTCATGTGGTGGTCTCATTTGCGATAGCAAAGAAGTTGCTCAAGAATTTGTAAATTTCTTTACCAGTATCCCACTTAAAACTACTGAAACCTTAAATTCCTCGCCCTCGCTCTCTTTTGATTTAGTAAGGGCGAACGTTTCAGCTTGCCCGATTAAATTTAACTTTAAGCATATTAATCCTATAACAGTGATAAAAGCTTTTCAGCAAATTAAGATCAAATTAACCGAAGATCTTTGGGGAATGTCCATTAAAGTCTGTACTTCCATAATTGAGACCATAGCGCCTTACTTAGCCTTAATATTTAATTTGTGTGTGGACCAAGGAGTCTTCCCGGATTTAATGAAATACAGTAAGGTAATACCACTTTTCAAATCCGGGGACAGTAAAGACACCAATAATTATAGACCCGTATCCGTGTTGCCGGTTTTCAGCAAGGTGTTTGAAAAGGTAATGCTTAATCAAATGCTCAATCATTTTAACACAAATAAAATCCTTCATGATCAACAGTATGGTTTCACCAAAGGACGTTGTACGACCGACGCCGGTGTAACCTTATTAAGACACATTTTTAACGCGTGGGAAGAGGCCCAAGACGCCATAGGAATCTTTTGTGACCTCTCCAAGGCATTTGATTGCGTCGATCACGAAACCTTACTCTTGAAACTTGAGCATTACGGACTTGGAAAACTTGCACTCAATTTAGTAAAATCTTATTTAAATAATAGACAACAGCAAGTCCAAATAAACGGTATCAATTCACTAGGTTTAAAAGTAAAAATTGGTGTGCCACAAGGCTCGATATTGGGTCCATTCCTCTTTTTAGTGTATATCAATGATCTACTCCATTTATTAAAAAATCAACCACAAATGGTGTTATTTGCTGACGATACTTCCTTAATTTTTAAGGTAGATAGACGTGCAACAAATTTTGACGACGTAAATAACGCCCTATTGCAGGTCCAAAATTGGTTCACTGCTAATAATTTAGTATTAAATGGAAAAAAAACTAAGTGTATAAAATTTTCTTTACCAAATGTCAAAAGTAGTGATTGTGAGATAGTATTGAATCAAGAGAAACTAGAATTCGTCGATAAAACTGTTTTCCTAGGGATCACGCTAGACTCAAGGCTACAATGGGGTCCTCATTTAACATCTCTCGCAGGACGGCTAAGTTCAGCAGCATATGCTGTCAGAAAAATCCGTCAATTTACTGATGTAGATACCGCGAGGCTGGTCTATTTTAGTTACTTTCATAGTATCATGTCTTACGGTATTTTACTGTGGGGACGGGCTGCAGACATCGAGTCTATTTTTATTCTGCAGAAAAGAGCGATTAGAGCCATGTACTATCTCCGCAGGCGTGACTCTCTAAGGGAACTGTTTAAGGATATTAACATCATGACGGTACCTTGTCAATATATCTATGAAAACATCATGTACGTAAGAAAAAACTTACATCTTTTTAGTAAAAGAGGTGATAGACATAATTATAGTACAAGAAATAGGGATCTATTAGTTCAACCAGGTTTCAGACTGGCTAAAGTGGACTCATCTTTCATGGGGTACTGTTTAAAATGTTACAATAAAATTCCTCCCCACATACTTCAACTGAATGAGACGAAATTCAAGTCTTGTATAAAACGCACACTATGCAGGCAGGCATATTATAAGTTGGGGGATTACATCTCTGATAAAAATGCTTGGCTCAATGCTGGTCCTGCTCCACAACCACAACTAATTGATTAACATCTGAAAATACTGTTGGAGCTGCTGAAGATTTTAAGACCATCTTTGCATTGTATAAAGTCAATCTCCTTTGTATTATATAATTCCAGAGCACAGGTGTGAGTACTATGTACTAAAGAGCTACCATTTACCGGGTAATAATTTTTTTTATTGACTTGAATGTGCCCTGGCGGCTGTGAGTATGTCATGCTCACTCAAATGTCTCGCTGATGGTGGCGCGTGTGTTGGATCATTTAGCTCCCTTCAAAATGGTTGAGCTGAATGGTGCTGATCCATACGTCATGTTCGTGAACGGGCGCCGTCAGTTGGGACTGGTCAACTCTTAGCGGCCATGGCTGATTTTTAATTTTTGAATTGTTCTTTGTTTTTATCTTTGTTTTACGGACGCTTCTAACGTGCACGTCTTTCTACATTGTTCTCACATGTATAATTTCAACATGAATGATGTAACCAATACTTTGTAACAATTTATTTTATTTAAAAGAGTGTCCGTGGAGTTTCTTGCCCGTTCTTCTCCATAGGTACCTACTACGCTTTGGAATGGGCAACTAGCTTCATATTTTTGACTGACCGATTCCTTGACAATTCAAAAGTGCCTGTAATGGTTTAATTGAAATAAATGATTTGAGTTTGAGTTTGAGTTTGAGCAAATACATACGAATATTACAAATGCGAAACTAACTCTGTCTGTATGTCTGTTACCTTTTCACGCCTTAAGGTGGATGTATAGACAGGCCTCGCCATACATTTTTCAGGCGTTCTAATCTCCGTAAATAAACGGTTTCTGCAGAATAAAAGCAAGTATAATGAGACTTTATAATGTATTATGTCCGCCTAACGCCAAAATTTTATAAAAAAAACTGTATTTCTAGGAGAATTAGACCCAATAAAAAACGAAAAATCTTTACATGTGTGAGTGACCTGAATCGCGCCATCTAACAGAAATTTAAAGAACCACCGAGAAAGAGTTATTTACATTGTGTTACGAGTTTACGTTCGGTAAACATTTATAATAGATGGCGCTGGTTCGAAAATTCGAACGTAACGAAGGTTACACGTCGAATGACGCGGCGATGCAACGGGCGACGTTGCCATTCAAGACGCACCCCGCGTTGTTGCCAAATTTCTCCAGTCAGTCAATGCGTGATTGTCTTGACAACTTGCGAATCGTTTCCAAAATTGTGTTTCTAGAAAGTTAGCGCCGGCGCGCGGGTTTGCCCGCGGGTTTTACATTTTATGATTGATAAAATGTTTTTTATTAGGGAATGAGAAAGAATGCTAGAAAGTGAAAAAAAATATCTGCGATCTGCATTTGGTTCACACAGATACAATACTAATGTAATTATTGTAATATCTACTTTAAATATAAAGTACCTAAAGATTTAAAAATCTTTCTACTGTATGTAAGTAGGTACTGATAATACATTTTCTGACACGGTTAGGTACTAATTCATTGGTTTGGGTTGAATAAAATCAGAGAATAGAAGTTCATGTAAACTTAGGGTATACCTATCAGGCGATCAGCGTAGGCAAATTTACCTATTTTTTTTCTAATTACCTACCTACGCAATGGTGTCACCATTGCGTAGGTACTACTTACATCTATTGATTGAATCATATTTAATTTATGTGAAACCATCAAGATAAGTGAATACACAGACAAACCACATTGATTTTTCATAACAATTGCACATTTTAGTATTATTAGCACACGTCAAAGTGCGTCGAGATAAATTGGTCTTGCCATCTAAGAAGTTTACCAAGAAAAAGGGGAAATAAAACATAGGGCAGTATTTTAGTAGTAAGTTGTAGGATGTTCTGATATTTAAAACGATGAATGATATAGGTACATACATCATTCATTTATGGTTTCGGGGTTTTTAACAGTCAGCGAAATGACGTTCTCAAAATGGTAGCTGTAGTTCCAATTTCGCTCGTCTGAACAGCTAAGTAAGGAGTTTTTATTTAAAAGTGAAGTGTTTTTGTGTTTTATTGACGGTAAGTGTTATTTTTATGTCCAAAGGATGCTTTTCTGCTTGAAGGTGATACAGAGTTATATTATAATAGTAATTACCCTTAAAACTTAAAAAAGTGTAAGATTTAGAAGAGGAAATACAAAATCAAACGTTAGCAACACTCGTTGATTGTCATCACATCACATACCTACCTACTCTAAATTTCAAATATTTCACCCTAATAGGGACGTCAATTCTCTCTAAAAACTCACTTTGCCTGTCCCAGAGGAACGAAAGGAACCAAAAAAAAACTCTCTGAAAAAGATCCGTTACTGATTTGATTCGAAAGGAAATATGAAAAATCGATTCACAAATAAAGAAATGATTTTCCAAAAATCAATCATTCGTTTTCGATGAAATTCGCAATGTAGGGGTTTACGGGGTGTACGTTACCCTAGCAAGAAAGTGTCTCCTATAGTTATATGAGTGAGTGGAACGTATAGTTGGTGCCTAATCTGCTGTAAATGTGCCCCTACATAAAAAATTGGTGCCCCTTATCGTTTTGAAAAAAAAACCGAAAAACGATTCCTGCTAGGGTAACGTACACGTTTACGAGGGCGAAAAAACGATCGATGAGCGAAAAGAATTTAACTAGTCTCATATCTGGAAAAAATCCGTATTTTTACGCAAAAGGATTTGCACTGGATATGCTTCGTAATTTTCCCGCCACCACAATTCTTAACAATTCAAACAAACAAAAAACTGATGTTCTAGGGTGAAATATCGATTCCCTGTATCGATTCAGTACTAGATATCGATTTGAAAAAACGTTTTTATTTGTTCCAAAAAATCGATTCTTTGCTCAATCGATCTCAGATTGACATCTCTATTTGGTCTGTTTCTCATGTTCTGTCAGTTGTTTTGCAAATTTTCACACACACACACAGCTTGACAGCTTGATTGATGGTGACAAATGGTGGTGTTATTTCTGACTAATACAAATTTCTTGAAGCATTTCATAATTACGATACTTTTGCTGTTGTGTTTAATATTTACCAGCTAGGCCCCAGAGTTTCTCTGAGAGATTTTTTCAAAGATATTGGTATCCTCACAGTGGCATCTCAATTCATTTTCGCCAACATCTTATATATTAGGCAAAATATACATTTATACAGTAAGAACAGTGATTTTCACAATGTTAACACTAGAAATAAGGAAAAACTAAGAGTTCCTTTTCACCGGCTTCATAAGGTTCATAACTCATTTGTTGGGCTTGGTATAACCTTTTATAACAAGTTACCCTCTTCTTTGCTAGATTTGCCTTTTAATGCGTTTAAAACGAAAGTAAAATCCAACCTTTGTTCAAAGGCATACTATTCTATCAACGACTACTTAACTGATAAGAATAGTTGGTCGCTGTGATTAACTCAAGACAATTTTTATGTTCTTTCACCAGAATTAGCTTACCTACTGACAGGTTATATGAGTTCATATAATTGTTTATTTTAATTTAATTTTAATTTATTGTTGACATAATCTACTCATTACAATGTTTTTTTTTAATGAGTTGTATTGCAATATGTAACTAGTGACCTCGACAATAGATCATATTATTTATTGTTATTAGTAATTAACTTATAATTTTAACTTATTTTACCTCGATGGTCCTAGTTTATCATTTATAACTTCCAGTTACAGCTTTATGTAAGCGGGCACGCCCTTTATGCCTGGAGGCTTTTATTAAGACGTTAAGTTTTGTTTACGTTTAGTTTTTATTTCTGCCCGAGTATAGTTCTCGATGATTTTGTTTGGTATATTGGCGTGTGCTAGCTAACATATGGATAATAATTTAAATTAGGTTAATTAAGTATGTTGAATACTATTATATAGAGTCATTTTTTTTCTTTCTAACTGAACAGACAGCTGTGCTGCTGGGGAGTTTGTTGCGCCACTTCTTCTTCCCAGCTAACGCACTAGGAAGTGGTGAAGGGTGGGCGTTTTGGGGGACTGTCTTATGTAATTTTGACGTTCGAAAAGTGCTGATTATCAGCCTAGTTTGAATAAATGACTTTTGAATTTTGAATTTTGAATTATTCTTTTTGATTACAGATTGAATTGCAACTCTGCCTAAGATGAATCCGACTAATAAACTTGCCTATATACGACATATGTATTCAGGGCCGCGAAAATCGCGGAAAAAAGTGCAAGCAACATTGAAAAGACATCATGGAAATTCTTCTAATGATTTTTAGTGAGTAAAGGCTTGTGCAGACCAGCGCGACTTGTCGCGCTACGCGATATTGCGATATTTTATCCGTAGAACAATTTCTATGAAAACGCGCGCGACACTTCACACAGGGGCGACCTGTAGCGCCGCGACACAGATAATTCGCGTCACGTGATGCGAAACCCGAATAAAGCTTCGTGCAGACCAGCGCGACGCGACGCCGCGACGCGACTCAGACAATACAATTTCTAAGAAAACTTGACGGTATAACAATAATCGGTGTCGCGTCGCGCGACAAGTCGCGCTGGTCTGCACAAAGCTTAACAGAGCGGCATCAACAAAGGAGCATATTTCTTAGTATTCGTGGATCTTTGACAGTCGTTACGGGTCGTCAGAAGCCCGAAAGTGACCACCAGTCTTACCAAGGGGTACCTATCGTATTACCCAGTTACTGGGTTGTAGAGGTCAGATAGGCAGTCGCTTCATGTAAAATACTGGTATTCAGCTGCAGGACACCGACCCCAACACAATTGGGAAAGGGCTAGGCAGACTGACAGACTATTCCAAAGTGAAATAAAATCATAAGCAAAATAGTAAGTCATTGCAATGTGACTCTTTTCTCATTGTTTTAAGGTATAAATCAGGATGATTGACTTCCTTTACAAAAAAATTATCATTTCTCTATTTCCAGCTAAAAAACTCCTCGCAAATGTCAATCATTCTAATTTATACCTTATCGCCATTACTTAAGAATTACATTGCACTGACTTACTAATGGTTTTGGCGGCACGCGGCGGCGTGGTCAAAGGACCTTTTGTAGCGGCCGCGCCGCACTCGAGTCGCCACTGCCACCTAGGTACCAGGTACCTATATTATTCGCGGATTTTGACATTATGTTTCTATCTAGCTGGCACACCTGAGTCAAACACATTATGAATGATGCACAGAGCGGCGGTGTAGTTTTGGCATGCTTCACTGTACTGTTCGCAGCGCGTTCCCTACATTCAAGACCTCACGCGCAGTTGTAGGTACCTACTTGTAACCACTAGACCAACGAGGCTGTTTGTTAGTAGTTACCTACTATCCTAACTAATATTATAAATATGATTTGAAAGTGAACTTGTTTGTTACGCCTTCACGATAAAACGGCTGAATGGATTTGGATGAAATTTGGCGCATGGGTAGACCATGAGCTAGACTAGGACATAGGATATATATACGGGATCGAGACTTATGCGGGTGAAACCGCGGGGCGCACCTACTTACATATAATTGGATCACTCATTATCATTAGAAGTTATCATCGAGCATTTCTTAAACATCAGAGTATTTCTTAAACATCACGCCTGTCATCCCAAAGGATTAGGCAGAGGTGTAGGTACATACGGCTACACATGACATCAAGCTTTACATTTCCAGTTTATGCTGATCTCGCATTGTATAGGATTTCCGTACAATGCGAGGTCTGTATAAACTGGAAATGTATAGCTTGATGTGTACCTACCTATAGTACACCCGTATTTCACCAGTTATGCGTATTTATTCATCTGTGGTACCTACCTATTATACTTATTGAACACAATTTTATTAGAGAAGATTCTCGGAGATAGGTAGGTACTTACGGAATTAGTTTGGTAAGTAAATTAAAAGTAAGTAGGTACCTACCTAGGTTAGTTCCAATACTTCCAATATATCTACCCAAGCGTACCTATACTCCATTTGAAATAAGATTAGACATTTAACTAAACCTTTTTTACTGTTCGTTTAACCGATTTTGACTTCTATTGCGTTGATGGCATGACACGGCAGCTGCAGTAAGCAGTTGGTTTTGTAACCACTGTTTTGCTTTTGAGGCCATCCTTATTCCTACGGTACAGAAGTCAGAATCGGTTGAACGGACTGTAAAAAAGTTTTGTTTAAATGTCTAATCTTATTTCAAATGGTGTATTATGTTGTCAAATTTACGGGTTTGTAAATTAAGATGATTTCAAAATGATAACTACGTAAGCTCCTACCTACTCATAAAAAGGCCATAAAAACGTGTTGCAGCCGAAAGTACACCATGTAGAAATTGTAATTTTTCCGAAATCACATAAATTGGAAACTAAATTTAAAAAATCTTGACTTCTAATTACGTACGTAATAATTCTACGTACATAATTCATTCTAATACTAAATTCAGAATCATAATTATTGTAATATCAAAATATTGAAAAAAGTACTTATGTTATCTTTGTGTGGTGGTACCTACGAGTCGATGGTTCGAATCCAACCAGAAAATATTTAGGTAAATGCAGTGAGAGTAAATAAAACGATATTTGTATGAAAATATTAACCATAGATAAATATTATTAATTTATAGTAAGATACAATAAAACGCTTTACAATTGAATACATAATCTTTTATTTATTTAGTACAGGTCACAATTTATTTACACGTTAGGTACTATTTAGGTTCAGTCACATTACAACAACCTATATAGGTACAATATACTCGTACCTTTATTACCCAAAATAATTTATCTGAATAATTTGTTATGGTGAAAAGGTATCTATCTGATATCGAGCCTAGAAACAAAAGTATGCATATCCCAATAAGTAATTATATTATTAAGAAATAGATTGGAACATAACAATCCTCTAGTAATTTAAAGTATGCTTAATTAGTAAATTAATATTTGTTTTCAGTTTTTGCTATAATGTAAGGATATTCATCTTATAAATAATTTGGTCCTCTTTCTTTAAATTAACGCCATCTGGACATTTTAATTTCCAACCATGTTTTAATAAAACGACATCTAGTGGAGTCGGAAGTTACTACTATTTACTTTGCATGTGTGTGTAAAGAGTAAATTCGGCTAAATCATTAAATTGTTCTAATCTTTGTATGATACCAGTTAACAAGCACAGTGATGATCTAAAAAAATCAAGTTAATGCCCTAGGTTCCGCTTATAATAAAGTTGTTTATTAAAAATTTCTATGTTAGGTGTAAAAATTGAAAATGTTCGAAATTGTGGATGTGTCGCCATCTAGCGACAAAATGGCAGTGAGATCATCTATGCATCCGCCTTAACGACTTAACGAATTTCGATGAAAGGTCATTGGACAACTAAGTATGGAACCTATAACCACGGCCTACAGAAAAAAAAAAGGATAGGATGTTTAGATAAACGTCTCTAGTTTACGAATATATTATAACGCATTAACGCAGATAATAGGAAAAAACCATAAATCTAAAAAATTAAAATACAATAATAAAGTTAGTTAGTTAGTTAGTTATAACAAGGCTTAGCACATTTTTATTGGTTTCTTGATAGTAAACATGAATTAAAAAATAAAATAAGTAAAAATAAAACAAGTATAGAAGAGTTTTTAAGTTTTATTCCACATGATCAATGTCTACAGGAATAATTGTATCGTCTAAAAACGCCGCAGGCGCATCTATTTGCTCTTGATGTCAGGCCCAAGACAAAAAATATACATTAAAAAAATGTATATATTATTTTGTTTATTTAACAGAACGCTTCACTGAAATTGTTTTGTCTTTACATTTATTATCAATTTTTTATTCATCTTAAACATTTTATTCCCATAGTTTAAAAAAAAAACTATCTTGAATTAAGTGTAGGTTAATACTTAACAATTTAAAACTAATTTGGTTTTTGTAGGAAAACTATCGTTAACTGGGTCAGATTTTGCCCAATGACCTTTGGCACACATATAACATGACCTGGGTTAGACCATAGAAGACGAACGCAGCCATGAGCTAAAGCTAGTGATTCATAATAACGAAAATGGAGAAAGAGACAAAGTTATACTGTTGTTCTACTCTATAACCTTGATTGTAGATCTACCACAAGTGGGCGTACTTGACAGGATTTTCATTCAAATATATTTAGCATTGAAAACTAAATATAACTCAATTAATTCCTGAATAACAATGAAAAAGAATTAACAGTCCCATTCAGTCTAGACATTCGAGGGACATCAAGGGTTCTCGTCTACAAACAGTTAAGTGTTGGCATTAACAACCTTATTGGAAAGACATAAGAGTCAAAATAGCGGTCATTCGGTTTTATATCCATACGTATATATTTCTGAAGATAACTTCCTTATTGTTGGCAACTACGTGACTTTTGTTAACGACGCTTTTCAACTGAGATTATTGAGAATCCATGGACGCCTGACCATTTGCATTTTACTTATTTTAATTCAAATTCTCTCTTCCTACGTACATTTCGAGCAGACCTAGAACTTTAATATAAGTTAAGTTTTGAAGGCACTAGTTGTAATGTCATTAGCTTACACTCGGCTGCCAAAGTTGGCACGTCTACAGCGTTTTAACCAGGAATTAGTCAAGACGTAAGAAAGAAAATACGTTTATTACGCAAAAAAGAACAAAAACACGAAAAGAACAAGTTGTGGTCAAATATGCGCCACATCCACGCAAAACGGCCATTGCTCAGCATAATGCTGCGACCCTATGAGAAACAGAGCCCCAGCGTTGGTTTGTAGCGACAGCCGGCGTTGACGTGATGACGTCAACCGACACAGGTATTATGAAATACGGTAATATACGTATACGGGTCACCAATTTGCTTCCCTCAGAATAAGGTTATGATGGTCTAATGTGTGTGCAGAAGGATAGTGCCCTTATCTAATAACCGTGCTTCCAGCCTTTATACATAAGAGCTCTCAAAGCTACTCTACATGGGCCTTTATAAAAGCTCTTTTAAATAATAATGCTTTTTAGGTCACAAAAATTCGCAAAAGGTGATAATTATATCAATAATAAAAAGATTGAAAAACTTTCAAACATGGCAATTTCTGTTTTCGCTCACAAACAGTTGAAAAACATTAATGATGTTCTATTCAAAAACTAAAAAAAGCTGTCTTAAGATTTTACCAATCACTTTGCTTTCTCTCTATGTAATGGAAGCAGTGGCGCCATCTAGTGACTCTGGCAAATACTAATGGACCTCTGAGGCTTTGAGGGTAAAAGACAAGTTCCTTACACTTAAAACATGTAAAAAACCCCTGTTGGATCCGTTAGTGTGTTGTTAGTTTTCGTACTGAGAGTAAGTATATTAATGAGGTAACTTTAGGGAAAAAAGAAAAAAATGTCACACATGGGGTGCGGGCGGCCGTCATTTCTCTGTCTTTCTCTGTTTTTCTTTTTTTTTTTTCAGTTATCATTAAAAGATTCTATCATTATTTAAATTGCGGGTATACTTACGTAATTTCATTCTACACATTTCACTTTTCACAACACCAATAATTCGCTTACTTATTTATTATCGCATCTGCTCGACGTCCGTATGTCACTGCAGGGATCCAACAGAATATCAGCGTCAGGTATATTTGTCTGACACATGCTGAGTTGGACTCCCATTTGGTGCAACCTTGAGACGCACACCGCACTTTGTATGTTTCACTATTTTAAAGTGTGTTAGCCAAGTCATCACAATATCTTTATTTTTTCGTTATTTTATTTTTTTGTATATTGGCACCTTATAGCTATTTTCATGTATTTAGTTATTATTTAATCGTGTTTTTGTATTTTATGCTGTCTTTTGTGTGCACCAAATAAACGATTTATCTATCTATCTATCTATCTATTTATCGAGTGTCTACACTGACCCCTGTTGAAAATTTTGGTAATTTTTAATCGATTTGGGGTAATTTTGGTATTTAATATGTGATTTTTAAATAGCAATAAATTTTTTACATTCAATAATAACTCATTTCATTAAAATGCCTAACGGGCCTCTGCGGCCGGGACCAACGGTTTAACGTGCTTTCCAGGGCACGGGGGGGTCTCGGTATGTAATGGATTGTCGTCCATCCACGGAGCGACCTCGACAAGCGTTGCTTAACCTTAAAAATAGACGTACCAAAGAAACACGTAGCAGATGGCCCCACAGATCCGCCATTTGTATGTTATTCGTATGTTGAACCGTCTGCCTAACACCCTGTATATGTCGTAGACAGATTGTATGATTCTTCAGTTTACAAACGACGACGTCCGTTTACAAACGCTGGTAGTTTTTTACAAAACCGAGCGAACGAATTGCCAATTTGCCTTTATATATGCCGTTTGTGAAATAACGAATCATACTATTTACCTGCGACATATAAACCGTTTATAAGAATCGCTGAATACACCCAGAGCCTCTTTAAAAAAATATATAAAATAATAGGAGACTTTGATGTAGCAAACCCTATACTTTTAATTGAGTGACAGTGTATGAAGAGATGTCATGAAACGCTTGTAAAGAAACCATAGCGCGATTCAGAAAATTATACAACGGCATCTATCGAGCAAGGAGGTGAACTTGAATGAGGGAGAATTTCCTAAGAAAACACGTAGCCCTACGTAAGCGCCTACACGTTACTTTTTTATTTTATTTTAGTGTTCTCGACAAAAATGAAAACGTATAGCAGTCATGGAAACTGCCGACAGAAGTGAACACTTAACTATGAAATAACAGTGGGTTTTTTGAATTTTCAAACTAATTTTAGTACGCACCAAAAATGTTTATTTCATTTTTATACATTACTAGCGACCCGCTTCTGCTTCGCGCGGTTTTTACGACTTGACAACACATTGAGATTTCTTAGGTAAACGTAATTTTAATATTAACGTATTATACACATAAACCTTCCGGAATAAATTCTCTAAACGATGGTGAAAGCCTCATTAAAATCTGTTGCGTGGTTTAGGAGAAGAACGCGGACATACAGATGAACACGAAAAGCGACTTTGTTCTATAATATGTATAGAAAATGATTAAAAATATAAAAACCTTTTTACAAAAAAACTTTAATTTCGGTCTTTGGTTTTGAATTTTCGTTTTTGGCCACCGACTTCCAAAATTAAAGTTATTTTTCACTTTTTTGGAAGTTGGTTGTTTTTTTTTTGTAAAACGGTTTTATTTTTAACTTTTTTGTTGTGGTACATGCCCCACACAAATTCGAATACCACTACCTGCTATGTAAAACTACCCAAGCAAACCTAATAAAATTTATATGGGACCACCGCGCAGGCTTCTTCTAGCAAACAAAAATCACGTCAAAAAAACAAATTATCATTATATTGGCGGCACCTACACCTTTTTTTTAAATTTAACTCAATCTTTAACAGCATCATGTAAAAGCATAGAGATGCACCTGACGAAAACTAGCACCTAGGTCAACGATTTTCGGTTACCTACTATAATTGTTTATTTTATTAAAGAAAGAAAAAGTATTTATTGAGACTCGCACAGGAAATCACATATTAAACTAAAAACACACTAAACATAAATAAAAAATAAAAAACAAAGTAACATTAAAATTTAAAGAAGGAAGTCCTGAAGATTACTAGCTATAACCCGCGAAAAGCTGCTTTTTTTTAGTTTTTTCTTTCTTATTATGGCACCTCCACCGCCTTTGTATGTTCTTGATGGCACCTCTTTAGGTCATGAACTACCCGAATATCAAAAAATATTTGGCCCAGGAGGCGTGTAAATTTATTCGCTTTTACAATGTGTAATAAATAGATTTTAACAGACATCCTACAGGGTGGTGACTTAGTGACCATCCCTCAAGGGGGTGATTCCACTGCGCTGCGCAAAAACTGCTTATTACTAACATGGTATGGTTGGTGGTAGGGCTTGTTCTAAGTCCTGGCAAGCTACCACCAAGATTATCTAAGTTCGGCGCCATAACAACAATGTTAACAGCATTGTTGTATTTCGGCAGTTAGAGGTAAGATAGCCAGTTCCTGTGTGGTTGAGGATCCCTGGTGAAACTCGCTTCCACCTTCGGCCTGATCACCACTTACCATCAGTTGAGATGCAGGTTAAGAGCATCGACGTCGTGGATAAAAAAACAAGGTTTTGCGCAGTGAGTAAGCGTTAATCAATGCGTTTTCATGTGAAAGAGAAGAAAGAAAATACGTTTATTTGCGGTACACATGACGCAAAGAAAGAACAAAACACATAAACAATTTGGGGGAAAAAAGAGTCACATCCACGCAAAACGGCCATCGCTCAGCATAATGCTGCGACCCTATGCGAGACAGAGCCCCAACGCTGGTTTTCAGTGACAGCCGGCGTTGACGTGATGACGTCAACCGGTGCAGCATATAGTGAAATAACAAAATGAGACAAAAATAAAATGAATAAATACAATACTTATTCCTAAATGTTTATATAAAATATAATATTTAAAATGGTAACATTTCATACCGTCGGCGACTCACGCACCGCGGTAATAATGCAGTCTGTGCGCGCAGCTGTCATAAAAACTATTTGTTTGACGTTTTGACATATTGGTTATGGACATGTGTACAACATAGAAAGCTGTAGTCATAATTAAAGGTGTGGTACAGACCATCAAACTGAACAACTTTCTTCATGTGACTAAGATCACAATCGCTATAAAATAATCCACCTTTCCATACATTTGGGTCGACTAGGTATTGAAGTTTTGTATGGGTATGCTGTATAGATTCATGTACTAGTTTATGAATTACAGCCTACAGGTCAATAAAGTAAAAAATAAGTAATAATCTGCTAATTGAAAGAAATCTCGGTGTTTTTTATAGGGTTCCGTAGTAAACAAGGAACCCTTATAGTTTCGCCATGTCCGTCTGTCTGTCCGCGGCTTAGCTCAGAGACGGTTAGTACCGGAAAGCTGTAATTTGGCATGGGTATACATATTAATCATGCCGACAAAGTGATAAAATAAAATCAAGAAAAATATTTTTTTAGGGTACCTACGTGCCCTAAACGTAAATTGGGGATGTTTTTTTCTCACCTACCCAATGTTGTGGGGTATCGTTAGAAAGGTCGTTCAAAAATATTGTGAGTTTGTGATTTGTGGATTCAGGGATCCGTTTGCGAAATATTAAGCTTTTAACTGAATTTTTTTGTTAGAGTAAAGTGTCCCCCCCCTGTCAGCTAACTGGTTGTACTTGGATTTGTGAAAAAAATCACAGCAGTAGTATATATAACGAAATTAAAAGGAAAACTATCGGAGCTAAGTAGGCTGTACAGGTTAACGAGTAATAATCAACCAACTTAAATTTGCAGTTTGAAAAACATGATCTCCCATACATTCCGTATGGGAGAACATGTGTTTCAACTACAATGTTAAGTTTGTTCTTGGGATAAATTCATCCCAACTACGGAACCCTTCATTGTGTGTGGTCTGACATGCACTCGGCTGTTTTTTTAATATATGTAAATATAGATGTGAAAGTTTGTATGTTTGGATATTTGCTACTCAATCACGCAAAAACCGATGAACAGATTTGGATGAAATAATGGCGCATAGATAATTTTTATAACCTGGATGAACACAGCATTCTTTTTATACCTTGATAATTTACGACCTCCAAGACTTCTCGACCTCCGCGGGCGAACCCGCGGGCAAAAGCTAACGAAGCCAATGAAGGGTTCCGTAGTTGGGATGAATTTATTCATCCCAACTACGGAACCCTTCATTGTGCGTGGTCTGACACGTACTTGGCCGATTTTTTTTCTAGAGCTTTCAATTATTTATGTGTGAGTAGCCGTCTGTAAAAGTAGGTAAGTAGGAATAGATCGTGTGCACCCATTACTTTTTAAGAGGTTCATCAGTAAATGGTCAAAACTTGTTCGTGTTATAGCAATCAACATCTTTGTACCATGTGTATATTTCATTTCGGTTTGTTTTCCTATCTGAAATATTTCAGTAGCAGCCCGGAGTCCGGATTTGTGCCCTATTGGTGGCAATATGCTCGCCCCCTATTACATGGGACTTAAACATAATTGGCGAAATTTGGGTGTTCTATAGGTATACTTCTGCCCAACCCTTCGGGGAAACAAGGCGTGATGGTATATGTTATTATATTGTTTGCTACAAAAACATCACAATAGTGGTGAATAACTAGTGATTTATGACCCAATCGCCTCAACACTAACCCACTTATTGATCACTATTGGCCCCTTAGCCGTTGATCTATTACGCGCAATATAAAAGAAATAAGATCCGTCCGTATTTCACAAGTTCCCGAGCCTTTGTGCTCGCTCAGTTATGAATGAAACCGTATAAATCAGAAAGGTTTTTAGTGAAAGCTAATCTTCTTTTTATAAACTTTTGTTAGTAGGTACGTATTTTAGGGTTATATACGTTTTTAAGGATTAAATTAGCTTGCAGAGTAAGCAAGCTGAAGTGGCAGTAGGCTGGCCATGTTTGTGGAAGGACCGGTGGCTGGTGGGGCGTACGAGTCCAGCCATGCTATTCTGTAACCATCTCACCGTGAAAACTTGGGTGAAGTGAGCTGTCAATAGTGTCAATCCCTGTGGAATGACAGCTCACTGCACGCTCACTTCACCTAAGTTTTCACGGTGAGATGGTTACAGAATAGCTCTGCTGGAGTGGAGATCGCGTATCGGTAAGCGTAGTATGGGACGTGTTCCAGCTAGATGGCCGACGAGCTGGGACAAACAGAATGCCGAAGGATCTAGTGCTGTGGTGCATCTTGGAAGAGGCCTATCTCCAGCAGTGGACTGTGATAGGTTGAGTAAGAAACTCACTTTCGCGTTTATAATATTAGTTAGGATTAAAAAGAGACTTCCTAGACTGCAGTGCGATATAGAAAAAAAAAAAATCTGCGTACCTACCTAATTGTTCAATAATTAATATGTAGTGGCACTGAGTTGCCGTGTCTGGCCATACCGCTGTTAAACCCGCGATGGTTTGTATGGTATATTTAAATGCATGTAAACTAATAATTGTTTTTATTAATAAACAATTTAAAAAACAATGCGAATGTGAGTTTGTAACGTTTTCACGCTAAAACGGCTCAACATATTTGGATGAAATTTAGTACATGGGTAGACATAGAATACTTTTCATGCCGATATTTCCACGGGATCGAGACTTACACGGGTGAAACCGCGAGGTGCTGCTAGTTCATACTAAAACTTTTGATACATCTTTGGTTTAAGAGGCTTACAACAGCTAAAGCGCGATCACTGTCGGACTGCATAGAAATGAAAGAGAAGCGCGATGACACGACGCAGGTAATTTATTGCAAAATATGAAGCAGTTAGCGATTTACAGAAAATTTATTGATTGGACTGGAAAATTAAAACACTATTATGCTAATATGTAGCTTGTAGAATAATCTGACAAAAAGTCAGAATGATTGCATGTAAATTAATATGATTTTTAATCGTTAAAATAAATTTTTAGAGGTTTTTTCTATCGTATCAAATTAGTTGTATTATGTTTTCAACACACTATCATACTAGCATAGATCCTGAAGAATATCATATATTTTTCTGATTTTGTTTACTGCAGTGGATCATATTCTTTTAGGCATTATAAAACTTGCGTTTAGGCACGTTTAGGTCCTGTAGTCCCCTTAAGTATGAACGAAAGATAACAGTTGCAATTCATGGTCTCTTCTGAGTTAAAATCGTTCAAATTCTAATAAACAATTAAAGAACGTGAACGTTCTTACCAAGGGGTATCGTATTACCCAGTAACTGGGTTGTGGAGGTCAGATAGGCAGTCGCTCCATGTAAAATACGGGTATTCAGCTGTATCCGGTTAGACTGGAAGCCGACCCCAACATAGTTGGAAAAAGGCTAGGCAGATGATGATGACTCAAATAATGAACGTGAAGAAAGGGAGACCAAGATCCGAGTAAAACCGCGAGCGTCAGCTAGTAACTGAATAAGTGTTGTGTTCAATATATATATAAAAAAAAAAAAACAATAGAAACCACATGTGTACCGACTGAAGCGACATTAAAACGTAAAATAACTAAACAAGGTAAACAAAAAACAATCTATATTCATCACAGGGCGAATAAATGCGAACTGGTGGCAACGTTGGCAATATTCCCGAGCTGTTGGTAATATTCGCGGGCTATGTTATAGCGGCCATTAGCCGATTTCTCCGTCCGTGATACTGATTCATAAAGTTTGACGTCTCTCCAAGCTGGGGGAAACAGAGATGGGAGAAGCTGTTAAGTGATTGTGGGAAACTTGTACGTCATCTTGTTTTTAGGGTTCCGTACCTCAAAAGGAAAAATGGAACCCTTATAGGATCACTCGTGTGTCTGTCTGTCTGTCCGTCTGTCACAGCCAATTTTCTCCGAATCTAATAGACTGATTTAGTTGAAATTTGGTACACATATGTATTTATGTGACCCAAATACGGACGCGTAACGTAAATAAATGAATTTTGAATTTTGGGGTTACTTTTGGCGGGCAAATAAGAAAATAAAAAGAAAAAGTGAACCGTGTGACATATCAATTGAAAGGACTTGTTGCGAGGATTTCAAATATGTGTTTTTAATCATTTTAAACTAAATACTTTTAAAGATACTTAAGAAAATTAATGGAAATTGACCCCATATCTCCGAAACGATTGAGCCAAAAAATTTGAAAAAAATACAGAGAATGGTTCTTTACTCATAGATTACTGGAAATCCTATAAGAAGCCTTAAAATAACATAGTAATTCTCTCAATATTGTTGTAATGTTAAGTTTGTTCTTGGGATTAATTCATTTCAACTACGGAACCCTTCATTGTGCGTGGTTCGACACTCACTTGTCCAGTTTTTTTTGGTTTGAAAACACAGTCACAACGGTCTATAACTGCAAAGCTTTATACAGAGACGGAATGAGTATAGCATAATAATAGTCTTTGAATTTTTGGTTCTAGGACATGCCGGTTTCCTCACGATGTTTTCCTTGACAGTTTTTTTCAAGGAATGAGCATTGAGGAAATATTTAAAGAAGACCTTAAAATATATTTTTTATAAACTGTTCATTCTTTGACGTTCAAAAGTGCCTTATATGTGTCTATTTGAATAAATGATCTGACTTTCCCAGCAGTGGTAAAATATAGAGTAATTAAAAACAAAACATTTTCCTCTTTAAAAAAAAGGCAAACAATATTTATATCGGACATTGATTACGTATGCTAATGTAGGCTAACTTATTAGTTAGCTTACATTAGCATACGACCTTACGCTTTAAACTAATAAGGGATGACGTCCCAACAACAACTTAGTACCTACACCACTACGCAAACCAAAATAAAAGGTCAAAAGTGTTTCTTGTACACGACGCCGGAGCCGCACCGGCGCTGGACCGCATGTTTGTGTTTACGAATTAATATCGCCCATGCGCCGCACCGCCATCGCACCGCAGCCGCGCCGGCGCGGCGCCCCGTAGATTTTACTCTAATTCTGAGATATTATGGTTTTTTTTTCATCTAGCGGCCCGGCGCCGGTGCGGCTCCGGCGACATGTACAGACAGCCTAAGTGTACGGCCTGAGTGCACGCTCTATTCGAGCGTCGGGCGGGGAGGGGCGTGCAGCGTTCATGTTAAACACGTGCTACCCGTAGTGGCCGTCCTGAGTGCCGGCCGAGCGGAGCGTGGGCAGCAGCGGGCTTGTTTGCGTCGAGCGGGGCGTTGCGTGCAAGTTCAAACCAGTTTGTGTTTTGCAGCGGTGATACGGGCGTTCTTGAAGGATGTGTGAAAATTAGTACTACTCAATTTTAATCTTGATTCAATTCTCTGTAATATGTAATCAAAAGTTGCCACTGTCATCCTTGTATACTCATGAAATTTACGGCGTCTGCGTCGTACGATATTATTGATATGTATTTAGAAGAAAATTTGTGGCTAAAATTTAATTATGAGTCAAGACAAGGTCCTAGTAACATTGTGAAGCAAAGAAAACAATTTGGAGAGTTTTCTACGTTATTTGAAACATTAAGGGTGAATGAAGATAAATTTCATGAGTATACAAGGATGACAGTGGCAACTTTTGATTACATATTACAGAGAATTGAATCAAGATTAAAATTGAGTAGTACTAATTTTCACACATCCTTCAAGAACGCACGTATCACCGCTGCAAAACACAAACTGGTTTGAACTTGCACGCGACGCCCCGCTCGACGCAAACAAGCCCGCTGCTGCCCACGCTCCGCTCGGCCGGCACTCAGGACGGCCACTACGGGTAGCACGTGTTTAACATGAACGCTGCACGCCCCTCCCCGCCCGACGCTCGAATAGAGCGTGCACTCAGGCCGTACACTAAGTGTACGGCCTGAGTGAAGAAGCGTCTAGCGGAGCGTTCAGCGTTGCGTGGATGCGGCGAAAGAGCGTTCGCCGAATGGCCTTAGTGCACGCTTAGCGTTCGTGTGAGCCGGTCATATTTTTCATCATGGCGTCTGCGTTGTACGATATTATTGATATGTATTTAGAAGAAAATTTGTGGCTAAAATTTAATTATGAGTCAAGACAAGGTCCTAGTAACATTGTGAAGCAAAGAAAACAATTTGGAGAGTTTTCTACGTTATTTGAAACATTAAGGGTGAATGAAGATAAATTTCATGAGTATACAAGGATGACAGTGGCAACTTTTGATTACATATTACAGAGAATTGAATCAAGATTAAAATTGAGTAGTACTAATTTTCACACATCCTTCAAGAACGCCCGTATCACCGCTGCAAAACACAAACTGGTTTGAACTTGCACGCGACGCCCCGCTCGACGCAAACAAGCCCGCTGCTGCCCACGCTCCGCTCGGCCGGCACTCAGGACGGCCACTACGGGTAGCACGTGTTTAACATGAACGCTGCACGCCCCTCCCCGCCCGACGCTCGAATAGAGCGTGCACTCAGGCCGTACACTTACACACCCGCAATGCAACGCCGACAGACCAATACCGGTCGCACCGAGCTCAATACGACATCTAACCCTACGCCGTCCGACAACAGCAGGAAATTCAGTCGCCATTGTTACGCTCGCCTGCAGACCAACTAATACAGCCAACGCCACAGGCAAAGCTTTTCGAAAAGTTAACGGGAAATTGAATACGTGTTCAGAACCTATCTCACTTTACCTGTATTGAATATTTTAAACCGAAACTCTCCAGTTTTCTTCGGGGGAAACTTGCGAGATTACTGGGCCAAGCGATCCTGTTTCTTAATCTTCTTCTCGCGGATATTTCATTCGGTTTGAGATCTGATTTCATCGCGTTTTAATGAGCAATCCGATTACTGTGGGACTGTTTTGTGATGTGAAGATGTTTTATATGAGGTGATTGTTTGAAGCTACATGAATTATAACAAGTGCATGAAACGCGAATAATATCTTTAAAGAAAGCTGGTAGGACAAGTATTTTCTATAAAGAGAGACTTCTGCGTCGATTGGCGCGATTAGCACCGGACTTGTGACGTCGAAGATTTCAACGAACATTAAGTGAGGTTATGTAAAAAACATTAGCGTCACTACGCGTTAAAGTAGGCGCGTAAATACAAAGATAGCTGCTTCCGTCTTCTTTCTCACTCGATCATATATACAGGGTCAAACTAAAGTAACTAGCGAAACTCCGCAGACGTAATTCGTATCGATATCTAAACACGACAAAAAAAAGATTTGTTGATTTTTTTGGGTTCAATGACCGCTGGTAGTGTTATTACTTGTAGTATGAACTCTGTTTTTTTTTGTTTTATCGTGTTTATGTATGGAAACCCATCACGTCTGCGGAGTTTCGCTAGGTAATTTAATTTGACCCTATACAGGCATGAACGGGAAGGAAATAGGAAACGAACGAAAACTCATCGGATTTAATGAAAAGAAAATTTAAGAAAAAGTATATGAATTTGATCCTGTGGCGTAGTCCTATGGTTAGACTAAAGTAGTAGATAAAAAAGTACCTCCATTTTATATGTTGTGAGTTTTTTAAATAGTTTTATGTATTTAAGTATCTTAGCAACATATTTTATACGTAGGCAAAACTTGTGTAAACTATGCTGTAGAAAAGGCTTTATATCAGTACCCTGATTGCGTAATACACGATCAATCAGAATCTGAATCGTTTTAAAACAGATTGCTAATCCATTGCTTCATAAGTTCGAATAAAAAATCTGCTCAACAACGTAAATAACGCAATTAATGTTGTCGAACTGTCAAAATGAAACAGATTACTCGTAATCGTTTACGAAAATATGTTACGTAATTAGATAGCAGGTCTCCAAAAATGATTTAATGCTAGGCAGAATGGTTTCGAGACCTTTGCCTATTTGAATTTGAATAAAAAACATCATTGGAGACGCTGAGATAGAGAACTTTTTGGTAGTAAATTGGCATCAGATATTTTAATTTTTAAGTGACAAATTTACTAAAGTTAAGTGACAAATTGGGTAAAAGTGATATTTTAATACTTTTAACCTGTACCAGTCAACAAAATCACAAAACAATGTTTTCTGATTTTCTCATGTTTGTATTGTATCTTACAAGTATGAGAAACATAATAACACAGCAGTTAGCCAAAAGATAAAAAGGATTAAAATTTAAGATCAGCAACAATCTGAATTTCGCAAACCTCTACGCAAAACACACATAAAATCGTGTAGTGAAGTTCAACATTCCCAGTCAAAGTAAAACACTAACAAGGAACCTACAAGCGCTCGCATCTCAATAAACTAACAACAACAATAAAAATCAAGGCACAACTCTAGTGCACAACGAAATACGACATCCAACCCCCCACTGCATTGTAGTAAAAATATAGTGGGAAATAAATAAAGAGGGAGCCGACCGCAAGCAATCCTGTGATTGAGAACGTGACTGAAAATACTGCGAGATACTTTGCAGGACGAACGCAGAAAAAAATATATAAATACGAATTGACGGTGTTTTTTTTCGACATTCCATTATGCAAGTGGTAGTGGAAGGTTAGATGTGGCTATAGTGCTGAGTGCACTGTGCACTGCGTGTACTGCCATGCTATTCTGTAAACATCTCACCGTGAAAACTTGTGTGAAGTGAGCTGTCAATAGTGTCAATCCCTGTGGAATGACAGCTCACTCCACGCACACTTCACCTAAGTTGTCACGGTGAGATGGTTACAGAATAGCATGGCAGTTATCTATACATATCGTGTATAAATTAAAGTCGCTTTTCGTGTCTGTTTGTGTGACTGCGTTGTTCTTATAAATTACGCAACGGATTTTGATGCTGTTTTCACTATCATTTATAAAATGTATTCCGAAAGATTTATAACACATTCATATTAAACTTACTTAAGGGTGATGCGCTAAGTTAGCCCGCGAAATTTAAATTATCTTACATTTTTGAAACTTGCAGGTTGTATCTTGTAACAAATATGGCTTTATAGAATTATAATCATTAGATTTAGCAATAAAACTAGATATGTTAGACATAACATCACGCTTTATTTCCCCGAAGGTTTAGGCAGAGGTAGGTGTACCCATAGTAGGTAGGTTTAAATATATTAGAATAATCCTAAAACGTCATGATTTGATGAAATAGTTATTCAATAGGATTATATGAACTTAGAGAGTTGTATTGATGATTTTTATTATATGTATATAATTCTATAAGTAAATAAACATTTGATTCGGCCGCGAATCATATTTGAATCAACGTAGAACCTCATACTGACATGAAAATTGCAAAAAACTTAAGAAAATTTGAATTTCGCGGGCTACCCTGACGCTTTCACCTTAAAATAAAGATTTTTTTCTTATACACGGTTTTACCTTACACGGTTTTTACGAATTTGTCAAGTCCTAAAAACCGTGCGAAGCAGGGGCGGGTCGCTAGTTCGTTTATATTTTAGGACTTGAGTGTATGTGTGTGGACATCAACTTTAAATGGTGTTATAATCATTGTAATTATAAAGGGTTGGCTGAAAAAATATTGATAGATTTTCATGTTAGTTTATTCTATGGACAATTTGAAAGCTTATCTTAGCTTTTTATTTCAATTGATAGTTATGTCTAAAAATGAAAAATTCCTAATTTGTTGACTGTTGTTCCAAATGCCTAATATATTGTAAAAGCGAGTTATAAAAGCTCTATAGTTATCTACTATGTTTGACACGATACAAAAAATTCTATTACTTTAGTAAGTACCTATAATAAAAAAATACAGACCCATATTTAATTTTCAACGGGTAGATAGAAAAACAAGCGTGGCTTCATGGAAATGCATTCATAATATAATAGTTTACAGAAACACGGTTGAATATTTCCAATACAGTTAGATTAAATCATTTCTGCGGTATCAGGAACACCCAATCAAAATGGAAATTGAAATAACCAATTTCAGTAACACTGAGTTACCTACTATAGTAGTTACATCGAAATATTGCGAAATATCGGTGCCATTTCACTCACGACAAAACCAATTAAAATGGTCTAATGATCCTATTCATAATTAACAATTTCATTATTGCAAACGGGTAAAGTTAATTAAGCGAAGATTTATTTTATCTCTGCAAATGATACTGCGTGATAAATTGTAGTGATTTCGTCACCAGTTCAACATAAATCCAACCCTACTCATGCCGTTGTCTCTTAATTGAGACATGTTACAGCGATGAAAGATGATTTTGTGACCGTAGGATATTATGTTAAAATTCTCATCATGTTTTAAAAATAATTGATTAAATGTTAAACTGGTGGGGTGGTATATTGGTGCCCAAGATATAGGCTTTCCTAGTTTGAAGTCCTCGTAATATTTTTTTCAATAAAGTTTTTATTATTATTTCTTAATATTATTAAATAAATACATTCGATCAGTCTGACATGTATCAAATCATTTTTATTTAGACTATATTATAGTTATATAAACTCCAAAATCAGCAAGACAATTTCGTATGTTATAATCTTGGTTCAGTTGGTTGTTTAGTTACAAAAGCTCCATTACCTACACGCACAAGACACGGTATTTAAAAAGCCTAGTCAATAAACAGACCCAAATTCTCATTAAAAAGACACTACGTGCTCCAATTCCATTTAAATTAAGAAACAATGTCTCTTTGTAAGTGCCGCATAGTGGGGCGACCGTTGCAACGGTTGGAATGGTCGCAAATGTCGGAATGGTCGCGAGTGTCGGAATGGTCGCAAGTGTCGCTACACACTAGGTCACTAGCTCGTTCCAGTAATGTAGAGAATTAATTAAATTAATGGGGTTTGTTCCAAGCCGGTATTGCACTGGTTAATTACCTACTGCATTAACTGATGGTATTACTAAAGACAAAATTGGGAGTATTTGTGTTTCAGAAGAGTGTTTAACGGGTTGAATGCTTTGTTTTTGGAGGAACTACAAAGTCAAAACGAAACAAATTGTGATTGATCATGTCTACGCAATTAGGGTGCTGTACTAACTGCGTGATGATCAAAAAACCAAGAAATTTTACAGTATCTGAAAGAATACAAATTTTCTTTATTATATTTTCAAGAATTTAGTCATAGTAGATAAGTAGGTATTATGGCCGCGCTGATAGATTACCGTTACCTGACGAAACAAGGCTGTTGGCCCAATAAACCGACTGACTACCGTCTTGATATGAACTTGTAGTGGCTTCAGTTGGATGCCCATCCTCAAGGACTGTGCCCTCCACAACGGTGCCGCCACATGCCTCACAGCAAGAGAAACCATCGATATGAAAACGATAACGAATACTTGCTAGTGTCACGGTGTCTTCGTGTGATTTCCAGTAATGCTGGTCTCATAGAACTTGTGACTTGACACCAAGCGTTGTGTTCTTCACGAGGCTATGTGAAGCCCAAAGTCTATCTATGGAAACCACTCGCAAGTTAAGCTTCGTGCAGACAAGTGCGATGCGACACCGCGACGCGACACCGGCTATTGTTATACCGTGAAGTTTTCTTAGAAATTGTATTGTTCGAGTCGCGTCGCGCCGTCGCGTCGCGCTGGTCTGCACGAGCCTTTATTAGTCCCAAACATAATATTCCAAAATGCGATCAAACTAAAGGATCAGTCGCATCGCTCTGACATCATATTTCCCCAACTATACCTACTTCATGTTTCTTCGTTAATCCATACTCTACTAATATTATAAATCATGCAACAGTAACTCTGTCTGTCTGTCTGCTACCTATTCACGCCCAAACTGCTAAACGGATTTAGATGAAATTTGGCACGCGGATATGCTATGACCGGTTAGGACATACTTTCTATCCCGGTAGTATGTTCCCGTGGAATAATTTCCGACCTCCATGCGGCCGAAACCACGGGCAATAACTGGTTATTAAAAGAAACATCTCATAGAGTAGATAAAATACTTGTTTGTGTACAATGTTTACTTGAAAAAATAAATCGGTTTTCCCGATGAGCGACGTTCTAATCTATAACGTACAGACACATATGGTTAATAACAGTAATAGGTCACCGAGTTATCTTTGTGTGGAATATTCACCTAATTAGTTATACAGGGTGATTGGAAGATGGGTGCAAAGCTTTAAGGCGAAGATAGTACAGACAATTTAGAACCATTTAAGCCATGGTTGTCTTAGACGAAGTCTTACCAAATATTTTTAACCAAATTTTTAAGTTTATTTTCGGAAATTCTCAAAATTTAATGTAAACTGCATAATTATGGCCAAATTGAATGATAAATGAATTCATTTTTTATTTATTTAATTAAAGTAATGTGTAAGCAATCAAGCAAAACATGTTTTAGGCTTCTGTGTCATGAGACATTTTTTTTACAGACATTTAAAGCTCAGAAAAAATAAAAAAATTGTACAATACGTCTTTTAAACCTTATTAAAAAAAAAAAAAAAATTGGTAAGACTTCGTCTAAGACAACCATGGCTTAAATGGTTCTAAATTGTCTATACTATCTTCACCTTAAAGCTTTGCACCCATCTTCCAATCACCCTGTATATTAACAGTAACTCTTATCTACCAGTCTGTTATCACCATTCCGAGAAAACGTATTTATGTTGCGAGAAACGACTGTTTGGCTTTAGAATCAAAAAAGCAATCACCAGCGGTGGGTACTCCGTACCTCTGTTGAAACAACTTTGAATTTCTGAAGTTTAAGATGTCTAAAACGCAGTGTGTGCTGACATTGACAGCGCTGTACTTGAGGATGGTGCACTCTTGGGGTGAGTACGAAAAACGTAGTTTATTTTTCACCTACTTACGGCTTAAAGGCAGAGATTTTTTATTCTACGATTTGACTACGTACACTGATTAATCTGCGATTTCTTAATATATGATGCTACACGTCATAATTTTATTTATACAACAATTGCGCCGAATAGTTTAAAAAATGCTTGCGCACAAAGACTATATTTTTATTTTTAATGGATCAAAACGGTGTTATAATTTTGAAGTGGCTAGTAGCACAAACGAGGTTGTAATCATTATGAGAAAGCTTCATTTGCGCATTACAGAATATATTTTTATTTCCTCATAAGCCGATTTCTAAGATAAGGTAGGTAATAGTAAACAATTATTAATTTCATACACCGAACATAAAATAAACATACAGAAATAATGCACAATTAAGATCTTAATAATACTCACAAAAAAAAAGACTATTATTAAGAGCTAGAACAAGTTAGTGGTATATACAGGGTGAACTTTTGTGGTCGGCAAGAAAATTGGCAGTTTTCACATAAACTTTTTTGATACCAATTGATCCTGTTTCTTATAAGGATCAAATAACTCTACTGGACCAACTGAGGGTTGAGTACTAGAAAAGTCAGAAATCGCAAAAATCTTTTCCCATACATTTCGTAGGAAATGTGACTCCAACTTACTATTTTACGATGATAGACTGGCCGAAACTAAACTAAAACAAATTCAACTTCAAAGGTGAACGGCAGGCTTGTATGGGAACTTCGTACCGCTGATAAAATTTCGTGTTTTGGGATATTTTTAGTTTTAATTGGTAGTTAATAAGATAGACAAGCCCTTTTTAAATTCTTTGATTTTTAGAAGTTGGGACGTAAAAGTTATAACGAGTTTTATTTTTTAAGGTTATGTACTAGTGTACTAATTTAGATTGTTACATAAAGGTACATAAACATTGTTTTGGTGATAAAGTAAATGTTCTAGATTGATTGTCGCTATCTTTGTAGTGTTTTACTTACCATTAAGTAGGTAGATTGAGATGAGAATCGTACCTACTCAGTGAGGGGTGTATTAGGAGATATCTATGTCCAGCTGCGTACTGCAACAGTTTGATAATGATGCAGTTCTGATGGGGTTTTGAGTGTAGGTAAATAAAAAAATACTTCGTTTTTGTAGTACTTTTATTTTATTGTAAGTACTTATAATATTAATTGATTCTTAACACGTTGCAATTAACACATTGCAAACTAGTCATTTTAACTATAGCGCGTACACACACACAGCACAGTTAATAAAGCGTCCTTTCGCGAAAGTACTATCAAGAGATAGAGTACGGAGGGGCAGATGCTCAACTCAACGTAAAAACGGCCTGATAATTCGCTTAATTGCTCAGATGCAGTCACAAACCACAATCCAAAACAATAGCAAAGAACTGAACCACTGAACTGCAAGACAGTAACAGTAATAAATACAGAATTACAGATTTTCTTTACCTGTCAATAAATAATTGCCATATGAACAAAAATAATATTCATGACGAAAATCATTCTTATCATTACATCGTTAACTATTATGATTTTATGTAACAATCACGCATTATTGGTATAATATATTAGTGTTTAATTATATTTAATGTTATTTCTATTTCTAAATAATTAATCTATCATTTCGTTATTAGTGTTATTTTACATATGGCAACTTTAAAAAACATAACTGCGTTTAGTTTACGATTTTATTACGTTTAATTATTAACATCTTTTTTATTGATATTATTCATTATTCCCAACTTCTAAAAATAGTACGCTTACATGAAAATAAATGTCTTAGTTGCCTTAATAAGTGGTATAAATTCTATAACAAAACAACAACAAAAATATGCGGAACGAAATCTGCCGTTCACCTTTCGAAAGAATAGAGAACAAAATTCAGAACCTTTGTTGCTTTTAAAAAAACTTTTTAAATAGGTAGTTTTATTTTTTTTGCAATTTCTGTCTTTTGTAGAAAGATCTAAATAAATTGAGGTCATTTTTAGGGTTCCGTACCTCAAAAGGAAAAAACGGTACCCCTAAAAGGGTTCCGTTTTTACACGCTTTATATTAGCTTCACCTGTATGTTTGTTTGTATGTTTGTTTGTAACCGACTTCTTTGTGCGCGATTTTGACCCACTTTAAACTGCCAGATTTCGTTCAAACTTTGTAGATTTATTGAGGACCGATGACAATACACTAATTTGATAAAATTATTCAATTTTTCAATTTGCAAAATATGATTTTTGTTAATTTATATAATTTTCATCTATAGTCGATAAGGTAAGAAAATAAAATTTTCTATAATTTTTCTCTACAGTCGATAAGGCAGGACTCTGTGTTAATTTTTATTTCCAATAATTATCATTAGCCGTTTTCTCTAATATTGACAAATTTTTGTATACTAAAGAGAATTTTAATTCTACAAAACAAATAATAGTTTTAAAAAATTAAAAAATCACGCTTTTTTAAAGAAACCAAAGTAAAAAAAAAGTAAAAAATAAATAATAGTTTAAAAAAAACTAAAACTACTTTTTTGTTATAAAATACCAAACTAAACAAGGCGAAAAAAAATTTTCGATCGTAAAGCACTCTCTGATGCTTCGCATCATGAGTCGTGCAATAGTTTAAAATTAAAAAAACAAGCTGTTATAAATAATCCAAACTAAAAAGTAGAAAATAAATAATAGTTTAAAAAAACTAAAAAACACGCTTTTTATAGAAAACCGAACTAAAAAATAGAAAATAAATTTTAATGAATTTAAATAAAGAAAATAGTGTTAAAAATTTCAATGAATATAAATTAATAATAGTGTGAATAAAAAAATATATATTTTATTTAAAAAAAAGCGTGGGGTGCTTTTTAAGATATGATCGAAATGATAATCACCCTACTCATATCTGTCAATAAAATATTTATAACTATTGACACCATGCACCCCACGCTTTTTTTAAAATAAAATATATATTTTTTTATTCACACTATTATTAATTTATATTCATTGAAATTTTTAACACTATTTTCTTTATTTAAATTCATTAAAATTTATTTTCTATTTTTTAGTTCGGTTTTCTATAAAAAGCGTGTTTTTTAGTTTTTTTAAACTATTATTTATTTTTGATCACTTCGTTGTCCGTGTCAGTCTGTCACGACCCCTTTTCTCAGGAACGCGTGGAGGTTTCAAGTTGAAATAACAACAAATAGCTAGGTCTGTAGTCCCTCGAAGCTCTAAAAAATCAAGCTTTTAAGTCAATGCAATAAAAAATACGGCCATTTGGACAACATAATTATTTTAAAGCTTCGTGCAGACCAGCGCGACGCGACGCCGCGACGCAACTCGAACAATATAATTTCTAAGAAAACTTGACGGTATAACAATAACCGGTGGCGCGGTGTCGCGTCGTCGCGCTGTCGCGTCGCACTGGTCTGCACGAAGCTGTATACTCGCAAATAAATCAAAACCTACAGAGTATCCCGTTAACCTAGAATGATGAAATTTGGCAAGAAGCAAGGTCTCATAACACAAGTAAAGGAAAAAGTCCGAAAATCGGTAATTGGTAGTATTACCACACAAAAAACAAAAAAACAAAAATACAAACTTACACTTGCAGAGACCGTGACGTATATGAGAACATGTTTTTCAACTACAATATGACATGTTAGTTTTTGCGATAAATTCATCCCAACTACGGAACCCTTCATTGTGCGTGGTCCGACACGCACTTGGCTGGTTTTTTTCTCAGAACGTCGGACATCACAAGCAACAATCTATCTTGATCTTATAGTAAATAAAATTATAACGCATATTCGTTCAAAGTTTTAATTTTTTTGTTTCTGTTTGGCTAGTCTGTCTATCATAATTAGAGATCGGATATTCGGATGCATATTTACTTAAAGTTAATTTTTAGCCAACAAATTATGGGAGTGGCTTCTTAATAAAAAAAATCTTAATATAATTCCCGGAGTTTAATAAAATCCGGGAATGCACACCTAATCGAATAAATGGTATCGAAAAGACTAATCAGCCCTCTTATGAAGGTTACTTTTGCGGTGTTAATATACCTACTGTAAACATTTTCTTACGAATCTCAAGGTACCCAGTTGTTTGTCGCTATGTGCTATGCCAATTTGGCAACCTGCTTTACAACATTAGCAAAAATTTCTATAGTCAAAAAGGATCAAATTTATCAATTCCAGAATCGCGAGATTTTTGCGATCGATACAAAAGTGCTGTCCATAATAGCCAACACCTGTACGTAAGTAAATATACATTCGATTCTCTAATCCGAACTCTAAATTTGTCGATCACGGAATCCCGGGATTTTTACGATATAAAAGTGCTTTCCATAATAGCCAACATCTCAACTTTAGGTAAATATGCATCCGAATATCCGATCTCTAATCATAATAAAATATGTTGGAGTCTTTTTCCTACGAAATTTATGGGAAAAGTATTTTGCGATTTCTGACTTTTCTAGTACTCAACCCTCAGTTGGTCCAGTAAAGCTTTTTGATCCTTATAAGAAACAGGATCGATTAGAATCAAAAAAGTTTTAGTGAAAACTGCCCATTTTCTTGCTGACTGTACAATTTTAGTACAGTTAATATAAGTCTGAAATCGCCAACCCATCTTGAGCAAGCGTGGTGATCAATGCTCGTGCCTTCTCTGTATGAGAAGAGGCTATTGCCCAGCAGTGGGACAATAACAGGCTGGTATTATTATTATTACCAGAGATCGGATAATCGGATGCATATTTACCTAAAGTAAATTTTTCGCTATGAAATTATAGAAGCGGCTTCTTAATTTTCTTTTTTGTTAATATTTTGTGCGTGTATTGTGCAGTCCCGGAATTCCAGAAAATCCGGGAATGCACAACTAATAGGATAAGTACATGATAAAACGAACTACGGAACTACGGAAACGAGTTATCAACCCTCTTATGAAAGTTACTTTCGCGATGTTAACATAAAAATTTATCTACTGTCAACATTTTTTAATGAAACTCGAGGCACCGAGTTGTTCGTCGCTATTTGCTATGCTAGTTTGGTAACCTATTTTTCACCATTAGCTAGTATTTCTATGTTCAAAACGTACAAAATTTATCAATTCCAGAACCGCGAGATTTTTTCGATCGATACTTAAGTGCTTTCCATATTAGCCAACACCTGAATGTAAGCAAATATACATTCGATTCTATAATCAGGACTCTAAATTTGTCGATCCCGGAATCCCGGGATTTTTTCGATACAAAAGCGCATTCCATAATAGCCAACACCTCAACTTTAGGTCAATATGCATCCGAATATCCGAGCTCTACTTATTACACAGCTCGGTAAAGTAACTTGTTATTTTTTTGTTTCAGACATCGCCGTTAGTGTAGGAGATGAACTCATATTTTTTACCGACGGAATAAAAACAAACACCGTGAATGTTCTTTCCCACAACCTCACAGCGTTAGCTTACGATGAAGCTCACAACATGATGCTGTACGTCGACAAACAGAGCGAGTACGACGCTATATGTGGTTATAACTTACATTCCAGAGAAAACAAATGTTTCATCAAAAGAGCCGGTTCTAACATTCACAGTATTGCCTTCGACCCGGCAACAGACACACTATTCTTTACTGATACTAATAAAAGAAGCATTTATTGTATTTCATTAAAACCTGGATTTAATAACAATGTTAACGGAAATCTTTTAATCAAGATGTATGACCGGACCCCCCGTGATATTGCCGTGGATAGCTGTAGAGGGTACGTTATCAATGACAGTTTAAAAATCATAATCTGTCGATCGATTCTGTAAAAATATCAACGTGAAACTTAGGTGAAGTGAGCGTGTAGTGAGCTGTCAGTTGTCACTGTCACAAATCCACCGGCAGGATGTTAAGGATTAGCTCTATTGACAGCTCACTTCACGCTCACTTCGCCTAAGTTTCACGGTGATATTTTTACAGAATCGACCGTATGTTGCATTTTATTGATATTCAATAGAGTCATTCAAATTGCAGGTACATTTACTGGACCAACATTAAGGATACAGGCAATGAGTACATTGAGAGAGCTCGATTTAATGGTTTCGAGAGAGAAGTAATATACCGAGATGTACCAGTGCATAGCATGGCCATTGATCCACAAACACGAAAAATTTATAATTTTGACGGTATTATGCTATATCAGTTTTTGGACAGTAGAGATTTGGATGGTCAAAACGAATATACTATATCCACGTTACGTTGTATACATTTTTCTAAACCAAAAGAGTTGACCGTTTCAAATGATTACTTATACTGGACGAACAGTAGCGAGAGCTACAGAACCGTTTGGCAATTACCAAAGAACGCAATGAAAGGTGTAGAACCTAAAGAGATTAGTAAGTTTTATACTGAAAGGCCACTCGGTATAGCCGCCAACTACAGAATAAAAGACCAAATTCAGGGACTTCAGGATTGCGAAGTCCTACGGAATTTGATACCAAAACTCACAGCAACCAACAAGTCCCTCAATATTCAACAGACAACAAAAACAGAACAGACAACAGAATGTATAACAGTTGCCGAACTATTTTGTGTCCACGGTATAAAAGTAAGTGAGACATCTGTTTGCAAATGCACACCTGGTTACATCGGTGAGAGATGCGATGTTTCAGTCTGTGAGAACTATTGTTTGCATGGTGACTGCAGTTTCAATGATGAGGGACTCCCTAAATGCAGGTAAAATATTTTCTACTCCTACTAAAATGGTTTCCTTGTTTAAGCATAAGCATAATCAGCCCATAACATTCCCACTGCTAGGACACAGGCCTCCTCTTTATGAACTACTATCTCCAAGGGAACTGTAGTTTCAATGATGAGGGAATTCCTAAATGCAGGTAAAACATATTCCTATGATCCTATCCCTTCTATCCTATTCCTTCCTTTGGTTTTGTTGCTGAATTAAATAAAATAAAAACTAACATTTTCGTTATTTCAGATGTAATGCCGGTTATTCCGGGGACAGGTGTGAAGTGCACGCGTGTTATGGTTATTGTCTGAACAACGGTGACTGTTCCATGAACGAAAAGGATGAACCAGTCTGTCAATGTGTTGGTAATCAAGAGGGAACAAGATGTGAAGCTGATAATAATATGAAGAACACTTTCACCAACACCCCTACGTACTACCCAGCAAAAAGAAACCTAACCCTAGCTGACTTACTGTCAAATTGGCGAAAGACTACCGTGAAAATATCTGTAACTGTTGAATTATAATCGAATTGATTATTATGACGTACTTTGTCTTGCTGGTTAATGCAACCATTTACGGAATTATCTGTTTTTTTTTTACATCTGTTTTAAAGCTTTCGATTTTCATTCATATCCAGTGTTCCCCACGCGTTCACCCACCGCGGTGATTTCGTAATCTGCGGTGTTCTCAGAATATAATAAATATATTATAATCTTGCATGAGGCACATTTGTTAAGTATTCATTTACTTTTTCTTTTTTAATAAACTACATGTATTAATGTAACTGTGGAGTTTTATTTCCGAGTAGTACACAAGGCTACATAACAAGCTATACCTACATTTCCAGTATGAGCTGACCTCTCATTGTTCGGAAATCCTATACAATGCGAAATAAGCTTAAACTGGAAATGTATGGACATAATTTACTCCATCTGAAACAGTTTGGTTTTACTAAGGGTCGTTCAACTACAGACGCGGGCGTGGAATTACTGAAAAGCATATTCGAGGCCTGGGAGGAGTCGCAAGATGCCCTTGGCATTTTCTGCGACTTGTCCAAGGCCTTCGATTGCGTACATCATGATACTTTTATCAGGAAACTGTACCACTATGGTATGAGGGACAAGGCTCTTGACCTTCTGACTTCTTATCTGAATAACAGAATTCAGACGGTCGATGTTAATGGCAAGAGATCTGCAGGATCTGGGGTCACCATGGGCGTTCCGCAGGGTTCAATTCTAGGTCCTTTCTTATTTCTAATTTATATAAATGACTTACCTTACCTCATAAGGGATAATCACAAGATCGTATTATTCGCGGATGACACTTCCCTCATTTTTTAAATCAAACGGCAGTTAGTCAATTTTGAACAAGTCAACGATGCACTCTCTAAAGTTGTGCATTGGTTTAATGTAAATAATCTTCTCCTGAACGAAAAAAAGACTAAACTCATCAAATTTTCAACGCCAAATGTCAGGCAGCTAACTACCAATGTTCAAGTTAATGGAATAGAGTTGGACCCTGTTGAGTCAACTGTTTTTCTTGGAATAGCTATTGACGGTAAGTAAGTAAGTAAGTAAGTATTTATTTGCATAAAACATGGTATACATGGTGTTACAAAAATTTACAATAAAGATCTTACATGTTTTGCCAGAATTGTACTTAGCATGCATATGTTTACTTAATACTAACATGAGAATTTGTTATCCATAAATTCTCTAAGACTATAGAAATTTTTCAAGTTTAACCAGTCAAACATCTTTCCCTTAAATAATCTGGAGTTTAAGTTTTTTATGCTACTCGGTATGTTATTATATATACTAACACAATTATATAAGCAGCTTTTATTATATTTAGCAAGCTTGGGAAGATCATGAAGAACGAGTCTCTATGGATCACGCCGGCTCCTTGGATTAATATCATTGGCTGATATAAACAGGTCTTTATGTTTATTAACGAACATACATATTTCAAATATATAAAGCGACGGCAGCGGTAACAAACCTAGTTTCTTAAATATGGGCTTACAAGATTCCTCCGAGTGCATCCCGTAAATTGCCCTAATGCACTTTTTTTGAGCAACAAATGCTCGGTTTATATCGGTACTATTTCCCCATATTATAAGCTCGTAACGTAGTACCGATTCTACTTATGCATGATAGGTCATGAGAGCTGTTTTTAAGTTTGTAATATTTTTTATTTGTTTAAGAGCATATACAAATTTATTTATTCTCTTTGCAGCGTTATCCACATGCTCTTTCCAATTCAAATTCTCATCAATAATTACGCCTAGAAACTTCGTTTGTGCTACTTCTTTATTTTTTGGTACGTTTAGTTTAATATTATATTTAGGATTATTACATTTATTGAAATTAATATAAACGGATTTATTAAGATTTATTTTTAAATTATTTATGTCAAGCCATTGTATTAATTTATCTATAGTATTATTAATGTCAGTCTCATGATTATTTCTAAAATTGTAACATTTTTCTGTCGCTATAATAATAGCTATGTCATCAGCAACTAATATACATCGGTGGTCAGTTATATTAATATCATTTATGTACAGTAAGAACAGGACAGGCCGCAGTACACTTCCTTGTGGTACACCACATGTATTGTGCTTGTATTCTGATGAAAATGGCACCTTAACTTGATTTTCATCAATTTTATCAATAATGACTCGTTGTTGTCGGTTACTGAGATATGATTTTATCCACTGAAGTGTAGGACCCCTCATACCTACAAGTTCAAGTTTTTTGAGCAATAGATTGTGAGAAACTAAATCGAAGGCTTTTGAGACATCAAAAAATAGCCCAGTGGTCAGATTTTTATTATTGATATTAGTAACTACAGCCTTTACCAGCAGCCTAATTACGTAATGCACGATCAATAATAAATTGAAATGAATTGAAACAGATTGCTAGTCCATTGCGTCATAAGTTCGAAAAAAAAATCTGGTCAATTTTTTTTTCGAACTTATGAAGCAATGGACTAGCAATCTGTTTCAATTTATTATTGATCGTGCATTACGTAATTAGGCTGCAGGGAGAATATTGCCAAAGTAGTGGACTTGTTTTTCTGAAAGCCATATTGTTCTTTGCTAATTATATGAAATGTATCACAATAGTCAATTATTCTTCCATACATGCACTTTTCATATATTTTGGACAATATGGGTATTAACGTTATAGGACGATAGTTATTAATATCAGATTTTTCTCCTTTTTTATATAAAGGCTTGACTATCGAGTATTTCAGGGGATCAGGAAAAATTCCCGATGCAAACGATAAATTAATTAAATATGTCAGAACAGCAGTTAGTTAATTGGTACACTCTTTAATAATTTTAGTTTTGATTTCATCATAGCCCACAGAATTGGAATTAGACAATAACAGTATTTCTCGTCTAACCTCGCTTTCCTCCATAGGTTTTAAAAACATCGAGTTAACGGATGCACTAATACGAGGTTTTATGCTTTCGTGACAGATAACTGACGTCGATACAGCCAGAATTGTTTATTTTAGTTATTTTCATAGTCTTATGTCTTATGGGATTCTTCTCTGGGGAACCTGTGCGGACATTAATACAATCTTTGTTCTACAGAAAAGGGCTGTTCGAGCCATTTACAACCTCGGTCCAAGAGATTCCCTTCGGGAGAAATTCAGAGAAATAAATATTCTTACTGTAGCCTCACAATATATTTTCGAAAACCTATTGTATGTACACAAAAATATATCAAATTTTAAGAAAATGTCCGACATTCATAGTTTAAATACCAGGAACAAACACAACCTTGCTGTACATCGCACACGTCTCCACAGAGTAGGCAACTCGTTCATGGGTCAATGTATACGCTTTTACAACAAACTTCCCATTGACATTCGAAACTTACCCATTAAACGATTTAAAAACTGTATTAAAACCAAACTTTGTAAAAAAGGGTACTATAAAATTTCAGATTATTTAGAAGATAAAAAAGTTTGGGATTGAGCTGCTCGCTCTGCTAAGCCTTGTGAAAACTATAGAACTTGACATTTAATTATGCATCACAATAAACCAGTTTTATATATAAGTACATATTGACATTGTTGAAAATTATATTCAAACTGCACAAGATTACTTTGTAAAGTATTATATTATTTTAATTATTGTGAATGTGAGGACTATGTGGATATTTTATTTTTATTTTTTCTCTTTCATTTATTTTTTCTTTCTTAGTTAGTTTTAATGATGGTCTGGCAGTTTGAGTAGTTGATGCGACCTACCCAAATATCCTTTCTTTGGTATTGTTCGTCGAGTTGAGCTTCTTCAGTTTTGAGTTGAGCTCCACGATTATTGACAAATGCATGCACTGACTGGACAGGTCCACTCAAATCTGTGTGGTTCTTTCCTCAAAAGACCATTTCAGACACTAATCCACATGGTCCTCATATGACTTGACCAAGATTATGTCTGGACCTTAAAAGAGACTACGACCTCTGAGTTTGTTTCGGCCTTTCTTCTCAGAGTAGTCAGGTAGGAAACACCGACCTCATCTAGCTTATTTTTAATATTTTTTTATATGACGTGTAAAAGTGATTCCGATATCCTATTTACAGAATAAACAATTTCATTTCATTTCATTTCCTTTCATTATAGCTTGAAATGTAGCCGTCTGTACCCCTATTGTATCATGACATGATTTCATGCACAAAAAGATCAGTCTGAGTTACAAGATAAAAACACATTCATTACAAACTAGCTAGGATCTGTATTCTAGAAACTATTTTATACATAAATCTTGCTTTAACAATAGATTTGAGTAAATAAATGGACGGCTCCAGGATCTCTGCAGAAGCAACACACGACGTCCTCAGAAATAGAAGGTCAAGTGCACGCAGGACTCGCAGTCCGAGTGGGTTCCGTACCATTCACATCGTAAATGCCACGAGTGTTAAAGAGACGGTTGATTTTCTCCAGTAGGTAATTAGAATGAATGATTTTTCGTAGCGAATGATTTCATTTCCTGTTGATAATTTTTATACATAAGAAAAAAGTTCAAAATTAATTTTGACAGATGGCCACTTCTTCATGAACGAATACAAATGTTCATTAAAATATCTCTGAAAAATTAAAAAAAGGTAGGTAAGGACTTAAAGTGAAAAAAATTACCATATTTTAAACAAAAATAATGATTTATTAATTACCTGTAAAACAATTAGTTAACATAAACAATCGAAGAAAGTAGCGGAGCAGAATCTATACATATAATTACATCGTAGCGAAGTCAAGACTGTACATTGAATATTTTTGGAAAAAAGTAAATGCTGCGAGGTCTGGGATTGATTCTAATGCCGAAAATATAGTTTTTAGAATTTTGTCTGTTTGTCTGTATGTATGTTCCAGTATCACACAAATTCTACTGGACAGATTCTGTTAAATTTTACATAAAGATTCCCTATAAGTTTGGTCAAATTATAGGATACTAACTACCACGCTATTTGCTATAGGAGATGAGTAATTAACATTATGTTCGTATTTTTCTCCGATAATAGTAAAAGGACGCGCCAAAAGGTTAGGATATTGTAGATAGTTACCGATTTCAGTTTTTATATGTTTATCATAACGCTATACCTTTATGGAACTAAGCAGTCAATCATGATATCCTAGGTATATAGGAACGGCTATTTAAGCTAACGTTCAACAAACCAGATAACTAAGCGGTTATACGATTGCTTTGCAAGCCTGAGGGTGGACGTTTCCCAAGTATTGTTTTCTTATGTGTTTTTTTTTTTTACATTTTGTAATATCGGCATTTCATCAAAAGAGTCGGTAGTAACATTCACAGTATTGCCTTCGACCCGGCAACAGACACACTATTCTTTACTGATACTGTTGCAAGAAGCATTAATTGGATTTCATTAAAACCTGGATCTAATGACAATGTTAACGGAAACCTTTTATTCACGATGGATGACCGGACCCCCACTGATATTGCCGTGGATAGCTGTACAGGGTACGTTATCAATGAGTTTAAAAATCAAAAAATTACAATTCGTGATATTCAATAGTGTCCTTAAAATTACAGGTACATTTACTGGACCAACACCAACACAAATACAGACCATTACATCGAGAAAGCTCGATTTAATGGTTGCAACAGAGATGTTATATACCAAGATTTCCCAGTATTTAGCATGGCCGAGGACCCACAAACACAGAAAATTTTTAATTTTGACGGTATTAGCCATGAGTTTTTGGACAGTAGAGATTTGGATGGTCGAACGGAAAATACTATATTGACTGGTACATATCTTTCTAAGTCAAAAATGTTGACCGTTTCAAAGGATTACTTATACTGGATGAACAGTAGTGAGAGCTACAGCACCGTTTGGCAATATCCGAAGAACGCAACGTATGGTGTAGAACCTAAAGAGTTTAGTAAGTTCTATACTGAAAGGCCACTCGGCATAGCCGCCAACTACAAAATAAAAGATAAAATTCAAGGACTTCAGGATTGTAAAGCACTTTTGAGTCTGATACCAACAATCACTACAACTAGCAACTGCCTCAATATTCAACAGACAACAGAAACAGAACAGACAACAGAATACAGAACAGTTGCCGAACTGTTTTGTGTTCACGGTATAAAAGTAAGTGAGACATCTGTTTGCAAATGCACACCTGGTTACATCGGTGAGAGATGCGATGTTTCAGTCTGTGAGAACTATTGTTTGCAAGGTGACTGCAGTTTCAATGATGAGGGACTCCCTAAATGCAGGTAAAATATTTTCTACTCCTTCTAATGGTTTCCTTGCTTAAGCATAAGCATAATCGGCCCATAATGATCTCACTGCTGGGATACAGGCTTTCTCTCTATTAGAGAGGGTGGACCATTATCCACCACGCCGTCCCAGCTTGCGTTGGTTGCTGTCACATGTGTTCGAAAGTTTATTAAGAAAGAGGACATGCCGCTTTCCTCACGATGTTTTCCTTCACTGTTTTGAGTGCAGTGGTTATGAAATAAATTACACGAAGTAAAGTGCCTGCTTGGTTTTGAACCCACGACACGTAAGTCGGGGCCGTTACCACCGGGCCATCACTGTATCCAATTTTTCTCTGTTTTCTTGTAATTTTTTTTTAAAATAATCATATTTGTCATTATCATTATTTCAGTTGTAATGCCGGTTATTCAGGGGAAAGATGTGAAGTGTACGCGTGTCATGGTTATTGTCTGAATAACGGTTCCTGTTTCCTGAACGAGGAGGATGAGCCGTTCTGTCAATGTGTTGATAATCACGAGGGGACAAGATGTGAAACTGCCATAAATGACACTTTCACCAACACCCCGTTTGACTTAGTGAAAAGAAACCTAACTCTAGCTGATTTATTGTCGAGTTGGCGAAAACCTACCTCAAAAATGTTTGTAACTGTTGAAGTATAAGCTAATATTGCATTAGAACTTTTTTTCTAAAAATGCTTCTGGTTATCATTTATGTTTATGAAAAAGTTGTTTTAGTTTTTGCCTTTGTCTTGCATTAATTTTATTTTAATTTTTAAATCATTAATATACATACAATGATAATATGCAAAATATCTGTTTTATTTCCTGATTATGTTATGTTGCACACAGACAGATCAGTCAGTGGGAAGACTCGTTAGCAAGCACAATCAACTGTATAATGGTAAAAAGTGTCTATGAACGGAACCAACCAAATGGCAAAAGGGGGATTATTACACTTTTCCCCATAAAGCTTTCCCACCTGTGGGACAAAGTGTGGTGTTGATACTTTGACGTACACTGTGTGTTTCCTACTGATTTTAGTGGCGGCGAATTACGCTCGCATAAACTCTGATGTCACTTTTTGATGTCACTTTTTGACGTCACTTTTTCCACTTACACACACGGATTTAATCAAATATTATGATGGTAATAAAAATTGGATTATTCCACATGTACCGTGGTGGGACAGCTTGGTGGGGCAAAATGGAATAATGCAAGAACGGGACTCATAATTTCGTTCTGTCCGACCATCCGGATGGTACACAGCCAGCACGGCCATTAAACACTACGAGTAATAAAAAAAGCTTTACATTGGTGTTTTTATGCGCTATTAAATACACTTGAATGTTGCTTCAAGAAACTATCTTGCGTGGTTTCGGAAATACTTCGTGATAAGTTAGAGGCTTTTTTATATTGCTCTTCAGTGCACTCGGAGGCTATTGGCACTATATCGATGAAAATTGGAAGAAAGGTGTATTTAGTGAAAAACCGGCATGACGGACCACGCACTCTGAAGGGTTCCGTAGTTAGGATTAATTTATCCCAAAATCAAATTGAACGTTTTAGTTGAAAAACATGTTCCCCATACATCGATATACGTCCCGGTTAATTCCCCAACTGCGAATACGTTAGTTAACTATCGCAAAAATAAGAAAAAATAAAGATAAAACTACAAATTAACGATTTTTGGACTTTTTCCTTTACTTGTGCTGTGACCTTGCTTCTTGCCAAATTTCATGATTCTAGGTCAACGGGAAGTACCCGATAATTATAGGTTTAACTTTATTTGCGATATTTTTTTATTGCCTTGAATTACAAGCTTGACTTTTTTACAGCCCCAAGGGATCGCAGACTTACGAGTACGTATTGGTTAGCAATTTCAGCTTGACGCGTTCCTGAGAAAAAGGGTCTTGAGAGACAGACGGACAACGAAGTGATCTTATAATGGTTCTGTTTTTTCCTTATGAGGTACGGAGCCCTAAAAACGATGTAATGAAACATGGTGTAAGAATGAAACGCCACAAACACTTTTATAAACTGCTCATGCGGCTTCCTTCACACACACAACTTAGTTGACACACTAGTTTAAACTTATTCCTCTTCTCTATAGAAATCTAATATCAAGTCGCTTCTGACATTTACGTCACCGTGAATTCATTTATAAAATGGCAACACATAACAGCCATGCGATTCTGTAAACATCTCACCGTGAAAACTTGGGTGAAGTGAGCTGTCAATAGTGTCAATCCCTGTGGAATGACAGCTCACTCCACGCTCACTTCACCTAAGTTTTCACGGTGAGATGGTTACAGAATAGCACTGCAGGATTACTCCTTTGTCTGCGTTGAGGTTAACTCGGTGCTGTCGTGTTGAACCACTACTAAGTGATTCAGAACAGAAAAGTAGGATTCCATTAGGTGTTTTATTAATAAACAACTGTCTAGCCCCTCTGGAAATATTGGCTTGATTTTGTTGCTGTTGATTTATACAATGGCAAAAGTAACAATGCAACTTTTTCAATTCTTATGTACTTTTTGAGTTTTTCTTTGATATTACTGACAACAACATCGTGTGGAAGCCTTGAATTTAGGGCACTAGGCAGCCAGGCTGCGGGAGTCAATCCAACATAATTATCTCTACTTGGCTGCCTAGTGCGCGGGAGCACTCATAGGTCCCTCTCCCTTGATTTCGTATATTTGTATATATATTTAATATAGGTATATATTATAGTAAATATGTATGTATGTATGGGTATGTAGTTTGTAATCTATTTATGTATTGTTGTATCTATTTTAGTTATAAGTCATTAGAATATTTTTTTTCTTTGTTCCTCTCAATTAGAGCACCTGCCATCTAATCTCTTCACCACCCTTGGTTGACTGGTAGAGAATGCCTAAGGCATTAAGTCCGCCTTTGTACTTTTTTGAGTGTGAAAAGTTTTAATAAATAAATAAATAAATAGGTAATATAATTGTCTGAAATCGCCAACCCGTCTTTATGCAAGCGTGGTGATCAATGCTAGTGCCTTCTCTTTATAAGAAGAGACGTTTCAATTGCAGGGGGACAGTTATAGGCTGGTATGATTAAGACGATTAATCAGAATATTCAAAGCAGACCCTACTAACCATAACATAGTTAAGAAATAACAGGCTCCAAATAATTATTTCCCACATGTTAGTTTTAATTGTGATGGGAAAATGAAGGAGAAACTGCGTCAGCTGACCACCCCTCGAGGAGTAGGAAGTAATTGAGGGGATCGATCACTATGGCACTCGTTAACTATCGCTGTCTCAACTCTATAACTAGGTTTAGTCTTCAAGTACCAAGGAGTCCTGACTGATAGCTTATATCATTAGAGAATTTATTCCGGAAGATATACGTAATGTAATGCTCATAGGTGTAGTGAACAGGAATGTGAAAACATTTTAATAATGCTTCATTTTATCTGAGTAGTATGTACGTACCTAACAGTAAATTAACCCCAGGTCTCGAGGAGCCGATAAATTACAGCTCATTACTAAATCTAATAATACCGATAGTTTAGTCAATATACAGTAAGCCCACGTCGGACGTAAATATATCGCGGCGGGATTTTATCGCGCACTAAATTTTCGCCTCTCGGTGTTGGGATGCGCGTTGTGAATCTAACAGAGTACAACCCAGCGCGTCGAAAAATAATACTGTTGGATTTTCAGCTCTTGGCGCTTAACAGAGCGTTGAAAATCCAGTGTGCGAAAGAAAATCGCCGCAGGAAAAAATCGCCCGTGCGGACCTGGGCTTAGTTGCACAAGAATGTGAGTGCTAACTATTTATACATAGTAACTATACAAACCGCGAGAATATTCAAGATTTATAACAGTATTTTCTCATTAACTAAAGAAAATTTATATCCTTGAAAGCGTGGTAGCATTTGTGTCGAGTTTCCATGATATAAGCCGCCATGTTCGCACTAAGAAGCGGTCACCACAGTCCCAGCAAATTGCAGGACAAAGCCTGAATAGGTCGCCCAAAGCAATGAGAGGAAAACATTTTATATTCAAACCTTTTTGCTTCATAATGCAAAGTACATAGGAAGCTTTACTTGGATTCTGCATTTATTGTTAAGTGTTTTATTTTTAATTTTAGCTGTTGGTTTGTGTCAGTGGACGTTACATCTTTTACTTTATTTTTGCTGTTAGGATTTGTTATGACTTCCGAGTGTTTGAACATTTTAAAGCTAAAAGGAATACTGTAGAAAAATGTTTGTGCAACCTTCTAGTTTTTCACCGCGTGGGCTTTGTGTCTTGTAGTAACGAAATTATGCCAAGTAACTGTATAAACAAAAACCGGCCAAGTACGTGTCGGACCACGCACAATGAAGGGTTCCGTAAATGGGATTAATTTAACCCAAAAACAAACTTAACATTGTAGCTTAAACACATGTTCTCCCATACGGAATGTATGGGAGATCATGTTTTTCAAACTGCAAATTTAAGTTGGTTGATTATTACACTTTAACCTGTACAGCCTACTTAGCTCTGATAGTTTTCCTTTTAATTTCGTTATATATACTACTGCTGTGAATTTTTTCACAAATCCAAGTATAACCATTTAGCTGGCAGGGGGGGGGGCACTTGACTCTAACAAAAAAAATTAGTTAAAAGCTTAATATTTCGCAAACGAATCCCTAGATCAAAAAATGGTCTGGACAAACTCACAATATTTTTAAAAGACCTTTTTAACAATACCCCACAACATCCCCACTTTACGTGTAGGAGAGGTACCCTAAAATAAAATATTTTTCTTGATTTTATTTTACCATTTTGTCGGTGTTATTAAATGTATACCCATACCAAATTACAGCTTTCTAGTACTAACCATCTGTGAGCTAAGCCGCGGACAGACAGACGGACATGGCGAAACTATATGGGTTCCTTGTTTACTACGGAACCCTAAAAATGGTTGCTACTGAATACGACTATGACGCCGTATGTACTACAATAAACAGTATTAAGGGAGATCCTCAGTTGCAGCCCGCGAAATTAAAATTTTCTTACGTTTTTTGCCATTTGCAGGTCAGTGGCAGGTTGGACATTAAACAAAATATAATACGTGACCATAAAAAAAAAAATTTACAGATTTATAATCTATAGAATCTTTAATACATCTCTCTAAGATAGATTTGTTCCATTGAATGACTTTTTCATGAAATCATGACATTTGAGAACAAATCTAACTTAGAGAGACATATCAAAAATCAACACTCTCACTCAAAATTCAAAACTGACCTGTTAGAACTGTTACCGACAAATTGCAAAAAAAAAATATAGTTCACTCCATACAAACTAACCAGGGTACTAAAAAGTTATACTGATTGTTTCATTTGTTTCGTCAGACAAGCAATTTCCGATCTCCCTAATAAATCCTGGTAATCTCATTGTTTCTTGCAGACTGGCAGGACTAGATCCAAATTTTATTATAATTATGTTCTCCGTGCTTCACTCTCTGAAGATTAACTTGTAAAAAAACAAGCGGCTGCCGTCGGTTTGTTGGAAAAGAAATGGCGAAACAAACTGAATAAGTAGTCTTCATTTCATTAGATTTATCTGTTTTTAAACAGTTAATTTTTATACTCACTATTCAGTGTCTCTTTTAATATTGAGCATTATTAGCTTATAAGTATAATCAGCCTATAATGTTCCTACTGCTGGGACACAGGCCTCCTCTTGGTGAGAGGGAGTGGGCCGTAATCCACCACACCGGCGCAGTGCGGGTTGGTAGATGTCACAAGTCCTCGGATTTTTGGTTCTAGGACATGTCGGTTTTGAGAGCAGTGGTCAAAACGATTTACACAAAGTAAAGCGCCTGGGTTTGAACTTACGACCTACATACAACTCGTAACTCGCGGCCGTTACCACTGGGCCACCACTCCTCTAGTTAGCTTATGCTTATCTATAAATGAAAATAAGGAATACCTGGAATATTCCTGAAAAAGCGTTATGTTATGTTGTTATTATAAACCGAATATTACAATTCAGAAATGTCTGGTGCGTAGTACTCGTAACCGGCGCGCATGTATGACCAAATTTATCGCGCGGCGACGGCGTCGTGTCGCCGAGCATTAAAGCGTATGTCCCTCTTTTTGAGCCATTTTCACGAGTTTCGATGAACTGCCAAATATTTTCGTACAAATTCTGTTCTGATTTTTTAATTCATCTGGTGGATTGCGAATGCGAACCCTGTGACACAGGCCCTTAAGTTCATATAACCCCGCATACACAAACTACATAATTCAGTCCAGATTTAACCGAAAAAATTTAAAGCGTACCCAACAGAGATGTTTATATATTTACGAGCTGGCCTCCCCGTGTCCACAAGTGGGTTTCAATATTTACTGGCGGCATCACGTACTCTCGGAGGCTGTAATTAAACCTTTTTTTACTCCCACATGATAGTGGGTACTATTGTCTCGTAGCTTGTTTGTTATTACGGTTAATAAACTCTTGACAGATAGATATAATTAGCCTTACGTGTGTTAGGAATTTTTCATTTTCTGTATTCAACAAAAAAGCGTAAGTTAGGTAGCAAGCGAAATACAATCGTCCTCTTCATCACACACCACGTACCTACTTGTGAGCAGACATAATACCTAGGTAATTTTTTCACTGAAATAAATACTGTCAAAATCTGAAAGTCTGAATTATTGAATGTTTACGTAAGTATTTATTTTACAACTATTCCCATTTCTCAAGGACTTAAAATGTGTCATCACCTAGCCCTAAGCCGTTATTTCTGTGTACTAGCTTCTGCCCGCGACTTCTTTCGCGTGGAAGTCGTAAGACACCACTATACAGGGTGTCAGGGACATCGACGCGAATACTGATACCATGGATTCTTCAGTACATGATTACGAAATTTTTCGTCAGTTATTAAAAAAAAATCTGCTGTTTCATAGAAAACTGCAATACCTACGCGGTCAAAATGTACGGAACGGCTTGATGACGTTTCTTTGCAAAGACACGACTTTGAGCCGGGTTCCGATACACAGCTTCGGTGGAGTTAAGTTCCGAAGGAGCATAATCGGGACACCGACCTTCAGCTGAATAATGTGCGCCGGAAGTCCACCTGCCATTAGAAAATTTAGAAATTCTACGGGGTAATGTGTGGCATCATCTTCCTCCACAAAAGTATTAATAGAGGTGTATATCACTTCGCTCCCTTCAATTTCCTTCAATTGCTTTGTGGAAAGATAAAATAGCAGTTCCTATATATTTCATGATTGACTGTTTAGTTCCAAAAAGGTATAGCGTGATCATAATCATTTAAAAACTTAAATCGGTAGATATCTACAATATCCTAACCTTTTGGCGCGTCCTTTTACTATTTGCGGAGAAGAATACGAACATAATGTAATATTGCTCACCCCCAAATACCAAATAGCGCGATAGTTTATACCCTATAATTTGACCAGACTTATAAGGAATATCTACGCAAAATTTTAACAGAATCTGTCCAGTAGAATTTGCGTGATGCTGGAGCATACATACAGACACACAGACAAACAAACAAACAAAAATCCTTAAAACTATATTTCCGGCATTAAATCGATCCTAGACTTCGTAGCAATTACTTATCGAAAGGAAAAAAATAAAAATAAAGGGACGAGTTCATTGAGCATCAAACAAATTCGTCCGCATCGCTGTCAGTGGGAAAATTGCCCAAAAGACTGGCAACATTGCCACAAAAATTGGCCAGCCCTCTGGTCACTTGAACAGTCGACCAACCGCTTGGCAAAGTCCTGTTTATTAAATTATCTATATGTCGCAGGTTTTTCATAAAATTATGTTTTTGATCAAAAACCTAGGTTTTTGATGAAAGACCGGAAGATGACACAATATTAAACTCAATTTCAACATAAACCTGTAACAATCCAGATTTTTGATCAAAAACCTGAACTAGTTTGGGTTTATGATAAAGTTCTTATCAAAACCACGGGTTTGCTTTGTTTTATGACAAATAAATCAATTTAAATGAAATAAATAAACCAACCAACTACTTCCCATCCACTACCATCAATAAACTCACAAAAGTCACCCGAAACCTTCTCATTTGATCAGTAAGACTAGCAGCATATTTAGATTAAAGTCCAGACGTTATTTTACTAGCTCTAAACCTGATATCCCTTGGATGATTTCCTGGGGGTCCCCTGTGTCCACGTGCGCTGCAATATTTACTGCCCGCATCCAGTTACCGGCTTTTCTGGGCAGCGTCTGAGAAACATAGAGTATGAAGAAATGGAGTGCTTAAGTTCTGTCGACCAACATCATCTTTTTGTAGATGAATGCAGACGATGTGGACGTCTTTCGACATTGTTCTCACATGTATAACTTTAGCCTGAATAATGCAACCAATATTTTGATTTAAAAGAGTGCCCATGGAGTGTATTGCCCGTTTTTCTCTATAGGAACCTACTACACTTTGCGTGGGTATAGCTTCATTTTTCTGACTGACCGACTCCTTGACAATTCAAAAGCGCCTGTCATTGGTTTGATTGAAACAAATGATTTGAGTTTATGTTTGAATGAAAATAATCCGTCTTTTTCTAAAGGTATGATATCGTTCATCACGGTGCAGTGACCTGGCACTTGAATACAGAGCATCCCCGAGCGACGGAACCCGACACACCAAGTGTATTCAACCCATAGAATGCCACCCGCGGTCCTTATGAACATACCCAAACCTTTTAGCTATCCGAGCGCAGGCACGAGCTGGCATAAGCGTGTGCCCATGCAGCCGCCGCAGCAACAATGAAGACCACCGTACCAGCACGATCAGGTACCTCATTGTGCCCCTTACATGTTTAGTCGTACCCAACAAATGTTTCGTGCACCCCCGCCAAACTACCACCCCTAGAGTAACGTGTTTCAATTATCAAACGCAAGTTCTCCAGCACATAATACAAGTCAGGAACCGATTAGTGGTTTTAGCCACTTCGTATCAAGACCACCAGGACAAGTTTGGCGTAGATCGGGAAACCTATCACCGAGTAGGTAATTTTAAACTTTAAGACGCGTGAAATGAATTGTAACGAAATGACCGACTTTGAAAACGCTCACTTATAACTCCCCCAACTATTCCAGTTGCTATGACTATCCCGAATTTTATTACCTCAAGCAGACCGAGCCTGACTATCCTTGATATGTACAAGACAGCACATCATCTCAAGAGTGTTTATTGCATGGGCCCAATTATTTATAATAAATTACCAAGAGATTGGAAAGATTTAAATGCTTTGTTGTTTAAGAATAGACTACGTAAATTTTTGATAGGTAAAACATACTACAGTGTGACTTGAGTTCCTATCTGAGAAAAATATTAAGTAGTTGATTTTTCTAGTTTTCGTTATAATATATGGAACTCTAATTTAATTGAATATTGATTAATTTAATGGCATAAAATTTAATAATAATTGATCGAATAATAGATAGTAATTTGACGTAAATAATATAATTATGATAATAATTTGATGTAAATATTTGCATGCTTAATGGCAAAATATGGCTGATCTTTGTACTTTACTAACACCTATTGATGTATCATCTACCCATATTTGCAAAAATAAAATTATTCTATTCTATTCTATTCTAAGGTTCTAATAACGCTAAATGCGTAGAAACACCACAGTCTACCCCTTATGCTAATCCTGATTTTCACAGGGAGAAGGATCAAAAGGGTTAAAATAGAATTAAACATACAGTCTAAAAGAGAATTACGTTGCATTCAGTTAACAAATCCACCACTTAAGTAATTAGTAGATACTGGGGCTAAGCAGTCTTTTATTAGTCCCGAGGCAGTCGAACAATACTTTTCACATATACCTTTGAACTTTGATCCCTTTGAAGTAACAAATGCCCGTGTCACCAGTTCGCATGAACATTCTATTATTATTCCGAACTTTTCTGACACACAACTTTCTGGTTCACAAACGACCCAACCTCGCAGTACCCCGACTTCACTAGAGATTTTATCCTAACCACTAACGCCTCTAACGTAGCTGTAGGCGCTGTACTCTCACAAGGTACCATTGGTTCAGATAAATGCATCTGCTAGAAAGAAAAAAAGAAGAAAGAAAAGACGTTTATTTGCAGTACACATGACGCAAAGAAAACACAAAACACGAAAATAAACAATTTGGGGGAAAATATGCGTCACATACACCCAAAACGGCCATCGCTCAGCATGATGCTGCGACCCTAAACGCTGCACAACGCTGCTACGCCTCAAGAACCTTAAACAATAGTGAAATCAATTACAGTACTAGCGACAAGGAGATTCTAGCTATAGCTACTTATTTGGCTAGCTAGCTTACTTATTTGGTCGTAAATTCAAAATATTCACCGACGACAAGCCACTACAGTGGATAATGAACCATAAGGAACCTAACTCAAGACTAACTAAATGGCTAACTAAGTGAATACGAGTACAATATAGTTTACAAAAAGGGTAAATGTAACACCATAGCCGTCGCTTTATCTTTTGTAGAAATTAATAATGATGAGACAGATTCAATGATAACTAACCCTTCAGAGCGACCACCTTCGCGAACATGTTCCACGACACTCACTGGACATACAAACACTGAAAACCCTATTTTAGAAGTCCCTATTACTGACGAACCTTTGAATAAATTTCACTGACAGTTAAGAATTACTATATTAAGAGATATTAAACGACGTACAACCGCCACTAAACCTTTTGATACACAAACCCGTACATTTATTCAGGTTTCAGAATCGAACTTAGAGCAGTGTAGTAAATGCCATAAAAGAATATATTAACCCCAAAGTTAAAACCGCTATAAAAATAACACCACCTTTAGGAATGTATTCAATTATACCTATTATCCAGAATCATTGTAAATGCTCAGCTATTAACCTAGTATTCGCAAAACAGAATTAGAAGACGTCAAAGAGTATTTTAGACAGCAAAAAATTATAAAACCCTATCATGAAGGAGAAACCAATCACAGCGGAATAAACGAGTGTCATCTTGCCCTTTCTCGAAAATATTATTAGCCTAAGATGAGGGAGGAAACAACAAAGAATATTAATGAGTGTATCAATTTTGCGGACAAACAAAATATGATAGGAACCCGATAAGACCACAATTTAATATAGTACCCCCTAGCAACTAAACCTTTCGAACATATGAACTTTTTCACAGCTCAAAATGAAAAGTATTTAACAATGGTAGATGTCCTTTCAAAGTATGGACAAGCATATCATTTGAGAGATGGTACAGCAATAAGCGTACTTCAAACAGTTTTAAATTATTCTACACATCATGGGTAAACCATGATGTGTAGAATAATTTGACAATAGTGACCGATAACGGCACGGAATTCACAAACCCGTTATTCTCTGAATACACAAAATTAACCACCATAGAACATTATACCACACTCCCCTAAAGATAACGTTTTCTTTACAAGAAAACTTACGAATATAGTGCATCTTAGCACTCCCTGCCAGGGTTGCGAGTTGGTCCGAAAGGGATATCGCGACACACAGGCAACGGAAGGAACACGGGTGGGTTTTATTCAGTAAAAGTCTGACACACCCGCTCCGCCAAGCGGTAGAAAATATTTGTTAATTTCCCAACCTCAAAAAAAAAAATCTTAGCACTCTGTGCTCCTACCTCCATGTCCGGCGTAAGTAATTAAACTTTTTCATAGATAGACATGGGAACCGTCTGTATTGTCTCTTCAAATATTTGCTATGACTGTTTACTGTGTCTAGAGGGACTAGACCGCGGCGCAAATCGTAAGCTTTATAGTTAAAGAGCTTTTGTGATTATGCTTGTTTGGTTTAGCTGATTTAAAGCATTTTCCTTACAAATTTCTTTGTTATTTTTTGAGCAAATATGAACCAAAAGCTATACGTTAGTGTCGTGAAAGTATACTAAAGTAAGTATTATGGTATCTGGGATCACCAAAAAGTGGGACCTCCAATGCATTTTACAAGCGTAATACTTAATTTTGATACTATCATCAGTTTTTTTGGGAATTTTTAGAAATTACTTGAAAGTTGCTCACTGTTTCTTTTAAATTGATAAGAAAGTGATGAATGCTGTAAATAATTAGGTACTACTATGACTAGCTTTTTTTCAATAACTAACTGACTTTGAAATACATGAGCAGGCAGGTAGATTATTTTCAGGTAATCTTAAAAATAGTCTACCTGGCAACTCATTTGTTTGACCTACTCTCCTCATAAGTGACCTCGCTGTAGGTGCGACAGCCTAAAAATATACTTGGCTTTTGAGGACGTCCTCAAAATCCAAACATCCAAAATCCATTGACATCACGCTATATTTGCTCCCAATAGCCGAAATAAAGTGTATCTGAAGCGAAATTAATAACTTTCGGCGAGGCGTCGATTTGTTGGCCGAAGGATTGAAACTCATCGACCTATATTGATAATTTCGTTAGCACTGTAGATAATGTATTACATACATATAAAAGATATAAAAACATCGTCCTAATAGGTGACTTAAATATTAATATTAGGGACGATACAGACAGTAAAACATCAAAATATATGAACCTCCTTGCTTCGCACGGTCTTCTTGCATCACATATTTTTCCGACACGAGAAAATAATTGTTTGGACCATTGCTTTGTCAAAACAAACTGTGATACTTTGACCCTAGTATGCGACTCGACTATCACGGATCATTGCAGTGTTATGATATCACTTCCTAAAAAGTCTGTAGCCCCGGAGGAAAAACAGACCATATATAAAAAAGTAAATTACATTGCGATCATGAATGATCTAAAACAAATTGACTGGACTGTTGTATTACATTCTGATGACCCTAATGAAGTCACCAATAAGTTTATATGCACAGTAAGAGATAGCATCAGTAAACATACGTACATCTGTAAACTGTCTCACAGAAAACGGAACATTAAACCTTGGATAACGCCTGGACTCTGTCGTTGTATGAGGAATAGAGATCATTTGCACCAAAAACTTAGAAAAGACCCTCACAATGAGATACTTAACATAACCTACAAAAGATATCGCAACACTTGTACTAATTTACTAAAAAGCCTAAAAAATAAATATCTAAGATCACAAATAAACATTCACAAGAATAATCTAAAAAAACAATGGTCAATTATTAAGGAAATCTGTCAATACAAAGATCACACAAAAAACTTTGATGACCTTTTAAAAACTAAAACTAACCTACAAGATTCTATTAATTATATAAATAAGTATTTTACTAATGTAGGAAGTCAACTTGCTCATAGCATTCAAGTAAGAACTCAAAGAAACGAAGATGACTTAGCTAGAACATGTAACCCAAAATGTTCGTCTCTTAAATCTTTTGTCTTGCTGCCAGCGGACGAAACTGAAGTGAAGAGTACAATAATTAATTTAAAATCATCTAACTCTAGAGGCTGGGATGAGATTCCTTCAATCTTATTTAAACTAGGCGTTGAGATCTTTGCGTTGCCAATTACTCTGATTTGTAATCTATGCCTGACTAAAGGCATCTTTCCTAACGCCCTCAAACAATCTGTCATCATTCCCATATATAAGTCTGGGGACAGAGGCTGTGTCTCAAATTATAGGCCGATCTCCTTGTTGCCAACCCTATCTAAAATTATCGAGCGTATTATAAACAAGCGCTTGAAAAGCTACTTAGAATCCAACGGGCTTCTGTCTGTAAACCAGTTCGGATTCAGAAGTAATAAATCAACTTCTCATGCTGTTCACCAGCTTCTATCATATATTGTCGATGGTTTGGATAAGGGTGACAAGACCATAGGTGTGTTTCTGGACCTAGCAAAAGCGTTCGACACAGTTTCTGTTCCCATACTCCTAAGAAAGTTGGAGAGCATCGGTATTCGTGGTGTTGCGCTCGATCTGATTACCGATTACATGTCAAATAGGACACAATGTGTGAGAATGAAGGACTGCACAAGTCAGCCAGAAAATGTCCAATTTGGGGTACCTCAAGGTAGCATTTTGGGACCGACTTTATTCCTCATTTACATAAATGACTTGTGTGACCTTCATCTCACACGTGGTAAAATAGTTACATTTGCCGATGATACGGTTCTTTTGTTTAAAGGCAACACATGGAGCGAGGCTTTTGAATTGGCAGATGAGGGTTTTGGTCAAGTTGCTACTTGGCTTGACTGCAACCTTCTTACCCTAAATGCCCAAAAAACTAAGTACATTGCCTTCAGCATTTGTAATAGGACTCAACCACCTGTTAATTCCTCATCCATCAAAATTCATTCATGCATAAATCCTCTGTCTTGCTCCTGCTACAATCTCTCACAGGTATCTTCCATCAAGTATCTGGGTCTTACTGTTGACCAAAATCTTTCATGGAAGGAACAAATAGCCACCATGACTACTCGAGTTAGGAGAATGATCCACTTATTTAAAAATCTGCGGCATGTTTGCCAACCAACACTACTACGAACTATTTACTTTTCCCTTTGCCAGTCAATAATAACTTATTGTATCACTGCTTGGGGAGGCACTTCTAAAACAACACTTTTATCCCTAGAAAGAGCGCAGCGAGCTGTACTTAAAGTAATAAATTTCAGAAGATTTAGGTACCCTACACATACACTACATAAAGAATTGTCTTTACTTACGATTAGACAATTGTTTATAAAAACTTCGATCCTACAGCAACACTCTAAGTTACCCCTTACAACAACTAGGCGTAGAAAAGATTTAGTTTATTGTGTTCCTAGAACCAAAACGGTATTTGCTGGCAAATTTTTTGATCACATCGGGCCTTATTTGTATAATAAGTTGTCTAGGAGTTTGCGGTTACGTGATTTGTCAATCTATAATTGCAAAAAGATTTTAAATGAATTTCTACTTCAGATTAATTATGTTAACACAGAAAAGCTATTAGTAAGCCTATCATAAATACAAACACAAAGCTCGTATTCACACATATTCAGTCACATACACCAATTACAGCAACACACAACATCATACAAACATCAACACAACAACTTGTTCATAACAATTTTTTGTCTAAATATTTTGCATATACATAATAATTTTTAGTTTTACCCACCTTACGAATGTATTAATTAATACCGAACACCTGCTAAATGTCTCAAAATATTATGTTCACTATAAAGTGCCGTTAAGTGTGTGATTGTTGGAGAACGAGGAAGACTGACCTACCGTGATACAGTTTTTACTAGTACGGAGGTCAGTGTGAATTACTTTCTAACAACCATAATATTTGTACGCACGACATGAGATGTTATGTTTTGTATTTAATTTTTTCTTTATAAGTATTTGTTATTCTTATGGTTGTTATTGCGATGCTGGAAATAAAGTTTATTTTATTTTATTTTATTTTATATGTATATAAGATGCCCAAACGGTTTTATTTGGACTCCGTCAGACGATAAGCAGTGTTTTTGTTCGGAAACTGCGCATTTTCTATCATCTAATATTGTCTTTAGTACCTTGGGGTTGGTCTAGTTTTGTATTTTAGGTTTTCGGTAGTATTTATATGGATTATTGAAAAGGATACATATTAGAGCCCAGCCATGCTATTCTGTAAACATCTCACCGTGAAAACTTGGGTGAAGGGAGCTGTCAATAGTGTCAATCCCTGTGGAATGACAGCTCACTCCACGCTCACTACACCTAAGTTTTCACGGTGAGATGGTTACACAATAGCACTGCTGTAGTGTGCCTACCTTCCTATATTGTTGTTTATGCCCACTGCTATATGTATTTGTTTATATATTGAAACTGGTATAATTTATTATAACTTTCTTATTGACTATCTGCCTTTTTGTACTGTCTGGCTTCCATTTTTTATTTCATTCATTGTAACAGAAATCCGAGGTTTTCATGTTTTTAACCCTCCGGGCACTCCACTAAATGACAGATTGTAGAGATGTGATATTGTTGTCTATTACTCGTAGAAAAGAGACAGAAGTGGTCATGATACGCGTGCAGGGGTTCAATACTGTCGCAGAAGAAGTTTCCGTTTTCTTTGAAAATACTCATAGTAACAGAAAATATCGAGAAACAAAAAAATATCCCCTGTAAGATCATTCGACTGTTGTACGGCGGGCAGCGGCGCGGTCCACACTACGTCAAATATTCAGGGCGGCCCCCACTGTTTTATTCATGCAACCATCTGTTGTCTCGCTTTGTTACCTCTGTCTATGTACGCGCATAAATTGTGTGTTAGGCCGACGAGGGAGTCACGAAGTTGCGTTTTTTTGTAGGGAAATGTTACGAGGTTATGACGGTTTTTTGCATTGCGGTTGTGATTTAATTTTGGTAAAATATGGTAGGGCAACTTATAAAGGTCGATTGAATCTCGATTGAATTTAGTCTGTTTAAAAGTCTGATGATTTCTTTTATCTACATACAACTGAAAGTAGTGTCCGGGTGACAGCGATGCGGACGAATACTTCGACGCAAAAGGCTGACTGTCCATTGGAGCGGAGAGGAGCGGACTGGAGCAGAGCTGTGCCAATATTAACCAATTTAATTGTATAAAATCTCTGCTCCGCTTCAGTGGACGCGGATTTGCGAACTATGTAGTTTAAAAAATCCTACAAAACCGGTAAGCGGTGCGAAGAAGCGGAGCGGAGAAGCGGAGCGTGGAACTGATCTTCCGCCACCGCCTGCTCAAATTACTCGTCGTGGGAACTCGGAGTAACTCCGCACATTCCGCAATTCCGCTCCGCCCTACCTCGCTCCGCATTAATGGACAGACACAGTCCGCAACTCCGCTCCGCATTACACCCTCGCTCCGCTCCGCTGCCTCGCTCCGCGTCAATGTACAGGCAGCCTAAGTTTCCTTTTGTTTTTGTCTTTATTTGTATAGTTAGTTAGTCATTTAATTTAAGTGCCTAGTGAAAATAGTTAGTTGTGGTAAAAAAAATAAAAAAGATAAGGAGGTTTGAAAATAAAATGTTCAAAAGAATTCTAGGCCCAAAATGGATAAAACTTATTCTTTAATAACGTATCTGTATGGATCAGGCTCAAATCAAAGAAGTTAATCGAAAAAATAATTATTTCAGTAGTCGTCCGACAAATCGCAATATCGCAAAATCGATCATCTACCTACACTAGTCGACTTTTCCGCGTTGATTGTTTTGTTTCCTATCTTTGAAGCGGTGAATAGCGGCGAAGGTCGACGGATGCCCGGGCAAATCCGGGCATTTTTTATGTCGTGGTCATGCGAGGAGGTTGCCCTGTGGTTGCACAGTGGTTTGTACCTTCGTAACTGAGCGACCTCACGATTTATAATATTAAAACATGCTTGAATGATCAGCAAAAAATGCTCTGCCAGGTTATGAAATTGTTTTGTTTTTCTAGTTAACTTTAGTTAGACATGATGTCGGTTAAAATTGTTGTACTCGGCATGCTAGGCTAAGAAAAGCGTTTCCCTCATATTATAACCAATGATATTCTACTAAAGAAGCTCGCAGACGTCGGACGCACACCGCATCTATTGCAGTTTTTTTTCAGCAAGACAGACAACAGTACAACAGACAACGTTGACTGCAATGGATGTGAATCTGACCCATATTACACTTGGGCCGGTGTGAGTCAAGACTGCAACTCGGGGTCTCTCAAATTCATATTATTGGTAAACGATTTGCCGGAAGTCATCAGACATGGCTCATGTCTACTATTTGCAGATGACCTGAACTTGCTGCTCGAGGTCAAGTGTGAGTCTGATGGCGCACGCTTGCAGGAGGACATAGACAGCAGAGGGTCAGGAGAACAAGCTCTACTTCAACGTATCGCAGTGCTCAGTGATGAGTTTCACCCGTGCACGTGCACCGCTACTTCGCAAATACGTGGTGGACGCAGCGCCTATGTAACGAGTCACACAGGTACTTGATTTAGGGGTTGCTGGTACTCCTGAATACGGATGTTGACTGGGAATAAATAATAAAAGCTATATAGTCGGCCAGTCAGACAAAAAAATATAAGACACGTATTTTTGCCTTATCTTAATAATAAAAAAATACTGAAGGTCATGCCACACTTTAACGTATTGTCTACTCAATGTATTGCCGTAATCTTTTGATTAAGTAAAAGAAAAAATACGATATAAAAAAATATTGGCGTTTCCCGATCATATATCTGAGATCTGCAAAAGGGCGTTCAGATATTTGGGATTCGTGCTGAGACAGGCACGAGACTTCACCGACATAGATAGCAGCAGTCAGGGTCCTGTATGACGCACTAGTCAGGAGTCATCTGGAACATAGTACTATCATATGGGCTCCGCATGAAGCCATATACTCTGTTATGTTGGAGCGAGTTCAGAACAAGTTATATATCCGGGTAGATCCGTTTTACCCGTTAATATATCCCACTCTATTTGTACTGGGTATGGTCGGGTACAATTAATTGAGAGTGCAGTGCGACGGGAGTTTTAACTTGTAGCTTACTTGGTCAGGCCATTGAGCATAATCCGGGCGTGCTGCAGCGCTTGAGTCTTTGCGTACCGGACCGCTCTGTGTGGAGGCGGCGGCGCCCGCCACTGCTGGCCGTGCCGACAGCCAGGCCCAACTTACTTGCCAAAACACTACTAACCTGAGCAATTCGGGTCATTAACGATCTTCATATCAGAATTGATTTATTCACATGTAATTTGAGTGAATTCGCAAGGTTATTGTTATTTATTTTACGTTCCTATACCTATATTTTATAGAAGACTACCAAACGGAATTTCGACAAACGAACTTAAAGTTTTAAATAGTTAATAATTTGTATTATAAAAAGACAGTATAATTATAAGAGCCCGCGCTATCACATTAGGTGATGAACCTGTAATAATAGTTTTAAGGGAGAGATAAATAAATAATGATGTGACAGCCATCATAAAAATCTGTCATTTTCACCAGTATAATTTGACATTAAGATATCAAAAAACGCTAAGTATTTCGACAGCTTGTATTGTGTGACCGCGCGTTGTCCGCTTTCTTAGAAACCAAGGCTTTACTACCACGCCGAAGGTACAGTCAAGAACTCAAGAACCAATCAAAAATAAATAAATAAAAGAAGTTGTCGATTTTCGAGAAAATTTACCAATCTTTGTTCAGTACAAACAGACAACATGAGTAGTCGATTTAAGAAAATAATTCAATAATTGTAATAGTAATCCTTAAGTAAAATCGAAAACCGAAATAGCTTTAATTTATTATTCAGAAAAAAAAGTATTAAAAAAAGCAACGCTGTCGATTCAATGTATTCCGGCCATAAATTTTCAAATTTCGGCCCACAGCGATTTTTACTTTTTAGTAAAAATAGTTTATCATCGATAATTTACTGTGGAGAAATGTATTTAACAGAAAAACATTCCTAAAATGTTTAGGAAACAGTTTAAATACATTAATCGGATTTGCAATGATGATTGCCTGTCATAATTATAAAATACTTACTTTCGCAAAAACCTTGTAAAATTATGAAAATTTCACACAATTCGTTCTTTCATAAAAAAATCCGTAAAAGTAGCGAAAATTAAAATAATATCACAAAAGAACGGTTCGCTTCTAACAGATACTCAGAGGGTTTTGGTATTTTGCTTTAATAAAACAACCAAGCGACTCTTGGCAAAATTAATTGCTTCCTATTGTACAACAAAGTTCTGTCGACGTAATAGTAATATTAAAATTTTGTTCAAAGTTTTAAGGAGTTGTATCCATGAACAAACGTGCATTCAACTAACAATCTTAACCACTTTGTAATAAAGTGGAAAATAGCGTTTTGTAAATTTCAATACTTACTATAGAATAATAACTTATAGACATTTGAATTCAAATTTAGAAGATAAAATAAAGTTGTGGACAAGATATAAAATATTGTTATAGTTGGTAGCGTCCTGAAACTGGTGTTGCAACCATAGACATTAGTTAGACTAGGATTATTAGACAAAAGGTCTAAGACATGAAATTTTTCATAACCAGCTGAATTTAATCTACATATTTTCTGTATGTGGTACTGAATCATTACCTGAAACTCCGGCGACCCTCCTCTGCTTGCAACGTGAGATATACAGGATGTTTGAGCGAATTTCGATGTTAAAGTGAAATCGGATCTAAATTCGTATTCAATCTTTTTAGCTAGGTGCAGCAAAGTGTGTGAGGCAGGGAGATGTCATATATTTCCGAAACTGTTAGGTTCTAGACTGGAGAGCGCTAGGCGTCAACATCAGTGGCGAGTACATGACTCTCCTTCGGTTTGCCGACGATAAAGTAGTCATGGCTGAGACTTTGGTGGACCTTAGTACGATTCTCGATGGCCTCATGGTAGAGCAGAGTAGAGCTTCCGAAAGATTGGCTCCCAAAATGAACCTGGACAAAATAACGGTCATATCAAATACCCATGTGACACTCACTCTCATGAAAATCGAAGACACACTCGAAATTGTTCTCGATCATAGTTACCTAGGACAAACAGTTCAGTACTCCAACTTCGAGAAAAGGTTAATCGTTGAATCTGTCTCGGCTAGGTAGCGTTCGGGAAGATAAGTAATATGATCTCGTCTTACATACCGCAGCGTCTTAAGACGAAAGTCATTGACTAGTAAGTGCTGCCAGTGACGACTTGGGGCACTAAAACGTAATCTCTCACAATGGGCTTAGAATGCTGAAAGTCACTCAAAGAGCAGTGAAGCGGGCTATGCTTGGGTTTTCCCAGCGTAATCAAATCAGAAATCATGAGATCGGGTGGAGAATCAAGGTAACCGACATAGCCCCAAGAATTGCCAAATTGAAGAGGCACATTACTCGCAAAATGGAAGGTCGATGGGACTGAATGCTTGTAGAGTGGAGACGGCGTACTGGAATGCGCAATGTTGGAAAGCCTTCCACGAGGTGGAAGACTGCAGGAATAAGCTGGATGCGAGAAACACAACATCGGTTGATGGGGGTCCCTATATCCAGCAGTGAATGTCTTTCGGTTGAAATTATTGATGATAACTGAAAGCACGCGCTCCTAAACCATGCATGGATTCACCTCCTATTTTGAAAAAATTCGTGAACGATTCATAAAAAGTATCTAATTTTGAAACGCAGCACGCCTAGCATGACAACCATAGAAAAGGGTTTTCTACGGGTTTTGTCGTCGGAAGAATAGACAAAATGACAGATTGTGATTGTTTATCTGTCGTTTTGTCTATTCTTCCGTCGACCCGTTTCTATTGTGTTCATGATAAGCGTGCAGAAAGATTTTTTGTTGACTTTGTTGTAAAATGTTGATACATTTTCCGGTTCATATTCAACGTCATAATCTGCCTTACAACAACTTGTGCCTAAACCAGATGTTGTTTTCTACCGAGAATAATTTTCTCATTATGCCTAATTGAACCGTGTGTACTAAAATAACTACAAAGGTAGGCACGTTATACATACGTATAAGGCATACACACACATACAAACAGCCTTAGTAGGCTGTGTGTAGTTTATAAGCCGGCTTACGCTTAAGTAAATACTGTGTTATCAATAGAAAATTTTATCAAAGCGGCTAAGTTAGGTACAAATTCTAAATCGATAACATTCTAAGTTCATTATAAAGTTAGATCTAGACATAAATAGCTTTTTAAAACAATTATGTACCTACGTAAGTAACAAATATGTTATTTTAGGCACAAGGATAGATGACCTTAGGGTGCTTTTCCACTGAAGGGGAGACGAGCGGAGCTGATCGGAGCTGAGCGGAGCTGAGCGGAGCTGAGCGGAGCTGAGCGGAGACGTGCAGGAATCGTCCAATTACAGACGAGATGAGAGACGCGTTGAGGATTTCAACCATTGTGATTGGTCGACTCCGCTTCAGTGGAAACGCACCACGACGAACAATATTCAATTCAAAATGAAAAAAGTTGAAAATAATATCGTAACTTTGTATCGTCATACGTCATGTTTACAATAGAATTGTGACTGTCTGCAAAATAGGAAAATAACACTTTTAATAAACACTGCTATGTCCTTCACTCGAGCGTCGATCACCAACAAAATGCAAATGGCAGCCAAGTTCAAGTGTAACAAAACTATTAGCATAGACCAACACTTGGCCTTCACTAACTTATATTACTTTTGTCAAACTTGGCTCGCCGCCTAACTAACGCCTGAGGAGGGCCATTTAACCTGTAGGATGCTCCTAGTACCTATTATGCCGATAGCCCGATAGAAAAAAATCAAATATGACACGAAATACATATGTCAAATTAGTTGAGTTTAGGCGGCATTAACTGATTTGCAACGTTTATTTGTAATGTATCAGTAATTTAATGTATCATTCAGGGCGAGCTTGGTTACAAAATGACGATACACAAGACGCGGCGAACGCTCGAGCACAATGAAATTTTCGTTTCTCATATTTCCGTTTCAAAGGAATTCTTGAAAAAGCCGACAGTGGAGTGAAGGATTCGGCGCTCGCATCGAGCGGCTCTTCTCGCTGCACTGACTAATACTATTTTTGTACCGCGTTACAAAAACTCGATACATTACAAACAAATGTTACAAGTCAGTCTCCGCCTTTAAGCTTCGTGCAGACCAGCGCGACGCGACGCCGCGACGCGACTCGAACAATACAATTTCTAAGAAAACTTGACGGTATAAAAATAGCCGGTGTCGCGTCGCGCTGGTCTGCACGAAGCTTTAGGAGTCGAACTATAGAACAGGTGACTTCGAGCTCTATCTCATGCGCTATAATGTGAACCCACTCCTAAGGTCCTTTAGTCACTGGTCGGTATATCAGCGGTGATCAGCATGCCCGGTATACTCGTTACCAAAAGCTTACCGAGCCGATATTTCAATGAGCGTTTCCTGATTGGCTCCGTATTCGCGGGAGCGGGGCGGGCGGGATCATTTCGTTTTGCCGCGTCTCGGCAGAAACACCCAGTGCGCTCACGTCACGCGTTTTACATTATATTCGGTATATTCGGTACCGAAGGTTTACTGAGCGCCGATATGTTAATGAGCGTTTCTGATAATACAGAAAACAACGTCAGGTCCGTAAATGACCTGCCGGGGTTGCGAGTTTGTCCGAAAGGGATATCGCGACCCCGGCACACAGGCAACGGAAGGAACACGGGTGGGTTTTAGTCAGTAAAAGTCTGACACGCCCGACCGCTCCGCCCAGAGCGGGAGAAGTTATTTGAAAATTTCCCACCCTCAAAATAAAAATAAAATAGGTAGGTATCGTTTCGGTATACCGATCATACTATACTGAAACGATACCGTACCGACCAATTAGGAAACGGCCTAAAAAGCATCATTGATATTGCTGATCTATGTGACATCTTTGATGATAATCTCGAAAATTCCCAAGAAAATAAACATGAACACATTACATATCATCACGCCTTGTTTCCGAAGGGTTAGACTGAAGTGTACCTATACTTAGCACACCCACAATTCGGCAGTTATGTTCAAGTCCCATATAATAGGGGGCGAGATTATTGCCATCAACCGGGCGGAAGTCCAGGCTCCAGGCTGCTACTGAGAAATTCTTGATGAAATACCAAATAACACTTTGCACGACCTGGGAATCGAACCCATGCTCAGCAGTAGCGCTTGCGACCACTACACCAACGAGGCAGTCAACATGAGGAATTAATAAGCATGAAAGATTGTTAATTAATGATAATCTATGCAATGACAATTATAATACATCATTGAATCGATCGTTATCTTTACGTTGTCGCCATGATAGCAAGCCTACCACTACGGTTTCTGAATCCCAGGATTTGAAACACGTGATGCACAAAACTGAACATAACTTCAAAATCTCTTGGCATCGATCCGCGGTGACCGGAGTCGTGAAACTTTCACACAACTAGGGATGGTAGCGATAAGCGATGCGCGATTCCGAAATATTTTAGCAATCGAATGAAACCAGAATTCATTCGATTGCGTAGGCATTTTTCGTTTATATCAGAACTTTATCTTGCTTTGACTGAATAATTTAAAAGGCATCCAAACGATGATTTATTTGATCAAATAAGATTTTAATTGTCATTACGATTGCTTTCATTCCAGAAACGACATAAACCTAATCAGACTGTCCAATGCTGTCTTAACAGACAGCATGGGATGGCTTTGGGATGTGATTATTTTTAAATGTGATTTGAGTAGTCTTCAAATTAATTACCAATTGCGCCGTAGATTCAGCGCTAGGTTCACCAAATGGTCTTGTGTAAAAATGTGGCTTATTGCCCGGTTACACGGTGCGAGTTAGTGGCATGTCAGTAGCCCGACTCGCCTCACCCGGTCACACGATTACGAGCTGCTGGCGAAACAAGATAAACAGGTGCAGCAGCAGAGAATGCACCCGGAGTGCGCCTTAGCGTACGAGATACTGTCATTTCATTAAAAACGTGCGAGTTGACGTCCGACGAGTGGCGTGGTGGGGGAAGGCGAGTGGCGAGTAAAAACAAAAAATTTTGAAGTAACTCGGATGCGACCTACTGACCGACTCGCACATGATATTAAATCACATAACGCGGTCACAGGGTGCAAGTTGCTCTGACGGGGTCCGGAAGGGCCAATGCCTGCCGGGGTTGCGAGTTTGTCCGAAAGGGATATCGCGACACAGGCAACGGAAGGAACACGGGTGGGTTTTAGTCAGTAAAAGTCTGACTCGCCCCGCCCAGAGCGGGAGAAGTTATTTGATAAAATCCAAACATCAGAAAAAACAAAAAAATAGTGTGCATGTTGCTGCACTGCAGTAACTCGCCCCGCCAGCTCGCACGCTAGCTCGCATCGTATAACCTAGGCATTATAGGGCGGTAGGTTTCGAATACGTAGATAGGTATAAACAAATTGTGACTTCTACCTAAATGGCTGGGTAGATAGGTACGGAGAAATTGGAAAGCCTCAGAGTTGGCGAAACTAGTTTAACTAGTTAAGCCGCGCGAGTCGGCGCGGACCGGAAACGGGTCCGTGTTCGGACTTCCTCATTAACTATTATATAAAAATGTATGCTGGTTACAGCTTTTTCGATGGTAGATCGCTAAAGGTAATTTGATATGAGTTTGTTTTCATGTAAGCCTGTAAAAGGAAGACCTGCGGTTGGGGCGAAAAAGGCTGTGTGGGCCTGTGGATGCAGATGGTGCTAATGTCAGCATGTAACAGTCTACCCACTGGTTGAAGCTCTCAAACTCAAACTCAAAGGATTTATCTCAATTAAACCATTACAGGCACTTTTGAATTGTCAAGGAATCGGTCAGTCAAAAATATGAAGCTAGTTGCCAATTCCAAAGCGTAGTAGGTACCTATGGAGAAGAATGGGCAAGAAACTCCACGGACACTCTTTTAAATTAAATAAATTGGCACCCGATTCATCTGAAACTGCTCCTATGAATGGTTCCATAATCACCACACTTAACATAATCAGCCTATTATGTTCCCTCTGCTGGGACACAGGCCTCCTCTCTTCGAGAAGGAGTGGGCTGTAATCTACCACGCGGGCCCAGTGCAGGTAGGTAGATGTCATTATATGTGTTTGAATTTTTGGTTCTAAGGCACGCCGGGTTCCTCACGATGTTTTCCTTCACAGTTTTGAGAGCAGTGGTGATGATATAATTTACACAAAGCAAAACGCCTGTCTGGGTTCGAACTTACGACCTACCTACCTACTGGTTAGTCGCGGCCATTACCATTGCGCCACCACTGCTCTACATTTGCTAGATAGAAAAGCTGATATCGCAGAAATTTATTTTCACAAGTAATCAGCCAAACATCCTGGACTCGACAGACTGTGACTACCTCGTCGGTCTAAAGGTCGCCAACGATTCGATTCCCGGGTCAGGCAAAGGGTTATTGGGTTTTTCCAATTGAAATTACTCAGTAGCAGCCTGGAGTCACGAAAACCACAACAACCCAATCCAAACAAAGCAGTCATATTTCTATTCAAAAACCTAACGTGCCCATATTTACGTTACTATAAATATCTGATCCACCGAAGCCGTTGCATATATTCTCATATCCATTCACAGCCAGCCGGTAACAACCACATCTGAATGCATAATGCGTACATTATGCATCAAAATGTATTCAGGAATCGCGAGACGTCAAATAATAAAAATGATTCCGCGACCACCCCCAGGTGCGAGGCGGAGGAAACAATAGTGACGATGTACCTATATCCCGGGCGCAATAACTTGACACCTGGCTCGAAACTCGACTCCCCTCCCGCTAACCCGCGCGAGGCCCCGTTCTCGTCCTTCAGGACGAGAACGGGAATGCTAGGGAATGCTACGCATGTCGATGCAGTTAGGGGAAAGGTTGATCGCGACGATAGGTCGTGGTTTAGTTAAATGAAACGCTAGTGGACTGTATAACATGTAAGTATGTATATTAAGAAAAAGAAAGGTTTTGAATTTGAATTTGAAAAGACGCGTAAGCGCAGCCGTGCGTGGAGGCGTGCAACAGCTGACTAGTGTGGCGCGCCCGCTCGCAGACCGCCGCGCCGTGCGGCCGGCTTGCTTGCCGCAGTCCCGCACCCCTCGTTCACTGCCGCCAGCGTGCGGCGATGTTGAGATGGTCTCAACAAAGGTGTTATATGTAAAAGAGATATGAATTGTTAGAAATATTGTGATTTTTTCTAACACAACTGACATAACTTTTGCTTTTACTTTGCCTCGTTAATTTTGGTGTCTTACAAACCCATTTCTTTATTGAAATATGTGTAAGTAAATACCATTAATTTTTCACTGATACTTTATGTAAATTTTAAGAGCTGGGCGTAATTCTGAAATTGACACACAAACACGATTTTCTTTGTGATAGTTTGGTAAAATTGATGATTGCCACGAGAAAGTATCCCAACCGTGAGTGTAACCCACTTTTTTAAATCCTTTTCAGCCAACTGAACTACTATGTCCGCTTAACTAAATTCAGAATGAACTAATCAATTTCGAAAGAAAGGAAGTAATGTCAAAACACGGAATAAAAAATCCTATTTTATAAAAAACAACGTTCACACCACCTCCTCTTTATTGCTCCAGTTACAGTAATAATCTTGCATATTTATCCTCCCAACGCCACCTCGAGCCTCTCAAGTCTCAGTCGCCTCTCGTCCTTTGTTTTCCTCACTTCTAAATGAAGGCAGTAAAATTAAAATAAATATTCATTTAGTCCGAATGTAGGCCAAGCGCCTTCGCAGTAGAATGTTGCCACTACAGTGGTGGAGGCACCAATTCCGGTATACAAGAGAAGTGACTACCGAGTAATGACACTATCTAGTATCCTTGTAAAATCCCTGCTCTCTCTCAGGGTTGCCAGGTACGAATGTAAAAACTAGAATGAAAGAAAAGCTGTTTAGTTGGTAAAATATTTTCTTTAACACAAAAAAAACTGGCTTGGCTATTTTAACGTGTACTATAACGTGTCTTTATTTTAATAAAATACACCTAAATGTCTATTTAATGTATGTAAATAAAATACACCTAAATGTCTATTAAATCAAAGTTAACGAAGCAAAAGCCGTATGTAAGAATCGTAGCAAGTGGTTCTGTAGTCTCTGCATACCCCAATGGGACGGAGGCGAGAGTTTATGTATACTAAATATTTCCAACTTGCTTGGCACCCAAAAAGCAACCTCGCCTAGTTTGGGAACTATTTTAATGCCACTTTAAATCTGAACAGTCCACTTATTCATTAATAGGCAAAAAAGTTACACAAATACTTCATAAAAAAGCCTCGGCAAAACCGGACGCACTTATTTTCGTCCGGACAAAGGTAAACACAAGCATGTCCGACTAATACCGGACATTTGTCAACCCTAGAACGAAATGACAATGGCGCCCAACACTTCTCGTGTCCATTCCGACTGCACTAAAGACCGGAATAAAAACCATTCTTCTGTCAACAACAACTGCTGTTTACAAACGAAATACAAACGACTTTGACTAAAACTTTATCTTGAATTATTGTTTCAGATGTCTTGCTGAAAGCATTCAATTATTAAGATCGAGCAAAAAAAACCGAAAAGACACGTTTCAAGTATTTTTTATGTTACCTCTTTTAATTTTTTATGTTATTTTATTTTTATATTTGTTGTTATAGCGGCTATGAGTAGAACCTACAAACTCTGTGAACATTTCAAGTGTTTACCTATTACGGTTGAAAAGATACGAACGGACGGACAGCGGACCCTTTAGTAATAGGATCCCGTTGGCACCTTTTTGGTACGGAACACTAAAAACTGTGTTGACTTGACTGCTGCAATTGTTTCTCCGAAATAACGACTGCACGCGCAGCATGACCACCGCAGAAACGGGTTTTGTCGACGGAAGAGAATAGACAAAATGACAAATAAACAATCACAATCTGTCATACGCGTGCTGCCGATCAACTCATTTGACATGAGTTTGACAAAGGATTAAAATTTCAACTTTCAGAAACCCTCAAACCCGGTTTCAGATCCCGAAACCGTCTGAAACACATAATGAGTCATGACGAGGTCATAATAGACTTTTTTAAGGCCAACTTAAATTAGTATTAAGGGTTTTACCAAACGCCGCAGAAGCAAGCAAAGTTTATGTTGCGCTCACGTGTTCTCCATAATGTTATCCCTCACACATCAAGCTCAATCTGTCCAATTGTTTGTATAATTAAGCCCCGTTAGACGAGACGCTGTCATCAACATACCACTCGTTATACACACACTTCGTCTATGTAACCCTTTACATACACTAGTCAACTCACCTGGCGTCAGTCCCGATTTAATTTGAAGCGCTAAACCAACTAGGAATTAGACGAATAGCCAGCAAGTTTAAATCTCATTCGTTTTATCTGCTGTGATGGGTCCACTGCTAATGGAAAGGTGTTTGGTTAGGTTAGCTGATAAAGTCCACACTAACGTGATTGAAGCTTTGAATGTAAGTTTTTAGGTGCTTTCGGCTTAGTAACACAAAGTCACTAGTAACTAAATAGTGGTGTACGCTGCAATAAAAAGTTTTGTTATGTTGCAACTTAATCAATGAAATCGCCATAACAACAATGTTAACAGCACCTTCGGCCTGATCATAACTTAACATCTGGTGAAATGTAGGCCAAAAGTTTCCCCATAGTGGTTGTTTTTTAAACTAAATTAAAATTAGAACACACAAACATAAATTTTCACTCTAATAATATTAGATGTGTCTGTAATTTGCGTAAATTAAATATATGTCACGCTCTTGTAACGTAAAATTAATAGCGCGGTGTATCAAAGGGAACCCTTTGATACGCGGGCGGTTACAAACAGCTACTGAAGTAGCTGTTTGTAACCGCTCACTTGGCGAGACTTGACGTCATCAGCACGGATTTGACGGATTTCGCTCCAAATTAACGTACACCACAATTCGGATAAACGCACCTACTTGACTGGAGTAGGCAGATTCTTATGGTTTCAATTAGATATGTATTTTCTGAAGAACAATGGTTTTCAGACTGTCATTAACACGTAAGTTTACACTGAAAATGTTTGTCTAAGACGCCTTTGTCTATTTTGTCAAGTATCAAGATCAAATTCTGGGCACACGAAAATAGGGTGCTTCTTTAGTCATCTTATTAAAACATACTTGAATATCTCGTTCATCAAAACAAAGACTATTCACCCTATATTCTGAAACGTGAATAAAGTGAAATAAACAAAGTTATTTAACCCATTATCATTGCTTTTAATCAATTTTCCGCGAAATTCGCAACGAAGGGTGTTTTCCTATCAATTTATTACGCAGTCGCTCTCCATCGGGATAAGCCGTGGGTAATATTGACATCGCTAGTGGACGACGTCAACTTGAATAAAGCGATCGGAAATTCCAATAATCAATCTGGATTCCAATCCTATAATCCGTTGCCATCACCAAAATAGATGCAATTTGTACTACGATTGAAAAACATTGATACTTTGATTGCTGAATTAAATTCTCACTTTTTTTTCTTTCAACTTTTTTTTTAAATAAAGCCCGATAGTCTGACGGCCACTCTTACCATGGAGTGTCGTGTTTCCTAGTAAATGAATTGTGGAGGTCAGATAGGCAGGTGCTCCATGTCAAATATTCAGCTGCATCCGGTTAGAGTGGTAGCCGACCCCAACATACTTGGTAGATCAAGCCGATGATTAACTTTTATTTGAAAGGTTTATTCTTGATTTACGTAAAGTAATTTTTCGATGATTGATAAAATGTGAAGAGTGACTTTCACTTGGAGGTTCAAAGGTACAGAAGATTTCAAAGGTTCAAAGTTCAGAGGTTACACAATCACTATTATAATACAATATGTAAATACGAGAAAAAAATATTTTAGTTATAATATACTCGCACAAAGTATCCAGCACTCCTCGAGCAGCGTAAAAGGCTTACAGGGGCGTGTAGTGGGGAGTGACCGAGGTATGCACGCAAATGAAATGTCCGAACGAGTCGTTGAATCAATTCCGATCAAAGACCGCAAGAGCTCAGTCATATTACTGTACTCTCGCTTATTAAAAACGGACCTCGATCAAAAAATATTACTTGATAAAGGAGAATGCCCGATAAATTTGGGTCAAGACCCAGTCGATAAAAAAAAAATGTGGATAGCCAGTCATGGCGATAATTTTTAAAGAAAGTAATAACATATTTGTTATCTACAATTAATGCCCTTTTACCTCACATATTTTTATAGAGAATATATAAAAAAATATTATTATTAAAGAACAAAATGACATAGCCGGGCTATGTCATTTTGTTTAATAATAATAATTTTCTTGCTCTTTTCATGTACATACAGTTGATTAGCAGTAGTAGTGTAACACAGATCAATGGAGGACGCAGTCACTAACCAATTTTGTAGTACATAAAGTGGACAACGGGTATAAATGCACTGGTGTCTTCCGTGACCTGGCAAAAGCCTTTGATACGGTGTCCAGGCGTATTCTCCTTAAAAAGATAGAAGCTATTGGTATTCGAGGTTTAACTCTGGAGTAGTTTCAGTCTAATATAACTAACTAAACGCACACAATAGGTCCGCATGAGTGACAAATGCAGCAGCTATGCCAGCCTAAACTACGGAGTTCCGCAGGGCAATGTGCTCGGGCCGACCTTCTTTATCTTATACATAAACAACCTCTGCACATTGGATCTGGACCGAGCAAAAATATTCGCCTACACTGATGTTACAGCCATACTTTTCTTTGACAAAACTTGAGAAAGCGTCCAAGTGGCTGCTAGGGTGTGGGTAAGGGTGTAAACCTGGTTTCCAGTTGGCTTACCCACAATCCACTGACGCTTAACGTATATAAAACAAAAGTTGTCAACTTTAGCGTCAGCATAAGAACTTCCTGCCCGGACCATCTCTCAGTAAAGTTGCACTCATGTGATAGTAATGAACCAACAAGATGTACCTGCCCAAGCCTTGAGCAAGTCAAACACATCAGGTATCTTGCCATTCACATAGACCAACACCTTAACTGGTCAAAACAAATAGAACATGTATGTAAGTGGTCGAGTTAGAAAGCTCATAAAGATTTTCAAAAAACTTGGGCGGATTGCTAGCGACACTGTTTTGAAAATGCTTTATGCTGCTGGTGTTCTGCGTGTGCGCCAATTGTACATTATGGCAGTGGCACTGAGGTACCTCAAAAATGCCCAGAGTACGTTAACATACACCAACGTGCGTCTCTTACAAATGCAAATAAACCCAAATGGCATAAACCTAAATGTAGACTATTTTTGGCAACAGATGCTTTCTTTTTATGGGACCATTTATTTACAGTAAGCTCAATAGTGAAATGGATATACTGACCATGATTAGAAATAAATGTAAAAATCACCTTCCAAAATTTCTAGCAGAAATGGACTATGACAGCACGGAGAAGTTCCTTAACCCATGAGCACAACACACACATTCATCAGACTAATACATATAAGTAGGTCGATTTGAAACAAACGAGCGAATGCTTATTCTGGCGCCACTTATCCGGTATCCCTATGTTTAAACGGAGTGGGAGTATTCTTTCGGTGGTCTATCCATACCTACAAAAATATTAAGGATGTCAAGAAAGGAACTGCTCTTATCCTTGCCCTGGTTCTATTTTCGTTTTGTCCAAACCCACCCTAACTCACTCTCCCACTCATTCATCACACACCCACACTACACACGTATACAATACAATACTCTACACACTTAAATTGAATGCATCTATGTTTATTACAAGATGTTTAGTTGAATATTATTAGAATAACATTCGATTATTGTCGCTTCAATAATTTTACCGACCGATGTTACGTATGTGCCCACCTAAAGTACCACTTTGTACGTTATTAAGTTGTAAGACGAAGGAGACTAGTCTCCACGACAAAGGGAATCCTAATGTGGAGGCTAGTGCTATTTACTGTACCGTACTGGTTTCTTGAACAATTTTTTTTTATTAGTTTATTATTATTTCATTTATTTATTTTCTTTCATACATGATTACACTTTTATGTATTTTTCACACTTAAAAAGATATTTTTATTTTATTTTATTAGGTTCACCAACAATTGATTACACTGATACAAACACATAATACATTTTAAAAGTAAAATAACCGTGCATCAGTTACTTATAGGTAAACACCACATGCATAAAACAATAAATCAGACAATTATGCTAACTTACTTAATAATAAGCGCTAATATAGAAAATTTGGTAACATCGGTAAAAGGTTAATACATTATTTATATAAATATTAACAAAGTTGAAATATTGAAAACTATTTGGTAAATGATTGTAAATAATAATCGACATGCAGTTTACATTTTTCTTAAACAATTTTAGTTTTATTGGAGGCAGCCGAAGACTATCTTTATGCCGTGTTCGGCTATTTGGCCTGTCAGTACTAGATTTAAATAAATTGTAGCTTCTTTTAACAAAAATACATATTACAAATATGGCAGAGGTAGAATTTTAAGTTTTCCAAAGAGTGTCTTACAGCTGTCTAAAAAGTGAGCTCCAGAAATTGCTCGGATACATTTTTTTTGAGATTTTACGTTATGTACCATTTATAATAATTATCATGACTACCTACCGGATTAATTTCACTTACTTCATCCTAAAGTTCCTAAACGGATTGAAAAACTACCCAATTCCCTAAATAAAGTATACGAAAATTAAATGAAAATCAAGATAAAAAGCGATCGCATTTTAAACCAGCAAAACGGTGGAGATTTTGGCTAATGTTATTTTACATAAAAAATTGCCAAGCCTGCAGTATATTGTTCTGGTAAAAAATCTAGTAATTTTCGTTGATAATGTTCATTTAAAGTTGTATACTTTATATTTTTTCATCTTTCGATTTGACCACCCTGTAATAATTTATACGTATATGAACGGTATTGGAGTGAAGTGCACGAATGTCGACGAAATACTTTTTACAGTGTCTTTTTTTTTTTGTTAGCCATTATTGCCTCACTGCTGGGCAAAGGTCTCCCTACTCTCTTTCCACCTTTCTCTGTCCAGAGCAGCCAAGGACCAATCTTTATTACAAGAGTCCAGTTCATCTCGCCATCTCCATCTGGGCCTAAAAAATAATTGCAGACGACATCGTGGCTGTCGTCTGCAATTATTTTTTACAAAGGAATAGTCGTAAAAAAATTTAAACGGCCCTTCTTTTTGCCCTTCTCTGTACAAACCCCGTTGCTTTTTGAGATAAAATATTTTGTTACTGTAATTGTTGGTTATAAGCAATAAGTTGAGATGCATTAGAACTCTATTGGTCATCAGGCCAGGCTTCATAGAAAAATGCCCATCATTCTTTATGTCTGTAATTTTTATGGTGTAAGTAGGTACATAATAAAGAGTATTCTATCAATCTATACTTTTTAACTTCTGAAAAAAAAAAATGGTAGGTATCTTGGAACACATATTTAATAAAAATTTCTTCTCAGTACCGGGGAGGTCAGGCTGTTATTAAATTAAGATGCGGCCCAATTCCACTGTGCGGACAGACACCGGCCGATGCCGTCACTAATTTAATGCGGTTTGGGTCACTTACTATCAGAGCTGTACCTCCGAATCCAACATGGCGAAATAATCTCCTTTGTCTACTCAAAATGTGTCCATGAACCTGTGTTTTTATTTGTTTGACGAAGCGTGGCCTAATTTGTTTTCTACTTGGTTTATTAATATAGTTACTGAAAATTGTTACACAATTAATTCACCAATGTGCCTGGCCCAATATATGTTATTTCGTGTCTTTAATACAAAGTAGTTAATTGTAACCGTAAATACTGAACCAAGCCGCAACTTTGCAAACTAACATGCAGCATAACGAAAAGTGTAATTAAACTTAGACACATTTTTAATCTAGTAATCTTTTAAATTAAAGTGCATAGCTCTAGATTAAAGTGTTTGAAGCGACTCTGAATGTTAACAAATAGCCATGGAATATTCATAGAAAACAAACGAGGCGCGACCGAAACGTATTTAATTTTATTTTAATGGGCTTGTGGTTACTGGCTGGCTGTGTACCTTGTGGCTACTGCAGGGATGCTGTTGCCTTTGTGAGAAAAAAGTGGTAAATTTAAACTAAAGCGTGCTTGAATGCGGTGAAAATAATAACAGAAATGGGAATACCTTCGAGAGTAGTACACGAGATAATAACTACAGTGAATGTAGCCCATTATTTGGAAAAGAATGCATAATTTCTACGACACAGCCATTGAGAAAATTTGTCCCCTACGACAGATGCTCGTTCGAGGCATACTTCTTCTTGAAAGAGCTCAGAGAGCAATTTTAAAGGTAGCAAACTTCCATCCCTTTTTCTTTCCCACAGATCTGCTATATAAATCCTGCAACGTGCTGACTGTTCGCCAACTTTTCATTATGCACTTAGTATTAAAACAGCACACCATGCTTACCTACATTGCTGACAATACTAACAAGAGACGGAATGATATAATATGCACATCTAATGCAACCTCAAAACATGTCTTTGTAGAAAGTTTTTTTACATTCTTAGGCCCATTCTTGTACAATAGATTAAATAGGAAACTAAGTATGTATAACTTAGCTGTAACAAAATTATAGTTCATTATCTACTAACCATAGATTATGCGCAGACAGAAGATCTACTTGTTGTCTGCAAATAGAACCGCTAACATGCTATTTTACTTTTATTAACCTAATTGGAATTCAGTTTATACTTTATACTCATTGTTAATTTATTACATTAAGTTATTATGCTCTTCCTAGCCTGAAACACAGGTTCAACCTAGTTCAGGCAAATAAGCAACTGTGCTCTATTTTAATGATTAAGTTACTTATTGTAAATGTGCCCCTTTTTATAAATAAACGATTTTATTATTTATTTATTACTATACAACATTAAAAATTGTCCATTATGATCTTGTAGGTAAGTTTTATTGTGTTGATGGCACACGTACCTCTACCTAGCATATATATACGTATTACCTCTACCTAGCATATCTATATGACGGAGGAAGATATGTGGCTCTTTCGTTATTGTCAGCCATATTTCTGTGGGTGTACTGTGGATAATGTTGATTATCGCGTAATAGAACAGTTGGCATTTCAGATCAAATTATAATTGACGATCAAATTAATCACACTAGCAATCAAACAAGCTGTAGGTACACGACACAACTATTCGGAACGCGCTACAGTTTCTAAAAGTCTTCACTGCTTGACCGCCATCCATGAACTCTGCTCAGCTCCAGGCGGCCCAAACGTTATGTTGTAGACTTTGTCAAGCGTCAACTCAGACGCGGCGTACTTCCGACTTATCATCATAATCATTTCAGCCAAAAGTCGTCCACAGCTGAACATAACATAACACGGCTTCACCCAAGCACCGCCACTTCGACCGATTCTGTGCTTCCCGCTTCCAGCGGTATATACATACAAAAAAAAGGTTTTATGTTTATTGCGCATCCCATAACACCTCGTTATGTTGCTAAGACAACGCACTGAGACCACAAGTCGCTAACTCAAGACAAAAGATCGCATTTAACGTGCCGCAGCGCAAGATAACAATAACTTGCACTTAAATCCGACCTAAGCAACGCCCGTTCCCATCAACTTTTACAACAAATTATGATAAAATAAACCTCAGGAACAGGCCTATAATTTTTATTAAACCTAATTATGTGCCATTCCCCGCTGCGGGCTCTCTACCGATCCCGAATTATTTAAATTAACCCGCTTTCAAGCCCTCAAAGCATTTCCTGTTCCGGTTAAGTAGGTTGCGCCGTAAAAGCCATGTTCCGGATTTGTTCTGTTGGTACCTATATGAATGTTTTATTGTGGTCTTTTGTGACGACAAGGTGAGCAAAGAATGGATATGTGTATGTACACGTGGCAAAAGAGTTTGGAGTGGGGGTTAAAAATGTTTATTTTTAACCCCCACTCCAAACTCTTTTGCCAACATCATCATATCAGCTGATAATAATATTATGAAGGCATCTTACTTGATTGATCTTACTTATTAACAAGTTAACCTTGGAAAACTTTGAAAGGTACAGTAAATAATTAATTTTCGCATTCATCGACATTTGTACAGAGCCACACTATAGGCCAAAGAGCCGCATGCGGCTGGCAAGCCGCGGTTTGCCGACCACTGGCCCAACCTTTGGTGTAGAGTGGTGTTTGGGTGAGTAATCCTCGCCGTGTTAGGCAGAGGTTAGGGCATAAAATCACGCCTGTAGTGTGTGTGTGTGTGTTTTATGTTAAATATTATGTTAACCATAAATGCTCTGGTCCTGCAAGAATGTTTATTATGTTTCCTTCAAAACATAACATTTGATTTGAAGAAAGCTGTCTTAAATTTTACCGATAATAAGAATAAACGTACTTACGGTGCCTCTTTTGTTACCTGTGGACGTTTCACTCAAGCAGGACTCGCGGTATGCTGCGGCTGCGAGCTCGATCTGTCACTCATGTCAAATGTCAATCATAGAAGTCTTACGTCTTATGTATAATCTGGTGTACAATGAAGTATATATAAATAAATAATAAATGTCTTCAAAATTCAACAGCAAGCACATTGCTCAAATGTCATGTTTTTCATAACATAATAACTGTTTTGTTTTAATGCAAAACAGCTCTATTATGTTTCCTTCAAAACATAACATTTGATTTGAAGACCTTTTTGATATCTGCTGGTGAAAGAGTACCTGAAGGATGTAGACGTTATGTGAAATAAATATTATATGGAATGAACGAATATTTCTGTCTGTATTCATTCAATGTTCCAATAAAACAATTAAGAGTATTCAATCTCAACACATCTTCCTTATGATGTTATAGATCAATGGCAAATTTATTTGCCTTATTTAAGGTGAACATGAATTATAAAGCTACACTATACTGATAATAGAAAATCAATGGGACTAAACTGAATAATAATCTCATCAATAAAGGAGAATTGGATCACTCATATCCTTTAATATAAGTTTATTTACTAACTTGCAAGTTATGAGATCAATCAAATGTACAGTCATTTTTGAATGTCATAGTAAGCAATTTTATAAAGATGTGGAAACACAAACTCAATGTCATACATACATGACAAAGTTAAAATTTCATTGAAACTGAAATTTAATTTGGACCTTTTATTCAAATTGTCAATAGATTAGTCAAATAGTAATGCATGTAAATGAAGTCTCATCATTTGTTAATTAAATTAACTTGAAATGTGAATCATGTACACAAACATAATGTTAATGTTTTTTTTGGGGATTAAAAATTATCATATAATAAATCCTCTTCCTCTCTCACAGAGAGACCCTTTGTCCACTCAGTGGGAACATTATACATTCTCTTGAGAGGTAACCCTCTCTTTTACTATGTGGCGGCCGGCATCTACAACGCTACATGCGAACTACGCATCAAAGACCTGACGTCACACAACATCCTGACGTTACTCAAATCCTGCATCGCGCATATATACAAGCTCCTGACTTCAACCCTGGGCAGTTGCCCGCCAGATACGACACACGTCTGGTGGGAGGATCCTCCTTTTTCTATGGTGGATGAGTGAACTTTACACCCTGTTCCTCATACCCCTAAATTGGGAGGATCCTCCGACCAGACGGGTGTCGTATCTGGCGGGCAACTGCCCAGAGGTTGAAGTCGGGAGCTTGTATATATTAGGTCTTTACCTATGAAATTGCCGTTCTGCAGTACTGGCCATTTCAAATCAAAATAATTTTTGTTTGGCTAAGAATTCTAATTTCAAATTAATTTTATTTTAAAAACATGTTTTTTTTTTCCAAAAGTAGTCATTTGTTTATTGATTAGTGTTACATTTGCGATGAAAAATGGATTCTGTTTGATAACCGCAAGCGCTCAGCAAGTTGGTTGGATCCTGGTTCAGCACCTAAACAATGCCCTAAACGAAAACTTACCCCTAGAAAAGTGATGGTCACTGTTTGGTGGTCTAGCGCCGGTGTGATTCATCACAGCTTCTTAACAAACGGGGTGAGCATTACTGCACAATGATGGAGAAGCTGGCACATCTCCAACCAGCATTGGTCAATCGCTCGTCTCCGCTGCTACTGCACGACAACGCGCGACCTCATACTGCTCAGCAGACGGTCTCCAAGTTGCAAGAACTGGGGTTGGAAGCTCTCCGTCATCCGCCCTACTCACCAGACCTTGCGCCTACAGACTACTACTTTTTCCAGAATTTGGATAACTTCTTGGCGGGGAAAAAAATCTATACCCGAGAGGCAGTACAAAATGCCTTTGAAGAATTTGTTGCCTCCCGTCCAGCTGATTTCTTTAAAAAGGGCATCAATAAACTGCCACTGCGTTGGCAAAGATGCATTGATTGCATGGGTGATTACTTCGATTAATACAAATAAAAAATACATGAAAAAAATTCAAAACGGCAATTTTATACGTAAATACCTATTTAGTATGTCCACCGCGCGGTAAACTCTAATTGCGCGATGCAGGATTTGAGTGACGTCAGGTCTACTTCAAATGTAATGGATCATTGGTTGTCTGAATAAATAAATATATTATTATACTAACAACGTACAAGTTAGTCCAAATCTTATAGATTATTATTATTCGAGAATGCAACGTAACGGTCTCGCAATCAGTCGCTGCTTAAATAACGCTAACTGACACCATATCTATTTCTTTTCTATACCTACTTCATCTTTCTTCGATAATCAAACAGTAGATAAAATAATGTTTACTTTAAAAAATACTGTGACGGACTAACCTACACCTACAGCGTTTTCAGGGTTCCGTGCACGAAGGGTGTCAAACGGAACCCTATCCCCTATCCCGTCCTTTCGCCAGTCCGTCAGTCCGTCTGTCTGTAAAAAAGAATAGAATAGAAAAATGTTTATTTCCCTAGTTCATGTTACATTATGTCCACGGGTCAGTGGTGTATTCGGCCTGTAGGTATTTCAGCTACTTTCAGTCTACCTATGTTTGTCTGAAAGAGATCTAAATAAGTGTCGTGTAGGTAGTATGTGTACAGAATAAATTTATAATGTTGTCTGTCTGTCTGTCAGCGGGCTATATGTCGTGAGCCGTCATGATAGACAGTTGAAATTTTCACAGATTGTACATTTCTTGTATTAATAATACAAGAAATGTGGTTTTTTTTTTCGGCGTTTTTTGATCGATCTTAATACGTTAGGTAGCCTTTCGTGTGCGAGTCCGACTCGCACTTGGCCGGTTTTTTTATCGTCTTAAAACGGCGACCAACTCAAATTAGGTATCCTATTATCTACTAAGGAAATAATTAAGGTAACACCTAATCCTAACTCACAACCAACCCTCCCCCCCCTACCCTCTTCCTAACTAATATTATAAATGCGAAAGCTAGTTAGTTAGTTTGTTTGTTTGTTTGTTACGCTTTCACGCTAAAATGGCTGAACGGAAAACTCAAACTCAAACTCAAAGCATTTATTTCAAATAAACCAATTACAGGCACATTTGAATTGTCAAGGGGTCGGATTTGGATGAAAGGCACATGGGTAGACCATGACCTGGAGAAAGACAAAGGATAGTTTTCATGCTGGATCGCAGACGAAGTCGCGGGCAACAGCTAGTTAACTAATAAATGAAGAAAACAACATTTTCAAGTAAAGCCTCGTGCAGACAGGCGCAACGCGACGGCGCGGCGCGACTCCGGCAATTGTTCTACCGTGAAGTTTTCTTAAAAACGGTTTTGTTAGAGTCGCATCGCGCCGGTTTTTACAAGGCTTCAATTGCCTTAAAGGGCCCGTTCACACATATTACAACCTCACCCCACCACAGCAACAAATTTTGCGAGCAGTGGTTCTGGTTACGTGTGAATAGTGACGCCCCAACTTCTTGCAGTTGTGTTGTGGTTGCGTTGTCGCTAATAGTTGCAATGTGGTTACGTTGTGGCTAAGTAGTGTTTGCAGACAAATCGTTGTGTTTCCGATGTGACTGGCCGCTAGTGAGCGGTCTCGCTGGTGGTTGCGTTGGTCGGTATCACCCACACTGTTGATTTTGCTGGTCAAATGGTGTCCGTGTGAATAAACTATTAATTTTCATACAGATAGGCGGTGTGGTTGTGGTACTTACGTGTGGTTGGGCCCTAACTAAGAAAAAACGACACGCAAATTTTCGACACAACTGTCCATATTTTTGCGGATACAATTTTTTTGCTTACATTCCATTGCCTCGTTTATACGCCATCTTATTAAAGCCTTGGTGGTGAAGGCAAAGTTAGAAGCGCGATGGATTGGGTATTCGAATTTGAGACAGATATTTTTGTGTGATAGTAAAGGTCGTTATTAGTTAGCGGGCCCAACATAAATTGGTGCAGACAAAGGCCTAAAAATTGTTGTGATGTCAGTTAAGAATCACGAGGGCTAACTGTAGGTCTTTTGAATGGAAGTTTTTAGATTGCCGGCTTGAAAGGCTCCAACTTTGGTTTAAAAAATGAGCTGGTTAGAGTATTTTATAAGCGACCTTTGTGTGTAAAAAAAAAGAAAAGAAGAAAGAAAGAGTGTTAATTCAAAAAAAAAAAACAATACCACTTTAAAAATTAGCCAAAAGCCATTATTTACACAGAAAAGTTCGACAAATTTTATCTATTGCTTGCTGTCAGGGTCAGAGGCCAAAGACAATTTACTATATTATAATTACATAATGTGTTGGGACATTTACAAACTGAAAACAAACAATCAAACCGACAAAATGCTGATTGCAAAGTGGAAAAATAACAGTTTGTGTAACAAGTAACAACAATAACAAGAACTATTAAACTGTGCGTCGTATCTGTGCAAGAATAGGTAATTGCTCAGCTGAATGCAGTGACTTCGGACGAACCTATTGTCAACAGCGCTGATTTTCAGCAAAAACCTCGCGAATGATGTAACGTAATAAGTACCTAAGTATTATTATTGTAGAAGCTATTTTAGGATCATAAAGGCTCGAGTATTCAGGCCACTGAGCTACAGTACACATTCCGGTGTAAGCGAACATTACCTACACGTGCAAACTGATGTGTTACAGGCATGCTTATGCTCCGTATAATACCTCGTACTCATTTACGTAACCTCGAATATTCGAACTTTGATGTCAAACAATGGTTAAACAGGCACTTTAAAATGTTTATTTACAAAACCATTTTTAGGGTTCCGTGTTCTATAAGTGCCTCACAATGGATGGTAGACAATTATTATTAAATCAAACCTGCAACGTAATTGTACGTAGTTAAACAGAAAGGATCCAACCCACACAGAGTTAGTTCTGAGATATTCAAGTTTTAAGATCAGATCGTGTTATGTGATTGTATGACCTGCCATACATACGGGTTGGTAACGTATGGTCATAATGACATGATGCGTTGGGATTGTTTTTGTGATATTAAAGTTTTGACTACAAAGAGTGTTTTGGTATAGGTACATAACTCATTTTCGCCCATAGTGTGGGTTGGATCCTTTCTGCTTAACTACGTCCAATTGACGTCCGCGCATTAGTTCGGCCGGCGAGCTGTCTGTCGTCGTATGTTTAGAGTTCCTTTATCTGAATAAAAATTCTAAATGATGCGCCTTATTTTTGTTTTTGGGTGTGACCTGAGCTACTAACCCTTTTAAGAACTTCTTTATTATTTTTACATAATTATATTTCTGCTTGACCAATACTAGATGGCGAATAAGTTGGCGAAGTAATTAATGTGGGGTTGGGCTGTTTTAATTAACTATAAATAAATAAAATACGTAAGCTTAATTACGTAATCGTTCCTGTAATCGAGGATCACAACACATTTTACAAAAAAAGAACCGATTAAAAAAAAAAGACCCTATAAATTGAATAACTTTAATTTCGGAAGACGGTGTATTTGGCTTTGAATTATCGTTTTTGCCACCGACTTCCTCTATTAAAGTTATTTTTCACTTTATAGTTTTTTTTCGAATACCACCACCTGCTATGTATCTAAATAACAGTAACAGGAACTTATTATAACATCATCCATAAAGAGAAAGTGGAAAAAATACGTATTATTGAAGCTAAGTGAAAAACTACCCAAGCAAAGTTAATAAAATTTATATGGGACCACCTCTGACGTATGCCCAAACAATGAAATCATCAAAATCAATTCATAATTGGCGGAGTAATCGTGTAAAAAAAATAAAAAAATAAAACAGACGTATTGAGAATCTCCTCCTTTTTGAATTCGGTTAAAAACCTTCACATGAATTTTACTGGAAGTACCTAGTGTACCCACGTGCAATCGACCGCATATTTACATAATCCATAATCGCTTGAACATCAACGGGAAATAAAAGGGTTCCATAATACGCGGCCCAGCGGACATTGAACCCGTCATAATCCTTGTACAATACAGATATACGGGATAGGCTTACGTAGTTACGAGATATAGGTTTTACGGTCCCCATTGGCTTACGAAGGTGTTAATCTCTCTTTAAATCATAGGGGGATTCGAAATTGTGGGCAGATTGTGTTTGTAAGCCTTGCTTTTGCTTTTGAAACTAAATCTTTCGTCTGAGGGTTGGTTCTATGTCCAAAAATGGATTATTGTAATCCAATTGTAACATTTTGGTAATGCCGCGACTGGCCCATCGGCGATTGAGTACGCAGAAAGTTTCGTAAAAGTTGTAAATAAGGGAAATTGGGAATAATTTTTTATTTATATATAAAAGAAAAAGAAAGAAAGAAAGAATAATGTTTATTTGGACACAGTTCGTGAAACACAAAAAATAAAAAGTTAAAATAATATTTTAACAATAATAGTGTGTGGCTGCGCCAAAAAGGTTCATAATCTCACAACTTCACCCTGATCATCAACTCGGCCGGAAGACGATGGACATAGGCCGCTCCCAAGAATTGACACAGCGACAATGACCGATCAGCGCTGTCTGCATCCTGTGGGGGATCTCATATTTTTACTGAGGTGTTTGTCAAACATAAGGTAGATACCTATTACATCGAGATATTACATACGTGATGTTATTCAAGCCCGTATTCCCTGAAGGTTTAGGCAGTGTGAAGTGAAGCCAGATATGATACTAGTAACAGGGGGCGCTCGAGATATTAAAGAAAGAAAGAAATAAAGAAAAAGTATTTATTGAGACTCGCACAGGAAATCACACATTAAACTAAAAACACACTAAACATAAATAAAAAACAAAGTAACATTAAAATTTAAAGAATGAAGTCCCGTACGAGGCCAAAGGGCTCCTATCTCAGCATGATGCCGCGACATGAAAAAAAAAAAAATACGTATACGCGTGTATATTATTATGTGTAAGTTATTATTTCCCGAATCAGTATCGTACTGTGCAACAGCGAACGATTACCAACCCTTGCGCAAACTACGAACACAATGACATGTTAAAAACTTTTAAAATCTTAAACGTAGCTACAAAAGGGCTGAAGATAATATCGACAGGCGTAGTGCAGTCTTCCACTACAGTTCCTAGTTATTAGAACTGGGTCACGCTCGCCACCTGCGCACTGGACACGAGGGTGTGTGCACGTGTGTCTGCACGGAATGTCTGTGATGCGAGATTTGTTTTGCTCTTTAGTGGGAATATATCACTGATACTATGATATTGTGGTAAAAAAATATCAAACGGAAACAGGGTTCCAGATCTGCATTTGCATGTTCTTGAAATGACAACTCTATCAATATAGAGTTGTCATTTCAAGAACAATAAGTTGCTAAAAGGTACTATAATTTGAAGTCCGAGTTTTATTAACAGCAGTGCTATTCTGTAACCGTGAAAACTTAGGTGAAGTGAGCGTGGAGTGAGCTGTCATTCCACAGGGATTGACACTATTGACAGCTCACTTCACCCAAGTTTTCACGGTGAGATGTTTACAGAATAGCATGGCTGTAGTGGTTTTAAAAAGTTTTTGACATTATGATTGGTAGAAGGACGCACTTTTGGAAAAACTAAGTGCATCCTTCAAAAATTTTATGGACAGTAAACCGACATTTTCTCCAATGATCTAGAATTCTATAGTAACATTAAGAGGCTTACAACAGCTAAAGCGCGGTCACTGTCGGACTGCATAGAAATGAAAGAGAAGCGCGATGACACGACGCAAGTAATTTATTGCAAAATATGAAGCAGTTAGCTATTTACAAAAAATCTATTGATTGGACTGGAAAATTAAAACACTATTATGCTAATATGTAGCTTGTAGAATAATCTGACAAAAAATCAGAATGATTGCATGTAAATTAATATGATTTTTAATCGTTAAAAGAAATTTTTAGAGGTATCTTCATGATTTTTTTCTATCGTATCAAATTAGTTGTATTATGTTTTCAACACACTATCATACTAGCATATATCCTGAAGAATATCATATATTTTTCTGATTTTGTTTACTGCAGTGGATCATATTCTTTTAGGCATTATAAAACTTGCGTTTAGGCACGTTTAGGTCCTGTAGTCCCCTTAAGATGTGTGTTGAGAAACTTCTGCAGTGGTGTGTTTGGAACTTTTCCGATTATGACTTGCACTTCGAAAATATAATTATGTTCACGGAAATAAATGTTCGAATAAGGAGAAAATTAAAGATATGAAATTATATATATTTAGGTATATGAGGTAGCTACTTCAAGTGAATAATAGTGCTAACAAATAGTCAACAAAATATTCTTTAGGTTAAATTAATAATAAAATAATCGTTTATTTATATAAAAAGGGCTCATCATACCTAATAATATTATAAATTGCGAAAATGAGCTTGTTTTTTTGATACGCTTTCACGCTTAAACAGCTGAACGGATGTTTGGGGTCAGTGACAGCTTGGCCCAAGTCAGTTACAACCCGGGCGCAACAACTAGACACCTGGCTCGAAACTCGACTCCGCTCCCGCTACCCCGCGCGAGGCCCCGCTCTCGTCCTTCAGTACGAGAGCGGGGCCTCGCGCGGGGTAGCGGGAGCGGAGTCGAGTTTCGAGCCAGGTGTCTAGTTGTTGCGCCCGGGTTGTACGTCGTCAAAACGTCTAAAAAACTAGTGTTAACCGTCTGCATGAAAAGTATCGACCTCTTAAAATATTGAAATTGATATAATTTATTTATTTTTATGTATAAATGTAATAAATATTAATATTTCAAATGAAACTGAATGCAATAAAAACTGTTTTATTTATTTATTTATTTTAATATTTTAGCAGAAATCAGAATCGTAGAAATCACCTTCTTGTTTTTTATGTTCTAACTAGACTATTGTAAATTTGACGTGCAAGAGTGAGATAAATTTTTTTTCTATTGTCATCAGATAACCGATGTGTGTCATTTTCATAGTAAAGGAACGCTTGATTTTTATAGTCCAGACAATTTAAAAAACGAATGAACTTAGGCTAATTATATAGGTATTATATTTAAAATAGGCGTTGTAGATGATTATGTCTTCCTGCTTTATATGTAAATAAAATTAAATGTATTATTTTTAAATATCGATTCTCTGCCGGACGATACAAATCATCGTAAGCGGGAGTGAAATATCTGACATTATTATTCGGGTCTAGTTGTCACTGACCCGAAATTTGGCACATGGGTAGATCATGGAGAAGGACATAGGCTACTTTTCATCCTGAATCGCAGACGAGGTCGCGGCCAACAGCTAGTTTACTATAAAAATCTTAACCATTAAAATAGATCACAGTTGCTTATTTGCCTGAACTAGTTTGAACCTAAGTTTCAGGCCAGGAAGTCCATTTAAACACAAATTAATTTTAAACCACACATATTAGTGTCAAAGTCTGTGTATTGTACGTACTGTTTTGCAGAACACGCGCTAGAAGCCAGAGTGCTTCAGTATCGATGACGGTACTTTATCGAGCTTTGCGGCGCCACTGCTCGAAGCTCAGGCAGAGGCTGAAATCTCGTTACAAAGAGAGCGGACAGAATACATTACAGGAAACTACAAAATGTGTTGTTGTAGATTGATACTTTTTGTTTGTGATTACTGATTAAACATAAAATGTACCAAAACTACAAACGTAGTAGACAGGGAAGTTTTATAAAAATGAGGCTGTTATTTTAGTATACAATGTGAAATTTAATTCATTTGCATCCTCTTAAGGGGTCATTGTACTCATCATTATGAACAACTTTCACTTTGGCCAACCCTGAAATCGCGAAATGAATATCAGCTGTTCCCTTGATTATAACGAGCTATGCGAACATAAATGTATGGAACAGCTGATTTTTTTCGGTGTCCTACGACTTCCACGCGAACGAAGTCGCGGGCAGAAGCTAGTACGCCGTACTAGCGTGTAATAAATCTTGGAGATTCTTGCGTCGTATTGTTCGGTTTGTATAGTTACTAAGTATAGTAGTTAACACTCACATTCTTGTGCAACTAAGCCCAGGTCCGCACGGGCGATTAAATCCCGCGGCGATTTGTTTTCACACGCTGGCTTCTCAACGCTCTGCTTAGCGCCAAGAGGTAAATTACTACAGTGTTTTTTTCGACGCGCTGGGTTGTGCTGTTGGATTCACATTGCTCAGCTCAACTCCGAGTGTTGAACATCGAGTGCGCCGTGCCGTGCGTCCGTGCGTACGTAGGCTTACTGTATATTGACTAAGCTATCGGCATTAATATACTTATTAATGAGTTGATTTTATCAGTTTGTCGAGACCTTGGGTTAATTTACTGTTAGGTACGTACTCGTACATACTACTCAGATAAAATGAAACATTATTAAAATGTTTTCACATTCCTGTTTACTACAACTATAACACCTATGAGCATTACATTACGTATATCTTCCGGAATAAATTCTCTAATGATATAAGCTATCAGTCAGGACTCCTTGGTACTTGAAGACTAAACCTAGTTATAGAGTTGAGACAGGGCGATAGTTAACGAGTGCCATAGTGATCGATCCCCTCAATTACTTCCTACTCCTCGAGGGGTGGTCAGCTGACGCAGTTCCTCCTTCATTTTCCCATCACAATTAAAACTAACATGTGGGAAATAGTTTTTCGGAGCCTGTTATTTCTTAACTATGTTATGGTTAGTAGGGTCTGCTTTGAATTTTCTGATCAATCGTCTTAATCATACCAGCCTATAACTGTCCCCCTGCAGTTGAAAGGTCTTTTCTCATAAAGATAAGGCATTGATCACCACGCTTGCATAAAGACGGGTTGGCGATGTCAGATAATTATAAATTAACTATGAGTGCTCACGCGCACTAGGCAGCCAAGTAGCAACAGCCAGGCTGCAGCAGACGGAATATTGAGAAAAATTTTGGCTGTCTAGTGCGCGGGCTCCAATTAGGGAGTATTATGTTGGATTGTCTGCCACAGCCTGGCTGCCTAGTGCCCTTAAGTCAAGACTTCCACACGATGTTATTGTCAGTAATATCCAAGAAAAATTCACTCACGGCACAATTAAAGGAAGTCGAAGTCGACAAAGTCCGAAAATCGTTAATTTGTAGTTTTATCGTTTTTTTTTTTGCTTTAGTTATCTAACGTATTTGCTGTTGGGGAATTGACCGGGACGTATATCGATGTATGGGGAACATGTTTTTCAACTACAATGTTCAATTGATTTTTGGGATAAATTAATCCTAACTACGGAACCCTTCAGAGTGCGTGGTCCGACACGCACTTGGCTGGTTTTTCACTAAATACACCTTTCTTCCAATTTTCATCGATATAGTGCCAAAAGCCTCCGAGTGCACTGACGAGCAATATAAAAAAGCCACTAACTTATCACGAAGTATTTCCGAAACCACGCAAGATAGCTCCTTGAAGCAACATTCAAGTGTATTTTATCGCGCATAAAAACACCAATGTAAAGCTTTTTTTAATTACTCGTAGTGTTTAATGGCCGTGCTGGATGTGTACCATCCGGATGGACGGACAGAACGAAATTATGAGTTCCGTTCTTGCATTATTCCATTTTGCCCCACCAAGCTGTCCCACCACAGTACGTGTGAAATAATCCAATTTTTATTACCATCATAATATTTTATTAAGGGGACTACAGGACCTAAACGTGCCTAAACGCAAAACGCAAGTTTTATAATGCGTAAAAGAATATGATCCACTGCAGTAAACAAAATTAGAAAAATATATGATATTCTTCAGGATATATGCTAGTATGATAGTGTGTTGAAAACATAATAAAACTAATTTGATACGATAGAAAAAAATAATGAAGATACCTCTAAAAATTTCTTTTAACGATTAAAAATCATATTAATTTACATGCAATCATTCTGATTTTTTGTCAGATTATTCTACAAGCTACATAATTAGCATAATAGTGTTTTAATTTTCCAGTCCAATCAATTTTTTTTTTGTAAATCACTAATTGCTTCATATTTTGCAATAAATTACCTGCGTCGTGTAATCGCGCTTCTCTTTCATTTCTATGCAGTCCGACAGTGACCGCGCTTTAGCTGTTGTAAGCCTCTTAAATCCTAGTGGAAAAAGTGACATCAGAGTTTATGCGGGCGTAATTTGCCGCCACTAAAATCAGTAGGAAACACAAAGTGGACGTCAAAAGTATCAACACCCCACTTTGTCCCACAGGAAAGCTTTATGGGGAAAAGTGTAATAATCCCCCTTTTGCCATTTGGTTGGTTCCGTTCATAGACACTTTTTACCATTATACAGTTGATTGTGCTTGCTAACGAGTCTTCCCACTGACTGATCTGTCTGTGTGCAACATAACATAATCAGGAAATAAAACAGATATTTTTGCATATTATCATTGCATAATAATGATTTAAAAATAGAAATTAAATGAAGTGAAAGTCGAAAACTCAAATGAACTTTTCATAAACATAAATGAGAACCAGAAGATTTTTTAGAAAAATGCTTAATAAAAAATAATAAAATGTAATATTAGCTTATACTTCAACAATTACAAACATTTTTGAAGTAGGTTTTCGCCAACTCGACAATAAATCAGCTAGAGTTAGATTTCTTTTCACTAGTCAAACGGGGTGTTGGTGTCATTTATGGCAGCTTCACATCTTGTCCCCTCGTGATTGTCCACACATTGACAGAACGGCTCATCCTCTTCGTTCAGGGAACAGATTCCGTTATTCAGACAATAACCATAACACGCGTACACTTCACATCTTTTCCCTGAATAACCGGCGTTACAACTGAAATAATGACAAATTCAAACATTATTATTTAAACTTATGCAACAGGGAAACGCAAGGAGTAGTAAATGTTTTACCTGCATAAAGGTCCGTCATCAGAGAAACTACAGACACCTTGCAGACAATAGTTGAGACATTTTGACAGTAAATCAGCTAGGGTGGGTTTGCATTTTTCTATGAACGTAGGGGTAGAAGTTAAAGTTAAAGTGTCATCTTTAACAGCTTCACATCTTGTTCCCTCGTGATTACCAACACATTCACAGACTGGCTCATCCTTCTCGTTCATGGCACAGTCACCGTTGTTCAGACAATAACCATGACACGCGTACACTTCACACCTTTCGCCGGAATAACCAGCATTACATCTGAAATAACAAAAATGTTAATAAAATGTTATTTAATTCAGCAACGAAACCAATGAAGGAGAGGAATATGTTTTACCTGCATTTAGGAAGTCCCTCATCATTGGAACTACAGTTGCCTTGGAGACAGTAGTTCAGACAGTCTGATACCTCGCATCTATCACCTAAATAGTTTCCTTTGCATTGGCAAACGGGCTCATTCTTATCATTCAAGAAGCAGGTACCGTTGTTCGAACAATAACCATGACACGCGTACACTTCACACCTTTCTCCGGAATAACCGGCATTACATCTGAAATAATGATAATGTCAAACATGGTTGTTTAAACATTTAACAAGAATACATAGAAAAATTGGGTACCTACAGCGGTGGTCCGGTGGTAACGGCCCCGACTTACGTGTCCTTGGTCGTGGGTTCGAAACCAAGCAGAGACTTTACTTTGTGTAATTTATTTCATCGCCACTGCACTCACAACAGTGAAAGAAAATATCGTGAGGAAAGCGGCATGTCCTCTTTCTTACCAAACTTTCGAACACATGTGACAGCAACCGACACAAGCTGGCACGGCGTGGTGGACTATGGCCCACTCCCTCTCATAGAGAGGAGGCCTGTGTCCCAACAATGGGAACGTTATGGGCTGGTTATGCTTATGCAGCCGCTGGATTTATACTAGGGACCCTCGGGGCTAGTGCCCACGGCGACTAATTTTCGGAGGGTGAGAAAAGAAATTCTTTGCGTTATCGGGGACATCTAGGATATTTACGCGAACTATTTAGTAAGGAATAACTTCATTTTGTCGCACTTCATCGCGCTAGATTAACAATTCGACAAAAGAAGGCAATTTTCACAACTACTTTTTTTGGGTACTGTTGTACCCACGGCCGTATGGGGTGGTGTATTGCGAAACCGGTATTACGAGAATCTGTTATATTGAGCATCTGGTATTTTAAGAATCTGGTATTCTGAGATCGAGCCATCATTTTATTTATTTATAAATTGTATATCGACACTTTATGCATTTTATGCAAAATTTCGATAATGGGGAGCCATTGTTTACAGTGCCCAGGGGCATTAATAATAATAATAAATTATGCTTAAACGAGGAAACCATAAGAAGGATTGGAAAATGTTTTACCTGCATTTAGGAAGTCCCTCATCATTGCAACTGCAGTCACCTTGCAGACAATAGTTCTCACAGACTGAAACATCGCATCTCTCACCGATATTTGATAACAAACTCGATAGGACTTCGCAATCCTGAAGTCCCTGAATTTGATCTTTAATTCTGTAGTTGGCGGCTATACCGAGTGGCCTTTCAGTATAGAACTTACTAAACTCTTTAGGTTCTACATCACCCGATGCGTTCTTCGGATATTGCCAAACGCTGCTGTAACTCTCGTTACTGCTCACCCAGTAGAAGTAATCTTTTGAAACTGTCAACTGTTTTGGTGCAGAATAATATGAATGGGCAAAACGTATTCTATCGTTTCCGCCATCCAAATCTGCTGTATTCAGATACTCACTACGACAGAAGTCACATCCATCAAAATAATGAATTTCCCGAGTTTGTGGGTCCACGGCCAAGCTGAATATTGGCAGAGCAAGATACGATAAGATTAGAACTTTTCTCTCGGAACCATTAAACCGAGCTCTCTCCATGTTCTTTTTTCCTCTCTCTAGATTGAACCAGTAAATGTTCCTGTAAATTGAAAAACACTATTGAATATCACGAAATGCAGTAGATTTTGATTTTTAAACTGTCATTAGAACGTACCCTCTACAGCTATCCACGGCAATATCACTGGGGGGCCTATCATCCATCTTGATTAAAAGGTTTCCGTTAATATTGTTATCAGATCCAGGTTTTAATGAAATCCAATAAATGCTTCTTGCATTAGTATCAGTGAAGAATAGTTTATCTGTTGCCGGGTCGAAGGCGATACTTTCAATGTTACCACCGACTCTTTTGATGAAACATGTGTTTTCTTTCGATCGTAAGTAATACCCACATATAGCGTCGTACTCGCTCTGTTTGTTGACGTACAGCATCATGTCGTGAACTTCATCGTAAGCTAACGCTGTGAGGTTGTGGGAAAGAACATTCACGGTGTTTGTTATTCTTCCGCCGGTATAGAATATGAGTTGATCTCGTACACTTACGGCGATGTCTGAAACAACAAAATAACAAGTTACTTTACCAAGCTGATAGACAAATAAATGTAATCGCGAATTCAGAGTTGTGTAATAGGTATTTAACATAAACGGGGCACATAACATAGTTGGGAAAAGGCTACGCAAATGATATTCTATCAAACTATACACGATAAAATGTATAGTTTTATGGACTATCAAACTGCTCCGCAGTTCTTAAAATATTTAAAGATTAGTATGCTTAATATTAAAGCTTCATACTGGGTGGCCAGCTCGGAAGGAAGAATACAACTTTTAATTGGCACCATTCTGATTTGCAATAAATGATGATTATGATTATGATTATGATTATGATTTGTCGCCATGAAGTTCTATAATAATTATACAATATGTAAAGGAACCCTGTCCGTTACATAAGTACTGCAATAACATTACCTAAAAGTAATCAAAATATTATTATTATCCTTACATCCTTATAAAAGAAATTCCGGGGCGCCGCGTCTGACTGTTTGTCTGTCTGTCAAAAACAGTTGTGTTAAAACGGTTTCCACCAGCGGACGGAGTGGTTCATGCGGAAGGTTTAAGTATATAATTCATTAAGGTTTTGAGTAAATTGGCTGAAATATGACGATTATTGTCGAAGATGTCGGAAAAAATCATGCCGGCTGCGAGCTTTACTGGCGTGCGCCGCGTAAGCCGTAAGAGATACATCAAATTTATATTCTAAAGAATTGTAGACCTTAAAAAGTTAAACACAAAAGTCCGCAATAGCACATGTCTATCTGCTAAGGATGACCTACAGTAACCATTTTTATCTTTCAGAATTTCATAAAAGTTTCATTGTTATTTCCGAAGCTATTTTGACCGGTATTATATTTATCATTTTCCAATAAGATATGCTATTTAAATTGGGCATTTAAAATAGATTAAAATATGCCTTGTCATCATATCATTACAAACAATACTTTAAAAGTTACCACAGATTCAAAATTACGCGTAGCAAAATAATTATGGTTGACGACAACGCGGGCGCAGTTGATTTGGTCTGGTGGCCAATGTATCGAATGTAGGCCAAGTTTTGTGCAGTCTGGGTTTACGCATCGACTTTTTGTTTACCGTGATTTTTTTTAAATTATCTTTTTGAAACTGGTAGAAATCGTCACGTAACGAAATAGCGTTATGCCCGAAAAAGTCAGTTTCAAGGTTTTAAGTTTCAAAGGTTTTTGTTTTTTTAATACAAAGCCATCTAGTATACGTTTTTAGCTCCATATAGAATACTGGTATTCAGCTGCATTCGGTTAGAATGGAACCCGACCTCGACAAAGTTGGCAGATGTTGACTTTGATGATGAATTTTCCGATTCAAGCGCGGTCGCTCCCGACGTTATGTAAATAAAAGACAAACGTTGAAGATAAAAACTACGCCTCTCGTACTCACCCCAGGAGTGCGCCAGCCCCACGAACAGCGCTACCAACGCCAGCACACACTGCGTTCTACACATTTTAAACTTCAGAAATACAAAGTTGTCTCAACAGAGGTAGATGGAGCGTCCACTGCTGGTGACCGCTCTTTTGATTCTATAGCTAAACGCTGGGTTCTCGCAACTTATATAGGCAGTTTTGGCATGGTGATAAGAACTTACTTGATAAGAGTTTCCGTTAATATACCTAAGAGGATATTCCACTCGATGACCCTTTCCTTTATAGTGCCATATTTTTAACCGACTTCAATAAAGGAAGAGGTTATGTATTTGGCAAGTTCTTTCATTTATGTACTCGATGTACATAAATGAACGACGCAGAAATCGCGAAAACAAAACAGCTGTTCCCTACATTTCGACGAGATAGACGAACGTAAATGTAGGGAACAGCCGATTTATTTTTGAGCGATTTCAGCGTTGTTCCCATAGTGAAAGTTGTTCATAATAATGAGTACAATGACCCCATAAGAGGTTTAGTGTAAACAAAAACTAAGGTTGTTTATACACCAGGTATAATTTATTTATTTCGCGAAGTTTTGTCTTGTCGCCATAATGACGTTAATCATAAGGTTTAAATTCCAATAACTAACTGGACTTCGTGAAATAATTTAAGCAAACTGTAAAAAGGCGAGAGACAACGTTTTTCGGCTTTAGTCAATATTTTCGGCTTAATTTCATCCTTGATACCAAAAAATTAAAAACATGCATAAAAGAATTTAGTATTTCAATTATTTTGTTTTTGTGATATTGAACTACTTTAAAAGTACTAAAAATATTGTGTTTTTTATACACAAAACACAATATTTTTGGAAAAATACTTTTTATTCTTATAGTCTTTAGCTCTAAAATGGTCAAAAGACAATGTTTTATGACTGTAAAGTGTTTGTGACGTACCAGTTTCCCAAAGATTACGTTTTTTTTTTTTTTGTTGTAAATATATACATTCTATGAACTATATATACATAATTAAAATTAAAAAAAAAAGTATCACAATATGTAAAAAATAGAATAAAAAAATAAAAAATTATAGTTGGGAATCGGACTTCTAATCTCAGGTAACGTACCAAAATAATATACCAACTAACTCGAGAAAATAATTATTTCATTGATAAGATCATAATGAGTGATGATGCTCATCTGCATTTGAACAGCTTCATTAAAAAACAAAATTGCAGAATTTGGGGTACGGAGAATCCAAGAGCAGTCCACCAGCATGAATTACACCCCATCATGTGCACAGTCTGGTGCGCGGGAACACCAAAAAAGATTATAGGGAACTACTTTTTTGAAGATGACATCGGCAATGCTGTAACTGTGGATGGCTTTAGATATCGGAATTTGACTGACTTTTTTTCTGCTCGGCTCGTATCGACAGTCCAGAGATGTGGTTCTAACAAGATGGAGCCACAGCGTAAACGGCTCGAGCCACAATGACGGTCTTAAGGCAGACTTTCGGCGAGCTTTTAATCTTGAGATTTTCAACATTTCACTGGCCCTCACGTTACCCGGATTTAACAGCGCCAGATTATTTTCTTTGGGGTTATTTAAAAACAAGGTGTACATTAATAAACCCACGACAATCGAGCAGCTGAAGGCAAACATCCGAGTTGAAATACGGTTGGTAACTCCTCATGTTCTGAGGAAAGTAATGAGAAGTGCTCTCGAAAGAGCCTAAAAATGGTGGTAATTTACGTGACGTAATATTTAAAATCTAACTCGAAAATACCTCCATGAGTTGTATTGCATTATCTGATAACAATTTACATTAGTAAACAAAATTATGTGTAGTTGCGAACTTGCGACCCCTTCGTGACTTATGCGCCACCCTGTACAAACGTAGTTTAAAGCGAAGTTTTATAAAAATGTGGCTGTTATTGTATATTGTGGTTACTTACGACTTCCACGCGAACGAAGTCGCGGGCAGAAGCTGATTAAAAATAAAAAGATTGCAATACTGTGTGTGGCAAGCATTTTTTTAAACTATTCGGTGCAATTGCTCAAAATCAAATTATCGCGTGTAGGTACATAATAGAATTCAGAAGTCGCGGATCAATGCGTGTAGGTATCTAATTACATACATTTAAAAAATCTTCGTAGATGAAAAACCTTCTTTTTTAGGGTTCCGTAGTAAACAAGGAACCCTTATAGTTTCGCCATGTCCGGCTGCCTGTCCGCGGCTTAGCTCAGAGACGGTTAGTACTAGAAAGCTGTAATTTGGCATGGGTATACATAGTGGTAAAATAAAATCAAGTAAAATATATTTTTTTAGGGTACCTCCCCTACACGTAGAGTAGGAATGTAAATATTGTGAGTTTGTTAAAACCATTTTTAGATTCAGGGATCCGTTCGCGAAATATTAAGCTTTAAAGTGTTAATTTTTGTTACGAGTCAAGTGTCCCCCGGCAAGCTAAATGGTTGGTTTTGGGCATGTGAAAAAATTCACGGCAGTAGTATATATAACGAAATTAAAAGGAAAACTATCACAGCTAAGTAGGCTTTACAAGTTAACAAGTAATAATCGACCAACTTAAATTTGCGGTTGCTCAAACATGTTCACCCATACGTTACGTATGGGAGAACATGTTTGTCAACTACAAATTTAAGTTTGTTTTTGCGATAAATTCATCCCAACTACGGAACCCTTCATTGTGCGTGGTCCGACACGCACTTGACCGGTTTTTTAATAAATGCTTTGAGTTTGAGTTTCGTCATTGTGATAAGAGACTGGTAGATAAGAGTTCCCGTTAATATACCTAAGAGCATATTTTACTCATCACAGATAACTCTGTGACCTTTTCTTGTTTTTTTGCGATATTGTATCTTGTTAGGTTCGCTATAGGTCAGCCCGGCGCGCATGGGGAAAACCGATTTATTTTATTAATATAACTTTGCATTTTTACACAAACAAGTGTTTTATCTGCTGTGGGAGGTGTTTTTATGAATAACTAGTTATTGCCCGCGGCTTCGACATACTTTATTACTTTATTTTGCATAAAATATAGTACACAAAGGTCTTAAATATAAATATAAGAAGTTCCACATTTTCAGCATGCAAAAAATACCTTATAATAAAATTATATACAAAAACACTTCAATTGTTTGTTACTATTGAGATCATGAGGTAAAAAATACAAAATAAAAAAACTTAAAAATAACATTATATTATTATACTAGCTGACTCGTCAGACGTTGTCCTGTCAAAATTTCGATTTAGATGGTCTTTTTTTGGTTGTTCCTTTGGGTTTTCAGAATTTTATTTTATCCCAACGGCCCAGGATTCGCGCCAAACTAAAATATCTGTATTAAATATCAACGTACGTAATCAAAAAAAATTACATTCCCTTGTGCTTAAACGGACCCTAGCTTTGTTTCGTTGTGTGTCTCCGTTCTAACCTAACCTAACCTACCTTTCAGCCATTAGCCTCGCCCTCATAAATAAACTCATCTTTAAATATAATTATCAAAAACAAATACGATCAACCAATACAAAGGGCAGCGAACTATACTAAACAATCAAACAAAATAACAAGTGACAGTGACAATGACAATGCAATGCTTACGACACTTTAAGCTTCGTGCAGACCAGCGCGACGCGACAGCGGGACTCGACACCGGTTATTGTTATACCGTCAAGTTTTCTTAGAAATTGTATTGTTCGCGTCGCGGCGCGGCGTCGCGTCGCGCTGGTCTGTACGAGCTTTTAGCCGGGCCGAGGCAGTGCCACTAATGTGCAGCCAATAGCGGCACTTTATCCGACAGGGAAAAGTGCCGCTAGTGGCACTCTATACATTTCCTAATAATAATATAATAATCCTTTCATTACAGGCGACGCAGGCCCATAGATAAATACCTCAACCTAAACAAAACATACATATTTTTATTTTATAACATTAAATTATTGTACACGAAGAGATGACTGCGTCGGCGTCGCGTCGCGCTGCGTGTGTAGGCATATAACGGCAGCGCCTGATCCTTTACTCAGACCGCATTTTGGAATATTATGTTAGGAACTACTAAATTGTGATTTGTTACTCATTAGTAGGTATAGATAGACCTAGGGCTTCACATAGCCTCATGAAGAACACAACGCTTGGAGTCAAGTCACATGGTCTGGGAGGCCAGCATTTTCGGAAATCACACGAAGACACCGTGACACTAGCAAGTATTCGTTATCGTTTTCATATCGATGGTTTCTCTTGCTGTGAGGCATGTGGCGGCACCGTCTTGTGGAGGCCACAGTCCTTGAGGATGGGCATCCAACTGAAGCCACTACAAGTTCATATCAAGACGGTAGTCAGTCGGTTTATTGGGCCAACAGCCTTGTTTCGTCAGGTAACGGTAATCTATCAGCGCGGCCATAATACCTACTTATCTACTATGACTAAATTCTTGAAAATATAATAAAGAAAAATTAACGAATTTTATTCTTACGGATACTGTAAAATTTCTTATTTGAAACTACTAGCACTATTTATTTCTTACACAAGAAAATCCAAAAATCGTCGTTCTAGTGTTATATAACGTCTAACAACGTAATGAAGCAGCACAATAACATAACCCACCAAAAACATTTCATGTAAAGAAGATTGCAAGACTCATACAACGTATTCGCTGTTTTTTTTAAACATATTTATTTGTCAAAAACACGTAGGTATACTAGTCACGTGTAATTTTTTTGCTATCGTTCCAACTGATTTGCAACCAGTTGGAACAATAACAAAAAAGTACATCAAAAACTTTCAGCATGTTTTGCCTAGAAAGGCGTACAAATACAATAATAATATAATATTCAAAGTACAAAAATCATAAAGTTAAGTTAAATTAGTAAAAATAATTTTAAAAATGTCTAAAGTTCATCATTTAAATAGTCGGCAACATTATAGTAGCATTTATTTTATAAATTAAAAGTTTCTTCAATATTTTTAATAAAACTATTAATATTCAAATCTTTGTAGGCCTTTGATACCTAGTTGTATAATTTTGGGGTCATGCAGAATACACTCTTACGCATAAGAGCTGTTTTAGTACTCAATAAACGAAGTCTCCGATTATCACGTTGACTTCTTTCGGAATCATCTGAAGACTTCGGAAATAGTTGGGGATTCTCGTTAAAAAGTTATCAGATCAAATGTAGAGCTAAGCCCCTAACTCTACAAGGCCTAAATCTACAAACCTTACATCTTGGTCAAAATGTACGGCTTGCGGCCGTCCCACGGTACCTATTCCGTAATAAATAAAGACTACAGGCGAAAGTTACAAATATCAATTTCTTTTTTGTTGTTTGGGTGCAAATCCTAGCTGGCATACCAAACTGAAGAATGACTGTACGGTATATGTATGTATGTCGTCTCTATGTTCCCTCTTAACTACTAAACGGCTGAACCGATTTAGATGAATAATATGTCGTTAGATTCGTCTTAATTGCTCGAGTGTCACTGGGTATATTAAAATTAGGCGGGGACATACAAAAGTTATACCATATTAGGATTTTTTTATTTTTTTTGGGGTTGGGAAATTATCAAATAACTTCTCCCGCTCTGGGCGGAGCGGGAGGGTGTGTCAGACTTTTACTGACTAAAACCCACCCGTGTTCCTTCCGTTGCCTGTGTGCCGGGGTCGCGATATCCCTTTCGGACAAACTCGCAACCCCGGCAGGCATTGTCCCTTCCGGACCCCGTCAGTTGGTGCTGACATCTCTTTGAGGCGCGCCTGGAACATACAAAACTTATATATTATTTAGTTACATATTTCAGGTTATTGGTTTGTCCCCCCCCCCCCCCGCCTGCGATATCAAAATTCTTTTGATTATAATGCTCTTTATTCAGTTTCAGCTAGGTGTGTTTTTTTTAGTTTTTTTAATTACTTATTTTATTAAGTTGCACAAAGAAAAAACTAATATTTTGTTAAATCTGACTATCAAAACGCAATTATTTGCAATAACTAAACGCAGAACCTAGGACGGAAGCTTGGAAGTTACCATACTCACTAAAATATGGTATTTCTATTTCTATAAGTATGCTAATCAGCAGCATTTTGGTGGTAGTGGTTTCATCGTTTAAATTACACTATTAAGAGACTTTTACTACCTCATTTTTTTTGAGAGGAATATTACAGCACAAAGCGTTAATTATTGCTGTGATAACTCAGTTCTGTTCCATCCATTTTGAAGAAGCAGACTCCTGTCCCTTGAAACACTAGACACATAAGAGTATTTTCTAAGCTTTGGTGGCAGTGGATATTTGTATTTGCAATATGTTTTATATGATTAAATATGTGTTAGCTTATTGCATGTAGGTACCTATACGTTTTTTAAAGTATGTTGGGCTACCTTAGAGACCATTTCTTCAATACTTGGTAAAGGGTAAGCGTCCACTTACGTGTATGTATTTACTGTCTGAGAGTAGTCTATGCACATCCTCTATTTATGATTTTCATTTGTAGTTACAAGCACTTGTGCTCTCCAAGGTGATGAGCTAGGTTCTATAATACCTTCAGTTAGTAATTTCCTTATTTCAGTACGAATAAACTGCATGTCACTATCTGAGTATCGATGTGACTTAGAGGGATCCAGACTTGTAGTCCGCGAAATTCAAATTTTCTTACCTACGTTTTTTGCAATTTGCAGGTCAGCTTCAGGTTATCTTGATCAAAATATGACTCGCGACTATAACAGACATGTATTTTAATGACATCTCATAAGTTAGATTTGTTCCATAAGAGATTTGTTCTTATGGAAGAAATCTATGTTAGAGAGATGAAATGCAAAAATAAGGCAACAACGTAAAATAATTGTATTGCGCGGGCCAATCGCTGTTAAAGTTGATCCGTAGTTATAACTACGGATCCACGTTAACAGCTATTGGCTTGCAGTCTGGTAAGAGATTCAGGAATAAACAGTTTGAGGTTTGAGACCATGCAAATCATTTCAATGGAGCTCCTGATCCACCGAAATAAATTTCTAATGTACTACGTCTCTTAAGAATTTTATGTCAAATTATGACATCAGTACATAAATTCTCCATTACCACCACCTTGCAGATCGATATCGGCGGAACACAGTGCATCTACCTTTGTTGTTAGATTTGAAGCTGCCATGCTGACATTTTGGTAGTATGAGCTCGTTTGTATATTATATTGACAAACTAGTCGGCTGTCTAGTTCGTTCGTAGTTATAGCTGCAAGAAAATTTTCGAATGTACCTAATTTTCCAATCTGTCCACTGAGTTGACAAATCTTGGCTTGAGGATGGGTCTCCGTCGAAACATGGTTCTTGTAGGTTTTGACTTATAATTTCTTAAAGCTATAATTTGCTACAATTTGAGCGCAGCCGTAGCTCTGTAGGTCCAATAGAACCCTATACAATACAAAAAAGTGTACAATTGTAGTTCTCGGTAGGTACGCAAAAGAAAACTTTTTGCAAGTTACTTTACTCTTTCACAAGTTTGTGGGCGTGATTACCTACTTGATAGTAACCATGCCAAATTACAGCTTTTAAGCGGGCGGGCAGGACACCAGCGGCCCGGCCGGCGAACCCGCTCGGCCATCGCCACTCGCCGTTGGTTTCGTGCCCGCAGGCTTAGGGTCTCTGAGTTTAGTCTAAGTCTAATCAGTCTAATAACTTAGTCTTATTAGCCGTAGAACCGAGGACCGTTGAGAGACGTGTTCTTGAGTGGAGACCGCGACTCGGCAAACAGAAGGTAGGACGTTCTCATGTTCGCAAGGTGGCTCGTAACAGCTGGATGGGAGTTTCCGAGAATCCAGACTGCTGCAGGCCGGTGATGATGATGAAACTAACAATAATCGAAGTTAATTAATTCTAGCAAATTGATTCGAAAATAATACCTAATTCTTTGAAACGTTCATTGTTTACTTTAAGTCAGTTCAGTTATTGGATACCTACTTTGGATGGGTCGCCGTTGAAAGACGGTAAAAATGATACGTAGATTAGTTCGTTGCTCATCGCTCATCGGAAAAACCCATTTAATATTAAAAGTAAACAATTTTTGATTAGGTACCTATTGTTTGAGCTGTTTCTGTATCAAACTTTTTATTATTGAGTAGTAGGTATAGTTTATGAAGTAAATAGTGTCTGTCTGATAACGAGCACAGCTTTAAGCGTCGTGCAGACTAGCGCGACGCGACACCGGTTATTGTTATACCGTGAAGTTTTCTTAGAAATTGTATTGTTCAAGTCGCGTCGCGCCGTCGCGTCGCGCTGGTCTGCACGAGCCTTTAAATTAGGTTTTCTTCATTTTTCAGTCGACTCAATTTGACCATTTATGCATTTTAGGTAATAATGATTTCTATTTTTTGTCCGCTAAAGGCGGCTTCACAAAGTTTTATGAAAAATACGACGCTTGGTGTCAAGTCGGAGGCCAGCATTTCTGGAAGTCACACGCAGATAGCGTGACACAAGCATTCGTAAGCAAATATTCGTCGTTGTCGATGCTAATCGATGGTTTCCCTTGCTCTGCGGCATGTGCCGGCCCCGTCATGTGGAAACCACAGTACAAAGCGCGGTGATGTGTGTAGTACACACCGGCTTAGAGAGTGCACGATCTGCCCTAGCACGTAATACTTCCTAATATTTACTCATGTCGAGGTGACGAAGGACATGTGCAATTGTGTTCTACTCGCCATCTTACCTCCCACTACTGTTAAAGGCTAGAGCAGATTGAGGCGGGCCGCGCTGCAATGCAACGCATTACAAAAATCTTCCTTCTGGGTCTCCGTCTGGGTGTACTATAGGTAGGTACACCTCAGCCTAACCCTTCGGGTGATACAGTCGTGATGTTATGTAAAACTAAGAAGAAATAACATATATATTTCAGAGAAATTCCTTCTTATAATTCGAACTCGGTAGATGATTCTTTTTATTCCAGCTTTTCTAATTTCCCTAAGGAACTTATATTTTTGTTTGATATATATTATCTACCTTATTTTATCATCCTGTGACTATATTCCAATCACTCTAATAAATGTAGCTAGAAAAATATTAATAAGGAAAATCCGTTTGAGTTTTAATGTCTCTTTTGGACCGGAAATCCCCAAGTGACGCCAAAATATTCTGAAATTCTGAGCCATGACCTTTTATCATTTGAAGACTTTTCCCGGAACACTCGAATAAACATAGAAAATCCGTTTCCCAACTCACTTGTGAACATAAACGAAAAATATTCGCGACAAAACAAAACCTATTTTTACCGCCGGTCTGGCATGGTCCGGTGTGGCATGGTCCGGTCTGGTCTGGTCACAGAATACAAAATAAACGAGAAAGCGCAAACGCGCATAGGTAGCACTAAGACAACAGGAACGACTCTTATGAGCGCGTTTGCAAATCGGACAAAATTATGCTGTTTTTCGGTACATTTTGTGACAAAACTAAACCGAATCAAATATAACTAATAACTACCACATCTAGGCTGGTTTTTCATCTTCAAATGATAGTAACTTTTTTGTTCAAAATTATAGTATTTTATATTGTAAAAACGATCTTCCGTTGCCATTTTCTACAAAATTAACGATACCGGGTTGAGTTTAGGTACATTTTTTGTTCTACTATAAAAATATTTTAAGATTTCTAAAAATACTATTAGTAGCCTGATATATTCAATTCTAAAACTTAGAAAAAAATTGTTTCAAAATGTCATAAATAGTTGCAAAAAAAAATAAAAACTGAAACTAACTTTTTCGCACATTTTGCTATTACAGATGAATCTTAATTTTATTTTCGGTCTGTTTTGATTTATTGCACAAACATTTCGAAAGATACATCAGTCCGCGCTCGCGCTGGGTCGCTGCGCTGTCGTAAGTGGACCTTGTTTTTCCTCTTTGCAGCGGCTCGTGTGGAAAAAGATCGCTGTAAAAATACAAACTATTCGATAAACCAAATTTGATACTTGTTATGGTAAGATAATTTTGTATTCACAGATTTTTATTATAATAATAATTTTATTTCGTTAAGAGTAAGTACGGTTTATAAATGCCTATTCGTCTGAGACTTGATGGAGTGACCTGCAGGTGTACTTCGATGACTGCTACTGGAACTCCTCGACGAGTAGAACTAGGTGTGCCAAGTTTGGTCTCGTTTTGTTAGTTATGATGAGACCTTACCTCCGGACTTGATGGAGTGACCTGATGGTGTACTTCGGTGACTGCTTCTGAAACTCCTCGATGAGTAGAACTAGGTGTGCCGAGTTTGAGCTCGTTTTGTTAGTTATGATGAGACCCAAAACGAGCCCAAACTCGGCACACCTAATTGTAAATGTATTACAGGAAATGTTGTAAGTAGGAGTAGGTATTGTTCGCATCTCAAAACAAAGAAATTAAGTTTTCAGATTTGCTATGTTAGTTGTAATTATTAGTTTTCTAGATAGAGAGATAGCCCAGCTTTAGCCCAGAACTGGCCAGAAGTCGGTGCATACCGCAAAAAATTTGTTTCGGTTTTTCTCCTCAGAGTAGCCTGGTAGTCTTAATTCCTTCTTCGTGTAAAGCTTTGTGCAGACCAGCGCGACTTGTCGCGCGACGCGACACCGGTTATTGTTATACCGTCAATATTTCTTAGAAATTGTATTGTTCGAGTCGCGTCGCGGCGTCGCGTCGTGCTGGTCTGCACGAAGCTTTATTAGTGACTAACCTGGTGTCAGAGTTTTTATACCGCCCATAGGCCTCTGACTTGGCTTCACATGCCGTCGAGAAATAATCTCTCAGGCATGCCGGTTTCCTCACGATGAAGGAAACTTCATCGTTTTTGAAGCAAGTGTTAATTATATGCACACATTTACACACATTGCACATGAATCTGAAAGTGAGATAGTAAACACAGCGACCTCACCTAGGTTTAAAACATAATTTATTTTTAACGTGTAGAAGTCATTTTTTTACCAATTTACCCTATTATATATCATTTATCATCTACTAAAGAGCTTAACCTTCAACTAGGCTCTCTAGATCTCGACACTAGACTCGTAACCTTTAACAATCTCGAGATCTGCATCCACTGGAGAATGAATACGTTGTGATCCAGCGCTATTGTCGAGCTGTGCATCTCGAGAGCTCTTCGCATGTCTCGACCTTCGATGAATATCGAAGAATGAAACTAACGATGAAAGCTGTTTTATCAAATGTATATTTTATTTAATAAAGACGCTTTTCGTATTTTTCTGAATCAATGCGTTATTCTAAACTACGCAACGGATTTTTATGCGTTTAAAGAATAAAAAAAGAAAAAGTGTTTATTCTGCACAAACCAAATGCACATTACAAAAAAAAAAAACAAAACAATACCGCTTTACAGATGAGCCAAAAGCCTCGTATCCATTATTGACAACAGAAAAGTTTGACAAATTTGATCTATTCCCTGCTGTCAGGGTCAGAGGCCAAAGACAATTACATAATGTGTTGCGACATTTACAAAATGAAAACAAACAATCAAACCAATATCGTAATATCGTGTCGTATCGTATATATCGTTTTTCAATATCATTTAGAGAATTTATTTCGGAAGATTTATAATTATGTGCGTATTAAACTCACATATAATCATAAAAACCGTGCCAAACAGGAGCGGGTCGCTAGTTGGTATAATCTAATTATTAGGTACCTACCTGTAAAGTGTAAAATATTTAAAGCAGCAAAGTCTAATTGTTTTAGGACTAGGTAAGTTGGTTCGTAAATGTACCTTTACAAAAATGTATTCATAAGTTTGCTATGCTAAGAAGAGTTCTTCTTCACCTTTGTTACTAACCGCCCGGCAGCGGCAGTACCTTTTACATAATCCATATATGTACCTACCTATTATACCTACGGTGAGAAACTAAACCCTTTTTTTTTTACTGGGAAATTATCAAATAACTTCTCCCGCTCTGGGTGGAGCGGGAGGGCGTGTCAGACTCTTACTGACTAAATCCCACCCGTGTTCCTTCAGTTGCCTGTACGTTGCCAAGGGCCACGGTATCCCTTTCGGACTTTCCCGCGGGAGAAACTAACCCTGGGGCGTAATTGAGACTTTTAACTGAAAAATTGGTCCATGTTCGTAATTGGTTATAAGGACCGGCCCATTCATCTATTAAAGCGGTTAAGTGCGGTCTACCCAAGTAGCCGTAGGTAATTCAATATTGAATAGGTACCTATGTAGGGACCTCAATACCTTTTCGGTCATCAAACAGCAATTAATCATTTATTTCCAACTTCCATAGTAACCGAATACCTGTCATTCTGTACTTTATAGTTGAAGTTCGTAAGTTCTTAGAGAACTTAGTAGTCAGCAATGTTAAATTCAATGACTAAGTTGTGACTAAAACGAGTTCAATAACTTTGAGTGGTTCTTGTGGGTAGACGAACATTTTGAAGATAGCTTCACAGTTGTGGCAAAGTTCAGGAACCTATGTCTTGAGAATTTGAATGTGAATTAGTTATGTAATAGTCCTCCTATTTACCTGACTACTTACATGTAATTAATTTCATAGTTAGGCGCCGCACTTCATCTAATACCTACCTAGGTATTGTTTTACTATTAAGGGCGCATTTGAAGAAACTTTTATATAAGTATAGTTTATGTTTCTGCGAATCAATCTATTTTGAGTTTGTGACAGTTTTTTTACACAAAAATACTGTTAGAAGTCAATTATATTGCACGGGTGAAACTCGACTTTGGTGAAACCAACCCTAGGTAGCAGATAATATTTGCGAATACATATCTATAGCTACACTCTTTCGAGAATACATCGACCCATGCCGTAAACGCAAACTGAGCAATTGTTATTCGCAGAAAAAGAAAAACAAGATGCAATGTGCAATTATCTGATGATACAACAACTCAATTCAACTCTTCTTATTTTAATGAACATACTAGTTATGCATCTATAAATTGTTGTGCATGTTTACATTATTACGATTGTCCGAGTCTAGTATGCTATATTAGTAGCATTATATTTTAATGGTATCTAAAGGTGTGCTTTGAGCAAAAATGTGTCAAAATTCAAAATTCAAAATGTCGGTCGACTAGTCCGAGTTTCACAGTAACTATCTAATGGTAACCGACCATCCGGCTACCGGTCCACAGCTCACCTTTGCGTCTACTAAGTAAATCCTTTTTGACCATCTGCTTACTGTTGACTTTGGAGACTGTATCTAGCACTTGATTCGACTTACTTTTCATCAATACAATTTTCACGTCTAGTTATTCAAACGATTGTGTCTAATTTTAAAATAGTAGACGCTTTAAAAACGCACGTATTTCTACAAAATTGCATCCGACCTCGCCATTCCTCACTGTCTCACTGATATGGTGGTGCCTTGTATCATTATGTTAACGGCTATAACAAATGAGCTGTAGGTATATAAGTAAGCTAGGTAGTACATCGTTTAGTCCATTAAATGGTGTGTGTGGCTGTTATACGAATATTCATTAGGTACCTACTGTCGTGTAGTTAATTAGTCAGTACCTAATTGAACGGACATACCTTCCTAACACCTGTCACATCTGCTATTGACAGTTCAATATTCCATATCGAAATGATAAATCACGAAGTAAATCACAAAATATTAAAGAAAACAATTAACAAGATGTTCGGAAAATGCGCGCTGTTTTTCTCGGCTGTCAGATATTGTATTAAAAAAAAACTGTGTGGCCATAAATAATCATAAGTACACCTTTATGAACAAACAGAAACGCTGTTCATGCTACCTTCTAATATCACCATAAAGTTTTTTTTTTGCCAGAAGCTCCCATCTAGCACAGACAGAAAATAATCGATGTATTATGCGGCTACACAAAGTAAAGTGATTTTACTCAGGGCGCGAAAACTAAGCTTTATAGTGGCGCAGCTCTAGTGCTCGCTAATGGAGTACCGGGTGACTCTAAGCTGACTAAAGAATGATGCAGCTAAGCTCAGCTAAACCGACTGAGTAAATGTGAGCATTATGCTGCTCAGATGAACGGATAATTTATGGCTAAGCTTGTAATTGTTTCTTTGAGAAATGGAATTGGAATATAATTAGATTGGTATCCAATTCCATTTCAAGTTGTAGTGTTTCTGGGTTGTATTATGTGAATAGTGATTTACACTGGCAGTGACAGGATCCACAATGTTGCCAGTGTTAACCTTTTGGACTAGGTAATTATTTTGCAAGACATGCGATTTTTATAATAAAACCTACCTACAGAAAATCTAAAGAGTTATTTTAAGCTTATTTATATGTATATTTTTTTTCACTCCTGAAGTTAGTACGAAATAATAGTTTAGTATAAACGAAGTAATATCTAATTCAGACTATTTACTTAGGTAGGTACGGTAGGTATTTAAGGATTCTTGGGATTTTAGGATTTCAATATCGAAAGTTATGGTGGGCTGAAGAAAGGTAAATATAAACTTTTGATTCATAAAATATTGAATTAACAAAGCGAAGTCTATTTTTAAACTCTTAATCCTTTAGTTATACCTTATCGCTTATTTGGCAAAAGTTTCCTTAAGAGGCTTACAACAGCTAAAGCGCGGTCACTGTCGGACTGCATAGAAATGAAAGAGAAGCGCGATGACACGACGCAGGTAATTTATTGCAAAATATGAAGCAGTTAGCGATTTACAGAAAATCTATTGATTGGACTGGAAAATTAAAACACTATTATGCTAATATGTAGCTTGTAGAATAATCTGACAAAAAATCAGCATGATTGCATGTAAATTAATATGATTTTTAATCGTTAAAAGAAATTTTTAGAGGTATCTGCATGATTTTTTTTCTATCGTATCAAATTAGTTGTATTATGTTTTCAACACACTATCATACTAGCATATATCCTGAAGAATATCATATATTTTTCTGATTTTGTTTACTGCAGTGGATCATATTCTTTTATGCATTATAAAACTTGCGTTTAGGCACGTTTAGGTCCTGTAGTCCCCTTAAGGCGAAAGCGTCAAGGTAGCCCGCGAAATTCAAATTTTCTTACGATTTTTACAATTTTCAGGTCAGTATCATGTTCTGTGTTGATATAAATATGATTCGCGGCCGTATCAAATGTTTATTTATAGAATTATAATCATAAAAATTATCAATACAACTCTCTATTTCATGTAATCCCATTGAATGACTATTTCATGAAATCGTAACATTTGATAACTATGCTAACTTATGGAGTTGATTGCTGATTGTAATGATTATAATTATGTAAAACCATATTTGTTACGGTCGCGAATCATATTTTAATAAACATAAAACCCGACACTGACCTGCAAAATGCAAAAAACTAAAGAAACTTTGAATCTCGCGGGCTACCTTAGCGCATCCCCCTTAACAGTTAGTTTTTCAGCCGAATATCGATAAAAACAAAACCGGTTTGTAGGGCTTTGTACCAGAAGGGTGCCAAACGGAACCAACCCTATTACTAAACCTCCACTGTCCTTCCGTCCGTCTGTCTGTCAGCGGGCTGTATCTCATGAGCCGTAATAGGTAGACAGTTGAATTTACTCAAATTGTGTATTTCTATAGCCGCTATAACAAGAAATAATAAAAATTTAATGAAGTTACAAATTATAGGGGCGTCCTCAGACAGAAAACTATTGGTTTTGAAAAAAAAAATCCCAGTTTTAGATCAATTTTGTACGAGCTCTATCGCAACAACTAAACAAGTTAGGAATTTTAAACTTCTGTATATCATGTACCATATAGGTACAAAACGCCGATTCAAAAGGTATTTTATTTTAATATGGGCGATTTTCTGCAACTGCAAAAAATTACTTTATAATTCACAGTATCATTATGATATACAATTTTATCTTCACGATTTTTAACATTTGGGATGAAAAATACTTTCGTTTAGTGTATTCATTTATCTGAACTAAAAAAGAATACGATATGGTACGGAAACCTTCGTGTACAAATCCGACTCGCACTTGGCCGGTTTTTTTAACCTTCAAGCCCTAATTCTGCCAGACAAACTGACGTCCTTAGTAAAAAGTCTTTCGTCATAATTTTTACCAAACATTTTCCCACTAATTCTTTATTTGTGTACAAAATGGCCTGGGTGCGATCCCCGATGGGCCACAGCCATTAAAATAATGGATAACAATATTTTTAACGAGCTGTAATGGTTTAAGTTAGCTAATGCGTTAAAAACTTTCCTAATGTTTGTTTTCGCTCGTCCTAGTTTTTTTCGATTTTCTGTGTCGGATTGCAAAAAGTTTGTTGTTATATTTTTACCGATTTATCGAATTAAGAAGCTATAAAAGTTGTTCGTTTTTCCGATACATTGGTTTTTGTAGAATTTCTCGTCAATAGGGGATTGTTAAAGTGAAAGCTGATAGGGTTCTCAGTATTTTTACTGAGACCTTTTGTATGGAAAATGATTGTAGCGTTCTATGATCTAGGTGTGTGTATGTAGCTAATTCTGTCAATATCTCTGTTGCTACGTCGTAGCACACACAGTGATGCAACACTGCTTCGCGGCTACGGTTTCGTAGCAGATAAGTTCACATAACTAGCTACGCATCGTGTATGATGCAACACTGCTTCGCGGCTACGGTTTCGTAGCAGATAAGTTCACATAACTAGCTACGCATCGTGTATGATGCAACACTGCTTCGCGGCTACGGTTTCGTAGCAGATAAGTACATATAATTAGCTACGCATCGTGTATGATGCAACATTGCTTCGCGGCTACGGTTTCGTAGCTGATAAGTACATATAATTAGCTACGCATCGTGTATGATGCAACATTGCTTCGCGGCTACGGTTTCGTAGCTGATAAGTACATATAATTAGCTACGCATCGTGTATGATGCAACATTGCTTCGCGGCTACGGTTTCGTAGCTGATAAGAACATATAATTAGCTACGCATCGTGTATGATGCAACATTGCTTCGCGGCTACGGTTTCGTAGCAGATAAGTACACATAATCGATCGACTATCTGTTTCACTACATGAGAAGAGATGTTCCTATTTTTATTTACAAGACAACAGAAATAGAATTCTGTACATAACTGGCCGTTGGCGGAAGGTAAGTGCAGATAGAAAACACGTAGGTTCGTGAGCGTACCTCGCTACGTGTACCGCACGTAGGTATGTGCGACTGCGCCGAAGGATCGTATCGTGGCGTGTCGTACGTAACTCGTCTGGACACGGAACCTCTTGCGGGAGAATATTTGATACTGTACTGTTCTTTGTTTATATACCTGCACCTTTAGTAAAGAACATATAGATACTTTACATTTCCTGTTTGAACTGTCTAGTACCTTTGTTACCCTGCATTTACACCAAGGTATGGTTGGAGTTTTCTTTTATATGATTTTAATTTATTTTGATGTTTTCGTCCTTGTCAAACTCAATGTAAATACGTACCTAAATTATAAGTGAATGATGTTGTTTCCGATAATTGGAAGCACACCTTAGTATTTGTCTCTGTTCTTTTAAACTTACCTACATGTAATCGTGTAGCCTCTGCTAGAGATTCAATAAATAATTTAGCTATGAAACATGTATTCTACATGTTGTGTAAAATTATTCATTCATCGTTTACACTTAAAACAAGTTGTAAAAACTATGTATTTGTATACAAAACTTGTCAAAACAAACAAAAAAGTGAACAAAATAGTTAACAATACATGTCTGAAACAACGTCGATACACAAAGCTTTTATATAGGTGTAGTGCGGGGTTAGGTACATATACATATCGACATGTTTTAAGAGCGTGCAGTCTGAAAGTGGGGAAAGTGGGCAACCTGGGCAATAGCTGTCAAATATTTCGCTGTTTTGATTAATTTGGCATGCAATGCATAAATTAATATCGTAACACCGAATATTTAGTTTTAGATGTAAAAAAACTTTTTACACCTAAAACATTTACAACATCAAATTCAATGTTATAATTGCAACTCATTATTGATATTTCAGGTCACTAGTAAGCGATATTACATGATATTTTACAAATATATCAACAAATTAATAAAAACAGGTAAATATTTGACAGGTATTTGCGACGTTGCTAACTTTCAGAATGCACGCTCTTAAAGTATGTGTGCTTTAAATTCTCAAGAACTGGAATTTAAGATCAAAACTTCCACGATTTGCGGTCTATTCTACATCAACATCAAAGTACCTAAAGCTTTAGCTTATGAAGCTACTTCAGAACTTTAAGTTCTTATCTTTGACAACATACATATAAGTCCGTCAAAGATGTTTTCCCAAAAAAAATCTCTGAATGATCACTATTTGATTTCTTTTCATCGGAACTGACCACTGGATATGATAATGCCATCTGATATTCGTAACAGGACACCAGGTCACAACTTGGTGACATAATACCTGTGCCTTCTCCAAATACAGGGTCAATTTCAATTTGCTGGCGAAATTTCTCAGATCTAGTCATGATAAAATCATGAGAAAGTCTCAGCAGTATGTAATGGATGGTCATCCATCCACGGAGCAACCTCGGCAAGCGTTGCTAAACCTTGAAGATCGACCCGTCCGTTATTACTTAGCCACGAGTCCTCCAAGATCTGGCACAATAATCACTGTGTGACGTCACTCCAGTATTTAGCACATAATCCTACGTATCACGCTCGTAAACAAGGTACCGAGCCCATAAGAGCCGTTACAGTGAATATTCACCGCAGTAGACACTATGCAAATGGTCGCAAGCAGTCCGTGACTGCGCATAGCCTGGTTGTATCTGTATGTACCTGGGGCTCTGCCTACCCGCAGATTAATGTGCCGTGAACATAGCCCACGTCCGCAGAATAACGCTGAGTAAGCACGTGCCTACCAGCTATCTGAATTATTGCAGCGTTTTTTGTTTTGAGGAAAAATGTTGGTACAATTTGTGAGAGGTTTCGACTTTTAACTTTCAGTTAGTGGATTGGTGTTACCTTTCAAATTGGGAATGTTTTGATTGGTTTGTGGCTGTAGTTCGTGTCTGATAAATCTGTTTCTAATCTGTATATTTTAATCACAATTTGAGGACTTCCGCAACTTACTGAATTAATGCAGGTGTTAAATGCGAATTTATAACGAGGACAAACTTTTCAAGGGCGAAATAGCTATCAAAACTTTCTTTGAAATCTCATTTTACTTAGCTAGTTGTTAATAGAAGCTCGACATCGCGACACAGAAACTGCATTAGCTTAGTATACTACTTATTTTTAAATTCTATTATCTTTAACCGAAAAAACTAAATCCTTTTCTTAGGATTTGTGTATACACAGCATCATTACGATAGATTTTAATATATTAAAGAGCTTACCTTTGAAATACGGCTAGTTCCGGTTATTTCAATTTCTTGTGAGAAACTCGCAACCTGAGAGGAAAACGGCGTCATTGAGTATGAATATGCCAAGCATAAGGCAGATCACGACGTCTTCCTGTGGCGTCAGACGGGTAGGTAGGAGCATCCACATGGCATCGCGTTTGCCAAGCGTGGCGAGTGGTGATTGAAGCAACCTATGCTCTTAAACCCTAGTCGCATATTTAGTTTTCAATACACCGTTTTTTATCGTCATCAATAATGGTAAAGACAAAATAAAAAAATTGCCCAAGTGCGAGTCGCACTCGTACGGGAAGGGTTCTTGTACCACTGTGGATACTATATTTTATTTTATTTTATTTTTATTATAAATTGTTGTTTTAGCGGCAATAGAAATACAAAAACTGTGTAAACAACTATCTACCTATTACGGTTCATGAGATACAGCCCGCTGAGAGACAGCCGGACGGCGAAGGCTTATTAGTAATAGGATACCATTTGGCACCCTTCGGGTACCGAACCCTAAAAATTAGGTAAGGTAGGTTAGTAGTACCTGTATTTTGTACATGCTTATAAAATTATGACGCGTTTGTATGCAATATTTATAAAATAAATCCACGTCATAAGCGCTCTACAGCTTACTAATACTCCAATCTAACAAGGTCACGTCTAGGAAATATGCAGGCGCTACGTAGGTACGTTCTCGCAACAAAGTACGTCTAACAGAGTACGTCTTGCGGCGGCGATCTCTCGCGTCCGGCCCTGGTTCAGGCCATGGTCCGGAGCGAGAGTGCATGGGAGGCCGTCACCTCCTTCTGCGAAGCAGTAATGCTCGCGAAGGAGGAGGCGGAGCGCGCGAGGGAGAGGCAAAATGCGCGCCCTCGCGCCCCTAGTCGCCGCAGGAGACGCCCCGGGCGTCGGGAGTCGAGAGCCGACTTCCGGCCACCGTAGGCGCGGGCTTGCGGACGGTGAGCAATGGGTAGCTCGCCGTCCGATAGGGACCAGGCCCGGGTCGACGGCGCGTTGTGTTCCACGCGCGCCTCAAAGAGATGTCAGCACCAACTGACGGGGTCCGGAAGGGCCAATGCCTGCCGGGGTTGCGGGTTTGTCTGAAAGGGATATCGCGACCCCGGCACACAGGCAACGGAAGGAACACGGGTGGGTTTTAGTCAGTAAAAGTCTGACACGCCCTCCCGCTCCGCCCAGAGCGGGAGAAGTTATTTGATAATTTCCCAACCTAAAAAAAAAAAAAAAAGAAAAAAAAAGATAGGTACGTCTTAATTTATTTGAAATTATGATTAGAATATTAGTGCACCGTTGACGGCAAGCAATAGCGTACATTTTATTAATATTAACACCAGTACTTATTTGTTTACCTATGTTCTTGAAATAAATATTTCAATTTAATTATTTTTGAATTTTTCTGTTTTATTCCACATTTGTATTGTGTCAATTAAAGGCCAGACTCTGTCTCAATATTTTGATGGTTTATTACACGGAATAGATTTATTCCGCCGCCGTTTTATCTTACACTTATAACATATAGAATGAGTTAATTTATGTATTCGAGTATCGAGTTGAATTAAATCGAGCAGCATCACTATCTATCACTGAGAAAGGCAATCGTCAAGTGACATTCATTTTATTTCTTCTTTCCGTTTCTTTCAAATTGCATGAAAATGATAATTCTGTTTTCCTGTGTATAATTGAAAGATTATAATAAATATGGCATCTTCAAGAAAAGGTACAGCATGTACTCTAGTAGGATATTTTGTTAATTTTTCAGTAAGATTTACACGCAAAAAAAGATATTACCCGAGACTACCTTCAAAAAATGATCATTTTTAAAAGCTTAATTATGCGTTTAGAAACAATAAACAGAATCCATATCGAGCCAATAACATCGGAGATATGGCGAAAAATCAGAAAAAAATTGAATAACATGAATAATATTAAAGATAATTTTTCATGAATATTCAGAAAAATATGGAAGGTCACATGCCCATGGGCGGCATTGTATAATTATTACTACCACTTTAATCTAAAGATCATAAGGAACAAATCAGCATTCATGAAGAACACAACGCTTGGTGCCAAGGCACATGATCTGGGAGGTCAGCATTTCCGGAGATCATACGAAGACACCGTGACACGAGCAAGTATTGGTTGTCGTGTCAAATCGATGGTTTTTCTTGCTGTGAGGCATGTGGCGGCACCGTCTTGTGGAAACCGCAGTCCTCGAGGATGGGACATCCAACTGAGGCCACTATAAGTTGATGTTATGTTAGCTCAATAAACCGACTAACTACTAGTCGGTTTATTGAGCTAACAGCCTTTGTCAGGGTATCAGCATACTTAACCATCGTAAATCTTAGATCGACTTAGATACTGTACAAAATTCTTGTTTGAAACTCAATCAATCAATCAATATTTCTTCGTGAACACAGGTATTACAATAAGGGTCTTATGTATACATTCTAGTCGAGCTCTATATCCCACCAATGAAATTGGTGTACAAATATATTAGGTTTTTAGTAATAAGTCTGAATCTATACAATACAAAGTCACGAATGATCGAGAAAATAATGTCAATTAATCAGTTATAATTTTATTTTTACATGCATGTCAATGGTAAATTATATTAAAGAGCTAGTAATGTCATATTTCATCATATTATAAATAATGTCAATTATATGTATTATTATTAATAAATAACTAAACTGCTAGCACCATCTATTTCTTACACAAGAAAATCAATCAATCGTCGTACTAGTATTCTATAACTACGTAATGAAGCAGCACAATAACTGAAAAGGGTAAGGCAGAGGTCCATCACCTATAGAGTACACTCACATTTCGCAAGGAGCCTATTGCCATCAACCGGACACAAATCCAGACTCCGCGCTGCTACTGTGAAATTCCAGATAGAAAAACCCGCCAAGTGCGTATAGGACTACGCACAATGAAGGGTTCCGCAGCTGGGATGAATTTATCCCAAGAACAAACTTAACATTGTAGTTGAAAAACATGATCTCCCATACATTCATGGGAGATCATGTTTTTCAATCTGCTAATTTAACTTGGTTGTATATTACTCGTTAACCTGTACAGCCTACTTAGCTCTGATAGTTTTTCTTTTAATTTCGTTATATATACTACTGCTGGATTTTTTTCACAAATCCAAGTACTACCAGTTAGCTGGCAGGAGGGGACCCTTTACTCTAACAAAAATTTTCAGTTAAATGCTTAATAATTCGCAAACGAATCTCTGAATCCAAAAATGGTTTCCACAAAACCATAATATTTTTAAACGATACCCCACACCATGGGACAGATGAGAAAAAAAAAACCCCCCACTTTACGTGTAGGGGAGGCACACGAAAAAACATTTTTTCTTGATTTTATTTTACCACTTTGTCGGCGCGATTAATATGTATACATGTGACAAATTACAGCTTTTTAGTACTAACCGTCTCTGAGCTAAGCCGCGGACAGACAGACAGATGGACATGGCGAAACTATAAGGGTTCCTTGTTTACTACGGAACCCTAAAAACCCAATAACAGTTTACTCGACTATCGGGAATCGAACCCAAGACCTCAGGCTCAGCAGTAGTGCTTGCAACCACTAAACCACCGAGGCATCAAATAAATTAATTACGAAATCCGTCCGTATCCATCACGCAGGCAGTATGCCATTTTTTTTAAATCATATACTAATTGTGAATATAAATGATTAAATATTTTACTTGAAAATCTTTCTAGAACACAAATCCGAGTCGGTAGGAATCTGTACAAAGTAAAGTCTTTTACTCATCGATCTATGCAAAAAACTAAGTAAGTTGTGATACCATGTGTGATGTACCTATATAATTATTATGTTATATGACAAGCGAAAATAAAACAACATATGTAGGGATATATATTTTATTTTATTTAAGACTCAAACTAAACAAAATTAAACTGAATGCGTACCTTATTGAAAGATGACCGGAAGCTTTATACCATTTTTAAAAGCAGATTAGAAAATGGTTGCTTACGTGATTTAATAATCAATAAGACTAAAATACGAAAGTTAATCTGTCTGTTACATCAAAACCACTGAACCGTGGGGAAGGACATATGGTACTTTTTTACGAAAAACGACGGAAACGCGGACGAAGTCGCGGGCAAAAGCTAGTACTCAAAAAGATTATACTTCAAAAACAACAAAAATTTTAGTGGTAGGCTTTTCAATAGTTTTGTTTTCATTCCGCAAACGACGAAATGACGAATGCATTTAGCCTCTCAATTAATGTTTTTTAAAGAACACCACTCAAATACATCCGTATTTGAGTGGTGTTCTTTCAACACAACCTACGTAAATTTGTTAGATTACACTTCAACAATAATGGAAATTTTAGCGGTACGCTTTCGCCAATTTGACAGTAAATCAGCAAGCGTTAGGTTTCCTTTCGCTGAGAAATTCGTAGGGGTGTTGGTGAAAGTGCTAGTTACATCTTTAACAGCTTCACATCTTCTTCCCTCTTGATTACCAACACACTGACAGAAAGGCTCATCCTCCTCGTTCAGGAAACAGTTACCGTTGTTGAGACAATAACCATGACACGCGTACACTTCACACCTTTCCCCGGAATAACCGGCATTACATCTGAAATAAAATAGAATGTCAAATAGTGTAATGCATGCACTTAATTTAAATCAACAACAAAAATAGCAGAAGGAGAAGAATATGATTTACCGGCATTTAGGAAGTCCCTCTTCATTGAAACTACATTCGCCTTGAATACAATAGTTTAGACATTCTGATACCTCGCATCTATCACCTACATAATCTCTTTTACATTGACAGACCGGCTCAGTCTTGTCATTTAAGGAACAGTCACCGTTGTTCAGACAAAAACCATAACACGCGTACACTTCACATCTTTCCCCTGAATTACCTGCATTACATCTGAAATAACATTCATGTTCATCATGGTTATTTAAACAAAATTAAACTGGAAAAATGGAAAATTGGAAGCCGCAGCAGTAGCTCAGTGGTAACGGCCCCAATTTATGTGTAGGTCGTGGGTTCGAAACAAAGCAAGCACTTTACTTGTGTGTAATTTATTTCATCACTTCTGCACTCAAAAGGTAATGAAAAGTATCGCGAGAAAAACGGCATGCCCTAGAACCAAAATTTTAAATAAATGTGACAGCCTGCTGGGACTTCGTGGTGGATTATGGCCTACTCATATTTACTCTTATAGAGGAGGCTTGAGTCCCAGCAGTACAACATTCCCAAAGTCGTAGGAAGGTTAAACAAGGAAACCATCAGAAGGAATAGAAAATGTTTTACCTGCATTTAGGGAGTCCCTCATCATTGAAACTGCAGTCACCTTGCAGACAATAGTTCTCACAGACTGAAACATCGCATCTCTCACCGATGTAACCAGGTGTGCATTTGCAAACAGATGTCTCACTTACTTTTATACCGTGGACACAAAACAGTTCGGCAACTGTTCTATATTCTGTTGTCTGTTCTGTTTCAGTAGTCTGTTGTTTCTGTATTGTCTGTTGAGTATTGATGGAGTTGTTAGTTACTGTGATATTTTGTATCAGACTCGATAACGCTTCACATTCCTGAAGACCCTGAATTTGATTTTTTATTTTATAGTTGGCGGCTATACCGACTGGTTTTTTATCGTAGAACTTACTAATCTCTTTAGGTTCTTCACCTTCCGTTGGGTTCTTAGGTAAATACCAAACGGTTCTGTATCTCTCGCTATTGCTCATCCAGTATATGTTATCCTTTGAAATGGTCAACTCTTTTGGTTCAGAAAGACTTTCATGTCTGGTTATTACAAATTCGGTTTGATAATGATGATGCAAATCTTTGCTTACAAAAAACCAAATAGTAGTAGAACCTTCAAAATAATAAATTTTCCGTGTCAGCGGATCCATGGCCAAGCTAAATATTGGCAACCATGTGTTTAGAATTTCTCTCTCGGAACCATTAAATCGAGCTCCTTCCATGTACTTGTTTCCTACCGCTGTGTAAGTCCAGTAAATGTACCTGTAAAGTAAATAACACTATTGAATATCACGAAATGCAATAGATATTGATTTTTAAACTATCATGGTAACGTACCCTCTACAGCTATCCACGGCAATATCACTAGGAATTGGGTCATCCACCGTGATTAAAAGGTTTACATTGTTTTTAGATCCAGGTTTTAATGAAATCCAATTTATGCTTCTTTCATTAGTATCAGTGAAAAACAGTGTATCTGTTGCCGGGTCGAAGGCAATACTGTGAATGTTACCACCGACTCTTTTGATGAAACATTCGTTTTCCATGGAGTGTAAGTTATAACCACATATAGCATCACTGTCGCTCTGTTTGTCGACGTACAACATCAGGTTGTGAACTTCATCGTAAGCTAACGCTGTAAGGTTGTGGGACTTGAAACGTACGGTGTCTGTTTTGGTTCCATTGGTATAAAATACGAGTTCATCTCCTAGACTTACGGCTATGTCTGAAACACGAAAATAACATTTTATTTTACTAAGTTGATAATAAAAGAATTCATAGTTGTATCTTTAAGATAAACGGGGGTACAGACGATAAAAAATACAGTTTGATCAATATCAAACTGCACCGCAGGTAACCAAATATTTAAAGTTTAGTATAAAGCTTCATACTGGGTGGCCAGCTCGGAAGCATACAACTTTTTTTGGCACAATTTTTACAAATCATTACGAACTACGAATGTCATTTGAATCACAGAAGATTTCGCGACACATCCTGACTTCTTTCACGACGATACACCTATCGTGGTCAATCTAGAAAACTGAAAGCAGAATATGTGTGACTTCGTAGTCCTATTGGCAGATGCTATTTACCATAAAAATTGCCAAAGCTGAGTAATATAATTATGGACGAAATAACTGGTTTTTTCTTTTGTAATAAACATTATCCTAATTTAAGATTAGCACATCTTAAATATAATGTACAATCTTAAATATAATATACATCTAACACTAAAATATATAAATTATGTACAAGTATACAGAGAAACAAATAAAAAAAATAAAGGAAGAGCTCATTGGGCATCAAAAAATTCGTCCGCATCGCTGTCAGTGGGAAAAGTGCCCAAAAGGCTGCCATCATTGCCACGTTGGATGGCAATGCTGATTCTTTGACCTTAAAATTGGCCAGCCCTCTGGTCACGTGAAGAACCGATATTGTATGTATTTAAGATTTGTCATAATTATTATTAAAAAACCTCCGTAAAAATGGCTGTCCACCATGTAAGTAGGTATACCTATGTATATTAAAATACCATTGTTTCTTTGTTTGTTATCGTCTTTCCTGTTTTGCGGGTTCGGTTAATTATATTTCACGGCTACTTATACGATACATGAATTCTATTAATAACGTCCAGCTAAGAGATAACAAATGCGGAAAATTAAAATTAATTAACTTATCCTCATGCATAACAACTAAAAAATGCAAAAAAAAGGAAATATATATACATATAATAAAATCGTAGCGAAGTCTTTTGACTTCAATACGATTTTATTTAAATAAAGTAGATTAGACATACATACCTATATAAATACGGCTATTTTAGTTAAATTTCGACAAACTAAATAGCTTATCGGTTTTACGACTACTTTGCAAACCTTTCTGGGCGGAGCGGGAGGGCGTGTCAGACTTTTACTGACTAAAACCCACCCGTGTTCCTTCCGTTGCCTGTGTGCCGGGGTCGCGATATCCCTTTCGGACAAACCCGCAACCCCGACAGGCATTGGCCCTTCCGGACCCCGTCAGTTGGTGCTGACATCTCTTTGAGGCGCGCGTGGAACACAACGCCCCCTGGTCCCTATCGGACGGCGAGCTACCCATTGCTCACCGTCCGCAAGCCCGCGCCTACGGTGGCCGGAAGTCGGCTCGCGACTCCCGACGCCCGGGGCGTCTCATGCGGCGACTAGGGGCGCGAGGGCGCGCATTTTGCCTCTCCCTCGCGCGCTCCGCCTCCTCCTTCGCGAGCATTACTGCTTCGCAGAAGGAGGTGACGGCCTCCCATGCACTCTCGCAGGCTCCGGACCATGACCTGAACCAGGGCCGGACGCGAGAGATCGCCGCCGCCGATCGCCTCCGTGAGGACACGGCGGTGCTCCGCCCAAGCTGGGCAGACCTCCACCGTATGCTCCACCGTGTCCTCCGGGCGATCCACACAGTGGTGACACCCGGGCGTTTCCTCCCGCTTTATCCTGAACAGGAACCTCCCGAAACAACCATGTCCGGTGAGGACCTGCGTCAGGCGGAAGGTGAGGGCGCCGTGGCGCCTCTCTTGCAAACCTGTGGTTGCAAGTTCGATCTCAACTGGTTACACAGAAAAACGAAGTTTAGGCCTCTTCTGTCATCTATGGTTATAATAAAAATAATGAACTATGGTTATTTATAGTAGTTTTAAAATATTTCTAGAAAAATAATAGAACACTTTTAGTTAAAATTTTAAATTGCAAGTTTTTACGAAGATGTTCTTCTATTACAGTAACCTATTATTATATTAAATTAATGAAGATATATTGGTAAAAAAAAAACATTTTATTGACCAAAAATTCTTTATAATTTCGTTTTGTTTGGATTTTTATTTCTCATGTAGGGAACCTATTCTTTTTTATATTTGTTTTTTCCTCAGGATATTTTGTAGTTAGATAAAAATATTGTTGATTAGGTTGATCAGTGATTTATGATATTTGTAGCTTCTAAATTTACACTCGAAGTGAAATTATCAAAACCTCTGTTCAGTTATCTTGATAGAATTCACAAATACTCTATTAATCTAAAATTTTTCCTCACTAAGTATCTAGACAACAATATTTCCTAAGATTATTAGTAATTAATTTGGTTTTAAAATAATGTTTGATGGATATTAACTGGGTCGAAAAGTACTGATTTTGAGCCAAACAGCGCACGGATGGCGTAAACGCTCTTAAGCTTGGCTGCTTTTTGGGTGACGACGACGATTTGTGTTTTGGAGCGCAGCACTGTGTTCCTAACACGGTCCGTTAATCTAGCTCCAAGAATGCTGCGCTCCATTGCTCGCCGGCGAATCTCAAGCTTGAACCTCTGCTGAACCGTCAAAGACCAGGTTTGGGTGCCGAATGTGACGATATTGCACATGTCCATTAATTTGCGTTTATGGCAAATTGGTAGGTCTCCATTATGAGGTTTATCATCGAACAATAGCTCTTCCAGGCGTTTTCGGTGCGTCTAGCAACTTCTTTTTCTTGTCTCGCCTGGAATGAGATTATTTGGCCGAGGTAGATGTATTCTGGAACATATGCTTCCTCCACACCCTCTCACATGCAGTTTAAGTTGATTTATCATAAGTTTAGTCTTTGACAAGAAATTCAAAATTCAAAACTCATTTATTCAAACTAGGCTGAGAATCACCACTTTTCGACCGTCCAACTTACATAAGACAGTCCCCCAAAAACGCCCACCCTTCACCACTTCCTAGTGCTTTAGCAGGGAAGAAGAAGTGGCGCAACAAACTCCCCAGCATCAGTGCTGTCTGTTCATTTAGAAAAAAATTACTTGATTTTATACAATACTATGCAAAATAATTTACATTACTCAACACAAAAAATAAAATAAAATTATTTGCTATAATGACAGCTAGCACACGCCAATATACCAACAAAAACATCTAAATATATACTCAAGCGAAAATAAAACCTAAAAAACGTAAACAGAACTTAATACCCGAATGCCATGTTCATACGAAGTCCAATCTCGAGGCTCACCATATTTAGGTCACGTAGCCTTTCGCTTAAATGAGCTGCCGAAGATGAAAATAGAACGATATCGTCGGCGAAACGCAGATTTGTCAACCTTTTTTCCCCGACGACTATGCCTTTATATATCCAGGTGTCCGATAGACTTTTAAAAACCTCTTCAAGGGTGGCAGTGAACAGCTTAGGGGACAGCGTGTCCCTACTCCGAGAGCCGGGAGTTACTGAACTATTTATATAACAACGATAACTAGCGACCCGCCCCTGCTTCGCACGGGTGCAATGTACTGATGTGGCGACATGTCAAAACATCGAGATTTCTGTGCTTTATATAAGTTTAATGCTAATGAATTAATACACAGAAACCTTCCGAAATAAATTCTCTAAATCATGGTGAAAACCTTATCGCGTAGCGTAGTTTAGAAGAACAACGTGGTCACACAGACCGACACGAAAAGTGCGCTGAGCCCATGAAATTCAAATTTTCTTACGTCTTTTGCAATTAGCAGGTAATATTTTGTTAAACAATACAAATTCGCGACCGTAACAAAACTATGCGTCTAATAAAGGATTATTACAAAAAAAATATACAAAAAAAAAATATTGTGATTATCATTTTTGATATTTTCCAAAGGTGTGATAGGCAGGTACAGTTCATTTTTTAATCCCAGGTAGTAATTTGACATTTAATTGTCAAATCTTTGTTGTTTGTTTTCAATTTGGGGTTTGATATCTGTGATTAAAAACTAACTTTAGAAATCTTAGTTTGGCAATTTAATGATAAATACTATTTGATTATAATTTATTAATATTGTGGTTTTTTTACACGTCATTTAAAGTTACATAACATTCAATTAATTCTGGCTATTTCAGATATACTAGGCATTCTGTCACATCTTTTGAAAAAATATAGAAAACACAATATTTATTTTCTTGCAAAAATTAAAATAATTTTGTACATCGAACGTACCTATTGAAGATAGAAAAGAGAAAGGATTCCGGTAGGTGTCGCAGGTAACGCAATAATATAAATATATCCGACAAATCATTATGATATTTACACCTTAAAAAATGTGTCACAATAATAATACCTATAAAAATGTATGGAACAGCAGATTTTTTTTAATAACCATTTTTGACAAATAGGTATACATTTTTGAATTTCGTTTGACAGAATGACATAAACGGTTTCTTAAAATATTTTTTTTCTTTTTTTGTGATCAATTTTCATTAGTAAACCGCATGTTCTGCGTTTAGGATTTTGCTTTGCTGTAGTGGATTAAAACTTCATTTGACTTTGGTAATAAATTGTTTTGCGTCGTCTCACTTTGTCAGTGACATGTCTTCTAATTTTTTTGTTAACATAAATAAGGGGCAAAAATCAGTTCACCTGATATGTATCGCTTGAAACGAATAGCTCTTGTTATCGCTTGATATGACTAAGCTGGCGTTATCTATCACATCATTCTTTTCAGTGTCAGTACGAGTACAAATGAACAAATTCGCAACTTTGCTAGGTCCCAGTTTTATAAATTTTTATTAGATGTACTTAAATAAAAATTTTATTTACTTATTATTATTTACTTATTTACTTACATACCTTTGGTGAGCATTACAGTTTTACAATTTACTTACTTAGGGCCCAAATATGTATAAACTACTTACTTACTCTAGATATTATTTAAATTAAACTTGCCCGAATACTTTAATCTTTCTAATAATTCCATGGCCGTTCCATGAAATTGACATGAGACGTGCATTCGAATGCTTAAATACATCTTTTTAACTTTTCGGTGGAAATACATGTCAGGACCATCAAATGTCAGCTCACTTCAAACAGGCGCCCGCCGCCCTGACGGAGAAAAAATCTGAGGTACCCCAATAAATAAAAATGAGAGTTAATAAAATATTAAAATTGTGAATATTGCACGGACTTCCGCAACCAAAAATACCGGCCAAGCGCGAGCCAGATTTGCGTACTGAGGCTGATTTCATAATTATTTCTAAAAATCTTAGCATTATTAATATATGTATAACTGCATATCGTTCTGTGTGTTTATGTTATTTTCTGTGTCTGAGATGATTAATTTGTGAACTATTTACCATATCTTAGAAATCGGCATAAGTTGAAATTAAAAAAGAAATGTAATGCGCAAATTAAGCTCTTTCATAAAAAATTACACCCCATTTGTCCTTGTAGTCACTTCAAAATTATAACACACCGTTTTGGGTGTTACAATAAAAATATTGCAGGTATTTTTTTTTAACTAGTCGGCGCACTTTCTTTATTAAATAAATAAATTGATGTGTAGATACCGGTACCTACATCTTCATAGAATTGAGCAATCACATACATTTAAAAAATTGTAGAGTATTAAACCCCGCCCTTAAGACATAAGTCGGTTAAAAATAAACTACGCCTCTCGTACTCACCCCATGAGTGCGCCAGCCCCAGGTACAGCGCCGTCAACGCCAGCACACACTGCGTTCTACCCATTTTATACTTCAACAGAGGTGGATGCTGCGTCCACCGCTAGTGATCGCTCTTGAGATATTAAAACAAAAGCAAATCGTTCGTTTTCCGCAAGTTTGATAGCATAAAACTAATGGTCTCTTATCTGTGACCACAAGCTTGTTGTTCACAGAGTATGCAGTGGTATCCAATTATTGTGAGTACAAATCTAAGGTAGGTGCCTACTTCAGCAGTGGCACGACTGTTCATACGGTTTTATTGTATAATGAATAGGTAGCGTTAGTAATAACAAATAATCTTAATTTTTTTTAATGTAGGTACCGTCGCATACTCATTAGCCTTTCAACCGACAGCTAGATAATGATTAAAAGCAACAAAAAAACAACATGATTTATCGTAATTCTCGTAGGAGTATTCCAAATTCGCGATAAGGTTGAAATTCGCTATTAGGTACTCAAGGGGGTTCAGAGTTGGTCACAGATTGTACCACAACCACACCACAACGTCTACACGTGGACGGGCGCTCATTTGTATCAAAATTAATAGTTTATTCACACGGACCACATTTGACCGTCGAATCAACCGTGTGGGCGATACATGGCCACGTCGCAGCCACAACACAACCACCAGTGAGACAATAAAAAAACATAAAAATAACACAACAATTTCTGCAAACACTAGCCACAACGTAACCACATCGCAACCACTAGCGACAACGCAACTGGAAGAAGTTGCAGCAACACTGTTCACACGTAACTACTGCTTGCTCACATGTTGTGGTTGAGATGTGGTGTGGTTGTGGTACATGTGTACGGGCCCTACTGGTGGTACATCGTAGCGAATGCTGTTTATATCGTTGATGGACCATTACACCTCGACTCGAGTGTTTTTACTCGAGCTGACTTATTACATCGGAAGCGTTCGCCAACGGTGGAACGTTGAAGAAAACACGCAGCTGCTTCGGATGCTTCGAGGATAACAAATCACAGGACTTTTTGAAGAATGGGTTGCATTTTTATTGTGATTATGAAGTGGACAATTTTGAGTGTATTGTCTATCTTGTTGTTCTCCTTTCTCTGTTTTTTTGTCACAGAAAAATAATTAAGGGGCAGAGGCGTTCCCTTGTTTTTATGTGTTTAGTCGGCACTATAAATATGGGACAAGGGGAATAGTAGGTAATAATGGTTCATCATAAGCAACATGAAGTAGCTGATGTAGCTAAGGGTTAGGTATTAGGAAAATAAATATTCCAATAAAGTCATAACGAAAAGATTAAACCTGCGATATTACGAGTATATCCGTAGAACAATTTCTGTGAAAACGCGTGCGACACTACACACAGGAGCGACCTGTCGCGCCGCGACACAGAAAATACTCTCTTATGTGGCGTCGCTGGAAGCGTTAAGGCTACCGTAGACAGACGCGACGCGACACCGGTAGAATAATTTCTATGACCAGTTCATAGGAATTGTTCCACCAGAGTCGCGTCGCGCTGCCTGTCGCGCCCGCGATATCGCAGCGCGCTAGTGTTAAAGGTGCACATTTCTGTAGACTATAACCCACATTACCGTTCACATAGGCTACCTAATATTTTATCAGGGCAATCGGTTGCGAGTACGTACCTACTACGCCCCAATATGTGGGTGCTACGTAGGCATCACGTAGCGCCTGCATATTTCCTAGACGTGACCTATGTTTTATACTCACTTTGGAGTATTAGTTAGCTGTAGAGCGCTTATGACGTGGATTTATTTTATAAATATTGCATACAAACGCGTCCTAATCTTATAAGCATGTACAAAATATAGGTACTACTAACCTACCTTACATAATTTTTTGGATTCCGTACACGAAGGGTGCCAAACGGTACCTTATTCCTAATAAGCTTCCGCTATCCGTCTGTATGTCAGCGGGCAGTATCTCATGAACCGTAATATGTAGACAGTTGTTTACACAGATTGCGTAGTTCTATTGCCGCTATAACAACAATTAATAATAAAAATGAAATATTGTATCTACGATGGAACAGAACGCTTCGTGTACGAGTCCGACTCGCACTTGACCAATCTTTTTATTTCAACATTACCGTTATTGATGACGATAAAAACGGTGTATTGAAAACTAAACCTGTGATTAGGGTTCAAGAGCTTAGGTTGCTTCAATCACCACTCGCCACGCTTGGCAAACGCGATGCCATGTGGATGCTCCTACCTACCCGTCTGACGCCACAGGAAGACGTCGTGATCTGCCTTATGCTTGGCATATTCATACTCAATGACGCCGTTTTCCTCTCAGATTGCGAGTTTCTAACAAGAAATTGAAATAACCGGAGCTGGCCGTATTTCAAAGGTAAGCTCTCTAATATATTAAATTCTATCGTAATGATGCTGTGTATACTATTGCGTAAAAAAAAGGTTTCTTATGATTTCTTTTTCTCAGTTAAACGTAATAGAAATGAAGACTACTATACTAAGCTAATGTAGTGTCTATGTCACGATGTCGAGCTTCTATTAACTACTAGCTAAGTAAAATGAGATTTCAAAGAAAGTTTTGATAGCTATTTCGCCTTTGAAAAGTTTGTCCTCGTTATTAATTAGCAATTAAAGCCTGCATTAATTCAGTAAGTTGCGGAAGTCCTCAAATTGTGATTAAAATATACAGATTAGAAACAGATTTATCAGACACGAACTACAGCCACAAACCAATCAAAACATTCCCAATTTGAAAGCTAACACCAATCCAATAACTGAAATTCAAAAGTCGAAACCTCTCACAAATTGTACAACATTTTTCCTCAAAACAAAAAACGCTGCAATAATTCAGATAGCTGGTAGGCACGTGCTAATTCAGCGTTATTCTGTGGACGTGGGCTATGTTCACGGCACATTAATCTGCGGGTAGGCAGAGCCCCAGGTACCATCGAAGAACTTCATATCTAAGCAGTTTGAAAACAAAATCCCGTGAACACCATTACCACATCTGTTACCGGCCCGGTTCTATAGCGGCCGAGCGCTGCAAGCAAAAACAGTCCTTACGGTGTATAAATATGAACTTCTTCGATGGTACATACAGATACAACCAGGCTATGCGCAGTCACGGACTGCTTGCGACCATTTGCATACTGTCTACTGCGGTGAATATTCACTGTAACGGCTCTTATGGGCTCGGTACCTTGTTTACGAGCATGATACGTAGGATTATGTGCTAAATACTGGAGTGACGTCACAGCTGTGGATTCGACCACAGTGATTATCGTTCCAGATCTTGGAAGCTGGCCAGGCTAAGTAATACCTAGAGTATTACCTAGTAGACCTAAAAGTAGACTTCTATTCCTAAATAAAACGGGTCGAGCTTGAAGGTTAAGCATCGCTTGCCGAGGTCGCTCCGTGGATGGATGACCATCCATTACATACTGCTGAGACTTTCTCATGATTTTACCATGATTAGATCTGAGAAGTTTCGCCAGCAAATTTAAATTGACCCTGTATTTGGAGAAGGCACAGGTATTATGTCACCAAGTTGTGACCTGGTGTCCTGTTACGAATATCAGATGGCATTATCATATCCACATGGTCAATTCCAGTAAGAAGAAATTAAATCGTGATCTCTCAGAGATATTTTTTTTGAGAAAACAACTTTGCTGGACTCATTAGGTGTTGTCAAAGATATTAAGTTCTGAAGCACTGATACTTCGATGTTGATGTAGAATAGATCGCAAATCTTGGAAGTTTTGATCTTATATTCCAATTCTTGAGAATTTCATCAGCGAAATATTTGACAGCTATTTGCGACGTTGCCCACTTTCAGACTGCACGCTCTTAAAACATGTCGATATGTATGTGTACCTAACCCAGCACTAAACCTATATAAAAGCTTTGTGTATCGACGTTGTTTCAGACATGTATTGTTAACTATTTTGTTCACTTCTTTGTTTGTTTTGACAAGTTTTGTATAGAAATAGTCTTAACAACTTGTTTTAGGCGTAAACGATCAATGAAACGATGAAGGAAACCTTGATTTGACACAACATATAGAATATAATTATGTTTCATAGCTAATTTATTTATTGGATTTCTAACAAAGGCTCACCAATTCTATGTAAGTTTACAAGAACAGAGACAAATACAATACTAGTGTGCGCTTCCAATTATAGGAAGCCACATCTTTCACTTATAATCTAGGTACGTACATTAAGTTTGACAAGGACGAAAACATGAAAATAAATCAAAATCAGACAAAAGAAAACACCAATCATACCTTAGCTTGGTGCAAACGCAGGATAACATAAATACCAGACAATTCAAACAGGAAATATAATGCATCTTTATGTTCTTTACTAAAGGTGCAGGTATATAAACAAAGAACAGTACAGTATCAAATATTCTCCCGCAAGAGGTTCCGTGTCCAGACGAGTTACGTACGACACGAAACGATACGATCCTTCGGGGCAGTCGCACATACCTACGTGCGGTACACGTAGCGAGGTACGCTCACGAACCTACGTGTTTTCTATCTGCACTTACCTTCCGCCAACGGCCAGTTATGTACAGAATTCTATTTCTGTTGTCTTGTAAATAAAAATAGGAACTTCTCTTCTCATGTAGTGAAACAGATAGTCGATCGATTATGTGTACTTATCTGCTACGAAACCGTAGCCGCGAAGCAATTTTGCATCATACACGATGCGTAGCTAATTATATGAACTTATCTGCTACGAAACCGTAGCCGCGAAGCAATGCTGCATCATACACGATGCGTAGCTAATTATATGAACTTATCTGCTACGAAACCGTAGCCGCGAAGCAATGTTGCATCATACACGATGCGTAGCTAATTATATGAACTTATCTGCTACGAAACCGTAGCCGCGAAGCAATGCTGCATCATACACGATGCGTAGCTAATTATATGAACTTATCAGCTACGAAACCGTAGCCGCGAAGCAGTGTTGCATCATACACGATGCGTAGCTAATTATATGAACTTATCAGCTACGAAACCGTAGCAGCGAAGCAGTGTTACATCATACAAGATGCGTCGCTAGTTATATGTACTTATCTGCTACGACACCGTAGCCGCGAAGCAGTGTTGCATCACTGTGTGTGCTACGACGTAGCAACAGAGATATTAACAGATTAAGCTACATACACACACCTAGGTCATAGAACGCTACAATCATTTTCCATACAAAAAGGTAAAAATACTGAGAACCCTATCAGCTTTCACTTTAACAATTCCCTATTGACGAGAAATTCTACAAAAACCAATGTATCGGAAAATCGAACAACTTTTATAGATTTTTGATTCGATAAATCGGTAAAGGCGAACCCGCCACGTACTTGTAGCTTCATACCTAAAATACGGAGTGAATTATCTGTATTAATCTGTGATAAGTGATAATTATATGTGCTTATCTGCTACGAAACCGTAGCCGCGAAGCAGTGTTGCATCACTGTGTGTGCTACGACGTAGCAACGGAGATATTGACAGAATAAGCTACGAAATTAAAAGAAACTTTTAGGTTATCTCATCATCATACACACACCTAGATCATAGAACGTTGCAATCATTTTCCATACAAAAAGGTAAAAATACTGAGAACCCTATCAGCTTTCATTTGAACAATTCCCTATTGACGAGAAATTCTACAAAAACCAATGTATCGGAAAAACTAAAAACTGTCATAGCTTCTTAATTCGATATATCGGAAAAAATATAACAACAAACTTTTTACAATCCGACCGGCAAAATCGGAAAAACTAGGACGAGAGAAAACGAATATTAGGAAAATTTAACGCATTAGCTAACTTAAACCATTACAACTGGTTAAAAATATTATTATCCGTTATTTTAATGGCTGTGGCCCATCGGGGATCGCCCCCATGCCATTAAATAAAGAAAGAATTTGTGGGAAAATCTTTGGTAACAATTATGACGAAAAACTTTTTATCCAGCCAGTCAAACTGACGTCCTTAACGTCAGTTTGACTGGCAGAATTAGGGCTCGAGGGTTAAAAAAAACCGGCCAAGTGCGAGTCGGATTCGCACACGAAGGGTTAAGCACCATATCGTATTTTTTTTTTAATTCAGATTAATGAAAATACTAAGCGAGAGTATTTTTCATCCCAAATGCTAAGAATTGCGAAGATAAATTTGTATTTCATAGTGATACTGTGAATTACGAAGTGATTTTTTGCAGTTGTCGCTCATATTTAATGAATAAAATACCTTTTGAATCGGCGTTTTTAATATTTGTTGAAATACAGTAATAGGTACCTATTTTATTTAATCAGCAAATATTAAAAACGCATTGTACATGATATACAGATGTTTCAAATTCCCAACTTGTTGAGTTGTCGCGAATCGCGATAGAGCTCGTACAAAAATGGTCTAAAACTGACAACTTTTACGGCACAATAGTTCTTCATTTTTGAAGATAAAAAATAAAATTATTCTCTACTCGATGAGTCCTAGACAATAACATCCCAGATGCCAGGGTAAATTTTGTTTTTCATTTTCAAAATCAAATGTTACTATGTACTATGTATGGGGACATAATTATAATTTTAACTTTTTTTTTTTAAATTATTATTTGTAATTATAGCGGCAACAGAAATACACAATCTGTGAAAATTTCAACTGTCTACCTATTACGGTTCATGAGATACACTCACAGACAGAGGGACGGACGGACAGCGGAGGCTTAATGATAGGGTTCCGTTTGGCACCCTTCGGGTACGGAACCCTAAAAACCGTTTTTTTTAAATCGATAATTGGCTGAAAAACTGACTGTTAAGGAAACTTTAGCCAAATAATTGATAAGGTCGAATTTTAGTAGTTTTAGTTTAAAAATAGACTTCACTTCGTTATTTCAATATTAATTTTATGCTTCAATAGTTTATATTTACCTCGTACCTTTTTTCAACCTGCTAAACGTTTCAATGGTGCCGATTCTCTTGTACACCGAACTAAACTAAGACTAAAATTGCGTACTTTTGGCTATGAGAATCTTAAAGCTATTCTGCAAATAAAATTCTCTAAATTAAAAAATAATATTGACACAACTAAAATCGAATTTGACAATCGGGAATCCACGTGGTACCCGTGGTTTGCCCTAACCCGTGATTTTTTTTAGAGCCGGAGGTGCGCATTGGGTGCAGCCTCAACGTGTTTTATATGGAATTTTTCATTTTTTGTATTTAAAATATGAAAAAATATTACCTACATGTTGTGTGTTAAGTGTTCAAGGGTCTCTCAGGGGTCGAAATTTTCATTATTTTTGCGATAGGACGCACCATTTTCGAGATATTAAGCAAAAGAAAAAATAAATACAGTACTGTTTTTGCACGTGAAGTCGAGATGTTGGTGTGAATTTTAATTCATGACAACTTATTTTATACCACACCATTTTAATCGCGATAAAAAATTGTCAGGTGTAGTCTGGTTGGGTCTTTTATAATATTTTTTTTTGGTGAAAAACATCAAATTCAGAATAGCAAAATTGCAATTTTTACTAAACTTAAAACTCAGTACTATCTTAGTGGTGTCAAACTAAAATATAGTTAAGTTGTGTCAGTTTAGTCTATTTCAGAATGGGAAATCGTCGTTTGACAGAAATAAACGAAATTTTAGTGATTTTTGGTCTAGTTTAGAGGTATTTGTGACAAAAGAATCGGCACCAATATAAATAACTCTAATAACTTTCATTATTGACACCCTAAAATCTAAAGAAGGTACGCACCTAAGTAATAGGTAATACGGGCTGATATCCGCAACTCCAAGTCTAAGCGCGTATTTTGCGTACGGGTGGGAAAAATCGGTTATTCCATCCACCCTAGCTCCTCAAAGAAGGCCAGCAGCGCCTTGGTGTCACTGACAATCTCACGTAGGTTACCTGGGTTACCGAAGTACTTTGCTCTGTATGTGGCGACCACCGGGCAGTATAACTGCACATGAGCTGCTGTCTCGTCGTCCTCCATGCAGGCTCTGCACAGCGGACTGTTTGTGACTCCTATGACAAAGAGGTGTTTATTAAATGACCCATGGCCAGTTACAGCTGCAATGACTGTACGTAGCTGTTGTTTCGTTAGTCGGAGAACCTGTTTCGTGAGACAGCCATCAATTGTAGGGAGTGCCTCCTTAGCCTGCCTGCACTCACCGTGGTCCAACCAAAGTTTGTGATGTTGGTCCCTGGTTCGTTTCCTTACCAGAGTGCGTAGGTACCCGAAGGGGAGTGGTGCAATGGGTTCGGGCCCCACTGGTGCCATGCTCGACCCCCTTCTGGCAAGTTCGTCGGCTGCGTCGTTGCCCCGCGAACCGCTGTGTCCTTTGATCCATTGAATGGCTTGATGAATTATTGAGGCGTAGGATATCAGCCCAGAGTCAACCGTGTTTCTGGTTAGCGCTAGCAGAACAGCCATGCTGTCTGAGAGTATACGTATCGAGTGGTCCTTAACTTCCCTGGCCATGATGGCTAAAGCGACAAAAGATACCCATGCATTCGGTCTGGAACACTGTGTTATGGACCCCCAATGGTGTGGCTATCCGTATGTTGAAGTCCTCCGAGAAGATTCCAGCACCTGTGCCACTACCTGTTTTGGATCCATCAGTGAAGATTCGTAGCTCAGTGTGGCGCAAACCCTCGCATCGGTGATCCTCATGAAGTTGGATCCTGTATTTTTTATCGAAGATAAATTGTTTGGGTACCCGATCATACGCACCTAAGTATAAATAGAATGAATTACATAATACCTACTTGGTTTATCTTAAACAATTATTTTGTATTATCTTTAAGAGTGAAAAAAAATATAACTAAGCCTAATATACTAATTTACTGTAGGTAGCTTTTATTTTAAAAATTGCATGTCTTGCAAAATAATTACCTAGTCCAAATGGTTAACACTGGCAACATTGTGAATCCTGGCAGGGTAAATCACAATTCACATAACACAACCCAGAAACACTACAACTTGAAATGGAATTGGATACCAATCTAATTATATTCCAATTCCATTTCTCAAATCAACAATTACAAGCTGTGCCAAAAAGTTTCCGTTCATCTGAGCAGGATAATGCTCACTTTACTCAGTCGGTTTAGCTGAGCTTAGCTGCATCATTTGTTAGTCAGCTTAGAGTCACCCGGTACTCCATTAGCGAGCACTAGAGCTGCGCCACTATAAAGCTTAGTTTTCACGCCCTGAGTAAAATCACTTTACTTTGTGTGGCCACATAAAACAACGATTATTTTCTGTCTGTGCTACATGGGTTTTCTAGCAAAAAAATGCTTTGTGGTGATTTTGGAATGTAGCATGAACAGCGCTTCTGTTTGTTCATAAAGGTGTAACTTAAGTATAATTATTTATGGCCGCACAGTATTTTTTTTAAAGACCCTATCTGACAGCGGACATAAATGGCGGGAATTATCGGAATACCTTGTAAATCAGTAATTGTTTTCTTTTTGTGATTTACTTCGTGCTTTATCATTTCGATATGGAATATCGAACTGCCAATTGCCGATGTTATAGGTGTTAAGAAGGTGAGATGTCCGTTCAATTACTGACTACTTAACTACACGACAGTACCTAATGAATATTCGCATGTCAGCCGCACACACCGCTAGATGGACATTCATGATGTACTACCTAGCTTACTTATATACCTACAGCTCAGCTGTTATAGCCGATAACATAATGATACAAGGCACCACCATGCATAAAATCAATATGGAAAGATTTCCGGTCAGGAAACGGCGAGGTCGGATGCAATTTTGTAGAAATATGTTCGTTTTAAAGATTAGATTTAGATTTTTTTTAAGTGTCTCTTATTTTAAAATTAGAATCAATCGTTTGAATAAGTAGACGTGTAAATAGTATTGATTTAAAAAAAAAGTCAGATCACGTACTAGCTACAGTCTCCAAAGTCAAATGTAAGTAGATGATAACAAGATTTACTGACGCAAAGGCGAGCTGAGTACCTACCGGCAGCCGGATGGTCGGATATCATTAGATGCTACTGTGAAACTCGGACTCGTCGACCGACCACTGGCAGATTTGTGCACAAAGCACACCTTTAGATACCATTAAATATAATACTAAATACTAATATGCATCGGTGCATCGTCGGTATGCATTTAAGCGGAAATTGCGGAGTTATTTTCAAAATAAATAGAGTAGAGTCAACACCTCTCTCCCTTGAATTCTGAAGAAATAGAAATATGTATGTATGTTTATGTAGTTTATAACCTATTTATGTACTGTTGTAACTATTTTAGTTACATTATGATATATTTTTAATTTTTTCTGTGTTCCTCTCAAACAGGTCACCTGCCATCTAATCTCTTCACCACCCTTGGTGGACTGGTAGAGAATGCCTAAGGCATTAAGTCCGCTTTTGTAAGTACCTTTTTAAGTGTGAAAAGTTTAACTAAATAATAAATAATACAGGGTGGCAGGGACATCGACGCGAAAAGTGCTACTTTGGATTCAGTACACGATTATGAACCTCCCAGGGTTGAAATTAATCGTCGGTTATTAAAAAAAATCTGCTGTTTCATAGAAAAGTGATATACCTACGCGGTCAAAATGTATGGATCAGCTGATTTTTTTTTAATATCCTTCGAAAAATTACAACGCGGGTGGGTTCAGAATCATGTACTGAATCCAAGGTAACAGTTATCGCGTCGATGTCCCTGCCGTGTATAGCATAAAGTTTTGTGCAGACTAGCGCGACGCGACAGCGCGACGCGACAACAGTTATTGTTATACCGTGAAGTTTTCTTAGAAATTGTATTGTTCGAGTCGCGTCGCGCCCTCGCGTCGCGCTGGTCTGAACGAGCCTTAATAGACTCGGACAATCGAACCAAGCCAAAAATGCCCTAAATCTATAGATAGGTACTTAGGTAAGTATGTTCATTAAAATAAGAAGAGTTGAATTGAGTTCTTGTAGTAGGGAATCACATACCTACCTAATTGAGTTGTTGTAGTAGGTAATCACATAATTGCATTGCATTGCATCTTGTTTTTCTTTTTCTGCGAATCACAATTGCTCTGTTTGCGTATAGATATGTATTCGTAAATATTACCTACTACTTAGGGCTGGTTTTACCGAAGTCAGATATCTTTTACCCGTGTAATAATATTGACGTCTAACAGTTCTAGTATAAAAAAAGCTTTTTAAAACTCAAAATTGATAGATGCGCAGAAACAAACTAGGTATAGGTAGGTATACAAAAGTTTCGTCGAATTCGCCATTGATAGTAAAACAAAACCTAGGTATTAGATGAGGTGCGGCGCCTAACTATGAAATGAATTTCATGTAAGTAGTCAGGTAAATAGGAGGACTATTACATAACTAAATCACATTCAAATCCTCAAGACATAGGTTCCTCAACTTTGCCACAACTGCGAAGCTATCTTCAAAATGTTCGTCTATCCGCAAGAACCACCCGAAGTTATTGAAGTCGTTTTAGCCACAACTTTGTCATTGAATTTAACATTGCTGACTACTAAGTTCTCTAAGAACTTACGATCTTCAACTAGAAAGTACAGAATGACAGGTCTTGCGGTTACTATGGAAGATAGGCAAGAAATAAATGATTAATTGATGTTTGATAAGTGAAAAGGTATTGAGGTACATACCTGGTAGACCGCACTTAACCGCCTTAATAGATGAATGGGCCGGTCCTTATAACCAATTACGAACATGGACCAATTTTTCCGTTAAAAGTCTCAATTACGCCCCAGGGTTTAGGTTCCTCACCCTATTAGGTATAATGGATTCTGTAAAAGGTACCGCGGCCACCGGTCGGTAAGTAACAGAGGTGAAAGCTCTTCTTAACATAACAAACTTATGAATACATTTTTGGAAAGGTACATTTACGAACCAACTTACCTAGTCCTAAAACAATCAGACTTTGCTGCTTCAAATATTTTACACTATACAGGTACCTAATAATTAGATTATACCATCTAGCGACCCGCACCTGTTTGGCACGGTTTTTATGATCATAATTATGTTAGTTTAATACGCACATAATTATAAATCTTCCGAAATATATTCTCTAAATGATATTGAAAACCGCGTCAAAATACGTTGCTTAGTTTAGAATAACGCGTTCACACAGAAAGACGAAGAAGGTCGAGACATGCGAAGAGCTCTCGATATGAACAGCTCGACAATAGCGGTGGATCACAAAACGTGTAAATTCTCAAGTGGATGCAGATCTCGAGATTGTTAAAGGTCACGAGTCTAGTGTCGAGATCTAGAGAGCCTAGTTGAAGGTTGGTAGATGATAAATGATATATAATAGGGTAAATTGGTAAAAAAAGACTTCTACACGTTAAAAATAAATTATGTTTACTATCTCACTTTCGGATTCATGTGCTGTGCGTATTGTACATATAATTAACATTTGCTTCAAAAACGATGAAGTCTCCTTCATCGTGAGGAAACCGGAGCCTGAGAGATTATTTCTCGACGGCATGTGAAGCCAAGTCAGAGGGCCATGGGCGGCATAAAATCTCTGACACCAGGTTAGTCACTAATCACCCGGAGAAGGAAGTAAGACAACCAGGCTACTCTGAGAAAAAAGACCGAAACAAACTTTTTGCGGTATGCACCGACTTCTGGCCAGTTCTGGTCTAACACCTCTTTATCTAGAAAACTAATAATTACACCACCTCACTTAACTAACATAGCAAATCTGAAAACTTAGTTCCTTCGTTTTAAGATACGTTTTCGTAATCGTAGGTATCGCAATCGTAGAATTTTTTCACAATAAAAACATAGGTAGGTAATAATAGGTGGTTATAACCAGACACATTGACAATGTCTAGCGAAGAGACATTTGTGGCGGCATCTACAACACCACAGGCGAACTACGCATCACACTAACGTCACGCCAAATGCTGCATCGCGCAAGCAAACTTCACTCCGCGAAATCATTCAAATAAAAAGCGACTCTTGCCATGACACAATAAGGTACAATTCAGGTCGCACAGCGCTAACCAACCTTTTTTTTTTTTTTTTGAGGGTGGGAAATTATCAAATAACTTCTCCCGCTCTGGGCGGAGCGGGAGGGCGTGTCAGACTTTTACTGACTAAAACCCACCCGTGTTCCTTCCGTTGCCTGTGTGCCGGGGTCGCGATATCCCTTTCAGACAAACCCGCAACCCCGGCAGGCATTGGCCCTTCCGGACCCCGTCAGTTGGTGCTGACATCTCTTTGAGGCGCGCGTGGAACACAACGCGCCGTCGACCCGGGCCTGGTCCCTATCGGACGGCGAGCTACCCATTGCTCACCGTCCGCAAGCCCGCGCCTACGGTGGCCGGAAGTCGGCTCGCGACTCCAGCGCTAACCAACCTACAGTTATATTCACCTAGAAGATGCCTCTCTTTCTATCGCGTAAGGCCTCTGCCTCGAATTTTGCGGGCAGCGGGGCGGCGGCGGCGGCGGCGCGGTAGCGGCTAACAAAACCTACCGCGACAAAATAAACAAACTTAGAACAAATACCGTCGTAAATAACTAAATAATCTTACCTGCGTTTGTTTATTTACGTGGGTTACCCGACGGGTCCGATAATACCTACCATCACTACTGGCAAAAGGTATGGTGGTCGCAGAAAATAAAACAAAACCAGTTTTCGCATTATCTTCATATTAACATGAAAAACGTAACTTGGCATAAATAATATTATTTTACATGTCAGAAATCGCAATGTCAAAAATATGAGTGAAAATTAACATCTTGGTTACAATACATTAAAAGAAGAGATTTACAGATTAGGTACAATAAATAGAGCAAACATTAAATGGATGGGGCAACGACTCATTCATTGGAATAATCAAAACTCATACTTTCGTCAAAGAATTAGCCTAATCTATCAGTCATTTGAACATAATTTGTATATAATTTATTTAAAAAGTAAACATTAAAATGAATATTGCATTTTTACACTTGTTTGCGTTTGTGTCTGTTGTGACGAATATGGCAACAAAGGTACAAGAATCTTTAGGCGCGTTAGGCGCGTGGGCAAAATCGGATTGCCATCTTGTTTTTCCAATACAATTTCAGTGACAATTCCACAAAAGTTTATCAACAACGCCCGCCCCCCTGTCAATGTCATTCAGACGCCAAACTATGGTATGACCAATAATGGACCTGCCTGTGATCTACAGCACAAGATAGAAGTTCACTTTAATTTTAACATTCCCGGTTCATTCATAGAATAATTCGCTAGTCCTTCATTATTCTGTGGTACATTTTACTAAAGATTAGACGATTTAGAATAATGTTTGAGGTACACACGAATCTAAGATTGAACACAAATAGTGACATAATTTAGTAGAAACATAGGTTAGGTAAACTGTAAACAATATTTTAAACAACTGTTCCATCTATTGGCAAGCAACCAAGTGTGAAAACACCAATTACGTCAGAATATTAAAGCGGACGAAACATTTTATACAAGCAATAACATTTTTAAATTATAATTACACCAATAAAAATACTTACCAAATAATGTACAAAAAATAATAATAGGCCATCGTGATCGACGCGACGGCTCGAAATATAGCATAATCAAATGAGCAACAAATTATAATAAGCTACCTTGCTCAAAATACTTAATTATTCATAAAAGTTTTCAGCGTTTCTGATAACTTTTCAAATTAATAAACACTATACTAAACGCCAGGACTCGCGGCAGCCACGGTCATCGAACGTGCGAGTAGGACGGAGTTTCTAAAAATTCTATCTAAATCTTATGACCGTGTTTCCAAATCCTCATCAATCGTAGAAAGTACTAGATCTTTGTTTCCTGCACAAATGAATGACATCTAAACTAAATACCGATCTTCAGTTAAAAATATGTATTGAATGTTCTAGTAGGTTACCACGGTCCTACAATTTGTTCAGACAATCTTTGAATGAAACCAACTTAAGTAGCAACTCTCCATTATGATTTATCATTCCAATCATTTATTTATCAATTTAAATGTATACTTTAATTTTAATCTTAATTATTACACGTGTAATTTTATTCCAATAACAGAATTTATTTTCAACATTACTGACATAATACTATGTTAACACTTGGTTTTATTTATAGTTGTATTATATTCATGTCATTTTAATCGTTAATCATGTCATTTGTTTATTTGTATGATTTTTTAATTAATTATAAAACATATAATGACAAACAATATAGTGTGCATTACAGGATAATGTATACTGTACAAGTTTTTTTTTTTGTAGAATTTAATTGTAATATATATTATCTCTCGTTGGTTATACTTAAGAGGCTTACAACAGCTAAAGCGCGGTCACTGTCGGACTGCATAGAAATGAAAGAGAAGCGCGATGACACGACGCAGGTAATTTATTGCAAAATATGAAGCAGTTAGCGATTTACAGAAAATCTATTGATTGGACTGGAAAATTAAAACACTATTATGCTAATATGTAGCTTGTAGAATAATCTGACAAAACATCAGAATGATTGCATGTAAATTAATATGATTTTTAATCGTTAAAAGAAATTTTTAGAGGTTTCTTCATGATTTTTTTCTATCGTATCAAATTAGTTGTATTATGTTTTCAATACACTATCATACTAGCATATATCCTGAAGAATATCATATATTTTTCTGATTTTGTTTACTGCAGTGGATCATATTCTTTTATGCATTATAAAACTTGCGTTTAGGCACGTTTAGGTCCTGTAGTCCCCTTAAAGTTAATTAATAAACTCCATACGGAGTATTGTACCATCTCGCTCTCTCATTCTATGACCGCACCTGCCACCGGAAGTTCACGTTTAGTAAAGTAACAATTAATTTTCCGATTTTTGGAGCTTTTACTATAACTAAGTTACCTTTCTACCCGTGTCCAATTTATTCACTTTGAGTATTCGCTCACAATATTGAAATTATGAAAATGATGTGAATTAATATGTGAAGTTGTTTTTTGAAAACAATTAATTGCCTTTACATCAGATACATTAATGTAAGTCGATTTCACATAATTCTAAATGATACGTTTGGCTTTGAAAAAGGGCGGAGAAGGAACATCGAAAGCTGATCACAAAAAGAACAGTCTAATGTTCATTCCTCTACCCAAATATGAGGTAATTTCCGATAAGAATCTCACTTTTTTCAAAATTAGCTGTAAATTGATGTTCAAAATGTTATTCCCTTGAACAAAAAATCACGTACAACCGGACAAACGTTTACGTAACATCCTCTATCATTCCTCGTCCGACCACCTTTTCGAAGCCCAACCAAGTTACGTCAAAATATAGTGTTATGGTAATGGAAGATTACACAGCGTTGGCATCAAATACATCATCTAATAAAATATAGCCCATAAGCAATTACTCCAAAGATAAAAAGTATTAGAATTAGTTATCTACATAGACATGCATACATTGAATGCGTTATCAAAAGCTACTTGCTCTATACCGCCGCCATCTTATGAGACTCATTCTAAAGAAAGTACGAAACTCTTTTCTTGTTTTTGTTTTCATGGCATTTATTTACAAATTCTTCAATTATTTACGATACAATAAGGAATGGAGTGTTCGTACTTCCGTTTCCAATTTACTTTGTTTTAGTCCGACAGTGGATATTGTTGATATTAATATTATATATATATATATATATATGTAATATTTCTTACCCCATTGACCGTCATGGGGGATCTAAAAATATTTACCCCAAACGCCGAGACTGATTTAATTCGACTACAAGTCACTTACAATTCCCTAAAAATATACCTAAACGACGGAAGTCGTTTCTAGCGGCCAAAGAAGATCAATTTATTTAATATGTTAACTTAGTTTTGAGTCTTATATCTTCAAATCATTAGCAAACCAATCTAAAAGACAGTACAGGCACAAAACATTTCAGATCATAATTTATTCATTCGAAATATTTGTCGTCAACTGGTAACACTGACTGTAAAATTGGTTTGTGTTACCACACTTTAATAGCAGTCACTTTAACCAAAAATACCAATTATTTATTCAATCAATAAATGTAGAATTTTGACCAATATGAGCCATTTCATAAGCTATCAGTATACAATAAAGTACACGTGATTATTGTAAAACTTCTTACTATACAATCAATACAGATTTAATCAAAACAAAAAACACGAAGAAAATGACATCCACTGTCGGACAACGATCACCAATAAACATGATTCCAATACACACACGCATACAAATCGCTCGTTATATCAACATCTAAAATTACACTATTGTAGTTTAACTACATTTTGCTAGTTTCACAAAAATATCCATTTTGCGAGGGGTTCTAGCACCTCTGTCGTTGGAAACGCGTATCGATTTCTTTGGGAGAGATACTCGTCAAAATGTTACACGCTATGAAATATACAGTTACTGACAACGAACGATGACGTTAACAGGATAAATTAAAAAATAAATAAATTCAATAACACTCCTCGTCGATATAACATTTTGTGAACTTATTTATGTACAATTAGATACTTACATCTACACATAGTGTCGTAATATCATAAGGTTTATGACTGGATAACTCACTGTCGACATTCGACTGAATCACAAGCGTTACTATAACTAAGCAGACACGAGCGTCTCATACGTTTGTGCCTGTCGCCCTTGCGGCATTATGTGAAGTCATTAAACTGCGCCAGAGCCGTCTTCACTCTGAAACAAAATTATTACTTTAACTAAAAGAAAACGATGCATTTGAATAACTAAATAACAAAATATAGGCAATCTTATTCTCCATCCACATCGGACCTCACACTACATAGTGCAATCTATCGGCTCTTATAGTGGTGGAACACCCTAACGGCGTGCAGGAATTTAATGAACAACTATTGAATGTAATATTACTACGTTTTGAAATCCAGGACTTGGTCCCTCCATATTAACACAACCTATCATTGTGGCGCGCTGCTTTTTTTTTTCTGATTTACGCCGTTGGCGTGTTCTCGCGGTTGTTTTCACGGAGCGTCACTATTTAAACGGATGAACTATACTACAGTATGAGTGTACAAGTACAGTTTCTCTAACCTAGCTCTGGACTCAGGGTTTCAATTTTTTTCTTTAACCCAGTTTATGCCAATAAAGAATTTATTAATATTTAGGGCTATTTTACCAATGAAACTGAACGCGATTAGCACATCATTGTTGTGGAATATAAACAGTGATAGCTCTTGAACACAGTAACGATGTGCTGATCGCGTTCAGTTTCATTGGTGAAATTAACACTTAGTATGACCAGCGTACTCACTTGTCGTGCAGATGAGCGGCGTCGTGCCTTGCGCGCAGCAGCTTGAGCGCGCGCAACACGCCCAGCTCGGCCAGCCGCGCTTGCCGAGCGGCGGCGCCCGCCTCGCCGCGCCACACCAGGTTCCCCGCCACGAACAGCGCCGCTTCCTGCAGCTTGCTCTCCGGATGGGCCTGTGCACCCATCGAAACAACTTCGTACATCTCTGTTCTTGACTAACAGCAAGCAAAAATGCGTAGCGCGGTCAGTTCCCACAAATATTACGAATGTTTAAGGCTCAATTCACACTGAACAAGCAGCGACCGGCAGCGGCTGTCAAACTCCACAAGTATTGTCGCCAAGAATTACATTCCACAACAGGTTGCGCGAACGACCGCGTCTGCACGAGTAGTTGCACGCCGCCGCTGCGTGTGAGGGCTAGACTAGAACAGACCTTTGCTAGTCCCTCAACGCAAGTGATGTATAAGAATGAAGATAAACTTTAAAATAATTTGACACTGGAACTGCTCGCCACCACTGCCATCTCGGTGTGAATTGAGCCTTAGTGCCATGACACACCTGCTGAAATTACGCGATAGAAGTTTGGCGTGTTTACATCTGCAATGCTTTTGTAATAACCAGCAATATTTTGGCCGAAATTATATCGCGATTTAAGGTAAGCGTAAAAACCAGCCCGCCGGAACTTCGGCTTCCTTTACATTCTAGGTTTAGAAACTACGACGCGCAATTTTCGACAAGGTATGTCATAGCCTCCGAATACATCGAAGCGTACATTCCTACGCCGAATTGGACACTGAAATTTTGAACGCAGCATTGCGCAGCCATTTCTTGGCCTAAATTATGTTACATAGTAGTACAATCACAGACAAAAAGCAACTCTCACTCGCTCCATACACTACTTTATATTCGCTGTCAGCGTAATTTACTCCTTTCCATTTGAGCTTTTGAACATTGATGGTGCATCGAAATTGTTGTACTATATGCCAATCAAGAGCGCGATTAAGCTCGATTTCTGCTTGGCAAGTATCTTAGTTGTCACGGTTCACTCATCCACGCGCTCACTCACTCTGTTTACATAAGCACATACCTTCCGTCGTCTTTTCAATCGCCCATTGAATCGCTCTCGTCACGTACTCGGTCGATGTTTGTCCCCAGGACCGTTTGGATGCTTGGACCTAGGGCCAACATCCCAATATCATCTGCGACATTCTTGCAAAAATGAACGTTGAGTCATTTTAACAGAAACGTCACATCATTTTCGATTAATAGGTTTTATGATTGCAGGGTAAGGAGCTTTGTTAAATTCGGAAGTGTCTCAAAAGTGTTTGTGGACTTCTACTATGATAAAATCATTTGCAAGACCATCCATAAAATCATTCACATCTTTATTGTTTCGATCTTGATCTTTAACGACCAAATACAATTATGTTCTTAATACCAATAACTTCATTTTTTCCAAATACGGGACTGTGCTAGCTAATAAAAATATATAATCACAATCACACTTCTCACATTCAAGCAGTATTTTGCATTAACTAAAATCTATTAAAAAAGTCATTCATTCCACCCAGTAATATGAATTCACTGCGACACATGTCATGTTTGTTAGCCAAATCTAGAAGGAAAAATAAATAAAGCAGTGTATATTTTCGTTTATCGGAAAGCAAGATTCGCAAACTAAAAGGCATTAATATAAGCAAAGTCTACCTATATGTTTATCTTATTCCTTAGAGGCGGTCAACGCAGGTATTTTCGCAAAGCAGTCATGCAGTGCAGGATGGGAAGTATGACGCAGATGGTGTCATATATTAAGTAAGTGGGTTCTGACAGATATCTCTTGTCATTGGAATAATAGTTTATCAGTACTTAATAAAATTAGTCTTGGTCAACCATGGTCATTCATTTACAACATGGTGACAGCGGTGGGATAAGATTGTCGATTCCGCTGTTTTACATAACCGCTAGCTGTTTTACAAAACAGCTTCGTTATGTAAAATAGCTGAAGGACGTTTAGCTAACAGGGATTTTAAGGTAAATTTCACTCATATTACTCGTATTATCTATTTGACACACAGAGCTGACGTTTCATTTCATGCTGTTTTACATAAATTATACTCGTTGACTCGCTGCATTGATAAATGCAAAACATTTATGCAATTCTGCGTGTTAAAGTTTAGTAATTATGGAAAATAGCTAAACGTCCTTCAGCTATTTTACATAACGAAGCTGTTTTGTAAAACAGCTAGCGGTTATGTAAAACAGCGGAATCGACAATCTTGACCGCTTGCTTCGCTCATTCGGCTTGCGCGCGTTTGGTCACAGTTAACTTAACCTAAACCAAATGGTGGTGCGACTTATTCGGCATTAGAAGCCATACGAAACGCTTATTGTGACTGCAGACAAGCCATTCTGCATTACGCCTTAAACGTGGGTAGCAGTTTTGTCAAAGTCGTGGGAAACACCTGGATGAGAGACGCACGAAACCGGGAAGTAAGGTAGAAAAAAGGGGAGGCCTATACCCAGCAGTGGGTGATTCCGGGCTTAAATGATGATGATGATGATGGTGATGATGAACACAAATGGCAATACAGCTGAACGTTGTTCAACTGTTTTACATAACGGAGCTGTTTTATAAAACAGCTAGCGGTTATGTAAAACAGTGGTTTCGGCAATCCATCTGCGACATATATATCATTTAGGCCTTAGGGTCTTCGCATTTTAATTTTCGAAAATTTAAAATGATTAAGGGACACACACTTATCGACACGGAATCAAGCAACAAGACGATCTGCGTCTGTCGTTTGCTCCTGCGAATAGTCGTTACGATAGACGTCGTGCAGGAAGCTATCATTTTCTGAGAGTATTCACCGCGTTTCCACGTCCGATTTAAAAACATCGAACGTATCCATGTTGAAAGTCATAATACAAACACACGTGCACCTTCTTAAACGCTCATAGCAAGACTGACGCTGACCTGTCGCATGCGAGTGTCGTCAGGTCGCTGCGGTAAGAAGCGAGAGCGTACGACTCCCCTAGCCTGTCGTTGCAACTCTACAACTCGACGCCAACTGTGCGGAGCTTTTAACAAAAATATGAACATTGTAGCCCGCAGCGTGTCGTTGCGGCTAATCGCCAATCTGTCGCAGTCGGATGTCGTATAGTGTGCGCCATTATCTAAGTTCGACGTGGTGGCGAGTTGCATCCGACCCGAAACTAGGCGAATGACGTCTTTTTCATGGACATAAAGCTCTTTTAGACCGGCTCAAGCCGATTCCACGTCGATAAGTGTGGCTACTTCCTAAAAGGAAGTAAGTTATGATCAATATTGAGGTCGCGTAAGAAATCCAAAATCAACCATTATTTTTGAAAAACTGATTCGGAAATGTGGCCGCCATTTTAAACTGTATTTTTTATTTATCTATGTATGAGCGTTGGCACACTATAAGTAGCAGACACAGTCGTGAAACGAAAAGTTTGAGCAATTTCCAATGGCAACACAGTCGAAAACCTCGGTTAATCTCACGCGCTATGCAGGTCTAAACGGTTCTAAAGGTGCTTAACCCTCTCATTCTTCGACTCTGTAATTATTTATATGTTAATGTAAGACTGCTCATATAATGAATTTCCTAAAAGCGTATAAATAATTGAAGATTAAAAAAAAAAACTAATAAACCATAGTAAGTTTAAGCCAGTCAGTGAGTCTGGATTTGTATCCGGTTGATGGCAATAGGCTCGCCCCTATAACATGGGACTTAAACATAACTGGCGAAATGTGGGGGTACTTAAGTTGCACCTCTACCCTTCGGGGAGTACTGGGGTTTACTCCCTTAGCGAAATCCGTAGTTTCCGCCTCGTACTCCTTCTCAATTACGGTCCAGTAAAGGCCCCGATTTTCGGTTTTAAATGATTTATTTGACGAGAATCCGTCAGGCCATAGAGTGAAATGGCCCACAGACAATATTAGCTCTTATTTAACACTAAAAACAGAGATATAGGCCGCGTGAGTCGTCGTCACCATTTGGCGACACTGGGACTTGACGGTCTTTACCAGTTAAATACCGTAAGTAAGACGGAGTTCGAAGAGCCCGTAACATCGGCCGAAACTACGGATTTCGTTAAGGAAGTAGAACACCAGGCTTGATGTTATGTTAAGTTTAAGTGCCCGCCACAAGGAACGTAGCATAATAATAGCGAGGGAAATGATTCGATAATGACTGATCATTCTATACTCTGTTCATTGATGATTTTAATATCATATTTAATCAACCATATACGTCAAAAAAATATGTGTAATAGATTAATTTTCTATTGACTACAGCTCAAACTGACCATTTGTCATGTCAAACGCATGTTAGACATATATAAGGTACAAATCATTACACAAATACACTCGCGGAATGAGAAGGTTAAGCCAGTTTCAAAAACATTATTTTCCACCATAGCGAACTCACATGGCACATTTCACTTTCTTTATAAATTATAGTCTTTGTTGCTCGGTGATAATATAGCATTCTACTGGTGAAAGAATTTTTACAATTGCTCCAGTAGTTTTTGAGTTTATTCATTACAAACAAAAATACAATCTTTTCTCTTTGAAAAAATTGTTTAGATGTTGTTGTAGTCAGAATAAATCTCACAGAAGACGGTGCAAAAAAAAATTACACCTAAAGGAGCTAAACTTTTCATTCCCCGGCTTTACATAACAAAAAATATTTAAAAACAACGTTCTTACCAGGTAGTCAACGAGTTTCCTGAGCACATCTTCGTTGGCCATAATGAGATCCTTGGCCTTCTCGCCGTCGCCGATGTTGCCGAGGATGCACAATGCTTGTTCTTTCACCTCTGCGGGGTAGGAACCCTCTAGCACTACTATCACAGCCTGGTGACAAAGAAAATAATATTTTTAAATATGGCCTCTATATAGGTACTTCTGTGGGACAAAAAACAGTTATATTTTACAGCATTTATAATTAAGAGCGTTTATTCTGAAAGTTGGCAACGTCGTAAATAGCTGTCAAATATTTACCTGTTTTGATTAATTTGGAAATAATACTGAATGGAAATAAGAAATGTGGCTAACTAAGTTTCTAGAATAGGTATTGATTATGTTATGCAACTGTAACATTGAATTTGATGTTGTACCCGTTTTAGGCGTAAAAAAAGCATTTGTAAACTTTCCAAATGCTTTTTTTACGCCTAAAACGAAATATTCGGTGTTACAATATTAATTATTGCATATCATAATCAATATTCTAGTAACTTATTTAGCCACATTTCTTACTTCCATACAGTATTATTTCCAAATTAATCAAAACAGGTAAATATTTGACAGCTATTTACGACGTTGCCAACTTTCAGAATAAACGCTCTTAATATTAGTATAATAGAAGTTGACTCTGCACTCATTACATGACAAGCTTGCAGGGGGGGGGGCTGAGAAAGAAGCTGACCGCCACTTACCAAACTGCAATAGCGTGGTTTGGTAAGTTCATTCAGAATTTGAGTGTTTCTGCACTGTTTACGTTTCGCGTGGAATGGACGTTGACTCGCTGTTACCATTAATTTACACATAAGGTGTCGAGCTTTTCTACTATAGGAGTACCCTGCGACACTTCCCCATACACACTTTATAACTTTAGAGACAATAAATAGACAATAAACACGAACAGAAAAAAAAAACACCATTTTGATATTCAACTTTTTTTTTAAATACAGTCTTTCTACGAAAGACCATCACCATGATAGATTATATTTATTTCTGTAAATTGGTTCAAAAAACACTTTTACACGCCTACTAACTGTTTTAAAGAAGAGTCCAACATATTCTTGAGCGACAAACCTGCATAACTTGTGAGGAGTACTCGCTCATGATGGCGTCTATATGATGCCTGGTCGACAGCAGGTTGCGCAGTAACCCTAGTGTCTTCATGATGACGCGCGTATCACTGTCGCCTAACAACCGAAACATCTGTTCCGTGCCTAAGCAGCTTAGGATGCGCTGCTTTACTTTTTGTTCAGCCTGGAAAAATAATACGGTTACAATTACTAAAAAAGAATTTTAAACGAACCGCCGCGATTTCTGGAAGTCACGGTCATACAACATGAGAGGTAGGAAGGAGTATTTACGAGATTTCTGGAGAAAAACTTTCGTGTTGTCTCGCTCCCTCTTTTATAACAGCGACTGTCCTGAACTTGAGCATTAAGAGGGTTTACTCGGAAAGTTGGCAACGTCGCAAAAAGCTGTCAAAAATTGACCTGTTTTGATTAATTTGCCAATGTTACTGTATGGAAATAAGAAAAGTGGCTAACTAGCGAACTAGAATATTAATTTTGAAATGCAATAATTAATATCGTAACACAGAATATTTAGTTTTAGATGTAAAAAACGTATTTGGAAACTTTCCAAATGCCTTTATTACACCTAAAACGGGTACAACATCAAATTCAATGTTATAATTGCAATTCATTATTAATATTCAAGTTCGCTAGTTAGCCACATTTCTTATTTCCATACAGTAATATTGGCAAATTAATCAAAACAGGTCAATTTTTGACAGCTTTTTGCGACGTTGCCAACTTTTAGGATAAACGCTCTTAACAAATGGTACAATACGCGCCACGAGAGACGACACTTGACCGCGCCTCCCGCGCTCCCCGCCGCCCCGACGACGCCCCGGCGCAGACCTCATACCGCTAAAGAGACCTATAAATCGTCTACTGCGCAAGTCAAACCACGTGGCGTGTCAAGTCTCATCTTTAGTGGCACGCATTGTACTCATGACTTTAAAGGTTCCAAATGGTCATAAAATTAATTTAATACGGTAATCTAAAAAAATCTGGAAAGATCCCAGTTTTTACAGTTACAACTTATAACGTATTTTCTGAATTATATAGTATTTTACCTGAAAAGCCATGTTCATAAGCGCCCAAATTCCATTCAATCTCAAAGCAGCCTCGGGCATCTTCGTCAAATTACATAACATTTCTACTGCACCTACGAAAAATACACCAATTAATTAATTACCTTGAACACAAACATTTGACGCCAATGGTTGGCAATAAAGTGTCTTACAAACCTTGATCCAACATTGGTTCTTTGGCAGGTGAGAATTCGAGAAGTAAATTGCATAGCGTTGATGACCCAACTGTGAGTAGTTCTGTTCCGGGCGAGTCACCTAACAGTTGCATGAGAGGTTTCCATACGGCATGGTCCTAGAAAATAATTCTAGTATGTATTGTCTGTTCGTTTCACTCTAATTTTAACCTTAATTCATTAGCTATAAGTCACTGTCTTCCTTGTGAATAAGGAATTGTACCTGAAATGTCGTTCGTAACTGTTGTACAGATCTTGAAAGTGAGTGTAAACATCTTACAGCTGCTAATCTTACCTAAAAAGTAAAAAAAATCTTAATCAGTTTTACGTACACTTTTATTTAACGCCCATTGGGAAATAAAGCCTAATTTCGTTTTGTTCAATTGCTTTAATAAAGGCTTATTTTACTCCAGAGACCACGTGCACAATTGCGGGGCGTAAAGAAATTCACAAGCCCTTTGTGTATGGCCTCAAGACTTACTTAAAATTTTAATAAATATTCTCACCGAAGCCTCAGGATTATTCATTCCATTGACAACATGCACCATCAATCCATGCGTCTCTATGATCCTCTTCCGTATATCCTCGTCATTAGCTCCCAGGGATGCGAAACATTTGAACGCGCCTTGCTTGGCTGCCGGTGATTGGCAGTTGACGATCTCTGCTAGAGACGTCATCAGGTGGTTCGAAATGGCTGCTAACCTTTGCAGGGATGTGTCTACCTAGAATGTTGGAGATGGTTGCAATTAGTACGGAGAACTTAGAGTATATAACACTGGAGAAGCCTTACGAATACTTTCCCTCAATAAAAGTACAAGAACAAATGTTCTAGTACGTTCATAAAAACTACTTTCAAATCGATTCTAACGCACTTCGTAAATCGTTTTACAGGCGCGCGGAGCTCCGTGAAAATGCCTAGCTGTGCTTAAATTCTGTAAAAAGCGTTCAAATACGTCAAACTTACATAAAGAACTGAATAACCTTCCATATGTTATTTTTATTTTTTATATTTATACATGTTTATATTGAAATTTAAAATCCTAGCCTCATAATACATTTCGATTTTTCATTCGATTCAACCATGATTCAATATAAAACGTAGCATGAATCGAGTATTTTCCTCACATTGCTTCTGTGACGTCACCGAGTCTCGCTATATCTCGTTTTTATGTTCATAAAGATCAAAATACTTTTCATAAGCATTACGAAAATGTACCATCGAAGAAGTTCATATCTAACCACCGTAAGGACTATTCTTACTTACTTACTTACAGCGATCGGCGGCTATAAAGCCGGGCCGGTAACAGATGTGGTCATCGTGTTCACGGGATTTTGTTTTGAAACTGGTTAGATATGAACTTCTTCGATGGTACGTCAAATCTGCAAAATTTACACGCACTTGACATGCGATTATGTCCTTTAGTAAAAAAATTAACGAGACTACCGTAGGGTTGAGGTCATGTTTGAAACCAATATTGACATGTCGATAATTTCTTAGTAAGAATTACTTAGAAATTATATTTGTTAATTTTTTTTGATTGTTCAATGTTTTATAACTTTTATATGTCCATTGAAGTGGTTATTTACATATTTATTTCTTTTTTAACTTGACCTAATTTATTATTGAGATTACTTACATATACTAATTTAAATACTTTTATTTAATTGTAGTTATTTTCTCATCTTATTAAAATGTAACCATTTTCTGCAACAGCCCTTTTATTCAATGGATTCGAGCAAAATTCCGAACGAATATCGATATCGATAAAATAAAAATTAATGGTACGGACTTCTCTTTCCGGGCGAGCGGCATATGTTTTTTTGCAGTAGCTCTACCGCGTCCCCCGCTAAAAGTGACAGACTTTTTTGTTCGGAATATTGTGCATAAGGCTTCTCCAGTGTCATATACTCTAAGACGGAGACTGGTAAAATACATAACATAACATCGTTTATAACATTATACAGTATATGGTTACAAAGGACTGCTGAGTTCGTAGACGCATCGCAAAAAAATAACTAAACTGTTCTAATTTAGTGCCAATTCAATATTGACCATTCACATATCTCACAATAAAGAATAACTATGCCAAAAGTGTGTTCGATGGTGCAACGGTTGACCACATGACTATTTTCGCGAGAATATTATTAAGTTTAATTTAAACCATTAGCAGACGCAGGGTTTACAGATTAAATAAATGACGGAAATTAATGTTAATGAAATGAAACTATTTATTTAAAAATATTGTCCGTAAGTTTGATACTTTGACTACGCCTTAAAAAAAAATTACCATATTATTATTTTTGTCCTTGACCTTCGAGGCGTTTCACATTGACCTTGAAAATGTGTCTCCTGTGAACTGCTGGGTAGGGGACCCCCTTCACCTCCTCCCTTCCACTTCCCTCTACACTTCATTTAAAAAAACATATTACTTTTGTAACCAGGGTTTATGACTAGATAAAAGCCTCTTTAAAAACTCCAGATTGCAGACACTATGAAAAATCACGTACGTAGTAAATGTGAAGGTGTAGTCTAGGTCTATTCATGAATAATGTGTTCCCTTACGTGAGGCAACTGTCGCATACCTCTGCTAAGTAAGCTAAGGTCTCGGCCGCCGACGCGCGGATGTCTTCCGGCATGTCCTTCGTGCAGAGTCGGGCCAGGCACGGAAGGGCTCCGAACACCACCCTGGAATATAAAGCATAAGCATAATCAGTCTATAACGTTCCTACTACTGGGACACAGATCTTCTCTCTGTGAGAGGTAGTGGGCCATAATCCAACACGCTGTCCCAGAGCGGGTCGGTGAAATGATAAATCATAAATGAATGCTCTCGGAATTTAAAGATAGAGGTTTAAACAGTACCAGAGAACCCCCCAGTTAGGGGCTGTGCGACCGCCCGGAACGCCAGAATTGAGAGAGCGCCGGAATAAAAAATTCAAAATAAGAATCACAAACAAATACCAATGGTCCCAACCATTGGTATTTTTTCGTGATTTTTTGGAACTTACAACCACAGGTAAAGTAGTCAAGCAGTCGTCGAACCGCTAAGCTATTTGCTTTGTTGAAACTTGACTAAAATACCCGGTTGTAAAAAAAGTTACATTGTCAGCTTACGCAGAAAAGTCTGAAAAAAAAAGACAATGTAGGATGGAAGAGCGGGAATAGCGTGCTTGAAAAAATTTGCACCCTTCGGCTACGTTATATTTAAAAACGTGTATGGTTCTTCCCAACTACAAACTGCCTTTTACTTAATGAACATATTTTGGGCTTGTTTGGGATTAAGGCAAACCGTAAACACAAACAAAAAAAACTATTTAATTATTTACTTTAGGCGCTTCCTTCATTGCAAATTCCAAATGATTGTGGCAACAAATATATTTAAATCAGATTATTTACTACTAAGTAGCAAGTAATAAAATATTCAACCATCTCTGGGCAATGTGTGAAATGCAATGTTTGATCGTAGCAGGTGGCGTTCTGTAGTTTCTGCCTACCCCATGTGGGGAAGGCGTGAGTGTATATTTGTTTTTTTTTTTAATGGCGAATGCAGTCAAGCCAAGTGCGTGTCGACACAATTAAGGTTTCTCCCACACATCGATATATGCCAAGGTCAATTATCCAACCGCAAATGTAAAATTGAATTGCAAAAAAAAAAAATTGTGATAAAACTACAAATTAATGATTTTAAGACTTTTTCCTTTATTTGTGTTGTGAGACCTTGCTTCTTTCCAAATTTCATGATTCTACGTCAACGGGAAGTACCCTATAAGTTTTGATTTATTTGCGAGTATCAAAATATGTCGCATAATTGGCCGCATTTTTTTATTGCGTTGACTTAGAAACTTGATTTTTTTTAGAGCACCAGGAGCCGTAGACTTTTTGACACCTCCACGCGGTCTTAAGAAAAAAGGATCTTGACAGACTGACGGACGAACAACGAAGTGATCCAATAAGGGCCCGTTTTTTCCTTTTGAGCTACGAAACCCTAAAAGAACTTAAGAGAAGCCTTTGACTAGCAGTTTGACCAGTAGTATCACGCACTCACCTCGCGTCGTCGGCAGGTAGGGCTCCCGCGCGGTGCATGAATGTGAGGCAGCGCGCGGCGCCCATGGCCACCGGCAGTGGCTTGTCGCGACTCACAAGGGTTGATAACAGCTCTGGGATTGACTTGTCATCGTGCCTGTGGGGAAGAAACAAGATAAAATATAGTGATTTAATTTTAGAAGTACGTGAGACACGCAAGCTGAGGCGTCGCCGCCGCCATATCTGCACGATCGCCCGAATCACTCGCAAGAATTTGATTTTTATTGTATAGTCGACCTCGTAATTGCTTAAACATTTTACATAAAAACTCCACGAAGTAGTTAAATGAAACTTCACTAAGGTTGTTACGATATTAATTATTGCATTTCATAATCAATATTTTAGTTCACTAGTTAGCCATATTTCTTATTTCCATACAGTAATATTGTCAAATTAATCAAAACAGGTAAACATTTGACAGCTATTTGCAACGTTGCCAACTTTTTGGATGAACGCTCTTATTGTTTTACGACGTACAAATGACATTCCGACGATTTCTGACGAATTGCTTTGAGGTCGACTATACATTGAAAGACACAGATCTCGAGCAAATATTATCTTTACGTTACTTTTCAGAGTAGCCATGAAGTCGTGTTATTAGTTTATTTTAAAATGTCCAGTTATGTGAAAGTTCTAATTTATTACAGACATTTTTATATTAGGCTTCATTTTGTTATTAAGTATAACTAATATCTTGCGATAATTCTCCACATAAACACAGAATCATGAAATGATTTATGTGTTGCATACATAATACACTATTACTTATTGCAATCGTTATTCAAGTCTCTTCCTTTTCTTGGCAACAAACAATGAACTTTGTCCAAAGTCAAATCAATGCCAAAATAAAAATGCAAAAATCTTACAAAGCAAATATGAGATTACATTTTACTGTGGGGCTGTGGGGTTGGTCCACAAACTCAAAGATGTTCAGCATGCTATGGAAGAATCTATGCTAAGAATTTATTTTAAGGATAGGACCTGAAATTAAGCTTTTAGGACAAAAACTGAAAATTTTGGTTACATTATGTAAAGAATTGGTAAAACTAATATATTATTTCAGAATTAAATATTTTCCTCCACGAAAACATAAATAAACTTTATTTTTATTTTATTTTTATTGTACTTACTTCAAGCAATTCAATTCATAATATTTTCTTTCACATAAACCTACATGAGCACTTATGAAAGGTCAGAACCTAGGTGCATGGTTCCAATTGGTCGTTTCCTATGGAGAAGAGCCGGCAAGAAACTCCACGATTACTCTTTTAAAAGTAAATGGTTTTTACAGTATTTTCAAATTACAGTGTTATGAGAGGACAGTTTAGGCCTATCAACAAGTACCAGGTACTTAGCTAAATATAAAATGTTAAGTTCAATCAAGTTTTAAATTTAGACCTACTTGAGGTACTTTTGGTAATGAGAACATAAGACAACAGAACACATTTAGTTTTTTTCGCATTAAGTAAAAGATTATTAGCTGCGAACCATTTCAGAAGAACTGCCAGACTATCGTTGATATATATGACATCCGTATCTTTTCTATCTATTTAAAAATAAGACTTGTGTCAACATCGAATAGAATTATATCTGATAAGTTGTCCATCATGTAAGGAAGGGGGTCTACCCTTTATAGCAGAACTTTTTATGTCATAATATTATTTTGCATAACAGCGCATAGCATAAACTTCATTCCGCAGAAAATCGTTTGGCATACACTCATTTTGTTTGGCATACATTAAAATCTCATCTCATCGTTTGGCATACATTAAAAACGCATAATTTTGTAAGTCAGAATCATCTTTAGGCATACATTTCATATCCATAATAATTAAAAAGTAGAACCATCATATTGCAGAAAGTTCACTGTCAGAATCGTCTTTTGGCATACATACATTTCATATCGATAATCATTAAAAGGCAGAACTATTATATCTCAGAAAGTTTAGTTAGAATCATCTTTTGGCATACTTTTCATATCCATAATAATTGAAAGACTCATCTATCACATTACGGAAAATTCATAGTTAAAATAATTTTGTATTTTTAAACATGCAAACATGCAAAAAAGCACACACCATGCATGCAGCATGCAAGCAAACATGCAGCATGCAAGCAAACATGCAGCATGCAAGCAAGCATGCAAGCATGCAACATGCAGCAGGCATGGTTTCTGTCACGGCTCCGGCGGTCCCACGCAAGCTTCTCGTCGCAGATGGTTGTAACGCTCACCACAGCAATTACACTCTAGGGGTAGGGCAGACAAGACTACGTGCAGTCGGTTTTGCAGCGATTCGGTTCTGTCACTTTGCCTGACACTTTTGTAGTACAACATATTGACTTTTTAAACAATATTTTAATTTTAATTTGAGGTTAAGAATATGATAACATTTTATAGAAATGACAATAATTATGCCTAATAAAATTATTCCAAATGAAATTCTGCCATCTTCTTAATATGCCAAGTGAAATTATGCCAAATAATCGTCGCTCTAAATAAACGTTATGTGAAACGAAATTATGCGAAATTAAGCTTTGCCAAAAGTAATTATGCCAAATAAAATTCTGCCATCTTAAAAGTATGCCTTTGTAAATTCGGACATATAAACATTCGGCCAAACAATAATTATATTAAATGATTTTTATGCCATATATATATTCGTCTAAAGAAGATTATGCCAAGTGTGTTATGCCAAATAAATTTCGGAGCATCAAAATTCTGCCAGATAGACCCGTAAGGAAGGTCATTAATATAAACTAGAAATAGGAATGGGCCAAGAATTGATCCTTGAGGCACGCCCATCGGTTCACTAATGTTTCACCAAAACACCATCGACAAATTTTTAGTTTACAACCAACGTTTCGTATACTATTTATTTTACAAACAACTTATTCCGCAAATATTTTATTTTGTAAACACTTGTTTTACAAACATTTATTCAGCAAATGCTTCTCTTTACAAATGTTTCGCATGAAATTTAATCTCTTCTTTACTATCTCGTCTTTACCTATGAAATTGCAGTTTTGTATGAAAAAATTTAAACGAATTTAATTCATGTATTTTTTATTTGTATTAATCGAAGTAATCACCCATGCAATCAATGCATCTTTGCCAACGCAGTGGCAGTTTATAGATGCCCTTCTTAAAGAAATCAGCTGGACGGGAGGCAACAAATTCTTCAAAGGCATTTTGTACTGCCTCTCGGGTATTGAATTTTTTTCCCGCCAAGAAGTTATCCAAATTCTGGAAAAAGTAGTAGTCTGTAGGCGCAAGATCTGGTGAGTAGGGCGGATGACGGAGAGCTTCCAACCTCAGTTCTTGCAACTTGGAGACCGTCTGCTGTGCAGTATGAGGTCGCGCGTTGTCGTGCAGTAGCAGCGGAGACGAGCGATTGACCAATGCTGGTTGGAGATGTGCCAGCTTCTCCATCATTGTGTTCAGTTCTTCACAGTACACATCTGCAGTAATGCTCACCCCGTTTGTCAAATAATACGTTATTAAAAAAAGTTTATCGGATCATGATTTTCTTAATTGAATTATTTGGCAAAGCCGTTGTATAATGATAAAATAACAAATCATATTTCTTTCAATCTTTACTTGTCAAATGAAAAGGACAATGCAACCGATTGGCCCAAAAATATGAAACCCAATGTGTATAATTGAAACCTATGCCAAACGTTAGTACTAATCATCCATGACAACTTTTACTATGGGGCCAAATAAATCTATCCCAGTAAAAAAAATATGCAGGGTAAGAAATGTTTTAAAAAAGTGTCGATTTTTATATGACTTAATTATACTTATTATTTAGAAATAACTCTGTATCTCATTATAAATGAACTGTTATATAGTTCTTATGGGAAATAAATATCTTTAAACCTAAATAAATAATAGCCCCCCTCCCCGCCCCGTCACCTATGAAATCAGCGTTTTGTATGGATAATAACAACCATGAACACGAATGTTTTAAAACTTTTATGCACTAATGTTTAAAAACTAAGTTAACGAATATGCCACTTAGATTAAGCGACAAAAATAAGTTTTGGCTAAGTTAAAACAAATAGTGGTTAACAAAATGAGGAGTCATTTTTAAGGTATTTTTTATGTTTATAAATCTATAAGTACTAAGGTTTGTATAGTAGTTTGTCAATTCTGAATCCTACATCCTATTTGTCCATATGTTTACAATTGGCGATATTTTAAATGTTTAAAACAAACAAAACCTATAAGTAAGTGATATAAACATCTACACTTTTTCAAAACGTTTGTTATCCTGTATATATTTTTTACTGGGATAGATTTATTTGCCCCCATAGTAAAAGTTGTCATGGATGATTAGTACTAACGTTTGGCATAGGTTTCAGTTATGCACAACAGGTTTCATTTTTTTGGGCCAGCGGTCAAAGGAAAAGTTGCATTGTCCTTTGTAAATTAAGTTTTGGTGAAATGACTGGACACCACGCCCATCTTAACTAGAGACGCCGAGGACGTCGCCCCGTTAACGTTTACTTTTTGCTGCCTGTTTGATAGATAGGAAATGACAAAATCAGCAGCTTTTCTACGAATTCCGTAATGGTGTAATTTACAGATCAGTGTTTTGTGGTCAACGCAGTCAAACGTTTTTGAGAGGTCACAGAAAATGACAATTGCATCCCAGACTTCTCCCAGGGTTCCAAAATGTGACTGATGAGTTTTATTCCTGCGTCATTAATCGATCTACCTTTCGTAAAACCAAACTGGTGACTAAGTAAAATCCCATTTGAATTAAAATGTGACAACATCTGGTCTAGCATGACTTTTTCATAGATTTTAATCAATGCTGGTAGCACAGATATAGGTCTATAATTAGAGGGATGACTCTTCTACCCTATTTGAATATTGGTACTACTTTACTATGTTTAATTAAATGAGGAAACATACCGCTATCTAAACATTGATTGAATATGCCTGTTGGGACAGGGGCAATTGTGACAATGTTAAGCAAAAATGTTAACAGCGGTTTTTTGCATTAAATTACCTAAGTATTTTAATATGGTATCCAAAAAAATTAAACATATTGTACTAGCGCAAGATATTATTAAAAGTTTTTTTGCAATTGCGGTTCAGGCAAAAATGTAACAGAATCAAATTTAGTTTAACTTTTATTTATAGGCTCTATCTGCCTTAATTACAAGAAAATTAAACACATTAGAGCAAACAAGTACATAAAAAAATTGCTTGAAATACCCTACACGTTAAATGATAAAAATCGCTGTTTAAAATTAATGCAAAGTTAGCCTAAAATTCGGCGAATATTCCCCGGGCTAAAGCGTAATGTGAGACGATCCACAGGTGGACCTACGACCTTAAAAAGTCGTCTGGATTAAACTGCATGCGGAAGGCGGAGATCCCTATGTTCAGCAGTGCGACAACAGGCTCATTGATTGAATGCTTATTTGTATATTCTATAATCACTTTTACTTTTATCCTCTTATTATATTCAGTGACAAAGTTACAGAGTAATTTAATAACCCAACGATTTAGTAACTCTAGTGATATCATAATAATGTGGGGTCAATGGCGAAAACTATTAACTATCAACAGTAATTAATCGAATAACGTAAACAACTTTGACGTACTTAATGTCTATTTTATGGAAAATAATCGATTTCTATATGAAACCTGAGTATCACTCATTTTCCTGTATAAATTCAATAGAATATTTAAGAATCGTCTAAATATTAGACTCCTTTTGCTAAACCCTTATATTTAAGAAAATATTAATTTTAACTTGATACGTCCACGCGTTCCTGAGAAAAGGGGTCTTGACAGACTGACAGACAGACAGACAAACAGACGTACAACGAAGTGATCCTATAAGGGTTCCGTTTGTTCCTTTTGAGTTATGGAACCCTAATAATATGTAATTGTAACCCGTGGTCTTTAAAAAAAGACAACAAAATTCTCCATTGGACACCACACAGGAGTGGAGTTTTGAAAGGTCCTTTCATCATGCATCTCTGCGAGAACACCCTCTAGCTAGAATATACCTTGGCCATGCGGTTTGTTTTGTCTGTCAGTCAGTCACAGAACCGTTTTATAATGTATAGAAATGTGACCTCTGTGACAAAGTTCAAACGTCCCATGACAAGTGTCACCTGCTACATCGATGATCGCTTATTATCTCAATGACACGTGTCGAGAGACTCTTTGTACATAGTGATGTTGAGCGAAGTAACCTTTGGCTTATGAGGAATCAGTGAATCATTATCTTAAGTTTTCCAGCTGTGCATTAAAAGTGGACCATTAGAAACTAACATTATACACAGGATTCGTTTTTGAACTTGGATTACTTTGGCGGTTATGCCAACCTGTAGAAGTGTAAAGATTCTGAGTTAGTCAAGAATATTTTTTTTTAAATTACAGTCTAGTAGGTGACATTTCTTTTGTGTATAGACTCTATACACAAAAGAAATGTCACCTACTGTTTATTTCCGAGTGAAAAGTTGTATGCATAGGAGGACATTAATAGATGAAAATCCACATTTTAACTGTCATAAAACAAAATAGACTCTTCTCAGCATAGAGTGGGGCCACGCCGATACTATGCCGCGCTAATAAATATAAATTAAATTAAATTCAACACAGAAAAGGTTAATCAAGTTCAAATCTTCAGACACGTGTTTTTCATTTGTTTTAGGCCATGGTTTTGTTAAAAAAACTTTGTGAATCACTTCTTAACGTAGCCTACCTATAGATAGGGAGGCGAGGTAGCTAAATGGCGTAATTCAACGGCGCCGTCGAGACCTATCAAAATCGAAAGATAAAATAATTTCGAAAAGAAAAGCTCGTATGGTAAAAACCATTTTAGCGGTGGGTTTGGCGTGTACGGTTTTTCAAAAATGTTAAAAAAAACAGTTACTTGGGCATTCTCGAGCGCGTCAGATATTCATACTACGTATGCCCCAAGTGCCTCTGATAACAACGGTATACTAATCTGCCGGTTTGCGTGGTGGGGGTAGGCATAAAAAGTAGTCAAAAATGCAAAAACAAAAAATTTACTCGGGCGCGTCAGATTTTCGGAAGGGGTGTTAAGAAGGCCCCAAGGAAGCTCCCTTTAAAAAAACTGACGATTTCGGCGTGATGATAAGTTACGATGAATTTTCGAAAATGCAAAAAAAAAAAGTTTTTTTGAAATACTCGAGCGCGTCAGATTTTCATAGGGGAGGTTTATCTCGGTATCCTGAAAGCATATTTTCTTAATCTGACAAAAATGTTGGTGAGTTCTCTTAATCTGACCGAAAAAGGTTTTTTGATTTCTTTTTTTCCTTTCTTTCTCCTTGATAAAACGGGGAATTTAACATTCGAGAAATATATCGTCGGGTCTTTTCTCTCTCTTCAATCGGCGTCATACTGAGGGCACATAGGTCTACGGTAGGGGACCATAAACATATATATATGACGGAGAAAGGACCTCCGTAGTATTTTTAAAAGGTGTGACGTCAGCATTGCTGATGTCACTGATGTTATTTTCCTGGTGATCACCCATGTTCGATTTTTAAAGAAAACTTCCCGACTTGTTTCAAAGCTTTTATTTATTTGACAGCGTAGGGCATCTCGTAGCTGACCTCTGAGGTCATGACTACTTAACCGGTCAATCCTGTGGCTGCCTTAAGCTTCTACACTTAAAAGCCTCCGGCCAGGGGATCGAGTGCTCACAGTGCGGCCGTTTTTATAGGGATCATTGCACGTGCACATTTTTAGGTTAAGTATTAGACTATGCAAATTACAATTAATTTTGATATTGACAGAAGTAGGTAACATGTTTAACGTAATTTTACATCGTAATAATCAATTAATAACTTTGTAAACTAATTTTAAACAATCAAATGATTGAACTTAATTATTTCATAATGAACGAACGACGAACTATTGTAGTCGCGCCCATATATATATATATATATCGCGTAACTTTTTCCGAGTCCACGAAAATTATCGAGAAGCTTTAGAAAAAAAAAAAAAATTAAGATATAATAAAAGTCACATAATTTAATCATCGTTATTTCATATCAATTTTTATATATATATATATCGCGTAACTTTTTCCGAGTCCACGAAAATTATCGAGAAGCTTTAGAAAAAAAAAAAAAATTAAGATATAATAAAAGTCACATAATTTAATCATCGTTATTTCATATCAATTTTTTTAACACCCTCAGTTTTGGAGATATACTCAAAAAACCGGGAGTTTGAGTTTTTATGATGCTTCAAGTCAAAAAGTTTTAACTTTGGACAAAAATGTAAAGAGACCTTTTTTGTGTAAAATAAAATTACCTTTTTTGTTTATTTAAACTTTTTTTTTGTAAAATGTATCGTTCGCAACTTATATGCCGCAACGCGTTTTTCGGAAGACGAAATGGCTCCTCCACACTTCCAGTCATGCGGAAACCGGCAGATTTTGTATTTTTAGTAAGTTTTAGATTATATTCTTCAAAATAAAAAAATAAAAAGTCGCGCTCGAGAATGCCGGATTAACGTTTTTTTTTTACAAGTTCGCGACCCTATAACTCGGCGGCGTCAAGGACTTATCGTCAGATTAGTTAAATTTAGTCTTAAAACACTAAAATCAACCCCCAATATCTTAATCTGACGCGCTCGAGTATTTCAGACTATCGATTTTTTTTTACTAATCTGATCGTCTATCCTAGGCGCGCGTCACTACATATAGAGCTAAATACTTTACAAGGTTGTTCTATTAGGTCTAAGGTATCTCTCATATCTTAAACTGCCACGCTCGAGTATTACCGAAAATTCCCCTATTCGCCTCCCTAACTACTACTATTCATACTAAGCAATAAGTTCACAAGACTATCCCTCACGCAATCTGATAAAACCAGTTAGTAATTCGTTTTTTTTTACAGGAAGAGACTAAAGAACGATGACATTAATCCCAATCTTTATGAGTCAATTTCATCATAAGTGACTTATTAACGATCGCTTTTGAATAAGGAAGTTTGTAATTTTTTCCGATGAGAAATACCATCGGGCCCGCGACTTGTATAAGTATAACTGTTGAACTCACCTCGTATTCAACGCAATTTGTGATACATTGGCGTTCTCGAAGCACATTGCGGCCAAAAGGTCCAACGCAGGGAGCGCGGGCGCAGCAGGCGGGGTGGCCGCTAACAGCGCAGCGGCCGCGCCGCACGCGCCGGCCGCACACAGCGCCTCTTGTTCCCCCGCCCCACCGCACCAGATGGAAAGGATCCGGACTACACATGCCCGCGCTGTTGCTGAACCTTCGCGCGCTATTTCTGGCAAAGAAGAAGAAAAAAAAAATATTTTGTCTCAGAAACACGACCATACAAAAAAGAAAAGTTAGTTTGAATACCTACTTAGTACTACAGTAAATCAAAACAAAATAAATATATATTTATTCAAAAGCTCAGAAAAAAATTGTCAGCAGCTGCACGTTGTGACTGTGACAAAAAGGCTTCCATTGAAATGATACATTGGAGAATAAAATTGTGATGCAGCATCCTGCCATGTGTTTGTGCATTAATGTCAAAGGTGTGACTGATCAGACCTAATTCCTACATTCAAAGCCGCATTGTTTATAGGCATGTGTATGTACATAGTTTAAAGGCTCACTTATATGAGAAATTACTTGACTGAAAAACCGGTTTTCGAAAAAAGATTCAAAAGTTGACCTGTGTTAACAGTATGTACAATATAAGTTTAGATGTAAGTGTCCCGAATAGAATAAAATACCAGTGTACCGCAACATTATGTACAATACTCGCATATCGACAGGTAAAAATCGATACTCCACGTGGATATACTCGCTTATCAACAGGCGAGAAACTCGTCTTGTGTAAATGAGCCTTTAGTGGTTCGTGAAAACACACGTGCGCATTTCACGCCTACTTAGAATTCAAACATTACATAAACATCATGGTATTGAACACATAATACTACTACACGATAAAACAGGCAGCATTATTATGTGGATCTTTTCACCATTCATACTCGTGTAATAATTAGCATAATCACTGTAAGTTGTTGTTTGTTATGCCTCTTACATAATGTAACACCTTGGTCGTTTTTTTATAGTCCTAGACACATTTTAATAAAGCAATTTGTGAAGAGGAAGCAATTGTTTGCTTCCTCTTCACAAATTGCTTTATTAGCATGCAAATTTAAGAAAAAGTTTATTCAAATATTTTCCTATAAAGTTTCATTCAGGCTACCCGTTGTCTATAAGATTTCATAACAACACTTCAAACTGTGTATTTTGTTCACTAAGCAAGGTTGGAGTATTGCAAATGACCTTTGTGGCATAGAAACTTTTACTGCTGTAATAAGCCCAAATAACCTTCAGAGGAACATAGATCTATCTGCAATAATACAACATCTATGAATGACTACAGTTTTTATGCATCCTATTATGGAAATAGGCATGGATAGTAGATTTGATTGAAAACTACTACTATTATGTAAATCAAATTATGCAATTCGAAAATTTAATTAATGTTTATAACCGAAATTGGGTCACAAATTAACAAAATGATAAAATTTATGATTAACAATCCTATAGTTTTATAGAATTATTTTATATTGTAAATAACATGCTGTTAGCTTTTCCTAAAACAAAAATTTATGAATAATACTTACGTGTCAGTCTCGTCAGTAGCCTCATGTCAGCTGGTAAAGCAGTTATTGGAGCAGGTTGATGCATGAACACACTTCGTAGTGCACATAGCCCCGCTTCTGCCAACTTTGTTCCAACAGGTGCTGTCTTAAGGAGCTCCACAAGAGCTGTCGCTGTACCCTGCTCTACTAATGAGCTTACATTTTCTGGTGTGCCTTTTGCAAGTGAACCTGGTTTGATAACATAAAAATTTATGAGATTATAGAAATAAAATAAAATCAATAATGATGAAATGTAACTTCAATGTTTTATAAACTTATGTGAAATATATTCAAATATATTTCACATAAGTAAATACTAATACAAAATACTATATGGGATGTAAAAAAGTGGTACATAGATAACGTGCTAATAAAAATATTTTACAGGGGCACCTGTTTGGTGATGACATGCTGACTTTACCCAATTTCAAATCAGCTTCATGTACTTGATAAACACTTGTCACATACTAAGCAATAAGCAAAACAAATAATAACTTGAGTTCTAAACATTACCGATTGTAATAGTAGCTTCCAGTCTTATGTTAGGGTCCAATGTTTCATCAGACATTAATTGCAGCAGTCGCGGCACTACTCCTTGTTGTATCACTGAGCTCTTCTGTCTGTTGCTGCCTATCACTGAGTTCTTCAGCGTCACTAATGCGTCCACAACCTTTGGAGCATCTGACGAGTACAGCTCGTCGATATACGAACGTGAACTTTCAATATCCTATCGGCCAAAACGTTTTAGGTTAAGAGCATAATCGCAAACCAAAACACACTCGCAAATCGTAACATCTGATTCATTAACTTACCATGAATACTGTTAATTGCTGCATGTTTTTATCTTTAATTTACGCAGTATATTTGGTAAAAATAACGTTCGAAATTTCTTCCGAGGCCGAATACGCTGTCAACTCACTCGCCACCTGTCATTCATTGATGAAAAAGGATGCGTTCCTTTCGTGATTTCGTTTTGTTTTGGCAACTGAATTACTAATCTTTTGGATATGAAGCGAATACGCTTAGCAAACTAGTCTAAAGTCGGATCCAGATATGTGTAATGTCATTACATTACACATAGGGTAGGGTGTAAGGTAATGCGAATAGTGTGGATTTGGACTGCATACAAAGTCACTCAACGTAAATCGAACCTATGTGTTTGCGCAAAAAAACCGACAGTCGGTGGATTAGCGCGACCGCCAGCAAGAGCGTTACATGTAATGCTCATTCATAGTGCCATCAGTGTCTGGCTTTAGTAGAATACTTGATTTTCCTGACATGGTCATGAGGCTCTAATAAAAACTCGACTAGCATTGGTTGGCCTACTTGATTTATTGGTATATCCCTTAGAGTATATAACACTGGAGAAGCCTTAAGCACAATATTCCGTACAAAAGTCTGTCACTTTTAGCGGGGGACGCGGTAGCTACTACTAAAAAAAACAAAAGCCGCTCGCCCTGAAAGAGAAGTCCGTACAATTCATTTTTATTTTATCGATATCGATCAAATATTCTTTTTTTACCGTCTCGAAAAAAATAGGGTATAATTAGGTGAACGGAGTAGAAGCCTATGGCATAGAAATTTTAACGTTTTAATTTTTTTCAATAAAAAAAAAAAAAAAAAAAAGTTCCAAATATCCTTAAAAAAACATGAAAACTATCCATCATATATCATGATAAATTCCGCGCATCTAGTAGGGTGCGTATGAGGGTAGGGTTCTTTTTTATTTTCTATTTTTAATGTTCTGGAATGAAAAGTTCACTTTTTAAGCTTGGTATTTATCGATAAATCAATTTCATTCTAGGTTATTGAAAAAAATTAAAACGTTAAAATTTCTATGCCATAGGCTTCTACTCCGTTCACCTATTATACCCTATTTTTTTCGAGACGGTAAAAAAAGTCATGCGGTATACATAAGAAGCCACAGCAGATCAAGGGCCCGTCTATAAAATTTGCTACGGGCCCCGCGCTTGCTTAATCCGGCACTGCATAAGTATTTAGTAAATATCAAAATATCCGATATTTGATATATATATATATATATCGAAATTAGGGATCTAGCAACATAACATCAACATCTCGCTTATCGATACTTTGTGGTATGATATTAATTTGTTTTAAATAAAACACATTTTAAATTAGCTGTTAATCATTTTTATTACATAATAATATCTACCTACACTTGATCATTACGACAGTCCAAAGCCTACAAGTGTGATGGCTAATATTATCACCAGTTAATTACAATACAATCGCCGTACGGTTAGGTACCATCGAAAACGTTGATATCTAACCACTGTAAGGGCTATTCTTGCTTGCAGCACTCGGCGGCTATAGCACCGGGCCGGTAACAGATGTGGTCATCGTGTTCACGGGATTTTGTTTTGAAACTGGTTAGATATGAACTTCTTTGATGGTACCTACTGCCAAATTATTATTAGTGAGCGCTTCGTTCTCCGTCTCACTTACGAACATACCGTAAGTTAGACAGAGAGCGAAGCGCCAGTAACGACGGCCGAACGAACGGATTTCGCTTAGGGAGTAGGCCTCCTGGTTCTTTTGACAGGTGGATAAATTTTGTATGTAGTTTAATTAAAAACAATAAAAATATAAAGGTATTTTTTTAGGTAAATAAAAAATAAGGTCATCGCTTTAGATTTTGTAATAATTTTTGGTTTGTTTTTTATTTACGTAATGTAAAAAAACAAATAAAATAAATAATTATTCAAAAAAATCTAAGTCATTTAAGTATGGGTTCATAGAAATATCACTATTATAATATAGTAGGAACGCACCTTTTGAACGCCATTGTCACATGTACGTGACAAGCAAGCGCGTGCCCTCAGCCCTGTACGCCAACGACACAAATATGTGACGTATCACGAAATAAACAATTGAATCATTACTTTTGTGTGTTTTTTTTTTATACCTTAAATATGTAAGCTCTTGTCCATATTTAATTGCTGGAAACGAATTACATTATACCATGGTTATTGAGAAATTTGATGACAAAAAAGGAGAAATTTAACGTTTAAAAAGGAGTGTTCTCACACGCCAAAGTCTTCTAATAGTGACCGCTAGTGACGTGACGTATGATTGATAATATCGTAATCGTATCTGCGCTGGAGCGGTGCTGTTATATCTAATGGGCGATGTGCCTATCGCTGCTTTTTACTGTTGTAACACTGGCACACAGTCAATGATCATAGACAATTACTGATTTACATATCTATGATCATTGACTGTTTGCCAGTGTTACAACAGTAAAAAATTAAAGGGGTAAAACTTCGCCAGTTCGGTGAAAGAAAGATGAAAGAGAAATAATGACAGCTCGTCGCTAAGTATAAACAAGTGGAGTAGACTTTCTTCAATTCCCTTACCTATTATTTTAATTGTAGTGTCTTTGTTAAAAATAGTGTAACGAACAAGCCAAGTTGAAAGTTTTCGTTGCTATATTTACATTTAGTTTCGTGAACCATGGCCGACTCTGGAGTAGACACCAGTAATGAGAGCAGCGATAATCCAATATTTGATCACTCTCAGTGTATTTTAGAATTTAGTCCACCGGCTATACCAATAAATCAAGCAGGCCAACCAATGCCAGTCGAGTTTTTATCAGAGCCTCATGACCATGTCGGGAAAATCAAGTGTTCTACTAAAGCCAGACACTGTAGGCTGAAATACAGGTACGGAGGCACTATTTGTTCATCAAGAAACCATAAATTGCGCTTTGCTGCCTCTACTAATAATACGGAGCTTGTTGAGAAACTTCTGTTGTCAGGGGCTGACCCAAATTCCTCAGATGAACACAAAAGAAGTCCACTGCATTTGGCTGCATGTCGTGGCTACGTTGATGTCATTAAAACTTTGCTAAGACATGGTGCCAACCCTAACATCAAGGATACATTGGGTAACACACCACTGCACTTGGCTGCTTGCACCAATCATATTCCAGTGGTCATAGAACTACTTGATGCAGGTACTGATGTGAGTTCACATGATAAGAATGGGCACAACCCAATACAGTTGGCACAGAGCAAACTGAAACTCATTCAGATGCGTCCAAGTGGGGCTGGAAATTACGAGGAGACCAGACAACTGATTGGAGAGATATGTATGGTTGTTGAAATGATGGTGAAGTATATGAAGATGCAGAAAGCTGACGCTGGAGACTTAGAATCAGTCTGCCAGAGACTAGAGCGTGTCAGCACTCGCGAACAGGTGGACTCTGAAGTACAAAACTTACTTGACAGTCTAGATTCTCTCAAATTGAGATAAATTTTATAAAATTATTACAAATTTTTAAGAAGACTGTTTATGAATATAACTGTCTAATGTTAAGAGCTCAGTTGAATGTTTAGATATTCTAAACATGATTTTCTGCATATGAACTGAGAAATTATTAATTTATAAGATAAAACTTAATGTTTAACTTTAATGTTCTTTGGCAATTTGTTTTTAATTATTTTAGTATAGTTAATGTATGTGAATTGCCATATATGTAAGTTAACTATAATCAGTTATTTTATGATTTTGTAATGTGTGTTGGTTTTTCATTAATTTACATTTGGAATAAGTCACAGTAGTTTTAAGTGTATTTTTAGTTAACTATCAAAAATATAGATTATAATAAAGTTATTGCATCTACACTTGTTCTTTTCATTTTAAAAAAAACTCCAAGATCTTTGAAATCATTTATTGACAACAGTTTCATAAAATTGAAAATTATATAACTTTTATTCACAACATTATTCATTAAAATTTGCTAATATGCTACTGTATTTTATATCTATTACATATAATAAGTATTAAAAAGCCCAAAGATACCTAAAACTATGGAATGCATAAAATAATAGATTTATAATCCAGTAACAAACCATCAATGTATTAAGCAGTTATTAAAAGTGCAAATGAACACTGATCTTTTATAATATATAAAATGTATAATATAAAATAGTAATAATTGTCTTGTGCAAAACATAAAATGCTGTAGGCAAAACTGGTATTTACAGGGGGCATCGAGAGAATACGTTCAGGCACCTGTCAGTTTCATACTAACGAATATGTTTTGCGAATTTCATCCATATTACTACTAGAAATTGTCCAACTGACAGGAGTCAGGAACGAATTCTCTCGACGGCCGGACTGTAATGGCTTTGAAAAAATGCTTTTCATATGTACAACAAACCTTACGTCTGTAACATCTCTAAATTCTCTAGACAACTGCTTAATTTTGTACATTATATCTTTATTTAAAAATGGACAAAACCAGGAAATGTTAACTGATTCAAAAGTATAAAAACTGCGATTATTATCATGTCTTAAAAACATTAAGTTTTGCTCTTATGTTTATGGGGTTTTGCTATAGGTACATTATTTCTCATTCTTACAAAGTATACATAGTTACATTGAAAAATTCAAATGAAATATGGCTGAAAAGTTATTATCACAGAAAAAAATAATTGCTATAATAATTAATACTGCTAATTAAATTACATTAAGTTATACCAGCAGTCCCAAACCATTGTAACATTTTAAATAAATAAACTATAATGTATAAATAGTTACCACATCCCATTCCCCTAAACACCGCCAAGGTAACAAATAAGGCAAGTTAAATCATTTCAACTTTATAAGTATGGCAAGCTATTGCTGTATTATTATAACAATTCGACGGTTTATTGAACATCCAAAAAGATAATTATACGAAGCATGCAACAGCATTCTCTTTAGTAACTTGGTTTGAAAATTTACTTTGAACATAAAAGTAAGATTTTCTAAAATATTCTAAATAATGCTATCAAGAGAGCGTAAATTATGTTCTCTTTAACATCAAAATGCAATTATAAAGTATTACATAATTAATATAATTTGCTTTGAGCTACATACTATAATATTATTAGATAAGTAATACATTTTAAAATAGTTTTATAAGTAACACGATTGCTGAAATAATATCCTATGTAGGAATAAAAGTGCAAACAATTGCTCTACAATTGAGCAAGTAGTGTAAATGATCAATTCCTCATTAGAATTTAAAATGATTGTGTTTAGAGTGCTTACATTTGGCACTTATTCATTGTATTCGTGCAAGCCACGACTAGTTGCTATTTGCTAACATTTAGGCTTTTAGTAATTCACTTACAAAATTATATCACATTTTCAGTTATTGAACCAATTTAAAATAAAATTGTATAACATAAATCACAACATTCATGGAATGATCAACTCAATTGCCTCTGCAATCAATAACTTTTGGTAAGTATTTAAATAATTTAGATATCATCTCTCACACAACCATTATTTTCCACCTTTGCTTGGAATAATAATATTCCCATATATTGCACATGCATCGGCTCGGTTATGGTTCAAATAATTATATCAGTCATTTTATGAATACCTCTTACTTATTTAAATGTGACGTTATTTCATTTCTGGCACTAATAAATTAATAATGTTTGGGAATATTTCAGCCTGTATGGGTCCGTATTCGACAACTTCGCCATCGACCGTGAGGTTCCCCGTGGTCCCCTCCGGAACTATTCTAAACGCACTGACAGGAACCATTTTTACGTATTCATTATTCATATCGGCGTGCGTGCCCTGGCCTACACCCAGAAGGAACGATAGTAATTGAGATCTTGAAATTCCTGCTTTGATGATTAACAACCACATGATTCCATCGGAAAGCTGTGATCGCGGAGCGAATAAAAAGTCTTCCCCGATGTAAGGTTGATAGGATACATGGACCATGACAAATTCGCCATGTTCCTGAACCCAGTGCATCGGCAACTGGGTCATGAGAGAGGGCAGGTGGGAAGCAGGTCCGTGCATGCACGCGTGCACGGGCGACCGCATTTCAGAGCCGCTACTCGTCACACTGTGGTACTCTGACCCGCGTGTGCTGTAGAACGCACTCCTCCGTGAGTTGACAGAATACCACGAATCCACCCTTTGGTGTTGTTTCCCGTTAATAGCGTTGACGAACACTTCAGAATGTTCGTCCGCATCAATGAACGCTTCCGCATCAGGGGAGTCGAGCGCGCCGTCCTGACTGATGCTGTGACTGAGGGTGAGCGGTTGTTTTGGTTTAGGCAGATTGCTCACATCCTTAATTTTAGCGTAACTCACTACACCTTTATATGTCCTCAGTCCAACGAGTCTCGCAAGTGCCCAAACAGCGAACCTTTGGCCCCCGATTGCTCGTAATCTCTCGCTTTCGATATCAATGTCTGATAGGAGGCCCCAGCCCACGGACAGAAACGAAAACATAATCTGCAATAGAAATAACACTCATTAATTCAGACTAGTGGTCGCCCAGAGGTCGAAATTCGTCCATAATTCATTTAAATGTCATGATTCTAAGGTCTTGTAAGATTGAAGACATGATTGTAAGATCTTGTGTCAAACGCATTATTTCTAATGTATATTATATAAAAATATTAGCATTCAGCACTCCTCCATATAAACTTTAACTCTGCCAAATTTCATACTCCTCCGCGTAATTTTCGTAAAAAGGGGCACAAAGTTTTATAATAATTATTAAAGAACAAAACAAGTGAATCTGATGACGTCATTGGGTCGAGAGAACGTGTTAACGTTGGTTGGGCTGAGAATGGGTTGGAGTTTGAGCTAAGTTAATTTATAAGATAATAGCAAGTGTAAATATCAACAGCGCCGTATCAACGTGCGACTAATTGTATCCGCGAAGCGACGCTCGTTGTTTGTTGTGACGGACGTAGTCAATTGAATATTGTAACGTAACATATCCCCGTACGTCGCGGTCGCGGTCGTCGGCGTCGTGGGTGAGACACCGTGTGCCACAATGTTGCATAAACTGTAATGTTGATGTGTACTTACACTGGTTTTCGTTTCTATTCTGACTACGTCCATTGGTGCCGTTTGACCCTTCACTATTCCCATCGTAAGCCCGGTTAGGTTTTGAGGAATGTATGGTTCACTGAAACAAAATAATAAAATGTTATTCAGACGCTACTGCTTTGGGCTTTTTTTTTTTTTTTTGATCGTGGGAAATTATCAAATAACTTCTCCCGCTCTGGGCGGAGCGGGAGGGCGTGTCAGACTTTTACTGACTAAAACCCACCCGTCTTCCTTCCGTTGCCTGTGTGCCGGGGTCGCGATATCCCTTTCGGACAAACCCGCAACCCCGGCAGGCATTGGCCCTTCCGGACCCCGTCAGTTGGTGCTGACATCTCTTTGAGGCGCGCGTGGAACACAACGCGCCGTCGACCCGGGCCTGGACCCTATCGGACGGCGAGCTACCCATTGCTCACTGTCCGCAAGCCCGCGCCTACGGTGGCCGGAAGTCGGCTCGCGACTCCCGACGCCCGGGGCGTCTCCTGCGGCGACTAGGGGCGCGAGGGCGCGCATTTTGCCTCTCCCTCGCGCGCTCCGCCTCCTCCTTTGCGAGCATTACTGCTTCGCAGAAGGAGATGACGGCCTCCCATGCACTCTCGCTCCGGACCATGGCCTGAACCAGGGCCGGACGCGAGAGATCGCCGCCGCCGATCGCCTCCGTGAGGACACGGCGGTGCTCCGCCCAAGCTGGGCAGACCTCCACCGTATGCTCCACCGTGTCCTCCGGGCGATCCACACAGTGGTGACACCCTACTGCTTTGGGCTAGTGTTTGTTCACACACAAGTAAAACATTTCTTATAAGAATAAATAAAAATAAGTAAGTTTGGTATTCAAAAATCCCACAACCGGCAGTCGTCGGTACTTGCTACAGCTAATAGGTACCTAATAACCACAAATACATTAGTAATAAAGAAATTAAGAGCTTAAACCTCAATTAAAGCCTCACTCATTTGGAATTGTGTTAATCCCAGAGAGGCCTCATATATGTTTTAATTACTGACAAACAAATGATTTTGCTCACAATCTCAATTGTTTAGCGGCGACGATATAAATTCTTATCTTATTAGGTATATGTAGAGATCATTAACACCAGATAGGAAATGTTTGGGCACTGACAGTTTATTTGTATGTAAGTAAACTTAGGCCCGTACTATAGAACCTCACTCAAGAGTCAAGCATTACTTTAAACTAGTTTCAACCAATCAAAAGGCTTTAAACGAGTCATAAGTAACGCTTGAGTTTTGAGTGAGGTTCTGTAATACGGGCCTAAATCTCTTTAAAGGGTCTCCAATCTTCATAAACTATTCGTCTGGTAAGTGGTAATAGATTACTATACCGCTTAAGTTTATATGATATAATCAAAAGTGGATATGTAGCCTCTTGGCGGAATGACTGGTTTATCCTAGGTTAGAGCAACGCCTTTCGGCAAACCTCGATATAGATTCCAATTTCTGCCTTTGACTGATGTATTTTTAGGTAATCCTAGAAGTTCCCAACCCTTCCGAAACAGATTATTTTGCTTTCGACGTCAAACGTCTAAAAGCAAAATAATCTGTTTCGGACTTTGAATTAAAAATTCAAATTCAAAAGTCATTTATTCAAACTAGGCTGAGAATCAGCACTTTTCGAACGTCAAAATTACATAAGACAGTACCCCAAAAACGCCCACCCTTCACCACTTCCTGCAATCAACTCATAAAATAAAAACATTTTAATGAGTAGATTATGTCAACAATAAATGAAAACAAAATTTAAAATAAATTGAATTAAAGTCAAATAAAATAATCCAAACAATTACATATATGAGCTCATATAGTATCATGTAGTCTTTGATTCTAAAAACAATTGTTTGTTGCTTGGTTTTAGATTAGTCCCAAAAGCCTTGCCTAGGCTATCCTAGAAGCGACTTTGCGGATTTGACTGCTCTTGCTGCATGTTTTAACGAACGTGAGGGTGTGTAAGCTTTTAAGAGGGGTAAGACGTGCGAGCAAGTACGCGTACTTATGGCTCGCCGACCTTTCTCGTCCGTGTGCCGTGTGTAGTAAGTACGCGTACTTTAAAACCGCTGAGTAAGTTCGTCGGCGATAGGTTTTAAATTTTGCTCGCAGCCCGCCTTGGTTCGTAGTTCCGTACGTCTGTACGTCGCGAGCCGCCATTTTGTTTCGACAATAGTGTAATGTTTGTTTGGTTTCGCACGTCTATCACCCATTTAAAGTTGAGTCAAAAGTCGTTGTGACTGAAAATGGATACAAAAGCTTTTTGCTTTTGCGTTTTTCTGTAGCTACAACGTTTAAGGCCTCAAAAATCGATCCTTTGAAAGTTTGAAGGCCTTTTATAACAGATTGAATTAGCTACTTAAAATGCCAATAATTGGTAAGGACTAATATTTGAAGCAAAGCAGCCTGAAATAGTAGGTTAGTAGATCACACAATTAGTTTATCCGATTATAAAAACTGAAGGTACTTGTGAATATTCAGTTTGATGTACGTACTCACATAATAGGGCCTCAATCACGGCAAATTATAAAAGAAAGGTAGTTTTGGTGGTACGCGGAAGTTCGACTCTTAGTCGCTTTTTGATACCTAGGTACCTGTTTACTTTTTTTTACAAGACGAATATTAAATATTACTTAAGTTCAATTACCTACCTACCACAACAATATATTTTAATTTCAGTATCAAAAGTTTGTATTTTCGCTAGGTAAGCTGTTGCTATCTGCGCAAAAAGTTCTATGTTAGCCAAGTTATGTCTAAAATAGATGTTCTTGGAATGGAAAATCATTGTATGAATGAACTAAGATTACCATAAGTATGTATGTATGACCTCATAAATCTTAAGGATATTCTCAAGAATAAGAATAAAATTTAAATGTACTTTACATCATTACAACCCTTAGGTAAAATCAAATCTTTTTAAGAAACAAACCGGTTTTCGACCTCCCAATGACCACTTTACCATCGTTAATTAAGAAAAAATAAGCAAACCTCTTAACTATGCAAACGTGACTCTACAACATGACGCACGAGTCAGATTTAGTGATATTTCATCGCACGGGTCAGATAAAAGAATTGAAGACCAAGAGGGCAAAGTGCAGGTTGCAGACTTGCCAAGTCTAAAAAATTACTAAATTATTTTACGCAAACTAGCGAAAAATATACCGGGTGGAATTTCTAAATAGTAGGACATGTTGATACCTTGCTGTATTCGACACATGTTACATTGCAGCCCCACATTATTTACTTGATGAGATATATCCTAACATTATTCGTTAATAGGTTCCTATAACGAATAATGAAAGGATATATCTCTGGCTGGAAAACGTTGAAACTGCTTGTAAATTTTGAAATTGCTCAAATATTTACCACTTTAACTATAAAAACTAGATTAGTGATAGTAATGGTAACGTGGTGTTTCATACAATCTTTTTTATAGTTTCTTAATTTTTAAACACATCTAAAGAAATAAACAATACAATCTATTGGTCCTTAAAGTTTTAATTAGGGAAATTTATGCATATGACAAAACAGCAGAACCTCTAATGACTACTAAAAGTCTCAGTAATATTTTAATGAAACTATTTTCATTGCCTTATTACTAAGAGCACATGAAATTCAATTGAGGCCTTGAGTTAATTCGATAAGAGGTAACATTGCAATATACCCGTCGTAAGATTCGTCTCATACGGCATTATACACAGTCATGCACCGTTGTTCAGCGATTTGATTTAGGTACAATATACCTCTACAAAACAACCTAAATTACTAATAACCCATTCGGTCGAGTCACTGGAAAATTTTCCTTCCTGTCAAATATCTAAAACAATGTTCCGTAATAGTACATTACTGTCGCTGCCTGCAACAGGGGCGTTGATGGGCGAACGTGCATACGTGGGCCCACCAATGCCTGGTTGCGGCCAAGGCTTGTAAGTATAGTTCTTTTCTCAAATAATGCCCGGAAATTGAAACTAGGTAAGTAAATTAATTATAAATTCCATCATCAATGACGAACTTTCACGTGCTCCGACATATTTTTCACGTGCCAATATGTTCATTTGTTTCTTCTTTACTTTAAACAGCTCTATTTGCAAGCCAAATCGAAATTTAAATAAAATCTTTCATAGGTTACCTCCATGGTTGCCATGAGTGGAAGTAAAAAGTTCGTTCCATTTTTAAACTACACGACAGATATGAGGTTTCATAGTAATTTATTCGGCTGCTAAACACGACAGACATGGATTTTCATAGTTATAATGCCATATGTATGACCACTGAATTACCCAAAAATTAAGGTACCTTTAAATTTCGGTATGACGTCATAACTTTAAATAAGGGTTACCACAATATTTCGATACCGTTCTTTTTTTCAGTAGCGGAATTTTGAGGTTGGAAATGCATACCGGTATAAAAAGGTATTGGTAGAGCTCAACCCTTATTTTAAATCGGTACCGGTATATTTTTGAGGTATCTTAACCTTTAACCGTAACCGCTTTCAGTCCCTGGTCAAAATAATGCTCGAATTTCCAAGCATGTTTGAGAAAATATTATTTAGATAACCTGTGTTTGTTCATGGTTATCCTGTAACAGGAAAAAACGCACCGTATTTTTAATAATGACAAAAATCGAGGCATTTGCTGATTCGATGTAAAGATGCTTTTTTTTTCACAATCTACCAGGGAGCAGAGAGCGATTTTTGGACACATAAAGCGGTTACCTGCAGATAGTCTGAAAATTATGATACTTTTCCGTTTGGAAGGGAGATGTACTTGATACTCGGTCAGAGAGAATAAAGGAGACTGTGGAAGGCAGCATGTACCACACTGCACGCAGTCCAGAGACCACGGAAGAATGCTTAGCTTTAAAACGCGTACTATATTTATGGACGACATCTTTAGCAATAAGAAAACAATGTAGAAATACTAGTGCACGCCACAAAAAGATGTACTGGTGGAGGAAAGCTAAAATGCAAAATGAATATTATTTTTGACCGATGTGAACGTCCTATATATTATGATTATGTATAAGATTAGATAGAGTGCCCCACGGGCAGCGGATTCGTATACGTGGACTTCAATGCAATATACTGTTCTTACCAGTTACTTTAGCTTATATTGAACTACATATACATAACACTATCAAAAATTGCGTAACTATATATTTTTTTTACGATGTATTTATGTTATTAATGTGCGTCTTGCGTAGATTCTTATCGCTAAGTGTTTTTGTCTTTATCAAATCTTTATAACATTACGTCTGGTTGATTTGATTTCTACTTCTTTTACTTACTGCGCATTATTTAGCTGTTTGAGTTCAGCTATATATTTTATTATCTAGTTTTTTTCATACCTATAAAGTAGATTATCAGCAGTAACAAAAGAGTTAATTAATATTTTGTATTACACGTTCACGGCTTTATTTCATCGAGACTCTCTTAAACCATAAAAAATAGTAATTCAATTCAAGCTATTATTCATTATTGACATCGTAGACCTTTGCTCATTTATCGACTTTGAACTGCATAAGCATTGAAGTAGTGTTAGTTTTTAGGGTTCCGTACCCGAAGATTGCCAAAGCCCTTCGTGAGCGACTCCAACTCGCACGTGGCTGGTTTTTTTCTTCTTAATTTTTTTGTTGTTTATTATGGTAATGTAAATACTATAAGCCGATTTATGTTGGTATTAGGAGCTTAGTTGGAGACATTCCATAAAGTCGGTGCTGACCCGATTTGGACGACAGGTATTTACTTTACACCTAGGTACTTACTATTCTCAGTGACGCACGTATGATGATTTGCGGTCATATGGTATTTTAAATTATAAGCGGTATAATATGGTGGAAAGCGGAGCAGAATATTATGGACCGAAAATGTGAAGACCTCCATCCAGTACATTTTAATAAGCTGGGCTGAATAAGTGAAGGGAAAAATATACGTCGTCATGAAATATCCGAGATTCCTGTTTCGTTTTTGTCCACATCGCCATTGACTTGACTGCGTATTTAGCCATCCGACGCGAAACAATACCTACTGATACGATTTCAAGGAGATTAGCGATTGGCGAATATAATCTATTGATTATTTCTTAATATCTGGTGCAGATTCTTGTTTTAGACCTAATTCTTAATGTTAGACAAAACCAACGAATTTAATAAATCTACGACTACTCGTTTATGCAAGAATTCAGTTGTTTTCCTAAGCCGAGTTTCTTTTAAGCCAGTTTCTAGCTTAGCTAAACCACAAATGCGGATAAATTGTACTTTCGCTGACCTTCCTACCTTGACCATTAGAAAAAGAGGAAAATAGAAAACTTTAATTAATTACAGCGGTTTTTCTTTATATAAACAGGACATCCTGAGCCTATTTTTAGCATAAAAGACTCATACATTATATATAAGTCAGTACTACATTATGTATTTATTATCCTCGCCAAGGTCATAGAGGTTATTGTACTTAATGGGTTCCTGTCCTGTCTCAAGCAACCGGTTGGAATAATTTGTTACTCTTATTTACGTACATATCCTTGTGATACTTAGGGCCAGTATAATCTATGTAATTCGCATACATACAGGTACATAAGTGGTCGATAATCGCTTCGCGAAATATTAATGCGAAAATTAGACACGATTTTACATAATGAGATTGTATATAAGTATTCCCAAATTGATAAGATTTGTAATTGAAAAAAACGTGCGTAGAAATTGTTATCACTACTATAGAAGGTAATAATGCTTGACAAAACAATGTTGAACTTAATATCTGTCATGAACGTAATCTGTGCCCACCTGATAGGACTTAGTCAGTAGGTACGTGCAGATTGTGAAACTGTCATAACTCGTATGGTGTCTAACCTACATCTACAGCTACACTATAGCCAGCTACGCCAAAAAACGTGTTTTAAGAGATTTTAGGTCTTACTCCAGGTTATGCAACTAGCGCCCCGGACCGTTAAATTGTAGCAAAGTAACAGTAATTATTCTAGATTCATGATACCTTCTAGCGTGTTTTTCCACTCGCAATGTATCAATCATCAACAAGTTTCTCATGCATGCATGCCCAGTCAAGGTTAACTTCGGCAAGGCATGAGGCCAAGTGCATTCTCAACAACCTAACAAAACCAACCAAATTATCTCATTCTATCTAAATTCCAAACTAGTTTTATTTTTCGCAATCACAGCTAAATTGCATACTAGTTTTAAAAGGCAAGTCTGACATAAAAATATTCGCTGTTGGGTAAGCATATTATGATCTGAAGAAACTCTTCTGTTAAAGGAAATCGAAACGGTAGTGAACCAAAAACCGTTCTTTTTTTTTTAAAGGAACGGAAAAAATACTATCAAAACAAAATTGTAGCAAGCAGGCGACCATGACTGCGCAACGTCAAGCAATTTCTTTCGCTTCATTTCCCCCTTTTGCTTGCATCATAAGCCATAATTGCGTGAGCGCTTTTTGATAGCACGGCCAATTTGTCGCGGTCTATAGAATAGAAACAAACAAGTGATGATTACATAATCGGCTAAACCTTGATAGAGTATCCAGCAGGATAACTGTTTGATACAATTCTGGGTTCTCATCATCTGCCTAGTTTTGTCCCAACTATGTTGGGGTCGCCTTCCAGTCTAACCGGATGCAGCTGAATACCAGTATTTTACATGGAGCGACTGCCTATCTGACCTCCACAACCCAGTTACTGGGTAATAAGATAGCCCTTGGTAAGACTGGTTGTAAGACTTGTAAGACTTTCGGGCTACTGACTATCCGTAACGACTGTCAAAGATCTACAAATGACAGCCGGGACCAACGGTTTAACGTGCTTTCCGAGGCAAGGAGGGGTCTCGATATGTAATGGATGGTCACCCATCCACGGACCAAGGTCGGCAAGCGTAGCTTCACCTTAAATCAACACAAGGGCACTTATGAAACGTCGCAGAATCCTAGGTGCACGGTTCCAATTGGTCGTCCAATTCATCCTCGAGAGCCCCTCGAATTTTGGGTTCTGTTGGTTATAAATATATAAATTCTCTATCAATCGCTTTTGTGCCGACCTGCAAACATAATATAAAGTCCCGTAGCTACACCTAGAGAAAGTCTAAGATCATCTGACAAATCTGTTATTTGTGATTGCTTGCCCAAAATAACAACAACCAAAGTTTATTTAGGAGCACGAGATTTGAATATTTAATGGTCTTACGAGGGTCATTCAATAAATACTTAGCCTACAAAAAGTAAACGAAAATTTTGGAAAAGTGGGAATTTATTTTTCAACATAGTCTCCTTTTAGTTCGATACACTTATGCCCAGCGATGCTCCAACTTTTTTAATCCGTAAGAAAAATAGTTTTTGTCAAACTCTGCAAAATAGGCCTCCGTGGCGGCGATGACCTCCTCATTCGATCCATATCTATTCCCGGCGAGTGATTTTTTCAGATTAGGAAACAGAAAGAAGTCACAAGGGGCCAAATCTGGAGAATACGGTGGATGGGGCAGCAATTCGTAGCGTAATTCGACCAATTTGTCCATGGCAACGGCAGACGTGTGAACCGGTGCGTTGTCGTGGTGAAACAGCACTTTTTTTTTCGCCAGAACGGGTCGTTTTTTCTTTAATTCGGCGTCGAATCGGCCCAATAAATCGGCATAGTAAAGCCCTGTAATTGTTTTACCCTTCTCGAGGTAATCGATGTAGATCACACCTTGTGAATCCCAGAAAACGGTGGCCATAACTTTTCCGGCCGATTTTACAGTTTTCGCCTTCTTTGGAGCACGTTCCCCGGTCTGGATCCATTGTTTTGATTGCTCCTTGGTCTCTGGTGTGTACCAGTGGATCCAGGTTTCATCGACGGTCACAAAACGACGCAAAAACACCGCTGGATTCCGCTTAAACAGCGCCAAACACGTCTCCGATGTGGTCTCACGGTTGCGCTTGTTTTCTGGTGTGAGTAAACGCGGCACCCATCGCGCCGACAGCTTTCTCATGCCGAGTTCCTCGTGAAGAATATGATGCACTGTTCCTTCTCAAATGCCTACAGTCTCAGCTAGCTCCCGAACCTTCAATCGGCGATCTGCCAATACGAGATCATGGATTTTTTTAATGTTTTTCTCCGTAGCAGCTGTTTTCGGTGCACCTGGACGTGGTTCATCAAAAACCGACGTACGGCCACGTGCAAACTCGTTGAACCAATTCTTGATGGTGGCCATCGATGGAGAAGAGTCACCGTACACAGCATCCAAGCGCTCTTTGATTTCGATGCGCGTTTTCCCTTCCAAAAATAGGAATCGAATCACCGAACGATATTGCTCTTTTTCCATTTTTGTAAAACCGATCGACACGTTCGCTTCCATAAGTTGTCAAATTAAAACAAATGAAGGGATTGGAATGAAAATTTGAAAAAAAAATGTGCTACACTGTGCTAAAACTCTTTTGAAACTGCAGCGCCCTCTGGCGATGAGGCTAGGTACTTATTGAATGCACCTCGTATACTGGGTGATTTAAACTGTTGACTCGAAACCAGTGAAAAAATTACGATTTGCAAATAATTGCACAAAAGAGTCATCGACATAGGCGAATATATCACACCTTTTTTGACAAAGATGCCTCTTGTGTCATTCTCATCAAGAAAGGAAGGTATTGTTTAACTTATCACGTGGTTTTTAACATGTTTCAAATTATTTTTGGACTATGATATGTCTTGTGTGTTTTTAAGTTTAAAATGTGCTACTGCGCACAACGCTGATTACTTAACTTCTTAATACAACCACGCAAAAAAAAACGAATGAGAAAATATTCTCCTTGAAACAAATTACCACACAAAATAATATCCATTACTTAGTATAATGTGTCTTAACGATGACAATTATCATAATTTGTAAGCGCAAGGTGTTCAAGGTTAACAAACAAATGATTTGGGTAATTTGGAACATCTGTTCATAAATCAATTAGAAACAACGACGGTGTAGCGATACACTTAAACTAGGTTATCAGGTAATTATGTCGAAGACGAAATTACGTACTATAGAGTCATCAAAAACAAGTTATCGCTAGAAGAAGCATCACGTTAAAAACTAGTAATTCATAATCATAACTGACTAGTTTTTTTTTCCAACAGGAAAGGCCAGAGGCTGCAAAACTATCGGCGCAATGCACTTACCTGCTTTTTATTACAGATTGAAGGTGATAGAAAGTGTAGACTTTTCACATTATTTTTTAGTTTACCTTTGGCCTTTAAAGGTAGGTTCATGTCGATCACAACGGAACGCATCTGCGGACACAGCGTATAATGCAATGAGTGAACCGAGTGTCAGTTTAGAACCATTATTTGTTTAACCTGAGCGTTTACCCTAAAAGCTGAAAAATATGTAAGTAAGTAAGTACTCTTTTTGAACTCAATTATGTTTACCCTATCTGCAATATATTTCTAGCTTTAAGAAAGTGGGCAACGTCGCAAATTGCTGTCAAAAATTTACCTGTTTTGATTAATTTGGCATTATTATTGTATGGAAATATGAAATGTGGTTAACTAGCGAATTAGAATATTGATTATGAAATGCAATAATTAATCTCGCTTGTTTGCGAATGTCAAAATATGCGGCATTATCAGTATTTATTTATTGCGTTGACTTTGAAGTTTGAATAATAGCTCAAAGAGACCGTAGATCTAAGTTTTTGATATCTATTTCAACTTGATGCCTCGGTTTCCTGAGAAAAAGGGTCTCGACAGACAACGAATTCATCCCTTTAAGGGTTAAAATTTTTCGTTTTGAAGTACGAAACCCTAAAAGAGATTTATTATCTGCCTGTTACCTTTTCATGCCGTAACGGCTGAACGGATTTAGATGAAAGGCAAACCTGGGTTAGGACATAGGATACTCTGAATTCCGTTAGCATGTTCCTGTGGGATATTTTCCGATATCCACGCGGGCGAAGCCGCGGGCAAAAGCTAGTATTCGTTAAAACTCATATTTTAAAGTAATATGGAGCAAATGTGAAATTTGTTGGATGTTTTTTCCTCTAGGGGTGTACCGTAATCTCCAAGTGCAATGTACCTACAACATTATGCTAATTTAGAACAAATAACATTTTAGTTAACAAGGATGTTGCCTTAAAAAACGTTAAACACTTGAAGAGTGCATTATACTTACTTAGTTTAATCAAATATAATTCTCTCATATCTGCACAAACTATTTGAGAATGGCTCATACAGTAGTAAAAATATCAGTCAGTCAGCAGGATGGTAGCTGTACAGTATATACAATGTATGAGATACTGTCATATTGGATTTCTAGATCTGTCTGTATGTTATTGGGACTGTCACAGATAGTTGCAATACAGCTATCTTTGTCAGAAACAAGCTAATATTTATAAATAATGTCCACAAACAAAAACTAAAAAAATACCGTTTAAGAAGCTATAAATCCGTCATGAGTCATACCAAAGAGCCGGTACGTACATTTATATGTATTAATGTCTACCTGCCTACTTTTTGAATAAGGTAGTTTTTTTTTTTTTTTTTTCCACCTGCAATATACACACATCAACACAATCTAGGGATATTTTAGTTATTCATGTATTGAAAAGAAACTACTTAGAAGATCTTATAACATACTTATATCAAAATGTGCAGAAAAAAGTCTAAAAGAAAGTTAAATAAAAAACTAACTTAAAAAGAAATGGCTTTTATAAGAATAAAAAAAAAAAAAAAAAAAAAAGCATGGCTTTTATTTTCTTATAAGCATTTCTTTGTTACTTAAAACTATATGGATGTATTTGAAATTCCGAATTAAATGAGTATAATAATAGTAGAAATAAAAAAAGTTACATAATAATAGTAGAAATAAAAACAATGAACAAAAAAAACTAAATTTTGTTTTTGGTGATTTTTATAATGAAATAAATTAAATGAAACATTAAATACTTACATTTAGGTCCCCACCTATGAAATCAGCGGTTTGTATGGAGAATTTGAAAGAAGTTACTTTTTTCATACTAACATTTTCTTAATTTATGTAACAACCATGAACACTAATGTTTTAAAACTTTTATGCACTAATGTTTAAAAACTAAGATAACGTAATATGCCACTTAGATTACGCGACAAAAATAAGTTTTGGCTAGGCTAAACAAATTGTGGTCATTTTTGCTAACAAAATGAGGAGTCATTTTTAAGATATTTTTTATGTTTAGAAAACTATAAGTAATAAGCTTTTTTTACAATTGGTAGTTGTCTATGATGGTCATTATTCGATATAATACCAAGCAATTGATGAATATTTTAAATCATAGAAGCGACAAGGTTCTCTATTTGTGAGAAAAAAACGCCAATTTCATAGGTGGGGGACCCAATATTATAAACCTGTCTGTCTGTCTGAACGCGATAAACTGAAAATTTTCCGAATGGACATTCAAACGGTTTTCACCAATGGATGGAGTGATTCATGAGTAAGTTTTTGGTGTATATTCACTTAGGTTTTATGTAAATTGGCTGAAATATGACGATTATTGTTGAAGATGTCGGAAAAAATCATGCCGACTGGGAGCTTTACTGGTGTGCGCCGCGTAAACCGTGAGAGATAAATAAAATGTATGCTCTACAGGATTGTACGTCTTAAAAATTTCAACAAAAAAGTACGCGATGGCATAAGTCTATCTTCTAAGGATGACCCACAATAACCATTTTTATCTTTCAGAATTTGATAATAATTTAATTGTTATTTCCGAAGCTATTTTGACCGGTATTATATTTATCATTTAATTTAGACTAAAATAAGCCTTCGACGTCATATCATTAAAATGAAAACTTTAAAAGATATCACAGATTCAAAATTACGTGGAACATAATAATAAGCCCGTGTACGCACGGGCGTTTTTTCCCGCGGCGATGTTTCTTCGTGCACTTGATTTTCACCGCTCTGCTTAGCGCCGATAGTTAAAAACCTAACAATGTGTTATTTCAACGCGCTGGGTGAGTGTGCCCAGCGCGTCGGATTCTCAACGGTCGGCTTAACACCAAGAGTTGAAAATCCAGTGCGCGATAAAATCCCGCCGCGATATTTTTATGTCCGTGCGTAAGTGGGCGTATGGTTGAAGACAACGCGGGCGCAGCGGTAGGAGTCAATTACCTTTTCGTCGGCTATAACAGTTCGCGTCAAATAACTTTACCGCTCTGAAGTTAAGTTGCGCATGCGCGCTGCTGTTTAATATGTAAGATTGACTACTGCGAAGTTTTTTGTAGTCTACTTCAGAGCGGCAAAGTTATTTGACGCGAACTGTAGGTATGTAATCCCGGTAGTACGTTGCCATGGGATTTTTTTCCGACATCCACGCGGGCGAAGCCGCGGGCAAAAACTTGTCGATTATAAAATAAACATTAACACAAAAAAAATGGTTGCCTGTAAAGTCGGTTTTACGGGCGAAGATTTTACGTGACAACGTCTTTTTATCGGCGGTGACTCATCGTAACAGACGTGAGCGGGCGTTACACTTTTTCATGAGTAACTCCGAGCCGCAACCTAATTTAAGACGTTGTCACGTCAAAAACATAAACACCTCGCGTGTTAATAACGCATCGCAACGATTATTCATACTCAAAATGAGGCTATCGATATCTCCTTGTAGGATAAGGTCCCAGGTTCGAAATTTTAATTTGTTACTTTGAAAAGTTATCTACAATGTTAGGTAAACCATTATTAAGAATACAATAAGTACAAGTTTTAAATCATTACAACAAAAAGATTTTGTACAACTTACTTGCTTAGTTTTATTACGTGTTGCAACAAACGTATTATTATATACCTAAAAAAGATTATGTACTAAGCGAAGGCTTAAGCAAAAAGTACCTACTATTTTTTGTCATACATATCTCTACCTGTTTACTTTTAAATATTGAGTTGATATTTTTGAACAAATCAAAACTTAAATAAAATTACCTTAACTTATTTTAATGCTGTAATTTTTTACATAAATTATTTTGGAATCATAAAGGTGAATAGAAAGTATAAAATTTATTTGAATAATAGTTAAATTATTTAAATCTTATCTGCTACTGTTGCAGAAATATTTTGAATGTATTATAAACGAATATCTACGAGTATAAATGCTATATGATTGCATTGCGTTACTATGTTCAACAGAATCTTGCTTCATAATTTAGTAATTCCATTGTAGACCAGTTGCGTAATTAAGCTTTAATCAGTTCAATACGTTCTTATCATGCGATTTGTCGATTTCCAAACAGGTAAATACTGACAAAGTATGATTAATTTATTTTTACAAATTAGAATGTGGTATTTAAAATTAAATAAAAATTTAGAATAATGCCTGCCATCTTATCTCTTCACCACTTGGTTGACTGGTATAGAATGCCTAAGGCATTTTTTCAGCCTTTGTACTTTGTTGTGTGCGAGAAGTTTAAATAAATAAATAAATATCAGCTAGACCTTTTTTTTTTTAATGTGGGAAATTTTCAAATAACTTCTCCCGCTTTGAGCGGAGCGGGAGGGCGTGTCAGACTTTTACTGACTAAAACCCACCCGTGTTCCTTCCGTTGCCTGTGTGCCGGGGCCACGATATCCCTTTCGGACAAACCCGCAACCCAGGCAGGATATCAGTTAGACCTCATACTTTAATTTGATTAACTGGCCGTAAACACCAATTACTTTCTGTGTTTATGTTGGACATTACTGACATTGCTAAAGGAAAACATCACATGATCCACCCGGACTTATCTATACAAATAAATAGAATTGAAGTGTCTGTTTGAAATGTCAAATAACAGCTTTTTACTAAATGCATATGAAAGAATATACAGTACTTATAACAAAAAAAAACAAATATAAATATTTCGGCAGTCTGACTGTTTGTTCCGGCTAATCTCCAAAACAGCTGGAGTGATGTTGGCAGGACTTTCATTGACTGAAAGCCGATATTATTAGGTAAACAAAAGTGTAAGTTAGGCTACTTTTATTTTAGGGTTAGGGGTAGGGAATTAGGGTCCACACGGGTGAAATATAAGTCTGAAAACGCCAAACCGTCTTGGGCAAGCGTGGTGAGCAATGCTCGTGTCTTGTCTGTACGAGATGATGCCTTTGCCCTGCTGTGGGACGGTAATAGACTGGTAATATAAACAAAAATAACAACCATGTTATCTTTTAAATAACCCTCAAAACCAGTCAGAATAATCAAATAAAAACAAAATTCCAAGCCATCTACCGTGGCCCCTGGCAACGTACAGGCAACGTTCAGGGTTCTAGTGAGTATGAGTGACATGCCCTCACCCACACGAGAAGTTATTTGACAATTTCCCACCCAACCAAAAAAAAAAAAAAGCTTAGCTTAGTATAAATTGTTCAATATTAATTGGTTATGGCATTGGCATAACCAATTAATATTGAACCAATTAATATTGAACCAATTAATATTGAACCAATTAATATTGAACCAATTAATATTGAACCAATTAATATTGAACCAATTAATATTGAACCAATTAATATTGAACCAATTAATATTGAACCAATTAATATTGAACCAATTAATATTGAACCAATTAATATTGAACCAATTAATATTGAACCAATTAATATTGAACCAATTAATATTGAACCAATTAATATTGAACCAATTAATATTGAACCAATTAATATTGGCATTTGGAACAAATATCACTGGACTGTTCATGTTTCACCGTATTGAATTCTGAACATGCTGTGATGGTAAACACAAAATATTTGACACTTCAAATACCTCAATAAACAATAGAATTCTTCAGTGTTTCAGACCATTGGTATAACCATTAAGACCTACACAAGGGGATCATATCGCGTGCATGATTAACACAATGAGACCTCCTTGGTTAACTATTTTATTGTTCATCTGGATCATTTTTGTATTACTATGAATTTGAACAATGTTATCAGTAAGAGTCATGAGTTTACAAATTATCAGATAATACTGAAACCGGTTGCTAAAATTTATAAAATTATTGATTTCACAGTTACATGGTCATTATCTGAACCAGGAAGTTCAACAACTTTAATATTATTCTAGAAAGTTGCATAGCCTGAACATTTATTATAGGTATACAAGATACTACATTGATACATTAATATATAGGTAAGTATTAATGATTAGGATAGGATCCAGTACATACCTACCTATTTGTAAAGACTTCAAGACTTACAATACGCCAGCCAATAGTGAATAGCCAATAGCTTATCAACCAATAAGAATTATTTCTACACATAACGTGATTCCTATCAAAAAAACTGTAGAGTATGTATGATGAAGTTGTTTAGAGAGACATCAGGATTACTGATGATTTGGTTTATCATCATACCTGTTAATGTACTTTTTAATTGGAAGTTAAATACCTACCTGAGCATATTATTAATATCCTGAGAGTGGAAAATACCTGTATACAATTTTGAACGGCAAATGAAAACGAAGCAAACACACAGACATGGTTACTCATTTAAATAAATAAAATAGCAATATGGAGTGTGTATTCCTGTAAACTTCTAACCCTAAATGGGCTTATATTATTATAATAACTTTTTTGAATTAATAAAATTAATGTACTCACTTATACAGATGGCATACAGTTCTAGCCAGCCCATTGCCAGACCCACAAGGTAATATAGCTAGTGGCACTTCCGCCAGTGCCTGCTGCCAGTCCAGTCTCTCGAACAAGCCATTCATGATCTCATACAGGACGCCGTCACCACCGATAGCAAGGATCGCGCGCCAACCATAAACATTTCGAGTGCGCACAAACTCACGCGCGTATTGAGCATATTTAGTAACATGGAGGTCGAAAGACACCTCAGCTTCCTGTAGTATAGGCACTACCTTAGACTGGAACAGCTCTCTCGCCTTCCCCGGCCCTGACTTTGGGTTTAGAAGCACAAGCAACTTCTTATCGTTAGTCGGCGGCACGGACGTAATCGGCTGACAGGATATCAAACACTTTATTGTAGATCTCCATTTCTGTGCTTCCTTATTATTATCTTCGTACTTATCGAAAGATCTGAAGCGCAGTGTTATTGTTGTCCTCTCTCTTTTTAAGGTACGGCGGCTTCGTTTCAGTATATAAGCGTAGATGTATAGATAAGCACTGATATCGTTCTCGTCGAGATCGCCGCTGTTCTCGTCCACAACTTTCAGCTGTTGGTTCCCAACGAAGGAGCTGCAGACGCAGGCGCCGGCTCCGGGGCGTCGTCTTTTGCTCCTCATGCATTTGCTGCCAATGATATCGCCCAACAGTATTGTCTGCTCTTTTGAATTACCGTCCGTTTCTTTTGTTAGAGACAAACCTTTGGGAGTGAGCCTAACACGAAATACTGAATTCTTCTTAGAAAGAATGTAAAATGTTTCTTCGAGATAAACAACATCTTTCGAAACAGAGTCACCCTCGCCGACGTTTGACGCGTCCTTCCCATTCTTGATGTCCGCCATGACTGACTTTTCTTTTTTTTATCACCAGTTCACCTGGCATAGACCATAATCATATGAAGGTTTTATCACTTCTCTAGGTTCACTTCACTCATCAACGACAATAACCAACCGAAACGTCAAAGTTTCTTATGTCAGTTCCACACGCTTGCCATTTCAGATATAGGGCGACTTTGTTGAAAATCTTCTTTTTTTTTTAAATAATGCACACTTGTTTTTCTGCTTCGTTTTCGCTTAGCGTTCTTTCTGCCTTTTTTCTTTTTGCTCGGCTCCTAAGGGACTAGCGTAATGTTTAATACCTTATATCCTCCCTCAAGAATTCATCATTTTCCTGCCCTTATCCCAATTTCAGGTCAGCGCAACATGTCTTTTTCTTCCATACTTCTTTAGTAGTCGTCAACCTTCCACAAGAATTAGGCTATCATAAATGTAAAAATAATTTTTCAAATCCGAGAGGTAGAATCGTCTCGATATTAGCGCGTTCAAATAAACAGACATTGGTGCCGATTCTCTTGTACACCGAACTAAACTATCACTAAAATTCCTTACTTTTGGCTATGAGAATCTTAGAGCTATTCTGCAAATAAAATTCTATAGATAAAAAAAATATGTTGACACTACTAAAATAGAATTTGACAATCGCGCACCCACGTGGTACCCGTGGTTTGCCATAGCCCGTGATTGTTCTTAGTGCCGCAGTCGCACAGGGGGTGCAGCCTTGACGTGTTTTATATGGAATTTTTCAGTTTTTGTATGGAAAATATGAAAAAATATTACCAACATGTTGAGATTTAGGGGTTTAAGTGTTATATAAAAAGTTGTATAAAGGGGGTCGAATTTTCATTATTTTTGCGATAGGACGCACCATTTTCGAGATATAAGCAAAAGAAAAAATAAATACAGTACTGTTTTTGCACGTGAAGTCGAGATGTTGGTGTGAATTTTAGTTCATGAGAACTTATTTTATCCCACACCTTTTTAATCGCAATTAAAAATTGTCAAGTTTAGTCTGGTTTGGTTTTTTACAATCAAAATTTTAGGTGAAAAACGTCAAATTCAGAATAGCAAAATTGCCATTTTCACTAAAAACTCAGTACTATCTTAGTGCTGTCAAACTAAAATATAGTTAAGTTGTGTCACTTTAGTCTATTTCAGAATGGGAAATCGCCGTTTTGCAGGAATAAACTAAATTTTAGTGATTTTTAGTCTAGTTTAGAGGCACTTGTGACAAGAGAATTGGCACCAATAACCCTCCTTTACTGCAGTTGGGTAAAAACACCAACTCTCCAGCTTTATTATTAGAATATAGATTAAAATTGACCACTGCAAATCGTATTTCACAAAAAGTCACGTAGTTATATGTGTGTAATCGTTCTTATGAAATATACATTTTATTTTACTAAAGTAAACCGATTTTAGAATTGCGTTGCGACCTGCCCAAATGTGTGCTAGCTAGCCTTAACCGACAAAACCCTTATAGAAATTGCAATACTGTCGGCACACTTCACTTGTATTACTGTTTGCACCGGCGAAACATTCATTTCTCTTTAAAATGAAATCTCTATTTTCTGTCAATGTTGGATACAATGTTTGACAGGCAATTTATAGATTTCAACATATTTTTCGCACGCATGGAACCGGGAAGTATGGAAGAAAAACGAAAGGCCTCCCAGTAGTGGGTGACTCCAGGCAGTCCTGGCTCCGTTATGGCTAAATCTGTTCTGTTTCAGTATGTTATAAAGTACTCTGTGGTGGTCTGTGCACAGACTAGTTAGCTTGGTCTGTGAGTCCGGGGAGAAATGATAATGATAATGAGAACGTTTGGCAAGGTTGGCAATTTGGCCAATAAAATGACTGCATGCACTTGATTGCCCTTGTCATTGTCAAAATTTTAAATTGTCATTGTCAATGTCACATGCCAACAGGCTAATTAGTCTGTGGGTTCATCAACATCCTCCTGTGACATCCATTGTATTACAATCTAACCTTTTGATTTCGTAAACAAATAATATAATATAAAGACGACAAAATAGCATACCGTAAAAATGTGATATGAGTACAATTTTTTACTAAACAAGTAACCATGTCACACAATATTTTAGAACTTTATAGTGGAATCGGGGGCATGCATTGTGCATGGAAAGGTATGTTTACTCGATGTTTACCACGTATGCTTTTTTAATTACCTACTTAAAATTGAGATCAAACGCGTCACAAATTTTGTCAGTGACCATTATTGAAGATCGTTACTCACAATCTTCAATTATGGTGACAATTTAATGAGACTATTATTTCATTAATAATATCTGTGAATAATTATTGGGATGGGACTCAACAGTAACTTTAGCCCTAAATATGGAACCATGATTTTTTCCTAATATTTTGCTCTACTTTAATTTTCAGAATCTGGTTTACAAGGAGAAATAGTTGCTGCAGTGGATATAAACACAGTAGCCAATGAAGTCTACAAACATAATTTCCCAGAAACTAACTTACTGAACAGAAACATTCAAAAACTGTCTCCTCAAGAATTAAAAAAATTGAACATTGATACAATACTCATGTCTCCACCATGCCAGCCATTTACAAGAAATGGGAAATACTTGGATGACAATGACCCTAGAACTAATTCCTTTTTATATTTGATTGGAATATTAGAACAGTTAGACAATATAGAATATATTCTTATGGAAAATGTTAAAGGTTTTGAAAGCTCCACTGTTAGGAATATATTTATAGAGAAGTTAGAAGAATGCAACTTTATTTACCAAGAGTTTCTACTTTGTCCATCGACCATTGGTGTGCCTAATTCTAGACTTAGGTATTACTGTACAGCAAGGAGGAAGAACTTGACTTGGCCTTTCAAAAGAAGGGATGAAATTGTAAGTTAATAATACCATGTTTATATATAAAAAGAATAAAAGTTAAATTGTTAAAATGTGTCTTTTCTCTTTTGCAGATTATGTTTCTACCAAAAGATTTTGGTGTCCCAGCCACATTAGAGTCCATTATTGAAGATGATGTTCCTGATAAATTCTTAGTACCAGATAAAAAACTGAGATGTGCAAATGTACTAGATATCTGCTACAGAAACTCAAAAAGATCTTGTTGCATTACTAAAGCTTACACACATTATATTGAAGGCACTGGATCTGTATTCACTGATAAAAGTCCAGAAACAGTACAAATATGTTATGAGAAAGCTAATTTAAATAAAGTTGGAAGTGCTGACTTTGTTGAATCACTGAAGGAATTGAAGTTAAGATATTTTACTCCTAAAGAAGTTTTAATGTTAATGTCTTTCCCTAAGAGTTATAGTTTGCCTACAAATATATCTATGAAGCAATGTTATCGGTTGTTAGGTAATAGTGTTAATGTGAAAGTTATAAGTGAACTGTTAAAATTACTTTTTGAATAGTAAATATTTATTTTAACATTTTTACAATGATTATTTTATGCTACAAAACCATAAGTTATAAAATGTTGAAATAGTGTTGTAGTTTGTATGACAAAATTTTGGAATTATCTTCTTGATGATAATTGTACACTGAAATTACCATAATTTGATAACTAACTTTTGGCAAACAATGAAAGTCACCAGTCTTTAGGCTAACATCAGTCCTTTCTTAGCCAAATGCCATCAGTACGATTACATGTCTGACTAGGCCTAAAATAGCCGGTAGCTAAGAACAATAATAGGCTAATGAGGCAAGTAATACCAACTTCAAATGTAACAATATTTACAAGGCATTGGTAATCAATGTTGATGACGAGAAATTTTATTTAAATAGCTCCATTGCTTAGAACTTGTCTCGCTCTTCGTTTCGCTTGGTAGTTGAGAACTCGTAATCTTAACATGACTGCAGTTGAAGAAGCTGCTCCAATGGCAAATGACCATATTGTGAACTTCCAATAAGCTCTCTCATCTAAATAGGCCACACGATCACAACTGAAAAAGATAACATCAAATTTTGACAAGATAAAAAAGTTAAAAAAAAAACCTATAAAAGTCAGTAAAAAATCTTTCCTAAAAAAGTAATACATCTTAACCTTTTATACTAAAATTCATATCAGAATACTTAGTTCTAATTTACAAAATTTATAATAAAAAATGCTACACACCTCCTCGTAACAGTTTCACCATTCTGACATTTTAGTATTTCTTTGAAACTTGTGTGGATGCAAACTCCTATGCTCTTACTTCGTATTTCAAAGTCTGAAACAAAAATAACCATTATAAAGATATTATCCTACAATACAAGGAGATGCTTATGATGCAATAATTAACATGAACTGTCAGTACCAAATGAAGTAGTTTTGAATTCCCATAACTTCATCAGGAATATTAAGAAGAGGACAAGATAAAGGATACAACTTACCTGAACAAGGATGACATTCACTTATAATAGAATATGGTTGAGTTATCCAGCAGGTTGAGTTGTTCTCGGTTGGGAATGTCTTATTCTTCATTCTGTAACTGCCAGACATTGAGTCTGCTAAATGGGACTCTAATATTAGCACTACTATCGTCAACCTGTAAAAACAGTTCATTCGTTTATTTCAGTAATAGTGACACTATTAGGGAAGTGATAAACATTCTGCCTATTCCCAAGTAATAGGCGACAAGGCCAGGCAGAAAAATTGGCTCAAATAAACAAAGCTTGTATTCGAAACGCTGTCTTAAAGTTTAAACAACAGATTTGGGATGACAGAATCCAAAAACAGTAGGTAACAAATTAAAAACTTACACTCCTAGACAGACGGTTCCGAATAACATGCATTTTTTCGAGCAAGTCTCAATCATATTGTTAAAGGGACAGTTTAATCTTGTTTATTTCACTTCAATAAAAGTACATTCTACTCGTATGTTCTGAAATGACTGACTTAAATAATTGGCAATAATGACAGAAATGACAGCCACGCCAGTGAACCAGCAGCATTGAGAATAATTTAGTTTTTTTTTATGTCTATGGCTAGCAGCAGCGAAGAACATGAAACTTGACATTTTGACATTGACAGCCCAGCACAGAGCACTGTACACAGAGTATAACTATCTGTGATAGCTTTAAAAACAAGTATACAAGTAAATAAAATCAAGTACCAGTATTACTTAGTCTGTGACTGTGCCCGCTTGTGAATGTAGCTTAAACCACGACTATTCCACGAATACACAAAACTAAATTCGGTATTTTATGCAGCCATCCATACACAAGGTGTACGCGCCCCGCACTAGGGCGAGCGAGGGGAAAGAGAGACACGAGGGGCGGCATCGCCCGAGCGCCGCTCGCGCCGCGCCGAGCCACTCCGCAAACGACGACCGCGTGGAAACGTCTCCGAACGATAAATAATTACGACCGTGAAACGAAAGTACCTAATTTCTAGACAAATAAACGACAGTATCAAAAATAGAAAATCTAGTTTGTTTAATCCTAAACAAAAGTGGCGACCAGTGACGAACATTATTAATCTTAACAATTGAGAAAACGCGTCGAGTTTGCGGGCGTCACACGTAGCAGCCGCCATTTTGCCAATACCTACCGAGCGAGCCACCGGTCGAGTGAAGAAAAGGAATTGGTGTTGCTGCTTCGGGAGCCTTTGGGGACATCGTGAACCAGAGGTCTAGCCCATGGAAAGTATGCCCTAACCTTTTTCCTACCTATCTTAACTAACCAATTCTCTCGATCCTTTGTTCTCGCATTGTGTGTAATGGCCGACTTGCTACTCGAGTGTTGGGTTTATTGTCTAAGCTAGCTTTCATTGTGTTTACTGTGTTTAGGCGCAATATACAAGCACGTGCGTCTCAGCGTTAGATTTAATTATCTAATCTAGCTATAAAATACGAGCACGCGCCCACGCTTTATGCACGCATTTCACCTATTCTGTTAAAGAATTCTGTTATAGTCTAATCAAAACTATAACAATTGGCTAGCCTACCTAACTCGTTCTATATTCTACAAATTCAGCACATAGGGTGCCTATATAACCTATCCCATACCTGTACCACAAAGACAACGTAATCTACCGTTATTTCAATACCATATGCCGACTATTCCAGCGTACCTCCGTAAAGTGGAGCGTATCGGTCTCGGCCGCCCGGTTCCGTTACGTGCGCGCTGCTGGCCTAAGCTGTGTGCTCGGCGCGAGCTGCCCTGAGTGTATCGCGTCGTGCTATTGCACCAGCGCGAGCGACTGGACCTGAGCTTCTCTGCTCATCAAACGGGTTTGAGTGCATATTTTATTGTTTCGTTGTTTGTTCGCCTGTGTTATTGGTGACTATAATCTATAAAAATGAATGAAGCAGAGCTCAAGGTAGAAATAACTAAGTTAGTCAAACAGCGCGGTATTATTAAGGGAAGGGTAACAAGATTTTCAGATTATTTAAATAATTTTATTGCCTTAAAAGAAATTACTTCTATTCAATATAAAGAATTGGAATTAAAATTGAATAAAATTCAATCGCTTATGGAAGAGTTTGAGGCCATTCAAAACAACATAGATTTATTGCATTCTGATAGTACAGAACAAATTAATGAAAGAGATAGTTTAGAAAACCAGTTTATTGGCTTAATAGCAATGAGCCAAGATATCTTATATAATTCTCCCCAGAAAAAGGCTGAGAAAGAAAATTGTGATAAAGAAAATAGTGAACATGCATCTAATGGTAGCTGCCGTTCATTTAGTGGCATAAAATTACCCACAATCAAACTTCCTACATTTGATGGGAATTACCTAAACTGGTTAGAATTTAAAGATACATTTCAGTCAGTGATTGATGGCAATGAAAGTATTGCACCAATTAATAAATTCCACTATCTACGGTCTGGGCTTGAAGGAAGTGCAGCTGTTGTTATCAAATCAATAGAATTTAGTTCAAAAAACTACAAGGTTGCATGGGACCTGTTATGTCAAAGATTTGATAATAAAAACCTATTAATAAATAACCACTTGAAGGCATTATTTAACATAGAGTCAATTCAAAGAGAATCCTATAAATCATTGCGGTTTATCGTTGACCATGTGTCAAAGCATTTGAGGGCTCTTGACACTCTTGGCCAGCCTACTAACATGTGGGATGTTCTTATAATTTTTATGGTCTCAGCAAAACTAGATATTCACACGAGTAGAAAGTGGGAAGAATACAAGTGCAATCTTGCAGATTTACCTTCACTTAGTGAATTTTATTCTTTCCTTCGCAGTCGAGCTGACATACTCGAGACTGCCTATTTTAATAATAGTCGTTCTGACAAACAGGTGGATAACAAACCTAGGGTAACCACCCAATCTAAAAGTCTAACTGTATCCATTGATAAGAAAGAAAACAAGAATTGTTGTGTTTTATGCCATGAAAATCATCATTTGCATGAATGTCTAAAATTTAAAAATATGGATATAGACGAGCGACTAAATGAAGTTAATAAGTTAAAACTATGTAAAAATTGCTTGCATGGTGGTCATCATGCTTTTAAATGTCAGCTGAGAGCTGTATGTCGCCAATGCAAAAAGAAACACAACACATTAATACATATAACGAAAAGTAACCCTACATCTACTGAAACTGAACAGCCCTCTACCTCTATATCTTCTTCGTTACCTGTGTCACTAGCCATGGCATCAAATGACCAGGTTCTATTATCTACGGCACTAGTCCAAATACTAATTAATAATAAGACTTATACAGCCCGTGCGCTACTGGACACAGGTAGCCAATCGTCATTCATCACAGACAGACTAAGAAGCAAGATGGGGCTAGCTATAAACCCCAGTGGTGGTTCAGTGAATGTTTGTGGGATCAATAACGCTAAATGCAACATCACTGAAACTTGTTACATTAAAATTAAATCTAAATGTATGCCATTCGAACTTAATGTTAAGTGTCTAGTAGTACCTCGAATAACAGGTATCTTACCAAACTCTACAATTAATGCTGGGCATATAAAATTACCTGGAAATATCATTCTTGCTGATCCTAACTATTGTTTCCCGGCTGAGGTCGATATCCTCTTAGGAGCAGATGTGTATTGGGATATAGTTGGCTCTAATTTAATTAAATTGGGCAGTAATAAACCTGTTCTACAGGAGTCTATGCTCGGATGGCTCATAAGTGGCCCCATACAAGGTAGTCAGTCCTCTTCAAAGGTTTATTGTAATTTCACTCAGGAGATAAAGGACTCGTTAGAAAATTTTTTGAAAATTGATGACTTACCTGCCACAAAAACATATTCCATCGAAGAGCAACTCTGTGAGGATCATTTGTACAAAACGTATCTCGCTTAACGAATGGCAGATTTTCTGTGTTAATGCCCATGAAAGAGTCACCTGAAAGGGCTCTTGGGGAGTCTTACTATGTCGCTAAAAAATGTTTTGAGAGTTTAGAAAGAAAATTTATAAAATATCCTGATTTAAAGGTCAACTACAAGGCATTTATAGATGAATATGCAAATTTAGGGCATTTAACTAAAATTACTAGACCAGTATTTGGATACTACATGCCTCATCACGCAGTAATCCGTGAAAAGAGTGAAACCACAAAGCTCCGCGTAGTATTCAATGCCTCTTCTAAAACTAGCTCTGGAAAATCACTTAATCAAATTCAAATGATTGGTCCAGTAGTGCAGAGTAATTTAATCTCCATTTTATTGCGATTTCGAAGGCATAAATTCATTCTTACAGCCGACATCGAGAAAATGTACCGGCAAATTGAAGTCAGAGAACAGCAGCGCCATCTGCAGCTTATTCTGTGGCGTGATGATAAGTCCCAATCGATAGATGTTTTACAACTCAATACAGTTACATATGGTACTGCCTCTGCACCATTTTTAAGTACTCGATGCCTCTTACAACTGGCAAATGAGTGTCCGGATGAGTCTATTGCTTGTGTAATCCGAAACGATTTTTATGCAGATGACTTAAATACAGGGTCAGAAACTATAGAAGGACTAAAACACATCTATCACGAAGTTGTCAAAACACTTAATTCTGCATGCCTTCCCCTAAGGAAATTTCGCACAAATTGCCCTCAATTATTTGATAATGAATGTGATTCTTTAAAACCTATTGGTTTCAATAAAGAATCCAGTGTACTAGGACTCAATTGGTGTCCCGAGGCTGATACGCTGCAATTCTCTACTGATCTAGAGCCTTCTACTCATATTACTAAAAGGTCAATAATTTCTACTACTGCCAAGGTTTTTGACCCCTTAGGATTATTGTGTCCCTGCACTATAGTAGCTAAGATTTTACTTCAACAGTTATGGTCCTCTAAGCTGGACTGGGATGATCCAGTTCCAGCTGAGTTTTGTAAAAACTGGGCTAAACTAATAAAGGAATTTTCAAATTTAACTAATATTCGTATAACAAGGAGAGTTCTGTGTGATACACCCAGTAATATAGAATTACATTGTTTTGTGGATGCCTCTCAACAAGCCTATGCAGCTTGTATTTACCTGCGTTCTGTGAATAATAATCAGAACGTTACAGTCAGGTTGTTGTGCGCTAAGGCACGAGTTGCACCGATGAACCCAACCACTATACCCCGATTGGAATTATGTGGCTTCCTGTTAGGTGCACGTTTATGTGCAAAAGTATTAGAGTCATTAAATTGTAATATAAATCGTAAATTTATATGGACTGATTCAAAGGTTGTGCTAGGTTGGGTGAAGACTTCACCCAGGGATCTTAAAATATTTGTGTGTAACCGAGTGAATGAAATCAATCAACTTACAACTGGATTCACGTTCTGTCATGTTCCCACAGATCAAAACCCAGCAGATATTGCGTCTAGAGGTGTGACTCCTAAGCAATTGCAGTCCTGTCTCCTCTGGTGGGAAGGGCCTTCATTCCTCGCTAATGACCCATCCTGTTGGCCTACACAAAAAAGCACACAAATCCCTAACATCTTACCTGAAGTTAAACACTCGCACACCATTGAATGTCATGTTGTAGTAACAAACAAAATTATTCAATTTGACAAACACTCTAATTTAAATAGATTAAAGAGAATATATGTATATGTACAGCGTTTCCTAAAAAACTGTAAAAATAAAGATGCTAAAATTAATGGACCATTCGATATTAAAGAATTAGATGATTCTTTGCTAATGTTAGTTAAGTTAAGTCAGTCAGAAAGCTATGCAGAGGAAATTAAATTGATTGGCAATACTAAAACTCTTAATCGTAAGTCTAAATTATTGTCGCTGAATCCCTTTATTGATTCAAATGGCATATTAAGAGTTGGGGGTCGAATTCAAAACTCTGATTTCGCCTATGATAAAAAACACCCCATTATTTTAGATGCAAAACATCACTTAACTAAATTAATATTAAGGTACGAACATGAACGCTTATTTCACGCTGGTCCTCAACATCTTCTAGCCTCAATAAGAGAACGATTTTGGCCCATAGGCGGCAGACACTTAGCTCGTAGCACGACAAAGCAGTGTATAGTTTGTATTCGCCTGCGTGGGAAAACAATACAACCTCTAATGGGAAACTTACCTGCCGAAAGAAGCTATTCCATGTTTCCTTTCTACTCGTGTGGTGTTGATTTTGCTGGTCCGTTTATGATCTCTAGCCGTAAGGGTAAAGGCAATCGTATTTCAAAGTGCTACCTATGTTTGTTTGTATGCCTCTCGTCCAAAGCGATTCATTTAGAGCTAGTCAGCGATATGAGCACTGATGCTTTCATTTTATCTTTGCGAAGGTTCGTCTCTAGGAGAGGTAAACCTAACGTTATTTATTGCGATAATGGTACCAATTTCAGGGGCGCTAACAATGAAATAGGTAGAATACTCAGGTCCAGTCGTGAGTCAGCTATTAATTACGCCAATAATGAAGGCATTAAGTTCATGTTTAGCCCTGCTTACTCACCTCACTTTGGAGGTATATGGGAGGCGGGCGTTAAATCTGCAAAGCACCATATTAAACGTGTAGCGGGTAATGCTTCCCTGACATTCGAAGAGCTCGCTACGCTATTCACACAAATCGAAGCGATTTTAAATTCTCGTCCCCTTACTCCTTTGTCATCCGATCCAACCGATCCCTCGCCTCTAACCCCAGGGCACTTTCTTATAGGGCGACCTCTCACCTCGGTGCCATCGTTGCCTATCACCTGCAAGCACCCCAACAGATATCAATACATTGAGCAGCTGAGACAACAATTCTGGGAGAGATGGCGCCGGGAGTTTGTTGCCGAACTTCAAGAACGCACCAAGTGGAAAACGAGGCAATATGAGCTTCGTGTGGGCGATCTAGTGATCCTCAAAGAAGAAAATCTTCCCCCGCTACAATGGAAACTTGGCCGCATCACCCATTTATATCCTGGGAAAGATGGAATCAGTAGAGTTGCCGACGTTTTTACCTCAAAGGGCACGCTAAGGAGGGCTATCAACAAAATGTGCATACTACCGGCTACTAAGGATGCAAAGGATGTCGCCGAAAATGACGGAGCGAATATTCAAAGAGAAGACAGCAAGAATACAGCTAATCTTGGCGCTAATACAGCCAATGCTAACAAATTAGATCATTGAAAGCCACACTTTCAAGGCCCGGGAGGATGTACGCGCCCCGCACTAGGGCGAGCGAGGGGAAAGAGAGACACGAGGGGCGGCATCGCCCGAGCGCCGCTCGCGCCGCGCCGAGCCACTCCGCAAACGACGACCGCGTGGAAACGTCTCCGAACGATAAATAATTACGACCGTGAAACGAAAGTACCTAATTTCTAGACAAATAAACGACAGTATCAAAAATAGAAAATCTAGTTTGTTTAATCCTAAACAAACTAGATTTTCTATTTTTGATACTGTCGTTTATTTGTCTAGAAATTAGGTACTTTCGTTTCACGGTCGTAATTATTTATCGTTCGGAGACGTTTCCACGCGGTCGTCGTTTGCGGAGTGGCTCGGCGCGGCGCGAGCGGCGCTCGGGCGATGCCGCCCCTCGTGTCTCTCTTTCCCCTCGCTCGCCCTAGTGCGGGGCGCGTACACAAGGAATTGATGTCTAGGGGTCACCGTTACCTATGTATACATACCACCGCATCATAAAAATACACAGTTGTTTTTCCAACTCTCGGTGCTAAGCAGTGCGTTTAAAATTCAGTGTGCAAAAAAAAATGCGCCCGTGAGTACGAGACCAAATTCCATGGCCACGACTTAGCACAGCTGGCTTTGATTTAGCACTAATAAGTTATAATCTCCACGGATTTGAGCAAAAATTGGACAGCCCCTCTCTGTCTTAATAACGCGTGCAGCATGCTTTGGAGGTCTGTAATTTTTTCGCCGCCTGAAGCTGGCCAGTGAAAAAAAAACATGGTTATATAACTCGAATTAAACCGCCTATACTGTCAATAAATAAAAAGTTATATATTTTTAGGAATTTAAAAAAATAAATTAAAAAGGTTTAGATGGTTTTAAACACTTCGTCGTCGGTCGAAATGAAGTAATTCCCTGCAACTATTTTGGGGTTTCCCCTTATTTGAATATAGTCCATCCCACTTCTTTCAAACTCGTCTCGTGAAACAAATCTGTTGAATTGTTTTGTTGATTTTGCGTTCGCACTGCACGAAACATAAGTAGGTTAGGATAGATCTCAAGATTTGTTGTTCGTTGTGTTCGCACCGTCTATGTAACTGTGCGAAACATCATAACAAAACATGTTGAAATCTCTAGTTACTGTCAAACATTGTATGGAAAATTGACAGATGCTATAGATTTCAACATGTTTTGTTGTGAATGTTTCGCCAGTGCAAACGCCCAGTAAGAACATTCAATAGACATGTTTTGTATAGAGATTTGTCACTTTTATATTCCACTGTTGTTTGTTAGTGTCTCGAAACTTGTCAATAGCTTGTGTTTAGTGCAAAGTTTAGTGTTTTCCAAATCAGACGGTAAACATCGAAACATGTTGTGGAAAACATGTCGCAAAATTCATACAGAAACATTTTGATAGGCAATTTGTCTGTAAAACATGTCAAGTGATATGAAACGTCAAACATACCCGCAAAACGGAAATTGGATTCGCGGTTAAACAATAGACAAATAGAACCAACGACTGATTCCGATACTTACGTTATCCCGATCCAATCATCTTTCCAGAGGATTGGCCCTTACTATGCGTTTGCACTGGCGAAACATTCACAAAAAAACATGTTCGAATCTCTATTTACTGTCAATTTTCCATACAATTTTTGACAGGACCTAGACCAGGACCATTTCAACATGTTTTGTTGCGATGTTTCGGCAGTGCGAACGCACAGTTATGATAACGATTGATTACTTCGAAATGTCATTAGTGATATTATTTATCAGCTGTAGAGTGCTGTTTACTATCTTGGGGTTCAGCAGATAGACCGCGGCGATCTAAGTTGGCGAATAAATGTATTTATTTTATTGGAAGTAAATCGACTAAATAAATTTTTCTCATCTACTTTTTTCAAGTACATCTCTATTTCAAAATGGTTGATGAAGTTGAAAGGCGGCGGACAAAGCGCCATGTTTATTGAAAACGTAACGTTAACGGAAAAGAAAGCTGGCTGTGTTGTTTTTTATAAATAAGTTTAGCGAAAGTGCGATGCTATATACTTGAGTTTGATAATCCTGTTTCTAATAAGTTGTGTGAGTCGTACTTTTGTAGGTTCTATTAAAGCTATAATTTTCAAAAATGGGTATGCCTCCCGAAACCCTTCGGGCTTTTCGTCTTTTTGTGACCCATGTAGACGGCGAAGGCCATTTTCTTAAAATAAGTGGGCAGGTCGATCATCAGGCTTCATTAATGATAGAAAGCCTATTTGATACTGCCCGAGAAAATCTTGAAAAAGGCATAGGAGCTGTGTCACCGGCGGCTATTCACGAAGGTGTCATTTGTGCCGCCAAATACAAAGATGGAACGTATTATCGAGCTAAGGTTATAAACACGAATAGTTTGACTACCGGCTTGGTTGGTGTACATTTTATCGACTACGGAAACAAAGATATAATTTCTTTGAGCGCTATACGTTTCTTCGAAAACTACGACCCTCTATTCTTGAAACTACGTGGTCAAGCAACTGATTATTATCTCTCTGGAGTTATGAATCCGTCCGGACGGTGGGAGGAGCCACTTTTATTGAAACTTCAGAGTCTACTTTGCTACGCAGAATATCCGGCGACATTTGATGCTCAAACTCGGACTTTACCTATAATTTCGATTCAATTCAAAGGCACCGATCTGTCTGCACATATTGTAAACATCCGTTTTGGCGTAGCTATACCTCTAGCCAAACAAGAGGGGCTACTACTTCAGCTATCAGGTGAAAACCAACAAATTCAGAACTGGCAGCCCAGTTTTGTAAGTGAAAGTTCAAGTTATCCGGAACATGTTCCATTTTTAATGAATCAAAACTTTCCATCAAACCCTGCATCAGCAATGCGCATTCAGCAAAATGTATCTCTACCTTTTAATGGAAGTATACAGGCTACATCCTTGATTGGTCAACGATTGATAGTCAACAAGGCTTCTAGGAATCCAGTGAACCTAAGAGCTCCAGTACGTCAACCTCAGCATGCTCCGGCAAGCTCAATGGTGAATGTCTCAACACCACCCCCTGCTCTAATGATAGCTACCAAACCTACTTCTCCCAAGAAGTCCACTACTTATAAAAGCAGACTATTGGAAGCCAACTCTCAACACAAAGTTTTTGTCTCATATGCTGAGGAAGGTCCAGAATTATTTGCAGTGCAGCTTGTGACCGATGCTAAGAAACTGCAGGATATGATGGATGACATTAACAAGAGACCTCACAGCAGTCTGACAGAGCCACCAATGATTGGCACAGTGTGCCTGGGCAGGATGTCTGGTGACCGCATCATATGCAGAGCTATTGTGATGAATCTCTCTGGATCTCAATGTAAGTTATTCTTTGTTGACTTTGGTGACACAGAAATGGTGTCATACTATGACATTTTTGATATACCGGAAGAGTTTGTTAAGCCAAATGTCTTTGCTATGAGATTCTGTTTATCTGGAGTGAAGAAATTGGAGAAGGGGCCACATTTAAATGAAGCCTTCAAACAGCTAGTCAATGGGAAGGTGATGGTTCTGAAAGTGGTGGCACCTGAAGGGCCTCCTTTGATACAATATGGAGAGCTTTCTTTAGACAATAAGAATGTACTTGACTTGTTGATGGCTAACATGAAAGACAAGCTGCAGTTTAAATGGATTGAAATGCTTCCTTTGGGTTCACGGCATTCAGTGCTTGTGTCTTATGTGGATAGCTGCATCAAGTTTTTTGTGCAGTTGTCTGACCACATTGATGAGTTAAATGCTGTAATGGACGCCGTGCGCGAGCACTGTGAGAACAGCTCCTCTCCCGGAGACTTGCCGGTGGGCGCGGCGTGCTGCGCGCGCTTTCCTGATGACAGCAACTGGTACAGAGCGAGGGTCAGAGACACCAGAAGAAACAAAGTGGTTGTAGTTTATGTGGACTATGGTAATGAGCAAGAGGTTGAGGTGTCAGATCTGAGGACCATTACTCCAGAACTGATAAAACTCCCAGCTCAGGCTATGAAATGTGCTTTGAAGGTGAGTTGTTACTAAATATCTTATATGTAACCTTTCCAACTTAGCCTGCAAGCATATTTCTATAATGAAAATGCCCTTTTCTTTTCTAGACTAGTTTTGTAATCTCAAACTGTTTCTTATGCTAGATATTTACTTTATTTTAAAGCTTTTGATCACTTTCACACTTGTCATAATAATTTCAAAATCAAATGATGAATGTCCATCCTTAGGGTTATGAGAACAAGCCTGTTGAAACTAAAACATCAAACCAGTTGGAGATGTTAGCATTAGAGAAGACGCTGACTGCTCACATAGTAGGCATACTGTCCACTACCATGGTTGTGTCTCTGATTGACGAGACTGTCTCCCCACCACTGGACGTAGCCAGGAAGATGACCCAGCTATCACAACCTAGGAGCTCCCATGAGGTGAGTTAAACATAGACCCCCTTAGTATTAATTTCTACTACTTTGTCTAAGTTTATTTTTTATAAATTTTAAACAATAGACTTAAACCAATGTTTAAGCATTTTTTATAGAAAGGGGTAGTAGCCTAGATATTTATAAGTTGTTTTTTGATGTTTATTTATCTCTTCAAAGGTCTGTGTGCATGTCAGAGGTAAATTCATAATGTTGAAGCTACTTTAGTACCCAAATTACATGCTATGGATTTGTGGACACCAACCTGATATACAATACAATACATTTGGCAAACATAGTATGCAAAGTAAGAAATATCGAATTGGAGTCATTTTCATGTTTAGAATGAAAACCAACAGGAATCATTTATATTCAGAATCATAGTGTCCCATTCAGATCAATTTGTTTAGTTAAAAGTGGTACTTCTACTACAATCTGTTGAATATGACTGCTCATCCACAAGGCAGAACTTTTTGGCTTACCAAATAAATTGTTTTAGTAAAACAATTTTGTAATTTATGCAAGTTTTTGTCAAGCCAAAGAAAAATATTGACACATTTACCTAGTGCTTACTTATTTGCAAGAGAGCTCTTTATCTGCTGACCCTATTTATTGCCATGTTGCTGTGCATATTAACAAAACTATATTGATTATATTAGTAGCAGTAGAGTTACTTACACGGAAATAATAGTGAAACTGTTACTGTTAGTCATAACATAATAATATAATAGAAACTTTTGCATAATTTGTAATCAATAGTGACTCAGGTTACCTAAGTAAGACCAGTTGATGTAATAGGATTCCTAGTAGACTTATATAGATGTAACTTGTTTTCTAAAAAAACACTTTGGAAAAAGACAAACAAAGTGATACAATATTGTTTACTGGTTTTGGTATAGCCTCGTAATAAAGAAAATTTGACTTGCAACACGACAACATTTATCGCAACTCAATAACGTTGGGCTTAACATTTTTTTTCGCGTTTTTATATAAAACTAGCTTCTGCCCGCGACTTCGTCCACGAGTCTATAACCTTCCTCAAAAATTGGGCTATGATTACCCCTACATACAAAATTACAAACAAACAATTCTACCTCTTTATAATATTAGTATACATGTTACTTATTCTTATAAGAATTCCAAGGGAGGAGAGAGAGATAGGATATTGCAATCACAAGGTATTCAATACAAATCTATAATCATCACCAACATTTTTGTCCAGATCAAAGCAACTACGCCCGTCCGGAAAGACGCGCCCGAGTCCTTCAGTTCTCCCGAGAGCGTCTCTGATGACGGAAAGAAGAAGAGTTACAGACGCGAGAAGAGTTTCAAGGATGAGTGGAGGCCACCCCGAGAAGCTAATAATGAAGAGTTACCGCAAAGAGGCGGCAGTTTCCGCGGCAGGTTAGTAATGTTTCGTCAGATAGGCAGTCGCTCCATGTAAAATACTGGTATTCGATCCTGCTGGACTGAGAGCCGACCCCTACATAGTTGGGAAAAGTCGCACTTTATTTCGATTATTTATTTAGATTTTGTCTTGCTTTATTTCGTTATAGTAACTGTGATTTTCATAGTTCATGTGCTACTACCGATGTATACTTGCTGACCATACCGTCAGCGGCATTTTAATAGTACAGTCGTCCTACTCTTCAATATTTTGTTTGCTAAGAGAAACTACGAGTTGACAAAATGGCAAGTTTATTTCAATTCATAAAACTCTTCTAAAGGACTGATGTCCCTGGCAAGTGTTTTTCGCTCAAATGACTTCAGATTCAGCTCTATAGCATGTGATTTCCACTCGATTGACTTTATCGATCGTTGTAACGAATGATCGAGTAATAAGAGGTCATAACATTATTTATAACGTATGGTGCTCTTTATAACTGTAGTAAAACCACTAAACGGGTTTTTCTTGACTTGATCTACACGAGAGCAACGAGCTATAAGAAGTATTCCACCTGATTGACTGCCGTTAATTTGATCTTGTATTCAAATGGAATATAGGTGCTATAATAAATGAAGAGTCTCGTAAAATTATTGTTATCTATAAAACATGATAATCAAAACATATCGCCATTGCGTTACGTATACTTTCAATATTAAATAATAGCGGGGAAAAACATGATCCCCTATTTGTACCCAACTGCGGCGAAGCCAAAAACGGACGGATATTGATTGGTATTAATCTGTAATTCGACATATTATTCGCGTAATAATCGGGACCTTCGCAGTCAGACTTGGAGATTGAATAATAGTCCAGTCCTTAGCACGGGCTGGGGCCGGTACAAAAGAAACAGTTCTACATATTACCATTTTTATGTCGATAAAGCAAATTCTATGCTTTAATAAAAAAAATTATCCGCGAGTACTTTCATCCGTGTAAAGGGGCAAACCAGATATCACTGTACTCACGGCCCAGGTGGCCGACTGCCTTTATCCCTATAAACCCACATTTACAACAACTGTAACTGTTCTGTAGATCGCTAAGTGAATATTTTCTTCCACCCACCGGCGCCTATGTTTACATTTCAAGACCCTCCGTTTATATTATTACCCCATAATCTATTTCAATGCTTATCGTATCGCGGCGTCATCTGCAGCTGGACTAATTTGTATAAAATTCAGTACTTTCCTTACGCAACTTAAACTATTTTTGGAAACGTGTGCAACGTAAATATACGCATTGCACTAGATTTTCGACGAAAATAATGAGCTTATTAGAAATAAATGTTTACAATATTCTGGATCGAAAAGAGATCTACGTACACATAATTAAAATGCACTCTGGTCATTATATTAAGCGGACGTAGAAAACATTAAGCAGTCTTTAAATTTTGACGGCTTAATGATATAGCAATGTTATGAATGATAATTAAAGTAATTATACAATCATTGTTAGGTATAACAAAAAGGAAAAGTTGGTGATTGCGTTTTCACGTATATCGCTCGAATGATTGAGAGTAATCTGGGCCGATTGCTTGTGTGTTGTTACTTTTTCTTTGTTTCACTGTTGTCATTTCGCCTCCTCGAAGTGGATAGCAAATAGCAAATGGTAAATTGATTTTATCGAAGTACCGATACTTACACAAGGTACACACACTTACAACCGTCATATTATTGGTAAAACTTTGTGAATTACGTTTCTATAATATTTGCAACTAGATGCGCCCCGCGGTTTCACCCGTATAAGTCTCGACTCCGTGGGTATATCGGGATAAAAAGTATCCTATTTCCCAGGTCATGGTCTACCCATGTGCCAAATTTAATTCAAATCTGTTCACCAGTTTTAACATGAAAACGTTACAAACAAACACACTTTCGCATTTATAATATTCACATAATTTTTATTTTTAGGGTTCCGTACCTCAAAAGGAGAAACGGAACCCTTATAGGATCACTCGTGTGTCTGTCTGTCCGTCTGTCACAGCCAATTTGCTCCGAATCTAATGGACCGATTAAGTTGAAATTTGGTACACATATTTATTTCTGTGACCCAAACACGGACGTGCAACGTAAATAAATGAATTTTGAATATGGAGATTACTTTTGGGGGGCAAATAACAAAATAAAAATAGAATGTTTTGCATACTGAACCGTGTGACATATCAAATGAAAGGGGTTGTTGCGAGGACCCCCCTTTTTTTTTAATACGTTTTAAATTGATCAAACCCCCCCCCCCCCTTATCTCCGAAACTACTGAGCCTAACATTTTGAAAAAAATACAGTGAATGGTTCTTTACTCATAGATTACAGGAAAATCTATAAGAAGTCTATGGTCTCAAAATAACATAGTAAATCTCTCAATATTGTGCGTACAAACTTACATTTGCAGTTGGAATGTATTGGACAACATGTTTTTCAACTACAATGATAAGTTTATTCTTGGGATATTTTTTTATCAATAACCATAATTACTGAAAAGAATTAAGTCTGAAGTATTTTTCGAAAGTTGTGCGTGCCACTTTCAGACGTACAAAAAGCTATAAAAATTATTTGTTCATTGCTAACACGAAGTATGAAATCTCAAACTTAAATGCTTTCCTTTCATGGGCCGTTTCTATACCAATTGTAGTCTAGTCGACCTGACAGTAGAGTCCAACAGACATTGTGAATGTCTAAGCGAATTGGAAATGATGGCATCTTACTAGTACTAATATTATCCTAACTAATATTATAAATGCGACACTGTGTTTGTATATTTGTTTGCTACGCTTTCACGCTAAAACGGCTGAACGGATTTGGATGAAATTTGGCACATGGGTAGACCATGACCTGGAGACGGACATAGGCTATCTCTTATCTCGATATTCCCACAGGATCGAGACCTATGCGGGTGAAATCGCGGGGTGCAGCTAGTAAACTTGTAATGTGAAAGTATGGACTTTTGTTACTCGATCACGCTTTAATGGCTGAACGGCTTTTGATGAAGAATACAGGCCGACTATGTGGATAAACATATTTTTATCTAAGTATGTATACGTAGGCATTAGTTTCCCTACGATGCTTGATAGAGCTAGTAAGTACCCTAAAATCAATTATTTGCCAGCGTTATATCGTTTATCGATGTAACTGTTTTAAATTACCATACTTTCAGCTGTTTTCATTATAATAACTTTCAGAAATTCAGCACAATATACCTTCTCTTTGCTCCATTATTTTAATGTTTATTTTTCTTATCTTCGGTTGACAGCTGCAATTATAGACATAATAACATTTATGTTGTGTCGAGCGTTGTGTTTTGACGAGACGAAATACGACGATTATGGAGATAATCCCCTTAAAAGTATTTCTGTTGCTGCAAGAGGCAGGAAGAGCATGAAACTAAACTAAAATTGAATTTCGTTTGACGATTCGACTGCTAGAGTTATCTTTCGTTTGAGTAGATAATCATAATAATCGCTTGATAAGTCGTGTATGCGGTCTATGTTTACAATAATAACTCTTTGTAAACAGAGTTTCTGTTTCATATAACAACTGTTTATTACTTATTTGATGAAATGAGACCTAAGAAAATTCAGTCTGCGTTTTAATCTTAAATCCCTGGGGGCACGGTAGTGCCCCCGCTAAGTCGAGCAAAAACATTTGAGTTTACTGCTGCAAATCTTCACAAAGGACTTTATTAAAATTACCTTTCAACGAACAAAAGTGGGGGCCGGATCCCCCACTTTACACATAGAATACGCCATAACTGTCTTTCGAAGGAAGACGGAGTTTTCAGAAGCACCTATAGATGGTTATGTAAAAATAGATCTATGAAATCACGAAGAGAGTGACGTCACAACTAGAAATTGTCTGAAACGTTGGCAACCTGTAAAAACCAATAAAGTTTTGAACTCATGATAATTTAGGTCAGATCTAGCTGCTTATCTCGCTATTCTCTGTACCTGATCCATTTGACAGAATTCCAAACTGACAGCTCTAGAATCGAGATAAGAACATCGAGTGACTACTACCATCGAGTCTATGCAATTCCACACAATACGTAATAGTTTAGTTTTTATTTTCTAACAAAAAAGTAATAACAGAGCATGAGTCAGGATTCATGGACGGTTTGACCTTCAAGTCGGTTCTTTGAACCCATGAGTTTAGTTGCGGCGAGTCTAGCTACAGAAATGTATAGGTAATCTGTTATTTAGTGATTAAAATTATGATTTATTAGTTCGTGTGTTCTTACGGAATGTTTTTATGCGTGAGAAGTGTATTTTGTAACGTGTGGTTATATTTTCTGTGTGCAGAGACAACAGGGAAGGTTTCGATAGGTCTGGGCCCGGCAGACATAGCGAGAAGTTTGGCGGCAGACCGGAGAGAGGCGAACGGTGAGTCCTGCATACTATTTTTACACTTAATGCATAAAATAACAACTTTATTTACCTTGTTGAATGTTGATTCTAATCTAGTTGTATTTTTATTCGAAACTCATGAAACTAATGGCGGAAAATCGATCGAAGGAACGTATGCCACACATGCGTCGTCTATAGGCTTTACTAATCGACACATTCAATTTTAAAAATTATGTATTCTCTTCCTGAGTTAATGCATTGTCTTTGATGAGGATTAAAGTTAGTATCTCGGATTTGTTCAAACGTGTCTATGCGAGACCCGTTATGATTTTGGTCCAAAAACACTTGTCTTTATAGTCAAAATCTTTAATATTTAACGGAAACAAGTACTTAAGTAGCATTATTTCAATGGAGTGAAATCCGACTCATAATGCGCGCCGCGCAAATTCGAGGTATGCATATAATCACGTTACTAACGTACAGCGCAGATGACCATATACATTAATATGTATGTTTCAAGAGAAATTGTCTGTAGAAAAAGTGATCAGTCGTGCTAAACGGCTCTGTTCGCGCATTTTAAACGTGTATTCAGCTGAAGTTCTTCTAATTGTTCCATAATGTTGTATTAAAGTGTCATATTTAAGATTATCACGATATTTTAGTTGGAATAAGGAAAAAACGTGCTATTGGTCTTTATCACATATTTATATTTCCTACACAGAAATGAATTTTCGTTTTCGGTAGGTGACTTTCTTATTTTTTTTGTGCTAATGGAAACGTAAATTAATAAAACTTGTCCACTTTGAACAGTCCTCCATACAATGAAAGACGTGGAGGTCCCCCGAAACCTCGTGAGAACGCGGCGCCGACGTCAGTGGGCGAAGACGATTGGGACTCGCCTCCTGCGCAACCAGCATTCCAGTCTCCCCCCCACAGGCAAAATAGAGACAGGGAGAACAACCCCAGAGAACGAGAATACACCCCGAGAGACAGGGAGAATAACCCAAGAGAAAGGTATGTACCACCCTACAGTAACATTATTCCGTTTACTTTAATTTGCCAATATTATTTACCGAACACTTAAAATTCGATCCGAAAGTGAAAACTGATTTCCGATAGCATAAATTGCCCATTTACAATTCACACGTAACTTCCAAACAAAAAATTTAACGCAGTTAAAAATTCAGCGCGCCACTTTCCCCGATGCAATGCGTTAACTACGATTTAGGCTGTTTCATAAAACAGTTGCAATGATTCGACAGAAGAAAGCCTAGGTCGGAACACCTGCACGATAAACCGGGGCAAAAACCGGGTTGGAAGAAAGACTCGAGCGGGGTCGGGAAAAGGCTAAGGCAGGCCGCGGAAGCCGCATCGCTCGACGCCATAAACGCCCAACCCAAGGGTGCTTCGATACAGGATCGACTGAAACGGTACTGTGGTGTAGCAGGCGTATGTAACTCGACACATCACACACCTGTTGAGAATGGCTGTTGCGCTTACTGGTTCATCAACATTAATGCTTTATTGATTGATCATTGTGTCATTGTTTGTGTCCGCATTTCCTATTTGCCCAAGTTTTCAATTTTGTTTGCGATTTCATTGTAAATAGTAGACTTTATTAACATATTAGCCTGCTGATTCTGCGTACCCACTTCGATTAAGTGGAGCTGAGTCAATAGTTTATTGTACACAAAGATCATTGCAGCACGTTAGATTGCGCGATGCCAAGCAATTATAAGTAAAGCATTAATAGTTGAATCAGCGTCGTCCTCGTTGTCTCGCCCTATTTGCTTGTCACGCTTGGTTTGCGCCGCACATTCGTATCGAGCGTTCTCAATACGTTGCATATCTGTCGGCTCTTGTTTATAACATTCCATTGCACAGTGATGTCTTACACAGTGTTGTAAATTTTTATTTCAGCACATTTTGTACTATCTTCGTTATTCCATTGTAATTGTACAGTGTCATGGCTAATTCTTCAGGATTTGTTACACTTTAGATGCTTGGTGTGGTCACAGCACAATAATGTATAATAAATCATGTGAAAAAGTAATACTAGTGTTTTTCTTTTACAATTAATTAACAAATTTTAATGCTTTGTTTTTTTATAATATTTAACATGCAATAACATATTTCAAAGCAATATTTCCTTGTCCTACATTCCTATTCCTGGTTGCAGGGAGAACAAGTACAGTCAACACGATGACCGTACAGAGAAAGGATCTGACGACTGGGGCAACAGGCCCAAGCGGGAGAACCGCTTCGACCGGAATGACCGCCCTGATCGCCCTGAACGTCGGGACAACCGGGATAACCGCGACAACCGGGATAGTCGCGACAACCGAGATAACCGCGACAACAGAGACAGCCGTGGCGACAGACGCGATAACTGGGGAGAGAAAAAAGAAAACTGGAATCAAAAGAGAGAATTCCGACCCAACTCTGACAGACCGCCGCGCAGCAACTTCTCTCCTAGAGATCGCGCTGATCGCTCGTTCGGATCTGACGACAGGAAGTCTGAAAAGAGCTTTAGGTCTCAAGACAGTGGCAGGGCCCCTCCGTACAAGGGCCGCAGCAAGTTCACGCAGGTTCAGTACAAGGAACTGGCGGAACCGGTACCGCTCGACACCCCCTTCCCTCCGTCCGACCCAATAGAACCCGGCGCGCAACACGAAGTCTCCGTCACATGGATCATATCCCCCGAATACTTCTACGCCCAAATCATGTCGCTACAACCCAAATTCCTCGAAATGATGCACAAAATCCCAGAGATATACAAAGGTGTGAAATCCTTTACTGGTGAGGTACCCGTCGGAGGGTCCGTCTTAGCTCGTTACCCCGTCGATGGAGTCTTATACCGAGCGACAATAGAATCAGTGCAGCCATTTTCGAAGTTCATCGTGCGATATGTGGACTTCGGCAACAAGCAGTTAGTCGATGCTAAAGATATTTGGCAGATGGATAGACAGATGATGGAATTGCCGAAAATGGCCGTCTGTTGTTCTTTATCTGGCGTCATTCCTGTAGATGGGGAGTGGAAGCCTAATAACCAGGTAGACCTATGTTTCAACGCGCCACGTTACCAGTGCGTGTTCCAAGAGAATGTCGATGAAATTTACAAGGTATCGCTGTGGAACAATGGCGTGAGTGTCGCCGATATGTTAGTGGAGAAGGAGCTCGCTAAACTATCGGAGCACCAGTCGTCTGTTACTTTGAAAGGTAAGACATATATCGTTGATGCATTACTTCAGTCTAGCTATTCACCAGACGTAATCGCCATATCGAAGTGTTGATCTGGAGAGGTCTATGACAAGCAAAAATTTATCGATTTCTTGAGACACCTAATTTCCGCAATAAGCTGTTATCGGCTTTCATGGCTGATATCACCTTGTTGTTTACTAATTTTGGGAAAACAAATATTACTTTAATCACACACATTCCATTTTAAAATCTGCATTCTCAGTAAGCAAGCGAAAAATATACCTCTTTAATTTTTTTTTATACCCTTGTTCTAGACGAAGCTATCGACTTGACGATCATTGTGGGTCAGCAGATACTCTGCCGAGTGACGCACGTGGAATCCTTCGAGAAGTTCTATGTGCAACTTGACATGGATAAGGCAACTCTGGTTGAGGAAGCCATCGCCAACTTTGACACTAGCAAAGTTAGTACTGACATTATGGCATACTAACTACATACTTCCATATTTTGAATTTATTTCATAAATTATTTATATATGTATATACTTTTTTTGTACACCAGAAAATATTAGGTCCCCACCTATGAAATTAGCGTTTTCTAAGGATAATTTTAAATAAGTTGTATTTACATACTAACATTTTCTTAATTTATATAACAAACATGAACACTAATGTTTTAAAACTTTTATGCACTAATGTTTAAAAACTAAGATAACGTAATATACCACTTAGATTAAGCAACAAAAATACGTTTTGGCTAAGTTAAAACAAATAGTGGTCATTTCTGCTAACAAAATGAAGAGTCATTTTTAAGGTATTTTTTATGTTTAGAAAAATATAAGTCATAAGGTTTTTTTACTATTGGTAGTTGTCTATGATGGTCATTATTCGATATAATACCAAGCAATTGATGAATATTTTAAATCATGAAGTAACGAGGTTCTCTATTTGTGGGAAAAAAAAAAGCCAATTTCATAGGTGGGAACTCAATACATAGCAAAAGAATAAATTTAACACTACAAAACATTCCATTACAAATTAAGTTGTGGTTGACAGCATAATTGTATTACAATTACTTTCATTTTGAAAATTCAATAATATGAATGAATTAAATTTATTTACATTAGGAGTGTTTTTACGAAATAAGTCTGCTGGATATACGCTAGCGTAGCAGCTATAGATTCTTTTTATTTTTAATTCCCTAATGTTTGTGATTATAAAGATGCCTTTATAAAGGCTTTCGCAGCCGATAACACGACCGGTCTTATCGGCTGCTATAAGTCATTTATTCTTCGTGTCAACAAAGCATATAACATCTTACATTACCTACTCCATAAAAGAGTTAACTAACTTAAATAATAATAAATAAATAAATAAACTGTTTTCTAGCTGACACCATTGACCGCGGACAGCCTCGCCGACGGTATACATTGCACGTTGAAGCACGACGGTAAAATATACCGCGCCATCTTAGAAGATGTTTCCGACCCAGCGAATATCAAAGCTGTGATGCCAGACTACGGGAAATCTGTCACCACTGCTTTGGACAATGTAAGTGCGCGTTATTAAGTAATCACGTAGTACAACTGCAACCTTTGTCCAAATGTGCTTGCATAATGGGTTTTTATTTTAGCAATAAATAAATATTTATTTATTCAATAATTACAATTGGTAAAATACAGTATTAATCTTAGAAATAATGTAATGAAAATGAAATGATTGAAATAAACAGCGGTCGATCGACGCCGATCATCCGATATTGAACATAATCGATGTTCGAATGATGAATCACTAGATCGATCTGAATGGTCGGTATTTAAGGATGAAGATCAGATGGCAAAGTTGTAAATTTTTACATAATTATTTCAGATCATGATCTTACCAACGGAACTGAGTGTGTACTACTACCAGTCACTGGAGTGTTGTCTGAACAACTACACGGCTGAGTCCAACAAACTGATGACTATTGAGGAGTTGCAGACCAAGCTTACTGGGAACAAAGTCATTGTGTACATCAACCATGTGGAAGGGATCAGGTAAGCATTTTATTTTATCAGAATCATTGATCATTTCTATTCCATTGCACTTACCCAACTTTCTACTGTCTAAGGTGATTTTTGAGTGATCATTTGAAATAAAAAGGTGCTAAATAAGTTTTTGTTGCAATGAAATTTGAACTTTGTCATCTATTACATTGAATTGGGTCCAAAACTTGACTATTATACATGCGAGATGCTTAATGTTTAGATACATACGAGATAGAATTATAACAAAGATTGTGGGTTAATGCTGTATAGATATTTAGTTGGTCGTCATCATAAATTAATTAATTATCTAAGATTGTGAATTAAAGTTTAAATAAAAGAGTGTGTACTTGTTCCAGCTTGGTCACAACTCTATATGATTGTGTGACTGGCCACAAGATCCCCGTGTTCGAGCCTGATGAGGGCGCGTACGACGAAGTCATCCAGTTTTGTATGAGAGCCGTCTTTAACTACAATTTCGGCATGGCCTACATTGTTCACACTGAGAACTTGAACGAGTTCTATCTGCAGAAGGCCAGCGATGGTGACAGGATCGCTCTGTTGCTTGATGACCTTTATAAGTTCTATGAAGAAGGTATGAAATCGTTTTATTCCGTTGATATTCTAATCTTGAACCACACAACTATTGAACGGCATTCATTAATATTGCGTTATCATTCAAACAAATTAATGTATTCCTTAATGCATCAAAGATGCTTCAAAAAGGCTAGATACTAATTATAGGCCCTGTTAGGCACAGCAACAGGAGAACAAAAAACGACCACAAATAAAAAATCTAGTTATATATTTTACAATAAATTAACGGAAATAAATAGTTTTTATTAATATTAAGTACTAACTTCCGCCAGCGGCTTCGCCCGCGTGATATCCTTATAAATTATAGCCTACTAGCTTCTGAATTAGGCTATCCGATCCAAAAATAATTATTCAAATCCAACCGGTAGTTTAGGTGATTACCCCCTACAAACAAACAAATTTTACCTCTTTATAATATTAAGTATCGATGTACCTGTACATAACATGATGCTGGAGATGCCCCGGCCACACGCCGCAGCCATACTTGTGTTTGTTCGATACCGTCTCAAAATAATATTTTGTCTTCTCCCCAGGAACTCCCGAGCCACTGTCAACGTTCGAAGTAGACGGCATCTGTGCGGCCCTCTCCGGCGACGGCAATTGGTACCGCGCCACAATCATCAGCGTCGAAGACACGCAAGTTAAAGTTCAGTATCCTGACTACGGCAACACAGAAACTCTCCCGAAGGAATCTCTTAAAATACTTGATCCTAAGTTCTATGAACCGTGCGCACTCGCATTAGTCGCCAGTCTAGGTCTTGTAGCCCTGCAAGAGGACGCTCTTCCGAAGCTGAAAGAATGGACCAATGAAAAGGAGGTCCAAGTCACACTGGCTGTAGGCACAGACGGGTGGCTCGCGAGCTTGCATTTAGACGGCGTGGACTTATCCATGAAATTGGTTAACGAAAAATTGGCCACGCCACAGATAAGTTCAGAAGAAGAACAGAAAATTGAAGAGGCGCAGGCTCCAGCTCTTGCCGAGCCCACCTCACTGCCTGACGGTTGTACTCAAGTGTACATCAGCCATATTGACACCCCTGGACACTTCTGGTTGCAAATGGCCGACAAAGTAGACACAATCGAAACGATCCAAGCTGAGCTCCAAAGCGACGCGAGCGAGTACACGGATATTGCGAACACAGAGTTGGGCACGTGGTGTGTTGCCAAGTATTTGGCCGACGACCAGTGGTACCGTGCCGAAATACTAGACTCCGATTCTGATATCACCACGATTCGTTTCATTGACTACGGCAATACAGACGTACTCGACAACCAGCCCGGTTTGATAAAGGAGATGCCAGAGAAATTCAAGGCAATGGAACGTTACGCCGTCAAGTCGAGCGTTAACGCCGTCCCCACAGGTACGGGCCAGTGGTCAGAATCCTCCTCCGACTATTTCACGCAACTTGTCGGCGATTTAGCAAATCCAGTAGATGCTCTGATTGTCCTGAAAGATGTTACAACATATGTCGATATCTTTGTTAATGGCCAGAACTTAACTGATAAATTAGTATCTGAGGGCTACGCTAGTAGATCTGAAGAAACTGACTGCGGCGATTTGCCGTCGTGCTTCGCCAGCCATGTGAACTCGCCATCCGAGTTCTGGATTCAGTTAGAAACAGCGACCCCGGAGTTACAAGCAATGGAAGCTGCTATGGTTGACGCAGAAAACTTCCCAGAACTGACAGATAAGGAAGAAGGCGTCATCTGTGCAGCTAAGTACCCTGAAGACGGTGCGTGGTACAGAGCGCAAGTCATCGTCGACGGATCAGAGGGAACTGAAGTCCTCTTTATGGATTACGGTAACGCCTCCATCGCTAACGAGTTGAGAAGTCTGCCAGATGAACTTAAAGAAAAGCCCGCGCTCTCGAGAAAATGCGCCTTGCAGAAACCACGTGACATCAAGTGGTCGCGCCAGTCTGAGACTAGATTTAACGAATTGGCCGCTGAAGGAGCCACTATATTTAATGTACAGTTCATCGCGTCTGGTGACATATCCATCGTGGAATTATTCCTTGAAGGAAAATCTGTGACTGAAGAGCTCGTCGGACTGTGCGACACAGTGGCGGCGGTGAGAGTCGCTCCCGTCGGACAAGAAACATACGGTACGGGCAAAATCTGCTACGTCACAGGCGTGGACGAATTCTACATACACCTCGATGACGTTATTTCAAATCTTGATAAAGTTACGGTAAAGATGAATGAAAGCCCCGAGTTTGAGCCAGTCTCAGAACTTAAAGTAGGTTCGGTATGTGCTGCATTTTGGGCTGAAGACGAACAATGGTACAGAGCGAAAATCTTGGAGTTTTGTGACGTCGGTTATCACGTGCATTTTATCGACTATGGAAATAAAGCTAAATGTGAAGAATTCAGGCAACTGCCTGAAGATCTCGCCGCAATAGAACCTTTAGCAAGATGCTGCCGTCTGGTCGTACCAAATGATGATCCTGCTTTAATGGAAACTGGCAAAACCAAACTGGACGAGCTTACTTTAGATGACGCTACAATTAGTATAGAATTTTTGGATAGCACAACTCACCCGGCTCTAGTTAAATTGACATCCGATGGAAAAGATTTTTATTCGGACATTAAACCAGCTGACCAGAATACAACAGACAAGACAGAAGAACTAGGAACCTGTGCCGAAAAAGAGGTAACTGAAGAAGCAGCTAATGAATTAACAGAAGAAGCAGCTAATGAGGTACATAAAGCAGCAGATGAGCTAGAGGAAGTAGTAAATGAGCAGTCTGAACACAATACATCACAAGCTGATCTCGACGAAAGTATGGAGAGCAACCACACAGTAATTGAGAACAAATCGTTTGAGGCGAAGGCTGACAGTTTGAGTGAAGAAATTGCCGCCGAGGAGGTGAAAGATGACACCTTGACTAGTCCTGAGAAAGATATATCGTCAGGAACTCTGGAGGACTCGCACGACACCGTAAAGACGATGGAAGAAGACGAATTTAGCGATTGTGTCTCACCTTCTAATACGCCATTAAATACGAGCGCGGAATCTGGAAAGCTTGCAGATAATGTACAAGAAGTTACAGAAAAATTAGAACCTTTAGAAAAAATATCGGAAGCAGAGAAGCCTGCAGAAGCTTTATCAGAAACGAAACCAGTATCTGACATTGACAAATCTGAGCAGAAATTGGTAGAATCAGAACAAAATACAGAGGAAGTGAGTGAAGAAAAAGCAGCAGAGACTGTAACAGAAAAGGCAGCAGAAACTGTAACAGAAAAGGCAGCAGAAACTGTAACAGAAAAACTTGTAGATAAAGTAGCAGAAATGGATAAGTCTACAGAAAAAGCAGCAACCCAAGAAGATAACGTAATAGAAAGTCCTGCCGAAAAAGAATCGGATAAACCTGCAGTTAAAGAAGCAGAAAGTCTTCCAGAAAAAGCAATAGAAACCATAGTAATTAAACCAGAGACTGAAAAGCCCGCTGTCAAAGAAACTGAGACAGAAAAATCTGCAGACAAAGTACCAGAGACAACAGAAAGTTCTGTTGAAAAAGTGGCAGAGCCATTAAAAGATTCTGCAGAAAAAGTTACAGAACCCAGTGAAATTAAAACAGAGACCGTCAATTCAAGTTAGGAGGTTGTAAATAAATTAAAAAAAAAAGTATTTCTAGTAAGGCAACACGAAAAAAAACTATCCCACATCATATTATATTAATCTCTTTAGATTTAAACCGATATCATGTGTCTTAGAACTGTTTTTAAACATGCAATAATTTATATTTTGCATCGTCTTTTGGTCAAACCAAGTGCCAATACTATAATTGGTAACAAGCAGCTTAGTTTTATAAAATTTTGTACGAAGTACATAAAGAGTAAAATGTTATAGTTAGGATTGACGTATAGTTTTCCGTGTTGTTTTTTTTATATAATATTGTTGATTTATTCGCCTCTCGAATAGCTGACTTATAGTGGATATGTTGGAACATTTCCAGAGACAGTGTTTATTGTTATGTTTTGAGTGCTTAAAGTGATTTAAAATAACAGAAAAATAATTAATAACTTTTGTACCATTAAAAGTTGTTTGTAGCTAAGTACTTCTTATTACATTATTATAAATACTCATTTTTGTATTTTTAGGTTTTATTTTATGTTATCGGTATCGTTGGGTAAAGCACAGATTTTCATTACTAAAATAGGACTTCATTCGTAACAGTATGTGGCCTTTATTATGTACATACATGACGTAACTTATTGTAATTAAACACATTCCCTTCATTTAACATTAGTTTCACATGTCACCACAACCACGAATACCGGAGGTATATTGATTGTCGTTATTTTTTGTTTAATAATCATCTTGTAAGATTCAGGACTGATGTCCTAGGAAAAGGAACATGTTTCGTTTTTTTTATTATTAAAGCTATGTAGTAAACGAATGGATTTTTATTACATCTACGTTTTACTAACCTCAATGTCAGGTATGGCTGCTAACAGTCAGCGCAGAATGAGCAGCAAAGTGCGCGACCATGTTATGTGCAGTCAAGTTTTGAGTAAAAACACGCGAGCACGAGTGCCCCAATTCTTGAAAGCGACCGAGAATTTCCTATTGGAAAATACAAAATACCAATAGCTCTTCCAGACCAGGGGATCGTACACAGAACCGAACGCAAGGCTAAGGTTGCCATTCCATATGTAGCTTGCATGCCATTGTGACACACTAACCAGGAAGTTGTAATAGCACAATGGAGTGCAAGCTAAATACTTGCATACTTTTGTCCAAGTTACTGGGCATGTGTATTCCTGCTTTATTGCCGAAATATCGGTGCTGTAGTCGTGAGGTGGTGTAATAGCATATGAATTAAAACCGAATAGAATGAAAACTTCTTAACAGAGTTCAAAATTCTTACCTACCTTCATAGTAGGGTTGCCATATTTTCCCGAGACACCGTCGGGACATTTTTGTAGGTGAAATAAACCAAAAACGATTAGAGAAATATTTATTTTTAATTACTGAAGATTATATTTATCAGATGATTTCACCTGGGACATTTGACACACAATTGTCGGTTACCTTTTACTAATTATAAAATTCTTCACAACTCATGTTAACTAGCCAAGTGAAATCTTGAAATCATCTAAACAAATTGTGTTTTAAAATTTTTGAATTTTGTATGTTCTTTTATATAAATTTCAGGATTATCTACAGAACTTGGCACCCATACCCATTTAGATCTCACTTCTTTTGTCGGTGAAGTCGACCAGTCGACAACCACGCATATTCTTAGTAGTGAACTTGGCTCGGTTGGCTCCCATTTTCACAATTTCTTTTTGATGTAATAGATAATTACTTGACTTGTCAACAATATAAAACTGTGACAAGATCCAAAGGGATATACAAAAAAAGAAATCTTGGTAGTCCTACGAAGTTAGTATCTGCTCCTTATTTAATTATCTGGTAATAGTTACAAGTCACCGTGCCGAATGCTTCGAGAATACATCGAGTGAAATCTATATCTATACAAATAAATAAAATTGAAGTGTCTGTTTGTGTCAAAATAACAGCTTTGTACTAAATGCATATGAAAGTATAAACGAAACTTAAAAAAAAAAATTGTCTGTCTGTTTGTTCCGGCTAATCTCCGAAACGGCTGGACCGATTTTGGCGGGACTTTAACTGGCAGATAGCTGATGTTATATAGGAGATAAGAGTTTTAGAAAAAGAGGGTTGCCGTGGGCAGCAGCTAGTAATGATAAAAAGACAGATATTTGTTATATATAAGATGTTTTATTCTACATTAATTACAATATTACGTAGAAATATAAAGAGTTTATTACAAAAATATTTATATAATGTTACTATGGCAGTTATCTCATTGTTCTTATAGAAAAAAACGCTACAAAAAAATATACGAAAATTAAATTATATTTGGGCCAATCCATGAAAAATTTAAAATATGAAACAGTAGTAGTAAACGTCGCGAAAACTGAAATTGCAAATCTATTTTAATATTGTTGTATATTCATTTAAAACGGTAAATTAATATACATTTCATAATCAATATTTTAGTTCACAAATTAATCAAAACAGCGAAATATTTGACAGCAATTTGCGACGTTGCCCACTTTCTTAAAGCTAGAAATATATTGCAGATAGGGTAAACAAAATTGAGTTTAAAAAGAGTATAGGTACTTACTTACATATTTTTACTAAAAATTGTTAAGAATTTTTAACACATTGCTGATATAATATTTAGTTAGTGGTGGTTTCTAAATGGATAGTTCTTGTCATGACGGATCATGTTTGAAATTGCTATATACTATATAGTTTTCTTACACTTTGATATATGCCGCATCGAATCATAAAGAAGCCTTAAAAATAAAATGTTAAAATTGTCCATTTTGTCCTATTTAGTAACGATACAATTTTTCACGGAATGGCTCATTTACAATATCCTGCATTGCCAACAAAAATTATATACAAAAATGAGGCCTGATTCTTCCTAGTTTTAGTTAGTGAAATCAAGTTAGCTTGTCGATTTCGAATAAATAAATTACCGGCACCAATAAAATGCAATGTTTTCATGCATTGTGCACCGTCATGCGTTATGACTTTATGAGCTACAATTTTTAAAGGCCGTAAATTAACTCTTGTTCTACGCTCAATGGGAATAGGACCGTTCTTTAGGCCCAAATGCTAATTGTAGAATGAATCCGGCCTCATTTTTATTATTTAAGCTTTTTGTGAACATAAAAATATACATAGTATACTTAAAAGAGAGTCGCGTTTCGTGTCTGTCTGTGTGGCCGCTTAGATCTTCTAAAGTACACATTGGATTTTGATACGATCTCCATATTATTATGCCAAGTCGCCATGACACCCGTAGGGGCGGGTTGCTTGTACAGTAACAAAAAATACGCTACATTAATACATACATAACAAAAACGTACTACCAACTATTTTTTTATGAGACCTAGTATTCCAAAATCATTCAGTTCGTCGCGTTTTTCTAAAATCAGTCCTTTTTCATTTGCTAAGTGGAGGACTGAAAGTAAGGCTAGGGGCACACTAAGCGATTCTCGCATATTCGGTGTAAGTTTGTTTGGTAACCGCTGGTATATTGAAAAGAAACTTGTTTCTGCGACGTCTTCTTTTTCTCCTTCTGGCGTCTTCTCAGTTAGCATTTTCCATGTACAGTGTTTTAGTTGTTTCATGTCCACCTTCTTTGCCCGCATCGCGTAAGGTATGAAGATTTTGGCGACCTGCGGGAGGTAAAGTTGAAGTTTAGAGGAGATACAACATAATATCACTCCGCATTCCCTGAAGGGATGTGTTTCCTGTGCGAGTCTCAATAAATACTTTTTCTTTCTTTCGTTCTTTCTAATAGACCCACATTTCGTTCGCTGCATTTATATTCTTACTTTAAGAATATTAGAGTGTTGTATATTTACCTTAGTGGGTGGTTCTAACATGTCTGTAATCTCTTCAGGCTCGGCCGCTTTCACTTGGTCGTGAAGGTCGCCCGCCGCCGTCGCGTCTTCATTACCCCAGTCATCGCCGTCCTAGAAAAAATAGTTCATCGTTACAATTTAATGTATAACTAGCTTTTACCAGCGGCTTCGCGCGCGTGCATGTCGGAAATTACTATAATTACTATATCCCATTCTAGATCATGGACTATCCATGTACCGAATTTCATCCAAATCCGTTCAGCCGTTTTAGCGTGAAAGCGTAGCAAACTAACAAATAAAACTCACTTTCGCATTTATAATATTACTTAGGATATTATAGAGTCATCGACGCGAAACCTGATACCATGGATTCAGCACATGATTCTGAACACCCCTGCGTTGAAAATTTTCGTCGGTTATTTTAAAAATGTGAATGATAATTAAATGAATCCATGGTATTAGTTTACGTGTCGATATCCCTGCCACCCTGTATACCCTCCGTCAATGTAAGTTTTGATACAATCACGTCTGATGGCAAGGGACTTAAGAAAATGGCTATTATTTGTCTCTTAGTTCCGATAACACAGACTTGCCGTTTGCCATAGTTAGCAGCATGCGACATTCTAGCAGGTGCGAGGCACAGACCAGTCGGTCGATTTTGTAAAAATATCAACGTGAACCTTAGGTGAAGTGAGCGCACAAATCGACCGGCAGGATGCTAGGGATTAACACTGTTGACAGCTCACTTCACCTAAGTTTCACGGTGATATTTTTACAGAATCGACCGGCGGGAGCCAAACATCGCCATAGTATGCGATAATAGACTAGATGGGTCGTTGAAGAACATCCGCGTCGCTCTTTGATTACTATTTCAGTAAGCAGAATACTTACAGGAATATTATTAGGACAGTAAGAAGCATCGTTCTCGTTGTTATAGTCATAATCTCTGGCTTCCTCCACTGTGTCTGGCTCCGGTTCAGGCTGCTTGCTCAGCTCGAGATCACGTTTGCGAAGCATCATCACGTTGTGGCGGAGGAAGAGTTTCCGGAAGTGGGACTCGTCTAGGCCTCTGTAAAGGAAATAGTGCTTGTTAATTTAAGAGGTACTAGACAAAACCTAGTTCATTTTTTTTTTTTAATTAAAAATTTCTTTATTTCAAAAAGGTGGCAATATTGTTACAGACATTACATTACAACATACAGAAGAAGTGTCTTAAACATAGGTCCTCTGGCTCCCAAACTAGGTTAGTACCTGTGACTTGGGAGTCAGTTTTCCTCCATTATAAAAGTAGTTACGTATGTCGTTGGTTATTAAAAAAATAAATAAAAAATAAAATGTACTGAAAAATAAAACAAAAGGCACTTTTTTTTTTTTTAGACAATTTACTAAAATAATAATCATGAAATGATGCAGGAAGGTGTACTGTGAGAGTGAGTGTGTGTGTGTGTTTGTTTGTTTGAGGAGTGGGTGAGTGTGTGTGTGTTTGTTTGTTTGTTTGTTTGTTTGTTTGTTTGTTTGTTTGTTTGTTTGTTTGAGGAGTTGGTGAGTGTGTGTGTGTTTGATGAGTGTGAGTGTGTGTGTGTGTCTGAGGATTGTCAAGTGTATGTATGGAGATGAGATGTTTGTGTTGGACTAATGACTTGAATGTTGCACGACGCGCGCTCGTGATTTGCAACAGAATCTTACCTATCAATAGGAGTTTTAAAGTTAGCCTCGTTCCACGTATGTCCAGTGGCAAGTGTCTTCCTACTGATCATGATCTTGGCTGGCTGGGTCGGTTCGTACTCTCCTACGGGGTCGGACCGACAGTCAAACGCCAGGCCGGCTACTAGGAAGTCTAGCTGGCGTTTCGTCCGAGGAGGTTTTTTGCCTTCGACTGTGTGTCGGCCGACTGATTGGGTGCGTTCGGACATTTTTGAGGCTGTGGAAATAATATTTATTATTGAATAAAACACTCATATAATAAAAGTTACTCGGATCAGCACCTGGCAGTTCCTGATATAAGATTATTATTGGTCACGAATGTTCTGAAAGTTTACCAACATTACAAGAGGACCAATGATTACCAGAAAGGTCGAGAGGAAAATACGCTATCCTGGATTTCAACAACAGACCAACAGTTTAGGCTATTCGGTTACAAGGCGTTTGGCGAGGGTGAAGACAACCCAAAGTTGTATTATTGCGGTGAACGCACTCCTAATACATACAAGCTTCATTTAGTTTAGTTCTATAGCAAAAAAAAAAATTGGCCAATCCAAAAGTGTAAGCCTCATAATGCTCATTCAAAAAATTTACCCATCAATATGGGTAAAATTTCTCATCTCGCAATCTTTACGTACTGTCAAGATTTAGGTTTGCTTTGTTGGTAGCTAGGTAACGGAAGAGGGTCGAAGTTGGAAATATATATAGATATAATATTAGTTAGATTTTTATTAATTATAATTAAACTACTCTACTGTATTCAAACAAGAGCAATTTTCAATAGGGCTAAAATGAAATGATAAAAAAAAAATTGAGTAAAGTTATTGATTTAACCATGAAGGTTTAACAACGCAGATTGCTGTTATTTCTATTTATGTACCAGCAAAAATACAAAAAAAGTCCGTCACCTCTATTATTCTTCAGCCGCCAGTGCGAGGGCCCCGCCCAGGCCGCCACGATGGCGCCGCAGTAGGAGTACTCCAGGCGCGAGTCGGGCGCGCCGGCCGGCCGCATGTCCGTCAGGCGCGCGCCCGGCGCCGCGCCCGCGCGCGCCACGCACGCGGCCACGGCCACGTCCGCCTCCTCCTCGCTCTCTATGCCGCCGAGGGGCTCGTCGTCTGGGATGAATGGGGCATCATGTCAGATAACAAATGACGACAGAAGCTGGAGAATATCGGCTTTAAAATCAACAGAACCAAAACTGTTCTGGAGCCGTAGCGCTTCATAGCGCGCTTCTCTCGATCTGCTTCTACTTTCTGTATCTCGTTTCACCCGTGCAAAGAAGCGATGGCAAAGTAGATAGGACTGTTAAGCACAGAATAAACACTGGATGGATGAAATAGCGGCAAGTCACGAGAACAATCTGCGACTCCCGCATTCCCCTTAAACTTAAGGAGAAGATTTATAAAACAATGGTGTGACCTGCTGTCTTATATGGATCAGAATGTTGGACCACAAAAAGGATGAATGAATGGCAATGGCATGCATCATTTTCCAATGCATTAATAAACACAACACACATACCATACAAGTCGTTGTGATGTTCATCTTGAGGTATGGGCTCGACCTCCGCGTTCACGTCGAAGGCGAGCGCCTGCTGCGACAAGTTAAGCCGGTTCTCTTCCACCCAGTTGCTCACTCGATTGTCACTGGGTAACAGAAAGATACACTTCAGGGTCTTATTACAAAATATGTGCCAAAACCGAATTTAAACCAGATCTTTCAAGATCAGGCCAGGACGTTGGCTTGAATCTTACTTGATTACAAAACGAGACTGTCATTGTTTTTAACCGACGAAAAAAAGGAGGAGGTTCTCAAGTCGACGTGTATACATATGTATATATATACAAGGTGTCAGGGACATCGACGCGAAAACTGATAACATGGATTCAGTACATGATTCTGAACAGCCCTGTGTTGAAATTTTTCGTAGGATCTGCTGTTCCATAGAAAAGTGCAATACCTACGCGGTCAAAATGTAAGGAACAGCAGATTTTTTTTAAAATAACCGACGGATAATTTCAACGCAGTGGGGCTCAGAATCTTAAACCGAATCCATGGTATCAGTTTTCGCGTCGATGTCCCTGCCACCCTGAATATATATTTTCTTAGTCTGATTTGAATGATTCTTTTGAATTTTCAACTGTGAATCGATCCTGTTGTAATTTCAACAGGAACACATATGTAGTTCTGATGACACAACCACATAATAAAGACCTGGAATTGATCTGATGATGGAGACTGAAGACAGTCGCGAGAGCTCCTCAGCAGTTTACAGCAGCTACATCGTGTTTGAGCTTATTTAATTCGACCTTGATGAGAACTTTAGACCTAGCTGGGTATGACTGTCGTTGAGGGTGTGACGATGGAGACGGAAGGCTGTTGAGGGAATTCCTTACTTGAGGAAAACAATAAATGGTAACTCACAACCGAAAAATAAAAAACGTTTTTACAAAAAAAAATACCAACGAAAAAACAACTGTTTAGTTTTTGTAAAAAAGTTTTTCAGTATAACTAAAACATTGCTTTAATTTACTAATGATTTTTTATCAAAAACGAACCCTGTTGGGGTGAAAAGGGAAATACAGTTTGAAAAATCTCATTCCTTCGGTTTAGAAACTTAAAACTTAGCACAAATACTTATCTAGGTAAATAATAAAGATTGTAATAATATATTTTCTGGAACTACCCATGAATGGAGCTGGGGTGTTGAAGTTCTAAGGGGAAAGTACGAAATCCAAGCGGCCGAAGTCGCGGGCGAAGAGCTAGTATGTGCTAAAAATGTGCCCCAAGCTTGGAGGACATCTATGAACATTTATACCCGAATAAGAAATAGCTTGCGCACCTGTAAGCGTGGGCGACATTATTAGTTTATACAGACATGCTTGTTTGCCCATAAATAGTACTCTAAGGCCCACTTGCGCGTTCATGGGTTAGCTAAATAACTCGGGCTTAACAGCTAACTCAGGGTTAATCCAAAGAGAATTACTGGATTAACCCTGACTTAGCTGTTAACGCGCAAGTGGGCCTTAGTACCTTTTGTTTATAACTTTTCTTTGGCACTTCATTTCCCAAATTACATAAATAATATAAAAATACTCACGTGTCTTCATTATCTGGATCCCAGTTGGAGATAGAGAATCCAGTAAAAGGTTCACAAATATGGTCACTGTTTGTAAACGCGGGCAGAAGCTTAGCAGCTAAAGTGATCCGCTCCGATAAATCTATATTTTGTTCTTCTGGAATGTTCTCTTTTATTTCTTCTAAGAATTTATCTTCAGTTCTAGAAAGAGTAAATTGTTAATTTTAACACACCATGTTTTGAATAAGAGACCGACATTTTAAGACTGGTCAAATTCAATCAGTAAGATTAATAGATGATGCAGAAAGAGATTATCAAGCGAATATTGTATAAAACCGTACAATTTAGCGCGAATATATAGCGTGAGTAGAAAGATTGCGTGACACTGCCAGTCACTTTTGCATTCAACATTCCGGCCGCAAGATAATGCAGTAAATTACCTAATGTTACATAGATTTAATATGAATATAAGACTTTACCTCAATATCAAAGCAAGTGTTTTGTTGTGTATGGGTAGAGTCGCGTTAAAGGCTCTGTTAGATGACGTCACATCACCGGTCGTCGCCGCTAACCGCTCGAAAAATGGATCTGATTGAAAAGAAGAACAAAAAAAAAACATGATAAAGACAGGCTGATTTCAACTTAAGTATAACAATAAAAGTAAACGAAACTATAGAGTAAAAAATAATACTTCGTATACAAGTGAAACATCCACTCCAAAGGCGTTCTCAATCGCGCTTTTTATTAGAGGGCGACATTTTTAGAGGAAGTTTGAAAATGGCGCCAGTTACAGAAAATATGAAAGAGAATCTTTTGTCTAGGTATGGCCATGTGATGAGGAAGGATGAAACGCATGTAACTAAAAGAGTGATGAAAAAAAGATGGATGGAGAAAAACAAAAGAAAAGATGGATGGATGGGATGATGTCTGTATGATAGTGACGGCTGACATTCAGAATGGAAGTAATAAGCGCGTTGCGCCGACCCCGAATACGGCCGGCCACATACATACGAAATTTCGAAGGCAGCAAATCCATACAAAATTAAGGATCTATCAGACATGAGTAGTTCTCCGTTCGAAATGTATGTAGCTTTTGTATGCCTTCGAAATTCCGAATCGTTTTTTCGAAACGGAATTCCGTATGTATGTGGCCGGCCCTAACCTATGACAAGGGTAGGAAAATGATGATGTTCAGGGCCTATAATACACCCAGTTTGCAATAAAAATGAAACCTTACCTATACAATCATTAGTATCAAAATCCCCATTGAATACTGCAGGGTTAGAGGCTATGGCACCCTTGGATTTCTTCTTTTTCTTCTTGACGGGCGCCGCGGCCTCCCCGTCGGCTGCGCCTTCATCTTGCACGTTGTTATCATCGTCTTTCTTGCCTCTTTTAGTCTGCATAATGTTACAGACATATTTGAGGGTACATTACGTCATCTTACTATGACTATACAGGTACAATTCCGTAGGCGACTTCAATACAATTTTTGCAAAGTCGCCAATTCGCAATGACAAACCGCAGCGACACGACTGGTTTCTATGTAAGGCCGCGTTCTAACCAAAAGCGTACATAGTCGAGACATAGTCGCGGGAACAATCAGGTCGCGTTTGCATGTCCAAGTTCATACAAACGATAGCGTCGAACGCGTACTCGTGCGACCATCGCTTTTGGTTAGGACGCGGGGTCACTCTATGAAAACGGCAACAGGCAAGTCGCCGACCACGGATGCGTTTTCATAGATTTACATAAAAACCTAGAAAGAAATGTATCTTAATGAAATGTTAGACTGACTCTGGTTCCTGGCAGTCTGATTAAATTTAAATATGCTGTCATGTATTTCATGCTGGTTGGTTGTTACAAATAAAAAGTTACAAACAATGAAGAAACACTGACTTCTTTATTAGCTATTATCTAAATAAGTTCATACCTGAGCAGCTTTACTAAGACCGCCTGCCATCTTCAAAACATCATAGTGTACCGCATCCACCCTAAACGAGTATATCCTAGCAGACGCATCCACCACTGTAGAGGCAGTCTGTAAGTTGTCCATGCGAGAGTCGTGCCTTCTTAACATTGACGTCATGAAGTCTATCAGCTGCAGGTTCCATGCATTGTCTTTTGTTATTTTCTGGAATATAAAGTTTAGTCAGTGATGTTTTTGAGCCAGTGTTCTGCCAGTTGAAAACCAGTATCAGGTACCAGTTTTAGAGCATTTATGATGAACTGGCCTTATTTGGTGCAGCTGGGTTACAACTGTTTTTTATTTTTTGTGTATGTTGTGCTTCTTAACCTGGGTCAAATAAATTTACTTTTTTTCGTTTGGCTGTAGGGTTTTACATACTAAGATTGGTCCAGGGTCCAGGTTCATGTTATCAGAGGTATGTTAAACTGAATATTAGCCCAACTTAGCATTTGCTATGCTGAAAATTTTGCTAAGTAGTGAAAAAGCACAGCCCAAAATTTATTAAAAATACATCATAATTGTACACTTACATTTTCTGCATAAAGTTTGAGACATCCTTGAAAGTGCTCTTTCTGAGGTGATGAAGACATGGTGTCTCTGCCTCGTCTGGGTGATGATATTTGTGGCGTTGATGTTGCCAGGGCACGCTCAGATGCCACCAACGATGACCTCTCGGCATCGTCATCATTGCGTTCCTTTAAAATAAAGTGTCAAATACTAATAATTTTGTGATAGTTTTGTATATCAGTCTTTCGATAAGGTGATACTTGAATTTTAAATTAAATTGTTACACCATAATACATATAATATGTTTTTGTCAGTTCAGAGATTATGAAGATGATTCTCTGTCTGTCTGTTCTGTCTTACAAAACATCTTGTAAGTTGCATCACATTCTTTGCTGTTTTATCTCAGAAAAGTAGTGAGACTAGAGATAAACTTTAGGAAACTAAAAGTGAGCTAACTCAATACACAGTGATAACAGAACTCTCAGGAAAATGATAATGGTAGACAATAAGCGACTAAGTAAGTCGACAAAAATGCCGCAATGCGTTCACAATAAGCCTGTTTGTACAAGTCGGTTAAAGTTCAATATGTTAGTAAACAACGTAGGAGAATGTAGTCAAAAATATTTATAGAAAACAATAATAATATTGTACAATCTGGTAAGCCACAAACCTCATTTCTAGAGCCAGTTGGTCGTATCTGCGGAATAAGACTTCGTCTTCTTACAGAACTATTGCTACTCCCGCCAACACTTATTCTGGCTAGCCCAGGGGTAGAACTTATCGGAGTGTCTATCATCATTACGCGTACGTAGCATACACCACTTTGTACATAAGTTAAAGAAAACCTAAATAATTACACCGCACATAAATAGTAAAATATCTGATTTTTATTTACGAAAATCAATATTTTCCGTCAAGCGTCAAATCAAAACGCAACGGACACTTGTAGAGATGTAACGATGGCAATTATTTTCTAAATGAAAGATATCGATAAGATGACTCTTCTTATTATTGGTGATATATAAAATCGACTAAATCAAGCATAGTTATAAATTATTTTCCGAGATGTAATTATAATTATAATGGTGGTAATCAATGATATTCTAACAAAATAACACACACACATAGCTACTTAACTATCACATAACTTTTGTCATTGTGTGTCGTAAAAACTGTGAATATAAGGGCGCGTTCTCACTATATCGTGACGATTAATTTATCTTTGGATTTACAGTACAGTAATCGTGTCGCCCTATACAGGCTGGCAGGGACATCGACGCGAAAACTGTTACCATGGATTCAGTACATGATGCTGAACCCCCCTGCGTTGAAATAATTCGTCGGTTATTTTTTTTTTAAATCTGCTGTTCCATACAATTTGACCGCGTAGGTATTGCACATTTCTATGAAACAGCTGATTATTTTTTTAATAACCGACGAAACTTTTCATAATGGGTACGGGGCTTTAGTTCATTATTATAAACATCCACCAACCGACTTCGCCCACTGCTGGGCATAGTCTCTTTTTTCTTGTGCCAATCTACACGCTACTGTGTCAATCTCATTCAGGCTACTTGGTCTGTGCATCCAGGTTTTTCCCGCGATGGCAACAATGTCAACCGCCCATCTCACCGCTGGACGACCGTCATCTTGTCTAGACTCGTCTTCCAGTCTTTGGATGCCACGGTCTCCGCTAGGAGTAATAGTGTTCTATGCACAGCTTTACTCCACCTGTCATTACTACTCCTTGCCGGGTCCCTACCCAACTCCATTTGAGTTCTATATTTCATTTTCCGATATCGAAGACCTTCGTACGTCTCAGCACCGTACGTCATTGTAGGCAGAACACACTAGTTGGGACTTAAGACATTGTGGAATTTTGGCTGATCTCAGAATACATATCGTCGAGTTTGCTAAACCCAAGCTGTATGCTTCTCGATGTCTCTGGTTATTGATGCTCTTTGCCAAAAGAAAGAATATGGTCAAGATAGACATATGTACCAATCAACCATTTCCAATATTTCATTTCCGACTTTTTAAGGATTTGAATTGCTGAAGATGTTTGCCATCTTAGTCGAATTCAAATATAGGTTGGATAGAATTAAATAATATGTATAAGATTATTGATGTTTAATCTGACGGATTACTGATGATTCAATGATTTTGATAACAAAGTATTGATAAGAGCTTTTATTCCATTGACTTTTAGAAAGGCTGTGTTATGAGATAATATTATATTTCTATATATGATATTCAATAAAATGCTTTCTGATATTTTACTGATATTTTGATTTTGTGTTTACAATTGTTTTTTTTTTAATAGCCAAATAGTGTGTTTCCAAAGTTCCCCCACTCATTACAGCTGTTTGTAAACGCATCGCTTGTTGCCAACTTCCCGTCAGTCATTTTGTTCGGTGGCTGATTTCTATGGTCGACGATATCGTTAAAAATCTTTAACATCGGCGAGTTATTTCCAAAGTGACATTATGAGTTCTGGAATGCCTGAATTGGGCTCCAAGATAAGCCTAATATCTAAAGCTGACATTCGCTACGAAGGCCGGCTTTTCACCGTCGATCCTCAGGAATGTACCATCGCTTTGGCTAGCGGTAAGTTGACAAATGGATACTGTTATCTTAATAAAAGGCCTCTTTCACAGTAATCGTCATCAATTTAATGTTTTCTTCTTGTATTTCCTGGCGATAATTATTTTTTCTCGTAGGAACATCGATCGACGTCTCTAGAAAGCTGTTCTCTTTTTCCCTCCCGATTTATACCCATCTTTGTTTATTGTTTGGTAAAGCGTCCAATATGTTTATTGTTGGGCATTTTCCTTCTAATTTTCCATGATTTTTAGTTAATGTATCGCATTGTTTTTCTTCTACCCTCAAAGTGAAATTGTTGGTCCTGCCTGTGACCGCGGCTTCACATTGATGACGTTGATAACGTCCTATGTATGCTACGATTTTGTATTCTTCAGCAGGTGTTAAATTGACGGTACACCGTCTTTGTCCTAAAAAATAATCTACTTTTACTATTCTGTTATTAGTAGGTGGTCAACAGTTAGATAAATCTACCTACTTTTCTTTTATTATGTTCAAGATGCCACTGTGCAATGGGAAAAATTTGATTCGAAATAATATCTAGACTACCTTCAAAGTAAAATATTGAGTAGCTTTTAAATTGGTGTGAGAAATCTATTTTTTCTCAAATAAAACTAACTACCTACAAATTATAACCCTTCTTGAGGTTAATGATCCTAATGTACTTTTTCTGTCTACAGTGCGCTCATTTGGTACGGAGGATCGAGAGACGCAATACCCTGTTGCGCCCCAGAGCCAGGTGTATGATTACATCTTGTTTCGTGGCTCTGACATCAAGGATATTCGAGTGCTGAACAATGTTCCCTCTCTACCCAATGATCCGGCCATCATGCAGATGTCTGTGCCGCCGACGCTTGGCGCCGGCAGTGCACCGGGCCAGTTCACGGCGCAGTACAACCACCCAGTGGTCGGCCAGACGCCTTACCCCCAGTACCACCCGATGGCTGGCTTTCCCGGAGGTGTTCATGCTCAGCTCAACAAGACCAGTGAGTTGTCTCCGCAAACCTCTGTGGAGCTGGCACCCCAGCCCCCACCTGTCACGGGTCCGATTGGCTCAGGAGTGGCGCATCACGCCAATCAAGTGAAAGACCAAGGTTTTTGCTCTTGGATAATTTTAGCTTCTGCTTCAACATGCTACTTTGCGATTTTTGCAGTGTCATAAAAAGATACTTTCATAACCTTTCCAGTAGCTTAATTTTGGTTTGGTTTATTTAACTAATAAAGTATCTAGTTATGATCAATTCCCTGTGCTTTCACCAAACTTGCATGCAGACTAATCTCATACGGGATGTATGTATGTATGTGTAACAGTTCAAAGAACTTGCATATTTATGTTTGTATATTTTTGTATTTGTTTACATTTAAAATTCAAACAAATTTAAAATATTTTAAATTGATAATAACAAAACCCATAACATTATTCTAAATTTACTAATTCTTGTAACGTCTTTTGAATCAGTATTAGATATTTTGTCTTATGAAGTTTTTTGGTTTGTGTTGTTTAGTCCCCTTATTAATATCTTATATAATAAATAGAACTAATATTTCTATATATTTCTTAACACTAGTTGAGATCAGTTTAGTTTATATTCATTTAGTAACTATTCCATAAATAATTATTAACATACTTATAATACTAAGATGGTAGAAGGCATTCATTAAACATTAATCACCTTAGGTGTTGGGAATTTAAAAAAAGAACTATAAAGTCCTTAATAAATCTAATAAGATTAGAACTACTGGTGGTGGGTTATTTTCCAAGCATGCAACAAAATTAATAAAACTAACAACAGCATGCATTTACAAAAATAACAAAAAAAGAAAATCGCAACATGCATTGTCATTTCCCCTTGGTCTGTTGCTTGTATGAAAATTGAAATAAAACAACAACGAAAAAGCAATTTGTAAATCATCAAAGCTTATGCTTAGCATAGTAAAGTATTCTTGTTTTTTTTTTCCTTAACTATGTGTGTACAAGGAAATGTGTTGTAGGCTCGATGCTTGACCTCATTGGAGGTGGATCTCAGCAAAGCGCTTCGCGGTCTGGAACCCCCGCTGTCGGCGCGCACAGGAAGAGCCCTACTGCAGACCAGGGCACGCAGGTATCATAAACTAATTTATCATATAAAAATTGTAAAATCTCCACTACCATACCATAAATAAACTAAGTTAGGATCTTAGGGTCTGTACAGTCCTAATAAGTTAGCATAATTATTTGTAGGCAATACATTAAGTTAATTAAGCAGTACTTTAGACTTAAGTAAATACATTATAAATGTTTTTCTGGATGCGGCCTTGCCATAGACCACAACAGCAGATTCTGGAGGGATATTCTCGCAATCATTACATGTGGCAAGTGAATTGATTGTTGCTTACTTATTTATATCCCAGTTAGACTAGAAATCTTCCTTTTCTGATATTATTTTATTGGAAAGGATGAGCTGGAGAATCTGTTTATAAATTAATGTTATGTTTTGACCTGCATTTAAATATTATTTGTATATTCATGCAGTGGTGTGAATTTTAATCAATGTTTTAAGGCAAGTTTGCATTCCTGAATTACTTTGATTTTGTTATTTAGTTATTGTTTCTAGTTTCTACTTACTGCTAAATAGTTAGTTTGAAATAGGTTTTTTCAAACAATTTGAATAATAAGAACAACTGCACACAAATAAATGTTAACTTATAACTATGCTCACACAAAACAAATTATTAAAAAAAAAAAAAATTACCCTTTCTTCAAACTTACCAGATACATTTTTTTTTTGTTGTTATAGACCGGCAACATTCTCCACTCATTTCTGTTATAACTTTTTCTATATTTCAACCATTCACTTATCATCACTCTCAGGGCTACATTCACTACATCTATAAGACTCCACACTTAAACACATGTGTTTATAGGTCGGCTCTGTGGCTAGTGGGTCTAGCCAGCAACGGGATAGCCGACGTGGCAGCAACGGACAGGCGCAGAAGGGTCCGGCGCAGAACCGCAACCGCACCAACTCCCGCAACCGCCAGCGCTACCCGAGCGGCGGCGCGCCGGTGCCGCACCAGCCGCACCAGCAGCACCAGCCGCAGCAGCCCATGCACCAGCAGCACCAGCACCAGCCGCAGCAGCAGCAGCAGCACTCGCAGCATCAGCAACATAACCAGCACAACCAGCATAATCAGCACAACCAGGTGCAAACCAACCAGCAACCTCATCACCATCACCAGTCTGGTAAGTTATAGTCTGACAAACATGTTTGTTATTGTAATGGAGGCGCACCAACGCCATTTATTTATTTAATCACCAGCAAATCTCTGTACCTGTCTTGGTTTGGCATTATGCTGAGTCACAGTCACGACGTGCAGACTATTGCTGTTCTGTGCTCGTGATTACAGATGTTTTGTTTTTTTTTATTCGATTTAACTTATCTTTTTCGTATGCTCGTGTTACTGTGACAAATAAACCCATGTTTCTTTCTTTATTTCTATCTTGTGAATCGAAAAAACTTGTAAAATCGAGTACACTTCATGTTTGTTTTCTTTCATGTGTCACACTACACTTTTTTTTTTGGCTATCCAGTTCTACTAGTTTAAAAGTAGCAGATTCCTCCTGTTTGCCCATAGTTACCTTACATAATACTAATCTTCTTGCCAAAAAGAGTGATAATTGCCGTCCTTCTTTAGAGCTAGGACCTATAAAAAATTGCTGCTTTGACTACCTAAAATGTAGGTAATTAATTTTTAGGGCTTATTCTCGCGCAACCTATAAAGTATTATTATACGGAAGTCTTGGTATTTCTCCATATTACTTTATTTTGAATCATCACTTAATGAATGGTTTTGTTACTAGGTAACTTCTCTGGGGCGGGCCAGGGCTACAACCGCGGCGGCTGGAGAGGCCGGCCCCGTGGCCGCGGTCGTGGCTTCGTTCCCCGCAACAAGAACACGCTCAAGTTCGATAAGGACTATGACTTCGAACAAGCCAACACTGAGTTTGAAGAGTTGCGCGTCCAGCTCGCTAAGGCGAAGATCTCTGATGGCGAGGTGAAAGTTGAGGTGAGATATGAGATATACAATTTTGTTCACAATTCGTTTCGGATTATAATAAGTCGCTTTGTTGCGTCACGATGCGTAGAACAATGGTCGTTATTACGAAGACTTATCGAAGAAGTCCAAAAAACTTACTATAAAATCAATTAAATGTTAGGATTAAATCATTTTCAAAATAAATTCTATATTATAATACTTTCTGAAACATTTTAAGGAATTATAATGCAATTTTTTGACAGTCAATACAGTCTAGAAGTAGGGATGACACAAGAGCCTATCCAGAATAAGCTCTCCCAACTTTCTCGAGGATAATAAATTAAGATAAAACGCCACCAACAGCACTTTCATTCACATGTATGAAATAGAAGATTACGTAAGGATCTTAGCAGGTGGTTTTCTGTAGTTGCTGCCTTACTCCCATGGGAATAAGGCTTGAGGTATGAATGCTATACTGCCCTGCTAAGCCAAAAGGCGCTATCTCAGAGATACGCCCTTTTAGTTTTTTTATACCATTCAATAGCTATAACAATTTCGCATCTAATGGTATAAAGCCAAACATCGCTATCTAACTTAAAACATAAAAAAATACCACTCAGAAGTTTTTTATATCCATATGTTTCCTTAAATTACAACGAATAAAAACTTAATTTTCTCAAAACTTACTCCGATTGAGATAGCGCCTTTCGGCTTAGCAGGGCAGTATAGGACTTTCATCTAAATATTTGCTGCCAAGTCAATATTACCACCTATTCATAATCGTTTAATTACGCAGCGTTACAATTTTATTATGTCATAGACGGTATATTATGTTACATGCCAATTACGATCTAATTGATTTGATCTTACGTTTGAACGTGAATTGAAGCAATGAATTACACAATCGTTTGATGACGTTCAATGGAAAATTATATCGTACGATTACGCAATAAAAATTTGCATTTAATAAAAACGCAACAAAATAGGTAATTGTTATAAGACATTTATTTTTGCACCTGGTAAAACTTATAAATCTCGAATAACGTAAGATGTTTTTGAAATTACTCTTCTTAATTTGTGTAAAAAAAAAATGAAATGTAGTAGAATCCGGCACGCGCGTATGAACAGACGTAACGTAGACGAAGCAAAAATAGAAAGCAGATGGCGTTCTGTAGTTAGGCCAACCCTTGGGGGAAAAGGCATAAGTATATAGTTTAAAACTGATCATTTCAGGTTTAACTATAACAATCTGATTTCCTGTTCTTGTTATTTAAATTCACCGCGAGTTCTCGTCACGCTCAATCAACCGTTTTAAGTTCGGGCATTTTTTGTCAGCCTAATGAGATTACAATGGCAAAATAAGATAAATACGTAATAAGAATTTGGCCGAAACCACACTAAGCTATTATTTTATGGACAGTCATATTTCATGAGCGAAATAGGGTTAATGCAGCTGTGTTGGCCCAATAAAAACGGCCGCGACTTACGAGTTGTAGATCGTAGGTTCGAACCCAGACAGGTGTAAACCTGCCTGTTCAGTACCACTGCTCTCAAAACAGTGAAGCAAAACATCATAAGGAAACCGGCATGTCCTAGAATTCGAAGACATGAGACATCTACCAACCCGCACTGGGCCCGCGTGGTGGATTACGGCCCCTCACCGAGAGAAAGCCTGTGTCCCAGCAGTGGGAACGTTATAGGCTGATTATGCATAAATAAGCATTATTTTATGGACATGCAGCGAAATAGGGTTAATTGTACCTAAATATCATCGTCTTGTCAGCTAGTAAACACCAAGTTTTGGTAAACATAGGTCATTTGATTACGGGAAGTGGTTGCCAACATTCCTAGACTGTGTTGACTGTCGTAGTCGAAGCGGATTTTCCTTTATTGTCCAATTTCTCTTGTTTGCCTTTAATTCGGAGTATCTAAGTAAAACCATCGTAATTGGACTTTCATATCATCACGAAATAAAGGCTAAGGAAAAATATAAACGGAAAACGTTTCAAAGAACGATGTCAGAGCGAAAAAACTGAAGCTGGCATTGTTGCCACGATCAACGGAAATCACGCGCAAATTTGCCTAGTTTTTCCGCGCAGATTTTTCCTTGGCTGTGGTCCTCTCAAAATACCTGCTTCCAAAATTTTTATGGTTGTAGAGAATTCGGAAATAATGGGCTATTGAAAAAATATTTTGGGAGGATTTTCTAAATCTTCAACTTTTGATGTTATTTCTTATTTTGTTGTATTTTAATTTGTTTTGAATGTCTCCATAATGTTAATATTTTTTTTTTTTCTTTTCGGACATCGCAGGAGTCTGAAGTAATTATTATACCGCAGGGCGAAGTTGACAAGAAAGATGACTCAGGAAATGAGACCGGCGCAGGCGAACCGGAAGTAGACGAGGACCAGAATGGTTATACAGGGTATGACAAGACAAAGAGTTTCTTTGACAACATCTCCTGCGAGGCTGTTGAGAGGTGAGATATTACTTTGAATTTATCATTTAATTATAAAAGTATTCATTAGCCTAGTGGGAGTCGCCAAAACGTCAGGCAGAATTGATATCGCTGATGCCAAAAGTGGCATGGCAGGTGAAGTGTCACGATATTTTGTGGCGACTTAAAATTGAGTGGCTTTTGAAAATTCGTATCGCTAGTTCTATGATCCCACCCTAGCTCCTAGCCGTGTATAATACATGAATCAAACTTACATAATAATAAAGAAATCTCGATGTGTTGTCAAGTCGTAAACCGTGCGAAGCAGGGGCGGATCGCTAGTGTTAATATATTATTATGCAAGATTAGTTAAACCCAGTAGGTGGCCACGCATGACGCATGAATCACATCACTGACACTTTTTTGGTTCTCAGAAGTGCTGGTGTATGGGCCTACTATAGATGTCCAATGGCTCATGTTTATAACTGGTAAACATTTGCAGGTCCAAGGGCAGGAGCCAGAGGACAGACTGGCGGACGGAGCGCAAGCTGAACTCGGAGACGTTCGGCGTGGCGTCGGCGCGGCGCGGCGCCTGGCGCGGCCGCGGCGGCTGGCGCCACCACAACCCGCAGCACCAGCAGTACACGTGAGTTACATCGAAAGAAACATATTGTTTTGGGACTCGCACAGGAAATACAAACAATTAAAAAGACCCGGGAGGAGGTGCCTCGTTATGATAAATCATTTTATTTTTATAAGTAGGTTTGTACAAACACTTACGCGTCCAATCATTATTAAAAAAAAAAAAAAGTGTAGTGGAAGTCCTACTGCTGAGCTCATGCTCATGCTGCGACTCGGGTCGTGGGTTCGAATTCTGGGTCGACCAGTGTTATTGGGTTTTACCATCTGGAATTTCTCACTAGCAAGTTAGTCTGGATTTGTGCCCAGTTGATAGCAATAGAGTCGCCCCATATTACTTGGGACTATACATAACTGGCCAAATGTGGCTGTACTTTATGTGCACGTCTGTCTAGCCCTTCGGGGAATATAGACGTGATCCCAGCATCCCAGCATATTGCTGATCCTATCTCACATTAACAAATGTTGAGAGAACGTGAGTTAGTACTCATCTTCCTCCTTGTATCCCGATTTCTTTTGGGGCGGCGCAGCTTGTCTTCTTTCGAACATCTGTATTAGCAGACATCTCTGTAGTCACCCGTTGTTTTCTAGCCGTATCGTGTTCTTTTTGCAGTACTTCTTAAGGCAGGTTGATCGTTCACCTAATTTCCGTACAAAGCACAGTAAAAAAGTTCGTTGTCTGATCAGTGTGATGAAATATCGGCTTTTTAAATATCTTTCTTATATCTTTCTTTTTTTTTTTATATCTTTCTTTTTTTTTGGATATTTAAAAAGTCAGACGACATTTTTGGTTGTCTCACCATTTAATCACATCTGAAACGAGATTTTTAACTTATTTATTGAGTTTATCTTATTTCAACATGGGCAGAATATAATATGTGTTTTTCCTGTACAGCAACTACGTGCACAACTTCTCGGATGACGGCAGGTGGCGCGCGATGCGCGGGGGCCCGCGAGGGGGACCCCGTGGGGGCCCGCGGGGGCCGCGCGTGGGCCCCGCGCCCAGCACGCAGCCCGCGCCCGCCATACCGCAGCCAGCACCCACTGCAGGTATGCATTATAGTAGTATAAGCCTCCAAAAATCTGTTTTTTTGCACAATTTTTACCTGAACTTTGGCCATTCATATTCATAATCTACTCATAAATTGTAAAATTAACGAAAGCATCTTCATAGACACGTCGCACATATAATGGAGATTCTAAATGACAAACATTTATTTCGCAAACTTGTATGGCTTACTCAACAACACGTATTTCTTGAAACAAGTTTTATGAAATTTTCGCAAACTATTTTTCGTACAATGTTATCGCGTTCTAATTTGCTTGTTAGTAGTTTGCATTTCCGCTGTACGAAAAAACAAGCATTTCGACCATGCTCGCGTTGACGTTAGACGGACTGGGAAGGGCCCTCTTAAATGATGCATAATATGTTCTGCAGATTGAGAACCGAGATCTCTTATTTTATTTGTACAACATCTACGAGTTTCCTAGAAATATTTGTATTACTGTGTTCACTGCGCCAAAGGGTTGATCACGTTCTGTCGTCAACTGTTTCTACCCTGTTAGTTAAACTTTCCAGACACACTAAGGCTTCAGACATTGTGAACAGTTTGAATTGATGTTCAAACTTTCGTCTCTGTGCTGCTCTCGTTCTTTTGCATTTTCGTAACTCATATTTTTTCCAACAAGTTTCTAATTAGGCATTTTCTTTTTGTTTACAGCTAAGTAGGATTTGTTGGAGAGCGTCCGCTACACCGAAAGAATTTTTTATCGCAGCAGGGACTATTCAAAAATGGATAAGTGACGGAAAAGTGTTAGTTTGGTGATGAAGTGTCTTGTATTGATTTGAAAAGTAATGTCTTTGCGGGAAGTTTTAATGTTGAGCAGATTACAGTTGATGGACATTGTTTTGGTGTGATAGTGTTGTATCCAATATAATGGAAGGAAAAAGATGGAATTTCCCGTAAGCGTGCGACAGAACAAAATGTCGGTACACTGAGAAGGCTCACAGTTAGTATAATGTAAGTATAGGAGTGTCGTGAGCGATAACGCAATTAGGCAGGGCGTTGGCATCAGCTAAATTGAATTGTATAATGTGACAAGTCGACCAATAGCTGGATGATATTAGGCTCATTTATGTGATTCAAAGATGCCAATGTTATCGGAGATAGAGGCCACTTGTAAATTTCAGGGAGGCTATGTAATGAAAGTTGCATAGGAGACATTTTATTTATGCAATAAATTATAAATATTTTCATAAAGCTTACCTCCTCACCTGTTATGATTATTTGTGCCTATTTAGGTTTAACCATATAATATTTAAAGTACTAAAATGGTCTGCTATCACTTGAACGGTCATTGCGCCTCCATTTTATTTATTTACTTGCGATGACATGCGACCATCTATGCAGCAGTCCTGCTAAAGTGTTAGTAAATTAATAATATGAGGATAAATTCGTTTCTAATACCTGCTGGCCAGATGTTTTCATGTGTAATTATATAAATCATTGTGGGTTAGAGGCTGCCTCGGCATGTTAAATGTAAAGTGTTTATTGACTGTCGTTCATTTGTAGTTAGTACTAAATAAATGTGATCGAAGGACTGCTGCCTCAGTAGGAGATGTGTTGATGGCCTGGCCGCGATCTCACGCGGCCGTCCGCTCCACAAACTGATTGATAACACAGTATCAACGCTAGTAAAGTCTATGTTTTTCATTCAATAAAATTCTTGTAATATTTAGTTCTAGAAAAGGACTATTGTATTTTCTTGTAGTTACTTTGGAATCATTAATTTTACCTACATGTGTTCATATTGGCGAGTCCTTTTCATGCAAAATTCTGAAATAAGCTTTGACAAGGAACATGATATTTGTAAAAACCTGTAACTCTAAAGCTGTACCTGGTGATTGTATCAATATAAAAATATAACTTTACTACAAATCTTCCAAAAGGTAATTTTATTTAAAACAACAACCATATTGAAATTTCCAATTTTATTGCAAATAAGCAAAAGCGTAGTTTTACTATGTCACGAAATAAATCAACAATATGTCATACAAAATGTTACAAAACATTAAATTAATCATTCATACAATAATCTTTGGAGGACAAATAGAGATATCTGCATTAATTGTGTATCCCTGCACAGTTAAATACCTAAAAGAGTGGGTTACCTTATTAATGCAGATCTCTGTACATAAACAAAATGTTTAACATCCGTAACTTGCACTTCAAAGCAGGTAAAATACAAAGTATGGCTTAATAATATACATACTTGCTTGTATACAATATAAGTAGATTAAAGTACACGATTTAAGTCACGACATTATACATATTACATAATATTTTTGTTTTTAAAAGTATATCTTAAAAAATATAATGCCTTACGCAAGTAGGCTTTACGACTAGGAGAACGAAATATTTACACAATCACGACCGATCCTCTATTACGTGTTATGTATCACTTATACTTTTAATCATAAACATGAAGTTTTATAGAATTCATTTATAAGTAGATCCGAAGCATATTCCTAGTCTATCGTATTCCTTGAGCTTACATTATATGCCCCAATTTCTAAATTTTACAAAATAAAATATACTAGCCACATTCACAGTATGAAAATTACGATCTTTAAATGAGTAAGGTTTTGTTATTGTAGTTCAATATTACTGAATGTGTCCTTAGTACCATAAACTTGATTAATTTCCATTGTGATCAAAAACCCGGGAAGTGTAAAAATAGGTCAAATACATTTAATACTAATTAATACCACGCAAGGGTTCATTAACCCAGCCGTTTCTTCCTGGCTTCTCACTTCTCAATACTTGAACAACCTACAGTAACTGACAATCATTTCACGTGCTACCTAACGTCTCGACCCACAATGGAAAATGCGTGAATTACGCATAGTGATAAAATAAGGGGTTTATAAGACTAGTTTAACCGCGCCACTCCCGCGCTGGTGTTCCGTTGTCCACGATCCATACAGAACCGCTCTGACCCTTCGCCAGGATCTCTACTAACGAGCGGCCCACGTGTTCTGAGCTGAAAAAAGATATTACAACCGTTAGCAAAGACATTTATTTAAATTAGTCATAGGTCACTAGTTCGAACCCAAGGCACGCACATCGACGTTTCGGATTCATATGCGTATTGTATAATTATCCCTTGCTCCCAATACGGTAAAGGAAAACATCGTGAGGAAACCGGCATACCTGACAGATATTTCTCGAAGGCATGTGAAACCAAGTCAGAGGCCCATGGGCGGAATAAAAATTCTGCCACCAGGTTAGTCACTAACCACACGAAAAAGAAGCCGAAGAATAATTACTGGATTCATTTTACATTCTGAACATCAAAATACGTTACAAAAGAGCCTATAACGCCAACCCTTTACTTCCTAGTGTTTGGAAAGATGTGGTGCAAGAAATTTCAACAAGTAATTTAAAGCTAAGCGCATATTACAGCCACAGCGCATCGCATTTCAAGCGCGGTGCGGCTCACCTAAAGTGTGCGATGAAACGACAAATAAATACGAAAGCGATGGACGAGGATTTTTGCAATGCGGTGTGGCCCGCCCAGTTCTACATCTTTAACTTGCCTTCTTTTGGTTTATACTTATAAAGGAACATCTATGATATGAATCGTTGCAAAAACCGCCGTTTCGGAGGCAGACTGGATGCCGAGGGCACTAGATAAGAAGGCAGTCAAGCGTCGACTGCATTCATTTACATAAGTGTCCTTACACTGACTGCATTATTAAGCAGGACATGGGCGCAATCGATCCTCATATATTATACACCACTATTATTTTACAAGACCCCCAAAGATTTTTCAGTAGGCACGATAACTCGTTCAACAGTTCTTATGTTTGATCCTAGGTTTTCAAAAGATCCTTTACAAGGAGGTGTATCTCAAACAAGCCGTGTGTCTGATGAGATTTCCCATCGGCAAAAAATTACGAAGTTCCTCACAAACTTTCATTCTCTATTTAACCCTTTTAGGAGACGAGTTTTCAAAAAATCTTATCTGGAACTATTGTGCTCTAGACCCAGCGGTTTAGGCTGTGTTGTCTGTCATCTGTCAATGAATTTAAGATTTTCGTTAAATATGTGGATGTGGGAGTTTTTTCTTTTTGCCTATCATCTTGAAACAGCCCCCTTTTGTACCATTCAAAGGAAGTATTAAGAGTCTACAAAACCTCAAATTGCTTAGCATAATGCTCCGGTATATCGAAAATACTGCAGCTTTCATTTGAAATACCTTTGAAAAACCTTTGAGGATTTATGTTTAGTATATTATTATTAATGTTGTTTGCCAAAACACGATTCCATAAAACTTTCTCCCAAAGTTACCTCCAAACTAGCGGTTACGCTAGTATTAAAAAAATACTTCAAATTAGATCATGAAACTGCTTATTAACTGAAATAAATATAAAGCAGATATTATGTTTTTTTTAATGACCGTTTTTCACCATAAAAAGAAATTACCTACCTAAACTCGGCGCCTTGGAGCCTTCTCCCCGCCGTTCAGTCTCGCTCTCACTCAGTCCGCGAGCAGTAAGCAAGCAGTAGCAGTAAGCACAGTGCAAGCGAGATAAAGACTGAATTTGAGCTGAGGTATTATGGACTCTCAACTGTTTTATTGAAACTAAAAGCTTACCTCTGCATTTTGCAGCTTGCATTGTCTCTCTGCCAAGCTGCCTCATAGTCTGATGACATGAGTTGCTTGCGGATCTCCTTGACGAGACCCGTGTCGGTCAGGCCCGGGCAAATCACCATACTTCGCACTCCAGTCAGATTCACGTGGTACTGATCCTAAGAAACGGGGATGTAGATTTAAAATTTCGTACGACATCAATTAATGTACGGATGGACCGTTAGTAGCGAATGGTCTGCTAAAGATTTTAAGGACCGACTAAGAAAATTTTAAGAAACGACAGGTTTTACCCGTTCTCGATGTTTCACAAAAGTGGACCCAGAACGAATCCCTGTGGAACACCATACGATAAGGGTCGATGACCCTGTGATGCAGCGGAGATAGCATAATCCGATAGAGGATAAAAAAAACAACGTAGGCAACTGTAGCAGATTTGATGATCTTGGTCAGTGTGATCGTTTTGGCAAATCCACTCGATCTTCAGAGCCTCGTTCTGCCCTAGGTTTTTACATACTTCAGTAGTTTGGGTTCTCCTGAAAATGGTAACCTGTAATCTGGCAATTTGTACAAACTTACACCATAAGCCCTGGTGAGTCCCACGATGGCGTAGTTAGTGGCCGTGTAGATGGGCGTGGAGACCTGCGGCCTGATGAAGGCAGTGGACGCCGTGTTGACGATGGTGCCGCCCTGGCCGCCGCGGTCCTTGCTCATGAAGCGGTACGCCAGCAGCGTGCCGCGTATCACGCCGTTCTGGAGGAAGTGGGGATGATTGAGAAGGTAAGGATGTCAGTTTTGTTCAAAGTAGTGCTACGGCTACGTGCTATTTGTGGATGATTTGATTTTCAGACTGACAACATGGGGTAGATACCCGACTTATAGGTTTTTAATTTTTTTTTTAAATAAAAAACGTTTCATTCTTATAATAATTGATTTTCTATATGCATAGTAATTTAATGCCTTGATTATCCATTCTTTGCAATAAATCTACTATTTTAAAGACCATAGTCTAGTATTTTCTCTAAGCATGGAAGTATAGATCAGAAAAACAATTCAAAGCTAAATCAATAGGTACGGAGGAAGGAACAGAGAAGGAACTTCCGCCGCTCACATGGGAAGCTATAAAATAACGTCTATAATTAGATAAAACTTACTAAATTAACGTCCACCTCGAGTTCCCAGAATCTGTCGTTCATTACACCCGCGTTGTTGATCACTATGTCCAGGCGATTGAACACTTCCATTGTCATCTCGAATGCCTCTGTAAATTAGAAAAAATAATAATATTGTAGGCTTTGATATTTATCTTATAAAAATATTAATATTATAATATTTATGTTTATGTTTATTCTTATTTATCTGTGTCTAGAAAGAATATAATAATAATCTATCTATAAATAATAAATCTGCAGCCTAATTACGTAATGCACCATCAATAATAAATTGAAAGAAATTGCTAGTCCATTGCTTCATAAGTTCGAAAAAAAAATTGAGCAGATTTTTTTTTCGAACTTATGAAGCAATGGACTAGCAATTTGTTTCAATTTATTATTGATCGTGCATTACGTAATTAGGCTGCTGGTATAAATTATTGTACAGTCTCCACTCCACCTGTATTATTTTATGACGTGGGATCGTATCTAACGATAATATTATGATGAGATAAAACAAAAAAAAACACATTTTTTAGAAGTTCCACATCTTAGTATTTTTTTCCAAACTTGTTTTGTAAATAATTATTATGAAGATGTTTATATGTATAGCAGCTGTACCTGTGATGATCTTCTAAGGAAGAGAAAGATTTCAACGGGTCCAAATATAGGAAATTAATTTATTTAAAAGTTTAAAGCCACGTCCTTGAAACAAAAATTTTGGAATATATTACAAGTTACGTTAGTCTTCCCCTTCCTCGTCTAAAAAAAACTTTCTACGAGCAGCAAGTGAAGGGTTAAAATTTGCACCCGATACCATGTAGCTACTTACCCTCGTATTGGGGGTAGTCAGTGACATCACAGCGGCAGAATAGCACGTTCTTCCGGCCATACTTGGAGCCCAGATCGTCGACCACTTGCTCGCCGACCTCCGAGTCGATATCGCATATCGAAACCTGTACAATTTCAAGATGCAGTGGAGAAAATTAAGCTTTGAGGCCGTGTTTGCAACAAAACAAACCAATGAGGCAGGTAGAATGTTTATTATATTTATATATTTTTTTTCAGTAGTACCTAGGTGGCGTAAGCGTCATGTTGATCTACTTTCAAAATATTTTAACATTAAAAAGGTGGGTATGTAAACTACTACACTACCTACATCGTACATAGGTGCTCGTACCTATATGTACCTTTTAATGATCAATAATTCTGTCTGCACGATTACTTCGAAGTCGGAAACTATCAGAACGGAAACGATCCTATTAAATAATCTATACATTGTGTCTATTTATATTGAAGGTGTGGAGACGTAAAGTCTTATCGATAGTGTGACTCATGTTCGCATTGTTTTTCCTTCAGTGTCCCGAACGCGAAGTTAATTGCGCACAAGCACAACTAAGAAGCAGTTGGTACCTAATTTACTAAGTAGGTATAGGAATCTGATCAATAGACAGGAACTATAGACCAAATAGGTAGGTACCTAAATCTCGAGAAGACAGGCATGGAGGCAAAAAGAAAAATATTTTCGTGGGTATAGCCCGTGTCAGCCTTTAAATAAAAACATGTTTAAGTAATAAATCTGAAAGATGTAGGTAGGTATATGCTTAAGATAAACAAAAGAAAGTCTTCGAGACAGTACCATTAATTACCGCATTAAATGAATGAAGTAAATATCAATGTACCTATAACATCTACAATTATTGGCACAAAGAAAGTTCAAAGGAAAACAATCGCGCCAATGACCGGGGCGCCGGCAAAAATCAATACAAATGAGTGCCGGCTCTCGAGTGATCCACCGACTATCAATTTATCCACATTTGTTACACACATAAGTACGACACTTGGACAATATTGGCGAATATCCAGTATACTTGATTCAACAGTTATTTACCTTGAACTTAAAATTACTTTAGGAACTACGCCATGCGCAGAAGAAATCTTGGGAGGATGTGTCCTACATAGCTTACCTTGGCTCCTTGTTTGAGCAATTCCTGGCTGTAAGCTAGGCCGATGCCGGCCGCGGCGCCGGTGATAAGTGCTACCTTTCCCTTGAGCTCCATGTCTGATAATATTCTGCCGATTTCTGCGCCGCGCCCCGAAGCGACCGCGTTCACTACCGCGTTCGTTGTGGTTCGATCGCGACGGGAACTCCGCACGGCGGGAGGGGGCGGTCTCCCGTTTTCTCCCCAATTCCCCCTTCGGTAGTAAATATACGCACGATTGCACTCCACTCTCGCCTGTCCGTTGATTCAGGCTAGTTTAAGCGTTTATGGCTGCCCGCTACTTCACTGTACACGGTCATATGGGGGTGGATCTACATGATCCACCCCCATATGACCGTGTTTATGTAGCTAAATAAGATACAGCTGTGCCTAATGTTTCATGTTCTGTCCTAAATAATGTCGCACGGTAGGTGGATATTTTTGTAGGAAAATAAAACCAAAAATAGTCATAGTTTTTTCTTTATTTGTCAATTTATTATGTTTCAATCAGGTACAGTAAATTTTTCAGTAAATTAAATAGAATTAATAATTTTACATTTTTTTGAATTTTCTCTAGTAATAAGTGAAAAATATCACAGATATAACAATATCACGAAGGTTCCGCCCACCGCAATATCGTACACACATCATCCAAAACGCGACCACTCTGATTTACCACGGACGCGTACTGTACACAAATATACGAAAATAAAATTTTTCACAAACTATACTATAAAAAACTTGAAAATTTGCAACAAATCCCTCGCTTTAAAACAATTTCTAAAATACCAATATTATTTTAGGGACTCGCATTCCCTTTCATTATTATCGCAAGGCTCTGCCTACGTTCTTAATTCTTACATAAAACAATTATAAAATACAAAATATGATCGGACATGATTTGTACAATAAAATAAGGCCATACTACCATGATTTACGATACATAAAATAAGATTCACAAAACTATGTACAATCAAAATATCACAGTGCATACTATCAATCACAAAAGCACGCAATAGCCGCCGTGATAGGTGCACAAATCGACCAATTTGGGTACTTGAAAATGTATCTGAAAATATCTTGATGATCGTTGGTGTTTTAGTACATTTTGGTGAAGCGAAGGATTGATGGGGAGCAGCTGCATGTTTTGTGGAGTGTATTTCTGTGGGTTTAGGGATGGTCAGGAGTGGTGAGCTTGGTCTGCGCCGGCGGCGGGCACGGCCTTGGCGAGGTATGAGAAGGAGCGCGCGTTGGGTAGGCCAGCTAAAACGCAGGCGCTTAGCGCTGAGCGGTTCAGGTTCATGGGTGCAGCGTCGTACCACTCCATCGTGTCACCGTCATAGCACTCCACGTGGGGTATCGTAGTTGATCCTGCGAAAAAATTATGAAGCAGGGCTGTTTCATTATCATCATCATCATTTCAGCCGAAAGTCGTTACGATCACTGCCGGATATAGGCCTCCCCAAAGCGTCACCATATCAACCGGTCCTGTGCTTCTCTCATCCGGCGGATTCCCGCGACCTTCACTAGGGTCATCGGTCCACCTTGTAGGAGGGCTGGCTGTTTAGAGAATATAAAATCACAAAGGGGTTCTCAAGACTAAAGTTAGGGCCTTCTTGAGTCAACAATAATGACGGACTCTTCAAGGTATTTTGCTTTGTCCTAAATAATCAGGAGATTACCGTTAAATCCTCCAATAACGAAAATCATGTCATCGAGCAGCACTGTGGCGAAGTTGCTTCGTGCGCTGAACATCTCCGTCACCTCCTGCCAGTCCCCACCGCGCTGGGGGTTGAACCTCTCGCCTTTAGAAAAAAAAATACACATCAATTTAAACAAACTTTAATGCGCGTCTGGTATTGTATCATTTCGATTTCCGTGCTTAGACCTCCAAATCTATTGGGCACTATCGTGCATTGCCCATGTAGTCGGACGAGACTTGAATTTTCACACTAATTTTAACGCAAATTAGGGTGATTTTTGATAACGATGTTCGTTTAATTTTCCCATCCATCAGTAGGTAAACAAAAAACATACGAATACGTACCGGTATTCAGCCGACTATATCCGTTGAACCCCCCGAGCGCGTAGAGGCAGTCCCTGTAAGCGATGAGGCTAACGCCGGAGCGAGGACTGAGCATCGATCTGATGAAGCTCCACTGTTTCGTGTCAGGGTCGAACACTTCGGCAGAACTTAGAACTTCCTGGCCGTTGAATCCACCCACGATGTATATCTGGTCAAATGGGAAGACGGAGTAAGCGGTACGACAAGCTGACAGGGGCGTAGAGTGTGAGCGTGACTAGTAGGAATATCCCAGTCTTTGGAGAGCGAAGCAAACAAATTTCCTCCTTGACTTGACTCTATTTTAGGGTTCCGTACCCGAAGGGTACCAAACGGAACCCTATTAATATGCCTCCGCTGTCCGTCCTTCCGTCTGTCTTTCAGTGGGCTATAGGTATCTCATGAACCGTAATAGGTAGACAGTTGAAATTTTAACAGATTATGTATTTTTGTTGCCGCTATACCAACAAATAAATTAATTTAAGGCGGTCTCTATACTTAAACTGGCATGTGAGGTATCATTGTGTCTGTAAAAGTTGTAATTTTTAGTTTTTTTTTTGATAATAACAATAAATATTAAAAACGCCGATTCATAAAGTTTTTATAAAAAATATTAAAAAATTATTATTTTAAAAAATATACTTCGTTTCATATTTTCATTTAACTGAACTAACAAAACAGGCCAAGTGCGAGTCGGACTCACACGGGTTCCGTACCACCGTTCAATATTTAACACAATATATTTTTTGGGTTCCCAAAATAAGGTAAAGTTAAAAATTTAAGGGGGTGTATACAAGAAACATGCTTTTTTCGGCATTTTTTCGCTAAATATTGTAAAATGGTACGGAACTCTTCATGTGCGAGTCCGACTCGCACTTGGCCGGTTTGCTTCTTTCTTTTAATTCATTAATATGTTCTTCAGTGTTGTTTTAACCTGTCGCCTCAATATTTCCCGAGTTCCACATGGACCAACATCCACGCAGACAGAGTCGCGGTAATGACTCAGCTTGTCTGTCCCTATTTTAAACCTTAATCACAAACGAACGTAATTGCGAAGGTAGTTTAACCGTTTTCTCATTACCTTTCCAGTTAGCGAAGCGGCGCTGGCGTCGGAGCGTTGCTTGTTCATCGGTGTGGTCATCTCCCATTGATTCTTGTCGGGATAGTAGCGCTCAACGGATGACATGCGTGTGCGACCGTTGTACCCACCCAACGCGTAGATTAGACCATCTAAACAATTAAATAAAGATCAATCCATTCATGATTTAGATATTAAGCAAATTTATTGAATGTTTTGTCACACAATTTTGTGAAATGTGATGCTGACCTGAAATTAAAAAGCTAACATTCAAAAATACTATTTTGAATTCACTGTTTGAAAGGCTTTCATTATTCTGGTAACCCCAAAATCTTTTTCAAGAAACGGATCTCGGTACTCTTCTAGAATCGTAATCCATAAAGTCGAAAAAATCAAGCAAAGGCAACTGCTTATTCTGTGCAACTAACTTTACTACGTATGTCTGTGCAACCACACAGCATGTTTGCAACTATCTTTACTACAGTCTGTGCAACTAACCGTGAGCCACAACGCTGACATAGCACCTCGCCTGATACATACAGGCGCGTTCATGCCAAGTATTCGCCACTGGATCATAACACCGGACTGTGTTGAAATGGTCGCTACCGTCGAAACCACCGATCATGTAGATCAAATTATTCAAAGTGCAAAGGCCGTGGTACGCGCGAGGCGTCAAGTCCATATGGATCGAAAGAAACCATCGGTCCGCCCTGTGCATGGCAATAAATACTTTATTAATTTAAAGCGAAGAATATTAGCTACATTATCCCGAAATAGGGGTAAAAACATTTAAATTTTGCGCGATAAATACCATAGACAATATTAGAAGGGATCCAACTATAATCGATAATATTCGTTAAGGCGAAAGCGTCAAATTCAAATTTTCTTACGTTTTTTGCAATTTGCAGGTCAGTATCATGTTCTATGTTGATCTAAATATGATTCGCGGCCGTATCAAATGTTTAATTATAGAATTATAATCATAAAAATGATCAATACAACTCTCATGTAATCGTATTGAATGACTATTCATGGAATCCCAGTGAATGACAATTCATGTAATCCCATTGAATGACTATTCATGTAATCCCATTGAATGACTATTTCATGAAATCATGAATGGAGCTGTATTGCTGATTGTAATGATTATAATTATGTAAAGCCATATTTGTTACGGTCGCGAATCATATTTTAATCAACATACAACCTGACACTGACCTGCAAAATGGAAAAAAACTCAAGAAAATTTGAATCTCGCGGGCTACCTTAGCGCATCCCCCTTAATCTTTCCAAGAACAAGATGAAATGAAAATTACCATGAATGTAACTCAAAAGCAAGGTAAACGTTGAAGTACCTTGTATCATATGTTTCGACAAAACTAGTGGGGCTTCCCGCGCTCCAGCCACCAACTGCAAAAAGTATCTCAAAAGGTATTCGAGGCCTTGCTAATGGATCGTTGAGATCTGCTTCTGTACCCGGCCTCGAATCCAACAACGTAAGAAATACCACGGCGGGATATAAAGCTTCTTGACATTTCTGTGTAAAAAAAGAAAAATCTGAGTCTACTTAGAAATTATTGACTTACGTACTGAATGTCTCGTTTTCTTACCTCATCGTCGGCAACTGGCGGCCATTGTAATATTTTTGATTTAAAATATTTATAGCTGATGTGACCGAACCGTACGCACAAAAGTAACGGTGGAATACACTTTCTTCTGGTTTCTATATCATGTTCCACCCATGTTTTAACTGCCTGGAATACTATTTCTTCGTTTCGAACATTCAGTTCATCATCTCTCAATATATCTTCTAATTCATCATATGAAAGTGTTTTAAATTCAATACATTCCTTAAGTATTCTGCTAAAATTTTGTCTTATATACAACTTTCCTTTTTTTTCTAGCTCACTACAGAAATAATGTCTCGCAAATTTGAATATTCCGAGACAGTTGTGCGGTCTCAGCTCGTGCAAAAGGAACTGACAGCATAGCTGAATAACACCAACAACATCAAATTGATCCGCATAAGGTAATAGATATTCAACGTTTTCAGCTGTAACTGTGCATGTTCCTGTGTAAGCATAATCGAGAATCAAGGTCATGTAATAGCTGGGGACATCGACAAAAATCTCCGTTTCCTCTGGCTCTCCTTTCTTCAACGAATTAATAAATATGGCTTTGAAATATGGACTAACGGCAGAGAGTATGGCCCGATGCACTCGGATTGTTTTCATATCCCTGCAGACGATAGTGCCATCGCACAGCTGACCGTTCTGTCTCAGTTCATTCCATATCGTAGGGAACTCTACAATTGAATAATTTTCAGGGAGGCACACGCATTTTCGTTTTCGCGTAACTATCTTCTTTTTGCTTAATCTGGGTTTCGAGGATGAAGGAGTACGAACAGAATTTTTATTTTTTGATAATTTTCGATGTTTCGAATTAAATTCCATTCCTTTCGAAAAAACGGCGGTCGAAACTTGATCTGTCGCGATGACAGGCTTGGAGACAGTTGTGATTCATTTGTTAAATTCCCTATGGCATACAAATTCAAATTTCAGTTTCTACCTCCTTCTACGCTATTTTATTGCTGCCTGACATATTTCGCGGTCAACTGCGGTCTTGGTGTCTTGGTCAACATTCAGCACACTTTAAGAGGCACGAATTAAAATCACCTCTCTTCCCAACGAAGCTGAGAATAATGTCGATCAGCAAAAGGGATAACAATAAGAGGTAGCATGATATTTGCAAGCTGTTAAATAATCTAGAATTTCCACAGGTGCAAATAATATACTTTTCACATTTTATTTCGTGAGCTTAGCAGGTACCTATGCTGTTTATGCCAACGCTACACGAAATTATTTTCCAAAGCAAACTTTTATCATCGCTGAATCGGCAAGAAACAGAGGATACACGACAAGTTCAACTACAAATACGATGGATTTGTAGTTGAACTTGTTTATTAAAATAAATTTTAGGACAATATCATAGCCAACAGTGGAAACATGCGAAACCATTTCTCCGATTTTAACTGTTTTTGGCGGTTGGCTCTCTGAAATTTGTATGTAGTATATTCCACTGCAAAAGACTGGCGATCAAAAGGTTGATATTGCGGCTGACCTTACATTTTCGATATTATTATTTCCGGGCAAAGCTTTTTCCTTTGCCTTCTTGGGTGCCTTTACTAGTCTATGGTCTTACTAATTTGAATCAGACCAAAAAAAAGATTAAACTCTTTTTTTTACTTCTGGCAGCATTCTACCCAGCTGTCAACAATCATTTTTGTCTATAGTCTCTTTTTCTTCCGGTTGTCAAGATGGTGAGTTTCGTTACCGTGAAAATAAAATAAATCTTTGAAAATCGTGATAAATACAAAGTGTTGTGTGAGTTCATGGTGGTTTTTACTTAGAGCAGTGTTATCAATATGTGTTCCTTTACATATTTCAGGGTATCGACATCAACCATAAACACGACAGGAAAGTTAGGCGCACTGAAGTCAAGTCTCAGGATGTGTATCTGAGACTGCTTGTAAAAGTAAGTAGAACTTTATTATCACGTCATACCCAGGCTCTATTCTGTATCTATCAATTTGTTAAAAAATATACCATGATACTTTGAAAAACTTCAGTTTCTAACCTAAACTTGTTGTTTCCAGCTATACAGGTACTTGGCTAGGCGTACTGATGCCAAGTTCAACACAATTATTCTTCGTAGGCTGTTCATGAGCCGCATCAACCGACCTCCGCTATCGCTGTCGCGGTTGGCTCGTCACATGAAGAAGCCCACTCGCGAGGGCATGATTGCCGTCGTGGTTGGGAGCATCACCAACGATGTCAGGCTCTACAAAGTGCCTAAGATGTCAGTCGCCGCTCTGCATGTCACTGAGAAGGCTCGTGCCCGCATCTTGGCTGCTGGAGGTATGTACTGTTGTTATTATTTATTGAGTGAGGTTAGGAAGCATGTAAGTAAATATAACAGTAACAGTACATGGGCTATAATACAAAGGGACATCAATTCTCTATTGTGACTTCTTGGGATAAAATTCAGTAATTTAGGTCCATTTTCAACAAAAAGCTTGCATAATCTCATTTCTACAAAAGTGTTGTTTGTATTGAACCATCTATTGCTGTAAAGGTGCTTCTAAACGGGCTATATTTTCCTGCAATATGTGGCTGCAACACAGTGGCCGGAAACATTGCGAGCAATTCCAGCCATACTACGCAATATTGCAGCAATGTCCCGGACATATAGCCACACATGTTTGATATTGCAGCGAATGGCCGATATTGTTTTGATAGGTTGCCGGACGATCGCTGAGCTATCCATTTAACTGCAATGTTGCCCAGCCAGTTTTATTGTTGTTTCAGTCGCTCTCTATTGTTATGATATAGTGCATCCTTTTCTACACGACGTGAAGTTGGCTGTGAGTGCGGCTGTGTGAGTGTGACGCCGTGCCGTGACTAATTGCTATATTCTGTGCAGTTATCACGTTGTTTTGTTTTGGTTTTCGGGTTAAGTGAATTAATAATAAACAAAAATGACTAATACGTGGACTAACGAGACGGTGGTTGATTTTATCAATGAAATTCATTTACATCCTGAGTTATGGGATACGAAAAGCGGAATTTACAAAGATAGAATCGCAAAAAAAGATGGATGGAATGAAGTCGCTGAAAAATTCGGCATAACCAGCGACGAAGCCTATAAAAAATTTAGAAGCCTGAGAACATACGCTCTTAATGAGCAGAAAAAAAATAAAAGTGGTAGCGCTGGTGGTAAAACCGTGAAATGGTTTGCTTATGATGCAATATCGTTTGTTTATACTCAAAACACCGCGAATACAGGATTAGACAGTGAAAATGCAACACCTAATGTAAGTATCTATTTAATTAAGTATTTTTGACATTAATAATGTAGGAAAATATTTTACTATATGTAAGTAGGTACGTATCATAGTAACTTGATAACGTGAACTAGTTCCTTCTAAATATTTTTATCTTGATCTTCTACTAGTTAAATATTTATCTTGCCATGCTACTCGCCCCTGCCGTGTCATAAAATAGTGCATAAATTCGTCTCTCACTGCTTTTGCCCTTGTGGTTGCATTCCTTCCCAATATTCTTAAATCTGTTAATCTTTGTTCATCATCTCTCCACGAGCCTGGTATTACTCCACCAACATCAATATCTTCACAATCAAAGGTCCCAGGTGGTGAATATACAGATCGTGATCTTGTATTTCGTCGCAAAAAATTATGTAAATATGCACAGGCCATAACTATATCTTGTACATATTTTAACTCAACATCAATAGTTGTATGTAAAATCCGGAAAACTGAAGCCAAGATACCAAAAGAGTTTTCAACTATACGGCGTGCTCTAGATATTCTATAGTTACATACACGTTTAGGAGAACCTATGTTCAAATCTAACGTATAGGGCTTGCAAATATTCTCTGTTAGTGGAAATGCATCATCTGCCAGGAAAACATATGGTGTTAACATTTCACGGCCTGGGAGGGATTCAGGATGTGGTATGTTAAGAGTTTGACTCAGGAGTGCTTTCCCAAAAGCTGTATGTCTAAAAACTCCCCCATCAGATATACTTCCCTGAACACCAGCATGTACATACAAAAAATTGTAACGTGCATCTGTTACAGCAAATAGCACTATACTAAAAAACTGCTTATAATTATAATATTGACTCCCACTGTTCGGTGGACAGATAATTCGGATATGTTTGCCATCCATTGCACCCAAACAGTGAGGAAAATTCCAACGATCCTCGAAATCTTTCGCAACTTGCTTCCACTCTTCTGTTCCTGACGGCATCTGAAAAAAGTTTAAAATTATATTCACAATTTTATGTATTTTCAGGTGGAAACTGCAAACACTGACAACAGTGCTGGCCCAGAAGAAGTCGTGGATTCAGAAACAACTGACTCTGTAGAAATCTTAGATACTAGTCCAAAAACACGTGCTAAGAGATCTAAGACTACAGATCCACTATTAGAAAAGGCTCAAAACATTATACGTGGTGCTGGTGAAACAAAAAGAAATGAATGTGCTGGTTTCGGAGAGCATATAGCAAACAAGCTAAGCAAATATGATGATTACACCCGTGCTCAAGCAGAATTAAAAATTATGCAAATTCTGTTCGACTGTGATATGTCTTTGCACAGAAGTCGATCTTCGTCTCGGTTTACACCAAGTCCTCATAACAGTAGTAGAGGTGGAGCTAGCACATCACAAAGCCAATATTCTGACTTTCCCACACTACCACTTCAAAATAATATCCAGTATGTTATTGTTCCTGATACTTCAATTCAAACTCAGTCAGAGCAAACTACTTCGCAGCATGTTTTGGATAATCAGTCAGTTCCTCAGTCGATTATGAATTCTGCTTATGAAGAACTTGTGTCATATACTGTCCAATATGATGAATCACAAAAGTAAAAATTATTACTACCTAATAATACTATGTACCTTGGTAACATAACTTGTTATAATACCTATCTAGTTCTTACACGTTAATTAAAAGTTAAGTAGGTACCTACTTATAATTACACCTTATGATTAAAATAACATACTTAACCTACATAATAAACCAATGTCAACTTACCTTGATGTATTCTTTTAATCCTTCTATCAAAGCTGCACAAACCTCTGGAACTATAACAGAAATCGAAGCATCTGACACTCTGAATAGATACATCAAGCTTTTAAATGAATCTCCAGTTGCCAAATAACGTAGAGTTATCGCTAATCTTGTGGTAACCGGTATTGCGTTCCTCATGTTTGTATCATTTCTTTTTATTTTCGGTCCAATTTTATTTAGAATATACTCGAAGTCACTCTTTGACATTCTAGAAAAGTTGTCAAATAATTTTTTATCAAGCATTAATTCTTGGCTTAAATTGTCTAATGTTTCACGCCTATTGAAGTAAGGTCGAATCCACATTCTCTGCTTTTTCCTTTTTGATTTTTCTCGTAAAACAATATAGGCTGCTGCGACGAGTGTGATTTCGTCAGCCATTGTTGCCGGTTTGTGTGGCTCGTTTAGGAGTCTGCATCATGCGCCATACTATTGCAGACATATTGCAACACATGGCTCGGCCATAGATTGCTCGGCCATCGTGGCAATAAAATATTTTTGTGATGGCCGGGCAATAAGTTGCCAATAGTGCAGCTACAAATTGCAGAAAAATGTTGCCCGTTTAGATCCACCTTTACACACTGGTGCAATGATGAATGAAATAGCTTCTGATTCATACTTAACTTCAGTCAATGCCTTCTTCAAATACATGTTACATGGTCAGGGAGTGTTGATTTAGGTCATTATGTATTTATAAAAATTGTATAAAATGCTACGTTAATGATTGTCATATTTATTTATTTATTTTGTGAGTAAAAATGAACCTATTAGTAAGAAATTAAAAAAAAACAGCATTTCCATTCTAGAAGTAATGTCTGATTTTCAAAATCTGGGTTTAGCCAAAGTGGTAGTGCCACTAAATTTAACATTATTGAGGATTTATCACCAGCAATCCTCACTTGGCAGTGCAGTCATCCTATGTGCTAATTCGTTCAACTGGCAGGGGGTGGGCTAAGTCTCAGTAATGAGAATGGCTGTACCATGCCAATCTTACACTTTCCATAATGGTTTAGTTTTGGATACAAGCTTCCTCCCCAGCTCACCATTAGAGAAAATATTCAATCTATATATTACCTGTTAGCAGGATAATTCTTGGCAGACAAACACTTAAACTACCACAATAACAAGCGTAGCGGACTGATTCAAAATAAGTTCAGATGCTGTCTAACTTAGTTCAGTAATATTAGTTTTGTGATGGCGGCTGTAAAAGTATCTATTTTGATGATACAGTCATCAGAGATAAAACATTTGTGACTGTTGGTGTAGAATTGGAATAATAGTCTGTAATAAATAAGATCTTTTTACAAATGCTACACTGATGGGTTCCCTTACTTCAATTGGTCACAAGTGCATAGCTGCTAAAGTTATCCACTATGATTTTCAAATTAATAAATTGATTTTATTAACACATTTTTTGTGATTTTCAGGAGAGATCCTGACCTTCGATCAATTGGCTCTGCGCGCCCCCACTGGTGCCAAGACCGTACTTCTGCAGGGTCGCCGCAACGCGCGCGAGGCCGTTCGCCACTTCGGGCCCGCACCCGGAGCGCCACGCTCGCACACGAAGCCTTACGTGCGCACAAAGGGACACGAGCGCGCGCGGCCTAGCCGTCGTTCTAACGTGTAATCTTTAATATACGGACTACAAATCTAATTTGGTGGCGTTATTTCTAGATTGTAAGAAACCACAACTTGGAACTGACATTTTGAACCTCCAGCTAACACAGTCACACCATAAATGACTCTTATTTGTTATTATGTTAAATAAAGCCTATTTTATCTATGGCTGCTTATAACAACTGCAAAGGGACAGAATGGTACAAAACGATAGGAATTACCGACATGATATTTTTTCTTTACTCTTATCATTGGTACAAGTATCTGCTACATAATCATTGTAAATGCAATGAAACAACATCATTCATATTATCACAGATTTTTTACTATTATAAAATAAATACTACTGTTGTACATCTAGCTGCAAAAGGCACTCATCCAGTAATTTAACAGAGGTTCATCATGCTGTGCCACTCCAAACACTTGCTTTAGTTTAGCCACAGCATCAGACCTAGATCCTGAGGAATCTATAGCTGCTTTCACTGCTTTTGATATTCTGTAACAAGAAATATAATTAGTTATATTACAAAGAGAGCTTGCTTGGGGAATAATGTTTAGATAATTATACTAACACAAGCACACAAGTATTGTAAAAGATTTGTAAAACGTGCGCAACCCCAAGTAATGTGGGATGCAGATTTTTAAATTATTTATTCTGGTCTGATAAATGAATATCTTACCCAAGCCACTCCAATTGCAGGGACTTGACATGCTGCTGTAGAACATCATCATTGAATTTATCATTATTCATTGAATTTTCTATTCTATTCATCAATGTAGGACCTACAACAAAGATTTGAGTTAAGTTGTGAGGTATATATCAAATTCATTTCACCATACATACACATAACTCCTCCAAATAAACTCACATTTAACTGGTAATGATCCTGCCCACTTGGAACAAAAATTACTATTATCAATTTCTTCCAAAAGGCATACAGTAGGTGGTAACTGTTCTTCACTTCTGCCTTTTCTTATTCCAGGATTGTCAGTAACATTTACTGGTAGTAGTCTTAATAAGCCATTTATAATGGTTGCTGCGTCAATATTACTTGACTTTATAACTATCTAAAACAAAAGTAAGAATGTTATTATAGCATCATATTAATTTATTGTAAGTAGGTAAATAAAGGCTTACGCTTTAAAAACATAAAAAATTTAACTGTTAGATTGCGAATATGTTCACGGCGGAATTTTCGCTTGTATACTGATGCTGATCTCCAAAAAGTGGTTTTAAGTTGGTGATTTGGTGCTTGCTAGGAACACAAGTAATATAAATAAAGAATGCACTTACATAAACTCCAGTCAAAGTACAATACATCAATATCCTGAAAACTGCTTTTGACAGCCACTTTTCCAACAGCCTGAGGGATACACAATCTTTGTCACCAGTCATGGAACAGGTTCCCGGTTCGAATATGGACTTCTTTACAGAATGCGGTTGCAACTTCTTGAGTAAGTCCTGACTAGTGTACAGTGTTTCCGAGTATGTGTGAGCACCAGCTTTTAGCATCCATGTGAAGTGGGAGTGTAGTCTTTTGAATACATTTTCGTCGCCTACAAATAAGGCAAATTTGAGAGAAGATCTTATGTTGCTAGATAATGCATTGAGGTAATATCTTTAATTTTGATTGCTTTGTGCTTTGGCTTGATGGAAATGAATTGTTCATTCCAATTGATTGCAAATCACTAAATGACTGTTTCCATTGAATCAGAAATGCTACAGGTGAAGCAGTAGGTAGATTCAACGTACAGTTCACTTACCAGTCAAGTGCATCAGTGACCTAGACTGAACAAAGTCATTTCTACCAGTCTTCAGCCTAAGAGATCTCTGGGAACACACCTTTTGTTCAGCATCAAACACAATCTCTGCTAACTCTTGCAGTTCTTTTGATATTTTCTAAAAAATCAAGAATATTAAAAAAGAAAAAAAAAATACAATGTCTATGGTATAATATCTTAATATATTGAAGCAGAATGCAGAGCTCAGTAGCAAAGTATTATCACTATAGGAAAGTGAATATATTGACTGCTTTCTGTTACTATTCTAACTAATATTATAAATGCCAAAGTGAGTTTGTTTGTTACGCTTTCACACGAAAACAGCTGAACGGATTTGGATGAAATCTGGCAAATGGGTAGGCCATGACTTGGATAAGTGACATAGGATACCTTTTATCCCGATATTCTCACGGGATAGAGACTTATGTGGGTGAAACCACAAAGCGCAGCTAATTGTAAATAATTTTAAAGTTTTATTATTCATAGTTGCAAGTTTTCAATTAAAAACGAATTATTGTAAGCACCTGCATATGTTCAGAGAGTAAAGGTGTTATATTCAATAGCAGCATTTTGTCCTTCATCAGTACAACAATTGAGAACCATCTCTTCAATCCCCTGGCCCAGGTGTCTTTGACCTGAAATGTGAGGCTCAAGACATGGCCATGTGTGTCATTGAAGTACACCACTCCACCTTCTTTACTCCAATTTACCTGTAAATCAGTGATCATTGATCCAATATTACTCAGAATAAGTGTCCGCTGGTGTTCACTGATAGTATTCATAGGAAATGCAAAATTTATTTCATAAATGATAGTTGTGTTCTAATTGTACACTTCAACCCTTGTCTGTTTACTTCAATAGAATACAAATTATGGTAGCAAGAAAAAAGTATCATAGGTTACCTCACAAGTTATGCTCCTGATAGCGGCCTGCCTCAAAAACAAAGTAACATCAGCATTGGGAACTGATTCCCTGCTGCAGTATATTGTGCCATCATCCTCTCGTGACACAAACACGGTTTCTGGACCCAGGGAAGTACAACCACTGCACTGAACGCTGGCTCTTGAAGATTCCGTCGTATTCTTATCATTATCCGTGGTAAAAGTGCAAAATAATGGCCGAGGGCCGTGGGCCTCGCAGAAATGGCACAAACCGACTATTGCGTTCATTTCATAACAATTTTATTATTGAATCATGATTGTATGATTGAATCGCAAGCAACACAGCATCAGCTGTTTGATAAATTGACATTTCAATGCCAAAAATTTACGTTGACATTTACAAGTAAAGTTGTCAATTTAAGAGTGTGTTGCCAGCCAGTTGCTACTGTCTGAACTTACTCAGCGGTTTTAAGGTACGGGTACTTACACACGGGCGAGAAAGGTCGCCGACCCATAAGTACGCTTGCTTGCTCGTGCGTCTATCACACCCACAAAAGGATACCTAAGTAGGTACGGAATTTCTATTTCATAACATAACAACAATTGGGTGTTATAAAATTGTATAAAATAGAAATCCCAGACATTGATTTGTGGCTTATAAACCTACTCCCATCCGCGTAACGTAGAAAGAAAGTGGCCCCTTCTCTTTGTAAAAAGTTTTAAGCAAACACTATACACAATATTAAAAGGTTAGTGTCAATTATTATGGCCCTTAGGGCTTGTCCTTAGCGTTTGTTTCAGCGTTGTTATTGATACGGCAGTTGCCGTATTATAGGTACGGCAATCCACGATTATTTTTCAGTAAATACGGCATAGGGCAGGCTTCTCATTGCCGTATCGCAAAATACGGTAATTGACTATAGGTGAAACGAAACGTTTTTTCACTAGCTTTGAATGAAACGAAAACTCGATTATCTGTCACATGTATGAAGAGGCTGTGCGCCACATTAGAGAGTTGTTTTCGTCAATGTTGCCACTAACCCAGAAACTACGACAAATTGTCAAAATTGAAAATGACCTTGATCTGATTCTAAATCAAGTACAAAAATCAAGGGTACTGTACCAAGTTTAAAGTGTCGCGCGACATGTGCAACACCTTAATGGGAAGCCAGGACAAGTACACATTAGATAATAAAAATTAATCTAAAATAAGAAACGATAAGAAACCTTTATGGAGAAGAAACAAATGAAGAATAGACATTAAAAAAATTAATACGGCAATTTAGATGTTTTTTCCCTTAAATACGGCAAACCAGACTGACTTACAGGAGCATTTTACGATAACAACACTAGTTTGTTTTACCCGCTTTTGAACTATTATACTACAGACCAGTCAGACCACTACATGACTACAGACTGACAGACTGCAGGCTAGGGCTATGACGAGGTGAAGCTTCGATGAGTTATTGGTAGCAGCTGGATGAGAATAGCCGAGCATTGAGCAAATGGCCATCACGTCCAACAGTGGGTGGACTCATTATTGTAATTGGGGTTAAGCATATTGATATCCAGGTACAAATACAGACTTCAGGCTGCAATTGAAAAAATCTTTGTGAAAAACCCCAATAAAACTGCCCGGATACCGAACCACGCCCAAGCAGTCCGCTACGCTTGCGACCAAATCCTTAAAAAAATAGTTTTATACTAGCTTTTGCCTGCGACTTCAACCGCGTGGTGGTCGGAAATTAACCCACTGTAACGTACTACCGGGATAACGAAGTACCCTATGTGCTAACTCCAGGTCATGGTCACCTGTGTGCCTTTCATCCTTTTTATCCCAATATGCCCACGGGATCGAGACATACGGGTGAAACCGTGGGGCACTGCTAGTTTATAATAATATTAGTAAGGATTGCCTTTTGATACTTTCGAACTTGAAACTTATTTTTTGTTTCTTAGCAATTTTTTGTGAAATAGGGAATAGTGAATTTGGGAATAAAGGAAACGGAAGTAAACATGAAAGGAATTATAAAAAAAAGGCCAATAAGTAATTCTGATTTTCATTAACTCATTTATTCAACTGTACACTGATTCACAGTTATAACTTTAATGGAAAATCACAAGCACAGCTGTAATAATCGGATTACCTAACATTAAGTAATTTGACTGTGCTACATCATCCAACATACGCGATGACGAAATGCTATATAATCAACATTATTATAATCGCACCCGGCAATCTCCCTTCGCCTATGATGCGTGTAAACCTTATACGTATGGTAACGGGTCACAGCAAAGCAACATGAAAATGAAACTTGAGGAAAGAAATAAACGCGATAAAATATAAAATAAATTAATTTAATATTATAAACAAATAACATGTTACTGTGCCTATAGAAAAAAAAATTTGTCTAAAATGTTTGTTTATACTACTGTATTTATGGTGGCGGTTTATTTCTTAGAGACTGGTTTGTAGGCTATTTTTCTAGACTTGAGTGTGGACCACTTGTGTCGTTTGAAATAGTAGGCGACTACGGCAAGCATCGAGAACATGCCGATGGCCTTGATGGTCATGAGTCGGCGGTCGTCGAGCTCCGGCTCCGAGCACCATCGGAGGAACGTGGCCACGTCCTTGGCGAGCTGAGACGCGGTCGCAGGCGTGCCGTCGCTGTATTCAGCCGCCTAGGAAGAGTTATATGTGGTCAAAAATAGTGATGTTGAGATGTTTACAGAATGGATCGACTGATATCCATTCTGTAAACATCTCACCGTGAAAAGTGAGGTGAAGTGAGCTGTCCATAGTGTCAATCCCTAGCTTTAGGTGCAATGACAGCTCACATCAAGCACACTTCACCCAAGTTATCACGGTGAGATGTTTACAGAATAGCACGGCTGGTTTGACAAAAATAGATCAGGAATGATCTTATAGCAGGTCAATATTAGACAAATAATGGGGCGTCAAGCGATTCAGACCCAACTTTACAGTGCTGATACGTTGGCGCTGTGGGTAAACATTTGTGAAATTGTTTTGTGTAATGCATTGTATCGCAAAAAACAAGACGACAGCGTTCGCCCCGTTTTTGGCCACGCGCTAAAAGATCAATCTAAAGCTGTAGTGTCAACTTAACTTGCCCCCCTGCACTTGAAACTGCCCTGTGAATGATTATGGTAAGGGCCCTGATTGCTTCATTGCGTTTGCATGCTACAATTAGATTAACCTTTTTGAACAAAAATTCCATACATACCTCATCGAAAAGTACTTGTGCCATAGAGATGGCGCCACCGGGGAAGTACGGGTTGTAGTTCTGTCCCTCTCGCAATATCACTCCGGCAGGCGGCTCCATATAGCCGGTGAGAAGCGCGAAGATGTAATCCTCGCCGCCCTTGCGACCCAATGAGATGAGCGACAGATCGGGCGGGTAGGCACCTGGACAACGACAAATGTTTTATTTATAAGAACTGGCTTTTGTTTGTAGTGTTGAATCAGTTATAAGAGATGTTTACTTTAAAGGTGAACACTGAATTCAAAGCTTATTATGTTTATTTGCAAATTGTAGCAGTTTTACGTTGTATGTTGATCAAAATTTAATTCTCAGGAATTAAAATATTATAATCACTAAATTAAAATCATTAAAATAATCATAATATGTAAATCCTAATATTATATTCACGAGTCCAATTTTCATTTTAAAAAATTATAATATTCCTTTAGCGGGCTACCTTGTAGGTTCCCTTTTAATATAGAATGAGCTTCTATGATATTTCAACACTGACTGCAGGCAAAGGTACTCATGTTGTGCCTATTACTCTTAGTAATAAATCAGGCCATATGGAATATTAGCTGCAACATTTTAGAGTCTCAAAGGACTAGCTTGTATTTTACTTGGCCCCCAAAGCCCAACTTGGAGGCCGAGTAAAACACAAGCTAGTAATTAAAACAATTGAAGCAAATTTTTACACTTCCCCACCTAATTGAGTTATTTATTCAAACCTAACGGAATTGAAGCTATCAATATTTGTTTTCCAAATACAGACTGAATGCATGTATTTGTCATATAATTTAGATAGTAGTATACTATGGTGTAGTGTGGCTATTAATCATAAGATGGCCTGGAGGCCTACCACTACCTCGAAAGCAGTCTTATTTTAATATTACTTTAGTGTGGGAAAGAGATGAAGCTCTACAGGATGTATAGCTACATCTCTTTCCCCCACTGAAGTGAGATTAAAATAATATTGCTTTAGAGGTAGTGGAAAGCCCCCAGTAGTCTAGAAGCCATTGTGCCTATTATCTGCCCTTTGTAACTGAGCATAACATCACGCCTTGTTTGCCCACAGAGTTGGGCAGAGGTGTACCCACATTTCACCAGTCATGTTAAGTCCCATGTAATAGGGGGCGAGCCTATTGCCACCAACCGGGAACTAACTTACTACTGAGAAGTTCCAGATAGAAAATCCAATATCACTTTGCCCGACCCGGGAATCGAACCCAGGATCTCATGCTAATCCTCATCCTCATAATAATACTTCATAACTAGTACTTCATAATACAAAAACAACTTCATAATCACCTATAATTTTATTCTGAATTTAAGACATTTGGCACATAGTTATAATTTATCCGATTTATAATGTGTCATTTCGTTTCGAATTTACTCAACTTTATTAAACCGTTGACTAACTAACCTAGTGCATTATTAAAATAAAAACTATGACAATATGGAGTGTATTGTCATAATTTTTTACATTCATCAGCAAAATATATTGAAAGCCAATGTAATTTCCATAGAAAAAAAAAAAAAAAAAAAAAAAAACAATACTATGTTTTTCTTTATCGCTCACGGTTTAGTATTTATTTTTCTGGCACTAGTTCAGACATTTAGTATTCTAAACATACGCTGTTAAATTAGAATCTAGAGCATGAGTAGATGCACATCATTTGTGTTTCAAGCTTATACCGCATCAATCAATGCAGTACGTGCTGAATATTCGTACATTTTCGAATTTCGAGTGACTTTTGAGTCGGTTTCATTATGTTTTGCACAAAAACAGGTAGGTCTAGGTATAATTACGACTAATTACGAATATTTAACGTGAATTGTCTAGTATTATCACTATTTTCGTGATTAAAAATAAGGGAAAGAAGCCCAAACTATGCATAAGGAAATAAGAACGCGATGACGCAAATGGTAGTATGGACCTCGATTAGGCGGTCCGATGACATCATTCTGCGATCACAACTTCGTTAGAGCGTAAATGATTAACGTTAACATTTTTTGCGGACTCAAATCTTATTGTTACACTGTAAAAAACGAATTGAATATAAAGAAATACTATTTTGACATAGACAAACATGCGTCTATAGATAAATCTTGTACATTATGTCTATTTAAAAAGTATGAGTGTTACCGTTGTTAGCTGCTCTCGCAGCGTTTTCGTTAGGGTAGGGCGATGGCAGGTAGTCAGACAGTTTGCCAGGCCGCTCGAAGAAGTTACCCTCCTCATCGGGACCATCCTTAATCATCACCTGTTAAAAAAAAAAAATGTAATGTATTCTAGTTTATACAAGGTCAAATTGATATTGGTACTCATTGTGGCGGCATCTACATCGCCGCATGCGAACTACGTATCAAAGACCTGACGTCACACAAATCCTGCATTGCGTAATTAAAGTTTACCGCGCGGACGACATATTTATGATTATCCGACATCAACTCTTGGGCAGTTGCCCGCAGACACGACACTCGGAGGTCAGTCGGAGGATCCTCCCTTTTCTAAAGAGGATGAGTGAACTTTACACCCTGTTCCTCATACCTCTTAACGCATCATGTCTGAAGAGTTTAGAGTGTAGATACATTGTACTTTTTTGTTAATTGGTTTGATCTACTAAAATAGGATCAGTGGTCCATTTCACGACTATTATTGTTTGAGAAACTTAGTTATTGGAATGAAACAAACGGTAATGTGTACAGGAAGTTTTTCAAAGGATTTGATAGGGTAGACTTTTGGCATCGAATAAGGGCGATTAAAAATAAACCGTTCGTTAGGGGGTGAATTCTTATTCTGAGTTGGGGTCAATCGATTGATACTATTTGGCAATGAACTAGATAAAATTGTCTGCAGTGTTATATAATGACTGTATGACACTGCTGGTTGTCAAGGCATAGTTTGCACCACAACAGTAACAGCCAGTTGCAGAAACGAATTTTAACTTTTAAAGTTGTCATTAAAATACAAATCTTCCATTAACTTGTCGCTGAAAGCAACATTAGACTCGATTTTAATAATTCTTTGATGAAATTAATGAAATCATTAGCGTTAATGATCCATTACGTAATGGGACATTATTGTTTTTCTTTGTGAAACTGAGTGTATGTCACATAAATGTACATAAACATATATACGTTTATGTATTAAGTTTGTTGTTATTCTGGCTTGATGCCAGTATTTATCTGGTTCAGAGGATTTTCCGTTGGGGTAGGCTATTGGAGGCACGTGCTCTCGCAAAAATTCGCCATCGTTGTTACATAAGTTTGTTAGCAATATATCGCAAGTTTCTTATTATTATATTCAACCATCTTCGATCAAGAATAATCAACTAATGATAATTCACATATTGGAATTCTTTCTTTGTGAGGCAGGTTAACAATTTATTTTCCTTTAGAGAATGAAAATCTACACTTGCCAACCCAATCGCCCGTTTTCGCAACCGTGCGTGCAGATTTGCTGTATGTAATGTGGTTGATAACTATACATGACTTAGCTAGCAGGAAACGAGTGAGCAGTTATCCTTTCATTCTGTTCATTCACCGGTGTTCTGTACAACACCACTAGCTATGCTTTAAGTACTCACGTCAGCAGCCTCGGCCTTCGCGTCTTCTTCAGTATGGGTGACATTGACAAGGTTTCGGAAGGCGATGTACTGCAGTGAGTGGCAGGCCTTGCACACTTGCTTGTATACTTCGTAGCCACGACGTACACTGTTAAGGATGGAGAAATAATCATTGAATTATCAGAATGACAGAAGACTTATAGACTTATTAATGGCAGAGTGGCCAGAGAAGGCAACACACAGGAAAGACTGGAAAACTGTGGCTGACACCTTTGCCTAGCAGTGGGACAATTCAGGCTTATTAAAAATACCGATGGCAGTACAGTAGCGGATCTAAGGGGGGAGGGGGGGGGGGGTTGTTACCCCTCAAAAGCGTATGAGTTCTTCCGTGACAAATCTAAGAGGTTAAATGATAAATGATTTTTATTTCTGTAAATAGGTTGTACAAAACACTTTTACACGTCAAACATATTATTTTTAAACTAGATGAGGTCGGCGTTTCCTATCTGACTACTCCGAGAAGAAAGGCCGAAACAAACTCAGAGGTCACAGTCTCTTTTAAAGTCCTGACATAATCTTGGTCAGATCATGTGAAGATTATGTAGTGTCTAAAAATGGTCTTTTGAGGAAAGAACCACACAGATTGAGTGGACCTGTCCAGTCAGTGCACGCATTTGTCAGTGACCGTGCAGCTCAACTTGACCGTTAACTTGATCGTTTTTTTTTTCTATAACATGTTGAATTTTGCCCTCACGCTGCTAGGTTTGGCCGCCCTGATATTCACCGAAATATCTCTGGTAATTTACAACCTAAGTCATTGAGGAATTTGTGAAAAGTCTTCCGAGGAGTCCTGTAAAATGTTGTGTGCTTTTTTTTGTGTTTACTTTGCTAAAACCAACCCTCAACGGGGTCAAGCCCCTCCCTAACGACAATCCTGGATCCGCCACCGGATAGCTGATAAGAGATGTATAGAACAAACAGACATGTTACCACAAGCCAAATAAATTGTGAAAGTGGGAGGATGAAAATGACATAATATAAAAGTATGAATGCAAAATGTGCATAGTCTAGCTACTAAGTTCTAACTGCAGTAAGGTGTAGAAAGTCCTGTTATCTTTTCTTGATAACATAAATATTTACATTAGATAACTGTAGTGGTTTAGTGATTTATATGTGTACACATAAATTGACACAACCATAGATTATCACTCACAGCTTAATACATTTTTTTTTATTACTATTTGATTATAATGTGCTCTGATAGTAAATCTATTTATCTTGATTCATGGATAACAGATAATACACTTTGATGGTAAAATTATAGTATTGAATGTGAATATAATATTATCACCATGCAGTATCAAACAATTATAAAAAGCATTATATTGAGCTTTTCAGGTGTGTATTCTGAATTAAAACTAAATTCGAGAACACAGATTTTTGGCATAAGTGCATCTAGGCTCTACTTAAAAAAGTGTGTCACATGGAAATTGGCCATATATGTTTAAATTACAATATTCTCATTTTATTATGTAAGGGCCAGTTTCACCATGATGAGATAGTTTGTGATTATGTTACTTTCCGGCTTAGCACGAGCACCGTTTTGTCGAAGGAAGAGTAGACAAAAATGACTTTCCATGTAGACAGTACGACGGTAGCAAAGTAGAAACGAGTCAACTGCACTTTTTACGAAATTCACTCTTTTATATAATTCAACTCAGAATTCTTTGTTTTGTCATAGGATTTTTATTCTAAATTAAAAAAATATTAGTCACAAATTACAGACCTTAACCATTTCCTTGGTAATGCCCTATTAACTAAATGATGTAAAATTTCTGTATATACTTTGTGGCCGTTGAGTAGAAAGTTTTCTACTGTGTTAGCATGGCGATTACAAAATCACATTTACTTCACTACCTTAGACAACTGTCGGTTGTCATGTGATTTTAACAGTTTGGGATAGAAAACTTTCTTCTGAAATAGTCTACATAAAAAAGGACCTAGACAAAGATTGTTAGAAACAAAGACAAAACTTTACAGACATACTTTTGGCAGATTGTAGAAGGATTTCTACAGTGGGATGTCAAAAATGGACAAATGAAATGTCACTTTGTATAGAATGAGCTGTGTCTATTCTTCATAGAAGTAGATAGCGTCATGCTACACATGCTGGCAGAAAATTCCATTTTTTTTAATTATCTGGTAGATTGATTTTCCATCGGGACTCTGAGACATAGGGCTTAAATTCAAATGCTAAGTATCATAAACTTAACTTTGACTTGACATGTGGTCATTTTATTTGAATATTTGCCAATCTTTTCATTACTGGTTGTAAATCTTTTGTTAAGAACTTACCTGGCATGGTCTAGTGACTTGAACCAGCCGTCGTGACTCCAAGGCTGGTGTGGGGCATGGGCTTCAGATCCTGAAGCCTGTACTGACTGTTCAAGGGCGAACAGGAGGGTTCCCACACCACCACCAATCACTCCCAATGATGACAGCCACTGTACAGGAATAGAAAAAAAAATGGCAGAAAAACTTTTAAAACAAAGAGTTAAGTAGGAGTATTTAGTGATAATGAAACATAAACTTGATATTCCAACAAGAATGATTGATTTACTTCGTCCTATATGATAATGTGGAGAAATTCTGTTATTTCAAGGTAAGGTTAGAAATGTATTCAAATATTTAAATACCATGCATTCAGGGGATGTCTGTGACTGCAGAATACAATTTTAAAGCAAAGAAGCACCCATGAAATTAAGTGGGAAAGTAAAGTGGCAATACAACTATTGTTCTAAGATACTGTTATTATTACACAATATATTTTTTGGTTATTATTTGAGTCAGTTCTTGCTTAGTTTTTCTCTTAATAATAACGAATGCACAGTTTAGTAAAAGTTTGTCCGAACTAGCTCGTGTTCTTAAGGATAACACAACATCATAAAATCAATACTGATAACTTCGAATGCGTATAGTCGAAGATTACGTGGGCACATTTAAAAAAATATTTCCCTTTGCTAAAAATAAAAACAGATAAAACTTACCATTTTTCTGTTCCTTGTCCATCCTTGAGCTCCAGTGGACAGCTGACAAACCTGCAAGGGACAGCCTCCATTAGATTTCTTATGTACTTGTTACATAATGCAGAATAGGTTATCACTTGCCCATGAAAAATTATTTTATACACTCGTGCTAATATTCGCTCCAGAGGGTCCTGAACACCACATCATTGCATTTAACACGTTACGAGGCTCAAATTATGGCACAAATTCATAAAATACAGCAGTTTTCCGTGACACTTCGAACTTGAACTTCTCCGTCATTGGTAACATATTGAACACGGTAAGGGTACCTACTAACAACTTAGACTACCTAGCAAATTGTTTAGAATTATTTCCAGTACCTGGGGAGCAACTATGCCATTATTTCTCAAAAGACGTGCCCCACAAATCCTACCGACGGCGGCCGCCATGATAGAAAAACGTCGTAACGAGAGCTCAAACCGCTGACAACTACTGGTCATGCTGCCATTCGAAAATAATATTGTCAATGCACTAATTTGTAAAAATGTTATAAAAAATATTATAGATTTCTATTCTATCCTAGTTTTTTTGGAAATATACATAAACATAATTGCTTGTTTACTTTTGAGTGACAACACACATCAAATCGACATAATAATGACATCAGCCCTTAAATAAATGGCCAGTGACCACACATATAATTTTTATTGAATAAATTTACCTTTAGCGACTAAAAATATTACTATTATCTGCTTAAATTATATCTCTCGAATCATGAGATATCGATACTAATTGATAGTCCCAATTTAAAATTATTAATTGTATAACGAGAATATCTTCTAGAAAACTCATGAAAGTACAAATTATTTCTATTTCTGAACTGAAAACTGATATGTCAAATTGTCAATGTGTCACTGACCAGCAGTCAGAAAAAAAAACAAACGAAGAGGTTTGAATTTTTAGGTTATCAATTATATTTTGTTCTGTGCTCAATAATTTCAGCCAAGTTCTACTAAAAGTTAAAGATTAATGATGAAATAATGTTATTATAAATGAGAATAATACATTTAGTCAGATTAAGTAATTTTTGTATAACTTTTTCCGTGAAACGGTATGTTTTCGAATGACTTTTGTGTTGTCGGCTTTTTTTATCACCTAGTAGGTATGTACTTACTTTAAGTTACGGTGTTTCAGGTTAAAAAGCTCCGTCTCGACGAAGATGAAAGTTTTTACCCAGAAGAGAAACCCTATTACAGGGAGTACGGAGTGGGATGTTCAGGATGAGGACTATGATTTTCACCAGGAAATAGCGCGATCTGGATTTGCCGATATGCTACACGATACTGAGAGGAATAAGAAGTACCAAAGAGCTCTGCAACTTGCTATAGAAAAAATGCATAGCAACGGAAAGAAAGCAAATGTTTTGGATATAGGTTTGTAGTTATTATGATTTTTATTGCATTTCTCTTGAATGTTAAAGATAGTTGCTTTAAAAAATACCACATATCTCTAAGTAAATAATCGTTTAGCTGTTTAATTTCAGGCACAGGAACAGGTCTCCTATCAATCATGGCAGCTCGCGCTGGTGCCGACTCTGTAGTTGCTTGTGAAGCATTCAAACCAATGGCAGAGTGCTGTGCGCAGATTCTCCATATAAATGGTGTTGCTGACAAGATAAAACTGATACCGAAGAGGTCCACAGAACTCATTGTGGGTGAAGACGGTGATATGAAGGAGAAAGCTAACATCTTAGTCACTGAGGTGTTTGATACTGAGTTGATTGGTGAAGGTATGAAGATTTTCTGTTAGAATATTTTTGCAATTGATAGTAATTTGAACTACATAAGCTTTTGGATACTTTGATAAAACCTTGTCTATATACTTTTTGGGAAGAGAAATTTTTAGTATGATTTGAATGAGTGCACTACATTCTTATTCAAAGGAATCACAGATTCCACCAATGGAGAGTTCATCTCTGCTTCTTGAAGGTATTTATTGAGTACTTCAGTCTCTGTAATTTTATGTATAGTATTTTTATAACAGAAATAATAAATCTTGGAAGAATACTAATAAGAGTTTCTTGCCCGTTCTTCTCCATAGGATCCTACTATGTTTTGGAATAGGCAACTAGCTTCATCTTTCTGAATGACCAACCCCTTCACAATTCAAAATTGAAGTTAAAATAAATGCTTTGAGTTTGAGTTTGAATAATAATTGTTATAATATGTTATTTCAGGAGCTCTGTCAACATTTGCACATGCTCACAAGTGTCTGTTAGATTCAGACTGCATAGTGGTGCCTGACTCTGCGGTCATATATGCACAGGTGGTGGAGTGTCCAACCTTGTGGAAGTGGAACAAACTCAACGATCTTGCTGATGCTGACCTGGACATTGTGTTAGAGACTCCACAAAAGGTACAAATTTAGGTTTAATAGTAAAATTGAAGTTATTGCTAAGGTGCTTTCTGACTGAATGATTTAATATGATAACAGTTCTTTTTTTTTACGTCTGGTACTTACATTATTTCTATTGTCATCTAATGACCTTCTGCCAAGGCTTGAAACCAGTATTAAATGTATTGGTACTTGCCATTTCGGTACCTTGGGTGCCAGTTCTAGACGGCTACTCCACCATACTCGTTGTACCGGTATCTAATTCAGACTGCGGTGCGTACCAAATATCTCATATTTATATGAAGAAAAATCCTTTAAAGCAATTCTTGTCTAACCAAGTTGTGACAGCATGGAATAGGGTTACGGAAAATGTTGTGATGGCTCCCTAAATGAACTGCTTCAAGAATCGACTGGATACACACGCATCAGCTATTTATCTGCTAGTGTGTTCTAACCAAATAATAATAATAAGCTCATACAGTTGGCAACCTTCGAAGTTATTTTTCTAATGCCTATTAACTATCCTTTTACTTACTATATCAGTTTTCCTACTCTACTTTACGGAAATATTTGTTTGGTTCCAGTTTTGGTACTAGTACAGTACCAATACTGATTAGAAAGACCAATAGTACGGGTAGTAATAGTACAGGTACTACGTCTGGTACCGGTAGTAATAGTACAGGTATTGGTAATATCGGTAATGGTACAGGTCCCAAAAATACCGGTATTTCAAGCTCTGCCTTCTGCCTACTATGGTCTGTTCCAAAGAGTATCTGACGAAAGTGTAAAAAAATCCTGTTCAGGTAAAATGGCACTATAAATTGGCATTTTTCATCACGGCACAAATTTTCATCAGATTCCTTTATACAACAAATATTTGAAGATTTGCTAGAAATTTAACTGATAATCAATAAGCCCCACATTTCTGTCATCAGATGATTGACTGCCCGGGTTCTGCCGCTGTCCATGACCTGCAACTCTCCCAGTTACCTCGTCACACATTCGGTGAGCTTTCAGACCAGATCCCAGTGTTCTATTATGACTGGTCAGGACGTTCACCTATCATTATGAAAAGGACCGTGAAGCAAGACTTTACGGTCAGTGGTACGGGGAAGGCACAGGTTGTGTTCATGTGGTGGGAACTTAATATGGATACTGAAGGTGAGTTTGAAAATATACGGATATTAGCATTTGCTTGCGGCTTAGCCGTGTGTTCATAAGACATAAAATCCTATGTACTAACCCAGGTCATGGTTTACCCGTGACCCAAATTTCATCGAAATCCGTTCAGCGGTTAAGGCGTGAATAGGTAATACATGTATCCGCAACTCCACGTCAAAGCGCGTATTTTGCGTTCGGGTGGGAAAATCGATTATTTGATCCACCCCAGCTCCTCAAGGGGGGCCAGCCTTGGTGTTACTGACGTCAAAAGGTAGCAGACAGACAGATAGACAGCTAGTTTCGCATTTATGATATTATCAGCCTATAACGTTTCCACTGCAGGGACACAGGTAGGTTTGCCAACCCTACTATATAATATAGGATCCTATTTTTATTTGAATACAAAATGGCGAGATGGTCGCAATCGTAGTAGCAAAAAATATGTATTTAAAGAATAAATATGTTTTTGACACATACCTACTATATTTTATTTATTTATTCGCCATCTGCTATATTTTTACAGGCAATGGCCGAAAAATACTATATTTGATATTTTAAAAAAATTGGCAACCCTAGACAGGCCACCTCTCGGCCACCTCTCTTCAAGAGGGAGTGGGCTGTAATCTACCACGCGGGCCCAGTGCGGGTTGGTAGATGTCAAAAGTATAAAAGTATGGAAGTGTGGATGTGTGTGTAATGGAGTTTACGTCTCAGTCTAGAAACATCTGTCGAAGTCTGCCACGTAATTTTGACGTGTTTTGTTTTCATGAAATTCATGCGACGTGAGTTCGGTCTGATGTGTTTATACAGTGTGTCTGGTCACCGGTGTTCGACCCGTTAAGGCGAAGCAATATTATCAATTTTATTGACAAATCCACCATAATAAGGCATTTTAAATTTATTTCCATAGTTGCCAAAACAAATATATCAGATTTAAATACATATTATTGAAATTAACTTGAGTATTTATTATTATTTAGAAGAAAGAAGAATATTTAAAACTAGCTTCTGCCCGCGACTTCGTCCGGGTGAAATTTCTTGTTGCCCCGTCCCACCGCGTCGCATCGCATCGTCCGCTCGCGCTATTACTTCGGCTTAGCATTCTCTGACTATTTCTTTTTCTTTTTGCTCGGCTCCTAAGGGTTGTACTGTGATGTTAAATAGCCTATAACCTTCCTCAAGACATAGGCTATCAAATGCGAAAATAATATTTCAATTCCGACTGGAAGTTCCCGAGAATAGCGCGTTCAAACAATAAAATAAACAAACTAACTTCTGCTTTATTATTAGTATATAGATAATCCATATAATTTTTGATTCCAGGTCGAATATGTCTCAGCTGTGCCCCTTGGTGGTGTCACCCTGACGCTAACACATCAGCTGAACGACCACAAGACACGATACCCTGGCGCGATCACTGGATGCAAGCTGTCTACTACCTACCACAACACTTTAACCTAGAAAAAGACTCAGAAGCAACGCTCGTGTCGTGCCAAGACGAATACTCCCTTTGGTTCTACCTAGAAAACGAAAACAACAAACTAACAAACTACAAAAGACCTAACTGCGAATGTGGAGTCCACATGGCTTTATCAAGAACTCATGTATCGTACCTAAATGATGGAAAACGAAGTAAGAAGTTTCTAGAACAATTGAAAGAAGAAATCAACAATGATTCCGTTGTTTTAGACTTAAATGGCAGCAGTTTCATGGGGTTAGCTGCATCGAAATTTGGTGCTAAAGCTGTTTACATACTTGAAAGTTTGAACTTGAATCTTGGGATTCTACAAGACTATATTACCACAAACAATCTTGATAATGTACACTTTATATCTGAAGTTACAGATGAAATTGTGAAAGAAGTGACGACGTTCATAGCCGATCCTAACTTCACGAGTGCAATCTTGCCGTGGGAGAATTTAAAGATTGCGTATGTTTTGTTTCAACTAAAGACTAAACTGTATAGCTGTGTGTCGTACATTCCTGAGTGTTGTGAGATCTGGGCCATGCCGGTGGAGTTCCAAGACTTGCATAAGATCGCGACACCGTTGGGGAAGTGTGAAGGAATCGATATGGCGGTGTTTGACGGATTAGTCGAGGTGGGTGTACGTATAGAAAACATAACATACATAATCAGCCTATAATGTTCCCACTGCTGGGACACAGGCCTCCTCTCTGTGAGATCCCAGTGTGCCGTCCATCCACCACGCGGGCCCAGTGCGGGTTGGTAGATGTCACATGTCTTTGAATTTTTGGTTCTCGGACGTGCCGGTTTCCTCACGATGCCTTCACCGTTTTGAGAGCAGTGGTGATGAAATAATTTACTTAAACGTAAAGCGCCTGTCTAGGTTCGAACTTACGACCTAATTAAGTCGCGGTTGTTATCACTTGGCCACCATTGCTCTACGTACGTCTGGTGTACGTATATTTACTTATTATTTTACCTTTGTCCTTAGTGCCTGCCAGAATTTTAGAGCAATCCTTCGATTCGCTAGGTTTTTACAGTATAGGGAAGTCTTCATCACTGCTTACGTCTTATAAAATACACCGTTACAGAGTGCCCTATTTCGATACAGTTACTATTCTTTAAGACTACTGGGCTGGAGCTTTACTTGATACGACTAAAAAGAAAGTAACGCGGTCGCGTTGCCGCCAAAATAAGCGCTACGTCAAAATATGGTATTATGAATTTACCGAATTTGACACATTATTTTCAAATGTTCTTAACAAGCAAAGCCAACCTGAAATGCAAGAAAAAGTAAAGATTACGTTACTTGCGACAGTATTATTATTTGACGTGTTAATAGACTCATTATTGATCCAGTCATACAGTGCAAGAAAAAGACGAAGCTATACAAGATGAATAGTATCGTCTCTTTTTCGCAACCAACAGAATAAAAAAAATAGGGGAATATATAAACGCACTTTAAAAGTAATGGTTTCCACTATAAATATGCTTAGCTTATTACTATGTCATATAGGATTGTCTAATTATCTAGTCGCAGGCACATTGTAGGATTCGTCATTTTGAACTGTATACGTTAGGTTAGAACTGTGACCAACCGTACTTCCAAGTTGCTCGCAGAAATTTGGTTCACGTTTATTAAAGTGATAATATTAAATTATAGATGTATTATAATTATATTAAAGTGCTGATATACAATTTTATAGCTGATTTCATAAAATTTAAAGTGCTATTAATAAACATCCCAAAAAATATAGAGTAATGTTGTTTCTTTATAGAAATCAAGCACAATCAGCGACGCTGAGATAGAGGCGCAGCCATTATGGGAGTATCCTTGTAAGAGCCGTGGGGAGCCGGTCAGGCTCTTGTCTATAGTCTTTACCCGAATGGAGCCGGCGTACGCGGCCGACGGCGTCATTGAAGTGCTGTAAGTCAATGTATAGTTATAACACAAGTAGCAGCGTAGCTGTTGTTAGAGTATCCTTGTAAGAGCCGCGGGGAGCCGGCCGGTTTTTGTCGACCATCTTCACGTCGACGGCGTCATTATAATGAAGCTTCTTTATTGCATTGCAGATCGAAATGTCTCAAAAAGTTAAGGACAGTCTCCTAAGACCGTTTTCCTGTAGCTAACACGGTTAAGGTAGCTGTAATTACGGCCCCATTTCAAAAATCCACTTTGTATAAATATAATATTAGTAGCTGCGCCCTGCGGTTTCACCCGCATAAGTCTCGATCCCGTAGGAATATCGGGATAACAAGTGTCTTATGTCCTAATCCAGTTAATGGTCTACCCATGTGCCAAATTTCATCCAAATCTGTTCAGCCGTTTTTGCATGAAAGTGTAACAAACTCACTAAAGCTCAGAGGACGATGTCGTCAGCGACTCTGAGGTGGCTTAGATGTTGGCCTTGTATCCTGATTGTTTTCTCCAGTTAATCTCTTTAAATATTCCTTCTAGCACAGCTATTAACAGTTTTGGTGACATGGATCGCATTATCTGACGCATTGTTATTTCTTCTCCCTTGTTTTCCAGTCTTAATCTGCTTATACTTTGTGAGTAGATATTCTTTATGATACTTATTTATATACGTTTACAAATAGTTTAGAAAAATCAATTTTCATAAGACTAGTCAAAGGTACCCCAAAACTGTTTTTTTTTCAATTTCTAGTAAATCCCAAGCAAAAGGGCAACAACTAATAAACGGTTTCGCACTATGGACGGTGTGGAAAATTGGCGGGCAACAGAGTTCGGGGCCCATACAACCACCAGTAGTGGGAGAGAGAGTGGAATGGGACCCTCACACCAGACAGGCTGTCAAGTTATTGGTGAGTATCATCATCATATGCCTAGCCTTTTTCCATTGGGGTCGGCTTCAGTCTAACGGAATGCAGCTGAATACCAGTATTTTACTTAAGCGACTGCCTATCTGACCTCCACAACCCAGGTATACTGGGTAACACGATACCCCTTGGTTAGACTGGTGGTCAGACTTTTGGGCTTCTGACTACCCGTAATGACTGTCAAAGATATACGAATAAAGCACAGACTACACAGGGAACCAAGCTATGTTCGTTTAGCTTCGCTCATGCAGCTACCGCTTGTTTGCATACTTCGGTTCACACCGCAAACTATGAACTGAAGTATGGAAAGATAAGGTAGCCAGTTGAGCGAAGTTAAACGAACTTAGCTTCGTTACTAGTGTGGCCTGCGCTTGACAGCCGGGACAACGGCTTAGCGTGCTTTCTGAGGCACGGAGGTGTCTTAGTATGTGAGTATCATCATCTGTCATATAAATGTGAACATAACACAAACTATATAGGTAGCTAATTGATTCAGGTGTGACTTTGCGCAAATCCATTATAAAATAATATGGTAGACGTAGATATATTTAGTAAGATATTCCGCGAAACTATTCCTAAATAGTCATAAACAACCCTGTAAGAAATCGACACATGTTTGACCTAGCATCCTCAGGATGACGATTGACTTGTCGCGAACTCGAACACGCGTGTTGCCACGCCGAGCGCCGGCGCAGACTGGCGTCCGGCGGTTATATTACTAAATATATCTACTTCTATAACAACAGGAATTTTAACATTTAACAACCTGCTTTCAAAACTATTGAATAAAGTACCCAAATTAGTCGAACAACTATTTACAAAAATTCCCAAACTTGCACAATAACTACAGTACAACTCACACCCTTGGCCCGTTAGTATTTCCACTATAGTCACATACGGAATATGTAATTATGATGTTTGCATAATTATTTAAAGTATTGACAAATGTAATTAAATCCGTAACGAATAGCTTCCTCAATAATGTGAGCCTGTAAATTACGCTTAACTAGAGATTAATGGATTAGGACCGTAGCCCCGAGCTTAGATTGAATTACACAAGTTAAACTGCAGATTATCTCAGGTAAACTCCATTAGGTATCCTTTAAAGTAGTTTATGGTGTCATTGAAGTAAACTTTTTATGATGGTGCGTTCTAATATATAAAAATAAAACAACAATAAAATCGTAGTGAAATACATAACCAACAACAATTTATAAAAATATGAAAGAAAAATACCGTTATGGTTTGAGGCCGTCCGTTTGGGAGCTACGATGCCACGGATAGGCAGACAGTTTGACGGTGGGAAATAAGTAATTTCTTAATAAAACATGTAGCATAATGAATTGTATTGCCACATACGAATCGAATATCACCCGGGAATCGAACCCGGACGACATAGGATAAAGAATGAAAGGAAATATCACGGTAGATCCACACAATATATTGATTTTCGATATAAAAAAGGATTAGATAAAAAAGAACGGTTAAGTAAAAAAATATTGTCGATATGTTTTCTTAAATGGTTTTCGTGTTGCTTAACAGCACGCTTAGCATGGCCACAATAGAAACGGGCTTTATCGACGGAAAAATAGACAAAATGACAGATAAACAATTACAATCTGTCATTTTGTCTATTCTTCCGTCGGCAAAACTCGTAGAAAACCCGTCTCTATGGTTGGCACGCTACGCGTGCTGGCGTTTTTGGGAAACGCTAGTGGCCATCCATATAAGAAATCGAGGTGATGTTCGAAATGACTCTTCAAATGACGTCTCGATAGCTATCGTTTTGTATGGCGCGGTCGATATTTATGAATACGCCGTGACTGTGGGTGATGGACTAACGTCGTCCATCCAACCCCCTTTTCAAATGAAACCGAACGCGGATAATATTTGTTATTAAGAAATACCGACTTAATTAACTTATCTATATACAAGAGGAAAGGAGTGACGGAATTGACGTTAAAGTGAGAATCGTTCGGGAACTGCCTGGACTGGTGTCAGGCCGTTGTGCTGCTTGGCAGGCCCGCTAGACGCACTCTGCTCTCGTCGCTCCAGAGTTGCCTGCGCCGTCGACGAGACGGCGGGGCGCGGCGCTCGGCTCCACACAGGCCGCGCTAGGCAGGGCCGGCGATGCACAGGGCCCAGTGGACTGACTGTAGCCCGAGGGGTACGGCCAAAATTGGCCTTTTCTATCTGAATCCGAGACAAATATAAATTTTGACCAAACAGAAAGGCGAAATTAGGAAGGTGGGGACGCGATGGGGTTGGGTACTCATAGGTACTATCGAAGAACTTCATATCTAAGTAGTTTGAAAACAAAGTCCCGTGAATACAATTACCACATCTGTTACCGCCCCAGTTCTATAGCGGCCGAGCGCTGCAAGCAGAAATAGTCCTTACGGTGTATAGATATGAACTTCGGTGGTACATCCAATAATCACCGTATATGCGAAAATACTGCGCCAGAGGCGAAGATCCGGGCTCATACCTTACGAAGGCGACATTTAATATCTTAAAAAAAAAAACGCCGGTTCGAACTGTTCACTGTGACATTAACATATCTGCTTATAGGAGCCCTTTTCTTTAATATCTTTTCCACGAAAAAAAAAATATTCAGCTTTGAGAACATCTGTCAGACGACTCACTATGGAAAACGAAACTTTTATCTCGTAACAAAAATTATGAAATAGCTTCAAAATAATTAAGAATAAAACGTCTGTCGGACCCTTTTTTGTGTGTAAAGCGTCCTGCAGAACGGCGCGACGCTACAGCGCGACGCGACTCTAACAAAACAAATTCTTCGCCGCGTCTGCACGAGCCATAAAGAGATCTGTTTGGCAGCGCAACGCTGCAATGCATAAAAAATACACCTGCATCTGCATCAAAAATATTAACGGAATAATCTCTCTGTATCCAATGTATGTAATCCAATTACGTTACCTAGCCACTAAAACTGAAATATGCATTGTAGAATTACTTATTTTATTCTGTGTGATGGATAATTCTATAAAGACAGTAAGACGGCCTAACAACCCTATAAATATCTTTTCAGAGCAATACCTCAGTATAAATAAGTAACAGTATTATATCTTAAGGGGACTACAGGACCTAAACGTGCCTAAACGCAAGTTTTATAATGCCTAAAAGAATATGATCCACTGCAGTAAACAAAATCAGAAAAATATATGATATTCTTCAGGATATATGCTAGTATGATAGTGTGTTGAAAACATAATACAACTAATTTGATACGATAGAAAAAAATCATGAAGACACCTCTAAAAATTTCTTTTAACGATTAAAAATCATATTAATTTACATGCAATCATTCTGATTTTTTGTCAGATTATTCTACAAGCTACATATTAGCATAATAGTGTTTTCATTTTCCAGTCCAATCAATAGATTTTCTGTAAATCGCTAACTGCTTCATATTTTGCAATAAATTACCTGCGTCGTGTCATCGCGCTTCTCTTTCATTTCTATGCAGTCCGACAGTGACCGCACTTTAGCTGTTGTAAGCCTCTTAATAGAAAACGGCCGAAACGACGCGCTTCGAAATCTCAGTGTATATCGGTACGCAACAGTCGTGAGTGTGCGGCAGTTAGGCACGGACACGGAAGGTTTATCAACCGAGCGACCGTAGGTAATTATTTCAAGGTCACTGCCGATACATAATACTGTTACTTTATTATACTGTGGCAACCCCCAGTCAGCAACAGAAGTATAATAAAAACAATTACAACCTACATTCATTTATTAGACCAGCAATCTAGGCTGCGCAGTAATTACTGCAGCCTACTTCCCTGTTGCCAGGTAATAAAACTGATTGTGTATTTACTAGACAATCAGGTTTATATATGCAGTACACATAATAATTGACTCATTATTGTGAGTACTGCAACTGCAATGCAAGTACAGTCGACAATATCGTGTTTGACATATAAATTATTTTATAACTACAAAAAAAAAACATAGTTATTGAAAAAGCGACTACAAGATGAAACATTATTTTAAGGGTGAAAAGTAGTGTTTGTAGTCAGGTTTTTTGCCACCAACTTCCGAAACTAATATAATTTTTTCACTGAAGTATTTTTTTTGTAAAAAAAGTGATCTCATAAAAGTTCCGTTTTCTTTTTATGGTCGGAACCCTGATAAAGACCTTATTAGGGTTCCAACCTTAAAGTACTAAACAAATTTTAAAGACTCTTTTTATCAAAAAACATCCATTTTTGTTTGAAATATTAACGAGATCACGCAACAGAACAAGATTATTTACAAAATTAGGTACGCAATGTAAAACTACTCTTTATGGGAAAAGTACATTTGTCATGGCACCTAAAATATATGATAAAATTCCCAAGGATATTAGAGACTGCAGTAACATCCTTAAATTCAAAAATAAATTATTTAAATTTCTTAACGAACACTCATTTTACTCGGTAAGAGAATTTTTAGACTTAAAATGATTTTACTATTATTTTTATTACTTCTTTCCTTTTTCTGCTTTAAATAAAAAAAAATACGTGTGGCACTCGAGGACTGCCGCGGTAAAGCTATTGCATAGCATATATTCAAAAATAAGAACATAATATTGTTGATTTAAAATATTTTTTTAAAAAAATACCCCTATACCCCCCCCCTAAATCGCAGAATTTACACAACCGTCAATGACGTCTGCCCTCACGCGTCTGCCCGCGTTCGGGTCGCGCACTCGGCGATCGCGCGTCATTGCCAAACCCGCCCCTCCACCCTCGTTCTGCGCGCCCGCCGTCGACTCATCGCAGGTCATTCTTATCGTTCTAACTTTTAAAATATTAGTCCAAATTACTTAGTGTAAAAGACAAATTTTATCTACATTAAATACCGAAAGCGATGAAGGTATTTATTTTGATTCGAATTAACTAAATACTCTAAAATATGCAACTTAAAAAAAGTATTCAATTTAAATGTATTTATAGCTCACTATTTTGGCTATAATGGCTTCCACATAAAAGGTAGATATATGCTGTCGCGGACTTTTATTTAGAACTCTTTAAGACAAACAACCCCACAATACATTCTTTTCATGTAACTCCAGCGGTTTAGGCAGCGCACGCAAAGATAGATCTCAGAGGGCAGGATTTTTTCCGACTTACTGGATACTTATCGTTATATTATGGCTAAATCACATAAAATCTTTATAAATTGTAGCCTATGTGTTATTCTGATATATAAGCCACATTACTGTAAAGTTTCATTAAAATCCGTTCGGTAGTTTTTGCGTGAAAGAGTAACAAACATCCATCCATCCATCCTCACAAACTTTCGCGTCAGCTTTTTTTCGTTACGGAATTTCTACATTCGGTCGCCGCGCTCAGAGTCTCCGATAAAAGCTATGCAATAGCTTAAAAGTTATGTCTGATTGAGTGCATTGTGAACTGTATATGTAATTGTTTACTGTTTATTTAATATTTTATTTTTATAAATTTGTATGCCCATGAGGCTGATCACAGCATGAACTCACTGTATACTGTAAGACCTATATTGTAACCTGTGTATCACAAATAAACTGTTTGATTTGATTTGATTTGATTTGATTCGGACCTTAATTTTGTGCAATTCACTAGTAATTCATTCATTTTGTGTTTCACGAACTGTATCCAAATAAACGTAATTCTTTCTGTTATTTTTTAGTCATCCAATCCAGTGTCCTCATGAATTGAATGCACTACATACAAAGGAACAGCACCTTGTTTAAAAATTTGACCCAGTTTTTAAGCTATTGCATAGCTTTTATCGGAGACTCTGAGCGCGGCGACCGAATGTAGAAATTCCGTAACGAAAAAAAAACCTGACGCGAAAGTTTGTGAGGATGGATGGATGGATGTTTGTTACTCTTTCACGCAAAAACTACCGAACGGATTTTAATGAAACTTTACAGTAATGTGGCTTATATATCAGAATAACACATAGGCTACAATTTATAAAGATTTTATGTGATTTAGCCATAATATAACGATAAGTATCCAGTAAGTCGGAAAAAATCCTGCCCTCTGAGATCTATCTTTGCGTGCGCTGCCTAAACCGCTGGAGTTACATGAAAAGAATGTATTGTGGGGTTGTTTGTCTTAAAGAGTTCTAAATAAAAGTCCGCGACAGCATATATCTACCTTTTATGTGGAAGCCAGTATAGCCAAAATAGTGAGCTATAAATACATTTAAATTGAATACTTTTTTTAAGTTGCATATTTTAGAGTATTTAGTTAATTCGTATCAAAATAAATACCTTCATCGCTTTCGGTATTTAATGTAGATAAAATTTGTCTTTTACACTAAGTAATTTGGACTAATATTTTAAAAGTTAGAACGATAAGAATGACCTGCGATGAGTCGACGGCGGGCGCGCAGAACGAGGGTGGAGGGGCGGGATAGGCAATGACGCGCGATCGCCGAGTGCGCGACCCGAACGCGGGCAGACGCGTGAGGGCAGACGTCATTGACGGTTGTGTAAATTCTGCGATTTAGGGGGGGGGTATAGGGGTATTTTTTTAAAAAAATATTTTAAATCAACAATATTATCTTCTTATTTTTGAATATATGCTATGCAATAGCTTTACCGCGGCAGTCCTCGAGTGCCACACGTATTTTTTTTTATTATAAGATCACTGTTGTCAAAAAATCTGGAATATATGCCTGCATACCCTATCTCTTTCATCACGTATACTCAAGTTACCTATCAACATAACAACATAATACATTCAATTTAATTCAATTTTATTCAGGAACAATTCACATTGTGTTTGAAAACATACATAAAAAAAATAAAAACACGTTCATTCAAACTATAGAATACATTCATGCACAATAAATTATAGAAAAAAACAAACAAAACAATAAAATAAAAATTCAATAACATTACAAATTAAACATTCAATACAATTAAGAATTCAACAAAATTGCAATCTAAATTGCAATATACTAATATTACCCAGTCTCACGATAACTTTTTAATGTGGATAATTATGTCATCGTCTGTTGAATACAGACATTTCTCCAATAGGAACGCTCTGAGTGTTGACTTAAAAGAGCTCTTATAAATTATAGTTTTTAAGTCCAATGGCAACCTGTTAAAAATCCGCACTGCTTGATATTGAGGACTATGTTGAATAATCCTAAGTTGGGGTATTATTTTGCTTTTAAAATCTTTCCTGCGCGTACTGTCTCTCCTCATCTATTTCATAGTTAAACTTATTTTACTCCACAGAAAAAGTCCTACGACGCAAGTGGCGCCTACAAATGGCGGTATCAAGCAGCCTGCGACCTTGAGAAGGGACAGTTCAGTGTCGACGTAAACCTAGTGCAGGACTAGCGCATTATTAATGGATTTATTTTATTATACTTTATATTATACTGACGTCGAATTGATTTGTGGTTTTATTTATTTATTGGTTGGTTGTTGGGAATGCACTTTTTGATGTATGGGTTCTGTGGTTTGATTTTTATGGCAGAATTTGTTATTGCACATGTAAAAAAATAAATACTCGTGATTTATGGAATGTACGACGACGAGTAGGTACAGTCTGTTGTCAACATTATCTAACCCACCCTAAAATCAAACGACTTTGGACCCTCTGCCGGTAACATTAAGGTTTATTTAATTTATATGAGCTTATCAGACAAGTGCTCGAGGACTCGATGAACAAAAATACAATAATAACACAGACACGCAAATTTGATCTTTAACGCGTAACGTTAAGGTAAACCCACCCAACATAGTCGGAGCCACTGGCATTATATATGTTTTTGTTAAGCTATTTTAATCATTATCTCGTTAATATTAAAGTTGAAAACCTTTTAAGTCACGCTACATAATTACAACCCAATCTTTAATTTCGCGTATTCCCAACAAGTTCTTGTGGCTTAGCGGTTTGACGCTGGATTGACGACGAACAGCATGTGGGTTCGAAAACACAGTGCACCTATACATCAGTTTCTTTTTTAATTTGTTTTCATTTCTACAATATTGCTTGCAATATTAAAGAACGACCAATGTGATTTTCGCCTAATAACTAATCTTGTAAACGGGTGGGTAATTTAAAAAACTTTAAGTTCACAGAATTTATATTTACCAAGAATGGTTGAATACGAAGTAAAACATATTTACTTCGTGAGGTAGATCATAAATTCATCTAAGTAACAAAAGTTACACTACGCCTAATAGCAGTGACTGCGCACACACATTTGTAAATCGTTTAACTCGTTAAGTATTTTTAAGCAATTTGTTGTAATAAAGCATCATGTCGCAACTTGACGACTATACCAAACATAAAATAATATTTTTACATGAGCAGAATGTTGGAATTAGAGAGATTGGTCGCCGACTTAATATAGCAGTAAGTGTTTTTTTTATACCTATTTTATTTTATTGATTGTGATTAATGAACGCGTAGTTGGCTATTTTACCATTACATTCACTCCTTACAAGTTACATACACGGTTCCAAAAATGTTTATTTTTGTTTTAGAGAAATACGGTCAGACTATGGCTAAGACGTTATGGAGACAATGGAAATATTCAGCGGATTCGTCCAGGAGCAAAAGCCATCAAGTATAGTCCCGAATTCGAACGCCACCGGGCTATTGTTTCAAGCCACATTGAAAATCCATTTTTGCCCATTCGTGCAACCGCAATAAACCACAATATATCAGTGGAAACAGTGAGAAGGCATTTACACGCTGCTGGGATAAAGAATTATAAACCGGCACAGAAAATTGCATTGACACCTGCTCATCGTGCAGAAAGGGTCCGTTTTGCCCAGGAATATTTAAATTTTAATTGGGAAGAAAATGTTGTGATCTTCACTGATGAAAAATCATTTAAATCGGACAAAGATGGACGTAAAATCTTATGGCGGAGGAAAGGAGAACGTTACAACGAGAAGTGCTTGCTACCTTGTAGAACCAGCGGTAGAATAACCCTGGGCTACTGGGGCTGGATGTCGTCCATGGGACCTGGTGAATTGGTGGAAGTTGGTGGTAGGTTTAATAGCAGTTTGTATTTGGAGATTCTGCGTGACGTCATGCTGCCGACTGTGCGAATTGCCTATCCAACGTCACATATTTATTTCATGCACGATAACTGCTCCATCCACCGTGCAGGCATTGTGCGGGAATGGTTAGCTGCTCAAGAAGGTGTGACAGTTATTAATTGGCCATCTAAAAGTCCTGATTTGAACCCTATAGAAAATCTATGGGGTCAGATGGTTTTAAATTGGGACACAACGGAAGTGCGAAACAAACACTACTTGGCTGTGGTCGTGACATCGACTTGGGAGCACATGAGAGGCAAAGATTTGTGTTGGAATATGGTGCGCGGTATGCGTAGCCGCTTACAACAAGTTATAGCAGGGGACGGTGCGCCACTCCGCTACTAGTTCATCTAGTAGGTATATTTAAACACACTATGTAAGTAAATGCTCAATGGATTGATTGTTAAACCATTAAAATGTTGCAGATTATGTGGTGATGTTATTGTTATAAATAGATTTTTTCTATTTAAATAACATGTTTATTCACTACATATAGGCAGCTATAAATTTGTAAAGCATTTCACAGATGAATTCATTTTCTCGATAACAAACTTAGCATAAGCATGCCTTTTTTAATGTTTATATGGCATACTAATATAAAAAGTATATTAATTTGGAAATATATGAGCATTTACTTACTTTATCTTACTTAAGTGTTTTAATGAAATAATAAACATTATAAACTTGCAATTTTTTAGTTTTATTTCTATACAAACTGCCCGTTTAAAAAGACAATACCCTACGTCGTCTGTTAAAGAAATGTAAAAAAGTGTAATAAAATATCTAAATTTAGGCTAAACTTGGTTTCGAACGTAGACAACGATGAACATCGCACTACCTTAGTGACCACAAGACCAACTCAACTCTTATAAGCCGCATTGAAATTTGATCTCAGTTGTAATGCTAGACGCAATATTCTAAAAAAAATTAACCATAAATAGTATACTATCATAAAGTTTATTCTTGCACAGCACGAGCAGCCATCTTCTCCTCGTGCAAATTATTTTGTATTTTAAATAATCACTCAATAGTAGCATTTGAATACCAGCTTTATAATGAATACGAATATTTATTTTTCAACTACCCACTTATTACAAGTTATGTGAAAATATTACCATTTAAAAAAGTTTATGTTCAGTCTGTAGTTCTTTACAATAATACAAGAAATAGTTTTGGAATATAAATTCTATATTGAAAGCAAAACAATAACTTTGTCGAAGGATTTGATCTCGATACTTGTTTTTCTCAGTCTTATACACAGACTACGAGACCAGAATTACTTAAGCTCAATCATTAAAATAAGCTATAACACTTAACATATTATAACAAATAGTTATAAAATATAACCTAATGCAAACGTTTTAAAGATCAAATTTGCGTGTCTGTATTATTATTGTATTTGTTCATCAAATCCTCGAGCACTTGTCTGATAAGCTCATATAACTTGAATAAACCTTAATGTTACGTGCAGAGGGTCCAAATTCGTTTGATTTTAGGGTGGGTCAGATAATGTTGACAACAGACTGTACATAGACTTCTAAAAGAAGTAAGAACAAGCTTAAATATTAAGGGACTGTTTCACAGAATCCAGATGTGTAATATCTACCAAATAAAATTTGTGTGAAATGATCTGCCAGATAAGTTAGCCGGAATTTATCCCAAGGTGTTGAAATAGGCCATAGGCTATGTGCATGCTCTGTGGTCTACCTTTGCGAGCTAAAAAGCATGATATTACAATTTGAGTGACAAGTAATGATAATTAACGAAAATACGTTATTAGAGACATTCACCAATATAAGAACCATGATTGAAGGTTCTTGACCTCTACTGGCTCCAGTATCAAAGGTTGTTATTATACGCTTATGGATCAGTAGGTCAACTATGTGATTTTAGACAGCAAGGTCGGTTTTCTATTCTCTGTGTCAAATAACATACGTGGGTAACGTGGGTTATCGTACTCATTTATCAATTGCGAAACATATATGTTGATGTGCGTACGAGTTGATGGCGTAACCTAATTTGACCTTTTTGGGTTATTTTGCCTTGACAATACTGAGGTGAGGGCTATGTATCACAGATTTAAACTGATTAAAAACCTTAGTTCCTTTAACTGTCTTAGTACGGTGATGATCTGGGATTAATTCGCGAATGAAAAGTTTAACTCGCGGGTTACGATTTCCTATGGAAACGTCACTCGGAACGATATTGGACATCTGGCCAGGGGCGGCAGTCTCGAGATAGATAGCGATCGCTATACGACCGAATTCGGTCGCAAAGTCCTTATGGCGTCCCAAGACGCGCACGACGTGTTTGACAAGCACGTGATTTTTTCGTGCGTCTCAAGCAATTTTAACCGTCGAGGGACGCTTTTAGGACTTTGCGACCGAATTCGGTCGTAAAGCGATCGCTATCTATGTCGAGACTGCCGCCCCTGGACGTGTATTGGTCTTCATGAGAAGTCATCAGACATGCAATAGACTGATCGACTAAACTCTGTCATCCACAGCTGCCCAAAAGCTAATCCTCAAAGTAGTCGGGAGATTGTTCAGCGCACTTTGCTCGGATCCGATGGCTAGGCGCTAAAAACCAACTTTTCCGGACAAGCCTTTTAGAGAATACTATAATCACCATGTTATATTTTTCCACAAATTTTGCGAACAAACAAATTGTCTGCTTCTTTTTCTGCTATCATAATATGGCCGTTGTAAAAAACATGTAGATACTTTTGGTAACACCAATACAGATTTGAAAACCAGGAATAACTGTTTCTAATAAATGGCACATGTCCCAGTTTTATTTACAAGCAAAAATATCAGGAATATTACCTATATCGCATGATCATGGGACATGGTATGGCATTAACGTGGGGAAATTTTTTGGGGGCGAAGCCCCTATAACTTGAGGTCTAGCGACACCTTTATTGCACAACACGGCTTTCTTCTGGAAGGCGTTCTCGGAAAGCTATGGCTATTTATTTGCAAGTGCTGTGGCCAATAACTTTTTTTTTCCCAAAATGGTCATCTGATCAATGAAATCAATCTGCCTAGCCTTTTCCTATGTTGGGGTCGGTTTCCAGTCTAATCGGGTGCAGCTGAATACCAGTATTTTACATGGAGCGACTGCTTATCTTACCTCCACAACCCAGTAACTGGGTAACCAGTGCCGGATTAAGCCAGCGCGGGGCCTGTAGCAAATTCTACGTATATAGGCGCCCCCTGTGGTAGAACTTGGTAGATTTTAAGTTTATGAGATAAACTAGTCAAATCAATGTTTCTAGACAAGTACGTTCTGTTCCTGTGTCTAAACAGTCAAGTAGGTACTTCAACCTAATGACTTTTTCAAACAATGCTAACTGTAGTAGGTACTTTTTTTAAACCTGTATGGTTAATTTTTAGAATAGCTGGTGCTGGCAGTGATTTAATTGTAATTCTTATAAGAGAGCCTTGATTGAAATTTTTTTGCACCTCGGTTAGTTAAAGCCTTCCGTCCTATTGACCATTTATACTGAAATAGGAGTTACTTTGTCGACTAATGTAGTAAAGTTTATGAAGGAAGAGAAACTAAGATGCAAGAGTGGGCGAAGCAATGTCGATTTTTTTTTAACCTCCGTAGGGTTTGGTGACCTATTCACCATTTCTATTGAAATAACTTATTCAAAAAACTTTATGAATGAAAATAGAAACTTGCAAGAAAAGATGCAAGAGCGAGCGCAGCGAGCTCAACATTTCTAAGCACCTCTTTTCTTTTGTCAAGAAATACAGACATAAGAGTGTGGAGTGCTTTGTTGACGTATGCAGAAAAGCTGTAGAATTAAGACGTAGAAGTTGTACTGTTTGCAGACGATACCTCTCTTATTTTTAAAGTAGACCGGAATAGACAAGATTTTGACGATGTAAACAGTGCACTCTCAATGGTTACGGATTGGTTTACGACAAATAACCTAGTTCTCAATGCCAAGAAAACGAAATGTGTTAAGTTCGCCCTACCAAATGTTAGAAATCTAGGACCCAACATCGTCTTAGATAAAGAGGTGCTTGAATCTGTAAATTGGGCAGTTTTTCTGGGCATAACAGTAGATGCCAAACTTCAGTGGGGCCCACATATATCGAGCCTAGCGGGAAGGCGTCAGGAAAGTAAGACAATACACTGACGTCGATACAGCTCGATTAGTCTATTTTAGTTATTTTCATAGCGTTATGTCCTACGGTCTTCTGCTGTGGGGCAAAGCTGCTGATATTCAAAATATATTTGTCCTTCAAAAACGAGCTGTTCGAGCTATTTACCAGCTAGGCCCCAGAGTTTCTCTGAGAGATTTTTTCAAAGATATTGGTATCCTCACAGTGGCATCTCAATTCATTTTCGCCAACATCTTATATATTAGGCAAAATATACATTTATACAGTAAGAACAGTGATTTTCACAATGTTAACACTAGAAATAAGGAAAAACTAAGAGTTCCTTTTCACCGGCTTCATAAGGTTCATAACTCATTTGTTGGGCTTGGTATAACCTTTTATAACAAGTTACCCTCTTCTTTGCTAGATTTGCCTTTTAATGCGTTTAAAACGAAAGTAAAATCCAACCTTTGTTCAAAGGCATACTATTCTATCAACGACTACTTAAGTGATAAGAATAGTTGGTCGCTGTGATTAACTCAAGACAATTTTTATGTTCTTTCACCAGAATTAGCTTACCTACTGACAGGTTATATGAGTTCATATAATTGTTTATTTTAATTTAATTTTAATTTATTGTTGACATAATCTACTCATTACAATGTTTGTTTTTAATGAGTTGTATTGCAATATGTAACTAGTGACCTCGACAATAGATCATATTATTTATTGTTATTAGTAATTAACTGTTTATTTATTTTACCTCGATGGTCCTAGTTTATCATTTATAACTTCCAGTTACAGTTTTATGTAAGCGGGCACGCCCTTTATGCCTGGAGGCTTTTATTAAGACGTTAAGTTTTGTTTACGTTTAGTTTTTATTTCTGCCCGAGTATAGTTCTCGATGATTTTGTTTGGTATATTGGCGTGTGCTAGCTAACATATGGATAATAATTTAAATTAGGTTAATTAAGTATGTTGAATACTATTATATAGAGTCATTTTTTTTTCTTTCTAACTGAACAGACAGCTGTGCTGCTGGGGAGTTTGTTGCGCCACTTCTTCTTCCCAGCTAACGCACTAGGAAGTGGTGAAGGGTGGGCGTTTTGGGGGACTGTCTTATGTAATTTTGACGTTCGAAAAGTGCTGATTATCAGCCTAGTTTGAATAAATGACTTTTGAATTTTGAATTTTGAATTTTGAATTTAGAGAAACTAGGATTCAAGAGCGAGCGAAGCGAGCTAGAATTTTTTTTTGTATACCGCGCATCGGAGGTTTGATTTGATTTGACATTTCTTACATAATATTTCATTGGACCTTGTGTCCAAGCGAGCTCCCCTCAGAACGCGTGGTCTGCAGTATTTGGTATACCTACACACTGAGTGGCGAGTAAGGGTGCTCACACACGTTAGACTTTTTGTAGAGCGGATTATTGCGCCGATTTAAATTCTATAAGTAGGTACATTTATACGAGCGACTCTGTAGAACTTGTGCGTGTTTGAAATTCTGCGTTTTATTTTCGCCAACGAAATAATCGGGTACCGATTGTCTGACGTGGATTGTCTTAGTCGGAAAAGACGTAACGTTTCACGTTTTTGTCACATCAAGTAAATTCTATATAAGCACGTCTTAGGGGGGTATTACACTATCAATTATCTAGGATCCTATATAGGATCCTATCTTTGATCCTACATATTTGACGTCTAGGATCATATCTGTGTATTACATTATCAATTATCTAGGATCCTATTTTTTTGACAGATGTGGTTGCAATCGTCGATTAAAACAAAATACTGAAGCCTTTCGGCAAACAATATAACAAATAGAACTTAGAACACTAATGAAGCCACAAAACAATGAATTCCCGGCTGCCCGGCAGCAGTTTGTTTTTTTTTTAGTACAGCAGTGTTGCCAACAAATAATTTTAGAATTCCAAAGCGTATGTATTGTGAACTTACGCCAAAATTTCGTTGTGCTTACGTTTTATCCGTCAATAAACCCGTCAACTTAGAATATGGCAGTAGCAAAACTGAAAAGGCAAAAACACATAATTTTATGAACGGATTTTGTCAGGAAATTATGAAAATAAATGTAAAATTCAGTATATAATATTCAATATGGCAAGACCCGTTTCTTTGATCCTATCTAACAACAAATGTCAAAAATCTTTGATCAAAGACGATTTGATTCATATGTTTGTATTACATTATCATATAAATGTGACTCAGAGATCTGTGATCCTAGATAATTGATAGTGTAATACCCACCTATATAAGTTTCATTCAAAAAATTACGCTCAGGCGGAGGGTTTGGATACGCGGGGCCCGTAGCAATTGCTACTTTTGCTACGTGGTTAATCCGGTACTGTGGGTAACACGACACTCCTTGGTTAGACTGGTTGTCACTTTCGGGATTCTGACGACCCGTAACGACTGTCAAAGATCCAAGAATGACAGCCGGGACCAACTTCACGTGCGTTACGCCACGAAAACGTAACGTAACTGGCAAAATGTGGGTGTACCTATTATGGGTCTTACTATACAGGGTGTAAAAAGACACATCACAAAGCCGTAAACTACGCATACTGTACGTATAGATAAGTAGCTTTGCGCAAAAATTATTGCTGGGAACCGTATTTTTTTTTTTTTAATAAAAAAAAACAAGTTTTTATTGCGCGCAATGTAACGCGAACCCACGATTGAATGAACGGATTCAGTGTTAGTTAAGCTCCGCCCCTACGCTACGTAGGTAGGTACTTGTTGTTCATTGCGTTTTTGTAACTACAAATGCGTAATCTGTTAAGATAAATCTAAAATTCAGGTAATGTTTGTTTGGAAAAAAGTTTCGTATTATCGCATAGAATTCATTTTCGTGAAAAAGTAAAAAAAAAAAATGCGACTTTGACCTTCAATATCTCCAGAACCAGTGGATTCCCAGGTATGGTCTAGTGGAAAAAAATGATGCAAATAATGGGTAGAATATGTGGCTTTCGGCTTCGGAAAGTGTCTTTTTACACCCGATATAGGTACACCTCTGGCTAACCCTTTGGGGTAACAAGGCGTGACGTAATGTTATCTGAAAAAAGGCGACCAGTATGCCACCTCCATGAATGATTTCAAATTAACTTGATTTACACCCCGCCCTTTCAAGAACTTTGTAATGGCAAAACACCCATCTAAACACATTTACATTGCAGGTTTTTTTCCCCTACTCCATGTTAAACCTTTGCATAATACCGCTATATTGAAGTTAATATAAATAGGTGTATCCAAGTGTAGGAGTGATTTATGGTTCATTTACATGCGCCGCGTGGGGTTATAGCTTGGATGAAATTTAATACTTACTATGACAGAGTAAATTAAAGTACCTGCACTTTTGATTAAAATGGCAACTTACCATCGTAATGTTAATTGAATAGAAGACAAATTACACGTCTACGTTTTCAGAATTGGAAAGGACTGTGTGTGATAAATAATTTCGAATATAAATCGCTGGATATCTTCGACGCTGCTTATATTATGCTTATTCAATATGAAACGTGAGAGTTGCTTTCTAGATATGCTAAGTAAAAGGCATAAAGGAGCTATCTGTAAGACTTGCATTCTGCCGATATTCGGAAATTCAAATATAACCTTATTTTGGACAGCAATGCTGCGCTTTCCCTGTAATGCGCGTGTCGCAATATACGATTCAGGGATTAGATGTGTCACAACTGACGGGGTCCGCTAGGACCGATGCCTGCCGGGGTAGCGGAAAATCCGAAAGGGATACCGTGGCCCCTGGCAACGTAAAGGCAACTGAAGGAACACGGGTGGGTTTTAGTCAGTAAGAGACTGACTCGCCGTCCCGCTCCGCAAAGAGCGGGAGAAGTTATTTGATAATTTACCACCCTAAAAAAAAAGGATTAGATATGTCCATAGTATAAACAGGAGGAACGCATGACGCATCCTAAAATGCATCGATAACAAGATAGGTAGGTACCTATAGACTACCTACGTGATCGTGAATATGATAGGTAACTATCGTAGTGCATCAGAGCTGCTTGTTTTTCACAAGAAAAGTATGACCAGCGATGAATGATTCGCACCATATCCAATTCAGTGAGTTTTTATCAACCAGCAGGTACCTTTGACTTGGTATTTTGGTACTGGTATACCACGAAAAAATATTTGCAACCAAATAATTATGCGAAACTGTAGGTAGGTAGGTACCTGCCACACTTTTAGTATGACCACGCAACACTCGTTACACAGTTGCCAATGCTACTCAAACGATAATAATTAATAAAAATTAATTATTAATGGCTTATTAGAAAATCAGTAAACCGTGATCCGAGGCGCTTACTGTGACTCTTATGATCCGTATCAGCACAAACTACATTTGACGTTTCCTAATAGCAGTTGTAAAATTTAAACTAAGCGTTTTTTTTTTAAACAAAAACTGAATCAAGTTCTGATTCAGTTTTTGTTAGAAATTCCTGGTTGATTTATGGCACTGGGTGGGTTTCACTTATATTTTTTTGTGTCGAATTTGGCGATTCGTGTTTCTTGCTGTTTCGATTGGATCAACCTGAATAATAATTGCGTGTATAATATTGGTCGCATTGTTTGCTGGCTCGACCTAGCTCTTGAAAGTAAAAAGGTACCACGACTAGGTGTAAATTCTTTTCACTTTCGTCACTCCAACGGAACTCACCTAACTCGACCTTGCTGTTCATCATTCCCTTTCCCACCTGGGAGAGAAGGCGTCATCTAATCCTCCTACTTAGGTATTCCCAAAACCAGTACCTACCTACTCAGTCACATGATTCCTAAAAGCATACAAGAGAAAGATATAAATCCACGATAAAGCCTTACAAAGTAGCTACCCATAAGACACAAATTAACCATTTAAATTCAAGCGTGTGTTCGCATCGAAGCCTACTCACCGCTCATGATTACTCGCTTCAACATCTAACGAATAATTTTCCAACAGAAATCGATGTTATTTATTCCCCCTTCTTATATGGTAATGCTAGTCAACTATGCCTCAATCCTGAGACGTTGTTACCGGCATAAATCTACGTGTAATGGTCTATTAGGCGACTTTAGCAGCCCATTGTTAGTTTTGATGAAAATGAATGTACACTTTTGTGCCATTAGCGAGGGTCTGCCAACATGGTATAGACAGGTGAACATCGGTTTAGAAGATAAAGTCATGTTTTTGTTACCGGTAATATGTACCTATCTGGTTGTGTCCCGGAAAGGGTTTTGTTAGGTTGGGAGTCTGGATGCTAAAACATTGTAGTATTCCTTTATAGATTTTCAGTTAAAGTTACTTACCTAAGTAACTTTAACTGAACATCTCCTTAGCCAAGTTTGTATATTGCTAGCAGTAGACAGGTAAGCCTCGCTCAAGTTGCACCTCATCACTAGTTTCTTGGCCTTCCATAAGATCAATCTATACGAGTCAAGACTTCAAGGTAAAATTGTACTTGATTGTTCTACGAAACATCGATTACTTTAATGATTGTTAAATGTCATGTAGGTAAGTATGGCATACTAATACCATAGCTCGTCGTATTAACAAGCGTTTGTCGGTCTAATGTCAAACTTAATTCGCCGTTCATTCTTACTATTTCTGCGACAATGTAGGCATTGTTAGTGCAGACAATAACTCCAATTTGACGCCTGTAGGCGGATAAGTTCTTAGGACGTTGCTATTAGATGGTGAATTATCGAGCTCACAGCTCCCGTTGTGACATCACAACAAATGGCATCGCGAGACGGACTTGCTTGTGACAGCCTTACCGGCACTACTCACAACTTCGACAAACGGCACATCCAGTAAAATGGTTTCCGCGAACTGCATAACAACGTTTCCATAATCATCGGAGACTTAGAGCAGCCGATGCCAAAGCCGGTGCGTCGAGGCTGAGACGTTAATAGTCGCAATTTGTCATGTAATAGGTACGACATTGTTAGTTTTTCCGGTACTCCATATGCGGGTTGAGTCGGAGGCGAGGCGTTAAGGATCGTACGGTATAATGCGACAGCGGCGCGTGAGTTGTGCTGAATAATGCAGTTGTGCGCGTGATCACTGGCAGAATGCCGATGTGGCCGCGACGAGCGCCGCATACAACGCGCCGTGGCTCTACACGCGCACGACCCCCGGCGGTCAACACACTTAACAACAACTATATATTTAATGTCATTTAATGGAACCTTTAATGCTGCCTTTACACAATAGAAAAGTGCTTATTCAGTTGTCTTTTTTTTTTGGTAAAACAGCGCTGTTCCGCGGATGATCGATCGTCGCGCGGCGGGGCGTCTGTCTGGAGCGGATGTTAAAAAATGCTCAGCGTCCTATCTTTTACGACTCATTTATTGTCATCTAATTCATGCTTTTTGTTGGCAATGTGCTGACAGTTATGCGGTAGCGCGGGTAAAAACATGAAAATGATTACGCGGAATTGTAGAATTCAATTTATATTTAAAAGCTGACACCTGCACATTACCCTTTTGTTTATAAGAGGGTCCGTAGGTATAGAATGCCCACACAGTCATGAGAAACAAACAATAATACATGAACTACACGAAGCGATCAGTCACACACAGTTCAGCACAGAAAATCGATAGAAATCAATCATAGTGAAATATCGCAATAAATCTAATCGTGTTCAGATTTCAGTTTCTCAATAGTAGGGCGCCACGACACAATACCATGTGACGTGTTCAGCCGTGTTCCGATTAACCTTTGCCGCCGCCGCAGGCGCATCGACCTTATTCCATTTATGAGATTATAAATTGAATATCTGCCTTGCCCACCATGTGTTGAACCACCGTTAAATATCGTCGAGATTTTGTAATACCACGCTAATACGGTATTAAGTACTCAACTTATGCACGAATCGTGACAGTTACACTCGAATCATTATACCGATATGTCGGCCAAATGATAATGTTTAACCAAATTAAGTCTTTTCGAAAGCCTTGTCATAATCATGGATGCAAATATGGTAGCGAACGAGAAATGAGAACAAAATCCACGATTTATTCATTATTTCCATTACAAAGCGTGCTACTTAAAGTGCGCTTGCACACGAGCAGATAGATAAAATACTTCTTTATATATTTAAATCGTGACATATAATCAGGAACAATAAATCGGCTGGCAATTTAAATATTCCACATTACTGATTTTATCAAATGAAAATAAAATGCGCCGATTGATTACACAGCTCTATAAACGGCTATAAACAAACATTCTATAATTAAAAGTAAACAAATAAAACGGAATGACTTCGTTAATAAAAGAATATTTATTGTTTCGTAATAATTGATACTGTCAAAATATATAATTTAAAATATTTCATTTTTAATATTTGTTTCGACGCGTAGAGGCGTTTGACTAATCGCTGTGCGTTTTAAAAACTCCCCCGACACGAAACTGTTGATCTTATCGATTCAAAATAAATAAAATACAATTATCGATTAACAGAATTGACATTGTAAATCGACCAGCACCTTTAGATCTTCTCTAGACTATAACACAAAGCTGCCGCTCGCGTTTGTATGTCTGTATGATCTGGATTATTTTAAAAATTGCTGGTTTGAATTTGGAAAAAATTCAAAACGGCATGTTCTACAACCGAAAATTCAAAAATATGTAATATCCACCAACCTGCACTTGTGGATCCGGCCCACTCCCTCTCACCGAGAAGAGGCCTGTGTCCCTTATAGGCTGCTTATGATGATGATGAGTTTGGCGCGATTTTCGCATCGGAAAACTTAATGAAATTGGATAAAGACTGGATTGATTAACTACAAAAGGCGTATATGGATCATAACAGATTAGATTCTGTATAGTTTCCACCTACCCCCAAGGGAAGAAGGCGTGAGTTTATGTATGTATGATTAACAGAACATTAGCTCAGCACATGCATAAGGTGCTGATAGACTTGAGCATTTACTTGTAATGAGCATTCTAGCGAATGTTACATTACAGAAAAATAAACGGGAGCGTTCTGCCGACCAAAAAGTCCGAACCGCTCGCTAGAATGAGCGTTCTAGCTTGCATTCTAGCGAAAGGACAGTAAATTTGCTTCGATCTTTTTGCCGAGCCGAGCCATTATATCATTGTTCCGCCGCCGTACTTCTATGCCTAGAGCATTGACTAGAGCTTTCGCTAGAATGATTGTGAAAATGTTCGTAGCGATGCATGGTTGGCTCTGTGCTTGGCTCTCTTCGTTGTTCAGTTCGACAGATTTAAAAACGGCGAATGCTCGATGTTCTGTTACAAGTGAATGCTCAAGTCTATCAGCACCATAGATATAAGAAAGAAGTTTTTATATTTAGATGCAAAGATTAGTTTTTCGGCGAATAGTTACGGGCGAATTTACATTCTCTTAGTGACACGGAAAAACACACTTAAGGCAATTAGGGACACCTGGCTTTGTAAGTTAAACAAATTAACTTGACTTTGTCTGTAAATTACTTATGCATTTGTTTGAAGGAAAAGTTTATAAATGAAATGCTTTTTAAATTGAATTTCTGTTTTTTAAGTAAATGCTGTAAAATTTTGGCCCACGTTAGCTCTTTATTGATTTTATCTAGACCTACGTATAATAAAATAGTAACGAAAAAATGATGTCCCTTTGTCTGGATGTATGTTCAGGTTTGGGGCAAAAGTGCCTGAACGGATTTAGATGAAATTTGGTACACATATAGTTTGTAACCTGGATTAACGCATAGGTTACTTTTAATTCCAGTAATAGTACGTTCCCATGGGATATTTTCCGACATACTGGCGAGCGAAATCGCGGGCAATACCTAAACTTAGTTATTAATAAAAGGAGGTATTTATTATAATAATAATTAAAGTTTATGTGTGTCATGTCTTTTTTAAACAACAGGCATACCCGGGTATTAAAACAACCGGGTTTAAAAATAACGAAACAATATAAGGTACAGTACGACACAACTTAGATGTAGCATCGGCGAAGTTCGTAAAACCGATCACCATCCGAACTGAGTGCGCCTTCAGAATCGACTATCTTTATTACTGCTTTAGGTGATCTTTACGAAAACGCAATAACTTGTAAAGTCATTTATCCAAATACATTCATAAAATGCTACATCTATGTTGTGTCGTACTGTACCTTTATAGTTGTGAACAAATATTTACTTCCGAACAATTTATTGCTTTTGTTTTAATTGAAATACAATAGTAAATGTTAAGTGCTAGTTTAACAAAAGGTCAAAGGAATCGATTAATAACTGTATTTAGCCGTAGCAGATAGCATCGTTGGTAAATCATAGGTATGAGCAGAAATAACGGTGTATGTAGTTATTATTTCTGATGTAACATGATAAATGACTAATTGATTAACACGTTCAGTGCCGGGAGCCCTCCTGGAGGGTTCATCTAGTCTCTAATGGGATGCCAGGAGCCCTCGCTGAGGGCTCATTTTAGATGTAGGTTTTTCTTAACGAATTCAGTATTATAAACTGTGAAAATAAAATCTGTAATGTCTTATAAACTGTAAAATGTATAGTTTAACCGGTAAAGCCCTGATAAACAACTAATTAACGTGCTAATTGACGTGCTTGAGGGTCACCCAGGGCTTTACCGGTTAACAAGATTTATTAGTATATGCGTTGGTTTTAAAATCCACCCTTTTTTCTTTGTTCACGGTTACAAATATTCACAAATAATGTAAAAGTAACCGTAGTAACCGTAGTTTCCAAAACACTATTTTACTTCGTTTTACAGTGTTTTATAACTCGGTTTTAAACTTAATGCCGTTGACCGTCTGCGATGGTTAACTATAGCACAAACGTAATGCCGGCAACCCTCCTGGAGGGTTCACTTCCAATTGTATGGCGGCATGGCGTATGAGTTTTATGAAAATGGGTGGAGTCGAAAGTGTAAAAAACAAGTGAAGGCTTGGTTTAATGGGTTTCATTTAATTTTTGGACATGTCTCTTCATTTATGCCCCATTCAGTTTGATGTAAAAAATATAGGTGAGTTAATGCGAAAGTGAGTTTTTCTGTATGATTTGGTACGTTCGACATGTTTAAACTACTTCTCCAGTTATGATGAAATAAAGCAGAAGTAGAGCTTATTACGTAGATTCGCTTTAGCAAATTATTGTTATTTTTATAGGACCCGTAAGATACAATACACAAACAGGAGATTTGTTTTGTTATTTTTAGTTTCTTTTGTTCATTTAATTAAGTTTGCCTTGACTACAGTTACGTTTGCCATCAGTTTGTAAATATCTAAGGGCTAATTTCACCAATGAAACTGAACGCGATCAGCATTTCTAAAACGCGTTCAAGAGCTGTCAGTGTCAAAATTGTTATGGAATATTGTACACTGACAGCTCTTGAACGCTTTTAAATAGATAGATAGATGGAACATTCTTTATTATGTACACCATAAAAATTACAGATATAAATGTAGACATTTTACATAGGGTGACACAATGGGCGGTCTTATCGCTAAAAGCGATCTTTTACAGACAACCTTTAGATAGATTAAAGTAAGACGGAGAGACAATACTGCAGGTAGTCAGTGGTGTTTCATTTACATACACAATAAATACATTCATACATAAAGCATATACTTGTCTATATATATATACAATAATAAACATGAAACAAGAGCAAGGAACTATATGTAATGATGATGTTTACGGAGAGAGGAAGTGTTGTTTTACCAGAATTTTAAAAGTGGACAAATATTGAGCACGCCTTATCGACACGGGTAAGTAATTCCATAACCGTACTGCTTGAACTCTAAAAGACTTGTCATAAAAGCTGGTGGAATTCATCAGCATCTCTAGTCTCAAGTTTTCCGATGACCTCAGATATCTATTATGTATGTCATGAAGGAACTTGAAACGTTAAGATAATAGGGGGTTGTAGAATTGAAGTTTAGACGTGCTGAACGCGTTCAGTTTTATTTGTGAAATCCGCACTTAGTTATAATCTGTGGACAATTTCGATTACGTTATTTCCGTTTATTTTTAATACAGGTATTACTGTTTGTTTTACAACTGGTAGGTACAAAAAAAATCCTGGGGAAACAGAATACCAATTATTATTATTTTAAAGTAAAAGCTTAGCCCTCCTTTACGTACAAAGCAAAGACAAAGACAAAGCTATAATAAATATCTTTCCATTATTAATAAACTTACTTAGAAAACACAAATGCCTAACAGAAACCTTCCCACTTATTAATATTTAACTATTAAAGGTCTGTGCCAATAACTAACATTCTAGTCAAGTAATTTCGATGATAATTGGAATTATTTAACATTTAATATAAAGAGAACGTCAGTCGAAATGATGCCGATAGTCATTAATATTTCATGATTATGATGTTCTGTTGATGCTATCTGTTCCTTTAACCAATAACACTGGTGTAATTGTAGGTACCTAGGATAGGTATTATAGGTAAGGCATGAATCACATCATCATTTTGATTGTGTGCATCAGGGCAAGGAATAAGTCTCACTGAGGGACGAGTGAGACCTATTCCGGAAGCGTTAATACAAAGGCGGATGCAACACAGACAGTAGCTGTTCTGTAACGTAGCCGCGTCCGTATAAATAAAGTACTACAAACATGATTACACTACAGACATTTGAAAACTGTCTGCAATTTGATAAGCTCTGAAAGACATTGTTTTAACAAAAACGACTGCAATACAGCTTATAAGTACTCGCTCTGTCTAAGGTATCAAACTTGCTTGTGACGTCACCCACCTTGCGCTAGTACAACTTGGAAGAAGCGCTCGCCGGCCGCCTCCGCGACCCCACTCGCTTCGGGTTGGTCACATTTCTAACCTAACCTAACCCATTTCGCCTAGTTCACAATTTTTCGACAGTCTGTTTATAACCTAACAGAAATAATACTATGGGTGTCACTGTTACATCCGCCTTTGTATTTACACAACCGGGTTTTGTGGCGCAACTTGGGACTCTTAAGTCCAGAAGTGGACACTGCTCAAATTTACCCGCTAAGACAGAGTAAGCACGCTGTGACTGTGAAGCAAGACTGCGTCACGATTGCCCGAAGTGCACTTGTTTAAAGAACATTTGCCCGAATGTTCGTATGACCGATGAAGCAACCGTTGGCAAAATTATGACGCTTTTGTTTCTCATCTTCCTGACATATAATCGTGGACAGTCTACTGTTCACCACTATGCGACATGCGGCTGCGACAGCTCGTTGACAAGACGCTGTCCTGTCGCATGCGACTGTCAGCGGGTGTGCGCAAGCACCATGCGGTTAGACGCTGCGACAAGTAGCGAGAGCGTGCGATTTATCCTGTCGTTGCGACTCTGCAACTCAACGCCAAGTGCGCGGAGCTTTGAACAAAATACATATATGAAAATTCTCCGAGCTGTCGCAGTTGTACATGGTATAGTATGCGCCATGTCTTATTTATGGTCTCAATTCATCGAGGATGTATTGTTTGTCTTGTTTCCGGAGAACTTAACGGCGAGAGGCATCTCAATTAATAAACAAATGAATCGAAGTGGCAACAAAGTAACATTAACCAAATCACTGCAGATATAGCAACCGGTATTTAGGCTGTGCTGTGCAGTATCAATCATACATAAACGAAGCTATTAAAGCTATTAAAAGTAAATGCAATAGTTATTCTCCAATAACGAGCTCATAGAATGTGTTCGTGGGATGGGCTTGGGAACTGGGTCGGGTATAATTTGTACACTACTCACTAAGGGTTTGGGCTGATTAGTGATTTGTTATAACTGATCGAACGAGGTACCTACTCAAAACTCAGCATTTATTTCAATTAATCCAATGACAGGCACTTTTGAATTGTCAAAATAACCGTTCCAAAGCGTAGTAGGTTCCTATAGAGAAGAACGGGCCAAAAACACCATGGACACCGTGGACGTTACATCAATGGGTGGTTCTATACTTACAGTAATTCACCTGTTTAGATGGTGGTGATGAAAGAAATATAGAAACTTAATCAACTAAACTGTAGATATCAAAACTTTGCCAGAACGGACAGCTGATTACCGCAAATTCACAATTCAAAGAAACCATATCTTTTGATACTAGAAGATGTAAAAAAGTGAATATATTTTCAAAATATAGGAGTACAATCTTAATAGTCAACTCAAAGGAACTCGTCGACTCTAAGCATGTTCGTCGATCTTGAGTTTAGTATGGTGACTAAAGATTTCAGTAACATTGATCTCTACCGCTCTACCTATTATAGGAATCATAATTATATAAATTTTCATCATATTCCCGCTGCTTACGGTATACAATAGTTAACTTAACGCACATGTTTATTAACATATATCTTTCCTTTTCATGTTTGATGATCTCCAATACCTATTCCATTCTGTTGGCCTAATACAGTCACTTAAGCAATTCTGCTAAAAGCGATTCATTTCCTGAATTCCTAGCAATTCATTAGCAATTCCTCTAATTTTCGTGAAATGGTGACACATTAGCTGAATAATATCTCAACTCAATAATATATCAGAATTGCTAAAGTAGCCGTTTTAGGCCCTCTGGTGTCTATTATATTTCAATTTACAAAGGGTCAGCTATTTGACTCGATTCCGTAGATTTATACGTTGTTCATAGCTGTTTACTCGAACAGTTTGGTAAATTAATATGGTAGTCATTTTCGGCTATCAGCACAATCTGTTAACTCTGTTAAGAGATTATAATCATTCATTGTGTAGGAGCCCTTATGATAAACTTAACATTCCAACCTTGGCTCTCTAATGCAATAATTAGTGTATTTTAGACGATATTATTATTGTGTGAATGTTGTTTAGAATCTGTTAATGGTTTTAAGCGGTTGTGAGATACAGCTAAGACATGATATTCTTCAATACCTCATTGGTTTAATTGGTCCAATCAATCTGCTAGCTTTTTCCCAACTATGTTAGGGACGGCTTCCAGTCTAACCGGATGCAGCTGAATACCAGTATTTTACATGGAGCGACTGCCCATCTAATCTCACAACCCAGTAACTGGGTAATACGATACCCCTTGGTAAGACTGGTTGGACACGTAGCGACTGTCAAAGATCCACGAATGCCAGCCTGGATTAACGGCTTAACGTGCTTTCCGAGGCACAGAGGAGTCTCGGTATGTAAAGATGGTCACTCGTCCACAGACCAACCCCAGCAAGCGTAGCTTAACCTAATAGATTGTATTAGGTTAAGCTACGCTTGCCGGGGTTGGTCTGTGGACGAGTGACCATCTTTCCAATCCAGGCTGTCATTCGTGGATCTTTGACAGTCGCTACGTGTCCTCAGAAGCCCGAATTCTGACAACCGAGGAGTCTCGGTATGTAAAGATGGTCACTCATCCACAGACCAACCCCGGCAAGCGTAGCTTAACCTAATAGATTGACCTGTGCGGCTGTTATTACTAAGCCACAAGCTTTAATTGGACTAGGTTTAATTGGACCAAACCGGTGATAAACGGTGGCTCGACGTTGATTACAAAGTAGTAGTCATTTTGTTATTTTTATTCTGGTTTGGGTCTGTAGCTGATTGACTGATAAATGAATATTATGTCTAACACCTAGGTATATTCTCTGTTTTTGACAGAGATTCAGATTAAGTCCGATGTATGTGCCTGTGGCAGCAGGTATTATATTCTGCTAGCCTACATTAGCCGGCCTTTGTAAACATCTTCTCTCTCCTAATTTGAATGAATATCTAGTGCCCATAACTGCGCAGGCGCAGTAGCCTCATATCCATAGCTAGTATAGCCACAGATTACAGGTATAGCTACGTACCACTATTCCAAGCTCAAAATCTTCAATTATTCAGTAATCGCTGATCGAATGCATAGATTAAACATAACAGTCCGTCGAACCACTCATTCATTCTCTATGCTCCAATAAATATGATCTGTGCTATTATTCTAAACGGGCCATCTTGTTAATACCCACTAGTTGCTGGTCGCACCTCTAGTCGGTGTTGCCAGCCTCATTAGCATGAAATTTACTGTCCAATATCAATATTTCAATGCGATTAGAGTTGTGTTATAAATACCTTGGCTGAAAGGTCAGGTGGATATTTATTGCGGTGTATTGGAACGTGAGCTTTGCTATAAAGTGATAATATTAAATTAGTATGATAGAGAGTAACTACTGGTCTGTGTCTTGAAAGGATATGTTGTGGGCTATTACTTCATGAAGGTGCCATTAAGGATGTCAAATTTACCGTTCCCACGTGATTATGCGTGAGCTGTAAAATTTTGGTTTGCATAACTTGTAATACAGATATTGATGGTGTGCGGAACAGTTTAATTGAATGCAGACTCTGGCCACATTTCGGTAAAGTGAAGAATAAGAAACATAACATGATTTTATGTCTTAAATTTATTCTTACGTCTGTTATTACTAGTTTAATCTTTATATATCCATCGTAAATTGAAGACTGTATCTCACTTCAAGTTTTGCGTGCCTATCTACCCACTTGGGTATTCTCCCACCATTTTTCGAGACTCTTCGGTCTGGAGCTAATGTGTAAAAGAAATAAAAGAAAGAAAAGAAAGAAAGAAAGAAAAGAAAGAAAGAAAAGAAAGAAAGAAAGAAAAGAAAGAAAAGAAAGAAAAGAAAGAAAAAAAAGAAAAGAAAGAAAAAAATATCATAATAATAGTTTTCCTACATCATTTAGCTCTTGCGATGATAAAAACCTACATCATTTTTTTCCTGGGGAATTATTTTTAAGCATCCAGTGTCACGTCAAGACATAATAAAAGGGACATAAAATACCTTTTATAAGAGCTCGCTGTGACTAATTTACAGTGACTTCTTACGTCTTATTTACAGACGTCCATTTTCACAGCCCATTAATTATTCTATTTCCTAATATTTTACTGGTTTTACTGTCGAGAAATCTATTTTCGTGCGCCAAAAATAATTTGGATATCGAGCGATGCAACCCTTCGGGCCATAAATATGTCTGTATCGAGCAGAGACAATAATAGTTATCTTGGTGTGACCTATGTATCGGTAAACTATGGGTAGGGCACACTCGGGCTATGGGGAGCGACGATCTTCGTAGGGTGGCTGGTAGAAGCTAGATGAGATTGGCAGTTGGCAGATAATAATAATAATAACCCCACCGCCGTATCTTTACGTTGACGTCGTGGCGGGGTTGAGCGCTCCTGTACTTTGGGTCTGTGCCGGTAGAGTTTACTTAACAGGTCTAGGGTGAGGAGCCACACCAAGAGGGGTACATAAACCATGTGCATGTGGCGAGCTGTTGGGCAGTAGTGACCCCACGGATCCTCTTCATCCATCAACATTTATATTTATTTTAGCGAAGTAACTGCTAACACACAAAGTTTTTTTTAAAGTTCAATAATTTACGGCCGATTCCTATAATTAACGGACCAAAATTAAGTCTCTTGTATCTTTACCAATAATGAAGCAAAGACCTCTTAGCTTTGCATAGTAGACCCTCCCATATGGAAGTAGCTATCACAGGTAAAACTAGCTTACGAATCTGTTTATCTGCCCAGTTTGGCAATAAAAATGCTACCATTAATAAGCGATTCGTTAATGTTTAATGGAACCGAGCATTAATGTGCTTGATGATCATAATAGTTAGTTTAATACCGGGCAATAAAAAAATACATTCACGAGCTAAATAGACACCAAGGATAAAAGGGTAATATCTCTTGAAAGGTGTACTGTAAAACCATCAGAATGGTGTGGAAAAGACGTAGGTATGCGCTTTCATTAACCAGGTATTTTACCAAAGGAGATTTACAAAGATAACCGTTTATGGTCTGAAGTAGTTTAAAGTCAGAATCAGCTGCGAGTAACGGCTGTAATATAAGCAATCTACCTGTATTTGCTTGTGCCGCGAACGGTTGATGAGAATGATTTAATACGTTTCTCAGTTAACACTTTACTTTATTGTGTAATTTCAACATGAATATTCATTATTTTATCCCTATCTTACTTTGCTAGCTGGATATTTATCTTTGCGTCTATCCTGTAATTCTTCGTATTGCCGGTATAGCTAATTAATCCCTGATTCTTAGAAATATTCGCAGAGAGGGTTTATTAACTTATTCCTAACAAGGAAGTATTCTTAAGTAAGTATTCTTAACTTAAAGTTCGTCTGACGTTATTTCAAACTAAACTCAGCAGTACAGTACAACTATTCTCTAAATGTACACACTTTGTGTCTCGAACATAAAAAAAAAACAAATATAAATAAAAACCAAAACTATGTACAATAAATAAATGAATGTACTCACGCCCGACGCACAGTGTTCCAAAAGCCTCAAAAAATTTCCCACTTGGGTTTATTGCATTTATAAGTCAAGGATCGTATTTATAAAGCACGAGTAGAACTCCCACGTATTTATCTCTTTTAGTTTTTTTTATATAAATTCATGAAAAAGACGTGACCTTTCCATGAAAAAAATGAATATCAGTTCTCAAAAAGTAGTTGTTCAAGATAATAATTTGAAACTAATGTTATTAATAGAGCTCTTTTGAGAGTATATTTACACGTTTTTTTTTTTTTTTAATGTCTTTTAGTTTCTGAGTAAAAAAATATTTTCTTATTTTTGTTTTTATTTTTTTTCTCCGCAAAGACGCAAAAGTGCGACTTGAGACTAGAACTGAGATATTGTTCTCAATAAGGTCTATTACTCATAAAAAAATCAAGTCGCACTATGGCGGCGTTTAGGAGAAATAGAATTTTGAAAATTAATGCTAGGGCTGTCACTTTGTTTGACCTTTTATAAATTTGAATTTTTAAAATATTTTCATTAGATTTGACTAACTTCCGTTGTCCTGATTTTTTTCTTCCGATACAATCATCAAAACATTTTTTCATCAAAATTACTCAATGGCCAACTCGCGGTTGACCAAAAATTTTTTTATGCCATTTTTTTCCAAATCAAAAATAAATGTTTCCTAAGACAGTCTCTCTGTATCTCATATGGTTATGAATTTCCTTATGTCCCAAATAAAAAAAAACACTATATATATATAATTATTATATGCTCTGTAAATCTATAGTTTGAGCGAGACGTCCATGCAATACACATTTCATAATAAAATATGTATTTATTTATTTGACCTCAGAGTGACAACCCTGGAGTGTATTATTTGACCTTAAGATTTAAACACCTGTTTCTCCTAAACGCCGCAATAGTGCGACTTGATTTTTTTATGAGTAATAGACCTTATTGTGGACAATATCTCAGTTCTAGTCCCAAGTCGCACTTTTGCGTCTTTGCGGAGAAAAAAAATAAAAACAAAAATAAGAAAATATTTTTTTACTCCGAAACTAAAAGAGATTAAAAAAAAAAAAAAGTGTAAATATGCTCTCAAATGAGCTCTATTAATAATATTAAATTCAAATTATTATCTTGAACAACTACTTTTTGAGAACTGATATTCATTTTTTTCATGGAAAAGTCACGTCTTTTTCGTGAATTTATATAAAAAAAACTAAAAGAGATAAATACGTGGGAGTTCTACTCGTGCTTTTTAAATACGTTTCTTGACTTATAAATGCAATAAACCCAAGTGGGAAATTTTTTGAGGCTTTTGGAACACTGTGCGACGTTCCAACGTCAATTGTCACTAGTATAGACTATTATCTATGGTGACAAGCGAAGGGACGCGACTTTGACACATAATACCTAGGTTTTAAGTAAATATATACCCCTGGACGTCCAAACATAAATTAAAATACGTGATAACTAGCCGGGAGATCGCTCAGTGTCCCCTCGAGACTTCGCAAATGACCATATTTTATATGCTAATGTACGTCTCCCTTAAATTATAAGACGTAAAGCAAATGAATATAACTTGTGACTACAGATATCTGTTGAGATTTTAACGGCGACAAGTTTTGCTCACTTTGAAGATGTTGGTGGTACTGGAAATGGCAGTGACTATTGATTTGTATTGAAAATGAAGCTTGTGTACTTATTATTTAAAGGAAGATTTAAGAAGGAATTGTCGCTAACCATATATACTTGCAGACTTCTTTGTATATGTAGAGGCTATGCTTTATCACCTCCTCGACAAAATATCCAAGTCATAGAAAATCGTTTGTTTAGGCCCTTTGTATGCAATACTTCCTATGAATCGAAAATAGTTCTGGCTCTAAAGTAATTATTACCTACATAAATATGGTAGCCAATTGTTCTGTTACTGTGGAAGTTTTTTAATGAACTTAGAAAGCCTAGGCCAGCTATCTAATTACGTAACATATTTTCGTTAACGATTACGACTAATCTGTTTCATTTTGACAGTTCAACGACATTCATTGCGTTATTTACGTTGTTGAGCAGATTTTTTTTCGAATTTTTGAGGCAATGGATTAGCAATCTGTTTCAAAACGATTCAGATTCTGATTGATCGTGTATTACGTAATTATGGTACTAACCTGGCTAAGTCCAGGAACGAATCGAAAGGAAAAACATATCCTGACTTACATGTCAAAACATTGACAGCATTTTACTACCCAAGCCGCCTCCTGCTAAACGAATCTAGATCCGTAATATTATTCTTAGTGCAAATAACTGGAAACAAGTAATTACAGACGTGGTTGCGCCTGCGATGAAAACGATTGAAAAAAGTAGCAGTGTTGAAAGCTGTTTAAAACAAAAAAGGTTATAATAATACGTTATGAATACTCCATGGGAATGAGTAAATTGATTTCTATTGAAAAGTGTTGTTTTTACACGAAATGACTATCAATCAATCTGCCTAGCCTTTTCCCAACTATGTTGGGGTCGGCTTCCAGTCTAACCGGATGCAGCTGAATACCAGTATTTTACATGGAGCGACTGCCTATCTGACCTCCACAACCCATTCTGAATTCGAATCCCACATTTCATTTGTTTCTGTTCAAAGCTACGCTTAATTTTCACTCGGTTTCGTAAAGGACAATTTAAGGGTTATACCGAAGATAGGTAGCAGCATCTTCTGTCATGAGTGTTGTAAGTACAAGATAATTGAGAATTCTGGTAAAAAAATGTGTTGCAGAATCTTGAATCAACATTCTGAAATCAATGGTCTACCTTCCGTTTGATGAGAGTTCATGTTGCCTTGAAGAGATACATGAAGAAGCTAATGTAGAGTGCTAAACAGCGAAACACTGATACTTAATTCTGAAGTAGGTAATTAAGTCTGACATCAAAACGATACCTACATTAGTATGATCGTAAGCACATCACAATGACGTTAATATTACCTGCACACCTCAAAGAGCAAAGTAGATTATTATATTATCTACTTTTGCAACTTTTGCGGGTGTTTTTCAATTTCTACGTCTTCCATTTCAAACCTTATCATTATACCCATACATAGTCATTTCGTGTAAGGAGCTTGTGGCTAAGTAATAACAGCCGCACGGGTCGATCCATCAGGTTAAGCTACGCTTGCCGGGGTTGGTCTGTGGGTGGGTGACCATCTTTACATACCGAGACTCCTCCGTGCCTCGGAAAGCTCATTAAGCCGTTGATGCCGGCTGTCATTCGTGGATCTTTGACAGTCGTTACGGGTCGTCAGAAGCCCGAAAGTCTGACGACCAGTCTTACCAAGGGGTATTACCCTTCAGAATTGTGTACCTCTGCGCTCTCCAGGTCCAAGCTATTCCAAGGAAAGCCCAACTCCGTTAAAACAAATGATGAATGTCTGTATACCCTTATCAGTTTCTACTTTCAAGCTGCGAGTAAGCTGAGAACTATCGCATTAGTCATGTCAAAGATCGCAATAGTAATATTTTGTGATAGTATCAATAACTTTATCACGCTTACGTCGATCGTCGAAGTGGTTACGTACCTGTGTCGTGGAGGACAATATCATTAGTTCCTTATGTATGAGTTTATAAAGTTTTTAAACTTATGTCAATATTACATAGTTCATTTACTTATATAAATATTTACTTATATGAAGCAAACAAATTGATTCGTTTAGGTAGGAAAACTTAGAAGTGTTTCATTCAATGTCGGCCATTTCTGCGTCTTTCAATCAAAGTGAAGCAAGTGAATATTCTTCTTTTCGTGTGGTTAGTGTCTAACCTGGTGTCAGAGTTTTAAAGCCACCCATGGGCCTCTGACTTGGCTTCACATGCCAATATTTGGATGAATATAAGATAATGAAAGAAAAATAAAATTTTATATAAATCACCTTACCCCCCCCCCTTCACCTTGCACGTTTTCTTCGATTAAAGGATTTTAAAGATAGTCTATTTCGTAGATTCGTAGATACTAGATAAGTGCTGTATTCCTTGAGCATCATGTGGCTCTTGAAGACATACCCAATATTTTTCGCGCACCCATTGGGCGATTGCCAATTACCAAATGTCTTTGCCGAAGACAACTAAAGTTACCTACCATATAAACATATAACGATATCAGATGTGTGCTATGTTGTGCTTTCGCAAAAAACTTTAACCAACCATAAACACAAGTGACTGATGGTCCTCTATTATGAGTAAATCAATAACGAACTGGTATTTAACGGCCTAAAGCTGCACCTAATTCGTTGTTCACGATAATTGGCATATTGATTGGTAGATTGCATCAGATATTTATCTCTCAAAATAGGTTACGTTAGCGATTGTACGCGATGAACAAAACCTGTTTATTAACATAGTGTTGCCATGTTTTAAGTTAATAAAGTAGTAAATCATTTTGTAATTATCGAGGGTGCCAGAGTTGAAGCCAGCATCTGCTATATTTTACCAGAGGCCAGCTTACACTTATCTAAGACTAACAGAAATGTAGTATTGGATCTTGTTCCTGTTTGAAGGTTTTGGGTGTCTGTCATGCTGGAAAAATGGCACCACAGACTTTCAACTAACAATGGGCGAAGAGAGAATGAGAACGAACTTCGAATAACCTATTTAGTTATACATAATTTGTAATTATCTTTTATGTTTACGATAACTCTTTATAATTACTAATTATATTCATTCGAAAGTTCAAAACTTGACCCCAATCAACCATAGACATATTTAATTTAATTACCCATTAAGTTGATTACCCATTACATTAAAACTTTTCCACAGAACAGCACACAGTAGCCATTAGATTCATATCACATTATGACAAATTGCTAATAAATCTTCCGTTAAAAGCTTAACCAATAAATAAAGGCTGTAGCTCACAAACGCATACATCTATCTAATGCAACATGTATTTGCATAAGCGAATCCTCGACGCGGGCCATCCATCACGGCTCTGCGGAATAATTAGCTAGTTGCTTTCGCAATCATCGGAAAACGTTTCTAAATGGCTCCGACAGCTTCCTTACAGGCTGCGATTAAATGTTGATAGCCGGCAGCGCGGCCATTTGTCGTGGAACTGACGACCAGACGAGTGTGCTCCATAGTCTGGAAAAAGCGATGAGCGATGCTGTTTTGTTCTTAGATAATTGTCAAGATGTTAATGACAACATTTTTTGGTGAAAGCTGTTTATAATATTATGATGATTTTGGTAATGGATAAGCTAGAAAGCTAATCAAATGACTAGCATGATAAATCTTACGTACGGTGTCTTGTTGCCTGTCTGACCTGTAGTTTCGACGGTAATCCGACGTCTTGTCTGTCAGTCTACCGGAGGGTCATGTACGGCAAGTTCGCGGAAGTTCATGATCATAGATTTATTCGACGAAGGCTGAGTAAAAACCGTTTGTTGAAAATACTGACGTTGAAAACTTGAAAAGCCAAGATTTTGTGCAGTTCGGTGTTCAAAAATACATCCGGGTCTTATGAACTCCATCCAAGAATTACGATCGAAATTGTCCAGGAGTGGCACAAATCGAGCAACCTACGAAGTGAACTAAACGCTCCAGACTATTCTAAATGGCCTGAACAGCTTCCTTACGGCCTGCGATTAAGAACAGATAGCCGTTGGCTCAGTTATTTGTCGCTTTCTGACTGGCTCCTACACTAGGAAGATTAGTTGCGCTTGCGCCGGTTGCCGATCGAAAGCCGTACTGTTAGGCTTACGGATAGTTCGATTGTCAGTTATGAAATCGTTGTGAAGATTGCTTGTGGTGATTGACTTGGATTGTGTTTTGTTGAGGTCGTTTTTATTTTGTAGTAACTATGAGACTTTATCTTATTTTTGGTTAGGTATAGCTATGTGCTACAGGTTACGATAAAAATGTGTATATGCACGGCGATGTCACCTTTTCTGCAAACCTAGTAAGACTAACCGTACTTTTCATTTACCCATACATACACGGTCATCACGTTACATTACTTGAATACTCGTTTTGACTAATTGGATTCTATCGCCAAAGAAAGTACTTTTATTGCTCAAATGGGAAAGCAATCTACGAGAAAACTATTGCGAAATTTAAAAATACGTATCTAATGGAATGCAAGGAGATTATGTGTTCTCACGTGTCGATGGAGCCAGTTCATCCATCCATGTTCGGGCACGTCTTTAATCGACATACTTATCCGACAATTTTCTCAAGAAAAAGAAGTTAGTTTGGATCCATTAGGTCGGTAGCAGTAGATTTTCCCGTAATTGCGACGGACGCATCACACGGCGACCGTCACGTGCACAAATCGAAGCTTCTCAAAGTAATCAAGCAGTACTTTTTGTAATTTATTTAGCGGAAATTCTTCGCGTACCGTTCACTCAATAACGGATTCCCCACATTTCCTTTACGCACACGGAACGCGATAATCACCTCCCTTTGGACATCGTCGCGGTAACACGAGCGTAAGCCAAGCAACCGGTTCCCAAATTACTGCTCGTTAATGATTAGCTCTCCATTTAGTGTGATCTTGTGCATTCTCACCACGGTCGTTGCCTCTCAGCGGCTGATGCAATCGCCCTCCACTTTACGGCGTCTCTTCTTGGCTACATTTATTATTTGCTCAAAACTTTTGAAGTTTGCATTTCCCTTTCGAGCAGACAATAGAGCTTTCTAAAGCTAACAGTATTAAAGTGTGCTATAAACACACACGTAGCGTTGTTGCGTGTCTGTATGTTTGTTCGTTTGTCAGTTTAATGAACGGGCATGCTCGCGTCACGGACATTAACTTCTCAACGTTTACAAACTTCGTTTTTCTTGTACTTACATCAAAGTTTCTAATGCACAAAGTCGAGAATGGCGGGCTAAGCGTTAGAGTTGGTATCATTTGTTTGCGGTCCAAGTTCCGAGTCGATACACTGATCAAATAGAAAGGTTACGACTGGTGGGCGTGACCTTTACGACTTGTGATTTTGAGCCCTTCGAGAATGCGATGTTGGGAAACATCGGGCGTGTCAGCTGTGCGTCCTACAATCGATCATCGGTTTATAATAGCTGTTCAACCTAGTAACAATGATCGAGGGCAGTTTCTCGGTACAAAACCTATGTCGTGATATTTTTGACGTATAAAGCGGAGTTGGTGTCGTGATTACGTTTTGTCGTAAAGCCATGACTCCGGCGTTCAAAAGGTTAAACATTGACAGAACGACTGTAAAATGAATATTATCCACGAGTTTAGTGATCGATGCATTGTATGGCTTTTTGACCATATTTGTTCAAAGGTTATGGAACACGATATTTCAATCGGTTCGGATCTATCAATTTGTTTACTGCACGACTGCATACTATTGTTGCAAGCCAACTTTGGGACTTTATCGATTGAAGCTAGAGAGAGCAATAATGTACTTTTACTTAAAGATGTTAGTAAGTTCTCAATACTGTTAACAGTAAAGTTTGACAAATAATTACCTTATACGCGCCGTCAAATCAAACATCAAACGAATACTGTCTGTATTATCTTTATCTAAATGTCATTTCAAAATGACAATAAAACGTTTTGACTGTCCGTTTGATTTAGTGTTTATTGCCCTGCATAACAATTTTCATAAGTCTCTCGCCCTTTTAAGACGCAGATATATGCCAGTGACCTTGAGTGGTTAGCTTGCGTGTTCTGTACTGAGCTCACGCAACGCGTCGTACGTCCAGCCAGTAATAGGACTCGCACATCAAGGAGCGGTGTCCCAAATTAGACACGCATTATTAATTTATACTATTCCTACACATAAAACAAAGTGATTTTTAATAAAACACGTTTACTAAAACATCAATAATTAAATTACCTTTAAAATGGTGAAGGTTTTAGAAAAAAACGCTTGATAGATTCTGCGTGATTCTCAGTTTTTTATCCGCGTTAGACATAACTTTACAAATTAATTTCTCTATGTAATATAAACATAATCTAAAATATTCCTATATTAAGTTATAAAAAAAAAAAACTCTAATTTTTTTTTTTTTCCAAATTATTAACACTACTCGTTTAGACGTGATATTCAGTATAAAATCATTAAAAGTCTGTTATCAGAGTCAGCAAGCAATTTCATATTCATAATAGAACAAGGTTACAAAAACGGGATCTCTGTTTTTGTTATTTGTAGGGTTTCGTACGTCCGAATGAAAAAATGGAAACCCTTAATCCTATAAGGGTCGAGTGATCCTTCACTCGTGTGTCTGTTTGTCCGTCTGTCACAGTCAATTTGCTCCGAATCTACTGGACTGATTAAGTTGTAGAGTTACATTACATGTCACTTATTACGACACGTCCGTGTTTTGGGTCACAGAAATTCATATGGTACGCATTGAATTTCTGTGACCCAAAACACGGACGTGTAACATAAATAAATGAATTATGAATATCACCTTTGGGGGACAAATTAGAACATTTAAAAATAATAATTTTAAAACTGTACCGTGTGACATATCAAATGAAAGGGCTTGTTGTGAGAGTCTCAAATATATATTTTTTATAATTTTAAAATATAAACCTACTTTTAAAGTTATTAAAAAAAATAGACGGAAATGTACCATTCCCCCCTATAACTCTGAAACTACCGATAATACTAGAAAAAAAAAGAAAATAATTCTTTACTTATAGATTACAGGAAACCTATAAGAAGTCTATTGTCTTAAAATATCATAAAAAGTAAATTTCTCAATATTTGGCTTAGAAAATTACATTTGCAGTTAGAGTGTATGGGAAAAAATGTTTTTCAACTACAATGTTAAGTTTGTTCTTGGGATAAACTATGTGGGATAAAAAATGGTAAATCATCGTACGGAACCCTCACTAGTCACTACGCGAGTTGAACTGGCACTTAACCGTTTTTTTTTGTTTGCCAGAGTACCTATATTATTCAACTGTAACATAAATCGAGAGATTTAATATTTACTAGAGCAAAGCACCTGTAATAATATCTGTTGAACGTTAGCTGTAAATAATAATAGGTGTTATTGTGCAATGGCGGCGAAAAAACTTAATGGTTTGAGTTTATGAAAGTAAATTAGGTGCGTTTCTAACGGGGAAATATCAATTAAACCGATGGACGGTGACGCGGGCGCGGGCGAGGGGGGGCGGCTAATCAGGTCATGGAAGAGAGATATTTGTTTTGTTTAAAAAAAGGTATGGAATATGCTCACATCAAATTAGTATTTTTAAAAGGAACCTAAAAGACTTTCTGGTTAAAGCTTCGTGCAGACCAGCGCGACGCGACACCGCGACGCGACTCGAACAATACAATTTCTAAGAAAACTTGACAGTATAACAATAACCGGTGTCGCGTCGCGCTGTCTGCACGAAGCTTTAAAAGGCATATTACTCTGTAAAAGAATTCCTTGAAGAAAAATAATTATCTAATATTAAAATGATTGTGATACTTAATTATAATGTGATATAAATTATTAGAATAATATGATATAATATAAAATTTATGAATAATGATAATTCATATAATATAATGTAAATAGTATAACTGTAATACTGAGTATGTATATTTTATTTTTTATTTTTTTTGTTATTTATAATCATTTAAATTGCAATGCCTTAACAGGCAACTAAGTTCTAAGAACCTACCTATTGTTAACGCAATAAAGAATTTGAATTCAAATTGTGTCCGTGGAGTTTCTTGCCCGTTCTTCTCCATAGGTACTTACTACGCTTTGGAATGGGCATCTAGCTTCATCTTTCTGACTGACCGCCCCCTTGACAATTCAAAAGTGCCTGTAATTGGTTTATTTGAAATAAATGCTTTGAGTTTGAGTTGGGTTTGAGTCTGAAGAGGTTTTACTTTTTTTTTTTTAAACAGAGGGCGGGTAACCGAGAGAACCAGATAGTGATGGATAAGGATAAAAGTGTAGAATAAAAAGAACAGAATGCTCCTGAGCCCCCGACATAATGGTAGCAAGAAGAACCACGGGGTAAGCAATAGGATTCCAATATAACTCCCCGTTCTCCCCAAAGAGATACAGATATAGCATGCAAGATTTTACAATTAAATTATATCACAGTCATGGTTTGCCCTACTTTAAGCCGACCTCAACATACATATATGTAGTTGGGAAAAGGCTAGGCAGATTGATTGTTTTGACTTAACGGCGTAAAAACATAAATAACTCGATAAACGCAAACGGATATTCATGAAGATTTCCCTACAGAAAAAATGGTGAGATCCAAAGAGAATCTCCCCTTTCAGTTTGTTTGGTAAGCTGTCACTGCTAAACTACTGAATCGAATATGATGAAACTTAGCACAGAGATAACTTGGTACTTGAACAGTGACATAAGCTACGGTATCTATAAAGGTAAGGAAATATTCACATCACACGTAGCGAAAGCTTTGAAACGTATATTTTACAATAGTGATGGCGTCGTAATGAATTACACCGTTGTTTTGAATTACGGACAAAACATTTTACTGCATGGATTGTATCTCTGAGTTATAGTGAGACATAAAATTGTCGTAGACCCTCCATGCAGATACTTGTGAGATACAAGATTTCGTAACGGTTAGTTCTATACGTTTAACTTAAACTTAGCATGGTTAAATTTAACTCTAGTGCCTTGGAAACTGTGAGGTGCTGCTCATGCTTTGTGTATTCTGCAATTTTTTATCCAACTAAGGCAAAGTCAATGACGGATTATCATTTTAACAGGCTATGTATGTATGTTCCCTCGTAGCTCCTAAACTACTACTGCTTGGTTGCGGTTATATGAAAACCGTTTTTTTTTTTTTACGATGTTAGTATATCTTTCTAGTTGTCGTTTTTGTCGTAGTTTGGTTTAAGTTTTTTTTTTCGTGTTGTTAGTGACTAACCTGGTGTCAGAGTTTTAAAACCCGCCCATGGGCCTTTGACTTTGCTTCACATGCCGTCGAGAAGTATCTCTCAGGCATGCCGGTTTCCTCACGATGTTTTCCTTCACCGTTTTTGAAGCAAGTGATAATTATTATTAAGTTATTAACTTTCTTTTTTTGTCTATTAGTTGCAGGCTAGGTGGAGCCACGATCATCGCAGTTTGCTTAGTAGCTGGATGAGAGTTGTCGAAGATCGAGTTGAATGGCGTAAGAATGAAGAACCCTGTGTGAAGAAGAAGTATCTCTAATAGTTTACTGCTATTGGCTAATAATTGCTTGCCAAGTTGTTCTTAATTTCAATCCGTGACATCACTGCGGGCCCTATCAGAATACGACGCTACATACGCTGCGACATTTTTATTTTTTTTAATGTCGCAGCATCATGCTGAGATAGGAGCCTTGTGGCCTCGTACGGGACTTCATTCTTTAAATTTTAATGTTACTTTGTTTTTTATTTACGTTTAGTGTGTTTTTAGTTTAATGTGTGATTTCCTGTGCGAATCTCAATAAATACTTTTTCTTTCTATAATTTTAATTTCTATTTTAATTTCTTAACTTTTTTGTTTTTGTTGTTACCCGTCTTATTTATGTTAGTTTATTTTAGTTTTAGTTTAGTATATTAAATTGCAAGGTAGCAAGATATTGTTAGTACGGCGTAATTGGCATGTACATTAATCCTTTAGTTATTAAGATTATTTCTAGTATACGTTTAATGTATGATGGATCCGTCTTTAATGATTACAGTTTTACTCACAGGTTTGACGACTAAGTAGTTTCAAATTTTAAAGAAAGGAACTCTTTGTCATGAGCTCATCAAGCAGTGAAGTCGAAAACCCATATGAAAGTTATATCCTATTACTATTTATACTGGAGCAATTTCGATCAGATCTATTCCCCGTACCGGATAAGTCATCGATTCTGGAGCCGTGAGCCCGTGACTAATAGAAACCTGTCATTAGTAGAATTCGTTGAATAACCAGGGTTTTTTGATCGAACAAACCCGATGACAATGCACTCGACAGTGACAGGTTGGAAAACCGTTGACGATCTACAATTAACCCTTTGTCGCCTAAGCGTTAACACCTATAAAATATGTATATCCCGTACATTTCGCTATGTCATATAAATTGTTCCATCGGTGACAATTACTGGAGTATTTTAACTTTTTAAGGTCAAAATGTGGGTGCGTTCGACCGCTGTAATTGTTCACTTGACGAAGGTCTGACGGACCAACCCGTGGCCCGCCGGCGTGGCGGCGTTTGAGGGTTGATCGCGACTGCCACTCTTTTTGTTCAATGTTCAATTAGCACTGTTTGTAGCGCCACTCCTGTAATTATCCTCCGATGGTAATGTAGTTACGTTTGATAGCTGACGTGAGAGCTGAAGTGATGCACTTTGTTTAAAAATTTAGTCGATGTAGGTACCGTGTTTGTTTGTGAAGTTGATGGCGATCCCCTAGTTGGACGAGAAAAAAGGAAATGAGCAAATTGTGATCATTCGTTTTGAAATCAAGAAATGGTTTTTATTAACTGTACTTCTTCGTATTGTTTATTGCTGTGTAACATCTTTCCTCTTGCTTTTCTGCAATCACAATCTAAAAAAATCTGAATGATCAAATCTTTGGGAGTGATCTCGTGAAAAGGGACGGAAGTGTTACAGGAAGTCCGGGGAAGTGCGTGCTATTTGATTTGACCAATGAGCCCGCGCGGTGATAGAGTTGGCTGTCAGAAAAGACCTTGACGAGGCCCTGCCCCTTTAATTGTTGCTTATTAGCAAGGTGAGATGTCAGATGTTACACATCTTATGCAACTACTGTAAGGCTCACTCGATTTTTTTTAAATTTACAGCAGTATTGGTAAATTGAGTTTTCCATTATTATGAATGTAAATGACTTCATCCCTTTCGATTTACTTTTAATTCGCTTTACGATGCCTTAGATTCCAATTAACAATTTCACATTTCTTCTTTGCAAGTCCAAGCCAAATTAATATTACCACTGCCATAATCACCAAATTTCACTCATTACATTCAAATTAACTTCCACCGCAGATAATCTTAACAAGTCAAACCTTACCAAGCTCTAATAGTAGATACCTACATCTATCTCGGCCTATCAGATCCACCCACTAGGTCGCGTCCATTTCCAAGCGGCCAGGAAGTCACGCGTGGTGATGACATCAGGGCACGAACCTTCGACGTGTGTCGGTGCCCTGATAGGCTCTGATTGGCTGATAAGTAATGAGTAGGTACAGGTGGGTAGTGGGTAGCAATGGTAATGGGGCTTTTGTTTATGTTACTAATTGATGAAGCAAGAGAGATGGTCTTCTGACACATAGAAGAAAAAAAAATTGGCAGACATGTATAAACGTATACTACATAAGTGCAGTGCTACAAAACTTTCCTCAAAAAAAGTACGAACTATGGGCAGACTTCACCAATGAAATTGAACGCGTTCAGCGCATCTAAACCGCGCTCAAGAGCTGTCGGTGTCTAGATTGTTATGGAACATTGTACGTTCGTACTTTTTTTGAGGAAAGTTTTGAGTATGAATGTCGCTAGCTATAAGAGTAGGGGAAGATTTAAGAAACGATGGATGGACTGTGTGGAAGATGATTTGGCTAGAAAGAGGGTGACTACCGAGATGACGACTAATAGAGAAGTATGGGAGAAAAAGTCATGTCGCACCGACAACAAATAAATTGGGTTATGGGCAGGAGAAGGATAACTAAGTTCATGCCATTACATATGTATACCCGGTTTTTGAATTGAGAATTTGAAGTTGAAAACTTTAGTATTATTAAGATGTTTCCTCCAATGTGACCTGAGAAATTCAAAATTTCTTGAGACAGCAGACCATATAGCAGTCCACTGCTGAGAAATATGAATTTTGAGGGCTTTAACTTTAAGTAATACTAGAGTTTGACAAGATCTCCATATCATAACATCACGCCTGTGTTCCCCGAAGGATTAGGCAGAGGTGCACCTTTAGTACACCCAAATTTCGCTAGTTATGTTTGAGTCCTATGTAATAGGGGGCGGGCCAACTGCAAAGAACAAGACAAGACCAAGACAAGACGAGATCTGAACTTTAAATGCTGAACGCGTCCAGTTTTATTGGTGAAATTTGCCCTAAGTCTTGTACATAGAAAATGTTACCCTATTTCTTCTGTTTTTGAAAAATAATCGATGAAAAACGCAATGTTCTCATATTCCTGGCTCTTTCTGTTAATTTCCAATGATTTAGAAATGGAATTCAGAAATTCTAAATTGCAATATGATTATTAAAAGGGTGTTGCGTCATGGTGGCAAAGTTTTCATAGACCAACTGCTATCAGATCTCAGCAAGTCGGAGCAGACCTGAGACAAAATACACCATTTTCATCGTTTATAACAATTCAAGAAATTACAAATTAGGTTCTAACCATATAAATATAAAAACTAATGTAACAATAGCCGGTCGATTCTGTAAAAATATCACCTCGAGGTGAAGTGAGCTGTCAATAGTGTTAATCCCTAGCATCAGCCGGTCGATTCTGTGACAGTGACAGCTCACTTCACGCTCACTTCACCTGAGTTTCAGGGTGATATTTTTACAGAATCGACCGACTGTTCTAACTTTAGTCGACGCGCAAACCGAGTTCGAGTCAGTTATTGCGTTTTGAACTTTATTCAGAGAAATGTAAAGTTCTTAATACTATATTGACATCTTAGATTTGGTTTTAACGTCAGTTTTTGTAATCAGAACTTTAAGATTCTCGGAATAAAGTACGAAATTTAAAAATGGCTTGTTAGTTTAATCCTGGGTCTAAACAACTTCTTTTGTAATAATGCCATATTTTTTTAAGTTTTTCTTTTATCTTTTCTATGCTGTTTTTATCCACAACATAATCTAAAAGTAAACCAAGAATCCTATGGTTATTCTTTAGGAATTTGTTTTATCGCAAAATAGCGATCAACCCGTTACGTGCTGCAGGCACAAAATACCATCGAATTCCAGCATCGTCACACAATGGACCATTGTGTGACGATCACGTGCACAGCTCGCTACACACTTTATTAATGACTTAAATTAGTCAAAGGAGACGTTTACTACGCCTATCTTGAGAGTACTACCGAAGTAGCGACTAATCTTAGCACTAGATAAGCACTGCTTTATTAACCGCAACAAAACAGGTTGTGTTTCCTCCAAGGTGTAAGTGATCTTCCCGAGTGGTTTTTATTACCACCTGTAACCATCTCACCGTGAAAACTTAGGTGAAGTGAGCGTGGAGTGAGCTGTCAATAGTGTCAATCTCTAGCATTGGGCTGAATGACAGCTCACTCCACGGTCACTTCACCTAAGTTTTCACGGTGAGATGGTTACAGAATCGCACTGCTGCTGTCCGTCCGGCCGTCTGTGTCAGCGGGCTGTTTCCAATAGCCAATTGTAATTTTTACAGATTGTGTATTTCTAATCCTGCTCAATTTTTTTTATTACTCGAACAACAAGTAATAAAAAATTAAAAAGTTAACATTAAATTGCTTCGTGTGCGAGTGCATTGCATTGCATTTGCATTTGCATTTAGCCGGTTTTTGACTTCAACCACATGAATAAAAATGTCGTCAGGCTGTTTTCTTACCAATATAGGTTATTCTAAAGTTCTTAGGTGCAAAAAAATGAGAATTCCTGCCAGTAAGGATCCCGCTCTATTTTTTTTATTACTCGAACAACAAGTAATAAAAAATTAAAAAGTTAACATTTAAATGCTTCATGTGCGAGTGCATTGCATTGCATTTGAATTTGCATTTAGCCGGTTTTTGACTTCAACCACATGAATAAAAATGTCGTCGGGCTGTTTTCTTACCAATATAGGTTATTCTAAAGTTCTTAGGTGCAAAAAAATGAGAATTCCTGCCAGTAAGGATGCGTTCCTTTTGACTTATTTCTAAAAATTATGTGGCGCCAGTGACTGACAAACCCGGGATTACATTTCTATCCAATCAACATCTTCGGACGAGACCACAACTTACAGGTAAGTTCGTTTGACTATTCAATTAACACAGTCATCATTTGCGTTTAGCCACAGTATAAATAAGTAACAGTATTAAAGGAAGAAAAGAAAGAAAGAAAACGTTTATTTGGACACAGTTCGTGAAACACAAAATACAAAGAAACTAAAAGTGAAAGTAACTTTTTGACAATAATTGTGTGCCTCACGGCTGCGACAAACAGGTTCATTTCAGCATTAATGCCAGACAAATGCGTCAATGCGTATTACGTCTTCATAGAAAACGGCCGAAACGACGCGCTTCGAAATCTCAGTGTATACCGCAGCTTAGCATGACCATAATAGAAACAGTTTTTGTCAACGGAAGAATAGACAAAAAGGCCGAAAACAAATCACAATCTGTCATTTTGTCTATTCTTCCGTCGAAAAAACCCGTAGAAAACCCGTTTCTATGATTGTCATGCTACGCGTGCAGTACGGAACTTTCTCGAGTGCGCGGCAGTTACGCACGGACACGGAAGGTGTATCTACAGAGCGGCCGAATTATTTCAAGGTCACTGCCGACGTAATACTGTTACTTTATTATACTGTGGCTTAGCACACTTTATCGGCACGATAGAAAATCTACCGAGATTCCGTTAGGCTCACTTGCTGAGAATGGACCCAAGTCTCATGTACCTTTGCCACTATCAAATGAATCCTAACCCTCGCCTCTTCCTTCATTAATCATCATTATTATCACCACATGGCCATAACTGCGCCATTACCGCCGGCACAAGTGGCCATCGAGTTTTTCCGCCAAGGAACGCGCGACCATTGTGTATGTGTATGCGCAGATCGAAGATAAGCCTTTATTACGGCCCGTTAGTGAATAATGCACGTATAAGGACCGTACATGTAATGTATTCATTGAAATATTCGCGTATCTAGCTGTGAGACATCGCTAGGTGTGGTCAGGGTTACCCACTGGGTTTGGGAGGGTTGGATCGTTGGGATACGGTACGATAATTATGATAGAGAAAGGGAGCATTTTTGTTTGTTATATTATGTTTTGTGACTGATATAATTGTACTGATTTTGACGTAATTTGCGTAGAATTCTTGGTACTATAAAACCAGCCGAGTCAGCCTAATATTTAACACTACCTACATATTTTTTTTTTTAGCTTTATTTAATTTTTATTATTTGTTGTTATATAATAATAATAATAATAATTTATTTTATTTCAGACAATGTTAGTCCATATACAATCAAATGAATAAAATAAAAATAAAAATCAAATAAATTAAAAATTGCGAATTAAAAATATTATAAACTGGTAGAATTAAATAAAAATATAGAAAATATACAAAATCAAAATAAATAAAAGATTTACCTGCCCCACGCCTGATATACGGGTGCATGTAAGGCCTGCCAGTGCCGCATAAAAGGCCCGTCCAACCTGTTGGCAACAACGGTAAGAAGACTGTTGCTGCTGCCCCGCACTCTACTCGCTATCGAGGTCGCCCTCTTGCGCATGCTGGCATAAAAACAGTCAATACGGACGCTTGCGAACATTCCCGATGCGCTGCAGAAGCGAGGCAGCCGCAGCAGTGCCCTCAGCGCGTTATTGTATTGAACGCGGAGAGCGCTGTAGGATTTCTGCAAATATGACACCCACAGACTGCTCGTATAAAAAGATGTGCAGTAGGCTCGAAACAAGGTGATCTTCACATCCTTGGAGCTACGAGCAAACCTGCGGGCAATCATATTCGCCCTCACCGACAACGCCCTCCTTTCTCGCTCAATATCAGCGTCATCCTTCAGGTCGGACGTAACAATATGGCCCAGATATTTAAATTTAGTTATAGCGGCAATAGAAATACACAATCTGTGAAAATGTCAACTGTCTACCTGTTACGGTTCATGAGATACAGCCCGCTGACAGACAGACGGATAGCCGAGGCTTCCGTTCGACACCATTCGGGTACAGAACCCTAAAAACATAGGTGTTTTTCTTCAGATATCACATTTATCTCAAGCCGTACGTTTCTATAAATCTAAAATTAATAGCTGTACTCTGACTGGATTTGCAATATTAACGAAAGGCAAATCGAAAGTCAACGAAATCAACAGAAACTTTTTGTTGCGATCCACTTATAGGGCCATGTATATTGAATAGATAATAATTTAAATGGAAGTATTTGATCTACGAGTATGTCCCAGTATTTACCAAGTAGCATTAACAGTTGCTAATTGGAATAAATGGGGTTTCGAAGGAATTTAGAGTCAATGTCATCTGTTAATCGAGTGGTGAAGGAAATCATGGTTTAAATGCAATCACTGACGAGTGCCGAGTGGAACTGCGACCTTTGAATAAGTGTTTGCTTAATAAACTGTGTATTATTCGTAATGGGACATGTTAAAGGCTTGTGATTCCATGGGAACATTTGCAGTAAAGCCACACATTAATACAGATGTGACACTCCGCAGTTTAGGTATGAAGCTACAAGTACGCGCCGGGCCCTTCTTGCTGGGCCAATTCAGTGAGTGTAACGTAGTCAGAAGATCTAAGAGTCACGCGATAGAAAGAGAGGCAACTTCTAGGTGAATATGACTGTAGGTGAATAGCGCTGTGCGACCTGAATTGCAATTTATTGTGTCATAGCAAGTCACGCTTTTTATTTAAATGATTTTGCGAGTGTCCCATCTGTATTAATCTGTGGTAAAGCTAGATATTTGACTTTTTGTGCGGTAGGCAGCTAGATAAAAGATTAATGTATTTGTGTAGGTAACAGAGTTTGGATATCCACATAATAAAACTTTGCACGGGCTACATCTACGAGTATAAACTTTTCAAGTTTAAGTTTACCTAATGTACTATTACTTAGCTAGAAGTATGTGAATTAGACATCCTGCTCTAAAGAGTGAGACTTGTGTAACTCTCTAACTCACTTCCATAGTGGAATTCCTTTAGAAAGTTCTGGTGACAAGCAGATTTACTGCAAACCAGTTGGTGGCAAAATTGCTGGAACAAATCTAATGTGAAAAAGATAAGAAAATAAAAATATTTCATTTGGGACACGCACAGGAAATACAAACAGTAAGTAATAATAAAAATAAAAAATAAATTATAAAATAAAAAACAAAAAAAGGAGAATTTAAAAAAAGAATAATAACGACCTGTGCGAGGCCAAAAAGGCTCCTATCTCAGCATAATGCGGCGATATTTAAAAAATAAATAAATACCGCAGCGCTGGTATTCGGTATGTGGAGGCATTTTCCTCCTGATGCAATTTCACGCAGAGTACAAGTGACCTATGAGTATTGTCAGGCCATCACCCCGAATATTTTCTAAAAACTACATACGTCGTTCTTAACTAACCCATACGCTGCGACTCGCGGCCTCCTAGACCGTCTCGACAGAGTCTCACTATCGCTCATCTCGCATATTTCCACGTTACTCGTATTGTTCTACACACAGTTATGTTTAAATTAACGGGCCACGTTTACGCCCATGTTTATCTAGAACATCTTGTTGCATAGTAATCACACTAACTGGGAATGGTTAGAAGGTACACTTTGTTAAAAGTGCATTAGAGAAGTATTTTGTTATTTGTTACATTTCGTCTGAAAATAGTACTGGCTTTGTAATCATCTTAAAAGATCTTGTAGCCTTTGTGCTCGAAGAGTTTTTCGAGTGACTATCAATCTGACTAAACGCTGAATAGGAATAAAGCCAGGGTAAAAAAAAAAAAAATCTAATTAGTCAGAAAATAATAAAATATTAGACACGTATTTTTTGCTTTATCATATTAATAAAAAAATACTTAGATAAAACGCATTTTAAGTTGGGGAGTGAGGGTCGCTACGTCACAAGTAATTATAAAATCTACATACTCGTGACGTCATGGCACATTTTAGCTCCATGTATCGCCGTAATATTTATAGATTACGAAAAAAAGAAAAATACGTGTTCAATATTTTTTAATAATCTCCACGACGGACTAAAAAAAAGTTTGTCATCAACCGTATTGTTGATGCCAGTTTCGTCGTGCCGTCTTTAGGATATTTTTATGCATCTTTTCTTCACAGTTTTTCTTATTTCTATCTGTAACTTTTCTTCAATAAAACTACCACGATGTTATTATATTAGTTTTCGCATGTAAACTGCATCTGTGTTTCTCACGAAGAGTCAATCAATCTCCTTCTTAATTAAAGTCTGTAGCAACGTTCCTTAACAAATTTAGATCGATCTGGAACAAGTCTACCGAAAGGACAACCTTCTGTATCTACCTACATAGTGATGCTACGCAACGAAGGTGTGGTGATGACCAGTTGTTACCTTCATTCGAAGCGCTCACTGCTAAGCATAGTGCTATCGTTTATTAGAGACTCCATTTAATGCTGTAGAGTTATACAATTTAAGTACGGTTATCATCGCCATCGAAGATTTTGATTACGGTTCTAATGGGTAGATTTGTTCGGGTTTGATTGAACTAGGGAACAGATTATAGTGCGTTCATAATAACTTATCCCGTGACGCGATTGGTAGCACTGTTCTGTCAGTCGCCATTTTGAACTCTATTAGTATTGAAACTAAGGTTGACAAGCAATGTTGCCAACATGGCGGCAAGGGACAAGTTATAGTGAACGGTTTGTATGTAGTTTTCGTCAAGTCTATAACAATGAAATCAAAGACACGTGTAATGTTTGTCAAATAAATGCGTTTAGATTGAAAATAAAGAACCTCTATTTCTTTATTTATCTACTTCTTCATTCTTAAACAAATTATCAACCAATTAGACAGAAATAAACACAAATTAATGTCCAAGCCACGTATAACCATTTATTTTACAGAAAATAAATTGTTGTCTTACCCACAAATAATGGTTGAGTCATTAAGCTAATCATTTACCTTTTCTAATCGCAGAACCTGTGTGTTTCTTCTAGGCAAACGATCAACTATCTAATTAATGCTTTAAAACTACAAAGTTTATGGTCTTAGAACCGGAGGTTACCTTAGAAGTCGAAGAAAAATGCAGTTTTTCTTGTAATTCCTTAGATTTGAAAGAAAACTAAGCTCAATAACGGTGAATGAAGCAATTAATTCGTGCATAATTAAGGAAACGTATTACAAATCGATGCACGGCTCTAAATTAAGTGCACAGACTAATTGAAGCGGACAAAGCCGCAAGCAACAACTAGTCATGTATAAGGCGTGGTGCATACAGTACGACGCAACTTAGATGAAGCATAAATTTGAAAATTTTCATTCATTTATTTCAATTTTACGACTGTATTTGGTTATATAACTTTAAAAGTTATTGCGTTTTCGTAAACTCAGATCATTTTCACCTAAAGCAGTAATAAAGATTGGTGATTTTCAAGAGGCACTCAGTTCGGAAGGTGATCGGTTTTACGAATTTTGCCGATGCTACATTTAAGTTGTGTCGTACTGTACCCTCGTCGGTGATTTGTGACAGTACGAATAAGTTTAATTATAATGTTTTATAGTGGATTTGTCATTGTTTTCTTGACTATTAGAGCTTATGATAGCTGCATCTCATGTAAAATTCTAGTTTTGTTTTCTTAGCATGTTTTACACAAGGCCATTTAATAATAGCATGACTAGCTTGCTATTGTCAGAGCTAGAAATCAGAGTATCTGACTTTTGAATGTGTGGTGGGTCTTTGATAAGCGGCAGGTCTAGCGTCCTTTAGTCCGCTTCATCTGCATAAGCTACTATTTACAGCGTTTTTATAAAAAAATGTTTTTAATCAACTATCACGAATAAAATGCTGACGGAAGTTCGAGAAACGCACAAAAAGATTCGCGCATTCTGTCAACACAACTGTCGATATCTACCGAAAGATGGGCAGTAGCAACAGTAATCGAGCGATCACACTTTATGCTTGCATCTATATTATTGTATTTAGATCGTTCAGTCGCTGCTTCCGGCGATTGCGATTAACCGTATCATGTGTTCGCCGCCTAAGGGCAAACAGGTCTGTACATCCGGATCCACAATAAATTACAGATTAGAAGCTAATGCAATTACATGCTGCGAGTTATTAATGTTTCAAGCACTTATAGTTGCAGCTTATGGGCAAGCTATAACTGTAATGGCTGCGTCATACAAGGGGCTTGGAGTTTGTCTGTTTTGTGTGAGACGGGTCGTTTTACTGAACCTTTCAAATTATTGAGGGTGTTTAGATGAGATTTTAAACGTTGAATATGTTTTGTTGTATGTGATGGGGTCTGTCAGCTTCAGTAATTTATATCAAGATATTTTAGATTAGCTGTGCCCCGCGGTTTCACCCGCGTTAGTCTCGATCTCGTCGGAATATCGGGATAAAAAGTGTCCTATGTCTAAACCCAGGTCATGGTCTACCCATGTGCCATATTTCATTTTATTTGTTTATTTAACAGTTTATGTACACATCGAGCTTACACATTTCCAGTTTCTGCTGATCTCGCATTGTATAGAATTTCCGTGTAATGCGAGGTTAGCTTATACTGGAAATGTGTAGCTTGATGTGCAGCCATGTGTACACACAAGAAGAAAGGAACAGAAAAATACGTACAAAGGTGATGTTTTTTTCTAAAGAAATCTCTCCCAGCATACCTTCATCCAAATCTGTTCAGCCGTTTTCGCGTGAAAGCGTAACAAACAAACTCACTTTCGCATTTATAATATTAGTAAGGATTAGATAACATCGATCCCGGGTCGGCCAAAGGGTTTTTCCATCTGGCATTCCTCAGTAGCACCTCTGAGTCTGGATTTGTGCCTGGTTGATGGCAATAGGCTCGCCCCCTATTACATGGGACTTAAACATAACTGGTGACATGTGGGTGTACTATAGGTACACCTCTGCCTGACCCTAAAGGTAATACAGGCGTGATGTTATGTAGGTTCGATCTATGGTATTCCGGAGAGAAAGAAATATTGAAAGCGTTTTCAGTGCATTTTGACATTTATGTAACATGTTGGCTAGTTTAGAACTGTATCATCTGTAATCATCACGTTCTAACCAACACGTACCGTATAAGTAGGTTATAATCTAAGTACAGTGGAATCCGTTTATAATGACATCGAAGGGAATTGACAAACACGTCATACTAAGCGGACGACATACAAAGTATTTTTGTGAAAAAAAAACTACCTTATTTTTTTAAGGTAATTCTTATTTTAATAGAGAAACATAGCATATTAAATCAAAATAAAAATTGCACGTAATACATGTATGAAGGTATTTCTCATTTTTTACTTAAGAAATCTGTAATTTTTGTCTAATTTTGTCGCGAAAGAATCATGTCGGTCCCTATAAACGGACAAAATTTATTAAAATGGGTTAAATAAGTGACATGTCACTGTAAGCGAAGTCATTAAGTCATTATATCCGACTTAGTTACAAAGAATTTTATATGAAAACCAAACTTCGTTGTGTAATTACGTCATAATAGGCGGTTGGTCAATATACCCGGAGTCATAATGAACGGATTCTACTGTAGTTCTATTAAAATAATTGCAACGAGTGAAGTGAGTGGTAATAATAGGTATGTAGGTACTATTAAGGCGAAAGCGTCAAGGTAACCCGTGAAATTCATATTTTCTTAAGTTTTTTGCAATTTGCAGGTCAGGACATTAGAATCAGCAACACAACTATGTAAGTTCATATAATCCTATTGAATGACTATTTCATGAAATTGTGACATTTAGGATTATTCTAACTTAAGGACTTGTATATAAATTATAAACAAATATAAAGAGGAACGAATAAAAATAAAGGAAGAGCTCATTGGGCATCAAAAAATTCGTCCGCATCGCTGTCAGTGGGAAAAGTGCCAAAAAGCTGGCAGCATTGCCACGTTGGATGGATTGCCATCCAACGTGGCAATGCTGCCAGCTTTTTCTTTGACCGGTTATTTATATTTTAGTGTTAGTTGTATATTAGATTTAAGATTGTGTATATATTTTGAATTGCCATGTAAATAAAAATTAAAAGGACTTGTATTGCTGATTCTAATGATTATAATTCTGTAAAGCCATATTTGTTACGGTCGCGAATCATATTTAGATCAACCTATAACCTGCTAATGACCTGCAAATTGCAAAATAACGTAAGAAAATTTGAAATTCGAGGACTTCCTCAGAGCATGCCCCTTAAGTGTGTAATAATAGGTGGTGACCTATCGCTTACACATCATCACTTATGTTTTTTGTTGCCAGTACTTATGTACCATCGAAGAAGTTCATATCTATACACCGTGAGGACTATATCTGCTTGCAGCGCTCGGCGGTTGTAGAACCGTGGCGGTAACAGATGTGGTCATCCTGTTCACGGGATTTTGTTTACAAACTGCTTAGATATGAAGTTCTTCGATAGTACAGCCAGTCAAGAAAGTTGTTTACAATATTACCTTTGATAACATGTTATTGAAGTTATATCGACTCTGTTTAATTTGCACTATACGCTGTAATTAAGTAGCACGCGAGTGAACAAATACAATTTAGTTCAACGTTTTCTCACGTTTAGTTGAGCTAAAAAATTACGCGATCCTGTAATTCAAAAGGATAAGCACCTTAAACTTATTTAAAAACAAATTAAAGACATTTATTGAGGATAGGGGCTCCTATTACAGTATCTACGAGTATATATTATGAGTTCATAGATGACAAACGACAGCCACTATTAAATTATTTGTGAATTGTTATTATTATTTGTGTTTATAATATGTTTTTTAATACTGGATAATAAATTCTGCATTTAAATGCAATGTTGGTGATTATTTAAATTATTGGTACTAAATACGAGAGAGAAAATATTACAGTGATAATAAATAAAATAATAACGATTAAAAAGTATTTAAAATTCATTACGCATTTAAAATGTATCAATATCACTAATATATAATTTTATGTCAATTATATAATAAGTGATATTGATACATTTAAATACGTAATGAATTTTAAATACTTTTTAACCGTTACAATTTTATTTATTATCACTGTAATATTTTCAACATAATGTATTTTGTTATGAAATAAATGACTTATGACTTAATTGATAACATGGATCAGAGTAAGATGTCTTTGATGCGTGCAATAAAATATATGCATTTATTTATAAATATATGTAAAAATAAGTGTTAATCGTCTATAAACTCCACAGATGGAGTTTATAGACGATTCGGACCTCAAGTGTGTACGGCTTGGCGGAGAGCCAGTTTGGTTTCCGCAAGGGGCGCTCTACGGTGGATGCCATCATGCGCGTTCGAGCCCTCACGACGGGGGATGCTGTTGCCCGGGGTGGGGTCGTCTTGGCGGTGTCTCTAGACATCGCCAATGCCTTCAATACCCTGCCCTGGAGTTGCATTAGGGAGGCACTCCGGTATCACCGGATGCCGACCTACCTCTGTCGAGTGGTCGAGGCCTATTTGACGGACAGGGCCGTCATCTACCCCGGTCACCACGGAGAGTGGAACCGGCGAGAGATGTCGTGCGGTGTCCCACAGGGATCGGTCCTGGGGCCGCATCTGTGGGACATCGGCTACGACTGGGTGCTGCGCGCCGACCTCCCTAGCGGCGTCAGTGTAGTCTGCTACGCTGACGACACGCTGGTCCTGGCGCAGGGGAGGTCGCATGAGGCGGCGGCCGAACTGGCGACACGCGGGGTTGCGACAATCGTCGATAGGATCCGGCAATTGGGACTCGAGGTGGCCTTGCACAAGTCCGAGGCCATGTGTTTTTATGGTCCTCGGAACGCGCCAATATCGGGTTCCCGGATAACGGCAGGAGGGGTTCACATCGGTGTCGAGTCGACGATGAAGTACCTGGGACTCGTCCTCGACAGCCGGTGGAACTTCGTGGAGCACTTCCGACGTTTGGCTCCCAAACTGCAGAGGGCTGGGGCTGCTTTGAAGCGGCTCCTGCCCAATCTAGGGGGGCCAAACGCCTCCTGCCGGAGGCTCTACGCAGGGATCGTGCGGTCCATGGCCCTTTACGGGGCACCGGTGTGGGCGCGTTCGTTGAGGCTGCGACCGGCCCAGCGGTTGAACGCGTCCCAAAGGGTCATGGCCATTAGGATGGTCCGAGGTTACCGCACGGTCTCCCGTGAGGCGGCGAGCCTCCTTGCCGGACTACCGCCATGGGATCTGGAGGCAAAAGTCCTCGCGCATATGTGGGAGTTGCGCGAGGAGGCGAAACGCCGGGGCGTAACTCCGCTGCCGCGAGAAATCGCGGCACAGCGGACAGAGCTCCGGCGGGATCTCATGGCGGCATGGAGAGTGCGATTGTCGCAACCCAGCGCTGGGCACGCCACAATTGTGGCGATAAGTCCCCTCTTTGAGGAGTGGCTAGAGAGGCGCCACGGCGTCCTCACCTTCCGCCTGACACAGGTCCTCACCGGACATGGTTGTTTCGGGAGGTTCCTGTTCAGAATAAAGCGGGAGGAAACGCCCGGGTGTCACCACTGTGTGGATCGCCCGGAGGACACGGTGGAGCATACGGTGGAGGTCTGCCCAGCTTGGGCGGAGCACCGCCGTGTCCTCACGGAGGCGATCGGCGGCGGCGATCTCTCGCGTCCGGCCCTGGTTCAGGCCATGGTCCGGAGCGAGAGTGCATGGGAGGCCGTCACCTCCTTCTGCGAAGCAGTAATGCTCGCGAAGGAGGAGGCGGAGCGCGCGAGGGAGAGGCAAAATGCGCCCCCTCGCGCCCCTAGTCGCCGCAGGAGACGCCCCGGGCGTCGGGAGTCGCGAGCCGACTTCCGGCCACCGTAGGCGCGGGCCTGCGGACGGTGAGCAATGGGTAGCTCGCCGTCCGATAGGGACCAGGCCCGGGTCGACGGCGCGTTGTGTTCCACGCGCGCCTCAAAGAGATGTCAGCACCAACTGACGGGGTCCGGAAGGGCCAATGCCTGCCGGGGTCGCGGGTTTGTCTGAAAGGGATATCGCGACCTCGGCACACAGGCAACGGAAGGAACACGGGTGGGTTTTAGTCAGTAAAAGTCTGACACGCCCTCCCGCTCCACCCAGAGCGGGAGAAGTTATTTGATAATTTCCCATCCAAAAAAAAAAAAAAAAAAAAAAAGTGTGTACGGCGTCTCTTCGCAGACAATGCCCACCTTCCATTTTGTGCCGTATGCCATGCATGTCTTGAGGATCTTATGACTGCGCCAGCGAACGGAATTCGCATGCCTGTATTTTGGGCTAAAAAAAATATTTGAATTTCAACAACCAAATTCTTATTTGCCGTAGATACGCTAAGAAGAAGGAAAAAAAAAACCCTGGTCAAATTCGTCCTTAGTCCAAAAAAATTGTCTGTATTTTTCCGGATCTTCAGTTTTTTTTTTCTTATCCACAACTGGGAATCTCTTGGCCTGCATCTTATCTGATGGTAAGTGATGACCAGGCCGAAGGTGGAAGTGAGCTTCAACCGGAATCTTCAACCCACAGAGGAATTGGCTATCTTACCACCACCTGCCGAAACACAACAATGCTGTTAAAACATTGTTGTTACGGCGACAGACTTAGATAAGATGGTGGTAGCTAGCCAGGCGGACTTAGAACAAGCCCAAATCGAGCAGAAAATTTTGCCCCCACTGGGAATCAAACCCGGGACCTCTGAGAGGGTTCGATTCCCAGTGTCTCTGAGAGGGTCTGAGAGAGGTGGTCTAACCACTAAACCACGAGTCGATTAAAACTAGATTACTTTACTCTTTTTTACTGCGTAGGTACATACAGTATCTACTTAATTTTACCTCTCACATCTTTTACAGCTCATTCTATATGACGTAATGGGTGTAAACATTCGACTGAATAACCGATATTTTACACCTCTGTTCATAGATTTTTATGTTACATGTGGAATTGACGAAGTGACGGCTCTTGATGGTATTCCAATCACGCGCGAACTGTTCGATTTATAGTTGATGACATAAAGCTCTGTAGTGGCCGCTGTTATTTATATCTAGGTTTAAAGATATTTATTCTCAAAAAAGACACAAAGTCACTTACATGAGAACAATGGTTAAACAAATTATAAATTTAAAGTTCGTCACAGTCGTCACTGTAGCAATTATGATGTAACACACATCCAATCCATTCAGCTTTTAGGAAGAGTGTTATTTGCGATTAAATATTCAGCTAATTGGGTTTTGAATGCATTATATCTCCGTAATTTAGATGTCCCACTCGCTTCCCAGACTAGGACGGACAGATAAATAGATTGTGTTTGGTAGTTACTTATACCTACGTGAAAATAACTCGTAAAATTCGGCTGGGCGAGAGTAATATATTTTCTGGTGCTCATTAAGATCAATCGATAAATCTGCCTAGTCATTTCCCAACTATTTTCGGGTCAGCTTCCGGCCGGATGCAGCTGAATACCAGTATTTTACATGGAGCGACTGCTTATCTGACTTCCACAACCCAGTTACTGAATAATACGATACCCCTTCGTAAGACTGGTTGTCAGTTTTTCCGGCTTCTGACGACCCGTAACGACTGTCAAAGATCCACGAATGACAACCGGATCAACTGCTTAACGTGCTTTCCGAGGCACGGAGGAGTCTCGGTATGTAAAGTTAGTCACCCAGCCACGTAACAACCCCGGCAAGCGTAACCTGATGGACCGACCCGTGCGACTGTTATTACTTAGCCACGAGTTCCTCATCATTAAGATCAATCGATGGGCTAAATTGATAAAAATGTATTAAGCTTTGTGCAGACCAACGCGATGCGACGCTGCGACGCGACTCGAACAATACAATTTCTAAGAAAACTTGACGGTATAACAATAACCGGTGTCGCGTCGCGCTAGTCTGCACGAAGCTTTATGGTATCGTAACGTAAGTAGTATCTACAATTTAGAATATTTGATTTCTGTCACATGTTTAAATAAAATGAATCCGCGAAGTTTGTTTTGAATTTAGCAGTTTTTAAGTCTGTTTAGCATGTTTTTATAACCAAAATGCACAATCTAAGAATCTATTTCTAATTTTCTACGATCATGGAAAAAGGCAGGATCATACCTTGCATCTCTCAGAAAAATACTTGTTATATAAAAATATGGTAATTTTATAGATAAGATAAAATGGAATCACTATAGCGACTTACTTAGAGCAACTTAGTGTAAAGAGGCGGTGTAAACCAAGGCTTAAAGTAATAGCAATAAGTTTTTGATAAAGCACAGTTTTATGGTAAAAGCCACAACTATAAGAGAACTTAGTTATTGTTGCTTTTAAGTTTAAGCTACACAATTAACTTATCACTACTTATAAACTAAGCTAACACTTTAACTTTCTCACTATTACTTAAGTACAACTAGAAAACTCTTTGAACAAGCTTTCTCGAAGCTAAGTTCATAAATTAGCGAAGTTAATGACGCCATTATAAACAGAAACAATAAATATCTATCAAGCGAGGCTCGCTCACATCTATGGGGGATCATAACTCATCCTACTGGCCACGACTCATAAAGATGCGACCTTTGACCGCGAGGTTGTGGGTTCCCTTCTCCGTCGCATAAAGCACGAACATCATAAGGGGCCATACTTAAATTACGTCACACGAATTTCATGATTTTTGGAGCTCCCACCGTCCGTAATAAGTTTGTGTACCCTGGTGTATCGTCACAAACTTTACAAGTTTAAATAAAATATAATTACTCCGCAGACGTCTTCGACATAAAATAATTTTTATTTTGTTTTATCATGTTTAGATATCGATACCCATCATATCTGCGCAGTTTCGATAACTAATTTAATTTGACCCTGTATTGATAGTGTTGGTTTTATTTTATAGTTGAAGTATAGAGTTTTAATCCTTTAGTTTTAAACATGTGAAGTTCACGAAGCTCATGACTCTTCCCCCCTTGTCACACGATGTCACACTTACTCCGCCACCCCCCTTAACACTTTCGATTCTACCCACTTTTCATAGAATTCATACCCCATGCCATCTGCCTAGCCTTTTCCCAACTATATTGGGTCAGCTTCCAGTCTAACCGGATGCAGCTGAATACCAGTATTTTACATGAAGCGACTGCCTATCTGACCTCCACAACCTAGTAACTTGGTAAAACGATACCCGTTGGTAAGACTGGTTGTCAGACTTTCGGGCTTCTGACAACCCGTAGCGAGTGTCAAAGATCCACGAAGTACAGCCGGGACCATCGGCTTAACGTGCTTTCCGAGGCTCGGTATGTAAAGATGGTCACCCATCCACAGACCAACCCCGGTAAGCGTAGCTTAACCTGATTGATTGACCCGTGCGGCAGTTATTACTTAGCCACGAGCTCCTCCACGAGCTCCTTGTTAAAATATACATCAGATTGTATTTTCACGGCTTATATTCGCTAAGAAAAACCTATATTTGAAATGAGTTTTCCGCGAGGGCTCTCGGCATCCCATATGCGCCTAGGTGAATCCTCCAGGAGGGCTCCCGGCACTGAACTTGTTAACGTGTGACATAATTTATAGATAGCCCCTAACTTGAGACTGCAGTTTTATGGCTATTGTTCAGTCGCCTCTGTGAGGCTGATTGCTTTCATGGTTTGCAAGTTTCACATAAATTTTGCGACTTTGACATTCAATTAAGTTTGTAGTAGTTATCTTCATGGGTTTAGCCTAGGCGTCACCTCAGTATATAGGTATAGGGAAGCTGGAAAATAAACAATTTTCATTAGATTATTTTCAAAGTTTAAGCGTGAGGTATTTTATAGGAGATGGAAACATCTTTGTGGACTGCTAATAGCGTTTATCCTAAAAGTTGGCAACGTCGCAAATAGCTGTCAATAAATTACCTGTTTTAATTAATTTGGCCATATTACTGCATGGAAATAAGAAATGTGGCTAACTACCGAACTAGAATATAAATAATGAATTGCAATTTATAACATTGAATTTGATGTTGTACCCGTTTTAGGTGTAAAAAAGGCATTTGGAAAGTTTCCAAATACTTTTTTTACATCTCAAACTAAATATTTGGTGTTACGATATTAATTATTGCTTTTCTTAATCAAAATTCTAGTTCGATAGTTAGCCACATTTCTTATTTCCATACAGTAATATTGCCAAATTCTATTAATTTTTTTGTAATGGCAAGCAAAGCCGATGTCGACCATTCTGCCGATGTCTAAGTGAATTGGAAAAGCAAGAGCGTATTATTGCCAAATTAATCAGAACAGCGAAATATTTGACATCTATTTGTAAAGTTTTCTTAAGTTATTGTAGTTGCTTTATTGTTTTTTTACAGTTACATTGTTAGAACTTTACTATGATAAGTTCAGTTGATTAAAAAGAGGTCAAAAAAAAATTGGATAAAAGTTTAATATCGAAATGGACACATAGATAGACTCTATAAGCAAAAGTTCGAATAAATATGGACTTTGCTTTGTTTCTACCATAATTTTAATTATATTGTGACCCGTAGTTTCTATAATTTATTCAGTACGTCTGTATCTTATTGCCAGAGTGTACAATATGTACTAAGCACATAATATCTCCATGTAAAATAAATTCAAGAAGCACAAATGGCACAGGTGTTTCTTGCTGTAAGTATTTTACATTTGAATATACCTTTACCAACAGAAACCATTTAGATGACATCTATGTTTAAATAACAGCCTTTTGTAGTAAATATATTGCAAATAAACGTGAATTATTATAACAAGAGTCTACAACAAATAGTAGTTAAAACAGATAGGTACAAGAAATTATTATCCGGATCATTAAATTATTGGTGTAAGATAAACTATTGATGGTGAAAGCCAGTATATAGGCTAATTTTCCTATCTACTTCTTTGGTTCGACTTGGTGCGGTACACGCTGGACTCGACAGCGCTGGCAACACTGCGGACGATAATTTCGAACAATTATTTATTGTCTTAGATGCAGTTAATTTCTCGGCCACCAGTGTGCACTTACCGTTGCGAATCGATAAGTTGCAACGCAGCAAGATAAGTGTGTACTAGGCTTAGGGGTGTCATTTGGTAGATATGGCCCATTGTGCAACTATGTTTCGACTGACCCCTGATTTGTTCTGAAATTCTATTCAATAGGGGAGGAGCTCGTGGCTAAGTAATAACGGCCGCACGGGTGGATCCATCAGGTTAAGCTACGCTTGCCGGGGTTGGTCTGTGGATGGGTGACTATCTTTACATACCGAGACTCCTCCGTGCCTTGGAAAACACGTTAAGCCGGTCCCGGCTGTCATTCGTGGATCTTTGACAGTTGTCAAAAGCCCGAAAATCTGACAACTTGTCTTACGAAGTGGTATCGTATTACCCATTTAAGCTTTGTGCAGACTAGCGCGACGCGACAGCGCAACGCGACACCGGCTATTGTTATACCGTCAAGTTTCTTAGAAATTGTATTGTTCGAGTCGCGTCGCGCCGTCGCGTCGCGCTGGTCTGAACGAGCCTTTACTGGGTTGTGTAGTCGCTCCATGTAAAATACTGGTATTCAGGTGGTACTGGTGGATATTTGATTCACTGTTGTTATTTCTGTCAACATCGTTCTCTTGCCCTTAATCCAATTCATCTGAAGTCGGCGCAGCATGTCTGCTTCTTCTTCTCTATTAAGCCCCATATACACGATGCAAATTTCTTGCATAATGTTATCGTCTTCTAAATATTGTTTAGACGATGCAACTTGTTCTTGTCTCAACATGCCACTATGCCACAAGCAATTAAATGGCACTCGGTGGGTAAATTAGGCTTAAGTCGTCATCTGCCAATCCGACTGATTAAGATTTAACAACGCAATACTTTTAAAGCTGGAACAAATTATCGGACGCGTCCGTAAACTGCGGCTGACAGTCGCGGCTTATTTGTATCTGGATAGTACATTTAACACTACACTGTGCAAACTATCGGTCGTGACCTTGGGCCGTCCTTGAGCGTTTCGACGTCTGATAGAAATCTGTCCGGCTGGAGCTGGGAACAAATTATCTGACGCGTCCGTAAGCCGCGGCTGACAGTCGCGACTGATTAGTGTACCATCGAAGAGGTTCATATCTAAACACCGTAAGGACTATTCTTGCTTGCAGCGCTCGGCAATTATAGAACCGGGCCGGTAACAGATGTGGTCATCGTGTTCACGGGATTTTGTTTTGAAACTGGTTAGATTTGAACTTCTTTGATGGTACGCTCAAGGACGGCCCAAGGTCACGTCCGCAACTTATGACCGATACTTTGCACAGTGTAGTGCTAAATTAACTATTCAGATACAAATAAGCCGCGGCTGAAAGTCGCGTCCGATAATTTGTTCCCAGTTTCAGAGCATCGATCAGCCGTTCGATCAACTGCGGCGAAAGTACGTGTTTTTGTATGTAATTCAGCTCTACTAGTATTTTTTTAAGGCTAGATTGTCCATCGAATTCTGTGCTAGCAAAAATCCCAATTTTCAAAATGCAAGTGCCCAGTCTATAGCTATCATTCTCTACAACTTCCTCTTGAATGTTTTGACATTTTACGATTTGCATTCAAGCTGTCTCATGTACCTACACTTGTTTAGGCTGTACAATATTACCTTTGTCAGTGTTACAAGTTAGAACTTTATTATGAACAAGGGAATTAACTCACAGTCGCTCTGCCTTTGGTTAGAAACTTTGAGTATAATTGATTGGGTTTATGTACTACTTGAAATAACATAACGTCGTTCCCCAAATGGTTGCGCAGAGGTGACACTAGTTTCATGTAGGTACTTAGATTCTACTCTTTTGTTTTTAACCGGTCACACATATGTGGCGGCATCTACAACGTCACATGCGGACTACGCATCACCATGAAGTCACGCAAAGTCCTGCATCGCGCAAGCAGGTTTTCAAAACGGGTAAGTTATGACTTGTAGACACCCGCTTAACAATGGCCGCCTACGCCCCATATAAACACCATTGAAAAAAAAGGTGGCGATTTTCTTTTTTCTTCCAAACTTCCACAATAGACTTTCAGTACGATACTTAACAACACTCTTACGGATTGGACAGGGTTTTTTTACATGTTGTATACAACGTCCCGACATCAATCGTTGGGCAGTCGCCCCCCAAACACGACACCCAGCTGGTCGGATGATCCTCCCTTTTCTATGGAGGATGAGTGAACTTTACACCCTGTTCCCCATACCTCAATACATCCAAACTCCAGGTAGTTACTGCTACTGAGAGAAAAGTCTGATGCCAAACTCTAATTAAAAATTTGCCCAAACTGAACTTAGGAACTCACGCTCAACAGTTGCGCGTGCGACTACTAGATCAACCAGGCATGTCAGTAGTTTACGGCTTATAAGCTTGAACTGTAAGCAATTTCTTTTTTGTTCCCACAACTTTTGCACTGGTAACCCTACACGCGTTATTATTTATGTGTTAAAGTCGGAAATAACGGTTATTTAATAAAGCTACGTTACGTTATAACAGTAACGGATCGTTTCGCAGTTACTTAGGGCTTTTTCACACGTAGTCACCATTCAAACTGTGTTGTAATCCGACGCAAAAACGCGTAGAAATAAAGTAATGGGATAAGGTTTGTTCGTACGTGAGTGAAACGTGGGTGTTACCTACATGTGTTATGTGCTAGTGTTTTGTTAGTGAATGGGCTGTATGTTGAAAGTAAAGTTAGTCTCTATGGAGTATTCAATAAAATTACTGTCTAAGCCGAGAATCTGTCGTTGTCTGTAATGGGTTTTCTCATTTAAATTAGTTATTTAAGTGTGATGGATGAAGGATGTTCTAAATCAAAAACCTTTGTACAACGACAACAATAACTTGGGAAATCGTGTCTGAGGGTTTTCCTCCGAATAAGCCCGGGCAGTCAGTACCGACAGTCAGTGTGTCCTGGTGTGAACGAGTTATAACAGAAGGTTATCACCCTGGCTTCATTTAGATAAGGTTAGGCGGTGCTGGTGATGACCGTAGAATTATTATTATTATTTAAAATCCCTTGGTCCTACATCATATTTTCGTAGCTAGGCAGGGCCTTCGTGGTCAGGGCGTCTGAGAGTTGATTAGCCGACTGCCCTTTCAAGATCAGTATTATCACCTTTTCCGCATTCACTAATGAGAACACGACCATTCTCCAAACTCACAATAAGACTGCGGGACACACAAGAATTAACAGCAACATCACATTACAATACTGTTAGCACTGCGCCTTAAATTAACGCAACACAAAGCGGTTACTGTACCAACACGTAGTAAATCTCGGCGGCTCCTTAAGGACGACACTAGTGTGGTGAATAGAGACGGTATAGGTACAGACAGCGGCAAACATTTAGGGACGAACAACGGTTCAAAAATATCAGGGACACTTAAATAATCATTTCCAGGGTAGTTTAAATTCCAGCCAAGGTGTACTTAATAGTTGTTTGCACCGTACATGGTGCAAAATCGTTGACACTTCACTTTATGTCAAACTAGCGACCTGCCCCTGATTCGCACGGTTTTTACGACTTGACAAAACATCGAGATTTATTTATTATATGTAAGTTTATTATTTGTGTATTATACGCATAAAACTTACGGAATAAATTCTGTAAATGATGGTGCAAACCGCATCAAAATCCGTTGCGTAGTTTACAAGAACAACGCGGTCATACAGCGTTGATGGGTGACCTGTGATATAATAATACAACCTGCTTGCACTGCTTGCAGTGTATGGTAATCCCCTTAAGGATGAAATTACCGTTCAAAATGACCATTAAGATTTTTATCAGAATTAAAGTTTGTCTAGTTCTATGTTCATTTTAAAACACCCCTTTTGTCATTGTGATAGAGACTTTCCTTTTTAGATAGTGTCCTTTTTAATTTACGAAGTAGTTCTGATCTTTTTGATCATGTTTGTCGCTATATGCTTGCTTCTGACTGTACAGTAACGATCTTGTGTAACACTGCCCTTTGACCCGTCGCTAACGAAGCCCCCGGTGCGCGGTGCAGCCATGTTATTTCTTTAGCTTCACATGTAATACAGGATTTATGCTTCAGGAATTGTACAATTGGAAATTCTCGGTAGCAGGATTTGTGTTTGATTATTGGGAATAGGATTGTCCTCTGTTACATGATTTCCAGGTAAGAAATTGTGAAATTGGGATTTCTGTAAGGAATTTTCCAGTAGCAGCCCAGGATCTGGATTTTTGAAAAAATAATTAACAAGTAAACCTTACCATGTAGTGATTGGGGACTCCTTTTAAGCAAATATGCCTGTGCAAAGAGATGTATGTCTTTGTATTATAGGTACTAGCGACCCGCCCCTGCTTTGCACGGTGTGTACGACTTGAAAAATGATGCCACGGGAACGTACTACTGGTATCCCAGTAGTACCAGTACTCCCAGTAGTACGTGATGAAATTTGGCACACAGATAGTAGTCCAGGTTGCAAACCTGGACTAATCCAGGTTGTATCTGTGTGCCAAATTTTATTCCAATCCGTTCAGCCGTTTTTGCGTGATCGAGTAATATTAATATAAACCTTCCGGATTAAATTCTCTAAATGATGTTTTAAAACCGCATCAAAATCTGCTGCAAAGTTTAGAAGAACAGCGCAGTCACAGAGACAGGTACGAAAAGTGACTTTAATTTATAATATGTACTTCATCATCATCATCAGTTCAGTCGAAAGACGTCCACTGCTGGACAAAGGCCTCCCCCAAGCACCGCCACTTCGAACGGTTCTTGGTACTTATAGATTATTTATTCAAAAATCGTTTTTCCTTTTATTTATTGACTTTTCAATTTCTATCTTTAGTAAAGTTAGCTTAGTGTTAGTTAGCTTATTTATTTCTACGGAACCCTGTTTTACGCGTGGGCAGTTGACAGGTTTAATGTTATGTTGGTGATATTTCAAAGCGAACCGGGAGCAAGTCCTACAGCTTATTAAATAAATATTTACGGAACTATCTTTGTGATTAACTGCACAATCACTCGAAATGACTTGTATGGCCTTTGTGAAGACTGTCATTTCCTTACAAGCTTTCTTTTACGAATAGAGGGTAGTATGATGATCAATTAAATTCTTTAAGAGGAAAACTCAATACCTAGTACGTCCGAAAAAAGCGGAACCCATATAGAATCACTCGTGTGTCTGTCCGTCTGTCACAGCCAATTTGTTCCGAATCTAATGGACCGATTAAGTTGAAATTTGGTACACATATGAATTTCTGTGTCCCAAACACGGACGCATAACGTAAATAAATGAATTTTGAATATGGGGGACTTTACGGAGGCAAAAATGTTTTTATTTTTGCTATCTGTACCATGTGACATATCAAATGAAAGGGATTACTGGGAGACTCAACATTTTTTTTTTTAAATTTTCATGTAAGTAGTTTTAAAGATATTTAAGAAAATTGATGAAAATTGACAATTACCCCCTTATCTCTGAAACTACACAGCATAATTAAAAAAAAAAAACAGAAAATAGTATACTTATAGATTACAGGAAAACTTATAAAAATCCTACGGTTTATAATAACATGGCAAATCTCTCAATATTGGGCGTACAAACTTACATTTAACTTAACTTACGTAAGTTGTTTTTTGACCGAATAAAATCGATATTCTGAAAAATCGATACTTACTTTTACAAACATTAAAAATGCTACAAATTTTCTATTTATTTACCTGGTGATGATGATACGTGTAATAAAACGATATACCTCAAGAATCAGTTTTAAGCAATGTAGATAAATTGTCGGTTACAAACTCTAAGTGTGATAAATCGATATGTATCGAAAATCGGTTTTTAAAGCAACCGATTTTTTTCCGCCATCACTACACAAAGTATTTTGATAGGTGTCTAATCGGGCTTCTTATATTGTCGCAAAATTAAGAGCGTTTATCCTAAAAGTTGGCAACGTTGCAAATAGCTGTCAAATATTTCGCTGTTTTAACTAATTTGGCAATATTACTGCATGGAAATATGAAATTTGGCTAACTAGTGAACTAAAATATTGATTTTGAAATGCAATAATCTTTTTTGTATTTTCTTTTTACTTTATTACTCTGTTTTATATTAATTTGATTTTCGTTGTTTTTGTTCTTTTTTTTTTAATTGCATACTTTTACGGTCGTGATATGTGGAAGAGCGGATTTCACCTAACACAAGCATCTTTTTGCTTAAAAGGTGATCTCCAACTCATGTGTGTCAACAATGTATGTAATTGCTATAAACATTTTTATTTTTATTTTTTATTAATAATTCATTTCGTAACACCGAATATTTAGTTTTAAATGTAAAAAAACATTGTATTTGATGTTGTAACCGTTTTAGGTGATACCATCAAATTCAATATTCTAGTTCGCTAGTAAGCCACATTTCTTATTTCCATACAGTAATATTGCCAATTAATCAAAACAGTGAAATATTTGACATCTATTTGCGACGTTGCCAACTTTCAGAAAAAACGCTCTGGTTTTTGTAAAGAGTAGACTAGGTAATTCTTCCAATTTGTAGGTGACAATCGACTTATCGCTGATAAACAAAATAATACAGTGTTTAGTAGTTCGTAAAGTTCAACTTCGTATAGCATCGGATCCGTCACTCATATCTATAAGACAGTCTTTTCCCCACCTTGATGAGTTATACTTATTTATTCATGAGCCATGTCTGCAGGTAGGAAAACAGTCGAAGGATCAAAATAATAAGTATATGGATGTTTAGAGACCTAAGCAGAAGTAAAGGTCGGCCAAGGAAATATTTGAAAGACATATTTTGGGAGAAGGATGGACCAGGATGAGTCACTAAGGCTGTAATAAGGATAGGAACCGCTGGAAGGAAATGGGGGAGGCCAACGCCAAAGAAGCTTCAACTGCTGAGAGGCGTGAGCCACATTATATTTATCTAATACCATACAAATAGGAAAAGAACAACAAAAGTGAAGTTATGTTTAATTTTACTTAGAATCATGACAAAAAGAACAAAATTGCATGTAGTGTAACTATGTAAAAGTAGTACAATAATGGATTTTTTTAAATTTATTACGTGGATACTGTAGTTACGAAGGGCGATATAAACAAACGGTATTTATAAAAGAGATTGCAGAGAACAATTTCCTTCACAGTACATAGTCAATCTTCGAAGAAGGCCCTTGTTTAGTTCTAGACTTTTACGGTGTCTATGATATGTGTGTCTGCCATGTGTGTTGCCAATAAAATAAATAGCAAATACAGGATGCAGTGGCTACCGACGCTGTCGACTCTTACCTATTAATTATCACTACCACATTTATATATAAACTTCTGTTAGTTCGTCGATTCCAAATGTCTTGGTTACAATTATTTAGGTATAATTTGTTTTTTTCGTTGTAAGTGCAAGTCAATTAGTGTAAATACTTAAATATACCAATTAGAGAATGATGTCTTTATTTGTCAAAGTTCAATTAATCAATCTACCTAGCCTTTCACAACTATTTTGGGGTCGGCTTCAAGTCTAACCGGATGCACCTAAATATCAGTATTTTACATGGAGCGACTGCGGTTGATATTTGTCAAAGTTTCTCATTAGGGATATTTATTGGTATTCTAATTTTATGAAAGTTCATAAAATATTATTTTATTTTATTTAAAATAGTGCTCGTGGAGTTTCTTGCCCGTTCTTCTCCATAGGTACCTACTACTCTTTGGAATGGGCAACTAGCTTCATATTTTTGACTGACCGATTCCTTGACAATTCAAAAGTGCCTGTAATGGTTTAATTGAAATAAATGCTTTGAGTTTGAGTTTGATTAGATTGCCACCGCTGAAGTCCGGCGGAAAATTGTGGTACTTCATATTTTTTAATGCAATTTTATGCAATGACTTAAACACTAGCTCCGCGTCTATCGGACTTGAGTGGTGGCGCGGACTCTAATTCGTGGGTTACAAGAGACAGATATTTTTTGAGTTTCTATGTCAATTTTAATAGCAGTGTTGTCATAATAATCAAGCTAAAAATCGATAGGTTAGGCAAGTGTAGTTTCCTAGTTAATAGACAGGACAATGAGCGTAATTCAGCAAATCTAGCCTGTAATTACAACTTACAGTTTCTGTAACTGTATCATATGTTCGGTAACTTGGTTAAAGTTTAGACACGTGCCGCCTCGCTAGAAAGAATATGAGGTTATTTGGGGGTTCTAGAGGGTCTCCTGAACCCTCTAGGCTACTTGCTTAGCAGCAAGTTTCAACAATGTCAAACTTTAAAACATCAGCATACTGGGTAGGTTTATTTCTTATTTGGTGTGAAATGAGTCTACTCCCTACCTATTAACTGCGTCAACATCTGAAAGGAGTGTTGCCCTATCCACCTAACTTGGCAAGCGGAGTTCAAGTTAATTGAATCGAGTCTACGGTCAAGTGCACGCGCAGTAAGTGGTAAAAACATTTTTTACACAGCAACACATTTGTCGCCGACCCGTCAATTAGTCGATATCAAAAAAGGAAGTGGTTCTCATTGTTTTCAATTCCCAAATGAAATAAAGTCAACGTTGAAATACCCAGCGAAGCCGTGGGGCGTGTCACTAGTATAAAACTATACTAGTTTGTCATTCTTCACGCATATACCGACGGTAGTCGCTACCGCAATTGCTTGGTGCGCGTACGTCGATAAAATATCTAATTCGCAATTTAAATTATCCAACGACCGTTCCTCTTACAGTTGAATTTAAACTTTGTTTAGTAGCTTGTTAGGTCTGTATTTTATTGAATTGGTGGTGAATGTACGATGTTTTGTATAAATCATGTGTTTTGATCGGTTCTGGGCGCACCTGCTCAGGCTGACTGATCGCGGTTACGTGCGGAAACTTATAGGACGATGAAACAATCCTATGCTTATTATTGACCGGCTGCATTTAAAATTGGACTATATTTTAGTTTATTTATTCCCCCCATTTTATGTTTTATTTCGAGACAGTCGTATTTGTTTCATGCTCTGAACAAATACGCGTTTTAAATTTCTGATGGGCAAGCTGGATTTTTTTATTTATCATGGTGCGTAATGATACGTTTTTATTTAACGAGGGCCTGTCAGCGGTTCGCCATTTTGCATCAAAATAAATATCCTTCAACAAGTCTTTTTTATTTATCAAAATAATTTATTACTTAATTCAACTGCTCGTATTTTTAGTTTTACGCTATTTCCAGACACACGAAATACCAAGAACTCCTGAAAGTAAAATAACCTAACTTTTTATGGTACGTATAACATACGGTAATGGTACATCATGCCTTGTTTTCCGGAAGGGTTGAGCAGAGGTGTAAGCTACACCCACATTTGGCGAGTTAAGCTTTGTGCAGACCAGCGCGACTTGTCGCGCGACGCGACACCGGTTATTGTTATACCGTCAAGTTTTCTTAGAAATTGTATTGTTCGAGTCGCGTCGCGGCGTCGCGTCGCGGCGTCGCGTCGCGCTGGTCTGCACGAAGCTTTACGTTTAAAATCCATGCAATAGGGCTAAATGCCATTTTTTGGCCTTTTTGGCCTCGCACAGGTCGTTTATTATTCTATTTTAAATTCTCCTTTTTTATTTTATAATTTATTTTTTATTTTTATTATTACTTACTGTTTGTATTACCCGTGCGTGTGAAAGAAAGAATGAAAGAAAGAAAGAAAAAAGAAAGAACAAAAGAAAGTTTTTTTTTTTTTTTATCATTATTTTTTCTTTCTTTCTTTCATTCTTTCTTTCTTTAAATGGTAGTCCCAATTAAAACTGCGTCGCTCACAACTTAAACACCATATTTTTCCGCAGAACACACATAAATGAATATGACACGCGTTTACAAGATCGTGTGCGGATGACCAAAGCTGATAATCACACCTAGAGGCGAAAATAAATGCGAAATTGTGTTAATGTTACCTATGTGGGTCGCAGTGCACCTTGCATGCCATTCCGAACGAGTCCTGAGGTGTAATATACTGGACAAAGAAAGCAACTCTTACGCATGACCGACCATCTTTATTCATGAGTCTTATCAATTTGTTGGCAGCCGGGCTTACAATATAATACTCGGTTGCCAGTGTTGCCACTACATAATTACCTGGATAATATTAAAACGAAGTAAACTTGTGACGTGTTACAATTTTTTCCTTTTTACATAATTGTACATTTATAAACCTAGGTCGGTTAAAATTCAGAAGCTCAAAAGTTTTAAGTGACCTTTTCGTGCGTTCCAATTATAATGGACAAGAAGAATTTAAAGATTAAGAGCGTTTATACAGACAGTGGGCAACGTCGCAAATAGCTGTCAAATATTTCGCTGTTTTGATTAATTTGGCGATATTACTGTATGGAATTAAGAATAACTAGTGAACTAAAATATTGTATATGAAATGCAATAATTAATATCGTAACACCGATTAAATAGTTTTAGATGTAAAAAAAGTATTTGTTTACACCTAAAACGGTTACAACATCAATTTCATTGTTATAATTGCAATTCATTACTAATATTCTAGTTCACTAGTTAGCCATATTTCTTATTTCCATGCAGTAATATTGCCAAATTAATCAAACGGGTAAATATTTGACAGCTATTTGCGACGTTGCCAACTGTTTGGATCAACGCTCTTAAAATCTTATTATCATTTACATTTAAAAACTGAAAATTCGCCTTTACGGTCAGTTGAAGATATCGAGCAAAATGTTGGTTAATCTATCATTTGGTGGATCGAATTATGGTTTTGAAATACATGTTTTTGGTACATTCTTTCACGCTTTCTTGATGGTAGAGTCTACCATAAAAACAGCAACCATCAGCAGAGCAGAGAGAGAGATTGTGTGAGCAGTTATAACTGGTATTCGTTTATGAAGACATCGAAACACTGTAAACTCTGTTGAAGAAATTGCAGAATTTTCGATAAAAAATTTCTACCCTCACATTTGTCACGACAACGTCAAAGCTAATGATTGCCTATTGAGTTTTTTTGTCGTCCATTTCCATATTCTCTTCTTGGAAACTGGCCGATATTGAGACGAACTAAAGGAGCTAAGTACAGCCCAATTATCGTTAGGTTTGAACCAATCGGCGGTAACCACAGGCCGGACGGCGCTACAATGAATTATTGTATTTCAACGTTCGCCCCCGGCGTTATTACCATGGGTAATTGCACGCCGCCTGCGTACGCGCAGGGCTCTTCCCCGTAACTTATTTGGTGTGAAATGAGAACAATTTGACTCCGTGAAGATTTATGACCGGAGATAATGACGTTCTAGGTAGTCGGAAGGCTAAATTGTTTTCCTTAGCATTTTTTCACTGGTCCTTTTTGGCGATTAGTGATATGCTTATGTTTACATCGAAGGTAAAACTACCGGGGTTCTGGTGTTGTTACTTTTGTTCCATTATTAAGGTGAAATACTTTTGAATGGGCTCATCAAATGTTAATTTAGTGGAATCCAATTCCTTTGTCTATTGAGAAAGCAGCCAGTTCCTTTGTAATTAAGAATGATTCGTTCAGTTCCCATACAATTTATCATACAACATCGTCTCTGGGTCGAATTACACACAGAGTTTAATTAAAACCTCAGAGTACATCTAAAGTTGAAGACACGAAGCCAAGGACACACCCAGGTGAAAAATATTCAAATATAATTATCGAACAATTTAAATGCAACTAGTTGTTACCATAGAAGGTGCAGACAACGTCAATAGCGATTGGAAAACTTTATTATTATGCAGAACACGCGTTGGATGCGAGGTCATCAATCTTGATGATGCAGCTATGATCTTAGTTGCATTATTACGTGGTGCCTCATAGTCCTCAGGGCGTTGCCGGCACGATAATCATCGGCCTCCCTACTCAATGTCACAGGTTAGTTGTCTATTAACCCCCAAGGTACACTAGTTGCCGGTTATAGGGTTTATCGGTCTTTGATCGCCGTTTAATGGGTCATATTTACGCTATATGTTGCTGTGAAAATGATCCATTAAGAAGTCAAAAGCCAAAGGTGTGAGGTCGTCACCCGTGTTTATATTGAATGTTGTATCATCATTTAATAATTATTGCAGTTGGAAATTATTATTTACTAATCGAAAATCGTTTTACCTGATGCCTAATTGCAATTCACGTGCGTTTACGTTTCTTTGTACACCTTCTTTACATTCGAAAACGTGACCAATTTATTGGGAATTTTAATATTTTTAAATGACCACAATTACAGCGATCATTCCGCGGAATTTTTGAAATGAATATGTAATAATAAATGAGAAATAATTGTCTGGCTACCAGGCTACCATAATTATGTAGAAGTTGACGCATTCCATTACCGCTTCGATTCTATGAAAATGACAGATAACAATCGCGCGGCCGACGTCGCCCCCGGCGCGGTTTGATTGCGGCCTATAGCGGACATAACTAAGTATTGAAGCATTGTTGCTCTCGGTGTACCTCGAGACTTATTTATGTACATGGTGTTGCTTAGTGAGTGAGGGTCGATGGCTGTCGGGCCGCTGTCACGGGGCGTGAGGACTTCAATCATTTTGATATACAAACACCTTTAGTAAATATCAAAGTTGTAGCTTGCAAATAATATCATTGTGGGCTGTTATTTTAATATGGTTGGTAATAGAGCATTCGTTGTAGGTAGGTTATAAATGGTTTTGGGTTTTCTTGGGAAGGCGTGGTCAGAGGTATTTTACCTTTTAATTGCTTACGGAAGATTATTTGCATGATAGGCTTACCTTACATTCAGTTGGTAGGTAGCTCATATACTTACCTATGTACATAAAGGTAATAAAGATGATTTATTTGACAACAAGCCTACTACTAATTCTAATGGCTGGATATTAGTAATATTGCTTGGAGACGTTTGATTTATGGGGTCATAAGTTAAACCTAGTATGACCACAATAGAAACGGGTTTTGTCGATGGAAGAATAGACAAAATGACAGATTGTCATTGTTTATCTGTAATACTAATTAAACATTGACTTAGTTAGATCTGAAGCTGAACACCTAGTCTACGTATTCCGCTACATAACTGTGTGTACCTCATAACACAGTATAAATAAGTAACAGTATTCCATTTTCATAGTAAACAGCCGAAACGACGCTCTTCGAAATCTCAGTGTATACAGCACGCTTAGTATGACCACAATAGAAACGGGTTTTGTCGACGGAAGAATAGATAAAATTACAGATAAACAATCACAATATGTCATTTTGTCTATTCTTCCGTCGACAAAACCCGTAGAAAACCCGTTTCTATGGTTGTCACACGCGTGCTGGTATATGAAGGAAAATGATGGCCACGTCTGAATTTCCTTCATTTACTTATTTTTGAGCTTTTTTATTTTCAAACAGCCTCCATAAGGCTTGATACCAGCCACTAGGAAATAAGCTACTAGAAAACCAATGTACGATATCAATAGTGCACAGTCTCACAAAAACCATGGTAACTGACAAAAATAATACATGAAGTACCACGATAATAAAACAATGACTACTCCCAAAGAGAAAGCCTCGGTGTCGCAAGCGCAGCTTTAGTGTTAGGTATACACCTGCAAGCCGACATGGTATTATGAGCGCTTATCTCCCAACCTATCATTGACCAGGGGTCGGCAGCTAGTGAATACTTGTTTACATAAATACTGTATTCCATGAGTGTAGGGCTGTGCTCAAAATATTCAGAAATTATATAATTTTTTAATAAAAAATATATGCCCAGTTTGGGAATAAAGAAGCTACCATTGGTAAAGAATAACGAATCGTTTCGTTTACCAATGCTAGCATTTTTTATTGCCAAACTGGGCATATAAATAGATTCGTAAGCTATTTTAACTGTGATAGCTACTTCCATATGGGAGGGTCTACTATGCAAAGCTATGAGGTCTTTGCTTCATTATTGGTAAATCTACAAGAGTCTTAATTTTAACCCATCACGGTCCGTAAATTATAGTAATCGGCCATTAGAAGCGTTCATGAGAAATTGTTTACAAAAGATAGAGTACTGTAGAAGGCTATGAGAAAAAGTAACAGGAAAAGATCAGATTAGAACTAGACTTGTCAAGCAATTGGCGATTTCAGAATCGATTCTTAATGTACCTAAGTAGATTTTCAAGTACAAATGCGCAAAGCAACAAACAACACACATTTATGCATGTGTCCATCTGTAACAACGTCACAAAGATAAGATCAAAATAGTCCATGAGGAATGGAATTCGTGAGCCATCTGCCAGAGCTACCATTAAATCAGTTACCCTCAATTGACACTGAGAATCATGCACAGCTGCTTCTTATCCATGCTGGTCACTGGTGGGATTGAAGGAAATATTGCATCGACTGTCTTTTGGGTGTTAATGCGAATGTAATGAAAAGGCCTTTCGAAAGGAAAATTACGATTTTAGTATAGAAGTAAATATTCTTTCCTTTTAGACTTTTTTGAGTGTACAGTCAACAAAGGCATTATGAGCAGTTTTCATTGTTCACAAAGCTTTTGGACGAGCGATGTTAAAGACTACTTAGCATTGGTTAACACGTTCAGTGCCGAGAGCCCTCCTGGAGGGTTCACCTAGTTGCATATGAGATGCCGGGAGCCCTCGCGGAGGGCTCATTTAAAATCTAGTGTTTTCTTAGCGAATTCAACATTATAAACTGTGAAAATAAAATCTGATGTATATTATAACAACAGTGTATGCGTTGGTTTTAAAATCCAATCATTTTTTATTTTTTTTTGTTAGCGGTTACAAATATTCACAAAAAATTTAAATGGTTGGGAACTACCATAGCGACAAGACCCCCTGAAAACACTATATCTTACGAGTATTTCGTTTACCAGTGTTAATACGGTTTTAAATCTAATACCGTTGACCGTCCTTGATGGTTAACTTCAGCGCAAACGTAATGCCGGCAACCCTCCCGGAGGGTTCACTTCCAATATGTATGGCGGCATGGCGTATGAGTTCTATGAAAATGGGTAGAGTCGAATGTGTTAAAAAGAGGTTGTATAAGCTGTCTGGATATGGATACCTAATTCTTTTGTCAACTGTACATTACAGATCCACGAAGACGCGCCCCACTCCATTTCCTAATCGCTTACAGTACAAGAGTGCAACATTCCGCTAGTGTTGTAGTATTTTCAATACACACTAATTACCCATGAGTGGATAATTAGTAAACACGACAAAATTAAAACATTAGCTGTATGTTGCACACTTGTACTGTAAGCGATTAGGAAGAAGAGTGGGGCGCGTCTTCGTGGATGGCAGTATCTGCAATGACCTTCTGTATACTGTTGGTTTAGAAATTGACATCCTTAAACGTAAAGGCATAATTTTCTTGAATGTGATGTTGATAGCGATGTGAGCTTTTTTAGTGATGTAATGCTATTGTTATGTAAAACTTTACTTTCTATTACACCTTGATGCTTAGATGTTATCACAATCGGTGAAAATAGCCGATCGGTACCTACTATAGGTACACCTCTGCCTAACCTCTCCTTTGGGGAAATACAGGCGAGATGTTATGTTTATGTTATAGTACAAAAAGAGGGATAACTGGAAGCCATTTAAAACAACGAAATGCCATATTGTACCATTACTTGTAAAAATATAGTTTTTTTTTTTTTTTTAACTACGTCATTTTTCTAGTGGTCGCAAGCGCCACTGCTGAGCATGAGGTCTCAGGCTCGATTCCCGGGTCGGGCAAAGTGTTATTGGGTTTTTCCGCCCGGAGTCAGGATTTGTGGTTGATGGCAACAGGCTCGCCCCCTGTTACATGGGACTTAAACATAACTGGCGAAATGTGGGTGAACTATAGATGTCCTCCTGCCTTACCCTTCGAGGAATCCAGGTGTGATGGTATGTAAAAAAGAACTCATAAGTCTTCTCCCTGACAAATCGGGCCCAATCCCTATTCAATGTTAACAGTATTGTTGTGTTTCGGCAGTTAGAGGGAAGATAGCCAGTTCCTCTGTGGTTCAGGATTCCGGGTGAAGCTCGCTTCAGCCTGATCATTACTTACCATCAGCAGTGCTGTTCTGTAAAACTTAGGTGAAGTGAGCGTGGAGTGAGCTGTCATTCCACACGGATTGACACTATTGACAGCTCACTTCACCCAAGTTTTCACGGTGAGATTTTTACAGAATAGCACTGCAGGTGAGATGAAGGTCAAGAGCTACCCCGTTGTGGTTACAAAAAAAATATCAATAACTATTGTTATCTATCAAGTTCTTATAAGAACACCATTACAGTTAAGTTAATAAACACGTGTTTATTACACGTGTTGAGTTAAGACGATTGATTAAGTAATGAGTGGCCGCACGAGTATGCTGTGTGACGCACTGTTGCGCTAATTAAAATATGCAATGAAAATATAATGAAAATGATCAATTAATAAATGAATAATATTTGCATGTGTAGTAGCTATTAACTCAATAAAATTTAATGCTGCAATTTTGTTTTCATCTGCTGTTAGTAAGAAAATAAACGTTACAATCATAGTAGACGTAGATATATTTAGTAACCGATTCCGCTTAGCTATTCCTAGAGTTATAAAAAACCTTGTAAGAAATCGACACGTGTTTCACCTCTCAACGAGGCATCCTCAGGATGACGATTGACTTGTCGTACACCCGATCACGGCATGTTGCCCCGCCGAGCACCGGACGCAGAGGCAACGTTACAAATGGAAATCTGAAAACACATAGAAGTCTTGTATAGAATAGAGTCATATTCATTTATCCACGGTTCCAATTGTTTCCATTTTTTTATCTTACGCTAATTAGGTGTTTGATCAGGAACTCAGCGACTAATTTTCCCACTTCCTGGACCTAAGTTAATGGCTACTTCTCATTGAATACGGCAAAGACACGTCGGTATATAACGCAAGTATTTTTGTAAATTAATTATGATTCGGTCCGGATTCCCTTTACACAATATATTGTGAAAACCATAAACACATATAACCTAGTACTAAAAACATTTATTAGTGAAACTATAACGACAGCCCAGACAATAGACGTCTGTAGTAATACGGAAGTACAGAAGTACGGCTAATGACGGGTGAAATGGAACATGAAATAGTGGTGTGAGCTAAATTATTAGTTCAGCCAGGTGTTCGTGAGCCGGTAGGGCCGCCATCTTGTGGCAGTCTGGGTGGTAGGAATTAGGAAAATCTATGTAAATAGCGTTGCAGGAAAGATTAGGCTGAGCAGTCGTCGATGGTGGTCTCTAACTATGAAAAAATTCTTGAGGAAACGAGCAGACATTCTTTTAGAAAGTCAGGAGTGACCGAAATATTTCAAGTACATTTTGTTAACGGTCCCCGAAACGATCAATTTTATTTGATTATAAGTCAATTTATTTTAATTTATTGTTGACATAATCTACTCATTGAAATGTTTTTATTTTATGAGTTGATTGCAATTTGTGGTAATGTAAATTATTTTTGGATAGGCACTATTATACAGAATTAAGTTTTTCCTACTGAACAGACAGCTGTGCTGCTGGGCAGTTTGTTGCGCCACTTCTTCTTCCCAGCTTAAGCACTAGGAAGTGGTGAGCATTTTTGGGGGACTGTCTTATGTAATTTTGACGTTCGAAAAGTGCTGATTCTCAGCTTAGTTTAAATAAATTACTTTTGAATTTTATTATAAATTTTTACTTGATTGATACAAATTGATCGTTGACCAAATGCAATTGAAGCGATGACAATATTCCTATAATAGAAATTGATGGTAATTGATCGTTTCGGGGACGACTTAAACTTGGCCGAGGATCAGCACTTTTTGAATTTTAAGAGTTACAAAAGACAGTACACAAAACGTCTTTCACCACTTCGTACTTACGAGATGTATATACTGGGTTCTCGGATAATTAAAAGACAGGCATACAGATCATCGGACAGAACGAGTACTTACATCAGTTGCTGTTGTACGTTGAGCTTGGAATGTGGATGGAAGATGACTGAGAACCTTGGACCCGCAGTTCGTTATTCCAAAGCAAAAACTGGGCACAGAATTGTGTACCTTCAAATTAAATAATATCTCAAAATCTAGGACATGGTAAACCTAACAGAATAAAACAGTACAACAGCTTCCGTACAGTAACGGATTTGTAGGAATGCGCACCACCATTATGTCGCATAAGAAGAAACGAACTAAATTATTAGTTATCAGTGAAGACCTAACCTAACTGTATTACAAGAGGACATTGAGAAATTTACATTAATTGGCAACACAATTCTCTATTTATGATCTTGCCTCCTTTCACGCTTGCTTTATATTTATGTTTTCCTAGTATGTTAGCATACATAAATTTTACCTAAACATTGCACAGCGGGCGAGGGATGGAAACACATAAAAGTATGAAGGACTTGAAGAGCGCGAGTCAGTAGAGCATGAAAAGATTGAGTGAGCATTATTCGTATTACCTGTATCTAAAATTGGAACTATGGGAATGAATGGTTATGGATAATAAAGCAATGGATTGGATAATAACAGGATCTCTGAACTTGTAAAATCAAAGTCTTCTATCATCATCATAGTTACCCATATCATCATCGTTATAGTTACCCTTATCATAATTATATGACCATACGCCATGAATTCAAGAGACTTAATGTATTGGTGACGGTTGTTGCTAGCACTGCTGATTAAACAATGAGCACGGCGCCCACGTGAAAAACTAGAATGGTGCATGGTGCTTCTATATCCTCTCTTCATACTCTACAGTTTAAATGTATGAGGCGTCGAAATAAAGTACGTTTTTGTTGCGCAGGAGTCGGTAACAATTTGCAGGGGACCGCGACTTCCAGTTGTTGAGTTACGATGGAGAGAGTAAAAAATTGATCGTAAACCACTCATTGTACATGCAGCGAAGTAGTTTATTCGTTTATTATTGAAATATCTGTAGTTTTTAATGTTGCTGCTGCTGTCTTAGGAGATATTTTTAATGTAGAAAGAGAAACGGGGCTTAATATATAAGATGCACCAAACTCCAAAGTATTATACTCTGCAATAGATGTTCAGGGTAATAACTTGGTAATGCGAAATGAAATGTAAACCAATTATTATTATAATTTTTTGGTCTTTGACATTTCTCGGGAGCCTGGGGTCCCGGACCTTTGGAAGGCGTACGAGGGGCCGAAGCCAACTTGCAGAGGCCCGTTAGGCGTTTTAATGAAATGAGGCACCAACCGACGATTATCCCTGTATGCACTATGCAAGAGCACCCAAGGACAAACCCCGGTTGGTGTAGGACTATTGCAGGATATGGAAACAAAGATATTGGACTATGGGTTTGGGTGGCTTAAGTTGACTGGTGACCTGGAACTTTTTTTTTTGTTTTTTCTGTTTTTGCAGTTCAAAGAGTTTAGTACTTTAACTGTCGCCAATTACAAAATTTACAAATTATTTGCTGTGCCTAGTTTGGGACTAACGCTATCTCCATATTGTAATTTTATTGCTAAAATAAACGATGTATATACTTTTAATTATTGAATGGCGGGGGCAGTTGTTCAGAAAAATTCAAAGTGATCGCGTAAGGTACCTACCTTATCCTTCATTACTTTTAATTATATGGTTTTATTAAGTCAATAAATATGCGACTGTCATTTGCAAGCATAAGCTGGTTCAGGCAAATGGACCAGGCGCGTGTGTCATTTATTTTAGACTAAGTATAGCTATTGTTACACGTGGTGGAATGTCTGCCTAGGTCCCTAAGTTCGTAGTTAACTACTAATGATAACAGTGTGTGAAGTATAGTTATCCTGTCCGCTGGTTATTTGCTGTTATTTAACTAGAAAATTGGTTTCAGTTTAACTTTAGAAATTACCGGTTGTCATTGCGGAAATTATTAATAGTTCATTAAAGTTAGTTCGTGATCTGACCGCTAGATGTCGCTTTAACAACTGTCATTCAAAATGACATTTAATTTTAGAAACCCTTTATCTTGCATAAAATTCTAATAGGAAAACTGACTTGCGACCTTATATTTTGTGGTGTAAGCTTCATAATGCAGTGAGGAAATTATACAGTACAGGTGTAAAAGTAAAATTGACAAGGTCTTATAAGGTACCGCGACACTAAAGTTGGTGTTGTAAAATACCAATTTACTTTAACAATATGGCTATTTGTTCGTATCGTTTTGTTGCCTTTTATGGTGCAGATCGTTTAGACTAGCGGTGCGGATAATGTTTTGACGTGACCAGAATTCGCTTCCGCCGCCAATGCCGCCATAGTCTCGCTTAGCCCGAAATGTCCCGCCACGACCCGTAAAAGCCAAAGGTCACATTTGCGAAAAAAGCCAATTTTTGTAATTGTCAGACTGCGAGAATGTGCTTTTTTTAGGCTGTACAAGCAGATGGGTGGTAATTGGTCATTGCTGTTTACATGGCGCTACTTATTCACAATTATTGTTTTCCAACAGAACGTCTTCACCTATTGACAGGTTCGTCAGACTACCAATTACGGACGGCGACACAATTATTATCGACTGTCGACTTAAAACATGATAATTTGACGACGGCCGACTATAGGGATGATGACAAAAAAACAAAATTGTCCTTCAGGTATATTATTAAAATAATATTGGACAAGTATTTTTTCTTTTTTTACGTAATCAAAAGATATCGGCAATACATTGAGTAGGCAATACGTTAAAATGTGGCATAACGTCACTATGGGTGGTAAATTTTATACTGACTTGTGACGTAGCGAGCCCCCCCGACTCCCCACTTTTAATGCGTTTTATCTAAACCATTTTTTATTAATATGTTAAAGCAAAAAATACGTGTCTAATATTTGAAAAAATATTAGACACGTATTTTATATATCTGACCGACGACGGACTAAATAGTATTTTATTTCCCAAACTACCTAATTGGCTTTGTAGAATATGGATATTGTTCCTATTCTGCAAAGCCAATTAGGTAGGTCATTGATTAGTGTGGTTGAAATGTCAGGAGAAATATTTACCTGAATAATTCTCGTGTAGAGTAACCCAGTGTAAGGGACCGTCAGTTTTCGAACAAATACTATGATCAATGACGTCAAACCATAAAAATCAATACTTACTACAATTTTCCAAAAGTACCTACGATGGCTCAACGTCTAAAACCATCAAACTATGATAAATCCATTACCACTTACAGTATTATATATTTACCTACCTACATTAAATCGTAAAGTTGCCTCACAGCACATTTTAGCTATTAATTTTAATACAGCCATCTGATCTAGAGGCAGTATACCAAGACACAGATATCATCGAACTTAACTCGAGTTCCGTACAGCGATTGGTAAAACGCTCCTTTTAAGGGTTCCGTCGGTTTGTTTGTACGTCTGTCACACTTTCCCTGCTCACGTTTTGAAATAACGGTTGCGGGAATCAGTTCATCTTTTGCTCTGATCTTTTTCTGTGAGGAACTGATTGCAATTATGTCACTTAAAGGTGTCAATTTGGTTCTAACTTACAAAGACTGAGATCTGAAAGTTTGCTCTCAAAATGACGCTTATCATCAGTACAAGTTTGATGGTTAAAAATAGGGCAGTTGTCTTCAAGTCAGGATATTTATCCAGGAAATGGTCGGACTTTGTTGCAAAGTAAAAAAATAGGATGGTTTCTTGTTATTATTATTGCAGAAGGATGAAAAACAGAATCCGTTCGACAAGCGACACGACGCGATAAAAGCCCATAATTAAAGACTAAATTAATTATCTAATTATCTAATAAGGTTTGAAAACATAGTTGAGCAATATCTTTCAGCAACAAGTTTTTGGTTTCCGGGAAACATGTTGCTTGCAACATGGAATGTTGCATTGATGGCAAAATGTAAAAAAAAACAAACGTCACATCAACGTGACGTCGATCAAAAAAAAAAAAAAACGAAACGTATCAGTAAAACCTAAAAACTGCTTACTGTTGTTTGTAAGCAGTGTTTTCAGTCAGAACTGCTATCTAATTACGCGACACATTTTCGTTGACAATTCCGACTAATCTGTTTCAATTTGACAGGTCAACAACATTCATTGTGCTATTTACGTTGTTGAGCAGATTCTTTTTTCGAACGTACGAAGCAATGAATTAGCAATCTGTTTCAAAACGATTCAGATTCTGATTGATCGTGTATTACGTAATTAGGGTACAGTTGTCTGTAAAACCTTAGTGTATATATGTGGTCATATATGTTCTGTATTAGTGTGTGTGTGTGTTTGTCAACTTTGTTTTCAATTAATACGGGGTTTAATTTAAGGTATATATAAAGAAAGAAGATAAATTTATTTGACTCAGGTTATATGAAAACCTTAGTACATTATCTTAGTTTCAAACTTAAATATATGTGGAAATGACGACATCTTATATAGGATGCAGACGACGTGGTGGCCGCGATCCGTATCTACTTAGTTATGAATATTGATGCGGTTTATACTGTTGCTTCTTTCGTCATACCTGTGTTTAGAATGCTTTTCACGACGGTTAATTATTTACTTTAGTAGAATAAATAATTATAAAACAATAGAAGTATGTGTTCATCGCATTTTTATTGCTTATTTGAGCTAATCGTATGGTTTGTGACATCAGATTAACGATACCTTCCTTCGGTTAAGTAGGGGGGAGGGGTGAGGCTCGTGGCTTAGTAATAACAGCCGCACGGGTCGATCGATCTGGAAAAGCAAAGCTTTTCGCGGGCAATCCGTGGATGGGTGACCATCTTTTTTATACCGAGAATGTCTCGGAAAGCAGTTAAGGCTCGTACAGACCAGCGTACCGCGATGGCGCGACGCGACTCAAACAATAAAATTTCTAAGACAACTTCATGGTATAACAATAACCGGTGTCGCGCCGCGCTAGTCTGTACGAAGCTTTAAACCGTTGGTTCCGGCTGTCATACCTGGATCTTTGACAGAAGGCCGAAATTCGGGTCGTCAGAATCCCGAAAGTGTGACAACTAGTCTTACTAAGGGCTACCGTATTAGACCCAGTAACTGGGTTGGGGAAAGGCTAGGCAGATGATGACCTACTTACGGTTAAGTATTTATATCTATTTAGAGACAATGAATCCTTGATTTCTATTAATCTATTTCAGCGCGGCGGCGCGACTCTAGTAGAACAATTTCTAAATGGAAATTGATCTACCAGAATCGTGACGCACCATCGCGTCGCGTCTGTCTGCGTGAGTTAAATAGCAAGACCACTTCAGCTATGAGAAATAAATAATAGAAAAATAAAGCTAACTATAATTATTACCTATAATTTATTCTATCACTTGGCTCGCCAATCTCAGTTTGATCGTTATATTTTAATTTAAGTACAAAAAGCAAAATAAAAATGGTTTTACTACCTACGGTTGGACAAGTCTATTTATATTTTAATAGCAAAACATTTACAGAAACATATTTTTTATTCACACTTCATTCCAGTGACATAAAATTTAATTTTATTGAGATGTTCAAAGGGTTTACGGGTTAAATTTCATTTTAGCTTTGGTTACAATAGTAAAAAGCGGCCAAGTGCGAGTCGGACTCGCCCATGAAGGGTCCCACCGTACAATGTTTAACACCAAATTTTTTTTACCCCGAAAAAAAAACACGGTTTTTGTTTGGTTTTATATAAAATTAAAGGGTTGCCCCCTTTACTTTTTACCTTATTGTTATAGCGGCCATAGTAGTTCCAACACACTCTGCGAAAATTTCAAGTACCTATCTGCCTATTACGGTTTAAAAGATACAGACTTGTGGCAGACGGACGAACGGACGGACAGCGGAGCCTTAGTAATAGGGTCCCGTTTGCACCCTTCGTAAAATAAAATATTGAAGTATAGTTGTTGATAGTAAATATCGGATGACAACCGTTTACTAGGCATTTCTGTTGAATAATCTTATTTTTATTTATCGTTATGTAAACTAGTTTCCAATTATGTATCGTGCAATAATATAATATAATTTGCTGACTTAGAATTCTGTTATTCCAGTGCACTGTATTATTATATAACAGATGATTTTAAAAGTATCATTGACATACTTAACCTACCAATAAAAAGTAGTATTTGATGTGTAACATCTTCCCTCTCGCTTTCCCGCAATCAAAATCGAAATCTAATAAAATCTAAATAATAAATCTGTGGGTGTGATTTCCTGAAAAAGGACGGAAGTGTGTAACAAGAAACCGGGGAAGCGCGCGCTTTTATATTTGACCAATGAGCGCGCGCGGTGCTAGAGTTGGCCGTCAGAAACGACCTTAAGATAACATACGATAAGAAATATTTATTTTTCAAAAACACGCGTAGGTTTACTATCAGTTGGAACAAATCCAAAAAAAAAAAGTTTCAACATGTTTAAAATTAAAAATAAATATCTTACTGCGACAATACATATGGATACATATGTTTTGATGGATCGAATCGGACAGGGCAAAAAGTCACAATATGTCGCGTAACAGAAGAGGTTTGCTTCTTATAAAAATAGTAATTTCGAGTCAACTTTAGAGATCAGTCGGTCGATTCTGTAAAAAGATCAACGTGAAACTTAGGTGAAGTGAGCTGTCACTGTCATAAATCGACCGGCAGGAAGCTAGGGATTAACACTATTGACAGCTCACTTCACGCTCACTTCACCTAAGTTTCACGGTGATTTTTTTGACAGAATCGATCGACTGTATTTAACCTACGATCTCAAAGGTTTTCACTATCGTAGGTATATTAATGTTCTCAAGATTTAAACCGTAAATCAAATATGCATAAGTTCATTTTAGAATCTATGAATAATTTACAGTTGACTGAATGTCAGAGGTAGTTACTAAATTGTTAACAAGTACCAGATAGATACTCGACGGCTATGACGTAGTAGTTGCTTAGTCATTCCTAAATTACTTTCAAATATTGTCATTAATATCGAAATAATATTATTTGTATTTATTTTCCCATAATAAGTAATTTATTTGATTTTTATAACAATAATTTAGTATTTCATAACTTATTGGGTAAATAAGTTATTAGCTGACTACCTACTGGTGAGATCCTGGGTTCGATTCCCAGGTCGAGCAATGTCATATTTTGTTTTTATATCTAGATTTTCTCAGTAGTAGTCCGGATTTGCGCCGTCTGGTTGATGGCAATAGGCTCGCCCCCTATTACATGGGACTTAAACAACTGGCGAAATGTGGATGTACTAAAGATACCTCTGCCCAAACCACCGGGGAATCAAGGCGTGATGTTTATGTAACATTTTAACCTTCTGACTATTTCCTCGTCTATCAAAATATTTAAATCGTCAGTTACAAACGACTCGTGAGTGCATCTGAGTAGTACTCATAGTAGGTACTGACGAGCTGCTCTGGAAACTGAGTTCAGTTAGTCACCGATACACGTGTTATAACTGCACCCTAGTGATGCGCGTACGCACCAGTTTAACGATACACGAGTTGTAGAGAAGTAATATCGTGATTTATGTTTATGTTGTTTTTATGCGTTCAATTATTGTACCAACACGTGTAAGCTCTGGGTGAAGTTCTGCGAAAGTTGGTCGTACAGGAATATCGTATCAACCGTAGCAAGTAAATAAGGTTCTGAAAGTCGGCATTATCAGGGCAGAAACTGTACTATCGATCGGTCGTATTTTCACGGGGTTTGTCGATACATTTACGCTTTCAGGAAAGTCCCTAATTTTAGAATTTAAATGACTAATATTTTAAGGGGCGTACACTTGAATATGGTAAACATTAACTACCAACTCTGAAATAGCAAAAGAAGGTAGGTATTATTTTTATCCGAACTTGGAAACCCTGCATTACTGCACGGAATCCCAGTAAATCGCTACATTTTATCGAGAAATATAGCCCTTATCCACTCGACAGTACATCGCCACATCACTAGTCCAAGGACATCAACATAGACTCTACAACTGTTTACTCCATCTAAAGATACATCGGAGCTGGTTTACGTGTACACCCGACACTTGTCGAGCCATAAATTTTAACATCATGGTAAACACGGAAGATGGGATGCGTCACACTATTGTTTTAATAATATATTTGCATCCATGAATCATGCGAGTAGGTAGTATTGGTAACATGCCAAGTGACAGTTCAGTTAAGTGCACATTGTTTTAAGGGGTGCTTCACACCGGACAAATGTCCGGGTCGGCATGATAAAATCGAATATTTATTTAGTTATACAATGTGGAGACGACAATACGACAATAAATAACAACACTGGCAATACTAATGCATAAGAGTACTATCAAATGAATCTTTACATCGAAATTATAGAAAATATTCTTTCAAACTAAGTAAATAGTTACCCTATAGATTTTGCCAATTAGCCGACTAGCTATATTGACTAAATTATTGGTTATATTTGATTGAATTTTCGCATGTAGACTGGGAACGTCATTAGATATACGCAGTAAAAAAAAATGTTGTCGTATTGTCGTCTCCACCTTGTATATTCGGGAAAATGTCGTTCGGCTTAGATCGAATTGTGCCGAGGCGTACCCGTACATGCTTCAGCGACCTATTCCACATCAGCGAGTGTAGATGCTAAACGTAGTTTGCCGATCGGTAGAAGCCAAACGAAATCCGAATATGTGTAATAATGGGTAATATACGATACCCCTAGGTAAGACTGGTCGTCAGATTTTCAGGCTTCTGACCCCGTACGACCGTCCGTAACGACTGTCAAAGTTTCACCTATGACAGACGGGATCAACGGCTTATCGTACTTTTCGAGGTATGTAAAGATGGTCATCCATTCACGGACCAACCCCGGCAAGCGTAGCTTAACCTGATGGATCACCCCTGGCGGCTGTTATAACTTAGCCACGAGCTCCTCCTAATATTATCATATTATTTTCTCATTCGCCAAGCGTACAGAATATAATAAGTACTTACTGCCAAATGGAATGAGTCGACCCGAACAAGTGTGGAGCACCCCTAAATGGGTAAGTTAACGGCGATGCATGCCTGCATGTCTTGTTTATTGGTCATTGCCTAATTCTTGTTGTGAATTATGTATTTTATTATTTGCATGTGTCAGTCTTCAGTCAGCTATGACACCTAATGACATAATTATGTTTTTCAAAATAAAACAACAATACACCAGCCGGTCGATTCTGTAAAAATATCACCGTGAAACTTAGGTGAAGTGAGCTGTCAATAGTGTTAATCCCTAGCATCCTGCCGGTCGATTTGACAGTGACAGCTCACTTCACCTAAGTTTCACGAACAGAATCGACCGACTGTTTTCAAAGGTTTTTAGGCAGAGGTGTACCTATAGTAGCATTTCGCCAGTTATCTTTAAGTCCCATAAAATAGGGGGTGAGTCTGTTGTCATCAACCGGCCACACACCCAGACAAAATAAAAACATTCGTCGTAAAGTGTGAACTCCGGTAGACTGCTAATATGGCCCATGCAATGGTCACTACAATGAGCGGTCAAAGGGGAAATTGCCATATTCATAACACATTTTATTAGTTTCTTTTTATTGAACAAAAAGAAAATGTGAAAGAAAAATAATGCAATTAATTTGATTATTTTCCAGAATGGCTTATTGTGCCTTGTCGTAATTTTTGATTCACCTACAAATAAAATAAATTCGTGCGAAAAAAATAATTCAAAGTTCGGTTTGCCCGTTTCGGACGAATTACGGGCTTATCACCAATAAGCAGGCACAAACAAACTTCAAACTCAAACTCTTTGAGTTTGATTTTATGAATGCCTAGTTTTATTTTTCATTGAAACACGTCAACACAGCCAGATCAAGGTAACCTAAGTACACCTAGTACTGGACATGTCACCGCGTCGTGCCCTGAATTGGTCACTTATTTTAATAACTTAACTGTTATGCATTGTAAATAAATGCTTGATTGAATTTATAAACACTATGAATAACTTAATCTTGATTAAATGACAATTATCGCATTTACACCTCATTTGTTATTTTATTGTCTCACAATAACTAGAGCGGTGGTTTCTTACCTACATTATTGGTTGGCAATAATCTATATATAAAAAAATTCAAGTTATAAAACTGAACGTAATCTGTTCGATTTAAGCTTCGTGCAGACAAGTGCGACGCGACAGCGCGACGCGACACCGGCTATTGTTATACCGTGAAGTTTTCTTAGAAATTGTATTGTTCGAGTCGCGTCGCGCCGTCGCATCGCGCTGGTCTGCACGAGCCTTTATGCTAACACGCGTGACTCAGGATTTTTATTTCTCTGTCTGCGATGTCTTGTTTATACCTTTTCAGTTGACTTTTTTGTCGGTTTTAGTTTTATAATTTTTATTTTTATTCAAATAATGTATAATATTTTTGGAATCTGCTAATTTAATTTGACACCCAACACATCAATATTTTTATTTAGTTCATGAGTTTATGTCGTCTCGAGGGCGCCATATTTAATGTGACGTCTCATAGCCTACAGCTAGCGGACGACTAAGACGCATTTGTCAAATTATAATGAGAAGTTTAGAAGTTATGAGGTAACAGATGAACATACATTTATACAATACATACCGATCAAAATCATAACCTCCTTTTTGCTTCGCCGTAGTCGGGTAAAATTAAAATCATGTTCGTTGATAAGCGCATTACTTACTTGAAATTTACCGATTTGGCTATTTATTGTTTTAAAATGTTCGTCATAGTCCGAATGGCTCTCACGAAAAGAAAAAAAAAAGACCCGGGAAAATTTGTGCATTTTCTATGAGAATTTTGTATGAATTATTGAAAGGACAGGACACGTCAGCTGGTAAAGTAATAACGCAGAAAATCTAGTCTAATTAAAAAAGAGCATAGTTTATTGTGTTACATTGTAGAGTAATATGAGCCTCAAGGCTGCGTACACGCGGCACACATTACTTATTCGCGTGTCTCCGCTTGCATTTCTGATGCAGCTAGTTTACTCGGCGTATCATTCCGATATTGGATATAAAGTAACAAATTTATACATCCACATTGGCAACACAAACTCACACGAAAATAACCTCTGTAGTTTATATCTTAAAGTTGAAAATTGCTGACATAAAATATAGTATACGCAAAATATGCAGATACGCAAAATACAGGAACGCGGCCAACGTTGACACGGCGCATATCTTCCGACAAATCTCTGAGATGCCGATGGCGTATTTTTCGCAATTTGCATTTAACGTATCTAGGATATCGATTGGCTATGAGATATCTCGTTTCTGAGGCCCTGTTTGGATTTATGGGACTCATCGACTTTGTAGGAGTTCGTATTAATTTTGTTGCTGTAATAAATAGGTACTTTGTACCGATTTTCTGTTTCCGTTTTTATTTTTAGTGTTTTTCAATGAAAACTTGTAAATGGCCTTCAATTTCTTATTCTTTACAAAAACTGTATAAGTTAGCTGTAAATTTCCCGAATAGAATAAAGTGAAATAGGAAATCGCCATTTTGGGTGAATTGCAGGTTAACCTTAATTTTCTTGGAATTACTCTCACCTTATCGAAATCCTCATAAAAGCACATTTAAACGAGTATTGAAACTAGTGTTTCTAAGCTCGTTTGCAGAGCATTTATTTGATCAATTGCATGTTAGTTATGTCGCCGGTTTAATTCAAACTTATTGAAGCCTATAGATCTTTTAATAAAAACTTCTCTTTTTTCTTTTGATCTTTTAATTTATTTTTTATTTTTATTATTACTTACTGTTTGTATTTCCTGTGTGTGTCCCAAATAAAATATTTTTCTTTCTTTCGTTTATTACGACTTCTAAAAACCAACTTTGCACAGTAAAATTTCAACATCGCACGATGTTTTAAGTGTTCATCTTTCTAAATTGCTACTTGCCTTATCTTATCCGTTAGTTAATATTTCTTGCTACATGAGCAATTGTGATCTCCAAACAGGTTCTATTCTAGTTACATATGGCCTCTGTAAGCCATTCAAGTACTGGCGCTGATACTTAGGATTTTGCCCCCGACATGAAGAAAAATTATGGGAGGATATGAACATTTCTCAAATACTCGAGCCCCAAGATTTATTTGGGCGTTAATTTTTATTGCATTATGTGCAACAGTGGAAATTTTGCTTGTTCATTAGTTCATTGCGATACATTATAGAATAGCTTAGAGGCAGCTGCAATAATGTATTGAGTTTATGATCACAATAGCAATTTGGACACAGATGAGTTACTAAATGGAGTGTTAGCTTGTAAAGTCTGATTTATACGGTGCGATTTAATTGCCTGTGGCATACCGCAAGTTGAAGCAACAATACAATTTGCATCGTCTACACACTATTAAGAAGAAGGATGTAATTTGTTATTTCAATTTTATTGTATGTCGCAGGCAAGAAACTTGGATTGTGTAAATAAGACTTAAGGAAGAAAATCTTTATTGAATATCTGCTTATCTAATAATATCTGACATATTTAACAAACGACGCAGTCCACCGGTAACCAACTGGGCTCCAGTTCAACCGTGTAGCATCCGTTTTGGACTAGTCTAGATTTGTCAAGTCGAAGACATCTGCCTAGATAAGTCAGAGCAATCTTAGACGGTGTTCTGCAACATTTCCTTTTGGGGAGAGATTGACATAGGCTGCTGAAAGGTAGACCGTTACTAATAAATTATTTTTATCTTGATTGCAGAGCCGTACGGTGTCACAATGATGGCTGACTGTCGAACTGATTATAAATAAGCAATTTATTGGCTCGTTGCAGTTTACAATCCATTTATTTGCTATTCCGTGGCATAAATACCACAAAGAGGTTGCTTACCGATCGCCTTAGGAGGATAATTAATATAGTAGTCATAGGAAATGGATTATGACTGTTTTCCTCTGTTGCGTAGCGTGATGGATGATCTGCAACTGATTGTAAATTAATGTTTCCCTTTCAGATTTAGCTACGGATTTAATCACTGGGTATTATATAACATGGCGCCGCCGCCGAAGTCTGTGTTTCTGTCTTTAGCACACTTTTAGATGTTCAGCTGTCATGTTGCATATAGAATGGAAACTCGTGACTTCGTGATTCGCAATGGGCTGGCAATTAAAGTTTGCTTTTAGCCCCCTAAGCTGTTTTAACTTTACGACGACGTTCACAGTGATGGCTAGTGTATATTGTTTATTGTTTGACTAAGTTCTATAGCCACTATAATTAAAATAACATAACATAAAACCACGCCTGTATATAGCACACCCACATTTCGCCAGTTATGTTTAAGTCCCATGTAATAGGGGGCGAGCCTATTGCCATCTACCGGGTACAAATCCAGACTCCGGGCTGCTACTGAGAAATTCCAGATGGAAAACCCAATAACACTGCCCGACCCGGGAATCGAACCCAGGAATCGAGCTCAGACCAACGAAGCAGTCAAAACAGTAATTAAAATAAAATAAAGTTAAAAATTTAAGCGGGTCCACATACAAGAAACTTCTTTTTTTTCCGGTGTTTTTTGCTAAATATTGTACACTTCGTGTGCGATTCCGACTCGCACTTGACCGGTTTTTTGAATACAGCTTTAGTAACAAAGCAACAAAGCTATGTACATTACCTACTACATCATATGAATTTATTGTGAAAATCCTTGTAGATGGATATTCCTAACTTTCTAGCTCTAGAACCATTTCCTACTCTTCTGATAACTGCTGAAGTGGTCCTTATGACAAAGACCACACACCAAAAACTCCGGTCCGCTTAACTCTGTTCCGCTCATAAAGAACTCTTACGCAAGTTCTTTAATTCAAAGTATCTCAAGACTTAATTCAATTTATGGAATTCAAACGACCTCTTTCTTCTATACGTATGTATGTGCACTTAATATGTATGTTCATGCATACTACATAAGTATGTACATACCTGCACGAGTCTTGCTAAACAGATATAAGGAACTGCCTTTTAAGTCAAGCCCCGTATTATGACTTGGTGATTGCTTTGTGGATACAAATTACTTTTGATTTTTTTAAGTGATCTGTTTTATGCTCTGGGCTTAAAACCTGAAGACCACGGGTATAAACAACGTCAGGCGATCATTAAGTTTAAGACCAGGATCACCATTTTTTTTTTAATATTACGACTGTCGCGTTCCTTTTGGTGGACGATTATTACTTACTAATAACCAAGATTAAAAATAAAAATTATGAAATAAAACCAAAAGAAACACTTTTTTTTTTAAAGTAATTAACGAAATATTATGTAATGAACAAAAACGACAAAGTAAGTAAGTACTAAATATTGAAGTGATTTGTTTTGCTTTTCTTTGAACTATCTCTCTTAAGTCTCGAGTAAAGTTGGTGCAAGCTATTGTCGTTAAATCATTTATTTTATTTTAATATTTTTAGTTACTGTTTACTTAAGGTCCGCGCAAAATAGGTCGGCGGTCCAGAGCCAGATCGCAGTACGCCATTTGGTGACTCCTGGTTTAGATTAGTATCGAATGACCCTTGTAAATAGTACACTTTTTTTCCTTTGATATAGTATTCTACTGGTGAAAGAATTAGTTAAAATCGGCCCAGTTATATAGAGTTCATGCATTACAAAAATATATATAAATCCTATCTAGTCCTAACAATAACAATGTGATTTGATAAATTGAAATTTTCATAAAATGATAAGATGCTTTCATCGTAATTGATATCACACGTCGCCAAATCAATGTCTTCTCTCCTCCCGTAGTTGTCATCAAATTAACACCCACATAACTTACATTCACCTACATTCAAAATAGAAAAATAATTAACGACAGACAGGTGAGTCTTTTGAAAAATCGGATGTCGTCACGTCGATGCAGTTTTCGCCTCCCGCCAATTTCCATTAGGCCATAATTTGATAGGTACTAATAACTCGGTACCTTTCTCCTTTGATGTCCAGTCTGTTTTAAGTTAGTTTGTGGTAATTTGATCAGAGCCGAGGTCCTCGCATACGTTGTCACAGGCCTTTGAAGTTCAACATAAATATCGATGGTACTCCGTTACCTGCTAACCACGTTAGAACGAATATTTATTATCGTTAAAATGAACCAAGCCACCAAGTGTATTTACGTAATTTATAAAACTTTCAATTTGGATGGATCGTTTATCGTGGAATGAATCTTCCGGTGAGAGAATATTAATAAAATTGATAGTTGACGAGTTAAGTGTTAATGAGAAGTGATTCAACGCCCTCTTGGACGCTTTGACTGCATTAAGTGATCTCCTGTTACGTCGACGCGTAAGCGATAAATTCGTGGAAAATGATTGAAATATTCATCGTTGGCAGTATTGTTTTTAAATGCAAATGAGATACAAAGACTGATTGACAGGATGCAATGCAGTTGGCATAACGTATTCAGACAAAATTATATTCATTATGAAATTAGAAGGGAGCACAAACATGCTGTCTGCTTTACGAACAGTAGGCAGTAAACTTATAATTGTTATAAACGTAATAATTATCAAACGTTATGATATCTGTTGCGTCGACGGTGTAAAGTCTTATCTCGTTCGAGTTGCCATAGCTTCATTAATATAATAGTGGACACTTATCCGATACGATCAACATACAGACATCTGTATTCGTTACGCACTAACCACAGTTATTGTTATTCGAAATCTGAATAAACAAAACAGTCCTCTTTGCATTTGAATATAGCTTCCTCGATTTACCATTCATGTTGCATGCGCGCGCAGAATCAACTACACAATCGCCAATCGGATAATCGTCAGCATCGATACAAAGACGAGATATCGATCTCGATCGCTCCATTCCGATGCATCGATACGCATTGCGAGTTGACGTTGACAAATTGCATCTTAAAGGACTTTATGGTCGACAAATTGAGGCTACTTGTATTTATTGCGATGAATCCCGCAGAAGGAGAATTCTCAGGATAAGCTTATCGATTTGTTTTAATCGATTTGATATTGATCTCGGTTTGACCCTTTCGTTTGTGTTGCCGATTCTGGTTGGAGTTTATGGGGCGAGTTAATGTGCGTGTGTCGTAAACCGCCGAGTGTGAAGAGATTAATGAAGCAGTTAATTTAACTGATTGGAAACTGCTTTTGATTGATATTTACTAAGGAATCGAATTGATGGCGAAGGGTAGTGATTCCTAACGAGCTGGCAACGGTAAAATTAATTATTGGGATTATAGTTGGCTGGAATGAGTTTACTGAGGAGTTAGGTTTAATTGTTTCCTCTCTAATTGGAAATCTGTTTAATTTAAAATATTGGATGTATGGATAGTGTTATTTTTTGTGTTAGTGTTCATTCTTTTCGATATGTTTAACGCAAATAAACGTAATTTTTTCCTATTTATTCTTTATCACGTTTACCAATGCCAATATTGGAGATAACCTTAGGTTCTACCTTTAAGATTTCAAAAGGTTTTTATACTATCTTCACAAAATAAGTTAAGCTCAACAGGTACATGAGTTTATACTTCAAAAGAAAGAAGTAATGTTGAATTGCATCATTTTGTTTTCCACATAGGTAAGCAAATTCACAAGTGTACAAGCCTTCAACAAAAATATACCTACTTTTACGTCTTCAAGTCAAAAGGCAGAAAACAGTAACCAGGAAAAAAAAAAATGTCTGGTATCACACACGATCGGAGTACAGTTGGTCTGGCAAGCTTCTTGAAGTGTCAACGATCTGTACTGTTATATCTATATACCATAACGACGTTTTTGGCACTAGCATGACTGTCTCTTGTATGTTTAGAGTTCTAGGGCTGGTAATCTTGTAGTTTTGGACATAAGGTATTTTTTATTTATTAGAGGATTATATCCAAGATAAGAATGCTTGCAAACATGCTGGACCTGTTCCATTGGATAATCTAGAATCTAGACAAAATCAAACTGGTTGCTAATTTAAGCTGTATAAATTATTATTTTTATTATATGACATTGATTTTACATTCTGTGATTACTTCCTCACACACTGACTTATTAATTGTAAAATTTTAAGAAAATCGTCTACTTTTACAATGTTTGTAAATATGTGAGAATCGTCTACTTTTACAATGTTTGTAAATATGAGATAAATTAATTACTTATGTGATAGATGCATGGGCATCTATCACACAAGTAATTAATTTATCTTTCGTTGCTTCATTTTTATTAATTCTTCTTTTTACCTATTGTGGTAACGTATTTTTTTTGTTAGGTGCATCGTCTTCTCATATAATTATGTAACTAATGTACCTACATATACAAATATTGTAACACTTTTTAAAAGAGTAACGCTGGAGTTTCTCGCCCATTCTTCTCCATACGAAAACTACCTTTTGGAAGGGGCGACTAGAATCAATTAATTTTTTTGTAAACTTTGACGTTCAAAAGTGCCTTACAAGGGCCTATTTGAAATAAATTATTTGACTTTGACTTTAAGTAACTATTTTCCTGTGAGCATCACAATCCCCTTAGTAAGACTGGTGGTCAGACTTTCGTGCTTCTAACTACCCGTAACAATTGTCCAAGATATACGAACAGATATTTATATAAGCGAAGAATATAAGATCTTAAGGAATTTATGACTCTAATATATTCTCAGGTCATAAAAATTGAGGACTACCTACCTATCTGTAAGCAGCCTAAACATTCAAGGTTTATTAATACCAGCCAAGAAGCATCAAGAATTAGTCTTACCAAGGGGTATTGTGTTATCCAGTAACTGATGGGTTTTGGTAGGCATAATCAACGTAAAATACTTGTAGGTAGGAATTTAGCTGCATCTGGTTAGACTGGAGGCTGATACCAACTATTTCTCCAGTTGGGAAAACATAAAACACAAAACATTTGATGATGAAGTGTGAAGTGTGTAAAGAATGACTTACATGAAGTAAGAACAGGGTATGGCTGTCTTGAATAGTTTTCAGGATATTTCAAAAGTAATATCTTGAAGTATCTTCGTTAGTAATCTAAGTACTATCTAGTGTGGTTTACAGTCACAGACATATCCAACGATGTGCCAAGTAAAATACGCTTAAGACAACATTGCGAAATCTCCAGTTACATTCCAGCCTTAACAAACGCTATCAGTTCAACTCAAATCAGTAACATAAACAGTGCCATCCCTGGCCAGTAAATAGGCTTCCATACATCGCGTTAGGCGGGCCGTGCGGACATCAGAGGTGCCGCTATCGCGATCAAAGCGACCGCTTGCTTTCGGCACCGCCACACCGCTCGCTTGCCGTAAGCCGCGGCTACACCGGGCCTAAGAAATGCCTGGAGAAGCCTGTGGGAAACAATTTACGGAATCTAGGGAGTGGGTGAATGATTTGTTTAAATAGGGTAGCTTAGCAGAGTGCCTTTAGCAATCTTGTGTAGAGCTCGGTTTAAAAAGTCACATTGCGGCAGCGGCTCTTTCCGTATCTCAGCCGTAAAAAAATATATAATCCCAAAACGGGACAGTTTCCTAAAATCACGTGCATCATTATTCCTAAACGGCTGAAACATTCTGCTTCTACATTGTTGGTACCTCTGGTGTACGTTGTGCTTTATAGGCAGTGAAAAAAGCGGCTGTGCTCAAGTTACAAAGACCAAAATGTACGAGCTATGACAACTAAAGTTATCTAGAAAATGAATAGGTTCTGAAAGATATATGATCATGTAAAGGTCACAAAAAAAATCGGAAACGAATGAGCGTCTTCGTATTATTTATTTTGTGGTGTACTTTCTACTTAGTGCTCGGCGACACGACGCCGTCACCGCGCCGACACCGCACCGCACCGCCTCCGCGCCTACTGTGTATATGCAACGTTGCCGCGCCGCTACTGCGCCGCCGCCGTTCCGCCGCCGCGCCCCTTCCAAGTCGCTAGTATTGTTTAAACAGTTTTTTTTATTCCATCGCCGGCCGCTTGCAAAAATGCACGCGCTTTAAGCTTCGTGCAGACTAGCGCGACGCGACACAGGTTATTGTTATCCCGTGAAGTTTTCTTAGAAATTGTATTGTTCGAGTCGCGGCGCGCCGTCGTGTCGCGCTGGTCCGCACGAGGCTTTATAAGTGATATGGCAAACTCGTCACACGAAAATGGTGAAAAATACAATATTTCTGTATTGTTAGCCTGAATTGGTCCCAAAGTACAGCATAACACAAGCATAGCATAAACAGCCTATAACGTTCCTACTGCTGGGTCACAAGCCTCCTCTCGGTAAGACGGAGCGGGCCGTAATCGAGGGCCCAGTGCGGGTTAGTAGATGTCCCATGTCTTCGAATTTTTGGGTCTCGGACATGCCGGTTTCCTCATGATGTTTTCCTTCACCGTTTTTGAGAGCCGTGGTGATGAAATAATGTACACAAAGTAAAGCGCCTGTCTGGGTTCGATTTCGAACCTACAACTCGTAAGTTACCACTGGGCCACCACTGCTTTCCTGGGCCATCAATGTTCTCTGGGCCGATATTGCTCTACTGGGCCACCACTGCTTTCCTGGGCCACCAATGTTCTCTGGGCCGATATTGCTCTACTGGGCCACCACTGCTCTCCTGGGCCACCAATGTTCTCTGGGCCACCACTGTTCTCTGGGTCACCATTGCTCTCTGGGCCAACATTGTTCTCTGGGCCAACATTGTTCTCTGGGCCAACATTGTTCTCTGGACCACCACTGTTCTCTGAGCCACCATTGCTCTCTGGGCCAACATTGTTCTCTGGGCCAATATTGCTCTACTGGGCCACCACTGCTCTTGCTCTGCTGTTGCTCTCATGTACAGCATACCCTACTTTAATAGTTCAACATTTAAGGCCAATTTAACATTCAGCTCTATTGATAATGACATAGTAGGCACGTCAGAATGTTTAATGGGGCATTTAGTAACAAAAAGAGCCTGGTGAAATTGACCCTTAATGTGAATGGCTACCTCAAACGTAATTAAAGCTCGATTAATTTCCATCACCGCTATCAGTTCACCGATCAGCATTAGGTTCACAAATATGTGAATAGGCCCTAACCTAAACGACCTTGTCTTCCAAGATATAGTTAGTGGCGGCTATAATGAGCCAGCAAAGCAGCAATGGCGACCAAATGTTTGTTCATAAAAGTAAATTGCCTATCTACTGCTTGTTGTAATAGAGCTGTTTCTAGAAACTACTGTGGCGCTGTCAAGTGTGCGACGCGTAATAAATTGTAATGTTTCTCAGAATCTGTCGTTGATTGACATTGTGGACGAGGGTACAGTCAGGGGAACTAAGAAAAGCTCCTTTATTTTAAAAAGGCATGCATTTAATCGAACCTTAAATAATTCCCATTTTGCTTTCCTACAAATTTTTCCGTTGTCTAGCAGTGCATATAAGATTTTTACAATTAAGGTAAAATAGGTACCTTGCTATATCTACTTGACTTTTTGAATGTATCTCTAACTTATTTTAATTGCGATATCTGCAGCAAAGATGAAGCAAAAAAAAAAACGATTGTTTATATCTTGACTAGTCCATGAAAATAACTTAATTTTAATAATATGCTAAAGCACTAGGAAGTGGTGAATGGCGGGCGTTTTGGGGGACTGTCTTATGTAATTTTCAAGTTCAAAAAGAGCTGATTCGCAGCCTAGTTGTTGAATAAATAATTATTTATTCAACAACTAGGCTGTGAAAATTCAACAGTTAACTGTTGAATTTTGAATTTATTTGAATTTTATAATTATAAGCAGGTTCATTTTGTAATAACAGCCGCACGGGTCGATCCATCAGGTTAAACTACGCTTGCCGGGGTTTTTCCGTGAATGGGTGACCATCTTTACATACCGAGACTCCTCCGTGCGTCGGAAAGAACGTTAAGCCGTTGGTCCCGGCTGTCGTTCGTGGATCTCTTTGACAGTCGTTACGGGTCGTCAGAAACTTGAAAGTCTGACAACCAGTCTTACCAAAGGGGTATCGTATTACCCAGTTACTGAGTTTTGGAGGTCAGATACGAGTCGCTCTATGACTGGGTATTCAGCTGCCTCTGGTTAGACTAGAAGCCGACCCCAACATAGTTGGGAAAAGGCTAGGCAGATTGATTGATTGAGTGAGGATCATTTATACGGGTACTTTTGAATTACTGATAAGTTCAAAGTGTTGTCCCCTCTATATAGGTATCTGAAGGGTTCCCCTTTATCTGGCAGAATTTCGAAATATCTAATAATCCGAAATTTATTAGGCATAACACACTTGGCATAATCTTCTTTAAACGAATATTTTAAAGGCATAAAAATTATTTAATATAATTTTTGTTTGGCCGAATGTTTATATGTCCGACTTTACAAGATACTTTTAAGACGGCAGATTTTTTTTTTTAATAATTTTATTAGGCATATTGCGATTTCTATAAAATAGTAGTACGTAGTAGTAATATTTTTAACCTTAAATTAAAATTTAAATATTGTCTTAAAAAGTCAATATGTTGTGCTACAAAAGTTAGACAGAAACGAATCGCTGCAAAACTGACTCCACGTAGTCTTGTCTGCCCTACCCCTAGAGTGTAATTTAAACTGCGTAGGCGCAGAGGGGCGAGGTGGCCCGCGAGCTGTGGAGCAGGTGGTTTTAAAGCTCGCTGGCGTGGCTGAGGCTGCAGAAGCTGCGGTGGTGAGCCTTATAACCATCTGCGACGATAAGCTCGAGTGGGATTGTCGGAGCCCCGCAGCGCCGGAGCCGTGACAGAAACCTTGTCTGCTGCATGTTACATGCTCGCTTGCATGCTGTGTGCTTGCATGCATGGTGTATCCTTGTTTGCATGTTTGTGTGAACTTTCTGGGATATGATGGTTCTACTGGATGGTTTTAATTATTATGGATATGAAATGTATGCCAAAACATGATTTTGATTTACAAAATTATGAGTTCTGAATGTACGATAAATGAGTGTATGCCAAACGATTTTCTGCGAAATGAAGTTTATGCTATCCGCTGTTATGCAAAATAATATTATGATATTAAGAAGTTCTGCTATAAAGGGTAGACCCGTATCTAAAAGCTCTGAAGGGAAATATTTTTTTTTTCAATAACTCTGTGTGAGTTACAGAAGAAGTTGTTGCTTTTATAACAGTACAATTATCACTTAGTTTTGATCCTGACTGTACTGTATGTTTAGTGTCGTTTTAATTTGTTGTGTCTATTAATAGTTACAAGTGTGTCTGCAATGTATCATTTTGGTAGCGTATGTAGCAACACTCAGACGCAGTTTAAGTACCGAGCATGAGCAGTAGCACTCGACACGAACTTGAGAGAAAAATGCTGACTAAAATGCTTGTCAATTTTGTTTTTTTTTATGTAGTCTTGAATTCATGATCATAGAAAAGATAGTCTTAAATGTATAAATAATACCTTACATCATAAAAAATATGGTCCTAACAGTACAGCAGTTTTAGATCAATAAACAGTGCTTAATCCATCCTAGCCATGTGCAAAGGCAAAGAATCGGGACCAAATAGACATCAACTGATAAAAACAATGTAAATAGATGTAGATACATATGAGTAATTAACACAAATCAGTAAGATTCATAGTCCTTCCTTTTGCGTTTGACGTATAAAATAGTTTTTATCTGATAACTGGATTGATTTGAGCTTCGAGAAACTTCTTGGTATCTTAACAGTGCGTGCATTTGAAATTAAATGAAATTGTTTATTCTATATTGGATATCGAAATCACTTTTACACGTCATATAAAGCATATTAAAAATAAGCTAGATGAGGTCGGTATTTCCTATCTGACTACTCTGAGAAGAAAGGCCGAAACAAACTCCCTCTGAGTTTGTTTCGGCCTTTCTTCTCAAAATAAAATAAATCTTCTTAATAAAAAATATATAGGTATAATAATATAAAAAATATCCACATAGTCCTCACATTCACAATAATTAAAATAATATAATACTGTACAAAGTAATCGTGTCATTTTGAATATAATTTTCAACAATGTCAATGTGTATATAAAACTGGTTTATTGTGATGAATAATTAAAATGTCAAGTTTTATGGTTTTCACAAGGCTTAGCAGAGCGAGCAGCTCAATCCCAAGCTTTTTTATATTCTAAATCATCTGAAATTGTATAGTACCCTTTTTTACAAAGTTTGGTTTTAATACAGCTTTTAAATCGTTTAATGTGTTAGTTTTGAATGTCAAAGTCAAAGTCAAAGTCAAATCATTTATTTCAAATAGGCCCTTGTAAGGCACTTTTGAACGTCAAAGTTTACAAAAAAATTAATTGATTCTAGTCGCCCCTTCCAAAAGGTAGTTTTCGTATGGAGAAGAATGGGCAAGAAACTCCACCGTTACTCTTTTAAAAAGTGTTACAATATTTGTATATGTAGGTACATTAGTTACATAATTATATGTGAAGACGAAGCATATAAAAAAAAAAAAAAAATGTCAATGGGAAGTTTGTTGTAAAATAAATTTAACAAGCTAGATGAAAGAAGTCGATTCACCCAACATCCAGTGTGACTGCGGTACTCCTAAACAGACTCCGTCCCATCTGCTACAGTGTCCTGTGACCGTTCACCTGCACTCTTGAAGTCTTGACGATCTGAACAACGCCTCTGACGATATAAATGCGGCCACCTGCTGGGCCTAAAGGGTATAAGCAACATAGATGTACCTGTACGTGATGTCTGCCTCGTTGGTCTAGCGGTCGCAAGCGCTGTTGCTCAGCATGACGTCCTGGGTTCGATTCCCAGGTCGGCCAAAGTGATACTGGGATTTTCCATTAGGAATTTCCCCAGTACCAGCCCGGAGTCTGGATTTGTGCCCGTTTGATGGCAATAGGCTCGCCCCTTATTACATGGGACTTAAACATAACTGGCGAAATGTGGATGTACCTACTATGGGTACATTTCTGCTTAACCCTTTAGGGAATCAAGGCGTGATGTAATGTTATGTACTGAAAAGAAGAAGTATTTGTGAACTCGACACTGTGTACAAATCCTAATAATTACTAACAGTGGTGGTGAGTGATTTATTAGCAGTGATAGCCTAGTGGTGTGACCGTCGGACGGCCAAATCATAGGTCTCGAGTTCAAACCCAAGGCACGTACCTCTGACTTTTCGGATTCATGTGCGTATTGTATAAATCACTTGCTTCAAAAACGGTGAATGGAAACATCGTGAGGAAACCGGCGTGCCTGAGAGATATTTCTCGACGGCATGTGAAGCCAAGTCAGAGGCCCATGGGCGGCTTTAAAACTCTGAACTCGGTTAGTCACTAACCATACGAAAAGAAGAAGACTAATTACTAACATCTACTACAGTTTAGACACAGATAGGCAATTTAAAATAAACAAAGACGATTACCGTTAATTTCCATCCACCACACGGTTGCAAATATCGATGAGGCTTGAAATAGCTACCTTTGTTGTCATTACGGTTGGTTGCAGCTTTATATTAGGAGTGGTGCTCACGGCGACGTCGCTCGCGTCAGTGATTATAGGCCTGGGATAGAATGTTGGCAGGTTGAGATAGAAAGATAGGCGGGATTGGATTACGTTGTTTTAAACTTGATTTTGTTTGTTGCAGCTGCTGTGATGGCTTTTAAAATAAAAATATACGACAAGAGTTATATACATGGTCAAATTAAACTAGCTAGCGAAACTCTGCAAACGTGATGGTGTCGATATCTAAACATGATAAAACAAAAAAGAAATTAATTTAATTTGATAAAAAATATTATCATTAAAAAAAAAATATATATAAAAAATATTATCATATTTTTTTTTATTTTTTTTAATATATATAAATATTCACAAAAAATGTTACAATCGATACGTAAAAGAAACACTGTCCACGCGCACTTGTCGCACTAGTCTTTCCACGTTGAAAGACAAGTGCGCGTGTACCGAGTGTTTCTTTTAAGTATCAATTGTAACATTTTTAGTGAATATATAAACTAATATTATAAAGATAAAATATTAGATTTTTTGTATTTTTGTTTGTTATTAATAAACTCAAAACTACTGGACCGATTCAAAAAATTCTTTCACCTGTAGAATGCATAGCATTCTACTGGTGAAATAATTTAACATAGGCTATAATTTATGAAGATATCACGCGGGCGAAGACGCTGGCGGAAAATAGTTTTATTATAAAAAAAAAAATAAGCCTAATATTTTTTTTTGCATTTATTGACGCTATTGCGGGTTAACGGGAACGCCCTTAGTTAGTTAACATACTGTATATACAATTATGAATACATGGTATAATAGAAATATTTAACTAAAAACCTCATAACAGGTCATTAAACTCATAGTTATGATCAACTTTTGTTAATAACTGACGTTATAACACGTTAATAACTGGTGAAATGTGGGTGTGTTATAACGTCACCTCTGCCGAACCCTTGGGGAATAACAGGCGTGGTGTTATTTTATGTCCACTATGGGGCTAACACTTAAGACGCCGATATATGCCAGTGAGTTCATAGAAAAGTGCAATACATACGCGGTCAAAATGTACGGAACAGCTGTTTTTTTTTTATAACCGACGAAAATTTTCATCGCAGGGGTGTTCATAATCATGAACTGAATCCATGCCTGCCTTTGTATGGCGCCAGATAGATAAATTTTCCTTGTATAAATTTTTATTACTTACTAGCTTTGGCCTGCGACTTCGTGCGCGTGAAATTTCGGCTCCCGACCCACCGCGCCGGTCGACCCGTGCTAATACTTCGTTTTCGCTTAACGTTATTTCTGACTTTTATCTTTTTGCTCGCCTCCTAAGGGTCGCAGCGTGATGTTACATAGCTTATAACCTTCCTAGAGAATTGAGCTATCCAATGTAAAAATATTTTTTCAAATCAGACTGGTAGTTTCGGAGATTACCCCATACATACAAACTTACAAACATACAAACAAACAAATTTTACCTATTGAGTATAGATTTTATTTTGTCCTGTATTTTAGGTAGGTTTTTTATTTCACTTCGTCCTTGTAATTTCTAAGAAATTAGTACCTACCCAATTTATTTGAATTCTTAGATAAAATAAACATTTAAGACAAAAGGTAAATATATTATTTTAAGACAATAGGTTTATGTATCTTTTTATTGTTTAAAACTATTTCCGTAATACTGTAAGTAATAAATTTTCTCTTTGTCAGAACAGAAACCATTGTGTGGAAGTCTGATTCATTGCTGAACAAAAGATCGCTTCAGTAGAATATGACTCAGACACTGTACAATTTCAGGAAATATTGGAAAAAATTTCTTTATCCACTATTATTATTTACTGGTAACTGTACCTGTATTTTTTCAAACGTTTTTTTTTTAAGGTTAGGTAATTGGAATACTCAGATAACTGTTTCTGTGAGTCTCGAGAAAACGATTTCTTGGTTGATTGTTTATTTAAGACTGTTTACATATATCTACTGTAACGTTTTATGTTTCTGTGACTTAAATAAATGAGCTTTTGAGTCTACCTACATAACACAAACTTTTGGGGCGTACTTACAGTCTGTTTTTTAAATCTCGTAGACTAATTTGACAGGTGCAAATGTCAAACTTCAAATAGAAAAAACAAACAACAATCACTTGAAATGTCAAATAAGTCTAAGAGATTAAAAAACAGACTAGTGTCTGAAACTCTAAAAGACAACGTTAGTAGGATGCATCAAATCGACTGTCATACCTACGTATTGCGATTATAAAAGTTCCTAATTATATAAAGAATCCTAACTAATATTATAAATGCGAATGTGAGATTGTTTGTTTGTTTGTTACGCTTTCACGGCTAAACGGCTGAACCGACTTTGACGTAATTTGGTAAGGGGATACTTTAACCCCTAGGGAGGGACATAGGCCACTTTTTAACGACATACCACGCGGGTGAAGCCGCGGGAGAAGCAAATAAAAAAATAAAAAATACTTAAATGATTTCGTCAATCATTTCTCGATTATCAAAGTTTTTAGTAACACTTTACGCATTTCAGTTTCAATCCGATATGCATACTCATATCCCTATAACAAGTAAAAATACACGAACAGAAAATACACGAAATATAATTTTATTTGCACAAGTCGAGATCGATTGCCCATGATATCTACATGTTTTTTACCATCTCTGCAAGGTATGGCCAGGTCTACTTCCCTTATATCGCCAGGATATTTTCTAGACTATCGATACTGATCAAAGAGATAATTATAATAACTATTGAATATTTAATGGAATTTTAACTATGCTTGGTAGGCGTCCGTTTTATGGAGCATGTCGGTAAAAAGTAAGAGGTATGTACGTAGTAATTTGTGCAAAACAGCAAAGAGTGACAATTTACATTGTATTTTACGTTATATTAAAAGGTTTGTAATGTCTGGTTTCACAAACGATTTATGACTAATTATTTTTGAAAATTGTTGTGTGTTGTCAACGAGTGCTTTCCTTTTGAAGCTCAATCAAAATAAATTATTTTATTCTGCGTAAACAGGGACCAAAATAGCTCTTTATTCCCTAGGGACCAAAAGTGATTTGAATTTGGAATGTTGATAATGTTAGTAAAAGTTCCAATCACCAAAGAGTTTAATCACGAACATTGTATGAACAAGTAACGGGCTGAATGATTAAAGTAAACAGCGCGCGAGCCAAATTAACAAAAAAGTTTGTGAAAAAAAAAAACGCGAAATGCATTCCTCCTTCGTTCGTAATTGTTTTCTGAGGGTGATAAAAAGTAGAGTGTCCACGTCGGGAGCAACACTATTTTAAGCTCCAGTGACGTAATTTGAATCCCTCGTTGCGCTCTCTCGCTCGGCTCTTACGCTCTCGCCTTTAAAATAGTTGTTTGCTCCCTAGGCAAATAATCTACTATTTCATCATTTTAACACACAAGTATGTAAGCCTTACTTAAATACCTGCCCTAAACACAGTAAATAATAATAATAATACCATCCTATTACTGTCCCACTGCTGGGCAAAGGCCTCTTCTTATAGGCACGAGCATTGCGCTTGCTTAAGGGGACTACAGGACCTAAACGTGCCTAAACGCAAGTTTTATAATGCCTAAAAGAATATGATCCACTGCAGTAAACAAAATCAGAAAAATATATGATATTCTTCAGGATATATGCTAGTATGATAGTGTGTTGAAAACATAATACAACTAATTTGATACGATAGAAAAAAATCATGAAGATACCTCTAAAAATTTATTTTAACGATTAAAAATCATATTAATTTACATGCAATCATTCTGATTTTTTGTCAGATTATTCTACAAGCTACATATTAGCATAATAGTGTTTTAATTTTCCAGTCCAATCAATAGATTTTCTGTAAATCGCTAACTGCTTCATATTTTGCAATAAATTACCTGCGTGGTGTCATCGCGCTTCTCTTTCATTTCTATGCAGTCCGACGCCGCGACGTCCCGCGGTTTAGCTGTTGTAAGCCTCTTAAGACGGGTTGGCGATTTCAGACATATATTTAAAAAATACAACTACTAGGTACCAAAATAGTCGGTCGATTCTGTAAAAATATCACCCTGAAACTTAGGTGAAGTGAGCGAGAAGTGAACTGTTACTGTCACATAATCGACCGGCTGATGCTAGCGATTAACACTATTGACAGCTCACTTCACCTAAGTTTCGAGATGATATTTTTACAGAATCGACCGGCAGGTACCTATATAAAAATATTTAGAGTGTGTTAAATCTTTTTATATACTTATAAGTGTTATATCAGAAGTAGGAAGGAGCCGAACCCCTGTTCGGCTCCTTTTCCACTTCTGACATAACACTACGCCACAGTAAGTTGCTCGTGAAGTGGATAAAGTTATTTTGAGCGAAGACAAAGAACATAAACAAACAAAGGGTACCTCATAATATTGTCTTTGTTATACGTAATATTAATATGATAAACCGATGTGAGTCAGTGTTGTTGAATCATCAAAATGGCTTGTGACAGACACTGTCATTTATTTTATGCATAAATGTGACTTGTATGGGTAATAGTTTGATTTGTGATATGCTCAATGGCATAAACGGCAAACTATGTATTTTGTCGTTTGTATTTCTGGAAAAAACATTGAATATGCTTATAACTAAGCTTGACATTTATTTACTTCCCAAAAGTAATTAAAATTACAGCTACAGTAATATAATTCGTTCAGATTCAGGTGAAATGTCAAACTTTAGCGCGTTCTTTCGACCAACGACTAACAATTTTTTTCTTTTTTATATGACTCCCAATAGTGTGCGTAAAAACTTACATTTGCAGTTGAAGATGTATGGGAGAGTCATGTTTTACAAATATAATTTAAAAAAATATCATTTAAAAGCCATCAGAATATCACTGGAACATTTTTATTGCTTCATTTATGTATCTCAGTAGCCTCGAACAAGACGTCATGACCATTGCTCAAGGCGCCATGTGTCATATCGGTTCGTCACAAAATCAGTGTGGGAACGTGTATATGGGACGAGTTAATGACGAAATTAGAAGCATCTTACTTCGTTTCTTACAACATGCTTCGGGAAATGTCTCGGCTCATCAAAGATGACTGGCGACACTACTTGCAGTTAGGGTTATCAGCTATCTGTTATTTTGTATTTATTTCCACACGCCCAGGTTCGCTTTAAATGATCTTTCATCTGTCAGTAGAACTGATGACAACCGGTTTCTGAAGGGCCAATCAAGACAAAAGAAATGCTGACAAATCGTCAAATTCTTTGGCAATATCACTTGACATCAGATTGAATAATTCGTGATAGTAGTCAGCGAATTTTCGTGTTAAGAGCGCTTGTCCTAAAAGTTGGCAACGTCGCAAATAGCCGTCAAATATTTACCTGTTTTGATTAATTTGGCAATATTACTGTATGGAAATATGAAATGTGGCGTTTTAGATAAGTATTTGGAAACTCCAAATGCCAATTTAACACCTAAAACGGTTACAACATCAAATTCAATGTTATAATTGTTATTCATAATTAATATTCTAATTCGCTAGTTAGCCACATTTCTTATTTCCATACAGTAATATATTGCCAAATTAATCAAAACAGCGAAATATTTGATATCTATTTGCGACGTTGCCCACTTTCAGAATAAACGCTCTTAACCTTTTAGAAATTGGGTTAACCCGATGGTTAGGGAAAATAATAATCACTTTATTTTCGGACAAAAGAAACGGTGGTCTCAAAAAACTGAATTGAAATTAGCTCTTGTGGTCTCAAGCAAAAAAGAACTGCTGATCCTTTCTGTAAAATTCTCACCATGAAAACTTAGGCGAAGTGAGCTTGAAGTGAGCTGTCAATTGGTTTAATCCCTTGACTTTACTTATATGTCTAGAAACAGTGTCGCACTGCAAAAGAACTAAAACAAACAAGCCAACTTTGTTATATTGGTGGGCGTGACAGGTACGTCTTACACTCTCGCCAAGTCCTTGTGCTTATCTAGTGTGCGTGCATTTAGCGGCCAACAGTTGGACGCTAATTTTTCGACGAGTTCACAGCGTTGACTCTCTATCTAGCCATTTTTATATTTTTGTCCCTAGCATCAGTTAGAATGACAGCTTACTTCGAGAGCTCTCTTCACTTTTTTTATGTTGAAAGACCGAAATACAAAATATAAAATATTATACAATTTAATTTTTTTTTTTTTTTTTTATTATCTAGATTTTGTTTAGGGGCTTTTATCAAAGATATGTCAGCCCCATCGTACCCTTTTACAGTAATTGGCTTACTTAATTTAAATATACTAAATTTAATTAATTAGTTTATATAGTTTTAATCTAACAGACAACAATTTTATTACAGTTATTCGTGGAGGACAATAATTAAATGGCACAACTTTTTAATAATCTCCGAGGATGGTGTAGATAAGATGGATTGAATTATGCCTACATCAAATTTATTTATCTTACAATCATTCACGAATAACTCACGTTCTACTCTGTTCCGAGCACACTCCATCAGCAAATGTTGTATGTCTTCGATTTGATTGCAAACTGTGCAATTAGGAGAGTCAGCCTTTTTCATAAGAAATGCGAATTTTGCCGATGGATAGTGCCCCGAACGGAGTCTTAATATCAATTTAACATAATTTCTATCTAATTTAGTATTCTCGAACCAGGGAAAGCGAGATGGTTGACCTTGTATGCTTTTGTACCAAATGCCTTTATCCAGAGATATTTTGAGAAAATGTTCTTTCCAGGAATTAAAGCATGCCGATTTAAATTTAGCTGTATATTCCCAGTAATCAGGTACATAGTTAGTTACACATCCGTCTATTACCGCTGATTTGGATATACGGTCAGCCTCCTCGTTACCTCTTAGTCCAATATGTGCTGGAACCCATTGCAATCTACATTCTATATTATTGTTTTTAAGTATAATTATAAGTTTTAAAATATCATACGCTATCGATGTACCTCTGCTGTAGCCAGAGGCGCATCGAGCGATATGCTGAAGTGCGCTTTTACTGTCTGAAAAAATTACTACTTTATTTAAATTTTGATTTAAGATGTAATTAATTGCTTTGTAAATTGCTATGAGCTCCAGCGACATAATTGATATATAACAATTAATTTTATATCCAAAACTGTTCCCTAAAGTTTGGTCAAATAACCCCGCTCCTTGTCCCTGAGCACATTTAGATGCATCAGTGTAAATTTTATGCCATCCGAAATATATTGTGTTCAGTTCTGCTACAATATCACTCAGTAACACATTTGGGTTATAATTACGTTTAGAGGTATTTAAACTTTTGAGTTCACTTATAATATTTATTTGAATATAGGATGTCCAGATTTCTAAACCAAACATTTTCAGATATTCTGATGCTGTAATTTCTAAATGCCTAACTTCATTGTATACTTTTACAAGTAATGGTTTTTTTTTGGTTTGCCAATAAGAAGTAAGACAATAGTCGCTCAACTCGGATATAAGACTAATTGTGACATTATTTGACCACGATCGGCTTTTTAGACAGTATTTGTATGCTAAATATTTTCTTCTTAAATATAAAGGTGAGATACATAAATCTGATTCCATCACATGAATAGGGGAGCTTTTAATGTAGCCCCCTATTATTCGTAGCGCTTGGTTTTGCAGCTTGTCCAGTTTCAATAAATGTGTTTTGGCGCTACAGTCATAGAGGAACGAACCATAATCCAGTCGACTTCTAATTAAGGAGATATACAGTTTACGTATATGTTTAGTATGTATACCCCATGAGCTTCCCGTTAATAGCTTTAAAATATTTAAAAATTTTGAACTTTTCGCGATGATTTCATTTACGTGTTTACTCCAACGCAAACTTTGGTCTAACCACATACCCAAATATTTAATACATGGTGAAAATGTTATCGACTGTTCATTGATTTTAAGAGAAGGTAGTATTCTGCGTCTGCCTCTACTAAAAACACAATATGTAGATTTATTGGGTGATAATTCGAGACCAAGTTCGGCTAAAGACGTAACAATATGATCTAACGCATTTTGAATGTACATTTCACATTTCACAATGTCTTTATCTTTAACATAAATAACAAAATCGTCTGCATATTGTGACACTTCTACTGTATTAAGGTGTTGTTGACATACTTTAAATGTAATTAAATTAAATAATAGCGGGGATAAAGGGTCTCCTTGAGCTAAACCTTTATTACTCCATCGATCTGTTATTAAATCACTGTATTCTGTTTTAATTTTAAGGTGTCTCTCATTCAAGAATGACCATAAATAAGTACAAAATTTTGATCCAATTTGAAGTTCATCCAAGACTTTAACTACTGCATCAACAGATACATTATTGTATGCATTTTTTATATCCAGGAAACACGCTACCGTAGGTATATTTTTAGAAAAACCATTTTGCACATAAGTAACTAGGCGACTCAAAGAATCTAAACAGGACAGGGACTTTCTAAAACCAATGTTGAGTGGTGATAATATTTTTCCCCTCTCAGTGTACCATTCTAGACGTCGTACTAACATTAAATGAAATATTTTACATAAACATGAAATTAGAGATATGGGCCTTAATTTAGGATCAGTAGCTGTATTATTCGCTTTAGGAATTGGTATTATCTGGATATTACGCCACTGAATAGGTACAATACCTGTACTAAAGATTTTGTTATATATATATAGTAAACGAGCTCTTGCGGAATTGGGAAGATTATAAATCATGGAATATGAAATACCGTCCTCACCAGGTGCAGAATCCCTCTTTTTCAAACAATTTTGCAGTTCTTGGATACTAAAATCACACTCTAAAGTTTCATTTTTAGAAATAAACACAGGTGTTTTGTTTGTTACAATAATATATTGTAATAATATTTTGTTTGTTACAATAATATATAATATATACAATTTAATATAAAATAGAATGACAAGAAATAAACTGTCATTAAATTCGAACTTCTGGCAGCCCTAGCGCCTCATTAGAAGAGTGCGCAGTTAATTTATTTTTATTGTTAAGTGTCATGTCGCGAGTGCTGCGGATAATTTTTCTTTGTCTGTTCCCGTGCGTCACTTAGATAGCGACTAGTTGCCCCCAAGCGCTGCTTGTACTCAATTAGGTAGAATATGGCGACCTATTATTGTTATAAATTATATTTTGTAACAGTAGTTGGAGGTATTTGTTTTTTTTTTTGTTTGGGATTGTGTGGAGATGTTGCGCAGTGGCATTTTTCTGTGCTCAAACTGTGAAAACTTTACATCTGGTTTATGAGATTTGTATGCATTTGCAAGTCTTCCTAATATAATATATAGGCTATACTTAAGGCGACGATAATCGACTTTTAATTATTTTACGCTGAAGATCACGTCTAAATGAGTAATGTTAATGATTTGGAAAAATATATGTTAAATTACTAATTAACTTAATATAGGAATATTTTAGATGTTAATATTACATAGTGATATTAATTGGTAAACTTATGTCTAACGCGGATAAAAGCGTATTTTTCTGAAATCTTCACCATTTTAAAAATAATTTAATTATTGATCTTTTAGTATACGTCTTTTATTAAAATACAATTTGTTTTATGTATAATTAATTAATAATGCATCTAATTTGGGACAACGCTCCTTGATGTGCGAGTCCTATTACTGGCTGGACGTACGATGCGTTGCGTGAGCTCAGTACAGAACACACGAGCTAACCACTCAAGGTCACTGGCATATATCTGCGTCTTAAGAGGGCGCCTAAAGGTCCACTAGCGCCACTCTTTAAAAAAAATATTATCTCGTGACTGAGAAGGAATTATGAATAACGGCTAATAAGGACCCTCGGTAAGTGTGTCTAGAATTTTCTAATACCTTTTATAAAGCTTTATATTGAGACACGAAGCAACAAAATACGATCTAAAGAAAAGCGGCCACATTCCTCTAGATCGTATTTTGTTGCTCCGTGTCTCAATATGAAACTTTAAATTTTTTACTTCTCAGTCACGAGATAATATTTTTTTTAAAGAGTGGCGCTAGTGGACCTTTAGGCGCCCTCTTAACAGCTACCTGTATACGGAACAGCATCTTTTTGTACAGGGAAGGACTAAGTAACTTGTCACTACAGTCCCGCCGCTGAGAGAATGCGTTCCTGTCGTCTGACAGTTGGACAATTTCTAGTAGTTTTATGGATAAACTCTGCAAAACACATATTATTCGTTAACATGAAACCGATAGGTGTCCAGCGAATTCTCTCGACGACGGCCGGACTGTGCTTGGTACTTGATTGTGCTAAACGCACATAATAACAAAGACTAATTTCTGAGATGACAATGACAGAATTAGCTCAAATTCTGTGATTGGCTTTAGGCAAGCCAATAAGCACGTCTGTTAAACTGGTTTAGTTTAACAGGACTTTTTCGAGGAAAAGTTCTTAAAAAGCTACAAAATATAACATTCCCATTACGTCGTCAATTACGCATCGGTTGTTAGTCCTACAACGCACATAACAGCCACTAAAAGTGCCTAATGAGCTGCATGGCGCCTATTTTATACGTGCCCTGAATTATTTCTGAGTTCATCCCACCGCGTCAGAAAATTCAATAGTTATATTTTAGACTCTCGGTGCTAAGCAGTGGGTTGAAAATCCTGTGCGTGATAAAAATTCGCTGCGGGTAAAATCGCCCGTGGGTGCAGGGCCTAAAGTTTGTCTAGAGACGAGTAATACTTAGCTTGGTTTTATGATACATTTCCTTCATTGTAACATGTAATGTTTTTTTGCTTCCTTAGTGAATGTAGGTCCAAAGTGGCGAGTATTATCTAGACTACTTATTTCGTTCTTTGATCTTTTACTTCACTTTTATACTGTGTTTATTTATTTATTTAATACTTTTAGCATAAAAATGTACACACGGCTACACATCAAGCTACACATTTAGCTGACCTCGCATTGTACGGAAATCCTATACAATGCGAGATCAGCATGTAATGATGTGTAGCCATGTGTACAGAGGCGGAGTTAATGCCATAGGCATTTTCTACCAGTCAACCTTTGGGTGATGCAGAGACAAACAGTGGTAAATGCAGTAACGAAAATTGAGGAACAAAATAATCATTTAAATACCTTTAAGGATATACATATCCTATTAAAACTATATACAGGGTGGCAGGAACATCGACGTGAAAACTGTTACCATGGATTCAGTACATGAATAAAAAAATCTGCTGTTCCATACATTTTGAGCGCGTAGGTATTGATGCCACAGCAGATTTTAAAAACATCTGCTGTTTCATAGAAAAGTGCAATCACAATACCTCCTGTAGCTCCTGCATCGTACTGGCAACAGGACACGTTGCACACGGTATTAAGTGCCCCATTGTTTGTGGGACTGCAGCACATTAACACTCCAGGGCGGAGTCATCTGTGAATCTACCAGCACGCATAGTATGACAACCAGAGAAACGGGTCTTCTACGGGGTTTGTCGACGGAAGAATAGACAAAATGGCAGGTTGTAATTGTTTATCTGTCATTTTGTCTATTCTTCCGTCGACAAAACCCGTTTCTATTCAGTGCTGTGCAGATATTTCTTACTTCGACCTACCTGGGTTCGGAGGTCTTATAATTAAATACGCTGTTGAGACAAATGTTACTTAGTAGAGGCGTAAGTGAACCAAACGCCTAATCAACTTAATCTACTCTGACTGCAATAGCATCAGTATAATAAGAACACATACACAATATCAGTCACTGTTTACTCAACGTCAGAGCGCGCGAGGGAGAGGCAAGAGTCGCGCCCTCGCGCCCCTAGTCGCCGCAGGAGACGCCCCGGGCGTCGGGAGTCGCGAGCCGACTTCCGGCCACCGTAAGCGCGGGCTTGCGGACGGTGAGCAATGGGTAGCTCGCCGTCCGATAGGGATCAGGCCTGGGTCGACGGCGCGTTGTGTTCCACGCGCGCCTCAAAGAGATGTCAGCACCAACTGATGGGGTCCGGAAGGGCCAATGCCTGCCGGGGTTGCGGGTTTGTCCGAAAGAGATATCGCGACCACGGCACACACGCAACGGAAGGAACACGGGTGGGTTTAAGTCAGTAAAAGTCTGACATGCTCTGGGCGGAGCGGGAGAAGTTATTTGATAATTTACCATCCTCAAAAAAAAAAAAAAAAAATTACACAACATCAGTAAGGATAATATTTTTCCGTTTGGTAGATACGTACTATTCCTCTAAATTGTAATTTATCTTCATAGTAAACATTTACTTACCAATTATATAACGGTCTACGGGTCTACCCATTTTCGAGTTTTCGCGAGACTAATGAACGGCAATTGATTTAAATATATATCGATTTATTAGTTCACTTTTTCTTTATAAATATCATAAAATCACAGATTCATCTGTTCATCATAATAATAACAAAAGAGGTACAAGAAAAAGAGGTCATGTGCTAACTTTACGTCATTCTTGTATTAAAACTAAAATATTTTGGTTATTAACATTTTAATTAACAGAAACATCGTGTTCCTGAAGATATAAAACCGTCGTATAGTTACCTAAGCTTAGCCAATTAATTTTAAACAACAATTTGTTAGTCTTAAGTCTAAAGGCTCCGCAGACAGCCGCAACGCGACACCAGTAGAACAATTTCCATGAAGTGTTCATAGAAATTGTTCTACTAGAATCGCTTCGCGCCAGTCTGCGGGAATCTTAATTCGTTATGGCACCAAACTAGCATTCAAATTAATTTCAAGATATCTAGTTATTATTGACTAGCGACGCGCCCCTGCTTCGCACGTTGTTTACGTCTTGACAAAACATCAAGATTTCCTAATTATATAAAATTTTAATATGAATGAATTATACACATAATGCTTCCGGAATAAATTCACAAATGCTGTTGAAAACAGCATCAAAATCCGTTGAGTTGTTTAGAAGAGCAACGCTGTCACACAGACAGACACGAAAAGTCACTTTCATTTATAAAATGTAATAATTGAAATTTAACATTGATTTATTAATCAATCATATGATTTATTAATACTGATAAAATCAATTTGTTTACACATTTTTGGGAAGATTGTAAAATTATCTTTCATAGAATAAGATTTATTAGTCTTTTATTGTAGTAATAATCATTTTATTACAGAAGACATTAACGATGAAATCTTTATTGCTATCATTATTTTACTGATATCAGTTTGCTATTATATTATTATTATTTTCGCCTTGTATGAATACAAATAATCATCAATATTTTATCCTATTAGTCATTAGTATATTAAGTGCAAATCGAAAATACGGGAAAATTAGAGGCAACATCGTGATGTTTTTTTTCGAGAAAATATTAAAATTTTCTCGATTTTGTTTTTCGAATTTTGTGTTTCTGTTCCACAAAAAGTTTGGAAATATCATGTAGTTACTCGTATCATTCATATTATTTTTATTTTATACCTAAGTCTTATTAACTTCATGAAAAACTAATTGAAGATAGGCAATCTTGGTCACTACCCGCTCTTAAGCAACACCTTGTCAAGGAGTAAGGCCCTTTAAACTTCATATCTAAGCAGTTTGAAAACAAAATCCCGTGAAATCGATGACCACAAATTTTACCGCCCCGGTTCTATAGCTGCCGAGCGCTGCAAGCAGAAATAGTCCTTACGGTGTATAGATATGAACTTCTTCGATGGTACATGTCACGGTTTCTTTACAGTACGGCGTATAAACCACGCCATAGCAAAATCGTCTGTCAACAAGTTTCCATAGTGATCCATACAACACTGACGACCGTGCCTACCCACGGCGGATAAACCGTAGTTTTGACGGCAAGAAAAACGTGTATGTACAAAGGGCCTAATAGTTCTAAGTACATTCAACCGCACATCACTTGCACTACGAAAATTACCCTTACTTCTCCGACATAAAGCCGTTGCCAAAGTCAAATTGTTGCCATTGATTTTTGTTTTTTTCTGCCGACAAGCAACATTGGTGAGTATTAGATTAAAGGGGATATATACAAAACATTATATGCCGATGAAACACAAGCCCGAGACGAGGCCCAGTTTACTTTTGTACCTAATACCCGTTTGCTAACACTAAGCGACACTTATACAGGGTGGCAGGGACATCGACGCGAAGCCGGTTACCATGGATTCAGTACATGATTCTGAACCCCCTGCGTTGAAATTTTTCGTCGGTTATTAAAAATAAAAACAGCTGTTCCATACATTTTGACCGCGTAGGTATTGAACTTTTCTATGAAACGGCAGTTTTTTTTTTAAATAACCTTGGTAACTACAATCATGTACTGAATCCATAGTAACCGGCTTCGCGTCGATGTCCCTGCCACCCTGTATAAATACATAGTGTTTGTGAAAACGGGCTAACGCAGGTCACACACGTTACGATATACTTGCGCAAAATTGGACTTGCACAAGTATACATTACAGTGTGTGGGATGAATTAGCACAAATATCCGAGCCATTCGGTGTCACGCATACTTGTGCAAGTATATCGTAACGCGTATAGTTAATTGGCTACCATAAGGTTGGCAAGTAAAAAAGTCACACAGTTCACAGCTTGGCTTGCCATATTTGGGTTTATTTATTTATATAACAAAGATGATTTTCCTCAAGTCATTCTCCATGAAACACGGACAAGCTTTCATTCAATCAAAAGCTATACACAATGGAAATTGGAGATCCCTCCGGATTCTATGTTTCGAAACTGAATATTCGACAGCCAATCTGCACAATGCATGTTTCCTATCGGATCAGACGGAATATTCCGTTGTTTGACCGGCCAGTGACGCTATATATTTTGGTGCTACATTTATATAACCAAAACTATCGGAAATCTTGTTCTTGGAAAGGCAGAATCACAAAACAATACGATTATTGTCGTGTGCAGTTACGAAAGGGTTTCCACGAATTCTCGTAGTTTTTTTGAAGTTTTTCGTTTTTGTATGTTGTAAAATTTTCATTGAGATGTTTCCACCCGAGTCGCGTCGCGCCATCGCGAGGTGTGCTCCGCCTTAAGAATAAAAACATATCAACGGCCTATAAAGAATATCAAAGTTCTCAAGACCTGAAATACATAAAAACGACCAACTATGTACAAATAACTGCACGTCAGTCACTTTCAATACGAAAATCGCCTAACCGACTTTCAAGAAGGACGAGGTTTGTCTGTATGTATTTTTATGTATGTTCATCGATTTCTCCGTAATTACTGGGCTGATATACGTGATTCTTTTTCATTTGGTAGAAGAAACTCACGCGGTGATCCCATATAAATTTGCTAACTGAAAAACGAACAAGGTAAAGTCAATAAACTTTTTCAGTTAGCTTCAAAAATACGTATTTAATCCATTTGGTGTATGTTGATGATAATAAAAATCTTCCTGTCACTTTTGTGTGCATAGCAAATAGTAGTAAATGAATTCGTAGACACCTCAACCGACTTCCAAAAACACTACAAAGTAAAAATATATATATTTTCATTTCGGAATTCGGTGGCATAAAACGAAAATACAAAACCAAAGACCGTCTTCCGAAATTAAAGATTTTGTAGTGTTTTTTTTGGTACAACATATTAGTGCTGTCAATGTCATTTTTTTTATTATTGATGTGCAGAATCGCAGAATCGCAGTTGACTGTACCTACCATCAGGAAAAACAAGAAAACCACTACTTGTTTTATCGTTTTATCTCTATTTGTAACACAAAACTTCACGAATATACATATATAGAAAATGAAACTATCAACGAATCAATTCAATGACACATTTGACTCAACGCTAGCACTATATTTATATGAAATGTGTTATTATTGTAATTCCTATTCAAGTGAACACTCTAATTGCGTTTGATTTGAGTTGGATTACGTGTAGCTAAGCGATATGTGGCCACACTGGGGTATCGCTACAAAAATACATAGCATATGCCTATGTTTGAAGGGTTCCGCAGGCACTATAGAAACTTTACGCTGTAGTGGAGCGTAAATAAATTAGGTATAAAAAAAAAGTGTGTGTTTGTCAGCTCTGACGCACGACTTTTTTTTTTTTTTTTTTTTTTTTAGGGATTTTCTGACGCACGACTGGAGTTTACTTCTTTGAAAATGCAATAGGCAAATAGGGTCTCATCTCATCTCATCTCTTAAAAACAACTACCCCCTCCCTAATATAACTCAAAATGAAACAATAATTAGACATACTTTAGACTTGTGTTTGCGATTTAATTGGATGCAGTAAAGTGCAGGTAATCGCATATCGCAGTACCGAAATATCTACATTGAAGTTTGAAATATATATATTTTTTTAATTTTAATTTTAATCCGTGTCATTTACGAATAAAACACAATACAAAATGTAACGCTTTTAAGTTAGAGCTTGTATAAATTTCATCATAAAATTTCTATACCTTATATGAAAATCGATTCTTAAGCAGTAAAATCCAAAAATCTGTAGATACAGCTACTGTCTTGTTCATTAGATCACTTCTGGAACCTGATCTCAGCGTTCAGCCAGTTGGGGCCCCAACTGTGGTGACCCCAGGTGAGGTCATCTCTTTTTTTTTTTTTTTTTTTGGGTGGGAAATTATCAAATAACTTCTCCCGCTCTGGGTGGAGCGGGAGGGCGTGTCAGACTTTTACTGACTAAAACCCACCCGTGTTCCTTCCGTTGCCTGTGTGCCGAGGTCGCGATATCCCTTTCAGACAAACCCGCAACCCCGGCAGGCATTGGCCCTTCCGGACCCCGTCAGTTGGTGCTGACATCTCTTTGAGGCGCGCGTGGAACACAACGCGCCGTCGACCCGGGCCTGGTCCCTATCGAACGGCGAGCTACCCATTGCTCACCGTCCGCAAGCCCGCGCCTACGGTGGCCGGAAGTCGGCTCGCGACTCCCGACGCCCGGGGCGTCTCCTGCGGCGACTAGGGGCGCGAGGAGGCGCATTTTGCCTCTCCCTCACGCGCTCCGCCTCCTCCTTCGCGAGCATTACTGCTTCGCAGAAGGAGGTGACGGCCTCCCATGCACTCTCGCTCCGGACCATGGCCTGAACCAGGGCCGGACGCGAGAGATCGCCGCCGCCGATCGCCTCCGTGAGGACACGGCGGTGCTCCGCCCAAGCTGGGCAGACCTCCACCGTATGCTCCACCGTGTCCTCCGGGCGATCCACACAGTGGTGACACCCGGGCGTTTCCTCCCGCTTTATCCTGAACAGGAACCTCCCGAAAAAACCATGTCCGGTGAGGACCTGCGTCAGGCGGAAGGTGAGGACGCCGTGGCGCCTCTCTAGCCACTCCTCAAAGAGGGGACTTATCGCCACAATTGTGGCGTGCCCAGGTGAGGTCATCTCTGTGTTTAGTATTTTAAAGAATGTGTTTTTTTACAGTGAGTATGTAAATTGTTTTAATTCGATTTCTTCTGTGTACATATAACAACTAACCCTTAAGGTTCCCACAGAGGCGCGACGCGACACGGGTAGAACAAATTCTGTGAAGTTTTCGTCGAAATTGTTCCACCAGAATCGCGCCTGTCTGTAGCAGGCTTTATCCAGTTGCCAGTTGTTTTATTAGACAGAAGAGCCGACTGTTAGTACCTACATATTCCAGCAAGAAATTAATAGACATAGGTATCTATTGAGAAACAGTAAGAATTTATTTCCGAATATTGTAGAGCAAAACCGATAATCTATTTCTTCCATCTACAGCGTAACCCTAAACCCATCAGCTATCGTTTCTTCAAATCGAATAACACATGAATTAGCCATGATGCATGTCTAAGTCGATTACACCGTCCTTAACGAAGCTAGAGGCGCTTCGATATCATGTAGTATCGATTCTATCGATTTAAACGAATAATCGATACCGGTACTTAATTAACTGGCCGCGGGAATATTTTTAATAGTTTTTTTTTTTTTAAGTTTCTATGTCGTTCAAGAATGGATTGGAATGTTTGTGTCTTTGTTTTTAGATTATTAATTTTGATTTTATCGTAACTGTGCATTAAATTTTGCTTAAGTTTCTTTTTAGTAAATATGCATAGGAATTTTTGAATCAAGATTTCATTCTGATTTTTAGAACATTCGAGACGTGATTTCATGAGCATTTGTGGCAAATAACTAATAAGTTATTAACATATATATGTTTTCTATATTATAAACAATAAGTCGAACATAATCATAATTTTCATTAATGTATGTTGCTTCAAATGACGTACACCAAGCAGTATTTTATTAAATAACTGAAAAAACTTCAAATAAGTGAAATATTTAAAATTCTTCTACACATCTATTATCAAGGCGCAGAAAACGAGTTCACATAAAAATAATAATGAAACACCTTGTATAATTCCAAAATACACTACATGGCAGTCGTAAAATGTTTTATTCGATTTTAAACTGTGTCTAAAATCAAGTTTTACAACCAACTTTTACTATTTTAATTGGACACTCCATTATCTACTAACAATGGTATTAACTTCAAACTAACATCTTAAACAATCTAACTTGTATAATGGATCCCATTATTCTCTGTATATTTCCAAAACATTCCTGATGGATTTATTCATTTAAAACTATTAATAGTGACGTCCATTAATTTAAAAATATAGCGACCGTATACATAATAAAAATAGTGTCGTTAATAAGAAAATTTAAATTAGTTTTTAGTGAAAATAAAAATGGAAATATACAAACGCGCTGGACACTAATGGTTAACAATTCGTTTTCGGGGGAAATGACATAATAAACATCACGAACGCGTTCCAAAAATATCCAGAATTCGAGTTTGCTTTGGCAACACCGTCGTTATTTCTCTAGGGAAATACGCTGAGTGTTGCCACACCCTGGGTGGCGGCAGACCATCGGTAATTTATTAACAGGTTAAATTTCTAATTAAACCCCGCCCATGTTTTAATATCTACGTATGGTTCGTTGGGTAATATTTCGCTTTATTACGTCAAGTAGTGTCGGAATGGGTGGCTTATGACCCCGGCTCTGATCAGGCGCATTGTCTAGCAGGTGTTTTGATTATTTTCATTATACCGTATTGTATTGAGGAAGAAATACAGGTTTGCGGTACCGTTGAGTCATACCGTTGAATATAATCATTATAATTAGAAGTATAATTATTATTTTTAATTTCATAAAGCCTGCTTGCCTGCCACAATGTGCACAACTAATTGAAGAATTCCACCTCATTTTAAAGTAGGCTGTTTAACATTTACCTTGGAGCAGGAAGTCGTTATTTAAAAACAAACTTCACATTCTCCTTTTAAAATTTTAAAACGGACATAAATAACTTAATTATTTACGGGTATAATTTGGCGTTATTTTTTTGTTGTCAGTACTTTTAGTGCATACGGGTTATGAAGTGTTATCGAGCCACTTATCTTGCTAGTGTGTAATTACCTTAAGAGTAGGGTATTGTAGGGAATGGGGAGCACTCGGCCCGCGCGGTGCTTCTTAGTAAGGTTCGTAGATAGATATTCTTAAACTATAAATGTAGGCATTTATATTAAGAGTACGCTAGTCGGCCATTCTTCCATACAAACGTATTATGGTGATTACTTGTCTGTTTGAAGGTGTACGTTCAAAACTAAAAATTATATCAATTTTTCTTGTCATTATCTAGTCCTGTATGGAAGCAGAATTGGAAAAAATAAATTGGTTTGGAAGTTATGAGCGTCGAAACTTCCATATTTCAACGATAATTTTAACTCGTGTTTGGGCGTAAATAAATAAATATGTAGTAAGAAAATGGCAAAATAGCCGTACCGGGATAGATAATTTATTCAATAGATTAAATAATTTTATTTTGAGTAATTGCATTCAGTAGTTTTTTCATAATATCTATACGCCCAAAGGTCTGTTCATGAAATTTTACGCGCTCGTTTTCGTTATAAATCATTGTCTATTTCACTAAATAAATTAATAAAAATATACATAAATCAACAAAAAATAGATAAATAAATACTAAATAAAAAAACTAAATAAATCAATAATTTGGCTATTTAGCATGCATATTAGTTACGTCCACCAACGAGTTCAAGCCGTCGACTAATGTACCCTTAAGATAGTTTTCTCTTAGATCCAAGAAAGATATATATTGTATCTAAATGGCGATGGTGAAATTCTTTTAAAAACTTAGGAAGGTCAAAATCTTTTTCTTTACCTAAAAAAGATTTTACTTTATCTAGTCCACATATTTTCATTTCTTCACAGACCCGTAAGATGAAAGGCGCACCTTTAAGTCACGGAAAAATGCCTCTGACTGCCTATCTGACTTCCTCAACCCAGTAACTGGGTAATACGATACCCCTTGACTAGTTGTGAGACTTTCGGGCTTCTGACGACCCGTGACTACTGTCGAAAATCCACGAATGACAGCCGCGACCAACGACTTAACGTGCTTTCCGATTCACGGAGGAGTCTCGTTATGTAAAGATGGTCACCCATCCACGGACCAACCCCGGCAAGCGTAGCTTAACCTGATGGATCGACCCGTGCGGCTGTTATTACTTAGCCATGAGCTCCTATTATGTAGACGCCATCAAATTAATTTCATTGAAGGAAATATGTATCCGAATTAATTCACAAACACCTAATCTTTGACACACGAACTTTGGCATTTATCATAGGATTAACATAAGCACATAACTCAACTGATAACTCAAAAACCATGAAATACAAAAACATTCGTAATCCAACGTTTGCTTGTCTCCCCGCCGTGCCCACTAATCAACGAAGTAGTTATATCCCTAGGGGCTAGCATAGAATTAGAATTTATAGAAGCGACATACAATAGTTTTGTCGCGTTTGATACGTTCAGAACAGTGAGGATTCTGTTGCAGCCCGCGAAATTCAAATTTTCTTACGTTTTTTACAATTTGCAGGTCAATGTCGGGTTGTATCTTGATCAAAATATGATGACATGAAGATAACAGAATTATAATCATTGGAATCATTAATACCCCTCTCTCTAGGTTAGATTGGTTACATAAGAACAAAAAGTTCATATGTAATAAATCTAACTTAGAGAGATGTGAGGTGAACAAATAAATCAGATTTCATTTTCACAGTTTATCATGCTGTATTCGATAAGGAAACCTACATTTAAAATTGACCCTCCGCGGGGGCTCCCGGCATGCCATATCACCCACCCTAGTCGCAAGTGAACCCTCCAAGAAGGCTCCCTGAACGTGTTAACGTACTAACGGCACGGGGAGAGTCTCGATACGTAATAGATGGCCACTCATCCACGGACCGACCTCGGCAAAAGTAGATTAACCTTCAATCAATCTGTGCGGCTGTTATTATTTAGCCATAAGCCTCCCCAAAGTTCGCTTCCATACAGGGTGTTCAGGGACATCGATGCGAAGCCGGTCACACTGAATCCATGGTAACCGGCTTCGCGTCGATGTCCCTGCCACCCTGTATAGATTTATTATTCTATGGAACAAGTTTGACAAACTCTGTCGCGACAGTCGGAGAAACGTTCACGCGATCGTTATTTATACCGATAACTACTCGTGAGTCGTACCTACGATCCGTCGAATGGCCAGTTAAGTAATCATGTCAAATTACTTCAAGCATAATGATTATGACGTTTATTATTACTTTACCGGTAATTCAGGTAAATTGTAAGCCTCTTAGGTTTTTAAAGGAGTAAATAAATAAATTGTATTTACATCCTATAATAATAAACCAGCGTTATTTGTATATATATTTAATCACGTTCTCGAAAGCGGTTCTAACGATTTCGATGAAAGTTGCAATATTGGGGTTTACGGGGGCGAAAAATCGATCTAGCTATCGTCTCATATTTGAGAAAATTCGTTTTCTCCGTATTTTCACCCGAGCTGAGCTCGGTCGCCCAAAGTTTAAAACAACATGGCTACCTTAGAATAAAATGAAATGGCAGCATGGAATTAGTAAGTACCTACTATGATGGCAGCCTGGAATTAAATAAGCATTCTCTATTTTCACCAGAGCAGAGCTCGGTCGCCCAGGTACTTGTCTATAAGTTCTAAAGTATCGTAGATGGTGGTGATCTCCGGTCAATGGGTTGGTTATTTTGTAGTTACTTTCCTTGTGGAGGTATGTCTAAAAGTAAGATTCACAAAATGAACTTTGACTTTGCTTCGCTAAGTAAAGTAATAAGCGATTCGTACTAATATAAATCTCATTTGTATTCAACCAATCAATCTGCCTAGCCTTTTCCTAACTATGTTGGGGTCGGCTTCCAGTCTACTGCAGCTGAATACCGTATTTTACATGGAGCGACTGCCCATCTGGCCTCCACAACCTAGAAACTGGGTAATACGATACCCCTTGGTAAGAATGGTTGTCAGATTGTCGGGCTTCTGAATACCCGTAACGACTGTCAAAGATCCTCGAATGACAGCCGGGACCAACGCAACGGCTTAACGTGCTTTCCGAGGCACGGAGGAGTTTCGGTATGTTAAGATGGTCACCCATCCACAGATCAGCCCCGGCAAGCGTAGCTTTACCTGATGGATCGAACCGTGCGGCTGTTCTTACTTAGCCACGAGCTCCTCCTTATTTGTATACAACCATGATGTTCATATTGTTATTAGCAAATATGAGCAAGCAAGAAGACTAGCTGCGCCCCGCGGTTTCACCCGCATAAGTCTCGATCCCGTTAGAATATCGGGATAAAAAGTATCCTATGTCCTAATCCAGGTCATGGTCTACTCATGTGCCAAATTTCTTTCAAATCTGTTCAGCCGTTTTAGCGGTGAAAGCGTAACTTTCAAATAAATAAACAAACTCAGTTTCGCAGTTGATAGTTTGTATGTTTGTTACTCAATTACGCAAAACCGGCTGAACGGATTTGGACGAAATTTGGCACACAGATAGTTTATAGCCTGAATGAACACTTATGACTTGAAATTATTTTTTATCGCGGTTTTTTACTTTCCCGTGGGATAATTTCCGACATCCACGCGGGTAGAGCCACTGGCTAGTAGATAATCACCAAAACAAAGCAATTACCTTAATTAAAACACAGCTTATTAAATTAACCACAAAATAATAAGGCCGTACTAATTCTTGAACAAGCCAGTTGAGAATGATTTACTTCGCCACCCGCTACCAAGTCACCTACGCAGTGCTTGTGAGAATAAAATGACAGATATCTTACAAAACATTACATAGGTATCTTACATAAACATTATAGCCTCGCACCATAAGATTATGTTAATCTGTAAGGCTGTGTTTACATGTTTAAATCGAAAGTGTAGAGATGTGCCGAACACTCGTCGAGTATTCGTAAGTTTCAGCAATTTTACGATGTCTAATTTAATGTTATTTTTTAATGAGACCTTGGTTCCCTATCTACCCAACATTATACAGGGTGGCAGGGACATCGGCGAGCCTGTTACCATAGATTCAGTACATGATTCTGGACCCACCTGGTGGTCATCTATCGACTGCTGTGATAAACACAGAACTAACTATTGTGTTTATCATAGCAATCGATAATAACGTTAAAAATTTGCCCTTTATATCTTAAAACGAAAAACCCGACAGCCAAGCCAAGCCAAGTCAAGTTTAGGGTGTTCTGTAAAGATTATTATTATTTAACTCAGTCCTGCTTATCCCAGATCTGAAGAAACATCCCTATCACCATTTTAGACAACTAATTTGATAGGCTGGTGTTTCCGACTTGCCAAGATGTAACCTCACTTAAGTATAATGATATATAAATGAGCTATAAATGAGCTGAATAGTTTTATATTTGTTACGGACGCTTTTACGTTCTGCATCGTTCTCACATGTATAATTTCAACATGAGTGATGTAACCAATATTTTGTTACCGTATTTTGACTTAAAAAAGTTTCTCTGGAGTTTCTTGCCCGTTCTTCTCCATAGGTACCTACTACGCTTTGGAATGGGCAACTAGCTTCATCTTATTGGCTAACCAACCCTTTGACAATTTACATTCATAAAAGCTTTGAGTTTGAGTTTATAACTTGACATTTAAGCACACCAAAGTAATCCAAGTTGTAAACACAGCTTAAGTTTTATTCCACACCACACCAGTCAAATTAGAGACAATAGTGTTGGCAGTAAATTCGGGATTAGCTATAAATCTTGTGGCGAAATATTCAAACGATTGATATCGACAAAGGTTAGGGAGTGCGTGTCAAATGTAGGATTTATGTTCCGTTGCGTCAGCTTGTGTGGGATGTGACAATTGTTTTGAATGGTGTGAACGAGGCGTAGTGTTGTGCTTTGCAGTATCCGAATTTGTCGGAGTGCAACTATCTTTGTAGATGCATTAAATGTAAGACGATGATAAATGATTTGTAATAACTACAGCACTAAGTAAAGACTTGTAAGTACCAATGTAGGTTTTTCAATTCATATGTACTTTCTGAGTTTATATTAGATACCTATTACTAACATTGGTGAAGGAAAGCATTGTGGTGTCACCTGTACTTATATTTAGATAATATAAGTCTGAAATCGCCAAATCATGTCAGACAAGCGTGGTGATCAATGCTCGTGCCTTCTCAATATGAGAAGAGGCTTTTGCCCAGCAGTGGGATAATAATAGGGTGGTATTATTATTATTTTAAAGGGATATTAAAACTAATTTTGATGATGATACACTGACGATATATATATGTTTATATTTTTTTTTCTAAGGATTTGTCCGAAACCACGCAAGACAGCTTTTTAAAGTAAAAAACAACATTCAAGTGTATAAGCGCGTAATAATAATATAGCGCATAACAAGAGCCTCGACCAACACCTGAGGAGGCTCTCGTTAGGCAGCTGGATCAAGGGCTTGATCCAGAAAGCTGTACTTCTGGACACGGCGCGTATCGTTAGGAGATTCCTCTCTCAGGAGCCCTGACCACCGGTAGCTTGGACCCTGTTCCCGATACCAGTGGGCTACTATTTATAATATTTGTAAATGTTTTTGTTTTCTCTTTTGTTTTTATAAAAATGTTTAAAAATGTAAATTATATGTACATAAATGAAATAATTATATAGCGCATAAAAACAACTGTAAAACAATTTTCAAGTTTTTTTTTTACTTCTTTCTTGTGTGGTTTAGGAGATATTTTGATGATTTTGGCACTTTGCGAGTGGATTTTTTATATTGCTCGTCAGTGTATTTTTCCTTACCGTTCACCATTATAACTGAGCAATCTGAATGTTGTTTTTTCCATCACATTACTTTCTTTGGAATTGGTCTTGAAGAAGGGTTACCACTACATGAGAGTTGCCACTTCTGTTCAGTTATCCTTCCACTGTGGCAGTTTACCTTAAAATAATTGTAATAATTTTTACTTAGATTCTTGAGCTATACTTTCTCGGAATCATACAAATAAGTAGCATTCAAATTTTTTGGCAACACTCAAGTATTAACAGGCGCGTGGGCAACAGAATGGTAGTTGTAGGTGTCACCTAACTGTTTAAGTACTGATCACGGCGCACTCAAGATCCGAGGTGACAATGAGACAATCGGAATTGCCGTGTAGAAGACAATTTGATTTCCGGTTTATGGGCAGTACGTAGTTTTTTACGGGCTTTAACGGGTTTGTCATGTTGCCATAGTTACAGCAATGTTTCAGACATCTACCATACTATACTATACCAGTCAGTATGACGGGTAGGCTCAGTAAGGGAACGGATGCAAGTGTCTACATCAACACTCTGTTTAAGACAACGTAAGCATTGACTGCACGACAATTAATAGGGATTAAATGGAATGTGTCTGACTAACCGATTGATGGGCTAAATTATTGAGGTATACAGCCGAAACCGTTGAAAAAAAATTGTTGGGCGCAGTTCGAGCCCGCGTCGCAGTTTCGTGAAAACGTGTGGTGAAATAATAACCAATTTCTTTATCAATGTTAACAATGAATTACAAAAAATAATGTTCATTGTATTCCTTATGATGCAAAGTTTCTTCGATTGGGAATTGTTTAATTTCCGAGCATATTTACGGCCGATATGAGTCTATCTAAGAAATTATTTTGTTATTGTCAACTTCTTATGCACTTTTACCCCTATTTTACGAAATAATTTCTTAAGAATAATGTTCATTGTATTCCTTATGAAGCAACGTTTCTTATTTTTTTAATTTCCGAGCATATTTACGGGATGTGACGTCATAGGCAAATTATATCCTGCCTCAAATTTGTTATAAATACGACATATCTTTTACGTGCTCAACCATTACTCTAGCATTAAAGTTTTGTAGTTATTAGCGATTGAAATCTTACTTGTTTTTGCCGGTCAGAAATATTGAAGTTACTACTAGTAACCTGAGCGACAAGACGTTAACACGTCAAAACTTAAAAAGATGTAGGTATTCCTTAGATGTCGAATAGGACGTCACTAGGTGAAAAGATTTTTGGCGATTCTGATGACTCTTGAAGTTAGTGTACAAAAGAAATCGCAACAGAAAGAAAGATAATATTTATAAACAAATGGTTGTGAAATTATCAGTTGAAGGTCATAATAATGTTATAGCGTGTGTTCCCACGACACGTTACGATGTTACCCAGGACATAAAATTGTTGATGGGCGCGTAAAACATCCAGGCAACGTCGAATGCGTGGCTTGTATGCTAATCATGTGAAGGGAAAATGTAGTTTCTATTACAAGATAATAACATGATCATGTTCTTTTTTCTGTTGAAGTTTACAATTTAAACGGTGAAGGAAGACATCGTGAGGAAACCGGCATCCGGCATGTTCTACAACCAAAACCCGCGGGCCCGCGCGTGTGAGGAGGCCCGTGTCCCAGCAGTAGGAAAATTGTAAGTTGGTTATTTATTTATTCACTCCAAACATACAAATATCCTTACAAGCTAGACCCAATGCGATAATGTTATGCTATGCTTATTGAGGTGATTCGTAGCGGCATATCGTAGATCGTGGTCATTTTATATTTTTTATTGTAGGTAATTTTTATTATGATGTTAATTTTGATGATGATGTGATTTTGTTATTAATTTTCAAATGTGTTTCTTGTACTATGAATGTTATTTTTCTTTTTTGTTATTAACTTTTTAATGTGTTTACTTACTTGTTTTTTTTTTATCACATAGAAAATTTCAAACACAATGTAAATTGTTTGTGAATAAATAAATTGAATTGAATTGTTCATTGATTGCAAATCTCGTCGATCACTAGTCGGTGCATCAGAAAATTTCTTGTCAAAATGGTAAATGTCATAGGTGTAGGTTGACTATAATATAATTGACAAAAAACATAAATTGACCGTATATTCAAATCACACATGTCATGCTTTGACAGTTGCATGAAATCAGTGGTGTGCCCGTCAGACTGCCAAGTCATAGATCTCAAGTTAGGTCCCAAGGCCACCACTGACTTTTCGGAATCCATTTGCGTATTGTATAATTATCACATGCTTCAAACACGACGAAGGAAAACATCGTGAGGAACCTGGCATACCTGAGAGATATTTCTCGACGGCATGTGAAGCCAAGTCAGAGGCCCATGGGCGACTTTAAAACTTTGACACCAGGTTAATCACTAATCACATGAAAAAGAAAGAAGTTTATGAAATGGCAAATTGACGTAAGGGGTCATTTTCACACACAACTGTATTTATATATTTCTGTTATCAGTAGATCTTCAATTTATATTTTCATATATTGAGGTGCCTCCTACTTTGGTGAGCATGACCCAATCTCTCGATCGTCATTTGGCTCGGCTTGAGGTAACTTACCTTTCGCCAGTTACCCTTTCTGCGCTATCATTGTTCGTCTAAACTGCCCAATTATCCTCAATAGTTTTATATCTTTTGGAAAGTACTATTGAGGGTCTAACGTCTAACCTATTGTGGGAAAGATAAGGGGACATCGAGCTGAAAAAGGAAAAAGATTTTGTTGAAATATCATTAATACATAAAAAGGAATGTAGCAAATGAATAGGGGATTGAATATGAAGAGGAAAAACAAGGAAACACAAAAGTTGGTATAATTTTTGCGAGAAAGGAAGACTTTTTCACTATCAATTGACGTCTGTTGAGAACATGCGTCTTGAGGTTGGTATCAGAAATTTAATATCTTGATTCATGATGCATTATCTACTTTCAAGCTTTAGATCATTTGTTAGCAAGGACACTACCAGCCGCACTACCAGTAGTGTCCTTTACAATTAACGACACTACCAAGCCTATATCTGCGACAAACAATTCCATCGAAGATGCCTTGCATCCTAACTCCACTCGCAGGATGTAAGGCTTCTCCTAAGGATGCCCTTCTTTATTTACCGCGGAAGACTCGTAAACCTCACGTCCTTCCGAAAGTAATGGCTGAGCAATCCCGCAGTGTGAGGACCTCCTTAACTTATGGTTGTTGGACACCGAAATCGCTCCACCATGATGCTATCAGCAACACGACGCGACACGCTCATGGGAAAATGTCCACTACCATTGGTAATAGAAGGTCTATGATCGGCTGTGGGTGAATTTATTGTGAATAATTGATAGACAGAATCTATGACATCATTGCAAAACGCTTTCGAGTAACCTACCCGTCAAGAGAAGTTTTCACCTCTCTTAAGGCGACGATAACCGACTTTTAATGATTTTATACTGAAGATCACGTCTAAACGAGTGATAATGATTTGGAAAATATATGTTATTAAACATTTTCTTAATAACTTAATCTGTGAATATTTTAGAATATGTTTATATTACTAACATAATGTAATTAATTTGTAAAGTTATGCCGAACGCGTATAAAAAACTGAGAATCACGCAAAAACTATCAGACTTATTTTTCTGAAACCCTTTTTTTTTTTTTTTTTTTTTGAGGATGGGAAATTATCAAATAACTTCTCCCGCTCTGGGTGGAGCGGGAGGGCGTGTCAGACTTTTACTGACTAAAACCCACCCGTGTTCCTTCCGTTGCCTGTGTGCCGAGGTCGCGATATCCCTTTCAGACAAACCCGCAACCCCGGCAGGCATTGGCCCTTCCGGACCCCGTCAGTTGGTGCTGACATCTCTTTGAGGCGCGCGTGGAACACAACGCGCCGTCGACCCGGGCCTGGTCCCTATCGGACGGCGAGCTACCCATTGCTCACCGTCCGCAAGCCCGCGCCTACGGTGGCCGGAAGTCGGCTCGCGACTCCCGACGCCCGGGGCGTCTCCTGCGGCGACTAGGGGCGCGAGGGGGCGCATTTTGCCTCTCCCTCGCGCGCTCCGCCTCCTCCTTCGCGAGCATTACTGCTTCGCAGAAGGAGGTGACGGCCTCCCATGCACTCTCGCTCCGGACCATGGCCTGAACCAGGGCCGGACGCGAGAGATCGCCGCCGCCGATCGCCTCCGTGAGGACACGGCGGTGCTCCGCCCAAGCTGGGCAGACCTCCACCGTATGCTCCACCGTGTCCTCCGGGCGATCCACACAGTGGTGACACCCGGGCGTTTCCTCCCGCTTTATCCTGAACAGGAACCTCCCGAAACAACCATGTCCGGTGAGGACCTGTGTCAGGCGGAAGGTGAGGACGCCGTGGCGCCTCTCTAGCCACTCCTCAAAGAGGGGACTTATCGCCACAATTGTGGCGTGCCCAGCGCTGGGTTGCGACAATCGCACTCTCCATGCCGCCATGAGATCCCGCCGGAGCTCTGTCCGCTGTGCCGCGATTTCTCGCGGCAGCGGAGTTACGCCCCGGCGTTTCGCCTCCTCGCGCAACTCCCACATGTGCGCGAGGACTTTTGCCTCCAGATCCCATGGCGGTAGTCCGGCAAGGAGGCTCGCCGCCTCACGGGAGACCGTGCGGTAACCTCGGACCAGCCTGATGGCCATGACCCTTTGGGACGCGTTCAACCGCTGGGCCGGTCGCAGCCTCAACGAACGCGCCCACACCGGTGCCCCGTAAAGGGCCATGGACCGCACGATCCCCGCGTAGAGCCTCCGGCAGGAGGCGTTTGGACCCCCTAGATTGGGCAGGAGCCGCTTCAAAGCAGCCCCAGCCCTCTGCAGTTTGGGAGCCAAACGTCGGAAGTGCTCCACGAAGTTCCACCGGCTGTCGAGGACGAGTCCCAGGTACTTCATCGTCGACTCGACACCGATGTGGACCCCTCCTGCCGTTATCCGGGAACCCGATAGTGGCGCGTTCCGAGGACCATAAAAACACATGGCCTCGGACTTGTGCAAGGCCACCTCGAGTCCCAATTGCCGGATCCTATCGACGATTGTCGCAACCCCGCGTGTCGCCAGTTCGGCCGCCGCCTCATGCGACCTCCCCTGCGCCAGGACCAGCGTGTCGTCAGCGTAGCAGACTACACTGACGCCGCTAGGGAGGTCGGCGCGCAGCACCCAGTCGTAGCCGATGTCCCACAGATGCGAAACTGAAACCCTAAAGATAATTTTATTATTAATCTTTTAGTATCCTACGTGTTTTATTAAAATACCTTTTGTTTTATGTATTATAAATTAATAATGCGTCTAATTTGGGACAGCACTCCTTGCTTGGCGAGTCCTATTACTGGCTGGACCTAGGCGTACGCGTTGCGTCAGCTCAATACAGAACACGCAGCTAACCACTCAAGGTCACTGGCATATATCTGCGTCTTAAGCTTCGTGCAGACCAGCGCGACGCGACAGCGCGACGCCGGTTATTGTTATACCGTCAAGTTTTCTAAGAAATTGTATTGTTCGTGTCGCGGCGCGGCGTCGCGTCGCGCTGGTCTGTACGAGCTTTTAATCTCTTTTACCTGCTTTTACCCGGCTTTTTTCTGATCAGTTTCGTAAGTACCTACTACTGAAACGGATGACTTAATAGTAGCCAAATCATTAACCATATGTTGGAGTGTTTGATGCCGCGATTGGCATGGCAACCTACTGGGCCTAAGTCATCTAACATAATAAAATCATTTTACTTTTGCCATAGACTCGAAAAGAAGAAGACTATATTCAGCCCATCGAGAGAATGCGTTTCTGACACCTGTCATTTGGACAAGATTAGGAACTAATAAAGTTTAAATTCGGAAAACAAGTGTTCTTTTGAACCCAGCTGACAGGTGTCAGGAACGCATTTTCTCATCGGCCGGAGTGTAGAGCCAATAGCTACTGTAGTCAAAGTTAAAACTATTTTAAAATATAGTCGCATTAGTCACGTTTTATGCAACCAATGGCAAGTTATGCGAAGGCCTAATCTCCTCTCAATATTAGTAAGCTTCACACAGTTTGGACGATTGAAGATATCAATAAAACATTCTTTAATTTATTTTTAAATCCCGTATTAACAGTTATTTACTGACTCAAATTCAATCAATTCGGTCACAATTAAATAATGAAAGTCGTGTATCACGAATAAACCTAAATCATTAATGAGGATTGCAGCGATTTCTTTAATTAGTTCGCGCTTCTAATTGCTTGTCGGAAATAAAAAATAATGAACTGTTAATTACGGTTTATGGCAATAATTATTGTTGTTAAGTGAAAATTTGTTCCTAATTAAATGTTTATGTAACCTGTTCTTACTGGATAATTGGAGACATTTATATTGCTGTAGTAAAAACTAGTTCTTTGATTAAACCCAAAATTAGTTGGCATTTGGTTGTAAAATTGTAAAAGTTTTTTTTTACTGTTTGCGTCATTGGGTCGAAGCTCTAAAAATAGTAATGTACAAAGATCATTGTCAATTTTTTTTAAATAATTATCTGACCTGATATAGTATAGTTTGTTATCATAACATTGTTTTTCTTTCTCTACACATTTCTTATAAAATTCAACGCTCAAACTGTTGTATTCGCCACTTCTTCTTCCCAGCTAAAGCACTAGGAAGTGGTGAAGGGCGGGCGTTTTTGGGGGACTGTCTTATGTCATTTTGACGTTTAAAAAACTTTTTACAAAAAATTACAACAAAACAATTTTTCTTGGAAAACATTTTTATTTTTCATTTTCTAGTTGTGGTACCTACCCAACACAAATTCTAATACCACTACCAGCTATGTAAATCACAGTGACAGGAACTTATAACATCATCCGGGAAAAATACGTATTATTGAAGCTAACTCAAAAACTGCGAAAGCAAAGTTAATAAAATTGATATGGGACCACCTCTGAAGTATCACCTACCAAACAAAAAAAGAATTATAAAAATCATTTCATAATTGGCGGAGCAATCGCGTAACAAAGACACAAAAAAAACGTACAGTCGAATTGAGAACCTCCTCCTTTTTAAGGTCTGTTAAAAAAGGGCTGATTCTTAGCTTAATTGGAATAATGGTCCATTGAAGACCAAACGTCCTCATTCCTCAAGCTTACCCCAAAATTCACGAAAGGATCGTATGGCGATACCAGTAATAGTTAGTAGGGGTCGCTAGTGGACTTCGCACGATCTGCTGTAGTGGGGTTAACGAGTGGCCCATTGAAGGCTTTCGTCAGATGTATTGTGGGCCATAAGCAGGCGTCGTGACCACTAAACTTAATGCTTACACGCCTTCGGTTAGTGCGGCGACAGATATTGGGCGACCTCGAAGTTGGGGAAAAGGTTACTGCTTGAATATAGTGAAGTACCACAAGCGAATGTCGATTTCCGATTGATTTCTTGTTGTAATTGTTGGGAAGTACTGAAATACTATCATACCACGTTAGGGCAAAGGCCTCTTCTTATACAGAGAAGGTAAGAGCATTGATGACCTCACTGGCTCAAGACGGCTTGACGATTTCCGACTTATATCCTAACTAAATGCGAAAGTGAGTTTGTTTGTTTGTTACGCTTTCACGCTAAAACGGCTGAACGGATTTAGATGAAATTTGGCAAATGGGTAGACCATGAACTAGGTTAGGACATAGAATAATGTTTATCCTAATATTCCCACGGGATCGAGACTTACGCGGGCACAACCGCGTGGCGCAGCTAGTACAATATTATAAATTCGAAAGTGAGTATGTTACGCTTTCACGCTAAAACGGCTGAATGGATTTGGATGAAATACAAGGGTAGACCATGACCTGGAGAAGAACATAGGCTACTTTTTATCCTGGATCGCAGACGAAGTCGCGGGCAACAGCTAGTTAACTATAAGTCCAGGTTTCTTCACGATGTTCCGAAGACGTGGCTTGGGACACAAGACGACTGATTCTTTGCCAGTGTTTTTTTTTTTTATGTCCATAATGCAGCGTACGTACCTATTGATATTGAGTGCGACACTTTCATTTTCAGTAGGTACTACATTCGCAGTGACTATGGTTTTCGCCTGGTCGGTTTACCAGCCCTAAATGCGTCAGTCCGATGCCTTAAACGTTTCGCAAGTATTTCCCATAACCAATACACCTAATGACTACAAATAAGCAATAAATAAGCAAACATTCCCACAACTGCAGCAGATTACAGTAATAAATCTCGACTCATTAGCACATTTACCACTAATATAATGTAATCCCCCACACCTGTCTCACACTACACAATCTGGAATCATTAATACACATACCGACTTCTTTTGAACTGAATACCGAACAAAATAGTTCAAAGAATACAAAACCGAGGGGAAATCGGGAACAAAAAAAGAAAAAGAATTTGAAAAAAGAAATGGATTCCCACACGGAGGTGTATGTTGAATGTAACACCTCATTTTGCTGACCGTCCATCAAGGTATCGTGCCAAATGAAATATCGGAAACAATTTTCGTAGCTCATTATAAAATGCACCTGTCTGACTGTCCGTACCTACATACGTTTGTGTTACGATTTTTAAATTACAAAATTGCTCAATTGCAACCGTGGTGGTGCAGATGGAATATTTATGTGTTGTCAACTTCACGTTTGTAGACCAGCTTGGTAGATTAATGTCTTCGGGGGAAATAACATTTTATACCAAGTTGGTGTCAATTTTAATTGGTATAAAAATGGTTTAGTGCAATTTCAGTTTAGCCACGGATTTTGACACTACCAACCGATAGACAGCATGAGAAAATGATGGGCATAGGTACTGAAATAACAATGGCTAGTGTTGCAGCATTTGTAGTAACTCTCCAAGGCATACAATATGGTGCCAAATTGGTACAGAAAAATGAGCCCCTATTTTTATATCTGCAGCCGATAATGTGCTGTAAATTCTTCCCGCGAAATCTTTGGTGGAGTGACTTTGAAGCGAGCTGTCAATAGTGTTAATTAGCATCTGGTGGATTGACAGCTCACTTCAAGCTAAATTCACTTACGTTTCCACGGAGAGATTTTTGCAGAATAGACCCTATTTTTTAACCCCCGACGCAACAAGAAGGGGAACTCTTAAACGGGTGAACCGATTTGGATGCGGTTTTTTATTATTTTAAAGCAGGTTTTCTAGCGATGGTTCTTAGACATGTTTTATCAAAATCGGTTCAGCCGTTTGAAGATTATCAGCTCTTTTCTAGTTGGTGAATGGATGTGAGCGTCTTCCACAGGACTGATCGATTTGAAATTTGGTATTCTGTTGCTTCAATGAGATTAGAAGAACATAGTTACCTTGAACTGATGCTGCAGCATCACCTGAAATTTGCAGGATACCCAACTCCCTTAATCCCAAATCCCACCTCAATGATAAGGTTATAGATAGACGATGAACAAGGTCTGGTGATGAAGTAGGAAAGAGAAATGAGGAAATGTTTTTGTTGGGGGTTTTTCAAATTTTAATATAATAGGGAAGTTTTTTTTTTTTTTTCCTTCAGGTAGATTATTAGAAAATATTGGATACGTATGTTTTCTTTTTTTACGTACGTTAAAATGTGGCATGAAGTCACTTCCCGGTAGATTTTATACTGACTTGTATCGTAGCGAGGCCCCACTACCCAACTTTAAAGTGTTTCATCTAAACCATTTTTTATTAATAATAATATGATAAAGCAAAAAAATACATCTCTAATATTATTTATTATGTTTTTTTTTTTTTTTTGAGGGTGGGTAATTATCAAGTAACTTCTCCCGCTCTGGGCGGAGCGGGAGGGCGTGTCAGACTTATACTTTCTAAAACCCACCCGTGTTCCTTCCGTTACCTGTGTGACTAAATTTTTTTTCCCTGTTCAACATCCCTATTCCACTTGTTTAACTAAAAGTTGTGGTCCTACTCTTCACTTCATCTTACGTCTCACCTCTAAACGTCGATAGTCCTGACCGTCCAATCACCATTGAGTTTTATCTCGTTGATGACATAAGTGTAATTAAGTTAACATAGATTGAAGGTGTACATCTTTAAGTACAGCCCTCGACCCTACTATGTATTTATGTTGAGCAGTGCTGGTAATTCAAGATGATAACATCAAGTGACCTTACATAAACTGTTGAAGATGAGTTCATTTCTAATTACATTTACTATTATCTATACACGGTGATTTTTAGTTCACTGTTAACCTTTCCGGGCGTAAAAGTACTCATGATTATGAGCAACCTTCACAATAAATAAATAAATAAACTTTTTAATTCAGACTCTGAAATCCATAGAATGTTAAAACTTATGAAATTAGTGTTAGAAGTTAAAAAAAAAACAAATACTTATTTCCTAACTTGGAAGCCGTCAACGTGTGCGTTCCCAAATATGCCCGACGCACTGCACCGGCGCGGCAGCGCAAACGACGCCCTGAACGCATTGTTATATTAGACGCGACTATGAGACCAACTCTGAAATATCGAAAAAATATCAGCAGTTTCACACAAAAATGCAATATTTACCCGATGAAAATGTATGAAACAGATGCATTTTTTTTGCTATTTCGTAGTTGGTCTTCTAGTGAAAGTTGTATAGAATCATGACTACTTGCATCTACTGAAAGGTTAACGGTGAATTAAAAATCACCGTGTATAATAAAAATGAAATGCGTTCGTTGGTTAACGCATAACTCCAGAACGGCTGAACCAATTTGGCAATTTTTTGTTTTAAAATGTTCGTGGTAGTCCGAATCAGGTTCCTACATTATGCAGCTTTACCAAGGTTACAAGTAGCTAAATAAGTGAAAATTATTAAAATTCTGACCTGATCTTGGTCCTGATTCTGAAGGCGCGGGCCCACCGCGGTGCACGGAGAGGCTACGCACGTGTATTAAGCTTCGCTTTGTAAGAAAATGTATGTGGCTGTGTCCACTGCAACCCACGGAGAGGCTACGCATGAATTGACGTCATTGATACATGCGTGGCTTGCTCGAATAGGCGGTTACATAGCTCAACGCTGTCGACGTGGGTCTAAGTTTCCACTGGAGTACACGAATATGACCCACGACTATGTACAGCTCACTTATCGCAGCGCAGTTTTCAGTCATGCGTGCGTAGCCTCTCCGTGCGCCGTGCCACGCTATACATAGTCGTGGGTCATATTCATGTACTCCAGTGGAAACGTAGACCCACGTTGTCAAACAAATTAATACACACAGCTAAAATGCGCCGCGTGCCCGTGCACAGCATGCGCCGCGGTGGGCCCGCGCCTTGATTCTCTCTTTAGGAAAAAGTAAAGGTTTTGTCTGCAGACATGAGTCTCTATAGACATGTCTCTACGTCACAAACTATTGCGTTCACGACGTTTGGTTAAGGTAGGCGTGAATGCAAAACAAACAAACTGTCTGATCTGGGTGTTTGTCAAAGAGAGATTTGTTTATGTAGATGTACCTACTCAAAATACAATAAGTCATAGTTAGCAAGTTTTGAAATAGGTACTCTGTTATTCCATTATCCTCATCGTCATCATTCCAGCCGAAAGTCGTCCACTGCTGGACATAGGCCTCCCCCAAGCACCGCCACTTCGACCGGTTCTGTGCTTCCCGCATCCAGCGGATTCCTGCGGACTTCACAAGGTCATCGGTCCACCTTGTTGGGCTTTCCAATGCTACGCCATGCTATGCTATTCTATTCAATTACAATAACACCTAGGTAACAAGTAAGGACTTCATACAAAGCAGATGCAAAACTGTTTTTTCTCGCCCCGCCCAGATTTCGGTTCCTGTGCGAGTCACAAAAAATACTTTTTAATTATTTTTTTCAAAGGCTAATATTATTCTATTATTTCCAAGCAACGCAAGGTCGCTTCACTAGCACGTAGAACGCGATGTAATTGCGATTGCGCACGAGTGGCATCGCCACGCTGTAATTTATAACAATTAAACAATACCCCGAGCACTAATCAGTTCCATTAGTTAGGTGTAGGGTTACCAGACCTCTTGAACAGCTGTTCAAGTAAACTAGGGTTAACGAAGACGTTTAAAAAGGTGTTTAATTTGCAGTTGGGTGAACATAATGGTAACACGTCGAAATAACCCTAGGAGTGTTGCCAGCTATTATGGTTTTGCTAACAAAAATACTTGAAAAAAGTATAAAGAAAACAACTGGTGTGGAATGTAATTTATCAGACTTATTAATGGTTTAAGCGTAAACTACTGTTAAACAGACCCTATTTAAGCGTAAACAGCTGTTAAACATGGTTTTGTGGAATGATAGATGGACAGTTTTAAGATAGTACGGGACTATCCTAAAACTAAATAGGTACAGTCCGGCCGTCGAGAGAATGCGTTCCTGACTCCTGTCAATTGGACAATTTCTAGTGCTAACAAGGATCAAAATCGCAAAACACATATTCATTACTATGAAACTGACAGGTGTCAAGAACGCATTCTCTCGGCGGCCGGCCTGTAGATTCTATTAGTATGTTTATTGAGAGAACTTTCTATATTTACTGTAGGTACAATCAAAGAAAAAAAATTGTAACCAGTTTCAAAACAAAATCGCGTGAACAACATCTACAACCTTTGTTACCGGCCCGGTTCTATAGCCGCCGAGCGATGCAAGTAACAACAGTCCTTACGGTGGGTAGATATGAACTTCTTCGATGGTACCTACTAAAAAGTAAAAAAAATTGTCCAATGTTTTGTTAATTTTATAATCGGGCAACCCTAGTTAGTTGCGCGGGCGCGTCGAAAGACGATAACTTATTGTTTCGAATATCAATAGTTCACGTTTATAATGCTTTGTATAATTTGCGAGTCGTAACGTTGTAGTCTTTGTTAGATTAGTTTTAGCATTGTTATATGCACGGTTCGTTATCTTTAATTAAATTAAATTCATTTTAGAACGGCGATTCGGCGTGGAACCAGGGAACTAAAATATAATACTAAGAATTTTGATACTTTAAATAAATTGTTGTATAAGTATGACGGGATTTGGTATTTTGGAGAAAGGACGTTATGTGAAGAAAAGGAAGATTTATATCTAAATAATCAATTTACCTTCTCTTGGTTTTTACGACTATTCGACTATTATCGCGCAGATAGGCGCAGGATCCGACGATCGTAGCCCAATTTTTATAAAGTTTTCATAAATTGCATTACTAGAGTCGCGTCGCGTTGTCGTGTCGCGTCCGTCTGCTGAAGCTTTAAAGCTACGCGCATTCACATGATAATGAAGGCTTTTATGATACAAATCCAACCGAGCGCCTAACTCTTCTGCACTAAATCATCAGGTTATGATAATATATCGCTTAAACCGGAAAATTACAGTTTAAATCGCCGACATGGCCAAATCGGCGATTTAGAGCCACGAAGTGTTTTTGATGCGATGTAAATTAGATACCTATCATGTATAATTCATGCCGATAAATGGGAAGAGGTGGGCCAGATGTAATCGAACTACACTCTAACGGTCGCACACTCTCGTTAATTAATAAAAAACCTGGCGAAGTGCGTGTCCGACCACGCACAATGAAGGGTTCCGTAGTTGGGATGAATTTATCCCAAGAACAAACTTAACTTTGTAGTTGAAAAACATGGAAAACCGTCAATTCTTCAACTGAATATTAACGATTTTCGGAATCTTTCCTTTTATTGTCCTGTGAGACTTTGCTTCTTGCCAAATTTCATGATTCTAGGTCGACTGGTACCTTATGGGTTTTGATTTATTTGCGAGTATCAAAATATGTGGCATAAAAGGCCGTATTTTTTTTTGCGTTGACTTAGAAGATTTTGTAGATCTCCAACCGACCTACGTATTTGACAATAGTTTCAACTTGATACCTTCACGCGTTCCTGAGAAAAAGGGTCTTAAAAGATAGACAGAGGGACGGAAGGACGGACAACGAAGTGATCCGATATAAGGGTTCCGCTTTTTCCTTTTGAGGTACGGAACCCTAATAAACTGATCGCAATAATAATAATATCCCACGCAAAACATGAAATATCTCGACGACGATTTCTATTTGTTATTTATGGACAGGTTTCGAAAAGGTTAAGCTTGTTATTTTAAAGAGTCGACAAAGAAAGACTGCTTTATGAGTGCGCTTGTTAATAGCGCAAAAACTGTTGCGGCGACAACTTTAATCTTAGTTTTAAACTCGCTTAAATATCGTGGAAGGTGCGCTCGGCATCCTAGAGCGTGCAGGGCTGGATCAAGGCTGCGCAGTATGGTGCAATCGCCCGCCGTGAACGCTTCAATTATACTTTTATTCATAAACTTTTTACACCCAGAAAGAAATGTGTTATTCTATTTATATCTTCCCGTTTTATCCTAGAATGTATCCACTCAAAAGGGTAATGACAATAAACGTTGAGAGCTTTGTACCCGTAACATCTCTAACATTGTTGCACCTAATTGCACGCTCTGCGTGCCTGTGGTTCTAGTTTCATAGATGTGGTCGCTCTCTGGTCAAGTAAAATGTAGTTCACGCTGGGAAATAAATAGCTTTGAGTATGTAACAATGCAATGACATGTTGTGTTGTTGCTAACCGAACGAATGTTTGAAGAAATATTTTCACAGAGTAATAAACTGTGCCTACTTACTAAGATTTATTAACCGTAACCATAGTTCATTATCAAAGCTAAGTGAGTACATCCCTGTACACGGAATGTCGGTCGCTATCCTAAAAATGCCGGCGCATCGCGTTCACTAGCGTCTGACGCCGACATCTACTGATTTTATGGACTCTAATTACACGATAAAATTGAATGACCTCCAACAAACTCGGCAGAAAAGGTGTGAGAGCTGCTAATTGCGTATCAGACTGTACATGTAAACACCAATAATGGTAGCACAACAAGCCGAGGAATCGCTGAAGAAATATGATTACTTTTTTTAATGAAATGATTAATTTTTATTGACGGAATGCTGGAGCAGTTGAATACCTCTCTGTGCTTATTTTTATGATCCTGTACCGTGGTAGTTAGTTGGAGTTCACCAATTTGTGTAATTACGTACATCTGACTAACCAAGGTTTAATGTGACCGGTCGTTTGGCGAGGTAGGTACTTTCTACTGTTCATTAATTTTTATTTCTGTAAAAATAGTTTCGTTCGCAAGGCAGGTATTTTAAATTGCTAACGGGTTCTTTTTTAAATATGACAAGTTGAGAAACATGATTCCGATTAAGTACGATTCAGAATTCAATTTTGAGATTGAATATTATAAAATAAAAATTCTAAGAGTGTTTCTGAAAATCCGAACTCTCGTTAGTAGATATTTCTTGAATTTATCAGTCTACTACGACGTTACTTAAACAGCTTCAATGTTTATAAACACGAAAACAAATTATAGATTAATCAATTTATTTATATTTCCCATCTGGCGGGAATGGTTCAGAATATGACTAAGAATTTACAGGAAGCAGAGTTATGCCATGGAAAACGGGCTAATTTAAGATCTGACTGGATAAGTTTTGAAAAGGATATACTTATCTAGTGAGAAATCTTTTTCTGATGCACTATAAAATTACAAGTGTGTAAGCGGAATATATTTAAGACGATTAAGTGCGAATTTCAGCAATGACACTGAACGCGATCAGCACATCTAAACCGAGTTCAAGAGCTGTCAGTGTCAATATTTCAAAGGGAATAATGACAGCTCTTAAACGTGGTTTATGTGCTGATCGCTTTCAGTTTTACTGCTGAAATTCACCCTTATAAGTTTGGGGACTGTAATAACAGTTAGTATTTTGTTACATGTTGTAAACAAGGAACATTATAATGTAAGAAAGATACCAGAAAAAGTGACTTGACATGCGGGCGTTACCTCACTAGACCAATCTACTTTTGCCCACTAGAACAAATCTATCGGATTACGATTTTATTCGCTATGGCCCATCTATTGTTAAGTAAATAATTTAATATCTTTGGTACAAGCAAAGCATTCACCGTAAGAAAAGAGACGAGACATCCTGACAGCAGTTTTTCCGCGCTGATAAAAATCTGCGCAAAATGATGCAAACCTAACAATGTTCAATGTTCCAGGTCACAATAACAGATGGCGGTAGGTAACCAGGTTCCATCAGTCTTCGGTTTGTTTCATAATATCAGCCTATAATGTTCCCACTGCTGGGACACAGGCCTCCTCTCTGTGAGAGGCAGTGGGCCGTAATCTACCACGCGGGCCCAGTGCGGGTTGGTAGATGTCACATGTCTTCGAATTTTTTGTTCTAGTACATGCCAGTTTCTTCACGATGTTTTCCTTCACCGTTTTGAGAGAAGTGGTGATGAAATTATTTACACAAAGTAAAGCGCCTGCTTGTAAGTCGGGGCCGTTACCATCGGGCCACCACTGCTCAGCCAGTCAGTCAGTCGGTTTGCTTACCAGTCACAAACCCACCAGTACCAAATACTTGTCACATTGTTACCCATTTCCCACATAAAAATAAAAAACAAATGTCTACAAAACTTGCTGTCTGTACCACACATGTTTTTCGTTTAAACCACTATCAAACAAAGTAAGACTAATGAAGTAATTACATCAATTGTCACGGCCATCAAATTTAATGTCACCAGCCATGGCGTCTGGAGGAACCGGAAACGACGCCGTCCTTTTTGAATGACCCAAGTGGCCGAACATGATCGTGAGAATGTTTGAATTTAGAATCAACAGATTTTCTTTTTTTTCGTTTGTGCTTTTTTCTTCAACGTGTGTGGCCAAGATAATTTTGATAAGTGGGCGGAGAATCGGTGTTTTAAGTATTTTGTAATTTTAGGATGAATGGTTATTGTGAAACTTTTGGTCTTTTGTGAAAGGTGAGGAAGCTAAAAATTGAGTTTTCTGAGGTCAAGGGTTAGTCACGGAGTTTCATAGTTGAATCATTCTTCAGTATTATACTCGTGGCGCAATTTGGAAGCGATCATTCAGGTACGTATAGTTATACTACAGCTGGTCTACTTAGCTATTGAAACATTCCTTGATCATTTCACCCACATTGAAAATGTTCGCCGCTATATTAAGTTTAACTTCCCTGGACAGCAGAACAGTTTATATTTCACGAACATTATCGATCGAGATTAAACTGAGCCTATAAACGGTGCTCTACGAGTTTCTCCAACTCCCGATCAACAAAAAAACAAAAAACAATCGAATTCAAATCTCTCGAAATTGCAAGTCATCCACAGCCCTACTATTTGCGCACAACTCACTGCTGTTTCACCCCCATGAGTCGTGACCCGTGTTTCTCCGATGAAGTCATAATTTATATAATGCATTGAAAATTGTTTCTCGCGTCAGATAACCGTGGTGCACCTACTAATCGGTTACGGTGCGCCCCGAGCGTCCGCTAAAAGATTTATGGGAACGGGAATCGAGAATCGAGATCTCGTTTGCGCTGAATCGATTTCGTCTTATAATAAGTGTGGAACAGTTGAAAGATGAATGGGGAAGTGAACGGCTCGTGATCGAATCGAGCGAACGCAAGCGAATTGTAAATTAAATATTGATTATTTTTTTATGGAACTGTTTGCGTCGTGATGTGAATAGGGTTAGCCGGAGAGATGTTGGTGTAATCAGAATTAGTAGTAAAAGGAGTATGTACTTCTAGGTGAAAGGAGTTTTTCTACAAAATTGAGCAGGTGATGAGTTACCTTACAGTAAACTCTAATGACTTTTTGTCGAACTTCGACTTCCAATTCTGAATTGCACGATTCGATTATGCTACTGAATTAATGGAGCGATTTTATTTTATTTTTAATTTAAATTTCCACTACCTACAACACACACTGCGCGATCATATCCCATAATTATATAAATATAAACTTATATTCAATTAAAATAATGTATGCAACGTGAACCATATCAGTTCCCCGCTAAAATTGCTGAAGCTCCCAGAAGTCAATTATTTTGTAGTAAATTAACTCCCGAGTGAGTTTATTGATAAACTACGTGAGTTAATTACACAAAGATTTTACCATAAAAATGTAATATTTACAAGGAGCGAGCAATCGATCGGAATGAAGCTATAAATTATTGTAATACCTTCGAAAATTATTTTCTGTACGCTTTTGATTTTTTTTTTGATAAAGATCTGACAGGGCCGGAGTGCATGCTAAATAGTATTGCAATAAACGCACCGACGGAGTATCATTTACATATTACATTGTGTCTTCATATTTAAATATCAATTACTTGTGTGGAATAATGACGAGTGTAGTTTTTCAGTTAATTTTATTGCTTGTCTCATTTCTCAAATCGTTCTGCTAAATGATTTTCGCAAGTTAAAATGTTTATGCAAGGAAGCTTGTTTGATTGACAGTGAGTGAAACTGCGAGTCATTGTAAGTTATTGTGATTTATGCTAAACATAATATTTATGAAGTGCATTACCATGTTGATATGGGAAGAAAAACATGGAGTATCACTTTATTGTTTTGTCATGCGAGCGCCTACATGAATCTTTACGATGCATAATTAATTAGACAATTTTAAATTAGCTTATACTTCAAATTTTATACTTTTTTAAATATATAAACTGAACCCCTTAGCATGTTCACTTTGAAAGAACTGTCAAAAACAAAATGTTATCGTGATTGTCAGCAGATTTTCATACTGAAGGCTTTTACGGAAAATCTGGTATTAATTTTTTTTAATTATTACTTTCATTCATTCATTCATGACGGCTTTTAAGGAAAATCTGGTATTTAATTTTTTTAAATATTAAATTGAGCCTTAAAAACCGACATTTAATTGGAATCCAACGAAAAAGCGATTTAACCTATCATTAGAACTAAGTTCTAATAGAAGTGACATTATCCTGGTCTACTCCCATTCTTTAGGTTCAAAATCAATCACCTAGTAAAAAATATAAACATTTGGACCCCGACTCCGCCTCTGTCCTCCTTCGTGCTCGCTCCAGGGAGGTCTGCACCTCATGAGAACATCTCGATCGCGCCACACGTTTAATAACTAACAATGTTGCCAACACTAAAATTTTGATTACCCAATGAAAGTGCGATTTCATCGGTGTATTACGCTCGACTTTTATGAGGGAAATGACGTCATAAAAATAAAATACTGAAATGTGTGGGTTTTGTTTATGTGGATAAGCTTTGTGAATAAGTAGTAATAAGCTGTTTTTGAAGTACTGTCTTTTATGCTGGTCAAGACCACTTTCAGAATAAACGCTTTTAATTTTAAGCACTGTGTGTGAGTGATCGTCAAGATATCAAACACCGTAGTACTCACTATCATCATCTACCTTTTCCCAACTATGTTGGGGTCAGCTTTCAGTCTAACCAGATGCAGCTGACTACCAGTATTTTACATGGAGCGACTGCCTACCGACCTCCACTAACTGGGTAACACGAAAACCCTTGGTAAGACTAGTTCCTTCCTCACCACTTATGTCCCATAAATGATTTACCTACATTCCTACCGTCAATTCTTAACCTAGGACTGGTGTTAAGAATATTGAAAAGTCCCTCAAAAGGACCTAAAATAAATAAACAGACAATAAATATATACGATACAAACAGTTACAGTTCATTAACATAAACACCAAAACACAATCTTCATTCGAACCGACCATGATGTGTACTGGGAGTGGCCACATAGAGGCACCTAGTAATTATAAGCACTCCAATAAACACAGATCATGTCTCATACCTCGTAATTAAAGCAAATGCTTGATACAATTCAATTAACCGGTAAAGGTAGACTGGTAATTATTTTTGGATGAATACAGAGCAAAGATAAATAGTCAGAATTCCTGTGGTCGCAGTCTCTTGATATTTAAAACAGAACAGAGAATACGAATCATGAAAGTGAGGAAAAAGAATCTAGCGAGCCTTACAGTAGTCGCATATGTGTAACATCTGACATCTCACCTTGGTAATAAGCAACATTTCGGTATTATGCAACATTAAAGGGGCGGGGCCTCGTCAAGGTCGTTTCCGACAGCCAACACAAGCACCGCGCGCGCTCATTGGTCAAATCAAATAGCACGCGCTTCCCCGGCTTCCTGTTACACACTTCCGTCGCTTTTCACGAAATCACTGCCACAGCACATTTTGGTTGTAGTACAGCCGACCTTCGCAAACCTTAACCATACTTAGAAATTTAACTTAACATAACATCACGCCTGTAATCTGTGAAGGGATGGACAGAGGTGTACCTATAGTACACCCACATTTCGCCAGTTACTTTATGTTTAAGTCCCATGTAATGGTGGCCAGCCTTATTATACACTATGCAGGCAGGCATGTTATAAGTTGGGGGATTACATCACTGATAAAAATGCTTGGCTTAATGCTGGTCCTGCTCCACAACCACAACTAATTGATTAACATTTGGAAATACTGTTGGAGCTGCTGAAGATATCAAGACCATCTTTGCATTGTATAAAATCAATCTCCTTTGTATTATATAATTGCAGAGCACAGGTGTGAGTACTATGTACTAAAGAGCTACTATTTACCGGGTAATACGTCTTTTATTGACTTGAATGTGCCCTGGCGGCTGTGAGTATGAGCTGATGGTGGCGCGTGTGTTGGATCATTTAGCTCCCTTCAAAATGGTTGAGCTGAATGGTGCTGATCCATGCGTCATGTTCGTGAACGGGCGCCGTAAGTTGGGACTGGTCAACTCTTAGCGGCCATGGCTGATTTTAATTTTTGAATTGTTCTTTGTTTTATCTTTTTATTACGGACGCTTCTAACGTGCACGTCTTTCTACATTGTTCTCACATGTATAATTTCAACATGAATGGTGTAACCAATACTTTGTAACAATTTATTTTATTTAAAAGAGTGTCCGTGGAGTTTCTTGCCCGTCTTTCTCCATAAGTACCTACTACGCTTTGGAATGGGCAACTAGCTTCATATTTTTGACTGACCGATTCCTTGACAATTCAAAAGTGCCTGTAAATGGTTTAATTGAAATAAATGCTTTGAGTTTATTTTTTATGTTGTGCCAAATGTATTATATTTATAAAATATTTTTATTATTTTCGTTCTGTTGTGTAAATTGAAGATTGATTTACATACTTTAAATAATTTCATGTTTAGTAAGTACATGTATTCAATTTTAGTTATAGATAATTGCTTATTTAAATAAGCCTTACTATTAATATTTGCATGCCAAAATATGGCGAAATGTGTCATCGCACTAGAATACTTATTTATATCACCTTTGTAACAGCATTTTAAGCAAATAAATGACTTTGACTTTGAGCCTTTTGGCATCAACCTACTAATCCAGCACTGGTAGCTCAGTGGTAACGGCCGCGACTTATGAGTTGTAGTTCGAAGGTTCGAACCCAGACAGACGCTTTACTTTGTGTATAAGTATCTGCCCATTCTCCCCCCAACTATTTTTCTTTCAGCTTTCAGACTAACCAATTGCTATTTATAAAGCATTATAAAATTTTAACCTTTACCTACAATACATGTTTTATTACTATTATTAATGTATTAATAAACGACGTCCGCTTACCTCAACCTTTACAAAGGAATTGATTAAAATTGCGAATAGAATTAATCTCTTATGCGCCTGCGTCCGTCAGATCGGTGATAAGGTTAAGGGCCAGTTAGACCACTTTCAAATATAGTAAGAGATACACATCTAATAGATGTGCGGGTTGAAATTAACATCATAATGCGATATTTATTATTAATAATGAGCCCATCAGCTGCTTTCGTCTGCCGATCATAGACAGTAGAAAGAAAATGAGGCTATTCTGTGGGCTATTGAATATTAAAATAAATAATTAAATTCCCATAGGCTAGTAGCACCTGCTTTGAGGCTATATACCAGCTCTTAAAGGCCATTTATAACCAAATTAATGTAAAATCTAAATGCTGGAAAAGGTATTATGATTTATTCAAACATTTTACAGTTTTTAGCCTTCCTATTTTGACTTAGTTGCTTTAGTGGGTTATATATACTAATTTACTATAATATAAGTGATATGTTTAATATCAGTGTTACACTATTACTATCAAAAATAACTGTATATCGCTATTACAAAGGTATTTTGGCGCGTGGCAAAATCAGTTGAAAAAACAAGATGGCGGCGTCCTATTGTTTTGTGTGTCAAAACAATAGCACAAATCTTCACCAACAGCGCAGCGCCCCCTGTGAACGACATTTGAACGCAAAAAGATCCTTGTAGGAGTTTAACTAGAGTCCGCACCACCACAGAAGTCCATTTGACGCGGCGCTAGTGTCTATGTCATTGCATTAAAAAACATGTAGTTCCACAATTTTCCGCGGGCCTTCTATCGTGGCGCGCACTCTACTTAGATATAATGCCATAGACTAACTATCAGTGTGTTTGGTGAATAAACCAGTCGTTTCCAAGATGTTGTTTGATTCAGACTCAATACTAAGTTGTTGATTTTTGAATTCATTTTAGCATAAGCATAACCAGCCTATAATGTTCCCACTGCTGGGACACAGGCCTCCTCTCTGTGAGAGGGAGTGGGCTGTCATGTACCAGTGCGGGTTGGTAGATGTCACGTCTCTTCGAATTTTTGGTTCTAGGACATGCCAGTTTCCTCACGATGTTTACAGCTCACTCCCTAGTGAGCTGTAATCCACCACGCGGGCCCAGTGCGGGTTGGTAGATGTCACATGTCTTCGAATTTTTGATTCGAGGACCTGTCGGTTTCCTCACGATGTTTTCCTTTACCGTTTTGAGCCCTGCTCTGAGCCGCGATGAAAATATTAACACAAATTATGGTGCCTGGCTTGGTTCGAACTCACGACCTACAACTAGAAAGTCGTTACCACTGCTCTCTTAATTTCTTTTTCCTTGTTAATAGCAGTAGAGCGGAAGAATGTGTGCCACCATAAGCAATAGGATTTTTACGTAATACCTACTATGAAAACTAGTGAGGCAATATTTCCACTTCAAAACTGACGTGACTAAAAGCAATTTCAGTTTAAAAACAGAATAACACTTAATAACTTAATCCCAAAAGGGCTAACACCGCACCTTCGAAAGTAGGTGGATACATGCTTTATTGACCAACCTAATGCTATACAAAATGAAATTGATTCCATCTAGGAGGCGTGGGAATCGTTTAACGTTACGGGTGACCTAAAGGAGTGGTCATACCCTATTATAGCAGTTATGCTAATGTAAAGATCTGCAAAAGTAAGCCATTAGAAAGGTTTACGATAACCCTTATAGATTAGATGTAATTTAATGAGAATGTCGCTTATTACACACATTTATAATGTCACCTTATAATGTTAGATGTCACCTTATAATGTTAAACTTAGCCCCTTATAAGATGACTGCAGTTGTAAGGTTAAGTGTGTCCGTATAAGTGTAGTTGATAAAGTTGGATGACAAAATGGTTAATTGTTACATTGATCAAGAAGCTTAGCACGAGTAGGATGCGCTTGCGCGTTCTTTTGTTTCTTGTTTTATCGGAGACCTTGGAAATTACATGCAGAGGCCTATTTTCAGCAGTGGACTTTTCTATAGGCTGCTGACAATGAAGCATGTATTTTTTTAACCGATATCCAAAAAGGAGGAGGTTCTATGTTCGTCTGTATGTTTTTTTTCTATGTATGTCCATCGAAATTTTGAAAATTATTTTTTCATTTGGTAGAAGAACCTTGCGCGGTGGTTCCTTATAAATTTTATTAACATTGTTTGGGTAGTTTTTGAGTTCGCTTCAATAATACGTATTTTTCGCACTTAGTCTATGCGGACGGTGTAATAATAACTTCCTGTCACTTTTATTTACATAGCAGGAAGTGGTATTGGAATTTTAACTAAAAAGTGAAAAATAAAAACAACCGATTTGCAAAAAAAAAACATTACAAAGTGAAAAATTACTTTATACCATTCCCCCTCTAAAAAGCTTATTTTATTCACTGTTTTCAGTGAATAAAAAGCACTTTTAATCACTGTTTTGGTGTTTGAATTTAGAACACATCTATATATGCAACCTCCATCTCAATGCTATACAACCTCCTTGCGAAAACATACTCGATACACAGGAAATAAATATCGCTTCACTAGTTGATTATTATTAGTAATAATAAGAAAATTATTTTTAATTTTAGTAATTGTTCCGATTTGCAATTTAATTAATTCAACCTTCCTTTTTACTTCATTAAATGTCTATTTTCGCTTAAATCTTTATTTTTCTCGTAGTCATGGTATAAAGTATAGTATGCAACTCTTGAATAAAACGGATTTATATCGAGGGCCATGAATTACTCGCGTCGCTCAGGATTCTAACACTTGAATCACTCGCTACGCTCGTGATTCAATCGTCATGAATCACTCCCTGCGGTCGTGATTCAGTCGTTGGAATCCTTCACTTGCTCGTGATTCATCTATGGCCCTCGCTTTAAATCCGTCTTTTATTCACTAATTGCATAATATACTATTATACCATTCCCCCTCTAAAAAGCTTATTTTATTCACTGAAAACAGTGAATAAAAAGCTCTTTTAATCACTGTTTTGGTGTTTGAATTTAGAACACACCAATATATTCGACCTCCATCTAAATGCTATACAACCTCCTTGCGAAAAAATACTCGATACACAGGAAATATATTTATAGCGCTTCACAAGTTGACCAGCCGAATAACAATAATAAGAAAATTACTCTTAATTGTAGTAATTGTTTCAATTGTAATGTACATTTTAATTAATTTAACCTTTTTTTTAGGGTTCCGTAGTAAACAAGGAACCCTTATAGTTTCGCCATGTCCGCCTGTCTGTCTGCGGCTTAGCTCGGAGACGGTTAGTACTAGAAAGCTGTAATTTGGCATATGTATACATATTAATCACGCCAAGAAAGTGGTGAAATAAAATCAAGAAAAAAAAGATTTTTTTAAGGTACCTCCCCTACACGTAAAGTGGAAATATTTTTTTTTTCTCATTTACCCCGTGGTATGGGGTATTGTTGGAAAAGTCGTTCAAAAATATTGTAAGTTTGTGAAAATCATTTTTTAATTAAGGGATCCGTTTGCGAAATAGTAAGGTTTTAACTGAAATTTTTTGTTAGAGTCAAGTGTCCCCCCCCTGCCAGCTAAATGGTTGTACTTGGATTTGTGAAAAAAATCATAGCAGTAGTATATATAACGAAATTAAAAGGAAAACTATCACTGCTAATTAGGCTTTATAGGTTAACGAGTAATAATCGACCAACTTCAATTTGCAGTTTGGTAAACATGATCTTCCCATACATTCCGTATGGGAGAAAATGTTTTTCAACTACTTACATTGTTAAGTTTTTTCTTGGGATAAATTCATTTCAACTACGGAACCCTTCAATGTGCGTGGTACGACATGCACTTGGCCAGTTTTTTTTCTTAATTAAATGTCTATTTTCGCTTAAATCTTTCTTTTTCTCGTAGTCATGGTATAAAGTATAGTATGCAACTCATGAATAAAACGGATTTATATCGAGGGCCATGAATCACTCGCGTCGTTCAGGATTCTAACACTTGAATCACTCGCTACGCTCGTGATTCAATCATCATGAATCACTCCCTTCGGTCGTGATTCAGTCGTTAGAATCCTTCACTTGCTCGTGATTCATCTATGGCCCTCGCTTTCAATCCGTCCTTTATTCACTAATTGCATAATATACTATTAATTTCAGAAGTCGGTGGCAAAAAACGAAAATTCTAAACTAAAGACTTTTGCGTGTGTCACTGTCACTGTCATACTGTCACTTTGTAGTGTGTTTTTTTTGGAATTCGGTTGTTTTGTTTTTTTTTAAGTTTTTTATTTATTTTCAATCATACATACATAAACTCACGTCTTTTTCCCAAGGGAGAAATAAAAAAAAAAATAATGGGAGTGATGGATTTTCAATAATTTTGTTTCATAATTCTATTATTATTATTATAAGCCTGTGTTGTTCCACTGCACTTCCCTTTTTCCACTTTTCCCGGTCTATTGTGATTGCGGGCCAATCCTTTAAGGACTCCAGCTCATCCCGCCATCTCTTTCTGGGCCTGCCGCGTACTCGTTTGCTGCTATTTGGGATCCACTGAGTGGTGATTTTTGCGTATTGCTGCTCCGACGTGCGACAGATGTGGCCAGCCCAGTTCCACTTTAGACCAGCAACTGGCCAGCGTCCGCTATTTGTTTTTTGGAACGAAATATAGAGTCCTTAATGCGGTCTGTGTGTTTGTTAATTCTATAGGAAATTTTATAGGTTTTTATTGATGGTAATATGTACTACTGTTCGTTTCTAATATGTTATGGGTTAGTTGGCTATTAACTTTAAGCAGCTGGCCTAAAGAAAAAGACATTACAGGTAAGCAATATCAATAAAACTCTTTCTTTACAAACTAATAACGTCTACACGAAGCAAGATTAAAAGCTTTCGATACGCGTCCTAATTACTGGAACAAAAAAAAACACTTAGAAATAAATTACTGTTTGTCGTTTTTAAAACTTATTAGCAGGTAGGGTGTTAAATAGTGTATTGTAGCCTCTTTTAGCAACGATGACGTGCAACTATAATGCAAGTTTAATAGCGCTAAACTACTTGGAAGTAACATGAGATCGTTTATTATTATCAGACGTAATTATTATTAGGGGTCGCTTTACTGAGTGTGTGAAGATGTGTTCTACACTTTAGTTTTAAGGTTCCGTGCATGAAAACACCCTTTTTCGTCAATAACTTATCTAATTGTAAGATAATAATTGAAACATTAAGTCTGTGTAACTATAAAAGTATACAGTTTTGGTGCTGCTAAACCATTCGTGTCAGTCACAGGATCTGTTAATAGTTGCATCGCTTTTGCGCTCTCGAAAATACGGTTTATTTCGCCTTTGATTTATTTAATGAAGATATTGTAAATCATAAAATATATATTTTATTTTATGACAAGGATAGCTGAAGACTATTGTGTGATTTTTATATGGTTTGCTAAATAATAGGAAGAAATACATTACTGACAAGGTTTAAAAAAAAATGATTTTTTGGACATTATTTTTCTGCTATATATTGTATCGAAGTTGAAAAAAGTGGTTCAGCCACATGCAAGTAGACCATATAACAATGTAATTGATATTTTTAAATGTTCAAAATCAAAAATAGTTTCTTGTATAAAAGTGATCAAACGTCAGTCTCGCGTTATTTTTCAGAAAACTTATTGCGAATATTTGTGTTTTTTGATGAACACTTAACTTATTTGAAAAATCCCTTTCAGCCACATACAAAACAAAGAGCTCGACATTTCAAATCACAAATAGTTTTGTTTAAATTCTTTTTCTCATTTTCACAACGAATGAACAACATTGATCAAAATCAGTCGATTTCGTACATGGCCTCTTAAAAGAATGCATGCGAATTTTTTTAAGCGTTTTTTTGTATAATAAGATTGATGTACCTTGCAGTCCTGCGGTATAAGTTTAAACTTCTATATAATATTGAAAAAATGCCTGCTTATGAATTTAAAGTCCTGGAAACGCTGTATAATCCCTATAATGTTCCCACTGCTGGCCGGCCTCCTTTCTGTGAGAGGGAGTAGACCATAATCCACCACGCGGGCCCAGTAGGTTGGTGGAAGTCAAGTGTCTTAAAATTTTTGGTTCTAGGACATGCCGGTTTCTTCAGGAAGTTTTCCTTCACTGTTTTCAGAGCAGTCTGGCTTCTAAAATCCTTCATAATTTTTATATAGAGACATATAACTTCTCTCTCATCAAAGATTGATTTACAGACATCTACAATCTACGGTTCAGTGTGGCCTTATCTTGGAGTTAATTACTTTGATCTTTTTATCTAGTAACCACTAAGAACCCTGAGTAACCCATAAATAATCGTTGCATGAACACATTCTTAGGACCAATAAATTCTGGTCCTATGTCTTATATTTATGGCAGCCTTTGGTCCTTTCACAGCTGTCTGTAGCGCGGTTGACTTGGCACATTTATATCACTAATAAGTACTATGTTCACTATTTCGACCCATATATCATTTTGGTCCTAAGTTCCGGAGATATTTCTTGGGAAGATAAATGATCTTTTGAATTTTTTTAATTGATTCATTAGTTTGCTATGTCTGTTTGAAGGGTAGAGGGCGTGTTTGTGATAATTAATATTATATTGAAGTCCGATGTTATAATCGAAAGTCATTATCTTGCTAGTTTTGAACTTGACCTATGAGTACACTTTTGTTATTATTATTAAGCTATTGCATAGCTTTTATCGGAGACTCTGAGCGCGGCGACCGAATGTAGAAATTCCGTAACGAAAAAAAAACCTGACGCGAAAGTTTGTGAGGATGGATGGATGGATGTTTGTTTCTCTTTCACGCAAAAACTACCGAACGGATTTTAATGAAACTTTACAGTAATGTGGCTTATATATCAGAATAACACATAGGCTACAATTTATAAAGATTTTATGTGATTTAGCCATAATATAACGATAAGTATCCAGTAAGTCGGAAAAAATCCTGCCCTCTGAGATCTATCTTTGCGTGCGCTGCCTAAACCGCTGGAGTTACATGAAAAGAATGTATTGTGGGGTTGTTTGTCTTAAAGAGTTCTAAATAAAAGTCCGCGACAGCATATATCTACCTTTTATGTGGAAGCCATTATAGCCAAAATAGTGAGCTATAAATACATTTAAATTGAATACTTTTTTTAAGTTGCATATTTTAGAGTATTTAGTTAATTCGTATCAAAATAAATACCTTCATCGCTTTCGGTATTTAATGTAGATAAAATTTGTCTTTTACACTAAGTAATTTGGACTAATATTTTAAAAGTTAGAACGATAAGAATGACCTGCGATGAGTCGACGGCGGGCGCGCAGAACGAGGGTGGAGGGGCGGGATAGGCAATGACGCGCGATCGCCGAGTGCGCGACCCGAACGCGGGCAGACGCGTGAGGGCAGACGTCATTGACGGTTGTGTAAATTCTGCGATTTAGGGGGGGGGGGTATAGGGGTATTTTTTAAAATGAATATTTTAAATCAACAATATTATCTTCTTATTTTTGAATATATGCTATGCAATAGCTTTACCGCGGCAGTCTTCGAGTGCCACACGTATTTTTGGTTAGAGACACTAGCAGTTAATTAGCTATTGCCTGTGTGTCAAATAGCTTGAGGATGTTTAATCTGTCCAGTCGATTCATGAAACAGTTTAGTGAGGAAGCCGTCACAACATTCTCCGGGAGCCTATTCCATGCTGTTGTTACAACTTGGTTAGATAAGAATTGCTTCAAAGGCTTTTTCATTGATGAATTTTCCCATAACTTTAGGGAATACCCACGCAAATGTTTGTTGACATTCAGAATGTAAAAGTCTTGAAGGCTGGGCATTTTCTAGTGTTCAGTTAGTATTTTTTACTTCTCAATGAGCCTACCCCTTTGTCTACGTTGTTCCAGTGTGATAAGGACTAGGTCCTTGAGGCCCTGTTCGTATTACGCATGATGTGGACTATCTTGGTTGCCCTTTTTTGTACTTTATCAAGTAGAGTAATGTCTTTTATGAAATATGGGTCCCGGGTGACATTAGCATATTCCAAAAGAGGTCTTATGTAGGTCTTGTACAACTTGACAATTGCGGATGATGTAAAGTTTCGAATTTGCTTTTTTGACAATACTCGATATGTGTGCTTCCCATTTTAGGTCGGTGATATAATAACACCTAGATTTATCTGTGACTCAACAAACTAGAGTTTTTGGAGTTCGAGATGATAAGTTTTTCGTGGATTACTCTTACCTATGAGATGGTACATTTGTCAACATTTAGCGTCAACAACCGGTCGTAAGTCTTCACACTTCTATCGAAGTGTTTCCATAGGAAGTGTTACGCGAAGATGTTATGCCGACAATTGCTAACAGAATATTTTTTTAAATTATCCACTACCTTCAAACGAAACTCGCAATATCCCAAAAAAAATAGCCAATAATATGCTATAAACAGTTTCGATTAACAAAAAAATTTTTCATACTGATACGTATCCTATTCAAATATTTAAAGAAACCAACCCGCCGCACGAAAATGTTTTCGTATAAATGCAACGCAGACAATTGATGTCACAGTGAAATCTCCACCATTAGAGAGAGATGGAAAAGGGAATCTAGCGAGGATGCTGGAGGAGGAAGCGAGACAGCATGCGGTGCAATGTTCATTAAAGAGGGTCAACGTAGGCTTGGGGGTGTAATTTCCCCCTGTCCCCCCTGAGGCGATCTTGTGGTCGTCTTTTTAATTTGCTCTTGGATTTCAGGGATGGCTACGTTCGGAAAATTGGTGCATAAATAAAAGAATCCTTTTGTGCCATTACGAGAAATGTTTTCGGGGTTTCCCTTTGTAGCAGTTTGTGAAGTCGTTTTTTCATTACTGTTACATTTTTGCTTTGAGGTGCACTGAATTTCTGGCTGCATTAGCACTGCTACAAGTGACACGGTATTGCTGAGAGGGTATATTAGCCTAGCCTTGTTTCAAACGATGCTGAAATCCGTTTTTTGTTTTTCTTCTAAAAGTACTTAAAAGTACGTTAATATATCTGCTGTCTGAGCTTAATCCATAAAATCAGAATACGCCGTGGATGGAAGATGTGTTTATTTATCTACAAGACTTAATGCCATGGCGTTGGCTAACCTAGCATATTCATCAATTTATACGTTAGCTAAACTTGCCTTAAACTCCTCAAGAAATAAACAAATGGAGTTTGTGTATTTCTTAAGGAGTTTAAGGCAAGTTTATATACACTCAAATAAAGAAAACCTATTTCCAAAACAAGCATTCTCTGAGAGTTTTCCTCCGTGTAGCAGCCCTGTGATCTCAAGACAACATCGCTGGGAGGCGCGGCGTCTTATCAACGAATTAATTCTAGACTAACGAAGACCGGGGGTGGCGCCGCGATTAACACAACCGCCCCTTTCACGTAGACCGACGAAGAATTAGATCTGACTGCGGACTTCGTCTCATTGATTGAGAAACTGGTGCGTCTGCGCAGCAAAGGACCACGTTTACAAAACGTTGCGGCACGTAAAGGCTGAAAACTTCAACTTATAACACAAGTTACACACGGTGTTTTTTAGAAACTATACATATATTGTCTTTTAATTTAAATACTGCGGGTTATGAGCAAGTATTACTGAAACTTAATAACTTTAAAAGCAGCCGGCACAAATTATAAAAGTAATCAAAAGTTTGTTGGTTGTTATGATGTCAAATCATTATTTTATTTCATATAATTTAAAGTAACATAACTTGTTTGAAGTGAATGATAAATGTATGATATCTAAAACGTTCAAGCGGTTTGCTGTTCCATAAAGTATTTTATTGCTGAAGTTATGGATTCAGCACCAAACGAAACAAACGAATCATACGTTGCTTATTGTCTTGACTTATTGTCCGATTGATGATTAACAGAAAAATAAATTATGACTGATCAAAGCCGGTATCCTGACACCTGTTGTTAAAACTTTAGATTTTACTGTTATACCTAAAGATCTATTTATTTATTTTTCTTCGACCGAGAAAACGTAAATTAACGGTACGGCCTTTAGATTTCTTTTTCACTGGGAACGTTACGAGATTATATCACAATAGGTGCCAATAATGATACATGGCCACATTTATCACCATTAAAATCTGATGATCCAGTCAACAGATTGATCTAACGGTAGATTGTCTGGTGTTTTGCATACTGTTTAGACATTTAGACGTCAGATAGACATACTTATGGATACAGGTTACAGGTCATACGAGATTGTTGAATACTTCACTATAATCTCCTGTTTATGTTTGAATATCTTTACCCGATGTGGCTGGTCTTTTAGGACAGATTTACGATATGCACGTGGGATGTACAAAATAAATGCAAATACACGTACGTTAACACTTTTGAGATCAAGGGTTTCAGATGAACAGTTGTTTTTAGTGGCAATAAATAAGGACTTACGATGCGGTGGTCCTTGGAGACACATGACGATTCCAGGTTAGAATATTTGAAGTCATGGTTTGGTAGAAAAGTCTTGCTCCAAAATACATGTTAACAGAACCTTGGAATTTCTTGTCTTTCATCAAAACTCGACTCAAAACTCAAAGCATTTATTTCAATTAAAAGTATATAGGCACATTTGAATTGTCAAGGAGTAGATCAGTCAGAAAGATGAAGCAAGTTGCCCACTCCAAAGCGTAGTAGGTGCCTCTGGAGAAGAGCGGGCTAGAAACTTCACGGACACACTTTAAATATATTTTTTTTTATCAATGACAAGAGTTCGCGTTGGTGAACTTGTCTTTGAAAGTGTTTCTGGAACAAATTCTGCCCATTCTGATCGATTTTGTGTATTAATCTGGGAGATAACGAAAACTATATGAGTAAGTAAAACTTTTAACCAGTTTGACCTTGATATATCCAAGTTTTTTTTATTTGTGATAATTTTCACTAAGTGGAATTTCTAATAACATTAGCTTACCTACGCACCACAAGGTATCTTCGAAGCGACTCCGATCCAAAGCGATGCATACCATCACGAGGCCAATGAGGCTATAAAATCATCATAAAAAGGTCATAAAAGATAATCGCCGTATTAATTGGTGCACAAGACCATTGCAACCGGTTTTCGTTAGAAATCCCTTTTTATTATAACGACTCCTGTATAAAGACGAATCTTGGAGAATTTTTAATTTACATTGATGGATTTGTGAGTAATTTGATGAACATGTTGTTAATGAAAGGACCAGTGGTTTTGAACTTTTGAAGCGAAGGACCAATTTTATATTTTTTTGTGTCTGCCCCTTCTATACGGTTCCTAAGCCGTCACCCCAAGGTCCGAGCGGGTGGCATATTAAGACGAAGTTGGAAGTAAAAAAAAAGGCGAAAAAGAGTTTTATATTCTCTCTCGAATGGGAAGAAATAGGGAAACCTTTCTCATTTAGCTCACCAGTGCAAGTCGGGGTGTCGTGCTGAACACACTGCCTGATTTTTAAATCGTTTTAAACTCATTTAAATGTCGTTTTTAATTGATTTTCCGAAGTTTTGTGGAGTGGTTCTGATGTGGTCTTTAGTGACGAACAGTGGGCGGTGCTTTGGTTGTCGTTAAACAACTTGTGGTGTGATTATATGTGTTTATATACTGTGTTGTGTTGAGGGTTAGAATCCGAGCAAAGGTCGATGTTGTTTTGATTTGGGCGGTGTTTACAACTTTGCTGAATGTTGTCCTGGATTATAATGATGAAGGTCGAGAAAATCTACAGGAACGAGACGAAAATGGGATGTTTGAATGATTTGCCATGCGTTCTATCAGAATCTTGCAAAAGGAGAGAAAGATCCCAACATCGAAGAAAGGTTTTCCAATGCCACGGTTATTTTGCTATCAAATAAAGGTGAGATCCATAAGCCACTTTTAAGTTATTTTGTAGAAAGCATTTGCGGCGACAAATGGTTCAGTTTATGTTATCTCTGGATATAAAAAATTTGCAAACAATATACGTACATCTTCTATAATAGTGGTGGCGACGACTCTAATTTAGGTAACGAACGAGGAAAATATCGATATTCCAGTTATTTGCTAGGGCTAACTAAGGAAACGGCTTGTTAAGGCGCTTCCAAGCGATACGTTATCCGCCTGTCAATACCTATGCAGTTATCTGCTTAACTATTGACGGTTCTGTATGAGGAATAATGTATTACTTTAACTCAATCAACAGTCTATGAGTGTAGTTTCCGGCTAGCAACGTGTAAAAGGTTTTATTTAGTATTACTTTTTCATGTTTTTCGTAAACTAATTTTCGCACACTTCTTTAATTCTTAGAGCGGATTTGACCAACAAAACTGAACGCGACCAGCTCATCTAAACAACGTTAAAGAACTGTCAGTGTCATCATTGTAGTAGGATGCAGCCACTGACAGCTGTCAAATGCAGTTTAAATGTGTTGATCGCGTTCACTTCCATTTCAATGACAATACACGTATTTGGTAAAAATGATTCAGGATCGTCTCCGCAAGAGATAATTCTATCAAGGTTACTGGTTTCGTGTTGTTTTATATATACCATCTAGCTTCTCCCGCGTGATACCTTTATAAATTATAGCCTATGTTACTCAGTGATAATATAACATTCTACTGGTAGGTTGTTTAACATCGGTCCAGTAGTTTTTGAGTTCATTACAAACAAAAATACAAAGCTTTTCTCTTTATAATAATTATTAGCGTAGATGAAATGGGCAGTATCCGGCCGCGACCTAATCAAAAGCGATAGTCACGCGAGTACGCGATGGTCGTGCTCTTTTATATGAATACGACATAGACGCGCGATCAATAAAATTGCGTATGTCATTGTTTAGGTAAGCGACCGCGTAATCGCGAATTCGCGGGACGATCGTCCTCTAAGTTAGGACGCAGGGTCATGTTGTGGGATATTTTGTTTCCAACGCATTGTGATTATTATCAGCATTTCTCCAGAGCCGATGAAAGGGATTTTTAGATTAGAATAGTCCGTAACAGTCTCCATTCTAATCCCTGATCGACCGAGCTCTGCTCGGGTGAAAATAGAGAATGCTCATTTAAAGCTTCGTGCAGACCAGCGCGACGCGACGCCGCGACGCGACTCGAACAATACAATTAAAAAAAAAACTTGACAGTATAACAATAGCCGGTGTCGCGTCGCGCTGTCGCGTCGCGCTGTCGCGTCATGCTGTCGCGTCGCGCTGGTCTGCACGAAGCTTAATAGTATAGGATAGTTCATACTAATTCCATGTATAGAGTACATACCTTTTCTATGCTGCCATGATAGTAAGTACTTACTAATTCTATGCTGCCATGATAGTAGGTACTTACTAATTCTATGCTGCCATGTCATTATTCTAACGTAGCCATCTTGTTTTAAACTTTGGACCGAGCTCATTGGGGGTGAAAATTTTCCCAATTAACGATTTTCCCAGATTTGAGACCTAGCTAAATCGATTTTTCGCCCCCGTAAACCCCTATATTGCAACTTTCATCGAAATCGTTAAAGCCGTTTTCGAGAACGTGATTACAAATATATATATACAAATATTGCTCATATATATAGTATATGATATAGAATAGTATAGGATATATCCTACTTATAGTATTATAAACGTGACAGTTTGTATGTTTGGATATTTGTTACTCAATCACACAAAAACGGCTAAACGGATGTGGATGAAATTTGGCACACAGATAGTTTATAACCTGGATTAACATAAAGGATACTTTTTATCCCGACCTCCACGCGGGCGAAGCCGCGGGCGACAGCTAGTAATATTATAAATGCGAAAGTGAGTTTGTTTGTTTCGCTTTCACGCTAAAACGGCTTAACGGATTTGGATGAAATTTGGCACACGGGTAGACCATGACCTAGGTTAGGGTGTAAAATACTTTTTATCCCGATATTCCCACGGGATCGAGACTAATACGTGTGAAACCTCGGGGCGCAGCTAGTTCTTGGTAAATACGTAAATAAGGAAGGACAATTACTAGTTCATTCTGGTCTTTATTACTTCAGTATTGAAATGATAATTATATCATTTACTATTATATCTGTGCAAATCTAGACTTTGATTGGCCATCACTACCATTAACCTGTAATAAAGTTTGATATATTCCCGCCAATCGTAAACTTAAGCACCGCTAAGGAATATTACAGTGAGTTATTAAAGTTTATATATAACAAGCATCTTGTCTCTAATTATGGTGTTCATAGCTTATATAAATCTTGTTAGAAACGGGTTTATGTAGGGTCATGTCGTAAAGTCGCCAGCGTCAGGCACTAGTGGTCTGCCTTTTTTGCTGAACGGGCCTATTTCGCGCGGCCGCGAGGCACACTCTCCTCGCAAAATTTTTGATAAGCTCAATACTCAATTCTTTATTGCATTCCATAATATGTATTACATAGATTGTATAACAAAATTAAAGACCAATATGGACCGTGTCGGGGGCACAGCAAAATTAGGAGAGAGGAAGAGGGCTAAGTATCAATTCAAGCAATTCAATAATATTATAAATCATTAGATGAAAACCTTTTTATTTTATTTTTTTGTGTGATTAAAACTTTTAATTTTTATAAAACAACCAAAGTTAGTTATTTTTATTTTATGTAGGTAATTATTATAAAATTCATAGAAGTATTTTCATTATTATTAAATTATATTATTATTTATGAATTCATATTTATATTTGATATTTCTGTTTTACTTGTATTATAATTATGTTGAGTTGTGTGCTTTTAGTTTGTGCTAAATAAATGTATTTCCTTTCTCTTTCTGTAAAATTACGTTAAATCTTTTGTACTGAGTAAAGGAGCACCTTTTTATTAGGAAGGGGTAATATAGCTTGCAGAGTAAGGAAGCTGAAGTGGCACTGAACTGGCCATGTTTGTCTATGGACCAATGGCTGGTGGAGCAGACTAGTCCTAGAGTGGAGACCCGACCGGCAAGCGTAGTGTGGGACGCCCCCCAACTTATAAGATAGAGCGACGACCTTAAAAATGTGGCTAGGAAAGACTGGGTACGGAAGGCGGAGGACCGGGTCTTGTTGCACTGCCTGAGAGTGGCCTATGCCTAGCAGTGGACTGCGATAATCTGAGTTGATAAGAAAACTGCATAGATACAGCTATTTCCTATTGCTGTATCTATGCAGTTTTCTTATCAGTTTGACCGCAGTTATAAGTTTGACCGCTATGTGCGTGTGTCTGTCTGTGGCACCGTAGCTCTTAAACTAGTGAACCGATTTGAATGCGGTTTTTTTTATTTGAAAGCAGGTTTTCTAGCGATGGTTCTTAGACATGTTTTATCAAAATCCGTTCAGCCGTTTGAAGATTATCAGCTCTTTTCTAGTTGATGAATGGATGTGAGCGTCTTCCACAGGTGTGATCGATTTGAAATTCGGTATTCTGTTACTTCAATGATATTAGAAGAATATATACATAGTACACATATATATATACATAGTAAGTAACCTTGAACTGATGCTGCAGCATCACCTGGAATTTGCTGGATACCCAACTCCCTTACCAACTTACAGCACAGGTATCATGTTTGGGCTCAATGGAATGGTCTCAATGAATAGGTTATAGATAGATGATGAACAGGGTCTGGTGATGGAGTAGGAAAGAGAAATGAGAAAATGATTGTGTCGGGGTTATATATAATGATAAGGAAGACAAAATTAATATTGAGTTTAAAGCATGTGCATCAAGCAAATTATTGCAAGCAATGCGCCCGTTAAAATGAGGACATAATAATGTTAAACTAATACTTCTATGTTTACTAAACTTACAACTTTTGTCTATTTATTTTACTTTACATTTAAAATACTTAAAGCTACACTTAACTAGCTAGCTTAGTTAGCAAGCTAGTTAACTTTCTAGCTATACTTCATTTAGCGTAACAATGAAGAAGCTTACAGTCTCTTCGATAAAACGCTAGCCAATAGTAATATATCCAACTTAAAATGATACTTATTTATAAGTTTACGTTTAGTACTAATGTAAATCGTTAAAGAGAAGGTTAATGCTCATGTTTCCGAACGGATTAAGAGAGGTCTTAACCTGAGTATCGCTGAGAACCACGCAGCAATTAATATTATTACACTAATGCTATTAATAAGTATTAGTATAACTTATTAGACGTAAGCCATTTCTTGCTTGTTCCTTAATGACTGTGATTATTTTATGTATTCATTTTAGTAACAAATGATGGTAGATTTACAGCGGTATTTTATTGTGGACATTATCAACAGTGAACAGTGGTAGCCCAGGACGCGACTTACGAGGCGTCGTAGGCGATTTAATTTGTGTAAATAACTTCATCACCACTACTCCCAAAACGGTGAAGGAAAACATCGCGAGGAAACCGGCATGTCCTAGAACCAAAAATTCTACCAACACGCACTGCATCCGCGTGGTGGACGCGAGGCCCACTCCCTCTCACAGAGAGGTGTCCCAGCAGTGGGAACATTCTAGACTGATTATGCATTATAACAATATAGGTACGTTTGTCAAGGAATCTGTTTTAAGAAGCTCGTGGCTAAGTAATTACAACCGCACGGGTAGATCCATAAGTCGTGCCTCGGAAAAAACGTTAAGCCGTTGGTCCCGGCTGTCATTCGTGTATCTTTGACAGTCGTCACGGGTCGTCAGAAGCCCGAAAATCTGACAACCAGTCTTAGGGAAAAGGCTAGGCAGATTGATTAATTGATTGTCAAGGAATCTATTTTGTCTTATAATTATAAACATATAGGTGTACCCATAGCACACCCACATTTTGCCAGTCATGTCCATGAGATGAGTCCCATGCAATAGGTGGCGAGCCTATTGCCATCAACCGGGCACAAATCCAGACTCTAGACTGCTACTAAAAAACCCAATAACAATTTGCCCGACCTAGGAATTGAACCCAGGACCTCATGCTCAACAGTAGCGCTTGCAACGACTAGACCAACAAGTCAGTAATGCAATACCACAAATTATATTATATGCACGCTTATTCCGATAAAATTAGAGATCAGTTAATGCGCGGTTAAAGTAATTAGATATTATCACTTCCTTATAAGCGTTTAAGATGTTTTGATCCCACATTCGCCACTTAATATAATGACACTATAAAATACACTACTTGCCGCTAAAAGATCGTAAGCGTAACAGGAATTAATTAACGTTAGAAGTAGGTACTTAAATTTATCCGGCGATCTACTTATGGACGGCCTTCATAATAAATGTTAAAATACATCGTACTTAATTAATGTCGAAACCGCAACTATTAAATGTCTCATTCCACAAAACATTTATTAAATTTCGCATACATTCTATAAATAGCCGACCGTTTTCGAAACCGCTTCGCGGTATCCCGAATGTAGTACCTACTTGAAACAATAATCCGGCCGGCCAAACTCGGGAAGGGTCACATTCTTACCTACAAAAGTGTGCAGAACCTTCGTTATCCCAAAAACCCACACTGCGGAAAATTTCATTTCAATAGGTATCCCGATACCTCATAGCAAATAACTCGGGATCCCAGCTTAATATGCATTAAGGGTATTCCCGAATTTTCTCCAGTAAAAATGTATGGGAACAACCCGCGCGTGACGTATAAGTGGATTACGTGTGCCCTCTCGTTCCTTCTTATCGCTCTGTCCTTTGTTCCAAATCCTGAAATGCTCTGGGTGTGCGAGTGTGGAGAGCGCGTTTTTTTTTTGGTGAATATAATAATGATTTAATATAGATTAATATTTTTTGGTTCTTCACTGAGGAAATTCAATCAGTACTAAAGCAGTTAGTGTGTCAATAAACTATTGATTTGTAGGTACTTACTTATAATCAAGAACATCCACATTGAACGGTTGTCTGTTTCAATAGAATATTAAGTGGCTAACGTATCAGCTCAGGAAATGCATCATTTCCTCTTACAAATTGCAGTTTATATATTTTATGTTTTTATTATCTAAGTACTGCAGAAATTACAACATGCATTACAGATATAGAAAACTTAAAGAAATATTTCAATATATTTCTGGAGTTCCCTTTAATTAAATCTGTAACTACTTACGATTAACATGTTACTGTATTATAGCTACAGTGTTATACCTTTAAAGTTTATTTTATGTGCCAATGTAATTATAATGTCCCGTAATAAATAAGCAATAAAATTAGCATATAGCTAAGAAATTTTACGATTAAACATATATTGAAGATTTAAATCTTGTGCAAGAAACTGCAAAACCCACGCGGTCATTAGTTGATAATAATATAAATGTACTTATATAATAGTTTCATAAATGCGTGTAGAACATGCTAATGTGAAATAAATGCATTGAAAAAAAATTGTAAGCTAGGATAAAATTATAATATTCGCATAAAAAATTGTAATAAAAGCCTATCGAGAAACATTAGCCGTAATTGCTTTTCTTAGTGTTTTATTTTATTTACCGGTAAACTCAAAAGCTGTTTTTTTTTGTCACATCCACACACTATTTGGAATTTTTAACATAGAACAAAATAACTAGTTGCGGAAAATACATACATCCAAAGATTCGTAAGGTTGTCAGAGTCTTAGATTTCTGACGACCGTGATATATTCAAATATGACAAGACAGATCGACAATATATACGAACAGATGAAGCTGGACGTCGCCGATCGATCAACATATATGGCCACCATTCGCATTAATTAATAATAATTTGCTACTTCATAGTAAACACAACTTTTACCGACATAACTGACATATCTTTTATGGAAAATAATATACAGTTTATTAACATTTACTCAAAGCGATGATTGTGGTTACCTCAATAAAATCCAGTTTCTATAGTTCTTGTGTTTATTACTTCATAATTTATTTTATTATTGGAGCTTCATTAACTGTTTTGATTAACATAAATACCTATATAGCTGAAAGCCGAGTTGTGTGGAAAGCACTAATTAATGCTTGGTCACAATGCACCTTTATGGGTATTTATTATTACTATGTTATATTGTGCCTGGTGAAACGTAAGTAAGATATGATTAGAGAATTGCTGTCTGGTTTTCTCTGAAGAAAGTTTAAATATATAATTCTAAATCGTAGTCATACCTACAATTGTTGACATGGAAATTGTATAGTTATCAACTGAGTGTATATTATTACTGTCATTGTTGTGCATAATAAGAATTAAAAAAACAACCGGCGTCAAAAAAAATACAAAGAGAAAAATAAATTTAATTTCGGAAGTCGGTGGCAAGGAACGAAAATTCCAGACCAACTTCCGAAATTAAAGTTGTATGTTATATAATATTTTTCTTGTAGTGTTTTTTTGGAAGTCAGTTGTTTTTTTTTGTATATAAAATCTTTCACTTTTTAGTTATAACCTACCCCACACAGATTCGAATACCACTACCTGCTATTAAAATAATAGTAACAGGAAGTAATTATAACATCACCCATAGAGTAGGTGCGAAAAATACGTATTAAGGCTTGTGCAGACCAGCGCGACTTGTCGCGCGACGCGACACCGGTTATTGTTATACTGTCAAGTTTTCTTAGAAATTGTATTGTTCGAGTCGCGTCGCGGCGTCGCGTCGCGCTGGTCTGCACGAAGCTTTATTGAAGCGAACTCAAAAACTACCCAAGCAATGTTAATAAAATGTATAAGGGACCACCGCGCAAGTTTTCTCTACAAATAAAGAAAAATAATTTTCTAAATACAAAACAAAACATAGAACCTACTCCTTTTTGGAAGTCGGTTAAAAAAGAAAGTCCGCAAAACTGCGCTTTTTGGTACTATTTTTTTCTAAGTCCTTCTCCACACTCTCATAGCTTTCACATCTCCGCGGTGGAGACAAAGGCTGTGTGATGTAAGCATATTTTTCTGCTAGCAGCTCGTTCAGAAATCAATACCTTTCGGCCAGACGAGCATTTGCATCAGCATCATCATTTTTCATAGAACTGTGTCTGGGCAATAACTTTTGATGAGGAATAAACCATGGAAGAGCGTTGTGTTTTTAAAATTGGAAGACAATTTTCACATTGACGGTGGCATAACTGGAAACGTTGTTTTTTACTCAAAATGATACCTTACATCTTCTAATTAAATGTAGTAAATCCGTACAAAACACCTGCTTTTGTATTTCGAGCTTCAGGTTTAAGAATTTTGGTTCCAAGTTCTATTCATAAGCACCTACAGTACAACTATTTTCTCAATGTCCCTCGGCAAACTATAAAGAAAGAAAGAAAGAAAGAAAGAAGAAAGAATAATGTTTATTTACTATATATTTTATATTTACTATAGAGTCTGGAACTCTATATACTACCAAGTCGATTGAGAGCGCCCAAGGGCAAAGTTGATAGAAATCCGACTACTGACGAAACACGAAGTTTGCCGAGGGACATTAAGAAAATAGTTGTACTGTACTTATGGTTGGTGAAGTCTATCAACCAGCATTGCTTTGTGTGGTAAAAGCAATATTCAATGACACGTAAAGGTCAAAGGTCAACTGCTTAGACCTACTGTGAATTATGATCCAGACGATTATTAAAAGCATAGATATATTGTTTTCACTGCTACACGTCAAGACGGTACATATCTGCTTTAAATATTGATCGAAAAATAATCTCTCAATACTCAATCGTTTATTAAATTCCATAATGTGTGTACTTAGGTGGTAACTCAATATTATATGTGATCATTGTGGACAGGCCCAACAGGGTTGAATCCATTTGAATTTGATCCATTTTTACAAAATTAAAATTGTTACATTTTCATCGAAGATTTTCACAAAATCGATTTTATCTCATTAATATACATGTATTTTTTATATTAAATTTGTCGTTTTCAACAAGTTGAAATGAATACAAGGTGGGCGTTTAACTGTGCCTGTAGGAGAGAAGAAACTTTGAAAATTTTGCTTATTAGTCTTCTAAACTAAATCTAATATTATTATATACAGTTTGTTAAATAACAAACGCGGCGTTGCCTTAAACTTGTTAATCTATATCATAAATAGATTATAATAAAAGTATCAGCATAAAAATAAGTATTAAAAAAAACTGAATAAAAAAAATCCATTTAATGACGATAAATTCGAAACGCCCTGTTTAAAATCAAAATAGTAGGCGCCGAACAGTGCCTAGCGTATTGGCGTTACCCAAGCCGGATGTACTTCCACGTTGAAAGACAAGTGCGCGTGTACAGAGTGTTTCGTTTACGTATCAATTTTTTTTTTTTTTTTTTTATGCATGCACTCTATACTGTTGCTGGTTAATGGGGACACACCTTTCGTTAATTAACATACGGTATTTTTTTTTATACTTGTATTTACTATGTTAATACTTATAAGATATGATAGCAATTATATTTTGTCTAACTTTTGCATAATTTCTCACGAGTGCCTTAGAAAAGCCTAGGAGCCACAATTTCAAAAACAAACCCGCAAGGTCGCAATAATCATTGCGCAGCAGTTCCAATATGTCTGGAAATTCCTGCAGAGCGGATCCAGTCCTGTTTAAATGAAATTTAAATGGAACGAGACAGAAAAAGCTCGGAACGACGAAGCTGTGTACAGTGGCGTGCACAAATTGCGGCGAATAGTTGACTTTTTATAAAATTACTTGAGCCCGACTGTACCTCTGCAATGTCGAAGTATTGACTTTAAATCCAATATGGCGACTAATAAAATAAATTATCGGCGGCGTGACTGGTTGCTGTGTTTATTCGTTTATACCTCTTTGAAGTGCAATGGAAATTCAGAAGGTTTGTATCCAGTTAGGTCTGTCAGTAATAAACAACAGTATGAGGTTTTTATTACTGACACAAGACTTATTAATACTTTAATATCCTTTATCATTTAAAAGTGTTGTCCTGACTGCCGGAACAGGTACTCGTGCTATAGAAATTTTGTAAGTCAAGCTCGATTCAGTTCAATATCCGAAAAAGTGGGCACAACACCCGAACCAAAAAAAAATACAATATTATTTAAAAATGTCTAAGTCAAGAACAATTAAATCAATATTTCTTAGGGTTTTTTTGTATCTACAATCATGGGTACACCTCTGCCTAATCCCTCGGGGCAACAAGGCGTAATGTTATGTAATGTGATCTTATATTGGTAATTTAATAAAGGATCCCGTGCAAGTATGTATTCACACTTAGAAAAAAATGGTTCAAAATAAGCATCTTATTATAGGTGAAAAATTAACAATTCCTTTTCATTGCAAATTGAACAAGCACATGACATGGCACATAATATTTTTGGATATGATTACAACCCTTGGGTGATTGCGTTTTACAAAGTAACAACGATATCATTAAAATTGCAAAAACTTATGTAAATTAATTTACGTCGAGTCGCAAATCATGTTTTCTTACATTGTTTGATGCTGATTGAGGTGTTAAACAACTGTTGATTCAGATACATATTTTCACGCAGTAAAATGAATTTATGATTCATTTACTCTAGGGAACGACTTGTAGGCAGTTTGTTAGATAGCCATCAATTTGTTTCCCTTCTTTTAGTACCCCTATGAAGTTTCTAGACTGTTTCTTGAGTAAAGTGTTAGGGCTAAAGGGGATAGGCCGTTCTAAGGATTTCAATAATAAGTATTATACTTTTATTTATATTTTGGAAGATGTGTTTTACTAAATACATATTGTGTGAGACGTGTGGTCCCAAACAAGGCTAAAAGAATAAATAGTACAGTCACTATGAGAATGAGAATCCTTTAAGAAGGAGTTCAGCTCATCCCGCCATCTCTTTCTGGGCCGCGTAGTCGTTTCCTGCTATTAGGGATCCACTGAGTGGTGATTTTTGCATATTGCTGCTTCGACATGCAACAGATGTGGCCAGCCCAGTTCCACTTTAGTCCAGCAAGCCAGCGGCCAGCATCCGCTATATGTGTTTTGGAACGAAGTATAGAGTTCTCTGTGAGTTTGACACCTAGAATACTTCGTTCTATAGCCCGTTGGCAGACACGGAAAGTAAAAAATAATAATATTTAAGTGTTAGACTGAAAAATACTATAGTGTTGAAGTAGGATTGATTTGTTTTTGTTATACTCCAACATAACTATGTACCATCAAAGAAGTTCATATCTAACCAGTTTCAAAACAAAATCCCGTGAACACGATGACCACATGTGTTACCAGCCCGGTGCTATAGCTGCCGAGCGGTGCAAGCAAGAATAGTCCTTACGGTGGTTAGATATGAAGTTCTTCGATGGTACATTAATAATACCAGCCTTTTTGGTATTGTCCCACCGCAGGGCAAAGGCCTCTTCTCATACAGAGAAGTCATGATCATTGTTCACCACGCTTGCTCAAGACGGGTTGGTAATTGCCGACTTTTTTATTATAAGCCCAGGTTTCCTAACGATTTTTTCCTTCACCGATTTTTGGGTGATGGATCAAAATTGTTTATTAAAAAAATCATTTCACTCCAGCAAAATGTTCTGGTTACTAAAAAGCCTGTTAGAGCCATACAATTATTTAAAAATAATAAAAAAAAATAGTTAGAAAGAAAGAAAGCATATAAATTGGGCGAATGATGATGATGATATTTTTATAGACTTACTTACCCTGAAAATAATTAAAAAAGTAATTAACAAGAAACAATAAATAGTAATTAAAAATGGTAAACTTTAATCTACAATGTTGCTTCCAAAGTTTTTATCCATCCATTCATAACATATTTTTACGACCATAAGCCTGAATTTAAAAGGTCAAAGATGTGAAGATGTTAATGTTAAGCTTATAATATGTAATTATCGGTCAAAAAGAGCTGGGAGCCATGATACAATCTTTTCACGTGACATTTTGTGTGTGTATTACACTTTATTTAAGGCTTTAAGGCGTTAACTATTTAAATTAATAGTTATATTGGAGTAATAACCTTTTAGCAACATTTTAAGCTTCCATTTTAATTTTCTTTATCGTGATAAAAATATAAAAAAATGTGGACTGGATTGTGATGGTATTTATTAATTTATAAGAGGATAAAAATATATACTTTTTACACTAAACTAGCTTCTGCCCGCGACTTCGTCCGCGAGCCTATAACCCTATAAAGCCGATAAGCCTTTCTCAAGAATTGGGCTATCCAATGCAAAAAGAATTTTCAAATTTTGACTTGTAGTTCCAGAGATTACCCCCTACATACAAACTTACAAACAAACAAACAAATTCTAACTCTTTATAATATTATTAACTACTTATAGTATAGATTAAGTAACAAACTATAAAAATAAAATAACCTAACTAAGCTAACTAAAACTATTAAATTGTAATTGTAATTATAATTAATTAAACATTGTTATTAAATTAGGTACATGTTCTAAAATGATTGTCTTTCCTCATACAAGCACTATTTAAAATAATCTTGAGCTGTCTTGCGTCCAATTAATTCTTCAAGGTTTTTCCGTCTGTATTTTTGATATAAAATATGCCTTGCACAAGAACCGGAATACAATTTTTTTTCCTTTCTGTAGACAAGACCATTCTTCTTCTTCCTAGAAGAAAAAACACAGAAAATATAGCCACACTGAGTATACAAAGCCATAGGTCGAGAAACCTCACTTTATCTCCCTACCTTACATAATCCCTTAACTCATACGCAAGAAACACATAAGTAACTCCGAACTTAAACAAAAAGATTATTTACCTAACTGAAACACACACGAGGCGATGGAACAAAGTTCAGCTAATATAACCTCTGTACAAAGTTACAAACTTTTATCACGAACACAATAAAAATTAAAACCTAAGTCTTTAAACTTAGTTTAATATTGTGGCGTACGGTGGAGTTCGTCCGTACTTTTTATTTCTTGGTTGAAAATGTTGGAATTACTCAAACAATTTAGTCGGGTATTTGATGTTGAGTTCGCGACAGTTCTGTTCAATTGTCTATGTCTAGGAAATACTTGTGGTTTTTATATAACTTTTGTATGTTTCGTTTCATTTATAATATACAGGGAGGGATGGCATGACTTCGACGCAAAAACTGGTAGGTACCATGGATTCACGCGGTCTAAATAAGATAATAATATGATAAGATAAGAAGTATATTTTCGTTTGTTAAAGTAATAGTTTGTGTCTAAATTGCGAGCTTTCGTGCAAAATATGCAGAACAAAAAAATAAAAATCTGGAGGCAAGTTTACTTTGCTTCGTTCATTGAAAAAATATCACTTTTCGGTATGTATACCTACCGGTCTTACTTTTTTAGAATGCTAACTAAGTTAGTCAAAATAAAAACTGTATCACAGAAAAAAGCCGATCCTTCTTAACAAAATATTCCCCGTAGATTATGAAACTACATTAAAACCGTGATAGTGAATAAACTTATTACTTACCTACATAAGAACAGGATACCGTGAACAGGGTACACTTGTCGGTGTGTTACTTTGTGGGACTATTTATCATCTTTAAATGTCCAATAAATACTTTTCTTCAAATAATATTTTCCATCGACAGGCTAAGAAGAAGAATATCCCATTTAATTTCTCAATGACATTAAACTATAAAATTATGAACTTCTTTAGTCCTAAACTCGTTTTTGTTTACTCTATATGATTGCTTTTGGCTAGGGCTTTATTCTATGCGTTTTGTTTATTGAGAGTTTTTTGAAATGACGTTTACTTGGCAACACTGAGACGTCAGGTCCGGGCACCTGTCAAAAGTGTCAAAATGCCTATATTTTCTTTAGTCGTGGCTAAATGATGAACGAATGAATGAAGCGAATGGTGAAAGTCATCATATATTTTTATATTCATTGTCAAAATGGAATTTTCACGAAAACCGTCATTAAAACATGTCCTAGCTTTTAAACCATTTTTTTTTTAAATCATTTTGTTTGACCAATTGAAATAAGTTTATGTTTTTTTCAGTCATTAATTTTAGTGTAGGTACTTGAAGATGTTGTTTTGTTGTTGACACAATATTACCTATGAGGTTTTAATAAAAAAATTGCAAAGAATAAAAAATTGCTACTTTTATCCATTAACAGGGCTCTAAAAATTACCAGAAGCTACCACTAAATCGCCTTACCCATAACTCTAGTACAAATGACCTCAAAATAGTAACACAAATTATTATTTTCGCTAAAGGAATTAACTCTATAATATTAACACACAATGGGGCATACAAAATGGCAAAGCTGCTATACAAACTGCATAGTAACACATGACCAGGATATCTTGACATTTCGAGGTGGCGCTGCTGGGTCAGGCAAATGTCAAGTGTACGTCAAATTCATTACATTTTTCATTGTAGTTCCGTTTTTCGCCGCGGGTCAAGATAGAGTGGATACTTTAAACATAGTTCGATTAAAATTTGTCTCGTTTAGTTTATGCTAATCGTTAAAACGAATGGTGAATGATGGAATGAGTGGTGTCGGTTAATATGCATAGCGATTTGAGTGAGTGGTTCCGTATGTGGTTTTAACCTGGGTATGTTCAGATTTGAAACTGAAACTGACATGTCCCCGGGAACTAAACATTCTGATACATACTGAGGGATAATTCCCGTATTTTTAAGAACGTTGACATTCTAATCTCAAAAGACCACTAATTTACCAACATTTTCACAAGCTTTCGACATTATTTTATTGTAGAGATGATATTCCGACTCCCTAAGTATGGAGTCCATAGTTTCGACCGAAGTTACGGGAGTTCCATACTCTCCCTATCACATACGTAAATATGATTAGTTCGGCGCCCGAACGAAGAATGACGAATGAGAGTCTCTCTGTCAAATTCCGACTAGGGCCGATGTTGTTTTGCCCGTGTATTAATTTATAAATTTTAATTTGTCTCTTGTTCTCACGGATCTTCTACTTTTGGACGGGCCCGTATCTTCGTTGACGGAGTTAGAGAGGTAGACCCTGAATTAGCCTTCAAGTATGACGTCCAGTGGTGTGGACGAGCAGTGGTGGCCTAGTGGTAACGGCCGTGACTTACGGGTTGTAGGTCGTAGGTTCGAACCTAGACAGGACAGGACTTTGTGTAAATTATTTCATCACCACTGCTCTCAAAACGGGGCCGGTGAAGGAAACCGGCATGTCCTAGAACCAAAAACTCGAAGACATGTGACATCCACCGTACACTGGGCCGCGTGGTGGACTACGGACCCACTCCGTCTCACAGAGAGGAGGCCTGTGTCCCAGCAGTGGGAACATTATAGGCTGCTTACGCAGTATTATGTAGTACTTTCAACAAGACATGGAGACTATTGCCAACTTAAAGCAACACTCTTCATTACTTAGATAATCTATAATTAAATTGTCGACAGCTACATTCCGTTATAATAAATGGCGAACACCTAAGAGGTTGGGCAATTACCAGAATATAAATGTACAACAGTGACAAATAGTCGTAACTAACCATAATAGACGTTGTAATGGCTAAACTCCAATAGGATCGGCTAGCAATCGAGAGGTCGAGAGTTGAAGTCCCACCTAGTTGAACCCAGGTCAGGTACCAATAAGGCAATAACATGTAAATGAGCATTTGAAGAAATGAATTACAGGATACAAGTACCAAAAACTTGCCGATAATTCTCGTAAAATTATAGGAGGATCTCAATCATTATAGAAATACCTAAGCTCCTGCCGAGCATGAGCTCTTGAAATGGATGTCCAGGTCGGGCCTTTGTGTGATTGAGTTTTTCCATTAGGAATTTCTCAGTAGCAGCCCGGAGTCTGGATTTGTGCCCGGTTGATGGCAATATGCTCGCCCCCTATTTTATGGAACTTAAACACTGACTGACTGGTGAAATGTGGGTTGTGGGGATTATGGAAGTAATGTTATGTAATGTTATCTAAAACATTTTCTGAATGTTATCTAAGTATTTAATAGCTACAAAGTAATAAGTGTTTATTATAAATGTTTAGTAGTAATTCAATCAACGATTTCATTGAAAATTAACTTTATATATTGTATAATGTATTACATTGATAATTAATTTTATACAACATAATTCAATTTAGCTAAAATGGTGTTTATTGTGATTAGTTTTGTTCAGGAGATGGTTATTTTATTGTCTTTCATTGCAAGTGTTGTATAATTTGATTGGATTTTCTGTTTTAATGCTCATCACTGAATATGAGTATTGCTTTATATTTCAACAAGCAACGATTTTGTAAGATTGAAACTATACGAAGTCATACCAGTAAACCTATTCTGTTAATTTGTCTTTAAACCTCACTCAAGAGATAGCATGACACAACACATGACACAAACAGGAACACACACACACCATACAATACACCGCACTCAATCATGAATCTGACACACACTACTCTTCTCTACTATAGAAAATCACATTCTGAGCGCCATGATATAGAGGTACTGCCTATTTTGGGGCTCCCTGGTAGTTGTTGTGTAAAATTGCTAAAGTTAATACTTTACTATTGTTAACTTTAAGAATGTTATTCATCCATGTATAGCTTGTCCACTCTGAAATGACGCGCCCCACGACCGCCTTACCCAGAGAAATCCGCATTACCTTGTGCGTAAATGCAGTAGTGGGGCGCGTCATTTCAGAGTGGACAAGCCAACATACCTGTGTATGTAATTGTATTACCTGCACGCATAGCTTGACAACCATAGACACGGGTTTTCTACGGAAGAATAGACAAAATGACAGATTGTGATTGTTTATCTGTCATTTTGGCTATTCTTCCGTCGACAAAACCCGTTCCTATAGTGGTCAGGCTAAGAGTGCTGGAAACAAATGTATTTTTAAATCGAAAGCGAACTCACTTTTTAAGTAAATCAATGTGGATTCAACAATAGGTACCAAAATCATTCGAAAAAAAAAACAGCAAGAAACAATGTTCAAATCAAATGTATAAAAGGAACCCTATCGCATTTAGAATTCTGAAGTAGCAACAGGAATTTTTGCACCTAGTTCCACGAAAGTTTGTGACTAGACTAGGCAAAAATAATGCTTAAATGATACACGACTACAATTTGAATACCTTTAAAAAACAATGTTACCTGGAAAATAGTCTGAATTTAAGTGATTAATTGATGAGTATGGTAAGTGGTGATGGTGCTCCCATGCTAATCTTGATAGAGAAGGTATAATATGGTTGCTACGCACTGTGGAAGACAGTAAAAATACGGGCTGTTGACTGAAATAGTACTAGGACGACATATTTCGCGAGAGACAAAAGAAAATGTGACGTGGAAAGTGTAACTTCGAAAATCAAGGAAATATCTACTCTAAATTGGACATAATCCTAGAATACCTACAAAGTGTACAAATTACCTGATGAGTATGTTAAGGCTGACATGACACCAGTTCAGGTAGGACTTAGTGAAAGGTGCACGTGATTGTACGTAAAGTAGAATTCACTGTTCAAAATTAATTTTGTCTTCCAAAAAAGTGCGTGAACACACCTAAATGCTTCTAGGTTTATTTAACCGTAAAACGTATACAAAATTCATCTGCGCTTCACATTATAAGACCGTCGTATATTTCCCAAGAGTGGCTGTGTCGCGGACTGTAAAGAAATATCACTCGGAGTGCGTTGCGCGTCGCTCCTTTTAAAACTGCGACTGGGAGAATTTGATACTTGGAAAAAAAGGGTGAGGAACTTCACAAGAAGATTAATTTCTACTTTTCTAATTTATTAAATCTTTTACAATATTTAACATATCCTAACTATTTGCACAAGGTACTAAATTAAATAACAAACTATAAAAATAAATACAAAAACAAAAGGCCACATAGGCCTCGAACTACTCGACCGCATTGCTGTCATCCGGAAACGTGCCCAGAAGACTGACAGCATTGCCTCATTGAAATGGCAATTTAGCATTGCCAAAGAACGAGTCAGCCCTTTGTTCATGTGAAGTGTCGACTAGTCGGCGAGTAATAATAATAATTATAATAAACCTATATTTCAGACCACAGAGAATCCATGCAGTATTTAGTGTGTTATTATGATTTACTGTGTTGTAAATTACCAAGAAGTTCTATATAATCGAATTTTGTGGTCTGTTGCTAGGACAATTGAAATAAACCCCAATGAACGTTAGTAACATTGTAGCGGTTAGCACTTCGTTTATTATTAAAATAGAAGACTATATTTGCATAGTTTTAAGTCTCATTTGTTTGCAGAATGCCATAAAAACGTGGCTTAAATTCTATTTCTAAAACATCCATATAAACTTCTCCAAAAAAGCTATTTGCATTTGCATACCAAGACTAAGAAAAAACAGCAACGCAATCATTGTAACTGACACACATGATATTCCTGTAATGTTAAATAATAAACAAATTACACACGAGCTTACAACTACAGCATTAAAATAGCGCAAATACAGTCGTAAATCAGTCAATACAATCCCGAAGTTACTTGTAAACAAAAATCGCGATCGTTTCGCTAGTAACGACTCCTAATGGCATGACTCTATGGTGGATAAACAGTATTTTGGCATCGCGCCTACACGTGTACTAAGTTTTTGGGCTCGCGTTACAAAACACTATTCGTTTTCAGTTTACTAGGAACGTCGGCCATTGTTTTATTTCAATTGGAAATACGGAGTTTTGACTTTTGTTGCAATTCGTGTGCATTGATTGCACTGGGTTTGGGAATTCGTTATATGACGGTAAAATATTTGGATGTCGTTTGCGTTCAGTATTGTATTTTAAAGGATCAGATTGCTCTTTTTATTGGTTTGGAGAATTCCAAAATAGATGTCCATAAAAAAACGGTATATTTTTTTTTTTAACCCGCAGTAACAGAAGCAAACAGACATCTATAAAAAAAGAACAAGTATCAAAACATATTAAGTGACATACATCAGAAAAAATCCATTTCAGCTCAACCAAGAGACGCTATAAGTAGGATTTGGCGCTTGGAAATCCTGGGAAAAGAGAAAAAAGATGCGCCAGATAGAGAGGCAAGATATCGAGTAAATGAAATGCAAGTACATAAGCGTAGATGTATCTAAATTGATATTGAATACAAGTAGATAACGAATGAGCACGGATTTTGACTAATAAAAGCTTAAGGTTATGGTCATATGACGAGGGAGTTTAGGCCGAAGGCTATTAATGCTAAGAATACTATTAAATTAGGCCATTTTACACACCGTCAAAAATATTTTCAGATGCAAGTTGTACAAATGGACTGAAAGAGAACAACAATCGAGTTTTGCTGATTGAAACCTTAACTTAGTGGTTAAGCGACGTGCAATTCCGTTTAGTAACTAAAGATGAAAATTGAACTAAAACCGTAATTAAAAATAGTCAGCTGAACACGCGCCCCTCAATAAAATTGGGAGGGGGGTCTACGCAATTACACCGTTGCATGATTAGCACGAAATCAAGAACAAAAGGAACCATGAAAGACGATCCTAAGATTCCTCATTAAGAACATACCCAATTCATTTAAACAAAGAAGTAAACACGTAGAATATAAATCGACATTGTTTTAATATAAAACAGGGTTGTTTTAGCTAGGGGGGTGAACCTAAACCACCCGTCGCAATCCGCTCTAAATATCGAATCTATTTGAGCGAGACGGATGAAAAAGTGGGAGGCGACGGAAGATATACTATAGTAAGATTTTTCCTGAATACAAATGATTTTTTCCTTGCCAATGTCGGCTTTGGTTTGTTTATGTTTATTTAGATTCGTTTAAGTGGATTGAAAGTAGTGGCTGCTGGGTGAATAAGGATTTTTTTTCGTGTTCTGGTCAAGTTAGAGACGAACTTGTATTTTAGGATTTACTCAACTTGTGGTTTTATCTTATAGGTTTAGATTTGCAAATATAAAAAAAAAACTGGGGAATACATTATGTACATATAGTTAAAATAATTTATCGCCGAAAGAATAACGAAGATGTACTATCGAAGAACTTCATATCTAAGCAGTTTGAAAACAAAATCCCGTGAACACGATGACCACATTTGTTTAACGCCCCTGTTTGCGTCGACCAATGAAACAAAAAAATACATAATAATATTTTGTCGTTTTGTTTTTTGTTGTTCGTGTGTTCTGGTTCTGTTACAATGATTACAGATGTCTGACCTTTTTTAGACTACTAGGAACAGAAAAAAGAAACAAAAATGAGAAAATGATGATGCTCTCTTACTTATTATACCATCTATGTAATACATATGGAATGCAATAAAAAATTGAGTATTGAGTATTGAAAGTTTTTAATTTTAATATTTACTGCCTTTTTTTTATTTGGAAAACAATCAAAAATCTGATGCTGCGATACTACGATGATACGGTTGATGAGATTTCTATAGCGGCCGAGCGCTGCATGCAGAAATAGTCTTTACGGTGCTTAGATATGAAGTTCTTTGATGGTACATGTAATATTTTGGAGAAGGGTTATAAAATTGTTCATTCATAAAAATATTGTCAACGAAATCTCTACCGTAGGTACATTGTACCTCTGGTGAAAAAGGAGCAAAGGGTCGCGACTAATGAGCCCAACATAATATAATAGGACCCAAAAGGGTTGCAGAATTATGATGAATTTTTGAAAATAGGTATAATTTGTCCCAATGACCCAGATGTTTACGAAAACCTTCATAAGCCGATCTTCTATTGGGTTTTAGAAGGGATCTTTGCCTTGCAGTAGTAAAATTAGAGGGGTTGATATTAAATTCAACAAAAAATAATTTTCATTGTTTCCACAGATTTAATTGCTTTCAACAATCATTCGATTTATTTCATCTGATCTCCTAGGCATGCGATTCAATATGGGCGGAGATCGCATCGAAGTGAATCGATTAAAAAAAACGTAGATCGTACCTATTGCTGAAGATCGATCTTCTAAAAGATCGATTCAAATCGGGCATCCCTAGATGTCTCCTCAATCCAGAACAGAGATCAATAAAATGGTAGAATAGAATAGAATAGAGTTTTATTTTGCATGGTATAAGGATAGTCAGAGAGAGAAAAATTTCATATATTATTAATTTTTAAACTTAGTATCCCACTAATTAGGAATGCAGACTTGATATAAACTCCAGACTTAACAAAATACTGCGTCGCATTTCAAATTCAGTTATCAAAAGATAGGAACCTAGGAGAGAGATAAGCACTTAATGTTATATTCATAGTCAGATTTATGATCGAGATAGTGATAACATCCGAGTGTTGCATGTTTATGGATCTGATTGTGGTGCCTGAATACTGTAGGTAGTCGTCAGTCTAAAGGTACAATTCCGTAGTCGACCGCAGTCGGCAGCAGCAGGCGATGTGTCGCCGCGACACGACACGACGCAAATTGGCTGTGACAGACAGCTAGCCAGCCAGTCAGACAGACAGACACACGAGTGATCCTATAAGGGTTCTTTTTTTTTTTTTTCTTTTGATGTACTGTACCTAAAAATAGCTACAGATAAACGTATATTTTAATCAACTTATTTTATCATTTCCCGCAGTTAAATACACCACGTGTTAAGTAAGTAGTGCAAACATAAAGGGATGATATACGATTTTTCATCAAAAAACTGTTCGCTTAGTACATTTTCAACTCAGCGAATTCGGGGACAATGCATTTATGTAAAAGAAAGTGGCGCAGTTCATTATTCAAGCTTCCAAATGGCAGGTGGGCCACGAACAAAACCATTCTATATAGGAGATTGTGAGCTCAAGCCCTGAGTTATTCCCGTAACATAGACTAGGCTCAACGCTGAAAGCATCTGACCCAATTCCGTGAAAGCTCCCCTTGAATAGACCGTTATAGTAAGCCCCTGCAAACTGGTTTTGAATTTCGCCGCGTGTTAGGTAAAAATTATAGCAAGGTGAAATGCTTTTAGCTTGAATGCCTTCGGTAATAGCACTTATTATATCTATATTAGGTCTACCTAATAGGACCATTTCATTATCGAAAAATACCAGTAATTGTATAATACTTTCTTTTGGTCTTAATGACTACGCGGTAGGTAGACATTTCGTGCTAACCAAACATTTCGATAATTATACGAAAATAATGAATGTTCTATCAAAACTAAAAAAAGAGCATTTAATGGAGAATTCCTTTTATGAAACGGCAAAGTAATACCAGTAGTATTTTGTGTAGAAGATGGTTCTATAAAGTGTAAAATTTACAACTTTCGTGCACGGAGAGAGTTAAAAGGAGTGGTATAGAACAAAGCTGACTTGGCGGCCATTAATAAAAAACTTCCCGCCATGAAACTTTAGCAATATTGCGATAGTCCGACGGAACCTTCATTCATATCAAGTCACGGAACTTCTTAATTTTTTTTTCCTGTTTATTTTTTGTGGAGGAATTTCGTAGTTTTCTGAATCGGTGTAATGCCGTGTTTTGCATGCATTTGACTTTTTAAACAGTGCACTTTGCATTCGAAAGTGGGTGTTTAATCCTTGCAGTGTTATCGTTCGGAAGAAATTAAAAAAACTTTGTCGGAGCGCTGTTTTTCTTTGGTTTAGCTGCTTTTTTTAACAATCAAGGAGGGTGTAATTAAGACTAGGATTGATTTCAAGCGTTTGGGTGTAAAGTGTTTCATATAAGGGTGTGGTGTGAAACGTCACGTAGGAGACTCGCTCTACTAGAGTTAAGTGTCAGGTTTTGTAATATCAAGTATAGTAAGATAAGCAGTATTAGGTACTAACTGGGTATTTCATATTGTTTTGTAGGAGTCCCATGTCCCATATTCCATGAAACTGAAACATAACTGGCGAAATGTGGGTGTACTTAAGGTACAACTATGCCTTCAGGAAATGTTATTTTATATTTTTCAACCAAGAAATCAATTAAAACAATCAAAGATGCAGTTAGATTTAAAGCTATTTTGATTTGATAACAAAAAGACTTTTTCCTGTATCTGTTAAAACTAACATTTCTTCAGAAAAAGAAATCAATACTCATAAATAAATACTCGTAACACACATCTGAAGACATCCAATAAAAACAATCTCCAACACGTAGAACATTACCTCGACGCTGTAACTCCACATATCCTACACACGCTCCTCCCAACTCTTTCGCGCACCGTTCCATTTTACCCCATTTTCCCCATTTTTCCGATAACTGTATTCGCCAATAGTGACTACGTGTGTGGGGGAGGGCGGGGCTACACGGACTTTATTGCGAATTCTTTCTTTGAGATGTGAAGATTCTTGCGATATGTAGCGAGCATTTTATTAGCTTGCTGAGTTGTATTGTATGTGTGTAGTTGTATTATAAGCCTTTATTCGATGTTCGATGAGTGTCTGGAACGTACTTTACTTGGATGTTCCTTTTTTAATTGTATTCGTATTTTATAAGGTAGGTATGTTCGTTTGAATGCCAGTACGGTTAAATGTTGAATGGACATATTTTAGCTAAATAAAATAAAGAATATCAAAATTGAATAGACAAGGCATGAATATAAAAGAAAGAAAGAAAAGACTACTCCAAGCAGAAGAAATATCCAGAAAATACAGCTATAATTTTCAATTCAAAGTTGATAATCATCGACATCAAACATTTACATACGACATGTCTCACACACTCACACTTCACACGTTACATAAGACATACTTTCTTATAACATAATGCTATTTTGTTTCATGTAGGCCCACTACCGCCCCCCTCCCCCCCTATCCAAGTTATGAGAAATTCTTTCTTTGACGGCGGACGCGCCCGCTACGCAAATTGATTTCGACGCGTGAACTTTGCGATGGGGCTATGAAAATGGCGGGCTGATCAGCGCAAGCGTTTTGTTGGGTGTAGCGATTTTTGGAAAAGTTAACCTGTGACAACTTTCGTGAGAGTTACAACCCTCAATATTTCATCGTTTCTCCAAAACTGAAAATTGTTTCATGAATATCTACTACTTGAGTCACACGCCTTGAAAGATTGACGAAGAATTCAAGATCAGACTGTATGCAACACAAGGTTTATATCTGAATGTAACAAAAATGTTGGACGCCAAAATATGTCCTATTCTTAATGAACATCTAAAAATAACTACATCCATTATTTTATCGTAGGAATTAATCTTAGATCACTGCCAGAACAATGCCACATCACTCATGCCTAGTACTATGTAATTTGTACGTTGTTGACGTGGAAATGATGATGCAGTGTAAAAACATAATTTAAAAGACAGAGTGGATTTTCTGTTTGAGAAATTATTGCAATATAATTCAAAATAGGTTAGGTTAGGTTTATTTGTTGTAGAAATGCAGTGGTATTTTTAAGCTAAATAAATGCTTGTATTTGAGAGATAAGCCAATATTTGTGTCGAGAGGTTGGACAAAAGTATCCCTTTTTCTGACTTGACTGCCACGTTCACCAGTTATAGTAATATCTTTTATCCACTAATTGCAGTCAATATTGGAAGATCTGTGCTGTGTTAAGCCCATTATGATAATAACCAGTGTCCCTTGATTACTTCATACTACAGCCCGATGTAAACTTTATGGCGGGTCTGAACACGAGGCGAGTAGATGCGCGGTAACAATTTCATGTGAACGCGGGGGTGAGGGGTGGGGTACTACGCAGCGAGTAGCACGCTTCAGAATCACCATAAAGTTTGTAACTGTTCCTATTGCGAAAAAATTAGGACTATTCACAATCAATCGCTGATTCCGTGGCCCAAGTCTCACCGTCTTTAGATATTAGCTGTGAAACTTAATATGTGAGCTACAGGCAAAAATATCTGGCATTTAATTTACGAGAGTTTTCGGCAAATTAGTAACTTTGCCTGTTAGACTGCTTAGGGTATTGCTTACTCTGTGTATATTGGAATTTAATACGACTCGATCCTTTTTACACAGTCGTTTAGAAAAGTTTTCGCGTTACTTAATACTTAATCACTTCTTTGATAGTTTGACCTTTGGCGTTTTGAATGTTTTCTGTTCTTTTTGATGTCTTTGAGTATTTCAAATGTGTTAGTCGTAGCGTGTTCTCGATTTAATTTGAAAGGGTTGTTTTTATCTTTGAAGCTTTTTGATTGAAAGAGGTTGTTAAGTAGGCCCTTACATTAAGTTTTATTTTATAAAGTTTACATTTACGTTGAGTTTCGATAAGAAGCGGCTATATGTGGTTAACAAAACGAGATGTTTGATAATTGTTGTTGGTAAATTAAATAGGTAATGAACTGTTGAGTTAGTAGATCCGAATCAACCAAATGAGTACAAGCACATCTATATATATACTAATATTAGCGGCTCGCCCCTGCTTCTTACAACTTGTCAAAACATCGAGATTTCTTAGGTAAACGTAACTTTTATGTTAACGTATTATACACATAAACCTTCCGGAATAAATTCTCTAAACGATGGTGAAAACCTCATCAAAATCTGTTGCGTGGTTTAGAAGAACAACGCGGACATACAGACAAACGCGAAAAGCGACTGTGTTGTATAATATGCATATTATAGATAATAAAGCTGAAGAGTTTGTTTGTTTTATATCTGGGACTGCCAGTTGTATTTGAAAAAATCTTTTTGCATTTCGTAGTCCAATTATTTTGGAAGGTTATAGATTAATTAACATCACCGGCGAGGCGTGTGGAACCGCCGGGCACAGCTAGTCATTTAACAAAGTCTTTAAGTCGTAACTCTGCTAATATGTCACCCAAGAGTTCAAACGCGTGATCTTTAGCATGTATGTATGTCAAGAGATACACCTGATATTTCATGCCAGCCAGCAATTTGACTAATATCCTATACTGCGTTCGAATTTATCTGCCAAACGCGAGTTTTAGGAAAAACAACTGTAATGCCTACACATAAGGTTCAGTTTGCGCTACAACTTCATATTTTTATGATTTTTCAACAGTTCTAGTCAGTCTAAAATCAACTTTATTTACACTTGTATAAAGTTGATGTTTGTTTAAGTGGAAAAAACATCAGTTGTTTTTTTTTTAAATAGACCTTAGTTATATTATAAACTACATAGCTTCTGTCCGCGATTCGTCCGCGTAAAATGTCTCGTTCCCCCAACCCAGCGCATCGCATCGCATCGCATCGCCCGCGGTATTACATCGTTTTCGCTTAGCGTTCTTTCTGACTGTTTTTCTTTTCGCTCGGCTGTTAAGGGTCCAAGCGTGATGCTAAGTTCTTATTCTTATGCAAAATGATTTTTTCAGATCCGATTTGTGGCCTTAAAATGGAATTCGTCACCACCATCATCCAAAATTTTGCTGAAGCCCACGAACGCACGCTCCACCGACATGTGAATATCGAGGCAAATCAGGTGCTAGGCACAGACATAGTGCTTAGGCTAAAGAGAACTAAACCATTTGAGTTAGTGTAGTGTGTAAATAGTGAATTAATAATAAATAGTAACAATGCTCTGCTATTATAATTATATGTAACACATGAACAAAGTGTTTTTATCAATTATCAGACTCTAAGAAAGTGCTACGACATTGACCTTGTGTAAAACTGCAAATTGACATTATTCTTAGTTATAACATAATTATCTATGTCGTAAAATATTAAGTTAGAATCAAATTACTTATTAGTCTATTAGGCTAGATTGTTTTAGATTACTAAGAACGTTTTTTCATATTAATAAAGAAAAAAAAAAAAAAATGGATTTCCAGATATTATCGCATTCAAATAAACAAATAAAAAACAGACTCTTCAGCTTTATTATTGGTATAATTACACATATTGACATCTGTCAGTATGTTTGTTAGTATGTGAATTTTGAAGTCTGTTTATCAATGTTGCCTCAACGTCTAAACGGATTTGAATGAGAGGCTCACGGATCCATCATGACCCGTTGATCTATTCTATTTAGGTGAAGTGAGCTGTCAATAGTGTCAATCCGTAGCGAACCCTAGCATCAGATGTAATGACAGCTCACTTCACATATACATTTTTCAGCGGCTGGATTAGGACATAATTATGATAATGTTTTTTTATTTATTATTTGGAAAATTATGAAAACATTGCTTTAATGATTCAAATATTAATTTATTTGATTGTACGAGTATGGAACTAATATTATTTATCATAACAATTTTTTTATTATTTTTAATGTCCAAAATGTTAACACCTCTATTTGATGGCAATTTTAAAGTGTTTATTATTTAAGGGGTTTGGCGCTGATAGCCAAAATACAAGCTTTCGCCTAGTTCGGCTACAGATGTTTAATTAATTTGTAACGAGAAAACAAATAGCCTATATTGTGTTTATCATTGTCAACAATTATTGAAATAAACTTATTATTATATTATAATTATTATAAATTTTCATTCCGATAGTACGTTACCGTGGGATAGTATCCGACCAAAAAGCGAACGAAGCCACGTCCAAAAACTTGTTCTTAATAAACCTACATTCGAATTCATTTTATTAACCAATTGCCTATTAAGCTTAGTTCGTTCATTAAAACTGAAGGTATTCGAACCGGCATCGTTGTGTACTTGCCGCTTAAGGGGGGAACAGAATTTTAATTGGCTTCGCTACTTATTCAAATATCGAACATACTGATGAGGCTTGGCCTTAATTAATCTATATGTGCGCGTCATAAATATTATATTTTTCAATTAGTTTAATCATGTCAGCTTTCGTGGACAGTTATTTTGATGTTGAGGTTTGTGAAATTTAAGACAAGTATGATCGGCGTTTTAGTTATGAGGACTGGAAATCTTTAAGCAATGAAAATTCGTAATATCTGGACTACAATAACAACCGCTATTTAGATGAATAAAGAGATAAAAAAAAGAAAAATATCGGTTGAAAATATGTGTTTATCTCATTATTAGGAACTAGTGACCCCGCTCCTGCGCACGGTTTTTAAGACTTGACAACACATCGAGATTTCTTAGGTAAACGTAACTTTAATATTAACGTATTATACACATAAACCTTCCCGAATAAATTCTCTAAGCGATGGTCAAAACCTCATCTAAATCTGTTGCGTGGTTTAGAAGAACAACGTGGTCATACAGTCAAATCGGAATAGCTACTTTGTTATGTAATATATTATATTTGTGTATTGTATTTGTTTTATTGTATTTTGTGTTTCACTAACTGTGTCCAAATAAACATTATTCTTTCTTTCTTCTTTCTTAATAGTGTTAATCCCTAGCATCCTGCCGGTCGATTTGTGACAGTGACAGCTCACTTTACGCTCACTTCACCTAAGTTTCACGTTGATATTTTTACAGAAGCGACCGACTGAAGTATTTATAATTAAAATAATATAAACTCTTAGCCATTATATGAAATCCTGATACATTGACTGTTATATTGTATCGAATTGTGTGTCAAAATAATCACACTGAGTCACGGAGCACAGAAGTCATTCAGTTTATCTTTACATGCATATTATAAGACAAAGTCCCCCGCTGCGACTGTCTGTCTGAACGCGATAAACTCAAAAACTTCCGAACGGATTTCCAAACGGTTTTCACCAATGGACAGAGTGATTCATGGGGTAGGTTTTGGGTAAACTGGCTTAAATATGACGATTATTGTTGAAGTAGTCGGAAAAAAATATGCCGACTATGCATTACTGGCGTGCATCGCGTAAACCGTAAAAGATAAATAAAATATTATTTTGTACAGGAGTGTTTATCTTAAAAAAATCAACAAAAAATTCCGCCATGGCATGTGTCTATCTTTTAAGGATGAACAGCCGGTCGATTCTGTAAAAATATCACCGTGTAACTTAGGTGAAGTGAGCGTGAAGTGAGCTGTCAATAGTGTTAATCCCTAGCATCCTGCCTGTCGATTTGTGACAGTGACAGCTCACTTCACGCTCACTTCACCTAAGTTTCACGTTGATATTTTAACAGAATCGACCGACTGTAACCATTATTATCTTTCAGAATGAGATAAAAACTTAATTGTTATTTCCGAAGCTAGTTTGACCGGTATTATATTAATTGTTTTCCAATAAAATATATATAACACAATATGTTGCTTTATTATGTATTATAAGTTTACAATATTCTCGAGGGATAACTAGCGTCACAATTATGGCGGCCGTCGCACGATCGCGGCGTGCGCGGCGCGGCCTATCTCGGTGCGTAGCGGGGAGCCGACTGGCCACGCGAGCGAGCGCTGGCGGGGGGAAGCAAGGGAAGTACCTATCCTTGACGCGGCGACGCGGGTGTAACGCGCAACACAACGCTACACACTCCCCCTCTAGTTCGAACATAGCGCCCTCGCGTTCGGGCTAGCAATCAAATCTACGCGGTCGACCGCGTCTGCGCTTCTCTCTAACCGGAGCCTCGACATCACCGATGAATGGAGTCAAATCAGAGACGTGGTAACGTCCTACGTGCTCACCTCTAGTAACTCCCTCCACTAGGTAAGTAGTAGGGCTTACTACTTCGCGGATGCGATAAGGGCCATCCCTCCGGGGTATAAATTTAGCAGACTGTCCGGGGCCGACATTATTCATCCCTTGCGTTTTCAACAAAACGAGATCACCTACCTTGTATTCTGGAGGGGCGCGTCTGCCTTCATCTGCGTACTTCTTCTGCAGAGACTGGTTACGTTCGTGGACATCTCGGGCGTCAAGCAGCACCGTCGATAACTTACGAAGGTAAGGTGTGATATTGTGGACGAAATTATCGCTATCCACAATGGTCTTCATGTCTGCCACGACGTCCGATGGCGCGCGCAGCTCTCTCCCGAAGGTAAGGAAAGCTGGTGAAAATCCAGTGCTCGCTGTAACAGCGGAGTTCATCGCGAACCTTATGGCCGCGAGATGAGTATCCCACGAAGCGTGATCCTTTCCTACCAGTATCGCTAACTGTGGTTTAAGGTCACGGTTCTTCCGCTCAACGGGGTTCGCTTCTGGGTGATACAACGGCGTCAGAGACTGTTTGATACCCATCACGTGACAAGCCTGCTGCATCACCTCAGCAACAAACTGAACTCCGTTGTCGCTGATCATCCTGCGCGGGACTCCATACCTCAGAAAGACCTCGGATATTAAAATCTCAGCGCATTCCACGCTGGTGGCCTTCTCCAATGCAAATAGCTCACCCCAATGGGAGCACGTGTCTTCTAGAATTAAAATCCAACGGTTACCTTTCGAAGTCTTTGGTAGGGGTCCGAACAAGTCGACCGATACCACTTCAAATCGCCGGGTGGGTGCAGGAGTCTGGAGTAGTCCTGCAGGCTTCCTGTTATCTATCTTGTATCGCTGACAAGCTGCACAGCGTTTAATATAATCTGTGACAAAAGACTTCATACCTGGCCAAAAGTATCGTAGTCTGATGCGTTGTAGGGTGCGTTCAGCACCAAAGTGGCCTGCTGTGGGAGCGTCGTGGAGCTCTACGAGAACAGCTTCTCTCTCGTGTTTAGGAACCACGAGGCAGGCGGACTCGGCGTCTTCCGATTCGGGTGCGCACCTGTACAATACACCATCAGATACCAGGTATCCTCTCTCTGACCACCCTCTCCCCCTGAAGGGATCGTCGGTAGTCTCTAGGTCCTCGACAATACTCTTCAGCTCTGGGTCCTTGAGTTGGTTAGAGCGCACATCCTCAGGTGTCCTATGTGGCATATCTACGGTCACTAAGCATACCTCGCAACCAGCTGGGTTTTCCTCGCAACAAGCTGGGCGGCTTAGAGCATCGGCAATCACATTCACCTTTCCGGGAGTGTACTGTATCTGCAGGTTATAGGCCTGAAGGGTCAATGCCCATCTAGCAAGACGACCACTAGGAGACTTAAGGCTCATTAGCCAACGTAACGGCTGATGGTCGGACTTAACCACTACTTCCGAGCCTTCCACGTAACCTCTGAACTTCGTGACTGCCCAGACGACGGCAAGAGCTTCGCGCTCGGTGGTGGTGTAGTTGCGCTCGGCTGGCGAGAGTAGGCGACTGGCGTACTCTATGGGCCTTTCGTCGGGTCCCTCCCCCTGCATCAAAACTGCGCCGAGACAGTAGCCACTGCTATCTGTCCGGAGGGAGAAAGGTTTGGACTCACCATCCTTCTTCGCAACTAAGACGACGTTGGCAGCCCACGGCGAGTCGCACTCCTCTATTACATCTGCGCGTAGCAGCTTCTCAAGCTCACCCTCCAATAACTCTCTCTTACCTTGCGACATCCTATAGGGTGGTGAAGCGGTCGGTTCCTGCTTCTCGTCAACCCTAATATGATGAGTGGCGTAAGTTATGGGAGGTCCTTCGGTGGCGAAGCGCTCAACTTTCTTAGTTATGAGCTGGTTGAGTTGTGTCTTTTGAGCAGGTGACAGCTTCGTCCCTTCATCCTCTCTCAGCGCCAAGCCGGTGGTATCAACCTGCATCAGCTCTGCATCGCTGGTGGATGTAAGGCTAAAAGACTGCACAAAAGGGAACTTCTGCCTTGGGAAATTATTAAAATGCCAACAATTATGTTGGAGATCCACTAATATACCTGCTCTAGCGATAAAGTCCTGTCCTAGAAGCGTCCTATTATCCGCTTCCGGTATCACTAGGAAAGTGGTGGGGATAACACGTCCCCGAATGGTGACGTTCGTGTCACATGATAATAACTCACGTACCTGCTGCGTTCCATCGGCGAGGCCGAGGTTGCGACGTGTCTTCGTGAAAGTGGTCCCACTGTCTAATAATATTTTATAGAGTCCGGGACTAGCGAGACTCTCAGTAGCACCTGTATCCAGCACTGCAACACCTACTAAGGACGCAACTTCTATCTTGACCGTAGGGTGTGACAGATCAGACTCATGGGTGATAGCGCTATGGAAACTCACCTTATCGGTGGAACTCACCTTATCGGCGGAGGGCGTGCTTTTACACGTCGGACACCTCGAGCGTATTACTCCTTCTCGACCGCAGCCGTAACAAGACAGCGGTGCATTATTATCTTGATCACCCGATTTTATTTTAATTTTGCATTCATCTATCGAATGCCCAAACCGTTTACAGAAAGCGCAGCGCGGTCGAACACGTTTCGTATTCGAATTCGTATCGTTACAAATATTCGAACTAGAATCGGACACAGCGCGCGAAGGGTTACTTTGATTAACCGTCGCCGTCGGAGGGTTAATGTTTACATTTCGAGATTTCGCGGAACTTGCAGTGTTATTACTGTTATTAGTCGAGATACTCGCGTTATGAGACTGAATTAGTGATTTAGTATGACTTACTTCGCTTAGCGTCTCCTCAACATACCTTGCTCGCTCGAGTAGACAGTCGACACTACTTACACTATCGCGTGACACTCTTTTACGGAACTTACGATGTAAAAGGCCGTAAACTATGTCCACTTGCATAACATCTGGTAGCTTATATGGTATACGCGACATTTCTGCTCGCACTCGCGATATAAAGGAATCGACACTATCGTTATCACTTTGTTCGCGCGCAAATATTTCTCGTAAGATCCGGTGGGCGGGGCGCGGGGCGCCGTACATGAATCGAAGGCGGCGTATCGCGTCGTCCCAGGTCTCCACGGTAGATTTCACTCCTTGCCACCACACGGCGGCGTCTCCGGTCAGCAACATAGGTAGACCTCGAAGGGCGTGTTCGTCGGATACACTTGCGCACTCTTTGTAGATGAGCACGCTCTCGACGAATGCTTCTAGGGCTTCGGTACTGCGGGCGGCTCCGTCGAAGCGGGCCGTGCACCGGGTAAAGTTGTTGTGCATGCCGTGCATCCCATGCACGGTCGTTCCAGCAGCGTGTGCTGCGGTGGGTTGAGTCGGTCCCGTAGGGTCGTTACTCGCTGACGTCGGCGTCGACGTCGCGACGCTTCTCATGACGTTAGATAACAATCGTGTGAGCTGTTCCTCGGACATGGAAATCATGTTACCACATGCCGTTGTCGGGATCGGTGTAGCCGTTGCCGTGGTGTTCACGCTCGCGGGGTTAGCTACCACGTGACTCTCCTCGTCGCTACTGGAACTATTGTTTTCCTCCTCGTTTGCGTGCGCGCGGCGTGTTTTCGGCGGCATTTTCTCGACGTTAACACTTGGCCATGAACGCAAACGGTATATAACGGCAGTATAGTCCAGTAGGTACACTGAGAACTCGATCCGTGACTACGTAGGTATAACACTGTTCGCGTGGATTTCGTTCGCACTCGCGTCGGTTATTTTCCGTTTCCCGCGTAGGTACTTGCCGTACGGAGCACGTGCCACGAGTTGGGCGCAATTTATAACACAATATGTTGCTTTATTATGTATTATAAGTTTACAATATTCTCGAGGGATAACTAGCGTCACAATTATGGCGGCCGTCGCACGATCGCGGCGTGCGCGGCGCGGCCTATCTCGGTGCGTAGCGGGGAGCCGACTGGCCACGCGAGCGAGCGCTGGCGGGGGGAAGCAAGGGAAGTACCTATCCTTGACGCGGCGACGCGGGTGTAACGCGCAACACAACGCTACATATATTATTTAAATTGGGCATTTAATTTAGATTACAATATGCCTTGACATCATGATATCATTTAAATGAATAGTTTAAAAAATATCACAGATTCAAAATTACGCGTAACAAAATAATTATGGTTGACGGCAACGCGGGCGCAGCGGTAGGAGCCAACGACCTTTTCCTCGGCTATTAGGTATGTAATCCCGGGAGTACGTTCCCGTGGGATATTTTCCGATATCCACGTGGGCGAAGCCGCGGGCAAAAGCTAGTTGTTACTAAGTAAAAGCCGCTGTTAATGCTTTCTTTTAAGTTGTTACATAGTGCACTATGCCTTAACAGATGCACATTATTGTTCCTAGACCATTCCTAGAGCCACCTAAGTCGGCTCATTACGGAGGAGCCGAGTTTGTTCACGTAAAAGGATTGTAACTAGACTCCAATAAGCAATTACCTTTTATAATAAATGTGTTTGTTCGCTTCTTAACTGTTTCTGTTCGTCTTTTATAACTTTTTGTAGTTTACTATCCTTAGCGGTAAACAAAGTGATTTCATATAATTTTGCAGCAAACGTATATTGTGTCATGTGTTGTGTATTTCATAACATAACATCACACATGTATTCAAAGGGTTAGGCAAAGGTGTACCTAAAGTTCATTTCGCCAGCTATGTTTTAAATCCCATGTAATAGGGGGCGAGCCTATGGCCCTCAACCGGGCACAATTTCAAACTCCGGGCTGCTACTGAGCTGAATTCCTGATGAAAAAACCCTATTAACCAGCAATTTAATCACTGCATCTTATATTTTTATAAGTTCTAATAGTAAGTAATCTTGGATAGTGTTTTCGTATGTTATATCGTACGTCACCAAACGTTTATTTTTTAAACATAAATCTCTATTAAACCACTGCAACATACGTGGGTACACTATATTATTTGTTAAGATTAACTTAACACCCCCCTAATTTTACTACGGCAAGGCAGAAATCCCTTCTCAAACCTTCTCATTCGAAGAAGATCGGCTTATGAAGGTCCGTTTTCGTAAACATCTGGGTCATTGGGACAAATTATACATATATTCGAAAATTCATCATTATTATGCAATCCTTTTGGGTCCTATTGGCAGGCCAAGCTTCTCGGTTGTACTTAAAAAAAATGTCTTCACGTGGATAGGCAGTAGTCTTGTTGACTAAGGCCGCTCGTCCACGGCTACTTTTTGTAGCGATGCTGTCGCGCGTTTTGTAAACGCGCTTCTGCATCGCTACTATCGCGCGTTAGTTGCGTTTGCAACGTGCGACAGACACGATGCAAACACGCGGCTGTATCGATGCAAACGCACGACCGTTTCTGACGACATCGGGGGAACGAAGGGTGGAGAATAGAAGGAGGGGTGCTGGGGAGGCGACAGCATCGCGATAGTAGCGATACAGAATCTGGGCGAAGGTACACAGCCAGCGACAGCATCGCGGCTGTATCGATACACATTCGCGACAGCATCGCTAAAAAAAGTCGCCGTGGGCGAGGTCTCTAATGCCCTAAATCACTCCGTATGCCAAACATGACAATTTCCTTTGGTCCGTTTCTTGCTGGAAAAAAATTGTTAATTATACCAATTATACCTACTAATTATTTTAAAATACACAAAATAGATACCTATCAAGTATTAATGATGAGTATGTCTATTGAACATGACATCACAATTTACTCTGAATATTTATCCATTTAATTAAGGATCATTAGTATTTGAATGCGATCACTGTTTGTCTTACAAGATAAATTTAACTTTCTGTCCGAGTATTTGGTTACGCAATATTCTGTGTGTAATCGATACTGGCATGATGACGGACGGTCGAGTGGACTGTCTACATCTGGCAGTGAATTTAGTCGAGTAGTTTGAGTTGGATTTGCTTGTGAGTTTGCACGTTTTGACTGAGTTCCAGGATTGATGCAAGAAAGAGATATGTACCCGTTTATAATTGACATGGGTGATATTTAGATTTTCTAGTAAATAAACTCACAATGAATCGCATTTACTGGAAAAATTGCGAGCAAAGATACAATCGACGACGAAAATAATACTGTGAAAATAAATAATTCACAACGATTGAGTGTTTCACTACCAATCAATCTGCCTAGCCTTTTCCCAACTTTGTTGAGGTCGGCTTCCAGTCTAACCAGATGCAGCTGAATACCAGTATTTTACATGGAGCGACTGCCTATCTGCCCTCCACAGCCCAGATAAGACTGGTTGTCAGACTTTCGGGCTTCTGACAACCCGGAACGACTGTCAAAGTTCCAAGAATGACTGCCGGGACCAATGGTTTAACGCTTTCCGAGGCACGGAGGGGTCTCGGTATGTTAAGCTGGTCATCCATCCACGGGCTGACCGCGGCAAGCGTGGCTGAGCCTGATCGATCGACCCGTGCGGCTGTTATTACTTAGCCACGAGCCACTCTATGAGTATTTCAATACAGAGGTAATGAAATATATTTTTTTCAGTTACTCTTCCTAGTTCCGGAAGTTCTTACGCAGACAGAGAACGGCTTTGAAAATGCCATTTTGTAGCCCATCATAACTAAGTTTTTTTCTACTCCTTAACAATCGATTTTCATATAAGGCCTGGTATAGAAATTTTAAGAGTGAAATTTATACAAGCGTTAACTTGCTTTATTCGTAAATAACACGGGTAAAATTTTTGAAAAATAAAAACATTACATACTGAACACTTCGATCTAGATATTTCAGCCGTTTTTTTTTAAGAGATGCATTTATTTACCCTCTTTACCTATTGCATATTCAAAGATAATCGTATTACGGAGTAATAAACTCCAAACGTGGGTCGGAGCTGACAAACACATACTTTTTTTGTTTGTAGTAGGTATAGGTATTGTGTGCTTGAAACATGAGTCAAATACGTTTTTTTCTGTTTATGAACGAACCGTATCGTATGTGTGTCTGTGTATTATTACGTGCAATTGATTGCGTGATTTTCCATGTCAGATCGTGTCCGAAATACCGTGAAATATGCCAACATTGCCCCCAAGGGAAACTGCCCCAAAAACCATTTATAAGCATATGTTTGATGTGCAAATATCTTAATCTTATGGCAACATTGATTGACTTAGGTGGAAAATTGGTTATATGTATGGCAATACTGACTGTCGTGTTTGTTGTCAACTTCGCTTAGTAGCGTTGGGACTCGTCTAATGACGTGCGTTTTTTTGCAGGCATTTTAAGCTATTGCATAGCTTTTATCGGAGACTCTGAGCGCGGCGACCGAATGTAGAAATTCCGTAACGAAAAAAAAAACCTGACGCGAAAGTTTGTGAGGATGGATGGATGGATGTTTGTTACTCTTTCACGCAAAAACTACCGAACGGATTTTAATGAAACTTTACAGTAATGTGGCTTATATATCAGAATAACACATAGGCTACAATTTATAAAGATTTTATGTGATTTAGCCATAATATAACGATAAGTATCCAGTAAGTCGGAAAAAATCCTGCCCTCTGAGATCTATCTTTGCGTGCGCTGCCTAAACCGCTGGAGTTACATGAAAAGAATGTATTGTGGGGTTGTTTGTCTTAAAGAGTTCTAAATAAAATTCCGCGACAGCATATATCTACCTTTTATGTGGAAGCCATTATAGCCAAAATAGTGAGCTATAAATACATTTAAATTGAATACTTTTTTTAAGTTGCATATTTTAGAGTATTTAGTTAATTCGTATCAAAATAAATACCTTCATCGCTTTCGGTATTTAATGTAGATAAAATTTGTCTTTTACACTAAGTAATTTGGACTAATATTTTAAAAGTTAGAACGATAAGAATGACCTGCGATGAGTCGACGGCGGGCGCGCAGAACGAGGGTGGAGGGGCGGGTTAGGCAATGACGCGCGATCGCCGAGTGCGCGACCCGAACACGGGCAGACGCGTGAGGGCAGACGTCATTGACGGTTGTGTAAATTCTGCGATTTAGGGGGGGGGTATAGGGGTATTTTTTAAAAAAAATATTTTAAATCAACAATATTATCTTCTTATTTTTGAATATATGCTATGCAATAGCTTTACCGCGGCAGTCCTCGAGTGCCACACGTATTTTTTTTTAGTGCAAGGTCAGGGTAGTATTGCCCAGTCATTTTTAGTAAAAAACTTTTCATTATGTTGGTTACATTCCTAAAGTAAACGACATCTTTACGAAAGTTCTTGAACTGGTTTTTATGTCATCTGCATAAAGGCTATATTTGTGTCAAAAAAATCAATGTGGGCAAAGTGGGCTAAAAGTACACAAAGTCACTTTGCCCGCCAACAAAATCGAAGAAATATTGAATAATAGTAAAAGTAATAGTGCACATGCTCTTACAGTTGTAGCTGATGAAGGAAAATACTTACGTCTCTATAGAAAAATCGTGGGCAAAGTTGGAATGTTTCACGGTATGCCGAAAAATTTAACATCTACTACTAAAATCCTTGTAAATATGTTATGATGGCGTGTGTGCTCTCTCCGAACCGTACTTATGGGTACATGTGTGCAAACACTAGCCCAGTCATGAGTCATTCTGTGGATTCACATTAACGCTCCACTCGGCCCATTCAGTCCGTATTAGACATAATAATTTGCGTATACCTGTCTGTTTGCACGACGGAGAAATTTAAGGTGACAGGTACGGTTGGCAGAGTAGGTAATTGAAGTTTTCTTCGTTTCAGAGTGTCAATGGGGAAATAAACCATGGCTACGACTGTTACGAGTACATCACGAGATAACCGAGTTAATTGTATAAAAGTAAAGGCACCATTCCGTACTCGCCTGCTGGAGGCAACTGCAGGCGACGTGTCGCCGCGACACGACTGGTTTCTATGAATTTCTATGAAATACCTTCCACTAGCGACACGTCGTTGGTAGCTACGGGCGAGCGACAGGCGGCACGTGTAGCCCGACCGCAGACCAGTAGTGCTGCCAACGCTCGAGCGATAACACGTTTTTCTATCTTCTATCTACCGACTGGAATACGAGTTGCTGCCGCCTGCGGTCGGGTTCGGAATAATGACAGCAGCGACATGACGCTGCGACGTGTCGCCGCGACATGACGCTGCGACACGTCGCCTGCAGTTGCCGCCTGCGGTCGGGTACGGAACGGCACCTTCAGATGAAGTTTTTTAAATGATTGAAATGAGCAATGGCTTCGTTTACTTTATCTCAAAATCATCCCTTTGTAAGCGACGTACGTTGTTTTATTTTAATAAGCATGAAACACGATTGGTCGCGATAATAATTTAACTTAGAGGTTTCTAAAAGTAAAAGAAAGAAAGAAAAATAATTTATTTGTCACAGAAACACGTGCATAAAAAAAAAATACGTGTGGCACTCGAGGACTGCCGCGGTAAAGCTATTGCATAGCATATATTCAAAAATAAGAAGATAATATTGTTGATTTAAAATATTTTTTTTAAAAAATACCCCTATACCCCCCCCCTAAATCGCAGAATTTACACAACCGTCAATGACGTCTGCCCTCACGCGTCTGCCCGTGTTCGGGTCGCGCACTCGGCGATCGCGCGTCATTGCCTAACCCGCCCCTCCACCCTCGTTCTGCGCGCCCGCCGTCGACTCATCGCAGGTCATTCTTATCGTTCTAACTTTTAAAATATTAGTCCAAATTACTTAGTGTAAAAGACAAATTTTATCTACATTAAATACCGAAAGCGATGAAGGTATTTATTTTGATACGAATTAACTAAATACTCTAAAATATGCAACTTAAAAAAAGTATTCAATTTAAATGTATTTATAGCTCACTATTTTGGCTATAATGGCTTCCACATAAAAGGTAGATATATGCTGTCGCGGAATTTTATTTAGAACTCTTTAAGACAAACAACCCCACAATACATTCTTTTCATGTAACTCCAGCGGTTTAGGCAGCGCACGCAAAGATAGATCTCAGAGGGCAGGATTTTTTCCGACTTACTGGATACTTATCGTTATATTATGGCTAAATCACATAAAATCTTTATAAATTGTAGCCTATGTGTTATTCTGATATATAAGCCACATTACTGTAAAGTTTCATTAAAATCCGTTCGGTAGTTTTTGCGTGAAAGAGTAACAAACATCCATCCATCCATCCTCACAAACTTTCGCGTCAGGTTTTTTTTTTCGTTACGGAATTTCTACATTCGGTCGCCGCGCTCAGAGTCTCCGATAAAAGCTATGCAATAGCTTAAAAGATAATAAACTCGAGTAGAAAATAAGAAAATAAAATACAATAACGAGCACAAAACAGAAATAGTCGGCAGCTGCTGGCACGTCATGACTGTGACAAGAAGGCTTCCCCTCAGCATGATGCTGTGCTATGGAGACCCACAGCACAGCGCTGATTTTCAGTGGTCGCTCGAAAAAGACGTACGGAGACCAAGTCAGGTTTAATGAAAACCATGTGTAGGTTTAGTAATATTTTTCATTGAATACTCAACGTTTGACGATATGAACAGTTAAAAGCACGACTTCTTCATGATGTGGCCAAACATTAGTGATCATATCGTAAAGTAGTTAGATTATCCACCGCCGGTAGAGGCGTTGATGTCGCTTTGTTTATGTTGTGCATCATGGCAGCGGAATACAACAAATCAAAACACGTAGGGTGACCACGTAAAAAAGTTTTCACGAAATGGTCAACTCTAAGATCCGGCCACGACATATGCATTGAAAAGAAACCAACATGAAACCTTTTAATCACACCATTCCACCTACCCTCATTTTCTTTTACCAACTTACCTTAAAACTATCAACCAAAATAATTTCTGCTGACGCTACCAAACCAAGCAACGGTGAAGCATCACCCGAGAGTGTATTGACCGTCGGTACAAACGTATATTTGCACTCTTAGCTACCGCATTCCGTTGCCAAACAAATATTGTAAGTAGGCTTTGTGCCTTTCATCATACACTCGCTTTTTTGCCGACCGTACACGCTTGGCCGACGAGTGGATCATCCAAGATGATGATGTTAAGTATTATTGTGCTTTGTACTATTGGGTGTAGGCAGCACTTGTGACTTGTATTGTGTGAGGTATTTAGATTTCGAGTAGATATTTGACTTGGGTACTTTTGAGAATAGTGGAGTTTTTGATGGTAGAGTTGAAATATCCGTGGTAGGTAGTTATTTGATTCTACTAATACTATATAAATAAGTAGGTATTATACAATATTCTGAATATTCATTAGCAAATAAAGTCTGTACGTGTAGTCATTTCTTTTCATACTGGTACGGTTTTGGCTGATAAGAACTCTTCTAATAAAAATTTCTTTCACAAAACCTTGGCTCTTACAAATATTATTCTGTTGTAAAATTACAATTATAATACATCGGAAAAGTATCAAGAAACATTGAAAACAGTACCTCATGCAAAACATGAAAACAAACATTCTAGTAATACATTTCGAAACAAAACAAAATGAATATGAGTTTGTGTGTACCAGAAGAAATAGGAAATTAAATTTTATATCAGAGAGAAGATTATTTTCCAGTTTTAACATAACAAAACATCACGCTTGTATTTCCCCGAAGGGTAAGGCAGAGCTGTACCTATAGACACATTTCACCAGTTATCTTTAAGTCCCATTTAGTAGGAGGCGAGCCTATTGCCATCAACCGGGCACAAATCCAGACTCCGGGCTGCTACTGAGAAATTCCAGATGTAAAACCCAATAACACTTTGGGGTTCGAGAATCCCGGGACCTCATTCTCAGCAGTAGCACTTGGGACTACTAGACCAAGTAGGCACTCAAGGTTTTCCGTTTTATGGACTATAAAATGCCTAGTAGTAACCAGGAACTATGATAGTATATGTTTTATATTATTATCTTCAATAGGTGCAGGGTCGTTTAGAATCCCGTTTCCCCCATTAACAACAACCATTTTATTATAATCTACTTACAGCTAAATAAAGGTTTCTATATAAATTACTTTTTATCTTTAGTATCCAATCAACCTAAGCTATAAAATTCAGGCGTTCAGGACCTGGCTTCGTAGCCATATTTTTGGCCACATCTCTTAGTAGCCTTGACCTACGAACGTTGACCCTTCTGCCCTAATACCAATGTATTTGGGGTTTTATGCCACATATCTCTAAAAGCCGCCTTGACCAAAGAAGTTAGGGAACCATACACACAAAAAGGCGTTCAGGCAAAAATGCTCCCTCACCGGAAGCATTTGCCTGTAATTTAACCTTGACCTGCAACCTAGCCGTGTTACTTCTATCCCTACCTATCATGCTGGTTTCAATTATCTCTCTACACTAACAGTAGACGGCCTGTGCATAACCATCCAATCAATCCAATCCAATAAGACTGCGCACCAATAACAATCCAAGTTGCATCAGTTGACGGGCAAGACGAGGAAGACTCCATTCTAAAGGTACCATTCCGTACCCGACCGCAGGAGGCAACTGCAGGCGACGTGTCGCCGCGACACGACTGGTTTCTACGAATTTCTAAGAAATACCGTCCGTAGCTAGCGACACGTCGTTGGCAGCTACGGGCGAGCGACAGGCGACACGTGTAGCCCGAGCGCAGACCAGCCATGCTATTCTGTAAACATCTCACCGTGAAAACTTGGGTGAAGTGAGCTGTCAATAGTGTCAATCCCTGTGGAATGACAGCTCACTCCACGCTCACTTCACCTAAGTTTTCACGGTGAGATGTTTACAGAATAGCATGGCAGTAGTGTCGCCAACGCTCGAGCGATAACACGTTTTTCTATCTTCTATCTACCGACTGGAATACGGGCTGTTGCTGCCTGCGGTCGGGTTCGGAATCATGTCGCTGCGACATGACGCCGCGACAAGTCTCCTGCAGTTGTCTCCTGCGGTCGGGTACGAAATGGTACTTACCGTAACGCTATGGAATCTTGGATTGTTACATGACAGGCGAATGCTCCCATCAAGGGACCGAATTTACCTTCTTCCTTAAGTTTCCAGAAAACTCATTCCCACCATAACTTCCTCACTTATTCTTCTTCCAATTTCAAATCTGAAATCAATACAGAAATGGATGGATTTATTAAAATTCCTCTTTTTCTTTTGTTCTTAGCACCCAGTTCGTCCCAACGGCTACGATTAGTATGCAGCTCCCATACATACCAGATTGATTTTTATTATTGTCAGATTTTGTGAAGCGGGACTTGTTAGCATGGCTTTGGTCTTGGATTGAAATCTGTATTATGATTATTATTTTGGAATTTAATTTCTTAAATTTGTCGTTATGCTGTGCCTGTTAGTTAGAAAAAAAACCGGTCAAGTGCGACGCGAAACCGAAGGGTAGCGAAAGGGCACGAAGGTCGCACTTACTTACAACATGTATACAATGTGAAATTTAATTCCTTTGCATCCTCTTAAGGGGTCATTGTACTCATCATTACTAACAACTTTCACTATGTGGCCAACCCTGAAATCGCGAAAAAAAATCAGCTGTTCCATACATTTATGTTCGCATAGCTCGTTATAATGTAGGGAATAGCTGATTTTCTTTTCGCGATTTCAGGGTTGGCCCCATAGTGAAAGTTGTTCATAATGATGAGTAAGTACTTCAAAGATGCAAAAGAATTAAATTTCACATTGTATATACCTATAGCAAAAAACGCCGAAAAAAACACGTTTCTTTTATTAGGACCCCCTTCAATTTTTTATTTTATTTTATTTTTATAATTTTTTGTATACACAATCTGTGAACGAAAGATTTCAACTAGCACCTATTACAGTTCATGAGATACAGCTCGCTGACAGACGGAGAGACGGACGGGCGGACGGACAGCAGAGGCTTATTTATAGGGTTCCGTTTGGCACCGTTCGGGTACGGAACCCTAAAAATAGAACTTCTTAGGACATATTATTACTTACCTGCTTAAAAAGCAAACACTAGCTCTGATAGTTAATGACTTCTTCAGCCCATTTGACCGAATCACCCCATCAAGTTTGCATATACTATGCAAAAATACAAGAAATTTCACATTTTATAGGTAGGCTAACTAGTTAGATTTTTACAGGCGTAATTCACAAGGCTTATTTGGATACTAAAACTAGGGATTTTCAATAAAGTCGTGTTCAATGATGGCGAAACAGGGAAAGATTTTAATGTAACAAGTTGTTCGAACTGTTAGCTATCAAGTCTTAATTTGAACAATAACAATAAACTTATTACTAGTTACTAGTACTAGTATCTGGTTGGTCGTAAGTGCTACTGCTTAGCATGAGGTCCTGGCTTCGATTCCCAGGTCGAGTCGAAATGGTATGGGTTTTTCCATTAGGAATTTCTCAGTAACAGATTTATGCCCCTTTGATAGCAATAGGCTCGCCCCCGTTCATAATCAGCCTATAATGTTCCCACTGCTGGGACACAGGCCTCTTCTCTGTAGGAGGGAGTGGGCTGTAATCCACCACGCGAGCCCAGTGCGGGTTGGTAGATGTCACATGTCTTCGAATTTTTGGTTCTAGGACATGCTGGTCCTTACGATTTTTTTCTTCACCAACCCCGTTACATGATTCTAAACATAACTGACGAAATGTGGGTGTACTATACTGCCCTGCTAAGCCGAAAGGCGATATCTCTGGTGGTAGGCGGTACTCCCTTTTAGTTTTTTTTATACCATTCAATAGCTATAATAATTTCGCATCTAATGGTATAAGCCACATACCGCTATCTAACTTAAAACATTTAAAAAAACCACTCAGAAGTTCTTTATATCCTTATGTTTCCTTAAATTACAATTTACAAAAAGTCAATTTTCTCAAAACTTACTCCGATTGAGATACCGCCTTTCGGCTTAGCAGGGCAGTATAGGTACACCTCTGCCCAACCCTTTAGGGACCACATCTAATATAAGTTACTGCCATACACCATAGACGCTTTCTCATCCCACGAAGCAAAAACAAAAAAAAACGATCTTCAATTTCAAAAAAAGAACACTCCATTTAATTCCCATCCCTAATTGCGTAACAAATCACAAAGTAGTATCGATCCTCCGCGACCTACCCTAAAATCGATCGGGGAAAAAATCTAATTACAGGCAGGCGTAAATTTGGAGCGTCGCCCTATTGATTGTAATCGACCTTGGGGAAAAAAATTAAGTCAAAGACTGACCCAATTTGCTCTCCCCTGGCGTTCATTGCCAAGTTTACATTGAAAGAACCGAACGGCCATTAAGTAGGGAATGAAACCAGCGACGCTTAGTTGAGAAAAAGCTCTTTAATGAGGAAGATGGGGCGTTCAAGAAATGTGCCGCGGATGTGAGGAGTTGGTGCTTTATGTTTTTTTTTTGTTTTTTTTTCTGTTTTTTTTTTGTCTTTTTTTCTGTTTTTTTTTTTAAATATAAATGTTAATCATTACCATAGTAATGATTTCTTGTAATGGTTAAGATGGAATCTGTAGTTGGTGTTTAGAAATACGAATTAATTAATGCAGTTAAACAAGCGGTTTTAAATTCTATTTTAGTTGTATTGATATTATAGGAATTGGTTGATAAGTATTGTGGCATAGCAGTATTTCAGCGTATTCAGTCAATATTCCGTAACACACATACTTTTAGAAATTAACACGCGCCCTTTAAAATCAGTTAAGTTTTTGCTCCACATTTATATTCAGTGGAACGCTCAAGACTGCTCGGTCGCAGTATAATTAATAAAAAAGAATTAAAAAGGAGTTCGAATCAACGGTCGCGTGCCCCGGAGGCCAACGTCCTTTAGACAAGATCGCCCCCTCTACCTCCGTCCCTCTCTAATTAACCGTTTAATCCATAAAGCTGTCCCTTTCACCCCCGGGGATGTTAATATCGTGTTACTTAATATCCCACTGGGACACCGCTCGGATAATAATTTCCAGAATATTATTGCTCCCGTAATACGTCAAAGAATTTTTCTTTTGTTTCCACGAAAATGCTCGACTCCAAATGATTCAAAGGACCCGTTGATGTGGAAACCGACCGCTATCTTCACTGATTTCAGTTCGCTCCGCTAAATACGTAATATATTTTTTATGTACGTCTGAATCGAGTTTCTTTTTTGATATACGACAAACCGTATCCGATATCGGAGCCGTGAGTTAGCAATAAAAGTAAAGCATGTCGAAAAATATCGTTAAGTAGCACACGCCCGCCCCTTAATATCTTCCACGCGGCCGCACCCGGCGCGCCGTATCGGGGAATTTTCATCTGAATATTTTCCTTTCTCATTGTCGTTATCTGAAAAATATGTTTTTCGTACGGTCGCAATCGCCCCGCGCCCCTCTGCCCCCGGCGCCACACTTCCAAAAAGACGCAACAGCCACACACTAAATACTCCAAATTCGAGTGTGTCCCTCTGGATTCAAAGTTGGAATTCTTTTCCGCACGGCCGGTGTCACGTTGCTCTTGGATGTAAAAGAAAAATAGTCGGTGCGTCACCTCGAGAATGAAATCCTTTCGCGAAGGTGTTAGAGTAGGTATTTGTTTGGCGTGTGTCGTGCGGACGCGCCGGGTGGTAGGCGGCGGCACCGGAAGAGCAGGGGGGCGCGGGGGGCAAATGGACGGAAGAGAAGCAAGGCAAATAACTTCGCCCTTCGTACACATGTATAGGAGGCTCGGAGGGCGCACAAAAATGCTCGCAGCGTCGTTTCCAAGTTCCACAATGAAACGTTGAGTATTTTTGTCATTTGTCGTCATAAAATCTCTCGCCTAAAGAAAAATTCGCGTTGAAATGTTTTTGCCGTTCTCAAGTTATGAGATATGTCGGAGTTACTGCATATGAAAGTTTTAATATTGTCGCAGAGAATAGTACAGATGATAACGTTGGCGTAGTTCTTAAATAGAGACAGAAAGACGAAACCTAAAAATTGTTTTTTTAGGAAAACATATTATTACCTGCTTACAAAGCAAACACTAGCTCTGATAGTTAATACTAAACTTCGTCAACCATTTGACCGAATCATTCTATTAGGCTGTATATATTATGCAAAAATACGAGAAAATTCACATTTTATAGGTGTGTAGCTAGTTTGATTTTTACAGTATTTTTACGTAAACACACGGGGATCAAACAGCTTGTTTGGATACTAAAACTAGCGATTTTAATATAAGTATAAAACGTTGGAGTAGTTCTTAAACTCATCATCTGCCTAGCCTTTTCCCAACTATGTTGGGGTCGGCTTCCAGTCTAACCGGATGCAGCTGAATACCAGTATTTCACATGGAACGACTGCCTATCTGACCTCCACAACCCAGTAACTGGGTAATACGATACCTCTTGGTAAGTCTGGTTGTCAGACTTTCGGGCTTCTGACGACCCGTAACAACTGTCAAAGATGTACAAATGACAGCCGGGACCAACGGCGTAACGTGCTTTCCGAGACACGGAGGGGTCTTGGTATGTAATGGATGGTCACCCATCCACGGATCGACCTCGGCAAGCGTTGCTTAACCTTGAAGATCAGATCCGTGCGGCTGTTATTATTTACCCAAAGCCCACCTGGAGTAGTTCTTAAACTGTGAGGGAATTAAAACGTGAAATTAGCTACAAACTGTAAGTCATCACTGAGCTAATTTTGTTTTCATCAACCGTTCTTCATTATTCGCTGGCAGAGTGACGGGTAAATAAACTAAAGCAATAAACACGAGGTAATTTGCAGTTTCTATTTCTCAATATTCAAAAATCTGACATATATATATCGTCAAAAGAGTAATGACGATATACAATATTCAAGGGGATGTATTTAATAGCACTTTAAATATTATGTAATCGGCTTTAAAATTGTTTATCAGCTCTTTAAAATAATAATACATCCATAATTTGAAATTATCACTTTAATAAACGTGAACCAAATTTCTGCCAGCAACTTGGAAGTAACAACGCGGTTGGTCATCACCCAGTTCAAAATGACGAATCATACAATCTGACTGCGACTAGATAATTAGACAATCCTACGACATAGTAATAAGCTAAGCATATTTATGATGGAAACCATTACTTTTATAGTTCATTCAATTAATTTTAAAGCTAAACATTTTAGTGTGAAACATTATTTTTAAAGTGCGTTTATATATTCCCCACATTGAAGCTGTTTTTAACGTAGATAAGATGTTCTCTATTCCAAATCAATTATAGTCCCTCTATAATCCAAAAAACAACTCAATTGTGACCAAAATCCATTTCCATACATCCGTCTATTCTATTTATAACTTAATGATTCCGAATCGATTCCATTGTAGCGCCAACCCTATTTAAATAAAGCATTGTATCGCCATTGTTACAACTATTGAGAGGGTCATTATTATCGCTATTAAATACTTACAAAATAGGTTTGCATGTACTATAGTAATTTGTTAACAGGCCTACGATTGTGTACCATTTCCCTTCACTGGTTGTTGCTAGGCTTGAATTTTATTTTGGGTAATATGTTTTGGTTGATTTGTTATTTGCTTGTGAGTGAGGCAGCTTAAAAATGGTCGATTGACCCAAGACTTAGTGAGAAATTACAGTTCAACAGATGCTAATCCTTTGACTACGGTCTAGTAGTCGCAAGCACTACTGCTGAACATGAGGTCCTGGTTTCGATTCCCGGGTCGGGTAAAGTGTTATTAGGTTTTATCATCTGGAATTTCTCAGTAGCAGCCCCGAGTCTGGATTAGTGCCCGGTTGATGGCAATAGGCTCGCCCCCTATTACATGGGACTTAAACATAACTGGCGAAATGTGGGTGTACTATAGGTACAGCTCTGCATGACCCTTCGAGAAATACAAGCGTGATGTTAGATAATCCAGGTGATGATAAAACGAAGTAAATAAACCTAAGTGCAGTACAACTATTTTCTTAATATCCCTCGGCAAACTTCGTGTTTCGTCAGTCGTCGGATTTTTATCAGTTGCCCTTTGTACTTGGTAATTATGGTTGACGGCAACGCGGGAGCAGCGGTAAGAGTCAATACGTACAAGCGCCAAGTATATACAGGATCCTCTTGCGACTGACTGGCTCTTGCTACTGCCGAAAGCGTCCGAACGATGCAATTGATGTGCGAGCTGCTGCCATGCGAGTGATGCCGGAAGGCGAGCAGGCTGGTGAAAAAAAAAAAATGTTCAAGTTTCTCGGCTGCGAGCTACTTTCCAACTCGCAAGTCCGAGTAACTCGTATGATACGTCCGCACAGTGCGAGTTGCTGAACTGCAGCTACTTCGTAGGCCGACTCGCACGCTAGCTCGCGCTATGTAAACTAGCCATAATAGCAGGTGCTAAACATTGAGAAGTAAAAAATAAAAACTTAACAAAAAAGTGCTTGACCCAGTTGAGACTTGTGCTAGGTACCTACGCTTCTAAGTTAAAACTTAGATAATAATAAAAAGAGAAAAATAATATTGGAACGAGTATTACTGCATTAACTTGAAAATTAAATCCTTGCTTAATATCGCATCGAAATTCCCTTTGTGGTCTCAAAATTCTTTGCCAAGTCGAAAATCAAAGCTTCCAAATAGCAAAAGTTGGGTGCCCTTTGAGCAGTACCGTTATTATTTTCTCAAGAACCTCTTTTATATAAAAGAATGCTTCAGAAAGCGAGGGTGGTAAAGGGAAAAATATGACGGAGAGTAGTGGTGTTGCTTTCTCTTTCTGACTTAGGGAGTTAGAGTGGGATATAGATGAGTCGAGTGGCTTTCGTGTTAAGAGTCTCCATACACGAGCTCTCGTTACGTCATAGCCCGGGGCCGAGACGTCGTGTGGGAGGCATTTTGACAAGTATTTTATGAAAAATGTAACCGCCTTTGTGACAATGCTTGAAGCTTTTTAAGCAATGCGCCTGTTGTCAACTCTAATGAGATGAGAGTTGCCACCGGTTACAAAACTTGTGGACACAGGGCCCTTACAGAAACTTTTGGTACAGCCAGCAAGTAAAGGTACCCAGCAATATTATAAGATCAAAAGTGTGACGAAAAAGTAGGACAAAGTTGGCAAATTAAAATATATCGAAATTGTTCACCAAAACACAATTTGTTGAGGAACTCGTGGCTAAGTAATAACTGCCGCACGGGTCGATCCATCAGGTTAAGCTCCGCTTGCCGGGGTTGGTCTGTGGATGGGTGACCATCTTTACATACCGAGACTCCGTGCCTCGGATAGCACGTTAAGCCGTTGGTCCCGGCTATCATTCGTGGATCTTTGACAGTTGATACGGGTCGTCAGAAGTCCGAAAGTCTGACAACCAGTCTTACCAAGGGGTATCGTATTACCCAGTTACTGGGTTGTAGATGTCAGATAGGCGATCGCTCCATGTAAAATACGGTATTCAGCTGCATCCGGTTAGAGTGGAAGCCGACTCCAACATAGTTGGGAAAAGGCTAGGCTGATTGATATCGAAAATGTCCACCGTTACTTCAGTAGAGATGATTTTGCCTATTATAAATTGGGCACAACTTAATAGCTCTGTGCAAATATCGAGTTCGAATCTGCCCGGGCAGCGGTAACTTTGCCCACCGTCTCTAACGCTCGTAACGTGCTATGTATGAAATACTAAAATCGCTAACTCCACAAGCGTATCTAAGCCAGTATTTACAAGATAGCTTAAAGACACCTTAGCATGTATTTATGAATACTTCTAAGTAGGATTATGAGTAAATTTATAACCCGTATCTATGGCATATAAAATAACAATGCTGCAGGGGTAAGTGTAATGGCATTGCGTCCGCGTATGCTATGACGTGATTTCGAAGATATTTTCTATGGGTATTGAATTTACTTGAAGACTGTAATATTGTGTGGTAAATGACGAAGATTTTAACCCCGTTAAAGGTTTTAATTTTATGTTTGGTCAAGTCACGTGTTAGTTTTTGTCGAGTATAATTTTGCAGCTGTTTTACTGATTTGTTACATCAAGTCACAAATCAGTAAACTTAAGCACTGACTCTGTGGTATTAAAAGTGTTGTTTTAGGTTATATCTACGTTAGCCACTCAACACTCCTGAAGCAGGTCTGCTAGAAGAAATTTCTGTAAAAATAGCAATTAGGTACTGTAAACTTCAAATTCAAATTTTTGACACTTGTAACTGACTTTTTCGGGCAGAACCACAGAATAATACAGATTGGACACTCCACAAAATCATTTAAATAAAAAGCGACTCTTGTTAAGACACAATGAAGTGCAATTCAGGTCGTACAGCACTAATCACCTACAGTTATATTCACCTAGAAGTTGCCTCTCTTTCTATAGCGTGACTCTTTAGATCTTCTGACTACGTTACACTCACTGAATTGGCCCAGCAAGACGGGCCCGCCGCGTACTTGTAGCTTCATAAATGCAGAATGTCCCATCTGAGGCGGAACGCTTTTTCGTCCCGTTCGCAAGCCGCGTTAAAGAACTTCGTCCCAAAAAGAAAGTAAAGTACCTATTACACATGAATAAATAATCCAAATCATATTTGTACGAATACCTATAGTGATAATCTTTCAATCCTTCAAGTCAGTTCAATGCTGAAAACATCGCCGATTAAACCTTGCAAATCCATGTTTACGATTAATTTCGTTAATCTAATATAATTTTGATATTATAAGTATATTTAGAGCAAAGAAGTCTGTTGACGTATGGAAGCAATAATAAACTCCGGAAGGACGAATGTTTTCCTCCGTGGATTGTAACAATGTGGATAGGAGTCGATGAAAATATATCTTGCGAGAAATTAATTGTAAGAAACTCAAAGTAAATTTTAACTATCTTTCAATGTAATATCGTCGTTTTCTAAAATAAGAGACTTTTAATTTGTATTTCCACTTCTTTTACTTTTAATTTGATTACAATAAAAGTATTAATAAAACTTTTTAATCCGTAGGTTTATAGAACCTGATAATTGATTTTTATTTATTTATTTGGTACACCAACAGCAGTACATACAAAAAAAAAACCGAACAATAACATAATGCAAGTATGTATGCCTATTATTATAGGTATACACAGCATTCACCATAAAACAACATCGTAATAAACTAGAAAAAACTAAACATAAAATACAATAAGTAAACAAAATTCAGAATAAATGAATATGAATATAATACCCCAAAAAAATCATAGTTTGTCAGACGGTACTTATGTTCAGATATACCTACTGGAAACGAGTTTGAAAACCTAACGAAAAAACCATGTTCCCACGCCCACGCTTCTTTCTTACTAAAGTAAACAACATTCCCTATCCATTCTTGCCATATTCCGAGACTTTACTCTCAGGATATTACGCGCGTCTCCCTCATTACCAACCAAATCATTACTGGGTGAAATCGTATGGAATCACGGAGGGATTGTTCGTACCCCCACTCGAAAAACAACCCTAACTCTACACCATAAGGTTCAAACTTCCATGGTTTTAGCACTAAATTATGATCCACGTTGATATGTCATCCGCGCAGTATGAAAAATATGAGATGTATTGAAAATGAAATCTCTTCGATATTCGCTAAGAGGTTTTTAATATCACTTCTGAAGATAAAAGTTTGGTTTGTTATTTATTTTTATTTGAATGCTGGTTCTGATTGAGGGAGGATTGTTAGAGAGGAATGTAAATGGGATTGTCAGGTCATTAGGGTGCTGTTATGTCATGTTTTCTAGTCGAGAACTCTTTTGCTGTAACGGGTATTAGTCCTGATGACTATGATACCTGTATACATAGGACAGAGTCGATATATTATGGACTTTTTTTCCCAAGCTAGATGGTTCAGGATCTGAGCATCTAAATGGTGTTTGACAGGACATGGAACCTACCTAATGTTGTAGTGTGGTGGGAATTGGGAGACGTAGTCAAGCCAAGTATTCAAAATCAAAATATTTTATTTCACATAAACCTACAAGGGCACTTATGAAACGTCAGAAGCTAGGTGCACGGTTCCAATTGGTCGTTTCCTATAGAGAAGAGCCATCAAGAAACTCCACGGTTACTCTTTTAAAAATAATTTGCTTTTACAATATTTTCAAATGAAAATATTATTATTATTAATAGGTATGGGAGGACAGTGTAGATGTAGGCCTGACAACAAGTACCTACCAGGTACTTAACAAAATAGAAAATGGTCAACAAATCTACAGTCTACTAGGCCTACAACGTTCTCATATTCAAAAAATAGAAAATAATCTTTATAAAAGATAAAAATAAAATAAAAACCAATTTTTAAACCAAATGACATTATTTTATTTGATTACGATAGATTGATATTCAAATGGTTCAATATAAGTTTCATCTTCTTGTCTATGATATGGGCGAGTCATAGTTATTGGCACCTGTATGTTTTTGTACAGTATAGATATAGTTAAACGTAGACTTAAAATAAAATACTTTTCTTTTTGTAATTTTACTTAGATATCTCTGCGACGCTATATACACCGTGACATTTTAGTCGTCTTACAAAAGCAGCCCACTTCTTGTATCCAATGACTACTCGACATTCATAAAAAAAAAGATATAGTGTAACATTTTTTTTATTGCTCTTAGAGGTATTTTATGTCGGGTACATTGAGTGGCCCTTTGTAAGACGACTAAAATGTCACGGTGTATATATTTTTTTTTTTAAATGAATGTTTAGTAGTCATTGGATACATGAAGTGTGCTGCTTTTGTAAGACGACTAAAATGTCATAGTGTTTAAACGCCTAAAAAAATAATTCTACTAAAAATTTTCAGAAATGCGAAAAAGCTCGTACAGACCAGCGCGACGCGACGCCGCGCCGCGACACGAACAATACAATTTCTAAGAAAACTTGACGGTATAACAATAACCGGTGTCTCGTCGCGCTGTCGCGTCGCGCTGGTCTGCACGAAGCTAAATAGATATCAAAGCTGAAAATAGCCCTACATTGTATAAAACTATTCAGTAAACACGTTCTCTATTCCCTTACGATCGAAATATTTTTATAGCACACACCTCCCCGCTATAGGTACATATGTGACCCCCATCTACGCCAATAGTAGCAAAGATGAGTATATCACGATTTTTCTTAACGTAACCCGCCTACATACGTTACCCCCTCTTTCCTGCCCCCTTTCACACATTCTTGTTAAATATATGCCGAAACAAAAAAAGCTATATAACCACCATTGTCTTTTACACGAAATTCTACTTTGCGTAGTAGCCGTAAAGTTGTAATTTCAGTGTGTTGTTTGTGGTAGTTAAGATAGTTTCCGGTGCAGAGAATTTCGTGAGATTGGCTGTCGATATGGCCAAAGATTTTTACGATTCGTCGTAAATTCTTGTTAGTATCGTATTTCTACGGTCACGTTTGTTTACAAGTTGCGTAAGCTTGTGGGATAGGAATGGTGTCTTTTGAAAAAAAGAGGCCATTGTAGTTTTTCGAGCGGAGGAAATCGTCGATGTGTTGTGGCCAGATAAGAGAGCTGTTGTGATTGTTGATGATGGCTCGCCGTGTGTTATGAGTCTGACTTGGGCAATATTACATCGGGGTCAATGGACGGTAACGGTTTCCAGTTTATCTTTATGGAATCCATATCATCGCACTAGATGTGGTTGTCACTAGACAGGTTTCAAATTCATGCGGTCTGCTATTTAGATGATAACAATAATAATGTACTCCCGTTCATCAAAGTCGCTGGTTTGTCGTTGTCACGGCCTCAGACATCGGTTGCTTTCAGTCTTATGGCCTTTTTCAGCTTTCAACAAACAATAGACCCTGAACATGTAATCCTATCCTATACTATTAAACGGGAAATATATAAACACTGGGTAGAATTTTTTAACCTCATCTGGAGGGAAAGTACTCTAAATACTGGAGATAGCAAATTTTACCCAAAGGAAACAAAACTTTATTTTTAAAAAGAAACACATTTACATTCAAAGATTTTCGAAAATTCGCCTGCCACACTCAGGAATCGACCCGGGTAAAATACGAAAAAATAACACCCTCTATTTTTATGAGATCAATCGATAGAGTCAATCATAAGTATCAAATCTCTCTAACAAACATGATAAATTAAATGAACGGAAAACCATACAATCTAAACTTATAAATTCAATGGGACAATATAAAGCACTTTCACTCCAAGGTCCATCAGATTACATATGTTAGTACATAATTAACAATTATCTTTAGATTTTTTTGAATGGGGATATCTTAAGAACAAAAAGGAGCTCGTGGCTAAGTAATTCCAGCCTGTCAAAGTCAAAGTCAAAGTATTTTATTTGTTGAACATAGGTAATATGGTACATGGTATAAAAATTGCGTTGTATCACTATGTTTTGCCTTGCAAGGCGTACAAATTTGGTGTAAAAACCTACAAACTAAATAAAACAAACAAGTAACGTCGTAAACAAGACAGAATAACAAGTGGATCGGACATTTATTTTATTTTATGCTTCTATCATCTAAAAACTCATTGATAGAGTAGTAAGCCTTTTCAATCAAGAATTTTTTAAGTTGCGATTTAAAATGGTTAATATTGGTCATGCTTTTTAAAGTTTTTGGTAGTTTATTGTAAATCTTTGGACCCATGCCGAGACAACTCTTTGAGAAAAGTGCAGTATTATGTTTTTTTGATTTTAGTGTGCTTTGGTGACGTCTAGTAATAAGTTTTTCAAATTTAGATAGATTCTCCTTAACAAATATTGAAATTTCATAAATATAGAGGGATGGAAGCGTAAGTATTTTTAAACTAGCGAAAAATGGTTTGCAACTTTCGGTGGTTTTTAACAAACATATGGCTCTGTGTATATTTGTAATCACGTTCTCGAAAATGGCTGTAACGATTTCGATGAAAGTTGCAATATAGTGGTTTACGGGGGCGAAAAATCGATCTAGCTAGGTCTCATACGAGTATCTAAGAAAATTCGTTTTCTCCATATTTTCACCCGAGCAGAGCTCGGTCGCCTAAAGTTTAGAACAAGATGGCTACCTTAGAATAATGACATGGCAGCATGGAATTAGTAAGTACCTACTATCATGTCACCATGGAATTAGTAAGCACCTACTATCATGTCAACATGGAATTAGGTAGCACCTACTATCATGTCAACATGGAATTAGTAAGCACCTACGATCATGACAACATAGAATTAGTAAGTACCTACCTACTATCATGGTAGCATGGAATTAGTATGTACTATACATGGAATTAGTATGAACTTTCCTATACTATAATGAGCATTCTCTATTTTCACCAGAGTAAAGCTCGGTCGGCCAGGTACGTTTTATTTGATAAGACACGGTTGTCGATTTTAACATTGGTCTTGGTATACAGGGTTATAGGACCAATCTTGATAAAACTGATAGATATAATTAAACACAGTTTTATCTTAGTTCCTTCAGTTTTCTCTAAAACTTGAGCTCAAAGTTATCTAAAGGCTATCAGTCCAAACCAGGTTTTCTTTAACATTTTAGATTTAACCACCTACCTTTTGCAATAACCTTTCCCTCCAAAGTTAAACCTCCGATACACCGATAATAACCATAAAAATACTTTTTGGACAACGATATCTCAGATCACAAGTCGAAAATTTAAGATGGCGGCCGAAAAAGTTTATTTATAACGTTTAATTGATGTCCCGCATACAAGCTGCCGATAAAATGCCATGTTTTTAACATTATTGATGATCATTAACTCTCAAATTGCTATTTAGCATCGTTAATAAGTATGGCTGACTAAATTAATGTATGTAGTTAAGTGTTCGGTTACTCCACTTGGGCGGAGAAATTTCACTTTTATTGCGTACTAGCTATAGATTGCGGTGTGATCTTCTACGTGTTTGAGATACGATATTTTGTATTGCAAATTTTATAGAACTCTTGGTTTTATCTGAGAATAATTCATAGAAGAAGAACCCTGGATCAGAAAGTCGTTTCTTTAAAAGTCATGCATTTATTAGTCCATCTTTATTTTTGAAAGGAATTAATAATTTTTTTGGAGTAGGCGCTACTGAGGTTTCTTTCGCTTTCTTTAACATCCCTCAATACATCGGTAATAAGAACATAATATAATAATATCTTGTGTATTAACTGTCACACAGGAGATACCGAAATATAGCATCAACTATCAGAAAAGACTCCCAAATCACAAAAATTACCTTGCCCTCAGACTGGGTGGAGCTCAGGGCTTTCTCTCTCAAAGATCAGCCAGATAAGATGCATCATGGCGCAAGAACAATGTTGTCAGCATTAAAAATTATTTCCAAATTAGCCGGGAATTTGAATCGTACGGTCTTATCCCAGTGCCGAACTTACCCCAACATACTCCAATGACCTAGGTAGGCAGAGAAGACAAAACAAAAACTTTAATATCCTTCTTGACTTTAGAGTTGAGCTACAGGATTACTGACAAATGCTTGCACTGACTGGACAAGTCCACTCAAATCTGTGTATTAAACCATTTTAGACACTAATCTACATGGTCCTCATATTGCCTGACCAAGATTATGACTGGATTTTAAAAGAGACTTTCATTCTTGAGTTTATTTCGTCAATTCTTCTCAGGGGTTTTCAGATAAGAAATGTCAAATCTATCTAGCTTATAATTATTTTTTTATAATGAAGTGTAAAAGTGATTCCGATATCTTATTTACAGAATAAACAATTTCCTAACATTTCATTTCATTTACTCATGTTGTTTGTCTTAACGAGTTTCGAGAGAACTTTCGTTTATTTCGAATCAGTCATCTACTATAAGATATATGCACTATCACGCAAAAATAACTCCTGTCTTATATGGAGCCAAGGACTCAATAATTTACATAAACATCATATTTATCGATCATAAGTCGTGCGCGTGAGTCGCTCCCGAGGAAGTTATAAATCGAGAAAACGTTCAGAAATGTGGTAAAAGAGCTTTATGGACAAATGGCTGACGACTCAATTAGATGGGTATACTAACATTTAAACGTAAGGAGTAATGAAGTTGATGGTGAAGAGAATAGATGCAAAGGATGATGTATAAAAAGATCAATTCAAAGTCTGTAATTGTACATAGATACCTACTTTTTAAATTTAGAAGTGTACCTACCTACTTTTTATATCTTCTTAGACAGGTAGGTATTTACTAATTACCTAATAGAATACGCGTTACGGACTTTGATGAGATTCCATTTAGATTAGTTTAGCTGTTTTTGCATTTTTTTCCTTTTAAGTCATTTATTTCAAGTAGAAAATTATTTTTGAAAATAAGTAAAAAATTGAGAAAATATTGCTCATTTGAAAATGTAGTTTCCTATAAAAACCTGTAACCCATTTTCAGTAGTTTATCATAGATACTATAGAATCACTACAATCGCCTTATTGTTTCATTAGAAACCTTTTATTAAAAATTATGTTCAAAAATAAAGACAGTCGTTTTACTTCTAGAAATAAAACCACGATTTCACTAAAGGGCAATCACGTGTATAAACTTGAACTTTGTATGCCGCGACACCATAAGCTTTATAGCTGATACAACAGCTTATTATTCAGTTAAATATTACTAGTCAGTTAAATAAATAGCTAACTTGTATTATGAGCTTGTGAGAAGAGTTTTGTACACTTCATGTACGAAGCTACGCGTTTTTGTAGCAATCGGCTAAAGTTTACATTTTGTATAAGCTTTCAAAGCTCAACATATTATTTGATGGGTATGAGGAACAGGGAGTAAAGTTTACTCATCCTCCATAGACTGGGTAAGATCGTCCGATCAGACGGGTGTTGTGTCTAGTAGGCAACTACCCAACTATTCATGTCGGGATGTTGTATATATACTCGTCGCGCGTTATACTCTGCTTGCGCGATGCGTAGTTCGCATGGGGTGTTGTAGATGCCGCTACAGAACCGTTTTTATGTCAGAAAGATCAATAGAAATACAATAATTATGCATGTTTTTACCCAGGATCTGACAAGCGTAGCCGCCAAACCGCATAGCACACCTTATTAGTCACTTGCCATACGTACTAGACAAGACTTTCTTTATGTATTTATTAAAATATACAATTGAGAAAATTGCAGAGACAATTTAATACACGTTGTCTAGATAATTTTGATAAATTTTTAACACCTTATTATTAGCTTACGTTTCCATCGCATCTTCAAGTAAATTGCCAAACTCAAAACTCAAAGCATTTAATTTCAATTAAACCATTTACAGGCACTATTGAATTGTAAAGGGGTGTTAAAAACTATTACAAAATATTGGTTACATCATTCATGTTGAAACTATACATGTGAGTACAATGTAGAAAGACGTGCACGTTAAAAGCGTCCGTAATAAAAAGATAAAAACAAAAAACAATTTAAAAATTAAAATAAGCCATGACAGCTAAGAGATGGCCAGTCCCAACGGGCGTCGCGACGCCCGTTCACGAACATGACGCATGGATCAGCACCGTTCAGCTCAACCATTTAGAAGGGAGCTAAACTAGAGTTGTCAGTAAGTAATGTTGCTTTGCATAGCCTAGCTATTTGTGCAGCAAGCCACGTTTTATAGTTAGCACCTAAGTTGCGCCTACGACTAATAAAAGAGAAACTTTATTTCTAAAATTTGCATTATATCGCCTTTCATGATAATTCTGATGTTCATAAAGGTTGAAAACACGGGTCAGTACATAAAGAAGATTTCCCAGGGTCTCATTGACCCAGGTCAAGTCTTTTTACAAACATGTATTAATGACAGCCGTTATTTGAACTCAACTTCGAAATGTAAACAGTCCTTTTGTTCATGTTTCTACAGCATGTTTCAAAAGGTGTGATAATATTTAAGGGTGTGGTACAGACCATCAAACTGAACAACTTTCTCCAGGGCACATCGTAATAATGGAGATATAATCAGACGTCCCATACATCTGGGTCGAGAAGATATTGAAGTTTTGTATGGGACAGTATAAACTTCTTTGAAGATCACTAAAATCTTTTCAGACTTTTCTTAATTCTCTCCGAGTGCTTACTTATTCTTACTTTCGCTTGCCTGTCTGCTGTTTCTTGTGCTACTCTAATATTGTCACTGAAAACTTTTAATTGGCCTTCTTTTACTAACTGTCAACTATCTGTGTCCTAGCTGTAAGTTTTATTAAAAAAAAAAAAAAAAAAACTTCACAAAAATGCCGTATAAAATTTATAAAAATTCGCTTGTTGTACGTACATACGCTGTCAATTAAAAAGCTTGTTATGACTGTATCCAGTTACTCGCAGGTATTAACAATATTTTTACATGGTTGGACCGTAATGGCCTTTTTTTCGTTGCAACTTAATAAGGACAACGAATGATCGTACCTAAATATATGTACGCATAATAAATTGGTATTTAACTCGGTAAAAACTTTGAAGGCTGGGTAATAAATGTGTGTTATTCGCAGGTTTAAGCAGGCATGCCCCGCGGCGCCGTCCGTTTCTTTGGAATAAGATGTTGACTACACATTTGCGATGGTCATTATATTTTTTAAATTGTAATTGATTGTCAACAACATTGTAAATAACAGTTGTAGTGTTTTTGTAAATTAAGATGCATTCCACGATTTGGTCCTTAGGTTCCTGTTATGGGTAAAAGGCTATTTGTATTCGCCTTAAATATGATTACAGATAATTTCGGAATCGCCTTTTTAGACGGCTTAAAATATTAGTCTGTTTTGATTCGTAATAATTGTTTGTTTGAATTATTCATTGATATTTGAGTCATATTTTACCCATAAACATTAAACGAATGCAATATAAAAAAAGCTTTTGACAAAAATAAACACAACCGACTTCAAAAAGCAGAAACGCGGGCAAAAATCGAAAATTTAAAACCAAAGACGCTGACTTCCGAAATTAAAGTTATTTTTCACATTGTACTGTTTTTTTTTTGAAGTGGGTTGTTTTTTTTTTTTGTAAAAACACTTCCCTTTTTAGTTGTGGTACCTACCCCAGACAAATTCGAATACCACTACCTGCTACGTAAATAGCAGTGACAGGAAGTTGTCATCATATCATCCACATATACTAATTGGGAAAAATACGTATTATTGAAGCTTACTCAAAAACCATCGAAGCAAAGTTAATAAAATTTATATGGGACCAACTTGGGAGCATACCATTTCATACAAAATTTTCAAAATTGGTCCACATTTAACGGTGAAATCGGCGGACATACATTAAAAAATACATACGCGACGAACATACAACCTCCTCCTTTTTGGAAGTCGGTTAAAAAATAAAACCTAGCACCATTTTTTGGGAAAAGTTGGCAACATCCTTCCCACGTAAATATGTTTTCCTTACACCATATATCACAGGGAAGAATAGATACCTACCTACGACTTATCCGTATTTTTCCTTCGAAGAAGGTATTACGTAAGAATAAGAAAAATACTGTGAAGGGTGTGAAGCCCCGCCCTCACGTGACGTTGACATGTGGAGCCACCCTTTCTTTCATTCGTGGATTTTTATCAATTTTCCTTTTATACTCCTTACGTATGTGCCTTACGAGCTCTGAAGGGCGTGGAGACGATTGAAGGACTTTAGTTACCTACATGTGAGAGAAAAAGTGATAGGGATTTTAGAGATGTAGGGGGTGTGACAAACATATTGTGAGAGATTTTAAGTTTCAGAAGTTAGTATGCTTGACGAAAAACTAAGAAAAAAAAAACGAGACTGAAGTTGTAGCGAGACAGTGCTTCCTTACCCAAACGATTCGTTCCACCTGCTGAAGATCTCCTACCTGGACATGAGTTGCCTTGGGTAACCTGGAAGTCTTTAAACAGACTCCGGGCCCAGGTTGGCCAAAGCAAGGAAAATCTGTTCAGATGGAGATTCATAGACGACTCCGTCTTGGAGTGTAAATGTGGTGCTGTTCCACAAAGGATGGGACACTTAATGTCATGTCCTGCGTGTCCTGTCAGCTGCACGTTACAGGAACTGATGGACGTTAGTGATGGCGCGAAACACGTAGCAGAATTTTGGGCCGAGTCTATTTCGATTGCTATCGACACGCTAAGAAGAACGAAAAACTGGATGATTTTGTCTCCTAGAGGAAAGAACAAACTACAGAACGCTAACTGTTACGACCCTAACATACTCCTTTTGGTTCGTTTTAATTAAATATCGTATTTTTAATTTAAATCTGTGTTATTTATGATTTTTTCACCCATTAAAAGACTATCAACTGAAAAAAAAAACATTTTTTTCCTAGACTAATTTTAATTGATTTTTATAAATTCTTAGAATTTTATGTAGGTAGAAGCTTCTTTTTATACAACCAAAAAATTGAAAGACCCAAGAAATTCTTGACATAAAATCTACTTGGGCACCAATAAAGTGCTAAAGTGATTTACCGAAGATGCCTTATTGCATTTTATTGGACATAAAAATCATTGGCTGCAATATTCATTCAATGAACAGTTCCGTACTATTTTTCGATAGACGCCATTTTAAATCGATGGAAAAGGCGCGCCGTGTCGGAAATTACGTAAACCTTATTTTATGACAAAATGTTCAGTAAAATGTTTATTTTCGATTGGCTGGCAACACTGGGAGGTTCGACGGGTTTTCCGTTCGTTATTTCTATTTAAAGGCTAGAGTGGTGTTTGTCTGCTCAGTGTTCAATTATTGAATTAAATGTGCTATTTAACTGTGATGGGAAGACAGCTTGTGTTAAAAATAAAACTGCACGCATAACTAAATGTTTTTTGGCTTTCATTTCTGTTAAAAATTCTGATAGATAACGTCATTATATTATATGTTAAATTTTTTATTTATCTGGTGACTCTCCAAAACAGGGTCGAGGGTGGAAAAACGCATGAATTTGGGGTCCCGTACTTCCGAATGATAAAAAGGAACGCCTAAGGGATCACTCATGTGTCTGTCTGTCCGTCTGTCACATCCATTTTCCTAATCGAATGGACCGATTAAGTTGAAATTTTGTACACATATGAATTTCTGTGACTCAAATGGATTTCATTTTGGGGTCATTTTGGGGAGGCCTATAAGGTTTTTTTTCAATTGAAACTCATTTAAAAAAAAAAAATTTTGCAATAAATTGTTTTAAAACTATATAAGAAAATAGACGAAAATTTAACACTATATGGATCCTTGATCTCAAATAAAAAATTGAATTTGAATTTATCACTTTACCGAAACATCTGAGCCTAAAATTTTGAAATAAATACAGAAAATAGTTTTATACTTTTAGATTAGGTACAGGAAAACCTATAATTAGTCTATGGTCTTAAAATATCATGGTAAATCTCTCAATATTGTGCGTACAAAATTACATTTGTAGTTGAATGTATGAGAGAATATTTTTCAACTATAATGTTAAGTTTAATAGAGAGATATTTTTATAGAGTAACGGTGGAGTTTCTTGCCCATTCTTCTCCATACGAGAACTACATTTTGGAAGGGGCGAATAGAATCAATTCTACTTATTTTGTGTAAAATTGACGTTCCAAAGTGCCTCTTATGTGCCTAATTGAAATAAATTGTTTGACTTTGACTTTGAAGTTTGTTCTTGGGATATATTCATCCCAGCTACGGAACCGACTCGCAGTTCGCCAGTTTTTTCTTAAACTGTGATGTAGGTAGGTATACCTACTGTCACATAACGTTTAGTTTCAATTATTAATGTTGTGTTCAAATTTTATATTCCGTAATATCGCCTCGATCAAAAAGATGACGGTGTTGATTCGCCTTTAACTACAGTATGTTTCGTTTCTACAAGTATCAAGATTATTTTCTCAATGTCGCAACATATCGCCTATACCAAAGGATGATTGAAATTAAATGAAATTGTTTATTCTGTAAATAGGATACCGGAATCACTTTACACGTCATATTAAAAACTAATAAAACTAAGCTAGATGAGGTCGGCAGCTTCCTATCTGACTACTCTGAGATGAAAGGCGGAAACAAACTCAGAGGTCGCAGTCTCTTTTAAAGTCCAGACATAATCTTGGTCAAGCCATATGAGGACCATGTAGATTAGTGTCTGAAATGGTCTTTTGAGGAAAGAACCACAAAGATTTGAGTGGACCTGTCCAGTCAGTGCAAGCATTTGTCTTAAAGTCAGAACTTAAAGAGCTCAACTCGACGAACAATACCAAAGAAAGGACATTTGGATAGGCCGCATCAACTACTCTAACTGCCAGACCTTCATTAAAACTGACTGAGAAAGAAAATATAAATGAAAGAGAAAAAAAACACATAGTCCTCATATTCACAATAATTAAAATAATATAATACTGCCTTTAATTGCATTACCATTTAGCCTCCACTCCAGGTAGGCCTCACAGTATAAAGTAACTTCCCAATAAAGACTGTTATACACCGGTAACATCGTGTTTCTTAATGGCTGCGCTTGCACCGCTCCGCTTGACACTATTCCGGCCCACGCGCAACAGATGTACTGCGCCGTGCCCCATTCAAACGACTGGCATAGCAACTCTCTAAAAATAATGTTATTCTAACCTCAAAACTGATGGTTGTTTTGATATTAATGGATTGGATAAGAAAGTTGAGATTTTGAATTTGATTTAGTATAGAAATGTGTCGATGCTCAGAGTTATCGTTTAGAAAATATATCGAACATTGCTACAATTTCTTGATCATTAACTATAATATCTATCTGGATAAAGTTATTGAAAATATCACGCAGAAGGCAAATTCCCGTAATTAAAAAAAAACAATATCTGTCACAACACTCAATGTCAAAAACGATAAAAATTTAGGAAAATTAGAGGAAGGTATTTCAGACAGATTGCTAATGTGATTACCAACGTTCTTAAGAGCGTGCATTCTGAAAGTTGGCAACGTCGCAAATAGATGTCAAATATTTCACTGTTTTGATTAAATTGGCAATATTACTGTATGGAAATATAAAATATGTCTAACTTGTGCACTAAAATATTTATTATGAAATGCAATAAGTAATAACGTATTAGAATTTTAGATGTAAAAAAAGTATTTGAAAACTTTCCAAATGCCTTTTTTACACCTAAAACCGTTACAACATCAGATTCAGTGTAATAATTGAAATTCATTAATAATATTCTAGTTCACTAGTTAGCGAATATTTCCATACAGTAATATTGCCAAATTAATCAAAATAGGTAAATATTTGACAGCTATCTGTGACGTTGCCAACTTTTAGAAAGAACGCTCTTGAAAAAACGAGATCTGCCTTTCAGGAAACCTAGACTTACATATCAGAAATTGCTAATACTCAGTGAGCAAAATTGATGATCAATGCTCGTCGTAGGTATCTCTGTGTGTGAGACTCCAGTACTGCGTCAATTTTATCTAAGAGTGTTCATTCTATCTTGTTTTGTTTAGTGATCGATCACACCAATCACGACTTAAACGTGACGAATACTATCACGATAATTTTGATAATACATCTTCGTAGAACTCCATAAGGATCAGAGGTGATATGATTCCTTACTTACACTTTCATCATACTTTTCTCTAATCTGTTAAATCAGTCAAACTCTTGTATCTCCTAGTGCTGAACTAACATATACTTTGTGACTAACACAAATAAGTTTTATTTTTAAACTCGTAAATCAGCTGGCTTCTATAAAATATTTAACACAGCCATTAGGATATCACCAGTGGCATTAACATTTGTCTTCCTTTTAGTAAACGGAAGTCTGTAACAGCATGATGTGAGTAGGACATGGTTATTTGACAGGCTTTACACTCCATTAGTGTAATTCTGTAATGTTCACTCCGAACCTTTTCGCTTGAAGGATCAAGCGGAAAGTGAACTCACTGTTTTAAAAGTAAATCATTGAGGATCTATACCTTGATATCGTTTGAATTTTAAAGTACGTAATGTTTACTTAATAACGCTTTACAGGATCTACACAATGGTATTCTGTAAAATCTCTTCTGTTTTTGAGAAGTTAACTTCGAACCTCACTCAACTGACCGCTCACAATTCGCAAAAGAACTCACTTTTTTAATTAAAATAAATGCTTCCAGTTTGAGTTATGTTCTGACGTTCTGTATTCGACCCGCGTCCATATTAACGTGTGTATTTCTGTATTTATGCTTAACTACGTCCACGATGTTTTCAAAAACTACTCATTAGAGTTCATTAGATAACATTATCCTATCCTAAACTTAAATTCAAACGCTCCTCGATGAAGCCCGAGTATTTCTAAGCGATTATCACGTACTATGTGGGTGCGACGCGACTCCTCCACGGGCTTATCGTAGTGTTGTGACATTCACACTAATGTTGTCAGCTATTAGTGTTGTTACACAATACTAAATAAATCTCTTGTCGTTGGGATAAGAAATATCTATGGTGTTGTAGAGTTTTAGGTAGATAAGAATCTAACTGTAAGACTTGGAGGGTTCGGTTGGTAGTAATTTAAGACATTTTGAAAGCTGCGTGATAAACAAAAGAATGGGTCAACTTGGAAAGTCATCGAAAACTCATGTGTGCTTTTACTTCTTTTTTCATTTCTGCTTAATCCTTGCTAACTCAATTAATTATTATGGTCTATTACTTGCTGGATATATCTGGAGCATATTAAACGAGGGGCAGATTTCAAGTGAAATTTAGATGTAGAAATTTCTTCACAAGCAATCTGGGGAAGATGAATAGACATAGATATCTTAGGACTTAAATTAATTCAGCTTACATGGACGAGTCTTGGAATATTCAGTTGATTATACCGGTGCATATAGGGCGAGCCTTAGACCATTCATAAACAAATCCTAACAATACAAAGTAGTACCACTTCACTCTACTTTGAGTACCAGAATCAGATCTAAAAGCCACCTGCGCCCGCGATGACAATGAGGTGGTTCCCAACAACATGTTCAACTATTATCGTTTATGTGGGTGTGACTGCATCCAACATCAACGCGCTTATCTTGTCGCGTTAGCACCAATGTTATCTGTAACAATGTTGATCGTTTTCTTTATGTGTTGTGTTGGTTTTGTTTGTTGATACTGGTTTATCTAGTAGGATCCGCCTTTATACATACGTTAAGCTCTGAGTTGAGCTGTACGATTACTGACTGTGCACTGACTGGACAGGTCCACTCAATCTGGTTATTTCCTCAAAATACCATTTGAAACACTAATCTACATGATCTTCCAAGATCTTTTTCCGGTTTTAAACGCGTTGGGTCCAGTACGCCAATCGCGGCATCAGTGGCATTTTTTAAGTCCTCAGAACCGCAGGTGTGTGGACACTTTGGACACTCCAGCATATGGGACATGGTTTCGTCAGGAGTACCGCATTCGCACTGAGTATCGGTGGGATATATTATCCCCCATTTTGACAGCTTATGCTTTTAGCGGCCTACTTAGGGCCGCAGTCGATTGATTGCTTTACCTAAAGGCCAGTGCAGGACACGTCCGGGTGGCAGATGCTCCTAGGGCTGAGCGAAGTGCTGTTCACATAGTTCCCTTCTCACCTTAGGCAGTTGGTCTTAAGATTAGAACAAGAGGTCCGTAAGAAGGACTTTATAAGAGAGACACCTGAGTTTGTTTCGGGCTTTCTTCTCAGAGTAGTCAAATAGGAAACGCTGACCTCATCTAGTTTACTTTTATTTATAACTGACGTGTCAAAGTGTTTGCACAAACCTACTTACAGAAATAAAATAATTTATCATTTATAATATATTCTGAGTGATATATGCCTTATTTCCGAGGAGGTTACTTAACAGTTTTCAGGGCCTGTAAATGTAATAGAACACAGTGTTACTGGCATTTAACATCCTCGAACTGAGGAAAACCGATATGCTTATTTTACTGGTATCTTGGTTTGGATCACTTACAATTTTTTTAACCTTTCTAAGTTGGAGAGTTTAACAAAGTAACGTACCTATCTATAAAAGAGTCTTCATAGATATATCGATAATAATCAAATCACTCAACCTGAACACTTCACTTAGACAGTGTTTGTAAACCTATTCAGATTTAAAAAGGTTTGTTTCCAAGCAACTAAGCATGTTCTTCGTAAAACGGTACAACAGCATTTTGAAACTTCAACGCTCAAGCATCCTCATGTAAATGTTAACACTTGATATAACACGATATATTATGATCATTTGTTACTATCGCTACACTCATAATATTTTAAAGGTGTGCACTAATACCGCAAGCACGCCAAGTTTTCTAATCGCGCCGCGTTTTCGTTGCGTTCCCACGTGTTCACGTTTTCTTAACAAAAGTTTAATTGCATGGTCAAGGCTTCCGTTATTTTAAGTATTATGAAATCGGTTCGTAATCTAGCCTAATTACAATTGATAGAAACATAACATCACGCCTATTTACCCCGAATGGTGAGGCAGAGGTGTAGTTACACTCACATTTCACCAGTTATGTTCGAGTCCCATGCAATAGGGGGCGAGCCTATTGCCATCAAACGGGCACAAATCTGGACACCGGGCTGCTACTGACAATTCCTGACAGAAAAACTTAATAACACTTTGCCCGACCAGGGAATCGAGCCCAGAACCAACGAAGGAGTCTAGAAAATAATAATTAAAGTCTATATTATTTGAATTATTCTTCACGAATAGTAGATTTGTTTGTTGTGTGTCGATCGCGCGCGCTTCTTTCTGGCCGTATTGTGCGCATAATTAGTACCAGCCTTAATTGCGGTAATATATGGGTTTACTTATGAGATGGCATGGCTGACAGCGATTGACAACAACCAGCTAATATCATTTATGAAGAGGAACTAAACAAACAATAGTAAATGTGTACCACTCAGCCACAGCAAATATTATTAATTTATCTATGCATATTATAAATTAAAGTCGCTTTTTGCATTTATCGGTATGTCCGCGTTGTTCTTCTAAACCACGCAACAGATTTTGATGAGGTTTTCACCATCGTTTAGAGAATTTATTCCGGAAGGTTTATGTGTAAAAGACCTATATTAAAGTTACTTATAACTAAGAAATCTCGATGCTTGTCAAGTAGTAAAAACCCGTGCGAAGCAGGAGCGGGTCACTAGTGTTTTAGAAACGACTATAACTTTCGCCCGTGGCTTCACCCGGGTGGAGGAACGTACTACCGCGATAACAAGTATCCTAACTCAGGTCATGTGCCAAATTACATCCACATTCGTTCAGCCGTTTATGCGTAACAAACACATTTTTAATAATAGTTAGGATATTGGCTCATATTGAGTGCTATGGGAAATTCTCTATTTGGTATCTTTAGTGTTTTGAGGTTGGCAAACAGCGGCAATGTTTACGAATAAATCATCATTTTTATTGACTGAAGTACTTATGAAAATAAAGGTTAAATATTGGATTTTTCGATTGAATAAATAGTGTTTATGGAGAGTGTGGGTGTTAGATCGATTGAGCTATTTTAAAAGCTTAATAAAAGATAGGGATGTAACAATTCCGATTCCAAAGTCGATATAATCGGCAGGCCGATATATCCGCATCGCCGATTATATGAAACAGTTCGAAAAACGCGCGAAATGACGACGCGCGCGCAACATTGTCGCTCTGTCGCAGGCGGGACTGGTGGCATAGCCGATTAGCGACATGGCAACACGGCAAACGGCACTGTTTGCAATTTGCTGAGCGTTGGGTGAGCGATGTATTGTTTCGTGTCTGTTACACGTCACCGCTATTCGTGATTCTGAGGGTCTAGTGTGAGTTTTGTTTAACCATCTCGATTTAACGCATCGACCGCGTTCGGCGCTTAGATTGGCCCTTCACTGGCCTTCACTGGTGATGGGCCAATCGGAGCGCCGAACGCGGTCGATGCGTAAAATCGAGATGGTTAAACAAAACTCACATTAGACCCTCTGTTTATTCAAACAGTGAAGTGAGGACTATAACGCACTGTTAAACAGTTGTGCCCGATATACAAAATACAAAAGACATAAAAAAGCCCGAGGTACATACTTTATTATTTATTTGATTTATTATCTACTTAGCTATCGATATCGGCATCGGTATAGGTATCGCCGATTATTTACTATCGTATCGGTATCGTATCGGGAAAATTATGTATCGTTACATCCCTAATAAAAGAGATTTTATGTGAATAGAATAAGCCTTTGTGGGGTAATAAATCTGCAAACAACACTAAGGTAACAAATGGCGTTAAAAGGGCGTACTTATGTATATCTAAGCATGTCTTCTCAAGGAGGTCATAGGAATAAACAGATAGGGATAGCAAAAAAACGAATAAACGGAATAAAAACATATTTTCTCTCTGTCTTTCCAACTGCGAGTTGAGCTTCTCGGCATAATAACAATGCTTACTCTGCACTGCAGAGTTTGTCTACATCACAGCGTTATCACACTGACGATTTGCCAGCGTGTTTCGAGCGAAGCGATTTGAGAACGTGCTCTCCGCGGGGGTGAAGTAGCCGCGAATACGCGACGTGTTTTTCGCGTTTTCTTAATTTTATACACTCGTTTGTTTCGCTCTCTCTTGTAGATTCACGTCAACTCACTCTCGTTACGCAAACACGGTGAACACGTTACGCACACGCAGCGTGCTCGCTACGCACACGCAACAAACGCGTTAAACAATCGCCTCGCTTGAAACACGCTCGCAAATCGCCAGTGTGATAATTATGGCCCTTAGGGCCCTCTTACACGACAAATCACTAAGTACGTTTTTAACGCTAAACGTATTAAAAATATTAGTACCTGGGCGACCGCGCTATGCTCTGGTGAAAAAACTCTCATTCCATGTATAAGTACATACTAATTCCATGCTGACATGATAGTAAGTACTTACTAATTCCATGCTGCCATGATAGTAGGTACTTACTAATTCCATGCTGCCATGATAGTACCTAGGTACTTACTAATTCCATGCTGCCAGCTCATTATTCTAAGGTAGCCATCTTGTTCTAAACTTTGGGCGATCGAGCTCTGCTCGGGTGAAAAATACGGAAAAAACCAATCTTCTCAGATATGAGACCTAGCTAGATCGATTTTTCGCCCCCGTAAACCCCTATACAGGATGCAACTTGTGCAACTGTATTGCAACTTTCATCGAAATCGTTAGAGACGTTTTCGAGAACGTGATCACAAATACGTACAAATATTGCTCATTTAATAGTATAGGCTATTTTAACTGTCATCTTCAAACGATTGACAGAAATAGAACGATGTTGTAAATTCGTGATATGTGAATAAGTCTACAGCCATAATAAAACAATTCTTAGTTACATTAGGTACAACAACATTTACCTAACCCGAAACATGGCTGCTTCGATATTCAAAACCTCATAATAATTCATCTCACGCGCACAAATCTGACACAAAACATAATATTTTAATGGCGTCGAAGCACCTAGTGTATTCGGGACACGATAACGAGTTGCCTCTGCCTACACTTTCCTACGCCTAACTCCTCCATTCACGATAAATCAATGTACCTACCGTGAGAAGTACGTGAGAACCGATAGTACATGCCTAAGATAAACCATACTTCAAATCACTACCATCTGAAATTGAACCTTAGCATTTGAGTCATAGAGTCGCAATCAATCTACATTTTGTTGTGTTGTTGTAGAGATTTATTTGGTAAATTGATTTCGTCAGATACCCACATAACTGTTTTTTTAAATATATTAACGTTGTTTTTTAAATAATGTTATGATCATTGGGTATCGATAAGTTTTGGTTGTCGTTAACAAAATTGTTAGACTGCAACTAAAATGAATTCAGATTGGCTAGTGAAAACCTATTGTAACTTATTGGCATTTCTTCGTCTATGAAAATATAATGTATAACTGCATCTTCGCAATCGATATAGCTAGAGTGCTTGGGTTGGGGTCAGATTGTAGCGAATTTAGCTTGCTCCACAAAAATATAAAATAGCGATACTTAAAAACGCGTCCAAGGAGTATATTTTTCAAAAAAACTGAAACAAGTGCCAGTATTTCGAGCACCATAGAAGTAGCACAAGGTTTGCAGGGTTGCAAACTTGGGAATAAACTACTCTCAGGTGACCTAACAACATATTAAAAAATCGTAGTTATATGCGCGTTTGTGATGTTTGCATTTTTTCGTGTCGATAGTGACTACGCTATGCTCTATCTAGACTATACTAAAATTAATTTCAAATTGAATTACGTGCGAGAAATGAACCCACGAGGGGTATCACAGTACAAAATTATACCCACAATGATTAAAGCTTCGCAGAAACGCGCGACGCGACAGCGCGACTCGACCCTAATAGAACAATTTCCATAAAAAGTTAATGGAATAATACCAGAATTGCGTCACACCGTCGCGTCGCACCTGTCTGCGGGAGCCTATAGGGCTTGCACCAAGATCTACCTAACCTAACATCAAAGCCAAATCTATAAATACCCACATCTATTTCTGAGACTACAAACTCAAAAGTCCCTCAGCAAAGTCTATCAGGGTCTCCGTCATTCTCAAGAGTTCTCTGATGTTCTTCACGTTCTCCAGTACACTTGGCGGTACTTCGCGGTACTAGGTGGTACTTCAGGTGACGGATGCGGTACTTCGCCTAGAGATCGGTAGATAGTGCATGCTCCCAATTTTCTGGGCACACTTGAGCTTGCCGGTGACGTGAAATTTTAAGCGTGTTTGGAAGTTAAATTGGATTTTTTGAGTTAGGTGTACATTGGTAAATTGTGTGATGGGTTGGGTATGTTGTAATAAATATGGAATTTTGTCAAAATAATATAATAAATAATACCATTTATTTCAGGCGACACAGGCCCATAGAAAAATACCTTAACCTTAACATACATATTTTAATATTTAAACAAAATCTTTTGTTGATAAAATAAGGCTTAAGACTATGTTAGTAGCACTTCACTGCACTAGTTTAACTTTATGCTTACAAGTAATGCAGATTACCCGTAAAGAAAATTATTTCATTTTATATTACTTAATAATATTTTAGTTAAATAATTGATATATCAACTTTTAAGTTCTTATAAATGTATATATGTATTTTTTGTCCTTTTATATTACAAATGTTGGAACGCCGACGTCTCCCCCCTCTCGGAGGTGGGCGCTAATGGCTGCAACACAGTTTTTTAACCTAATGTAGCGAACACTTGTATTCCTGTTTTTTGTTCCAATTAAATATTTGATATTATACAATGTGACATTTAATTCGTTTGCATCCTCTTAAGGGGTCATTTAACTCATTATTATGAACAAATTTCACTATCGGGGCAACCCTGAAAACGCGAAAAAAATCAGCTGTTCCATACATTTATGTTCGCATAGCTCGTTATAATGTAGGGAATTTGTGATTTCAGGGTTGACTCCATAGTGAAAGTACATAATGATGAGTACAATGACCTCTTAAGAGGATGCAAACAAATTAAATATCACATTGTATTTAGCCATTTTCTTTCTATTAAGTAATAATGAATGTGTTCATGTAGAGTTTATAATTAAAAAATCATAATTTTGTGCATAATAATGCCCCTCGCATTCATTATTTCTACGGCACAACAAACTGTAGTAAAAAAAACATTATATTAGTAAGTAAAGCATTTTATGAATTGAAAACAAATTGGTATTAGTTTAAGATCCATAATCTTTCAAAAACTTTAAATAAATAATAAAATAATGCTGTAACATTATGTATTTTATTCCAATAAAACTTCGACGTCGTGAAAGTTGAACCGTTAAATTGTTTCGAAACTTAAACCGTAACACTACTAAGATGAATTTGAAATATACTACTTTGTTTAGCATATTTGAAACATATTTTAAGTGTTGGAGATGCCTGAGAAATATTTCTCGACGGCATGTGAAGCCAAGTCAGAGGCCCATGGGCGGCTTTAGAACTCTGACACCAGGCTAGACACTAACCACACGAAAAGAAGAAGAAGATTCTCACCCATAAACCATCAGGATTATCTTAATGTTTCTGCAAAAATAAATTATTGTAGCCACGTAAAAAATAATGAGGTTTTAATTTTTAAATTGGCAACAATCATTTTCTTTGAAATGAGTCATCGACACCTCTCATAATGAACAAATTAAGCAATTTCACCCTTCCAAACTTCATCACATATTCTGTCCTAGAATTCTTCGTTACAAAAATCTTGACGAAAATATGTTGTCATATTAAAATCACTTGGGCTCAGCAAACAAGTAGGCTGGAAGCGAGATTGGTCATTCCTCAATGCGGTGTCACGACCGTGCCTGACTCCGCACTTATCACGAAAACACCCCCGTCCTCTGTACCGACCCACCGACCCGGGTCGTGAGGGATGAAACAAATTACGCGGCAAATGGATTAGGGAAATTATTTAATTATATGATGATAGTTTTTTCGATGCTTGGAAGCACAGAACCGCACGATGTGGCGAGTTGAGGCCTATGCCCAAACGTGGACGTCTTTCAGCTAAAATTATAGTGATGATGAGAGAGTTATTTCACGTGCAGTCAGCCTTGCTATCATCATCTAGCTGACTTGCTGATTTTAATCACACGTCATGACAGGAACTATTCCGTTACAAGGTCTAGATAAAGAGGCCACTATTACACAATTTCTGCAATTTTTTTTTTCGAAATAAAAATGGAAATGAGTTTCAATCCTTTCTTTAAGAAAAATAATGATTTCACAAATAGAACGATTAAAGTTGAACGTTCAATAAATAAACGATGACTATGATTCTACAACGTCATAAAAAATCGTACACAATAAAAAGAAAAGCTTGAAAAATCTGAAGAAAACAATTTCCATAACGCTGTAGATCATTGTACTCATAATTTTCTCTCCAACAAACAACATCAATCATACAAAATTCTTACAATGCCGAAATCACATCCAATTCGTTCGTCGTTCGCGACAGATGCCGAAACATCCCCACCTGGGGGTGAACCCCTTTATCCCACCCCCTTTTGTGATACACGCGAATACTTGACGATTTTTCTGCTCATCCAGTGAATTTTAGAAGAATCTTACTCATAATCCGTCTGTAACGGCCGGATTTGGGAGGGATTTTCAAGGGAGTTATTTTTAATGGTGATTTTTGTAGGTGTTGTGCTGAACATTGGAGGTTTTCTTTGTAATTGTATGGCGTAAAAAAGGTTACTTGGGAGTAACGAAAAAAAATAAAAATTAGATATGAACCATTTTTTTAAATAATGTTTAAATCCACTATCTTTTAAATATTACGAACCTGAAAATAGTGTCAGCATTCATTATATCTTACACTAGCTTCCGCCAGCAGCTTCACCCGCGTGATATCTTCATAAATAGGCTTTGTTACTCAGTGATAATATAGCATTCTACTGGTGAAAGAATTTTTTAAACGCTCCCGTTGTTTTTGAGTTTATTCGTTACAAACAAAAAATACAAATCATTTCTTTTTATAATATTTGTGAAGATGAGATTCACATAGTTTGCTGAAGCGGAAAATAGGTTTTATAATGCATGAAAGGACCTATTTCGGGAACAAACCACAATAATAAAAAAGCCTTACCACACAACCAGTCTTTTTGCTCCTAACAGTATCACAGTACAGACTAAACGATTTTTAATGCAAGAGAACCAACATAAAAATCACTAGAAAACTGTTTAGGGCGTCGTGAATTTTTAAAGAGGTGCAAATGAGAGGGTTCGGTTACCGGCCCGACGAGAAAGCAAGCAATACATCCGACCTTTTGTTTTTACCTACCCTCCAAAATAACCATACTAACCTGACCCCGCTCTTTTCCGAAAACACCCGAAATTTTCCGAAGTTCGCTCCGTCTGGCAGGTCATTTAAAATTGGGCGCACGGGGAGTGGTGTAGAAATAACTTAAAAAGAAAAATTATGCTGCGAAAAAGAAAATGGGAATGTTGAATGAGAAAGTGGTGGGAGCTGTGATGCTGGTCCGAGGTAGCCACTGAGTGTGTGGACTTGATCTAATTCTGGCAAATTAATCGTGAATAACTCTGATTTTGTTGGCTTCACAAGGTTCAATAGGCAGTCAGTAGGCATGGGTAGGTAGGTCAATATGTAGTAACATATTTCAAAACAAGTGCGTGTCGGATCACGCACAATGAAGGGTTCCGTAGTTGGGATGAATTTATCCCAAGAATAAACATAACATTGTAGCTGAAAAACATGTTCTCCCATACATTTCATGTACAAAAAAACTTACATTTGCACTTGAAATGTATGGAGAACATCCCATACATTTCAAATGCAAATAATTAATTAATCATTAATAATTTTAGTTTTTTTTTATTTATTATTTATTTGTAATTTTGTACACACAATATTGAGTGATTTACCATGTTATTTTAAGACTTATGACTTCTTATAGGTTTTCCTGTAATATGTAAGTAAAGAACCATTACGTGTATTAAAAAAAAAATTGGCTCAGTACTTTCGGAGATAAGTTGGGGAATGATCAATTTTCTTAAGTGATTTAATATTATTTAAAAAAAAAATTGAGATCTTCGCAATAAGCCCTTTCATTTGATATGTCATACGGTACAGTTTTCAAAGCCTTTTTTTATTTTTCTTATTCGCCCCCCTAAAGTGACCCCCATATTCAAAATTCATTTATTTACGTTACTCGTCCGTGTTGGGTCACAGAAATACATATGTGTACCAAATTACAACTTAATCGGTCCATTAGATTCGGAGCAAATTGGCTGTGACAGAGGGACAGACAGACAGATACACGAGTGACCCTATAAGGGTTCCGTTTTTTCCTTTTGAGGTACGGAACCCTAAATATTATGAGCTTATGCTTTCGACGAGTTTTTTTTTATTATTACTAGAGCGATAGTGATGCCAATAATACTAATATTATTCATGTGAAAGTAACTCTGTCTGTCTGTTACTTTTCACACCATAACGGCTGTTCGGATTTCGAGAAAATTTGGCACACACGTAGTCCATGACCAGAATTAGGACAAAGGATACTTTTTGTCCTGACAGTATATTCCCGTGAGATAATTTGCGACCACCACACGGGTTAAGCCGTGAGCTAGTCAAAGTAAAAATTGTGACTCGAGGTATTATGACAGATTTCTAGAACATAACAAATGTGTATAGGTACCTCAGTTGACATTTACGAATTACGCCTGACAGCAAAGAGCCGTAACTCAAAAAAATCAATTAGAAACCGCTTCTACTTTCATCCAACAAAGTATGAAGCAATCGCGCTTTTATTTGTAACAATTAAGCAACTGAAATCGTGAGACTCAATTAGTATTTAATATAAACTCACAGAAGACAACTACAGAACATATTTTATTACCAATAGATCACGACTCCAAATGTAACCGTGCTGCTAAGCCATCTAATTTATTGAATCGAATGTTTATCCAATTATCGATTTAACAACAATGGAATCGATATAATCGCTCGATATAGATCGTAATCGATTATATCGGATAAGGTATGTTCGTGATCGCCCATTGTTTAGTCCTTGGCGATTCCGAGATATAATTGTAACGATAACTATCGAGATATGACAATAGAATAGAAATAGCACTTCGTAAGGCCGTATTTTTGTATTGTTACACTTTTTTTTCTAGACTGAATGGTTTTCGTCATGGATTAGGATGATTTACAGGGTGTACTGTCATTTTGTTCTAAGAGATAGAAACACGCTTTCTCATTGTCTTTTCTTTTATATTTTGTTTTAGATTTTGTCGGCCATTTTCAGGGTTTTTAAACTCATGATAAGAGATCGTTAACCTTCGGTTTGCGTCTCATGAAATCATACTATGCCTTGAGATGTGCGATTTTTTTTTTGTTAACACTACGCCTATTATCTTGGTTGGATAGTCTCTGCTTGACAATTTGACGGTCTTTTCCGTGTATTTCTGAAGAAGTAGGTAGCGGTAAGGTACATTCAAGACGCTGTCAAGGACCTTGTCTAGAATTGTGATTTAGTAATGATTGCATCACATTCACGGCTTGGGTAAACTCTATGCCCAGCAGTGGACATCCTTCAGCTGAGGTGATGACTCCCTTCATTGCATCTCTGATTTGTTGGCTTTCTTGGGCTGAGGTGATGATTCCCTTCATGATAAAAGTCTGTACTCGTCCCAAGTTTTCGTGCTCATCTCAACTTTTTGGCTCAAAAACCGTTGTGTGAGCATGCATCCACTCGTGGTGGTACCGCGGCTGGGTGTCTTGAGGGTAACACTTATTTTCTTATTGTGCAGCTTCTAAATGGAATGGAACCTTATGTAGCATGCATGTTGAGGATTTTGAGTTACGCTTCTTTTTTTGGTAGTCTGAGGGGCTAAAAATGCGTTGGCACCTTTATGTATTTGAAAGGAAAGGGTGTTGTCAACGAGCTATAGCGTGTATTCAAAATCTGAAACAGATATGTAAACACAAAACCACGTCTATATGTACAGAGAAATGAAGCACATCCACATTTCACCAGATATGTTGTCCCTTAGTCCTATATGACTAGAGCACAAATTCTGGCTTGGAGCTAGCGAGACAGTTCAATTAAGTAGTAAACTGATGAAAAGCTTGTATTTTATTTCATATTTCCAAGTTTGAAAAATACTACACTAAAAATGCTAATACTAGGTATTTAAGGGGGATGCGTTAAGGTAATTCATCATTAGATGAAAATATGATTCACGATCACGACCGTATCAAATATATATTTATAGAATTATAATCATTAGAATCATCACTAGAACAGTCTAAGTTAGAATTGGCCTCAAAAGTCATGATTTCATTAATTTCCTGGTTATTCAATAAGGTAATTTGAACATATTGATAAAAGCATTGATTATTGCGAATCTTTTTTTTTTTACAAAATACAAACTGCAAATTGTGAAACAACGAAAAAAGAAATTGAATTTCACGGGCCACGCTGGCGCTTTCGCCTAAACATTGAATTAAGTATATTTATTTTACTCACAAAATGGTATGCTTGAAAATCTAAACTAAACAACAACCAGCTGCTATCTCTACCAATTTATCGAAACTAACGTCAACTTTACCTAAAACGTAACTTTACCTAAGGTTCTACGCTGCCCATCACAATAACTAACCCGGACTAAGGGGCTCCTGCCTTTGGTTTCCAACATTGGACACTTCCTCCATTATTATCGCCAAATAACATTCGAATATCGCATTAAAATTCCTTTTAAATCTAACTTATAACGTCCTTACATCACACAATATGGCCGCATTTCACTCAAGGTACGTTTAGTCGGGATTAAAGGTTCATACGCACACATCAGTCACGTAACGTCAGAAAACATCCGGCTTCTGGAACCGAAATCAACACAAAAATTAGTTTTTTTTTTTTATCAAGTCATGTTAACGGCAGAATTATCAACAGTCCATCAGATCACTGTCATGAGTTTAATTCTGACACATCGTTGATTTTCGTTCCAGTCCCGGGCATCGCTTATAAGCGACAGCAACGGTCCCAACCGCCAAGCCCCGCTGTCACTTGGGCTTTGATTTTCAAACCGCGGGGCTTGACAGTTAAAACTTTACAAAAGGGGCGGGGCTTATCGGATTAGACTAGTATAACTCCTAGGATATCGGCCTCACATGAGTCATAGGCACATTGAAATGTGTATTGTTGCGAAGGGAACCGACCACCTCTTCACATAAACCACGTAACGTCCCTAACGTTGACGTGACTGATCGGCCGCTTGACGTCACGGATGTGTGTGCATGAACCTTTACTTGGGAATAATGCCTTGTAAAGGGAAGTGGACACAGTCGGCATATATTTTCCGAAAGCCTAGCATGAAGTAACATGCGCAGATAACTATCTTCGCTAAAGGCGACAGGTTTAGACAATGTAACTTAAAACGCTTACTGCGAGTTATTAGAAAACCGCTACTGTTTGTAACATACATAGTGTTAAGGAGTGTTTTCAATAGACGCCAACGCTTAGTAATCTGCGTTCGCAATTCATTTGCCAAACATGTAAACAAACACGAGTTTTAGAAAAAAATCAACTGTAATGCCTACACATAAGGTTCAGTTTCCGCTACAACTTCATGTTTTTTATGACTTTTTCAACAATACTAGTCGGTCTAAAACCATGTTTATTTACACTTGCATAAAGTAGATGTTTGTCTAAGTGGAAAACTCGTTTTTGTTTACATGTTTGGCAAATAAATTGCGCACGCAGATTAGAGACAAACTGTTTTTCTTCATTACCATCCGCCTTTTTCGGGAGAAGAGGCCAAAACAAAGGTCTTACTACTGAACCATTTATTTTGTAACCGATTCTTGTTGAGAATTTTTTACACCCACACACAACCACTAAAGATATTTATGAAAACTACAGACTTGGGATCTTTCCGACTCAAAAACTTCATGAAATAAACCAAGTTTCTTATGCGATTATGACACGATCAATTTACTATATCTTGGTCAATGAAAAGACCGACATGATGGCACATTTGTGGCAACATTGCTTACTGAAATTCAGAATAGGCGGTACCAGGCTTTACTGGTTAGTAAAGCCAGGTAAAAAATTGAAGGCCACCTTACTGCCTAACTAAGCTCAGTGAAAACTTGCCTTAACAAACCGCTTGTGTGCTTAGCATTCACCAGTAAAAGCAATGTGTTGTCACCGCTAAAACAGTTGACTGAACAAGGACATAACACCGTTGCAAATGGCCGCTGTCACTTTGAAAATTTTACTGCTAATACGATGGGCCTAACTGGCCGAGCATGGCGCACATAATTGACCATACATTTTAGATTAAATATCACAGTTTATAGATATTTTGTGTAAGACTAGTTTCAATTTAATGGCGAGTTAACATGAAGAGTTATCTTTATTTAGACTGACTTGAGTTTAAATACAGTACATTCACAAATACACATGCACAACATACCTATAACATACAGACACTCTCACAACACCAACAAAACTAACACAAATCACAGCACCATGCCATGCATACACTCTTTTTTATATACATTTTAAAGTTTAAAAATTTACCTACCTTTTTTTATAAAATTGTTAACGGAACGAAGGAACCTGGATCTCACAACACAGGGATTGAATTCCTAGACCTCAAACTAGGATTTAGTGTGAGGTCTAGGAATTCAATCCAATTGAATGTAAACTTTGCACCGTATCTCAAGGTGCAAAACGTGTATTAATACATATATCAAAAATATTCAAAAACCCCATTACTGCACACATGTTAAAATTCACAAGTGTTTCATTAGCACCACCCGGGACTTGAAGCCGGTACAATGACGCCGCGGGTGTCGCGAGAGCCTATTGTGCGACGTACCGCTGGTCTATCGATTTGTTTGTACTTAATGAAGTTCATCTTCATAACTGTTGGGGAAGGCAGGAGTTGAAGTGGTGTTAATAAAAAGAAATGGCTTTAATGCTATAGATAGAATATTGATTTGCAATTAACGGAAACATCCAGATTCAAGACTATTAAATGACATAAAATAATATCACGCCTGTAATTTTCCGAAGGGTAAGGCAGAGCTGTACCTTAGAACACCCACATTTCGCCAGTTATGTTTAAGTCCCATGTAATAAAGGGGCGAGCCTATTGCCATCAACCGGGCACTAATCTAGAATCCGGGCCGCTACTGAGAAATTCCTGATAGAAAAACTCAATAACACTTTGCTCGACCTAGGAATCGATCCCAGGACCTCATGCTCAGCAGTAGCGCTTGCGACCACTAGTCCAACGAGGCAGACATGAAATATTTCCCTTAAAATAATTCAGGGAGAATTTTCAGCAGCTATAATAGCCGATGTGTTCAGTAAAAATGTCACTGTGTAAACTTAAGTGAACAGCTGTGTTATTCTGTAAACATCTCACCGTGATAACTTGGGTGAAGTGAGTTTGATGTGAGCTGTCATTGCATCTAAAGCTAGGGATTGACACTATGGACAGCTCACTTCATGCTCACTTCACCTCACTCTTCACGGTGAGATGTTTACAGAATGGATCGACTGATCTTGAAGTGAACGGTCAATTGTGTCTAGAAACAAAGAGAGAAAGAAAAAAATGTTTTTTTTTTTACATAAGTAATCAAAAGATTACGGCGATACATTGAGTTAAAATGTGGCATGACGTCACTTTCCGGTAGATTTTATACCGACTTGTGACGTAGGGAGCCCCCACTTCCCAACTGTAATGTCTTGTCTAAATCATTTTTTATTAATATGCTAAAGCAAAAAATACTTGTCTAATATTTATTTTATTATCTGATTGACGGACTAAATTGTTTTTTTTCCCCAGTCGACATCCTTACTTACATTGCGTAATAAAATCGACGATTATTTGTGTAACGACACTGGCTATTGTCAGCAAACAAACAAAACAAAAAAAACAATTTACCTATTGCAAAGTGGACAAATAACTACTACCACAATAATTCCCTATCATTACATTAGTCTATCCCTAGCATTAGGTGGAATGATAGCTCAACTCAAGATCACTAAGTTGAATAATACATGGGCTGTTATAGCTGCTGAAAATTCTCTAAATTATAATAATTCAAAACTAACGGAACCACAGATTAACACAGATGGGACACTCGCAAAATCATTTAAATAAAAAGCGACTCTTGCTCCGACACAATAAAGTGCAATTCAGGTCACACAGCGTTATTCACCTACAGTTACGAGTATATTCACTTAGAAGTTGCCACTCTTTCTATCGCGTGACTTAGGTCGTCTGACTACGTTACACTCACTGAATTGGCCCAGCAAGACGGGCCCGCCGCGTACTTGTAGCTTCTCACTTAAACTGCGGAGTGTCCCATCTTTATTCATCTGTGACTAAACTCAGAAAGCTAAAGTAATAGCAATGCCACAATTTTTGAAGTTTTACAAATATTAGCCTTTTAGGTAGGTACTTAACACTTTCGACTCCACCCACTTTTTATAGAACTCATACGCCATGCCGCCATACATATTGGAAATGAACCCTCTGGGAGGGTTGCCGGCATATCGCGGTCGGTCAACAGCGTTAGGTTTAAAACCGTGATAAAAAACACTGTAAAACAAATTAAAATACTTAATGTTTTCAGGGGGTCTTGTCGCTATGCGTAGTTTCCAACCTTAATAGGTAATAGGTAATAGGTAATACGGGCTGATATCCGCAACTCCACGACTAAGCGCGTATTTTGCGTACGGGTGGGAAAATCGGTTATTCGATCCACCCCAGCTCCTCAAAGAAGGCCAGCAGCGCCTTGGTGTCACTGACAATCTCACGTAGGGTACCTGGGTTACCGAAGTACTTTGCCCTGTATGTGGCGACCACCGGGCAGTATGTTTCCAACCTTTTAAATCAACACATCACAAAAGATTTAAAAGGTTTCCAACCTTTTAAATCTTTTGTGAATATTTGTAACCGTGAACAAAAACAAAATGCTTGGATTTTAAAACCAACGCATATACTTACTTATAAATCTTGTTAAAATATTATACATCAGATTTTATTCTCACTGTATTCGCTAAGAAAAACCTACTTACATTTCAAATGAGCCCTCCGCAAGGGGTCCCGGCTTCCCATATGCGACTAGGTGAACCCTCCAGGAGGACTCCCGGCACTGAACGTGTTTGGAACTGGACTGAAAGTAGTACCTAAGCGTTCATAAATTTCTTTATGAACGTTTCCTACTTCCAGTGATCAAAAATATAAAAGGCCTTCGCATTTTATGCAGGAAAACGGCTTGATATTATGTACACACGGCTACACATCAAGCTATACATTTCCAGTTTATGCTGATCTCGCATTGTATAGGATTTCCGTACAATGGGAGATCAGCCTATACTGGAAATGTAAAGCTTGACGTGAATCCGTGTGTACTCGTAACTATAGAGGGCAATGAATGGGTGTCGGGAATCACAAAGACATTGCAAACGTCAATAACAATGATTCAATATTGGGTTACAGAGGATGATGGAGCTAATTGATTCTGTAGTACAGCCTGCCTGTAGTACCTATGTATTTATCTAGGTGTATATCCTATATTATTCTATACTATGAAATGAGCAATATTTGTAACCACGTTCTCGTTTACGGGGGCGATAAATCGATCTAGCTAGGTCTCAAATCTGAAAATTCGTTTTGTCCGTATTTTCACCCGAGCAGAGCTCGGTCGCCCAAAGTTTAGAACAAGATGGCTACCTTAGAATAATGACATAGCAGCATGGAATTAGTAAGTACCTACTATCACGGCAGCATGGAATTAGTATGTAGGTACTATACATGGCATAAGTATGAACTTTATTGAACTATTAAATGAGGATTCTGTATTTTCATCAGCTCGGTCGCCCAAATAATACTCATATAAAAAAAAACACGTTTTCGAAAACGGCTCTAACAAATTTCGATGAAAGTTGCAATATAGAGGTTTACGAAAAATCGATCTAGCTAAGTCTTTTATCTGGGAAAAATATTTTTTTCTATTTCGACCGAGCAGAGCTCGTTCGGCCAGGTACTATTATTGAACCTCAATATATTATAATTGATGATGATGATGGCTGTCATTCGTAGATCTTTGACAGTCGTCACGGGTAGTCCGAAGCCCATTAAAGTCTGTCAACAAGTCTTACCAAGGGATATCGTAAGATTAATTTGCATGTTTACCTGTACCTACGTTAAGCCGTTGGTCCCGGCTGTCATTCGTAGATCTTTGACAGCCGTTACGGGTAGTTAGAAGCCCAAAAGTCTTACAATATAACAAGTCTTACCAAGGGTTTACCCAGAAACTGGGTTGTGGAGGTCAGATAGGCAGTAAAATACTGGTATTCAGCTGCATCCGGTTAGACTGGAAATCGACCCCGACATAGGTGGGAAAAGGCTAGGCAGATTGTACGATGTAACTCAATATCAGATAATATTTTATGGGTCTCGTTAAACCTCAATCAATACAACGCAATTTAATAACTCAACATAGTAATTAATAAATTTATTTAATTTGTCGCCTTTTATTCCATTGTGTTTCAGGCTGTAACGATGCTCATAAAATATGCTTTTGTTTTCACAAATTAATACTTGAAATCACGATGGTTAGCAAAATAATTAATAAATTCAATTATCGAATTTGTTACTTAATTGTGTTGAAACTGGTATATAAGCTATGTTTTTTGATTCAATTTAAACAGTACTAGCTGCGCCCCCGGTTTCACCCGCATAAGTCTCGATCCCGCGGGAATATCGGGATTAAAAGTATCCTATGACCTACCCAGGTCATGGTCCCGCTATATGCCAAATTTCATCAAAATCTGTGCAGCCGTTTTAGCGTGAAAGCGTAACAAATGAACAAACTCACTTTCGCATTCATAATATTAGTTAGGAATTATCTTTGTTAGTTTTAATCCGAATGTACTATATTGTGGTTTTATATAGCGAAACTTTGTGGTCATGATCCCACTGGCCTGGGGCGGTGATTACAGGCACCAGGTTTTTAATTTCGGAAAAGGTCTTTATCCTGTATGATTATAATTATTAATAATTATTAGGTATCCAGCTGCATCCAGTTAGACTGGAAGCCAACCTAAACATAGTTGGGAAAAGGCTAGGCACATTGATTGAGTATTTTTTTCCACCATGTCAAAGAATCACAACTGACATAATATGAATTGTTCAACATTTTTTTAAATAATTTTTCGTTGAACATTATTTGACAAAGTCACGATTACTTGTGTAAAACAACCTAAGGAGAATAATAAAAAATAAAAATAAAAATGTAAGTAATTCAAACAATTTGGTCAAAAAAAGAAATGACTGCGTCGCATTTTCTTAGTTTTAAATTTATTAATGTTCGGTTTGAATGAAAATGATTTGTTGTACTTATCAATGAAACTTAGATATCGAGAGTAGTGATATGTTATCTTCGAAACTATGTGTTTTTGGAACACTTGTTCTAGAACTTTTTGTATTATTTTTACTTGTAGCATATAACTTTAGAGTTATGGAACATCAAAGGGAACACGTTGTAGAGATTGATTGGCCAGCTTGGTGAATAAATATTTTGCAGAAGAGCCCATATCCAGCTTTTGTCATTATAGACCAGGGTCGATAATTTTTAAAACCAAAAAAAATAATAGTAGGATGAAACCCATTAGAAAAGGAGGGGAATATTATAAAAATGAAAGGAAAAATAATTAACGGGCGATCTGAGGTCGGGAAGGGGATGGGGGTGAGTTTTTAAGGGTAAAAAACGGTTTTTCTCGATTTCCGGCAAAACTAAAAGTCCTATCGAAAAAAGTCAAATGGCAAAGTTGTATGTAATAAAAAGATCTAAAACTTTTGTGTTTACACTTTTTTCACATAACCTCAAAATGTATGTGAAAAATTCAAAAAACCAAGTTTTTGGTTTTTTATTTTTATCTTTTACAATTTTTTTTTTTTTTAACGAAATTTGGTGAAAACTTACCTTTTTATGTCCCAAATACGCTGTAATTTATTTGATTAAATATCATTTTGCACAAACAAATTTAGTTAATACCATGAAAAAAAAAAAAAAATCAAAATACATAAACAATATAATTATTATAAATCTATTAAAAATGTATAAAATATATAATATATATTTACGATATATATTTTATATATTTTTTATAGATTTTTAATATATTTTTTATGTATTTTGAAATATTTTTTTTTTCATGGGATTAACTAAATTTGTTTGTGCAAAATGAAGGAGATTATTTTTTTTTTATCTTGTACTAAAATATCATTTAATTTCAATCTTTAGGTTATGTTACGTTAAGCATACTATTTTTTAAAGAAAATATTACGATTTTTATGTTTGAGTTGATTGATACAGATAAAAATAGAGATAGTATTTACCTTCCTATGCAGATTCGAAAAGTTTTTTGTTTTTTTAAGTAAACTTGTCACAATTATCTTCAAGAAACTCAGCGTGCACGTGTATTTTTATAAACGATGTTGTAAACTGTACTGTATTTCGAATACTGGTTAGGCTAACGGTTGTAACAGCTGCTACGAAATATATAGTATATAATAGTAGGTATGTATGTAGTAAGACCCAGACCCGCCTAGCCCCTTCCCCACTTCTCCACGAAATACCTTTTGATGGGCTACAATTTTTCGTAGGTCACTCAGGTATATCTACTCAGGTATATATAATTTATCTTAAAATAGTTATAAATAGGCATCTACGCATATAATTTAAAGAAGATTCGACAACTTTCTCCAAATATTGTAGATGTCTTATTAAATATTAATTTTATTAACTTATTTGTTTGTTAATTATAGTAGTATATTTTTATTTGCAATTTTTTTGTTATCAATGTCACATGTAATCTAACGTTTTTCGAGTAATTAAAGTGTAAATTTTAATAAATAGCTCAAAATTATTTATAATAATTTAAGAAAAAAAATCGAATTCAAGTTTTTTTTGAATTTTTGCATTTTCTGAGAAGATTTACTTTAGTAACATATTTTTTTTTTTTCACCGTCGGAAAGTAGAGATTTCAACGAATAGAAACCATACCAACTTTTTGAAAAAAGCTGATATTTTGACGGGTGAATTTTCGATTGAAAATTAGGGTGTTTTTTCGATATTAATTCAAAATAAGGTGAAAAAATAAATATTTTTAATCAAATAAATTACAGCGTATTTGGGACATAAAAAGGTAAGTTTTCACCAAATTTCGTCAAAAAAAAAAAAAATATGTAAAAGATAAAAATAAAAAACCAAAAACTTGGTTTTTTGAATTTTTCACATACATTTTGAGGTTATGTGAAAAAAGTGTAAATACAAAAGTTTTAGATCTTTTTATTACATACAACTTTGCCATTTGACTTTTTTCGATAGGACTTTTAGTTTTGCCGGAAATCGAGAAAAACCGTTTTTTACCCTTAAAAACTCACCCCCATCCCCTTCCCGACCTCAGATCGCCCGTAAATTATTTTTCCTTTCATTTTTATAATATTCCCCTCCTTTTCTAATGGGTTTCATCCTACTATTATTTTTTTTCACTTTTTATTATTTTTAAAGGCTTCTACCCTGGTCTATTAGTATTTTTGGTCACGATTATTATTCAGTTGCATCTCGAAGTCTGGATTTGTGCCCGGTTGATGGCAATAGGCTCGCCCCCTATTCCATGGGACTTAAACGTAACTGGCGAAGTATTCGTATACGGACTATAGTTACATCTCTACCTAACCCTTCCAGAATTACAGGCGTAATATTATGTTATGTGTTACTACGTTATTTACTGTATTTATTTTTGTTACCGTTATTGTTTTTGAAAGAAAGAAAGAAAGAATAATGTTTATTGCATATAAACGGCGGCGATTGCGGTTGATTGATTGTTGTTGTTTTGTTGCAGAGTCAACACCCTAAAGCGCACGAATACAGAGGAAAGAAGATGTCAAAAGGTCCAGTCAACATTCTGGACATACTTCACTGCATAAAATCATTACTTAGAAGAACATCTTCATTTACAAGTCACGAGATTTTCCAACGTCAATCCTTTTTTCACTGCATCGCACGAATAACTTTATCACCCAAACGTCAGCTGGTAAAAGCAATCAAATGAATTAATAATAAAGAGATTACCAAAGGCTGTAAAACAATATGTGGCCCAGTGATTAATAAACCAATTATTTATTAAAATAAATTGCAGTTTTCGTTCATGAATGTGTACTTTTATTCCGTTTAAATAAACATTTTGTTGACACCCCAAGGCGAGTTCGAATTGATTGAGTGAAATAAGAACGGAGAAATACAGATATTTCGCGTGATCAATGACAAATAATTGGATAACTACACATGAACATTAATTGTGGGGAAATTATCCGTTATCGTGGGGCCACTAAACTAGCATCAATACACAATATCAGTACCTAAGCGTACTCGTTAGTGCGAAGAATTTGTAAGATTTCAATGAGCGCCGTCAAATGAGTACATTCGGGCTGTTTGTATTGATAGGCACGAGGTCTTCATCACTCTTACAAGCCCTGAAAAGCTGTAAACTGATCACAAATCCTACATATTACCTTATTTTAGACGATTATTAGGTAGGTATATAGAAAAAATCTTCACTGGGTGGCTGATAGCAGCTGGATGAGAGTTGCCGAGAATCGAAATGAATGGCGTGCAATTGGAGAGGCTTATGTCCAGCAGTGGACTGCTGTAGACTGATAATGATGATTAGATAGGTACCTAGATTTCGATACTATAAGCCTTCACTTTTATTTGATGCTGATCGCAAAGCAAAAGCCACAAGATAGAAGTATAATCCAGCATTCTAATTGCATAACACACCGTCAATAACAATCTGAATAATTTTGAAGGATATTTCTAATCCATGTCATAATCATATGTTTGAATAATTTGTCTGCGCAACAAAATCATATGTTTGTAAAAAAATTCTGCTCAACAACGTAAATAACCCAATTGTTGAACTGTCAAAATAAAACAAATTGTGATTGATCGTGTCTTACTTAAGGGTGCTGATCTAGCTTCATAAGTTGCTTCCATTTCAGCGATAATCGCTGATCTACTGGCCACACTAACAGACAATATTGAGACGTTGCTTTAAACATAGGTTGCAATTGGTTGCAAAAAGAACAAGTCGCAGGTTCTCATATTCTTCACAATTACAACTGGGAATAAAGATGGTCAATCTTTTTGAAATAATGCGATTGTTAAGCCAAGAGTGAGTAGAGAATGGAGTGTTAAGATCCAGTTATTATTTGGATTGAGATGAGATGTGTTTTATACACTAGTGTGCATACTAAATTTAGCAACCGTGACACGGTGCCGCTACATAGTTTATTTAAACTCTCCGTCTGAACCAGGCACCTAAGCACCAACCATGCTCTTGTAATACAGGAACTCCTAGTACAAGAGCCAAGGCTACACAGATGTTTGTGACTTTCAAGTGTATTTACACTTCAAAGTCACAAACATCTGTGAGAAATAAAATATTAATTAAAAATCTGAGTCCTGCTAAGCTGGTAAGTGGTACACAATACACTTTATGTCATGTATTGTCTCCGATACAATATTAAATGATTACCTTAACTTCAAACGCTAAGCCAGTGAGTCCAGCTGTATCTTCAAGATTGGGTCCCCCTGATTGGGGATTGGTTTAGAGCTCAATTTCTTCCTACTCTGTGGCAAAAACACTTATTGTTAAATGGTACTCTCGATCCGTTTTTCTGGATGTTGTTGATGTACAATAATGATAAGAAATTGAAGGTTTTAGAGTGAGGGCGTTATAATTGAAAGGAAGATTGAAAGTGGTGAGCAGACCAGTAAGCTTTTCCCACACTCGACTTAATAATAAGTATGTGGTTACAGATATTATTAGGAGAGGCTAAGTAATAACAGCCGCATGGGTCGATCCATCAGGTATTACAACGCTTACAGGGGTCGGTCCGTGAATGGGTGACCATCTTTACATACCGAGACTCCTCCGTGCCTCGGGAAGCACGTTAAGCCGTTGGTACCGGCTGTCATTCGTGGATCATTTACAGTCGATACGGGTCGACAAAAACCCGACAGTCTGAGAACCAGTCTTATCAAGGGGTATCGTATTACCCAGTTACTGGGTTGTGGAGGTCAGAGAGGCAGTCGCTCCATGCAAAATACTGGTATTCAGCTACATTCGGATAGACAGGAAGCCGACCCTCGATTTGAATGCAGTCAACTGCGTGTAGAATGTATAGGAGATTCCATTACATATTGCAATATTTGCTGATGGCGTGTTTGCTTTCTCGTCTAATCTGTAAAAATCTCGCCGTGAAAACTTAGGTGAAGTGAACTTGATGTGATCCGTCATCCCACCTGATTGTAGAGATTGACACTATTGACAGCTCACTTCACCTCACTCTTCACGGTGATAATTTTACAGAATGGATCGAAGATTGACACCATGTTGACAGTTCACTTCACCTAAGATTTTTTATCATAAATAAATCGTAGGTTGTTAGTATTGTCTACACAGTTCTGTCTAATTATTCTAGTCCAGTCAAAATAGATTAAATTATGATTCCAGTTTGCATTAATTCCCAACAAGCTGGATTTTTGTGCAGGCCTTGAATACGTCATTACAAATGATATATCAAAAGTACCCATCGATCCCGCTTGTGCGTTGTTTTTTATTCGAGGTCAAAGGTCACAAATTTGCGTTTTTTGCGTACATCTCTGAAACAATGAGAGCTACCGAAAAATAGTTCAAACAAAGTTTGTAGATCGTAAAATTGTCTACAAAAAAGATTTCAACACTTTTTCTTCTACGGTGTACTGTTCTCGAATTATGGCTATTTTAAACATAAAAAATACGAATATGCACGCATACGTGGCCAGTATGCATCATCGGGTTAACCATTTGAACAAAAAATATTAGAACATCTTCATCGTCTGATACCGTTTTTGATCGATCAATGACTGCTCCGACAAAGCAACAGCAGTTTCTTGCTAATACTCATAATAAATCTCGTTTAATTTCGATGTTATGTGAAGAATTTGCAGCTGCCAATATTGTTGTGAAACAAGCTCAAAATGACGCTGATGTCCTCATTATTGAAACCGCAATTGAACAATTCAGTAGCACCAATCCAACTATCGTTGTTGGAGAAGATGTAGATTTGTTAATAATATTAACTGCACGAACATCTAGTGATAAGATCATTTACTTTTTAAAACCTGGGAGAGCTCAAGTTCAAACAAAAATATATTCTTCACAAAGTTTAACTGCATATCCAAAATGTCAGCCTCATATATTATTCCTTCATACGATAACTGGCTGTGATACGACATCAGCAATTTTCAAAAGAGGCAAAAATACAGTATTCAAATTGTTTGAAAAACGTGAAGACTTGATTGATAATGCAAAAGTATTTCCAAATATTAACTCGTCAGCAGATGTTATCTTCACCAATGGAATTCGTGTTCTCCTTGCTATGTATGGACTCCAAAAAAAATGGAATCGATAGACACAGAAAAATACAAGAAACAATAAGAGAGTGCAGTTATCTTGTCTCCCTCCAACATCTGCTTCTGCTTATCAACACTTGTTTCGTGTGTTCTTCCAAGTGCAAGTGTGGCTAGGCAATGATCTAAATCCTGAAGATTGGGGCTGGAAATTGATGAATAATAGTTTGGAGCCAATCCAGACTTTACTGCCACCTGCTCCAGAAAAATTACTCAATACAATTTTTTGTAATTGCAAAAAAGGCTGCACAAACAATTGCGGGTGCAGAAAAGTTGGATTGTATTGTTCATTGGTATGTACCAATTGCCGAGGCCAATCTTGCACCAACATTAAATCAAATGCAACAGATGAAGATCGTTTCGAAATTGATGAGGATATAACTGATATATCTCTCTTCTTGGAGCAGTCTATACAAATCGAGCAAGAAGAGGAAGAAGACAGTGAAGAGGAAGAAACGAGTGACTATGAAGAATTTGATGATGAATGATGATGTAATTTTCTTGCTGTTACAATTTTCGTTAAATTTAAATAAATAAAAATTTCATCAATAAAATAGTGTCCCATTACATTCTCTCGATTAAAATATATTGTGGAGTATTCCTACTGAGTATTCCTATTCGTTAAAAAAAAAGCGCCGTGTACACTACCTCAGAAGTGGTGCGGAAATGTGTGCATATAGTCGAAAATACGACTTTCCTGCGGTCTAAAGTCACGATATCTCGAAAGCGATGCTTTGTAGAAGAAAAGTGTTGAGATCACTGAACTATTTTTCGGTAGCTCTCATTGTTTCAGAGATATACGCAAAAAACGCAAATTTGTGACCTTTGACCTCGAATAAAAAACAACGCACAAGCGGGATCGATGGGGACTTTTGACATATCATTTGTAATGACGTATTCAAGGCCTGCACAAAAATCCAGCTTGTTGGGAATTAATGCAAACTGGAATGTCTATATTGACTGGACTATTCGTTAATTTATTATTATTTAAACCACAATATTCACTGTTAAATTTTGACGTTGACAGGCGCACAGTTATAAAATCGGGTTAAATTCTAGAGATTGACACTATTGACAGCTCACAGCAAGTTTACTAAACTTCAACTAAGTTTACATGGCAAGATATTTACAGAATATTTCGACAACAATGAGCCCAATTTTCCTACAATGTTTTCATATATGTGACGTAGTGGTACATACCTAAAGATTAACTCAACACCACTTGATCATCATCATTTATAATACCGCGGCTCAATTAACACTATCTCTCTTGCACACTACTGCTCGTGGACTGAGTGAGAGCAAGACTAAGTGGCAGGGAGAAGGCTCCAAGGCGCCGATAGCTTAGGTAATTTATTTTTACAGTAAAAATAATAAAAAAATTAAAATAAAAAACATAGTATCTGCTTTATATAGTTCAGTTATTATGCTTTTTTTTTTTGGTTTGGGTGTAATTATTTTTTTTCTGACGAGTATTTTTTTAAATCTTCTTTTCGTCAAATATAGTACCTACCATTAATCCTCAACTTTACCATACATTTATTTCAAAATGAATGCAGCAGTAGTAGCTACGTACATATCATTTCTATAGACCGTCAGGATTGAGGAGCCACATAAAATGTGTTGTGTTACCGAAATTATATAGCTTTTCCATTTTATTTTTATTGTACAAATTCGAGCACATTTACTACTAAATCATACAAAAAATCTGTTGTAATTGGTTGATAACTTTCCGAGATACAGCGCGGTGAAATTTATGGTTTTTTATGAAAAATCAAAACGTTGTAGCTATCTCAAAATCGACCGTACAAACCCCATTTTTTTTGTAGAGATTACGCAAAAGTACTACTAAATCCTACAAAATTTTCAAAAATATCCCTTGGCTAGTTTTCGAGTTCTAAGGTGGCTCCTCAATCCAGACATCAGGATTGAGGAGCCACCTTTAACGTCGTATAACTTTTTAAGGGTTTTACTACAAATTCCAGGATCCGGTCTACAAAATCGGCTAATTTACTACTAAATATTGGTAGTACCCTCGTTCCGATATGAGATTGGCTCCTCAATCCAGACACACACAGTATTTTCGGTATTAACCGAGGATCATGCTAAGCAATTTGAGGTAGGTATTATAGACTCGGTTTAGTTTAGAACGCCTCCTTACTAAATACATATAACATATCTTTCTATGTACTTTAACCCTACCACGACTTAGTAAAGTAGAAGTAATTTCATAAATTCACATTCCCTTCGTATTTCATATTGTTATTAAAGTTCTTGAGTAATTAAAACCAGAATGTACATTGCATTACCACTGCATATTAAACATAATGTCTTCCAGCAAACGATTGCTTGGAACGCTAAAAATATGTTTTTAATTAATTACGACTTCTGTGTACTCATTAACACCATCGTTTTGTTACATCGAGACAGTCTAGTGTATATAGAACTGCAGTAGAGAAGTTTACATCCATACTTTTATATTAATAACCTATTATATCATATCGTATAATCATATTCATATCCCATACTATTAAATTATGATGATGCAATATTTGTATATTTAAATATATTTGTAATCACGTTATCGAAAACGGCTCTAACGATTTCGATGAAAGTTGCAATAGGGGTTTACAATTTAGTTTTTAATTCGTTTTCTCCGTATTTACACCCGCGCAGAGGTCGGCGCGGAGGTCGGTCGCCCAAAGTTTAGAACAAGATCTCAACATAATGCGGCGAAATAAAAAAAAAATGCAGTACAATTTACTTCTAAGAGGAAAAATATAATAATGATTAAGTTAAGTGACGCGTAATAGTTTCGCCGGATGATAAAACTAAAAATAAGTTATAAAAAAACTTGGTATAACTTATAATTTAAAAAAAAACAAAACATTGTGCATTTAATAGCCTTTTAAAAGTTGGAAGAGATTTTAATGCCATAACACTTTTGACTCCACCCATTTTCATAGAGCTCATACGCCATGTCGCCATACATATTGGAAGTTGACTTCAGGATGGGTCACCGGCATTACATTTGCGCTAAAGTTAACCCTCGAGGAGCCTCACCAACATTAGGACTGAAATCTTGTTAAAATAAACAACTGATTTTAGTTTAACAGTTTATAATGGTGAATTCGCTAAGAAATCCTACATTCAAAATGAGCCTTCCGCGAGAGCTCCCGGCATCCCGTATGCGACTTAAGTGAACCCCCCAGCACGCGTAGCATGACCACAATAGAAATGGGTTTTGTCGACGGAAGAATAGACAAAATGACAGATAAACAATCACAATCTGTCATTTTGTCTATTCCTCCGTCGACAAATCCAGTAGAAAATCAGTTTCTATGGTTGTCATGCTACGCGTGCAGGAGAGTTCCCCAAAACTGAACGTGTTTATTACTTTACGTAGTTGATTATAAATGATAAATGATTTTTACTTCTGTAAGTAGGTTTGTACAAAACACTTTTACACGTCAATCATATTTTTTTAAACTAGTTGAGGTCGGCGTTTCCTATCTGACAGAGTTGTGGTCCCTCCTAAATAACGACAGTCCTTTTAAAAAAAAGGGAAAGTAAGCATCCCTGTAACTATGTATTGATATTTATTATAAAGGCATACAGGAAAAATATTATACAAGCAGGCTTTTATCTCATAATTGGTATAAAGATTTACGTTCGCCATTACATTTTACAACTTACTACTCAACATAACTTACCTCAGAGATTGTGGCCATTGTAAATGATTAAAATTGTTTCATCAGTACTTGACACAAATGTTTTCAACAACATCACCTCCTACTCAAAATGGGGGAACAGAAAAATCCACTTTAAGCAGTTCGTTATACGCATAATAATTATAAGTACTTACAATTAATTCACCAAAATAAGAACACGTATTACAAAATTGAATATTTGATAATATATAGGTAGTAAATAATGGCGTAACGTTTTTTAATATACAAAGTTTGGGACTATCTGCATTCGAACTAGGTGGTAAAGCTGTATCGCGGATTACATTTGATCCCCATAAATAAATTGTGAATATTTAGTAGCCATGCTTAAAGTTGTTAACATTATTAGATTGCCATGTAAAAATGTATGTTGAAAGTAGGTGTGCATAAAGCTTCGTGCAGACCAGCGCGACGCGACACCGGTTATTGTTATACCGTCAAGATTTCTTAGAAATTGTATTGTTTGTGTCGCGGCGCGGCGTCGCGTCGCGCTGGTCTGAACGAGCTTTAAAGTATGAGAAAAAAAGTAGGTGTGGTGTGTGTTAGTGTGTGTGTGCGTGTGAGAGTGTGTGTGAGCGTGTGAGAGTGTGTGTGTGTGCGTGTGAGAGTGTGTGTGTGTGCGTGAGTGTGTGATTGTGATGTGAATTATATCTTCTAGGCATACATATATACATCTTCCCAAGATGTCATGCATAGTGCATTTGGCAACTTTGGATCTTCAATCAACTCAGCGTATCGCAGTTCACTGCTGGACATAGGCTTCTCCAAGGCTGCGCTACAACACCCTGTCCCCCGCGTTCCGCATCCAGCCTGTCCCAGCCAGATTTTGACCGACGACTTTTAAAATTAATGAAATAAAACTTATTCATGCAGTCACGTTGACTGCAAGAATAACTAAAATTTTCAACATTCCAATCGTCTCTCACCAATCTAAGCAATATCTATACAAATACATACATTATTATACATACATACAAATAAATAAAATTGAAGTGTCCATTTTTTATGTCAAAATAACAGCTTTTTACTAAATGCGTTTAAAAGTATAGACGACAAATACAAAAAAAAAACTTGTCTGTCTGTTTGCTTGTTCCGACTAATCTCCGAAACGACTGGACCAATTTTGACGAGACTTTCAATAGCAGATAGCTGATGTTATAAAGAGTACTTTTATTTTAGAAAAAGAATAAGGGTTCACGTGGGGGAAGCCGCGAGTGTAGTAACAATACCACATGGTCTCATGACATCATTTTAGGGAACATTTCTATACCAAACGCACCATGGGTCCACCAAAGCTCTTGATTAATAATTTGTAAGGCTCGACCGAGATCTCGGTCTCGGCATTCTCGGCAAAAAATCGTCGAGATTTTCGGCCATAACCGAGACTGTTGTACGGTAATAATGCACTCATCAAAAATGGCCGCAACAAATGAATCCAACATCTTTGGCAGCTTATGGTTCCATAGAGTTTGAATATGAGCCAAAGCCCAGTGACGAAAACAGTTCAAATGCTGTCAGCATCGAAATATCGCGATAGCTTTCTTAGAGAGCCAAGTCTGCAAAGAAATGCAAATTGTTGTTTCCTAAGAAAGTGTTGACAGGTCAGACAATATCAGAGCGATTTTGACACCATAATATCAAATACTGGTGAAAATGACAGATTTTAATGACGTTATAATACGACGGACCCGCTTTCCTGGGAACGTAACGTAAGGTGTAAGGTAGGACGCCCTCAGGCTAGGTCGAGCGACGATCTTCGCAAGGTGGCAGGTAGCAGCTGGATGAGAGTTGCTGAGAATCGAGCTGAATGGTGGGCTATTGGAGAGGCCTATGTCCAGCAATTTTTTTGCTATTACGGACGCTTTTAACGTTCGGCATCGTTATCATATGTATAATTTAAACATGAATGATGTAACTAATATTTTGATTCAAAAGAGTGTCCGTGGCGTTTCTTGCCCGTTCTTCTCCATAGGAACCTACTACGCTTTGGAATGGGTAACTAGCTTCATCTTTCTGACTGACCGACCCCTTGACAATTCAAAAGTGCCTGTAATTGGTTTATTTGAAATAAATACTTTGAGTTTGAGTTTGAGTTTGAGCAGTGGACTGCTGTAGGCTGATGATGACTTTCCTGGAAAACCCTGGCTTTATGCTGTTTTATTCATAACTCTACAGTTCAAATCTTCTATCGTTATCTCGCGTTGTTTCTGCGTTATCTTCATAAGTACTAAGTAAGCCTATTCAAGTTTCATGTTTAAAGCTACGTGCAGACTAAGCCCAGGTACGCACGGGCGATTTTTTACCGCGGCAATTTTTTTTCGTGCACTGTATTTTCAACGTTCAGCTTAGCGCCGAAAGTTGAAAATCCAACAGTGTGCTTTTTCAACGCACTGGGACGAGAGTGCGTCCCAATGCGTTGGATTCTCAACGCTCGGCTCGACACTGAAAGTTGATAATCCAGTGCCCGATAAAATCGCGCCGCGATGTTCTTACGTCCGTGCAAACGTGGGCTAACGCGACGCGACACCGGTTATTGTCATACCGTGAAGTCTTCTTACAGCCTTTAAGCCAAAGAATTTTGTCCGGGAACATAACGTGTGGATAACAACGTCACTCGCAGTTCTGATTATTTCCACGAATAATGACGAGACCGTTCGCAGAAGCTATGTTGTAAGGCTTGGTTTAGACGTGTGCGTTATAACGGCTGCGTGGATGTTGCGCTTATTAAGACTTATGACACCTAAGTAACCTTAACAGCTCATACCAACCTTAGTGGTACTTTAATTAGCTTTGTGGAGTAAGAGGATTTACAGTTTTCCAGGAACCTTCTTCTTTCTAGTCTCTATTATTGAGATGTCGTAAAATGTGTCACGAATAATGGGGAGACCGTTCGCAGAAGTTATGTTGTAAGGCTTGGTTTAAACGTGCGCGCTGTTACGACTGCGTGGATGTGCTTGTGCTTATTAGGACTTATGACACCTAAGTAACTTTAGCTCATACCAACCTAAGTGGTAATTTGATTACCTTTGTGGAGTAAGAGGAAATATAGTTTTCTTGGAACCCACTTCATTCCAGGCTCTATTATTGGGTGTCGTAAGATAAACAGTAGGAATCCGATGACTATTTGATGTTTTTTTTAAAGATATATATATAGATCATAATAGACTTGTAAGGTAATCTAAATATAAGATACCTACAACTTTTGTTGAGAAAGTAGTGAACGTTTATTTATTCTATCAAGATTTTGTAGATATTGTAATCTCAAAAGACTAACTACATCGTTTAAAAGATTACTTTTCTCTTCTTTTTTACTGACGTTTTCCTATCAATTTGTAATAACAATTAATTAAAGATAGCAAACTCCTCTAGCAATTACTTATGTATTATCCTTGAATTTATCTGCTAACATTATATAAGTACCTTCAGCTTCAGCGCCGATCGCGCTGCAAAGCGTCACAGTATAAATAAGTAGGTAGCAGTATTATATCTCGGCAATGACCTTGAAATAATTACCTACGGCCGCTCGGTAAATAAACCTTTCGCGTCCATGCGTAACTGCCGCGCACTTGATACTGTTGCGTACTGATATACAGTGAGATTTCAAAGCGCGTCGTTTCGGCCGTTTTCTAAGAAGATAAAATACTGTACTTATTTATACTGTGAAAGCGTGCTGCGCTTACCGATGACATCTTGTACACTAACCTTAACTATAAGAGATCGATATACGAGGCATTAACGTTTTTCACAGAAGTCGGTGTGGCAGAAAAATAAAATGAATGATGGTGAAACTATAATTGTGTACTGAGATCGTAAGTGAAATATGTGCGAACTATATATGTACCTACCTATATATCTAGTGCCTTTATTATAAACCGAAACAATAGGTTTTTTAGGAGATACACAGTTTGTTACAAATCTTTTAATGTAACTGGTTTTTTGACTAGCAATGGTCTGGCTGTCTGCACTTCAGTAAGAAACAGTTTCTTTTCGTAAATCTAAATATTTCTTGTTCTGTTATTTTCTAAATTAGGTAAATAACCAAAAAAATAAAAAACAGTTTTGGTCATTTAATTTGGATAAAAGTTACCAACACTGTGTTGGTAACTTTACCCAAAACTCTTAAACCCAAATCTGCAATATAAGCTATTACCCATATATTGCCTCCCATAACCATACCTTCCAACATGCCCATAACTTCCATCTAATAAAGTTTAATAATATAAACGTTAATTTCCGTATACTCAAATAACTTCCGAGATTAATATCAAACATTTCCATTTAAATGGCAATATTGCCCATAAAACATATCTTCGTGAACAACGTCACGTCGCGTCCTAAGAAACGTCAAAAGAAATTCTGGGCTCGGGTCCGTTGTGGAACCTAAATTGCCACTTGTGTTTGCACGACACTTTCCAATTAATTGTCCAAAGGGCCAGTTATTTCACAAACGAAATCAAGCTTTAGCAGTCAAAACTTAGAATTGTAAATTGGTTGTGTGTTAAATGTCTACATCGTCAGCACAACACTGTAGTCTTTTCCCACGACGGTCAACCATGTGTGGCTGTTGTCATCGAACAATTTCTAATTAATATTCTATCTTATGCTGCAGTGAACTAAGTTGAAAATTGATTGTGTGCAGCAAAAACTTGGGTCGTTACCACACTGGTCGTTTCCCGAAAGCAGTAGAGAAGTTCTAGGGCCCTTGTATGGATATAATATGTAATTAATGGTTTGCAGTGTTCTGCTATGGCATTTCATGGTTGGCTTGATGAGAAGTCTACTATGGAAACTGTCACTTCTCATTACTAAAAACTTGTTAAGTGCTAAGGTTCGTGAACGTTAGCGTTAAGAGCATACTTATTTGTAAACTAGCTGTAAGAAAACTTATGGCTGGTTCGAAAAAGAGGGAGTCGTTCTAGGGTTCCGTACTTAGTTGAATGGGGACCGTTATGATTTACTCCACAGCATGTGGCGGATAGAGCATGCAATACCGCAATATATTTATAAAACCGCGGTATCGCGGTATGGGAACTTGTAATACCGCGAAATTTGCAAAATTGCGAAATTCACAACTTACATTGACTACAAGCCTTATATTTAAGACTAGCTTTTGCCCGCGACTTCGTTCGCGTTTCCGTCGTTTTTCGTAAAAAAGTACCATATGTCCTTCCTCACGGCTCAGTGGTTTTGATGTAACAGACAGATTAACTTTCGTATTTTAGTAGGGAAATATAATATGTCAATCCACAATACTGTTGAAAAATATCGCAATAAGGAACCGCGGAATATTATTATTAATAGCTGTGCCCGCGACTCCGTCAGCGTGTAACTCCTTGTATGTTATTAAGTTAATGTATTGGTAATATTGTTTAGATCACTTTTACATGAGGCTTAAGTACCTATAGAACGAAAATACTTCAGCGCAAAGCTTCCGGGTAAACTATGTTGAAAGTTGACCCGTCCGGCACGTGAACATAAAGATTTCTAGAACTGCTAACCCGAGAAAGAGCGACATATAACTGACCATGCGAGAAACAACTGACACCGAGATCTACTCCAGCAACACGAAAAGTCTGCCCTTGAGCCTTATTAATTGTCATTGAATAACACACCGATACTGGGAATTGCGTTCTTTTAAATTGGAATGGAAAATTATTTGGTATTATGGGAATTCTGGGAATAAAGACGGTCTCTCCTGCACCGCAGCCTGTTAAAATTTGAGCCTCGATTACATTTTGTTGCAACTGGGTTACTTTTAGCCGAGTTCCCTACCTATACCTACTTCACTTAAAAATAAATACCTACCTATAACTACTATAATTAATAAAAGTATTCACGCTTTTACCTACTTCATACAAAAATAAAATTGAACATAAATTAGCCAAAACTTACCTTACGTTATCTAAAAATCAATGCGTACTATTTCTACTTCTACTACTACTTCACCTAAAAATAAATAAAATGCAAACTATTAATAATTTGTAATTTGAACGAATATTTAAACACTACCAAAACAACTAATACCTATTTTATAAAATAACAACAAAAGAAATTCAAATAAACTATTTAAAGACATTATATATTAACAAACCGTGCTTATCAGCGCGACTTTTATCGCGCTGATAAGCACGGTTTGTTAATATCAATTATTGTCTATCAATAAGGTCGAACGCTCTGAACGCATCAACACTTCAACAGCCAAATATTGAATGATGAAGCTCGAGCTCGCGCTCGGACCTCCCTCCCGCCTTTTTATACCCTGCCGCCACGACCCGCGTCGAGCGCGGCAACCGTTACACAAAAATAATCCTTATGGCATGATTCAGTATTCACGCGCGACGGCGCGATGGCTTATTAGCGTATTTCATGTATAAGTTTGGTGTTTCTATACCGATTACTATGATTCTTTTTTTATTGAATAGGTAATAATATTAACTTCTTTTAATTAGGGATGAGTGAGAGTATTATAGACGTAAGAGTAAACAAATATAATCAGAATGCTCCGAACTGCTAAGCTATCGGGAGTTACACGTGTTATTGTGAGTCAACCATAAAAGAAAGACTTAAGCTGTTGTGGGATATTTTTTTGATAATTTTATGTAGAACATTTCCGTCATAAATGATTCCTATGTAGCTTTAACCATTAAGGCTTCACACGCGACGGAAGCTTAAAAAATGGAGCAACTTCTCCCGTTTTCCCAACATTTCCCTTCACTGCTCTGCTCCTATTGATTGTAGCGTGATGAAAAGTATACTATAACCTCCCCAGGAGTATGAAGAATAATTGTACCAAGTTTCGTTAAAATCCGTCGAGTAGTTTTTGTTTCTATAAGGAACATACAGACAGACAGACAGACAGACAGACAGACAGACAGACAGACAGACAAAAATTTTACTGATTGCATTTTTGGCATCAGTATCGATCACTAATTACCCCCTGATAGTTATTTTGAAAATATATATCATGTACAGAATTGACCTCTCTACAGATTTATTATAAGTATAGAAGATAAATCATTAATGGTAGTTAAAAATGAAACAATGTAAGTTAGATTACAAATAACAATGTCAATCTTTACTTTTTAATTGAAAATATTTACGTAAAAAGCATAATATGTCAATAATGTATCATCGTTTAGAGAACTTCTTACTTTATTACAAATGTACCCTGCAGCTGAAAATGCCCTTTCAGCTTTTACGCTCGTTGGTGGAATGCTTAGTTCGTAAGTGCGTATGTAGTCCGTTTGTTGATCGTCCACAAGTTTTAATAATCATTGGACATAGTTTGCATTTGGCTGATTGACGATCTATAGATCGTAAAAAATGTTTCCACACTGTATTACCACTTTTAAAGTCTTTGAACTCGACACCATTAACGACATCTCGTGTCCCCACATCAACGTCTCTAGTCGGGGATATCCCGTCTCGGTGCTCGTTTTCACTACCGCGAAATTCGCATCTATAATTTCGCTTTTGCGGTATTGAAAAAATGCGCGAATTTCGCAAAATTTGCGGTAGCGGTATTGCGGTATTGCATGCTCTAGTGGCGGAGACATACTGGTGTGAGCATTGGTGGCCCAGTGGAATCGACCGCGACTTACGAGTTGTAGGTCATAGGTCCGAACCCTGACAGGCGCTTTACTTTGGGTAAATGAATTCATCACCACTGCTCTCAAAACAGTGAAGGAATACATCGTGAGGAAACCGGTATGTCCTAGAACCAAAACTTCTAAGACAAACGTGACATCTACCAACCCGCACTGGGCCCGCGTGGTGGATGACGGCCCACTCCCTCTCACAGAGAGGAGGCCTGTGTCCCAGCAGTGGGAACATTATAGGCTGATTATGCTATGTGTTCACTGTCTCTACTTCCTTACTGTACCAGTGCACATTTTAAAAGCTTAAAATGATGTATGTAAATGGAAAAGTGTTTTTACTCACATTTATCTGCAGAGAAGAAGCTGCCGGTTTGCTGCCTCTTCACCAAACCGAGCACAGTTCTAAAATTCTACAGAATCGATGCAATTAACAATCCTCAGTGCACTTATTTTGATATCTGCTTATAAATCTTCCTTACCTTCTCCCAAGTATTTTACATGGAGCGACTGTCTATCTGACCTCCACAACCCAGTTACTGGGTATCACGATAACCTTGGTAAGACTGGCTGTCAGACTTTCGGGCTTTTGACGACCCGTCACGCCTGTCAAAGATCCACGAATGACAGCCAGATTTTGACATCTGCTTATAAAATCTGTAATATAAATACTACATATCAGTAAGTTACCAATACCTGCTTTTTAGCTGCTGCTGTGCAGGATTAGAATATATTATGTATGAAAAACAAAATTAGAAAAATAGCTCCGTAATTTAGCCAAATTTCCCAACTATGTTGGAGACGGCTCCCAGTCTAAGCGGATGCAGCTGAACACCAGTATTTAACATGATCTGACTGTCTGACCTCAACAACCCAGTTACTGGGTATCACGATACCCCTTGGTAAGACTGGTCGTCGGACTTTCGGTCATTATTTTCTAGGACTACGGAACCTCCACCATGCGTAACCAACATACACTTACCGAGTTTTTTCTGTCACAAATGGACTTGCGCATTTAGTAAGACCACCCAGTTATTAATAGGCAAGTAAGTAAGTATATAATATGGAAAAGGTTCGTCTTTATAAGTAATAGGTCCGCATTTTACTATGTTTGTGTTCACTGTGGACGATTTATGAATTAATTTACGAACGGGAATGTGGGATACTGATGTTGATGTCTATTCTGTAAGTAATGAACTTAAAATATTTTAATCTTTTACTTGAGTTTACTTAATTGATAGAAAAAGTGATGCTTTAGTCAGTACAGTATATAAAGAGTGAATAATTGCATTCGTCTGATTATAATAATAAATTGATACGTAAAAGAAACACTGTACACGGGCACTTGTCTTTCAACGTGGAAAGACTAGTGCGACAAATGCGCGTGTACAGAGTGTTACTTTTTTTTACGTATATTAAATGTTTTGCGAATATTTTATATAACTACCTATATTTTTTTTATTTTTTTTGCATGTAGGGACTATATTATTGCGGGTTAACGGGAACGCCGTTCGTTAGTTAACATACTGTATATTTAAATATAATATATAAATACTAGCTCCCCCAGCGGCTTCGCCCGCGTGATAATTTTATAAATTATAGCCTATGTTACTCAGTAGTTATATGTATAGCATTCTCCTGGTGAAAGATTTTTTTTTATACAAATAAAAATAATACGAAAAAAGGAAATCTTTTCTCCTTGTAATATTAGTGTAGATAAAGATAGCCGATGGCACTACAGTAATAAAATCTCAAGTTCCCACATTAGGAGTCTTTAATACCTCAAATTGCTTAGCACGATCCACTGTTATATCGAAAATACTGCAGCATTATTATTTTGAAATAAATATGGTAAAGTTGAGGATTACAGTTGAGAAGTATGTTTGACGAAAACACGATTCAATAAACATTGTCATCAAAAAAAAAATACAAAGCTACTTCCAAACTGAACAATAAACCGCTGGTATTGAAAAATACTTGAAATTAGATCATGAAACTTTGCATAAAAGCTCGTGCAGACCAGAGCGACGCGACGGCGCGACGCGACTCGAACAATACAATTTCTAAGAAAACTTCACGGTATAACAATCACCGGTGTCGCGTCGCGATGTCGCGTCGCGCTGGTCTGCACGAAGCTTAATACTGAACTAACATTAAAACAGATAGGTACCATATTTTTTATTTTTTAAATTACTATTATTTTCGCCGTAAAAAGAAATTACCTGACCTATTGGCGCTTTTTTAATGTATCACTTTATTTACGATTCATTATTTTATATTATGATTTTTTTGTGGAACGGAATGCAAACTCGAAACGCATTGTCTTCGAAAATGTCGTAAGTGACGCCAAACGGCATGTGAATATTACACCTTTTCTTAGCAAACTGCTTAAATTCTCACTAAGGTAAGTTTTTCAGTGTGATTTCTGCTTGAATAATGCACAAAACCAATTAAGAGGGCGCCTAAAGGTCCACTAGCGCCACTCTTTAAAAAAAATATTATCTCGTGACTGAGAAGGAATTATGAATAACGGCTAGTAAGGACCCTCGGTAAGTGTGTCTAGAATTTTCTAATACCTTTTATAAAGCTTTATATTGAGACACGAAGCAACAAAATACGATCTAAAGAATAGCGGCCACATTCCTCTAGATCGTATTTTGTTGCTCCGTGTCTCAATATGAAACTTTATAAAAGGTATTAGAAAATTCTAGACACACTTACCGAGGGTCCTTACTAGCCGTTATTCATAATTCCTTCTCAGTCACGAGATAATATTTTTTTTAAAGAGTGGCGCTAGTGGACCTTTAGGCGCCCTCTTAAATTTATAAGATTGGGGCTAAAATACCTTAAAAAACAAAGCAGTAACGTGTGAAATGACGTCGCATCCTGACCGCGAAAGAAATGGACGTTTGAATAGTAGTTGAAAAACGCCCGAATTTCATAATTTTTTTGAGCAATGAGCAATAGTTGAATATAACTTTTAATACATTTCTTGGGTTTATATTAGTCTTTTATTAATTTAATGAAAAAAAAAAACTTACATGTCAGTTTATGTCCTCTTTTTACATTTTATGACATCTTAGGTTTATATTACTGTCTTTTATAAATATAGTGAAAAAAAAAACTTGCATGCCATTTTATGTCTTCTTTTTATATTTTATGTCATCATAGGTTTATATTACGGTCTTTTATTGATTTAGTAAAAAAAAAATATACTTGCATGTCATTATATGTGTGTACGCAATTACATACACATGGTTTTCTAAAAATATATTCATAATTATTATATATCCGTGCACATTATGATATCATTATAATCACTGTTTATTTGTTCTTATTGTACTGGTGCATGAAGCAAAGCCAATTAATAGATTTTTAATGGTTAATGAGTCGTCAAGTTGTTTGAATTGGATTAGGAAATAATAAGATGGATAAATAGTTGAATCTAAATGTTTTGTTGTTTATGAGTTTACCTATTGATGAAAATATTTCAACTAGCTATTCCCAAATTCAATAAATATTGCACCTTATACATAATTAAGAGCGTTTATCCTAAAAGATGGCAACGTCGCTAATAGCTGTAAAAAATGTACCAGTTTTGATTAATTTGGCAATATTACTGTATGGAAATAAGAAATGTGGCTAACTAGCGAACTAGAATATTAATACTAAATTGCAATTATAACATTGAATTTGATGTTGTACCCGTTTAAAGGTTCGTGCAGACCAGCGCGACGCGACAGCGCGACGGTGCGGCGGTTATTGTTATACCGTCAAGTTTTCTTAGAAATTGTATTGTTCGAGTCGCGGCGCGGCGTTGCGTCGCGCTGGTCTGTACGAGCTTTTAGGTGTAAAAAGGCATTTGGAAAGTTTCCAAATATTTTTTTTACATCTAAAACCTAAATATTTCATAATCAAAATTCTAGTTCGCTAGTTAGCCACATTTCTTATTTCCATATTGCTAAATTAATCAAAACAGCGAAATATTTGACATCTATTTGGGACGTTGTCCACTTTCAGAATAAACGCTCTAAGATGTTTTTAATATTAAACAAATTAAATTGGCTAGTTGGTTGATTCGCACGAATGTACTCACCCAAAACAGAGCACAGAGCGAATCGCCGGTTTAAATAATATTATTTTAACTTGAGGCGGTCCGCACGAAGTAAATTTATTTGTGGGCGAATCGACAACTCCAGAAATACGTATTAGGCAATTGGCATTTTTTGAATTTTATGCAGGTAAGTTAAAATTCAAAATGTATTTCTGGAGTTGTCGATTCGCTCGTTTTTGGCTAGTACATTCGTGCGAATCTACGAATAAGCCATGGCTTCATGACTAATAATTTAAAATTAGAGTTTTAGCTCAATTGTTTTCCCGAAACATTAAAAAGCTCCTAGAATCCCGATAGCTTGCACTTTAACGATATTAAAAAGTTTTTTTAAACATTTTCACCAACCAAAAAACTTTAAATACACGCCAAAAAAGAACCAAATCCGCCAATCAATCAGCTATTAAACCCCAGTACACAACAGTTCAATCAATTGATAGTTTAAAACCTATAAGTGTTATTAAATACTTCTTGCGCTGCCCATCCGTCCTGTTCTGACGCCGTAATCCTTTGTTATTGAGTGCGCACCCGCCGATACTTTGATTGATAAACAGTGTGTACTAAGGCTTAGGGCAGTACTTATGGTGTATTAGTGTTGTGCTGAGCTTTTAGATGTTTAGTGATGGGCATGAAAGTGGGGTGAATGTATTTTATTGACCTTACTTATTTATCGACTTTTTTACTGTCAGACTAATGATGGTTTCTGTGCTATTTAAGTAAGGCGATATATCTACAATTTCCTAAGTGATTGGAAAAAGCCTCTAAATACCAAAGCACAAAACCAAACTATATATAAATAAATAAATAAATAAATAATACCAATGTACCAATGTACTTTGACGGTCACTTGCTTCAGAGACGGTGAGCGAAACATCGTGAGGAAATGTCGCCTGAGAGATATTTCTCGACGGCATGTGAAGCCAAGTCAGAGGTGGCATAAAAACTGACACCACTAACCACACGAAAAATAAAGAACACCTACTTACCGTGTCGCTATGGCGTCCTCAATCCTTTGACCAATTTTAAAAATCTGGTAAAAAAAAAAAATCCTCTCCTTAAACATCATCATTAGTTCCTTGCTCTTGTTTCATGTTTATTTAGCAGGGACATCGACGCGAAAACTGATACCATGGATTCAGAACATGATTCTGAAAGCCCCTGAGTTGAAATTTTTCGTAGGTTATTTTAAAAAAAAACTGCTGTTTCATAGAAAAGTGCAACCTACGCGGTCAAAATGTATGGAACAGCTGTTTTTTTTTTAATGCCACCCGGTATATAATAGGTATATCGGATCGATGACGCGACTACTCTAGCTCGCTGTTCATTGTTTGCTCCGGACCGGCTGCGGCGGTCGCGCGCCTGTGCCTCGCGGTGCCTGTTCGCGGCTCCGCCTGTGCGTACCCATACTGCTCGATATGCCCCCACAACCCAGGCAATCAATCTGCTGAACGCCCTGATTGCTCAGGAGCCGGATGTTGACATATTTATGTATAGTGGTAAATTTATGTTAGATGTTTGTATTAAGTTTTTTACCTAAATGTTGTTGTTGGCTTGCTGCGCGCTTTGGTTTTTACTGTAAGTGCAGCAAGCAATTGTTATATAAATAAATAATAAATAAATATGCTTTATATGTACGTATTTATTGTGTATGTAAATGGAACACCACTGACTACCTGCAGTGTTGTCTCTCCTTCATTCTTTAATCTATCTAAAGGTTGTCTGTAAAAGATCGCTTTTAGCGATAAGACCGCCCATTGTGTCACCCTATGTAAAATTTCTACATTTATATCTGTCATTTTTATGGTGTATATAATAAAGAATATTCTATCTTACATGTCAAACTCTTTGCGTTTCACAAAACTAATGTTAAAACCTTTCGTAGTAGCAGAACGATATTTCATTTGGCTAACAGGGATAACTGACAAAAAAAAATTTTGTCCTTCATCCGATAGATTATTAAAAAAATATTGGACACGTATTTTTTCTTTTTTTACGTAATCAAAATATTCCGGCAATACATTGAGTAGGTAGGCAATACGTTAATATGTAGCATGACGTCACTCCCTGGTAGATTTTATACTGACTTGTGACGTAGCGAGCCCCTCACCAACTTTAATGCGTTTTATCTAAACCATTTTTTATTCGTATGATAAATGGAAAAAATACGTGTCTAATATTTTTTTATTATCTGACAGACGTACTAAATAGTTTTTTTTTCCCAGTCAACATCCCTATTGTGTATGAAAAACTAATATTTTCATAAAGTTTATGATATAGTTATTGATTTTCGAAGTCGGAAGACATCGATAACTAAACTCATCCATTTTTGGGAAGCCAAGTAAACGTTGCACCTCAATTACTTACTATAAAAAAGTACAGTTAAAGAGAAAACGTAAAACATATTTATATTAAAATATGCAAGTAATGTAATTCTAATGAAGCGGTCGCATCAATATAACGGCTACACCCGGCTCCGCCCGCTATTTATAAACGTGTTTAGTAATAAAGTGATATGAAATAATCAACGGAATAGTTAGATGCTATCACTTTTGCTACATACCTTCGAGTACAGTTACGGATTGAAAAGTACTTTGGACAGAAATGCATATTGATTCCCCTGTAACTGAAATGTTGATGAAGTGTAATAAAAAGTACGAATAAAAGAATCCACTATAGATTCTACAATTTAAATTTTCGGGTAGGTTGAAAATTCAAGTACATAATGATTCGATCAGATTCTTTCGAAAATAGTCCTAAAATGAGCTGAAATCAATGATAACTTCTGCAGATTTTAAGACTATTTACATGAGTAGTAAAAACTATACTTAAAATATGAATTTTAAGTAGGTATAGTTTTCTTTTTTTATATTGACATTTTACCTAAGTATTTATTATGATATAATACTAAAGTAAGTACAGAAGGCCCTCGGTAATCTGGCGCTCACTAATCCGACAAGTCGAAAAGTCCGGTTTTCTAACTTAGCTCTCCTACCATTTAAATCCGTCTCTTACTCTGTAATACAAAAGTGCCGGATGTGCGCGCTTTGATCTTGTCGTTCTGCAGTCCGGTCTGATTCTACGAGTAGGTATTATTACGTAAACTAATAAAGATTTTTTACTTTGCAAATCTGTGTTAAAATTATTTCTTACTAGCTAGCCGACATTTCCTATAGAAATCCAATAAACCGCTTTGGGCGAAAAAAAAAGGGTGCCGGATAAAGCTTCGTGCAGACCAGCGCGACGCGACGCCGCGACGCGACTAGAACAATACAATTTCTAAGAAAACGTGACGGTATAACAATAACCGGTGTTTCGTCGCGCTGTCGCGTCGCGCTAGTCTGCACGAAGCTTTACCGAGCGCCTACCGTATTATAAAATATTTAGGTAGAATGTCAATTTTTTTTTTTAAACCGAAGAAGTTTTCAAATCGGCGTACATTTCACAAGCATACCAATTCAGTACCAGATTTATAGTCCACAAATCAATAAATAACTAACAATCCTTCCACTTCTCCACGCACCTGTACTCAAGCAAGGTAGCGGATTTAACGCTTAGCCGTCTCACATTCTGAATTTATTAGTGATGTCAAAACATTATGTAGTCAACAATTTATCGACACTTGCCTCAGGGGCGAACACTGAAAAATCGACTACTGCATACGTCCACGAGCATAGGGATTGCGTTTCGAATATAAATAAGTATCGATATTCGATATATTAACGGTGTTTATAGTATTTATGTAATAGTTTAGCACGGAAGTTAGTGATGTACGGTATTGGTTGGAGCTGGTTAGAGGTAAATGTATGAGAGTATCGAGTTTATTTGTGGGTTGCTAGTGAGGGGAATGAGTTGTAGTCGACTAGTGATGGGACTGTTGCTTGTTAGTTCTTGTAGTTAAGTTGTGATTTGTGTTAAGGTCCTCAGAATACTGATTTATCATACATGTGGTTCACGTTAGTTATGCGGTTATTAATCATGCCAATTTCAATGTAAATTCAGGGCAATTAAAATAATTATTAAGCTTTACTTAAATTTAAATTGCCCGTATATTCAAATCACAACTGTAACGTTTTGACAGTTGTATAAAATGGTTATAACTAGAGGAACTCGAGGGCTAATTAAGTAATAACAGCCGCCCGGGTCGATTTATCAGATTATACTTTATTGGGTTGGTCCGTGGATGGGTGACCATCTTTACATATCGAGACTCCTCCGTGCCTCGGAAAGCACGTTAAGCCGTTGGTCTCGGCTGTCATTCGTGGATCTTTGACAGTCGTTAAGAGTCGTCAGAAGCCCGAAAGTCTGACAACCAGTCTGGGGTACGTATGACTCAGTTACTGGGTTGTGGAGGTCAGATAGGCAGTCGCTCCATGTAAAATACCGGTACTCAGCTGCATCCGGTTAGACTAGAAGCCGCCCACAACATAGTTGGGAAAAGGCTAGGTAGATTGATTTTGTATAAAATGGTTATAACACGACAAATTGGCGTAGTGTGCTAATTTGATGAACAATTAATTTCTCTAACAGTACGAGACTCGTGAAATGCGTAGGTCATTGACCTGTGATTTTATTCATGGTTATTTTTACCAACAGATATTACCTGCATTATCTTACTACACTCTACAATTTGATAAGTCTTTTTATTTCATTGAAACTATGAACTTTTTCCTTTGCAGATACATAAAATTTAAACATTAAATCTATAATGAAGTACAGTCAGTAAATAAATACAAGTGCACATAAAGCGTAGAGATGGCCATTAACCCGAATTCGCCGAGCTGATGAAATCGAGAATAAAAATCGGGACAATGCTCGGTGGAACTGTACAATAATGATGAACGACTCGCTACAGCTACGAACTGGCTTATAAAGTCGTCGTGTCAGTGTGAGCGGGGAGGGTAGAGGTTTAGGGATATGAGGAACAGGGTGTAAAGTTCACTCATCCCCCATAGAAAAGGGAGGATCCTCCGACCAGACGGGTGTCATGTCTGGCGGGCAATTACCCAGAGGTTGAAGTCGTGAGCTTGTATATATGTCCACCGCGCGGTAAACTCTAATTGCGCGATGCAGGATTTGAGTGACGTCAGGATGTTGTGTGACGTCAAGTCTTTGATGCGTAGTTCGCATGTGGCGGTGTAGATGCCGCCACAGAGGAAGCGATTTACTTTTAGTAAAAATCTGGACAATGCTCGGATGAATGACTCGCTACAGTTGCTTGCTTTAAAGACGAGAGAGCGGGAAGGGTAATAGAGCGTTTTTTTTAATTATAGAACTCTAATGTCAAAGTCCAACGCTGATGAGAATCATCAATATTTTTTTACGCTTTGAGGAATAGAGATAAATTGCCATAATGCGGTAGATTTTGTAACTGTAACTGTGTTTCTAATAAGAGATTGTCACACAGGAATGAGTGATAGAGACGTGTTCTACAAATCTAACCTTTTTGGTGCTTATAGTTCAGGAGTCCTCCTAGTTTAAGCCCAGTTCAACATGTCTTGTATCTTACTACCACTAAGTTACAAAGTTTGATCTAAGGTAAAATTGTAAATAGGTTTAAGTCTTGTACAAATAAATATGGTTTATTATTTATGACAACTTGAAGCCGCTTATTCGTATAGTTAAGATGTGTGGCATACAATAGAGAACGTAATGACTTAACACAAAACTCCGGGAAAAAATCAGAGGTGAAATAATATAAAAGTACAGAATAAAATCGCTATCAATGAGACCTCGCCGCCTCCTACGCAAAATAAATGCAACTCAAATGCATTTTCACATTACCGATCTGATATCGTAATCGCAGTAGCTATTTGACAAATGATAGCCTAAAATCTACCATCATATCTTCACGCTGAGCCGAAGTAGGGCGGGCAGGCTTAATTACAAACGGACGTCGTTAGTAACACCGTTGGCGTATTAATAAAAATAAATAGTTACAGAAGGCTCATTGAGAATCCTACGCACCAGTTGACGGTAAAGTTCGTCAACAGACTTGATTTTGGTTCAGTCCCAGATAAAACGAAGCTAAAATTTTTATGTCTGCGATTTTCATTTTGAATCACTATCTCACAGGTTTGATATCACAATACATTGGGATGAGTTTAAAACACCACAACTGTTTATTAATTACAAAGCAGGTACATGCAATCACATTTCTCCACAAGCCTCATCATGTGAAAAGGAAAATTGAAAAAATCCTCGCATATTCGTCGGGCCGTTTAGTTTTAAGGGGACTACAGGACCTAAACGTGCCTAAACGCAAGTTTTATAATGCCTAAAAGAATATGATCCACTGCAGTAAACAAAGTCAGAAAAATATATGATATTCTTCAGGATATATGCTAGTATGATAGTGTGTTGAAAACATATTATGTTTGATACGATAGAAAACAATCATGAAGATACCCCTAAAAATTTCTTTTAACGATTAAAAATCATATTAATTTACATGCAATCATTCTGATTTTTTGTCAGATTATTCTACAAGCTACATATTAGCATAATAGTGTTTTAATTTTCCAGTCCAATCAATAGATTTTCTGTAAATCGCTAACTGCTTCATATTTTGCAATAAATTACCTGCGTCGTGTCATCGCGCTTCTCTTTCATTTCTATGCAGTCCGACAGTGACCGCGCTTTAGCTGTTGTAAGCCACTTAAGGGTGAATTTCACAAATGAAACTGAACGCGGTCTGCACATCTAAATAGCATTGAAGAGCTGTCAGTGTCATAATTGACAGCTCTTGAACGTAGTTTAGATGTGCTGATTGCGTTCAGTTTCGATGGTGAAATAAGCCCTAAATATGTCATTGTGACAGCGTTTATTGTACCAAGTTGTATTACTGAAACAATTTTTTACAATCTTACAAAGAGTAAGTTCACGTTTATAACTGAGCCATTTATAATTTGTTACATTTACTTTATGCTTTCGAATGGGTTATTAATAAAACTGTAATGATGTGTTTATATTTCCTGGCTTTTATGTTAGTGTTTTGTAGAATTAATTGTTAGTTGCAAGTGGCAAATGGAGGGAGTTTTAGCCGGCAATTGTTTTGCGAGTTTCTTTTTGTTAAGGTTTAGTAATTAAAAACTGAATAGGCTTTTTACGATGTTGCGTTTCACGTAAAGTGGTTATTTTAAATTCTATGTTTGAATTTCAATAAACAACAAAACCTTTGTCTTCTAACTAATGTTTAAGCGTGTGGGTTTCAAGATTTTCTTAACAAAGGTCTCTTGCTTAATTATAGAAAATAATTTATTGTTATTTAACTACCTAACTATAAAGCAGTATTTTATTACATAATTTACGTTTATTACATAAGTGACATTTTCATTACAGCACCAAAATAAAAAAGCTCGGAGCATTAACTACAGTATCGTATACAAAAGCGAAACTATAAATCTATCAAAAACCTCGCGACGAAAAAACCTCCACAAAATAAAAAAGGCCACATTTTTATTCAAAAACAGAAAACGCATTCGAAATTAAACGAAAGCAGCAAAAACAAAACATTTTTAAACTTTTTAAAGCAATGATCATTATAACTGTACAGCCAATTCGAATCGAATGCGTTCGCATGGGAATCGTCTATTTCAAATACGATTCCGGACTAGTTTGAAAATAGAGCTGTCGCGAATGAATCATCGAGTGAAATGAGGGGTTAAAACAAATAAAAACTCGTTGGTTGTGTGGCAAATAAATGGATAGTGTAATTCGAGACTATGGGACGGTTCTCTTGTTACTAGTCGGGACCACAGCCCGGGGGCATGCCTCTATAGGCTTTAGGTTACGAAGTTTTGGTGTTCTTTTATTTTAAGGTTATTTTAGGCGATTTTCTGTGAACGGAATTTGATAGGAGATAGATTTGGGTTTTAGAAGGCGACAGATGGGTTATAAAGTTGGATGTGTTCATAGTTTTCGTCTCTGCTTTTGCTAATCAAAATATTTGAACAAAAGTTTGAATACCTGATTAATGATAAATAATTATTTTGGCGTTTAAAATAATAACAAAACTCTACAATGGCATTTATTCAGATCTAAAAATACCAATTCAAACCCTAACATGACTCACATTCGTACCAATTCTTAATTTAAAATACCCACCAGACAATACCCATTCTAATTTCAAAGAAGGACCCATCACAAAAATAGTACAGTATATGCAAAAGTACATTCGATTAGTCCCAGACACGTTAAAGGCCATTAGTATTTACACCGGCGCGCGGCGATAGGGACGTGGCCTGACAGGGGCAGGACCGCACCCGAATTACCTTCGCCAGCGAGTATGATTGAAAAGCGAAAGGTGAGACGCAACGCACAAGGGGATAGAGTTACATTAGTCTGCAGTATATGGTAGGACTTCAGACAATTGTTTGAGTATAATATTTAAAGAAAAGCCTTGAACTCTTTGAACTCTGGTTAATAAAGAAATCCCTAAGATTACAGAATTACTTTTACAGATTGCAGTCGGATCTATAACAAATGAGATTTTTTTTTGCTACCTGGCATTCAATACTATGTCATTGCCTGCTAAGTGCTAACTCTTGCTGTCTTCTTCTTCTCGTGTCACTATGAGCGGTTTTCATGTTACAAATATGGTCAAGGTACTCGTAACACGATAGAAAGATCCATTAAAATTTTAATGTTAGGACAATAAATTTGCCTAGCCTTTTCCCAACTATGTTGGAGTCGGCTTTCAGTCTAACCGGATGCAGCTGCATACCAGTATTTTACATGGAGCGAATGCCTATCTGACCTTCACAACCTAGTAACTGGGCAATACGATACTCCTTGGTAAGACTGGTTGGCAGACTTTCGGGCTTCTGACGACCCGTAACGACTGTCAAAGATCTACGAATGACAGCCGAGACCAACAGCTTAACGTGCTTTCCGAGGCACGGAGGAGTTTCGGTATGTAAAGATGATCACCCATCCACGGACTAACCCCGTCAACCATAGCTTAACCAGATGAATCGACCCCATGCAGCTTTTATTACTTAACCACGAGCTCCTAACAACAATAATAACAACAACAATCAAACTAACACGTGGGACATAATTGATCATCCCCTCAAAAATACGAATATGCTTGTGCCTACCGCATTTACAATAACTACTTCAAAGCACGAATACAACTTCTTTCATTATACAAATTCCTGTCTCTTACTAATTTCAAAAATATCATTCAAGGACTCGATTAACCGGTAAAGCCCTGGGTGACCCTCAAGCACGTCAATTAGCACGTTAATTAGTTGTTTATCAGGCCTTTAACGGTTAAGAGTACTTTATTAATTTAAAAGTTTTTTTTTTTTTTTTTTTTAATAATAATATCTGATTTTCGACCATATACTACATAATCCGAGATAATCCGTCGGGCACGGCGGTGCTTGCACGCTGCCCGCGCTCACTGCACTAATCGATTTTACGTCTATTTCAATTAGCCGCGTTATACTAAGCTCTACAGCCTATTAACTGTAAGTACACCGCACTTAATTATTTTAGCTCACTTAGAATCTATAGGTCTTTGATGCGCTGTTTAGATTATGTGATTAATGGTATAGAGGAGGTTGAGAAATGAGGAACTTAATTTAGATTCTTAAGTTTGATGTAACACATAACTCACCGCGCCTGAAACCCTCAAAGGGTTATGCAGAGGTGTACCTATAGTAATACCTTTTTTTCACCAGTTATGTTTAAGTCCCATGTAATAGGGGGCGAGCCCATTGCCTTCAACCGGACACAAATTCAATATTCCGGGCTGCTACTGAGAAAATCCTGATGGAAAAAATCCGATAACACTGCCCGACGCGGACGTGGGAATCAAACACATAAAAATATAATAAAACTACTGTTTTATAGAAAAGTGCAATATCTACGCTGTCAAAATGTATGGAACAGATTTTTTTTTTTAATAATCGACTCATTTCAACTCAGGGGGGTTCAGAATCATGTACTGAATCCATGGTAACAGTTTTCCCGTCGATGTCCCTGCCACCCTGTATGTTTTTTCCAAATCATTAACACCACTCGTTTAGACGTGATCTTCAGTATAAAATCATTAAAATTCGGCTATCGTCGCCTTAATAATCGTACTGTTAAGTGGTAAATACCAAAAAAAAAAAAAATCGCCGCATTTTTTTTAAATGGCGAATTATTGTACTGAGTTTATTACATGGGTCGTCGTTCAGCGGGTGATCAAGTAATAACTTATGACCCCTGTTGAAAATTTACCAATTTTTTGTGGAATTGGAATAATTTTGGTACTAAAAACGTAAATTTTAAATAGCAATACATTTTTATTTTTATTTTTAATAATAATATTTTTTTAAATTAATTTTTGGTAATATTTTACAGTACCTACGTGCCCTTATCTGATCGAACACGGTTTTTGTTTCACATTGTATATTAGAAAATACCCACCTAACTAACCTGACGTTTAAATATAACCTCCTTACGAGAATTCACTGCTGAACAACATCATATTTTCCATACACACAAGTTATTAAAGTTCAAACACAGATTCTTGTTTCTGATAACCTTAACACCTTCTTATACACACTTTACTGCTACATAGTCAGATCTTACCACAGATAAGTTATTATCATGTATGTAATCTAACTTCATTGGTTTTAGTCGTATGCGCATCGTAAAAGGGAAATCAAAGTTAAAGTTTGATTTTTGGTTGGGAACAGTGAAATGTTTATCCCGAAAATAGAATTTAAAAAAACATAAGAATTTCTTGGTAGCAAATTCAAAATCATTTGTTTGCTAAATTCAAAATTCAAAAGTCATTTATTCAAACTAGGCTGATAATCAGCACTTTTCGAACGTCAAAATTACATAAGACAGTCCCCCAAAACGCCCACCCTTCACCACTTCCTAGTGCGTTAGCTGGGAAGAAGAAGTGGCGCAACAAACTCCCCAGCTAATATGGGTAATTACATAAAGTTGTCAAAAAAAAGGCATAGTTCAACCATATTACGCCTTGAGACATGCAAATCTCAAGCGTTGACTGTATCACAACAATGATTTATAATTAATAATACAATTTTGGGTACACAGTGGCAAATGATAATGTCACTAGAAATTAAAATTTAATATGTCATGTATTAAATGAGAATATCAAATATATTTGTAAATAAATCCTAATAGATAATTAATTAGTGCATTAATCACATGTCACATCAACAACAATAATTCTGAGTACAATATGTCCTTAAATCCTCTATCAAATAATACTATAATAACATTTAAATAGCAAGAATATTTGAATTTATTTTTAAATTCATCGATGGATGGCGTTTCTACGAGTAGTATAGACTTTGGTAAGTGATTGTACATACGCGGCGCCATACTGAAAATGCTTTTGGTATATAAGGTTGGTCTTGCTAGATTTGCAACAAATGTTATCACTGCCGCCTACTTCTGTACTTATCAAAAGCAGTTTGAATGGATGGTCCTCTGTAACGGTATCTACATACTTATTCAAATTCGTTCTAAGTTTTACCTACTAGACACCAATGTCTGAGTCAAAAAAATAAACACTAAGTACTGATTAAATATTTTTTATATCGGAGCGTGCCAGAATAGCTTTATTTTTCATTTAAAACATTTCGTAAGTCAAACTGACGGTCAATTACTGTAGTCAAAAACCGGTCAAGTGCGAGTCGCACAATAAAAACACGCCGAAAAAATACACGTTTCATTTAATAATTAACTTTATTTGATTTTTATATTTTTTTGTTATTGCGGCAATAGATATACATAATTTGTGAAAATTTCAACTGTCTATCTATTGTGGTTCATGAGATAAGGCCCGCTGACAGACAGACGGTCGGACGGACGGACAGCAAAGGCTTTGTAATATGGTTCCGTTTTGTACCCCTCGGGTACGGAACCCTAAAATCATTCAAAATCGAGTCGCAATCTCATCTCAACGACAATTAATGTCAAAAACTTTTAAAAAATGTAGGGAAATAACAGGATTTTTTGACAGATTGAGACTTTGAGACTGAGGTTAGAATGCGAATGTTTATAAATATACGAGAATTGCTCCTCTGGTCTTTGGAAAGATACTCTGAATGAAAGATAACGTTCGACAAACAAAGATATCCGACGAATAACGGGCATTTTTATTTTATCAATGAATGTCTGCAAAATTATTTCTAGCTCACATAAAAAGGGCAGGTTCATTCAATGGAGTTACAAGGACAGCCTTCATTATGCTCCACTGCCCCCTACAGTATTGCGGTCTCGAAACTTAATACTGGACACGAGGGAAAAAGGACCTTAATTTTCACATTCTTGGTCCTTTGGGTGTGAAGACACATTTGGTCCTTAAGGTGTGAACAGGCTTTAAGGATGCTCTTACACTGGTGTAACGAAATATGTGATGTTTATTCAGTTTATAGAGGCATGCGTAACAGGGTGTAAAGTTCTCTCATCCTCCTTAGAAAAGGGAGGATCATCCGACCAGATTGCCGGGGGTGCGGGTTTGTCCGAAAGGGATATCGCGACCCCGGCACACAGGCAACGGAAGGAACACGGGTGGGTTTTAATCAGTAAAAGTCTGACACGCCCTCCCGCTCCGCCTAGAGCGGGAGAAGTTATTTGATAATTTCCCACCCTCAAAAAAAAAAAAAAACCGACCAGACGGGTGTCGTGTCTGGTGGGCTACTGCCCGACGATTGACGTCGGGACGTTCTATAGGTAGCTATGCTAGTCGCGCGGTAAACTCTGCTTGCGTGATGCAGGATTTTGCGTAACATTAGTGTGATACGTAGTTCGCATGTGGCGATGTTGATGCTACCACAAGTCTATTGTCGCGTGGTTCCCTGTAATATTTTCAACCTCTAAGATTTGTTTGACACCTTTTATGTTTTTTGTTTGTCGATAATTCAGTTTTTCTACACAGTCATCTTGAAGAGCCCTGTGCAGTTAGCAGTTGTTTTCCTAAAATGCAAAAGAGCCATAGATACTTAATTACAAAGAAACAAAACCGTATTTTGACGTGAACCGATTACCTATAAAAGGTTTTATTGGTTAGTTATCTTCGAACGATGTTCCCTTCCTCACGTTACTAGCATTTTAAATTGAATTTCTTTCACCCACCGATGTTTTATACAGATATGACTGAAGTGGTTATGCCATATCAACGGCATGTAACTCATACGCATATTATTATAATTTTATTAAAAACTATTCCGGTCCTTAGCGTCCGCTTGCTAAACAAGGCTTGCTGCTGATTGGAATTCTGCTCACCACCGCAGAAAAAGAGCGTGAAGATGAGAATGTGAACTTTGAAAAAAATTGCTTACATGTACAACCGCGGACAATGGTGCTTGTCCACTTTTCACCCTTATGCCCATAGTAATAACGTTGTAAACTGGTCCACCACCAGTGACCGCGATGGTACATATAATTATAACAATTAAAATTGACGGTACTTTCATGGCCATTGGTCTTTAGGCCAGCAATTAATTCATGGACAAAAAGTTGCATTGAGGTGTTATGGTCACACGCATCATGGTTCCTGTATCTCACCGACCAAGGTGTCAGGTTTTTGTCGCGTCGAGTTATTTTTGTCGTAAGGTATCGGTATGACTTTAAGTGTCTCATGAACCATATTTTTATTGTTATAGGACAGCTGCGGCTGGTTATAGACCTTTTTGTGATAATTCATTATTATACCTGCATCAAAGTGTTGTACCGATTTAAAATTCGGTTTATGAAAAGAAAAAATATTGGGCTGAATTAAGAAGAGAATTTCAAAAAAGGAACCATAACCGTTTAGTTTACATTTCGTTCAAACTCCCCAAAATGGCCGCTCCGTTTGGCAGCTGATATACGAATATGTCTTTTAAAAACTCTTTCTGTCCACCACAAAAATGTGAAGCCACGTAAAAATTTACAAATTTGTCAAATTAAAGTGTTCGCGGAGATTTCTCGCGGAGTCTTTAGAGGCAGCAAAAACGTCGGGTGGCACACAGAAATATTTACCAAGAACTTACATTCTGCGCAATTTGTAAGCGGGCAACACTCACGCCGTCGTGGGTAATTTGATGATTTTTTAAGATGTCGGCTAAGTGTGTGTCGGATTTTATGGGAACTTCTAAACATAAAGCTCTTTTTGTAGCGTTAAAATATAAAAGTTAAGGTACAATGGGCTTATGTAGATATAATAATTTTACATCTTACCTAAAAACCCCGTAGAAGATGGCGGGATGAGCTGGACAAAACAAACGACCAATGGGCCATATTAGCACTAGATAGCAAGTACTGGAAGTCATGGAGAGAGGCCTTTGCCCAGCAGTGGGATGATACAGGCTAACAGTAACCTAATTAGATAGCTATTGTCATCATTGATCACCTACGAACATATTATCCAATATGTCAAAACGTCAAACAAATAGTTTTTATGACAGCGCACAGACTGCATTAAGACCGCGGCGCGTGAGTCGCCGACGGTACGAAATGTTACCATTTTAAATATTATATTCTAGATAAATATTTAGGACTAAGTATTGTATTTATTCATTTTATTTTAGTTTTTTTTAATTTCACTATATGCTACACCAGTTGACGTCATCACGTCAACGCCGGCTGTCGCGGAAAACCAGCGCTGGGGCTCTATCTCGCATAGGGTCGCAGCATTATGCTGAGCGATGGCCGTTTTGCGTGGATGTGACGCATATTTTCCCCAAAATTGTTTATTTTCGTGTTTTTTTGTTACCTTGCGCCATGTGTACCGTAAATAAACATTTTTTTTATTTTTTATTTACGTCTTGATATGCTTCTAATCTCTTACTTGTGGTCGGTGCAACACGTTTTCTCTGTCCATTCTCCCCTGTCCATCGTCACGCTTTCATTCACTCCTTTCTCTTTCTTACTCACACAATCCATCCATCTTTTCTTTGGCCTCCCTCTCCCTCTCCATCCATCAACATTTATATTCATCACTCTTTTAGTCACATGCGTTTCGTCCCTTCTCATCTGATGAGATGTAGCTTAATATCATTTTTTTTACTGGAACAGGCCGACGTCTGAAACCATGACCATCAACAAATAAGAAAAGGGATAAATAATAATTTAAAAAAAACTAAAAATTATTTAACCGCATCAATGCCGCATCGATTCGCATAGTAAATCGGTGTTCTAGCATTAATGCATTCTCCTCAAAAAAAAAAAAATCTACTTCGTTCAATGCCAAGAAGCGAATGACCGACCATGAATTCTATTTCTTGATACACAAACAAAAATGTTTTAACTGTAGTAAGGAAGTAGGTGAGTTTTAGGTTCATACATACATACAAACTCACACCTTCCCCCCATGGGGGTGACGCCACCTGCTACGATCCTTACATATTCCTTTTCTTGACATCAACCAACGATACACCAAAAAAAAAAAAAGAAAACCAACGATCTTTACATAATCCTTTTCCTGACATCAACCAATGAATAACATTGTAAAACTTTTATTGGTTGAATACGAGGCTTTTGGCTACTTTTATATGTGTGTATTTTATGTCTTTTTTATTTTAAATGTGCGTTTTGTTTGTGCAGAATAAACAAATTTTCTTTCTTTTCTTTTTTCTTTCTATGACGAATCATTTCTATGACGAGTTCATGACACTATTCCATTATTGTAGTACATATATTATAATTTGATTGATTAAGTTTTTGTTTGACATGATAATTGCTTTGAATAATGAATTAATGGACAAATTTATAATTATTTTATGTTTATGTCCTACTAGTTAATAAGAATAACCTTCCTGTATTATATTTGTACGCCGTTAAGGCATCATGACTGTGATATAATTTAATGAAACATCTTGCATGCCATGTGTGTGTATACTTATGTTTTGGACAAATAAATGATTATTTATCTCTTTCTTTTCTTTTTTCTTTCTTTTCTTTTCTTTTTTCTTTCTTTTCTTTTTCTTTCTTTTCTTTTTCGTCTTTCGCTTCATTTACGTTCATAAATATCATGCATGCTCGCCGATTGCGAATTCTACGCACCTGGCCTTCTGAAGAACATCACCAATTAGGTTTTAGGTTCATCATGATGATATCAGTAGCTTTTATCCAGTTCTTCTTGGCGTGTTGATGGCAATCTAAATAGAGTCGGCCCAAGAGATTAAGAATTATATTTCTACTAGCTGCGCCTCGCGGTTTCACTCGCATAAGTGTCGATCCCGTGAGAATATCGGGATAAAAAGTATCCTATGTCCTAATCAAGGTCATAGTCTACCCACGTGCCAAATTTCATACAAATCTGTTCAGTCGTTTTAGCGCGAAAGAATTGAAAAACCCATTTATTTTTAAAACAGTAACCGTGGAGTTTCTTGCCGGCTCTTCGCCATTGGAAACGACATTTGGAACCGTGCACCTAGCTTCTGACGTTTTATAAATGCCAATGTAGGTTTATGTGAAATAAAATATTTTGATTTTGATTTCTTATTTCTATATAATTTAGAAGACAATTCCTTCATTTACTCAACTCCTATCATGTACAAATTCAATATGTACTCTGTTCCCCATTTTTTCTGTACATATTTCTTTATAGTACGGACAATTCCAAAGTGTTTAAAGTGCAGTAAAGTTGTTAAACGAAAAAAAAAAAATGTTTCGTCGCCTCACAAGAACCCAAAAAAATAAAAATTCCCTTGCACAAACTTGGCAAATGTTAACATAATGTCTGAAACTGTCGTACATAATGTTCACTTAACATAAGAATGCTTATAAATTGTGTTTTCTCTCATTCTTTGTTACTTCACTTGGTATTTCGTAAAGCATAATTACTGCACTTTGAGGATTATTTGCACCAAAAGCTTAGCCAAACTCGTCTGATTAACTCGGTAATTTTATTTTATTTAACGAGTTCAAACACATTAACATTATTTGGTCTTATCTTGGAGGCATCAAGTCCGCTCATATGCCACAACTGTAAACAGTACAACTATTTACTTAATGTCCCTCGGCAAACTTCGTGTTTCGTCAGTCGTCGGATTTCTATCAGTTGCCCTTTGCACTTACACCATTTTTATTTTTTATTTTTTATATAATTTAAAGCTCACACATGTTAATTCTGAATGTTTCAACCTTTTAACAACAAATTAACCCAATATTTTAGACCCGACGCAAATGAGGGCAGTACGCAAATAAATTTTTACACAGTCATTTTTGGATTTATTCCAAGAGCACTTTGCAGTTTTATGCCCGTTTTATAGCAATATAATTTAAACGAGATTTATTTGAAGTGAATGCACTTAGTGATGGTCGAAGCAAGTGCAAAATGTTGAGTTATTGTGACAAATGTATGAAAAGAAATTGTTAAAAAGTAACCAAAATAACTTCATTTATTGGGGAGGTTAAGGTTGCCATGTGATAGCTATAGCCAAAGGATTTTTTTCACCTGTGATTGTTGTAAAAAGTAACTGGTGTTAAGTAAGTATTATTTTAAGGTTGACCTATCACCATCCTAATTTAACCATCCACCTTACATTCAGAAATAATCAAAGCTTCAAAGTCAATCAAAGGATAACACTTAGAAAGAAAGACCGAAAAATACACAAACAATACTTTTTTTGTGTACGTATATTTTATGTATTTTTCGGTCAGAAACCCCGTATTCAAGGAATAAAACTTTGACAATTTTAATAAGAAGAATAAGATAAGAGAGAGATTGAGATTTTGGATTGGTTTTGGATTTGGTTTGGTTATTGATTGGGGTGATTGAGAGATTTTTTGATGAGAGTGAGATTTTAATAAGGAGAATATTACCTAAGAATGAATTGCAATTATAACTTTGAATTTGATGTTGTAACCGTTTTCTAAATATTCGGTGTCTAAATATTTTATTTTTTTATTATTTATTAATAAAGGTACACCAACAGCTTCTGTATATAAAATATCGAATAAAGTAGTAATAAGTATTAGGCTTATACAGTTGCCAATAACAGGTGAACCAACATTCAAACATAATAGTGATAACTTAAGCTTAAAATAATGGACATAATATAAGTGGTAATAAACTATACAAAGAAATAACAAAAATTGCAATTATGCTTAATTATACAAAATATTATATTAAATTAACAATCATGAGTTCGAAATTAAATTAATGAGATCAAAAAATAAGAAAAAAATAAGAAAAAAGAAAAAAATAAGAAAAATATTCGGTGTTACGATATTAATTATTGCATTTCATTATCAATATTTTAGTTCAGTAGTTACCCACGTTTCATATTTCCATACAGTAATATTGCCAAATTAATAAAAACAGGTATATATTTAATAGCTATTTGCGACGTTGCCAACTTTTATGATAAAAGCACTGAAAAAAAAAACAATTGAAATATTTAATGATTTGTGTGGATGACAAATATGACAATAGTTTTTATTTTATCGTTTTTTAACGATTTGTAAAAGATGATATGGATCTCAAACGTATATTTTACAATAGAGGTGATTGGGCGCTTTTATTTGACTTCAACAATATTTTTACAATACAGATCAATCAATCTGCCTACCCTCTTCCCAAACAATGGCGGGGTCGGCTTCCAGTCTAACGGGATGCAGCTGAAAACCAGTATTTTATATGGAGAGACTGCCTATCTGATTTCCACAACCCAGTTACTGGGTAACCCCTTGGTAAGACTTGTTACATTGTAACACTTTTGGGCTTACGCGTAACGGCTGTCAAAGGTCTACAAATGACAGCCGGGACCAACGGCTTAACGTAGGTACAGGTAAACATGCAAATTAATCTTTATGCATAAACACCGTGGAATTCCATGCAAAGAGGTTTCAGACAGGGAATGATATATTACATATTTAAATACTGCACAAATATACCCTGCAGGGAACCTAGCAACCAATAAAGACATTAAAACCATGCTAATCGCATTTTAAACACTTTTAAATGGGTTTCATGACCTAAAAGCGGCCTAGTGTGAGCCGGACTTGCTTTTAAAGGGTTCCGTACCACAGTACAGTATTTACAAATTTTTTGTATAAATACTTAAGTAAAAAAACACGCGTCTTGTATGGGAACCCCCTTTAATTTTTAACTTTATTTAATATTTATTATTTTCTGTTATAGCGGCCATAAACTATTAACTAACACACTCTAAAAAGTACAACAGACGACGTATATTTAGTAACCTAATTCTTAACTGTTCTTAAAGAGTCATAAAGAACCACAAACACAACACAACAAAATAAACTCTGTAAAAATTTCGAGTGTCTACCTATTACGGTTCAAAAGATGTGATAGATGGACCGACAGTGGAACCTTATTAATAGGGTCCCGCTGGCATCCTTTGGGTACGGAACCCTAAAAAGGAAGATCAACAACGTATTACTTAAAAGAAAATAATCGGCTAGACTCGAATAACACCATGACTGGTGGTACCCATCAAAAATCGATTATTTCCAACAAATTGCGATTTAACAACCAGTCTGAAGAGTTGTTTCGACGAAAGTGTTAAGTGTGTGTGCGAACTGCGACCGGCGAATATCCTTTGTTGTTGTTTATGACTTTGTGAGGCAATTTTCAAAGTAAAACATCAAAATGCCGACTGGATTTAGTGTCTTCCTGCATAAATGAAGAATGAGGAAGAATGAATGAATTGCTGTTATTTACTAACACGAGTTTTGTTTATATTAAAAATGTATGTTTAGGTTATTATCTATGGGCTTGTATCGCTTGAAATAAATGGTTTATTTTTCATAAAAATCGAGAGAACATTTTAATGTTTGAGAAGTTGGCTGTTAGACACTTGAAAGCCTGGCAATCAGACTTACCAAGGGGTATCGTCTTACCCAGTAACTGGGTTGTGGAGATCAGATATAGGCAGTTGCTCCATGTAAAATACTGGTATTCCCTATTCGGATGATACGGTTAGACTGGAAGCCGACCCCAACATGGTTGGAAAAAGGCTAGCAGATGAGGAAGTTGGCCGTTAGAAGACCAGCAGGGTAATTGCGTAACACACTTACAGTAGTAATGGCTTTCATTTTGACAGTTCTACAACATTCATTGCGTCATTTACGTTGTCGAGCAGACACATTTTTCGAACATATGAAGCTATGGATTAGCAATATTCTTCAAAAACATTCAGATTGTGATTCAGTGTTTTACGTAATTGGGGTGCTGGGTCGTTTTGTGTACTTTTGGAGATCTTAAACAATTGTAGCCTTAAGTTCCAAAAATAGAATCACATACTAAAGCCCTTTTTTTTAGGAGGGTCGGAAATTATCAAATAACTTCTCCCGCTCTAGGCGGAGCGGAAAGGCGTGTCAGACTTTTACTGACTAAAACCCACCCGTGTTCCTTCAATTGCCTGTACGTTGCCAGGGGCCACGGTATCCCTTTCCGACTTTCCCGCGACCCCGGCAGGCCCTTACGGCCGATTCCCATAATTTACGGACTTTACCATTGGTTAAAATTAAGACTCTTGTATCTTAATTATTGATGAAGCAAAGACCTCATAGCTTTGCACTGTAGATCCTCCCATGTGGAAAGAGCTATCACACGTAAAATTTGCTTACGAATCTATTTTTACTTTATGCCCAATTTGGCAATATAGCTTTGTACAATTGGTATGTAAAACGATTCGTTTTTGTTTTTAGGAACCGAGCTTTACACCACAAGTCACTTTATGCATTTAGCGCTAAACGAATTTAAAACATCGTTCCATTTCTGTCAATCGTTTGAAGATGACAGAGACAGAATGATGTTTTAAGTAGATACGTTATGCGTTAAATGCATTAGTGATTTGTGGTGCAGGATAAAAATAAAGATCATTTATTTGTCCAAATCATGAGAAATATTTCACAATGAAATTATATCGCAGTCGTGTTTTGCCTTAACATATAAATATCTAGGTTATTAGGTACGTAAACATCAAATAATTATAAATATATCCGTTATTCAAATAATTAACCATCGAAAATAGAATTTAAAAATAAAAATTTACTACAGAATACTGTCATCAACTCTTAATAGATAATAAAATTTGTTAATGTCGTCCCACAATTCCGTAAGATTCTTTATTCTCTGACAGATTATTGGGACGTTAAAACCATATATAGATAGATAGGGATTTCTACCTCCTCTAGTCCCAAATCTGATGATAGATAAGTTATTGGGTTCGGCTGTAAATGTGCCAAACAATAAGGAACCCTACTATCTTCGGCCTTCCTGTGGTTCAAGCTGTTGTGATAATGCCGAGCAGTGTGTGTTTATTGTAAAACTTTAAACATTTATTAATAAACCTTTAACAAATAAAAGTTTTATGTGTGGTTTGTATTGTGTGTCATGTGTATTTTATGTCTTTTTTTTGTAATGTGCGCTATAATGACTGACTAGCGTACAAAAAGACCAAACCGTATATGTTCTTGGTCCTCCTTAACGAAGGACCACCGTCGTTCACCTAATTACGTGCAACATAAATTTCTTTTTAAAATTCTCGACAAACCAGTACGACACACAACTCTTCTTAGAAACAAAACCATAGAGCCGACTTGACACAACAAGTTCTTAACAACAAAAAACGCCCCACATACAAGTATGAATATTTTTTTTAAACATTTTATTTTTATTCCGATTAATCGAATGCTCGTTAATTAACGGGATCGATTACATTTATTCGAAATGTCACCGGTACGACATGGCGATGTAATTAGCGAGATAATTAGTAACAGATGTTCTCTTTGAGAATATTTCATGTCCTTTGTGTTAATATTCATAGTAGCCTGTAAGAAGTTTTTAATGTAATTTATACGGGGTTATTGTTAGTTTTTGTAGGACATTTTACAGCACTGTGGCTCTTTGATTGTAGTTTTAATTAATGAGACGGTTGACGAATTGGGTATTGTTCTTTTAGCGGCTGTAAAAATTCAGTTTAATTTTGTTAATTAGATTTTGTAGTAACAGCTGCTAAAGTGGTCCTTTACGGGGTATTTTTTTATTTTATAAATATAGAATGACTTTCCTCTCGCTATTCTGTAATCTGTGGGAGTAATTTCATGAAAAAGGACGGAAGTGTGTAACAGAAGCCGGGGAAGCGCGCGCTATTCGATTTGACCAATGAGCGCGCGCGGTGCTGCAGTTGGCCGTCAGATAGTACCAACCCATTTTCCGAGAGGTTGGTTCTGTCAGCCAAGATATGTTACCCATTCTATGCGACTACTGTAAGGCTCGCTCGTTATTATTTACTAGTTTGGTTTAATTCTTGCGTAGTTGCCCAGTGAGCAGTAGTCGTAGGTTCGAACCCAGGCAAGCACTTTACTTTGTGTAAATATATTGACCACCACTGCTCTCAAAACGGTGAAGGAAAACAGCGTGAGGAAACCGGCATGTCCTAGAACAAAAAATTTGAAGACATGTGACATCCACCAACCCGCACTGGGCCCACGTGGATCAGGTAAGGGTCCACTCCCTCTCACAGAGAGGAGGCAGCGTCCCAGCAGTGGGAACATTATAGACTGCTTAATATGTTGACATATTTTGTTTTCATTTTATCAATATATGACAGCGTCTAACTTTACAGTTTACCCGATTACAAAGTAAACTAGTCTAGAACAAACAATAAGGAAAAACATTAAAACCATATTTTTTCCCTCGTTGCGTTTTCTTGGATCTCGAGTCGCAACACTCTATTTATGATTTCCAACGAAATCATAGTCACATCGCAACGTGCAAGCAATCAAATAGACAGACGAGCATTCTGAGAAACCTACTCCATTTATCTTTGACGTATCAACGAAGGAAATGGATTCTAGGACACAAAATTACGATTTATTACAAATAAAACTGTGAAGCACATTACTTTGTTCATAATAAAAGTGTTGAATGAGAACACGATTTAACTACAATAAAGAAGAGAATCAAAGAATTTACCAAAACGATTTATTGCACAGTCGCAGTAAATAATGTTCTATTTCAATGACTTTTGCCAGATGTTTTTTCTGCGCAGATAAAGCGATCTACAGATTGGAGTAATGTTGCCACGATACAGAAAGATCAAGTCATTTAGTAGTCTAATCACATTGGTATTACAAGAAGTCTCTTAATTAGAAAACGAATAAATGGTCCTTCATGGTCATGACCTTCGATTCCATCTACTAGTCAGTCATTCTCAATCGGATGAGGTCAATCAATCAACGCAGCCACTGCTGGACTGCTGGTCCAACTGCTGGGGAATTTGTTGCGCCACTTCCTCTTCCCAGCTAAAGCACTAGGAAGTGGAGACAGGGCGGGCGTTTTTGGAACTGTCTTATGTAATTTTCACGTTCGAAAAGTAGCCTAGTTTGAATAAATGATTTTTGAATTTTAGACATATACCTCTCCCAGGCTACGCCACAACACCCTGTCCTCTAACCACGCATGCAATCTGTCCCAGCCACCTTTTTAAGGTCGTCGGTCCTTCTAGCTTTGGTGTCCCACACTACGCTTGCCGATACGGGGTCTCCACGCCAGGCCGACTCCACCGGCCATCGATCCTTCAACAAACATGGCTAGCCCATTTCCACTTCAGCTTGCTTACTCTGCAAGCTATGTCGGTAACTCCGAATGTGGTGGTTCTTTCTAAAGAGAGAATATACGTTTATTTGCGGTAAACATGGCGCAAAGAAAGAACACAAAACAAAAAAATATTAAGTTGGGGAAAAATATACGTCACATCCGCACGTAAAACGGCCATCGCTCAGCATAATGCTGCGACTCTATGCGCAACAGAGACCCAGCGCTGATTTTCAGCGACAGCCGGGTAGGATATCAAAGATGATGTTTTTTTTTCGGAATAATGTATATTACAACTCATGATACAAAATGGCCGATTTTGGCCACAGTTCTACCGAGAGCGTTTATTCTGAAAGTGGGCCACGTCGCAAATAGATGTCGAATATTTCACTCTTTTGATTAACTTGGCAATATTATTATTATTTGTATGGAAATATGAAATGTGCGAGCATGAATATTAATAATGAATTTCAATTATAACACTGAATTTGATGTTATAACCGTTTTTGCTTTATAAAAGGCATATGGATAGTTTCCAAATACTTTTATTACATCTAAAACAATTCCGTGTTACGATATTAATGGTTGCATTTCATAATCATCAATACAATGATTAAAATTAAAAGCGTTTATTCTGAAAGTGGGCAACGTCGCAAACAGATGTTAAATATTTAGTAGTTAATTTTATAAATATTCGGTGTTACAATATTAATTATTGCACTTCATAGTCAATATTTTAGTTCACAAGTTAGCCACATTTTATATTTCCATACGGTAATATTGCCAAATTAATCGAAACAGGTAAATATTTGACAGCTATTTGCGACGTTGCCAACTTTTAGGATAAGCGCTCTTAAACGATGATAGATGAAATACCCACTTTGATAGACGATATGCAAATGAAGCAAAACACTTTGAAGAGTGGCAACGTCGCTTACAGCAGATATTTTTATGGCCAACAAATATCTCTTCCGGCCTAGATGATTGTGCGTGAGATTTGTGCGCAATGACATCCGTGACATAAGAATTCTGATGTGGCGCCATGTTTTAAGCATTAGTTTAAATTTTTTTTGCTCTATCTTCTTATCATTGACCGAGGGAAGAGCTGAAAATTGACCCAGCTAACGCACTAGGAAGTGGTGAAGGGTGGGCGTTTTGGGGGACTGTCTTATGTAATTTTGACGTTCGAAAAGTGCTGATTCTCAGCCTAGTTTGAATAAATGACTTTTGAATTTTGATCTTGTATCATCATCTAAATCCAACTCTGACTAATAGTCAAAATGCTATGTCTTTTTAAACTCGGTTACTAATCTGACTAGGAAGCCAGCATTACGGAAATGGTTACATCCTTATAATTTTTTTTTTCCTTACAAAGTCTGTAAATACAATAATAGGAACACAATAATTATGGAAGAAAAATCGTGGAAATTGTAAGTAGGTTAGTTATACATACATGAAATGAAAATAAATAAATAATTATTTTCATTCATGTTTTGTTATTAACCAACTCCCAACTTTATACAAACAATACCTACAAGGAATTTCACGATCTAACCAGATGCGTCTAAACTCTAAACACGCCATTATTTTACGAGACACTACTACTCTAAATTTAATTATAATTAGTATAGCAGTGACGTTGGAAGGTCGCGACAATTGCGCCGGCGCCGGTCGGTTGATGTCACTCGGTAATTATTCCACCGAGCCCGATGGATTAATTGTAAGGGGTGACGGACACTTGATGCGGTGTGTACCTGATGGAGGAAATATGGTGACATGGTGACGTAAAAATTGGCTTACTGATTAAGATTGGAGTTTAAACTAGTTGAGCTGGTGAGGGTAATTTATGTGAGTAATTGATGGGATATTATATAGGCGACCAGCTTTTATTCGCGGTTTCGCGTTGTGCTTAAGCGGGATAAAAAAGTAGCCTATGTAACCCAAGCCTCATTAGTCATTTAATTGATGACTTGTATGAAGGATTGGATGAAATATAAACTGTCTCTTAATTAAATATAGAATTTAATTTTTTAATTAAAAAGTTATCTAGTTTTTTAAAAAAAAAAATTATTTTATTTTATTTTATGAAATAATTAATTAATTAATTCTTTCATTAAATAAAATTATATTTTAAGGGATAAGCACCTGTGTGCCAAATTTAATCGAAATCCGTTCTATGAAAGAACATAAATAATAACTAACTAAAAAATTCAAGTACAAACTAATAAAAAAAGGTAATTATCTAAAACTATTATGTTTTTGGAAGACGGTTCAGGTTCAGGTGCTTTTGGGTGTTAGTGTGTGTGAAGTGTGTGGGGTGAAGTTAGAAGCCCGAAAGTCTGACAACCAGTCTTACCAAAGAGTATCGTATAAAGCTTCGTGCAGACCAGCGCGACGCGACGCCGCGACGCGACTCGAACAATACAATTTCTAAAAAAACTTGACGGTATAACAATAACTGGTGTCGCGTCGCGTTGTCGCGTCGCTCTGGTCTGCTCGAAGCTTTACCCAGTTACTGGGTTGTGGAGGTCAGATAGGCAGTCGCTCCATGTAAAATACTGGTATTCAGATGCATCCGGTTAGTATGGACACCGACCCCAACATAGTTGGAAAGGCTAGGCAGATTGATTTAAATCTGTATTAGGACAATAAGCATCGCTCCGACCAATAAAGCTATCCTGAATCCCTGAAATAAATAACATACTATTGTGGCGGCATCTACATCGCCACATGCGAACTACGCATCAAAGACCTGACGTCACACAAAATCCTGACGTCACACAAATCCAGCATCGCGCAATTAGAGTTTACCGTGCGAACGACAATCCGACATCAATCGTTGGGCAGTTGCCCGCCAGACACGACACCCGTCTGATCGGAGGATCCTCCCTTTTCTATAGAGGATGGGTGAACTTTACAGCCTATTCCTCATACCTCTAAACCTTTACTAACCATCACATAGTCAATCCACTGAACGTCAGCCCTGAGTTTCTCTGAAGTGAACTTACTAATCCATCCAGTGTTGATGACCTCGTATAAATTGCACCAAGTTAAATGAGCAGTTGTTACTGAAATACCAACTTATCTCTACCATCCTCAAACTCCTTACCCCACCAATTTCAACCTTAACGTTCCAACTATAGAGGAGGCTGTCGGAAATTTTAGGGATGTCTGACGGTAAAGGTAACTTGGTCCTGTTTTACGCGGGGCATGGTGTCAGTAGCACCAAATAGGTTTATGTTGATGCGATGTCAAATGACAGGAGCTGATATTCAAATGGAAGACTATGTAATGAGGATGTGAGTTACGGCTATCATCCGGTTTAACTTAGGGAAAAGAGTTCTCGTAAAATATGGAAAACAAGCTTGTTTTCTTGTAACCTTAGAGATCAACGATCTTATTAACAACACACATAACGTAATATTACGGCTGTTATCCCCGATGAGTTGGGCAGACAGTTACCTATGTTTAATTCCTAGACAAAATCAAACTGGTTGCTAATTTAAGTTGTATAAATTATTATTTTTATTATATGACATTGATTTTACATTCTGTGATTACTTCCTCACAAACTGACTTATTAATTGTAAAATTTTAAGAAAATCGTCTATTTTTACAATGTTTGTAAATATGTGAGAACCATGCATCTATCACATAAGTAATTAATTTATCTTTCGTTGCTTATTTTTTATTAATAATTCTTTTTACCTATTGTGGTAACGTATTTTTTTTTAGGTGCATCGTCTTAAAATATAATTATGTAACTAATGTACCTACATATAGAAAATATTGTAACACTTTTTAAAAGAGTAACGGTGGAGTTTCTTGCCCATTCTTCTCCATACGAAAACTACCTTTTGGAAAGGGCAACTTGAATCAATTCAATTTTTTGTAAACTTTGACGTTCAAAAGTGCCTTACAAGGGCCTATTTGAAATAAATGATTTGACTTTGACTTTGACTTTTGATTTTGATGGTAATAGGCTCGCTCCCTATAACCTACATCAATCCTCATCAATTTTACTTTGGGGTTATATATTGTTGTTCATAGCATAATCAGCCTATAATATTCCCACTGCTGGGACACAGGCCTCCTCTCGGTGAGATAGAGTGGGCTGTAATCCACCACGCGGGCCTAGTACGGGTTGGTAGATGTCACATGTTTTAGAATTTTTGGTTCTAGGCCATGCCGGTTTCCTCACGATGTTTTCCTTCACCGTTTTGAGAGCCGTGGTGATGAAAGTATTTACGCATAGGTAAAGCGCCTGCATGGGTTCGAACTCAGGAGTGGCTAGAGAGGCGCCACGGCGTCCTCACCTTCCGCCTGACACAGGTCCTCACCGGACATGGTTGTTTCGGGAGGTTCCTGTTCAGGATAAAGCGGGAGGAAACGCCCGGGTGTCACCACTGGGTGGATCGCCCGGAGGACACGGTGGAGCATACGGTGGAGGTCTGCCCAGCTTGGGCGGAGCACCGCCGTGTCCTCACGGAGGCGATCGGCGGCGGCGATCTCTCGCGTCCGGCCCTGGTTCAGGCCATGGTCCGGAGCGAGAGTGCATGGGAGGCCGTCACCTCCTTCTGCGAAGCAGTAATGCTCGCGAAGGAGGAGGCGGAGCGCGCGAGGGAGAGGCAAAATGCGCCCCCTCGCGCCCCTAGTCGCCGCAGGAGACGCCCCGGGCGTCGGGAGTCGCGAGCCGACTTCCGGCCACCGTAGGCGCGGGCTTGCGGACGGTGAGCAATGGGTAGCTCGCCGTCCGATAGGGACCAGGCCCGGGTCGACGGCGCGTTGTGTTCCACGCGCGCCTCAAAGAGATGTCAGCACCAACTGACGGGGTCCGGAAGGGCCAATGCCTGCCGGGGGTTGCGGGTTTGTCTGAAAGGGATATCGCGACCTCGGCACACAGGCAACGGAAGGAACACGGGTGGGTTTTAGTCAGTAAAAGTCTGACACGCCCTCCCGCTCCACCCAGAGCGGGAGAAGTTATTTGATAATATCCCATCCAAAAAAAAAAAAAAAAATGGGTTCGAACTCACGACCTACATTTATAGTCGGTGCCGTTATCACTTGGGCCATCACTGCTCCCAGTATGGTTCAAGAAGTTATGTTATTCCTTCCCTAATAAGTGATTTTTGTTTTTGTATGTTTTAGTGAGTAAGTCGTTGAGGTGCTATATCAATAAATAAATAAAATAAATCTACAGAACCCACAACATACGCACACATACATAAATTACATACTATAAACACATACACACACATCACACACACACAGACACGTAACATATTATTTAAAGTATCTTTTCGTGTTTGTCTGTATGTCCGCGTTTTTCTTCTAAACCACGCAACAGATTTTGATGAGGTTTTCACCATTGTGTAGAGAATTTATGCCGGAAGGTTTATGTGTATAATACGTTAATATTAAAGTAATGTAAAACTAAAAAATCTCCATGTTTTGTCAAATCGTTAAAAACCCTGCGAAGCGGGAGCGGGTCGCCAGTAAATAAATAAGTACCGAGTCGTCACATAATAACAATCCAACATCAAAATTTGTGACAGACAGTACGATTACTATGGTTAAACCTAGTTATTCAACTAGCACACTACGGCTTGTCAAGTAGGTAGGTAGTTCCTTTGATTACAAATTTATTCTATTTACATAACTCCAATCCAATTTCATCTATTATCATTCCAATTTCATTTATTTCATTTATTTTAATAGTACCTAATAGAATCCAATACAATCTCGTTGATAAATACAATTATTCTGCACTTACCATTGATCTCATATATGTCACCGAGCTTGCCATTTTCACCTTCTAACATTTACACAAACACTATTTACAAGAACCATAGCTACACAATCTCCCAATGCATCCTTTGTTTTTACATATTATGCATTGCATCATATCACTAATTGTAATTACTTAATGCGCCATGTTATAATTATTACGTAACCACTACATAACCAATATGTCAAAACGTCAAACAAATAGTTTTTATGACAGCTGCGCCGACGGTATGAAATGTTACCATTTTAAATATTTTATTTTATATAAACATTTAGGACTAAGTATTGTATTTATTCATTTTATTTTTGTCTCATTTTGTTATTTCACTATATGCTGCACCGGTTGACGTCATCACGTCAACGCCGGCTGTCGCTGAAAACCAGCGTTGGGGCTCTGTCTCGCAAAGGGTCGCAGCATTATGCTGAACGATGGCCGTTTTGCGTGGATGTGACGCATATTTTCCCCCAAATTGTTTATTTTTGTGTTTTGTTCTTTCTTTGCGTCATGTGTACCGCAAATAAACGTATTTTCTTTCTTTCTTTCTTCTTTCTACTATCAAAAATAATCAATTTGTCTAGCAACAATTTTGGGTTCGGCTTCCAGTCTAACCGCTTGCAGCGGAATACTAGTATTTTACATGGAGCGACTGCCTATCTGACCTCCACAACCCAGTTACTGAGTAACACGATACCCCTTGGTAAGACTGGTTGTCAAACTTTTGAGCTTCTGACTACCCGTAACGACTGTCGAGGATCTGTAATGTTTTTAATTCCCTATAATAAGTACCTAGTCGTCCCATAATAACAATTCAACATCGATTATTAATCGACCATAAATAATTGATCTAAGTGAAAATTTATCGGCAATTTTAATAGCATTGATATTCAAAGGTGGGTCTGTCCGTCATGACATGTCGATAAAATGAAAAAGCAAAAAGATGGCTCGAGGCTAACAAATTTATTCTATGGGTGTTATTTCAAAAACTAATTATCATTTCAATTTGTCGATTGCATTTTTATGGTTCCGAACCCAAAGGGGATAAACGGGACCCTCTAAGCCTACGCCGTCTGCCTGTCCATCCGTCACAGCGTTGTATAGTTCTACAAAGATCTTTTGGCGTTTGAATGACATTGACAGGAGGGCGTTGTTCGTGAACATTTTGTAAATACTTTCGTGATATTGTATTGAGGAACAAGATGGCGGCGTTAGTTTCTATTTTGACCGCGCGCCAAAAGATCCTTGTACCTACAATTAAATCATTTTTAATCTAATAGGTAACCCTACAGGTAAAATAAATATTTCTGTACTATAATAGTAATATAATATAATATTATAAACAGGTAAACTGAGTTTGCATGTAGGGGGTAATATTCGGAACTACTGATCCCATTCCGATATTTTTTCACAAATCGGAAGGTACAGTATTGCTGAGTGTCAAATGATATATATTATGTACACAAAGATACATATCAAGCTGTACATTTCCAGTATAAGCTGACCTCTCATTGTATGGAAATCCTATATAATGCGAGATTACACTGGAAATGTATAGCCTGATATGACGCCGTGTGTACAAGTCTGACGCGGACGAAGTCACGGCAAATAATAAAATTAGCTTAACGGTATCAGTTTCGGTTGTACGGAACTCTCTGTGCGCGATTCATATTCGCACTTGACCGGTTTTTTTACATTTCAGATCGGGCCTGAGGCCTCGGTTTCATAATAGTGTGGGTTCGATTCGGGTCTTAGTAATGTGTAGATAATTGACGATGGTGGTCGGTCATTACAGGCCCATAGAATCGGTGATTGTACGCTTGCGCCGTGTAATGAATAGATGTGGTACGGCGCTCCCAGGTAAGACGTGGAGCTGATATAGAATGGATGAGGTATTGGTTTTAGGATACCTATTTAATACAGGTAAGTACCTGGGCGACCGAGCTCTGCTCTAGTGAAAATAGAGAATGCTCATTTAATAGTAAAGGAAAGTTCATACTTATTCCATGTATAGTACATACTAATTCCATGCTGCCATGATAGTAGGTACTTACTAAATCCATGCTGCCTTGTCATTATTTTAAGGTAGCCATCTTGTTCTAAACTTTGGGCGACCGAGCTCTGCTCGGTTGAAAATACGGAGAAAACGAATATAACATTTATTATATTCATCAGCAGCCAATCCCTTTATCTCGTATTAGAAAAAAAACTGTGTAAAAACAACAAAGTATTGAAAAAAAAATGCGAAATGCCGTCGCCCACCAAGAGTTCTGTAGGGGAAAAATATGTTTCCATTTTTAAAGTTGCCTATTTTGTAACCACACAGGATTTAGGCTCCCGCAGGCATGCGCGACGCGACGGTGCGCCGTGATTCTGGTAGAACAATTTCCATTAAGTTTTCACTCGCGTCGCGTTGTCGCGTCGCACCTGTCTGCGTAGCCTTTAATACATTGCAGGGCAATTCTAATTGTTCAGCAAAAAACCCTTTACAAAGACTGTAAATGCAGGTATGATTGCTATTTGAAAACCTAAATTTTGTGATTCCTATTTGAAAACATAAAATCTCCAACCATCTTTGGTTGGAGATTTTATGTTTACAATTAGAGATTTTTTGTGTTTTTTGTAGAGCTCTGTAATATACAACAAATACAATAATACAATAATGTTTTTAGGATGCTGTTGCGACTGCCTCGTTTTTGCAGTGCTTCAGAGATGTTTGCGGTAAATCATACCGATGGATTCCATGCCATCATCCGCAAAAAACAGCCTCACTCCTGAGCAGAATAAGAGGCAGTCGCAATAGTATTCTGATGGCTGTGGCGACAGACATTTCCTCCGCCGTAATAAGGCAATTTGTGCGAAGACTTATTCCATATTCCATAGTCTCTGGGAGTGTAGTTGTTGGGTGGTCTTCGCATGAATTCGTCTTTAGTTAAGTTACTAACAATAGTATTTTAAGTGTATAACTATTACTAACAATCTATGGACCATATAGTTGCCCGAAATAAAAAGATTTATTTTTATTAATATACAAAATTAAAATTTATAGAGATTAAGTTTTAGTAATCTGAAAACATCGTGAGGAAACCGACATGTCCTAGAACCAAAAATTCGAAGACGTGTGACATCTATCAACCCGCACTGGGCCCGCGTGGTGGATTACGGCCCACTCCCTCTCACTGAGAGGAGGCCTGTGTCCCAACAGTGGGAACATTATAGGCTGATTATGCTTAGGCCTATGCTCAGTTTTAGTCTAATGCACTTCATGAATTCCTTCAATTAATTTTATAATGACAATGTCTTGTACTTATTAAAAATTCCCGACATATCCAAACACCGCACATCCACGGCGCGCTTGCGCAGAATCCGTTCATTGCGCAATTACTTATTTATTACGCGACGTATGACAGCTGGCCACAGAATCCTCACTTAATAACTAGTAACCGGGATCATAATCAATTCGATTCGCTGTTTTACAGTGGCCCATAAGTATCTACCTCATTTAATTTACGAGAACAACAATATTAAAGAATGGATTACTTTGAAATTACATACAAGAATACATTATAACCGTTCTAAAAAAATACAAAAAATATATATCTCAAGTTACTACTTGAGATATATATTTTTTGTATTACTTTTTTGTATTTTTTATTCCTAAGATACAATTTTTTTTAAGGTATTGTGCAATATCTAGTCACATTATTTACTGCCTCTCTGTCGGCATAATCAACGTACAATATTACATAAAAAATATATCTATGGAATTCATTCATTCGTGGTCGTGGCAATTTTTTTTTTTAAAGTTTGTTAATTATTTTAGGTACTACAAGGAATATATATTTTTTTTGTATTTTTTTGATCGGCGATAGGTCTATTATAAGTTATTTCAAGGTTATCCATTCTTTACCGGCCACCCTGTATATATAACACCACCCCTGTTATCCCAGTAAGGCAGAGCTGTACTTACCTATAGTACACTCACATTTCCAAAGTTATGTTTAATAAGGTTTTCCCATGAAGGTAATAGAGGGCAAGCTTATTGCTATTAACCGGGCACAGTTCCAAACTCCGGGCTACTACTGAGAACTTCGTGATGAAAAACCCAATTATTAAACTTTAAATTGCCTGACAAAAATATTTTCTATTTAAATTTGATTCCTAGATCAAATTCAAATAAAAAATATTTTATTCCACATAAACATACATACATGGGCACTAATGAATTGTTAGAAGCTAGAACCAGACATCATGATTTGCAATAGCGCTCGATCAGTTATACCTTCTGATCCGTGAATACGATGGGTTTTTTTCCCCCTTTTTTTGTACTCGTCGAGCTTCATTGATTCTGGTTTTCAGAAGTTGCAGTGATTGGGCATAATGTGGCTTGTGCTCTTATCACGTAAACCTGAATACAGCAAATATATTGCTACTAGCAAATCAAGGAAACACACAGGACAGTACAGGACAGGAGGCAGCAGGGCAGGGCAGGTTTTACAGGACTACCTAGTTTAGGGGACAGGGTTACATAATCTGTGTAGATTTATGTAGATATACCATGTTATTTTGTACATCTGTTTTTGTGTATCATGAATCTTGTGTGTTTCTTTCTTTCTAAGGCTGGAGGTGTCTACCTATATATAGCTCCCGAGGACAAAATTAAATCTCATAGCCAACATTTTGTTCGTTTTCAGATAGCCAAAGAGACACAATGCTATGTTCCATACATAATTTATCTCATAATTACTACATCACTGTAACTGTAACTCAGTAAATTATCTAAACCTCAGCCACGGGAGACAACTAGTCAGCAAATGGAGAATGGCCACGATAAAGAACCCACGCAATGTACCCCCTAGGCAAAAGTTTAGAGACCCGACAAATAAGTCCAATGAAAACATGAAAACAAAATTGCCAATATAAATCATAGGAACGTTTAAGTAACAGTAATTTATTTCTCAATCAAAGCCTTGTACTCTAGAAGAAAACTCACCAATCACTCGAAAAGCATGCTGCAATAAGTCATAGTAAAAACTAGATAATTCATTTAATAGCTCATGTCTATTCGGAATAATCATTCAAGTACAATGGACAAAGTTGACGCTTGAGCAATTCATCACTCTTGAGTTTGACAGCTAAATTACTGGGCAAGGTAACGTCAGCAACAGTTGGCAAGTTTCCCGGAAAGGCTAATTTTTTGTGCATTAGATATTTTAGGTGTTGAATAGCTTGTCTAGTCCTTTTCGGATATATTATGGGGAGACTATAATAGGCGGATAATTGCTAATAAATAATACAGAGCTTGATATGAAAGTATGAGATACAATGTGGAGTTTTTTTTTTGGGAATTGTTTTCTATTGTAAGGAAATTCACACCTTTCACTAGGTAACCAAAAAAAAATTTAATTTTCATGAGTGCTATGATTGATAGGCTGCTCTTTTAGTTCCCATAAGTGTGTTCAGGTCATTTCTTAGGGTTTTCATTTATGAAAAAAGTAGCGGCAAATGTCGTGTGAATTTCAAACTTAATCGTCATTATTCATTTTGTTTTTTTCTGAAAATCCATCAAAAAGAAGTGAATTTCTGCCATGCGCGTTTGTGTTCGTGTTTATCATTTATGCATGCTTTGCAAATAAACACAAAGTAATTACCCACACGAGTTATCACGAGTATGTCATTATACTAAGTAAAATCAATGTCAATTATAAAATCATCATCATCATCATTTCAGCCGAAAGACGTCCACTGCTAGACATAGGCCTCCCCGGCCAAGCATCACCACTTCGACCGCGCCTTATTCCGTAACACAGTTTCAATCACAATCTGAATGATTTTTGAAGGATATTGCTAATCCATTGCTTCTTGTGTTCGAAAAAATTGTCTGTTCAGCAACGTTAATAACGCAATGGATGTTGTTGAACTGTCAAAGTGAAAGCCATTGCTACTGTACCTAAATGTGTTAGGTACGCAACTACCCCGCTGTTCTGTGATTCACGCATCCAACGGATATCTGCGGTCTTCACAAGGACATCGGATATTATAAAAAATAAATATAATTAAATTATTACGCTATTTACCAAGAACACACTACATTTCATTTAAAAACTCACAGGTGGTACAATCGTGTGCACAATTGATTGGATAGACAATATTAAAGACATGTGACATCTTCCGATCATTTGTTTATTAAAGACATTATCACACAAGTGCTTATGCTTTACGAAAACAATGTAAGTTTATGTTCAAACAACGAACATTTTCTGTCTCTAATAATTAACGATGACTTGCTTGTGTGTATCTTTCTCTATGTTGCGGTCGGCTTCCAGTCTTAACCAGATGCAGCTGAATACCAGTTTTACATGCCGCGACCGCCGCGTTTTATATGACCTCCACAACCCAGTTACTGGGTAACACGATACCCCTTGGCACGACGGGTTGTCAGACTTTTTGGCTTCTTCTGATTGATGAAGCGAGTATATGATAGGGAAACCCTTTCAGGTGTTTTCTTCTGTTTTTAAGAGAAATAAATATTGAGCTCCTCAGCAATTCATTAGAAATTTAGTTCCATCTGCAGGCTAATTACCGTAATTAAAAACGTTCAAAATCTATTAGCAATCAAAATACAGCAATGCTTTTTGCACGATATTTGTTTTTTTTTTTTTAACACTGGCTTGTGAAACTCTTGAGCTAGCCAGACGTTTTTTTTCGTGGCTATTACTTTAAGTTTTCTATATTAACTTATCCAAACAATGGGACAACACAGGCGTATAATAAAAATAATATATTTTTATATTTAAAATATTTTTTATATAATTTTTTAAGAAATATTGAATCATGTATTTTATATGTTAAAAAGTTAAACGAAATAATAATATAAACTTAACCAAAACCCAAAACACGGTTTCCTGGAGCCGACCCTTAATGCCCCATATTTTTATATTAAGGTCTCCATTTTAGAAGTAAGTCAATAATAAGCCAATATAATTGTCACAGCTCGTAATATTTGCCGACCCTACTTTAAAACAGAGCAAGATTTATGGAGCCAAATGCTTAAACGAATAATTATTTGCTCAAATTCCTCGCAAAGGACAAAAACTAGGACTGCACAATATTCTATTTAATAATTTATGAATGAGGACTATTCAATGCGGTTTACTTGCAAGTACAGTCTACCGCACGTCCATGACATCAATTTGACATTGAATGCTCCCTTCTTTTCGTGGCAGTATGTAAAGGATCCATACCTCAAAAAAAGATGGTAGATTCGATCATAGACAATTCATGAATCAATTCTTGTTTTATACAGAGGTATGAAATGTATGTCTTTGCCCTGTACTGTAAGGGGGCAGTTAGAGGGCAGTATTAAATCGATATGTCTAGAATTTTTTTCAAACTATGTTGGGGTCGACTTCCAGTTTAACCGGATGCAGCTGAATACTAGCTGAATATTTTACATGGAGTGACTGCCTACTCAACCCAGTTACTGGGTAACACGATACCCCTTGGTAAGACTGGTTGTCAGACTTTTGGGCTACAGGACAGTTTAAATATTATATTACGTGAGTTGTAAAAATAATAGAAAGTTACTTCACATTCTTCAAGGCGGAAGATCAGTATGAAGTGCCAAAGTACCACTTAAAATGACGTTTGGCATTCATGAAAGATCAAAGTGTTTACAATTGCATTATTTAGTGACAAATAGCCAGGCCAACATTATGTCACAAAAATATGTAAATAGCACTAATAAAACGCGGCTGTGAGTGCTGGGACAGGCTGGACGCTTAAGATTACACTAGTCAACGGCTCGAACTCGTTGGTGGGCGTAACTAATATGCATGCTAATTACTCTAATTATTTATTTATTTAATATTTATTTATTTGGTATTTATTTATGTATTTTTTATAGATTTATTTATCTATTTTTATTGAATTATTTATCTATTATTTATTGATTTATTTATTAGTTTATTTAGTGAAATAGTCAATGATTTATAACGAAAACGAGCGCCTAAAATTTGGTGACCTTTTGGACGTATAGATAATATGAAAAAGCTTCTGAATATATTTACTCAAAATAAAATTATTTGAACGATTGAATAAATTATCTCTCCCTGTACGGTTTATATTTTGCCATTTTCTTACTACAAAAGTTATTTATTTACGCCCGAACACGAGTTAAAATTTGTGTTGGAATATGGATGTTTCGATGCTCATGACTTCCAAACCATTATTTTTTTCCAATTTTGCTTCCATGCAGGGCTAGATAATGACAGGACAAATTGATATAATTTTTAATTTTGAACGTACACCGTCAAACAGACGAGTAATCACCATACTAAGTTTGGATGGAAGAATGACCGACTAGCGTACCTTTAAGGGGGAGAACCGGATATTTTGGCACAACCGGTCATAACCGGCCCTTCTGCCCGGTTGCGTCAAATCACCCGGTATATAAAACATGTCTAGCAATAGAATTTGATAGGCTCAATAAAAGGGCAACCCAAGGTTTTTTAATGTGCACGGAGGTCAGCTTAATTCTTCAGTTTGTTTCGATAACGACTTCATCATGTTATAACATAATATTAGCATTCCTCCACCCATTAGTACCTAATTGAAAAAATCTACCTTTAAAAGTAATTACTCAGTAATCACACAAATCTCGACTACCGTGTTAATAATTTTTTGATTAAGTAGCAACTTTTTATCACCCATATTTTTTTTAATGCATCACAAATTGAATTAAGAATACTGTGTTCTATTTTCAAAAACACTGAGTGTATTTTCGGATTGTTAGCACGACGACCGGTACTGAATCATTCTGTGATATTCTACTACTGAAAATGCACTTTGGCAGCTGGAAATAGAGTTGAATTTCTCTTGTTTTACGTTTAAGTATGATTTCTTGGGAGTAGTCTGCAACATTGTTGCAAATTGCAGTTTCAATGACTATGTTATTAAGCCAATTATGTGAAGTAAAAACTATTGAAAAGTAAACATTTATTATCGGCTGATCCCGAGACAAGAAATGTTACAAAGGCATTTCTTAATTTTTTTATAAATAATTTCACGGTCAGAACAAGTATGTACCTAAGTAATAAGTTTTTTATAAAAGTTTTTATTTGAAAATTAATGTGTTGAAGTTAAATTTTAATACAGTGTGGAGATACATTTTTCAACTTCATCGCCTTAATACTTTTTGGAAACAGGTGAAAAAATTTACGACAATTGTTACAAAATTTCAGGGGCGCCGCGAGTTTTGAAAAGGAAGAAGACTTCTATTCAGACATCACATGGCGGACATCTTTTCAGATTCTTTCAGAAAATAAAAAAAAGGTTTAATACCAGGCCTAGCGTCCATCATTTTTGAAGCCTATTCATAGCGGCAACAGCCATACTCGATCAACAAGAACAGACCATGAACTATATTTTCTTTTCCGAAACTGTTTCCCACGGAAGCAGCCAACCATAGATAAGGAATTTTCTTCCTGTTATAATTTTCAGAACTTTCGAGCTAGGATCTAAATCCCAGCTTCACACCAATCTATTCCGCACACCACTTAATCTTAAACTAATCCAGTATTAACAACAAAATGACTAATAACAGTAACAGAAACAAACATAACTGTAGCAACGACCATCAACACTGCTTGTACCCAATCCGACAGCCGATTTATTTGACCGACATGACAAATGTATCCTTGCTACCCCTGCTAAATTGATCAGTACTTTGTTACTTACACGACCAAATGAATTTGCCTTTCCATCACTTAGAAAACAAACGAAAACCAACCCTATAGCTTCAGACGTAAGAGGTGCTGATTATTTTGGGATGTGTCAGATTAAGTTGGTTGGAACAGATCACGATGCATCATATTGCAAGTATTTTGGCATGCTTGATTTCTTTGTAATCTATGCCAGAAACGGGTTAGGAATACAGCTAAGTGTGGATAAGTCTGAATTGATTATGGGATCGTGGAGTGGTCAGAATTGACAGTTATATATAATCTGTGGTGTTTATTCCCGTGTATTCGTTCCTTGAAGAAATGCTGGCATAAAATTGACATACTATACAGAACCGACAGAAATGGCAATGTGTGAAAGAGAGGCAGTGGTGTCGCAGTGAGAGCAGTTGTGGCCCAGTGAGAGCAGTTGTAGCCCAGTGAGAGCACCAGTGGCCCAGTGAAAGCAGTAGTGGTCCAGTGAGAGCAGTAGTGGCCCATTGAGAGCAGTGGTGGTCCAGTGGTAATGGTCCCGACTTACAAGTTGTAGGTCTTGGTTTCAAACCCAGGCGGGCGCTTTACTTTGTGTAAATAATTTAATCACAACTGCTCTCAAAACGGTGAAGGAAAACAACGTGAAGAAACCGAGATGTCCTAGAACCAAACATTTGAAGACATGTGACATCTACCAACCCGCACTGGGCCCGCGTGACCTGTGGCCCAGCGGTGAGGACATTATAGGCTGATTATGCAAGGTGTGGAAGACGCTATAGCTAGAAAGGGGGTGACTACCGAGATGACGGCTGATAGAGAAGTATGAAAAAAAAAGATATATTGGGCTGACCACAAATAAATTGAGATAAGGGCAGAAGAACGATGATGAACGGTGAGGACACAAATGATACAAGACAAATAGAGCAAACGACCCATACATTGGTACCAATGGGAGCGTAGAGACAATAAAAAAAGAAGAGGAACAAACTCTCGTAGTTTAGATGTAGAAGAGAAGACGAAACAAAATGGACAGCAGATCTAGTGGAGAAAATTTACACTGGATAGAGGTAAATGTAAAACATTGAAGTCATAGTTACGCAGATGCTTTTCTCCGCAGACAGTTCTAAACATGAGATGGGCTTGAGGCTTTATAAAACAGCCGTACTGGTCGAGCTAAACTTGTCCAATGTCGGTCCGTGGTTGGGTGACCATTCATACATATCGAGACCACTATGTGCCTCGGAAGAGCACGTTAAGCCGTTGGTCCTGGTTGTCATTTGTAGATCTTTTACAGTCGTTACGGGTACTCAAAAGTCCGAACGTCTGACAACCTGGCTTACTGAGAAGTATCGCCGGTATAACCGAATGACTGGGTTGTGAAGATCAGATAGGCAGTCGCTCCATGTAAAATACTGGTATTCAGTTGCTTCTGGTTAGACTGGAAGCCCACGGAAAAGGCTTGGCAGATGATGTATATGATCTCATAGAGAATAAGATGATGATTTAGTTGATCTTTTTACCACATCCAAAATCTTTTCTTCTGCCACCCAAACAAAGACCGAGAAATACTCATGTCACATCTTCATAATATAATACCAAATAGACTAACCAGACAAACTTATTAGTCAGATCATAATTCTAGTCAACTACCCACTTAAAACGTTCATTTCAGATATAATTATTTAATCTAGCAACATTGTCAGTCCAGGGTTACCGACAAAAATAGCTGGGAGCAGTGACAAATAACAAGCTATAATTTAAGAGACGCTTGCGCAGTCTGGCTCTAAAAGATAAAAGAAGACTTGACTGCGTTCGCGATTCTGGTTCCAAAAATGTAAACAAATTGGTGTTTTAGGAAAAATAACTGTAATAACCACACGTAAAGTTCAGATTGCGTTAAGACAACAAAAAAAAATTATGACTTTTTCTATAGTTCCGACCATTCTGAAATCAACTTAACCTACACTGAAATAAAGTTGACATTTGTTTAAGTGGTAATAAAATCAATTGGAAACTAGGTTTTAAATATATGGAATTAATTGATGCTTAAATCAACAAGAACAACTTTGTGCTACTTACATGTAAATACGTAAACTGGTAAATAAGTAGACATTACGCTTTTAAAGTCCTCGAGCTAAAAGATTGTCATTAATTATTGTGTCGGGAATATCAGCCGTCGTTTATATTGTTTACTACCTGCGCCCCGCGGTTTCACCCGCATAAGTCTTGGTCCCGTGAGAATATCGGGATAAAAAATATTCTATGTTCTTCTCCAGATCATGGTCTCCAAATCCGTTCAGCCGTTTTAGCGCGAAAGCGTAACAAACAAACAAACTCACTTTAGCATTTATAATATTATTGTTAGGATATGTATATTAAGTATTAAGTATATATATAAAAATGAATTGCTGTTCGTTAGTCTCGCTAAAACTCGAGAACGGCTGAACGGATTTATCTTATCTTGGTCTTGAAATGTCCGTGGAGGTCTAGGGAAGGTTTAAAAGGTGAAAAAAACCCAAAAAACAGCACTTTTCTTCTTCCCATATAAACGTTTATCTAAATAAAATTAAGAGTCAATTTGAACTTTATTGATATTCAATAAAGTTCTTATTAAATTATAATCACTCACTGTGTTCATCGGACTTCGGTAGGGTAGGTAGGGTAGGTAGGGTAGGTAAGGTAGGTAGGGTAGGTAGGGTAGGTAGGGTAGGTAGGGTAGGTAGGGTAGGTAGGGTAGGTAGGGTAGGTAGGGTAGGTAGGGTAGGTAGGGTAGGTAGGGTAGGTAGGGTAGGTAGGGTAGGTAGGGTAGGTAGGGTAGGTAGGGTAGGTAGGGTAGGTAGGGTAGGTAGGGTAGGTAGGGTAGGTAGGGTAGGTAGGGTAGGTAGGGTAGGTAGGGTAGGTAGGGTAGGTAGGGTAGGTAGGGTAGGTAGGGTAGGTAGGGTAGGTAGGGTAGGTAGGGTAGGTAGGGTAGGTAGGGTAGGTAGGGTAGGTAGGGTAGGTAGGGTAGGTAGGGTAGGTAGGGTAGGTAGGGTAGGTAGGGTAGGTAGGGTAGGTAGGGTAGGTAGGGTAGGTAGGGTAGGTAGGGTAGGTAGGGTAGGTAGGGTAGGTAGGGTAGGTAGGGTAGGTAGGGTAGGTAGGGTAGGTAGGGTAGGTAGGGTAGGTAGGGTAGGTAGGGTAGGTAGGGTAGGTAGGGTAGGTAGGGTAGGTAGGGTAGGTAGGGTAGGTAGGGTAGGTAGGGTAGGTAGGGTAGGTAGGGTAGGTAGGGTAGGTAGGGTAGGTAGGGTAGGTAGGGTAGGTAGGGTAGGTAGGGTAGGTAGGGTAGGTAGGGTAGGTAGGGTAGGTAGGGTAGGTAGGGTAGGTAGGGTAGGTAGGGTAGGTAGGGTAGGTAGGGTAGGTAGGGTAGGTAGGGTGGGTAGGGTGGGTAGGGTGGGTTTTTAGGGTAGGTAGGGTAGGTAGGGTAGGTAGGGTAGGTAGGGTAGGTAGGGTAGGTAGGGTAGGTAGGGTAGGTAGGGTAGGTAGGGTAGGTAGGGTAGGTAGGGTAGGTAGGGTAGGTAGGGTAGGTAGGGTAGGTAGGGTAGGTAGGGTAGGTAGGGTAGGTAGGGTAGGTAGGGTAGGTAGGGTAGGTAGGGTAGGTAGGGTAGGTAGGGTAGGTAGGGTAGGTAGAGTAGGTAGGGTAGGTAGGGTAGGTAGGGTAGGTAGGGTAGGTAGGGTAGGTAGGGTAGGTAGGGTAGGTAGGGTAGGTAGGGTAGGTAGGGTAGGTAGGGTAGGTAGGGTAGGTAGGGTAGGTAGGGTAGGTAGGGTAGGTAGGGTAGGTAGGGTAGGTAGGGTAGGTAGGGTAGGTAGGGTAGGTAGGGTAGGTAGGGTAGGTAGGGTAGGTAGGGTAGGCAGGTAGGTGCGCCGTAGATAAGTACTTAGTGCTACTCGAGCGAAGCCGGGGCGGGCAGCTAGTTAAGTATATAAATATAGACTTTTGTCGTCTAGCTAGGGGATATTATTTTAATAACTATCTCAATTAATGGCTTCGGTGTTTTGTAAAGCAATGATGATATACCTGAACCTGAACCTATATTTTCACTATCAACCTGTCCCTAATAATGGAGTACTTTCAAGAGTAAACACTATTTAAACATCAGCATGAATAAAGCTTCGTGCAGACCAGCGCGACGCGACGGCGCTACGCGACACGAACAATACAATTTCTAAGAAAACTTGACGGTATAACAATAACCGGTGTCGCGCCGCGCTGTCGCGTCGCGCTAGTCTGCACGAAGCTTTACTCTTGAACCCAATATTTATATCTACCTATCTATTTTTTTAAGTTTATTTAAACCTTTCCATCAGCCTTTATCTATGAAGTAACAATATTTTTTAAAGTAAATAAATATCTATTCGGTGAACTAAAATCAAAAAGATATATACTGAAAATATTTAGTAGGTATACCACACAGAACTGCTCTTCCAGGCAAAAGTTTTTTTGGAATGGCATCTAAAATTTACAATAAGATACCTGTGGACATTTTAAGCACCAAGGAACTCCCACTATTCAAATATAATCAAAGTTCTTCAAATATAATCAAAGTTCACTATTCAAATATATTCAAATTTATAGTCAAAGTCAAAGTCAAATACTTTGACTTTGACTTTGACTATAAATTGCGTATTTTTTTTATTGACAAAGCTTACTACACGGTCTAAGATTTTTTAATAATTAGTACTTATTACAATCTGTCACCATACACCTAATTGTTATTTTGTAAAAATTGCTTAATAAGTGATACCTAAGAATTGTTTTATACTGCATGTTGACATAATTATTGTATGCCTATCAGGCAGGACATAATGGAACTGTAATTTACTTAACCTCTGTCTGTATAACTTGATTTGATTTAATTTTAATCTTTAATTGTACTTAGTCTCCTTCCAAAACTAAAAATATAATATCCTAACCTAACTAATTCTACAAACAAATAAAATATGGCGTCGAAAAAATCTTCCGCATCGCTGTCGACAGGTAATGTACCCAAGAGACAGCGGCATTGCCACGTTGTATGGCAATGCTTAGCTTCTGGCCAGGGTAAAAGCCAGCCCTTGGGTCACGGGAAGTGTTAACCAGTTGTTTGGAGATTTCATTGAACAAACCAATCTATCTATTTAATCCAGATATCTTCTTTAACCGACCCCATTGAAAGAAAAAAAGAAAAAGAAAGAACAAATGTTTATTCTGCACAAACTAAACGCACATTACAAAAAAAAAAAAAAAACAAAACAATACCACTATTAACTACCGAAAAGAAAAAGGTAAGTACTGGTTCTTGGTAGTAAAACAAAAGTATATTTAAGTCAATCAAAATAAAAACCAATAGGTAGCAAAAACATAGACAAGAGGTTTAGTGCAGACTTGCACAACCACTTTACAATTTAACCAAAAGCCTCGTATCCATTATTAACACAGACAAGTTTGACAAATTTTATCTATTGTTTGCTGTCAGGGTCAGAGGTCAAAGACAAATCAAAACGAATGCGTTGCGAATGCATATCATAAGCAATGCTAACCACTGACTGGCATGGCCTCCAGGAATTCGCAGGACTATAGCCAGCTGCATCGAGAGAGAGAAGCTACAAGACGACCCACGCCATCCAATTCACTACTTTAACCTAGTGCCACAGAGACTTTTAAGCCCAAATTTTTTATTAGGTTTGTGAGTCCAGCCGATGGTAACCCCTCCACAGAAAGATGTGATCTTTGGCAAGAACTGCTTAAGCCCCCTGATTTCTTCACCATCAAAGTCTCCCATCCGGGCACAAGTTACCGTAGCCTACTTGGAAAACCTTAAATAGACTTCGTACCCAAGTACGTCACAGCAAGGACAAGCTCCACAAGTGGAGGTTCATGGACGGCTCAAATCTCCGGTGTGTATGCGGCGTCTCTCCACAGACAATGGCTCACCTCCCATCTTGCACCGCATGGCCCTGTCACCAGCACATGTGAGGACCTAATGGCAGCGTCAGTGTATTCAAGTTGCTGAGTTTTGGGCTAAACAAATTTAAAAACTAAGAAAAAATATTTTTAACCGACTTCAAAAAGGAGGAGGTTATATGTTCGTCGCGCAAGTTTTTTTTTGTATGTCCACCGATTTCGCCGTCAATTATGGACCGTCTTCTTTTTTTGTATGAAATGGTATGCTCTCAAGTTGGTCCCATATAAATTTTATTAACTTTGCTTGGATAGTTTTTGAGTATGCTTCAATAATAAATATGTAAAAAAAAAAATTGTATTATTTTTGCCGTCGACACGCCAAGAAGAAAATTTCTAAATACGTAACACATTTTCGTAAATCATTACGACTAATCTGTTTTATTTTGACAGTTCAACAACATTCATTGCGAAAATGTTTTAACTAATAAGAAGAATTCAAAAACAAATAGATTTATTTATTTATTTATCTAATACACACTTCACCGTTTTGAAAGCACACAAATGTACAGAGGCGGACTTAATGCCAAGGCATTTTCTACCAATCAACATTTGGGTGATGCAGAGATAAACTATAGCGAGAATTGAGGAATAAATATTTATTTAAATATAATATATACACCTAATTATATATAAATATAAGTACAAATAAATACACATAAATATACTAAAACAACTAAGACAATCAATGGGAAAACATTACCGTTGTGATGATACTGCCAGTTTCTTGCGAATGTGCTCGCAATAACTTATTTTAATCGCCTTTACCTTTGTTTTTTGTTTTTTTACAGACGAATGGTTTCAAGAATCTAATTTATCGTGCTTATCTTACACGTAACGAAGCAATTGTACGTTAACGTCTGAAACCAACTAAGTCGAACCCATTTCGCCACACACAAGGCCCTAGAACTATTACGAAACAACAAAACTTCACGTGCCAGTTAATTTCCCAACAACAAATGTAACAATTGGTTCAATTGACGTAACAGAAAACAGCAGAATTAATTCGTTGGCATCAAAAATAGTGCTAATCAATCTTAATTGAGACAGCCTATCAACTACATGTCGGTACTTCCTGCAATTGTTTTAGACAAGGCGCACACTACGCGGCATAATATGCGACTGCGACAGCTCGGCGACAGACGCAACGACAGGTTGCGGCCAAAATCTTTCATATGTTTTGCTCAAAACTCCTCACACTCGGGGTCCAGTTGCAGAGTCGCAACGACAGTGGCAAGCTCTTGCTACTTACCGCAGCGGCTAGCCGCACACCCGGTTACAGTCAGCTGATGCGCTTCGCCTTCGAAAGATAAGCACCAAGGCAAGTGCAACTAGAGGTTCAAAATTCACTCACAAGATGAACAACACGAACGCTTCTCTCTAATATTCAAAGAAGATGATCTGTTCCTGCACAGCCTCTGTCGTAACGACTAGACCCAGATACAAACAACAACTCTGCGTCTTGCTGCAGCAGCAACTAGACGCAGCGACAAGACGCAGCGACAAGACGCGAAGTTTGCACTGGCACTTAATCTAAAAAAGAACAAGGGCATCGTAGGTACTCGTTCAACTGAATAGATAACGAAACAAACAAAATAATGAGTTTCGATTTCGAGGTTTCGCCATTTGACACCGCTGAGGCACCTGTCCCACCGCCGACGAGGAAACGAGTAGCTATCAATGATCTATTCGCTCAAGAAACGTACAAAAGATTGTAGGGGTCTCGTGTAAGTAAAAGAGATATACAGGGTGTTAAAGTAATTGCGTGCCATAGCTTTAGGGTGAGTTCAGAGTCGATAAAGGAACCCATAAAAAATAAAAAATAAATACATTTAAAAAAACGTTAAAAAAAAAACGAAAATTATCATAAGATGAACCTAATGTAGTACCTACTAATTAAATAGCAATCGTTTAGAATTGATTAAAAATTTGCTTAAAATAAGTTTTTATTTTGTTTAAATGCTAATAAATAATTTCCTAGAGTTACTGCCTACTATCGAACGCAATGAAAGTAAGTAATTAAAGTATTTAAACAAATAAAATAATTTTACTTCTAAACGATTGCTATTTTAAGTTAGTAGGTACTAAATTAGATTGATGTTGCAATTTTTTAATTCTTTTTTTTCCTGGATTCCTTTACTTTTTTTTTATTTTCTTTTTTTCCTGGGTTCCTTTATCGACTCTGAACTCACCCTGAAGCTATGGCACGCAATTACTTTAACACCCTGTATAAATCTATATTGATAGTTGATCGCTCACTGTTCACACCGCCGCCGGCGAGTACTCGTTTGTCGCAGCGACAAGAACTAGCAAAGAGAGTACTCAGCGACGCTCACTTGTACAGTCGCTGAGAGGTTCACATTTGGTACGTTACTAATGCATACCAGCGAGTTATCGCTCGTCGCCGTCGCGCACTCGCAGCTCGTTGCTCGCCAACTCGTTTTTAGTTGCCAGCTTTACTCGCTTGGGACAGGTGCCTTGAGTAGATCATACTGTATAGCGGCGGTTTACGAACTCCTCCGTTCTAGTAGACCTCGGTGGCAGACTGTTTCTAACGTGGCAGCTTGACGGTTATGACCGGGCTTGCCAAGAGGACCCCACAATGTTACGTTATTCAATTAATGATTTTTAAATCATAATCAATTTTAATCAATTTTATTCCAATTTTTATCCCAATTATAACTAATCCTATCTAATTTTGTCTACTTTTATTTTTGCCTAATCTTGACTAATTTAATTTCACTATTATATACTCGTAAGTCGGGGTCGTTACCACTGGGCATAATATCAATTTCTATTATACGTCGTAGAACACAGACTTGCGTTTTTGAGAGTAGAGTAGCAGAAAATTGGGACATTTGCTAATTTATTTTTTTCCCCACTGCTGGCAAATATACCTCCCCTTTTTTCTTTCAAACCTCTCAGTCTTTTGCCATCCCAGGCCATGTTGGCCCTGCAAACATGATCAGATTGGAACTAAGATCTTTAATTAAATCCTATAATTATAATATTCTGACTAATATTATAAATTCAAAAGTGAGTTTCTTTGTTACGCTTTCACGCTAAACCGGCAAAACCAATTTGGATGAAATTTGGCACATGGGTAGACTATGACTTGGGTTACGACATAGGATACTTTTTATCCCGATATTCTTACGGGATCGCGACTTATGCGGGGGCGCAGCTAGTCAGGCAATAAAAGCACTAAAATGAGTGAGTATGTAGTAAACTGCCATACTTATTTATGCAGTTAAGGTAATTTCCTTAGATTCCCAACTAAGATCTTACCCAACACTTTCACCAAACCCGATCCCATCCATCTTCAAACTTATCTCCCTTAGGTCACAAACAAACGTCGCCACTTTTGGCTCCCCACCAGCACTTAGTACCTTTCTATGCCACTTATCTACGCCCTAAATGGATTTAAGTCGGGGTCAAGTGGACGCTAGCCATTACGACGATTAGGACCAGCGACGACGGGTCAAACTTTATTATAGGGGCCACAAATTGGCCGTAACAGAGCTGCAAGTGCCCGTATCATTAAAAAAATCACTAAGATCGTCATCTTGTGTTTTTATGGCTATATTTGGAAGGCAATGGGTAGTTTGGTGATGTTACTCTGATTATTGTGTCTTTAGAGGCGGCAAAGCTAGCTGGCAGATTGCACCATCTAGGTATGTGACAAAATGCCTTTAAAGAATGGGTAGAGTTTGTCATTCTTAATAAATTGTTAAGAACGTTTATTCTAAAAGTGAGCAACGTCGCAAATAGATGTCAAAAATTTCGCTCTTTTGATTAATTTGGCAATATAACTGTAGTGAAATAAAAAATGTGGCTAACTAGCGAACTAGAATATTAATAATGAATTGCAATTATAACATTGAATATGATGTTGTAACCGTTTTAGGTGTAAAAAAGGCATTTGGAAAGTTTCCAAATACTTTTTTTACATCTTAAACTAAATATTCGGTGTTACGATATTAATTATTGCATTTCATAATCAATATTTTAGGTAGCTAGTTAGCCACTTCATTTCTTATTTACATATTGCCAAGTTAATCAAAAAAGGTAAATTTTTGACAGCAATTTGCGACGTTACCAACTTTTAGGATAAACGCTCTTTAATGAAAATATATAACATAATATCACGCCTGGACGACGGGTAAGGCAGAGCTGTAGGTACCTACAGCAGGTACACCCATATTTCGCCAGTTATGTTTATAGGGGGCGAGCCTATCGCCATCAACCGGGCACAAATCCAGACTCCGGGCTGCTACTGAGACATTCCACATGGAAAACCTAATAAGACTTTGCCTGACCTGGGAATCGAACCCAGGACCTCATGCTCAGCAGTAGCGCTTGCATCCACTACACCAACGAGGCAGTATAATGAAAATGTTGTAATTAAATCGACGTTTGTTTCGACATTTCGCTAAATTTTATATCTACCGGATCGAAGGACCAAATACATGGCAGAGAGATTTTTCTCAAATATCCCTGTTCACTTTCATAAAACTCAGACAAACTAGGCTTTAAGCATACAAATATTAAGGGCCTATGCTACCTCAAATTGCTTAGCTTGATCAGCAATAATTTTGAAATAAATATATGTTTAAAAATGAGGATTAATGTTAAGTGTGTTTATCTATGTTTGACGAAAACACAATTCCATAAAATTTTCTCTAAGTATAGAAAAAAAAACCAAAGTTACCTCCAAACGGAACAATAAACCGTTGGTATAAAAAAAATACTTCAAATTAGATCATGAAATTTTGAAACTATAAAGCAGCGAGTATGTTTTTTTAATGACGTAAAAAACAATTACCTAAACTATTGGCGCCTTGGAGCCGCCAGCACCTACGTCTCGCCCTCTCTCAGTCCGCGAGCGAGATAAAAAGTGAATTTGAGTTGAGGTAGTATGAAGATCTTAAGACGGAAACGCCAGGCTCACCCGCGAAATTCCAATTATCTTACCTTGCAATTTGCAGGTCATTATTAGGTTGTACGTTGATCAAAAGCTGATGTGCAACTGTAACAAGTGTGTATTTACAGAATTTGAATTAGTAATTAAAATCAACGCAACTCTCTAAGTTCAAATCACGCTATTGAATGACTATTTCATGAAAACATGGAGGCCAATTTTAACTAAGAGAATTATAAGGAGCATCAATATATCGGGTGTAAAAAGACACTTTCCGAAGCCGAAAGCCACATATTTTACCCATTATTTGCATCATTTTTTTCCACTAGACCATACCTGGGAATCCACTGGTTCTGGAGATATTGAAGGTCAAAGTCGCATTTTTTTTTTTACTTTTTCACGAGAATGAATTCTATGCGATAGTACGAAACTTTTTTCCAAACATACATTACCTGAATTTTAGATTTATCTTAACAGATTACGCATTTGAAGTTACAAAAACGCAATGAACAACAAGTACGTACCTACGTAGCGTAGGGGCGGAGCTTAACTAACACTGAATCCGTTCATTCAAGCGTGGGTTCGCGTTACATTGCACGCAATAAAAACTTGTTTTTTTATATTAAAAAAAAAAAAATACGGTTCCCAGCAATAATTTTTGCGCAAAGCTACTTAGCTATACGTACAGAATGCGTAGTTTACGGCTTTGTGATGTGTCTTTTTACACCCTGTATACAGTGGTGCCCGAACGGTAACGGCCGCGACATACGAGTTGTAAGTCGTAGGTTCGAGCCCTGTCAGGAGCTTTACTTTGTGTAAATTATTTCATCACCACTCTCTAAACGGTGAAGGAAAACATCGTGAAGAAACCGGCATGTCCTAGAACCAAAAATTCGAAGACATGTGACATCTACCAACCCGCACTGGGCCCGCGTGGTGGGTTACGGCCCACTCCCTGTCACAGAGAGAAGGTCGGTGTCCCAGCAGTGGGAACATTATAGGCTGATTATGCAATATTTGAAATTGTTAAATTTGAACTTAATTAAAAAAATACACTTAAGTACTACTTAAATAATAATTGTAAGCGTATGTGCATTTAAATAAGCCTTGTTACAGAGTTTTACATAAAACAAATGATTAAATTGAAAATTTCAATTTTGAAACTCAAGATAGTATGTAATTATAGTCGTTTAAGGGATCATTAAAGTAACTGGCGTTTTTAAATTGAAATTATGCCGAGGTTTTTTTTTTAAACACAATGGGGAAGCTCTTGGCCTGCTTCTCACCTGATGGTAAGTGATGATCAGGCCGAAGGTGGAAGTGATGAGTTTCACATAAATTAAGTACATATTTTAGCAACCAATATTTTTTAATACGCGGTATTAAGCAACTCTTTAGGTATAGAAGGAGGTGAAGCGACAGTAGTGCATCGCGGCATGCAAATACGGTAGAAAATGGTGATGCGTTTGATTTGGTTGAATCTCATCTCTGCCAATAAAATGAAAGATATTTCGAAGCTTTAAATTAATAAAAAATAAAAAAAACACCAATTAGTCAAAACATTTTTACATTATATTATTAAGGCTCATTCAGACCAGCACGACGCGACGGCGCGACGCGAGTCGAACAATACAGTTTCTAAGAAAACTTCACGGTATAACAATAACCGTTGTCGCGTCGCGCTGTCGCGTCGCGCTAGTCTGCACAAAGCTTTATTTATTTGGTTGACTAATGTTCCTTTTTTATAGTTGGCTAGCCTAGAACTAAAGTGGTCTATGTAACATTTATGGCAAAATCCATCTATGAGCATTTTTGTACTTAAAAACAATAAAATTTATTGTTTTTACTTAAAAACAATAAAATTTATTGTTTTTACTTAAAAACAATAAAATTTATTGTTTTTAAGTACAAAAATGCTCATACCTACTATCATCATCATCATTTCAGCCGAAAGACGTCCACTGCTGGACATAGGCCTCCCCCGAATGGGGGGGTTTGCCATAATCGCCACGCTTGGGAGGCGGGTTGGCGATCGCAGTATGGTGTAAAAATATATAGAGAACGCTGCTGCCCATTCTCTAGTAAGTCCCTTAGTCGCCTTTTATGACGCCCACGGGAAGAAATGGGATGGTAGGTACTATTCTTTACGTCCGGCAGCACACGGACGGTACCTACTATACTTAGGTACATCTCTGCCTAAGCCTTCGAGGAATACAGGTTTATGATGTGATGATGATGATAACTGTTTGTTTCATTATATGATAAATTATTATTTATGCTTAATTTTTTTTTTTAAATACATAATTACGGCCCTGTATCAAAAGCATATCTGTATCATGGCGTCATCAATATGATTAAAAAATACATAACAGTGTCGCTATCTTGTTCAGATATAAATAGGCGTTATATCTCATTAATTTAAAGCCTTCTAGATTTTCATCATATGATTTAATTTATTATTTAAACACACACTTCTTATTGACGATTTATTTCAAGTCTTAGAAAAATAAAATTGATTCTATTAATTGGGATATAACTTTGATTTAATCTCGTACATCTGGATATAATTTATGGATTCCTAATAATAAATTAAACACTTGGAAATTATTAACACTTTTTGAGGTCATCTGATGCATATCTATGGAAGGCATATTAAAGTATATTTATGGTACTTTTTCTTCATTATAGAATGATAACCTCAGTCTTCCTTGCACCTGCACTCTTAATATTAGTAGGTGGTTAATTGATTCAGGCGTGACTTTGCGGAAATCCATTATAAAATACAATAGACGACGTATATTGGACCCGACGTGTGGACACGTCAAACACAGCGCTCGACGTTTGACGTGTCCACACGTCGGGTCCGAGTTCGCAACAAGTCAATCGCCTTCCTGAGGGAAAATAAGCGTCACATCCATGCAAAACGGCCATCGCTCAGGATAATGCTGCGACCCCTTGCGAGACAGAGCCCCAGCGCTAGTGGCTTATATCCTTATATTATAGACCCACGAAGAAGTTGAAAGAAATGCATAACCATAGCATCATCAGCTTATAATGTTCCCACTGCTGGGATACAGGCTTCCTCTCTGTGAGCGGGAGAGGGAAGACCATGCGTGTCCCAGTGCAGGTTGATGGATGTCACATGTCTTTGAATTTTCGATTCAAAGACATGTTGGTTTCCCCACGATGGTCTGCGCCGTTTTGAGAGCAGTGGAGATGAAATAAATTACACAAAATAAAGTACCTATCTGGGTTCGAACCTACGACGTACCATCGAAGAAGTTCATATCTATACACCGTAAGGACTATTTCTGCTTGCAGCGCTCGGCAGCTATAGAACCAGGCCGGTAACAGATGCGGTCATCGTGTTCACGGGATTTTGTTTTCAAACTGCTTAGATATGAGTTCTTCGATAGTATAAGTCGTAAGTCGCGGCCATTTCCATTGGGCCATCACAGCTGTACAAAAAGAATCATCATCATCATCATTTCAGCCGAAAGATGTCCTCTATTGGACATAGGCCTCCCCCAAGCACCGCCACTTCAACCGGTTCTATACTTTCCTTCGGCCTTCACCAGGTTATCTACGGGGGGGCTTCCAACGCTACGTCTTTACACGCCAGTCCAGAACCTTTCAGCCCCATCGGCCATCTGTTCTGCGAGCAAAAGGAATGGGATATCTAAAATAGAATATAATTAGCCTTAACACTAAGCTCTTCAAAACAATACTGGCTAACGAAGTACTGACTAGATGAGGTTGGATAGCGTTTAGTAGTCTCTGTGACCTTTGTAACACATAACTCATGGTGGTCATTGTAATGAGCTTTCGTACGATCACGAGTAGATAAGAAGCGAGGCTTGGTTTGGATGTGTGGTGTAGTGGAAGCTATGCTTAAAGTGTAGTGGAAGCTATGTTAGGCGACGATCACCGACTTTTAATGATTTTATACTGAAGATCACGTCTAAACGAGTAGTGTTATATTATTTGGAAAAAAATATGTTATATTAGAGTATTTTCTTAATAACTTAACATAGGAATATTTTGGATTATATTTATATTACATAGTGAAATTAATTTGTAAAGTTATGTCTAACGCGGATAAAAAACTGAGAATCACACAAAATTTATCAAGCGTATTTTTCTGAAAACTTCACAATTTTAAAGATAATTTAAGGATTGATCTTTTAGTATACGTCTTATTTGGGACAGCACTCCTTGATGGACGAGTCCTAGTACTGGCTGGACGTACGACATCAATCAGGCACAAATCCAGCCTCCGGGCTGCTGCTGAGAAATTCTATATGGAAAACCCAATAACACTTTGCCCGACTTGGGAATCGAACCCGGGACGTCATGCTCAGCAGTAGCACTTGCGACTACTAGACCAACGTGGCAGTCCATTATATAGATTCCTTACAAGAAAAGCCCTTTTAATTTTTTTCCAGACATTGAACTCGGCAAACTTACTTGTTAAGTAGACTAAAAGCTTCCAAAAACAAATCAAGTCACACTTTCTACCAAGAACACACACATTTCACAGAAATAACTACCATTTTAAAAAGCATTTCCATATCCCGCAGTGCACATCACACCTAAGGCCTGGTACTCACGTGCGATTAATCATAAAGCCCCGCCCAGACGCGACGACAGCGTCGCGTGACCGCACCGTGCCCACTCCGCAATCACCCGGACACTTGGATATCGGACACTTGGTTTTAGCATCTGCTATCAAACGCCCAATCCAAACTCACCCTTATTCCCCGACACTTAGATTTAAAATCGTTTGTAGTTCCTAATTAATGTATGTTTAATAAATAATTGTTTAGTAAATCTGTTTGGCTAGATAGTTTTGACTTCCGTGAAGATCTAGGCAGAGAGGTAGGTAATACATCAGCTGCCTGTCTTCCTAGGCAGGTTGTTAGTACTGAGAAATGAGTTATTCTTGGCCTGTAGGTGATTGAGTAACAGATGGATATAATTTGTTGTCTTCGGGAAAAAGCTGTTGCTTGTGTAAGCTGTGACGTGTTGTTTTTGTTTTTGGCTTGAAGTTTATTAAACGTTAACTTACTAGTTTAGTGCTGATACTAATGGAGTTGAGTTACTTATTGTGGTATAATAATTTTGTTCTAAGTAGGTATATCGTCTTCACATTATAATTATATTATTAACTACCAGCGCTCCGCGGTTGCACCCGCATAAGTCTAGATTCTGTAGAAATATCGGGATAAAAAGTATCTTATATCCTAACCTAAGTCATGGTCTACCTAAGTGCCAGATTTCATCAAAATCCGTTCAGCCGTTTTAGCGTGAAAGCGTAACAAACAAACTTACAAAAAATCTAAATCTTTATTTATAATAATCAGTGATCGGAGTAGGTAGATTGATTTTTGGTACTTGTATCATAAATGCACACAGAAAGAATAACGTGGATAAGCCATTTTTCCGGAAAGTAATTCCGGTATTTCCGGATTCAATTAAATATTGTTAATGTTGGTAGTAATATTATTACTACTCAATTCAAAATTTAAAGGAAGGTATCAAAACTAAATTAATTCATTATTTATCTCAAATCGTGACTGTGTGCCGTTAAAAAAAATATGATGAATATAATATTGCTCATTTTATTACAATTCCTACCTTTTTTTTTTGAGGATGGCAAATCATCAAATGACTCCTTCCACTCTGGCAGAATACAATTCCTACATAAGTTCCGGTTTTTTTTTAATAATCCACCAATTCCGGAGGAATGTCCATATTAATACAGGGTGTGGCGTAAATAGTGGTCCACCGTTAAGGATTCGATTCACCAGATAATTTACTATAACCTACTACAATTTTAACAATTTTGACCCAAGGGTTCCGGAGATATATATTTTTTTTCTTTTTTTAATAAAATTACTACTTTCTGTTATAAATTTGGTTATATTAAAAAAAAGAAACATCTTTTTCTCGTTCTGATTACTGTTAATAACAGCTGAATACTAGAGCTATCGTGAATAAATGTGCTTTTTTAAGAACATTTCGAGAATTTGAAGAAAAAGCAATTCTTCTCTATTTTTAATCGATTTTTTTACATTATCTGCAAATTCAAGAGCGATTTCTGTAAAAACAATGTACTATCAATGCCCATGAGTTCTAAAATATGCCTACTAAATACCGATTCCAAAAAGGTATCATAGTAGCAGATCCTATTGTTTAACAGAAAGATATTCAATTTTAATCTAAGAAAGGACGATTTTCTTTAAAATACATTTCAAGTTTTAGTTACGTTATTACTTACAATTTTTATAAAAAAATGACTACACTGATTGCAGTGTAGTCATTTTTTGTCACTATTGTTGCAAAGTGATATAATACACCTAACCTATTTGGCCAAAGCAAAATAAAACAATTCATACTAGTCAGCATTTATTAAAATCTTATATGCATTGTAAAAATGGTTAAAATTGTAGTAGGTTATAGTAAATTATCTAGTGAATCGAATCCTTAACGGTGAACCACTATTTACGCCACACCCTGTATATACGTTTCGGTCCAATGGCCCCAGTTCAATCTACCTACTCCGATCACTGATAGTAATACTAGCTGTTCCCATGACTTCGTCTGCGATCCAGGATGCAAAGTAGCCTATGTCCTTTTCCGGGTCATAGTCTATCTATGTGCCAAATTTCATCCAAATCCGTTTAGCCGTTTTAGCGGGAAAGCGTAACAAACAATTGTTTGTTTGTTACGCTTTCCCGCTAAAACGGCACACGAATCTTAACTTATATTATAAATGCGAAAGTGAGTTTGTACTCACTTTCGCATTTATAATATAAGTTAGGATTCGTGTAGATATATATAAAATATTATAAAACATTTTAAAAAAGTAGCTGTGGAGTTTCTTGCAGATTCTTCTCCATACGAAAAGATCTTTTGGAAGGGGCGACTAGAATCAATTCTATTTTCTTGTACATTTTGACGTTCAAAAGAGCCTTTTATGTGCCTATTTGAAATAAATGATTTGGCTTTGACTTTGAAAACCTTGAGTATCAAAAAGATAGGTACCTACTCAGGATATAATATACAACCTTAGTTTTGTTTACCCTAAACCTCTTAAGGGGTCATTGTACAGATTTTTTTTTCAATGACCCCTTAAGAGGTTTAGGGTAAACAAAAACTAAGGTTGTTTATGATATGATATGATATGTTTATTGATGATGAATCATGATGATGTAACTTGAATGGGTTTACTTAGTTGAAGTAGTCTTAATCCTTGTGGCTACTAACGTTTGTCACAGAAGTTGGTTTTCTCTTTGCAGTATTACCAAAATTACTTTAAGTTGCTCAACTTAAAAGCTTGTATCTTCTACTGCTTAACATGAGAACCTATCAATTGGTTTATTTTCATGTATAATCAATGATCACCACACTTAAAGAAAGAAAAAGTATTTATTGAGACTCACACAGGAAATCGAAAAATAAAAAACATTAAAAAAAACAAAGTAAAATTAAAAAGTCCTGTACGAGGCCAAAAGGCTCCTGTCTCAGCATGATGCTGCGACATTTAAAAATAAATGTCGCAGCGCTGGTATTCTGATAGGGCCCACAGTGATGTCACGTATGGATAGATACAGAAATAAATACCTATTAAATAAAATAAAATAAAAACAAAAAAGGTGTGTGAAATACATAACAACTAAAATATATGTAGTCCGCTTGTCTGCACCCGACGTAACATCAGTTACAGTACGACACAAATTATATGAATCATAAATTTGAAAATTTTTATTAATTCATTTCAATTTTACGAATGTATTTGGATAAATGACTGTACACGTTATTGCGTTTGCGTTAAGATAATTTTCACCTAAAGCAGTAATAAAAATGGGCGATTTTGATTGCGCACTCAGTTCGGATAGTGATCGGTTTTACGAATTTTGCCGATGCTACATCTAGTTGTGTCGTACTGTACTTGTCTATGCCCTATGCACTTCGTAAACAGATTGGTGATATAATCTTCAGACTGGAGACCGTTACTGTCCATCATCATCATACCTACTCATGCCCTTATCTGACCCTTTTTTTTTATTTTTTTGAGGGTGAGAAATTATCAAATAACTTCTCCCGCTCTGGGTGGAGCGGGAGGGCGTGTCAGACTTTTACTGACTAAAACCCACCCGTGTTCCTTCCGTTGCCTGTGTGCCGAGGTCGCGATATCCCTTTCAGACAAACCCGCAACCCCGGCAGGCATTGGCCCTTCCGGACCCCGTCAGTTGGTGCTGACATCTCTTTGAGGCGCGCGTGGAACACAACGCGCCGTCGACCCGGGCCTGGTCCCTATCGGACAGCGAGCTACCCATTGCTCACCGTCCGCACTCAGTAGCAGCCTGGAGTATGGATTTGTGCCTGACCCTGATCTGACCCTGCCCTGACTTTTTCTTCCACACTTCTCTATTATTCTTACTATATACTTCTCGTCATCTCGGTAGTCACCCCCTTTCTAGCCATATCATCTTCCACACAGTCCATCCATTGTTTCTCTGGTCTTCCCCTACTCGCATAGCCATAGACATTCATACTCAAAACTTTCGCTCACGACATTTTCCTCATTCCTCCGCATCACATGCCCATACCATGACAACCTATTTCCACACAGTTAACGAGAATGTTACTGACCATGCCTTTGATATTAAAACCCCGTTATCACTTTAAACAAAACCCAAAAAAAAGCCTTTGGGTTTGCACACAAGAAGTGATTTTAATTTGGCAGGAGCAAAGCAACACGACAGCAGTGGTAATGGCACCGACTTAAGGCTTGTGCAGACCAGCGCGACGCGACAGCGTGACGCGACACCGGTTATTGTTATACCGTCAAGTTTTCATAGAAATTCAATTGTTCGAGTCGCGTCGCGGCGTCGCGTCGCGCTGGTCTGCACGAAGCTTTACGAGTTGTGTAGGTTGTGAGTTCGAACCAAGGCGCCTCGCTTTACTTTGTGTAAATATTTTCATCACCACTGCTCTCAAAACGGTGAACGAAAACATCGCGAGGAAACAGGCATGTCTTAGAACCAACAATTCAAAGACATGTGACATCTACCAACCCACACTGGGCCCGCGAGGTTGATTACAGCCCACTTCCTCTCTAAGAGAGGAGGTCTGTGTCCCATCAGTGGGAACATTATAGGTTGATTATTATGCTAAAGCAACACTTCAAATGTAAGTATCACTTTTAATTTCCATCAAAGAAATAAAATTGAAAAGGAATATGCAGTTAAAAACTCAAGAAATACATTTTAATTTCAAAAGTTAGTATTTAATGCGACATGCACGGTGTATTAGTGTTGCGACAAGCGACAAAAAGCGTCAAGACATTTTATGTCGTGTCGTTAGTGTACATCTGCCCTAATTGTATTTGAGTTTAGGCTTTTTAACATTCAATGAGGCAGGTGTGATTTTTAATACAATTTTTGGTTTTTATTTGTTCTTAGAGAACGTAAGGAGTTAAATATTTTTGTTTTCATAAAATTTTAATTTTAGAAAAATAACTGTGCAGCTGTTTATTGTAAGTTGAATTTATTTATTGTACGGAATATGTCTATATTCTGTACAATAAATTATGTTTTCCAGAACAAGAGGACTTCTAGCCGAAAATAAATCTATTCAATATTAATTCTGTATCTGTATACTAGTGGTGTAGCGTAGTGTGGGACGCCCCCCAGCTAGACGGATTTTAAAGAAAGAAAATACGAAAAGACGTCAGGAAAGAACAAAACACGAAAATAACAATAAGAAGAAAGTAGAAGAAGAAGAAGAAGGTAGCTAGGACAGACTGGATGCGGAAGACAGAGAACAGGGTGTTGTGGCGCAGCCTGGATGCTTACATGACCACAACAGAAACGGGTTTTGTCGACGGAAGAATAGACAAAATTACAGATAAACAATCACAACCTTTAATTTCGTCTATTCTTCCGTCGACAAAACCCGTAAAAACCCCGTTTCTATGATTGTCATGCTGCGCGATCTGGGAGAGGCCTATGTCCAGCAATAGATTGGGATTCGCTGAGTTGATGGTTCGTTGATCTGTATACTAAAATGCGGCTAAATTGTTACCGAGAGAAATCTTTTCTTCGAAGAATAACTTCCGTTTACCAAAAAACAGAGATATAACTACCTCTTCAGCAACAGCCCCGTTAAAGATCAGAAAAACAAAAGAAAAAACCAAATAAAAATATGTTTTCTCAGCCAACCCTAGACTAATTCGTAAAGTACCTTTTACTTAAATAAAACACAAAATACACAACAATACACACAATCCATTTAGCCATTTGAATACATCACGCGAGACTCGGAAAACATGAGTCTACTCCACAAATTAGAAAACGGAATTAACTGCAAATATACCAAAAAACATGCACTTGACACCATCCCTATTCTTTTAACAGTAAAGGCTGTAATTCTGCAAATGGTGTGTAAAGATAACTTCGTAAAACCAAGTCATGCATTAGAGTAATTGCATGCGGCTCCCGTAGCAACGTTATTAAAAAAACATTAGACGATGTCATATTAATTACTTTATAAGAAACTTCAGTTAAATTACAATTGAAGCGGGTTTTGTATACGTTTGTTAAAACTCTTAATTGTATTGTTTTTAGATTCAAAGGTAATTAGGCATTATTAAATTTATTTGATATGTTTTTTTGAGTAATGCCTATTTAATTGGGACTTGGTTTGGTTTAGCCGAGTGTTATATTTGAGTGTGATTATGTAGGTTTTTCTAATTCCAGTGCTGCACTTAGTTATGCCTAGCCTTAGTTTGCCTTGCCTTAGTTTTGCTCATGACTGGTTGGACGGTCAATCCATCAGGTTAAGCCACGCTTGCCGAGCTCTGTCTGTGGATAGGAGATAATCTTTCCATACCGAAACTCCTCCGTGCCTCGGAAAGTACGTTAAGCCGTTGGTCCCGGCTGTCATTCGTGGATCTTTGACAGTCGTTACGGGTCGTCAGAAGCCCGAAAGTCTGACAACCATTCCTACCAAGGGGTATCGTATTACCCAGTTACTGGGTTGTGGAGGTCAGATAGGCAGTCGCTCCATGTAAAATACAATATTCAGCTGCATCTGGATAGACTGGAAGCCGACCCCAACATAGTTGGGAAAAGGCTAGGCAGATTGATTGAACTTAGTTTTGCCAATTAATTCAGCAAGTGTCAATGGTTTGAACAGGCTTATCACCTCGTCTTCGATATGAAATGAAATTGTTTATTCTGTAAATAGGATATCGGAACCATTAGTAAAAATCACATTAAAAAAAAATATGCTAGTTGGAGTCAACATTTCCTATCTGACTAGGTACCCTTGAGAAGAAATGGCGAAACAGACTCTACGGTCAACAGACATAATATCGGTCAGATCATGTGATACGATCAGAATTCACCCTAATCACTTGGTTGAAGATAAAAAAAATACAGAAAATCTAATGATGTATCTGAGTAACACAATACATAGAATTCACACTCGGATCATGAAAAAACTGCACTATTCTATTCAAAATGACGACAACACACTCACTCAAATAACATAAATACAAGTCGCACCTTAAAATAGTCTCGTCAAATGTTTTATTCTCTAATTAAAGACCAAAGTGTGCTGGTATTCTTGTCACTCCCGAGTTCACTACCAAAATAGAAGAGTTTTGACTATTGTATACAGATGCGACCTCTGGTCTCTGCCATCGTTTTATGCCTAAACTTGCATCACTATCATCATCAACCTATAGCAATGCACTGCTGGACATAAGCCTCTCAAATTGCACGCCATTCAGCTCGATTCTCGGCAACTCTCATCCAGACACCCTGCGAAGATCGTCGCTCCACCTAGCCTGAGGGTGTCCTACCTAACGTTTGCCGATTCGCAGTCTCCATTCAAGATTCGTCTGTCCCAACGGTCATCGGTTCCACGGCTAATATGGCCGGCCCATTGCCACTTCAGCTTGCCTATCCTGTGAGCGATGTCGACATCTTTGGTTCTCTGCCGGATCATCTTGTTCCGGATTCGATCCCTGAGTGCCTCAAACTTGCATAGATGTGGTGTTTACAATGGCTATAAATTCCTAAACGCAAGATGACATTACGACAGGCTAGAGCAAAGATGGCGGGACGAGCTCGACTCTTATCGAAAGGACTGGCCGGCGCTATACCCGAATCGTTTTAGCGTGGCAATAGAGGTAATTGCCCTGTCCCTAATATCTCTCCGTAGGAACCCAAGCAATAAACCATGTATGGTTTTTTCGTTACTGGAACATGTTGAGGATCACGATAGATTTGATTAAAGACGTTAAAAGATTTTATTTAATTTTTTGAAAATAAAGAATGCTAGAAAATGTAGATGGGTCAATGACCGTTATAGCCACGCTTAAACGATTCGGTTATAGCAGATGACAGGATTGTGTGGAAGAGGGAGAGGGAGGCCTTTGCCCAGCAGTGGGACAACATACTAGTTAGATTAGATTAGCTACATATTATAAGAAGTTTAAAGAGGTCAAACTCAATAAACACGTTCAATATTGATCTCACTAATAAAAAAAATCTCATAGTCATGAACATTAAAGGACATGACTTCTATCATGTCTCGGATTCCATCATAATATTATAATGCCAATTTGAAATACATTAGATATAAAACAATTAATTAAATCAATCATAGATCTCCAAAAGGCCCCCCTTTTACTTGCGACTAAAACTTATCTGGCGAAATATGGGTGTACAAAAGGTAGACACCTCTTCCCAACTATTCGAGAAATACAGGCAGGTGATATTATATTTATGAGTGTTTTAATGTAAACCAATTATCTATCAAGATTTCCGGTAAATACAGTAGCAAATAACATAATGGACGTACATTTCAATTAAATCTATTGAATTCAAAATGAGTTTAATTATTTATATAATATTGGCGATGTCTATTTGGAGCCAATCTGGAATTGTGGTCACAATATTGGTAATATTTTGACCACGACTCCAGATAAGCAGAAACCTCAATCCAAAAACTGAATACAAAATGAATATAATTATTAACTTTAAAGATACATAATATTGGCGATGTCCATTTGGAGCCAATCTGGAATTGTGGTCACAATATTACCAATATTCAATATTACGACTCCAGATAGGCAGAAACCTTACTCCAGAAACTGTCACATCTACACTTCCGCTACTCTTCATACACCACCACTAATTGTTGTTTGATTAATGACTATGAAATTCAGCTTTTTAATTAAAACGGACGCGTGTCAGACGAACACGAAACACGTCGTTCTGTGTAAATACACCTTTATTTTTGTTATAATTTCAAACACACACACACTTGAAATATCACTTTATTTTGAGATAGAGGTAACGTGAGACGGGTCTGTTTCTCGAATTTGAAGCTTTGAGGTATATCTTAATAATTTTACTTTTAAAAATCAAAATTAAAAGTCTTTTATTCAAATAAGGCTGAGAATCAGCACTCTTTAAACGTAAAAAATATATATGACAGTCTCCCACAACGCCTGCCCGTCACCACTTCCTAGTGCTTTAGCTGGGAAGAAGAAGTGAAAGAAAAGAAAGATAAAGAAAGAAAAATAAGTTTATTAGGCGCGTGTTTAAGTGGCGCAGCAGTCTCCAGCAGCACATCTGTCTGTTAAAATTAGAAGAACTTGATTCTATAAAACAGTATAAAGAATTGCTATTTGTAATAAACAAATGGTCATCTCTTAGCTACCTCGGCTTATTTTTATTTTTGAATTGTTGTTGTTTTTATATTTTTATTACGGAAGCTTTTAACGTGCTCGTCTTTCTACATTATAAGAAATGAAAATACATGTGTAATTTCAACATGAATGATGTAACCAATATTTTGTAATAATATTCTGATTTAATAAAGTTTCTTGCCCGTTCTTCTCCATAGGAACCTATTACGCGTTGGAATGGGCAACTGGCTTCATCTTTCTGACCGACCGACCGCTTGACAATTCAAAAGTACCTGTAATTTATTTTATTTGAAATAAATGCTTTGAGTTTGAGTTTGACAAAAATACTTTACGCACACGAATGTACAGAGGCGGACTATGTTATTCTTCATATTATTGTATAGAATCAAGTTCTTCGGGTCTCATACGTATTTAAATCTTCAGTTACCCCATTGCTTTCTGCAGTTTAAATTTTACTTGTTTCACAGGTTACGTACTTGCTCTTTATGTCCCAAGCACTTACAAACCACTAGCTACCAGGAAATAGGTACCTTTGACAAGTCAATAAAATATGAAAATCCCATCAGCAAAGTGACCACTAACGGTTGGCGGTCGCGAAATAGCAGTTTTCCTACTATAAACATGTTTATTATCATTGCTACCAACTTAACTTGACCTCTCCCATAGTTCTTCTGTGAAGGGATGTAGGTCTAGAATAGGTTGGGTGCATTAAATAATATCGGTAACTTATGGATGGACTGTTTAGTGTGCAGTTTATTAAGCTGGAGTTGTTACTACTGTAAGGTAGCTAAGATTTTTTTTTTTTTTTTTTTTTTTTTGAGGATGGGAAATTATCAAATAACTTCTCCCGCTCTGGGTGGAGCGGGAGGGCGTGTCAGACTTTTACTGACTAAAACCCACCCGTGTTCCTTCCGTTGCCTGTGTGCCGAGGTCGCGATATCCCTTTCAGACAAACCCGCGACCCCGGCAGGCATTGGCCCTTCCGGACCCCGTCAGTTGGTGCTGACATCTCTTTGAGGCGCGCGTGGAACACAACGCGCCGTCGACCCGGGCCTGGTCCCTATCGGACGGCGAGCTACCCATTGCTCACCGTCCGCAAGCCCGCGCCTACGGTGGCCGGAAGTCGGCTCGCGACTCCCGACGCCCGGGGCGTCTCCTGCGGCGACTAGGGGCGCGAGGGGGCGCATTTTGCCTCTCCCTCGCGCGCTCCGCCTCCTCCTTCGCGAGCATTACTGCTTCGCAGAAGGAGGTGACGGCCTCCCATGCACTCTCGCTCCGGACCATGGCCTGAACCAGGGCCGGACGCGAGAGATCGCCGCCGCCGATCGCCTCCGTGAGGACACGGCGGTGCTCCGCCCAAGCTGGGCAGACCTCCACCGTATGCTCCACCGTGTCCTCCGGGCGATCCACACAGTGGTGACACCCGGGCGTTTCCTCCCGCTTTATCCTGAACAGGAACCTCCCGAAACAACCATGTCCGGTGAGGACCTGTGTCAGGCGGAAGGTGAGGACGCCGTGGCGCCTCTCTAGCCACTCCTCAAAGAGGGGACTTATCGCCACAATTGTGGCGTGCCCAAAGGTAGCTAAGATGGGAACTTTATCTGTGAATCGTAAAAATGCTGTGAAAAGCAACCCGCTATGATTGGTCTTGCTGTAGGATAGCTGATGAAGCAGACCATGAGAAAAGTCTAAAAGTGAGTAAACTAGGCGGAAGCAGTAGACTGTTTTGGTAGTCAAGCTCTAGCACGCGTAGCATGATCACCATAGAAACGGGTTTTGTCCACGGAAGAATAGATAAAATGACAGATTGTGATTGTGCATCTGTTATTTTGTCTATTCTTCCGTCGAAATCTCGTCGTCAAATATCTCTCAGGCGTTTTTGAAGCAAGTGATAATTATACAATACGCACATCAATCTTAAAAGTCAGAGGTGTGTGCCTTGGATTCTAAAGCTTCGTGCAGACCAGCGCGACGCGACGCCGCGACGCGACTCGAACAATACAATTTCTAAGAAAACTTGACGGTATAATAATAACCGGTGTCGCGTCGCGCGACAAGTCGCGCTGGTCTGCACAAAGCTTTACTCGAGACCTATGACTTGGTAGTCTGGCGGTCACACAACTACGCTATCACTGCTCGTCATTTGACAAAACTGACGGCAATTTATAAAATGCAAACTATGACCATGCTCGATCCTCCTCTTTATGAGAAGGGGCGTTGCTCTGTGGCAGTAAGCAGATAGTATAGGTAAATTAAACAGCTGGTTCTGTACGTCTTTCATTGACTTGAATGTGCCCTGGCGGCTAAGAGTATGTCATGCTCACTCTAATGTCTCGCTGACGGTGGCGCGTGTATTGGATCATTTAGTCACTTCAAAATGGTTGAGCTGAATGGTGCAAATCCATGCGTCAGGTTCGTGAACGGGCGCTGTCAGTAAGGAGTCTCAGTAAGGATCTTTTAGCTGCCACTCCTTATTTAAATATATTTTTTTTAATTGTTTTGTTTCATATTTTTTACGCTTTTAACGTTCTGCATCGTTCTCAATGTATAATTTCAATATGAATGATGTAACCAATATTTTGATTTAAAAGAGTGTCCGTGGAGTTTCTTACCTGTTATTCTCCATAGGTACCTACTACGCTTTGGAATGGGCAACTAGCTTCATCTTTGTGACTGACCGACCCCTTGAAAATGTTATTCAAAAGTGTTTGTAATTGGTTTATTTGAAATAAATGCTTTGAGTTTGAGTTTGAGTACCCTTTGCCTTTACCCAATTGGTATTATTATTCAATATCTTAGTAGAAGGTATCTTGTTCTTGACCACCCAAAGCTTGGAGCTATTCCATAAACAATATTAAGAACCGTCACAAAAAAAAAAACCAGCAGCATGTTCTCCAAGTCATAAAGCTCTGCACTAAATTGTTAACAGTGGTGTAAACGGCTCAGCCGTGATGGCGACTATTGTGTGGTTCGCAGCCGTCGAGAACCGTTAATGACGTATTCAAACACCGGTATTTATGTTAGAACCAGAGAATAGACTGGTACAGAAGGTCCGCTAAACACAATGAGCGAAAAGGCACGCACAAATAGATACGCGTCTACGTACAGCGAGTGCCAGCACGTTCGCGACTGTCATTTGTTTCAGATTGTACACGTACAAGTCTGTGTGCGTGCGCCTGTGGTCGCTCGTTGTATAAAGCTAGCCTTCTGTAATTATTTATTCTGTGTCAAAATGACGGTATCGCACTAGCGTAAATGTGGGTGCATGAATGTGGGCCGTTGTTGTGTGAAGTAGAAGTGAGAATGGATTTCGGGTTTATGGTGGAATTATTATTATGATTATGAGGACTGTCTTAAGAGGACTTAGAACTGGTCTCTAAAGATATCAAGTGACCATAAAGAAATGTTTAAAAAATTGTTAGCAAGTCATTATTATGACTGCCTGCTTAAAATTCTGAATTTCATGTTCACGTCATCATGATTACGTCGACAATGTTTGGTTTCATTCAATATAGCAATGCACCAGAAGCCAAATCAATCAACTGAAGACCACAACATCAACAAAAACATTCTTGCTCAAATCGAAATCCAAAAATACCCAATCGATATTGTTTCAAACACACTACCTCCTGGCTTATTGGTTAATTCCCACGAATTTACTCGCCCAAAACGGGTGAATCGACCCTTTTAAATAATATTATTTTTTCTAGAGGCGATTTGCACGAATGTAATTTATTTGTGGGCGAATCAATAACTCAAGAAATACGTAGTAGGCAATTGGCACATTTCGAATTTTATGCAGTAAAGTTAGAGTACTTTTTCCATAAATTATAATAATATACAAATAAATTAACATAAATTATATACAAATAAATTAACTACGTGCGAATCGCCTCTAGAAAAAATTATATTATTTCGGGTAGTAAATTCGTGCGAATCAACCAATAAACCTATCTCCTGTAACAACCACATCATTCCTAAATAAGTACCATCGAAGAACTTCATATCTATACACCGTAAGGACTATTCTTGCTTGCAGCGCTCGGCGACTATAGAACCGGGGCGGTAACAAATGTGGTCATCGTGTTCACGGAATTTTGTTTTCAAACTGCTTAGATATGAAGTTCTCCGATAGTACCTAATCCTACTCCTACCATAACGACTTTCACATGGTGCAAACGAACCAATTTGCCAGTAACTTGATGATCAACAACTGCCGTCACGATGAAGACATTTTGGTCAATGAACAATTGAATTCAGAGACGGTAGGCGTAAGATTGACAGCGCACCGGGACCGGTAGCCAGGGTTGGCAGGACAGACATTTGTAGGCTGGTTGGGAATTAAAAGAAAGAAAGAATTAAAAATAAGTTTATTTATCACAGAAACATAAACAACGATAAATAACTCGAGTACTTAACAGAAAAATAAAACACAATAGATAAAATCACGAGCAGAAAACAGAAATAGTCGACAGCTACACGTCATGACTGTGACAAGAAGGCTTTTACTCAGCATGATGCTGTGCTATGGGGACCCACAGTACAGCGCTGATTTTCAGAGGTCACCCGAAAAAGTCGTACGGAAACTAAGTCAGGTTTAATTAATTGTACATAAATAGGCATCACGCTACAAAATTAAGTGAGTTTCGAAGTTGATTCAAATGTGGACACCGACATTTTCATACTATTACGTACAAAAATGGTATAAATTATAAACACAGATAAGTAGGTCAGATAGGTCAGCAATGAACGACCTTCAGTAATGAAGTACAGGAACAAGAAGAGACTCAAAAAGAAACTAAAAAAAATTAAAGAAAAAAATAATTTAAAAAAAATTGAGAAAAAAAAATTGAAAAAAAATTGAGAGCAAATAATTGGTTTTAACAATCCGAAAGAAGAAGCAGAAGAATACCGAAAATGCCAATTTTGAAGAAGAGAAATGAAACAAAAGGAATCATGTTTATAAAACACTGTATTGTAAATATCATTGGAGAACAAGGTACACAGGATAATCTTCTCTTAGACCACACAACGTTTTAAAGACATAATTTTCTATATTTTCAAAGATTACCACATACTTTACTGCTTTTCCTTAATTTCCACAAATTCATTTGTCGAGTGGCAACCCTTACGCCGCGGGCCAACACGACTTCTTCCATTGTATGCTAATAGAGTTGTGATACGCATGCACATGCGCACACGCATCTAGGATTTTTTTAAGACGTGCTTTCTTAGAATTTTGGGACGTGCACCTTCGTGATGTTTATAGGCAATTCCGTATGAGATGATTAGTTTCTAGAATCGTGGACTTGAGATAGATAGGTAGATGTGTTTTTTGTTGTTTTTTGTAATGTGGATTTAGATGGCGGATATGTGGAGTCAGGTAATGTTAAGATGGTAATGTGTTTTGTGTATATTGTGGCGTGACTACTGTGACTTTTATTGGTTAATTTCACTTAAGAAAGAAACCGGCCAAGTGCGTGTCGGACCATGCACAATGAAGAATTCCGCAGTTGGGCTGAATTTATCCCAAGAACAAACTTAACATTGTAGTGAAAATACATGTTCTCAGATACATTCCAACTGTAAATGTAAGTTTGTGCTCACAATATTGACAGATTTACCATCTTATTTTAAGACATAGACTTCTTATATAGATTTTCCTGTAATCTATGAGTAAAGCCGTAAAAAGAACAATTCTCTGTATTTTTTTCAAAATTTTTGGCTCGGTAGTTCCTTCAGATCCTCGCAACAAGCCCTCATTTGTTATGTCACACGGTACAGTGTAGAAAACGTTTTTTTTTAATTTTCTTCATATGCCTCCCAAAAGTGACCTCCATATTCAAAATTCATTTATTTACGTTACACGTCCGTCTTTGGGTCACAGAAATTAATATGTGTACTTTCAACTTAATCGCTCCATTCGATTCGGAGCAAATTGACTGTGACAGACGGATAGACACGAGTGAGTTTTTCCTTTTGAGGGGCGGAACCCTAAAAATTTGTAGTTTTAAAAACGAGTTGTTTTAAGTAATTTCTTCCACAAAACAGTATATTATTTAGACCTAAGCAAAAGCTGTGTTATAGTTCTCATTTATCTATCCATTTGATGGCATTAAAGTTTTAAAAATGATAACGATGCATTGAATTAATTGTCTCATTATCAGAATCAATACAGCTTTATCATAATTTGGTATGTTGAAGTCCGCTGTTAGCTTACAGTTTAAACATATACCGCTGAATTTGAACTGGTCAGTATCATGTTCTATGTTGATCTAAATATGATTCGCGGCCGTATCAAATGTTTATTTATAGAATTATAATCATAAAAATGATCAATACAACTCTCTAAGTTCATGTAATCCCATTGAATGACTATTTCATGAAATCATGACATTTGACAATTATGCTAATTTATGGAGTTGTATTGCTGATTGTAATGATTATAATTATGTAAAGCCATATTTGTTACGGTCGCGAATCATATTTTAATCAACATACAACCTGACACTAACCTGCAAAATGCAAAAAACTCAAGAAAATTTGAATCTCGCGGGCTACCTTAGCGCATCCCCCTTAACGCAGCCATCTATAAATAAATAGCTGATCTGTAGATAAGATTTTCCAGTACATTAAAACATTTCTTTAGGGTTCCGTACCCAACGGATGTCAAACGGAACCCTATTACTAAACCTCCGATGTCCATCTGTCTGTCAGCGGGGATATCTCATGAATCGTAATAGGTAGACAGTTGAAATGTTCACAGATTAATAACAAAATAATAATATAAAATCACTCCTACTAATATTATAAATGTGAAAGTTTGAATGTTAGGATGTTTGTTACTGAATCATGCAAAAACGGCTGAACGGATTTGGATGAAATTTTGCACACAGATAGTAAGCACCTAGATCTTCTTTTTCTTTTCGTGTGGTTAGTGACTAACCTGGTGTCATTATTTTAATGCCGCCCATGGGCCTTTGACTTGGCTTCATATGCCGTCGAGAAATATCTCTCAGGCATGCCGGTTTCCTCACGATGTTTAACCTAGACCATGTCGATGTTGGACCTAGAATAACATACAGGATACTTTTTATCCCGGTAATACGGTCCCTTGGGATAATACATTTCCGACCTCCACGCGGGCGAACCGGCGGGCGAAAGCTAGTAAAGTTAATAATTAAAGGAGCGTGCTTTTTCGGCATTTTTTGCTCGATCTTAATACGGTACGGTACCCTTCGTGTGCCAGCCTGACTCCCACTTGACCGTTATTTTCATGTTATTTTTATTTAATCGCAAGAGTGTTAAAACGAACCACTTTATATGCAACAAGACTAACATCTGCAGGTCTTTAATATTCAAATACAAAGTTACTTGTCACTCCCTTATCTTTTTAACGACATTAGAAATTATTATTAAAACAGAATCCCATACACTTATTTTGTATGACTCTGGTACCTTAACAGGCTTTGACAGAGATAAGATATCAACACGAAGAGTACTTAAAGACAACTAACTGATAGTAGGATAGAATACGAAAACTGTGCAGAAGCGAAACTTATGTAAATTCAGGGAAAATGACTACTATACATACACATTCATAATTCTCCTCACCTCATCCCAATTTATTTGTGGTCGGCACAACATGTCCCTTTCTTCCATACTTCTTCTTATTAGTCATCATCTCGGTAGTCACCCCCTTTCTAGCCATATCATCTTCCACACAGTCCATCCATCGTTTCTTAAATCTTCCCCTACTCTTATAGCCATCCACATTCATACTCAAAACTTTCCTCACGAAATTTTCCTCATTCCTTCGCATCACATGTCCATACCATGATAACCGATTTCCGCCCAACTTTTCGGTGACCGGTGCCACTTTCAGACTTTCTCTTATGTACTCATTTCTTATTCTATCCCTTCGTATAACACCACCCATCTCATTTCAGCTGCATGTAATTTCCATCATCCTTTTTGTGACCCAATGTTCTGATCCATATAAGGCAGCAATTATAGTTTTGTAGACTTTCTACAGTGCGAGCGTGCCGAAATTGACACCTTCCGCTTTTCAACACCCCAATACATAATCCAAGTTCGCCCAAGAAAGTATAGGGTTGTCAAGTGACGCAGGTCCACGCAGCGCAGGGCAGAGCAGTTTTTGTTATGCATGAATGTACTGACGTGCGACGCAGACATGTCTGTTCTGCTGTGCGTCTCGTTGTAGAGCCGGCACAGATTTCTGCGCGACGCGTGCAGGTCTTCACTCGTTTCTTGGCTGAGACGCACGTAACGCAGCACAGCCGTCTATTGTGTGTACTAGCTAGAACGCGAATGTGTTGGTGTAGCTGCGTCGCAGCATACGCTCGCGGCCTATATCCGCCTCGCCTGCCCTACCCTGCAAAATCTGTACTGTGCTGTGCTGCGTCACCTGCTCAGCATACGCTTAGCCTTAAGCGGAAAACAATTCTGACTGTATTCAACATTTCTTACTCCGAAAATGTAGGCATTGACAATACGTTTGCAGCGATAGTGTCCCTTCTATACGCTTTTGTTCTATAATACTTAATGAAATCTAGCGTACCTCAGCTTCAATTAGTAAGGGCTCGCAGCTAACAAGGGACGGTAACAAATTATTAACAGGAGAACATTGTATGGGATTATGAAGGACCGTTTAGTATGGTGACCATGTTGAGAATTTGATGGGACATGTTCACTAATAATCTTGATGTTGCATTTTGTTTTTATTTTATTTGATAACATACGTTTATATTATTCTAGTGAGATACTCAAAGCCTATATACCTAAACAATACATAATTTGTATAAAATCTTAGTAAGTTTAGAGATAATTTAGTATTAAAGTACCTATACGATGCGCAGAAAGCGACAAAGCCGCCCATTGTATGTTTAGTAGTGTTAAATTTATTTTTTTGCTATGTCTTTTTTTGTGTACAATCAAGTATATATAAATAAATAAATATATGGTGTCAAAAATTTTACCGCTTAAAGTTTTCCGTTATAGGTCTGCCCATCAAAAAGTACGCCATGTCATTGAATAATTATTATCTTCTGTAATTAGGGTACACATGCACTGTCAATCAACACGAAATACTGGGGTTTTATTTTCTATGAAACCCTTAGTTTCATAGAAAATAAAACCCCAGTATTTCTAAGACTTCTTAAAGGTGATTCAGTCCAACAGTAACTACAAGTAGCTAAACAGAACTCAAATTACTAAAGGCACCCATTCCAAATCTATTAACTAAAAACACTTAAATCTAAAGAACATTTTCTCCGCTACAAATATCAGGCAGCGTTACCAGTAAGAGCGCATTGGCCGCTCGTCGGCAACATTTTAAATACGCTCATTATCATAATATAGCGATCAATATTCGATGTTTGCTTCGTCGAGTGAGAGCCTATCTACATGCTGATTGCATCCCGTCCATCGGTGCGTCCGATGTGTTACACTCTTTATTAGGGTGACCACAAGAACGTTTTTGTATCTAGGCTGTGTGTGTGAGTAAGTCTAGACGTGGGTTCTGCGAGATTTAGGTGATTTGGAGTCGTAGGTCGATTAAATTGCAGTATCAGTTCTTCTCTTCTTTTCGTGTGGTTAGTGACTAACGTGGTGTCAAAGTTTTCAAGCCGCCCATGGGCCTCTGACTTGGCTTCACATGCCGGCCAGAATTATCTCTCTGGCATGCCGGTTTCCTCACAATGTTTTCCTTCACCGTTTTTGAAGCAAGTGATAATTATACAATACACACATGAATCCGAAAAGTCAGAGGTGCGTGCCTTGGATATGAACTCGAGACCTATAACTTGGCACTCTGACGGTCACACCACTAAGCTATCACTTCTCACGACTATTCAGCTGCTGAGTATCAGTTAGATAAATAGTCATAAAGTTAGCTCAAATGTCACAAACAGGAAATGCATAGATTGTTTGTCTTTAGAAAAATCGGGGTCGAGTTTTTGTATACGATTTTTTTTAAACTTTTTGAAAGACACTAAATAGTACAAATCATCAACCGCCGATTTCAGAAGAAAAAAAATTATATAAAATATAAACGTAACAATTTAAGAATAGGGCAGCACCTTAGAAAAATAGGGTACAAAGGTACCAATGTTTTTCCTCCACAAATGTTATCGTAGGAGTTAATACCTTCGTTGTTTACGGAACCCTAAAACAGAATCAAGCATAGTGCAGTATAGCTATTATTTTATACGAACTAAGCCCATTTTTAGCATAATATAATTAAAACCATATAAGTTATGGAATTGAAGTGTTTATATTAAAATCCTGACGTGCGTCTACAATGATGTTGCTCGGACATATTAATTAGTTAATAATTTGCAAAATGCAAATTTTATGGGAATTGGAATTCTCAAAACTTATTAAATATTTATGCCTTGGTAGATGTATGGGGTATTCTTGTAAGGAATGACGAGGTGATATTAAGTTGTAATTTATTATATTTTTAAATTATGGAGAACACGTAACAAAAAGTGGAAACTGCCTATTAGGTACATTTTGTTGAAGTCAATTTATGTATGAACTAGCTTTCGCCCGCGGCTTCGCCCACCTGGATATCGGAAATTATCCCACGGCAACGTACTACCGGGATAAAAGTATTCTATATGTTAATCCAAGTTATAAACTATCTGTGTGCCAAATTTCATCCGAATCCGTTTAGCCGTTATTGCGTGATTGAGTAACAAACATCCAAACATACAAAATTTCACTAATAATTGGATAAATTTTCTACAGTTTAATTTGTCAAAAAAATAACACGAGGAAAAACGTAGAAAGCTGCATCATAAGTATCATGTCAAAATACCATAAGAGTTTACACTCGAATTTTGTTAGTTACACCAATAGATTCGCGATAAAACTGGTAGTTAACCTTTAAGATCTATTTAAAAAAAATATCACAGCCTTATATAGATACAAAGTTACATATCTCAGAATAATTTCGCAAAGAATTACAAGTATTACGCAGTTAGCAAACAAGTATCACTGTAATTTATATCACTATCTGCTTCGTTTGAACCGGTTAATTACGAATTCTTATTCGGACCTGTCCGTACACTTTTCTGAATCATGGCTGCCCCAGCGCACACTTGTGTTCGCATTTGCCTAGTTACTTTACGTTTTATAAGTTAAGTATACCTATATCTAAGTACATTTGATATTATTATAAATTGAATGAATAAAACGCAGTACATTGACCAGCTTTATAATTATGAGTATTATGTATTTTTAATTAGAATATCTGTATTCATATGTTTTTCGCTATACATTTTTATGAAGTTGATCGTTGTGATATTTTTCTTAAGTCTCAGTAGAATTAAAATTCATTGGCTACTGCCCGCGACTTTTTCCGCGTGAAATTTCGACCACCGACCACGCTGCATGGCGTCGCATCGCCCGCCCGCGCTAAAACTTTGCAATCGTTAAGCGTTCATTCAGATTTCCTTTTCTTTTTGCTCGGCTCTTGAGGGTAACCTAACATAAGGTTTTATGTTAGGATTGGTTGCATTTGATAGACCAAGTCTCGAGGATGGTTATCCTCGAGACTTGGTCTATCAAATGCAAAAAGATTTTTTCAAATCTGTGTGGTAGTTTCCAAGATTAGCGCCTTCAAACAAACAAACAAAAACAAACTCTTCAGATTTATTAGGATAAAGCTGACCTATAGAATAGGACCTATCCTATCCTTTACTACTAGTAGTAGTACAGGATAGGATAGGTCCTTTTCTATACTATTAAATGAGCAACATTTGTATATTTGTAACCAAGTTCTCAAAAATGGCTCTAACGATTTCGATGAAAGTAGCAATATACTTAGGGGTTTACGGGGGTGAACAATCGATCTAGCAAGGTCTCATATCTGTGAAAATTCGTTTTCCCTTTTTAAAAGCCTCGGGAATGTCATACAACGTTGGTTTACTTGGACGATATGTTTATCTAGTTTCACCAGAGCAGAGCTCGGTCGACCAGGTACTTATTATAAGTACTAGCGACCCGCTCCTACTTCGCACGGTTTTTTCGACTTAACAAAACGTCGAGATTTCTTAGTTTTACGTAACTTTAATATTATACACATAAACCTTCCGGAATAAATTCTCTAAACGATGGTGAAAACCTCTTCAAAATCTGTTGCGTGGTTTAGAAGAACAACGCGGTCATACAGACAAACACAAATAGCGCCTTTAATTTACACGGTGATATTTAATTCACTGTTTACCTTTACCTTTCAGGGAGTGAAAATAGTCATGATTATTAACAAGTTTCACTTTGGGAACAACTACGAAATAGCAAAGAAAAAAAAATCTTTTTCATACAAAATTTTAATATTTACCCGATGAAAATGCATGACAGTGATTTTTTTTGCTGATATTTTTTCTTATTTATTATTTTTTACATATTTTTTTTATGTTGTATATTTTTTCGATATTTCAGAGTTGGTCTCATAGTAAAAGTTGCTATCAATCGTGAGTATTTCTACACCCTAAAAGGTTAAAAGTCAATTAAAAATAACCGTGTATATTATAGTACAGGTGACAGTATTTTTATAACAGTTTTCTTTTTAGGTGTTTTAGTTTTACTGTAAGTATATAGTAATTTTTTTATTGAATAGTTTTAATAGTGTACACACTATTAAAACTATAGTTTTGTAGATAGTTTTTTATGTTGTTCGGTATCATGTTTAACAGTTTTATCTAAATTATTTATCGTTTGTACCTACTTATAATCGTTAGTTAACAACTTATTTTTTTACGATAATGTATCATTTTATTGCTTTATCTAGGTAAACTGAGTTTTTAATATCCCTATAAACCTTGTATTTTAAAGTAAATAATATATACACTCGAGAGCAATGAATCCGGGTCACTTAAAGAATGTTAAAAATCTCGGAAACTAAAAATGATAGGTTAATGCAATAAATTGTATTTAATAGACAATGTAATACTCCTTAAATGAAAGTAAAAAAAATATGAGTCACCATACATTTTATTAACACAAAATTACATAAAGAAAAAAACTGCTGATCTCTCCTTAAAACAAAAATAGGAAACATGAAATTTTTGAACTTTATTACGATTTTCTTGAATTTTAATACTTCGTATTGCCTCCTCGTGCTTCCATTACTGCGTTTACGCGGTTTGGCATGCTGTACACCAAGTTCCTTATACGATTTTGGGGAATATTCTCCCATTCCTCTGTGAGAGCAATTTTGAGCTCACGAAGCGTGATTGGGGGAGGGTTTCGTTGTTTTACGCATCTGCCTAGCTCGTCCCAAGCATGCTCGATCGGGTTGATATCCGGGCTGCGCGCTGGCTACTCCATACGAGTAATGTTCATCTCTTGAAGGTAGTCATTCACAATCCTACCTGTATGAGGTCGGGCATTGTCATGCATAAATATAGCATCCTCACCTAAATTGACCATAAATGGACCAACGTGATCATTGAGGATTTCTTCCACATATCTTACGCTAGTTAAAGAGCCGTTTTCTATGATCACCAGCTCTGTGCGACTTTCAGAAGAAATTCCGGCCCACACAAGTACAGACCCACCACCGTAGGCTACTTTTTCTTCGATGCATGCTTGCTTGAATCTTTCCCCTGGTCTTCGATACACTCTGTGTCTTCCATCGTGCTTGTAGAGCATAAATTTTGATTCGTCGGAGAACATAACTTTTGACCAATCTTCAATACTCCAATTTACGTGGCTCTGGGCATATCTTAGTCTTGAAATACGATGCCCACGCTCCAGTTTAGGGCCGTTTGCAGGTCTAAGGGGTTTTAAGTTAGATTCAGCAAGCCGACGTCTTACTGTCCATGCACTTGGGTTACTTCCTCCGAGGCGTCGAAACTGATTTGTGAGTTCAGTTCCTGTGAGAAAGCGATTTCGAAGCATGGTGTTCACCAAGTATCGGTCTTCTCGTGCTGTGGTACACCTGGTTCTGCCCGTTCCTGATCTGCGTAGGTTAGAACCAGTTTCTTCGTAACGTCGGAGAACTCTTTGTACTGTTGACAGCGACACACCGACAGTCCTGGCTGTATCGCGCTGACTCCGGCCGGTTTCCAGCATTGTAAGTATTCTGGTGCATTCTTCAGGCGTAAGCGACATAATTTCAGCTTGAATAATGAATATAGAGCACTATCAACATGGTTTATGTACCCACATAAATGACAGATTACAAACAAAAGCAAAACCAAATGCTGTAATTTCGTAGTTCCATCTTCGAAAGTGGCCCTTTTTCAAATTAGATTTTTTTATGATATAACTTTACAATAACTAAGAAGTTTTAATACCTTCATTTAAGGAGTATTACATTGTCTATTAAATACAATTTATTGCATTAACCTAGCATTTTTAGTTTCCGAGATTTTTAGGATTCTTTAAGTGACCCGGATTCATTGCTCTCGAGTGTATTAGACCACTTTATTTTTTAGCTACAAGTTATAAAATTATTATGTGTGAGTAAATCGACACCCCAATTCCATAACAAACTTCAATCAAAATTCGAAGGATTTTGAAGAAAATTCCTAATCCATTGCTTCATACGTTTGAAGGATTTGTCTGCTCAACAATGTAAATAACACAATGAATGTTGTTGAACTCGCAAATTCGTGCTTGCCATTGTAAATGTGTTACGCAATTATTAAGTGACGTTTTCTATTATTTAGACATTTTATTTTTTTTATAATTTATTTGACGTAAAAAGTACACATACAGAGTGACACTTCATCAAACGTGGAAATAGCCTGGTACAAAATATTGATCAATGATCCCTATGCTAGGAAAAACCTGTGTTACAGAGGTATTATATACGCAGCATGTGAGCATGAAAGCAGTGGTGAACAGGCGCTTTACTTTGTTTAAATTATTTCATCACCACTGCTCTCAAAACGGTGGAGAAAATTATCGTGAAATACCGAAAACTTCGAAGACATCTACCAACCCTCCACGGCCCGCTCCCTCTCTCAGAGAGGAGGCCTGTGAGGCCACAGCAGTGGGAACACGTAGGACGGTAAATATGTATAGAAAAACTATGATCCATTTAATATTCCATATACATAGGACCCGCTTCTAAATAGGAAGCTTGTCTTAAAACTAAATAAGCAAATAGATATTAAAACTACTGATAGGTCCATTTGCACTAGACCACACAAGAAATTTCTATATGGACATCATATCCAGTCCTATTCCTATTACGATCTAGGCATATTTTATATCTAGATTCCAGATATTTGTTTATTCAACGATCTAGACGGGTTTTCTAGCTGTTTTTGCGATATCTGGAGTCTGAGTCATTTTTATAAAGCTTAGTGGCTTGTAACCACAGAACAGATAAATTTATTTGTTCTGTGGCTGTAACCAAAATCACTAGCTGGCATTATGGCAAATAATTTATTTAATGTTTTGTGTTGAGTAATGTAAATTATTTTACATACTATTGTATATAATCAAGTTTTTTCTAATTGAACAGACAGCTGTGCTGCTGGGGAGTTTGTTGCGCCACTTCTTATTTCCAGCTAAAGCACTGGAAGTGGTGAAGGGCGGGCGTTTTTGGCGGACTGTGTTATGTCATTTTGACGTTCGAAACGTGATAATTCTCAGCCTAGTTTGAATAAATGACTTTTGAATTTGAACTGTACTGGATTTGTTAGTTGATCACACTATGTTAAAATTTGTATGTAAAAAGGTGTAATACAACGTTATCAGATTAAAAATCGGCCAAGTGCGAGTCGAACTCGCATGCAAAGGGTATCACCGGTACAACCGTTCAATATTTCCTTGTTATTTATTTTTGTGGTGTACAAATAAAGTATATATAAATATAAATATATTTAGCAAAAAAAACTGCTTTATTTTTATTATTTGTTTTTATAGCGGCAATAGAAATACACAACCTGTGAAAATTTTAACTTTCTACCTATTACGGTTCATGAGATACAGCCCGCTGACAGACAGACGGACGGATGGATCGACAGCGGAGGCTTAGTTTATGGGTTCCGTTAGGCATCCTTCGAGTGCGGAACCCTACAAAATTGCGGGGTAATTGCGTACATTACACTTACATTTGCAATGCGTTTCAATTTGACAATTTAACAACATTAATTGCGTTATTTACGCAATTAATGTTTTTGAAGAAGCAATGGATTAGGAATTTCCTTCAAAATCGTTCGGATTGTGATTGATAGTGTGTTACACAATTGGGGTGCTGGAAACATTTAGATATAACTAATTCAATATTGTGGTATCAACTGTTCTTTTCCAAATCCATAATTTAATTTGTTGAGGGTCCCCGAAACGGTTAATTTCAATTATCAATTTTTACGTGATTGATACAAATTGATCGACTACTAAATGAAATTGAAGTGATTGACATTGATTCACAATTCGTCAATCGCAATTGATTGTTTCGGGGACCTCTTAGATTTATCAATCAATTATTAAAATAACCTGAAAAATACAATAGGTTATTAGGTACATTACGTCGTTAATCTGGCATCAAAATACTATGACGCAATACTTATGAAGTAAATTCTTAATTTAAAGCTCACGTGGCCGTAATTAACGAGTTAACGAGGTCCGTCAAAATTAATAAGGGTAGTTTAAATGCACACAATGTTTTACTCGTTTAATAAATGAAGTAGGTAATTATTATCGTGTGTAACCAGCCTAAATTAAGAGGTTACACGCAAAGGTATTTTTGAAAAATTTATAGTGTAGTAGTCATTTATCTTTCGGATAGTTTTGGGTCAGACATTATGTCAATTGCTATGTTAAGGCGAAAGCGTCAAGGCAGCCCGGGAAATTAATTTTTTTTTACGATTTTTGCAATTTGCAGGTCAGTATCATGTTCTATGTTGATCTAAATATGATTCGCGGCCGTATCAAATGTTTATTTATAGGATTGTTATCATAAAAATCATCAATACAACTCTCTAAGTTCATGTAATCCCATTGAATTACTATTTCATGAAATTATGAAATTTGCCGATTATGCTAACTTATGGAGTTGTATTGCTGATTGTAATGATTATAATTATGTAAAGCTATATTTGTGACAGTCGCGAGTCATATTTTAATCACCTTACAACCTGACACTGATATGCTAAAAACGAAAGAAAATTTGAATTTCGCGGGCGTTTGTTAGCGCATCCCCCTTAAAAGACTGGCTGGTTACGAATTCTTCGGCCGAAGACGATTCATGCATTTTACTATTTATTTTTTCAGAGATCTAGAAATATAGATAGTCTTCTAAAGCCAACGATGACTGGTCACACGATATCTGTGATACCGATTCTCTGAGTCATCTCATCTAACTTGTGTTATTATTTCATTCAAAATGGTGAACTTAGCCTCATTATGCGTGGGAGTCTAAAGCACAACCATAAAGTCTAATTTTTATATTACTTAATGAAATGATTTTAAATAATCATTTTATGATTATCTGTAAATATATGACCTTATTATCTTTACTGGTTTGTATGGGTGTGTGCCTGCAATAATATACTTAGACCGACCTCATCAAGTTTTTAAAATATGATTAGGTTTTTACAAACACTTTTACACGTTAATCATGCACAGTACCTGGGCGAGCGAGCTCTGCTCGGGTGAAAATAGAGAAAAGGAATTTTCCCCCCGTAAACCCCTATATTGCAACTTTCATCGAAATCGTTAAAGTCGTTTTCGAGAACGTGATTACAAATATATATACAAATATTGCTCATTTAATAGTATGGGATTATATGTAGTTTAGACTGGCTTTTTAAAAACAGCATTGCGAGGAGGAAAGCCATTGGGGTCTAGATTCGATACACTTACAAAATAGGTACCTACCTTTTCCTCATCTGCCGAGATGAGGAAAAGTCCATGATCAGCAGTACATAAGTAGACTAAGATAAGCAGAATTAATTGGTCCTTAGTGGCAAATGAACCTTTCGGAAACCTAACTTTGTTCCTTGCATTGATTTTCCGATCCTTATCAGCCATCTTTTGTTCTGAAAAGCACAAAAATATTGATGATTGATTTAAATGTAATATGCTTAGGTATACCTATTACTACTTTTTTTTTTACCTGTACTGTCCCACTGCTGGTCAAAGGTCTCCTCCATACTTCGCCATTCATCTTTGTTTGCTGCCTGTTCCGGCCAATCAGTCAAGAAAGAGTCTAGGTCGTCGCGCCAGCGTTTCTTAGGCCACTCTAAGCAATCTGCCTAGCCTTTTCCCAACTATGTTGGGGTCGGCGTCCAGTCTAACCGGATGCAGCTGAATACCGGTATTTTTATTATTTATTTATTTATTTAACACTTTAAGCACACAAATGTACAGAGGCACAGGAGGTATTTTTCATGGAGTGACTGCCTATCTGACCTCCACAACCCAACTGGGTAATAAGATACCCCTCGGTAAGACTGGTGTCAGACTTCCGGGCTTCCGACGACTCTTAACGACCGTCAAAGATCCACGAATGACAGCCGGTACCCACGGTTTAACGTGTTTTTCCGAGGCACGGATGAGTCTCGGTTTGTAAAGATGGTCACCCATTCACGGACCAACCCCGACAAGCGTAGCTTAACCTGATGGATCGACCCATGCGGCTGTTATTACTTAACCACGAGCTCCTCTTAGGCCACTTTAATACGAATCAAAAATTAATTCTCTGCACAGACAGAGCCGCGGGCGAAATAATACATTATCATTTATCAACCATTCTTATATATATCAAAGAAATTAATACAAACGGACAGATATAATAATTTTCTCACGTTTGAATTGAATTAAAATAATAATTATTGACGGCAAGGAGCAGCGAATGCACTATTTCATATTAATATTTTAATAAAAACGTCACATAAAATAAATATAAAAAAAATGAAGTTCTTAGGAAATGACATATCGTAGATTAAATTTATGTTTCCTGAATCATTTTATTATGAGTTATCGTTTTGCGTGTAAAAATAACAATGTTGAATTATAAAACTTTTTAATTACTTACGAAATTTATATGATGAAAATTCATAATCAAGTCGATGGCAGTTCACATTGTGGAATGCAATAAACGTATTGAGTATTGAGTATTGGCTTTATCAACAAAGATAGCTGAATAATACCGTTAGCTTGCATACATTCAGCAATTGTTTACAGAAAGAGAATAGGGCAAAATGTGAAAATGCCAATTTTTTTGCAGAAATTAAATGGTGTCTTGTGTTTTTATAAGTATTACAACAACAAAATTGGGGCCAACATGGCTAGAGATCGCACAAAACAGAGAGGTTTAGGAAGGAAAAAGGGGCGGCCTTTGCCCAATAGTAAGACACAATGAAAGCAAACAAAAAGAAAAAAAAAACAGCCAGTAGATAAATATGTTTTAGCGTTTTTTTTTGGGGACTATCTTATGTAATTTTGACGTTCGAAAAGTGCTGATTCTCAGCCTAGTTTGAATAAATGACTTTTGATTTTGCCTCTCTGTAAGTTATCTACACACATTTTTCAATCAAAGTCGCTTTTCGTGTCTGTCTGTGTGACTGCGTTGTTCTTTTAAACTGCGGTATGGATGATATTGATACGGTTTTTACCATCATTTAGAGAAACTATTCTGAAAGATTTATGTGTCTTTATTGTTGTATTTTTTATTTTTACTTTTATAATAAACCTACATACAGGGTGACTTGTAATTTGACGTATTCCTTCAAGGACGTGTTAGTGTGACCTATTTGCAACAATTGAAAGCCTAAGCGAAAATGATGTTTTATTGATAATATCCCAGAGTTCGTCACTTAATATCACTTTTCTAAACTCTCAAATTGAATGACCTTCATTGCGATGCCATTGCGTACCTTATACCTTCTTTCGATGTAACCAAATTTTCTAAAGCATCAGTTAAAAAGTAAAGGCAGAAGTTTATTAATAATTTTCAAAAATCATCAACATTCTTGAACTTTGACACAAGTTATAAAGAAATCTCGATGTTTTGGATAATCTTAAGAACCGTGCGAAGCAGGGGCGGGTCCCTAGTGCACATTATCTTTCGATACACCAACTTCTTTCGCTCATCCAACAATCCAAGGCAGTTCAAAGCCCAGGGTTGTGGCCAACGTGTATAGAAATGTCCAGTTTCTTAATGTTTGAAGAGAATATTTGCGAACGGAGCCGGAAGGGGGGGCGATGACCTTGTATGTCAACAGGCGAACCGTCAACGCGGCGGACAAACAGACATAACGAATGGGCTAAGTTATGAGCGGATGAGGGGTGAAGATTTGGTACTGACGGCCAATTCCCGTACGTTCATAATCTAGTCGCAATCTCATCTCAGCAATCAATGACAAAAGCTTGTCAAAAATGTATGTCAATTAGAGGTATTTTAAAATCCTGTTTAAGTATAATATGGCTTTGTTGTTACGGAGAATCACTGACTCCTAAGACACAGGAACATACACCTAGTTTAGGAGTCAGAGTATTAAAATTATTGTTGACCTTTTAAAAGCCATGCTCTTAGTCTTTGTATATTGTAATGTGATGGCTTTTGGTTAAAAATAAAGAATAAAGATTTTTTGATAGTTTGAGACTGATATTAGAATGCGAACGTTCTTAAAAAAGGATCCTCAGTAAAAACAGTTTGATAGCAGAAGATGAAATATGACATAGCCGCGTGATTGGTTGTTATAAAATTGATAGGTACTTTCTGTAAGTAGTAAAGGTTTTAAATTAAATAAAATATAAAAATCCTTAAGGGACGAAAATGAACCAACAAAAATTTTAATAGAGAATTCAATTCCAATTAGTTTTATTTGTCCTTGTTAAGAACAGTCAACAATGGTGGCAATTAACTAAAAGTCTCACAGAAAAATCCAGCAAGAATCCTGTTGTTGACCTGTTAGACCGTTTAATTCCAGTAAGAATCCATCCAAACATTGACTGACAGTCATCTCGTTTTCTCCTCACCAGCAGAATTGCGTAACATACTTACAATGGCATTGATTTCATTATGATAGTTCAACAACATTCATTGCGTTATTTACGTTGCCGAGCAGACAAATTTTTCAAACATAATTATTATGAAGTTATGGATTAGAAATTTTCTTATCTGAATGTGATCGAAATGGTCTTACGCTAGTAGGGACAAAGCAGTAAAAAAAAAAAACTGTTTTATTTTAGGCAAAATACCCATATACAAAAATAGAATAAATAAATAGTAAATACAATAAAAACATTAAAAATTATCATTAAATAACTATCATAAAAAAAAAAAAAAAAAATTATCACTGTCTTCAAAAACACACATTGCCTTTCGTCGTTTTAAGCAGAGATGCGTACGACGGGGTTTGCCTAAAAGTATCGCCATTTCAAATCGCTTCAGCCTATCCCTTAGCCCATCACCCACAGCGTCTTGTGGACAGTGCCAACATGATGTGTACATGGGTCTAAGACAACACTGACCGTTCTCACGACTTGTTCCGGAACGGGACGGACAATACAAATTAGGGTCCGTACGTGCCGGAACGTGAAAACAACGTGAAATCTTCTTAATCTCGTGTCGGCGTGATTGTGGTTCATGCTGAGGTGAGTTACGTTTTTTGATGCATTAATCTGCATTGACTCAATTTTTTAAATTAACAAAGAAATATAGGCCATAGAGCCGCTATGGGCATAATAGCAAAGTCTGGAAGAATTACATTATTTTCATTATGAAATTGTCTGGATCTTAAAACTGACTATAAGATTCTTGTTAGACAATAATTATCAATATATTCATAATTTATATTTTATATCAATCTGTGGAAACACGCTCCGTAAAGAATCAAGAAGAATTCAAAAAGTTTTAGAATCCCTATAACTTCATACAAGGATTCTTAGAAATAAGCAGTAATTTATGTTACTAAACACCTGTTTACTGCGTATTCATATAAGAAAGCCTTTATAATAAAGAATAAATTCATTTATTTCACGTAATTACACCCATTGCCTAACATAAATTAAATTAAATTAAAATCAAACTTAGACAACATAAAAGCTGCTTATTATTTTAGCCAATTTATAAAATTAATTAACAAATATATTCCACACCTAATGAGTTTTCAGGATTCATTTAAGAAAATAAGCCCATTGGGTTTCTTAACCAAAAATTTAAAGTGAATTCTGATCCGGTAATCTATTCCAACTGGACTTGTTACTGATTACCTGAAAGAAGACATGGATCTATAGAGGGAGCGCAGAGCATTGTCAGTTAGGGCGAATATCCTGGCCCGCAGATTTTCTCGATGTACAGACGCAATTAAAATAACCCTTTTTATTAAGCACTGTAAGAAAGAAAGAAAAAGTGTTTATTCTGCACAAACTAAACGCACATTACAAAAAAAAAACAAAACAATACCACTTTACAAATTAGCCAAAAGCCTCGTATCCATTATTGACACAGAAAAGTTTGACAAATTTTATCTATTGCTTGCTGTCAGGGTCAGAGGCTAAAGATAATTACATAATGTGTTGACCATATACCCAAAAGGGCGTACGTCTACGTATCTAATACGCATTCAGGGTATTGTTGCGATTGCCGCTATTCTGTAGTGCACCAGCAATATTTGCAGACGCAAGCACTGACGGCTTTGATGCACTGTGGCGTAAGAAATCTGCCTCGCTACTCTGCAGGCTGCGTTGTCACGCAGCCTAGTGCATGATAGTGTTGGGACTGTCGTCCCAACACTATCCTGCAATCATTACCCGCCCGGGCAGACAGTTCGCTAGTGTGGGCGCTTGCAAACCGGACCCGCTCTGTTTTAATTATTAAGTACTAACATAGGCTAAGCTATTTTGTTACTCACACTATAGACCATTGTAGTCTGATTAAATAAAGATGAATAATAAATGTTAAAGCTTCACACTTCACACGATGAAAAAAAGTATACATATCGACGGTTGAAAGGCTAATTGATCTAGGCGACATTTTTTGCGATATTGAGTTATATACATATTCGGAATCAGCAAATTTTTCCCCGTCGTTTGAGCCAGGTTTCAATTTTTTTTGACTACTTTTTTGGCGTTTAGCACCCACAGCAAAACAGGCCTCATTTCTAAGCTCATAGATCTATACGACACAAAATGAGACAAATTTGAGAACTCGATGACTTAAGCTATTTTGATTTTTTGAACTTTTATAACGTGTGTCGTTTGGCCTATTTTGCAAGAAACCAAAACAATAAGCCATGTCGTTTGGTCCGTTTTGCATTCAACTACATTAAAAAACCATGTCGCTAAAACCATTTTGCATTAAGTTATATTAATTAACAATGTCTCTTGAGCCATTTAGCCTCTTTTAAGAATAATGAGTAATGTAAAAAATATACAAGACACTATCTAAAATTGTATAAAGTGGCATACCGACCTCAAAAATATCTTATGGATGTTGCTGAATAATGATGGCCTAAACATCAATATCTACTAAAATCTAGTAAGGGTTCATTTTGTTTCATCCTGCGGTCCCGCTACTGGGCATCTGCATCAAACTACTTCTCTCTGGTGCAACACCATCATGTTGCTTAAGCTCATTAGGCATATTCAACTGTCAGTTGACTTGGCATTCGATTCATTTTCTCTCGTATTATTTTATTCTAAGTCGATGCTTGAGTCAATTTCCTTTCAACTATTTTATTTACGGTAGGCATTTGAAGCATTTTGCCTTTCTCAGAAAATAACTAAATTTGATGCATTTTGGGCTAACCAACGTAAATTTTCTAAAATAATACACTATAATCAACAGTAATAGCTTAAAAAACTTCCTTACTTAATTAGGGATATACTCTATGAAATAAATAAAAGTCTATTGAATATTTGATTTTTTATGAATTTTTATTCCAAAACATAAACTTTAATCTGTCCTCCTGCAAGTTTTACAAAATGTCGCCTAGATCAATTAGCCTTTCAACCGTCGATATAGTAAACTATCTTTCAGTTATTCTTTCTTTTTCTCTTCATCAAAGGATTTTGCCATTAAACACTTAAAAGCGTAAGTGCAATCAGTTGGAAGGTATGAAGACAGACAGACAGATGCATTGCTCTTTGAGTTACTTTTTAAACCTGACTTTAGGGTTCCTAAGGGTTACGTAGAACCCTGGTGCTTTTATTTATATCCTCTTCAAACTGGTTACTGGCATGGTGGTCTTTCATAATCCCACCATGTGACAAGGTACTGCCGAGCAAAACCTTCATCTGAAAACAAACATACCTACCTTTCTACATACCTACCTACCTGGGTGCTATACTAAATTCATGCAAGCTTGGTACTTTTTGTTAGTTACGATTTATGGCCATGACAGCTAGGAACAGTTTGTATGGGAAAATACAATTGTTGTTTTTACTATTTACCTCGCAATTTTTCCATATTCTTTCACCTTTTAAACTTACCATTTTTTTATTTATTTTTTGAGTGTGGGAAATTAGCGGGGTCAGACTTTTACTGACTAAAACCCACCCGTATTCCTTCCGTTGCCTGTATCCTTTTCAGACTTTCCCGCGAACTTACCCTGGACGTCCACAAATATTTCAAAAGCAAAATTAGCTAAATCGGTCCAGCCATTAGCCATCATATATACATATTGTATGTATATAAATGTAGGTATAAGAGAAAACTTTCGAAATTATCATTACACAGACCTTCCTAGATATAGAATCGTGCGTGATGTTTTGATGACCTTTAACATTTAGTCATTGTCGTTTATTTTTGTCGTCATATTTTGTTATTTTTATTTGTATTTTTTTTCGTTTGGTGTTGGTGGTGAAGCAGAGCCATTACGGAATGATTGTCGAGAGACGGTAGAGGGACCGTTGGCAGAGCAACGGCGAGGTGCGTGGACGACCTACTGAAGATCGCGGGGAAGACCTGGATTAGACTCGCACGGACCTAGGGTTACCATCTATGTAAGGGAGGATGCCTGTCTAGGATGTACAAAATGCCAGATTTTTCAGAAAAAAGCCTTTCTATTGTAAAAAAAAAATTAAGTTTTAAAATAAATAATACGCAACAGATATTTTTAAAGACTGACATGTAGTCAAAATGAAAAGTATGAACAATTTACGACCACTAAATTAATTTAGAAAAAACTAGCTTACTAAACTGAGTGATATTTTACCGAAGACATTAAATTTCTAAAATGTAAATATATAAAAAACTTCACACGAATTTATTAAGGAAATTCAAAAATGCCTGTCTCAGCTTACCGGCCGGGGCCGCACGCCTGTCTTAACCGTAAAATGTATGTCAAATGTGCCAAATTCCTGTCAGATAGTAACCCTACACGGACCAGGGAAGCATGGCATAAAAGAGAGCACTTAGCAGTGGGTGGAACAAGGTTGCCAATGATGATGAAGATTCGTTTTCTGCACATATAAAACCTTCAAAACCTTATGTTTCATCTGAAAGCAAAACACATCAATCCAGAAAATTATGTAAGGAACCATATCCTCTCAAATCTGCCTTGCCACCTTTTTTCTAGATCTCAAGATGAAGCCTCTCAAAGTAAAACTATGCTAAGAGGTCCAATCAAAATAACTATATCTCAAGCGATAATTGCACTTAGCAGGATGGGAATAAGTGCCGATCATCCGTGCCGACTGAAATGCTGCTCGGCGGTATATCCTTTTTTGTTGACAGTAATCTTCGACGCTGGGACTGTAAATAAAACATAAAATGTGTTAAGTATTTTGAAAACTTGGTCTAGAAATAGTGTTTGTTTTTTCTTTAAACTGTGGAAGTTTTAAAGACTCCAATGTACCATCGAGGAAGTTCATATCTAACCACCGTAAGAACTATTCTTGCTTGCAGGGCTCGGCGATGATAGAACCGGCCCGGTAACAGATGTGGTCATTGTGTTTAAGGGATTTTGTTTTGAAACTGGTTAGATATGAACTTCTTTGATGGTACTATCGAAGAACTTACATATCTAAGCACCATACAGACAATTTCTGCTTACAGTGCTCGGCCGCTATAGAAATCTTATCAACCAATAGTACCGCAGCATCAGATTTTTGATGTGTCCCTTGTTTTTGTAAATGAAAAAAAAAAGACAGAAAATATTAAAATTAAAACTTTTCTCATCTTTGTTTTTTTAGTTCTGTTCCTAGTGGTCGAAAAAGGGTCAGACATCTGTGATCATTGTAACAAAGCCTACAAAACATAGGAACAACAAAAAAACAAAAACGACAAAATATTAATGTCTTTTTTTGTTTCATTGGTCGACGCAAACAGGGGCGTTAAACAGATGTGGTCGTTCACGGGATATTGTTTTCAAACTGCTTAGATATGAAGTTCTTTGATAGTACATTAGTGTTTTTTTTTCTAATTTCCAGATTCCTGAGAGTTTTATATAACCTTACTGTACTCCTTCAATCATGAAATTCCATTTGGTGTAATGGAATTTCTTCTATTCGTTTCAGTCTTATAGGAAAATCTGATTGTTTTTTTATCTAACACCTCGTGGTGCAGCTGTACTGTGGGCTTTTTAATTTTATTTACTCGATTATGGGCTGCTTTTTCCCACGTAAAATATCTTTTATACGTGGAATAAAAACAACTGTCAAATAATCCAAATTATTCGTCGGAGACCTTCTAAGGCGCGGGAGATATCAGCCGTAAAGCAAAAAAAAAAGCGAAGCCCCGTTCTGAAAAATCGGTGATTATATAACGGGGTTAGGTACTCAATAAAACACATTAGTTTACCAAGTCTAGTACCGTCCAAACCACTTAAATAGTAACAGCACTAAAAGTGCAAACCAATAAGAACTTTAGCGAGACATTATCTTGTAATAACCATATAATTTCTAATAAACTTCTCTTAGAAAATTCATTTCATCTGATAATAATTATGACCATGAAAGTCCTCTTTAAAACAGATACACTTACTTATACACAGAGTAGTTAGTAAATGGAGTGATCAGGGCACGCGGACTTCGTGAAAACTACCTACTAGTAAACTAGCAAATATAACAAAAAGACGTTAGTTTATATTTATTTCAATTTGCTTTTATGTATTTAAAAAATAACTGTATATCGTATTATTCTATGCTGATCCATGTAACTGGAGAAACCTGGACTCCTGATATACAGAATGTGCTAGTTCAGGAGTCGAGACCTCATTGATGTAACGTTTACTGAAGTTTTGGAAATAAATTACTATGACTATATTGGTTTGACCTATGATTTTTTTTCCTTCTATCATATATTGATACAATATTATAATTTCCTGTTACTTTATTTACGAAATAATAATAATTAGGTCTTCGTTTACTTACGTAATTTTAACTTATGTTCCTAACATATTCGATCCTGTTGATTATTTAACTTTATCTCAGGAAAATAATGATTTACTTGCATCTCTGCGACAGGAAATCGTCACAAATTTGTAATGAACAAAATTAAACGAATATAATTAAGACTCTATTTACTCGTTCCTCCGTGATTTCAAACTTTCTTTAGTTTTATACGATACAGATACGGTAAGTAAACTATCTTAAGGCTCCTAAGGACGTTAGCAACAACGTTGTTAACTGCTTCTATACGTGAGTTCTTTGAAGAGTTGGCAATAAAAACACTATTTAACCTTTCACCTGTGGTGGATCGCTGAACTTAGTAAACTCAGTGATGCGCTACGTAAGCAATTTAACAGAGCAAAAATCACGAGGCTCCCGGACGACTGGGAGATATATAAAGCGACCCAATATACATACAAAATACAGATCAGAATCGCCAGGAGGACAGCATAGCATAAATTCTGTGAATCGATCGAGACAAATAATGAGGCCGCAAGGGTAAGGAAGATGCTATCAACCGATCAGAACCGAACTTTTGGCGCGCTTAAGAAACCCGTTAACTCATACACACTAACTGGCCATGAAACCAGCAAGGTCCTTCTCGAAACTCACTTCCCAGACTGTAGAGTCCTAGAGGACAGGACCACGGACCAACCCCGGCAAGCGTAGCTTAGCCTGATCGATCGACCCGTGCGGCTGTTATTACTTAGCCATGAGCTCCTCTCTATAAGGTTTAAAATGAATTAATTTATGATTTGCAATTTTGGCTATAATTAAAAATAGATTTTTGTTTTGAATTTTAACTCAAAACTTGGTGGCAATGAGATAGTTTGTAAGTTTTGGTATTAAGATTCATTATTCGTAAAAAGCCATTCCGTTCATAAGAGGACTAGCGACCCGCCCCTGCTTCGCACGGTTTATACGACTTGACAAAAAATCGAGATTTCTTCATTATACGTAATTTTAATATTAATGTAGTATACACATACCTTCCGGAATACATTCTATACATGATGGTGAAAACCACATCAAAATCCGTCACACAAACAGACACGAAAAGCGACTTTCATTCATAATATGTATAATTCATATAATATATAGATTACAGCATCCAAAACATTAATTCCGTTTATAAAAACAAAGTTAACTAAAATCAGACAGTTCGTCTTTTCCACATTCAAGTTGCTAATAATGACAAAATCGTACTTAAGCCTCTCTTGTTAATCAAACGCAAAATACCACGTATTCGTATCAATTTGGCACAATTATCTGCCAGATGACTGTGATAGGTACCAAATCCCTTCAGATAGTAATCAGGCGATGTTTTCCGCCCACAGGCCCTCAACAACATTATAGATTAATGAGCATTGAGGTGGGAGACACTGTTGTTGGTAGTGGATTATACGCCCTTTTTGTTTCTGGTAAGAATTAGTAATAGTCCTCCAGACCGAAATTCGAATTTCAACTTACAAACTCCTGGCTGTTACTAAGAAATTCCACATGGAAAATCCTAATGACACATTGCCTGACCCGGGAATCGAACCCAGGATCCCAAGCTCAGCAGTCACGCTTGCGATCACGAGACCAACGGCAGTCCAGAAGAGAATTAGTATACTTAGTAAGTAGGTGTCTAATTTTTCAAAAGAGAAAGAGTAAGTAGAAAAGATTAGAATCCTAATTCCTTCTTCGATGATTCAATTTATACCTACCTATTATTTTAAATAAGCTTGGACCAGGCCACTTCGACAGCGTCATCGTTGGCCTCGCAGAGGTATTCCATAGTGCAGGTGTTTTACAGAGTACGACAAGTGGTGAAGCATCGTCTGATACAATTATAATACAATTTGACAATATGCTATGAAAGTCTATTGTGTGGATGACATTTGGTTTTATTCCTTGCTCAGCATCTGCGAAAGGTAACTGAGGCTTATGACCTAGGTTACGAGTAAGGAATGTCATGGTTCTGTTTCTTTTGCTTATTTTTACTCGAGTTTATCATCTTTTTTTTTTTATGCACGTGTTTCTGTGACAAATAAACTTATTTTTCTTTCTTTCTTTCTATGTGCCCTAGGATCATAATATTTTCAATGTCATAAAACAACGATAGGTACTTTTCCACCACAGTAAAAATTTAATAAATGAATACTCAGAACGACAACTGTTCCCATCACCTCAAACCAAATTGGGCCACATAGCTGAGCGATATCACGTGGGTGTCACCGACTGTTTACAACTTAAATTTTGTTTATACACCAGTGTCTGACACTAACGAGGGACACAAAAGACACCGACACCCCGACACTACACTTAATTTAGGAAAAAGCTAATTTACCAATGTTCCGCTCGAAATATATGGACTATTGGAAGTAATAAATTAAAGTTATGGTGAATTTAAATTAATCTAAATATTTTTAAGGAAAGGAAAAATTTATCTTCTGCCAATATTTCAATGGAAATATTTGCATGATCTTCATCTAATCTGTTTAAGTTATGGACTGTTTGAATCAATTTTTGTGTTAAGAGAAAACAAGTTATTTTGCTAAAATGTTGACGTATCAACAGGTAAACCAATTAGCTTATGCTGCCTACTTGTAATTTGGAAAGGATTAATGACGTAAGCCTGAATATAACGGTAAAACTGCGCAGATTAAGTCAGGTTAAAATAATTTATTTCTCTTATGACTCATCTGTATAAGGTAATAAAAGGATAAGGTGTCTAAAAATTTACTTAAAAATATTTAAGGAATGTTTTAGACTATCGAACTGAATAACTTTTACTATGGGACTAACTTTGAAATCGCTAAAAAAGACAGCTATCCCATACAGATTAGAACAGTAGGTATTAAACTTTAGTATGGAAAAGCAGTTTTTATTTTTCGCGATTTCAAAGTTTTATGTATTTATACATTTATTTATTTAAGGAAAAACAAACAGTAGCAGTAACAGTAAAGTTGATCTCTTAAAAAGTTATTCAGTTTAGTGATCTAAGGCACTCAAAAAACTCAGTAAATTTTTTAACACCTTATATGAGTGTTCACACAGAATGAGATACAAAGTGCTTACATTTAAGTAACTATAATTATCACATTTGCTTCTGGGCTGTTGGTGACGTTACAGGGTATATACATGTTTCTTAATTTTTTTTTTAAATATGGTTAAAGTATCACAGTTTTTTAAATCTTCCGGTAATTATTGAACAGCTGTACTATCAACCACTATTATTTTTTTTCCATAATTACTCCAAGTAAGTTCCAAGCATCCCCACAAAATTGTTAATTTGTTGGCCCACATCCCCACAAAATTGTTAATTTATTGACCCACCTTAAGAAAATAAATAATTTGACGGAATCTTATGACGATTTGTGCCCGGTCTATGGCAATTAGGCTCGCCCCCTATTACATGGGACTTAAACATAACTGGCGAAATGTGGGTGTACTATTGGTACACCTCTGCCTAGCCTTTCAGGGACTACACGCGTGATGTTATGTTATTATGAGACAAGACAGTAAAACACAGCAATGTATCTTTTTTCTAAATGGCTTGTATTTGCCAGCCTACATGAGAAAAGAAGGCGTGTAGAAAATTGATTGAATAGTGTTGTACCTCGTTAATTCTAATTTATATTTATTATTTAGATTCTGATTTATTTAAATAGGAGAGTGATTAAGATAATCTATGTTAAATGTAAAGTTGTATGTTGTTATCTTGTTCTGCGGATGCGTGGGCTAATCGGTATCTAAAATATTTTAATTTATACCATATAAAAATAATAATTTGAGATAGTTTAAGTAAAAGTTCAAAAGATCAAATCTATGGAATTTTATTGTAGAGTCAGTTTAATCTTTTATAATTTCCGGTCGTAAGAATTATGTAGAACACTGCCATTAATCTATAGATGAGTAGCTCCGAATATATTTTTATAGTTTTTGATGTGTAAAATCGTACCTCTCGCTTCCCTGCAATCTGTGGGAGTGATTTCGTGAAATGGGACGGAAGTGTGTAACAGGAAGCCGGGGAAGCGTGCACAGTTTGATTCGACCAATGAGGGCGCGCGGTGCTACAGTTGACCGCCAGATGGTACCAATCCATTTTCCGAGAGGTTGGTACTGTCAGCCAAGATGTCAGATGTTCCTACACATCGTATGCGACTACTCGAAGGCTCCCTCTTTTCTTTTTTTAAGTTACTGGGGCCGTTACTTCGGCCGAAACAACGGATTTCGTGATTAGGGGGTAGACGTCCTGTTCGCACCGGGTCTGGAGACTTCCAGACCCGATGCGACCAGGACGTCGTTCGATTACCGAACTATTTTCGGAATCTTCCCATATCTTCGTTGACGGACAGAGTAGGTTCCCTTGGCTGATCGCTTTTAGCGTTAAGACCGCCTATTGTATCACCCCTTGTAAAATTTCTGGATACGCATATAAATCTGTAATTTTTATGATGTACTATCAAAGAAACTCATATCTAACCAGTTTGATAACAAAATCCCGTGAACACGATTACCGAATCTGTTACCAGCCCGGTTCTATAGCGGCCGAGCGCTGCAAGCAAGAATAGTCCTTACGGTGGTTAGTTATGACTTTCCGCGATGGTACATAATAAACAGAGTTCTGTCTATCTATCTATCTATCTGGTACACTTGCGCGAAAGACATTTCCGTGAAAGGCACTTGCGCGAACACACGCGCAAAGACATTTCCGTCTGACTGTCTTTCGCGCAAGTGTCCTGCTATCTACTTCAACCATAATATTTCAGACCAAAATGGCAACACGCATATAAATTTTAATTTCTTGTCTAATAAGTTAAAAGCCTATTGAAACATTTGAACTTTAAAACCGGCATGGCTTAGGACAGTGAAATATACGCCACACATATCTTTTGTACTGGTTTACTAGGACAAACTATTTGTAAAGTTAACGTTTGAATGGTTTCGAATTGTTCATGGAGTATTTACAACTTTAATTTGACTACCTAATATTTGTTTTCGATTTTTAAGCTAATTTTGTTTTAATCCACATTTATTCTAATTTAGTTTTGATTTAATGAGAGTATTTTATTGGCTTTAATTCTAATAAATTTTACGATCTGTGCGAGGCTAAAAAGACTCCTATCTCAGTATAATGCAGCGAAATAGAAAAAATAAATACCGCAGCGCTGCTACAGTATTCTGATCGGGCTCGCTGTGATGCCACGGACACACCTACGGACATATATATACCTAAATCCCGCTAGGGGATTACATAACATGGAACATAGTTCATAAAACTTAAATAAAAGCGATACATCCGTCTCGCTCAAATCTCAGTAACTATGAAACCAACATACAGCGTATCCAGGTAGGTTCTTATAAATCCATGACGTTGGCATCCGTACAGCAAGAATTTTTCGAAATTCATGCTGACCTAGGGTCAAATGGGATTTCGAATTTCGTTTAGCCAAAGACTTATACATTAAAAGTGCTGTTTTTTCCCTGCCTTATCCCTAGTTTGTCCTACTCTACCGATACAATGAAATCTTGATCCTTAAACTGTGATAGACAACTCAATGTGCCGTCTCTTGTGTGTCCTACAATGTGAAACCACTTCAACATCGACCATACACCGAACGGATTGTCTGTCCGCAACTTTGTGTTTATGGTAATGTTTAAATACAGTCGACAAAACCAAGAAGAAGATAACCAAGGTAATCGAAATAGCATAACCAGCCTATAACGTTCTCACTGCTGGGATACGGGTCTCCTGTCTGTGAGAGAGAGCGGGCTGTAATCTATAGTTCGAAGAATTGCTTGCGAACTTAAGTGGTAGTGTGGGATCTTCTTCACAGAAGAGGTGACCGAAAGCATAGTTTGTATCCATGGAAAAGATCGGACAAGAAACTCCTCGGATACTCTTTTAAGTCAAAATAATATGGTTACAAAGTATTGGTAACATGTTGAATTCATACATGTGAGAACGATGCAGAAAGTTAAAAGCGTCCGTCATGAAAAGATAAAAAAGCAATTCATAAATTTAATTATAAGAGATGACCAGTCACTACTCACGGTGTCCGTTCACGTACATGACGCATGGATCAGTACCATTGAGCTCAACCATTTTGATGGGAACTTATTGATCCAACATCGCTCACTCAAATGTCTCACTGATGGTGGCACCAGCGAGACATTTAAGTGAGCACGACATACTCTCAACCGCCAGAGCACATTCATGTCAAAGAAACACGTACCCAGTAAATGGTAGCTTTATAGTAAGTACATAATACATTCTCATACATTTTCTATGCAATTATACAATACTAAGAGATTGAATTTATACAATGCAAATGTACTTATAAAATCTTCAGAAGCTCCAACAGTATTTTCAAATGCTAATCAATTAGTTTATGCGCCCATGTGGAGGTGGACCAGTGCGTAATGAAATATCAAAATAAAATAACTTTATTTTTATCTAATGACTTTTAAACTAAGAACAGAAGACAAGAAGACAGAAGAATCATGTAAAAGACTTGACTACCTGCCACACGCACCAAATAATTTAAATTTGTTACAAGTTCTCTTGTTTGTTGTCTGTACAAGTTCTGTTAGAATATAAATTACTCGAGTACATGCTCAAAAGATTGACGGATTGAATAGCTTTCAGAGGCTGTTGGCTCAAATGGTTGAGTTGACGGTATTTGGAAAGTATATGCTTCAAAACGGTCGAATACCTGTCTCGTGACTGATTTCTTACATAATTCATTCACTCATCCATAGACAGCGTTTTACCACTAAATTAACTACAAAAAAAAACAAAAAACAAAATCTCAATAGATACATTTTCACTCCACCCTAAGATGTACCTATAAATGTCTTCCCAAGGGGTATCATTACCCAGTAACTGGGTTGTGGAGGTCGTAGACATGCAGTCGCTACATGTAAAATACTGGTATTCAGCTGCAGCCGGTTTGACTGGAAGCCAACCCTTGATAGTTGGGAAAAAGATAGGCAGATGATAATGATGATGTTATGCCTAGTTGTATGAACCTAGATTCCCAATCGCCATTGGAGGTTTCAGAGAATTAAATTTAACCTTTGGAACAGTGACAAGATATCGTCAAAAGTAGGTGCATCATTCCCTGCCACTAAGCCAGTATTGCTGTGTTGTTCACCTATATCTCCTGAAGTCTGTAGATTTTATCAAGCTATCGGCAAATCCCTGGATGTACCATCGAAGAAGTTCATATCTCACCACTGTAAGGACTATTCGTGTTTGCAGCACTCGGTGGCTATAGAACCGGGCCGGTAACAGATGTGGTCGTCGTGTTCACGGGATTTTGTTTTGAAACTGGTTAGATATGAACTTCTTTGATGGTACAAGTATCCATATACTGCAGTACCCAATTTCCACTTGGTCGGTCTATTTGCTAATAAAAAATTTATCAGACGTAGATATAGTAACCTATTCCACTTAACTATTATCATAACCTGTAGAGTCATAAAAACCCTGTGAGAAATCGACACGTGTTTCACCTCCCAACGAGGCATCCTCAAGATGACGATTGACTTTTCGCGAACCCGAACACGGCGTGTTGCCACGCCGACCGCCGGACGCAGAGTGACAAAAGACTAGTTATTAAATATATCTACGTCTGTTGTATTTTATAATGAATTTCCGGAAGGTCACGCCTGAATCAATTAACTGTTCGTCAACAAATAATATAAATCAACAGTAGGTAAATCAACAACTCCTACATCGAAGGCTTGTCTTGCTGAGATAATACGTAAACTCAATTCATGGACCGCCTGATTTTCCGTAACATTATCATCATGGCACATTTACTCTAGTAGCCTCATCAAACCTCAAAAACACGAGTATAGCCCTCAATATTGCCTAATGAAACCCACGGAACTCCCGCAGAGTGACCGATCCTTATTGGCAGACCACACGACAACTTCAAGCTATCCCGATCAACATTCAAACTTTATATTGTTATTGTTAGCCACCAACGCTTTTGTACTAGAATTGCTGAAAGAGCGTATAATATATGGTCAAGCAAAAAACTGCTCTATGTGTGTACCTACTTAAGTTTAAATTATATTACAGGTATATAGGAGGAGCTCGTAGCTAAGTAATAACAGCCGCACGGGTCAATCCTCAGACCAATTAATAGACCAAGACAGAGCGCTGCGAACAATACAGTGAAGCATGCCAAACACCGCCGCTCTGTGCATACACGCTCACACGCAAACATTTATAACCTTTTACAATGACACTACAATCAAACTACACCACACAAAGTGCACTCATATTTACAAGCTCTGCTTCACTTCACTGTTGACATCGCTCTGTCTTGGTTTTTTATTTAGTCTGAGGGTCGATCCATCAGGTTAAGCTACGCTTGCTGGTGTTGGCCCGTCGATGTGATCTTTACATACCGAGACTCTTCAGTGCCTCAGAAACCACGCTAAGCCGTTGGTCCTGGCTGTCATTCGTGAATCTTTGACAGTCATTACGAGTCGTCAGAAGCCCCAAAGTCTGACAACCAGTCTTAAGGGGTATCGTATTACCCAATTACTGGGGTCGGACGTAAGATAGGCAGTCGCTCCATGTAAAATACTGGTATTCAGCTGCATCCGGTTAGACTCGAAGCCGACCCTAACATAGTTAGGAAAAGGCTAGGCAGATAATTGATATTGTATGGGTATTTGTGTTCACAAGAACTAAAGTTCATTTGTTTCGTCACGAACTATGCGAGAATTATCATGAAAAGATTACACAAGTCAGTAAAGTGCTTCAGACATACAATTTAGCTAAGTGATAATAGGTACCGACACTTATCTGTTATCAGAAGAATGAACTAAAGTAGAAACAGCTGTAGGAGCAGCTATAGTTCAAGATGAGCACTTTTTTTCATTGAAGATATAATAATTAATCGCCCAAACATTTTTGTTTCCCAATCAGTATTTATAAAGTCTAAATAAAAAATATAATTTCAAGTAGGTACACTGAAAGGGTAATGTGCAAAAGAAAAAAGAACTATAATTATTATTATATAAGAATTAGAACTATAGATTTTGTATTGATTAGTATTAGAACCTGTTTCACCTCTTACGATTAAGTGCCTATTAACTTACTTGGCAGATAATTTAATACAAATTCTGCTCCATTTTTGAATTTATTCGGTAAGTAGTGGCTATTCGGACATGGTGAAATAGGCCCTTAGTAATTTAATTTAGTATTACATTGTATATTATTTATAAAATTTGTCATCTATGGTTATAATAAAAGATTGAAAAAAACATATACAAGATAAACTAAGTTGGCTAATCCATAAACTGCTAGAGGCTGCTGATTTTAGTGAAGATTAAAGAAAACTTGACTAGATACATTTTTTAGCGACATGGCATGATTAAATCGAGACTAATCCCTCAACCCGAGATCCTAGATCGAGACTTATACCCAAACCGAAAAGTGACGGAATACAAAAAATAAAAAACTGATTTAATTTTTAATCAAATCTGTGACTAATGCCCGTTTTAAACGATCGGCTCAGCGCCGACAGTTGAATCTCCCACCTCATCTATTATTAAAGTATTTATTAGTTCTTTTGACGCGTGAAAGTGTTATTTATTTAATTAAAAGTGTTAGTAATTTATAATTTACAGAAATAAAATACCATCATTTCATGTAATTTATCTACAGAGTCAAATTAAATTAATTAGCGAAACTCTGCAAACGTGATGTGTATCTGTCGCAGTAAGATGGTTATATACCGTAATATAGTTTTATGAAAGCGGTTCATAACTCTTTTACTAGGAATATAACGAACACGATCTAGTTACATAACTATTAGGGCACTCCGACCAAATAGGTTAGGTTAGGTTAGAACTGTGACCACCAACGCGCGAGTCGAGCGAGCTAAGCGAGCGGTGCCGCGGCAACGGCCGGCGAGCGCTACGTCGAAATTAGTCCCAGTAAAAAAATTAGGGCACTCCGACAGTTATGAAAAGTTTCAGATAACTATATTACGGTATACAGCTATAACCCGAGGGATATAAGTATATCACGACTATAACCATCTTACTGCAAAAGAAGATAAAATAAAAAAATTAAATGATTACATGTTTTTTTTTTGGAGTCGTTTAGTCGCTGGTAGTTTTGATACTTGACGTTTGAGTTGAAAAAATCTGTTTTCTTTTGTTTTATCATGTTTATATATCGATACCATCACGTCTGCGGCGTTTTGGTGGCTAATTTTATTTGACCCTGTATAGTGCGCTATTATTAAGGCACCGCCTAGTGTTAGTTAAAACGGGCATAAGTATTATGCAAAACCTTTTACTTCACTCGTAGAGAATCTCTTAAAAACTAGTTTGTCCATCCACAGAGCACTATTTATTTCGTAATCAGCCATCGGGCCCACATTTCCACAAATAAGACTTTGTTATCTTAGTCCGCTGTGGTCCGCTCACATTACGGTCGGCTTGTCTAAAATCTTGGAGAATGCCACCGGTACCATAAATTTCTCTATCTAAATGGCTATACACAACGGATTGTGGTGCAACCATGCTATTGTAGAAGAATTTTTGTATTTTTTGTGAAAAAAACGTTTTTTTTTATGATATTGTTTGGGACATCATTTTGCGAATTAAACAAAATACTAAGTGAAAAACAGAACAGAAAAAAAAATGGTAAAATTAGAGTTGCAACGAAGGATGAGAGACTAATTGTTGAGGTTGAAGATAGATACTTGGGATAGTCGATTAACTAAAACTACAGTTCAGTGACTGTGTAATATCATTAGCTTAAGCAATATTTTGAAGGACGTCCTAATGAAGGAATGGTCCAGTGAACACTTTGAGCTATTTTGACAACAGATTTCTATGATGAATCTAGAAAACAAAGGAGAATGTCCATAAAAAATCCTGCGTCGATATAAACTTATATTTACACTATACATGGTGGATATCTGCGTCGATAAAAAAAAAACTTATATTTACACTATACATGGTGGATATCAAATGTGAAATTAGTTTCTAACAAAATAATCTCCATAAGCGCTACATTATGCATAAGGCGGCATGTTGTATTATCTCGCCTATGCTAGGCATGAAGACACTATGCAACAATCAGGTAGTTTTCTAGATTCTTTCTTGATCACGATAATATTTATCGCCGATGTACTTCAAATAACTACCTATGCTTTTTTACATGGCATGTATCTTTTTGTATATAGCATATCGTTATTATTAAAAATATACAAAGCCAAACATGGGGATAATTTTTAAAGAAAGTAATTTCATGTTTGTTATCTGCAATTAATGTCCTTTTACCCCAAATAAGTTTTTTTTAAAGATCTGGGTTTTTGCCCTTCCATTTTGGACATTGTCCTTTATGGAAAATCAGATACATAGTACTATAATATTATTAATATAATATTTTGAAGCAATTATGAACAACAATTTATATTTATTATGTAGTATTAAACTTGTATAGCTGTATTTCATTTTATTAGCAACCTATAATAAACATGTCGTATTAACCTATTTGCAATAAAGCAATATTTATCAAACATCTAGCTTTAGTTTATAGTATTTTATGTGCATTTCCTTTATTTATTATCAAATATTTACATATACAGAAATTAAAGACTAGTTTATAATATAATTTAGATGTATAGACGACTACAAGTCGTATCGCGAGTTTCTTGTGTAATAAATTTCATATCGTAATCTTAGTAAGTAATAACTTATGAAGTATTACGATTTATTGCTTTGTAAAACACGTATAATGTGGTTATACCTCTTTAATAAGGTGTGCCTGCGCATGGAAACAAAAGTTTCGTTTTATTTATTGACGAACTTCGGCCCGCAACTTCGGCTGCGTGGACTTTAGAATTCGGTCCAGAGAAAAATTACAAATGTGTGAGGAATTTAAAAAAAATACCGGCCAAGTGCGTATCGGACCACGCACAATAAAGGGTTCCGTAGTTGGGATTAATTTATTCCAAGAACAAACTTAACATTCAAGTTGAAAAACATGTTCTCCCATATACTCTAACTGCAAATGTAGTACGCACAATATTGAGAGATTTACCATGTTATTTTAAGACCATAGACTTCTTATAAGCTGTAAGCTATGAGTAAAGAACCATTCACTGTATTTTTTTCAAAATTTTAGTCTCCGTAGTTTCGGAGATAATGGTAAATTCGGAGGCAATGTATGCAGTTGGAATGTATGGGGGGAATGGTAAATTTTTATCTATTTTCTTAAATATCGTAAAAAAAAAATTATTTTTAAATTATAAAAAAAAATATACTTGAGATCCTCACAACAACCCCTTTCATTTGATATTTCACATGGTCCGGGGTACAAAACTTTTTATTTTATTTTTCAATTATCCCCTAAAAAGTGACCCCCCCATATTCAAAATTTATTTATTTTCATTACGCGATCATGTTTAGGTCACAGAAATTCATATATGCACCAACGATTCATAACGACGATTCATATGTTTCCAACTCATTACTTGCACCAACGACAGCCCCATTTTATGTCCAGGCAAATCACTGTCCATTCTAAGGTTGCCTGGAAGAGATCGCGGAAAGCGATAAGGTCGCCCATTGTATATTTTGTAGTGCATAATTATTATTTTTTGTTATGTATTTTTGTGGTGTACAATAAAGTATATATATATATATTATATATGTACCAAATTTCAACTAAATTGGTCCAGTAGATTCGGCGCAAAATGGCTGTGACAGACGGACAGACAGACACACGAGTGATCCTATAAGGGTTCCGTTTTTTACTTTTAAGGTATGGAACCCTAAAAATGAAATAAAATCCTTTGTGTTAGTCCAGGTTATAATCTATCTGCATGCCAAATTTCATTAATATCCTTTCAGCTGTGTTTGCTCAATTGAAGCAAGTCGGCGGGAAGGCTTCGCCCGCGTATAGGTCGGAAATTAACGGGAACGTACTACTGGAACAAACTATCCTATGTGTTAAATCAGGTCATAAACTATCTGTCATCCAAATCCGTTCAGCCGTTTTTGCGTGATTGAGTAACAAACATCCTAACATAAAAACTTTCACACTTATCTAAATTAACATTATAAAAAGAAAATATTTGATTTTTTGTATGTTTGTTTGTCAAATATTAAAATAGTCAGATTCCATCGAAATCCGTACTGACGTTTTAGCGTGAAAGTGTACTTCACGCTGAAACGGCAGCACAGATTTGGATGAAATTTGGCACAGGGATAGACCATGCATGACCTGGGTTAGGAAGTTGAATTTTGGATATTTTATCCTGACATTCCCACAGGATCAAGACTTATGCGAGGGAAACCGCGGGGCGCAGCTAGTAATATTATTTATACACTAGCTGTTTCCTGCGACTTCGTTTGCGATCCATAATAAAAAGTAGCCTATGTCCATGACACATGGATGAGTCATGTTCATCTAAACCGTTTTAGCGTGAAAGCGTAACAAACAAACAGACCAACTCACTTTTGCATTTAGTAGTATGAAATTCCAACGATGCTCGCTTTGTACTTACTTATGGGAAAATGGTGAATGGGCCCATATACCCCACGCCTGCTTGTATGGGTCACCACTGCAACTTTATTTATGTGCCCCCTTTTACCCGCCACTTGGTCCGCTAGGAATTTTACGTCTATTGTTACCGCACCCACTTATGTGTGGCCTACATAAATACTTGAATCGCTGTGACTTTGGAATTTCTGCTATGTAACTAAGTTTTGTTTTGGTTAAGTAAAATAGCTATTTATTCCGTTTTTAAAACTTAGGCCCTTTCCTCACTGGTCGGTACGTCAGCGGGATCACCATGATCGGTGTACTCGGTACCGAAAACTTACCGAGTGCCTATATTTCAATGAGCGTTTCCTGATTGGCTCGGTATATACGGGAACGGGGCGGGATCGTTTCGGATTACCATGTCTCGAAACATCCACCGCACTGGATGGTTCGAGACATGGTCCCGCTGCAGGCAGTCCAAGGAAGCCATGCCATCCTTGGATACCAGGCTAACCCGGCGTTTACTACGCCTGGATAGGAACGGTCTGCGCCTGGTGACGGGTACCATCACGGGCCACTGCTCGCTGAACAAACACTTTCACACAATAGGCATAACGGACAGTCCTCTGTGCAGGGCGTGCATGGAGGCTGAGGAAACCGTCGCGCACGTGCTTTTTGAATGCACAGGCGTCACCCAGATTAGAACACAGACCCTCGGGACACCCAGATCTTTCACAGATGTTCTAAACAGACCAGGAGACTTAATAGACTTCTGGAGGGAGGTGGGCTGGTTGGAGTAACCACCAACGGCCGCTATGGCCCACGCACAATGGTCCACTGTAGGACTAAGTGCGGAAACCAAACCCCCTAAACTTAGAACTTAGAGAACTTAGACATGGTCCCGCTCACGTCACGCGTTTTACAGCATCCTCGGTATAGTCGATACCGAAAGCTTACCGAGCGATTATAATTCAATGAATTAAGCGGTACTGCACAAATTATACCGAAAACATCAGGTCCATGCGGTATCGTTTCGGTATCCAGAGCATACTATACCGCACTGCTGCTTACCGACCAATGAGGAAAAATGTAAGCAGTGCGGTATCGTTTCGGTATACCGCACCGACCAATAAGGAAACGGTCTAAGTCATTATTTATCTGCATCTTTATGAATAGCGTTATAACGGGAACAAACAAAACGTTCAACTGTAGACATACCTAATTGCTATCTACGTATGTTATTTGGGCCAGACTAGAAACAGCACTTAAAACTGTAATTTCTTTTCATATTTTGACTCTTAAGATTCAGCATCTTAAATGCCTGTTGCAGGTATTTTAATAAAAACAACATTCTTAAGTTGCTTGAGAGTTATGTCTTTCAAAGAAAGTTTTATCTAAATCCAGTGCATGTCTGTTTCCATCATTAAGTTATTTTTTTTAATTTTTTTTTTGGTTTACCTGTTTTTTATTCATCCATCGAATATAATATTAAAAGTTAAAAACTTACAGACTTAAAATAACAATAATAATTTATATATATTATTTTTAATTTTTAAATGTGTTAATATTTTTTTTATTCTAATATTTAAAAATGTTAATATTTTTTTTATTCTATAAGTGTTTTAAATGAAATAGAGAAAATATACGAGTATAAAAAGTTACATTAAAAAAAATCAATTAGATTTATTGCGGAGATTGTTTAGTCACGATTACACATAAATGTGAGACCACCCTTATCCGTAATAGGTAGTTAGTTAGTAGCTAATTTCCTACAAATGTGCAACATTTCGACAGTAATGGATTTACGACAGTTTTAACACCAACTTTTACGATCGATCACTCAAAAAAAAATATATCTCAGGTTTATTAGTTAATTTATAGAAATGTATAAATCTTTCAACTCCATAATATGTCAAAAATAAATTAGAGGTAGGTATAATAAATATTTTGTAATTTTTGCCTGTTTGTGTGTGCAACGCTTGACTAGACAGATATTTATGGAATTTTTATGATAATTCTTGGAGTTTGTGGTACTTTAACTGCCGTTAGTTTAAACCTTGTTATACCTGTCACGTTATTTCCGTTTTTTTTTTTTTTAGCTTTTTAGATTTTTTTAGCTTTAAGTTTGTTAGTTAGTGGTCTTATTCCATAGGGTAGATTAGATTCTTCATAGTGCCTAGTTGTCAAAAAGTTGTTGTCAACATGTTAATGAAGTTACGAATGAGCTGTGGCGATTAAAAAGCGGATGGAAAAAAAAAAACTAATCTTGATTTAATTGCATAGGTTTACCTCATTATAAACTTCTTGTTTATTTATCCTCAAAAACTAACGAGAACGATACCTTTTAATATCCAAAATACAATTTTTAATAATACTCTAAACATACTAACTAATCTCTAGGCAGGCTTCTACCTCACAGGTGCAGGGGTCACATAAATCGCGCAGGTAGAAATACCAACCCTTCCTACGCAGGCAGGGGTGGCAAACGTATGGTAACGCGAGTTGATGTGAGCTTGATTCTGTAAAATACATATAAAGGTTAACAGTTCTTTGATATAATAATGTTTGTAGACCTACTCATAGCATGACTATCTGAGCTTTATAATTAGTAATTCTGTGGACAATGTCAATTTTATTTTTTTATTTTCTTATCAGTAACTTATTGACATTATAATTATATATTATTATTGCATTTTATAAAATTTCATTTCAAAATAAATTGACATTGATACTACTGAATTATTTTATTTTATATTAATTTACTTAATTGGCGAAAGCCTCCCATAAATGTATATAAGTACGCCAAATGGCAAAATATAGAGAAATTATAATAAAACAATTGTAACATCTCGCACACTGTTGTAACCTGTTTACAAATAAAGAATATTGATTGATTGAAAGGATATTGTAAACCATAAGCCATAGCTGATGAAACTACTATTTCTTACAATAGCAGGCCTACGGGAAGTGGCACATCATCACAGGAGGTTTACTGACAGAAAAGTAAAATTTAAAAAATCTGTCAATTAACTCAGGCTACCGCAGGTCAACTGCTGGACAAAGGCCTATCCCAAGCTGCGACAAAACACCCCTTTCCTACGCCTTCCTCATCCAGTCTGTCCCAGCTACTTTTAACTTTTTATTTTAAAAATATTACTTTGATCATAACGGCTTAGGTAAATTAACTGCATCGAAATGATTTTTTATTGTGATAGGCGTAGTTTTGGTGGTAGCTGTAGGTATTTATGATTTAAAAAACAGTGAGAAATAAGGCAAATCGTGGTAATCTCAAAATGGTAGGAAATAAAATGTTAAGATAAAAATATTTTCAAGTCTATAGTGTAGTGCAAGCGTGGTGATCAATGCTTTTTTTTTTTTTTTGTTAGTGTATATCTTGCAAGTAAGTAGGCAATAGCAATAGCTAGCTACAATTTTAGCCGGCTGATCGCTATGAAGGATTATTAAAATATTTTGCAGTCAAAATCACACATTATCTACTATACACCGAAAGTGTATGTAGACTGACAAAATGTTGCACGGCTCTGACTTCAACTTGTAACATTTTTTCTAGCAATAGCTTACAAAAACGGTTAAAAGATGGAGTCGTCCGGGCACGCCACACATATTTTGTAAACATGTTATATCTTCAAATGGCTCTGGAAGTGTCGTCTTTTGAGCAGAAATACAAACAAAAACGACTTCATCTTTTGACAAACTAAATGATAGGATTTGAAAGGTCAGAAAATGGGCGAAGCAGAATTCTAATTATTAAAATTCTGTCGGTCGATATGAAACCTCCAAAGAAGTCTATGGTGTTAAAATAACATGGTAAATCTCTCAATATTGTGCGTACAAACTTACATTTGCAGTTGGAATGGATGGGAGAACATGTATTTCAACTAAAATGTTAAGTTTGTTTTTGGGATAAATTCATCCTAACTACAGAACCCTTCAATGTGCGTGATCCGACACGAACTTGGCTGGTTTTCAGGGATCAAGTCGACGATGACTTGATGACCATTTACTTTGACAATTTGAAGTAATTAAAAAAAAAAACACCATTAGGTAGTACATTCACGATCAAATTTGAATGAAACAAAACGAATAAGTCATTGCTCGAGAAATTCCTCTGCAAAACCTATTATTCAAGACCCGACCCGATTGATCACGGGTTTGGGAGTGGGGTTTTAAGGAATCCCACTCCCAAACCCGTAATCTATCGGGTCAAGTGACAACACTACCCGGCTAATACTCACTATAACTTTTTCCCGTGAAAGTAACATTATCAACTTTCTAGCAAAGTATGGGTTTTACTTTTATATAGTGTTCTCCATAAACATTCTGTTGGACGTTTTTAAAGGCCATTAAATTCCACTACACTAGAATAGATGGCAGTTTCAATTTATTACGTCAGTGATAGGTTTGGGCTATGAAGGTAGCGGGTATTGTGTGAAATAGTTAGTGATGCATCACGGAAATAGTGATGCACCACGGAAATAGTGATGCATCACGGAAATAGTGATGCATCACGGAAATAGTGATGCATCACGGAAATAGTGATGCATCACGCCTGTATTTCCCAAAGGGTTGGGCAGAGGTGTACCTATAGTACACCCACTTTACGCCAGTTATATTTAAGTTCCATGTAATAGAGGGCGACCCTATTGCCATCAATCGGAAACGTCCGGGCTGCTATTGAGAAATTTCAGATAGAAAAACCGAATAACACTTTCCCTGACCCGGGAATCGAACCCAAGACCTCATGCTCAGCAGTAGCGCGACCAGTGACCAACGATAAAGACGACAAATAGATAATTTATGATCTCACATTCAGACCTACATACCTAAAGCACATGAGATGAACTCTTTTACTAGCCTTTAAGGCTCCGGAAGACAGACGCGACACGGCTCTGGTGGAACAATTTCTATGAAAACTACCTACATGGAAATTGTTCTAACGCCTCTACTGAGCCTTCGAGTCGAGCAAATAACATTTGTGATGTTGCTTTTAATGAGTAATCAAAAGAGCTTCTAATAATAAGTTATGATGTGAATCACGCAAATCTGACGTTTTTATCACTACATTATATTATAAAACAAAGTCCTCCGGCTGTGTCAGTCTGTCTGAACGTGATAAACTCAAAAACTACCGAACAGTTTTTCATACGTTTTTCACCAATGGACGGAGTGCTTCATGAAGGTTTGTTTAGGTGTAATTCGCTGAAATATGACGATGATGAATAAATTGTCTGAAATATGAAGATGGTCTTTGAAGATGTCGGTAAAAAACATTCCGACTGGGAGCTTTATGACATTCGCGTTAAGGCTCGTACACACCAGCCCGACGAGACGGCGCGACGCGACTCGAACAATACAATTTCTAAGAAAACTTGACGGTATAACAATAACCGGTGTCGCGTCGCGCTGTCGCGTCGCGCTAGTCTGCACAAAGCTTTACGGTAATACGTTTCTCTGGGATAATTTCCGACCTCAACGCGGGCGAAGCCGCGGGCAAAAGCTAGTCACGAATTAAATTATGTAGAAAGCATGAATGGAAAATCAGTAAATTGACGATAACAATAAAATCGCTTAGATCATACAATATTATATCGTCGTTGCGCGTACAAAAGTCGCTATGTGTTATTTCGTGATTTTCGGTTTTTTATGCTGTTTAAATCGTTATTTCAATACGCACCGCACATACTGTAAAAACGGCTATTTGATAAATGCAATATTTAAAGAGTTACGGAATGTAGCTATGTGACATTCATACATCGAAAGTTCCATTACAAACACGCTAAATATGTATTAAAGTAAAAGTAAATTATTTGAATACTCTGGGTATTTTTTGAGAAAATCAGTTTTTTGCGTCTCCTGTAAAGTGTGTAAAAAACATAATTATAGCGATTATGGAAAGCGCAGCGACGATATGCGATTTTAACGTTAGTTAACGGAGAAACATCTCCTTTCATGGCCACACCCACACAAAAATGTCGTAACAATGAAATTTCACATTTTCCATAGATTGGAAATTTATAACATCATTAGCAAGTTGTTCGAAGATTGTGATGTTAATATAAAATGTTTGTAGGTATGTTAATGTTCTCGTCTTACAACATATATGGGAAGTTTTAAGACGCATTTATTGCCTATTGTCATGTTAGGATCGGCTCTCGGTAAGGTAACGTTATGTGTTACTTGAAGATGAGACTTTTACATCATTGGTGTTATTTCAGTATATAAAAAAGTACTCTGTGGTTAGTTCGTAATTGATGTTGTTAAGTTTAGGATGTTTAAGCTGTTCTTTATTTAATTCGTTGGTATTATTAAGGCTTTTTAGCTAATAATAATAACATTTCATCACGCCTGTAATACCTGAAGGGTTAGCCAGAGGTCGAAGAAGTTCATATCTAACCACCGTAAGGACTATTCTTGCTTGCAGCGCTCGGCGACTATAGAACCGGACCGGTAACAGATGTGGTAATCGTGTTCACAGGATTTTGTTTTGAAACTGGTTAGATATGAACTTCTTTGATGGTACCTTTAATATACCCACATTTTGCCAGTTATGTTTAAGTCCTATGTAATAGGGTTTTTTTTTTTTTTTTTTTTGAGGATGGGAAATTATCAAATAACTTCTCCCGCTCTGGGTGGAGCGGGAGGGCGTGTCAGACTTTTACTGACTAAAACCCACCCGTGTTCCTTCCGTTGCCTGTGTGCCGAGGTCGCGATATCCCTTTCAGACAAACCCGCGACCCCGGCAGGCATTGGCCCTTCCGGACCCCGTCAGTTGGTGCTGACATCTCTTTGAGGCGCGCGTGGAACACAACGCGCCGTCGACCCGGGCCTGGTCCCTATCGGACGGCGAGCTACCCATTGCTCACCGTCCGCAAGCCCGCGCCTACGGTGGCCGGAAGTCGGCTCGCGACTCCCGACGCCCGGGGCGTCTCCTGCGGCGATGTAATAGGGTGCGAGCCTATTGCCATAAACCGGACTCCGGGCTACTAATGAGAAATTCCTGATGGAAGAACACAATAACACTTTGCTTTTTTACCCGACCTGGGAATCGGACCATGGGCCTCATGCTTAGCAGTAGCGTTTCCTACCACTAGATAAACGGGGCAGTATTTCATTGATGTCAGTTTTTTATTACAGTCTTTTGTCTTGCTCGTACACACGGCTACACATCAAGCTGTGCATTTCCAATTTATGTTGATCTCGCATTATATAGGATTTCCGTACAATGCGAGGCCAGCTTATACTGGAAATGTATAGCTTGATGTGTACCATACTGCTCGCTGACTGAGTGAAAGCGACACAGAGTGGCGTGCTGGGGCTCCAAGGCGCCAATAGTTTAAGTAATTGCTTTTTATGGCGAAAATAATGGAGATTTAAAAAATAAAAAAACATGGTATCTGTTTTATAGTTAGTTCAATCATTATGCAAAGTTTCATGATCTAATTTCAAGTCTTTTTTGAATACCAGCGGTTTAGTGTTCGGTTTGAAAGTAACTTTGGTTTTTTTTTCTATAGAGAAAGTTTTATGGAATCGTGTTTTCGTCAAACATAGTACTTAACATTAATCCTCAACTTTACCATATATGTATTTATTTCAATAATGCTGTATTATTTTCGACATACCAGAGGATCATGATTCCATGCATTTTGAGGTACTACAGGCCCTTAACGTTGTTTGCACAACAAAATCCACCATGGGAATCGACTCAATCTCTAATTAATTAGAACAATATTAACTGAACACACCATATCTTCTGGCGCCATTTGTAAAAACAAAGGGTCAATGACCGGTTACGTCATCTTCGCACAGAATCTACTAGTTGCTAAGGCGTGTGTTTTTTTACAACCTTGACGCATGCGCTAGGGATGTGTTCGGTTTTAATTAAGAAAGAGAAAAGATCTCTATACCTAATACATTAAAATAGATTTTTGTTTATTATCCAAGCAATACCTAACCTTCTTTTGTGAGAGCAGTAGTGGCCTACTAGTAGAGGCCGCGACCGCGACCCAAGCAGGAACTTTGCTTTGTGTAAATTATTTCATCACCACTTCTCTCAAAAACGATGAAGGAAACACGTGAGGACACCGCCATATCATAGAACCAAAAATATGGCGACATATGACATCCACAAACCCGCACTGGGTCCTCGTGGTGGATTACGACCCGCTCCCTCTCACAGAGAGGAGGCCTGTGTCCCAACAGTGGGAACATTATAGGCAGGTAAGGTGTAAATCGAATCTCGTAAAGTGGGGCTACCTCGAACGACCGGCAGCAGTGTAAAAATAGACAACCAAAGTGACCTCTGGGCTGCCACCGATAACGCCGTGGAAGTGGCGAAAATTTTGACTAACATTACGAATAGATGTCGTGCCAGCGACATGAGGAAGAAGACCTGGATAATAAACAATACAGAGGTTAAACACAAATTAAAATGTCTTATGTGGCTTAAAATATTACTTACAACTTGGTTACTTTAGTGTTAGTTGCCAGTGAGCCCCGAACTAGGTAGTCTGTATCTTGGGGCTCAGGATTTAAAATTTCCAGTAGGGACTAGAGAGGTGATTAAGAGTGTGGTGGTGCGGAATTGTATGTGTGTGTGTGTTTGTTGTTTTGGTGTGTGTGTGTCTTTGTTTTTGTTGAGTGTGTGTGTGTGTATTCTTCCTACTTAGACTATTTTTACTGATTTTATCTCTATCAAATCAAATTTTTATATCAAATCGTCGTTTGTATTTTTGTAAACAAATGACTGCTAAATAATAACTTTGCCTTATATGCCACAACTCTAAACACGATAATATCCCATGCTAGAATTCACACTTCAAAATATTAAATTAGCAAAAAGGTCATAACTTACGATTTAGATTTTTTTATTAAAATAAAACGGATGTTTTCATATTTTACAGTTAGTCGACATTTCCAAACTAGCTAAGCCAGAGTTTAATTGTAGTTAATTTTTTTTTTTTAACCGTTTTATTCAGAATCACACTTGACCAAACAGCAAATCTATTGATTGATTTCACCTACGTTTTCTCGAGAATGTCATGAAGAAAGTTTTGAGTATAAATGTGGATAGCTATAAGAGTCAAAAGTCATTTATTCAAACTAGGCTGAGAATCAGCAGTTTTCGAACGTCAAAATTACATAAGACAGTCCCCTAAAAACGCCCGCCCTTCACCACTTCCTAGTGATTTAGCTGGGAAGAAGAAGTGGCGCAACAAACTCCCCAGCAGCACAGCTGTCTGTTCAGTTAGAAAAACTTAATTCTATATAATAGTACTTATGCAAAAATAATTTACATTACCACATATTGCAATAGAACTCATTAAAAAATACATTGTGATGAGTAGATTATGTCAATAATAAATGAAAATATATTGACAGTCACTTCGTTAGTAGACTTACTTACCAAGGGGTATCGTGTTAAGCCTAGTGCAGACTAGCGCGACGCGACTAGAACAATACAATTTGTAAGGAAACTTCACGGTATAACAATAACCGGCGTCGTGTCGCGCTGTCGCGTCGTGCTAATCTGCATGAAGCTTAACTCAGCAGCCTAATTACGTAATGCACGATCAATAATAAATTGAAATGAATTGAAACAGATTGCTAGTCCATTGCTTCATAAGTTCGAAAAAAAAATTGAGCAGGAAATTTTTTCGGACTTATGAAGCAATGGACTAGCAATCTGTTTCAATTCATTTCAATTTATTATTGATCGTGCATTACGTAATTAGGCTGCAGGATACGTTGGTTAGCAGAGTCATTATTATTATTAAAAATAAAAACTTAAATTGGCAACCCTACATAATTTTGGTCACACTCTGCCCGTACTTACTACTCGTTTTTATGAACATTTGATATATGTATGTAACATTTTTTTCTAAAAAACTTTACCGACTCTAGTAGTAACGAATGTTGAGTCATTTAACATACGTTTAAAAATACCATGTTTCATGTTAGGCCTCGTTGGGTTTTAACAAAATATAATTATTTAAGTTTTCACTTCATAATACTTTTACTTTTGATATAGGTAAGCATTTTTAAAACTGTTCTCGGCAAGGAAAACAGGCACGTAATAACTAGAATTAAAAAAAAACAGGAAACAGAAAAAAAAAATATTGTCTACTTCCTATATTGTTTTTTTTTTTTTTTTTTTACTTTTTTTATTTAGGGACATTTTTATTACCGCAAAGCGTATGTCAGTCCCATCGTACCCTAAATACACATTAGTACCTAATATCTGGGTCATGAACCTAAACAGACTCTTCGTCGCTTTACGCACAGTAATAACCATGGTATAACCAACGGTGGGTGATGAGAGCAAATATTTCTTCCTAAAACAAGTATGAGTAATCTTATAATAATAATAAAAATGAGCACCAAAATATGTAAATTTCTACGTAGGTCGATGACACCGATAGCAATGACATGTTAATCAATTAATTTTCACATGTTCCGTGCCAAAATGATGAAAATAATAATTATTGTAGAAATTTTTAGGGTTCCCTATTAAAGTCAACATCAAATCATTTATTTCAAATAGGCCCTTGTAAGGCACTTTTGAACGTCAAAGTTTACAAAAAAGTTGAATTGATTCTAGTCGCCCCTTCCAAAAGGTGGTTTTCGTATGGGGAAGAATGGGCAAGAAACTCCACCGTTACTCTTTTAAAAAGTGTTACAATATTTTGTATATGTGTAGGTACATTCGTTATATAATTATATTTGAAGACGATGCACCTGAAAAAAAAAATACATTACCACAATAGGTTAAAAAGAAGAATTAATAAAAATGAAGCAACAAAAGATAAATGAATTACTTAAATGTGATCGATACATGGTTCCCACATATTTACAAACATTGTAAAAGTAGACGATTTTCTTAAAATTTTATAATTAATATGTCAGTGTGTGAGGATTACTAAAGGATCTCGCGCCCTAGACGGCCACGATCACGACCAGTGGTCGCAGCGACCAGGTAAACCATAGAAAACGATACGGATCTCGCATTTGGTCGCAACGGCCTACTAGCCGCAGATCGGGCCACGGACCACGGATGTAGCCGTCTAGTGCGCGAGATCCCCAATGCTCCGCTGTACGGCCGTCTGTCACAGGGCTGAATCTTTTAAACCGTAATAGGTAGACACTTGAAACTTTCACCGAGTATTTACTATCATGACTGCTGACTTGAGTGATAGGTTAGTGTTGTGACCGTCAGACTGCCAAGTCACTGGTCTCGAGTTTGAACCACTGACTTTTCGGATTTATGTGCGTATTGTATAATAATTATCACTTGCTTCAAAAACGGTGAAGGAAAACATTATGAGGAAAATATTTGAAAGATATTTCTCAACGGCATGTGAAGCCAAGTCAGAGGCCCGTGGGCGGCTTTAAAACTCTGACACAAGGTTAGTCACTAACCACACGAAAAGAAGACAGCTGACTTTTTTATTATTTTTATTTAATAAAATTTTGTGTGTTTTTGTTTAATTTGTGATTTCGTGAGCGAGTCTCAATAAATACTTTTCACTTTTTTTTCTTCTTTCTTTTAAGTATATAAAAAAATATGTAGTGTAAAGTAAATATTGTACGGAGGTACAGAACCCGTCATGTGCGACTCTGAGAGCCTCGCACTTGGCCACTTTTTTATACAACCTTATATGGATTTAATGCGGTGTCAAACTGTCTATCTGTATATAGCCGTTTAGGAATCATAGGCCATCATGACTAGCATTTTAGCATGGTTATAAAATTTACTATAGGATCATAATGAACGTATTATACTGAACTTGTATCGTTAGGCTGTGGTCGTATCGTGTAAAATATTCTGCAGTTTCTTGTGGCCATTAATAAATAATAATATTATTGTCCCACTGCTGGGAAAAGGCCTCTTCTCATACAAAGTAGGCACGAGCATTGATGACCTCGTTTGCTCCAGACGGTTTGGCAATTTCAGACTTATATTAATTACTAGCGACCCGCTCCTGCTTCGCACGGTTTTTACGACTTGACAAAACATCGAGATTTCTTAGGTAAACGTAACTTTAACATTAACGTATTATACACATAAACCTTCCGGAATAAATTCTCTAAACGACAGTGAAAACCTCATCAAAATCTGTTGCGTGGTTTAGAAGAACAACGCGGACATACAGACAAATGCGAAAAGCAACTTTGTTTTATGATATGTATAGCTAAGTTCAGGTTTCGTCAAGATATTTTCCTAAAATTGATATTTATCGAGCTTTGATATTTACAAAAACCACTTTAAATTAAAATATCTGTTACTTGATCTTAAACTTTTCAATATTCGGAAGAAAGAAACGACGATGAACAACGATTAGTATGGGAAAAGCCCTGATATCACAAAAAAAAATAACTAAGTCAAAGTATAATAAAGGCTCGTACAGACCAGCGCGACGCGACGGCGCGACGCGACTCGAACAATACAATTTCTAAGAAAACTTGACGGTATAACAATAACCGGTGTCGCGTCGCGCTGTCGCGTCGCGCTAGTCTGCACAAAGCTTTAAGTAACAGTATTATACGACAGTGAACTTGCTTTAATTTCCTACTGCCGCTCGGATACTATTGCGTACTGACATTCACTGTGATTTCGAAGCGCATCGTTTCACCCGTTTTCTATGAAGATATAATACTGTTACTTATTTATACTGTGACTAAGTCCATATTATTATGTTTGCATAACTTGACGTTGACAATATGTAGGGCCGAGCTGATTTCAGGGCGACTTCAGGGTTTGTCCCATAGTTTGGAAGAAAAAGACATTGCGCAGACGCCAAATAAATTGGGATAAAGGTAGGAGAATGATGATGAGGGTTTGTCCCATAGAACAAGTTGCTTTTATGAATAAAAATTAAAAAAAAAAAGAGTCTGTTTGTAATGTCAAAATAACAGCTTTTTACTAAATCCATATTAAAGTATATTATATACGGAACTTATAACAATTTATTCTTTTTTTTTGTCTTTGTGTTACGGCTAATCTCCGAAATGGATGGGCCGATTTTGACGTGACTTTCACAGACAGATAGCTGATATTATAAGGAGCAACTTAGGCTACTCATATTTTAGAAAAAGAATTAGGGTCTACGGGTGCGCAGCTGCGGTCAGCAGAAAGTAAATAAATGTATTTTCTTTCTTTCTTAATTATGAGTACTCCAAATAATTTCAATTACCTAGAACTTGTTAAAAAAAAAAACGTGTAAGTGAAGTAAACTCCACTATAGCTGCGCGTGGAACTTTTGGCGGGTGGCCAAATTCTGAACTAACGCCGCCATCTTGTTTCTTCAATACATTTCACAAAACACTCGCACAAATGTTCACCAACAGCGCCCCCCTGTCGGCGTCATTCGAGTGCCGAAAGATCTTTGTAGCAGTGTACACGCAAGCTGTCGAGGTTAAAACTGAATCGATCACCATAAGCTTGGTAAAGAGGCCGTAATATGAGTAATAATTACTCCTAGGTTTCATAATTACCTAATAATGAAACCAAGAAGTATTTATTACTCAAAGCCACGCCGGACCTACTTATAGATAACTCATGGAGGCCGTATTAAGGCGAAAGCGTCAAGGTAGCCCGCGAAATTCAAATTTTCTTACGATTTTTGCAATTTGCAGGTCAGTATCATGTTCTATGTTGATCTAAATATGATTCGCGGCCGTATCAAATGTTTATTTATAGAATTATAATCATAAAAATTATCAATACAACTCACTAAGTTCATGTACCTAATCCCATTGAATGACTATTTCATGAAATCATGACATTTTCCGATTATGCTAACTTATGGAGTTGTATTGCTGATTGTAATTATAATTATGTAAACCCATATTTGATACGGTCGCGAATCATATTTTAATAAACATAAAAGCTGACACTGACCTGCAAAATGCAAAAAACTAAAGAAAATTTGAATCTCGCGGGCTACCTTGTCGCATCCCCCTTAAGACAACTCTATAGAATAACTTTGTGATCCGAAGGTGTTAAAAGCTCGTAATTATTTTAAGTATAGTCCACACTGCACTATAAAAGTCAGTTGTTACAAAGTACCCACAAACTAAAGGTTATTTTTGAACGCTCGATTAGGCGACAGGCAGTTAAATCGTTGGTTAATTACCTATAAGTTTAAACACCTTACTGACTTGTAAAATTCTTTGTTTAAGTATGTTGTTTCATCGTAGAATGGTTGAAATTTTAATTAGGGTTTAGGCATAAAATTGCTAGTCTATTGAGGAGCTAGTCACCGCTGCCCATAGACTTAGTTATACTAAAGAAATGGCAGATGTATTTTCATCTCAAAGACTCAGTTTTAATGTCTCTATCCCTGTAATCTATAAATCTATATAAACTAATAATAAAGCTGAAGAGTGTGTTTTTTTGTTTGTTTGAACGCGCTAATCTCTGAAATTACCAGTCTGAATGAAAAAATCTTTTTGCATTTGATATCACAATCGAGATGATGACAAAAAATTTTGTTTAATTTGAGATTATAAAAAAAAAAAAAAAAAAAAAAAAAAATGATACAGCAAAAAATACGTGTTTTTATTATCCGACTGACGGACTAATTAGAATTTAATTTTTTTACCCAGGCATCATCCCTATTCTTGAGAAAGTTTATAGGCTTATTTAAAATCACGAAGACCCTTAGGTAGGAGCCGACCAAAAATAAAAAATATCTGAAAGAACGCTAAGTAAGCTACGCTTTTAATGTTATTTTGTTTTTTATTTATGATTAGTGTGTTTTTAGTGTGTGATTTCCTGTGCGAGTCTCAATAAATACTTTTTCTTTCTTTCTTTCTAAGCGAAAACGAAGTGATAGCGCGAGTGGGCGATGGTCTGCGACGTGGTGGGAGCCGAAATTTCACGCGGATGAAATCGCGAGCAGAAGCTAGTAATAATTATTCTAGAAACTATAGGTACCCTTCAAACCGGAACACAGCATCGCATCTTGGCGGCAGAAACAAGTGTGGTGGTAGTATTTCTCCAGACAGCTCGTCTGGGGAAGCTCTCCGCATACAAACCACCACTAGTTCTATAGTACCTAAAGTACGCTGCCGTTTATACCTAAGTGTTCATAAACACCAGCGGCACGTTGCCGAGGGCAGAGGCAACTGCAGCCGTCGATGCTAGTTGGCGTCAGCCGTAGACTCGTCGGCAGGTGCCACCGACAGAAGCAACTGCAGCCGTCGACACGTCTACGGCAGCCGTCGACACGCCTACGGCAGCCGCCTACGCGTCTACGGCTAAAGTTGCCTGTGCCGTTGGCAACGTACCGCCCGTGTATATGAGCACTAAGTCACCTGGAGTTTTTGAGGCAGATTGTTAGGTATACAAGAGTGACAAATCGCCGATTCCTACAGTTTACGGACACGTCTACGGCAGCCGCCGACTCGTCTACGGCTGCAGTACACGGGCGGCACGTTGCCAACGGCAGATGCACTGCCGTTGGCAACGTGCCGCCCGTGTATATGAGCACTAAGGGTACATGGAGTTTCTGAGGCAGACTGTTAGGTACACAAGAGTGACAAATGGTCGATTCCCGGACCATTATTGGTTAAAATTAAGACTCTTGTATCTTTATTATACCAATGATGAAGCAAAGACCTCATAGCTTTGCATAGTAGACCCTCCCATATGGAAGCAGCTATCACAGGTAAAATTTGCTTACGAATCTATTTATATGCCCAGTTTAGCAATAAAAAAAACGAGCCAACCTTACAGTAGTCACATATCATGGGTAACATCTGACATATTGTCTGACAGTACCAACCTCTCGCAAAATGGGTTTGTACCACCTGACGGCCAACTGTAGCACCGCGCGCGCTCATTAGTCAAATCAAATAGCGCGCGCCTCTCCGTCTTCCTGTTACACACTTCCGTCCCTTTACACGAAATCAGTCAAACAGATAGCAGGAAAGGGAGAGGAAAGATGATACACATCAAAAATGCTACCATTGGTGAGTAAACCGACGATGCGTTTTGTTTAGGACCAAGCAAAACGCGACATTACAAAAAAAAACTTTTCAAGAATTCCGTGTGTCTTATCAACAGCCAGCTACTTAATTACTTACCCAGAGTAACAACAACCATTACCAGCAATCCGTTGAATTCCCACCATCTAAACTTGTTCTAACGCTAATTGCGTGGTATAATCACACTACGCATGCTGTGGGCGCTAAGGTGAAAGATCACTATGCATTAGTATTAATACGATATGCCTTTTAGCCTTTACATGGGGACCTCATTAACCGGTGAATATTTATGAAGTTACTCGGAGACAAGCTTGTCCAAACTAAAGTAACATCCGCAGGGTAATTGGGTAACACATGTAAAATGACAATTGATCGCAATGGGTTTCATTTTGACAGTTCACCCACGTTCATAGTGTTGTTGTTTTACTTTTTATGTTTTCTACTGTTCACACGTGCATTGTTCGTATTTTGTGTTTCACGAACTGTGTCCAAATAAACGTTATTCTTTATTTTATTTATTTATTTTTGATTTATTTATTAAGGACAAAAACAATTAAATGCTACAAAATACAGAGATATAATTAAACTAAGATTAAACAAACATGTAACCTCACACCATTGTCCACATTTTAACTAAATGTTAAAATAAGTGCTGAATACAAGAGAAAAAAAAAACAGTCACTGCCACAATATTGTGTGCTTAGCTTAATTTAACTTAAATTACTCGCTTCTTTCTTTTCTTTCTTTTATTTATTTCTTTTTTCTTTATTTTCTTTATTTTCCTTTCTTTTCTTTTTTTTTTCTTTCTTTATTTACGTTGCTGAGCCGACGATTTTTTCAAACCGATGAAGTTAATGGATTAGCTATATCCTTCAAACGTCTGACAGCAGAGAGAAGTATCTACAAAACTCGCTAAAATGAATTTAAAAAACATACATACTTCCAGTTTTAATCCTTACTAGCTAAAATACAAAAAAATGCTCTGAATATTCCTTCAGGGGTACTATATAATTTAGTCAAATATGCAGATTTTAGTTTTAGAACGACTGCGTCGTTGGTCTAGTGGGTGCAAGCATTACTACTGAGCATGAGGTCCTGGGTTCGGAAAATATGTATTTTTTTTCTATTTTTTAGCGATTTATTTTAGATATTTCTTATTGCTAGCAGACGTGGGGTATTTTTGAGCCTTCTCCTTTGAACGAGTTTTTAATCGAAAATATAATAATCTCGTAATCCCATAAAAAAGAAAGGAAAATTGTTTATTCTACACAAACAAAACGCACGCATAAACGCATAGCATTTTGGATTTAAAAAAAATGCGACTAGTACAGTTGGTATCACTCATAGAATTCCCCAAAAGTAAATATGAGCGACGATTGCGATCGTGACGAAAACGACGATTTACAATTTTAAAAACATTAAAATTTGCTTTACGTTTTATTAATCCGTGCGTTTGAGCTAGGCCCACTGTTTTCCCGAATCAACAGGGATCTAGAGTCGGTACAACACTCTTGAATTGGACACAAAACGAAAGTTCGGGCGAGACACACCTTAGATATTTTAAGTTGATCTACATTTCAATTTGAAGAGCTCGTGACTATGTAATAACAGCCGCACGGGTCGATCCATCAGGTTAAGCTACGCTTGTCGGGGTTGGTCCGTGGATGGATGACCATCTTTAAATACCGAGACTCCTTCGTGCCTCGGAAAGCACGTTAAGCCGTTGGTCCGGCTGTCATTCGTGGATCTTTGACATTCATCACAGGTCGTCAGAAGCCCAAAAGTCTGACAACCAATCTTACCAAGGGGTATCGTATTACCCAGCTACTGGGTTGTGGCAGTCAGAAAGGCATTCGCTCCTTGTAAAATGCTGGTATTCAGCTGCATCCGGTTAGACTATAAGCCGACTCCGACATAGTTGGGAAAAGGCTGGGTAGAGACTACATTTCAATGGGACAAAGCCTCCGGAAGTGATGATGCAAATTAGATCGAACAAAATGATTTACTTCGATCTAATTTTTTGCGATCCTAATGTGGACGTTATTGCAGCGTCTCGGGCATCAGTGTCCATCAGAACTGGCACATCCGTCTGTGGATAATTATAATACTGCTCAAGACTAAACTGTAGTTATGGTCAATGCTTGTTAATAAACGCGCTGTATCCCACGTAGAAGTCAACGCACGCACCGCAGTTGCATCTAATATGGCCCAGCCCTAAAAGTTTTATTGCAAAAAGAAAGGCTTATTCTAGCTAAACTATAACTAAGATGGAGAGCAGTTACCATTATTTCAACATAAACTAACCATATCGGCTAATAGTCTATTAGTAACTAGGAGAGACCACACCACTTTGGAAAAAAAAAATCGAAATCATTCAATGAATTTCGTATGCCTCACGTAATTGGCGATTGTTGGTAAAAAGTGGTCGTGGCTATAAGGGGACGTGCACACCGGCCGAACCGGGTCATAAACACGCGACAAAAAAGTCGCGGCGTTCGACATGTGTCCGCGTCGCGCGACAAAAACATGTAAAGCGAGTAAGCCACCGCCGCGGCCGACGTCTGAGTTCGCGGCTCTGTGAGGTGAGTTACTGTGTTTTATTTTAAATGGCAGAGGTAATGTGTATTGGGAATTGTTTGTTCGGGATGAATAAAACCTTTTAGTTGCCGGCTGTCGCTGAAAACCAGCGCTGGGGCTCTGTCTCGCATAGGGTCGCAACATTATGCTGAGCGATGGCCGTTTTGCGTGGATGTGATGCATATTTTCCCCCAAATTGTTTATTTTCGTGTTTTGTTCTTTCTTTGCGGCATGTGTACCGCAAATAAACGTATTTTATTTCTTCTTTCTTTCTAGTTACTTCTCTAAGTGCCTTTGCACAGGTTCTGGTAGGCTTTTATCTACGTGAATGAACTTTGTCGAAAGTGTTCGAGAGGCCGAGCGAGTCACCTGTTGGCACCCCATAAATCTATGACTGAATCAGATGTTTATCAAATCAACTGGTTGTGCTATAGATCTATGGGTTGAGCATTTATGAACAAAGACGCAAGATACATACCTAAAAATAGAAATAAACTTTTTCTTTTATTTACCTGCTAAAACTGAATCATGTGCATACTTTAAAAAAAGTGTGTCTACAAGTCTCATTTCAATTAATTTCGACTCATAACATGCACACACACAATAAGTGAGCAGTTGTGGCCGAGTGGTAACGGCCGCGACTCACGAGTTCTAGGTCGTAGGGTCGAACCCAGACAGGCTCTTTACTTTCTGTATATAATTTCATCACCACTGCTCTGAAAACGGTGAACGAAAACATCGCGAGGAAACCGGCATGTCATAGAACCAAAAATTCAAAGACATGTGACATCTACCAACCCACACTGGGCTCGCGTGGTGGATTACGGCCCACTCCCTCTCACAGAGAGGAGGCCTGTGTCCCAGCAGTGGGAACATTATAGGCTGATTATGCTACATGCACACGCAGCTATTAAAAGTTCATGTTGGGGTCGGCTTCCAGTCTAACCGGATGCAGCTGAATACCAGTATTTTACATGGACCGACTGCCTTTCTGACCTCCACAACCCAGTAACCGGGTAATACGATACCCCTTGGTAAGACTGGTTGTTAGACTTTCGGGTTTCTGACGACCCGTACCGACTGTCAAAGCTCCGCGAATGACAGCCGAACAACAGCTTAACGTGCTTTCCGAGGAACGGAAGGGGTATGTAAAGATGTTCACCCATTCACGGTAGCTTAACCTGACGGATCGACCCGTGCGGCTGTTATTACTTAGCCACGAGCTTTCCCAAAACCTCATCAACAATAAATCATATACCTAAATGAGAAAACAATTTATTAAGCTGCGTTCTCTCGTATGTTCATAAATACAGCGACCTAAGACCTCGCTATAAAACTTAGTGCGACAACTCACGGCGGTGCGGCCCGCAATGAATAATGTGGCCGCACCGTTATGTGCTATGGGAACCTCAGAATTGTAAATTGATTTATAACTTGGTGGTAGTTGGTGCTAATTGAAGGCGTGGTGAAAGAGTAGGGGTTTATGAGAAGATTCAGGAAGACACTGAGAGGCCTGAAGACCTTAAGACCCTATAATGTGCCCACGACTGGGACACAGACCTCTCTGTGAGTAATCCATCGCGTGGAGATGTCACATGTCTTTGAATTTTTGGTTCTAGGACATGCCGGTTTCTTCACAATGTTTTCCTTAACCGTTGTGAAAGCAGTGGTGATGAAATAATTTACATAAAGTAAAGCACGTGTGAAGGTCGCAGGAATCCGTTGGATGCGGTAAGCACAGAACCGGTCGAAGTGGCGGTGCTTGGGGGAGGCCTATGTCTAGTAGTGGATGTTTTTCAGCGGAAGTGATGATGATAATGAAAGCTTCTGTCAGGGTTCGAACCTATGAACGACTCGTAACCACTGGGTCACCACTGCTCTCGAATGTTACTTGCACGTTATAAATGATAAGATCCATAAATGACTAGGTTCAACCCGAATGAAGTTACAATTTACGTAAGTACTAGGATTTGTTGTCAAAACTGGAGAACATCAATACTTTCGACAAAAAAAAAAATTGTCCATCAGATAGATTATAAAAAAATATTGGACACGTATTTTTTCTTTTTTTACGCAATCAAAAGATTATGACAATACATTCGGTTAAAATGTGGCAAGATGTGACGTAGCGAGCCCCCCCCCACTCCCCAACTTTAACGTGTTTTATGATAACCTAAAGCAAAAAAAAACGTGTCTGCCTAATAATTTTTTATTATCTGACTGACGGACTAAATACTTTTTTTTCCCGTCAACATCCATTCAAGGAAGATTGTGCGATTGGCTCGGCTGTCATTTATTTCCTACACTGATTGATTACCTGCCTAGGTACTGAAAATCGAAACATGGGAAGATACTAGTTAAAAATAAAATATGGGATCAACTTGGGAGCATACCCTTTCATACCAAAAAATATTTTTTTAAATCTATGGACCGATTTTGACGGAGAAATCGGCGGACATACATAAAAAATATAAATACGCGATGAACATATAACCCCCCCCCCCCCTCCTTTTTGGAAGTCGGTTAAAAATTGATTTATTTTGAAAGGAACATGCATACAATGGATATTAAAAATATAGGCTCACATAATACATGCTATATGTCGTATAACAAAGTAACACAAACCGATGGTTAAGTTCCCAATATAACAACACAAGACGAATAAACAATGATAAATGCAGAAACATTATACACTTGTAGTGTATCGTTAATTGTAATTAATCTCAGACGGGGATATATTAGTAAAACGTACAATACATGCTAACACTAAGATTGTAGAAAGGACCTACACGAATATGCAGTTACATGGAATCGAATATTCCGTAATGGTTGCCATGATTCTGGAGTTGGACGGAAAACAATGTCGCATCATAACGTTCCCTGTACTGAGTACTAATTAAATAGGTAACGAAGTACATATTAGTAAATAGGCAGAGCCAGACTGCAAATATTATAGGCAATAAATTAATTTAAAACACCTAATACAATTAGCCGCGTTCATATATGTAGTTGTGAGGAACAAAGCTACAAGTATTGACGTAGAATATTTGAAGAACCATAAAATTATAATTAAAATAACTTATTAGGTATAGAGTATGTTTAAATGCTGTCTGGCTCAGGGTGTATCAGAAAGGAATGGTCGAAAGGGGAGTGGAAAAAAAAAACTCACCAACTTTCTCTATGGGACCAAAACATAGTAATCGCGGGAAAATGATTAATAGTTCTGAAATGCATGGGTCGGATTATTTTACGCTCTACGTTGGTAAATTCATAAGGATCAACATTCTGATCATATAACCCAGCCAGATAATGGCCAGCACCAAAGCCGGCCCAGCTTCCATTGGCTTTAACCAATGTGACAGCGGAAGACCAGGTGCGATTGCCAAGCCGACACGCCTTATAGATACGTCGGATTAGCCGCAAACCGAGTTAACTCACCGAGTGCGTTACCTGCCTTATACCCTAATTTGTTTTAATCTTCATGAATTCAACATGAACGTGTAAATTACTAGAAGATTATACTCAATCCCTCGCCTACGGACTTATAACTGTGGAGTTATAAGTTACCTGATTTCTTAGTTGACTACAGTAACTTGCGTAGGTCGGAATGCAGCTTAACTACACTGATCCCCTCAGTCCAAATTGGCATAAACGATGTAATATCAAAACAGAATGGATTACGATTTTTTAATCCTACACTCTCGATGCGTTGAAAATTGATTTCATAATAGTAAATTAATCAGCGCATCTCACATCGAGAGCTCTCACAATCACCATCGCTTATAATAAAACCGATTTCTGTAATCGATTCCGATTACCAACAAGAAACGGTCGGGCGGCTCGACGCCGTCCAAACGAATTAATAAATACGTCATCTAGTCGGCCATCTTCACGGTTCCAAATTCAAATTACGAAAATCGAACCGAAAAAACGTCGTTTTAACGGACTTTTTCGTAAAAAAAACTCAAGGTGCGGACGTAAGACTACACCTGCTTGCGCTATTGTATAGTTACTCACAAATTTATCGAAACAGGTGTATTTAAAACTGAATTTATTCTAACTGATACCTATTGAGCCTAATTAAAAAAAACAGAGATAAAAGAACAATTTTTATCAATTGAGCGCTGCAGCGGCACTGACTTATGATTTTATGTAGTCATTAACTACATCGCGTATCGTAACGAATTTCTTCGATGCTTTTTTAACTGTATTATTATCATCGTATTTTGTTAACAATAACTGTTATTAATGGTTAGTTGTTAATGTCAAATGTCGTGGTTAAGCCCTTACGCTTGACTTTCATACTTTTTACAATGTTTTTATTGACAGAAGCTAATAACGTCGCTGTTAATACTGTATAATTGTTTTTATATTCTTCTGGTCGTGCGATTATATTAAAATATCTGAAATTACTTTAACACGACATCGAGGCAAAGTATTAACAACAGCCACAGAGTCGATCGTAGGTTAAGCAACGCTTGCCAAAGGCTATCCATTACATATCTAGACCCATCCGTGCCTCGGAAAGCATGTTAAGCCGTTGATCCTAGCTGTCATTCGTATATCTTTGACAGTCGTTACAGGTAGTCAAAAGCGACAAAAGTCTGACAACCAGTTTTACTAAGGGGTATCGTGTTAAGACCGTTTATTCTGAAAGTGAGTCGCAAATAGTTGTCTAATATTTCGCTGTTTTGATTAATTTGGCAATATTACTGTATGGAAATAAGAAATGCGGCTAGCGAAACTAGCGAACTAGAATATTGATTAGGAAATGCAATAATTAATATCGTAACACCGAATTTTAAGTTTTAGATGTACTTAAAAAAAGTTTATTTCACCTAAAACGGGTGCGACATCAAATTCAATGTTATAATTGCAATTCATTATTAATATTCTAGTTCGCTAGTTAGCCACATATCTTATTTCCATACAGTAATATTGCCAAATTAATAAAAACAGGTAAATTTTGAACAGCTATTTGCGACGTTGCCAACTTTTAGGATAAACGCTCTTAACCAGTAACTGGGTTGTGGAGGTCAAATACGCAGTCACCATATAAAATACTGCTATTCAGCTGCATCCGGTTGGACTGGAAGCCGACCCCAACATAGTTGGAAAAGGCTAATTAAATTGACAGACTTGAATGACTATCTTACTAACATTTGGAGTAATAAATGTTGAATATCAAAATTTTTATCGTGTCAAGTCATTTTAATGATTATTGCGTCGGATGGATAATACTTACTATCCATAATTCAATGATAAACTGGACAAATTGTCGAAAGGCGTGAAGCTCGCAGATGAAATAAAAAAACAAAACACTGGGAAACACAAAATAGCAGTGTACTAATAAAGCTTGATAGTTGCGCGTGCGCCATACGTTGCAGAAACTCAGGGCATTAAAGTTTTAGCACCCTATTATATGGGTGTTGGAAAAGGTTATCTATGTTGATGTAATTGGCTGTTACTGTACTAAGTAAAATGCTAGATTATTTTAGTGCTAAGCAGAGGTGTTCCTATAGTACACCCACATTTCGCCATATAAGCTTAACTCCCATTTAATAGGGGGCGACCCTATTGCCATCAACCGGGCACAAATCCAGACTCCGGGCTGCTACTGATAAATTCCAGATGGAAAATCCCAATAACACTTAGCCCGATCCGGGAATCGAACCCAGAACCTCATGCTTAGCACTAGCGCTTACGTCCACTAGACCAACGAGGCACAATCCCAATTTCTTTAATTATTTTTGGGTTACAAGGACTCAGGCTAGATTTTTTCACACTTTTTTTTTACTTACTTATTTTGTCCCACTGCTGGGTATAGGCCTCTACCATACTTTTCCAGTTTTCCTTTGTCGGTCATTCGTTCAGAAATGAGTCCAAATCGTCATGCCAGCGTTTCTTAGGCCTGCCCCGGAGGCGACGCCCGTCATCAGACACCCACTGTGTGACGATCGTGGCCCATCTGTTTTGTTGCATCCGTGTGACTCGCCCAGTCCCATTTCAGCCTCGCCGACTTATCACCACCATCCGGGATGCCTGTCTTCCATTTCTATATGCTTTTTTAATATGTTTTATTCAATAGCATTTCGTAATAATGTGGATGCAATCACAGTAATTATAATTACGAGTACCTTCGTTTGGAGTGACAGTAACACGCCCACGCTTCAACGGTCGCTCTTTGATTGATAATACTTTATTTCGTCTGCTTTCTTTTAGGCAGCAACAAAATGGACGCTAGCTGTCCAACGCTGTCTTTAAAAATACCTGTTTTCGAAAAAAAATAGAAAGCAATGAGAAAAAATTCATTCCTTACACGAGGTCCAGCAATACGGATTCGTTAGCTAATTTTATTTTGATTAATTTCTTTTCAATAGTCTTATTAAGAGCGTTTATCTTAAAGTTGGCAACTTCGCAAATACTGCCCTGCTAAGCCTAAAGACGCTATCTTTGAGATACGGCCTTTTAGTTTTTTTTATACTATTCAATAGCTATAAACATTTCGCATACGCCAAATAGCGCTATCTAAGTTAAAACATAAAAATACCACCAAGAAGTTATTTTTTATCCTTGTTTCCTTATATTAAATACAATTAAAAAAAAGAAAATTTTCTCAAAACTTACCCCGATTGAAATAGCGTCTTTCGGCTTAGCAGGGCAGAATAACTGTTAAAAATTTTGGTACCTGTTTTGATTAATTTGGCAATATTACTATAGGGAAATAAGAAAAGTGGCTAACTAGCAAAATAGAATATTAATAACGAATTGAAATTATAACATTGAATTTGATGTTTAAATAAGTTTTTGATTGTTTTTAATTCATTTGAAAGATTTACAGAAACCTGTGGTAGGTATGGTATATTGATAAAAAACATGACTTCAGCTCTTTAGTTTAAACATAAAATAATCAAGAATATTCTTCAAAATAAACACACATCCCTTCAAACGTCCGATCAACTCCTAAGCACATTACACCGTCGAAACAGGTGCTTCAGATCCCCGGGGCAATTTTGACACAACGCACCGTGCGTATACGCACACTTTTAGCCAATTTATTACACATGACGGGTAGACAGCCAATAGATAATCAGAATTTAAAATGTAATTATGTGTTTGGGGTCATCCCTAATACAGATAATTGGCTGGGCTGTCAATGAGGGAATTTATTGAGAGTTTTGAAGTGACAATCGCCGTAGGGCTAGTGTTGAGTTGATATCTCGATATGTTGTGAAATTATTTTAGCTGTAATTTTATCTCTCGAAGCAGTGAAAGAATTGTAGTAACAATTACAAACACAATGTACATATAAGGGATGTAACGATACATATTTTTCCTGATACGATACTGATACCGATTATTGTAGTAAATAATCGGCGATACCGATACCGATGCCGATATCGATAGCTTAGTATATATAGATATAGATAATAAATCAAAAAAATTATGAAGTATGTACCTCGGGCGTTTGTATATGTCTTTTGTATATCAGGCACAACTGTTTATTAGTGCGTTATAGTCCTCACTTCACTGTGTGAATAAACAGAATCACGAATAGCGGTGACGTGAAACAGGCAAAAAAACAATACATCGCTCAGTCTACGCTCAGCACTGCAAATACTGCCGTTTGCCATGTTGCCATGTCGCTAAGCATGTGCTGCGCGGCTCTACCGCTAGTCCCGGCTGCGGCGGAGCGACAATGTTACGCACGCGTCATCGTTTTGGGCGCTGTTCGAACTGTTTGATATCAGCATCGGAATCGGTATCATTACATCCCTAGTACATAATGTAAAAGAAAACAAGAAATGTCCTTTCTTTGGTATTGTTCGTCGATTCGTTGAGCTCCTTAAGTACTGAATTGAGCTGCACGATTACTAACAAATGCTTGCACTGACTGGACAGGTCCACTCAATCTGTGTGGTTCTTTCCACAAAAGACCATTTCAGACACCAATCTACATGGTCTCACATGATCTGACCAAGCCAAGCCAACCAAGCCAACCAAATTCCAAATTTGATGACCAAGCTTGGCATGTCTGGATTTTAAAAGAGATTTTGACCTCTGAGTTTGTTTCGGCCTTTCTTCTCAGAGTAGTCAGATAGGAAACGCCGACCTCATCTAGTTTTTAAAATATTATTAACGTGTAAAAGTGTTTGTACAAACCTACTTACAGAAATAAAATCATTTATCATTTAAATCGTATCTTGAATATGCAACGTTTCGGGCTTTCTCAGCAAATAATTAAGGAGATGCCTACTTAGTTTGTATTCTAATGCATTGCTCCTTTACATGAATGAAGCTCTCATAAAATAAGCATCTTAAGGGCACGTGTACAAGGCACCGCGGCCGCGCCGCGCCGTCTCCGCTCGATTTTGTAATCTTCAAAATAAATTTCATATCACTTATACGTAAAGCGCGTGCATTTTTGCAAGCGGTCGGCGATGGAATAAAAAACGCAGTATAAACAATACTAGTGGTGTGGTGGCGTTGCGGTGGCGGCGCGGTGACGAAACGGCGGCGGCGTGGCAGCGGTCTGGCAACGTTGCATGCTCACAGCTCAGGTGCGGGACATATACAAGTAGCGAGGGGAGCGGGCGAGGAGCGGGCGTGGCGAAGCTGTGACGCGGGCGTTGCGCTGCCCGATTCAAGCTCCGTACAGAATAGGGCGACGCGACACCGGTTATTGTTATAACGTGAAGTTTTCTTAGTAATTGTATTGTTCGAGTCGCATCGCACCGTCACGTCGCACTAGTCTGCACGAGGCTTCATTTCAACGCCCGCGCAACTCGACATTAGTGTATGTCCGTGGCGGTGGCGGCGCAATGGCGGCGGGCGTCGTGTCGCTGAGCACTTAAATCGTAGGTAACAAAGCGAAACTCCTGCGCAGGTTGTTAAAGTCGGTTGACATTAGGGCAAAGCTGGAGAAGTAAAAAGATAGGCCAAGGACTTATAAAGTTTAGATACTTATAAGTTAAATATGTTAACTATTTACAATTGCAAACATCATCATCATATTTTGCTTCAGCTTCATGAGGTCAGATTAGAAGCCGACACAAACATAGTTAAGAAAAGGCTAGGCAGATTATTTGTTTTGTACTTAACAACATTATGTACTTTCTCAAATAAAAATAAAGTAGGTACCTGGGCGACCGAGCTCTGCTCTGGTGAAAATAGAGAATGCTCATTTAATAGTATAGGATAGTTCATATTAATTCCATGCTGCCATGATAGTAGGTACTTACTAATTCCATGCTGCCATGATAGTAGATACTTACCTACTAATTCCATGCTGTCATGATAGTAAGTACTTACTAATTCCATGCTGCCACGATAGTAGGTAAGTACTTACTAATTCCATGCTGCCACGATAGTAGGTAAGTACTTACTAATTCCATGCTGCCACGATAGTAGGTAAGTACTTACTAATTCCATGCTGCCATGTCATTATTCTTGCTCTAAACTTGGGGCGACCGAGCTCTGCTCGGGTGAAAATACGGAGAAAACGAATTTTCCCAGATATGAGACCTGGCTAGATCGATTTTTCGCCCCCGTAAAACCCTATAATGCAACTTTCATCGAAATCGTTAGAGCCGTTTTCGAGAACGTGATTACAAGTAGTAGTATATTGTATACAAATATTGCTCATTTTGTTCCTAAACTATAGGATTATAATAACTATGTGAAACCAGTGATACTTTTCCAAACTATTAGAAACACTAATTTATAGACATGCTTAAAGCTGGTTCCTTCTACGTATTCCTGAGGGCAACGTCAGTTAAATTTTATACCTTGAAAGACGTCTCAACAAGCGCCCGTATGACAACGACGACATTCAGAAATATTTCATAACTAATGTTGTATTATATATTTACGACGGAACATAAAGAATGTACGCCTATTGGCAAACATTATTTGGTTATTAATTATTATAAATGAATCCGGTATGTTGTGTGGTGTGCGTTCTAAGCGGAAGCGATTTAGTGCCAATTTCACCAATGAAATGTTGAAATCAGCACATTTAAAAGAAAAATATGAAAAGAAAATACGTTTATTTGCGGTACACATGACGCAAGGAAAAAACAAAACACGAAAATAAACAATTTGGGGGAAAATATGCGTCACATCCACGCAAAATGGCCATCGCTCAGCATAATGCTGCGACCCTATGAGACAGAGCCCCAGCGCTGGTTTTCAGCGACAGCCGGCGTTGACGTGATGACATCAACCGGTGCAGCATATAGTGAAATAATAAAATAAGACAAAAATAAAATGAATAGATAGAATCTACCTACTTAGTCCTAAATGTTTATATAAAATATCATATTTAAAATGGTAACATTTCGTACCGTCGTATTTAAACCGCGTTCAAGTGCTGTCAGTGTCATCATTGTTGTGGAATATTGACACTGACAGCTCTTGAATGCAGTTAAGATCTACTGATCGCGGTCAGTTTCCGCCCTAGAGTAAGAACTGTTTTGCGTGAATACTAATGTCCAGCAATTAGCATTCTTTAGTTTTAAACGCACGGAAGTTTTGCGCTCGGGCTATTTATTTTTTTCTATAAAAATCTGATACGTACAGTATGCCGCATGTCAGTGAGTAAAATTAAGATTACTATACTTACCTATAAACATCAGCACAGTTCAATTTGATATGTTTATTGTTACACTAGCTTCCGACAGCGGTTTCGCCCACGTGATAATTAAAAAAATTATAGTCTATGTTACTCAATAATAATACAGCATTCTACTGGTGAAAGAATCTTTAAAATCGGTCCAGTAGTTTTTGAGTTTAGTCAAAACCAAACAAAAATCTTTTCTTTTTATAATATTTGTTTAGAAAAACAAGATGGCGGCATTAGTTCCGATATTGGCCACGTGCCAAAAGATTCTTATTCAGGTAAAAACGCATCAGTTTGTCAATTAGACCAGAAACTCGACTAAGACAAGTCAACTAATAATATTTCTTCCAGCTAGCAACACCAGTCATTTGAAAGGCGGGTATTATGATAATGTCTCCTCTTAATTACCCCGGTTTATACACCTAATGATCATATTTATTATCCCATATTATAATGTGCGAATGTAAATTGTAAATGCAAGGATTAATCGCCTAGTTAAAAGGGAATATCTGGTTTCAGTTGAGAATGAAAATTGTGTATTTCATATTTTATCTAGGCATTATACTGTGTTCATTTTGTGATAATTGATTTGACATATAGCAAGATTTTTTTTTTCATTATCCTATTTGTTTTTTTTAATTAAATAAAAATATTTTGCCACAGCTGTTAAATTTAAGTTAAGCAGTATTGCATATAAGCATAATATAATTATAAACATTATATCACGCCTTGGTGTCTTGAAGGGTTGGCAGGGTGAACCTATAGTAGGTACACAGATATTTCGCCATTTAATTTTAAGTCCCATGTAAAAGAAAGAAGAAAGAAAGTAAAATGTGTTTATTGGCAGAAAAATACACCTTTACCTATAAAACTGTAAAAACAGAAAACAATGATTATAATGCCAATATATAATAATCCTCATTGGTGGCCGAGCCTATCGCCATCAATCGGCAACAAATCCAGACTCTCCGGGCTGCTACTGACAATTATGTAATAAACAAGTTATAATAATATCAAGTATTATAAATATAAATGAAATAGAGGAAATAATAATATCAAGTATTATAAACAGCAGAAAAATACACCTTATAACTAAAAAAAAAACAGAAAACAATGATTATAATGCGAAAAGGCTCTCAGCTCAGCATCATATTAGATGGCAACACACAGTGTACCACCTGACGCTGATTTTCAGCTGCAACCCACGAGTGCCATACGCTAGAATAATAAAGACAGGGAAGTGTGTGTCCGTTCTGTTTTAATAAATTATCAGAATAAACTAAAGGTAAGTAATAAAAGATAGGATAACATGAAAAGCTCACAAAATCTGAAAATGTTGACATACATGAGTGTGTGTGGTGTGTTGTGAATGAGAAACTAAAATAAATAAATACCCAATGTCAGTGTTAAAAAAAAAAAAACTATCCACTATAAATAAGGTACCTTCAATACAAAAAATCGTGTGACTGCGTTGTTCTTCTAAACTACGTAACGGAACGGATTTTGATGCGGTTCTTTATCATGACAATAACCGTCAAGAACATTTTGACGTCGACCAGTGCAACATACAATGAGATATTTAAATCATTAAAACAAAATAAATATACTTAATTGAATTATAAATGTGTATATAAAATACAATATTTTAAATGGCAACATTGCGTTAAGTTGGCATGGACTCGCGCGCCGCCCTAGCTTAGAGTAATCTGTGAAATTTAGTGAAATAGACGATGACTTATAACGAAAACGAGCGTGTAAAATTTCATGAACAGAACTTTGGGGGTATAGGTATTATGAAAAAACTACTGGATGTATTTACTCAAAATAAAATGATTTGAACTTTTGAACAAATAATCTATCCCTGTGCCGTTTCTATTTTTAATTTTTTTACTACTTAAGTTATTAATTGAAGTGTTGAAATATGGAAGTTTCGACGCTCATAACTTCCCGACCCATTTTTTTTCCTTCTGTCTTTTTTTTTTTTCTTCTTCTACAGGGCTAGATAATGACAAGACAAATTGATATAATTTTTAGTTTTCAACGCACACCGTCAAACAGACGAGTAATAACCATACTACGTTTGTACGGAAGAATGACCGACTAGTGTACTCTTAATGGACCAGATAAGAAGTGAGTACATAAATGTCATAATTTTTGTCATTAACCCTAAGGACGTTTGTCCACCGCCACGTCAACGACAACGAGATGACGGCGCTAAAGTAGCAATACATACATTTACTACGGCCGCGTGACCGTGACGTTCCGCCGATGAGGTGCGGTACCTCATCACGCTCGGTTAGAATAATCTCGTTTCTCATTGACGTCCCGTTGACGGTGGCGGGTGGACAAACGGTGTAAGTTTGTGTACAGTGTCCAGTTAGACCGGCCACTCTCAAGCAATAGCCAGGTACTTTCTCGTTCACATTAACGGACACCTATGAATACAAATGTAAGATGTTTTCTTGGACATTGCGGTATTTAAATTAATTTACATTTATTGCTTTTATACATAAAACCGGGGTTATGATCCCTAGGTATGAAAATACAGTTATTGCCCCAGGTTTAATTGACATCACGGTTGGCATAAGTGCGGGTCAAAGGGTCAACGAAATAGTAGTAAATAATTTAACTGCTTGACTACCCAACTGACTGACGTTATGTCTGTCAATGCATTGACAGACATTGCAGTGTCAGTTAGGTTAAATTCGGTTTCGGTTTAAAGAATTTTATTCTCATAAAGAACACAAGACAGTTCACTTAATATATGAGATATACAAATAAATCATGCAGTTATAAGGTGTCAAAGAATTGTTTTTGTGTTTTAATCTTTTTTTACGACCAAAACGTTTAATTTAAAAAAAAACTAGCTGCGCCCCATGGTTTCACCCACATAAGTCTCGATCTCCTAGAAATATCGGGAGAAAAAGTATCCTATGTCCTAACCTAGGTCATGGTCTACTCATGTGCCAAATTGCATCCAAACCTGTTCAGCCGTTTGAGTGTGAAAGCGTAACAAACAAACTCACTTTCGCATTTATAATATAAGTTAGGACTGTTTGTTTGTAATCTCAGTTGTAGCTTAACATAACTTGGTTTTTCTACAGTTAATGTAGTACCTAAAATATTACAATTCTAAGCCTAATCTTAGTAAGAGGTTTACTCTTTATTATCTTCTCGAAAGCCACTGTAGTGACTTAGCACTTTCACAAAACGTAAGACATAACGGTACCTTCCCATCAAGCAAAAGCAGAAATTATTATACCTTTTCAGTAGCCCTACCATTTAATTTTACTACCTATTTAACGTCACGTAACATACGAACACACAAAGCAATTATTATCCACATATTTCATTAGCAACAAAACATAAATTTACTGCACTGCCCGTTAAAATGTACAGCGGTCATTCCTGACAGTTACTGCTTATTGTTCGACGTAGCCACCCGTTTGGTGAAGGAGAGAGGCGTGCTGCTCTGTCCGTTTGTTTTACTCACTTGTTTATGTGTTTATTGTGTGTTTATAGTGCATTTAAGGGTTACAAGGTATTATGAGGATTGGCTGAAAAGTAATAAAAGTTATAGGGTTGACGATGTGAATGGGAAAATAAGTAACGCTAAAAATTAGTATCTCGTTTTACGCGACTGCAGCAGTGAGGCCCAAAAGGTTTGTTTTAGTTCATTAACTTCCGCCAGGGGCTTTGCCCGCGTGTTCAATCTGCCTAGCCTTTTCCCAACTATATTGGGTTCCGATGCAGCTGAATACCAGTTTCTTACATGGAGCGACTGCCTATCTGACCGCCACAACTCAGTTACACGATACTCCTTTGTAAGACTGGTTGTCAGAATTTCGGCCTTCTGACGACCCGTAACGACTGTCAAAGATCCACGAATGACACCCGGGACCAACGGTTTAACGTGCTTTCCGAGGCACTGAGGAGTCTCGGTATGTAAAGATGGCCACCCATCCACAAACCAACCCGTAACTTAAGCGTAACTTAACCTGATGGATCGACCCCGTGCGGCTATTATTACTTAGTCACGAGTTTGTATAGACAAGTATGCATGGTCAAAAGACTTTCAGCATAATTTATTTTTGTAGTCAACACCTATTTAGAACTACTTTATTATTTGAATCCAACTCCTAACTTAGCTTAGGGTTAGGAAATAGGACACTTTGTATCCCGATATTCCCACGGAATCGAGACTTATGTGGGAGAAACCGCGGGGCGCACCTAGTTTGAAATAAGTTATATAGGTCTAAGTACATCCAGGTATTATCTATTTTTAACACGCTTTTATTAGGTCGACCTGTATGTATGTAACTATGTAATCAAATCTAAGAAAACTCATTTAACCATCTTCTAAAGATCGTAGCGTTATGAAAATTGGCAGTTGTATGTGATTTTGATGACAACACAATAACATGGTACTGTCGAGCTGATCTGATGTTGGAGCCGGAAGATATGAACTGGAACTTCATGATGGATGATCGTATCATAGCCGTGTTTGGACTTGTTAGAAAGTTCTTGTAATGAACGTTGACCATGATTAGGTTTCAAGGTCTGATGATGAAGCCGGAAGATAGGCACTAGCATTCCATGATGAAATATCGTATCATAGCCGTGTTTGGACTTGTTAGAAAGGTCTTGTAAAGGTGCACGTAAAAGCGTGTCTTTTAGTTTTTTTTAAACTATTATTTATAGGATTATACCAAATAATTGTTGAGTTATAGGCTTAGCTTTTTAAATGTTTCTCAGAAATCTTTAACTTTAAAGACGGCATGAAGATAATGATGAATCTCTCGTCTCAAACCGTTCACAAAGAACTTCTCATTACTACCGCATAGCATATGGCCGCTGCCTACGTATTTGAATACGCCCACTGTGCACTAAAACGGTTAACTAAGTGTAAAATTTCATGAGCGTATGTTAAACTTACTTTACTTAAGTATTACTTGATGATTCCAACACGACTTGTTTTGTGAGCAAACAGTTTATTAAGACAGCGTGTTCAAACTTTAATCATTATCTACGTAGCTTTGACGTTTTCCCTACTATTTTAGGGTCGGCTTCCATTCTAACCGGATGCAGCTGAATACTAATATTATACATTGAGTGACTGCCTATGTGACCTCCACATACCAGTTACCGGGTAATACGATAGCCCTTGGTAAGACTGGTTGTCAGACTTTCGGGCTTCTGACGACCCGTAACGACTGTCAAAGATCCACGGATGACAGCCGGGACCAACGGCACGGTTTGGGTCTTGGTATGTAAAGATGGTCACACATCCACGGACCAACCGCGGCAAGCGTTGCTTAATCTGATCGATCGACCCGTGCGGCTGATATTACTTAGCCACAAACTCCTCCTCCAATTGATCAAACTTTAATATTATGGTGACTAAATTGGAAAATGTAATTAAGTAACTAGTTGTAGTACTTATTACTATTTTGCCAAAGGCCTTTCATCCAAACTCAAACTCAAAACATTTATTTCAATTAAACCAATTACAGGCACATTTGAATGGTTAAGGAATCGATCGATTAGAAAGATGATGCTATACCCGAATCGCTTAAGCGTAGCAAAAACGGTCATTGACCCACCTACATTTTCTAGCAATGTTTAATAAAAAAAAACTGAAATAAAGTCCGGTAGCGTCCTGAATCAATATCTATAGTGATCTTCGATATGTTCCAATAACGAGAAACCATACACAGTTTATTGTTTGGGTTCCTACGGAGAGATATTAAGGAAAGGGCAATGGCCGCTAATGCCACGCTAAAGCGATTTGGGTATAGTTGCCGATTCCAAAGCGTAGTAGGTTTATATAGGGAAGAACGAGCAAGAAACTCCATGGACGCTCTTTCAAATCATTTACGCAATTTTATGTGATCGAGTTAAAGACACAAACGCGCAACTAAAGGCTCGAATCAATAATTTAAATTGGTTAATAGTGAGAGGGCAATTTTTTTCTTTTGTGTGTACTTGTCTACAATAACTTATTTTATTAATATGTAATAAGGTCAAAAGTGTATTAAAAGTATTCAATTTGCATTACACATGGATTATTATAATATTTCTTGATGATTTCTTTACCTTAAAAAAACCGGCTAAGTGCGTGTCGGACCACGCACAATGAAGGGTTCCGTAGTTGAAATGAAGTTTTTAAAACTGCAGATTTAAGTTGGTCGATTATTACTCGTTAACCTGTACTTAGCTGTGATAGTTTTTCTTTTCATTTCGTTATATATACTACTGCTGTGAATTTTTTCATAAATCCAGGTACAACCATTTAGCTGGCAGGGGGGAGGGACACTTGACTCTAACAAAAATTTGCAGTTAAAAGCCTTATATTTCGCAAACGGATCCCTGATCCAAAAATGGCTTTAGCAAACTCACAATATTTTTGAACGACCTTTCTAACGATATCCCACACCATGGGATAGATGAGAAAAAAAAACATCCCCACTTTAAGTGTAGGAAAGGTATCCCAAAAAAAAAAAACTTGATTTTATTTTACCACTTCGTCGGCGTGATTAATATGTATGTATACCCAGGCTAAATTACAGCTTTCTAGTACTAACCTTCTCTGAGCTAAGCCGCGGACAGTCAGACGGACGGACAGACAGACGGACATGGCGAAACTATAAGGGTTCCTTGTTTACTACGGAACCCTAAAAATATGTTGCGGTAGGTATTACTGTAAAATTTGATAAATAAATTCTTACTATTAAAAATGATTAGTAATAACCTCATGAAATACTACTACAGTCCGGACGTTAAGAGATTGCGTTCTTGACACCTGTCACTTTCAAACTAACGAATAATGTGTTTTACGAAATGTCAAGAACGCATTCTCTCGATGGCCGGACTGTAGTCCCTCATTATGCGGAGTTCCTAGGAATAGGCCTTTACGTAAATCACACATACACTCAATCATATATTTCACATAATAATTTTGACCTTAGATCTTTGCACCCATGTTTAAACTTTCAACCAGCATATTCATATTTTATCAGAGAAGAAGCTCCACACTTGAGATATATCACTAACTGCACAATCCTATTCCATAAAACATTACGTGTATATGTTACAGTTAAACTGTGAATATTTAGAAGTTTTCTGAATTTTTTACCTAATTGAATAAAACCCCATCATTGGAAAATTAGTAACGTGTGTTAATACCACGACATGGACACATTTGCTACGCCCAATGGGGCATATTTTTATCTACTTACTTAACATTGGAACGCGCTATACAATACCCTAATTGCGTAAAACAGTTTCAACCTAAATCCGAGAGTTTTGAAGGATATTTCTAATCCATTGCTTCATAGGTGTGATAAGTTCGTCTGCACAGCAACGTAAATAACGCAATGAACATGACTGAATTGACAAAATGAAAGCAAAAGTCATTTTATATGTGCGTTACGCAATTACCCCGCAGAATATCTCGGAAATCAGTAGCCTGTCTACAAAGTTGGTAGAGAGGCTAAGTACTTACATGGATTGCACAAGTCACAAAAGAAAGCAAAGATAAGATGTTTTTCAGAAACTCGTCAATCGTATAGCCTCTTTTCGAATTGGTGATTATTTCGTCTACTAGTACGCGTAGTAGACGACGCGGGCGCGTGCGTAGTTTTTACGCATTTTTCTTTCTTTAGTAAGACCGTACATTGACAATTGACATTGACATTTCCAAACTTGAACCGCAAACCGCAACCCATACATCGTAGTACACGTTGTCGTGTGAAAATAATTTCCCTTACGCTATTAAAAACGCTATTTCTATTTGTTCAGGTCAATCACCGAACAATAATAAACATGTCAGCGTAATGGCGACACCGCGCTGTATGCCTTGAATATTTTATGTATTACCTAAGTAAAACAGTCAGTACGCTTTCGGATGGCAGATCGGGCGCGACTCAATCTCATCTTTCACCTCATTAGTTTTAATTGTTATCACCTTTGTATTGCTGAAATATAGCATCTATCTTTATACTCAATCTTAGTTTATCTCAATCTCACCCCAACCCCGAACATTGGTCCTTCGAGCCTTCGGAGCGGGACCAGTACGCGTGTATCAACTAATTGTACTGTGTGAGTGTCTCGCTTGGAACTTATAACCAGACCCTGGAAAAACTGAGTGGATTTACTTTCCACAAAATTGATCATCCTGCGGATCCTAACTGACCTCGGTGCTTCGGACTGAAAAGTGCCATCATCTTGCTGATCTTAATTTAACTCGGCGCCCCGGATGCCAACATCCTTCGGACACTGATTGACCCTGGCGTTTACGTAAGCATCGCGTCATCTCATCGCGCTGTTACTTCAGGTTTGTTCTTGCAGCCATCGCAAGGACATTTTGATCTCCAAAGAAGTCTTCAGTACAAGTAAGGTCTCTTTTTATCTCTATAATGACGAAAATGGATGACATTTTAGCAACCCAACAACAACTAATCGAAGCCGTAGATAAGCTCTTCACCAATTTCAAGAAGGATGGTGCAGAGCGCAAGACCTCAGACTACTTACGCCGGCGTTTAGCTACCTTGGAACAATACTTTACAGAGTTCCATAATAATCATATGACTTTGGTATCTTTTGGTGATCAATCTCATGCATACTTCAGTACTAATCAATACGATCAAATGAAGGAAAAATATAACACCATTAAAAGTACTATTCAAACCTATAACCCCCTCGCAAGTAGACCGCAAATCCCTGAACTGAAACCTCCTACGTTCCAACCTGCTGCGGAGTCTCAAACCTTAAATCTCGCAGCTCACGCTGCTTCTTCTAAAACCACTTCTCTTGAAGAAAGTAAAGCAGAAGGTCTCTTCAAAAAGCAAGCTACCAACTTTAAGGCTTTCTTGAGGACAACTTCCAATTTCGACCTTGACCTCGTCACGGATAAATGGGAGTTTGAAGACATCCTGAAGACCATACAAGCTCGTTGGGCAGCAATTGACTCGCTTCATTGGGAGCTAGACAACGAGTATGGCGGATCAAACCCCGAGTACGAAGAGCAATTTACTCATTATGAGAAATATTATAACAAAATCAAGAAAGACATCAATAAGAAAATGTGGTCCGTTGCGCATATTGAAAAATCAACTCCTAAAATGGAGATAGTCACCTTCGACGGAAACTACAATAAGTGGATTTCGTTCAAAGATCTTTTTACAGAAGCCGTGCATAACAACCCCTCTTTGTCGAATGCACAAAAAATGCAGTTTCTAAAGAGTAAGATCAAAGGGGAGCCCGAAAAATTGATCCAACATCTCCAAATAAGCTCCGACAATTACCCTGTATGCTGGAATATCCTCAATCATCGTTATAATAATAAACGACTGATCTTCACTTCTTATCTTAACAATCTCATGAATATCTCCGCAAACCAGCAACAATCATCAAATCATATAAAACGCATTCACGACACTACGCACGAGAGCGTGAATGCTATCAAGAATCTGGGAGTCGATGTATCCTCCTGGGACCCTTTCCTGGTATGTATATTGTCTCAAAAATTAGACTCAGATACATACGAGGATTATCTACAAGCCTTAAAATCTCCGCGAGAGTTGCCAGTCTTGGAAGATTTCCTTAATTTCTTGGAAACTAAGTTTATGATGCTGGAAACTTCACGTAAGAAGATTGAAAACTCCACTCAAAAATCATCTCCATCTCAATCCAACAGCAATAACAAACCATCATTTTCAAAGGGTCCCAATTATAAACGAAACTATAACAATCCTAAAACGAATTACTCAACAAACCAAGTTTCGCAATCGTCAAAGTCCAAACGAAAAATTAACTATCGCAAGCAATGCCCTATTTGCAACGCCAACGATCATCGAATACATGCATGTCAAAAACTATTGGAATTGCAACCTAATGAACGTAAAAATGCTATTGCTAATCTGAACCTTTGTATTAATTGTTTACATTACCACGAAGGCAAAAAATGCCTTTCAGAAATAAGATGCAAGGAATGCAATAACGACCACAATACCATTTTACATGAATCTTTTACGTCGCATCGATCTGGGTCAAACGCAGCCACGATTACGAAATCGCCATCTCAGCAGCAAGAAAGTAACACAGTTGCATCGCTTCTTAAAGAGCCTTCTGAAATATTACTTGCCACGGCAATAATTAACGTACAAGCAGCGGACGGATCTTACCAAAAGATGAGAGTTCTTTTGGATCAAGGGTCACAAACATCCATTATTAGGGAAAGCGCAGCTCAGTTGTTAAGACTACCGCGACGGAAATGTAACGGTTATATCTCTGGAATAGGAAATAAGGAAAACAACTGTAAGGGCATGATTACCATAAAATCTTCGTCGTTGGTAAGCGATTTCACCTTTGAAACGGACGTATATATAATGAACAGACTCATTAATAACTTACCCAGCTGTACGCTACCAAAGCCAGACTGGCCTACTCTTAACCAAATAACTCTAGCAGATCCTGAATTTTACAAAAGTAGGCCTATTGACATCTTATTTGGGGCAGATATCTATTCCACTATCCTTATGGACGGTATCTGTCGATCAGAAGGCATATTGCCAATTGCCCAACAGACCCAGTTGGGATGGATCCTAAGCGGCAACTACAAAACGTACCATTGCAATGTGATCCTAAATAATATCGAAGAGATTCAGCAATTCTGGGAAATGGAGGACATCCATGAATCTCCAGCGATATCAGAAGAAGATCAGAAATGCATCGAGCTTTACCAAACAACGACCACAAGACGGGAAGACGGAAGCTACGTCGTTAAAATGCCATTCAAAGAAAATTTTACTGAACATTTGGGCGAGTCGAAAACAAAATCGATTGCTCAATTTTTTCAAATAGAGCGGAAATTAAGTAAGCAACCAGCACTCGCACGTGACTATAAAATGTTTATTTCTGAATACCTAGAGCTCGGACATATGACACCCGTTGCGCCACACGTACAGCCGGACTGCTACTTATCGCACCATTGCATCCAACGAGCTGAGTCATCAACCACTAAATTGCGAGTTGTCTTTAACGCCTCGGCAAAAACCTCGAGTGGATACAGCCTCAATGATCTTATGTGCCGAGGACCTAATTTACAGCAAGACCTTCAGAGCCTTATCTTAAAATGGAGACAATTCAGATACGCTTTTACAGCAGATGTAGAAAAAATGTTTCGCAAAATCTGGTTACATCCCGAGGATCAAACATATCAGAAAATCATCTGGCGTAACCATCAATCTCAACCTTTAAAAGAATACCAGTTAGCGACAGTTACCTATGGCACAAAAGCCGCACCCTTTTTGGCTATGATGACATTAAAGCAACTGGCCATCGATGAAAGGCCAAACTATCCACAAAGTTGCGCTCCTGACATCTTAGAACACTCGTTTTACATGGATGATCTCATGCATGGTGAACATTCAGCGAGAGCAGCTAAACAGCTCAAAGCGGAGATGATCAACCTCCTCAAATCGGGCGGGTTTAACCTCAGAAAATGGCGATCAAACTTACCAGAAATAATAGATAGTTCTGATGCACCTCAAAACGAAGACTTTGACTTTAAGCAACCGGAGTCCACCAAAACTTTAGGTCTTCGGTGGGAACCAAAAAATGATCAATTTATCTTTCATCCTATAGAATTTATCTCACAAGGCATCATTACAAAAAGACAATTTTTATCTCAAATATCCAAAATTTTTGACCCTTTGGGCTGGCTAGCCCCCGTCACAATAAAACTTAAGATCTTGTTCCAAGAATTGTGGAAATCAGACCTGGGTTGGGACCACCCTGTCCCTCAAGAAATCGCGTTGGAGTGGAGTACTATTAAAGCCGATCTATCACATATATCGCGATTTAAAATACCACGTTGGATTCAAACCCAGGAGAAAGACATCATCGAACTCCATGGCTTTTGCGATGCTAGCACAAAAGCATACGCTTGCGTCGTATATTGCAAAATACAGAGAGAAAATGAAACCCATGTAACCCTTATTGCAGGGAAATCAAAAGTAATACCACTGAAAAAACCACAATCGATCCCGCGTTTGGAACTTTGCGGCGCTCTCTTGTTGTCAAAACTTATGCAAAAAATTATCTTATCCCTATCAAGCTACAAGATGCATGTTTACGGTTGGGTCGATTCAACGGCTGTTTTAGGTTGGTTAAGTGGCGAACCAGAGAAATGGAAACCCTTTGTTGCGAATCGAGTGAGGATTATTACTGAAATAATCCCTAAAGACAACTGGAGTTATATTAAGTCGAAAGAAAACCCCGCAGATTGCGCAAGCCGGAGTTTACCTGCTTCTCAATTAGCCGATCACTCACTGTGGTGGCAAGGGCCCGAATGGCTAGCACAATATAAACCTAAAGAATCTCATAAGATGTCGATTGATACGACTATTATTAGCGAAGAACTCCGAAAAAAGGAGCAGGTAAATACGGTCATTGTTAACCCCGAAAATCTAATAATCAATCAACTATTACCAAAATACAGCACTTTGAGGAAAATTACTCGAGTATTAGCTTACATCAACAAATTCATCGACATTGTTGTTTACAAGAAAAAACGCACATGTTTCCTTACTCTGCAAAATATAAAAACAGCAAGAGAAATGTTAATTAAGCACGTTCAAAACGAATATTTCAACGAAGAAATATCGCGGCTGAAAAATAATGAACCACTGACCAAGAAAAGCCAGATTCTTAATCTCAATCCCATATTAGACACTAATCAATTGCTCCGTGTTGGTGGCAGACTTAAGCATTCGAATCTGGATCCCGAAATGAAGCATCCCATCATAATCCCGAATCAATCAAAATTGGCAGATCTTATCATAGATGAATCCCACGAGCTCGCATTTCACGGTGGAGTAAAAGTGACTACTGGATTAATAAGACACAAATACTGGATTCTTGGAGGAAACAGCGCCACAAAGAAACGATTAAGAATGTGTGTCAAATGTAAAAGAAATAATCCCATACCACAACATCAAATCATGGGTGATCTACCTCCAGCACGATTGATCCCTAACCGACCTTTTTACCACACTGGAATAGATTACACCGGACACATCCTTATTAAGGCAAACAAAGGTCGTGGCATTAAAACCTGTAAAGGATATGTTGCAGTTTTTGTCTGTATGGTAACTAAAGCCATACATTTAGAAATTGTCTCGGATCTCACAGCGTCTGCATTCATTGCCGCGCTTCGACGAATGTCAGCTAGAAGAGGAGTCCCTGGGCACATATACAGTGATCAGGGAACTAACTTTATAGGTGCCAACAGAACTTTAAAACAAGAGTTTGCCGAAATCTCCTACATCTTGTCAGACCAAGAAGTTAACTCGACCATCTCTGAAATGAATATTGAGTGGCACTTTAATGCACCATCATGGCCATCAGCTGGCGGACTCTGGGAAGCTGCAGTGAAGAGCCTAAAACATCATCTCAAGCGTGTCGTTGGAGAGCAAAAACTAACCTATGAAGAATATAATACCCTACTATCCCAACTCGAGGCTTGTTTGAACTCCAGACCACTGTGCCCTCTGACAGAAGATCCTGAGGATCTGGACTTTTTGACCCCGGCTCACTTTTTAGCAAGTGGCCCCAACTTAACGATTTTCGAAACAGAGAAGGATCTCAGAACACGGTGGCACTTGACGCAAAAAATCTATCAAGATATATGGGATAAGTGGAAGACTGACTACCTCTCGCAGCTTTCAAGGAGGTCCAAATGGCAACAGCCTCAAAAAGATCTCAAGCTTAACGATATAGTTATTATAAAGGACGACAACCTACCACCAGGAAAATGGAGTCTAGGTCGCGTAGTAGCGCTGCATCCTGGTAGTGACGGACACGTAAGGGTCGTCACACTAAAAACCAAAAACGGGCTCTTAAAACACCCAGTTGTAAAACTGTCCTTACTGCCAACAAATAAAAATGAGCAAGATCCAAAAGCCCCAAAAGTTGGTAATAAGTTGCCAGCGGAGAAGAAAAAACGTCCTATCTCATTCTCAGCTATAGTTTTATCTTTGACATTATTTTTGCTGTCACTAATAAACACCGCTCAAGCATCATACAATTTTACCCAGCTGACAACCAATAGTGTCTACTTCGACAAAATATCTAATATGCATTTAATCAGAGATGATTGGCATTTAATAGTTTATTATGACACAAATCCTTATCAAGAAGGAACGGCGGCACTATTAAAGTATATCAAGTATCTTGAAACCTTATGCACTACGATTAGAACACAAACACCTTGCGACGGCATCATGTTACAACTCAAGCACGAGTTCGAAGAAATCAAATATTACGATAATATTGTCATGACAAATGACTCGTTCATGACTAATGCGAAACGACGGCGACGCGGCTTGATAGACGGAGTAGGCTACGTTGCAAATAGTTTATTCGGAGTGTTGGATCAACGATTTGCAGAAAAATATGAGAAGGATATTGACCTTTTAAAACATAATGAAAACCATTTATACAACCTCTGGAAAAACCAAACGTCGGTCGTAGAAGCTGAATTTAATCTCATAAAAAGGATGGAGAATACTATGAACAAACATCACAAAATAATAAATCAAAAGCTTAATTACCTACAAGATTCTTATAAAAATGTAGTTCAGCAAGTGCAAAACATAACTATTATCACAGACTTTATAACCTCGGCATTCACTGCCAACAACTTGTTGTATACCCTTCGACGAATCCAGGACTCCATTTTAGATACAGTAACTGATATTTATAGTGGAAAATTAGATTTTCATTTGATATCTCCGAAGCAACTCAGATCAGAGCTAAGCATAATATCAGCACAAATATCTGGAGACTTGCTAGTTCCAGTCGACAACTTTAATCTGAAAGATCTTTACAGCTTGCTCAAAGTAAGAGCCAAGTACTCGGGCAAATACCTTATTATAGAAATAAGAATACCCCTGATTGAAAGAGATCTATACGAGGTATTCAATCTTATCCCGGTTCCACGCATTGTGAAAAATAACATGATGATGAAGGTCGAAACTATCTCTGAATTAGCAGCCATCAACATGAGAAAAGATTCGTATTTAACTATCACAGACACGGATCTGCAGTCATGCATATTACAAAACCCAGTGACTATTCTGTGTCATATAAGAAAGCCTATTCACCACATGAAAGATGATCACAGCCTTTGTGAAACGATCCCAGGCACAAGAACTTGTAAAACTAAAACTACCTCGTGCAAGAATGACTGGAGAGAGCTAACATCAGAAAACAAATATTATTATTTATGCTGCAATGAATGTAACGTCAAATTTCTGTGTGAAAATCAAGTTAAGGCAGTTAGGTTATCAGGTGCGGGTCTGTTACGCGTTGGGGAAGGCTGTTTAGTAAAAACAGAAGATTTTATGGTGTATTCAAACAAAAGACTGTCTAGTAAAATTAGCACGACAACAAAAATTATCTCGTCAGAAATATCACCAATCAACCACATAATAAATATCACTATGCCAGAAACCTCATATGAGCTTAATCTCAATACCTCAGACAACCTCAGACAGTTTGAAGCTATTAAGAGAAGTCTTGAGATCATGAAGCAGAGTGAACCTTTGAGCACTAATATCTCCTACCACGACATCCATCTTTATATTGCTACATATCTCATCATACTGGGAATCTTGGTATTGGTGGCAGCTTACGGCTTTAAACGTTGGCGGCGAAGACAACGTAAAGGAAATCGTTCCACTTCTGCAGCAGAGCGGTCGACAGCCGCTGTGGCGACTGCGGTACCGTCTCCTCACCCCGTTACAGAAAGTGTTGTGATTGAGTGTAGTGAAATTAGGGAAAAAGGGCAATCTAGTAGTAAATCAGTGAAAAGTGATCCTAGACGACTAGCTCTATCTAGTGAGTGCTTACAAAAAAAGGAAGATAGAGGTTCTTCACCGATCTTTCGCGTGTTTTCTCTTCCTGATTTACATTGTAGCAATTCTGGTTAATTTGTAATGTTACCTTCATCTCATTTTTTAACATAACTAACCCTACATAACTATTTTAGTATTATTTGAACATTGTTTTCACCTTGTTAATATTAATTTCATTACCCATTTAACTATACTTACTTACTAACCTCATCTTTTTCTCCCTCGGGAGCATGTTCAGGTCAATCACCGAACAATAATAAACATGTCAGCGTAATGGCGACACCGCGCTGTATGCCTTGAATATTTTATGTATTACCTAAGTAAAACAGTCAGTACGCTTTCGGATGGCAGATCGGGCGCGACTCAATCTCATCTTTCACCTCATTAGTTTTAATTGTTATCACCTTTGTATTGCTGAAATATAGCATCTATCTTTATACTCAATCTTAGTTTATCTCAATCTCACCCCAACCCCGAACACTATTAATCTATTTATCTAGTAAGACCACACATTGACCATCATCCAATCTTGAACCGCATCACATACACCTTAGTACATGTTGTCGTGTGAAAACAATTTCCCTTAAGCTATTGAGCGCTGTTTTCAATGGCTGCTGTGACGTCGACAACACTGTATTCAATAACCTATATTGTCGGACTAAACTAAGTGCCTGTGCGCAGGTAGGTGGAGCGCACACTGAGGCTGTGAAAAAAAAAGTATGTTTTTATTTATTTCAACTTGTAGCTATCAATCAATTCTGCCTATAGCAGATCCATTGCTGTCGATTCATGGGGGACGTCACACGATACGCAGCGTATCGCGTAGTTAGTCACTTAGTAATGGATTTAGAAAGAACAATATACACTAAAGATCAACAGCAAAAATGAATCTGTTAAATGAAAGTGAAAATTATAAGTGAAGAGCATTTACCTACTCGTTGATCTGTCGATCCATTCCGTAAACATCTCACCGTGAAGAGTGAGGTGAAGTAGGCATGAAGTGAGCTGTCCATAGTGTCAATCCTTAGCTTTAGGTGCAATGACAGCTCACATCAAGCTCACTTCACTCAGGTTATCACGGTGAGATGTTAGCAGAATACCACGGCTGGAGTGTATTTGTCCCAACTCTTACAAAATTTAAATATCAAACTGAGAAAATCTGTACGAAAATAAAGTTTTAAGATTTAAAAAAAAACTGTATCATTTTTATTTTATCAAAGGCGAAATGCCACTTAAACATGGGTAGACTTCGTAGCCTATCATAGACATGATTTGTTCAAACTTAGAACCCACGTGTAATTTTTTCTTCTATTTTCTACAGATGCCGTTCGCTCCACTGTGCGTCGCGCCTATAGCGGAAGCAGCGCGTGCGTCGATTAATACACGTACCTGTCGCGGTAACAAATTGTGCGCCAAATGAATGCCGATTGAAACCACCGACGAATGGATTACTTTCCAATAGGATTCAGGAAGTATTGTCAAGATTTATAATTTACTTTAATATGGAAGTAAATAACTCAGTTAGGATATCTTAGAACTAAGAAAAAGTGCTATTTTGCTAATCAAAAGTTACTGCTTCGTTGTTCTAGTGGTCGCGAGCGTTACCGCTGTGCATGAGGTCCTGGATTCGAGACACAGATCGGGTTAAGTGTTATTGGGTGTTTCATTCAGGTAGCAGCCCGGAGGCTGGATTTGTGCCCAGTTGATGGCAAAACTGGCGAAATGTGGGTTTTACTATCGGTACACCTCTGCCTAACTTTCCAGGGATTACAGGCGTGATGTTATGATAAAGCTGACCTCAACATAGTTGGGAAAAAGCTAGGCAGATGGTCATGATTGGGTATCGATTCTCGAATAAGTTTTTGGCAGCTCTAAAACTGGAACTCTACAGATTTATTGTTCCTTCATGTTCGTTTATAAATTATGTTAATAGATTTTCCAATGACATAAAACAACCACGTTATCAGATAGAAGAAACTAACTAAAATGGGTAGGATTTTTTTTTAAATTTAGTTCAATATCTATTTCAATTAATTTTTATTGCAATCCATAATGTACACATACAGGTGGTAGGAATAAATAAAATGAAACAATTATGGACTCTGTCGGGCACAATAGAATTTTAAATAAGTAGGAGAGAGGAAGCTATTACTAATTATTTAAATTATATCCTATGCGGCTATTTATTTAAAAAAAAATTGCAACATTATTATTAATTGTGTAGCTCTATGGAATAGCTCCATGTAGGTAGCCAGAAAGGTACTTTCAGCACGTTTTATTAATTTTTTGTACATAATTCGTACAATTCGTGCTTGTTCCAAATTCATTTTTTTTTTATTAACTTAAACAAAGTTTTATTCACAGTTATCGATGAATCAAATGCCCTTTTTCGAGTGGCAATGGTAAAATTAATTTATTATGAAGAGAGAAATATGAAGGCAGTTTAGATAAAGCTGATATTAATTGATATTTTTAAAACGTTACCCTCCTTTCTACAATCGGGCAAAAATCATTATTTTACTAGAAGTGCATCTAAATAAAATAAAAGACATTAAAATAAAAATTCTAAATAAAATAAAAGACCCTGTAAAACGGTTTTTAATAAGCTACTACGCGCCACGTCTATAGCGGAAACTGCGCAAGAGTCGATTAATACACGTAGCCGTCGCAGTAACAAATTGCGCGCCAAATGAATGCCGATTGAAACACACAGCACTTTCCACTGGATGGAGGAAGCTAAACTACTATTGTGAATGTAATTGATCTATTGGGGGTTTAGAAATAACTTATTTCAATATTTATTTTATTTATTTCAGTAATCAGTTAAATGAAAATAATATGCAATTGAAGTGAAGCCAAGTACAGTGGTGGCCCAGTGGTAACGGCCCCGACTTACGAGTTGTAGGTTGTGGGTTCGAACCCAGCCAGGCGCTTTACTTTGTGTAAATAATATGTCACCACTGCTCTCAAAACGGTGAACAAAAACATCGTGAGGGTACCGGCATGTCCTAGAACCAAAAATTCGAAGACATTGTGACAGCAACCAACCCACACTGGACCTGCGTGGTAGAGCGTGATTACAGCCCACTCCTTCCTGAAAAAAGAGGCCTGTGTCCCAGCAGTGGGAACATTATAGGCTGATTATACGTATGCTTATAACATGCAATTTATCTAGGCAGAAAGAAGTCTTCGTTTAATATGATCTCTTTTATCATAATGAACCCGCTAACCAGAAAACACTACTGTTGCACCAACGCTGCCGTCAAATTTAATTACCAAATACAACGGGCAACTGATAGAAATCCGACGACTGCCGAAACACGAATTTTGCCGAAGGATATTAAGAGAATAGTTGTACTGTACATATCCTTAATATTAGTGTTTTACACACACCTTCCAGAATAAATTCTCTAAATTGTGGTTTAATCCACATCAAACTCCGTTGAACACTTCGTTGAAAACTTTAGAAGAACAACGCGGTCACACAGACAGACAAAAAAAACGACTTTATTTTACTAGCTGTTGCCCGTGACTTCGTCTGCGATCCACGATGAAAGAAAGAAGGAAATAAAGAAAAAGTATTTATTGAAACTCGCACAGGAGATCGCAAATGAAACTAAAACACACTTGTAGAATCACTGTAATATTTTCAACACAATGTATTTTGTTATGAAATAAATGACTTAAACATAAATAAAAATTAAAAAAAAAACAAATTAAAAAAGCCTATGTCCGTTTCTAGGTTATAATCCACCCGTGTGCAAAATTTCATCCAAATCCGTTAAGAGCGTTTATTCTGAAAGTTGGCAACGTCGTAAATAGCTGTCAAATATTTACCTGTTTTGATTAATTTGGAAATAATACTGTATGGAAATAAGAAATGTGGCTAACTAAGTAACTAGAATATTGATTATGTTATGCAATTGTCACATTGAATTTGATGTTGTACCCGTTTTAGGCGTAAAAAAGCATTTGGAAACTTTCCAAATGCTTTTTTTACGCCTAAAACTAAATATTCGGTGTTACTATATTAATTATTGCATAACATAATCAATATTCTAGTATCTTAGTTAGCCAAATTTCTTATTTCCATACAGTATTATTTCCAAATTAATCAAAACAGGTAAATATTTGACAGCTATTTACGACGTTGCCAACTTTCAGAATAAACGCTCTTAACCCGTTTTAGCGTGAAAGCATAACAAACAAACTCACTTTCGTGTTTATAATAATAGTTAGGATTGTGTATAGATATAGAAGACGGATCTTCCTAGCACGGCGGGCTGTGCTGGGGCTGCTGCTGCAGGTGCGGAAAACCTCAAACGACGCAAATACTTCAATCTTATTAGGACTTATATGTTTGAGCCGTTTGGGGTTGAAACACTAAGGCCATGGGGTCCGAGTGCCCACTTAGTTTTTCAAGACATCGCAAAGCGGTTGGTCGACTCTTCATGTGACCAGAAGGCTGGCCTATTCTTCGTCCAGAGAATCTGCATTGCCATATAACGTGGCAATGCTGCCAGCCTTTTGGGCACTTTTCCTGTTGACAGCGATGCGGACGAATTTTTTGATGCCCTATGAGTGTTCCCCCCCCCACCCCTTTCTTATATACTTGTACATATTCACAATTTAAATGTAATTGTTTAATTTAATTAGGAATGCAATATACTGACCATTAGAAGGATTGAATACAATTGATTCATTATTTAGTAAAGTATTAAAACCCGTGAGTTAAACATTTAGTCATGGCTGTGAGTAAGGTATTATAGAGGGACTATTACATGCTTGTTAGTTATATTGTTTTATTTGTCCTTCCTTCCTTAGTTCAGCCGATGTTTACAAGCTATAATGATTGTATTTCCTCCCTGCCAAGCAAAATTCCTATAAATGATACCGTTCTAATAGAAGTAATTTATGTTGTTAGGATCCAATAAAACTGCAAACTGAAATCACTAGTAAAGAAAATAGGTGAAAGTAAATTTTCATTTTGTAGTGTTCTTTTGGAAATCGTTTTATTTTTGTTTTTTTTTTTCACTTTTCTATGATACCTACACACCAATTCAAAGTCAAAGTCAAACAATTTATTTCAATTAGGCACGTAAAAGGCACTTTTGAACGTCAAAATGTACAATAATAGAATTGATTCTAGTTGCCCCTTCCAAAAGGTAGTTTTCGTATGGAGAAGAATGGGTAAGTCCACCGTTACTCTTTTAAAATGTTTTTATAATATTTTGTATATGTGAAGACGATGCATCTAGAATTATTTTTTACCTATCGTGGTATAATCTTTACTATACCACGATAGGTAAAAAGAATGAAAAATTAAGCAATGACAAATAAATTAATTATGTGGTAAGTAGATATATGGTGCTCACATATTTACAAACATTGTAAAATTATACGATGTTCATAACCTTTTAACAAGAAATACTAATAAGTCAGTGTGTGACTTCAGGTAATCACAGAATGTAAAATCAGTGTTATAAAAAAATATAAAAAAACAATTAATTAATTATTCGTATACCACTACTTGCTATGTAAACAACAGTGACATGATGGATTATAACATCATCAAGATACACAAAGTGGAATAAATACATTATCAAAGCTAACTCAAAAACTACCCAAGAAAAGTTAATAAAATTCTTATGGGACCACAGTGCAAGTTTCTTCTACCAAATGAAAACAGAATTTTCGAAATCGGTTTACAATTGACGAAAATATCGATGAACATACATTTATAAAAAATACAAGGAACACAATACCTCCTCCTTTTTCTGGGGAAAATTGGTGATCTCATTCTAGCTTTGTAGTTATAATTATAATTATGATAACGGAGTTTGATTGACTGGCTGTTAATAAAAAGTATATCTTTAAACATTTAACACAAACTGTGAGTTGTGGCAATAGAGTAGCCAAGCCATAACACAATTAATACAGATGGGACACACTGCAAAATCATTTAAATAAAAAGCGACTCTTGCTACGATACAATAAACTACCATTCTGGTCGCACAGCGCTAATCACCTACAGTTATTCTTTGAAAGAAGACTCTTATTATTCTTTGAAAGAAGTCTCTTATTATTCTTTGAAAGAAGTCTCTTATTATTTTTTTAAAGAAGTCCCAAAAGAAGGAGCTTAAAAAATGTAGAAAAATAAATGCAGTGTTGTAGCTCTTTCAGTGGGTAACGCATCTTTTGATACCAATTTTTATTTCTCTATCTTAATAATTGAGGACGCCCCCGGTCGCAATTTTTTTGAAAACCATTCTGAAGCGATCGAAAAAGCATTTACAATACTAAAATAAATAGTTGCAAGCCTATCCTGAATAGTATTGTTTGTTCCATAAACAAACATACGATAAAGTCCAGCAATTGCAGAATTACAGTTATCAAGCTTCAACAAAAACAATTGTTATCTTGTGTTTTTCAAATCAAACTTAGTTCCTCGTGAGAATTGCGTTGCGTGTCATCTATAAATGGTCTAACTGTTGAGTAATTGTTGATTGTAATTGTTTCTGTAAGTGTAATAACCACAAAATCTCTCTTTATTTCCTATTGTAGTATTATTTATCACTGGATTGAGGAAATTGCTTTACTATTTAATGTTTAGGTAATCAAGCGAAATTACCAGTTACGTCCTCATCTTCACTATCGGTTTTGTCTTGGTTCATTACCAGGGTCTGCATTAATTATAAATGAAATGTTGATGAGTGAAAATAAACTGGACTTATTATTAGTACCTGGGTGACCGAGCTCTGCTCTGGTGAAAATAGTGAATGCTCATTTAATAGTATACGAAAGTTCATACTAATTCCATGCTGCCATGATAGTAAGTACTTATTAATTCCATGCTGCCATGATAGTAGGTACTTACTAATTCCATGCTGTCATGATAGTAGGTGCTTACTAATTCCATGCTGCCATGATAGTAGATACTTACTAATTCCATGCTGCCATGATAGTAGGTGCTTACTAATTCCATGCTGCCATGGTCGTAGGTACTTACTAATTCCATGCTGCCATGATAGTAGGTACTTACTAATTCCATGCTGCCATGATAGTAGGTACTTACTAATTCCATGCTGCCTTGTCTTTATTTTTCGTCTAAACTTTGGGCGACAAAATACGGAGAAAACGAATTTTCCCAAATATGAGACCTAGCCAGATCGATTTTTCGCACCCGTAAACCTCTACCTATATTGCAACTTTCATCGAAATCGTTAGAGCCGTTTTCCAGAACGTGATTGTAAATATATATAGACAAATATTTTTTATTTATTAAAGTTTAGGGGAATGAGGAACAGGGTGTAAAGTTCACTCATCCCCCATAGAAAAGGGAGGATCCTCCGACCAGACGGGTGTCATGTCTGGCGGGCAATTGCCCAGAGGTTGAAGTCGTGAGCTTGTATATATATCCACCGCGCGGTAAACTCTAATTGCGCGATGCAGGATTTGAGTGACGTCAGGATGTTGTGTGACGTCAGGTCTTTGATGCGTAGTTCGCATGTGGCGGTGTAGATGCCGCCACAAAAGGATTGAGAGGTGATAGGTGAACTGGACTATTGCTCTCAGGAGCTAGTCCTTAAGAAGGTTAAAGAATTATCCTCAGATTGCAATACTCCAGGCTTAGGGGAAGAAGGAAGGGACACTGCAATACAAACACTGCAACACAGCACAAGATAAATTCAATAGTGGGACGAAATAATTATGCTTAAGCACTAAACCACAAACTTACGAGGTGTAGGTCGTATGTTCGAATGCGCCTTACTTAGTGTAAATTATTTCATCACCACTGCTCTGAAAACGGTGAAGGAAAACATCGTGAGGAAACCGGCATGTCCTAGAATTGAAAATTTGAAGACAAGTGACATCCACTATCCCGTACTAGGCCCGCGTGGTGGATTACGGCCCAATCCCTCTCACCGAGAGGAGGCCTGGGTCCCAGCAGTGGGAACATTATAGGCTGTTTATGCTACTAAACCATTCGCCAAGCTCTGACGTATTTGTTTCTAGTATTTTTCTTCCATATTCATTCTATTTTCTACCTAGTGATCTATGATTTTCAATTTAGCTTTGATTTGATAGATTATATAGAAGAATGACAGTAACGTAACTCAAGTGATGAATTAAAAGAAAAAAAAGACAGAAAATACGTTTATTTGCGGTAAACATGACGCAAAGACAGAACATAAAATAAAAAAATAAACAAGTTGGGGAACATATGCGTCACATCCACGCAAAACGGCCATCGCTGAGCATAAATCTGCGACGATGCAAAGCCCCAGCGCTGGTTTTCAGCGACAGCCGGCGTTGACGTAATGACGTCCACCGGTGCAGCATACAATGAGATATAATTGATATACAAAAAAAAATACAATAATTAATTCTACATGTATAAATAAAATATAATATTTAAAATGGCGACGAGTAAAGTAATTAAGTTTTTCCTAAGAAAAAAATCAAACTAACTTAATATTAGGTATGTGTGCCTATCGAGAAAAAGATGACTGGTTTTTGTAAACAAACATGGTTTCATTTAATGACCGCACATTAAAACAGATCAAGAATTCAGTGTTAATCAAAATAAATTGGTTTCCATTTACAGTTAGGTTTATGATGCAAATTACTTGAGTTAAATTAATTTTGGTAATAAACTAGTTAGTGTTGTATTTAGATTATTATAAACCTGATTTATCTATATCAATCAACGACTGTCGATGTGGCTTGCAAGTTTATGTTTCCGCTGTTTGAGTACCAATTTGTAGATTCTTAACCTAACAAGTGTGAATGGAACCTTTATATAGCTACTTTCTAGCATTCTTTTCATAAAATAGGTTAGTTTAGGTTAGGCTAGAGCATTCTCTCGAGCATTTCCATGTAATGTAACGTTCTTGCGAATGGTACAATACAAGCAAAAGCTATCTAATTTAAAAAAGCATTTCCTTGTTACGTAACGTTGCAGCGAATGCTCGACACGGTGTTCGAAGTAATGTTCACGGCGAGTGAGCATTTATCTGTAACATTTCTTTCTATTTTGCGTTTATTCTCAATTGAAATGTTGGATCTATAGGTCGATATGAAGTTCGCCCGCGTTCGTGTCTTTTCTCGAATAAATGTTACACAAATTCGCACGTTTGTAGTTATGCAAAATCAAGTTGTAACAAAGCATCGAGTTCGATTCGTGAAAGGGTGATACATTAGAGCGGCTCGATGTTTTGTTACAAGTAAATGCTTTAGTCTACACTCACCTTAAGACCCAACGAGCTACGCATGAAAGAGGAAACCGAAATGGGCTGAAATCGACACGGGGAAAAACCCAAGAGTACTGATTCTTTTAAGCGTTACAATAGCAATTCAATTGTGTGAGCCCACTTGACTATGATAGCAACATTCATTGTTTTATTAAGCGTGAATATATACCTAGACGTGATTAGAGGGAAGGACAAATGGAAAAAATTGATTACCCAGTGGTACCAAGGTCTGGCATTCCGGGAGTGACACATGGTTACGTCACTATCCAGTTGCCACTTTATTGCAACAAAACACGAATTAAGGAAAGGTTTTCAGTCATCATGCTGTTAAAAAATATACACAAAGCATTTATATTGTCGTTTCGTTTTTCTAATCAAACAAAACAATTCAATTTAAACATATACCAACGTAATTGTTAATTCAAAACTCATTGTTTTATCGAATTCGCACAGGTAATAAAGGTGGTTGGGGAGTTATTATTACAAACTTCTGGTAACACAGATGACGTAGACTTGTGTCACCCACGTGACCACTGTGTCTCGGAATGCTATACCTGGCGAAGTATATTATTATACCACGGTCTAAACGACAGAAGATACCGATTTGTGGTCTTAATCACTCATAAAATCAAGAGTTTTTTTTTTAAATACGTAACAACGTCCTTGAAAACAATAACAATAGTCACTCTACAGACAGCACTGCAAGGTTGACCTTGAAAAAAGTTTTGCGACCTTGTTCGATAGTGGTTAGGTCGCCGCGACCTGACCCGACGACCCGGCGACACGATCCAACTTCAATTGTAAAGTAGCAGTTTTAGCTCGTTAGTTTTAGTTGTAAAACAAGTTGGGGAGACCAATTTGATACGGGCAAATATGGGCTTAATACTAGTCTGGTGTTTGGTCCCGAACTTATTTTCGGGAGCATTCGGCATTGTTAGGTACTCTTACATCTAAGAGGTCCTCGCAAGGGTTTTCACAAACGTTGATGTCGTAAAAGGCGTTGTTCAAGATGATTTGCAGAAGCAACCTTCTTTGGCATCAATAACAATAAAACACTGTCGTCATTCCTAAGATTTTATTTAAAAAGTCATATGAACTGCTGAACTTAATTTAATGAATAACTATTTACACTAGGTAAGTACAAGTACTAAAAGAAATGACTAACTAACTAAACAAATAAATACAAAAACAACAAGACACTTAGGCGTCGAAGTATTCGTCCGCATCGCTGTGATCCGGAAACGTGCCAAGAAGACTGACAGCATTGCCATGTTTAATGGCAATGCTAATTCTTTGGGCAAAGAACGAGCCAGCCCTCTGGTCAATAATCTAGTCGAGAAATTTCATTACAAAGGAGACGCACTCTTGGGCCCTATGAGTGAGCGTTTCGACCCCAAACGGCTCAAAACTATAGATAAGGTTACAGTATTTGCGCCGCTTGATCGTTTCAGCAGCGGCGCCAGCACAGCCCGCCGTTCTAGGATCATGAGAATGAACGTGGTGAATGTATCAACTAACTAAACTACGTACTTATCAACCTATGGCTTTTGTTGTAACGACCTATCCTATGGAGAATCAGCAATAGGCCTTTTCAAATGTCATGATACTAAATGACTGACATTGAACCTGATAATAATGTAGGTAATTATGACACGAAATAAACGCGAGGTGAAATTAATTTGCTAAATGAACTACATCCAACCAAATACACAATTTGCTATAGTTGTAATATCTCATCTTGTCTAGATGTCATAGACGGCGGATTATCTACCCACGCAAGATGAATGGTCAGCAACTTTGGTTCAACGCAGTCTAGCCAAGGTTGTAGAGGTCAGATGTCTAAGCTGTGAAAGCTGTCACATGACTGTCGCTTGGCGTAAATGTGTGCGAAACTGGTCAAGCGGTTACTAATGAGCGAACCATAGACAAGGAAAATTCAGCAGAGCAGAGAAATTGTAAGTAATAGAAAAGTTGAATTTATTTTAAATCCGTTTATCAATAACTGCTGCCGAATCATCGATCTTAGGCTTCCTACAAGACGTTATAGAATGATGCAAGAAAAAAGAAGATGCTATATACTTAACATTTTCAGAAATAATGTTATTGTGTGAATATATATATCTTCTATCTTTTTATCAAGTGTTTCAAACACTTGATAAAAAGATAGTCAAAAGCCATACATATGGTGGTATCTCCACGCCACATGAGAAGTACGCGTCACACTGACGTCACGCTAAAATCCTGCTTCGCGCAAACAGGGTTTACCGCGCGACGAGTATATACAACGTCCCGACATCAATCGTTGGGCAGTTGCCCACCAGATACGACACCCGTCTGGTCGGATGATCCTCCCTTTTCTATATAGGATGAGTGAACATTACACCCTGTTCATCATACACACACACAATACCACACCTGCCATGCTATTCTGTAAACATCTCACCATGAAAACTTGGGTGAAGTGAGCCGTCAATAGTGTCAATCCCAGTGGAATGACAGCTCACTCCACGCTCACTTCACCTAAGTTTTAAGAAATCACCTCTCTTGGTGGAAATCGTATCCTGAGCACCAAGATACAGACAAACTGTCTTGTTTGGGGCTCACTGGCAGATAATATATTGTAACCTAGCTGTAGGTAATATTTTAAGCTACACATCTCATCTCAACTTGGTATTGTGTGTGAACCTGCTTAGGTTATCTGGGCACTAAACTATTTTACTTATTTATTTATTAAAACTTTATGCACAAGTAAAAAAATACTGTACATAGGCGGACTTAATGCCTGAGGCATTTTCTACCAGTCAACCTTAGGGTGATGCAGAGACAAAACATGGCAGGTGCAACATAATTCGCGGGAAAGTTCGAAAGGGATACCGTGGCCCCTGGCAACGTAAAGGCAACACTGAAGGAACACGGGTGGGTTTTAGTCAGTAAGAGTCTGACACGCCCTCCCGCTCCGTCCAGAGCGGGAGAAGTTATAAAAAGGTGCAACATAATTGATAGGTAACTAGAAAAATAATAAATACTAATACATAGATGCATAGATAAATACATATAAACAAAATAAACTTAGTCTGGAAAAATAACGATAGGTAGAGGAGAAAATGAATCCAGCAAATCAACGCTCTGGGATGATTCTGCCAACTTCTTATGAATATGTTCACGTGCCTTCACTTTAAAAGATAACCAACTGGTTGCCACCCTGATGTTCAGAGGGAGCGCATTCCAAAGAAAGACAGCCTGGACGAAGAAAGAAGAGTGAAGGAAAAAAATGTTTATCTGTTCGTCAGCCTGCGCTGACGAACAGATAAACATTTTAAAAGCACCCGATGCGTGGTCATACCTACTTACGAAGATTAAAAACGAATCGAATGCAGTTATTGAGAAGGCGGTCTAGTTTATTGAGGAGATCTGCATTCCATTTTGGTAATATTAAATATCTGATCTTAAGCTACAAAGCTAGCAGAAACATATTAACATAAACGCTGTCATCATCAGACTACCGACGCAGATTAACAAAGGCGACGCCATAACTGTTTTCGGAGTCAAAAACATCAATAAAGACTATCATCCCAAACACACATTTATTTATATTCAACCAACACTAAAATATCTTGCCGACAAAAATCTCGTCAGAGCCGCCAATTATTGAATTATTATTCATGTCACTTTCAAAGCGGCGTCGAAGAATCCAGTGGGTAGGTAGGCGATATAAAATTAGTTTTAACATCACGGCTAGGCCTGGTGAGCATACGAATTACAAGTTAAAACCACTTATTTTACAAAACAGTTAGCGACGAGTTATTCTACGGAGTTGACGCACGGAACCCCAAATTAGGCAGCAAAGTTGTCATAAAAATAAATTGGCTATTTCATTTACATTTGTGATGTTAGTTTTGGTTTGGTATGTGTTTTCGGATTGATTTTAGAGCTTCTAAAATTGCGGGGTCGCGGGAAAGTCGGGGTCGTGGAAAAGTCCGAAAGGGATACCGTGGGCCCTGGCAACGTACAGGCAACTGAAGGGACACGGGTGGGTTTTAGTCAGTAAGAGACGCTGACACACCCTCAAGCTATATGATAATTTCCCACCCAAAAAAAGAAATAAAAAGAAGCTTCTAAAATTGCCGTGGATTAGGTAACATAATGAAATAAATATTAGTAACGAAAAGAGAAAGTATTTATACTTTCCAATAATATTGTTAAATAATCTAATGACAAGAGAAATGGTTTATACTGGTAATAACTCTGGAATGATTGCTTAACCTGCCACGGGTAATGAGAAACAAGTAATACATTATCAATATTGTACTACTGGTGGAACACGGGTCGATATTTATATTAAATAGTTGAAGATTGCCATTGAACGTTCTTATTTACTAGTTACTTCAGGTAGGTAAGTTCCTGCCAGGGTTGCGAGTTTGTCCGAAAGGGATATCGCGATCCCGGCACAAAGGCATCGGAAGGAACACGGGTGGGTTTTAGTCAGTAAAAGTCTGACACACCCTCCCGCTCCGCCCAGAGCGGGAGAAGTTATTTGATAATTTCCAACCCTCTAAAAAAAGAAGGAAGAAAGAAAAAAAAGGTAGGTAGGTTAGATACTACAACCACTTACTACTTTATTTTTTATTTTTTATTACCTACTTACTGTTTGTATTTCCTGTGCGTGTTCCAAATAAAATATTTTTCTTTCTTTTCTTTTTTCTTTACAACTTCATAGTTTCATATTTCTGACCGACCGTCAGTACAAAAGTGCCTGTAAATGGTTTAATTGATATAAATGCTTTAAGTTTGAGTTATTGAATGGGGCTCATGTAACTAAGTGAAGCCTAAAAACAAAAAAGTAAAAATTAAAACGTTTTTATTCTTGAAGGATCGAAATTTTTTAAACGTTGAGTGTACAATAGCTCTCAAATAAGCCATATTATAGTTGAAAGTGGGAAAGGAAAGTCTCAACCAATAAAATCATAAAAGTTCATCTCCCCAAAGTGCTCTCCATCCTAAGTCTCCGTATGTCCACATAGAAAGCTCCAACAAGCGTGTTGGCATAAACAGGGCGATTTGAAACCGTTGAATGGTGCCGCATTTAAACTGTATAGTGGGGCCCCAGCTTAGTATGTGAGTGTCGTGTGGGTTAGACCCTTTGAGAACAGCGCTAACACGTCAGGTTTAGACGTATAACAAGTTAGAGTGGCTATTTGTGTATTTTCGTAGAGATTTTACATGTTTATTTTTAATCATTTTATTAATACCTTTGCAATATTTAATAAGATTTATTTACAATAAATAAGTAATAGTTTACTTATTTATTTTATCTGTAAACTATATTAACAATCAGTTTATTTGTACGGTGGTCCCCAAAGTAGGTAGTTACCTATATCTTGGGGACCTGCTAACTGCACTGCAGATTCTAAGATATGGTATCTAGTTTTGCAAAATGCCTCGACTATCGCCAATCCGCCTTGCACAAGCGTGGTCAAGTCAAGGAGAGGGTTATTCGACTAATCCCCATCAATGGGGATTTGTGACAAACTTTTTGTCCACAAATCCCCATTATGACCTCTATAAGATGTCTATGTTAATTAATGTAATTGGTGTTGTACCGTTTTAATTAACTATAAATAAATAAAATAAGCTGACCTGGCATTGTACGGAAATCCTATACAATGCGAGATCAGCATAAACTGGAAATGTATAGCTTGATGTGTATCCGTGTACCTACCATTGAAGAAGTTCTACACCGTAAGGACTATTTCTGCTTGCAGCGCTCGGCAGCTATAGAACCGGGGCGGTAACAGTTGTGGTCATAGTGTTCACGGGATTTTGTTTTCAAACTGCTTAGATATGTTCTTCGATAGTACCTACGTGGTACATTCCAGGCGACTGTCCAGAATTCATGGGAAGGGAAGAGAGAAGAGAAATATACTAACATGACATATTATTTTTGGCAGACGGGTGATCGAAAAAAGTTAATTAAAAACCCGACTGCGTAAAAAGTAAACATAAAAAAAACATGACAACAAGATGACCTATTTCTGAGAAATCTCATGCAGTCGGAGGCATCTTCTTAAAAACAATAAAGACCTATTGTCGTGTTGAATTTAACGACATATCATTCATAAAAATCGGTTCAGCCGGTTAGTAGTTACGAGGGAAACAAGGAAAGAAAAAGAAAGAAAGAAAAAGTGTTTATTCTGCACAAACTAAACGCACATTACAAAAAAAAAAAAAAAAAAAAACCACTTTACAGATTAGCCAAAAGCCTCGTATCCATTATTGACACAGAAAAGTTTGACAAATTTTATCTATTGCTTGCTGTCAGGGTCAGAGGCCAAAGATAATTACATAATGTGTTGCGACATTTACAAAATGAAAACAAACAATCAAACCTACAAAATGCTGATTACAAAGTGGAAACAACACAAGGGACAGACATACATACAGATCAAACACATTTATAACCCTCCTTTTTTGGCATCGCCGCATTCGGGTAAAAAGACAATGAAGTTGCTGATCTTTTACAAGAAACTCTTGCTACGGGAATACTACCTACTGAGCTTTTAATGATATCCTCGTTTAGGAACCAGGAGACCCTGCTCTTAACTAGGCAAAACATTGCAAATGGAAACTAACTTGAAAATTATCAACTTTCATAACCGAAAGCCTATGTTCAGCAGTAGACATTTATCTATCAGATAAACCAATCAGATCTTATCAGATGGCGATAATCAAAAGCTGGGAAAACGCCGCTAGAGCTGCCTCGCAACTTATAATAGTGCAAATCACACCTCTCTTATGACGGACATCTACAATTTATTGGCTTATGTTCACAGATGGTAAATGGTCAATAAAATAGAAACTTTACAACGTTTTCTATCGTGTGTCGTTTTTGATACTTTTCTCTTATATGACACATTTATGGGGTTATAGAATAGATAATGTACAAGGTAAAAGTGACTCGCCGTTTAGTGTTTTTTTATTGATGTTTATTACTGAATTAGGGGAAAAGCTGTGTTATTTATAAAGGCTACAGGAGCGTGGTGACAGCGCGACGCGACTCCAGTAGAACATTGTCTATGATAACTTCATTGAAGTTGTTCTACCAGAATCGCAACACACCGTATGTTAACGTATACCGTATGTAGGTAGGTATACGATAACTTAGCTATAGCGAAAATGTAATGAAAATATATGATCCTGTTTTCAGGTCCAAGTGGGTAGTAAAAAGTGGCAATGGTAATGGTTAATAAAAAAAAATTGAGAGGTGTCAAGGGACACCCGGATGGAACGAAGTTCGAAGAGAGAGAGAGACAGACAGAGAAACATGCGCACGCCGCACAGCTTACAATAGCTTACTATAGCAAAAAATGTCGTTACAACTTTTCGTGAGAATTTTTTCCATCTAGTCCCCTTTCACAACGCGCGATAAGGAACTTCGTTCCAAAAACATAATAAATATTAAGTGCATGAACATAATAAATAGTAAGTAAATATAGAGCTAAATATAAATAAAAAGACAAAGTAAATCTCAGTCTTATAAGAAGAAAAACAAACTTAAGAGACGTGACTTAAACTATTAAAAAAACTAAAATGGAAGTGGGCAGGTCATCATCAGGGGTAAAAATGAAAGGCGGGTCAGATAAGTAACAGAATGGTATCCAAGAGAAGGAAAAGACGAAGACCATTTCAAAGATGGGAAGACGATTTGAAAACTACTGCGGGAGGTACATGGAGGAGAAAAACCTCACGATCGTGAGCTATGGAAAAGCCTGGGGAGGCCTATGCTAAAGGGTAAAGCAGTCTGGAGAATTCGACCTTGAATTTAAATAAATTGATAAACAAATTTTAAGGATTGCTAATAAAGGCTATTTGAAATTAAAATTGAAATTGAATTAACTGGTTAATTCCATATTTAATCGTTAATAATATATTGAAAACAACATTTCGTAATTTCAATTAGTTTCACGAAATCTGGGATATGACGGACTATTGGAACTTGTTGGTAGTTCATCTTCGTTTTTGATAGTCTATATGAACATAAGAACGTAAATGTTATATGTATTTTTAAACAAGCAATAAAAAATATTTTTTATCACCATCCATTGAGTTGTAATTCCTTTGAAATTCAATACATAAATGCCACCTCTTTCTTGCATCTCTAACATTAGCACGTTCATCCTCCATTCTTCTGTGTTAAAACCAATTAAAATTACTTTACAACCAATAAAATTGAAACGCTACGGCAATTAAACATTTGTACCAAAAACAGACAGTTAACATTCAATAGATGATCAATTAGTGACCAAAAAAGGCCTAAACATTGCAAAGAAGTCACAACAACTTTAGCTTTAAGATACGTCCAATTTCCGACAGCAAAAATCGAAGAACCATTAAACATGTTCACAAAATCGTTTTCAACATCACACAATCAAAAAAGGGCTTTATTTAAGGTCTATTAAAGCCCTAAATAGTGTGAAAGGTAATTTGTCTTGTACTGAAACTCAAATTGTGGTCGTTGGACGCTTCAAGTCGACCGTCCACTGGTACAAAGGATGTGCACGGAGAGATTTGGCACGTTAGCTACGCGGTTTATTTGTTTTCCAGCCACGCATTAATGTGTAGAGTGGTCGTGGGTCACAGTGGATCCCGCCAACATTTTAACACAAAACTAAAATCAAATCAAATCTAGTGTATATGTGTGTGTGTGTGTGTGTTTGTGCGTGTGTGTATTTGTTAATGCGTGAGTGCGAAGTATACGTGCGTAGTTTAGCCGTGAGCCGCTGTGGAGCGGTGCCTTTACGGTGCGCGTAGGCACGAGAGCTATCAAAGTGTGACCCCAACGTTCCGTTAGACGTTCGATCCCAACTTTATAGTAAAACCGTTGTAATCTAAGATTGAATTTATAAATAATTCTGATAGATTTTCTTAGATAACGTGCGTCGTTTAGATAGAACAATATCTTGCGGTGTAAACTTCATAGGACGAAGTAGCTATTGCAATGTACCATCAAAGAAGTTCATAACTAACCACCGTAACGACTATTCTTGCATGCAGCGCTCGGCGGCTATAGAACCGGGCCAAAAACAGATGTGGTCATCGGTTCACGGGATTTTGTTTTCAAACTGGTAAAATATGAACTTCGTCGATGGTACCTATAACTCGCCTTATACAGCATGTATTAGGTCTTTACCTATGAAATTGCCGTTTTGTATGAAAAAATTTAAACGAATTTTTTTCATGTATTTTTTATTTGTATTAATCGAAGTAATCACCCATGCAATCAATGCATCTTTGCCAACGCAGTGGCAGTTTATTGATGCCCTTCTTAAAGAAATCAGCTGGACGGGAGGCAACAAATTCTTCAAAGGCATTTTGTACTGCCTCTCGGGTATTGAATTTTTTTCCCGCCAAGAAGTTATGCAAATTCTGGAAAATGTAGTAGTCTGTAGGCGCAAGGTCTGGTGAGTAGGGCGGATGACGGAGAGCTTCCAACCCCAGTTCTTGTAACTTGGAGACCGTCTGCTGTGCAGTATGAGGTCGCGCGTTGTCGTGCAGTAGCAGCGGAGACGAGCGACTGACCAATGCTGGTTGGAGATGTGCCAGCTTCTCCATCATTGTGTTCAGTTCTTCACAGTACACATCTGCAGTAATGCTCACCCCGTTTGTTAAAAAGCTGTGATGAATCACACCGGCGCTAGACCACCAAACAGTGACCATCACTTTTCTAGGGGTAAGTTTTCGTTTAGGGCATTGTTTAGGTGCTGAACCAGGATCCAACCAACTTGCTGAGCACTTGCGGTTATCAAACAGAATCCATTTTTCATCGCAGGTAACAATGCGGTTCAAAATTCCTTCATTTGTGTGTCTGTTGAGCAGTGCAAGGCACGTCTCGACGCGTACTTTGCGCTGGCGATCATTGAGTTCGTGGGGCACCCATTTGTCAAGCTTTTTTACCTTGCCAATTTGACGCAAATGGACCAATATTGTTTTGACGCTAACGTCGAAAGCTGCTGCTAATTTAGCCGTAGATTGTGTATCATCAGCTTCCACAATCGCCTTTAATTCGTCATTGTCGACCAAAGTCTTCGGACGACCGCGACGTTCATTTTTCAGGTCGAAATTTCCAGAACGGAAGCGAGCAAACCAATAACAGGTGGTGCGTTGGTTTTTAGTGTTAGCTCCGTAAACGTTGTTGATGTTGCGTGCCGCTTGTGCCGCGTTGCTGCCACGACGGTACTCATATTCCATAATTACTCGAATTTTTAACGTATCCATGATGACGAAAAAGATTGAAATGTGGTGAAAATGTAACACTAATCAATAAACAAATGACTAATTTTGGAAAAAAAAAACCATGTTTTTAAAATAAAATTAATACGAAATTAGAATTCTTAGCCAAACAAAAATTATTTTGATTTGAAATGGCCAGTACTGCAGAACGGCAATTTCATAGGTAAAGACCTAATATAAATCAGGTATGGTCAAATTTTTAAGGTGTGTGGTACAGACCTGAAAAAAGTCTCAACAGTCCCATATAAAACAATCACTCAATACCTAGGTCATCATTTCAGCCAATTTTCGTCCACTGCTGGACATAGGCCTCCCCCAAGCACCGCCACTTCTACCAATTCTATGCTTCCCGCATTCAGCGGATTCCTGTGGCCTTCACAAGGTCATCGGTCCATCTTATACCGATACCAATACCTAGGAAATGAAATGAAATGAAATTGTTTATTCTGTAAATAGGATATTGGAATCACTCACGTCATATAAAAAAAATAAGCTAGATGAGGTCGATGTTTCCTATCTGACTACTCTGAGAAGAAAGGCCGAAACAAACTCAGAGGTCGTAGTCTCTTTTAAAGTCCAGACATAATCTTGGTCAAGTCATATGAGGACCATATAGATTAGTGTCTGAAATGGTCTTGGTGGTCTTTTGCAATTTTAATTCTAATGTTAATGTTATGTCTATGTTTTAAGAATAAGTTGGATTGTTATAAGATACTTAAATGATAAGTCCTCTCCATATTTATTTATTATATTTTTTGCTGTGCCCGACAGGGTCCACGATTGTTACCTACCAAATAAATGTTTACCACCTAAGCCTACATTGTGGAATGCAATAAAGAATTGAGTATTGAGTCTTTTGAGGAAAGAACCACACAGATTTGACCTACCTACTAATGTACCTACTCAACCAAAATCTACGGGACGGTTGATATCTTTTTTCTCAATAACGATGTTGGTTTGATGGTGTGTACTGTGGTACACCACACCACACCTTCCTGATACACGCGGTTATCAGTTGTGTTAGACGATTCAGGTCGTATACAGGTTGCAAACGTGAAACTGCGTAGTGGAGATCATATATTGAATTAGACCTAGAATTCTAGATTGCGGAGAAACTGAAGAAGGCTTGGTATCTTATCTATTTTATGGGTTTAGGTACTTAGATTATTGGCAGTTCCTAGTTGTAATGGTTGCATGTAAAGTTGAAAAGGCTGCCGAGTGTACCAATGACTAAGAGTGGACTTATTTGAAATATTTGACCAGTCTGGATTCGAAACAACAAATACGGAAGATCAATATTAAAATAGGTAGCAGGAGTCGTTTTATTTTGTGCATCAATTTATAATGGAACCAATTCAATTTCAAATTCAAATTAATATCCTTTGTTAGAAATCTTAAATACAGGCTATAACCATTTAAATAAATTGTGTATGTATGAAAGGTTTAGTTTCTATCAGAATTCTCCAGATTGCTTTGCTCTTTAGCATATGCTTCACGTAGTCTTTTCCATCGATCACGGTCACGAATTTTTCACATCCCGCAGGAACTGTTAAGTCGTCTTCCCATCTTTTAAATGGCCTCCCGCCATATTATTTACCTATTATTACAAATGGAACCATATTAATATTTAATTGAAAGGAAAAAAGGAATACCCCGCAATAAGTTTAAACAATAACCGTATCTCTAAACAAAGGCCGCTAAGAGATCAATCACAATTTAAAAGAATGATTAGAACGGTTGATAATTTATTCATTCAAAGCAATAGTTCCCGAAAACCACAGTCGTTTGACGCACGAAGTTGAAAATCCGAAGATCATCACTTACAACATTGTTCTACACATATAGCTTATCCCATTGTTTTCCTTATAAGTACCGAGTAACATCTTCCCAAATAATGATCTGCCAATAGAAGGAGTCGCTAACATCGCTGCAACTTCATATTCAAATCTTTGCCACACCATCGCACCTTACTATTTCTGGGGAGGTAGAGACACCATATTTTAAAAGTACATCAGGAATTTTGGGATTATTAAAACACATGTATACACACAACACCCACCACCATATCAGGAATTTCTCAGTAGCAACCCGGAGTCTGGATTAGTGCCCGGTTGATGGCAATAGGCTCGCCCCCTATTACATAGGACTTAAACATAACAGGCGAAATTTGGATGTACTATAGGGACACCTCGGCAAAAAATTCGAAATTCAAAAGTCTTTTATTCAAACTAGGCTGAGAATCAGCACTTTTCGAACGTCAAAATTACATAAGACAGTCCCCCAAAACGCACGCCCTTCACCACTTCCTAGTGCGTTAGCTGGGAAGAAGAAGTGGCGCAACAATCTCCCCAGCACAAATAGTTCAGTTAGAAAAAAATATGATTCTGTATAATAGTATGCAAAATAAATTACATTACGCAACACAAAACATAATTTAAATTATTAGCCTTATGTCAGTTAGCACACGCCAATATACCAACCAAAATCATCGAGAACTATAGGTCAGGCAGAAATAAAAAATAAACGTAAACAGAACTTAATATCTAAATAAAAGCCTCCAGGCATAAAGGGCGTGGCGGCTTACATATATATATAGACCTGCCTAACCCTAGGGGATTACAGGCGTCATGTTATGTTGTGTAGTAACTTATTCTTCAGAGGAAGAGTAGAGGTCAGGCTAGATAGAGGTAAGACCTTCGAAGGGTGGCTGTTAGGACCTGGATGAGTACTTACTTGTAATCAAGGATCTAGAAAAATGGCAAGCGATTGAAAAGGACTATGTCCAACAGTGGATGCTATAGGAGTCATGACTTTTTTTTTTCATTATCATATATCAGGTGATATGAAAAAAGTCATGGCAAAAGCATGGATGGATCTGGGATGTTAAGTTGCACTTGACTTTGTATTTTTTACCTAAATAGTGAAAAAGAGATAAAATTATAAAATAGAGCATCAAAGCGTTTATTCTGAAAGTGGGCAACGTCGCAAATAGATGTCGTATATTTCGCTGTTTTGATTAATTTGGCAATACTACTGTATGGAAATAAGAAATGTGGCCAATTAACGAACTACAATATCGATTATGAATGCAATAATTAATATCGTAACACCGAATATTTAGTTTTAGATGAAAAAAAATGGATTTGGAAACTTTCCAAATGCCTTTTTTACACCTAAAACGGGTATATCAAATTCAATGTTATAATTGCGATTCATTATTAATATTCTAGTTCGCTAGTTAGCCACATTTCTTATTTCCATACAGTAATATTGCCAAATTAATCAAAACAGGTAAATTTTTGACAGCTATTTGCGACGTTGCCAACTTTTGGGATTAACGCTCTTAAGTAAAACCATTTAGTTCCATGTTCTTTTGATAATCATGAATTAGAAACTGGTATGCCCAATTAATTAGGCCGTTGCCCTGCAGTGGGACAGTAATAGGCTGGTATTATTATTATATCATGCCCGAATAATATAAAATATCCTAGGGGGAATTCACAAGAACATCCATGGCTACCCCGTTTTATAGTAATTTTGAAGAAGTACCTACTTTGATAAGTAAGAAAATAAACCACTAGGTATTTAATTCACTAAAACTTTTCGTCATTTTTTTTTTGAATCCACAACGGGTAAGATCTTGGCCTGCATCTCTCTTCCAAAATCCTTAGTCCATAAATCGTGTAGTCATTCTACAAGAGTAAAGAGGAAGGCATACAAAGTAACTCTGGTGTTAGAATATCAAACGAATGTAATAGATTATCTTTTTTTTTTCAATATTTATAGACTATTGTAGTCTCAAGGGCCGGCCTATCATTTCGGCGACTGCCTACGCGCGAAGAATTCTTAATCGTCATTCCAGAGTTTGTTGAACCCTCGTACGTACTTTCCAAACTTATTTCTGACACCCATCAAACACATAACGCACCTTATCCCAACCAACGTTAAGGTGAAAATCATGTGGCTAAAGGTTTGTTACCAGCAAATGCTGTGTCGACTCTGATCTTTCGAACTGACCAAGACGAAATCTGTGATCGGAATTGACTTAGCTTATATGTGAAGATAAAATATAATGTTTTAAGTTGTTTTTTTTTGTGTATGTAAGTTATATTCAGAATTAAAATTATGTGTACATAAATAACAACTTGTAACTATATAGTTAATAAATAAAAATAACAATAATATCCTAACTAAACTAAAACTATTAACAAACTAAAATATGGCGTTGAAAAATTAATGTACCGAAGGGACTGGCGGCATTGCCAAGTTGAATGGCAATGCTAACCTCTGGCAAAGGTAAAAGCCGGCCCTTGGGTCACGGGAAGTGTCTGGTTTTAAGTTACAAAACTGAAAATATTTACGTTTATCCATACGTCACACAAAAAAAGAAATTGTGGTGGTAGGGAAAGACATCAACCGCATAACTATTCGTTTTAAAAGCCGGTTAACAACGCAACTTAGAATATATTATGTAAATAGCAAATATACTAATAGGCTTTCTTTACTAAAAATGTAAATTCTTCAAATAGTGTATCGTTCAAAATACCATATTGATGTATCTTAGGTACCTTATTGATATATTTGATAATAATATTATTTGACGGGTTTTTCCAGTTGGCATCAATTAAAAAGATGAAGATTTTCTAAATAACTTAATGAATCATAACTTATAATATTATAATTGCGAAACTAAGTTTGTTTGTTACGCTTTCACGCTAACATGGCTGAACAGATTTTGATGAAATTTGACACAGGGTTAGACCTTGACCTGGAGAAGGACATAGGCTACTTGTCATCCTGGATCGCACATGAAGTTGCGGGCTCCTCAGTCTATAAAATAATCCCAAATGGTGATAGAAAAAAAAAAACAATAATAAATCGACGAAGAAAAAGCTATAAAAAAAAAAAAAGTGTTTTATTTCAGGCAAAATACCCATATACAAAAAATTCAATAAATAAGTAGTAAAAACATTAAAAATTATCAATAAAAATCATAATTATAATTTATCATAATTTATGTTTGAATTATAAAGCATAGACGGGTGAACAGGTACACTTCTGCCATACTCTTCGGGGCATACAGGCGTGGTGTTATGTTATCCATTAAATGAGCAATATTTGTATATATTTGTAATCACGTTCTCGAAAACGGCTCTAACAATTTCGATGAAAGTTGCACTATAGGGGTTTACGGGGCCGAAAATCGATCTAGCTAGGTCTCATATCTGGGAAAAATCGTTTTCTCTATTTTCACAACCTTGGGCATGTTATACAACGTTGGTATACCTGGACGAAATGTTTATCTATTTTCACCCACCAGGTGCTGTGTTAGGTTACGTAAAATCCATACAAAAAAAAATAGTAAATCACTTCACTTCGAGTCACAAAAATCAACCCAGCTATCAAAACTACCGGAAAAATAATTTCCGAATGAGTAACCACTAAACAATGTAAAAGTGTCCCACTTAAAATTACACTGACAATAAAAAGTTAATTAAAAAACAGCATAACAGATTGTACCGGAAAGGGCAGCGGCGAAACCTCAGTAATAAGTAGGTAGGCAACTATAGAAGAGGTAAACAATAATTTTGTTAATAGCATTATCCAAGACAATAGCGCTTGTGTGGAACTGTGTAGAGTGAGTATGTGTTTGTGGAAAAAAAAAGATAATAATATTATACCTACGATTCAAACTTCATAAATCATTATCCACACAAATCTAATCTTGATATCTCGACGTGTATAGTAAGAAAATGCACGGTATACCCAATTTTTGCAAGATAATAAAAGTCTCGTTTGCAATACGGAGTTTCTTTTACTAATTAGGTAACTAGCCTTGCTCATCAACACAGAGTTTCTTAAAAGAAACTCAACACTGGCTTTATGCCAGAAAAAGGCATAAATGACAAGCCAAAAATCGAATGCATAAATGCATAATCTACCTATTTGTGTGTCACGGCGATTTCACCGAACATTTCCGGAAAAATCCGACATATGGCTTGTCAATATGAATATTGTTAGATTTGCTGCTACACATGACTACGTGTGCCTCTTAGAAGTAACACAGAATTCCATTTAGTAGGAAATAATAAATTTTATCTAGTACCTAACATAAAACTAACGAAAAACTGTATTCGCGAGCAGAAAACTTACGAACACGCTACCAACTAAGGACCAAAAAATGTTTTTCACCGTATCCGAGGACTAACAAAGAATTATAGCCACACTACAAAAGCAAAAGCTTTTTGTATGACAATGCGCACAGTGACCGCCCACGACACATCCGGTATTTTGTTACCGTTTCACTTCCCGGGACTCGAACCCGCTTTGGACAATAACTCATAATATTACTCGGGAAAAAACAATAGTGGTAGACGAACATGGTCATTTTCGCGAGAACGCTAAATCAGCGCTGAGTTCGTTCTAAGAAATGTGTAATGGAAGACTGTTTCTACCAATTACTGTCTGAACGTAAACGTGAGTCTAATAATTTCTGGGATAAAATAAAGTGCGGTTGAAAATAATGCAAGGAAGTGTAGTTAATTGCTATGCATCCGTGATCATCGGAAGTTTCGAGTTTATTCTTCGGAATAATCTTCATTTGTTTTTTCTTAGGCGATAGAAGCATTAAATGCTAATTTTTGTTCTACTTTAAGCATTATGTCAAGAGCAGCAACAATGTTGAGATCACCACCTGCCCATTTGCCAACCCTTTTTACAACCACAATACCATAGTCACCACCCATTATGGCTTCTCTGAATTAGAAGAACCCTTTGCCCAGCAGTGGGACAATAATAGGTCACATTCACGTAACAATGTGTCCTAAGTACATTGCATTGCACCCGGAATCAGCGCACCACCTGAGACAAAGCCGAAGAGTCAGTTAGGCATTTAATTTCAGGAGCAATTGCTGGTGATGACGTCAACAGACCGTTCATCATTCGTTTATCATCTAATCTATGGGCACTTGCGCAAGAAACAGGAGGAGTAACCCTAATAGTAGCTTCATCATCATCATTATCAGCTTAGCAGAAAGACGTCCACTGCTGGATATTGACCGCCCAATGTCGCCACAATGACCTGTCCTGCACTGCATGTAGAGAATTCCTGTGCCCTCCACCTGGTCGTCGGGCAACTCTATGGGAGGCATAGGCCCGACGCTGTACTTACCGTTAAAAATAATCTTTTAGATGTTTTATTTCAGATCCTTAAGTATAGCTCATTTGGTTAGTATCTATACACAAGACTTAGAAACTAGTGTTAGTACTTACATCTACCAGAGAAACAACACAAACTATTAATTACTACGCCACAGTGGTATGTAGTTGTATCCAATGTCCCAGTATGGGCTGTCCCACTTATCGGCTATAGTTTTAAGGATTCGTTGCAGTAGTGCTAAGCACAGGACGTGCTTAGCACTACTGCAATGAAGGGTCTTAATAATAATACCAGCCTGATACTGTCCCACTGCAGGGCAAAGGCCTCTTCTCATACAGAGAAGGCACGAGCATTGATCACCACGCTTGCTCAAGACGGGTTGGTGATTTCAGACTTATATTAACTATAAGTCCAGGTTTCCTCGCGGTGTATTCCTTCACTGATGTCAGTAATATCCAAGATAAACTCAGAAAGTACATATGAATTGAAAAAGTCGCATTGGTACTTGCCCAGATTTGTACCCACAACCTCGTGCATTAGAGGCGAGGCCTTAACCACTGGACCATCACGACATTCATACTAGTAAGGGTAATAGTGAAAATGTATAATCCTGTGTTTGGGGCAAAACATAATTGCATAGGTACTGCGTTAAGAGGATAATTGCTCCTGAAATTAAATGCCTAACAGGCTCTTCGACTTTGTCTTAGGTGGTGCGGTGATTTCGGATGGCATTCAATAGACTAATTCTTACGAGAACGTTACTTATGGTATTGTGGTTGTAAAAAGCAATAAGCAGAGGCCGTTACTAACCATGAATCAGGGGGCCTACTCTCTAAGTCCTTTAACGAAGATATGGGGCCTTCCAAAAGTAGTTCGATACTTCGAAATGAACTCCCGATTAACTAACTTTGCGGACGGGCGAAAACACATCGGGAGTAAGGACAACTGTCAAATTGTGCTGTCATCTTAGTACGGGCCCTGTAATAAAAGTCCGTAACGTAGGTCGAAACTACGGATTTCGTGCTTAGAGTGTAAAACCCCAGGTCCCATCATTCAAATAGAAAAAAATATTCAAATAAAATCTGAACTTAAAATAACTCCACTTAATCTACGCATATAAATGCATTCGTAAAAACACGCAGCCGATAAAGAACTCGAATAAGTAATCTCAAATTATGTAAATATAATTAGATGAACCAAACTAGAAAATGTAAATGAGTGGAAACACGTAACGGTTGTGTGTTACGAAATTGGTGTGGTCATCGTTGAGAGAGCAGCAGATAAAGTTATTGTAACAAGGTGCGTTTGCGCACGCATGAAGGCGGTAGTAACAGCGGGAAGCGTTTTTCTATAGTATGTACGTGGTGATGAAATTGAAGAGTTGGGAGAGCTTAATAGGTATATCGGCTTGATGGGATGTTGACTGATGAAGGCGGCGGAGGTAAATTGGATTCGGTAGGCGGTGAACCAGGTGTTGAAGAGCAACTTGGGAGAATTCTAATTCGAAATATTTTATTTCACATAAACCTACATGGGCACTTATGAAAGGCGTACGGTTCCAATTGATGGTTTCCTTTGGAGAAGACCTGACAAGAAACTCCACGGTTAATCTTTTAGGAGCATATATCCACCAGTGGTAGAATATAATTTCGTTGACAGCCGCTCAACGAATGAATGAAGACGTGGGGGACCATTGTTAGGTCAATTGTAAAGCATGAAATCATGACAGAAGCTAGGTGCACGGCTCCAATTGGTAGACGACTAATTGGAACCGTGCTACCTAGCTTCTGGAGAAGATCCAACAAGAAACTCCTCGGGTAATCTTTTAGGAGCATATCTACCAGAAGCCTACGATATGCTGAGATGATTGGGAGTCAAAACCTGGTGATGATGTTCCTAGAATGTGATTCCGTTGAAAGCCGCAATGTAAATGCTCAACAAAGCAAAGATGAAGACGTGGGGAACCATTGTTTAGCAACTTAAATTAAAGCATCAAATCATGAACTTATAAAAACCACACTTGCATTCTCTACAGGGTCAGTCAGAGGTGTACCTTTAGTATAAAAATAATACCCGTTGTTCCGGCGTTGTTATCTCTAATAATTCCTTTATCCGCTACCAATCGGACCACACAATCCATAATTAAATAAACGCACAGAAGCGATGATTTTTATCTCTTAACAACTACCCACATAAGTGCATAATCATTCTTTGTGTGATTTCGATCATGGTACTTACATACATGTAATTACGAACAATTTCAGTTTTATGTCTTGCAACAGCCATTAGGTATGTCAGGATTTGTTTTGTTGCGGGTAATTTTTGCCATCATGCGCAACGCTTGCTTCCGTTATGCGCAGGGTACGCGCCAGCCCCAACAGAATCCTTAAATCTATTGCCGATAAGTGGGACAGCCCATACTGGGACATTGGATACAACTACATACTACACTGTGGCGTAGTAATTAATACTTTGTGTTGTTTCTCTGGTAGATGTAAGTACTAACACTAGTTTCTAAGCCGTGTGTAGATACTAACCAAATGAGCAATACTTAAGAGGGCGCCTAAAGGTCCACTAGCGCCACTCTTTAAAAAAAATATTATCTCGTGACTGAGAAGGAATTATGAATAACGGCTAATAAGGACCCTCGGTAAGTGTGTCTAGAATTTTCTAATACCTTTTATAAAGCTTTATAGGTATTGAGACACGAAGCAACAAAATACGATCTAAAGAAAAGCGGCCACATTCCTCTAGATCGTATTTTGTTGCTCCGTGTCTCAATATGAAACTTTATAAAAGGTATTAGAAAATTCTAGACACACTTACCGAGGGTCCCTTACTAGCCGTTATTCATAATTCCTTCTCAGTCACGAGATAATATTTTTTTTTAAGAGTGGCGCTAGTGGGCCTTTTGGCGCCCTCTTAAGGGTCTGAAATATATCCGGTATTATTATTAAGACCCTTCATTGCAGTAGTGCTAAGCCCAGACCGGTCGAAGTTGTGACTCTTAGGGGAGGCCTATGTCCAGCAGTCATTGACGTCTTTGACCTGATGATTATGACAATTACAGTAGTGGTAAAAAAAAGGCTGGTCATCAAAGGTTAATGAAATGAGGATTAAATCTAAAACTTCTCCAATCAGCCTATAATGTTCCCACTGCTGGGACACAGGCCTCCTCTCTGTGAGAGGTACAGGACCATAATCTACGCGGGCCCAGTGCGGGTTGGTAGATGTCACATGTCTTCGAATTTTTGATTCTAGGATATGCCGATTTCCTCACGATGTTTTCCTTAACTGTATTGAGAGTAGTGGTGATGAAATAATTTACACAAAGTAAAACTCCTGTCAGAGTTCGAACCTACGATCTACAACTCGTAAGTCGCGACCGTCACTGGACCACCACTACTCTAAAACTTACCAGCGAACGATAAACAGTAGATAAAACAATTGTATTAATAAAATACTCTGCTATAAAAAGTCCCAATATATCCGTGTACTTAATCAGGTACTTCCTAACAGTATTATCCGTTGGGAAGTTCCCGCCCGAAGCTAATCTAGCGCTTATCATGTTTTTGTGCGCAAACGCATCAATCTCGTTGCTCACAATAAGTGGATCACTTGTTACCATCGGTTCATTAAGTTGGCAAATTATGGACTTAGATAAGGCAGTGTATGATTTATACCTTTCTTTTGTCTAGGTGTTAATTAGGGAATTTAGAGTTTCTTTGTCGAAGTGGTTGTGGGGTTTTTCCATCAGGAATTTCTCAGTTACAGCCCGGAATGTAGATTTGTAAGAAAGAAAGAAAGAAAATACGTTTATTTGCGGTACACATGACGCAAAGAAAGAACAAAACTCAAAAATATACAAATTGGAAAAAAAAATGCGTCACATCCACGCAAAACGGCCATCGCTCAGCATAATGCTGCGACCCTATGCGAGACAGAGCCCCAACGCTGGTTTTCAGCGACAGCTGGCAGTGGCCGGTTTGTGTTCAGTTGATGGCGAGACAAGCAGAGGGACTAAAACATAACTGACGAAATGAGAGTGCACTGTAGGTATACCTCTGTCTAACCCTTGGGGTAAAATAGGCGTGATGTTTTATGTTACTGGGGAACATAGCCAAAGCAAAGCATATATAACAAAGCATAGCAAAGCAAGCAAGCAAACATAGCATATCCAATAAAGTATATATAAATAAATAATAAATAAATAGTCGAAGAAACGAGTGTTTTTCTTCGCTAGCTTGGGCTAAGTGCTTGGTATATGGGGGGCTTGTGGCTTAGTAATAACAGCCGCACGGGTCGATCGATCTGGTTAAGCTACGCTAGCCGCGGTTGGCCCGTGGATGGGTGATCAACAGTCTTTATATACCAAGACCCCTGATGAAAGTGCAAGACGCTGATATATGCCAGTGACCTTGAGTGGTTAGCGTGTGTGTTCTGTGCTGAGCTCACGCAACGCGTCGTACGTCCAGCCTAGGACTCGCCAATCAAGGAGCGTTGTCCCAAATTAGACGAATTATTAATTTGTTACACATAAATCAAAAGGTATTTAATACTAAAATACAAAAATATACATAATTAAATTATCATTAAAATGGGGAAGGTTCAAAAAAATACGCTTGATAGTTTTGCGTGATTCTCAGTTTTTTATCCGCGTTAGACATAACTTCACAAATTAATTACACTGTGTAATATAAACCATAAAAAAAACACAGATTGAGTTTTTAAGAAAATTGTCTAATTTAACATTTATTTCAGAATTTAAAAGTCGGTTATCGTCGCCAGCCGCCCAGCTGTCATTCGTAGATCTTTGACAGTCGTTACGGGCCTTCAGAAGCCCGAAAGTCTGACAACCAGTCTTACCAAGGGGTATCGTATTGCCCAGTAACAGGGTTGTGGAGGTCAGATAGGTTCGGTTAGACTGGAAGCCGACACCAACATAGTTGGGAAAAAGCTAGGTAGAAGCTGAGTAGGTCTAAGTTTTATTCTCTTCTCCCAAATAGATTTCGTATATGGAAAGGTTACTTTTCCTACATTTGGCGTCGTAATGACGAAAGGAAATAAATTTTCTGTTCCTGACTAAATAATTACCAATTTCAATTTTGTGGCTACACTAATCAATTCTAAAGCGAAATTAGTACATTCTAAAGCGTAAAACAAAAACCAATCCGTCTTCCTAAAGGCTCGTGCAGACCAGCGCGACGCGACGGCGACGGCGCGACTTGAACAATATAATTTCTAAGAAAACTTCACGGTATAACAATAACCGGTGTCGCGACGCGCTAGTCTCCTCGAAACTAAATATGGCAACTAATTATTTTCTTGGTGGGTCTTGGCACACTCCATGTTAAACAAAGCTTAAACAAACAACAAAGAAATATTAAAACATACCTGGCCTGACCGGCCAGCAAGCCGAAGCTGCGGTGGTGAGCGTTGCGCAGCGCCGGAGCCGTGACGAAAAAACCATGCCTGCTGTATGTTGCATACTTGCTGCATGCATGGTGATCGCTTGTTCGCATGTTTGCATGTTTGTGTGAACATTCTGCTATACAATGGTACTGCTACTTTTTAATTATTATGGATATGAAATTGATGCCTAAAGATTATTCTGATTTACAAAATTATGAGTTTTGAATGTACGATAAATGAGTGTATGCCAAACGATTATCTGCAAAATGAAGTGTATGCTATCCGTTGTTATGCAAAATAATATTAAGACATAAAAAGTTCTGCTATAAAGGGTAGACCTTGATGAGAGTCCCTCGGTAACTACATCATTTAATAGATTATTTTTTTGTCGACACCAAATGTCATTATAGTCCAAATCAAATTAAAAATCAGAGTATAGGTTAGGAACATCACCATTCAATCAAAAACCACTATGCAACCTGCAACCACTAAACCTCATTTCTCATCGACAAAATCTTCAATTAAATATTCCGTTACTATCGAATTAATCCCTCATGCTAATGGAGTTTTAAAGTTTTAAACCGTTCTTTTTAATGAAACCCATTAACGCCTTATAGTTAACCAAAGGTTAACGATATTATAATTAGATTCTAATTAAGCAGGTTGTTTCATGGTATCACAGTTAACTGATAAGATAAATGTATAAATAACACTGACCATAAATTTGTACAATAGGCTGCGTGTGCGCATAGAAAAGTAAACGGATAAGCGTAGTAGTTGGGAAATGTGGGACCTAGAAGTAATTGGAAGTGAAATGAGCGTGCTCATGGAGGTGGCATCAATAAAGGTTAAGTAATTTAGATATTGGACGATATTTTGGGTCCATATTTTCAGATCAAATGCATGTTCAATTTAGAAAGGGGACTTTCTAAAAACCAAGTGTAAAGGTAGACCACTTTGTTTTTAGAAAGAGTCCACAAATTAACTCAAAATGAAAATTAATCTTTAATTCTGCAAGTTTTATCAACGTGAAATGAAAGTTTTATATACCTAAGTCAAAAGAAAAACTTGTATGAATTTATTTTGAGTTAAAATGAGGGATTTCTTGAGAACCAAGGTTACCGACATAGCCCGGAGAATTGCCAAACTTAGGTAGCAGTGGGAAGTTGGAAAATCGACATGCCCTTGAATTAGTACATACGGCTTACTTTTTTATTTTGGGTGTAAATGCACATTTTTCTCCTTCATAATGAACTATACAAAAAAACCCTTCCTAGTTCCATGTGGTCAGTACACTAGACCCTAGTGGTCACAAATAAAGGGCGATACAATGCCGCCACGCACCATAACCCACGCACACTAAGCGTTACATTTCGGGCATTATAATACCTTATCTACTGTTTTCCACCAATTTATATGTGCTGTTTATATTTTGGGTGAATTTTTTTGAGGTAAATGTTGCGGAGAGTTGGCTGTAATGAGATTGCCTATTATAATATGAGTCTCTCATTTTATTTTTATTTTATTTTATTTATTTATTAGGGACAAAAAACAGTTACATGCTACAAATTACAGAAAAATACTTAAACTAGGATTGAACAAGCACGTAACCCACACCATTGTCCACGTTTTAACTTAAGGTTAGAAGTGCTAAATACATTTAAAAAAGAAAATATTTAAGTAAAATAATAGTCGCTGCCACAATAGTATAACTATGTTAGGTACTTAGCTTAGCTCAACAAAAACAAAAATTACTCGCTAAACAAAATATCCATAGCCATTTCCTTAAATGCTAGCTTCGATAAACAAAATATGTCCAGTTCAACAAAATGCGTGTTGTAGGAGTCAACAAGGCGACGAAGAGGTGCACGTTCCCCAGCGTTAGTCCTGCAAATGTCTGTATGGAATAGTTGAGGGACACGGACCCCCCTTCGAATAACACTTCTGGGTACCTTGTAGCACAATTTGTTTGTGAGGTCAATACAATCAAATTTGTTACTGCATATGCCGTGTAGTGTCATGACATCAAGTAACAGCCGCCTAGATCCCAAATCTAGTACGCCATACCGCTTCAATAGCTGCACGTAAGGAACCTTTGACCGGAAGCACTTATAGTTCATGCACCGTAAGAACTTCTTCTGTACACTTTCAATTCTAGTGCCGTATTTGTCATAGAAAGGGTTCCAGATCGGGACGGCATATTCTAACTGGGATCGTACCAAAGTCTTATAAAGCAGCAAGAACGTAGAGGGCCGCACAAAGTCACGTGATGATCTCATGACGAAACCATACATCTGATACGCCTTGTTTACTATATTGTCAACGTGTTTGTCGAAGTGCAAACTGTCATCCAGTGTAACACCTAAGTCACGAACAAAACTAACTACATTTAAGAGGGCGTTATTAATTGAATAATTAAAGTTTATTTTAATTCTCTTTTTGGTAAATGAGATCGCATGACACTTGGGTAGACTGAGAAAGAGCTTATTGTTCTCACAGTATGTGTACAACCTATCTAGGTCCTCTTGAAGAAGAAGACAGTCTTGTATATTCTTGCAAGATTTGTAAATTTTTATATCATCTGCGTACATTAAAAACTTAGAGTTGATAAAACATTGTTTAATGTCATTAATAAATATAATGAAGAGAAGAGGGCCCAAAATGGATCCCTGTGGCACGCCAGACGTAACAACTATAAGGTCTGACTCGTAACCATTAACCACAATTTTTTGGGACCTATTATAAATATATGACACAAACCATCTAAGCAAATTACCACGTATTCCGTTGAACGCTATTTTTTCTAAGAGCAGTGTATGGTCCACCTTGTCAAAAGCCTTCTGGAAGTCTGTGTACACCGCGTCCACTTGAACTTTTTGATCCACTCTTTCAAACAAGTAGTTGGTAAATACTAACAGATTAGTTGTGGTTGAACGACGTTTGACGAAACCGTGTTGCTCGGGTAAAATAAGCTGATGAATGGGGGTACACGGCGCCATGCACAAGACGTTCAAAAACCTTAGACAACGTAGAGAGGATAGAGATGGGGCGATAATTCTCTACATTATTCTTGTCACCACTCTTATACACAGGGGTTATAAACGCACGTTTCCAAATTGCAGGAAAGACTCCCTCACGCAGACATTTATTAAAAATTATATACAGTGCAGTACACAAGCTATCACGTGTTCCCATGAAAAAGCTAGGTGGTAAGCCGTCAGGTCCAGCCCCTTTAGAGGAATCTAAAGATTTTAAAGCCGCGCGTATAACTTCCATGGATAAACATATTTCTGCAATGCAAGACGAGCCATTAGCATAGTGATCAGGTGGTTGCCATGTAACGGGGTCCAAAGTAGAGGGTTCGTAGACAGAAGAAAAGAAAGATGAAAATAGATTGCAAATGTGCGTGGGGTCATCTGAAGAAACACTTCTGAAATACATACTAGCCGGATAGTTAGCTTTTCCTTTTCTAGATGAGATGTAGGACCAGAAATGTTTTATATTCTTAGTGATGCCGTCTTCGACCGAATCAATATATTTCCGATAACATATAAGCAATTCTCCGTGGAAAAGCTTGCGATAGTTAGAAAACCTAAAGTAGTCAGATTGATTATTGTACTTCTTCCATCTTATCCAAGCCCGTTCTTTTGTTTTAAAGATTCTTATGAGAGAGGGTGTAAACCAGATAGGAAAACTTGAGTTTCTTATTCTAGTAAGCGGAACATGTGACTTGATAGTACCGTACAATTTCTCATAAAATACGTTAACAGCTTGATCAGGGTCAAGGTGAGATAGGACCAAATTCCAGTCAATTTTACTCAGGTCAGAATTTATATTATCGTAGTTGGCTTTATGAAAGTTATGTCTACGAACCGAGCGGTGTTTTAGTGGAGTGTAATGCGTATTCAGACAAGTCAATACAGAAAAAACTGGATGATGACCATCGGGGTCAAGGAGAGCATTGCATGATACGGACTGGCAGTCTACGTTTGAGATAAACAAGTCTAGTATTCGACCTAATTTGTTTTTTGTAATATTGAATTGTGAACCACCAATTAAATTAATGAAATTCAATAATATTCGTCCGATTGTGTTCGAAGCTTGTGCGACTGCATGATTCCCGTGGTCCAACCAGTCAATGTCAGGTAGGTTAAAGTCACCGATAAAAAAGTAAGAGTCGGTAATGGGATCGTTAGCTAAGTCTTGCAGCATGTCTAAGTAATGTGTATATACTACTTCATGCGTTCGCGGTGGCAAGTACGCAGCGCTGATGATATTGCGCTTATTGTGCTGGGAAGCAGGCAGTTGGACAATGACTTGTTCAACTTCTGCCCGAACGAATTGTGTCGGTAACTTGGTAGGACGCAGTTCACGTAAAACAGCTATTAGAACTCCCCCTCCGTCCGCTTTATTTGTCACAGAACGATCACGATCGCATCTGAAGACCACGTAACGATCGTCAATAAATTCGCTATCCTGGATGCTGGGAATAAGCCAGGTTTCCGTCAGTATAATGACGTCATAGGAACACGCCATAATATTCATGTACAGTGTGTGTAACTTCGTGCGGACACCTCTACAGTTCTGATAATAAATCACAATGTTATTAGTAGCCATTAATAATCAAAATCTTATAATAGTAATAATAATTAAAATACTTATTTTCTATACATGATACCAGAAAAGTGATTCCAAATTTGAGGTCCATTGCAACATTATGTAGAGCATTATGCAGGTGCTTAGCCATTAAAATATAAAATTGTATCAACACACGCTTAAGAAACTGGAGGAAATATAACATTGGAACAATTATTGATTGCATATAGCACGAAAACAAGCAAATATGACTAGTTGAAAAAAGACAGCAGTACACGCATAGCTCCGAGGAAACGTAGATCAGAACACATACCATACATAAAAGCAACAAGCGCAAGGAAAACATGAATCCAAAAAACATCAAAACAGCAGCGCACAATGAGTCACTAAGTTGAGTACTCGGTACCGATCTTCGCGCTAGCAGTGATCCTTTTGAGATCTTCAGCGGATCGAATCGCAAATGACTTGTCTCCATCCCGCATACTCTAGTTTAAAAAGAAACAAGAAATAGGAAACAAAAAGTTTTTATTGAGACCCGCTCTCCTTTTTTTTTTTTTTTTTTGAGTGGAATATTGTCAAATAACTTCTCCCGGGCGAAGCTCGAGGGTGTGTCATACTTTTACTGACTAAAACCCACCCGTGTTCCTTCCGTGGCCTGTGTGCCGGGGTCGCGAAAACATAATTATGGTAGTTACGTTTTTAAAGGTATTACGCAAACCATAAGATTGGAAAACCATCATAATTCTCTGAATTTAAGTCCACCTCTATCATAACCCTAATATATGTAAAACAAAAAAAAAACTGTATTTACCTGAACATTTATAATTTAATTGTATTTTGACTACCATAACAATTATTTCTATGTGTAGGATAAGACGACGAGCCTGAAATGGGACTGGGCGGGTCACACCTACGGGATGGATCAGGACAGATGGGCCAGGGTCGTCACCGAGGTAGGCCTAAGATAGGCTGGCGCGACGACCAGAGTCTAGGTCGTCTTTGACTGATTGGCCGGAAAAGGTAGCAGACAAATGGAGAAGTATGGGAGAGATCTTTGACCGCAAGTTTAAACTTTGTACTGCAGACGTAAAGATGACGTTCTGTACCACCTTCTACACACACAGCTTGTAGGAGCAATATTCGCAGGCGTCGTATGGAGCCCTTTGTGTCCCATTTAATAACGCATTCAGAAAACTGATGGAGTTGCCATGCTGTTGCAGTGCGCCAGGGATATTTGCGGCGTCGCGTGTAGATTGTTTTTACACAATAATGCGTAAGCGCGTAGCATCGATGGTGGCTTCAGTCACGGCCAGCCCTAACAGGGTCCTGAAAATGATTGCTGACAGAGTGGACTGTCCGTATGTCATTCATTGCTGACAGTTACATGTGTCATCGTATCGCGTTGTTTACTAACACTTAAAAAAGAAAAACTGCGCTCGACGATTGATGTGGCAACACGTCGTGTCCGGGTTTGCAACAAGTCAATCGTCATCCTGAGGGTGCCTCGTTGAGAGGTGAATCACATGTCGATTTCTTACAGGGTTGTTTATAACTCTTTAAGAACAGTTAAGCGGATTAGATTACTAAATATACGTCGTCTATTGTATTTTATAGGTAATGGATTTCCGCAAACTCACGCCTGAGTCAATTAATTACTAAGACTTAGTTTTAAGGACAATGTTACTAACCCTATAATGAGTTTTCGCTCGAATTACAGATTTTTTATTTGAATTTGGCTAGTAGTGGAACGGAACAAGTTTATAAGAAATGTTTCTATTAATTTGCAATATTGTAAACTACATATCGTATGGTTGGTCCAGTGCACCACAATCACCTTTCATACCCACCATGAATACAAGTTTTCACTTATAACCCATATTATCATCACAATTTCACTTATAATATATGCGGTGTGGTATCACTCTGACAGCTGCAACAATAACTTTGTCACGGTTATAGGATGAAATTAGACGGAATTAGGCATCGCTCCTACCGGCCACATCCTCGTTTGCTCTGTTGCTATCGCGTAGTATATGTAAATGTGTCAGACAAAAATAAAACAATATTTTCGAAATTTTATGACTACTGTATTTTAAAAAGATAAATTGTTTACAATACTTATTATTTTATGCATAGCTTTTTTGTTGAAAATAAAATCTTGTTTAAAATATAATAAATCTACCAATTTATAATACATTTTGTACATTATTCACACAACAACCTATAAAGTGTAAAAAAGGCCGTTGATTGCAAATATCTACTACAACTGCCACCAAGAATTAAAAGGACAACAGGAAGTCATACCGTATTTAATTCAAGATAATGCAATCGTTACATTAATGAAGCCAAGAATCAGTAAATAACCCTACTACAGTAGATTACTATGGTATAATAATAATAATAATAATAATAAAAACTCGTTAGCGAAATGATACCATATTATAAATATAAACCAGAAATAATATTAGAAAGTAAGGATCAGAAAATTTACTGGGACCGAACAATAATAACAGATAAAACTATTCATTACAATAGACCTGACATTACCGTTCACGACAAAACCAATAAAACAGTTTATCTGATAGATATAGCAATACCTAACTCACACAATATTCAAACCACCATATCCGAAAAACTCAGTAAGTATCAAGATCTCGCCATAGAAATTAAAACCCAATGGAAAGCGCAAACCGTCCATATTGTCCCGATTGTCCTTTCATCTACTGGTATAATACCAAAATCTCTCACACAAAGCCTTAACACCCTACAGATGCCTTCTCACACACTTTACATGCTCCAAAAAGCTACCATTCTTAACACCTGTCGCATCACCCGAAAGTTCCTGACTTCTTCAACATTGTCATCCACCTTTTCTATCTAAATTTCGCCTTACATACTTGGTCCCGACCCGTGTGTAAGGTTTCTTAAACTCTCTTAAATGAGAAGAAACGTAAAGAACCAAAAATAATAATAATAATAAACAATTTATTTCAGATTCATCCTAAGATTACATCCATATTTGTTAGTAAAATTTTTGAGCTTAAAAACTAATGTTAGTAATAAAATAATAACACTAAGGGCAGGTCCGGGTGGACTTCCCGATGATGGTGGCAAATCACTAAACGACTGCGTGAAGCCGTATCCAGCGAGCCAGCATCGGAGAGTCCCACCGGTCCACCAGCGTGCGCAGGATGGTGTTGGGACTGTCGCGCGTGCGCCGCATGATAGATGCGCACCGTTTGCGCATGATGGCCGCAAAGCCGTCTGTCTCAGCCGCCGCGAACATCGCGGAGGCGCTACAGTAGCGCGGCAGCCCCACCAGCACCCGGAACGCGTTATTGAATTGAACGCGCAGATCACTGTATGTCCGCTGTGTATAGTTAACCCACAGGCTGCAGGTGTAAAAAGACTGACAGTACGCTTTAAAAAGGGCAACTTTGACAGTCCTCGTGCACCGTGAAAACCTGCGGGCCAGCATGTTGCATCGGACAGACAGCGCTCTGCGCTCCCTTTCGATATCCACACTGTCCTTAAGATCCTCGGTGACCCAGTGGCCCAAATACTTAAATTGCTCGACTTTTTTTAGAGCTGTACCACTTAGAGTGAAATTCGGAACGAATGTGTATCGCTTGTTGTCTGGCCTGAAAATCATTATTTCACTCTTTTTCGCGTTGTATTTGAGCCCATGAGCCACCGCGTAGGACTCACAAATTTTCAGGAGCTTTCGTAAGGCACCAATCGACGGGCTCAGCAGAACCATATCGTCTGCGTAGCTGATGTTATTCACGCAAACTCCATCTATATGACACCCTATCCTGGTGCTGCTGAGCTCATCGATCAGTCGGTTGGTATAAGTAAAAACTAGTTCAGTATCAGTAACTGAACTCTAAGATATACGACACGCAATCTAGTTAACTTATCTTCAACTAGATTATAAAGACCACCAGGAGGTTTTAGGACTTGGGTTTAACCTCACGTACCTTTCAGGACAAGCGGAGTAATTGAGTAACACGTTCACGGTTTCAATGCCATTTTTTAGGACAATTAGAAAGAAAAGGAAGAAAGAAAATAAATTCATTTGACTCAGGTTATGCGTCACGCACACAATATACACAGAAAAGAAACAGGAAAAAAAAATTAACAGTACTGTGTGCCTCGTGGCTAATAGGCCGAATTCAGCATATGTATATGCTTGCCACCTAGTGCATGACTGGTTTTCAACTGGACCTTACGTTACGAGGATGTCTTACGGATGTAAATCAGTTTTATAGTGTTTGTGTGTGTCACATAAGTGTAAATACTTATATATAAATAGATAGATATAGTTACGTAGCAAATAATAATAAATTCAACAACATTAATTGCGTTATTTACGTTGTCAGGTAGACGATTTTTTCAAACATATGAAGCAATAGATTAAGAATTACCTTTTGTGATTGGAAAGTGTGTTACGATATTAGGGTGCTGTGCCATTCTGAGCTCCGGAAAAGACAGACTAAAAATAATAATAATAAAGTTTATTAATCAAAAAAGTAACAATACAATTTAGTCAAATTCGGTGAGCCACAAACTAAGCATCGCTTGTATCTTGAAAAACACTTTTACTTCTTTCTTTCTCATTTTTTTTAAAAGAAACTTCTTTGTCACCATAAACTCTTAGACCAGGTCCAGGTTTTCCTGTCAAGTTAACATGCTGAGTTGAACTGCCCTGCACTTGGCAAATATTTTAAAAGTTTATGGTCGGCCCTCAGCTAGGTACAGTCGGAAACCACAAAATGTTTTAGCTAAATCGCAGTAAAGCCAGATGTGATCAACAAGTTACCACTGATAATGTATTAATATAGTGTCGTAACTAAAACGTTTATCATAAAAAACTAATAAAATATAATTAATAGATTCCCTTATTTGGCTTGCATTCGACCATTATGTCATCTGATTATGTTAAGTATCAAGATGGTATCAGACATTAATCACACTTTCCTAAAAATACAAATTAGCTCGCGAACAAAAATAATAAATCCATACGTTTCAAAAGAACGTTGTTCCCACATACATCGCCATAATAAAAGAGGTATAAAAATAATAATATTACCTGCGAACACATTAATTTTATATAACTAATAAAGATGTCAAAACTTTCGATATACTAACATGGAACATTGTATTGCGACATCAACATCAGGAAATGACTCTATCGCGGGTCGCTGCCTCTACTATAACCAAGTTGTAGAGTTACTAGATTGGGCTGTGTTACTTTTTTTCCTTAATTCTTATGGATTAAGGAAAAATCTCAAAGAAGATTATCAGATTTAAATCGTTTTAGCTTACCTTGAAATATATTTTTCATAGTTAAAATAATACATTTTAACAAACAGTTTGTAATAAAGGTGCCTGTTTTACCTTGACCCTAGCTTTGAACTAACACTAGGTAGCATCATAGCATTACCTTACGCAGTTTACTTGCATACGCTTAACTGAAGGACTTCCTGGATGGATTTCTACAAAAATTCAAAGTCCTGTGAATTGTAGCAATTGAATAATGCATTCACTAGATTTTCTTCTCAACCTTTCACATTCAGGTTTCCATCCAACCACGCCCAAGCTCCCCTCCCAACCACACTCCAATCCCATCCAGCCCACCACTATCTCCCTGCAAGCCACAGAACATTACACGCAGTGACGAACATACCAATCCACGAATGTTTACACATTAGCGTCCATCGTATATCGTATTCAAGTACATCACGATATAAATTAGATTATACCTTATGAAAGGAAACCAACTGTATTGTGTGATGAAATCGGTCGATTTGGGTAGATCAAACTAGTTTGATAAGAGTTGACTACTATTTGGAGCGCGATTGAGCGGGCTATGCTCAAATTTCTTTGAAGGAAAAAATCAGAAAGGAAGTTCTCCGGAAACGAACCGGAGTTACCGACAGAGCTGGCAGAGTAGGCAAACTGAAGTGGCAGTGGGCTGGCCATGTTTGTCGAAGGACCGATGGCCGGTGGAGCAGACAAGTCCTGGAGTGGAGACCGTGTATCGGCTACAGTAGCTTTGGACGACCCCCAGCTAGATGGACCGACGACCTTGAGAAGGTGGCTTCGACAGACTGGATGCAGAAGGCGGAGCACAGGGTGTTGTGGCGCAGCCTGGGAGAGGCCTATGTCCAGCCGTGGACTGCGATAGCCTGAGTTGATTGACTATTTGGAAGGTAACATTAGTATAGTATTTTTAACTCACGAAGCGACGCGCGCCTTACTTGTGGTTACCAAGACGTGTACAATCACACTGGAATGTGTGTGTAAGCATAGAAGCGGTACCGTCTGCGACAATTGCGAAGTCGGAAGTGTGTGTGTGTGCGTGTGCATGTGTGTGTTATGTGCTGACGCTACTCGTCTTCAAGCACACATTCACAGCGTTGGTTATCAGAAGTAAAGCGCGCGTCGTGAGATAAAAATACTGTACCTATAGTAGCGACGCTTGGGGCAAGGCCTATGTCCAGCAGTGGATGTATTTCGGCTGGATGATGATAATGATGATTTAGTACCGGGCCTATCGAATTTTAGAACAAGTTCGGCTTGTAGAGCACCATTTCTTTCTCTCATTGTGTCAGTGAAAATCTCTTTCTGATGCTCAATGTGTCAAAATAACGTTTTTGCTTGATATAGCGGGCGCACTGCTGTGCCCGCAGATAAGTCCTATATACCGGGCACAAATTTAGGCACCAAGCTATTATCGGGATATATAGAAAAAAAAAACTCAATATCACTGTAGATAAAGGCCAATAGCTTTCAAAGCATTTCTTATTTCTACAGCCCTTGTCAACGGAACTGACGTCAGCTTTTCGGTAGCTTATGTAAGTCCCATAGATTTTTAGGGTTCCGCACCCAAAGGGTGCCAAACTGCCAAACAGAACCCTTTCACTAAGTCAAAGCTGGACAGCTTTGGCTTAGTAAAAGGGTTCTGTACGGATGGATATCCGTCTGTCTGTCAGCGACCTGTATCTCATGAATCGTAATAGGTAGGCAGTTGAAATTTTCACAAATTGTGTATTTCTATTGCCGCTACAACAATAAATATAAAAAAATTAAGACGGTACCTACCTGTGTCTTTTTCTAAAGTATTTAAAAAAATACAGTGTTATAGTGAAATATTGTACTGTGGTACACGTGTGCGACACCGACTCGCACTTTACCGGTTTTAAGTTTAATGTGATTTCGTTCATCGTATGCAACATAAATCGATTCTCAAAGTATAAACTAAAAAATATACATTAATTTTGCACTAAAAATCAAATAGGTATATAAGTCCAAATCTGCACATAAAAACTAATCCTATCTCACATCGTTCGCAATAAATCAGAAAAAGTAATAACTCTACTATTATAAAATCCGTGTGACCAGCTACTTTAAGCCGATCTATAAAATGTTAAAACGTCCAATAATATTTAACTTTATAGTCCACCCCGACCTCACAAAATGGTGAATGAATAAAAAAACTACATAAAACTGTATTTTCATGTAAATCATTTTTGATATAATTTTTATGTCTTCTCACTACCTACGCTGATTATGCGATTTTTCTAGGTTTATGGGGACAGGTGTCTTTTATTTATGGCTATTGCCATAAATAAAAAAAGACTTGTGGTAAAAGAAAGAAAGAAAGAAAAAGTATTTATTGAGACTCGCACAGGAAATCATACATTAAATTAAAAACACACTAAACATAAATAAAAAACAAAGTAACATTAAAATTTTAAGTTTTTTTTTTTTTTTGTTACTCCACAAGACGAGTGAGGTGCTGGTAAGAGCTCGGTTGTTGTATTCTCAGCAACTGAACTTTCGACTGCTTTGTCCTAGGTTAATTTTCCAGGTCGGTAAAGTATAATTTTAATAGATTATTTGTTTTGTATGACAGTTTGGTAGTACGCCTGACTATACCTACTTCAATGACGCGAGTTGAGGTTTTGTAATAATAAAGAAAAAATAAATAAAAGAAAAACCGGGTCAAATTAAATAAGCTAGCGAAACTCCTCAGACGTGATGCGTGTAGCAATATCTCAACATGATAAAGCAAAAAAGAAATATCAGTGTAAAACATCTTTTTTTTTTTTGTGAACTTCACAGACGGATATCGATAAGACAAAAAAAATAACAGATTTCTTCATTCATACTTCAAGCAACAACACTACTAGCGGTCGATGACCCCATAAAAAAATCACCAACCCTGTCGAATTATCATTTTTCCATTTATTCGCCTAGTTGTTGCATTACCTACATTTCGAGGAGCTCGTGGCTAAGTAATAACAGTCGCACGGGTATTGACCCGTGCGACTGTTATTAGCTTAACCTAATGGATTGCCATTCGGTTAAGCTACGCTTACCGGGGTTGGTACGTAGATGGGTGGCATCTTTACATACTGAGACTCCTCCGTGCCTCGGAAAGCACGTTGAGCCGTTGGTCCCGGTTGTCATTATTGGATCTTTGACAGTCGTTACGGGTCGTCAGAGGCCGAAAGTCTGACAACCAGTCTTACCAAGGGGTATGATATTATCCAGTTACTGGGTTGTGGACGTCAGATAGGCAGTCGCTCCATGTAAAATACTGCTATTCAGCTGCATCCGGTTAGACTGGAAGCCGACCTCAACATAGTTGGGAAAAGGCTAGGTAGATTAATTGTTGCGTTACATTTCATGTTACATTGCATAAATTAGGACGCCTTATTTGTTTCATTTTCATTTTATTTCATGTTACACTTCACCAATCTGTACCCGGCATTTGGCATGAGATGTTCCATCATGTAAGTCGTATGCTAAAACTAAGTTTTTCATGAACAAAAGTAAGAAATGGAGTATATTTGACAAAACACAAACACCTAGACAATACCTAGAACCTATACTTAACCGAGCCGTCAATCGCCAGCTAAGCTAAATGAAAGGCCCCGTCACACGACGCTATAAATTTTGCAAATAAAGAGCTTCTACCAAGTTACGTAGCGACAATTCAATCAACAACAAATAATCCCGAATTCAATTAACTCAAAGTAAAATAAGTGTAATACAAAACTAACGAGCAATCAGTAGCAGTATTTTAGCGATATAAAGCGCTCTCGTCTAATGTTTTGTGGTACTGTCGCGTCTGTTTTCCAGTATTACACGTATGTTACTTTAAGCTGATTGAATTTGGGATTATGTTTCACTAAGTAACTTAGTAGTTAGTTCTTTGTTTATTTTAGCTTCTTGTGGCGGGGACTTTAGTTTAGGTCGCCAGTTTTTCATCCATGTGGGTACGCACATGTATGAAAAACTGGCGAACTAAACTAACTTAGTTCAGCTGGCAGTGGACTGCTCGCTTTAGTCCCGTAATAAACATGTCAGAAAAGGGGCATGTCACAATTAATTATTACCTACCGTCAGTTATAGGAGGCCGATAATAGGACCAATCTAAGCCAAAAGGTCACGCCGTTCGTGTCTTACATACCATTATATATGGCAATTTATCAAAACGATTGCAGACAAACATTAGCCGTACACCCACGAACTAATGTTACAATAACAACGCTAAATATGCAAGCAATTACCTCCCCTATACGTATGCAACAATGTTAATAATTGTGTGCACGATTTTGACAGTTATGGTCAATGAATGTGATGGTGGTGGTAGGGTTGGCGAATTAGAGCTTTCATCGTTACCGATATTAAAACTTAAATTGACATAACTTGTGACATAATGACGTTTTGTCCGTTTTTTATAAACACATCGGCTTACCTCTTGGCCTGCATCTCACCTGATGGTAACTGATTATCTGGATAAAGGTGGAAGCGAGCTTCACCCGGAATCCTCAATCGGAGAGGAACTGGCTATCTTAACTCTAACTTCCAAAACACATCAATGCTGTAAACATTGTTGTTATGGCGACAGACTTAGAAAAGATGTTGTTAGCTAACCAGGTGGCCTTTGTACAAGCCCTACCACCAACCAAAAAACCGAGTAGAAAATTTAGCATCAACAGATAATCGAACCCATTTTTGGGGCTGAGACAGGTGGTCTAACCACTAGACGGTTTACATATAACACATACAAAATAACATAGTACACAGTATTTCCAATCTTTCCTTGCAGGTGTAGTGGTTTATAACCCACACATGCACACAAACTTGGAACTCAAGTACTTAAGACGTCTCCCGTCTGTGAGTTCAGATACAGTTCGAATTCAACAATCAAATACGACAAACATGTCATACATACACAGTCTGTTAATAACCGCGTATCGCGTCACTAGCGTCATTTTATATTAATCTAATCTTAATTATTGTTCATGAACCGTGTTTAGTTATAGTAACTTCATCAAATTCACTGTGTAGTATTGAAATTTAGGGGTATGAGGAACAGGGTGTAAAGTTCACTAATCCACCATAGAAAAGGGAGGATCCTCCGACCAGACGGGTGTCATGTCTGGCGGGCAATTGCCCAGAGGTTGAAGTCGGGAGCTTGTATTTGTCCACCGCGCGGTAAACTCTAATTGCGCGATGCAGGATTTGAGTGACGTCAGGATGTTGTGTGACGTCAGGTCTTTGATGCGTCGTTCGCATGTGGCGCTGTAGATGCTGAACATTTAATTTCATCTGTTATAAAACCTCTAACAAAACTTCTACACGGGGAACTAAACTAAGACTCAAAGAACATCAGGAATTAAAGCGAAAGTGCTCTAAAAGCTTCTTAAACTAGTCTTTTGACAATATCAATTGCATTCTTCTCTTCGTTCTTCGTTTGTTATTTCATTGTATGCTGCACCGGTTGACGTCATCACGTCAACGCCGGCTGTCGCTGAAAACCAGCGCTGCGGCTCTGTCTCGCAAAGGGTCGCAGCATTATGGTAAGCGATGGCCGTATTGCGTGGATGTGACGTATATTTTCCCCCAACTTGTTCTCTTCGTGTATGTGTTCTTTCTTTGCGTCATGTTTACCGCAAATAAACGTATTTTCTTTCTTTTCTTTTTTACAGATGGAACAACCATGAAAAAGAAGGTTATCTTCAAGACACCAGACCACTCTGTCTTCTGTTGAACTTCTGACCAAGGATTGCCAAAATGACCAGCCCTGTCCGGCCAGCCTTCCGCATCCAGTGGATTCGTGAGACTTTCACAAGGTCATCAGTCCATCTTGTAGAGATATTAATAAAAGAGAATAATATCAATTAGAAATTGAATAAAATTATTACTGTTTACATAGAAATAACACCAAATGAAGATATACCTCCAGAATCTCTTTTTGCTAACCCTACTCCACGCGTACAATCGTAACGCCGAAACGGGTGCGCACGAAGCTGACCGAACAGGCGCGTAATGACACGAGCCGTCACGAGCGCGTCCGATTGCACCCGAACACGACGTGGTCGTGCCGCGTGCGCACAATACGGTTATCAAGGTGTCATAGGGAACATTGATTTTCAGGTCGAAAATGAGAGCAGAAACAGGTACAAATAGAGTGAGTCGTGTCTGAGTTGTGCTGAAGATATTATTATCTTCCGTCGCATTTGAGTAGACTAAGCTTCTATTCATAAACGTTGTTTAAACTTAAGAGACGTTTAAACATCTAAATTATATGGTTAATACGCTAATCATTCCTTAACTTTAAGCAACGCTTATGAATAAGAGGGTAAAAGACCCCAAATAAAGTAAAAGAAAAATATAGAACACATTGGAGACATGTTACGTTACTTAAATGGTATTGGTCACCCTATGGACCCATAACTAATGCATCGACCGTAAATTTTCTCTACTTATCGGTCCACCATTGCACAGAAAGGTGCAAACAACGTTTAAAATACGGTCACAAAAGCTATATTTGAACATGTACAAATAAACACATTGAACCGCATTTAAACGACGTGCATTAAAGGAACAAAACACAATAAACTCTTACAAATAATGCATCCTTTGGCAGCAAAAAAGACGGCACGAGTATCATAGTCAACACGGCGAAATAAGCCCGAATAAAGACATGCAACAGAGTAATGCTATCGCTTGCGGCACCTGTCAAACGAATTGCTTCGGAAATTATCCGAGTACTCGATACCCGAGGCACATCCACGATTTACGATACCGAATTCCATAATCGAATGCATCAGCTGAGTAAAATCGAATGGAAATCGTCCCGTTTTAGGTAAGCGACGATTTATGATGCGAATTCGAAAGTCGGTTACAAATCGAATTTGGAATTTCTTTTGAATTACTTACGGCTTTTATCGCTGACGCCATCCGTACATTAATAAAGTTAGCGTGCATTTTGGTGTAAATGTCAAAAAGCGCTGGACCAATATTCGTAAGATTGTATCTTTTTGGAATATATTTTTTCCGAAATTACTCTGCCAGAATATTTTTTGTAGCTTATCATGATCATGACACCAAGACTCCTTTTTTGGTTTGTATAAATTTACAGTAAAGTAAAAATCTAGAATCAAAATCCGTGAAAGCCTTTAAGTACATGTAAAACGGAATTACCACACAGTAAAACGTATGCGTTGCATTCACATACTGCCATTTAGTACACAATAAACTTTATTACACACAGCACTTCACTTTCACCTACTTAACATAACCAAATACGCTGCAACGTCTGTTAGGGCCGCACACGGTCGTAAAACGGTCCTAAAATCTATTTTCTATTTAAATCTTTTATTACTTACCACGGCTCTAAACTTGGACAATAATATAAGAAGCGAGACCAAATTAGTTTTACCACCCAACTGTTTAGACCCCTGTCGATATATTCCATAAAAAACTCACCGTGAAAACTTACAGTATGGCCGTCGAGAGAATGCGTTCCTAACTCCTGTCAGATTGACAATTTCTAGTAGTAATAAGGATTAAATTCGCCAAACACATATTCGTTAGGACGAAACTGACAAGAAAGCATGCTCTCGACGGCCGGAGTGTAGGTGATGTGAGCTGTCATTCCATCTGCCGTGCTATTTTGTAAACATCTCACCGTGATAACTTGGGTGAAGTGAGCTTGATGTGAGCTGTCATTGCACCTAAAGCTAGGGTTTGACACTATGGACAGCGCACTCCATGCTCACTTCACCTCACTCTTCACGGTGAGATGTTTACAGAATGGATCGACTGAAGCTACACTATTGACAGCTCACTTCACCTAAGTTTTCAAAGTGAGAATTTTAGAGAATAGTTGAATATTTTTGTTGAATAGTTTGACAGAAAAAAAAATGTTTGTGATCTATGAAGCAGGGAGGGTCAACCTACAGTGGATGATCGAGTTTTAATGAGAAGGAAATACGTGTGTATAAAATCTTCAGTAGATTTTTGGGGTATAGTAAATTATGCGCTAATGTTGACTTGATAGTTTTTATTACTTGTTTATTACAATCTTTTAGCGAGTTTTTCATCTATTAACAGATTCAGATTACAGTTTATGAGTTCAGTGATTTATTTATTTTAAAATATTGTCTTTGAAGCTCTACTATTTGAATTCAATGAAAAAATTGCTTTATTTTACAACGCAAGAAAATCCAAGAGGTTTTATTACAAAATATAAATATATTAAGACCCTCTTTCACAACAAAACACTTAATACTTTTAGTGATAAATATATATATATAATATATCTAAGTATCATTCTGTCTCTTTCATCTACAAACAATTGACACTTGACAGGAACTATGTTTTAAATTAATTTAGCGCCAAACGTATTTAGTGATATGTAGTGCAAGAGGGCCTAAATCTTTTTAAATATACATGTATCTACCGGCCATGTGTTAGGTTTTATTGGTACCTTCCCTAAGTTCAAGCCGTGGTGAAAGGATTATTCACCTTTTACTATCGCATGAGCTACATTTTAGTAAAAATCGTCCCGATACAAGATGAAGAAAACGTGAATGAAACGCCACAGGACACCTTCGCACAAAAAAAAAAGAATGTGGCAATGGCTAGCCAGTTTTGAAGATCTGTAGTGAAGAACCAGATCGATATTTTTAAAAATTTCTTCCAAATCTCTAAGTGCCAATATCACCAACGGAACTGAACGCGATCATCACACATAAACTGCGTTCAAGAGCTGTCAGTGACAATATTCCCCAAAAATTATGACACTGACAGTTCTTGAACGTGGTTTAGATATGCTGATCGCGTTCGGTATCATTGGTGAGATCTGCCCATAATCTTTTAGCCACGTCTTCCCCAGAAAAATGTCCATTGCCAAACCACCTTCGCCGCTATTAGTGTTAATTAATTTCTATTTAAAAAACATAACATGTTTTTTTTAACCAAATCCATACCTAAATATTTAATAATAAAAAAAATAAAAACGTTTATTTTGGACCAAACACTTGTACTTATACATTTTATAAACCTGTCAAACTGCGTGACAGTTTGTCGGAAAGATTAGCGCTCGCCTTAAAACATTTGATTTATACAATCTAATTAAACATCTAAGTAGGTAGATACAAATAGTTCAAATTGAAGGTAAGAAAGAATATTTTGTTCAATAGTTCAGTTCAGTGCTCAACCGATTAATATTATTGTCATATTATGTTGCAATCATTTCATTCAACAGTTCAGCCAATTAAATATATGTAGTCTATATAAATTCGCATTTGGTGTCTGTCTTTATGACTGCATTATTCTTCTAAACTACGCAACAGATTTTGATGCAGTTTTCGCCATCATTTAGGCAATTCCTAAAGGTTTACAAGTATGTGTACAATACATTAGTAATTATCCTAACTAATTATAAATGCGAAAGTGGGTTTGTTTGTTTGTAACGCTGTCACGCAAAAACGGCTAAACGGATTTGGATGAAATTTTTCACATGGGTAGACCATGATCTGGGTTAGGACATAGGATACTTTTTATCCCGATATTTCAATGGGATCGAGACTTATGCGGGTGAAACCGCGGGCTAGTTCATTAATATTTATATAAAATAATTATAATAAAAGAAACTCGATTTTTTGTCAAGTCGAAACCGTGCGAAGCAGGAGCGAATTGCTATAGTAATACATAAAACACATGTAATTACCTACAGATTCCAAATCAAGTCAGAATGTCAAATAAATTAGTACGACACGATACTAAAAATCCTAAAAATATCAGAAAACATTAGATGATCAGAATCACCCGCGTTTTGATGGGGTATCGTAAATGTCTACATCAATTTAATAGTTTCCTGTAAACGTCGAGAATTGTGGAGATATTAATGGTTATTTAATATTTAATTTGGAAAGCTTTTGTGGTCAAACGCCTCCTGCGTAGATCTATTGGTGTCAAGTGGGTCGTGCCGCGATAGTTTAGCGTCTGTGTTGGCAGTCTTTTGCCTCAGAGTCCTCTGACGTAGTTTCGGTAATGTCGGAGGGCCGTCCCATCGGACTATGAGAGTGAGGGAAGAGAGTGCACCTGTGTCTGCGCACACACTTGTGCACTATAATATCTCTCGCGTCGGAGGCTGGTCTCCGCTGATATTGGTCGCCATGGCCGAAATTCGGTCTGGAGGACCATTATTAGTAGTTTCTTAAATACACACGAGAGTCATCTAGAAAGCACAAGCATTGAATTCCACAGTTTCCTACTGCTTGTTGATGATTTCAAAGGTCCAGAATTCCTGACCGTTACAGAATACCCTGTGACATTAAGTGCGGATTTCACCAATGAAATTGAACGCGTCCAGCACATCTAAACGCGTTCAAGAGCTGTCAGTGTACAATATTCCATAACAATTTTGACACTGACAGCTCTTGAACGCGTTTTAGAAATGCTGATCGCGTTCAGTTTCATTGGTGAAATCAGCCCTAAGTCCGCCTATGTTGTCACTACTATATTTTTTTAAAGACTTTTTTCCGTATATGGCCAGAGATCGCACAAATTGGTGAGGCATGGAAGGAAAAGGCATATTAAAGGCTAACAAAAAAATGGGTCCATTGAAATAGCCTCCTAAAGATGAAGAATATTGTATACTTCTACAATGTTTGTAAATATGTGAGCACCATGTATCTATCACATAATTAGTTTATCTGTCATTGCTAGATTGAACTCAGTAAAACATTTTAAAAGAGTAACGGTGGAGTTTCTTGCCCATTCTTCTCCATACGAAAACTACCTTTTGGAACGGGCGTCTAGAATCAGTTAAATTTTTTTTGTATTTTCGACGTTCAAAAGCTATGTGCGTAATTGAAATAAATAACTTGACATTGACGTTGATTTTCTTAAAAAAAAAAAAAACAAGATTGGTTTGCAAGGTTTTACCGTGTCCTTATTAATTAATAGACAGGACCTCAAAAAAAACCGAGACTATTGTTTAAACTTCTAAAGCTTTAAAAAAAGTAATTTCTATTCCAGTCATGCTGTTCAGAGTCGCTGTGACACATCGCAACAACATCGTAAGTTCTTGTATACTTTGATGGTCGATAAGCCAATCCAGTGACTCAATACGGAAAACGATTTATATCGAATAAATGCGAGGAGCATAAACAATCGGATTACAATAGGATATAAGATAGAGTGGTGTCTTGTCCGAAGAACAAATCATGTTAGGAAGAGTTAGAGAGAAAAATAATAAAGAATTTGAAAGAAAGAAAGAAAAATAATTTATTTGAGACACGCACAGGAAATACAAACAGTAAGTAATAATAAAAATAAATTAAAAACAAAAAAAGGAGAATTTAAAAACAGAATAATAACGACCTGTGCGAGGCCAAAAAGGCTCCTATCTCAGCATAATGCGGCGATATTTAAAAAATAAATAAATACCGCAGCGCTGGTATTCTGATAGGGCCCACTGTGATGCCACGGACACACCTACGGACTAACATAAGTTTCATGTTTATGTAAAAAATGAAGCAATAAAAAAAATAAAAAAATTGCGCGTTAGCTTCACGCCTCTATTCCCAGTAGTTGCATGTAGGTATAGCTATTTCCACACGGAACTACTGCAACTCAGTAGTTCCGTGTATGGAACTAGGGGGAGTAATAACAAACTTTAGGCCTTCATTCCCCGTAGTTCCATGTAGCTAGTTCCACACGGAACTACAGCAACTCACTAGTTCCGTGTATGGAACTAGTGAGTTGCCAATTTCCAAATTACAGTACCAAAAAAAAAGTATCCATACAGTAATATTGCCAAATTAATCAAAACAGGTAAATATTTGACAGCTATTTGCGACGTTGCCAACTTTTAGGATAAGCGCTCGAGGAGGTAAACTGGGCACCCTGAATTCAATACTAACAACCTACGATTTTGACAGCTCCACGCGCACTGTTATAAAAATCGAGATATAGTGTAAAATATTAGTATTCAGTTGCATCCGGTTAGATTGGAAGCAGACCCAACATAGTTGGGTATACACTAGGCAGACACTGATGTTGATCCTAGTCAAGTTCTTCGCAAACTACTTCTTCTCAAACTCAAACTCAAAGCACTTATTTCAATTAAACCATATACAGGCACTTTTGAATTGTCAAATAGTCGGTCAGTTAGTTAGAAAGTTGAAGCTAGTTGTCCATTCCAAAACTTACATCTTTATGGAGAAGAACGGGCAACAAACTCCAAGGACACTCTTTTAAATATAGAAAATTACAAAATCCTGTAGGTACCTATACATTATTTTTGTTGCTTCTATATGTGCGAACAATGTACAAAAAATAATCAAAACAATTCAAAATATAAGATTAAAAATAAGCCCTGGCAGATAAGAGATGACTATTCACAACAGACGGCGCCCGTTCACGAACATGACGCGTGGATCAGCACCATCCAGCTCAACCATTTTGTAAGGTTCTATTTTTAATACTCTGATTCCGATATTCATTATACAAGTCATCGCCCGATAAGGCTTTTAGAATTTAGGAATTCTTACACAAGTCCAGTACGTTATTATACACTTTGAGATTCATACCACGTACAACAAGGCGTGAGTACGTACCACGGAGTGTGAGCGTCTCAAAACCCATAAAATCGTTGACATTTTAGACTATCACGATTAGAGTCAGGTAGGTGGACCAGTTGTCGTCCCACCATTTGATATTTATTTACACACGTTTCGCCTTACGTGTTGGCGTAATGGTATCAAAAAGCTCTGCATTGTGTAGTAAATAATAGTTTAAATTCATAGCACATAGAGTGAGGCGCCAGTAATAGCGAAGAAAGCGTCAAATGCTATAAAGTCGGCGATGTTAAGATCGTCGCAATTGAAGTAAGGTAGGGATACGTGTTGTCGGTAACGTTTAAAAGTTTTATTGAATTTATTTCACGTTTAGGTGGAGTCGGTTACCTATTCAAGAATCATCAGATTTCGTGATTTTTCTTTTTGTTTCAGAAAGGGTCCATAAGTCAGGAGAACATTTCTCTAACACTAATCTGAAAATGACACACTTTTACATCACCCTATTCCCTTCAGTCATTCACTCATTCAATTGAACTATTCTTTTTTCAAATAGCTCGGTGTACGGCAGTACTGCCCGCCGTGTCAATCACGGATAGTTGAACGTGGGATACGTCAATCATTGAGCGGAATGAACGCTTTGATTGACACTCGATTACCAACGTATTTTGCTTACACTGTAATAGAGATGGATGAAGTGTTTTTCGTTCATTAGATAGGGAAATGAATGATTCATCATCAGCCTACAGCAGTCCACTGCTGCATAGGCCACTCTTATTGCATTCAACTCGATTCTCGGCAACTCTCATCCAGCTGCTAGGTACCAGCCACCCTGCAAAGATCGTCGCCCCACCTAGCCTGAGGGCATCCTACCGTACCTTACGGTTGCCGATTCGCTGTGTTTATTCAAGAGTAAGTTTACCCCAATGGTAAGTCGCAGTTCTAAGACTAATATGGCCGGCACAATGCCAGTTCAGCTTGCTTATTCAGATAAGCAAGCTAGCTGAAGTAGCAATGGACCGGCCATACGGCTACTGATGAGCTATGTCGAAAACTTCGGTTTCCTGCCGGAACACCATCTTCCAGATTCGAAATCCCTCAGAGAGATTCCGAGCCTATGCTTGGAATCTCTCTTTTTTATATAATCTTTTTTTTTTTTTTTTTTTTTCACTAAAAGTGAATCATTTGTAGGTAAATTATGGTTTCAAGTTCAGTCTGTGTCGGAAACCGGATTTTTCGGTTTTGACAAGAAATATTATGATTTTTCTGTCAGAATGTTCCATCTGACACGTGTGTTGCTTTCCTTCGATTATGGACTTGTTTAAGTATCTAATTATAACCTACCTAATAGGTGTGTGGGTGTGTCACCATTATGAGGTAAAGTTAGTTAGGTATATTTTGAACAAAGTTATTCTCAATAATAAACCTAGTTATTAATTCCGTACAATTATAGTTAGGTACATCAATTTTCCTCTTCACCCTGCACTAGAGTGGTACCGTTTCACCTCTGATGACAGTTTGTCGACAGAAATGTCATAAAATAATAAATAAATATTCTTGACGTTTTTATTACCAAACTAATGTTGTCGCTCTAGTGTTTTATGTAAAACCAACTACATATTTTGTCAATTGAAAATACATGTTATTTTTTGCCGCTGTGTGGTCTTGGCGGTAAAAAATGCTTTAAGTTCCTATATCCTAACTAATATTATATTAAATGCGAATGTGTAGCTTCATCTTTCTGACTGACCGACCCCTTGACAATTCAAAAGTGCCTGTAATTGGTTTATTTGAAATAAATGCTTTGAGTTTGAGTTTGTATGTTTGTTACGCTTTCACGCTAAAACGGTTGAACGGATTTGGATGAAATTTGGCACACGGGTAGACCATGACCTAGATTAAATTATATTTATACTAGCTGCGCCCTGCGGTTTCGCTATGTCCTGACCCAGGTCATGGTCTACCCATGTCCTAGATTTCATCGAAATCCGTTCAGTCGTTATTGCGTGAAAGTGTAACAAACAAACAAACTCACTTTCGCCTATATAATATTATTAGTAGCTGTTTCCCGCGACTTCGTCTGCGATCCAAGATGAAAAGTAGCCTATGTCTATCTCTACACATGTGCCAAATTACATCCAAATCCGTTCAGCCATTTTAGTGTGAAAACGTAACAAACAAACAAACTCACTTTCGCATTTTATAATATGAATAGTAAGGATATTATAATTATATTATACATTCATATATTTAGGATTTGCAGCAATTTGTTTTGTTGTCGGTACCTACAGTCTTAATTAAAGCGATTTTAATTAAAATTAAAAACTGACGAAATTAGAGCGCTGAGACACCGAAAAGGAGTAATAAAATTATCTCGATTTTCAATCAGTTCGTAAAACAAACCGGTTCCAGAGTGAACTGACATTGTTGTGATCACGTTCTGAGGGTAATATAATTAAACTCATTATTTAATATTCTTATTAATAAGATCAACTCAGTATGATAAGAACTCATCAGATTTTCAAATAAGCCGATCTTTTTACCAATTCGATTATAAAAGGTCAATTCGCACGAATTTACTCAAATAATATTATTTGTACCAATGCCTAATACGTATTTCTGGTATTGTCGATGAGCCCACAAAATAAATTAACATAGTGCGAATCGTCTAAAAACAAAATGTAGATATATATTTAAAAGCGACGATTCGCCCGTTCCGGGCGAGTAAATTCGAATCGACCAATGAACTTTGTGAATATGAGACCAGTTCGAACGGTTGTAAGCGTGGCCTTCGACCGCGAGTCCCTGGGTTAGATGCCTGGCGAAGTTTTGGGCCAATAAAGAGATTCCTGGGTTAAGTAAAGTCTTGTTGGGATCTTCTGCTGGGATTAGAATCAACCTGGAGGACTGTTTTTTTTTATTATTATATCGTCCTGCTCTTGACCTCGATCACGCCTTTATGGAATGCGATTCATGAGGTCTCAACCAATCTGCCTAGCCGTTTCCCAACTATGTTGAGGTCGGCTTCCAGTCTAACCGGATGCAGCTGAATACCGTATTTCACATAGTACGCCTGCCTATCTGACCTCCACAACCCAGTAACTGAGTAATACTATACCCCTTGGTAAGACTGGTTGTCAGACTTTCAGGCTTCTGACGTCCCGTCGTAACGACTGTCAAAGATCCACGAATGACAGCCGGGACCAACGACTTAACGTGCTTTCCGAGCCACGGAGGAGTCTCGGTATGTTAGATGGTCACCAATCCTCAGACCAACCCCGGCAAGCGTAGCTTAACCTGATGGATCGAACCGTGTGGCTGATATTACTTAGCCACGAGCTCTATGAGGTCTATTATGGTCCATAAATAAAAATAAAAGTTTTTTTAAATCTTTTTATTATACGCTTTTAAACGTGCACGTCTTTCTACATTGTTCTCACATGTATAATTTCAACATGAATGATGTAACCAATATTTTGTAACAATATTTTGATTTAAAAGACTGCCCGTGGAGTTTCTTGCCCGTTCTTCTCCATAGGAACCAACTACGTTTTGGAATGGGCAACTAGCTTCATCTTTCTGACTGACCGACCCCTTGACAAGGCAAAAGTGCCTGTAATTGGTTTCTTTTAAATACTTAAATGCTTTGAGTTTGAGTTTGATGAAATGAGCTTCCAGAAGATGCCTTTTCACTCATACAATTGAAGGCAGACGGGTTATAAGTGGAAGGGTTACTGGCTCGTCCATTGTAAGGGAAAAGATGAAAATACCTACTTAATATCAGAAAGAGGCAACTGATTCCTAGAACACTAGCTATATAATTAGAAATTACTCGTTCAATTAGAAACTTAGCAAATGGCCCCATTCTGTTCCAACAATAAACTAAAGGTGCCTACAGATTTGCTCGATTTGTTGTCCTTCGATACGCCGCACAGTGGTCTGAAAATCAAGCTCCATACTCACAGAAACTTAACGTCAGAAATTAATAAATAAAAATATGTTTTGTGTTTAATATACCTCCCTTTGTTTTACTAATATAGTATGAAGGGTATGAGTAGCTCCATGCGTGAGAAAAAATTTTTTTTCTTTTTTTTTGTATGGAATAAAACACTTAAAGTGCTTTTTTTCAAAACTGAATAGAACTGATGGGCTAGTATTCACATGAGCTATTGCACCATACACGGCGATCAAGATGACATACAATTCTTGAGCCTTTCGGTGCCGCTTTGCATGTAGCAAGCTTTGGAAATTTTGAATTTACAGTCGGTGATCTTTCAAATCTTTGATGGTATTTTGTGAAGCTACATATTGCTTTGAATATGAAAATAGTATGTAAACTAATACTCATGCAAGAAGAGACAAACATACACACACACACACCCTCACACACTCACAAACTTTCGCCTTTATAATCTTAGTGTGATTATAAAGGCGAAACTTTGTGTGTGTGTGTGTATGTTTGTCTCTTCTTCACGCTCAAACAGCTGAACGGATTTGGATGAAATTTAGCACACATAATAGTTTATTACCGGGAATAACACATAGGTAATATATTTAACAACACACAGGTATATAATTAAATGAAGTAACCAACCACATAACTGATATTGTCGTTAGTTAATAACCTGCTAATGACTTTTATAATGAAAATATTAGAAAACGATGTAGATTATTTACATTTTACTACAAAATTAATTTCACGAAATAACTCATTTGTTAATCACCGTCATTATTGTTGAATTTTAATTTAATAAGCATTATGGGACAGCGAGTGTTAATGAGGGTAGTTATAATATAAATAGGACATTTAAACTAACTTCACTCAGTAGCTCTTTGCACTTGTGCTTTACTATACTTATTACGTTCGATTTGTTTTCGTGTTATGATGGAAGCTTTTAGTACCAATTTGGATATTTTTATGTTTGTGGCTAACAATAGCTGTTTCTCACAGCCCAGTGTATTATATGAAGTTTTTGTCAATGCCGTTGATTTGTCAGAAATCGAAAATAAAGAATTGAAACAATTCTGTCAGACTCGTGTGTGTTCGTTGAGGAACAAATGGATCTCGTGTAATCGCACGAGACATACTTTTATAAAAAAGTATGAGACATGGCTGCAAGAAGACATAAAATGGCCTGAGTTCATGAAGGACAAGATGACACCTTGTTTAATGTTAGAAGAGCAGCAACCATGTTCCGGTTTTGACTTCGGTGTAAATGAGGGTGCATCAACATCATACAAACCGGAGACGTACAGTGTTGGAACATCAACTGTTGTGAGTCCAAGAAAAGTGTTCTCGGAGCTAAGCCCGCTACAGAAGAGAAGAAGAGTGAAAGAGCTCCTCACGCATAGCACTGAAAGCCTTGCTTATGCAACTGGTTTAAGTGCAGATAACAAAAATGTAGCAGATATAATAAAATTGATCACAGAGCATCCCGAAGAGGCTACAAAGATAAAGGAATTGTTGAAGTCCAAGAAAGCTATGCCCATATATTCCGCTGATAAAGCTTTAGGAATTCTGACTTCATTGAAGCTTTCAAAATGGCAGTATACAATATTAAGAGCTTGTGCAAAAGAAGAAGGAATACTACTATATCCTTCATATACTGCTATCTTAGAGGCGAAAAAGGACTGTTACCCACCAAAAGACACCATAGAAATTACCGAAAGAGGGGTAAAAGTAAAGCTTCAAGCGATTTTGGACAAAAATGTTGCTAGATTTGGGAAATTCCTACGTTTGGAATCTTCGCTAGATGGCAAAGAGCTAACATTGATATGCAAGTGGGGCTTTGACGGTGCTTCAGGGCAAAGTTTGTACAAACAAACTATGGCGGGTGAAGATGATTCAAGCAATTTTATGTGTTCTTTTGTGCCTCTGCGCTTAGTTTGTGGTGAAGAAAAGTTATGGGAGAATCCAAAGCCATCTTCCACAATGTTCTGCAGACCGCTCTATTTTAAATTTGCAAATGAAAACAAATTAAATATTAAGGAAGAACAGGCTTTGATTGAAGCTGAGATTGCAGCACTGGAGCCGTCTATTATGGGAATTCATACTGTTAAGCACTCAATGCTTATGACCATGATAGATGGTAAAATCACTTCGCAACTGTCAAATACTTCAACGCAGACTTGTGACATCTGTAAAGCTACCCCTTCGGAAATGAATAAGTTAGAGAAGATCTCAGAGTAAGTTTTGAATAATTTGTTATATTTCAGATTACCGTAATGCTGTGTATCTTTTTATTAATTAATTCACTTTCTTTCCAGAAAACCTGTTTCAACAGATATATATCAGTATGGTTTGTCTACACTTCATGCTTGGATTAGATGTATGGAGTGCCTACTCCATATTTCGTATAGACTAGACTTCAAAACATGGCAAGCCAGAGATGCAGACAGCAAAGAGTCATTGAAGAGTAGAAAAAAAACTATACAGCAGAAGTTTCGTGATGAAATGGGCCTCCTAGTAGACATCGTTAAACAAGGTGAGTTATGATAACAGTCGTTGTTCTTAAATCTTATTTTTTCAAATAACGTTAGTTCTATTTATTCTTTACAAAGTTGTGGATTAGTTTTGATTCATTTATAATTTTCAGGTTCCGGAACCACAAACGATGGAAACACAGCGAGGAAATTTTTTGGTAATCCTGCCAATACTGCAGCTATTACAGGCTTGGATCCTAGTTTGATCCAAAGATTTGCAACACTTTTGCGTGTGATGGCCTGTGGGGAGCCCATAAATGTTGAGGCGTTTAAAAACTTTGCGCGCCAAACAGCAGAATTATATGTGGAGCTCTATGGCTGGTATTACATGCCTTCGAGTGTCCACAAACTTTTACTGCACGGTGCTGAAGTTATTAAACACTTCAATATTATGCCCATTGGCAAATTATCTGAAGAGGCATCGGAAGCCAGAAACAAAGACTTCAAGAAAATCCGAGAACAGCATTCGCGCAAATTTTGTCGAAAAGCGACAAACGAAGACATTTTCAATGGTCTCCTTGTCTCGTCAGATCCCTACCTGTCCAGCATAAGATCTGTGCTGAGAAAATCAGTAAATACACCTATTACTGATGATATGAAATCTCTTCTTATTGGTGACGATGCAGATCTAGACAAAGAGAATGTTGAATTTATTGATATTAACGCGTCAATGCTGGACTCGGATTTAGAGGACTGACGACAGCAAAGATACTCTCTGCTAATCGTTTTTGTATAAGTAGTTATAGCAAATAATTATAATAAAATAACAATAAGAATATAATTAAATTAATTAATATAATTAATTAGTAATATAATTAAACAGTAATATTTAATATATGATAGTTATAGGAGCTGTAAATAGTTGTTGTAGTCTTAAATTGACAATTTTGACGTTACTTTTATTGTTATTGCCTTTCTTGCACATAATTTTTGTTGTAATGTATTAGTATTAACTATTTCATTAACAGCTCCCCCAAACGTATTATACATTAACTATTTAATACATGTTTTTATCTTTCTTCACTTTTAACCATATATTTAAAAATAAAAATATCCTTAGTACATATTTAATCCTTACTAGCTGCACCCCGCGGTTTCACCCGCATAAGTCTCGATTCCGTGGGAATATCGAGATAAATAGTAACCTATGTGTTATTCCCGGTTATAAACTATTATGTGTGCTAAATTTCATCCAAATCCGTTCAGCTGTTTGAGCGTGAAGAAGAGACAAACATACACACACACACACAAAGTTTCGCCTTTATAATCACACTAAGATTATAAAGGCGAAAGTTTGTGAGTGTGTGAGGGTGTGTGTGTGTGTATGTTTGTCTCTTCTTGCATGAGTATTAGTTTACATACAATTTTCATATTCAAAGCAATATGTAACTTCACAAAATACCATCAAAGATTTGAAAGATCACCAACTGTAAATTCAAAATTTCCAAAGCTTGCTACATGCAAAGCGGCACCGAAAGGCACAAGAATTGTATGTCATCTTGATCGCCGTGTATGGTGCAATAGCTCATGTGAATACCAGCCTATCAGTTCTATTCAGTTTTGAAAAAAAGCACTTTAAGTGTTTCATTCCATACAAAAAAAATTAAAATATTTTTTTTCTCACGCATGGAGCTACTCATACCCTTCATACTATATTAGTAAAACATAGGGAGGTATACTAAACACAAAACATATTTTTATTTATTAATTTCTGACATTAAGTTTCTATGAGTATGGAGCTTGATTTTCAGACCACTGTGCGCCGTAGGAACTCCTCAACTGATATAGCGTCGTTGCCTTTGAATTGATATTTCGACTATCAAAAAATATTGCCAGCTTCATACAGTTTAGCTTGATTATATCGATCGTTGCTATAGCCTAGTAACGATCGATAAAATATGAAGGTTAACATCGAGACATCAGTTGTTGAATTATCGATCAAGTAGCGGTCGACATAGAAAATCGAGTAAATGTGACACAAGTGATCGACATCATATCGATCACTTGTTTCTTACACATTTACTCGATTTTTAGGGTTCGGTAACCGCAGGTCGGACGGGAAGGCTTAGTAATAGGGTTCCGCTTGGCACGGATCCCTATTACTAAGCCTCCTCTGTCCGTCTGTCTGTCACCGGACTGTATCTCATGAACCGTAATAGGTAGACAGTTGAAATTTTCACAGATTGTGTATTACTATTGCCGCTATAACAACAAATAATAAAGTTAATAATTAAAGGAGATACGTGTCTTTTTTTCGGCCTTTTTTGCTCGATCTTAATACGATACCTACGAAACCCTACGTGTACGAGTCCAACTCGCGGTTTTATTTTTTATCACACCAACAAAACCGATGACGAAAACACGTCAAAAATCGATCAAATCTGCAGGCATCTTAACTATTTATCAAACGCTCCCGGCACTTCAGAAACCGTTTATAAATAGCCCAACACTTTACGACATAGTCCTGATGCCCCCTATTGCGTTTGAGATATGATACTAATAATATATTTCATATTTACAACCCACTTAGAAGTAATTTACGACCCTCTTATCAGAATAGTGATAATATGCAACCGCTGTGTTCGAGATTAGAACAAGTATTTCGAAAACTGACATCAAGTTTCCGTAGTGTAGCGGTTATCACGTGTGCTTCACACGCACAAGGCCCCCGGTTCGATCCCGGGCGGAAACAGTTGCTTTTTGCATTTTCGATTTTTGTGTTTGTACTTTTTGTTATGTGCACACTACTTTTTTGAATGAATAAGCAGAAATAATGAGATAACATTGCCATAATATTTTTATAGATAATTTTTGTATACTTAATGAGTTTTCAGTTCAATTTAATTTAGTGAAACCGCAGCCATTTTGACGGCCAAGAATGACTGAAATATGGACTTGGATTTCATGCATCCTTATGTGGCCCTTGGGCCTAAATATTTAGGCAAAGGGTACCTACACATGTTCGTGAACTTATAAAGATCACATCGAAATAATAACTCCCAGAATATTCTCAAGAACCTCATAACTCCCAGATATCTTTATTCCCATTTAACATTGAAATAACAAATAAAACCGTTAAACAACACATCACGAATTCGAAAGGCAAGTCCACACGTGCATCGCCCGCATGAATAAAACAAAAAACAAAAAAATAAAATAATAATTCGTACAAAATTGATTTGCATAAAAGAGTCCTTTTTATAATACGACACGGGGCGCCCGAACAATCAGTCTATTGTTCTTAGTAACTCAAAAAATAATTAAAACAATGCACTCACAGTGTGCACTACGCTTTAAAACCGTTTTAAATGCGGGCTCTTTTAACCAACTTTGACGAAAGGGGTGTAATTGGATCTAGTGATGTCGGAAAAAGATGTCGAACGATTATTATCTAGAAGTTTTGAAAAAAAAATAGACTTGTGAGGAATAGTTTTCACTCTTTAACCGACACTAAAATAAATTGTGTAGGTATTATTGATTCCAAACTATTTTATAAACAATCAATTAGGTTGTTTGATTCCGTTATTTAGTTTATTTATTTATTTAAGACACATTAAACGTCCATAAAATTGATTTTGATATAAAAATGAATTCATTAGAGAACTATAAAATTAAACTAGATATTATTAATAAGTAGATTTGAGTTATAATGAAATTTGGATTATGTCTGTCTGTTTGTTGATTTATGAACAACAGTTAATGTTCTGTTTATTAGTAGAGAGTTTTTATTACTTAAGTAAAACGACCACCCGACCACATAATAATAGTTTTGATTGTAGATGCCACCGTGTAATTATGAACTTTTTTAGTTTATGATCTATCGGTATTATTTCCGTTAGATTATAAACTGTCATCCATGGGAAACCGACAAATTTCGAACAGCAGTGCTATTCTGTAACAATCTCACCGTGAAAACTTGGGTGAAGTGAGATTGATGTGAGCTGCCATTGCATCTAAAGCTAGGGATTGACACTATGGACAGCTCACTTCATGCTCACTTCACCTCACTCTTCACGGTGAGATGTTTACAGAATGGATCGACTGGTATCAAACTTGCTTGCGACGTAACGGTACCTTGCGCTAATGCAGCTTACCTGGCTGCGAGCAACTTAGAAGTAGCGCTCGCCGCGCGCCGACTGCTGCCGCGTCACCGCCCGGCCCGCTTCGCTCGCTCGGTTCGCGTGCGTGTTGGTCACATTTCTAACCTAACCTAACCCATTTCACCCAGATTTTTCAACAGTTTACAATTCTAATTGAAAGAATACCGATAGATTTTAAACTAACGGTTCTCACAATCTTACGAACCCTTTCATCTTACCTAGACAAACCTAAGTTTTCCACACCCGTTTTATATCGACCCATAGCTGTGTAATGGCCCATGATTTTAAATGATGAAATTAAAATAACAATAAAGTTAATAACTAGACTAAAACACCTTTCAAATGACTGCATTGTGATAAACAGAGTCGTAAGCAACGAATAACTTTCAAAACGTATTCCATTTCAAGAAATATTCTAGAAATTAGCGAATTATAGAATTCCGTTAATTAAGGCGGGTCCAAATCTATAGAATCTTCAATTTTATACGAAAAATCACTAATTTGACGTTTAAGTATCATAATAGCGCCATTATAAACGTGGGTGGGTCCAGATTTCAATAAATTAAGTTTTAAGTTATACTTAAGTAGCACATTTAGTTTCATAGATGCTCTGATTGAAAAACCGGTGATCTTAGTAAAGAATGTCCGTAAATTTTAATTTATGGATCCTATATTTTTAGCTAGAAAAGTAAAAACGTCTGACTTTTAATGAGTTTTGGATCGTTACGTAGACTTCTTAATTTTTGTTGTCATTCAAAACTCAGAAATAAAAAAACTCAAAGCATTTATTTCAATTAAACCAACTACAGGGACTTTTGAATTGTCAAGTAGTCAGAAATATGAAGCTAGTTGCCCATTCCAAAGCGTAGTAGGTCTCTATAGAGAAGAACGGGCAAGAAACTCCACGGACAATCTTTCAAATCAAAATATTGTTAGGTACAAAAATATTAAGTACATCAATCAAGTTGAAATTATACATTTTTGCACATCTTAGAAATAACACATTATATTATAACACTGAAAATACTAGGTCTTCATGGTTTAAATAATATAATTTCGAAAAAACCTCGATAATTACAACAATTTATGGCTAAACATAAAGGCTCGTACAAATCAGCGCTACGCGACGGCGACGCGACTCGAACAATACAATTTATAAGAAAACTTCATGGTATAACAATAACCGGTGTCGCGTCGCGCTAATCTGCACGAAGCTTAACTCTTCAAGGAATTATAAAACTAATTATTTATCATCTCACTCTACTGTCATTTTTGTTAATTATTTGCACATCTCACACTAATTATCAAATTAAAAACAAAAAATCTTGAGAATAAAATAATTTGTAACATTAATAAGCGGCTAAACAAAAAAGTTTATACATGGTGTATTATTAAATTAATTTGAACTGCGATAACCATGTCTTCATTTTGAATGTTTTCGACTATGTGATCTAGTAAGATTCTACTTTAGAGGTATGAGGGTGTAAAGTTCACCTCATCCTTTTTAGAAAAGGTAGAATCCTCTGACCACACGGGTGTTGAGTCTGGCGGGCAACTGCCCAGAGATTACAGTCGGGAGCTTGTATATATGTATGTCGATCGCGCGGTAAACTCTAATTGCGCGATGCAGGATTTGTGTGACGTCAAGATGTTGTGTGACGTCAGGTCTTTGATGCGTAGTTCGCATGTGGCGATGTGGATGCCGCCACACTGCTAAGCGAATAATAGCATCATTATACTCCTACCCTTATCCTACTTTAGTTGTGATCGTGAAACGTTTGTTTGTCATAGTATAAGAGTTCACCAAGCCCTTTGCTTTTACTTTATTATCATTGTCATAGAACTTTCAAACACCTTCTAGTTATGTTTTACTGTCTCAAAAAATACCGTTTTCTGCACGAAGACCTGCGACCATCTGTGGCTTTAAAGTCTCCAATCAAAGATTGCCCAACAACCATAGCACCTTTGACAGACATTTCGAAAAAACTCCATTCTTCTCTCCGTCGAGAGACTGCGTTCTTGACACCTGTCAGTTTTATACAAAGGAATATGTCATCTTTATATTACTAGAAATTGTTCAACTGACAGGTGTCAGGAACGCATTCTCTCGACGGCAGGACTATAACAACAATTCTGCTTTCAATAATCTTATTGAATATCTTAATATCGTAATGGCACCATAACGACATGAAATGCTAGTAAAGGCAAAAGCATACAAATGTAACCAGGCAATAGAGATAACATTTCTCCTGGTATGCCTTTAGTCATAGCATAAATAAGTAACAGTATTATGTCTTCATAGAAAACGACCAAAACGACGCGCTTCGAAATCTCAGTGTATATCAGTATACAACAGTCTCGAGTGTTCGGAAGGTTTAAGTACCTAATCTACCGAGCGGCCGTAGGTAATTATCGTTTCGTTTAAAGCTCGTACAGACCAGCGCGACGCGACGCCGCGCCGCGACACGAACAATACAATTTCTTAGAAAACTTGACGGTATAACAATAACCGGTGTCGCGTCGCGCTGTCGCGTCGCGTTTGTCTGCACGAAGCTAGGTCACTGCCGAGACACAATACTGTTACTTTATTATACTGTGCCTTTACCAATTTAACAATAAGAAAATTTAATACCTCACATACCGATTTTATGAGTCAACTCTTTTCAAAGCTTTTCCTACTGGCCATCTTCACAGTGGTTTAATAGGGCCATGATTTAGAGTGCAGTAATGGAGTACCGTGCAGCAATCAAGTGCCTTTTATGAATATCTGTCAACTAGGATATGAAACTCCTAGTAAATTACATCGTTTGAACTTTGAAGACCAGAAATACGAAATTGTATGGACACTGCGGCTCATCCATCTTTTACGACACCAATAGCATAATATCGAAGAGGGAATCATTTTCATAGAAATCTTAGGTATGTTGGCTTATGCGGGATTATTATGTAAATGGCGTGCCTTTGGTAAATTGATTTGTTATTTGTGGTCTCAACTCTTTTACCAATTTGATGAAAGTGTTAAAAAATAAGAACAGTCCTCTTTCTTTTTCGTGTGGTTAGAGATTAACCTGGAGTCAGAGTTTTTATGCCGCCCATGGGCCTCTGATTTGGCTTCACATGCCGTCGAGAAATATCTCTCAGACATGCTGGTTTCCTCACGATGAACAATTACCGAGGTACCATCAAAGAAGTTCATATCTAACCAGTTTCAAAACAAAATCCCGTGAACACGATGACCACATCTGTTACCGGCCCGGTTCGCCGAGCGCTGCAAGTAAGAATAGTCCTTACGGTGGTAAGATAACGAACTTCTTCGATGGTACTTATTCGCTTGGTTTCCGAGGTCCTCCGATAAACTCACAATATGTGTTGACTTATCACAATCATTGGTAGCTTTGTTCCATCCACTGCTGAAGGCCTCCTCCCATTTGTGACATGCTTACCTGGTCTACGCGAGTGTCATCCAGGTCTGACCGGCGATCTTTCGTAGGTCGTCCGTGCTAATTGTTGGTCTGCTAGCGCTCCTACTAGCGTCTATCCATCCAATCTGTTGATTCCACAAAATGATTTATTTAAGCATAGTTACATAGTTAATGGTCGGTTCCTATAAACAAAACGAATCGTTTTCTCACCTATTGTAATTTATTTTATTGCCAAACTGGGCATATAAATAGATTCTTAAGCTAATTTTACCTGTGATAGCTACTTCCATATGGGAGGGTCTACTATGCAAAGCTACGAGGTCTTTGCTTCATTATTGGTAATGATACAATAGTCTTAATTTTAACCAGTAACGGTCTGTAAATTATAGGAATCTACCTTAAATGAATATCACACTTTCTTCTATATCCGCTAATCAGGGCCGGATAAACATGCCGGGGCCCCTAGACAATGCAATTCTCTGGGCCTCTCTTTACAGAAAGAAGAAAGAAAATACGTTTATTTGCGGTAAACATGACGCAAGGAAAGATCAAAACACGAAAATAAACAATTTGGGGGAAAATATGCGTCACATCCACGCAAAACGGCCATCGCTCAGCATAATGCTACGACCCTATGCGAGACAGAGCCGCAGCGCTGGTTTTCAGCGACAGCCGGTCCTTTTACTTTTACTTTACTTTTTACCCTTTTCTAACTTCCTAAAATACATTTTGTCTTATTTATTTTAAGTACGCAATTTTTTTACTACATTACGAAGGTATGCCATCACCCTAAACAATGAAACAAATGAAAGAAAGTGTGCGATCATTCTATAATAATTTAAAATATCAATGTCTGTGCTGTGAGACCTTTCTTGCTAAATTTCTTGATTCTAGGTCAACGGGAAGTACCCTATAGGGTTTTATTTATTTGCGAGTATTAAAATATGTCGCATAAAATGGCCGTATTTTTTATTGCGTCGACATAGAAGCTTGATTTTTTTAGAGATCCAAGGGACCGTAAACCTACGTAGGTATTTGATATTACTTTCAACTTGATACATACAAGAGTTCCTGAGAAAAAGGGTCTTGACAGACTGACAGACAGACAGACGGGCAACGAAATGATCCTATAAGGGTTCCGTTTTTTTCCCTTTGAGGTAGGGAACCCTAAAAAGAACAAGACAATAATATTGTCATTGAGGATACAAATCTTCAATTTTTATCTGTCTGAAACGTTTTTTTTCGGGTCCTGGGGCCTCTAGGCCTTCACTGCCTTATGAACAATCCGGCCCTGCCCCTACTTAAAACCGTGATTCAGTATTATCAATAACAATTCAGCCGAACCCATTAGAAATCTAGGGTAAGGTGTTTTCCTTATATCGTCACGCGTTCTTTAGAGTTCCGTTCACTGTTATTTGAAGTAAATTATAGTCTTACGATGAAGAGTGATTCACTTGGCATGATGAAATGTTCCTTGAAGATTCGTCACTAGTCGACGCAGTCACGCACTTAGTTGTAAGTTACACGCAAGTGAACCGACTGTCCGCGGTTTTAATAGTATTTATATCCTAAAAACATGTACTATCGCGGACACTGTCGCCTGACCACTTTTCACTCGATGAAATTTGGCACATGGGTAGACCACGACCTGGTTTAGGATATAGGATTTTTTTTTCCCGATATTCCCACGGGATCGAGACTTATGCAGGTGAAACCGCGGGGCGCAGCTAGTAAGTAATAAGTAAAGGATATCTCTTCTTTCTTCTTTCAGTTGCTGTTTGTACATTATTTTGTCATCTTCTCGTATTTGCATCTTATCACCCGGTAAGAAGCGGTTTTAGTGTCTGATCCATAGATATAAGAATATATTTCTATGGTCTGATCGTAGCTATAATCAGATCATGAAAAGACAGAGTATATGCGTATCACTTTTAACAAAAAGGAGGTTTTCAGTTCGTTGGAATCTTTTTTTAGAGGGGTTCCGTACATCCGAATGAAAAAACGGAACCCTTATAGATTACTCGTGTCTCGCTGGCTGGTTGTCTGTCTCTCCGTCTGTCACAGCCAATTTTTTACACAAATTTGAAATTTTTTTATTCGAATTTGGTACACAAATGAATTTTTGTAACCCAAATACATACGTGTAAAGTAAATAAATGAATTTTGAATACAAGGGTTACTTTTCGAGGGCAAATTGGAAAAATTAAATAAAAAGTTTTGCAAACTGTACCATGTGCCATATCAAATAGAAGAACCTATAAAAGTCGATAGTCTTAAAATAACATGGTAAATCTCTCAATATTGTGCGTACATTTACAGTGGGAATGTATGGGAGAACATGTTTTTCAACTACAATGTTAAATTTGTTCTTGGGATAAATTCATCCCAACTACGGAACCCTTGATTGTGCGTAGTCCGACGCGCACTGCGCCAGTTTTTTTTTATTTATGTTCCCCGATTACTAGACGACGGCTGGTAGAGGAAGTTTCATTTGGTAGAGGAAGCTTGCGCGGTGGTCCCATATAAATTTTATTAACTTTGCTTGCCTAGTTCTTGAGTTAGCTTCAATTACGTTTTTTTTTCCATTTAGTCTATGTGGATGATGTTATAATAACTTCCTGTCACTGTTATTTAAATAGTAAGTAGTCCGTAGTTGTATTCGAATTTATGTGGGGTAGATACCATCAAAGAAGTTCATATCTAACCAGTTTCACAACAAAATCCCGTAAACACAATGACCATATCTGTTACCGGCCCGCTTCTATAATCGCCGAGTGCTGCAAGCAAGAATAGTCCTTACGGTGGTTAGATTAGAACTTCTTCGATAGTACCTACCACAACTAAAAAGTTAAAAATCAAAACTTTTATACAAAAAAAAACAAACTACTTCCAAAAAAAATTACACTACAAAGTGAAAAATAACTTTACTTTCGGAAGTCGGTCCCGAAAAAGAAAATACAAAACCAAAGACACCGAATTCAGAAATAAAGGTTATTTTCATTAAATTAAAATTATTATATTTTCAGTCTAATTAACAGCTTTGTCGCTGGTGGCCAAGGCTGCTAGACTGAAAAAAAACCAGATTTGTCAGGGTCTAAATCAGTACCTGTTCCATTGAACTTCATTCGTAATTGTTCACAAGCATCGTTGGTCTCATCAGCAACCACAGACGAGTCATTATATTGAAGGTTGAAATCCTTTGAAAAAAATACCAACAGCATTAGAAAAACGTCACCGTTATTATGCGCTTTATCTTTGATCATTGGTACCCCTTCCCACAGGCCAGTGGATGCATTATGCATTGATCTTTGACGGGTGCTTACCCCATAAGTAATGGAAGTGTGAGTGTTGTGTAAGGTTATGTAGAAGATCACTTTTTTTTGCTGTCTAACTTTGACATTTAACATAACCTGAAAATTATTTTAATAGAATTTACGATAAAAGAATATTGTACTGCTTAACACTACATCTACACTAATATTTTAAAGAGAAAAGATTTTTATTTTTTTTGTTTGTAATAAAACTCAAAAACGACTAGACTCATTTAAAAAATTGTTTCACTAGTGGAATGCTATATTATCAAAGAGTAACATAGGCTATAATTTACAAAGATATCACGCAGGCAAAGCCGCAGGCGGAAGGCAGTACTTAATACATTCACTTATTTAACAGAAAGTGACTCGTAAAAAGAAATGGTTAAAAAGCGTTTTTTTTTAAAGCGTTAAAAATTGAAAGGTTAGTAATTATGGTATCTATTAAGCAGCTTTAATTTTCAAATAATAATACAATGCAAGAACTATTATTACGTTGTTAAAACCCGTATATTTTTTATTTAAAAGAGCAAAAAAAACTCATCCGCATCCATTCGGACCCCAAAGTTTTAACCCTTTCAATGCAGTTGTTTTTAATACCATATTTCGTGCACGAATTCTCTGGTCCTTATTTGCATATGCGTTTGTTAATATGACCCTACGATTTTTTCTAGATACTCTAGGTTCGTTAAGAAAAAATGGCAGCGTGGGGTAACGGTTTTTTCTTAAAATAAAAAAAAATATTGTCATTGTTATGAAAAAGTTGGAAGAAAAAACGTTTTTGTTTTTTTTTTATTGTTTCAAGCACATCTGCTCTTTTTTCCCGGATTTTTATTGGTTAGTCATTATGTTTGGAGAGTGTTTTGTGTTGCATATATTCCAATTTGCATATTAGCAAGCGCATTGTTGTAATTGTTTAATTTTAATACATCTGCGATGGGTGTTTTCTACGGCCTTTTGAGTAATTGGTTCGTGATTATTTTTCTTGTTTATAAAGAGTTAAAAATAATGTAGCTGGTTTTTATACAATGTAACGGTATTTTTTTGCTATTTACTAGTTTACTATGGTCGCAATTTATTTAAATCAGTCATAAATTACTTTGCTGCTCGATGAAAGAAGTATCTTATTAAACGTATTAAAAACTTTTGCATCTATTAAAAGGTATCTTTGATACCACACCTTCATATGATTTATGACTAAAAATATTGAAAATTTAAATGACTTTTATCTGCAATTATGTACCCAATCATAATACACACGGATATTTTGATGAGATTGGATTTTAAATTAAAAACATTATTATAATACAATAGCTTTCTAAAAATAAAATTTCTTTGGGTTTTATCTACCAGCTTCCAGTCTAACCGGATGCAGCTGAATATCGGTATTTTACATGGAGCGACTGCCTCCATCTTTCCTCCACAACCCAGTTACTGGGGGACATGATACCCCTTGGTGAGACTGCATGGTTGTCAGACTTTTTGGGCTTCTGACGACCCGTAACGACTGTCAAAGATCGGTCTTTTGCTTCTTTGGCTTTTAATAAAACGAAAACAAAATGCCTTACAAATACTTTAACAAAACACATGTACGCGGTCTTTCTCAACACATGTTACTCCCATAAAATTATGTAAATACAAAATTACTTTACCAACAACAAGCGTTTTATAAAATCTGTAACAGGCTTCATTAAACCCTTGTATAACGCTAAGGCGGGCCTGATTACCCTCTATTACTCTGCCTTATAAACGTATAAGCTATTACAATACCGAATAACCGGTTCGGACCGGTTCTAGCTAGTTTCAATGGCCATCAACTTTTTCAAATTTCAAATTTTGAACATTGAGATTAAAATTATTGGCCGTTGGGACCGGTCGCGCAGTAAACGGGTTAGTTAGCGGGAAGATAGGAACTGTTAACTTGTGAATAGGTCCAGTTATTTAACTTAATAGGGTGATATTGAGTGTATATCTTTTGAATGCGAGCAACCTCTGAGTGGCATCTTTTTGATTGGAAAAGATGCCAGTCAGAGGTTTACATTGGGATGGGAATCTTTGAAATTAGATGTTCAGTGTCACTATAGAAGCAATTGCTTTTTAATTGCAAATTTATTGAATCTTCTTCAAATCAGTTATGATTAAATGCCTTTTCTGTAAATAAATTAGTATTTAATGTACATTAGGTCAATAACAAGATTTGCCAGTAATGTTGGAAATTTTCTTCGTCGTATCTTACAAGTTTCTTATAGCGATTATAACTCGCTTACATTGGGACCTGTCCTTACAACTAGCTTGACAAGATTTACTATCGCCGATGAAGAAACCTCATGTTTAGTACATTTAATTTATTTATAAGAGCCAGCATTATTTTTTAAAAACAATTTATTGTTATTGGAAAACATTGCTTTTGGCTGGGAGGCTCATTTAAAAACATTTTTTTTTGTTGGATGAAAATAATTTGTAATTTTGTGATTGGAGCAGAGAAAAAACGTTATTTAAATAAGTAATAATTATATAATAGAGTATAATAAACCCTTACAATCAAACTTATATGATAAACGTTCGCTAACTGGGTTTGAGTTTAAAAAGAGCCACTCAGCACACGAATTGAATGTCAAATTAGAAGCTAATAAGGACCATATTGCTTTTAGCAATCCTCATAAGAAAATAACATAACATCACGCCTGTAATCCTCTAAAGGGTAGGTAGAGGTGTACCTATAGTACACCCACATTTCGCCAGTTATGTTTAAGTCCCATGTAATAGGGGGCGAGCCTATTGCCATCAACCGGGCACAAATCCAGAATCCGGGCTGCTTATGAGAAATTCCAAATGGAAAAACCCAATTACACGATGCCCGATCCGGGAATCGAACTAGCATGCTCAGCGCGTGCGACCACTAGACCAATAGAATAGGGATGTTGACAGGGAAAAAAAACTCGTTTGGTACGTCATTGAGATAAAAAAAAAATTGACACGTATTTTTTTGCTTTATCATAATATTAATAAAAAATGATTTAGATAAAATGCCTTTAAGTTCCTGGGGCTCGCTACGTGACAAGTCATTATAAAATGTACCGGAGAGTAACGTCATGCCACATTTTTACTCAATGTATCGCCATCTTTAGATTACGTAAAAACATAAAAAATACGTGTCCAATGTTTTTTAATAATCTACCTGACGGTCAATTTTTTTTTTAATCAACATCCCCATTGAAGTGTCTGTTTGTCATGTCAAAATAACAGCTTGTTATTATTTATTATATTATGAAATGTTTTTCGGTCTGTCCGTTTCTTCCGGCTAATCTCCGAAACGGCTATACGGATTTTGACGGAACTTTCACTGACAGATAAACGGTGGCCAACGGTGGTCGGTAACTGGTGTTATACGGAGTAACTTAAGCTACATTTACAATAATTAGGGTACACGCGGACGAAGCCGCGAGCTGTAGCTACTTAGAAATAATATAATAATTAATAAATAGGTATACTACTCACAATGATGAAGCAGCAAGATGACAAGTCTTAAAAATATTCCAAATATTATTAAATCACAGTATAAAAGGTAGTAATTATCCCCAGTTAGAACGGTATATTTTATATCCAGCATCTCGATGACTAAGACAATTGGAATTCCATATTTTTTATCCAATATCTTAGTCAATGCCTTATAAAACATGCCTAGTATGATTTATTAATTATTATTCTAGTTATAAAAACAACGAATTCATTTTAACACGGTTATAAATAATAATTTAACAGAAACAAAACATATGTGTGGGTTTATAAGTTTATAATGTCAAAAACGACTTGTCTATGGTCTCAAGTTATGATTGAATATGGAACATTAGCGGTTTTACTTATTTTAAATTAGTAGAATTATTTATTTATAACAAACTGTGAGAGATTTGTTGCATCTTATTCAAATGACTTTTTTGTTTTCGATGTGCCCATTTTCATGAACGTCTCGAAACGATTGTTTATTTAGTAAAAAACAATATCTAAAATAGTTTTATTATATGATTTTTTTAGGTATAGTACATACCTCCTGCTGTACGTATTTATTGTATTTTTACTCAGGGCCCACGAAAAAAAGTCTCGCCAAAACGAAATGGCTCAGGCAGAGATTTGGTGAAACTGTTTGTAAGACTTTCGTTATTATGACGAGATCTGAGATTCAAGAGTAAGTATATTAAAATGTCTTTGGACTTAGATAAAGAAAAATTATTGACTTTTCCCAAGGAAGCATCTCATCTCAAAGGGTTCTCAGTAGCAAACCTCAACAAAAGAAATTCAAATCAGCCAGCATCGGAACTATCAACCCTCACCTTAAATAAATTCCAAATTTAAATATTCTCCGTTTCACACAAAATTAGCATATGCCACGCCAGTACCGCAGTACCTACAAACGTGAGAATTGTAACACAATACATTCTGTATCGACCTTCGATTGATTACTCATATATTTATGCAAAACAGTACATTTTAAATTTAATATATTCTTGGAATGTCTCGCGACTTTCTACTTGTTACTTAGAAGGGTTATGTAAATTTTTGTAGAGATAAATTCAGGTAGCGGTTGATACAATAAATCTGATCGAAAATGTGTTTTGGTATTTTTTAAATATTTTAAAATATTTAAATTTTTGGTCGTCATTGAATTTTGGTCCCACGAGAATTTTGTAAGAATGAACTGCGGATAAGGTACAAAGAACTGTGATTTAAAATAATGACGACACGAATACAATAATAGTATCAATTTATTTACGTGAACCTCATTCAAGCATAAACCTAGTCAATAATAGTTCTTATAGGACGGCCTCGTTGGTCTCGTGGTCTCAAGCGCTACTGATGAGCATAAGTTCCGGGGTTTAATTCCCACGTCGGGCAAAATGTTATTGGTTTTTTTAATCTAGAATTTCTCAGTAACAGCCTGGAGTTGGATTTATGCCCGGTTGATGACAATAGGCTCGCGCCCTATTACATGCGACTTAAACATAACTGGCGAAATGTGGATGTAAATACTACAGGTGCACCTCTGCCCAACCAGTAGCAAACAAATTAATACTTCTTATTATAATCTCGTTATCATTCATTCTAAAACCAAATATGGTTTCAAAAACTGTCCCTTATTGAAATTCATTAAAATCTTTTACCAAAGTCATTCAGACTTTCTAAGATTTCTAACCCAACCAAGCCATAAAAAATCTATTAGAACAGGTGTTTATAGAAATACAATCAAAAACCTCATAGAAGGCTTTACTTCATTTTATGGTCAAATAAGGTTTTATAGCGTAACGGTAGCTACATATGAACGCTCATAGCGTTTGTCAGTGCCCTTATTACCCGGCTACTTTTAGTACCGTAAAATCATTAAATTAATATTTACTCGCGACTCGACTTCTATCGATTGGCTGTTGAAGGGTTAAGTATTTTTTCTCTTTTTTATGTCAATTTAAGGGTTTTGGTTTTTTTAAACTTATCATACAGGGTGTAAAAAAAATCTTATAGAAAAAAATATTAATAGAAAAGTGCAATACCTATGCAGTCAAAATGTATGGAACAGCAGATTTTTTTTTAATAACCGACGAAAAATTTCAACGCAGTGGGGCTCAGAATCATGTACTGAATCCATGGTAACAGTTTTCGCCTCGAAGTCACTGCCACCCTGTATATATTTCCAGTATTTTGAAGTGGGTTTCAGATTTAATTTATAATTATCTATTTAGGACTAATAAAATAATAACATCCACACGGGTCGATCGAAAGTTCAGCTACGCTTGCCGAGGCTGATCTACTGATGGGTGACCATCCATGGCTGTCATTTGTAGATCTTTCGACAGTCGTTACAGGTAGTCAGAAGGCCAATGTGTTCAGTCTGACCCAGTAACTGGGTTGTGGAAGTCAGATAGGTAGTCGCTTCATTTAAAATACTGCCGATCGATTCTGTAAAAATATCACCGTGAAACTTAGGTGAAGTGAGCTGTCAATAGTGTTAATCCCTAGCATCCTGCCGGTCGATTTGTGACAGTGACAGCTGACTTCACGCTCACTTCACCTAAGTTTCACGTTGATCTTTTTACAGAATCGACCGGCTAGTATTAAGCTGCATCCGGTTAGACTGGAAGCCGACTTTAACATAGTTGGAAAAAGACTGGGAAGACGATGACTACCGGCACTGACAAAGGTAACCGGTATAATTTTATTAATAATTTATACAATTACAACCTTCCCATACAAATCTTTTAACATCTAAGTTACAAATCTATGTTAATCTACCCACTAAATATGGCGGAAAGTCATATCATTAAAATAACACTTATATAATAAACAGCAATAATAGTTTCTATGTTATTTAAAGTGTTACAATTTATTTATTTTAATGAAATAAATATTGAGGCAAATAGGATCATTATGATAATTGTTATTTTATACACTGAGCTAAGCTACCATTTCTTTTTTCTCAAATGCTTTTTGGTATCCATTAATCGGTTTTATTAGATAAAGTAAATAAGTGGAACACCCTATTGACTTGCTGTTTTATTTTCATTTTTTTATTTTTTTTAACTAAAAGCTATAAGTATTTAAATAAAATAATATTCATGACAGATTTTAGGTCCCACAAAATGTCACACACAATTTATATTCAATCACAGTTCACCAATAGTTTTTCCGCGTCACGCAAATATTTTTTGCACAGCAGTAACAAGTTAACATGCAATAAAAATATTTACCTACACACAACTGCGGGTACCTCCCACATGTGGCGTAAAACATCAGAGCGCGCCCCCACATCAGGGAGCTTTGCCAAATCGCCCTTTGCCAATCAATCGGGGCATCGACTCACGATTGGTTACCCCACACATCCCCTACGCTACTAACCACACTACCTACATCCCTAAATCACAAGCAGTCTCTTACAAAACCCACATAAAGCTTAGGGTGCCACGGCTCAACGAAAAATGGCACGTCACACGAATGATGCAATAATTTTTTTATTTTCCATGATTTCCCCCGTTTCGGGGATCCTCGGCAACACTCGTGGGGATTCGACCAATCAAATTAAATTCTCGATTGACGTTCCATCGCTTGAATTTCAAACTCCACATTTAAACGTCAGCAAATTTAAATATTTGTTACGTTAGGTTTTTTAAAAATGAAATTTAGAAATTAGATTACTTATGAATTTTTTTTTTTAATCCGCAGATCGCTTTTGTAGTTAAACTAGTTTTATGTGGGTGATTGATTACGGTAATATTTGGTGACAAATAGGTTATTAAGACAACTTCATTTCAGAGCCTTGGCTAATAGCCTATGAATATATTAGAAGCCTGATACATGTATAAGTATGCGTGCCTTTCTATCAATATTATTACTGCCTACAGTAAGTAACCAATAAGATGTCAACAGCATTTTAAACGCAGATCGACTCATAAAACGAATTTATTAAAGATATTAACATTTTAGCAAAAACATACGGTCACAGCACACAATGATAGCTACTTAATTTAGAAAGAAGAAGCATCTTTAGGCTCAAAATACATTTGTAAGTTAAATTTATCGCATTTTAAATCGAAAAATTTGAATGAAAATTTTAGTTTTGCTAAATTGTACTAAACACGTCATAGTGAGTTATTTTGTTACAATATATTTAAATAAACCAGCGGTAAATAAAATACGATCATTTATAAGTAAGACTTGGTTCATAGTAAGATTGAAAACAGCACTCTAATTTGGGAAAAGAAATCCATCGATATTTTTAATTTTTTTTTAGCACGCTGTAATATTATAATACTACGGCAACAAAACATTGTATACACCGTATTTCTATTAACTTAAGGTTCAAAATGTCACTCCACCAAAATTTATAGTGAAAATCAAGGGCTGTCAGAATATTTATTTGGGAGGACAACGGACTTCTGTGCGGGGGAGTTAAGACAAAAACACGTTCTATGTATGAAATCTGGCGCAGTTTTTCATAATAATATTTGTTTTAATACACACGTGTGTTCCGCGTTTATAACTTGTAATACGTTGTGGAGGGTTAGTTACAGATAGTGATGGGACATCCCGAGAATATTTTGAATAGAACTATCTACTAGTACACATTTAGTAAAAAAAAAAAATATTTTGTACTTGCAAATCTATTTTGTAAAAATCTCAACGTAAAAACTTAGGTGAAGTGGGCTTGAAGTGAGCTGTCAATATTGTCTATCTATTCCATCAGGCGGAAAGACAGCTCACTTCACCTAAGTTTCCACAGTGAGAGTTTTACAGAATAGATCAACTGGCGAATGCCAGTTGATCAGTTGAACTTAGGTGAAGTGAGATCTCTTAAAGCTTCGTCCAGACAAGCGCGACGCGACAGCGCGACGCGACACCGGTTATTGTTATACCGTGAAGTTTTCTTAGAAATTGTATTGTTCGAGTCGCGTCGCGCCGTCGCGTCGCGCTGATCTGCACGAGCCTTTATGCAGCTCACTTCACCTAAGTTTTCACGGTGAAACAAGTGGAATTACAGCTCACTTAAAGCGCACTTCACCTATGGTGATTCACCCGAAACGGGCGAATTGACACTATTATATAATATTATTTTTTCTTGAGGCGATTCGTACGAAGTTAATTTATTTGAAGGCGAAGGCGTGGATCGAACACACCTGAAAAAGGTTCGCCTACAAATAAATTTTCGGGCGAGTAAATTCGGGCGAATCACCAATAAGCCAAGTTTTCACGGAGAAAACAATAAATAAAAAAATAAAAAATGTTTATTTCTCAACCAAATCAAGACAACAAGTTGATGATTGAAAATTGAGACATGGAATGGCGACAGCTCACTTAAAGCTCACTTCACCTAAGTTTATCCGATGAGATTTTTACGTAATAGATCGGCTGGTACCTACTAGTAATTAAAATACCGTTTTCGTTCCTAAAGCCGAAGGAATCAAACCAACAGTGCATTACGGGTTCTCATTGGGTACCTACTGTTTTTTAGGTACGTAGGTACTGCTAAATATCAGAGCGAAAATGAATAGTAAGGAAAAATCCTGTTTTTTTCTGATACATAAATAAAACCCGAGTGGTTTTATTTAGGTAGCAGGTATTCAAATTTCCTTCCTTGCATGGAAAGGTACTAGTACCTACTAGGTAGAGCCAGTGCCGGATTAACCACGTAGCAAGAGTAGCAATTGCTACGGGCCCCGCGCTAAAGGGGGCCCCGCGTATTCAATCCCGGGCCCCACCTCCGCCTGAGCATAATTTTTTGAGTGAAACTTATTAAGAAATGGTATATTGAATTTACTTGATGTCTCAAAAACGTGATACGTACTACCTTTGCCGACTAAGACGTCAGAATATGGGTAATACAATTTCTAAAAGTTGATTGCAAATAGACGTATTGAGTATTGTTTTTTTTTACCACTTTATACATAAGAACCCATAGCAGATCAAGGGCCCGTCTATAAAATTTGCTACGGGCCCCGCGCTTGCTTAATCCGGCACTGGGTAGAGCCACCGATTGACATGAACGGTTACTATCAAAAGTCATTCATTCAAACTAGGGTGAGAATTTGTACTTTTTGAACGCTAACATTAAATAAGTCAGTCCCTCAATACGCTCGCCCTTCACCACTTCCTAGTGCTTTAGCTGGGAAGAAGTGGCGCAACAAACTCCTCAGCAGAACAGCTATTTATTGGTCAACCGAACGTCTTTGCAAACTATAGCCACGAAAGCTACGAAATAATAGTGCAGTCAATTTCAAATTGTTGCCATGAACGTGTACCGTACAGTCATCGATTTCATGCCTATTTTAATATATAAAAAAACCTCGAAATACAATTACAAGGAGAAAAAAAAAACTATTACAATAATAATCTACGTGGAACCCGTGATATAAAATAAAAGCAATCGTGAATCTCTACAAAGTAGGCACACCATAAAATTGTTTCATCTCGCACACTGCCCCAAACTTAATAGCCGAACCTACCCATATTAATTTAGTCACTAAAAAATAAAAGGAAAAACTATAAAGTAACTTATAGTGGCGATGGTTGTTCGAAGATTGCTGTGTGTGATTTTGAAGGCGTTGTTAGAAACTAGAACAACAATTAATTGAATAAAATTAGGATCACGGGAAGAAGTCTAAAAGAAACAGTACCAATCAGTATCAATCTGTCATCTGTTAATCTTTTGGCAATCTGATTGAGCTAGGTAATCAAAACGTATCAATATTTTGCGTTAAACTAGCATTACATGATCAATCTAGCAAATATCATGGATCAAACTGATGCTAGATTGATCGTCTATGGTCACCCTAAGTTGCTACTTTACACAATACCAATCTACGTAAAAAAAAAATGAATAGATCATCACTATTGTTTTCCTTTGCCATCCTAGGTAATTCAAGCCAATCAAAAATATTTTCCAAGTAACCAAAATAATTTTTAATGAACATCGTTTACTCTTTCATTCCAGTCGAAAAAACTCGACATCAACATCGCATCAATTTTTATTCAAATTTGATCCCGCAACCGGTCGCAGTCGCCTATTAAACAATGAGGCAGCCGTCGTTAGATCACCTATGATTACGTAGGGCCGCACCCCTATTATACCGGCTAACCCTTTCGATTCATTACGGGTACCTACGTGCTCCGGCATTCAGCCAGCTTGATTCTTTATTCAAATCCTTTTATTTTATAGTGTGACGTCACGTATAGTGCGACTGAGCAGTCTTGATTGTTTATTGAAGTAAGAATGAGGTTTTGTGAGAATCATAATAGAAAAATTCTTAGGCTGAATAATAGGATTTGTTATGTCATGGTTCTTTCAGAATCATAATGATAGGTAAACTCTAAAACATGCGGGAATTATTGTGTTTAAAGCAAGAGGAAATCATTGTGTTTTCTATTTTTGTCTGCTTGTGGTTTGCTAATTGGATATTACGGTTTTACCTCGACTATACTAACACCAAATCAATAATGCTGCTCCAAAATAAAATTAATTAATTCCCTAAAAGGCATAACTGGTAAAATCTTTACCTAGTAAACTACAAAATATGATTTAGACCTATGCCACAAAAAATGCTCAGAATCGTCTCCTTCCAGGTGTTGTGTAATATTATTTTAGGGTACACAAACGTTTCTAAATAAAATAAACACCATAGTAATAAGGGGCTCGTGGCTAAATAATAACAGCCGCACGGGTCGGTGTTCCAGTTGAAGCAACGCTTGCCGAGGTCGGTCCGTGGATGGGTGACCATTTTTACATACCAAGACCCCTCCGTGCCTTGGAAAGCACGTTAAGCCGTTGGTCCCGGCTGACATTCGTAGATCCTTGAAAGTCTTTATTGGTACTCAAAAGCCCTAAGTTTAATAACCAGTGTTACCAAGGCGTATCGTGTAACCCAGTAACTGGTGGGTTGTGGAAATCAGATAGGCAGTCGCTCCATATAATATACTGGCATTCAGCTGCATCCGGTTAGACTGGACGCCCACCCCAACATAGTTATGAAAAGGCTAGACAGATTACTCAATGTGCCTAGCCTTTAGAATCTAAAGGCTAGGCACATTGAGTGCCTGAGTAGGTAACAAGTATCAAAACTATCTCCCCGCACTAAAAAGCAGTTGCTTCGTGCAACGTAACTATGAACTATGACGTATCACCTTCGTTAATACACCATTTAATACCATACAACATTGAGTTCTTTGTTTTAGCCCCTGTTGGCTGTTCCACACAAAAAATACCGTTTTTTTTTTATAGAAACAATGTGAGGAATCCCTTTGAGATCGTTATTTGGTGAATGTTTCGGTCACGTGATTAAAATCTGTTCGGTTTGACGAGAACTCTGTGATAGTTGAGTTCGTTTGTGTAGTCAGAATTATAATGTTGACTAGCGGCCCGACCCTGCTTCGTATGATTGTTACGACCACTGCTCAGTATAGGCCTCCTCCCTTTTGTGCCATGCTTCTCTGTACCCTAATTGCGTAATACATGATCAATTAGAATCTGAATCGTTTTGAAACAGATTGCTAATCCGTTGCTTCATAAGTTCCAAAAAAAATCTGCTCAACAACGTAAATAACGCAATTAATGTTGTTTAACTGTCAAAATGAAACAGATTTCTCGTACCTAATCGTTTACGAAAATATGTTACGTAATTATATAGCTGGTCTGTGTGAGTCTCAACCAATAAAGTATACTTAGTTCCTCTAAAATTACAATAAAATGAGTCTATTGAAATACAATCATATTTATAAAATCTATACAGGGTGGCAGGGATATCGACGCGAAAACTGTTATCATGGATTCAGTACATGATTGTGTAACCCCCCAGAGTTGAAATTTTCATCCGTTTATTTAAAAAAACAACTGCTGTTCCATACATTTTGACCGCGTAGGTATTGCAGTTTTCTATGAAACAGCTGTTTTCTTTTAATAACCGACGAAAAATTTCAACGCCCGGTTTCAGAATCATGTACTGAATCCATGGTATCAGTTTTCGCGTCGATGTTCATGCCACCTTGTATATATATAATTATTATATAAGTACTTGTAATAAAGCTGAAGATTTTGTTTGTTTGAACGCGCTAATCTCCAGAGATTTGCGCGTTCAAACGAACAACAATAGTCAGAAAGAACGCTAAGCGAAAATGAAGTAAAACCGAGGACGGGCGATGCGATGCGACGCGTTCGGTCGGGGATCAAAAAGAAGAAGAAGCTAGAATAAAGCCGGCTTAAGAATAGGTCGTATATTTATTTAAAGAAGTTTTAACTGAACCAATAAGTATTCATAACTGACTTAATTTTGTAGAAAAATAATGTTGACAAGTTCTCAGTCAAACTTCAGTTTGACAAACTTTGACTGATTTTATCAGTGTAAAAAATCTAAAAAAAATATGTAATTATACAGTTTATCATGAGGTTAAATCATTGTAGACGTGGAAAGTGAATCGAAATATCAATGCCTCGACGAGGCGTTAAAAAAAAGAAGAATGTACAAGGTACCGGACGATTACCTACGGACCTACGATCCCAATGCAATGGAGATTCATTCAGACAGCTCAGACTTCGAAGGCACGCTCTCCTCACTGGTCGACAGGAAAATTCGACGCAAATTCTCCATGAAAAAACTTTTCCCAAATAGCAAGAAAGATTCGATGTTCCAGACATGCAATAGACAAACACACCCAGCCACTGACAATTGCTCCAAAGAAACTTGGGGGTCGGTAACCACATGTATCAGTCAAAATGGATTAACGATAGGTATACAAGTACAAAAATCCTACAAAAACAAAAAATATAAAATATTAGAAGGCGGAGATCAAATCGAAACAATCAAATCGAAACGCTCAGTGATACACAAAGTAAGACCCTGCTTATCTAGTTTATTCGGATGCTCGAGTAATAATGTTAAAAAAATGACAATCATAAGGGAAAACCCAACTGATAACGTAAACATAGATAACGGTAGTCACACGAACAGCGTCAACCGTGAACACAAAATAAGGAAATTTAATAGAAGGCGGCAGTTCTACGCCGCCCAACCTGTTTATGCCGTTGAAGGAAACATTTACGCCAAATCGCCTCCGTTTCAACACACAAAAAATGCGCGAGAACAGTTATTGACCTGCAAAGCGGTTGGAAACGGGATTTATGACAACATTTACGGTTTGACATCATCTTCCGAGGAAGTCGAAACTCATAGGGTTTTAAAGAGGAAAAAAGGAAAGCATACTAAACCTAAAAATATCATCGAGTCTGACATAGGGAAAGAATTTTTTGATTTTTATGAAGGACAGGGCTTTAATCATATAACGCAACAGTGCCCTTCAAAGAGGGATCCAATATCCCCATTCCAAATAAACACAACTCCTTATGTAAACCAAATCGAGCATAAAAGCACAGGTTGTTCACCATTGGGTGCAAGATTAAACAGAAGCAGATTCGAAATAGGCACTGCGTGCTGCTCCGGTTTTTGGGAATATATCGTGAATAAACTTAATACGAAACTGCAACAGCAACCTGCAAAAGCTAACCTGCCTCAACAGTGTATCAAGAGACCAGACATATCTACCAACACACTACCGTTCAAGCCTTGCTTATGTAGTCCCGCTGACTCTTCCTATTGTTATTGTCCAGATTCTTCTGGCAGAACGCACAAGTGGTGTCCTCCACCGCCGAAACCAAAGAGCAAACAAGAGCAAGAATCATGTTCCTGTAGCTCTGTAACTCCAACAAGTCTGAATAAATCAATTAACTGTTCACCTTCCGACAAAATTAAGTCGGCTAAAGGAAGAACAATTTGCAACTGTCCTCCAACGAAAGACACAAAATCCGGCCCAGATCCAGAGGAACCTCGACCGTGTCAACTCAACCATGACGAAATCACAAAGTCAATATCAAGTAAGTACAATGGTGAAGTACTCTGTATTCATAACCCCCCATGTATTTTGATAAACGGATGCCTCAACCTACCATCTCCTAAAGAAGAAGAGGTCATGGACTTGTTTCCAGTGACCACCGATGTGAAGAGCCACAAGTTTGATTACCTGGACATGAATACAAAACGGTCGATAAAGCAAAAAAGTGCTCTGAACCATAATCTGTCAATTGAGATGCAACGACGCCAGAATATGGATGCAGGCTGTCAGTACCTTCCACCGACGAAGGAAATTAAGTCAGCAATCAACAATACGAAAAACGAAAGTTGTCAGTATCAGATTCCTTTTGTAATGAAACAATCGATGAGCCCAAATTATGGTATTCATCACTCTTCACCATTTGACGTGCGAAAACAGCAGACTACCGATTACGACAGTTTTGAGCATTTGGAAACGTCCAGTGAAATACAAAAACATGAGGCAACAACTATTGGAAGTTATAATTATTGGTTAGCACCAGAAGAAATAAGACAGCAGATTGCTACTCCTGAAAACTGTCAGTATCGATCATCGCCCACTGGACTCCAAAAACAACCGATCTCGTTTGACGATAGCCATGAAAAACTACAACCAGCCATTGTTGGGAAGCAAATGAAGACACAACGACCAAAACAAGAGAAAATGATACAAAGCATCTGCAACCATAAACCTCCTTGTGAAATCGTGAGGGGTTGCTGTAAAACAAGACTAAGCCCAAGGCTTCAGAACTCTTGTGTGCATGTACCCATGTGTGAGAATGTACCTTTGTGTTTAATGGAACTGAAGAAGCAGAACCTAAATATCCAACCTTGTAAATGTCCTCATAAGCCTAAATGTGCTGAAGTGCCGATCTGTACAAGGAATTACATAGTATTGACAGCGAAAAAGGAGGCAGCTTCTCAGGTGCGGCCAAAAACTATGATGGTGTGTAGGCATGAGCCGCCGTGTATAATGATCCCGACGTGCTTGGCCCGCGTTTGTGAGAGTTACGTACCTTACGACTCCATTCCCGACTGTGTACACCAGCCGACGTGCGAGATGATACCCGCCTGCTGCAGGAAGTCAGCCAAAGAAATGGTTTCTGTTCGTTTGCAATACCCAAGTCAGTGTTGTATTATTTAGGAGATAAGGTTCAATTTCCTCTGCACACTACAGTGATTATTTTAACTTGTAGCGTGTTGGTGCTAACTCAGCTAAATTGCTAGACAAATATAGTGTTTTACTGATTACATACGAGCGATGTAAACATGCTATGTTGTACCAAACTGAATTTTTGATGGTATTACAAATGACGGTCGCTTGTAGTCACAGACGTTATCGAATATTTTCGTTCCACTTAGAACCTTTCTGACGTCCCGTAGGGTGTGAGAGAATGGTTATATGAGATATACAAGTTTTGAAACTGTATCTTCGCATGATACACTGAGTTGATCTAAATTCTCATTGTGACTATAATTAAATCTTTGCTCATCAAAATTTACATTTGACTAACAAGCTCGTTTCCGTTTCTACAATGCGTTGACGCCAACACAAGCCTACGAGCTCTTCACTTGCATAGCAAGTGGGTGGCGCGTATTAATTGAACCCTGTCTCCTATACAGAGCCATATTAAATTAGCTAGCGAAACTCGATATCTAAACATGCTAAAACGAAAAAAAAAACATAATTCATGTTTTTTTTTTCGAGTAACGACCGATGATATTGTACTTATGGAGACTAGGAAATTATTTTTTCTTTGAAATCTCCACATACTTTGATATCAATATCTGAACACAGTAAACCAAAAACAAAAAGATTTTCTAAACTCATACTTCAAGTAACGACACTACATGAGGGTGTTGACATCAAGATAATAAATAATAAAAAGCCATTTGTTCAAACCATTGATAATTTTATTTTAGTAACGTATTTTAGTTAAATATGTTACTAAAATAAAATTATCAACAAGTTTTAAGTATAAAAATTTAATTAATACAATTATATTGTTGATACCGGCTGTCTTAGACTGTGTGACCATTGGCAAAGGCATATCCATCTCCCTTCATATTTCTCTGATTTATTGCTAAAGGAGTCCATAATTTTCCCCCTGTAATTTCCAGCTCGTTGCTCCAGCGTTTTCTCTGCCCTCCTCTATTTCGTTTACCATTTCTCGGATACTAGACTGTTATTCTTTTGCTCCTTTTGCCTGTCCCTCTGCGGGTGTGACCAGCCCACTTCCATTTAAGGCGAAAGCGTCAAGGTAAATTCAAATCCCGCGAAATTCAAATTTTCTTACGTTTTTTGCAATTTTCAGGTCAGTATCATGTTCTATGTTGATCTAATTATGATTCGCGGCAGTATCAAATGTTTAATTATAGAATTATAATCATAACAATTATCAACACAACTCTCTAAGTTCATGTAACCCCATTGAATGACTATTTCATGAAATCATTACATTTGACAATTATGCTAAGTTATGGAGTTGTATTGCTGATTGTAATGATTATAATTATGTAAAGCCATATTTATTACGGTCGCGAATCATATTTTAATCAACATACAACCTGACACTGCCCTGCAAAATGGAAAAAACTCAAGAAAATTTGAATATCGCGGGCTACCTTAGCGCATCCTCCTTAAGTTTTCTGATTTTCCGTTGTTGACACCAAAAAATAATCAAAATACTTACATATTTTTTTCGAGTCATTATGTTTAGATATCGTACTCATCAGTACTGCAGAGTTTTGCTAGCTGCTAATTTAATATGACCCTGCAGAATACTCCTTCTTTGGAAAATGGCGTGGTCACTAAAACGTCAAAAGTGGTGTATCATCATATTCATCATGGCAGACTGTTCAACATGATGAAGTTGAAACATTCCCAGTTAAAGTGATAGTGTGAATAACCAGTGCTCAATAAAGCGTAAAGTAAATTATAATTTTGCAGTTTTTTTTTTGTATCCAGAACATAACGCCTCAATGGTAGTCATATCACAAGTGGTTCAGGCCACGCCTATCATACACGAGGTTGTTGGGTTCACACTTGAACGGCATGATGTCGGAAAATATACCAGTAGGTATGGGCGTTCTTTCACGTCACTAGTTACAATAACTGGCTACGGGGCATGTAGCCGAATAGCTAGTTTCGAGTCAAACTGTAAACACGTTATTTTGTAAGTACTCGATACTGCATAAAAAATGTAAGTACTTACACAATAACCGTCCTTAGCTTGAATAAAGTATGAAGGGAAGTTTAATAATACGTTAATGATGTTACTGCATAAGTAGCAACTCAAACTCATTCGTTCCAAAAACTTAAAGCTTGTGATATGTAACGTATTACGTAGGTAATCATCTATATTCTCATTTCGCAAATAACTGTAACACTTCGATAGAATCACCATGTTGAATCACCGAATAGAATTTGAAAAAATAACTAGTTACTGAAATCACTAGTTTTCAAAACAGGTGGCGCTTTCGAAGTCACTAGTTACGTTACGTTTCGCGAATATCACGTAACGACCCACCCCTATATACTAGGATCAGGGATAATACCGGTCAAAATAGCTTCGGAAATAACATATTTTTTTAAAATCAAATTCTAAAAGATAATTATGGTTACTGTGGGTCATACTTAGAATATAGACATAGTATATGCTATCGCGGACATTTTTATTGACTTTGACTTTGCGGCGCACGCCAGTCGGCATGATTTTTCCGTAATCTTCACCAATCATCATCATATTTCAGCCAATTTACTCAAAACCTTAATTAATTATACACCTAAACCTTCCTCGTAAATCACACCGTCCATTGATGAAAACCGTTTGAAAATCCATTCTGTAGTTTTTGAGTTTATCGCGTTCATACAGACAGACGCGGCGAGCGGCGGAGGGACTTTGTTTTATAATATGTAAGGATGTATTACCTAGATAAACGTTAAAAATGGAATGGCTCCATAACTTGGATTATAAATTCTAAAGCAACTGAGGAATTAGTTACTCATCTAAAATAGTCCGTCTCGCTAATTTCCTCACACATTTCACGCACATTTTTCTCTATTGTTTTGTCTTATGGTTTTTTCACTTTGATTTGGTTTTTATCATTGATTTATATTTGATTTATGTATATTGTTATGCTCAGCTCCTTCACATTTACTGTATATTTATATATAATTTATTGTACACCAGATTATACATTACATAAAGAGAAAGTAATACACTATAAAATATACAATGGGCGGCCTTATCGCTTACTGCGATCTCTTCCAGGCAACCTTGGAATGGACAGTGATTTTCTGGACATAAAATAGGGTTGTCTTCGGTGCAAATAAAACGTATATAAGTACAATTATACCAACAATATGTAACTAATTATGTTTACTTTCTGCGTGGTGGGACCCTGGCGATCTGCTATACAGGTATTCCTTGTGCAGACACTCACAGACTTTGTCACGTAATTTTTAAGCTTGTTTTAAATAATTTATCATGTCATTGTTTGTGAAGAGAAAATAAATAATTGGAAAATCCAAAAGTGCACGCCTCTTGTCGCTCATTCATTAATGTTACCCATGTAAAATTTCTAACCTCGCAATCTTTACGTACTGTCAAAAACTATTTAGGTTTGCTTTGTTGGTTGCTAGGCAACGGAAGGGGGTCGAAATTGGAAATTTATATAGTAATAGATATTAATATTAGTTAGTTTTTTGTTAATTATAATTAAATTACTTAAAAAGAGCCATTTTCAATTGGGTTCCTCTTATGGCAGAAACGAATCTATAAAAAAAAAATTGACTCAATTAATTGATTTTCTCGCAAGATATAATGTTTTCATGTTTCATTCTTGATGGATGGAACTTTTTTTAAACTATAAGTATTGATTTCTTTTTTTCGTTTTTGCTGCATTAAATAAATTTTTGGAAAATACAGATCTCCATTACATTATCTATACAATGGTATATAAATTAAGTAGGTTCTGTGTAGTAGCAGGAGTGTAACAATAAAAACAGTTGCAGAAAGGAGGCAAAACAAATTTTTCGAAAAATGCTCTCTAATGCTTATTCGTGCAAATATATGAATTTGAATTTGAAAAAAAAAGTTCTCAAAAAAAACTATATTTGATATTCTTGTAGCAATTTGTCAGTTACCCCATGAGTCATCGCCAAACGTTTCGCTAAACAGAATGATTAACAAACAAAGACTATCGTAAATTGCCAAACTCAATTGTTTTCACTGTAGAATATTTAATTCGAAATCAATTCAATGCAAATCGAAGCGAAGCCGACATTCTTTCACGGAGCTATACGATTCAAGAATACTAACTAACGAAATTATCTAAAAAAACCTGCTCAAAGCCGTCCCTATCTGACTTATAGTTTAGAATTTCCTAATCTATAGGTGCTCAAAAGAGGAATTTTATCATTTCGAGCGTCCAAAAGTAGAAAACCTGTTGTATACCAAGGTATAAAAAATCTTCGGTGACTCTACCATTCCAAAATCTTCTTTCCCACCTGCGCTTAAAGTTGAGTTTTGTTCAAAGCACATGCGGGACATTAACTTGTTTATGAGGGTGTGATCAAAAACTAATGAGTAGAGACCGTTGAACTTGCCCAGTTTTGGTCACCACATCGTGTATTTAGGGTTCCGTAGACGCGATTGTATAACTTCACTATATTATATCTCTATTCCATGAGATTTTCATGTTTATGATAATATGTATTGGATTTATTTTGTGGCTTTTAAAATGAGGATCAATATTTTGAGCGGTTTTTTACGGCTTCTTAAGTGCGTAGTTTTTAAAGTGTGGACTTTTTTCCCGTGACATAAAAATTCAAAGTGATAAGGTGCATATAGGTGGTTGTTACTTTAATTCAAAGGTTTCTCGATGTTCAAGAAGTTTCGCTCTCTGCTTGGTATTCTCGATCTCCTAGGTTTTGGCAACGTCTCCTACTAGGAGACGTTGCCAAAACCTAGGAGATGTTTCTTGTTTTAAGTTTGCGTATGTAACTTTTTTTCCCTTTTCAAATATGAGGATACCGTCCGTCTGGGTAGAACGGAGGGATATGTCGGAGTCCTACTGATTAAAACCCCACTGTCCCTTCTAGTACCATGAGTGGGGGGCCCGGGAAAAGCCAGCGTCAGACAGCATCTGTCTGGCATTAATGCTGAAATGACACTTTTTGGCACAGCCGTGAGAGGTAAACACTATTTTTGTTAAAACATTATTTTCACTTTTTCATTTTGTTATTAGCAGTTTCTGTTTCACGAATTGTGTCCAAGTATACGATTTTCTTTGTTTCTCTTCTTTATTTATTTATTTTCTTTCTTTCTTTCTTTCTTTCTTTCCTTTATTTCTTTTCTTTTACATTCTCCACACCCCTTACTAAACACCAATATATGCATATAGACTATACCGGATATGAAAATCCAATTATTGCGTGTAGGCTATGAGCATGAAGAGCTCTCTAAGAATTCAAGATATATTTTTAATTAATGATACAAAATAACCAAAATCGGCCCAAATTAAGTTACTTATGTCAAACAATAACAGGTACCTCTAATTCAAAAATATATTAACTAAACCACACAAAATTAGATATAATTGTATAATTACGCCAAAGAAATAATCACCTAATCGCCACAAATTCAACAGTGGGCGTTTTACGAACATTTACTTAATTTCCTTAAAAAAAACAGAGAACGTATATTAACATAAAACATAGCCTGACCAATCGTCGTTCACACAATATAATTGTACGCATTCCTACCACAAATACATTTCGTGATGAAAGCCAATAACTAGCAGCACAATGTAATGGGAAAAAACAGTAAAAACTTTTTTTTTCACCTTTCATAGAACATTAGATTGCACGAAAAAGTGAATTCTTGTGTAAAGATAAGATGGCGTATACTAAAGACCCGATCACACATACCACAACCACACCAGGGGGTCTACTCTCTAAGTCCATCAACGAAGACACGGGCTCGTCCGAAAGTTGTTGATCCGTCAAAACAAGTTTCAAATGCAATTTTTCGAACGGGCGAATATATATTGGGATTTGGGACAACTGTCAAATAGTATTGTCATTAATTCTTACATACTTCGGCGCCGAACTAATTATAGGTCCGTTTGTGGTACGGAATAGAAAAGGCCGGTAATTTCGGCCGAAACTACGGATTTCGTGCTTAGGTTGGAGATGCAGCGTCGAAATGTGGTCGAGCAGAGTGAACAGTGTCGCTGCAGCTTCTTGCATTTGAGTAGTGGTAAGTACAAAATTTCGATGTGGTTGTGTTTTTGCTAGTAGTTGCGATGTGGTTACGTTGTGGCTAGTGCTTGCCGACATAAAGATCGTTGTGTTTGCGATGTGTACGCGGTCCTGCCGGTGGTTGCTTTGTGCCCGCGACGTGGCATTGATGTGGTCAGTATCGCCCACACTGTTGTCTTTGATGGCCAAAAATGTGGTACGTGTGAAAAACTATTCATTTTTCATACAAAGTAGTACCCCGTCCACGTTTTGTCGTTGTGGTGTGGTCGTGGTGTAGTTTTGGTGTGGTTGGGGTGTGGTTGCGGTACGTGTCTACGGGCCCTAAGAAGGTATATATGTTCACTTTAGTTGTGGCTATATTTTTTGAACATGGAACGTTGAAATTCTGAGAACGGTTATGGTTATGAGGGCCACATATATTCTGTATGACCAGTTTCTGTTTATAGCTTACTAGCTATTGCCCGCGGCTTCGTCTGCGTGTATTTTGCATTTCATCATTTTCAATATAAATATCCAGGATGTAAAGTAGCCTATGTCCATCTCCAGCTCCCAGGCTATATATCTGTCAAATTTCATAACGATCAGTTCAGTTTAGGCGTGAAAAGGTAATTACTCAAGGAAAGAAAGGGTCATTTTATATTAATATGTATTACGAGCTAGTATCCTATGTCCTTCTCCAGATCATCGTCTAGCCCATGTGCCAAATTTCATCCAAACCCATTCACCCGTTTTAGCGTGAAAGTGTAACAAACAAACAAACTCACTTTCGCATTTATAATATAAGTTAGGATTAAGTAGGGATTTAAGTTATGCAGGTTGGAAAGGACATTGACGAGCAAAGTGTAACCACGAATTCAGCGCATGATTTGCTGTTCCATACATTTTGACCGCGTTAGAGTTGTTGCAGTTTTCTATCAAACAGCTGCCTACGACGCCGAATAAGTTTCAACAGCGGTTCAGACTCCCTGGGGTCTAGAATCATGTACTGAATCCATGGTTACAAGTTTCGCGTCGGTGTCCCTGCCACCCTGTATAGCGATGATGTATGCTGTAGATGTGGATGTAGCTGTATGGTGATGAATACGACCGAATGTTACCGTGATGGCCCTGAAATTATGGGACTGCCTCTTCAGTAACTTGAGGTTTAGTTTGAGGGTTCGAACCAGGCAAAATCAATGTTAGTTTTTCACTAAGTTTAATCTTGGACGTCACTGACTAGCGGTACAGAACACATTCGTAACTTTACAGATAGCTGTGCTGCGTGGGAGTTTGTTGCGCCACTTCTTCTTCCCAGCTAAACCACTAGGAAGTGGTGAAGGGTGGGCGCGTTGTCTTATGTAATTTTGAGGTTCGGTTAAAAAAAAGCTGACTTTCAGCCTAGTTTGAATAAATGACTTTTGATTTTATTTGATTTGATCTTGATTTGATTTGTTTCTTTTGTGAATGGGAAAATGCTTTTAAATACTGTGCAGTGAGACAATAATAGGCTGGTATTAAGTAATATTAAATCAATGAAATGCACCGATCCCAGCGTCGTTTAACCAGACTCGATAAATCGAATGAACCCCAAGATTTGCACTAGCCCCTGGAGCCTCATGCTTCATGGGGCTACAGAGGCCATTGCATATCAAGGAGTAGACCGGGGGGCGCGGTAATGGTTAGGAAGACGGATAAGGAAGGATTTGCGAGCCGTACCGGATATGCATCCTTGAGTAGGCAATGGTTATTAGGTAATATTAAAGAATATTAATTATTTATTGTGTGGTGGTGAATATTAATTGAATTTAACTTAAGTGGCCGAGAGGTTCTGGAGTGGCGAACTCATATACGTAGTGTTGGAAGGCGTCCCACAAGGTGGACCGATGACCTTGTGAAGGCCACAGGAACGCACTGGATGAGGGAAGCACAGAACCGGTCGAAGCGGCGGTGCTTGGGGCAGGCGGCTGTGGACGTCTTTCGGCTGTCATGATGAATTGGTGAAAACAACCACAGATTTATTGAACTAAACTAGTTTCAGCTACCACAATTTTTTTTTTCTGTTACCTATGAATAAAAAGTGGATAAATATAGTTATCTGGTTGTCTAGACTTGATAGTGTCGCCACAGACAAATCACATAAAAATGTAGTTCCGAATCAGAAATTTTCATTTTATTATTGCAATCTGGTTTTATTTAGTTGTTACTACCATAAATAGTGTTTAAATAGACACTAATTTATATCCACAAGGCTATTATGTAGAGCAAATCAGTATTAAAAAAAAAAAAAAAAACATAGCTTGTATTTTAAATTAAATATTTATCTCCTTTTCTCAACCCACACAGATGATGAAGATTTAAAGAAAGTTTTTATAATAAATAAAAATAAAATAGATTCACAATACAGATTCACTAAAGATGAGAATTGCCACACCAAGTGGTTTCACTTGCGCAGTAGACGATTTATAGTTCTCCTTAGCGGTATGAGGTCTGAACTGGGGCGTCATCGGTCGGCGGAAACAGCGCGGGAGGCGCGATCAAGTCTCATCTCAAAAGTCTGTTTCTCCCTTACTTCGTTGTAAGTTCTAGTTGTAAAGGAATAACTAAAGACCAATTCAAGTAATTAAAAACGTTCAAAATCTAGTCGCAATCTCGTCCTAGCGAAAATCAATGTCAAAAGAGACTGCGACCTCTGAGTTTGTTTCGGCCTTTCTTCTCAGAGTAGTCAGATAGGAAATACCGACCTCATCTAGCTTATTTTTAATATTTTTTTATATGACGTGTAAAAGTGATTCCGATATCCTATTTACAGAATAAACAATTTCATTTTTGATTTCATAAAAAAAAAAAAAAAAAAACTAGGTAAATTAGAGGTATTTTTGACAGATTGAGACTAAGATCAGACTGTGAACGTTCTTAAAGTTACGGGAATTGCCCCCTCTGCTCGTGTCAAAAAATACCAATGGCCGGTTTAGTGTCTCTCCTTTGTCAGAGGCTTTTCATGAAAATTCACGCCACCAGTTGGCGCCACTATGACAAGAGGTCTTCCATTTCGACAATAAATATAAAATATATGAGGTTCATCATTCGTTTCATTCATTTGTTCATCATGCATTCACGACTAAATAAAATATAGACGGTTTGACACTTTTGACAGGTGCCTGACGTCTCAGTGTTGCCACCTCGTTAACATAATTTCGGAAAACCTAACGTTCATTGTATGAACAAATAAATAGTAAATATTAGGTAAGAAAACTCCACTAAATTACCAACCATTTCTAGAGTATTTTCTTCTCTTGTTACTTAACTAAATTCAAGTTACTTATCGACTTATCGCCTCACTAAAACCCACTGAACGATGGCACAATAAATAAGGCCCGACCACATAGTGACTTTTATCTACACTAGACACAAATGTATGTAAACTACCTTCCGACGCTATAAATCTATTGGTTCCTTCGAAAGAGACGTCAACTTTGGGTATTTTTTGTTGAAAATACATTGTATTATGTATTTATGAAAAGTTATTGAAATATTTATGAAGGAATGTTTTTTTCTACTGTATGTGCTAGTGTATGACCAGATGTATGAACGTAGATAGAGCAAAATGAACAGAAGCAGGGGCCTTAGGTATTGTGTAGCACGAAGCGCTCTTTAAGTCTGCCTACCTCGGAATTAGTATTGGTTTATATACTAGCGACCCGCTCCTACTTCGCACGGTTTTTACGACTTAGAAAGAAAAGAAAGAAAGAAAATATGTTTATTTACGGTACACATGACGCAAAGAAAGAACAAAACACAAAAATAAACAATTTGGGGGAAAATATGCGACTTGACAAAACATCTAGATTTCTTAGGTAAACGTAACTTTAATATTAACCCATTATACACATAAACCTTCCGGAATAAGTTCACTAAACGATAGTAAAAACCTCATCAAAATCTGTTGCGTGGTTTAGAAGAACAACGCGGACATACAGACAAACGCGAAAAGCGACTTTGCTTTATAATATGTATAGATTGCAAAAGCTTGGATTCCTCTCACTATCTCTTCAAATACTTCCCCATAAATGGAATATAATTTGTTGTTTTTGTCGTCGCAGTCGCAATGTTTTTTGAAGCAATCTATGCGTGTTTTGCACTAATTTCATCATTAAATCTTGGAACTAATTATCTACACTCATAGTATTAAAAAAAATGATTTATATTTTTGTTTGTAATGAATAAACTCAAAAAATACGGGACCGATTTTAATAATTCTTTCTTCAGTAGAATGCTATATTATCACTGAGTAACATAGGCTATAATTTAAAAGATATCACGCGGATGAAGCTGCTAGCGGAAGCTGTGATATCTAAAGTAATTCATATGATATATAATTAATAATTATCACGTTACTCCGATAAACTGTTTATTTAAGGCTTTTTATATCCCTTTATTTTTACTGTTAGATAGATTTCATAATTTTTGATGGATGTAAATTCTGCGCATACGCCTATCTTTTTATAAACATGATGTTTTTTAAATTATTATCAGTAACTAAATCTTCATCAACCTTACATAGCTAAGATGATGGCTTATAGCAAGACCTTTGTGATGATAAACACTTTTTCTTTCTTTCTATGATAGCCATGTGGTAAGCCATCATTACCTGACAAACATAACTAACTACACAAAGGGAAATGCAGCACTAATTTGTATACCCTATGATTTCAGTATTCAAATCTGCCTAGCCTTTACACAACTAGGTATGTCGGGGGTCGGCTTCCAGTCTAACCAGATGCAGCTGAGTATCAGTATTTTAGATGGAGCGCTGCCTATCTGACCGGCGGCACTGAGACGTCAGGTCCGGGCTCCTATCAAGTGTCAAACCGCCTATATTTTCTGTGATCGTAACTAACTGATGAACGAGTGAATGAAACGAATGATGAACTTTATCATATTGTTTTTTATATTCATTGGCGAAATGGAAGACCTAGTGGCGGCAGCTGGTGGCGTGAAGTTTCAGGAAAACCCTTATTAACCGATCATGTAGAGGTAAATTAGGGTAGGGGCTTGTGTCTAAGTTATAACAGCCGCACGGGTCGATCGATTAGGTTAAGCTACGCTTGCCGTGGTTGGTCCGTGGATGGGTGACCATATTTACATACCGAGACTCCTCCGTGCCTCGAAAAGCACGTTAAGCCGTTGGTTCCGGCTGTCATTCGTGGATCTTTGACTGTCGTTAAGGGTCGTCAGAAGCCCGAAAGTCTGACAACCAGTCTTACCAAGGGGCATTACCCAGTAACTGGGTTGTGAGATGATAATGTAGAGGTAAATTAGGTTGATCTTGTTTAGAAATAGATATTATCGTACTAATATGGAGACTAGTACAAGAATATATTATATGAAAGCCAATTATGTCTCTGAAGCTGTTGACATGGTACTGACACCATCTAATTTATCAAGAACCTGTTACTGAAGTACTTTTTTATTCTATTTCTATGTTGACGGGTACTATCACCTGCATAAATACCGTACACTTACGCAAAATTCAATAGCATTTTCTCGTAACTTTGAAAAACGATCTGTTTCATCATATTAATGTATGATTTCGACAAAACTATGTTCGTAATACCAATACTTTTGGAGGAAATCTTTTTTGCATCTTACGTAAGTGTAAGGTGACAGCTCGTCACTGTTCCTCGGATGAGACTCTTAATCTAATGACAGGTAGCTGTTATTACTGGCCAATTTTACTATCGATAATCTCATCGGATATTAGCGAGGCTTCTGACGAAGACATAGAAGCTTCGAAATGTAACACAGCACAGCAGTGATATAGAAGAGAGCCGAGAAAGCAGCGTAACCTCGTCAAAAGATTCACCGATAAAGATGGACCTGAACCAACATAGCGGCGACATTTATTTATTTATTCGACATCGCGAAAAGATGCCCATCCATAGATAAATAACACCCGTTTCTCCACTATTTCATTGCCTACTCTAGGATGCATATCCGGTACGGCTCGCAAATCCTTCCTTATCCTAAGGGCACGTCTTCTTACCATTACCGCGCCACCCGGTCTACTCCTTGATATGCAATGGCCTCTGTAGTCCCATGATACATAATGCTCCAGGGGCTTGCAAATCTTGGGGTACATTCGATTTATCGAGTCTTGTTAAACCACGCTGGGATCGGTGCATTTCATTAATACATTCATTTGTTCCTTAGTTGACCTCATTCACGGCATCATTGCTTTCTTCTCACAGCAACGGGCTAACTTAACTTATAAGTTTTAAGAAGTAGTTCAGAGGTTTCACATTCAACGGTGAAGGAAAATATCGTGAGGAAACGTTCGAAAATATGTTCTAGAACCAAAAATTCAATGTGACAGCTATCAACCCGCACTGGGCCCACGTGGTAGATTACAGCCCACTCCCTCTCGAAGAGAGGAGGTCTGAGTCCCAGCAGTGGGAACATTATAGGCTGATTATGACTACATCTATAAATCGTCTTCGAGAATTCTATGTTAAAATACGATAGGGCGAAGACGTTAGATACGTTGTTTGTCATTACCCGCATTTAAGATATTTCATCATCTACCTAGCCTTTTCATAACTATGTTGGGGTCGGCTTCCAGTCTAACCGCAAGCAGCTGAATACCAGTATTTTACACGGAGCGACTGACTTTCTGATTTCCACACCCAGTATCGAGATAATACGATATCCCTCGATAAGAATAGTTGTCAGACCATTGGGCTTTTGACTACCCGTAATGACTGCCAAAGATTTACGAATGACATGGGACCAACAGCTTAACATGCTTTCCGAGGCATTATTAGTAAATGTAGTCAGAAGTAATAATGGCATTTCAGTACCTATAATATTAACAAGAGAACATAATGAAACACGACAGCAGTAACAATAATATATATTCATTCCCACATATTTTAAAATAATAATATTATTATACCAACTCGTGTTATATCGACACCGAATCTATAATTACATGAATTTACGATAATTACATTTATTTTCATGTCGCAGATAAGAGTCGGCAATAAAATGATAATGGCAGAGACTTGACAGTTAAATAACTAAAATATTACTGTTGTTGATTACGTTGTAGGTACATGTTTGTTAGGGAAAATGTTTGGCAAAATATTTGATACCTACCTATTGATAATAGGATGTCATCTATATGTTGTAGGAATTGTATTGTATTGTATTTGCCGTCCAAAAGCGTCCAGTGCGAGTGTGGTGCTTCTAATCAGACCATGCCCCACTTGCCACTTGCTGGAGTGTCCTAAGTGCCAGTTCACCTGCACCTCGGATGACCTGAAGAATGCCACTGATGCCGCAATCAACGTGGACCTAGTGGGCTCAAACAATTTAAAAACAACGAAGAAGAGTACCATCGACTCGGAAAGAAGAAGATTGTATTGTTTATTGAACTGGTGTCCGCAACTCCACATCCAAACGCGTAATTTACGTACGTGTTGAAAATTGATCATTCGATCCACCCCAGCTCCTCAAGGAAGGCTAGCAACGTAATGGTGTTACCACAGATTAGTACAGATGATCATTTAAATAAAAAGCGATTCTTGCTACCACACAATAAAGTACAATTCAGATCGCACAGCGCTCATTACCTACAGTACTAGAAGTCGCCTCTCTTTCTATCGCATAACTCTTGTATCTTCTGACTACGTTACGCTCACTGAATTCGACAGGTCGAGCCCACCGCGCAGCTGCTTGTGTACCTTCATACCTAAAATGCAGAGTGACCAACTGACGATCTCTCGGAGAGTACCCGGGTGGGTTACTGAAGTACTGAGCCCGGTCATTTAAGTTTCCAACTACACAATTATTCGCGTGTATTACAATTCATTTGATAAGATGCCAAATTGAATGTAGATATGACCACCGGCTGGGACATATTGGATGTTGACGTGGAACGTAGAGAAGCTGTTGTGGCGCATCGTGCAAGAGGTTTATACCCAGAATTTGCCGGTAATTGGCTTTCGAATTATAGGTGTTGATGCCTAAATATAGTGACAAAACTGGCCGGTCATCTATATGATGCGTATTAAAAACGAAAATCGCTTTTCGTGTCTATCTGTGTGACCGCGTTGTTCTTCTAAACTACGCAACGGATTTTGATGCGATTTTCAACACAATTTAGAGAAGTTATTCCAGAAGGTTCATGTGAATCAGACATTTTTGTTTAACTTGTATGTAATAAAGATATCTCGATGATTTTGTCAAGTCATTAAAACCTTGCTTTGTAGGGGCAGGTCGCTAGTACAATTACTGTTCCTTGTAGGTCACGTCCAGTTAGAATGTCTACTGTTACTATGGTAACGCATTTCAGGGCTTGCTTGTTAATCAAAATGTGCACAGCTAATTTTTAGGGAGTGGCTGTATATTTAACTTTCCGTACATAGGGGCGAGGTTTTAATTGTCCTGCTACAAATCCACTTTTTCATATTTAGGTTTTCCTAAATAATGATCAAATTTAAGTTGAATACGGGGAAACAAACATCAAATTAATAACTATGATGAACTATTTATAAATTTACAGGAAATTTGTTACAGGACAATGCATATGGATGTAGGTTTTATCGATAATAATGTGACATGTTTAGCAGAGATATAAGTTGGTATAAATTTATAATTGGTAGGTACAGTCCTGGCTGTTCATATGTCAGATCGAGAAGGAAAAACACGTTAGGCCGTCGATCCCGGCTGTCATTTGTAGTTCTTTGACAGTCGTTACGGGTTGTCAGAAGCCCGAAAGTTTAACAACCAGTCTTACCAAGGGGTATCGTGTTACTCAGTAACTGGGTTGTGGAGGTCAGATAGGAGGCCGCTCCATGTAAAACAGTAGTATTCAGCTGCATCCGGTTAGACTGGAAGTCGACCCCAACATAGTTGGGATAATGCTAGACAGATGATGATGATCGAGGAGGAAAAATTCGAATTGGTACAGCGTAGTTTCTCTAACTCAGAGGTACCATCACGGTCACGCATATCTAACCGCTTTGAAAACAAAATCCCGTGCACACGATGTCTTTTGTAAGTAAGCGTTACTATTATCGGCCGAGCGCTACAAATAGGAATAGTCCTTACGATGTTCAGATAAAGGTACGTTTCCGCGATAGTACCTGTGTGTCATTCTCTAAAGCTCATAGCATAATCAGCCTATAATGTTCCCACTGCTGGGACACAGGCCTCTTATCAGCGAGAGGGAGAGGGCCTTAATCCACCACGCGGAAGTGCGCGTTGATATATGTCACAATGTTTTCGATTTTCATGTTCTCTAAAGCCTATGTATCATAATTATAATAACGCCATACACAACCTGTACTGTAAGGTAGCCAGCACTCTACCTACTCGAGAGTTTTGAAGGATGTTGCTAATCCATTGCTTCATATGAATGAATGAAATGCACCGATCCCAGCGTGGTTTAACCAGACTCTATAAATCGAATGAACCCCAAGATTTGCACTAGCCGCTGGAGCCTCATGTTGCATAGGGCTACAGAGGCCATTGCATAGCAAAGAGTAGACCGGGTGGCACGGTAATGGTAGGGAAGACTTGCCCTGAGGATATGGTCAAAAATTCGTCTGCCCAACAATGTAAATAACGTAATGAACGGAGGTGAACTGTCAAAATGAAACCCATGGCGATCAATTGTCATTATAGGTGTGTTACTACTGCAATAACCCTGCTCTGCTTCGTACAAATGCACGATAGTCAATTTGCCTGAACCCAACGCAAAACACAAACTTGTCAACATTTCGTCATTTATAGGAACGTAAATATATCTATATTGTTCTCTATTCTTCTCTCTAGGTAGGTGATGAAACTTGCCCTAACTTCTTCCTCTTTAATGGTACTTTTCAACATTAATTCCAGAAAGGTGTCACGTTAATTGCACCATTAGTGACGTCGATTAGGTCGTCAAAAGTGCACGTGTATAACTGAATATGAGACGTAGCACAGGTGGGCGCGTGCTTCGTTTACGACTTTAGCACGTGTTGGGCTTTGGTACTTCCGTCGTATGTCAATGAGACAACTTACCTACACACATCACACATATTTTCTGAAAATAACAATACACAAAAAGTAAATTTTTTTTGATCCTCAAATCACAGACTGCACAGTTCGCAAGGCGCACATAAATCAAGAAAATATCGAAAGCAAGATAGGTACCGCTTTTGCATACAAATAAAAACACAAAATATATTTCGAGGATTCTTCTGCATATATAGTCTTGAACGATGATGTCGCTTCTTTCTTCAATGAGTAACGGTGAAGAACGGCGAATTGGAGAAGATTGGCGTACCCAAGAGCACGGTATGAAGTTCCTACAGTGGTAGTATACGTAGGAACTCTATACCTCGCTAGTGGCAATCACCATTTTGAAGATAGTCTGCTGAGATCTTCTTGAAGTCTTCTTTTCTTCTTGTTGTAGGTACTTGTAAGCTTCTTGAATCTTGTTCTCTTCTCTTTTTTGCGAAATGTGGTCATGCTAAATATAAGGCACAATTTTCATAAATATCAAATTACGTATTCTAAAAGTATTTTACATAAATAAAATGGCCGTAGCAAGAAATTAAATAAAAATACCTCGAATAAATTCTCCTGTATCATCTCACATATTAACATTTTCCATTTAATTTAAATCACAAGAGAACATAATTGTAATTCAATTCAAACCGCCATGAGGTCCAAAAATGTAACAAATAAACTGCCAAATCTGGGTTCCCAAGGCTACCCACCTGATTCGGTAGCCATCTTGAATTAGCATTCGAATATAAAAAACAGCAGCTGTCAAATCTCGAATAATTACTTAAGGTATTTGCAGATTTGCATATTTTGTGCCAAGTTCTTAGGGATACCAACCCTTTAGGTATGCAAATTTTTCAGCCCGTGGGAAGTCGGTCATTTGCATAAGAAATTCATCTTATTTGAAGGTTACCGTTTCGTGTTTTTTTATTCGAACCAGGAAGTTTCGTGAGAACTCGCTGGACCAGTTTTTCGGATTAGGGAAGATGGATAAAATGGTAACAAAATAATAATAGTTGAGATTTGCAAGTGAATGCTATGGTTGATGTTGTAAGAGTATTTTTTTCTCTATGTAAATTGTATTCTTGTATTTATATGCTTTTGGATTTAAGGTCAAAGATGAGGGGACATCAAAAAACATGTAATGAGATCTTAGTATGTGTAGGGAGCAAGAACAACCGTTACTCTATAACGGTTGTTGTCATTCCTACTATTAAAAAATGCTTCAAATCAGTAATAAACAAACTAAATTACAGTTGCAATAGAATACTCATAATTTCCTTGCACAAATTATATTAAAGCGTTGCAGATAGATAGATAGAATATTCTTTATTACGTACACCACAAAAATTACAAAAACAAGATGGTTAAAGCTTTGTGCAGACTACCGCGACGCGACACCGGTTATTGTTATACCGTCAAGTTTTCTTAGAAATTATATTGTTCGAGTCAGGTCGCGACGACGCGTCGCGCTGGTCTGTACGAGCCTTTACGTTAAACTGCGCTAAAAGGACTACCCCTACATAAAACATGTCCTACTAGGCTAGTACCCTAAGGCGACGTACACAAGTACTATAAAGTTCATTTTTAATGAGCCATAACACAAACTGTCCGCACCCTACTTTATAATTAGGAGAACAAAGGGTGGGTCTACACCCAGCTTAACTTGACCTTTATTTTTTATCCTTTTTTATGATGGGCGTACCATTTTATATTGGTTGTTGATCCTAAGATAGTCCCTATAAACTGTCTTATTTATTGTGATTATTAAGTTACACTGTCTTTAGTCAGTGATGTTTCGATGATTTATTCTTCGTTCGTCCTGAAGTTTTGTCCCACATTCCAAAAAAATCTTAGTTTGTCCCATAGCACAATTAAAGTTGTGCTTCGTCCCAAATAACAAGTACATTAAAGGTACAGTCAACAAAAAAATAATGTACTTATTTGAAATTTTTGAAACAAAGTATTATTTAAATATAAGAACAAATATTTGATATTTAACTTCTAATTTATCAATAATACTTCAGATAAAAATATTAACTTACCTATAACAAATTCGATCAATTCTCAATCTCACTTTACACACACTTTAACCAGGTGACGAATGAGTACCTGAATGCACTGTGCATCACGGGAGCTAGCGTGAATCCCATTTTGCAGATAACGAAAACTAATGCTATTGGCCAAATGAGTCAATACAAGCAAACAAACAAAGGACGCAATAAAGAAGGGGTGGTCATTTTTTTACCTGCTCTTTTGAAAAAATTCCAGTGACGTCAGTTGTTTACAAATAACTTGCTCACTAAAAGCGGCTAAAGAGTGTTATTATAAAATAATACGGGCAAATTTTCTCTCGCAGAGAAGACAGAGAGGAGCGGTTGTTTTAAAAAGTTGATGTTAAATATTTAATATTAAGTAACCCTTTTTTGCCGATTGTACAAAAAAGTAAGTTTGGCATATACAAAAAAAAAATGGGCCGAAGAAGGAATATATAATAGGACGAAGCGGGAATAAAAAATTAAAATTATATTTTGGGACGAAGGAAGCATATTGTTTGGGACGAACCAGGATTTTTTTATGTAGGACAAAACTCAGTGGGCCAAACGAAGAATAAATCGTTTCGATCGACACATGGCAAATATAGGGTGCTTCATTATTATTAGCGTTTTGTGCAAGTCCTACCGTAGAAATGAGCGTCTTACATATTTAGCCGTGAGATGATTAAACTGTTAAGTGTCGAGAGCTGATCTAATGATCCTGTTCTATGTAAAAAATTGTCCTTTTGGTCAGGTACTAATAATGATTAATTAATACCTGACCAAATGGACCATGTTCTACAGTGAGTAATTTTCCAAGAAGTTATTCCAGCAGTCTTTTGGATTTAGTTGTTGATCGATGCACATCTATACTTAATATTATAAAGAGGTTTTTTTTTTTGTTTGTGTGTATGTTTGTATGTAGGGGGTAATCTCCGGAACTACTAGTCAGATTTCAAAAATCTTTTTGCCTTCGGGAGCCCATTTCTTGAGGAAGATTATTTGGTTGCGGACGAAGTCGCGGGCCGAAAGTAGTTATAGAAGATAAAAGCAAAATAACATCTTTAAAACAAAAGATCACGATTTTTAAAGAGAAAATGAAATCATCTATTGACTTCAGCCACAAAAGGCTTAGATAACTATCTAGACTAAACAGTTACGTAGTAACAGAAGATTTTGGTTCTAGACCCATAATACTGTCTAAAAGTGACACTTAGGTAACACAGTTCCACTTAAAATGTATGTAAACAGTCTTGTTTTAAACAAAAATGTTGATACTGCAAACAATTAGAAAGACACACAGACTAATATTTGAGTATTAGTCTAAATTGTTTGAAGCAAAACGTTTTAATTTAGGAGTGACTTTTGTTAAATAAAAATAAACGTTATTCGTGACTTGTGAAACAGGTTTCAATTAAAAAGTAAAAGCTAGGACTAAACTATTGGATGATGTATTTCGTGAGCTATATTGCCGGACCCTACTCTTTCAAGAAAAAGATGTGAAGCCGGAAAACCGTATTTGAATAATTATTTTAGACAAATACACATTCAGAACAATTAAATCGCGTAATACGACTAGCCCTTACAATTATTTTCTAATAAAACCGGAAAACAGGAAAATAATGCATCCGTTACTTCAATAAAAAAAAAACCTATTATTTTTTTTATCTTACGTCATGTCAACATCCTTTCCTGAAATATAATATTTTTACACCATTAATTTTCCTAACCCTACTTCAACCCAAGACACGCAATTTTCTCGACAATAAAAACCAAAACAATAAGCCAGGGCATAGCTCGAGCTATTTATCCGTATGTCTCATCTACATCTGTAACAGGGGTGGGTAAGCCCGAGATTTGCGAACTAATTTCAACTGCAAATCCTTAAAATGAGAGGGATTTAGAGGATGTAGCTACACCTTTATGAATGTTCTCGTAATGTTATCACGGATTGTGTGCACGGGGCTTTATGTAATGCTTAGGTACTCGGATTGGGTAATGGTTGTGCTCAAGTTTTTATCTAAGAAAAATAGATGCATAGGTTTTTTTAGAAGGGTGCGTCCAGATTATGTTTTAAAACACACATTGGTTTGTTATATAACAAGTCTACATTATTTTAACATTGCTAATCTCTCTAAAGAAATATGTTACATAACTATATTTTATAACGTGTTATGTTATAATTATAGTGTGGACGCACCTTAATGTCATTTTTTAATATATATGTATACAGGGTTACTATAATATCATTCGTAATATTGTAATATACGAACTCATGAATATTATGCAACTTTTACTATTGGACCAACTCTGAAATATCTAATAAAAGCATAGTTAGTTCTTTTTATTTTCATTGAAAAACCAAGTATTGATGTATGAAACTATGGCAGTTATTTTTTCGATATTTATTATAACATTATAAATTACCAACTACATGAAAAATACTTCTCTTTAAAACAAGTTTTTAAATTACATAAGTTCTATTTCTATAATTTTAAACTTCTTATCAGACACAGAAATTATTATCTCAATGATAAGTGAGAGAGATTGCATATTTATGTAGATACGTAATATAGTCCCTAAGATATTACTCCATCTTGGAATTGTTTCAAACTAAATTTAGAACATTTTTTTTTTCAATATGTAACATATTATTCTGGAATATTTTGTCGACCGAAATAATTCCTTCAAAGTGTGTAAGTAATTAAAATTAACTAAGTATGTACTTTTTTTATCAACGCAAGAAATAGCAGTGCTGATAATTAAAAATTTAATCAAAAGAAAAAAATTATAATCAAAAAATGTACAGCTCACCGATTACGAGTAAAAGCACAAAACACACGCGTCACGTCAATGTTTACGTAAAATGTACGTGAAAGTTACGTTTTATCGGCATTTAATCCGATTCGACGAAATTAATGCCGACTAAATATGTATGAACGGCTCAATTGTTACTCCACGCGACGCACATAAGTGCCCCTACACACGACAACACAGTATAACTCAAGTAGCGAGCGGAATCCGGCGAAACTTGATACAGAGTACCTACTTAATGCTCGCGTGTCAGTTGGCAGTTTAACTCCGTATCTTCTTCGCCTGACGCAGCGCTGCGAATGTCCAATAAATACGCGTTTGACGCCCGTTGCGTACACAATAACCAACCTACGATGACCCCCAGAGCCGGATAACGGCACCCTACGTCTAACTCACATCACTAACACGGACGACTGTGAATGGCTCTCGCCTATCTGGTCGACGAACGCACGGAACGACAGTGCTGCCACATTGGACGTACCAACTAACAGGCCTTATGTCGCATCTGAATTGATATTAACGCAAATAAATAATTCAAAACGTGTAACGCAAGAAACCAGACATAATGAATAGATAGTGTTGTGACTCTGTGAAAATAATTGCCCGAATAAGGTTTATTGCCTTGAATGGATCCTTATTGTGCTCGGAAACGGTTAGTAAAAAGTAGTTCCTTGCCAAAAGACGATGCATGCATGCGTGCGTTTATGGCGGGGACATTTCCCGCGCGTTCCATATTTAAATTTTATAGACGATTAAAATGAGAATTTTATTTTTGCATTCTGAACTTAGGCACTATTTTTAATCAACATTGTGTGAATTCCTATATTAGGCCCTAAATAACTTTTTCACCTGTGTTTATTTTTCTTTTTAGTCAGATAATTGATAGCTGCTACATAGTTAAGCGTGCAAAATTCAAAAGGTCGATAAATTTATATAGGATTCTCTTTCTATAAGCCTACAATTTTCGCAGACAATAATTTTATTTGCACACTTGGCAAGTCGCTGGGTACAGTAATTTTTATTGCGTTAGCCACAGACGCCGTTAACCCTAAAACTGTTTACAAGGGTATCGTACTACATTAGTGTAATTACTTGTGAACGCGCATTTTAGTGTTTTGTGCCTCCCTACGTGCTATATTTGAATATATTTTCCTAATGGATTCACTCGTTTAATTCTTATGGATAGAAAAGTACTGTAGAGAATTATAAAAACGGTCTTATAGTTTACTTAGAGATGGACAATTAACCGGGTTTATACCCGGTTAATTGCCCATCTCTAGATTTGACACTTTAAAAAATCTGATTTACAAAATGATCAGATTGTTAGCAAGTTTAAAAAGTCTCCATATAAACATAGTTCCTCGTAAAATAAATACTAAACCAGCAGTCATAACGATTCAACAAACATTTCACATTTTAAAACTCTGTTTGTGTATAAACTGCTATAATATGAAATGCATTCAGCCGGGCCGCTAAAATGCAAACACTCGTTTTCGGGTTGTTTCAGGGAGGCGTTTAATGGTTGCATTTTAACGGCCATTTTGTAAGTTATAATGTTACTTTTATGGCAGCCAATAAAAACGTAAAAATGTAACAGAATGATATTTTTTTACATACAATGTACTGTTGAACTGTGAAGTCATAATGTTTATTACGAGCAGTAAAAAGTAAATATGCTGATTATATCATAAGTAAAACTATGTAGATTTTACTTTTAGAGCCAAACGAATGATCAGACTAGAATATGGAAACTTTTTATTTCTTCTTCCAACTACCGAATAAATTGTTTAAAGTGCGTGCAATGCAAAATTTCACATTACGAGAACTGTGTGGCAGGCAGGAAATACGCTATTATCATACCCTCCTCCACACATAAACACACATCACTACATAGGGTGTTTACCCCTCGGGGGTAATTTTTACCCCATCAACGAACGTCGCCACCCACTCTACTCATCATTCGTTATTTGAATTAGTAGTGAGCAATTTCGTTAAATTTTTTTGTTGTTCTTTATTCGAATTCTGCGGTTTTTTCGAATAATTCGCATAAAATTCGTATTAATTTAGAAATCCATACACTCGTGTGTTTTTTGTTCATAATATTATTTAAATAAAATCAACACATTTGACCAACCTTCTTGTAAAACAATACCGCTATCTGATCATGTTCGCTAACGTGAAATTTATTCGATAAGCGGCAAATTATCGCGGCTAACGTAATTATTATCAGAATCAGACGTTTACAATTTCAAACGTTTATCGATGAAACTGCAACCTATAACGATTATTACGTGTTTAATTCCATTATTCGATTAATTATTCGATACACCAAATGCGTTAGTCGATTTTTTAGGGGTGCGTGACGCAATGATTTGTGGTGGAAGTTTCATTAAGTTGAAGATTTGGAGCAATTTATATAACTGTTCTTGTGGGAATTATAACAAATGTGCTGCTCGACCGAATAATTTTCTTTTTAGAAAGTCTTTGGACGTGATACGTGAAATTATGTGTTTTTCATGGTGAGTGATGCAATAACAATGTAATTCACATTCATTTTGTTATAAAATTAGGTACCTAGTAGGTAATCTTTACACAAAAACAGGTATTCTACTCAAACAAGTTATATAAGTAACATTATTTAACTGATAGCCTTTTAAACTTTATTCTAATATCTGTCATAGTTAAAAACATTACCGTCATCAGTAAAAATATTAACTAAACATTTCATACTAGCTACGCCCCGCGGTTTCACCCGCATAAGTTTCGATCTCGTGGGAAAATCGGGATATTAGGTATCCTATGTCCTTCTCCAGGACATCGACTACCCATGTGCCAAATGTTGTCCAAATCCGATCAGTCGTTTTTAGCATGAAAGCGTTACAAACAAACAAACTCACTTTCGCATTTATAATATTAGTTAGGATTAAATGATTCCAGTGTTTTCAAAACTTTCGTTATAAATAACACACAAATATAAAATAAAATAAAACAACTTAAAACTCCTTATTCATAGCCCACACATCGATAAGCGCCGAAAGGGGAAAACTGGTGATAAATTATATTCAATATTCATAAATATTTCGTCCTTTTCGCACATACGAGATGGGAGCGAGATAAAATAGTGCTCGTTCCTACATACACAAGTATACCGCTAATTTGTTTTGACATATCTGAACGAACGACCACTTTACCCGCCTACAAGTTGCCTACTCCAAAGGGGATAGATTTCGAATAATCGAATAAAAAAAAATTGGTTCGTATATCGGGGGCATAGGGGTTGAAATCGTTTGACCGATTTACGAACTTAGATCATTGGATTTTATTGTTAGAAGCGAGCGCGATTGAGTTTTCGCATATCTATTATACTGGACCCCCTTTCCGCATTTTTTGCCCTTCACTACGTTAGGGTGACCCCCCAAACGCGTGCCGTGTGAGATATTGCGTTACGTATCACACAAAAACTTATTCCGCGGTCGATCAATACCTAAGTATTGACGCAACCAAATCTTTATTAAAATTTAGAAAGTAGGCGCATGAGTAATTATCATTTTGTGAGTCAAATAGAAGTCGACTAATTATTACAAAATACGTAACATCAGGGTCCCCCGGGGCACAATGCACAAAGACATCTATTGTGTAACCCAACAATGGCGTGACTCACTCATGACGGACAGAAAGACAATGAGACGACCGACACTCTTCTAGGGCCCGTATAAGGCCGATATGCATAACGGATATCGGGGGCGTCGTATAGTGGAATTTCTTTCTCCACGTCTTCGTATAAAAATCAAATTTCAAAATTACCTTGTTTTTCTCACAACCGTAGAAGGGTTCTGGCGTGTGGCCAGATAATTTATGCATTTTTGTTTTAAGCAAACCTTAAAAATAACTCACGATTTAAGAGTCGTTACACCCGCATTTAAACGTGCGGCCCTGCAACAAAAAAGATTTAAGAATCAAATAACAATTAAATATAATTTTAAAGGAGTTCTTAAATGAGAATGCAGCGTGAATGGAACATCCGAAAAAAAAACAATACGAATCAATCGCGTGCCGTGAAAAGAAATCCCATCAATCAGCCGAGCCGAATGCAATATTCAAATGTGGAATATTTTTTTGTTCCAAGTTCAAAATCCCCGCGACCTTGCCACGGTCAACTTGTGACTGTTTATCCTAGTCGATATTTGACGGCGCTACTTTTTGCTTGTTACACTTTTTGCGAACGCCTATTGTTGTTAATCACCGCATTATTTGCATAGCTAATGACGTTACATGAGCATGCAATGGCTTTTTTTGTTAATAATTGGTTTTTAAACGTGACTTTTCCTTTGTAAAAAACTGTGTCTATTCGTAAAAAATATATCTATTGCTAATTGAAAACCGTCCTTTATCTATTTCTCAAGGTCGACCTTTTACCGCATGCTTATTGGCCACCTCATCACTGTAAGCCAACAAATTTACATGAAGGTGCAAATTACATAATTTATTTAGTTTTCAGTCGACGTAAATGGCCTCGGTGTCACATTCAATACTCGGTCGTCGCACGAGACACGAAAAGTGACAAATGACAGCTAATCATTGTAACCAAACGACCGACATACTTGTTAGTGGCGGACAACAAATTTCCTTTATTAGTCGTTCCGTAAAGGTATGAAAATATGAGTCACGGATACGTGTTTTTGCACTGGCAATGATATTGCGTTATTTTTTTACAGCCGTGCAACGCCCGCTGCGACCTGCATGACCTAACTCTTTGTTAGGCCATGTCCTTTATCATTTTTTGCGTATGCAGAATCGTTCGTGAGTATCCGAAGTTCCGAGCGCAGGACGATTGACTCGATAGTGTCTCAAATCGTCCACATGTTGCTCAAGAGTGATGGGAAAAAAAAAACAAAAACTGGTTCCGATACCGGCCGGCAAGAACGGAAAAAATATTCGATATTTGAAAATTTGAATATGGCGGTCGCGGGCGTGGCCGACTGGCCGGTACCACCAAACGTCCACGAACCGGTTGCGATCAAAACTGAATGATTCTTGGCCAACGGAATATTTGTAATATAGTTAAATTAAAAATTAATTAATTACATTCAGTTCCCTTGGAAGGTTTGGAAGTTTCCAAATAGACATTTTATCTGAAACATGCGGCTAATGGGACCGCAGAGCGGCATATAGATAAACAAATGGGGGAGGCAGTTGGGCGATAATTATAGGTATATTTTTATCAGCTCATATCTAAATAGGCACCATTACTTGTAGGTACCTGCCGGGTCAGTAAGGGCCGTCAACGCTGTGACCATATAAAGACTGCTTGAAACAATTCGCGCAATAGATACTGATCTCTATTTGCATACTATGTAACTTAAACCGCCATTAAGAATGAGAATATCGCAATATATTAAATTAACACGTAGAAAACTAAATGAAATTACTACATACTGTTGCTTTGAATTGCACTTTAATAAGAGACCTGCCATCGAAATATAATCCTTATTAACTTACGCACTATAATCATAATCAAGTATTTGATTCCAGAATTCTGTTATTTAAAATACAGCGCAATTTTTTGTTTTTATGATTAAAAATGCACTTGCCTCATTTAAATATTTTTTCTAAAACCTATTTTTTTAACAACATGTGATCAAAACTGTTCTTTAAACATAATCCATAGTGAAACGTTATTTATCGGTACACAGAGTTTTTAAACATTTTGTCATCACCAAGTGCTGTAATATAAACACAAAACTGTAAACACAGCGCGATCCCACGGTCGGGCATTTTAAAAATTGTTGTTTTTAAAATGAAAAAGATTATTTTTTACCTCTATTCCAACCGGTCTCGCAAGAGCAGGTGCCGTGATGTTTCTATGTCAGATAGAACTATGAAGGTTTGAAATTGTGATTTTATTTTTTATCTAGTAACGCAAAATAATAGTTATTTAATTGTGTGCTATAATGTGAGTGGTCACCTTTTTTATAATGTGTTTTTTTTTGTGAATGGCATCTCGCAAGTTTAGAGGTTGCTTAATCGGACTTTCCTGTGGGTGCCTCAGTAAATTAAGGCCTTCAGGGCATAAAACTTAAAAACTAAGCGACTACACGCTAAAAGCACCCCCTGTGGGGTACGGACCTCGGCTTAGGGCGTCGCTGGGGGAGGACAGCAATGGACAGGCTGGATCGGATTAAATGTCTTGGTATTAATAATATTTCTTCTAAAAAAAAGGAAAAAAACAAAGACATCCCATTGATATTTGTAATAATTTCCTTGCGTCGTCAATTTTGATATACCTAACTTCTTTTTGCAACGTTTCTTAACACATTCCAATTATTTATTGGAATTTTGTTGTTCTTAGTTCTTTTTGTCACAAAATATGGTAAAAATAGTTACCGTTTATAATAACGGTAACTATTTTTACCATATTTTAATTTTAATTTTTGGATACCTACCACAGCGTCCTTATAGAAAAGCTTGAGTTCACAGAGACAGGTACTTATTTAAGTATATTTTCAAATATTTATAGAAATTGGCGTTGAATAAGATATTAAAAGTGCAACAGTGTTGCATACAGCCTTCCACACATCTCAACTCACAGCAGGTAGAGCATTCACATGTATTTCTTTGAAACATTGATCGCCCAGTAAAGAGTTCAAGCGAAAACCAACTCCGTATAGTTCAATAATAAGACACAAAGTCCAATGGATCGACAGAATGAATGGATAGAAAAATAGCCCTGCTATAACAGCACTATATAATTTAAAACATATCAACAGTTCCCGTGATTGTCTGTCCGTAAGTTTGTAGTGACAAAAAGTAATCAAATTAACGATGATTGAGGTTGTTTCGAGGAAAATACGCATTTTATTTTAGTTATGAAATGTTAATGTTTATAAAATTGCAAGTGACACAGTAAAACAGGGTTGGATCAAATTTTTAAACATGGAACATAATTTTTAATTCGCGCGAATCTGGGGTCTTGACCGTTTTAATGGCAGTAAAGGCAGAGTGATTCATTTAATTGTTGTAAGATGAGTCTTATAACGTATGAAAGGGATATGTGTGACGCATTTATTTGTATTAAGTAAACGTTTTTTGTATGGGGACTAAAAAAATATTTAAATGCTGACATTTGCGCATAAAAACGTCTTAGCCAAAGATTTATTAAAGTAAAAACTACCAAAAACAGACACACCACACGTTAAACGAACAACAACTGTCTTTAAAAAAACACAAAAGTATTAATTCCGTGTAATAAATATCCAAAAAAACGTTAACCCTTCACGAGCTGAGTCAAATTAACTTTTATCCTAACCCCAATTTCGAAAGTAAAATAAATAGGTTATAACTATTTCTGAGGGCACTTGAAAAGAATAAAATAAAAAGTTCTACGATACCTGCACTTAACCTCAACTGGAGTGGTCCTGTCCGTTCTGATACGCGGTAAAGACTGAGACACAACAATAGCAAGAATATTTATTAAAGTCAGTATTTTTCTTCGATATAGACTTAATAACGCACTTGTGACTAATGTTTGATGAAGCCCAGTTCAAAGAACTTTATTTTTATTGGTAATTTTGATAGTGACTTGGAAATATAAATAAACAGTAGCCTTAGCATAGTCAGCCTATAATGTTCCCACTGCTGGGACACAGGCTTCAGGTGAGAGAGTGCAGTACAGATTGGTAGATTTCACATGTCTTCGAATTTTCCCCTTAGATTTAAATTATAATTTTCAAAACGTAATAAAACAACTCTTTCATTGAGGTTATCTTTGCCTATGCTAAGAATGAATCTGATTATACCGTTTTTATTTTATTCACTTTTTAAATAATTTTTATTATTAACATTTTCCCGAACCGAATAAACTATTTTCCACTTCTTCGGTTATCTTTTATCATTTAATTAGCAGATAACGAGATTAAATGATAGGGCAATGTGAAACGCTGGCGATAATTTAGTATAGTACGATAAGTTCATTGATAAATTGTTTTATGAGTGTAGGTATAAGAATAACTTTGCGAAATCTTTGAGAAAAAACTTATTAGCGTGTTCTAAAAAACTGTCGTTGACAACTGAAAAATATTTTCATTTACCTACTTTTTATTATAATATAACATCACGCTTATATTCCCCGAAGGCTTGGGTTATGTTTTTAAGTCCCATGTAATAGAGGGCGAGCCAATTGCCATCAACCAAATGGAAGCAAATTCATAAACACAGATAACGTGAATATTTCATTAATCCTACTTAGACATAAAGTTGATTGATATCCTGTTCAATAATTCTATCCCAAATCAACCCTCGAAGCTCTCAGTGCACCACAGTCTACACAACCCACTCGTATCTCGTTTTCGAAAGGATCGTATTATTTACATTTTTTCGTTCTTTTTTTACATTTTTACTAAAAAAGTGGAACAGAAAAGGATAAAGTATAATATGGAGCGCTCACCAAATGTCCCCGAGCATACAACAGGTTGGCCGCGGAGGTATTCAAGTTTTTTTCTTTTTTCCCCTTTTTGTTGATCTCGTGTTTCCGACACATCTGAAATGTAAGAAGTTTTTGGTTAATCGATATGATTTTGTTACGAGCATGGAGGTTTTAGTTTTTTTTTTACTCTTGACCTTCTCGTTTTTTTTTGTTTCTTTTGACCTAAAATCAACATTATTTTAAAATATATTATTTTTATTTATAATCCAAATTATAAAAACTATAAACTGTCAAACATAGTCACGAACAATTCAATTTAAATGATCCCTTACTCGTTATCTGTACACGAGAAAAACATGTATCAGCATTCTGGAAATACAGTGAGTAAACAAGTAATTTATTTATAATAATAATTATTATTATTAATAGAATAACAACGTCTGTTTCTAATTATAAGCAATTAGTAAACAATAATCCAGTTACAACTTGATGTTTCGCTTAACCTTTTGTTTAAAGTAAAAACTTTTGAATTGTACGCATCTTAAGATAATTAAAAAAAATATATATCTTTTGTGTTTTAGTATTCGTATGTTTTTTCAACAGTGAACACGCTGATACCATTAAAATGTTCAAGTTTGTGGAAAAAAAACCCACAATACACGTGTTCCATTCAATTAATTGCTGTTTAAATTAATATAATTAGTTTCACGTGTTCATGTCATATTAATTTTAATTTTATATCAAGGTCTCTTAATAGTTTTATAAATATCTATGTAAATAATTGCCTTCGCTGTTTATAAAATACTTTGTATTGTAACAGATACAAACGCAACTTTTGACAGTTTTCGTAAAAATAAACTCATGTCCGCTCAATACCTGTCACAGAGGTGAAAAAAAAGTATTACTGAACAAAATTGGTTACACAACATCGTAATTTCGTTTCTGCCACATTTTTGACCTCACAGCGTACTTAAAAAAAGTACTTATTGTTGCACGTGAAAACACGGTAACTGACAAAGTGGCGATGCCGCCTCGTGATAGGCTCTTGCACGCTCCACATTTATATACAGGTTTTATCGTGGCGTATCGTGAAAAATAACGCGAGAAATAAGTTGAAAACGAACCTTTGGAAAGCCGACCGTCAAGAAAGAAGGCAATCTGATTACAAGATCGAAATCTAGAACTTCTAGAGCTTTGGGCAATTGTGCCTTATTTTACTTGTTTTTTTTTTATTGTCCGCACTAAACCTGAAGCTCCCCTATTTATATTCTAGGAGATTGTTTGTTAACCTCTAATCTGTTAACTACAGTTACAGTTTCGATGCAAGCTGATCGACTGCCATTGCTAATGAGAAATTTGAACCATTGTTTCACTGAGAACAATCAACTATACATCGATAATTATGAGAAAATGCACTAGCTTTTATTATGCAAAAAACTTCAACAGCATAAAACCACAAAAAAATTACCATAGAAATTGAAATAATATTTAAAATCGTATTAAATAATTCATGCAAGTGATCCATCAAGCCAAACAAGGCAGAATGCGCTAGCGCTCAGTGCAAATGAAAACGGAATTTAAAAAAAAGGAAAAGCAAGATGGCGGCTGTTCTACAGCGGGGGCGATTAGTCCGATAGCCACGCCTGCGCAATGACTGATCACAGGGGTAGGTATAGCCACCATATTTTAATAATTCTTAACATTATTTTTACTGAGGGGTAATGCTCAATGGGCATGAAGGATTGCGGATTATTTTTATTTCATGTTGTTATTTGTACGACGTTTCGAAATTATCGTACAAACACCAGCTTAATTTTTTAAGTAAGGATTTGTTAGGGTCTTAAGGTGATCATAATTTAAGATATCAACGAGAGTTTATCGTGAATAAATATTATAATTTATATTAAATCCACCTCCCAATGTTTTATCAGACAGAAAATCCAAATCCCTGTTTGACACCCGTGTCATGGATGGACAAAAAACCGTTATTTTACATCCGTATCATCCATTATCTCACGTACTTAGTCTATATTTCTAGCATTCAATCGAGATTTGTTTCAATGTCATCTTCAAACAGGTTTAAAACAGATGTTTTTGTCCATCTTTCTAGCGTTAAATAAAAACTAAAACAATCTAAAGCAAGCTAGAATCGTTTCTCTTATCACAAAGACCATATTTTTCACAACGCGAAGTTAAAATAGTTTGTCAAGGATATATTCGAGCTCCGTTTCGAGCAGTAGTTAATTAAGTTAATAAAGTAGGTACAATGACCTAATATTATTTATGAGCTGTCAACAACACTTGGGTACTTTGTATTACGTCACGGCATGACGTGGTTTTTAGGTACTGACCTAGTTTCCTTCCCCTTTGTTTATAAATTATTCTATAAATTCTAACAGGATTATTTTCCATCATAAAACGATTTCTTAAAAAAAAAAACTACAGACTTTTTTTTTTTCTTCTGTACCTCGTCATTATCTGTCTAGCTGTTTCCAAACTATGTTGGAGTCGGCTTCCAGTCTAACCGGTAACACGACGATACCCCTCTGTAAGATAGTACCTGGTTGTCGTACTTTCGGGCTTCTGACGACCCGTAACGACTGTCAAAGATCTAGGAATGACAGCCGGGACCAACGGCTTAAGAGGGCGCCTAAAGGTCCACTAGCGCCACTCTTTAAAAAAAATATTATCTCGTGACTGAGAAGGAATTATGAATAACGGCTAGTAAGGACCCTCGGTAAGTGTGTCTAGAATTTTCTAATACCTTTTATAAAGTTTCATATTGAGACACGGAGCAACAAAATACGATCTAGAGGAATGTGGCCGCTTTTTTTTAGATCGTATTTTGTCGCTTCGTGTCTCAATATAAAGCTTTATAAAAGGTATTAGAAAATTCTAGACACACTTACCGAGGGTCCTTACTAGCCGTTATTCATAATTCCTTCTCAGTCACGAGATAATATTTTTTTAAAAGAGTGGCGCTAGTGGACCTTTAGGCGCCCTCTTAACGTGGCTCCATAATAAAACAACACTATATAAAAAAAATCGCCTCCATATCTCTGACAATGTCTTTTAAAATAGAAACTCAATAATTATCCTCTTAGTTACAACATACCAGAAAATTAAACAATTGCCAACTATATCAGTTTTTCCTACCAAAACCTAAACCATACCACTATAGTAACACTGACTAAAATAAAACTAATCGTTCTACAAACCGCCTACGTACCGTCGCTGTTACTATCAGTTGTTTTCGCAAACAAACAGACAGACAGACAGACAAGATTAAGTTCACGTTTTATGATAGTACTCAGTTACTCACGTACTAGACAACCTTTGAAGATAAACACTTCTACATTGATTTTATGCTGGGCTTGGTATCCTTGTTTTATGTGGAGAAACATGTAAGTACTTATGTTTTCGCCTTGCACAATATTTTTTAAATCTTCATTAGGGAAATTACTATATAATATAATATATATAATTTACATACAATATACAATAATATTATAAATGTGAAAAGTTATATATGTTTAGATGTTTGTCACTCTATCACGTAAAAACGGCTGCACGGATTTGGATGAAATTTGGCACGCAGATAGACCATGACCTGGCTTAGGACATAGGATAATTTTTATCCCGTTCGTTGTAGTTCTAGTAAACGTAGTTAGTTCCTTTCTGTGGGATAATTTCCGAATTCCACGAGGGCGAAGCCGCGGGAAAAGCCAGTCATTTTTAAGGCGAACAATATTTGGAAACTCACCCCAGTTAAAGAAACAAGATGAAAAAAAAAAACTGTGCTCTTCTATATTGTGAACTGTTCAACTACAAACTTAGCAGGAATAATATCTAATTAATTAATGAATATCACGGATGTTTCTTTAACCATAATTATACCTATTAACATAATATGTATTTCGAAGCCAAATGAGTTATCAAATAATCACACCACCCTATATAAAATTACATGTAATTTTCAAAAAACTAAAGTAACGTATTTTGTTTAATGGTTATCTTAAAGAATTTTAAATAATGCCGACGATATAAGATACCGATCAACAATTAAATGAAACGATACGAAATGTTAATTAAAATCTTTGACATAATTGAATCGAGATATTTTTAAATACGAATAATTTTGATCGAATCGAAACGATTGGGATGGCCTTACTTGCGTTGTTTTAAATAAAACTTGATTGAAACTATTATTGCTTTTAGCTAATGAAGTGGTATTTTTATTTTCGTAAAAATAAAAGTAACCCTGTATATTTTTCAAATACTTACCTACAGAATAAACTTGTGCTATAAAATGCTACATGATTATAGAAAAAAATATTTCATAAGCATAACAACCGATCTGATAAAGCCATAACATGCACATGAACATTAAAAAACCAATCCTTGTAACTACACACAAAAATAATTATCTTCGTAAAAAAACCAAGCTATTTCTTCAACTGCTACAATTAAAGCATTTTATGTGTTGCATCTTACATCCGTCAGGTGTAACAAGGCTCATTTTCGCAACAAAAAAAAAACATACTTCAGTATGGAAAAAGGCATTTTGTAAAACAAAAGTGAGAAACGTTCGCTTATCACGTTCTTGTGGTCCCCTTAGCCCCTTTAATTAACGCCTATAAAATTTTATTGAGGAAGCCACCAAATTAAATGACATAACACATGAAGCAGACGGTTTATACGACAGGGCCCGTGTACAAAGTTTGCTGGGAAATAAACTCTGCTCACTACAGAGACATAAAAAAAAACACCTTTCTTGTATTTTAGACAAGGTGTTCCTTTTGATATAGCATAACTCTAGGGCAGGGGTGTTAATGAGACCATGTCAAAGAATCAACTGGCCTATGAATTCGGTTTAAAATAATTCGACAAAGTCACGATTATTTATTTATAACAACAACACCCCTTACATAAAATATTAATAAAAAAAAAAAATGTTCACGTCGCATTTTCTAAGCTTTAAATACGAATGATTTTGTCGTACTTATCGTAATCTTCGAAACTATGTATTTTTGGAACACTTGTTCTAGGACTTTTTATATTATTTTTACTTATAGCATAATTATAATCTTACAGTTATGGGACATCAAAAGGAACACGATATTTTATTATTTGTTGTTTATAGTAGTACATATTTTGTGAAAATTTCAAGTCTCTACCTATTACGGTTCAAAAGATATAGCCTTGTGACAGACGGACGGACAGCGGAGCGTTAGAAATAGAGTCCCAATGGCACCCTTTGGGTACGGAACCCTAAAAATAATTCCAATATACCTAAACACAGTGGCATAATAAAATAAAATATAATAATACACGTATCAAAAAATATTAACATCACTGAAAATATTTAAACGAATCAATTTCACTTATAAAAAGTTGATCGGTTTCTATTAATTTTAATTTTAATGAAGACGAATAAAATGTTAATGAACTCGTTTTTTGACGTAAAACATTTTATTGTTAGCATTTCAAATAAATGAAAACTATAAATAAGATTTATAGTGTGACATTCGTTCAAATTTCATAAATTATTTAAAAAAATGTTGACGTGAATTAATTTGCAAGTTCAAATAAATTAAAACTTATAAAATCTTCAGAAATTCATTCCGTGGTTACTAATTAATTAGTAAAAATTCTTGTATTGCAATCTGGAATACTTTTAAGTAAAAAAAAAAGAAATAATGAAAGAATTTAAGACTAATTAAGATTATAATGCGTCAGTGCATCCATTTGGTTCTTTGTACATAATTTTAATAGGTACCAAGCCCATAATTTTTGTTACTGCTATAGATTGATGAGACATGAGAGATGAGAGTCGTTTTTTGTGTCTGCCTGTGTGACCACTTTTCTTCTAAACAACTCAACGGATTTTGATGAGGTTTTCAACGTCATTTAGAAAATTTATTCCGGAAGGTTTACGTCTTATTACATTAGTATAAAGCTTACATATAAGAAAGAAATCTCGATGTTTTAATAAAACCGTGCGAAGCTGGAGCGGGTCGCTAGTCTAAAAATAAAACGTTTAAACATAGACCACACAGAGCGCAAAACATAAACGGTTTTTTTTTTGCAACAGCAAATAGTTATTTTGTATAATTTCACACTTAAGTTATTTATTTTTTTAAACTAAACACGAATTTCGACTCGAGATTAACAGCTAGTCAAAGTTAAAAATACTCGAACATGATAATTGCGCAACACATACTGGCCATACTACATTTTTTATTTCTTTTTCCTTATGGCCCAGCCAATGAACCTAGATGGCAACACGGAAAGAACATAGATAACCTCTTTAGTAAAATAATGTAAGGAATTTTGTAAAAAAAAAAACGTGGTTCGGTCTTTGGTTCATTAGAAAAGATTTGTTAACAAAAAAAGGTTCATTAGTTCATAATTTTTTTTATAAAAATATAAATTGATGCCGAATGCTTTTTGCATATTATTTTTTTTAACAATGGATAATTAAAAACTGCAGATTTTCCATCAAATTAGTCATCATTGTTAGGTATTGTCAGATCTTTATCGAAACCGATGGTTAGGGGCGCTGTAAAAACGCGAAAAATCGCACAGAGCATTAATTCGCTAAATCTATACTAATATAATAAAGCTGAAGAGTATATTTGTTTTTTTGTTTGAACGTGGAACAACCAGGCGGATTTGAAAATTTTATAGCCAAATTAGTAGATAATAAGAAAAAAGTCAGTAAAATTCTAAGTGAAAACCAAGTAATAAAATGCGCGGGCGGGCGATGCGATGCGACGTGGTGCCGAAATTACACGCGGACGAAGTCACGGGGATAAACATTAGCGAATACGAAAGCATTTGTTCAAAAGAGTTTCGGTAATGAAGACTGCCCGTCACCGTAAACTATGAACAGTCGTAAATTATTTATGACCGCCATAAAATCGATGTTTCTTCGCACAAGTGTTTGTTAAAGTTAACATAAATGAGAGTTGCGTCACGTGTTATTAATAATGTATTTAAAATAATGGCGTTTTAAAGGATTAGGTACCTACATGACGTACGGTGGAGTTTAAGTTGATGTTTTTTTTTTTTATGTAATCAAAATCTAAATAGTCATTTATTCAAACTAGGCTGAGAATCAACATTTTTCGAACGTCAAAATTAAGACATAAGACAGTCCCCCAAAACTATCACCGTTCACTAGAACTGTTATAAAGCTTACTTATAACTAAGTAGGTACCTACTTAAGTTATTTGATTAAATATCTTATAATACGTAAAACGTCGTTTTATGTAACTATTTTTTTTTTTTACATCCCAAAAATAATTCAGAATTACAAATACAGTCTTTATCTTATCTTAATTTGTAAAGCACTTACAGAAATAAGTATAAAATTATTTTTATTGCCCTCTTCAAATTATAGTGCATGTGCATACCTAACTTATTATTTAAATTGAAGTAACCTAAAATATAAAAACAGACTTGCATAAACTTTGACGCGCCTAAATTCAAGGTGACCAACACTCATCCATTCCATTTTATCTGGTTTTTTTAGTCTTTTTAATGGCAAATGTCGTTGGAGAAACAGCCAGCAATATATTTTTAAACACGTGCATTTTTATCAGTGTCGAAAAAAAAATGTTTTACCTACCATCTCTTCCACGTGTCTTTAGTAGAGTACAGACAGTACAGACTACTGGTTATTTCTAGTACAACGGATAAAACGAAATACTGTTTTGCATAAGAATAGTATAGGAACAGCTGTGTTCGTCGGCCATATGTGTAAGGCGGGCTATTAACATACGTTTTGTGTACTCGTGAAAGAGTTCGAAGTTTAATTTTAAACGAACGGCGACGTGTTCGAGAATTTGAATCTTTGATTTTGAAATTACTAGAGAACTGCATTCGAAAAAAGGAATGTTTATTTAAATATTTAAACCCGATACATACATATCGGGTGTAAAAAGACACTTTCCGAAGCCGAAAGCCACATATTCTACCCATTATTTGCATCATTTTTTTCCACTAGACCATACCTGGGAATCCACTGGTTCTGGAGATATTGAAGGTCAAAGTCGCATTTTTTTTTTTTACTTTTTCACGAAAATTAATTCTATGCGATAATACGAAACTTTTTTCCAAACAAACATTACCTGAATTTTAGATTTATCTTAACAGATTACGCATTTGAAGTTACAAAAACGCAATGAACAACAAGTACCTACCTACGTAGCGTAGGGGCGGAGCTTAACTAACACTGAATCCGTTCATTCAAGCGTGGGTTCGCGTTACATTGCGCGCAATAAAAACTTGTTTTTTTTTATAAAAAAAAAAAAAATTACGGTTCCCAGCAATAATTTTTGCGAAAAGCTACTTAGCTATACGTACAGTATGCGTAGTTTACGGCTTTGTGATGTGTCTTTTTACACCCTGTATGTAGTTATTTTTAAACACTATATTTAAATAATAGCAGAATAAAGTTTAAAGTTGCATAAAGCTTCGTGCAGACCAGCGCGACGCGACAGCGCGACGCGACACCGGTTATTGTTATACCGTCAAGTTTTCTTAGAAATTGTATTGTTCGAGTCGCGTCGCGCTGATCTGAACGAAGCTTAAAGGCTCGTGCAGACCAGCGCGACGCGACGGCGCGACGCGACTCGAACAATACAATTTCTAAAAAAAGTTCACGGTATAACAATAACCAGTGTCGCGTCGCGCTGTCGCGTCGCGCTAGTCTGAACAAAGCTTTAGTTTCTTGTTACATAATTACCTACATCGACGCATTTAATTTAAAATTATTTCAAAGACTTTTAATATACTGTTATAAATTAGTTATAGCCACCACATCCTAACGACGGGTGTTACTACTATATGCTATGAAAACGGCATAAATAACCTATGACTCATAATTTCATAAACAATAATATATTATACTAATTATTCTTTTTTTTTGTTATGTAGCTGTTATTATTAAATGAAGCTAAACAATAATCATTTCAGTTCTTACTATTTTTTAGAATAATACCTATTATTATGTATTATTGTAATGTAAAATTATAATAATTGTCAACATTCTAGAACATTTTTATTTGTTTTGTTAGCTGTTATTATTATATGAAGCTAAACAATAACCAGTTTGGTTTGTTATTTTTCAAATAATATGTATTGTAATGTCTAATACTTCTTTACGCTGGTTATGGGTGGACAGAATATGATCTCGTCTTGCTATTTTATACAAAAATAGGGTATTATTAATAATAGGTATATAAAAAAATCACTTATAAGCTAAGCTCTAAAAACGTTCTTAATTTAATTTTTTTATTAAGAATTAGAGAGATTTAGTGTCGAAGATTTATTTAACTTACTTTTCTCTCATGTAACGCATATGCCTAAACGTGACACGTCCTTGAAATTTCACTCCTAATTCTCTTCCAATTATTGAATCGCCCCCTAAGAAGTTTCACTTCAAAAAACAATAAGTACTGGAACTTCATGTTTTCCAAATAGCGTGCATCAAAGATAAGTGCAAAACTGTCGTAACCGCGACTCGTCGACGTAAAACTGTAATTTCGACTTTTCTTTTTAAAACCAATTATATAATTAAACACATGGAACTGAACTGTGGAGGAAACAGCACCAATTACCGATCGACAGGTATTTCTGGTGAATTCTACAAGGTATGGGAAATCATTTGTTTTATTTATGTAAGCCGTATTTTAAAGTAACTATTCAGTATTGATGGCGGCATAAGCTAGACTGCTTCAACAAGAACTGGTCCTTAGCAGCTTTAAATAGAGATAAATGGACCGAGAGTGAGGCCTTTGCTCTGCTGTGAGGACATCACACACTTTTGATAATAAATTTAATTCAGTATCCGGAGAGGTACCTACCAAATCTACCATGTAGGTAGGTGATAGAATTTGTATAAAATTATCTCTCAGCCAGATAAATGAAATCAACCACTGGATGCATTAAAATGATAAAGATAATTATTGAGAGGAAACATGGAATTCATACAACAAATTGGAACACTTCGTGTTTATGTTATTAAACAATATTATTTTCTAGATTTGTTATAGCCGTTGTCTAGTCTATTTAATATGATTAGCAAGTCTAAATAATGATCTAGTTCGGTGCACCCTTAAACCAGTCTCACACGACATATGGGCGTTATTAATAATGCCCATTTATTAAATATGTATGTTGAAACATTATGTAAATATGGCAGTTCGATGTCCTGCTGCGTTCTTAATTAAATTAAATTCAATAAAGGCTAGAACTTATTGTTGTTAATTTTAGAGAGCAATAGTATTATTTTCTTTGTTATTGCAACTGACTGGAAGTAAAGTAATAACAATTAATATAACGTCACGCCTGTAATCCCAGAAGGGTTAGGTAGAGGTGTATCTATAGGTACATCCAAATTTCGCCAGTTATGTGTGTGTCCCATGTATAGGAGCGACCTTATTGCCATCAGCCGGGCACAAATCCAGACTCCGGGCTGCTACTGAGAAAAACCCAATAACACTGCCCGACCTGGGAATCGAATCCAGGATCTCATTCTCGGCAGTAGTACTTGTGCACACTAGACCAACGAGGCAGTTAAATAATAATGCTCGTAAAATTAAAAGAATTATCACATAAAGGTGACTGACATACAACGACCCAACGCACAGCCTAAGCCAGTGAAGATGGAAGAATTACATTATACAGGGTGATTGGAAGATGGGTGCAAAGCTTTAAGGTGAAGATAGTATAGACAATTTAGAACCATTTAAGCCATGGTTGTCTTAGACGAAGTCTTACCAAATTACTGTACTATCTTCGCCTTGAAGCTTTGAACCCATCTTCCAATCAGCCTGTATACATATTTCTTAGATCATTAAAGAGCACACTAACAAATAATTTTCATAAATTATTAGGGCATTTAAGACAGGACATTCATATCCGATATTCACAAGCACAAAGCCAGAGGCAAAAGCAAAGTGAAAATAAGAACAAAAGTAAACAACAAACAAAGTTAATAAATTACAGTTGTAATAACAATTACCACAATATCTGATTACAGAAATTACACAGATTCACTACAGACACGACAGTAAACAGATAATTGTTTAATTTTCCATTTCAACTCGTTATTTTTTTGCGGCATCGCCTCGCTTGCTGCGCAAATCGTCATAAGTCCTATTACGGCATCATTCGGTTTTCGGAAAAGGCTTATTTTAATAGAAGACATTATTTTATTAAAATGAGATTGGTATTAAGTATTATTTTTAGATAAAATTTTATAAGATAGCTTTAATTCAAAAAAGGTAAGCGTATTAACAACTAATGCCAAAAGCATACCTATCAAATCTAGATAAAAAAATCTAAATACATATTTTATGATATTTTTATGACCCGATATTTAAATACCAGAAATAATCCTTTGACAAAAATATGTTAGTCAACCATCATAAATCATAGGATCCATTCCAAATCTAACGTTAATCCATAAAATAATGACCAATGAACCGTCTTGAATCTATTGAAATGCTAGGAAGCGTGTGCATTAGAATACGAACAAAAATATATCACTCGCGATTCTCACATAAATTCTATGCACTATGCTTGGGAATAAGACGGTAAACAATAGAACAAATCTTAATAAATGATTGAACACGTAGGGTCGATTCAACCCTTTAAACGCGACACCTGGTCTCAAAGACCGAAGTCAAAAAATTTCTTTATCGCATTAGCATAATATTTATAATATTCACAATAGGATGCTTTATTCAAAGTAGCTTCGATTTTTAAATATACGGTAGTTTATTGTTAGAGATAAGGGATGGGACAATGGTACACTTTGTGGTGGTTTGTAAGACGATGTTGAAAGGGCTACGGTGAGAAGTTAACGAGCCAGTAACAATGCTCTGCCATTCAGTAATATGTTATGTATTCGTTTTGTAACTCATGTTTTCGGTCACAAATTTTTGGTTTACTGAAAATAAGGTGTGGTTTTTAATAACAAATGTTTGGATGGAATTGAAATTACGATATATGCAGTTTCTAATTCTAAAAGTTTAATTTAATTTAATACATAGGTATACATAACTACAATTAATAGTTCTTAACAAAAAAAAACGCAAAGAGAAACCACCTACTAACCCATTTAAACAACCGACTAAACAAAAAACGCAAAAATATCGTTTACAATCATAAAATAAAAACCGAAAGTAATATCCATTCATGCTGAGCAAACTATCAGTTGCATCTTCCGATCCAATTTCGAAGACAGCAAAAAAAAATCCTTTTAACCCGACAATAGACATTGGGCTTTTGTCTAGACACCGTCAAATGATACGCATTAGGTTTTTTATGCGATATGAATACATTTAAAACAGGAAGGATGTGAAAGTCGGGGGTATTGAAGACACCGTATGGCATTAAAGGGTTAGGGACGTTGGGGTGGTTTAGAACGGCTGTGTCGTACAAAGAAATAGGGATAATGGGTGAAACATTGTATTAACGAATGAATTATTACCGGCATTTTGTTGTGGTATTTTAATATTTTTGAATATTATATGAACTTAATTTCAAAAATTACAAAAAAAAATATATAAATAGCGTTGGCGAGCATAAAAGATTCAAGTCCAAATACCTAATGTTATAAAAAAGAACAAAGAAACAAAAACAACATTACAATCAATTTTACTACAGGCAATTCATCATTGCTAAACCGCTACTGTTTTTTGATACCTTATAAAAATGGCAGCAAAAACTCTGTAACAAAAAACGCCTAGTTTCAGACTAAAGTCATACCAATGTAACCTTACTATGTCATAGTCGAACTAAGGTGAAATTCTTTCGATACTGTATCTAATCGAATTCGATAAATATAAGGACCTTGTTTTTACCTTTCGATCAATCAATTTTTTTATCAAACTTTCTCCTCGAAGGTTATTATAGATAACACGTGTAAGTCGTTTGTTGTGTTGTAAGAAAAAGGGCGTAACCGACGATTAATGGAAAAACGTAATGCGTTAAAATTTTAATAGTGCTAAGTGACAACTGTATTACTAAAACTTCATCATCGTTTTTTGAAAAACTTGTCTTAATTTTAGGGTTATCATATTTACTTTGTGACTCAGATATTATAAAAATGTAGGCCCCTTCGGTGATACGTTGAAGATATATGTTATCTAAACCGCGACCGTGTCGGGAACATTTTATATTGGCCTTGATTTGACTATCATATTGTATAGAACAACATATAGCTTCGATAAGGCCCAAAAACTACAAGCATTTACTGAGGATCGAGCCTGCGACGCAACGTTCGCACGGAATAAAGTGGCGTTCGTAACCGCTGAGCTAATGCTTACGGTTTGAGATGAGCTGAAAATTGGAGGCATAATACATGTGCCAAGTGCCAACTAGATATTTTTCACTCTATTATTTATTTTCCTAAATGATTGTTCGTACTGTGTTGAAGATTTTAGGTCAAACGTAAACGTAAGTCTGAATAGATTAGAAACTAAAATATCTTCTAATAACTACTTAATTTTTCAATTCCACAAAAATTTTAAATTACCTTTTTGAGTGTCCTTCAGCTCAATAAATTAATATAGAGACATATCTGAAACAAAACAAAAAACTTCATTAGTATTATTGACAAGTGCTGCAAAGATATTTACGTATAGCCAAAGTAATCCAAGTGCCACACCACTTGACTTAACCTTAAGTAAAATAAACATCGACTTAAAAGGCTTTATCTAAATCCCAGTTTTAAATAAAATTGTAAATGCTAAGATCCATAAATTATGTAAAGCGATACCAAGTCAGCAATCAGCCATTTCAAGTACCTATTACCTAGATCGCGAAACGTGTCCAATCGACTATCTGGTTCTAGTATCTACTGTAAAAACTTTAGCGGAAAATAAATAGAAAAAAGTTAAATGCTTATCAATTTTATTTTCCATTATTCAAAAGACTAGCAGATATCGTGACCGGATCACTTTAAAACGATAGTTAAACAGTTAGCGCCGCCTAGCTTCATTGCCATTTAATTGTTGTCAGCCTCAAGTATGGATAAACCATTCATTTTAATGAGATTTTATTTTTATATGACGTTTTATGTACACCAGCAATTACTGAACGCATATAAATTGAATTATTCAACAGGAAATTTATCGGTAGCCGCCTTCGCAGCACGTGTAAATCAACAAGGTCGGAATGACCCATAAAATAGGATTTGATTATTAAGGGCTATAAAACGTGATTTCGATGATTTCTCTTGTAGCCATAAACAGACAATCAAGTTGAATGTTCTCGTACGTACCGACGTCCAATTACGCTCGTATAAATATCCGAACGGGACAGATGATTTATTAAAAATGTTATCGCGCGAAGGTGTCAACAAATCTTATTTGACCATCCATCTTTGTCTAACTGGAGTTATCGTTTGCTGATATCTATGTGCGGGGCACATACATTATTTATTTATGCGCGAATTTGCATCGACTTTTGAAGGGTTAACCCGTTGCGATGTTCGCGCGTCCTAATCGCGTTGTATGCGAAACAGTCGTATATTATTAATTCTGCACATTTTTTAGTTTAGCATTTTATTTTGATATTTACAAATACCAACTTGTCGGTGAATTTAATGTCAGATTGCAAATTGAAACTAATGTAGAAAATATTTATTTAATCAGCTACCGTTCGAGTGAAAAATGTCGTGAGAAAATAAAATACGTTACATTACTATTGAATACGACATAAATAACGTGTATTAAAGTTATTAATTTATATTTATACCGTAGCAAATAAACTTCGGAACGAGAAATATAAACTTTAATAAATACATAGGTATTTTATGTTTTTCAAACAAATCTTACCTACGTGGTTTAGTACCTATGAAATGTGATGCCGTTTGCCTTGAATTTAAGGGGCAACATTGTATCTCAAAACTTTATTAAAATATCAAGTTGCTAAGTCGACTTCGTAGAAAGGCCCACAATATGGCAACGATAACAGCGTTGCTTGTAAATTAATATTGGAACAGAGAAAAACAAAGAAGAATTAACCCACGATAGAGTCGACAGAGAGTGTACAGGCTTACTTACCTATCAGAAAAAATAAAAACTCGTAAGCGTCACTCAATTCGAAAAACATTAACATTGAAAAAATATCTCAATAACATTTCAAAAAAAGAACACTGAAAAAGTTCACAATAAAACCACAGATTAAAAAAAAAAGGACACTCGAAGACGCAACTCGAGTAGGAAATTATTTCACAATAGTTTACAACTTTTGTGTTTGTAATAAAAAAGGTACTTACTTAATATTATGATTGTACCCCATTGTGGAGCCCGTGGGCTATGGATCTCTTTTCTATTGTGTGTCGAAGACAGTAATGAATTGCTTGTTACTTTATGTCACACTTGTTTTGACAGCCGACATAAGCTTGAATGCTTCTTCGAACAAACAGACACAACCATTGCGTTTACTCTGCCTATGAATAAAATGTAATTAAGTGCAATTGTCATAATCATAATCGTTAAGTTTTATTTGATCGTTAATGACACGTTATTATTCATTGAAATTAATTTGTGTTTCTTTAGTTGATGATTGTTTATTCCAATTATTTTTTAGAGTCAACTACAATACACGTCATTGAATTGAATGTCTTATGGATATAAACTCAAATTAATTTTATTGTAATTGAATTGTGATGATTCGATTTTTTTAAGTACTGCTTGAAGAGGAGTTTTATTTCAGTACTTTCAATTTGAGATGACACAACATAATAATAATAAAAGATTTAAAGTTCAAAATTTTAATTTAAAAACATTGAATAGAAAAGGTCAAAAAACATTAAAATATCATTTGTTATGTGTCATGCAACGCCCTTGATAGTTCTCAAGGCAATAAATTATTTCGAAAAAAGAACACTATTCCGACAATGCACTTGAGATATTTCCCCGTCTGTTTAATAGCCTGTCAGAATCTAACATCTAACCTTTTACAAGTGGGCGAATAAAATAGGCATAGACAACAGAAGAGTCTCAAGAATGAGGTCATTTATTATTTTTAATTTTGAACTTTTGATAGAAACTTTTTTGTTTTTTTGCGGTCGCATTCCGTGTCTATGGGTTGATCGGTTTCCTTTTTTTGGCGTTGTCTATTGATTGTGATGTTTTTATAGGTTTATTATTTATATTTGGAAAGGAAGTGTTATTTTATTTTAATTAAGTATTGGACGAAACGATTGAATGAATATTACTTGAGTTACGTGCGACTTCGTTTTCACAAAACGGCTTTGTTATTGTATTGTGTATTCTAATATTAATTTAAAAAAATATAGAGCGGAATTTGGAGCACATGCTTCAAAATAATGACGTAACTATGTACGGAGATAGGAATCTTATTAATGTACCCAATTATTTGGTATAAGGCAGTAATTGTGTTGCCTAAACTGTATAGAAACTGGTGGCTGGGCAAGCCTGCCATACTAACATTGTTCTTGTCAGTCTAATTACAATTTATTGCCAGTTTACGTCAATTACTGAATATAAAGATCTTTGCTAGGGTTAGCAGCACTTGCGTCTGCAATCAAAAGTTTCCCCCTAAATTCGAATTATCCCCTTTGGGATTACATTTTGATTGGAAGAACGGATTTCGGAAACATTTTCTGTATAATAATCGGGTTTTTTTTTTGTCTATACCTACGTAAAATACTTTCACTCGAAATCGTCCGAAGGTTGCAAAACCCCAACCTAATCTTTACATATACTATAAAAAAGGTTACTTAACGCAATAAATTCACATTGTAACCTACATTACCTACTTAGTTCAATTACATTTTTTACCACACAATTTTGGCATGCGGATTAAAAATAAACTGCTACCTCTATTAGACCTAATTTGTTCTACATAAGAACAATGACCATCGCGTGTGCCAGCACAAATTTTTGATCATTTATATCAATCTCATTCGTTCTCACTACAGCCATTCGTTCACTTCGTGCCGGTTTTAAATGAATTTTCAAACGTTATTTCCTGTTATTATCAAGCTATTATTACTAGCCAGTGTCATATTATGAATAAATTTATTTAAAATTTAAATCGGTTTGGATTTACATTTGTCTCATCAGCAGTAGCTGTTGGATTATTAAATTATTTTATTCAAGAAATAATATTATAGGAACTGTTCTTTATTGAAGTGAACAGAACTCTTTTCTGGAGAAAAGAAAATGTTGCTAATAAAATCCTATAAATTAATAAATAAGTAAAGGGAAATAGGGAAAGAGAAGTTAAAAAAAAATTACAAAAAAAGTTTATGTTTAATAAATAGGTACGTAAGTATTTTTCAGTAGGTTATACTTTTCGGATTTTCTCCGGTCACGACAGTTCAAAAATTACGTAATACATTTTAGTTGTTGTGTGCGGCCATGTCATTTTATTCTATTCTCGGCAATGACCACACATGAGTCACTGGCAGGCAACATGTTTTCATATAATGTTGGACGAACGTTGGCATATTGGCGAATTAAACAGTGTTGCGATGATTAATGTGTGTTCAAAAATTTGGCAAACATTTTTAACGAAATGTTTGCTTGATACGAATGTGCCTTTGTGAATATCCCGAGTTAAGGCCTGTTCAGACCAGCGCGACGCGACGGCGCGACGCGACTCGAACAATGCAATTTCTAGAAAACTTCACGGTATAACAACAACCGTTGTCGCGTCGCACTGTCGCGTCGCGCTGGTCTGCACAAAGCTTTATCCGGCGTTAAGTTAGGCAAATATTTTGTTGAGTACTTAGGTGCGTTCCGTATAGATTTGCAAGACATATTTTTTATTTCATTTTGTTTGGGAAAGTTGCAAAAAAAGGTGAGGAAATTAAAAAATAATATGTATTGAAAACTTCTTTCTCATACTTAATATAGAATAATAGGTAGGTACTACCTACTTATGGATAAGTTTAAGAACTCGGAATTAATTTTATAGTTAATAACAACAACGTACAGGCCTTTTCGGCTCTTTCGTTGTATGTTGATTATAATTCAATTCGCGGCAAGTACCTATAATAAAATAATTAAGTACTAAATTATAATCATTTAAAATTTTTAGTAAGTACCTATATGTATAGCTCTCGAGATTTTATGTGTTTGATGGTTATAAGACTATTTCTTGAAAATGTGACGATTTCGAGCTGTACCTATTGATGATTTAAATGATTATAATTTCCATTTTCCACCCACACGAGCTTCGCATTGATTAATGGGGATGCCGATGTCTAAATAAATGCGCATGCGAGTATCCGTAACATCCCTGGTAGGTGCTTAAGTACTATAATAGGAGATACTGAGAAAAGTCTCACAATAAAATAATTAAAACTTAAAGGAAATGCGAGTTGCGGGAATCATAGTAAATTTTATTGTACTCTACCTACTTGACAGGTAAGTACTTACTTACTAGAAATCTGTAATGAGTTTTTAATTTATGTCCATTACATAAAATTTCCCGTTAATTCAGCTGAACTAGTATAATATGCAATAAGTAGCTTGGATTAATTATGGGTTCCGAGATTGAAAATAAATTTAGAATGATATTAAGATAGTTTTTGCTAGGCTGATTTATTTCAGTTAAAAAGTAATTATGTACTTGCTAATATTCAGGCCATTTCATTTTCAAACGTCATTCAATTTGAAATTAGAATAAAATTCACTCCGAATTCGAAAATCTTAGTTATGTACCTAAGGAATTTAAAAAAATAAGTTAGGTATAACAAGACAACTCGCATATTACTCACCAAAAAGACCTTGGCAACGTCAGAATGAAATACTCTACGACAAAATACCGAGTGCTTGACGATCAACAAGAATTACTGTAGACGGTAGCAAGTAACCACCGCCCGCATGCCATAATATCATAGACTAGCGTATTATTACAGAGTTATTGGTCATCACAAACCGATATTTTGTGGTCATTTGACGTCGTTGAACGCGATTGCAATACTGTTGTAGACTTATAACAATTTCACGATCAAGTACCTACGTTCTGGGAAATTCGAATTAAGAATGTTTTATTCTTTGTGGAAACTTTTTAAGTGGCCAGTACTTAGGTAGTCGATGTGATTGGCTGACGATTAAGGTGGGCTATTCACGTGTAAAACCTTTTTTTAACTTTTGACCATAAGGCTGTCATAAATAGGGTTTTTTTTATTTATACTGGTTCCTTTTATAAGTTTTATCTTCAGATGTGTCATAATCTCTTTAGAATTTTATGAAAAACGTTCTTTGTGTGCTATGTATAGTTATTTAGGCATTGTAACGCTAATTAATCTTTGTATAAATTCCTAGGGTGTGGTTTGAATGCACATGTAGGTATTAGAACTGGTTTTGCTAAAATCCTAGACGGAATAATCATGACAATATATCTAAGTGACTGGACATGCATAAAATATATTATTTGTTTCCTTAACTTTACTAGGTACCTATTTTCCTAGTTACTTAACTTACTTACCTACCTAACTTTACCGATTTTTTATAAATAGGTAGGTATTACTTACCTACATATTATTTGTATATTTATTATAAATGAATAATCGGACAGTAAGAAGTTCTTTATATGTGGTGTTGCCATATTAGATGCAAAATAAGCATTGAATAAAACACATCTATACATATTATCAATGAAAGTTGCTTTACGTGTCTGTCTGTGTGACCGCGTTGTTCTTCCAAACTACGCAACGGATTTTGATGCGATTTTCACACCATTATTTTGAAAATTTATTCCGGAATTTATAATACTTACATAAATATTAAACTAATATGTGATAAATAAATAAATCACAATGTTTTTGTCAGGTCGTAAAAACCGTGCGAAGCAGGCCGGGTAGCTAGTAATACAATATTTTTAATAACTTGAAATAGTAGAAATTATCATATAGGTACACATGTAACAGTAGGTCCCTTTCATGATTTACGATTTTCTTTTAAAATAAAACCATTCTAAATGCTAATGCTACTTATTTATGTTCATTGGAAAATAAAACTAGTAAAGTTTTAAATTTTATTAAAAATAAATCTTAGTTTATTAGTTTAATTTACGATATTTTTGACTGTTCAGCAGCTCATTTACTACTAAATTTATTCAAGAAGGTGGATGAAAGATTTTATTTTACATAAAATATTAGTTTTCTGTTACAAAAGTTTGTAGGTACTTATTTAAAACTTTTCGTGGTCGTCATTAGGTACCTAACGTACTTAGGTATTTAAAAAAAATCTTTACACTAGCCATCACTAAACGTTAATTGATTTTGTTTTAACAAGTATTAAAAACCCATTTTAGAAACTTTTTCTTACTTGCTTTAAGTTTTGTGCAGACTAGCGCGACGCGATACCGGTTATTGTTATACCGTCAAGTTTTCTTAGAAATTGTATTGTTCGAGTCGCGTCGCGCTGGTGCGTACGAGCCTTTATTCATTAGCGTTGCTTCATACTAACCTAACGAAGGGTTCGGCAGAGCTGTACCTTAGTACACCGACATTTCGCGAGTTATGTTTAAGTCCCATGTAATAGGGGCGCGAACCTATAGCCATTAACTAGGCACAACTTCAGACTCGGGCTACTACTGAGAAATTCCCGCTAAGTATATAAACCCATAAACACTTTGCCCGACTCGGGAATCGAACCCAGGACCTCATGCTCAGCAGTAGCGCTTTAGACCACTATACCAACGAGGCAGTCAATAGTGCTTATAATTGTAATTAAATGGTTTAACACAGATCTTCATTCTAATGCATCAAAATTAAATCATCAGATTGAAACAAATTGCATAATTTAAAAAAAATAATAGTGTTAGGAATTAAATTAGCACCATAATTATTAATGCAATACTTATATTTTACGTCGGAAACGTTCGTGCGTCAATCCAATAGATCAGGTAACACACGCAACAGTTAATGCCTCTATCTCCGTCTCATTCTATCGTTAAAATGATTGTTAATGAGCCATCATTAAGGTGAGTAGCTTAATTATAATAATTATTGTATATAATTGCGTTATTTATAAAACACTTACAGCCAAACCCTGAAACGCTTCTCAATTTAGTCGCTGTTAGTCTCATGCTATCTCTGTTACTTTAAGGTGTATTGAAGCGACAGAAATATCTTAAAAGACCTAAAATGAAATGCGCATAAATCACAACACATATCTAATTTATTAATAAAAAATAAAAATATTAAATAACAACTCATACAATTTATTAATAAAATAAAAATATTAAATATCAACTCATACCTAATTTATTAATAAAATAAAAATATTAAATAACAACTCATACCTAATTTATTAATAAAATAAAAATATTTATTAACAAACTATAATATGGCGTCAAAAAATTCCTCCGTATCGCTGTCGACTGTTAATGTACCCAGGAGACTGGTGGCATTGCCTCGGTGTATGGCAATGCTTAGCCTCTGGCCAGGGTAAAAGCCAGCCCTTGGGTCACGGGAAGTATCAACAAGCCGTTTGGAGATTTCATCGAACAAACCATGTCTTTTAATCTTAAAGAATGTCTTAAAGTTAAGTGGTGTTTGAGTATTCGGTGGTAAGAGAGAATTTGAAATAGTCTAATCATCATAGTATAATCTATTTCAAATTCTCAATTCTATTTATGATTCTAGAATTTTGATTGATATCTCAGTGTTTGGTATTGTGATTGATAGCCTCATTAGATATAATATAATTCATCGCATGCGCACCCAGAAATCACCGAGCTAGATGAATATAATTAGGTTTTTTGTTAGGTAATATAGTAATTTTAGTGTCATGTGATGTGGTGTTGGAAAATTGGGCGGAAATTGGTTGAATTATTAATTAATAAGACAAATTAATTTATTATAGCTGGTATCATGTAAACTTTTACTTCTTGAATCAGTTGAATGATTCACATCAGTTCTTGGATGCTTTACATCAGTTTACAAAAAATATATACAAATAAAATGTCTAGAAAACATAGAGTAATAATTTTGAACCCTGTAATAATAACGTTTTTGATTTAAGAATTAAGGTGGGTGTACTGGTTTTTATATAAAAAATATTTATATAATCGGCAGCATAAATTTTACATCGTTTAAATATAAAAATCAATTATTCTGGTCGTTATGGCAAGCCATATTTTATACAGTATGTCTATGAATGGCTGATTTTATTACTTTTATTTCAGTAATCCTAAGATTTATGTCTAAAATCCTCCTTTTTTATTCAAGCAAATTTATCCCGCCAAAAAGTTCATCGAAAAAAATGGCTACCAAAAATAGAGCCAAGTTTGTTTCAAGTTTTATATCAAAGACTAGCGGTTCTCACGCATCTAAAACGAACTTTCTTATATAAGTGGTTTTTTTTAAAAATAGGTATAGCTTCTTATTAGTGAAAGAGTTTTCTTAATCGGATCCGTAGGTCCGAACAATATCCCCTACATTCAACTCACTAATATTCGTATAGATTAGTACAGATTTTAACTTGATAGAAGAAAAAAATACAAGAATCAAATAATACGTAACACATGTTGTATATTATTTGAAAACGAAGTAATGCAACTCGTAAAATAAACATATTGCGACCACATGAATTCGGGCTGTCATTTTCAACGTTTATTTACGTTTATGTGGGCTAGAAACAATGTTGTATCGGTAGATACGACATTATTTTTGGAAATGCTAGTCACTAAAATAAAAATAAACAACATAATATGCAGCTGCATAGGAAATAACTGGGCAGCTGTATTACGTATTTTCCATTGAGTGGTGAACAAATATACCTATAGGTACCTAAACATCATTATATCATTTTCATTTTGACGAATTAACAAAATTTTTTTTTTTAATTCGTCAAAATGGAAATGATAAGTTCACTAGGTATTGTTTGGGATTTTACCAATCAAGAAAATACCTTATTTGGGATTTTACCATTTTTACAACAAAATAAGGATTACAAATTATCGACGTTTTATTTTAGGTATTTTTATCATCGTATGGCAAATTACAACAAAACCAAACGTTCAAAAATTGCACCAGACCTTTTTTATTTATAAAAGTACTTTTGAATGTCAAAAGTTTTTTTTGTTTTCAATGCAAAATTGGCTTGTAGGTGTTGTGTGAACTTGGTTCATAAATGAGAAAAACCGGATTTGAAAATAAGGTTTTATAAAATGACTAACTTATTACTTCTTTATCCTCAGTCTTGGCCTGTTTTGGGTAGGACTGAAATTTAAGCTTTTTTTACAAACGAATGAGTTACTTCAATCAATATTTTGTACGATTTTATTTCTTTAATACAAAATAAAAGTTAGAATGAATTACGTAAAGGGTGAAGTATACGTACTACATTATTACCAGGTAGGGTACTACCTCATTTTATTTTATTTTTAACTAACTTTTGCCCTCGGCTCCGTTCGCATGGTGGTCGGAAATTATCGGATCATAAGTATCTAGGTATACACTATCTGTGTCCCAAATTTCATCCAAATCCGTTCAGCTGTTTTTACGTGATTGAGTAACAAACATCCAAATATACAAACACATTTAAAATATTTGTAGGATAACTATATTGTGTACTTTAAGTAGGTATACTTATTACACAATATAGTAATGATGTACTAAAAGCTAGGTACCTACACAATACATGTTTCATCATTTCATGCTATAAAAAAGCTGTTGTCATGGTTCAAAACGAAAGATAAAATCATTCTTTAACGCTAAATAAAATGTGACAAATTAATGACATTAACACAACTAACTACGAAAGTAATTGCGACGAAAACAATTATACATATAAATAAACATACGAACACACTAACATACATACTAATGAACTAAATGTAGTGAATTACTTTTAATTGCAATGAAAATGGCGGCCCGCCAAATTATTTACAACTAGGTTCTGCCCGGGACTGCGTCCGTGTGAAATTTCTTGTTTTAAGAAAACCATCGCGTCGCATCGCATCGTCGGGACGTCGCATCGGCCCACGCCATTACTTCGTTTTCGCTTAGCGTTCTTTTATACTTTTTTTCTTTTTGCTCGTCTCCTAAGGGTCGTAGCGTGATGTTGCATAGCTTTTAACCTTCCTCAAAGATTGGACTGGGCTATCAAGTGTAAATTTTTCAAATCCGACTAGCATTTCTAGAAATTTAGAGACTGGCGCGTTCAGACAAACAAACAAACAAACGTTACAGTTTTATTATTAGTAAGTATAGATTTTACATCGAATAAAGTTGTTAGTAGGTAAATAAAATTGATGTGCCCAGTTGATAATTTATTTAATTTACGAAGTGACTGAGGAAATGCGTCATTCAGCCAACGAGGTGTGAGTCGCAATGAGGGATTAAAGATAATTATTAAGCTGCACTAAAAGTTAAATCCGTTTTATACGTTTACATTTTTGGTATAATTAAATGTAATTTATTAAGCTATTTGGTCCGGGCTAAAATTATAATTAAGTTGTTTGCCAAGAAAACACCTTTTTAATATGCACGTTTTATATAAAAAACAGGGGGTGGGTGAACGTGGTTCCAACAAATATAGTTCAAGTTATCACAAAATTGAACCCCCTATGGATACCTTTTCATGTTTCTGTTAGTTTCAAGACTTTAAAATGCCTAGTGCATATTTGGCAAAGAGGTGGCAAATTGATTTAAAAGAAGAAATTGTAAATACAAAAGAAAAAAATCTAAAACATCTTATGTGAATATGTCGCTTTAAAAATTCATCCGTTTGACGGATGAATTTTTCAAGCAACATATTTTACTCCACACTTTATTTTTTAAACTTGTAAGTATTACATATTACAAAATATATTTATGTTTAAAAAGTTCAACTACATTTTTATTTAAATTTCGAACATCTGTTAGTTTTTTTTATTGGTGCCATTAATTTCGTCATGCTGCCAAAATATTATGTAGAAAAGTCTTATTATTCCACCTTAGTAATCTATAATATTATAAAGAAAAAAGATTTGTATTTTTGTACGAAATGAAGAATTTTTTTAATCGTTCCAGTACTTTTTGAGTTTATTACTCAAAAACTACTGGACCGATTTAAAAAATTCTTTCTTTCAACAGTTAATTTGTAAAGATATCACGCGGGCGAAGCCGCTGGCAGAAGCTAGCAAAACAAAAAAACTGGGTAAAAATGTATGAACTATTAAAATGATCGCTGTAATGAAACTATTCGTCAGAAATATTATTGAGAGACATTTTAAAATGAGATTTTTATTGAGATTATTAGCTCAACATAACATCACGCCTGTATTCACGAAGGGTTGGGCAGAGGTGTACCTATAGTAGACCCACATTTCGCCAGTTATGTTTAAGTCCCATGTAATAAGGGGCGAGCGGCCCATTTGCTCAATGTCACAATAAACTAAAATCAGAAATTATTTTGCACATAGCACTGTTTTTAATTCTTTCTTTTTTTAATCCACGCCTCCTTCAATTAAACGTGAGCAAGTCCAAGAAACTTCAACATTCCGCAACACTTCCTAGCGGCCGCTGGCTAAAGATAAGAGTTGCTCATAAATAATAATTAGCAGCCGGGAATCGAACCTGGGCCGCACTTTGTGACTAACGATCCTGCCTGTCGCCCGGGGCGTGCAGATATTAATAACAACCAACGACCATCTGATTTATATCTTCATACGGACGACTATACTTGGTTATCATTTAAACTTGATTCGATTTAACGTAAGTACACCAATTACAACGTCCGACTCGAGATAAATTGTCTAATTAACGATTGAAAAGTGAGCAAAAAGCACGCGTTTCGGTTGTGTTGAACACAACGTTTCATACATAAGTCTACTAACAATGCCGTATTTACGAGTGCCGTACGGAGAGTCTGGCCATTAGCGTGCCGACATCAATCATTTACCGTTCTAAATTCGAAATAAAAACTAAAATCGATTGTCTTTAAAAAAACGCCTCGAGATAAGGACCCAGACTGTCCAAGACGGAGTCACGATAAGCCTTAAGGCCGAATTTGTAAATAAAAAAGGTTGCCCACGGCGAAACTAAATTAATAATTCCGCGTTTACAATCTTATAATAACCGCTATTTTTCGTGCAACACACCCAAATTATTTTAAGATAAAAACTTATAGGTACATGTGGGCGTACGATTGCATATCAGCAGTACTGTTGACCACGAATTTGTAAAAAAACGTAACCCGAGTAACTATTACATTTCGAAATTCCTACTGGAACGAAAACAGATGTTTATTAATTGCAGCAGTCATTAGGTATCCGTTTTTAGTTAGTGAAAGTGTTACCTTTTAAATTCGTGAAGAAAAATATTTTTAGAGGGCACCTATTCCACATTAAACTTGTTTTTTTTTTTTAACTATTATAGTAACTGTTCTTTTAGTACAGATAATAAATACTATTAGGTATTTTGAGGTACTTATTTTTAAGCAGTAGACCAGAGTCTGCGTTTGTGCGCGGTTGATGGCAATAGGCTACATGGGACTTAAACATAAGTAGCGAAATGTGGATGTACTTACTATAGGTACACCTATGCCTATGTGTGTTATATTTTAAAGTTTTTTTTTTTTTTTTTACTTTAATTAACAATATTTTTAGAGCGCAACTATTCAGCATGACATGTTATTTTGAACTATTATAAATAATAACTGTTACTTTTCACGGTTCTTTTAGTACACATTGTAACATACTAGTTAATTGAATGTAGTTTTTTTAAAGTAGATATTTACATTTTTAACATTAGGAAATAGTAGGTACCTAATAAATTTAATGATTAATATATATATATTTTTTTAATGATGTGATTTGTTGATTACCTATACAACTTGACAGTTATTTTGACCTGTTTTAATAACAGTTACTTTACACTGTTCTTTTAGTGCAATTTCAAAATACTAGGTGGGTAGTAGTATTTTAAACCTAGTTTTTTTATATATATTTTTTTAAATATAAATAGATAATGTATCTTAGAGTGGCCACTTATTCAACTTAACAGTTCTTTGGACGATTTTTAAGCTTCCCATTAAATTCAATTATTCGACAACCAACTATTATTGGATTTAGGTTTTTTTTTTCTCATAGCACATCTGATATTGACAGAATAGTCGACATGGGCACCATTGCCATAGAGAAAAATAAAATAGAATAACTGTTACTTTTTACTGTTCCTTTTTTAATACTTACAAGTTATTAATAGTTATTATCTATCATGGCCAGTGTTAGCTTTATTGTTGATGAACTTTAATAATAGGTTGAAACAAAGTAGTGTCAGCACATGTTACTAATGAGTTTTGTGTATTTATAACTACATTAAGAAACCCACTTTTCCATGTCTTTAATAGAAAATATTGCCTCAGCTAAAAAATACGTATACAAAAGAGTGTTATCGAGTTGCTATGTGCATCAGAACGCTTTAAAATGTATGTAAGTAATCAAACTTTTCAGGTGTTTACACCAAGCTACCATAGCAACACAGATAAGGCTTTACAATGTGTTATACCTAGGTATAAAAACTAACATAACACAATATGTCTGTACCCGACGTTTGAACGTTTAAAATTAGCATTTGTATCATCCACAACCACATAGCCTCTATGTGCTTATGTACAAGAAGACGACAAGTAACTTAAGTAAGAAAAAATAAGTAACTTATGTATACAAGAACATTAAAAATCACCTTTTGGCAAAAACATGTCAATAAGTTGAAAGGTGAAGGAGATAATAAGGGGCAATAGATTACGTAAGACTACGTGATAATTTGATAAAATATATGTTTTCGTTTTTTGTTATGTAAGATAACCGATAACGTAGTGCTTACAATATTGCAGCTTAGCAACAGTGCAGTACAAAATTAATTTATGAAAAATATTTTTTTTTATATCTCGTATAATATCGCGTTAAAAAAAATGTAATATTATTTGTCCTTTATTTGAACTCGATAAGGGACCAGTAGGTATGTTAAATCGTCGTTGTGTGATAAAAACATGTGACTGCTTTTATCACGAGCAATACTGTTGCTAAGCAGATTGATAACTGCTAACTGTTTTTTTTTTTTGCTGATTTGAATATAACCAGTGAGTGTTAAATTTAAGAACTCGTTTATAATGAGAAGGTACCTACTTATTTCAATAAAATATTTTCAGAGTATTTTTATAGTACAGTAACAAATAAAAAAAAAAACTAGTAAAAACGCAAATTCCTAAAACTTTTTTTTTCTAAATACCTGATTAACTAACCTGTTAATAAAAATGTTGCCAGACTAACAATTTAACTATTCGATAACTGTTTTTTTACGGTCGATGTAATTCATTTACAAAAACATCGGCCCATTTTTTGTTTGTTAAACTTTGGGCAGCAAAAAGTTTACACAAAAAACGCTGCGTGCGGTGACGATTAAAGAGAACGTCTTTTTATTGTCACTTTTTAACGTTTGCTTTTGACTTTTATTTAAAGTTGTAAATTCCTGACACCTAAACAATTTGTTAACTTATGAAGAAAATTTTAAATTAGTTGTGTAAAAAATCACTTATCCGTCGGGAATGTTGCATGAAAATAATTACAGACGCCTAAAATAATTACATAATAAAATAAAAAGGAGTAAAAAAATACTCACCAATAATGTTGCCGTTGAAAAAATCTAAATTTTATTATTTATTTTTGTCGTTGGCACTACTTTTTACGCCTGATGTTCCATTGACACTGTACCACTAATCGTCACTTCGTAAATTATTACTATCACAACATTTACAGTTCTTTATTATAGTACTCTATTTTCAAATTTTCCAAAAAAAAGAAACCTTCAGATTTTAAATTCCATTTAAAAAATGAAAATGTTGCCTTTCTTCAATATTCCAATCACTATGGCAGCCGCACTAAAATATTTGAAGCTCAAAATCATTAATTGTTGTTAGCTCTTTTACGACAATATTGGAACTTGAATTCTTATAAGAAGTTCCAAAACCGCTTAGGGAGCGCTGAACTCGTATGAGTTTCAAGATGTTATAAAAAAACAATTGACGATACGTGTTCGCGCGTCGATCGTCGTCACAAGAAGAAGCCACGCATCCAACGCGAGTGTCGCCCGCGCTCCGAACCAACGGATTGTGTAAACGCGCGCCACTCGCTCGGCTAGCGTCGCGAGCGGGGGCGGAGGCGCGGGGGAGGGTCGCTGGCTCTCTCGCACGCACACATCCACCCCACCGTACACCACTCCATTACTAACGTTCCTATTTTGAATACGCGACGCGCCAATCTAGCTCCTATGCGATAGCTATAGGAGCCGAGGGATGTGATGACCGAACCGCGACGTGCGACCGACATCAGATCGTGCGTGTAGACAGAGAGCACGCTACGGTTACTACGCAACTGATAGAGACGGAAGATCATCGGTAGTTGAGCCGCGTAACGCATGTGTGTCTTTAAACGCGGGGCGATGCAATAGTGGCATAAGTGGCATAGTGTCAGACTTTGTAAGTACACGTAGCTAAGAAGAGCAGTCTTGAAAATCTACTATAGAAGGTTTTGTTTCATTCTCTTTAACTTTAGTTAAATGGGATCCACCACGCCATGTGGCATTCAAACGCCCTAACTCTTCTGACATTGAAAATTATTAATTGACGCGTATTCACGGATCAATGAATATTGCTTGGTTTAATTTACTCGACAACGAAGCTCACATTTCTACCTGAGATGTTAATAAAGATTACTATATTGTCAGTGTTTAATTAAAATTTATCATTTAATTTCCAGTCGAGCTTGGTGTGGAGTTCGTTTGGTTTGGAAAAATGGACATTAGGAATGTTTCTTGACCAAATCTACGACTCCTCGCACAGGTATCTTAAATCGGTGTGATACTGAGATTATCATAAAGTTCTGAGCTGATTATGATATGCTTGAAACACAATTTTGATACAAAATTAGGAAAGATTTCAATATAAAATCGCCCAAAATAAATAAACATGCAAAAATTGCTCCCCCAAATACTTGATCCCAATAAAATTTTACAAGCATATTTTTGTAACTCAAGATCAAAGAGTAGGTACCATCCTTGGAAGAATGGAAGTCTCGAATTTAAAGATCTTATCCGTGTAACCTCCTCGATTTTGTTATGACAAATAAAATTTGATTATAGAATCGAGAGAAAATCGTTTACACAGTTGGAGTACGAACACCCACACGCGAGCCCACGTTCGCAATTCAAAATTCAAATTTACGAATTTCTATTGGTTAGAGGGCATTCAGCGTGTAGTTGTGTCCAACCAGCCAGCTTTATCATTTATGTTTATTCGACTGGTTTTATCTTGGTGATTTAAAAAACCTGTTTTTGGGGTTATAAGAAATTTAGAATGATTTAATGCATTGCGTTGTATGTGGACACAGGTGTTACGGCTAATTTATTATACAGTTTTTGGCTTTTCTAGCCAGGTCGAGTCTCTTTCGGTTTCTATGTAATAAACTTAATTAGTATAGTAAAATATATATTGCTGAGAATCTTTTGAAAGTTGACTACACAGGCCCAATAAGCCATCTGTTTAAATTTGATTTTATAACCCAACATGTGCTAGGTACCGTGGTCTGGTTGGCGTAGATGAACTCTTTTAACGAGGAAAATATTAAACATTCAAATAAAGGTTACGATATCGCTAATACTGTCGTTCAAATATATTAGTCTGATATTCCTATGAAGTGCATTCCTATAAATGGCCACATTAATAATAAAACAGCTTTGAATAAGGAACTGGCTAAATACCAAGAGAAAAACTGGTCGAGCTTCTTGATTTTTTTACATGTTCATGATTATATCTTATACCGCATAATATCTATTAATGACGTATAAAATGAAATGATAAAATGCATTAAGTCATCTATTTTGTATGCACATAATCTGTTATGGTCTGATGGCAATAACAGGAAAATAATTATCTATTCTCGAATTGTGTCTTAATTGATTTGAACTTAGTTAATTTACAGAAACATTTGATGATATATCTGTAAGAAAAAACATGGGTTTTTCACAGCATGGCATTTCATGAGTTCATGACCTCTTCGTTTCTTGTAGTCAGTTATGCTCATTCAAATTAAAGGACGTATCATTAAAGAATAAACAATTTCTGAAATGCTTTTTTGCTCCCTTTATCACTAGATTTGCTTGAAAATGTAACGACTTCTGAAACCCAAGTACAGCTTTAATCTGCGTTTTCACAAAATGCAACAATGACTGAACTCAAAAAAAAAAATACTCTCACGTGAACTATGCTTGATTATCACATAAGAGTCCTATTATAGTCGTATAAAAGTATTTTCCACTATGCCACCAAACTAAATAGTACCAGAAAGTGTAATTGAAGTAGGTACCTAAAGAGAAACCGTCTTTGAAAATTTAGATTACCTTACCTATAGACTATCACAATCATTAGCCCCAACAAGGCGTCATTTGCATCAACTTTTTTTTTTTTTTTGTTTTCTACAGAATAATACCTACTAGTGTATTTATATCGCACAAAGAAGTTGAAAAAATACATGGTTTTATCACTTCTCACGACACAATATCAGTAAGATAATGCTACGACACTGGCATTCTTGATAAAGATTATTTTGTGTTTTTCTTTCGCCTACAATGTCATTCTGGTGATAAAAATGGCTTTCTATTCATCCATCTGTCAAATAATACCTTTGATTTTTACAATGCATAAAAATAACAGTTATTTTTGGTTCATAAAATAAAATAACATTTTTTTATAGGGTTATTTTTATAGAAAAAGTATAGGTTGCTTTTCTTATGTTGTTTTTATTTATAGTTTAAGTGCTTGGTTTACATTTTTTTTTACGCTACGCTGCGCTAAATGCGTGTGTAAGTAAATAATGGTATTAATTTTAGCTTCGCCGTAAGAAAATACAGCACTCAAGTGATAACGTTTTTCGCTATCAAAGTGTATTTACTTTAGCGTATTTACGTCTAATTTAGGTGCATGTAAATAAAGTGTAGGTGTACTGAAGTAAAGTAAAATGTATAGTTTATCTAGACGACATTCTCATATTTGCTTGCATCTATTTTGGCATTTAGCGTAATATGCTAAAATGTATCGTTGTCAAATATTCTTGCTGTGTGCTTATTGCATTTATAACAATATTTATTTTTAGAAAACGTTGCTCGTTCTGCTGTATCATTTGTTGTATTAGCTTGTACTATTAGCTCATTTTTTAGAGTAGATTTTCCTTTCCGTTTCACCATTAGTAAAATTGCCTTTACAACTTTCGTATCAACAGTTCTCACAGTAATTCAAACGTTTACCAATTTTCACTGTTCAACAACGGGCACACGAAAAAAAGCGCGGTTTTGAATTCGATTCATTACCAGTTTTAGCGGGAAAACGGCACAGTCATCGCGCTGCAGTCGATATCGAACAAACAACACGACATCGCCACACATCGCCCTCACTCGAAATTCGAGGTTATTTTCGAAGTGTCAGTTCGAATATTTACCTTTTGAAACATTTTTAAACTTAGAACGAACACAACAGCACACGTTTGGGAACCGTTTCGTTACGATGGGACATCACTAGTGGGGCCGGTGCACCCGATCCGTATTCGCTTATTAATCGCAATAATTAGCGGTTGTTGTTTTGTTGGTACGCGCCGGTGGCGACCGCTCGCGGCGCGCGTCACCACTGCAACTCGTCACATAATGCCACTAACAACGTCTCTTTCCCCCTTTACTTCCGCACCGGCTTTTTACCGAGGGCGCAGGCGCCCCTGACATTTTTTAAACCGCGCCCATGTTTCTGTAATTTCTATCGCGGCGCGCACCTTTAATGAAAACAGCTTTTTTCGGACATTTTTTCGCGACGTCTCTGTCTATCGGGCACGTTCGCCAACTAGCCATCCCCCTCCTTCTAACGGTCGTCGGTAGGCACTGCTCCGACGCGACGCTAGCTACGTTATATCCTCTCTTTCTAGTGACGCCGCGACGCCGGTGACGCCAATTATTTTGCCACATTCTAGAGTCTAAACGCAATTTCAACAGAGCTGATATTTGATTTTCGACCTTACTTACCTCACATAAAGTTCAAGCTCTGGCGCGTCTAATGCAGTTGCGACTTTATGGTCTAACGCAAAAAGTGTAAAGTTCCGGCCATTTTTGCGATAAAAAAATATGCTTGCATGCACGTAACCACGCCTTTGTATACACACATATTGCTATCTATTTTACTCCTTTTTTATTTTTCTCTCGCGGTCTCGCTCTGTCACGCACACATGCATACGATGTGATGCGAATGCTTCGGGACGCACCATGTCGCTGCCACCTAGCGGGCAATAGCGGAACTTTTACGATGGAAAAGCGTTCGTAAACTTTCACCTTAGGGGTGGCAGCACTGAGAGAAAGGGGTTGCCTTCCCAGTTTAATTCGTCTATTCGCCGCAGCGCCGCGCTGTGCGTACGCTCAAATACAACTGACTTGGGGTTTTCCATTTCATTAAGCGGGTTGCGTGCTGTTTTAATAATTAAATCGTTTATTAAAGCGACCAAGAATCGATTATAAAACCGGCCCTAAGCCGTTAAGGAAAAAAATCTGTCTTGTCTACTTTAAATTTAATCAAAGCAGATTTTACTTGGCGAATTAGCATTTTATTTGCGCATGTAGCCGCGATTCCCAGCAGGGGGCGCTGGAATCCGGTCCAACAACTGGATTAACTAGAGCCGTAGAAAGAAAAATTGCCTCTGATTCAAGTCAATAATGTCATTTTGTCCATGGACAAGCTTACTAATTTTTCGTGTTCCGTTGTCGTTAGGTTGGTGTCCATTATCATTTTATTGGGTTCGGTAGGCAGGTAAATTAGGACCAATTTATGATATTTTTAATGGTATTTCGTTAAACAGTTTAATTTGAAATGTCGTTTAAATCATGATCAAGGCGATTAGGTTCCGCGCCCTTCATGTAAATGGACTCAGCGTGGTATCATGTTTCTTACTAAATAATTCCAGCTGTTTTACCCGCGCTTTTATTTGTCACTGTTTTACCATCTAGGTATATAAACCTACATAGGTATTTTTTTATCTGTATGGGTTTTTAGTAGTTAGAAAAATCTCATTGTCCCTGGCATTAGGTAGTTAGAAATGTTACTATATAGGTACACAGATCCCATTACCAGTCAGCCTTAACAAATCAAACTCCTACAACAGGAGACTGCACCAAACAATTAAAATATTCATAGCAATGAAATCAAATAGTTAATTGTACATGAAATAATAGAATAGTGATTAACGTTAACCAGTACAGGCGCCAGATACTGATAAATATTTAACGTTACGTAGGTACTGTTGTTAGATAAAACGAACAAATTGTTACACAAATTGTAGCTACGGACCCACACGGGCCGCACGACCTATTAAGGATAATGAATCTGAAGTAGTTGACGAAAATGGAGTCGGCTTTGGAAAGGAATTTTAAGAATTTTGTAATTTGACATTGGACAGCGGCTTTTTGTCACAGCAGAAAGGGCGATTTTCCTATTGCAAATGTGCGGTGATTTGTACAAAAACTTGGCAGAAGATCTGAGCAAGTGACAGGAAAAGTGTTCAATGACTGGGGATAATTGCTATAAGAAATAAGGTCGACCAAAGAATTATTGTGTTCCTATATATACTAAATAAAGATAGTATATGTAAGAACTCTAAGATGATAGAGATGACAGAATGTATGGAAGAAAACGTCATGCTGCGCAGACCCCAAATACATTGGTATAAGGATAGATGATGTAGTAGTAGTAATGATGAATATTCTTCGATAGATTGGTCACGTAGACAAAATGCCTTTTGATAAGAAAAAACATATTTTTCCAGGCGATTGATATACGTAACGCTTTGGAAGGAAACGCCCCAATCTAACTCACGATGTCCTTCAAAATGGTCAGATGCGTAATATTTGCAATTGACCTGTTTGGCTAGATGTACCTAGGTACTGCTGTCGGTGCTTACGAATTATATATTAATTAAATAAATAATAAATAGATGTCATAACGTGAACAAAGCAAAATGAATATAGGGAAAGATTGCATGAAAATATTTGTTTATCCTTGTTTATGTTTTTATCTCCACGGATAACTTAAGCTGGAATGTAGTTAAGTTCTTTAAGAATTTCATGGACTCTCTCTTCATCTGCGTTTTATGATATATTTGTCGTTATAAGTGAACTAACACTGCTACTTTATCTCCACAAACTTTACCTACAGAATCCAAGTCTTCGCAGTATGGCCCTGATTATGATGCAGCTAATAATATAAGCCGTCAGTCATCCTGTTGTGACGCCCACGATGTCTATATGAGTTGAGACGTAGGTACTACATAAAACATACCTTTTGATTATTACACAGCAGTCTTTGTGAGTCACTATTAATTACCTATTTCATACAGTCATAATGTATCCAGATATTAGTTATTACCTAAATGCATGTATACTATTGCTAGTTTGAAAACGTCTCGTATTTAAAATGGTTGTGGGACCGGCAATTTGAGCAGTTGATTGCCCAAAAGTTATAATAGGTACAGAAGATAGACTATGGGCAAAGAAAGAAAGAAAGAAAGAAAGAGAAGAATTGACTTTTGAAACAGAGATTATATAAAAATGTTTCTATCATGGTATAGCTGTAGAAGTTCTAAACGTATACAATATTGAGATTAGGACCATGCTCAATTTAAATACAACAAATCGGGTTGTTGATACAATACCGACCAGTAACTTATAGGAACCCGACATAAGTAATACAATAACATTGCCAACAGAACGCCTTGATGCCGTTAACTTTGCAAGGCTGAATGAAAGTCAAGTCAAATAGTTGACTAAATCGCTGGTTACTTATGTACTTAATTACGTTTTGTTAAAGCTTAGACTTGTGTAATTAATTCTATTAATTGATTGGCATACCAATGTACTATAAATGGTGTTTCGATAATTCTTAGAGACTTCGGCTATCGTAATTGTTAAGATATAAATTTTAATTAAGGGTTCTACACATAGTTATCGTGTTATCGTTTAATTTTATTTACGGTAAAATCACATTAATCTGGAGTGAAATTCAAATAATTCAAATAATTTATTTCAGACATGCGTCCATAATGTAGTTGAAATATCTGGTATTGTTATTTAGGTTCAGTTGACTCGGGCCGAGCTGTCACTGACCCATTTATTTTGGCTCCAGCAGTCCTTTGAAAGACCTACAGATTATAAGCTAAGCGAATGACGTCTGGACACTTAAATTATATGAATGTCAATATTCTGAATCTGGGCTTGAGTGATGTTAATATAATACAAAATTGAACAAAGCATTGTCGACTTATATTGTATCCTAACAGTCAGTCAACGCCAGCGTTTTCGCAGGGCCATACATCCTAATGACCAGATTGCAATTCATTCCCAAATTGCAATTCAAAATTTATTTAAGCGAATTAATTTTTTAACGTTAGCAGTTACAAAAGACCAGAATGTCTTAGTGTTTGAGCTAGGAAGAGGAAGTTTTTATATGTTTATGACACATATCAGCACCCTAATTGCATAACACCCTATCAATCACAATCTGAATGATTTTATTGCTAATTCATTGCAAATTTATTGTTAATTGCATTGATTGTAGGGGCTTGTGGCTAAGTAATAAAAGCTGCACGAGTCGATCGATCAGGTTAAGCTACGCTTGCCGTGGTTGGTCCGTGGATGGGTGACCATCTTTACATACCAAGACCCCTCCGTGCCTCGGAAAGCACGTTAAGCCGCTGGACCCGGCTGTCATTTGTAGATCTTTGACAGTGGTTACTTGTCGTCAGAAGCCCAAAAGTCTGACAACCAGTCTACCAAGGGGTATCGTGTTACCCAGTAACTGTATTGTGGAGGTCAGATAGGCAGTCACTCCATGTCAAATACTGGTATTCAGCTGCATCCGGTTAGACTGGAGGCCGACCTCAACATAGTTGGGAAAAGGCTATGCAGATGATGATGATTGCTAATTAATTGCTTCATAAAATATGTTAGAAAAATTTGTCTACCCAACAACGTCAATAACGCCATGAATGTTGTTGAACTGTTGAACAAAATGAAAGCCATCGCTACTGTAAGTGTGTTACGCAATGACACCGCAGATCAGACAAACCAAGCCAAGATCTGGGCTGTCGTTGTTCCGGTCTATCTAATTCCCAAAGGACCAAACAACTAAGCTTAAAACTCGAAGCTTGAACTACAGCTTATCGTTAACGGAACCCTGGAATATAGATAGTTTACCTGATTGGGGGCCACCAATCAGGTAAGTATCGACAATACGTGATTGTTGCCGATATGATCGTAATTCGTAAGGGTAAACCTAGATTGGTGCAGTCAACTTTACGTAGACTCGTAGAAATACCGGTTAAGGGAATTTAAGAGCGTTTATTCTGAAAGTGGGCAACGTCGCAAATAAATGTCAAATATTTCGCTGTTTTGATTAATTTGGCAATAGGTATTACTGTATGGAAATAAGAAATGTAGCTAACTTGAATATTGATTATGAAATGCAATCATTAATATCGTAACACCGAATATTAAGTTTTAGATGTAAAAAAAGTATTTGGAAACTTTCCAACTTTGGTGTAAAAAATACACCTAAAAGGGTACAATATCAAATTCAATGTTATAATTGCAATTCATTATTAATATTCTAGTTCGCTAGTTAGCCACATTTCTTATTTTCATACAGTAATATTGCCAAATTAATCAAACAGGTAATTTTTTGACGGCTATTTGCGATGTTGCCAACTTTTAGGATAAACGCTCTTAAGAAGAAAATGTTTGACTTCGTTTAGGACGAACATGATAGACTACCTATTTGCTCTAGAAGTCGCAAGCGCAACTGCTGCAACGAGTCTTTTCCCATCATTCTTCCGCGTGTAATTTCTTGTCTCCCCGTCGCATCGCATCGCACGCTCGCGTTGTTCGTTTTCGCTTAGCGTTCTTTTTGATTTTTTCTAAAGTGAAATCTTCTTCAGGCGCGTTGAGCGATTTGGTACGGAGACTTATGGATTCGCGTCACCGACGCGCCTACAGAATATAGATGGCGCTAATACCAGTTTTAAGTTTTCATTTCTTTTGGCCCTCCCAATGACTGCCTATTTTTTTCTTTCTACTCGGCTCCTAAGGGTCGTAGCGATGTTAAATACCCTATAACCTTCCTCAAAAATTGGGCTGACAAATACAAAAATATTTTTTCTAATCCGACTTTGAATACTCAGTTCCAGATATTAGCGCGTTCAAACAAATAAACAAACAAACAAAAAACTCTTCAGTTTTATTATTAGTGTAGATATAGTAGATAGAAGTCAGAAGTTGTTAGAAGTAGTCCCAGCAAGAATAAATGTACCACCAGGCCAAAGATGTACCACCAGGCCAAAGAATAGATGTACCACCAGGCCAAAGACGTACTACCAAGCCAAAGAATAAATGTACCATCAGGCCAAAGATGTACCACCAATCCAAAGAATAAATGTACCACCAGGCCAAAGATGTACCACCAAGCCAAAGAATAAATGTACCACAAGGCCAAAGAAAGGCACACTGTCACCAAGGGATGCTATTCATTTTTCAAAAGACAAGATTGCATTTGATTGTATTCTCTGACTGTCTTTTGAATATAATTAGTTTATTAAGGTTTTTTTGAATCGCTACGGGTAATCAGAAAGCCAAAACTCTGACACCAGCCTTACCAGGGGGTATCGTGTTACCCAGTAACAAGGTTTTAAAGGTGATATCGTCAGTAGCTCCATGTTAAGTACTGGTCTGCTGCATCCGGTTAGACTGGTAGCAGACCCCAGCAGGGAAAAGGCTAGGCAAATTGATTGTTTTTTTTGTTTTATTTATATCTACTTTTGTGTTGTTCGCAGTTTTATTGTTACCTTATTTTGTCTCCAATAACTACATAGTTACCGTTAGCTTGTTGCAATCGAAGGCAAGGTGTCCACAATCAACTATTGTTAGTCAATACTATCGTTACAACACTATTAGACTTATGTTCCACGATAAAACTGATCGTTGATACTGAAAAGGTTACTTTTATATCAATTTCATTAAGATAGGTAATTGACTCAGGCGTGACTTTGTGGAAATCCATTATAAAATACAATAGACGACGTATATTTAGTAACGTAATTCGTTTAACTGTTCTTAAAGAGTCATAAAGAACCCTGTAAGAAATCGACACGTGTTACACCTCTCAACGAGGCATCCTTAGGATGACGATTGACCTGTTGCGAACTCGGACACGACGTGGTAACACGTCGTGTCTATTAGGGCTTGTGGTTTTATGAGAATATTTATGAAAATCCAGGTAAGTTTCTTAATGTAAAAAACCCAAGTTGTTCAAAGATGTACTCAACTTTTTGCACTAGCAAAGTGTTGTCTTCTCTCTTCTGAGAACTATTTTTGCTGGCGAGTGCAGCATTAGGCCAAGCTTATCGAACAAATAATTTACTAAATTAACACTAAGTATGATTTAATTGCACTTCTGAGAACCTTTTTTGTCCCGTGGGCTACTTCCTCATGGATACCCTATGTCTGGGAAGAATGGAGGGTTATGTCGGACTCCTACCGACTAAAACCTACGACCTACGACTACCGACTGGTATCAGCCCGCTATGCCTAGGCCCCATCACCGAGTGCAGTCCTAAAAAACGCCACAGATGCCGCGATTGGCGCTGCCACCTACTGGGCCCACCTCATATAACATATTAAATATTTAAAAAATTGATTAATAAAATATTACTAAATAAAATATTTTTACATTTGTCATCGACTCGAAAAGAAGAAGATTTAATTGCAATTTCATAAGTTATATCATCTAAAGCAACCTTAACCTAATCAAGCGGAAAAGCCTCCACAATCTATTATTGTAGCTGTAGATAAAATCGTTAGGGTAGTGTCAGACTGCCGCGGTTACATTCCGTCGCCGCCGCTCGCGAGTCATCATAACTCAATCGAACAGGGATCTTGATTGCACTGCTGGCCGTGGAGGCGGTAGGGTTAGCAGAGAAACAGAAATTTTAGTTTAATGATAAAGGTGAAAGGTAAAGAATCGGTTGATATACAGGGACATCGACACGAAGCCGGTTACCATGGATTCAGTACATAATTCTGAGCCCCCCTGCGTTAAAATTTTTCGTCGGTTATTTTAAAAAAAAACAGCTGGTCCATACATTTTGACCGCGTAGGTATTGCACTTTTCTATGAAACAGCTGATTAAAAAAAAAATAACCGACGGATAATTTCAACGCAGGGGGGTTCAGAATCATGAACTGACCCCATGGTAACCGGCTTCGCGTCGATGCCCCTGACACCCTGTATTATGGCATCGTAGCCCAGAAAAAACTGCGTGGTTTTCGAGCATAGCTAAATCGAGGACACAGTATAAATACTGTGATATGTAGTGGTGTGTAATACATGTTTATACTGTGTCGAGGTCGACTCTCTTGTCCATTTACCGGACTCAAATGTGAATCCTCAATAACACTGACCTGAGGGCCTGGACAAAATGATATAGGTACTATCAGCGATAACGATGTTGGCAAATGTATGGAACTGACATAAGCTACCGAAAAGCTTATGGCAATCCCGTTGAAAGTCGTTGCAGAATTACGAAACGCTTTGAAAGAGGTCGCCACTTGTCTACGCCCTCTGGAACTAGGGTTTCGAACCCGGTGTTCCAAGTTCAGCAGTTGTGCTTTCGCTTGCAAACCACCGAGGCAGTATTTCTGTTCTGTTTGACCCAACGAAATATTTTCCCACTTCTTTTACCTCATAAATGCAATTGTTGAGCGGAATCAGTCCCACTGCTGGGACACAGGCCTACTCTTCCTGTGAGAGGGAGTGGGCCGTAATCCACCACGCGGGCCCAGTACGGGTTGGTAGATGTCACATGTCTTAGAATGTTTAGTTCTAAGTCAGGCCGGTTTCTTCACGATGTTTTCCATTACCGTTTTGAGAGCAGTGGTGATGAAATAAGTAAAGTGCCTGCTTGGGTTCGAACTGCTCTACTAATTGTTTATTTCACAATAACTTTTAAACTTTTCTGCCGACCGTCCACAGTAAACGAGTCGCATGCCTTTCCGGATTCTATCTGTGAGTCTGTGAGCACAAATCTCGGAAACTGAGTTAGCTAGAACAAATTTCAATGCTACTTAGTAATTGTCGGTGGACTTGCATTTGTTGACTGGTTAGATGTCGTGGGTTTGTTTGAGTTTTAGTTGGATATAAGCTGTTACATAAGCATAACCGGTCTTTATTGTTCCCACTGCTGGGACACAGGCTTCCTTTTCTGTGAAAGTGAGTGGGCCGTAATCCACCACGCGGGCCCACTGCGGGTTGGTGGATGTCACATTTTTACGAATTTTTGGTTCTAGGACATGCCGGTTTCCTCACGATGTTTTCCGTCACCGTTTTGAGAGCAGTGGTGATGAAATAATTTACACAAAGCAAAGCGCCTGTCAGGGCCGAGGGCCGTTACCAGTGGACCACCACTGCTTCTCCTGCTGCTAGCTGCCTAACTGTTTTATATTGATTATTTGGCTGAAAATTAGCAATACTTGGACGTCGAATGTTAGGTACATAATGTCAACCCTCAGAACCCTTCACCAGTTTGTAGTATACAATAAAGAAAAGCAGTGTTAAAATAATATTGTACGTGTTACAATAAACGCTAATTGAACTTCTTAATTTTGAGTGTATTGAAAGAAAAAAGGTACCTAAGGAAAGAAAAATATTTTATTTGGGACACGCACAGGAAATACAAACAGTAATAAAAAAATAAAAAGAAAACAAAAAAAGAACCTGTGTGAGGCCAAAGAGGCTCCTATCTCAGCATAATTGCTAGGTAATTAATTGATTTCAGCTACGAAATTACAAATCTGGAACAATTGATTCGGGTATCAACACTAGAATCTTGTGACAGACCAACAGACAGATAGATCGTACGTAGATTTTCAATAACATTGAGTATGAAACTTTTAGAACATAAGTGATGCTGTGGGTCTATGAATCTTGCTTGCAAAATACAAACACAAACAGACATACAGACACCAAACAAAACATCCCTAAATTTGACATTATGCCTATAAATGTCCATCTTTGGCAAGTGCCAATTGACATGTGACATTTATAGGCATTAATGTCACACTACAATGTCCATTCGCAATGCACACGTAAATGTAAATGATTTCTTGGGCAAGACATGGACTGACTGGACATCACTTGTCCAATGTCCATTAATAGAGATTGAGGCATAAGGTATAAATATTGATTAATGCCATCAACTTACGGGGCTAATGTGATTCAAAACAATTAATTTAATTAGGTGATTATTGTCTTTTGATAAAGGCTTATTCATAGATCTATGACAGTCATTACGGGTAGTCAGAATCCCGAAAGTCTGCGATAAAGATGCGATATCGTCGCACGACGAGATTAAATACACACATTTCTTTAGAGTGTCCTAATTGCAGCCAGCAAGTCATCGCGCGAGCACAGGAAATGCTTAATAACGATCGTACGATGGGTTTGATCGTGCGTTCGTGCAATGAAAACTACAAAAATCTTTTGAGTGTCCTAATTGGAGTCGGGTCATCGCGCGGGCACAGCAACGCGGCGGCATCGCATGATGCCCATCGCGCGAGCTATTACGACACCTGTTGAACCATCGCACGATAATTTTCATCGTGCGACAGTTCGCATCGTTTGCTCGTTCGATCGTTAGCCAATTAGGACGACGCCTTACAGCTGAGCTCATGATAAGAAATGATAATTATAAAAAATCTCAACTTGAAAGGCCTTTCAATAGCTGCTAATAACACGAATTATTGTTAATAAAGCTGCCAGTTTATTAAGTTACTAATTAATCCGGAATAAACAATAGACTGGTAGCGAATCTTCACGTAAAACTATAATTAAGTGCAAGACAGAGTGATCGAAGTCATCTTTTTTGTCACTTTTGATGGAATAATTATTTTTTTGTCACATTTCATCGGACAATCAGTTTTATGATAATTTATTATTTTAATTATATGATTATCTTATTGGTCCAGTAAATTGTGATGCAGAGTCCGGATGAAAATCGTGAGGTCCTCAGTTCGAGTGCCTGGTCCAATGAAAAGTTAGATATTTGGCGTTTGATATAAGCGTTATCACTCTGCCTATCTTTTTCCCAACTATGTTGGGGTAGGCTTCCAGTCTAACCGGATGCAGCTGAATATCAGTATTTTACATGGAGCGACTGCCTATTTGACCTCCCGGTAACTGGGTAATACGACATCCCTTGGTAAGACTGGTTGTCAGACTATCGGGCTTCTGACGACCCGTAGCGACTGTCAAAAATACACGAATGACAGCCGGGACCAACGGCTTAACGTGCTTTCCGAGGCACAGAGGAATCTCGGTATGTAAAGATGGTCACCCATCCAAGAAACAACACCGGCAAGTGTAGCTTAACCTGATGGATCGACCCGTGCGGCTGTTATTACGTAGCCACGACCTAATACAACTAATACATAATGAAACTAATTTGATACCATAGAAAAAACACACCGAGGTACCTCAAAAAAATTGTCTTAGCTTCTCTGAATAGGTACTATCGAAGAACTGCATATCTAATCAGTTTGAAAACAAAATCCCGTGAACACGATGACCACATCTATTACCGCCCTAGTATTATAGCCGCCGAGCGCTGCAAGCAGTAATAGTCCTTACGGTGTATAGATATGAAGATCTTCGATGGTACCTCAAATTGTCGAATGCGGGTATTTAGCAGTTTATTTATGCTTTTGTAATCAACTACTAAGGAACTCTCATATGGAGCTCTGCTTATTACACATACATATTATGACGCCTGTATTCCCCGACGGGTTAGACAGAGGTGTTCCCTGCTTTTTTAGAATAGAACAGAATAGAATAGAATAATTTTATTTTTGCAAATATGGGTAGATGATTCATCAATAATAAGATCAATAAAAAATCTAAGAAATAAATCAATAAAAAAAAATAAAAAAATCAATAGTATGATGATTGTATTAGTATGTATTAATTTTCAAGTTATCTATCCCTTATGTTGCACCTGCCATGTTTTCTTTGCATCACCCTAAGGTTGACTGGTAGAAAATGCCTCAGGCATTAAGTCCGCCTTTGTACAGTATTTTTACTTGTGCATGAAGTTTTAATAAATAAATAAATAAATCAATAGGTGTTAGTAAAGTACAAAGATCAGCCATATTTTGCCATTAAGCATGCAATTTTTTGTAAGTACTTATCGTTCTATTCTCTTTTAATTAATCTTACCTCCCCTTACTTGATTTGCTCTGCGGGTTCTGGCAAACCTTAGGCTGAAATTACGAATAGTACCTGAAAGAAAGAAAAACTTAGATATTAATATTATAACGTTAGACTCAAAATATTCACATCTTAGCTCTATCAAGGACGCTAGAGTGAAGATTCGAAACGATAGCGTCCAAACGTCCAGTTTGTCAAAATAGTATCTAATAATAATTATTAATGTAATAATTGTGTTTTGTATGGATCATGTGGTCTAAAATCTGCAATAAAGATTTTTATTTTAATACTTATTTTTAATAGTTCTTCTAGTAGACATTCAGGGTGTTGTTCATTTGGGATTTGGACATCTTGAAACTGTTGAAACTTCAGACAAGAAGACAGAGTCAACAAGAAGTAGGTTTTATAGTACCTATAAAAACCGCTTTTTATAGTTTTATTATTTTATATATTCTTTTGTTTTTCTTCTTAAATTGTATCATCTCTTTTATGCACTAAGAAACTAAATAAATTATTTTTATTACAATATTTTGTTTGCTTATGTCTAACATTAATCAAGTATCGTATACAGCCATCGTCTTGTGTACGAAATGCCTTATTTTTTATGGGACAATAAATTAATATTCTATCAAGCCAATAAACATTAATCAAGTGCAGTGCACTTAGTGCAGTGATTAACTGGTTTAATACAACAACAATATTAAAATAAGGTATGATACTGATAATGTCAGGAAAATTAAGTTGTTCCGTTATGAGGATATTTTATTTTAACTAGAATAGATTGTTGATTAGTAATAAAACATTATGTAACAATCAAAAGAACTTGTTATCAATCTGAGATATTTTCATTTAATTATGTTGATGGACGTACCCAGCTTTTGGCCCGGAGGGGGGAAATCAATGCGCCCGCAATGGTGGCCCGCGAAATTCAAATTTTCTTACGTTTTTTGCAATTTGCAAGTCAGTGTAAGATTGTATGTTTATTAAAATATGATGCAGAGCAGCTACCCCCTTCTGCCCCCGCTGGAATAGCCTCGTTGGTCTAGTGGTCACAAGCGAGCTGAGCATAAGGTCCTAAGAATAAGGGTTCGATTCAGGTCGGGCAAAGTGTTATTGGATTTTTCTATCAGGAATTTCTCAGTAGCAGCTCGGAGTCTGGATTTGTGCCCGGTTGATGGCAATAGGCTCGCCCCCTATTACATGGGACTTAAACATAAATGGCGTAATATGGGTGTACTATACATATGTCCACCGCTGCCTAACCATTTGGGGATAACAGGCGTCATGATTAAATATGTAAGCAGAGTGCGCGCCACGTAAGAAGACCCGCGGAAAATTGTGGAACTACATTTTTTTTATGCAATGTGATGCAATGACATAGACACTAGCGCCACGTCGAATATATTTCAGTGGTAACGCGGACTTTATGTTGTAGTTTCCTACAGCTTTAAATTTGATAGTAAAGAAGGATGTTACAAGCTTCTGCTGCAAGGAGCGTATGTATAAAGCTTCGTGCAGACTAGCGCGACACGACACCGGTTATTGTTATACCGTGAAGTTTTCCTAGATATTGTATTGTTTGAGTCGCGTCGCGCCGTCGCGTCGCGCTAGCGTGCACGACGTTTAACTCACTATTATCCATTACAGAATGGATAATAGTGTGCTTCTTATTTTCTCTTTCAGCCTTTTCATTGTTATAAACAAAATTCAGGTCTTATTCTGTAATAATTATGAGAATTAAGTGTTTTCAATTGATGTTATTTCCACTTAAACAAACATCAACTTTTTATAAATAAAGTTGATTTTAGACTGACTAGTGCTGTTGAAATAGTCATTAAAAAATTGTAGCGCAAACTGAACCTTATGTGTAACCGTTACGGTTGTTTTTCATAAAACTCGTGTTTGTTTACATGTTTGGCAAATAAATTGCGAACGCAGATTAAGTGCAAAGTTATCACAATTAAAGTCATATTCTTCCACTAAAACAATTGGTGCCAGTTCACGTTTGTTACAACCAGATGGAGGAATGTTCTTGCACGAATTGTCTCAATACTTGAACCTGTTGGTTTATCATAGTTATTCGACATCGTTTTAGGTGTTATACAGGCGTATGCAGACCTATAAGATTCCTATAAGACAGTTAATGGTAAAAGGTCGACTGGTTTTCATTGCGTTTTGTGTCTCCTTGGACTTTTCGATGCTGCTGCCGCCTCTTCGTAGAATCTCCTTTAGGACGCCAACCGACTGGGAGAAATAAGGGCTAACTCTAAGAAATTCAAGAAGTTCAAACTTCACAAACTCTGGTGGTTTGAGCTCATGGTCTTCCTGAGTGAATATCAAAAGGCATCAAATCAGTAAAATTACAGAAAATTGTTTTTTAACTTCAGGGCGAATGTGACCCCATGGACAGCCAAACGCACAAAGGTGTCTATCCTTTCCCAACTCGACACCAAGACCCGAATGCCTACAGTTTGACTACAGCGTATTTTGGCCACATAGTGCGAAGGTGGTAAGGATACAGCCTTGAAAAGCTGGTCATTGTTGGCAATACCGAAGGAAAGTGAGCACGAGGCCAGTCGCCAACACGATGGTCCGACCAAGTAAAAGAAGCTACGTTCTCCAGTAAATTTCAGCAGATGGTGATAGCAACTTAGGACCTGAGTTGTTGGAGGCAGATTGTCCGTTTAAAAGGGTCTAGTGACCACGATCTTCAGTCATGAGGGACCGATTGAAGAAAAAGAAGTGACTCCATAGGTACCTTTATTTCATTACTAATTTAGAAGTAGGTACCTACTACCATTAAAGTAGGTACGTATTTACTTTTAAAAGAGTAACCGTGGAGTTTCTTGCCGGCTCTTCTCCATAGGAACCGTGCACCTGGCTTCTGACGTTTCATAAGTGCCCTTGTAGGTAAATGTGAAATAAAATATTTTGAATTGAATTGATTATAATTACAGTATTAAGATGGCACCTCCTCTTTCAGAAAAAGAGGATAGTATGCTTATCACCACAGCACGATAGAAGTTAAAACTTACGACTGGAACCTAGTATACGCGATTCAGCGCCGACTATACCCGATGCAGTGTCACCGACCGACTGGAGCCGAGGATACGCGATGCAGCGTCATCGACCGACTGGAGCCGAGTATACCCGATTCAGTATTACCGACCCGAGCGTGACGGTTCAGTTTCACTGTTCAGAAATAGCACAAATTGCGCCCAAAGAGGAATTTTTCACTTCAAAAATTTCGGCGCTTACGAACGTCGTCCATTATCCATGACACCTGAGTGATAGTTTCTTAAAAAAAACTCATCATGCCACACACCAGCACACCACAACCTAGTGCTGTGACCAACATACATGACAATTTCGTAATGAATTCTAACAATTAGTCACCACGAGCTGCATTTGATCGCGATGACCCTAATGCTTAACAAACTGTTTATTTTGAGTCCCTGGCTCAATGGATGTGACCTCAATTAACACTATGCAGTAATTATAACGATATGTTTGCTACTGGTGAATTTTACAGTTTTATAATTATGTGGAACATGGTTTTTTGTTTGTTGGTGTGACGTCTGAATGGTGGACCGATCACCGATAGGTAGGTGGGCCGATCTGTCGAAGGCTGCAGGAATCCGCTGGATGCGACAAACACGGAACCGGTCGAACTGGCTTGGGGGAGGCCTATGTCCTGCAGTGGATGTTGGCTGAAATGAATGATTTATTTTAACCAACTAAAGCTTTGGCCTGATGATTAAAAAAGCCACAATTTTTTTTGGATGCAAACACCCCATTGGCTTCTCTCTATATCAGCTACATCCTTGCCAATAATGCCGATTGTAATTTAAATTATAGAAAAAGCATACTTCCTAAAATACAATAGACGGCTTAACTGTTCTTAATGAGTCATAAAGAACCCTGTAAGAAATCGACACATGTTTCTCCTCTCAACGAGGCATAATCAGGATGACGATTGACTTGTTGCGAACCCGGACGCGATGTGTTTCTACGTCAAGCGCTGAATGCAGCGTTTGTTGCTCTTTATGTTCTGTAGTTATTTATGACTCTTTAAGAACAATTAAGCGGATTAGGTTGCTAAATATACGTCGTCTATTGTATTTTATAATGGATTTCCGCAAAGTCACGCTTGAGTCAATAAACTAGCATACTTCCTATAATGATCTCTCAATATTTACCCGTTTAAAATTATTATATCAAAATTCCTATAAGAATCCTTTTTGCATTCTATCCTGTAATATCCTATTCTATAAGAATATCCTCTTTAATATTAACTGTGTCCGAACCAATCACTCTAACTTGAATCTCTTAACTTCCAAAATAGACTCAAACCTACTTAAATTAATATCGCCCTTACATTCTATATCAAGAACATTTAAATACATTTCAGTACCTACAAGGAGCTCATTCAGTACTGCTTTTAATAAACTCTTAGTCCAGATCATGTTACATTTATTTTAGCCCTCGTAGGGCTGGCACTACTTTGAGATTATATACCCCAATCAGGAAATATATCTTTCAAATGGCAAACTTAACATTGCCACTTGCCACATGGTCCGGACATAGTTTTAGTTTTAATAGAAAAATAATATATCGGTTTTTAAATAATAAATTGAACTTAATAGAAAAAGCAAGCCACACGCAATATACCACAGTGTCTCAAGACGAAAGTTTTTGACCAATGAGTGTTGCCAGTGATGATCTATGGCACTGAAACATGGTCGCTCAAAATGGGCAATGGAAAGGGCTATGCGTGTAGTTTCCCTACGTGATCGAATCAGAAAAGAAGAGATCCGTAGGAGAACCAAGGTAACCGACATAGCCCGAAGAATTGCCAAACTTAAGTGACAATGGGCAGGGCAAAATTGCTCGCAGAACAGATGGCCGATGGGGCCGAAAGGTGCTGGAGTGGCGACCATGTACCGGAAGATGTAGCGTTGGATTGCCCCCACAAGGTAGACCGATGACCTGGAGAAGGCCGCAGGAATCCGCTGAATGCGAGACCGAGAAGCACAGAACCGGTCAAAGAGGCGATGCTTGGGGGAGGCCTATTTCCAGCAGTGGACATCTTTCGGATAAAATGATGAGGAAAAGCAAATATGGCAACTAACACAGCCTGGTAACACACAGAAAATATGAAAATGCGTTAGGAATCCGTTGACAACCCAGTAATTGAAAAAAAAAACCTTTATAATCCTGTAAAAGAAAGGTAGGCAGCCCTAGATAAATACCAAAAGTACTTCTCATTAAAATCTAATAACTGTAAACATTAACGTCTTTAAATAAAGTGAAATATCTGCGGGGAGCGAAGTTGCAATGAAGCAATTGACGGTTGATGAAAACATGCAATGTTCAGGATTACTTTGGTCTTAATTATGTAATTACTTGTTCTTAGAAATTACGTGTGGTCTTAGGACTATACCTACCATCATCTGTCATAAGCATAATCAGCCTATAATGTTCCCACTGCTGGGACACAGGCCTCATCTCTGTGAAAGACACTGGGCTGGGGTCCACCACGACAGCCCAGTGCGCGGTTGGTGGAAAAAAGAAAGAAAAGAAGAAAAGAAAGAAAAAGTGTTTATTCTGCACAAACCAAACGCACATTACAAAAAAAAAAAACAAAACAATACCACTTTACATATGAGCCAAAAAACGTAGGTAAATTGCTGTAGATGGCACAACTGACAATCGAATTCAAACGTTATTAAGTAATAAGTACTAAGGTACCTAACTGCCATACTTTAACCACTGAATCCAGCACAGTACAATTTTACAGGCTGGTTTTCATAGGGAATATTATAGTTGAATCACCAGTTTTTATTTAATTAAGTACTAGCAGGGGCTTGTGGCTAGGTAATAACAGCCGCACAGGTCGATCAAACAGGTTAAGCTACGCTCGATTACCTACCATCTTTACATACAAAGACACCTTCGTGTCTCGGAAAGCACGTTAAGCCGTTGCTCCCGTCTGTCATTTGTAGATCTGACAGTTGTTACGGGTCGTCAGAAGCCCAAAAGTCTGACAACCAGTCTTACCAAGGGGTATTATGTTACCCAGTAACTGGGTTGTTGAGGTCAGATAACCAGTCGCTCCATGTATAATACGGGTATTCAGCTGCATCCGGTTAGACTGGAAGCCCCAACATAATTGGAAAAAGCTAAGTAGATGATGATTCTGCCCGCGACTGCGTCTGCGATCCAAGATGAAAGGTAGCCTATGTCCTCCTCCAGGTCATCGTCTACCCATGTGCCAAATTTCATCCAAATCCGTTCAGCCGTTTTAGAGTGAAAGCGTTACAAACAAACTCAATTTCGTTTTCATAACATTATAAAACTAATATTAGTTAAGTTAGGATTTTGAGGTAGAATGATCTAAAACCTCAAAATACCAAGAAAATAAGAAGATGCCTGTCTCAAATTCTCTGAAAACGACTAATTAATGCCTTTCAGATATAAACGGACAATCCTTTGTGTAAGCCAGTGTTGAGGGCAATGAATCATAAAATATGATGTCAAGTTTAATCAGAATATGATTCAGTACACATGATAGTTCGTCAGGTATTCCTTTGTTATGAGTTACTATTAGCACTATTGTCCTTTACAAATTATATGAGAACAAAGAGATAATTGTATCAGGTAGGTAAATAGGTATTGTAGAACTAACGGTAGATAGACAGGCTAGATAAGGACGGTAGAAAACCAGGGATATTCGGTAAGCGCATCTTAGATACTGCCCCTGTCTATCAGTGCCTTTGTTGTTGTAGTGCCCTGTTTTTCTAATAACAAAACTTCGGTCACCAAAATGTTCACAAAGTGTGGTTATTATGAGAATATCCTTTCTGAGATCACATTTATTTTGTTGGTGGATAACTTTTGGTACGTTAACGAATACTAGACCATTTCTCACTTATATACCTGTCGGTCGATTCTGTAAAAAGACCAACGTGAAACTTAGGTGAAGTGAGCTGTCACTGTCACAAATCGACCGGCGGGATGCTAGGGATTAACACTATTGACAGCTCACTTCACCTAAGTTTCCCGGTGATATATTTACAGAATCGATCGGCTGTTACTGTAAGACTGTTACTGTCATCCTGTATCATCCCACTGTTGGGCAAAGCCCTCTCCGCATGACCTCCAGGTCTTATTTACCAGTGGATTATGTAAATCAAATTACGGAAGGAATTGTCTCTACGGAACTGATCTGCATTCTGATTAATTTTCCTCCAAAAAAGTCACAAATGATGTCTTCCCTTCTCTTTCGCCACAAAACACGAGATTTCCTCTTCGTCCCAACTATTAAGACGCCGATATAATGCCAATGGCCTTGAATGGTTAGCTTGCATGTTCTGTGCTGAGCTCACGCAACGTCGTACGTCCACCCAGTAATAGGACTCGGCCATCAAAGATCGCTGTCCCAAATTAGACGCGTTATTAATTTATTATATATAAAACAAAAGGTATTTTAATAAAACGCATATATACGAAAAGATCAATAATTAAACTATCTTTAAAATGAGGAAGCTTTCAGAAAAATAAGCTTGATAGTTTTTGCGTGATTCTCAGTTTTTTATCCGCGTTAGACGTTACAAATTAATTACACTATGTCATATAAACATATTCTAAAATATTCACAGATTAAGTTATTAAATAAATGCTCTAATTTAACATATATTTTTTCCAAATCTTTATCACTACTCGTTTAGACGTGATCTTTAGTATAAAATCATAAAAAGACGGTTATCGTCGCCTTAAATACAGAACACGAGTTTAAAACCGTCACTTCTCAGCTGCATACGCATTCATTTCACGACAATGTAATACCTCGATCACGACGACTGATTTGCACTATTATAACATTACCACGTTAACCCTTCACTTACCAAACCAACAACCACTCAATTCTAAACTTTAAAAACTTAAACTTAAGGTGCATGACGTTTGCAGGAGGTGGTAAAATAAGCTTGTTCCTCTATATTACGGCTGGCATTAATGACATTCCAGCGTTGAGGACTCCCTCACTTTTGAAGGTTATAGAATATGGCACGAGAATACTTAGCTTTTAATTGAATAGGTTATGTTAGAAAGAGTTAGTTTCCGTGGTTAGGGAAAAAAAGCAAATGTCGAATTATTTATTACAAACTAGCTGCCACCCGCGGCTTCGCCAGCGTGGACCCTTAATTTCTTTTCTAAAATAAAAGTAGGTAAGCCCAAGTTACTACCTATAACATCAACTATCTGCTAGTGAAAGTCCCGTCGAAATCGGTCTAGCCGTTTTGGAGATTAGCCGGAACAAACAGGCAGACAAAAATGTTTTTTTTTAATTATAATAGGGATGGGGTTTTTCCCGTAATGGAGTTTATTAAAAAATATAGGACGCGTATTTTTTGTTTTTTTATGTAATCCAAAGATTACGGCGATACATTAAGTTAAAATGTGCCATTTCGTCAAGAGTAGGTTATATATAGGTTATACTTACTTGTGACGTAGCATCCCCACTGAACTTAAAATGCGTTTTATCTAAGTATTTTTTTATTAATACGATAAAGCAAAAAATACGTGTCTAATATTTATTTTATTATCTGACCTATAGACAAATTAGTTTTTTTTTTTTTATCCAGGGATCACCCTATTACCCTATTACCTCATGGATTTAGTAAAAAGCTGTTATTTTGATATCGCAAACAGACACTTCAATTTTATTTATTTGTATAGATAGGCACCTAAACAGCACTTTTGAACTTCAAAACAAAAGTAGTAACTTGGGTTACTTTCAAATACCTAGGGAAAGCTCGTGCATGGCACGATGATAATTATGTCACGAAGATTCTAGCTGAAGATGACTATAGATAGATAGATAAATCGTTTATTTGGTGCACACAAAAGACAGCATAAAATACAAAAACACGATTAAATAATAACTAAATACATGAATATAAGGTGCCAATATACAAAAAAAATAAAATAAAGAATAAAATAAAGATATCGAAAAAACAAAAAAAAAAAAAACAAAAAAAAAAATCTAGCTGGCCAACCACCTTCCAGGTAGGTTTCACAGTGTAGGTAGGTCGTCAGTTCCTTGTGGGAGACAAGTTGAACAGACGACCCGGTGAAGGTCGCCGGAATCCTCTGGACAGCACAGGACTGGTAATTGTGGTAATGCTTGGGGAACGGCCTATGTCCAACAGTGGGCCTCTTTCGGCTGAATTAGTTAGTCTGCAGGGTTGATATGGCTGAGCGCCCAGGATATGCTGGGAGAAAAGAGCCTCCAGAAGTAGCATATCAAAATTCAAGTAATTTATACAAAATAGGTACAGAATCAGGACTTTTCGAACGTCAAAATTACACAAGACTGTCCCCAAAAACGCCCGCCCTTCACCACTTCCTAGTGCTTCAGCTGGGAAGAAGTGGCGCAACAAACGCCCCATATACCTTGGAATCAAACATAGTACCTCAACTTTCAACAGCCTCACTTACCCACCAATCAACCATACTGATTCACTTACAACATTACTGTAATTTTATTTAAAAACATTATAAAACAGAAACCAGTTCCTCCAGCGTTTCCTTCAAGGGTTAAACATAATTAAAATCAGCCCACATCGTCGGCACGTTTGAGCTAAGCGACCAATCTATTTACTGATTAGTAATGGCTATAAGACTTGAACACCTACATAAGTATTGTAGGTAGATACGTAGCTACTTAGGGTTCTGTCAAGGTCCTAAGTGATTTACGTGATACTGACGTTTTGTGTGGGTTTTCTTGCGTGATTATGATTCATTTTGTGGCGTAGTTATACCATTAGTACAAACAGTTCACTCTGCAAAATAATTTTAATAAAAAGCGACTCTTGCTACGACACAATAAAGTGCAATTCAGGTCGCACAGCGCTGATTAATGACAGTTGTATTCACCTAGAAGTTGCCTCTCTTTCTTTTTTTTATCTCCTGACTACGTTACGCTCACCGCATTAGCCCGACAAGACTAGCTCGCCGCGTACTTGTAGCTTCATACCTAAAATGCGGGGTGCGCTTTCTGTATTATTCTGTGGTTATTCTAGATTGTTCTAGACTAAAAGAAAAAAGAGAGAAAGATCTAATTTGATTTGACTGCTAAGCTGGTCTAAGTGGTCTCAAGCTATTGCTGAACATGAGGTCCTGGGTTCAATTCCTGGGTCGGGCAGTGTTATTGAGTTTTTCCATCTGGAATTTCTCAGTAGCAGCTCGGAGTTTTGGACCCGGTTGATGGCAATAGGCTCTTTTATAAGAAAAATTATGAGTATTGGTCATCATGCTTGCAGACTACGTGATGGCGATTTTTCATCGTGTTGTGTGGCTTGAAATTGTAAGTTAAGTTAGTAATCAGCCTATAATGTTCCCACTACTGGGATACAGACCTCGTCTCTGTGAGAGGGAGTGGGCCACAATCCACCACGCGGGCCCAGTGCGGGTTGGCAGATGTCACATGTCTTCGAATTTTTGGTTCTAGGACATGCCTGTTTCCTCACGATGTTTTCCTTCACCGTTTTGAGAGCAGTGGTGCTGAAATTATATACAGAAAGTAAAGAGCCTCCCTGGGTTTGAACCCACGATCTACAACTCGTAAGTAGGCCAGCACTGCTCCAAGATGACTGACTGACCTGTTTTTCTTGGCCCATGGCCAAATGTGGAACTAAAGTAAACCGTCCTTTCTTTGGTATTGTTCGTCGAGTCATTGAGCGAGTTCTGAGTTGAGCAACACGACTGGTCAACTCCAATCTGTGTGGTTCTTTCCTGAAAAGGCCATCTCAGACAATGGCCTGATCAAGACAATATCTGACCTTTAAAAGAGACTGTGACCTCTGAGTCTTCGGTCTAAGATAATATGTTTCCTCACGATGTTTTTCTTCACCGTTTTGAGAGCAGTGGTGATGAAATAAATTACACAAAGTAAAGCGCCTACTTGGGTCTCACTCGGGTCGATACCACTTGGCCACCACTCACCACATAATAAAATATTTATAGGTAGTATTAATATATAATGATTATAATTATGAGCTACGTAATGTCGATTACTGATAGTTTAGTTCTCCATTTATTGCCACAATGACGTCAAAATTACTACTCCTCTATTAAACGAGTTGAGTATCACAATAATAGAGATGATGACTAAATTCTTTTTTGTCCGTTATGGAGATTATTCAAAAGTATTGGACACATTTTTTTTTTTTTATTAATTTAATGATAACGGCGATAAATTGAGTTAAAATGTGCCATGACGTCACGAGTATGTAGATTTTATGTTACTTGTGACGTAGTGGCTCCCCTCAACTTAAAATGCGTTTTATAAAAATACGTGTCTAATATTTTTTTATTTTCTGACTGACGGACTAATTAGAATTTCTTTTTTTTTTGCCCAGGCATCATCCCTATTATAGTTATGGTGACGAGCGGGCACATCATCCCAATGATCCAAAATTCCCAACACCTAACTTTTTGACGATTGCCTTTTACCAGTTATATACAGGATTAAGAAAAGTCAATTTAACATACATTCAGAACATGAGCTTGTGGCTAAGTAATAACAGCCGTACGGATCGATTAATCAGCTTAAGCTACGCTTGTCGCGGTTGGCCCATTGATGGGTGACCATTTTTACATACCGAGACTCCTCCGTGCCTCGGAAAGCACGTTAAGCCGTTGATGGCTGTCATTCGTGAATCTTTGCCAGTCGTTACAGATCGTCAGAAGCCCGAAAGTCTGACAACCAGTCTTATCAAGGGGTATCGTATTACTCAGTAACTGGGTTGTGGAGGTTAGATAGGCTCCATTTAAAATACTGGTATTCAGCTGCATCCGGTTAGACTGGAAGCCGACCCCAACATAGTTGGGTAAAGGCTAGGCAGATGATGACATACATTCAGAACATCTACAAAACTTAACCTATAATGTTTCACTCTTGATCTACAGAACCATGACGCGAAATATAGTTCATTATTACACCACGCTGTATATAATCGGCGATCATAAAGCTCGGAGCACACGATAAGATCTAAAACACATCCCGCTAAATGAGTTCGTGTGTACAATCTTTAGCCCTTATAAGATTTTTTCTATGTTATTCTGTTCTTGTCAAGGGAATATCGTGACTTTGTGAAGGGTCTGTTTGAGCCGAATGTTTTTGTCTTGTATATGTGTAACGTTAAAAATAATATTTTAGTAGTTTGGGCCCGTGGTATACGCAAATTCAAAGACCAGCGGGTTAATGATTTTTTCAAGAAAATTCACTACTTGGCGCCACTCTAATAAGAGTCTTCCATTTCGACAATGAAAATAAAATATAATGATGACGTTTAGTTTCATTCATTCGTTCGTCATTCAGTCACGGCTAAACCAAATAAAGGCACTTTTGACACGTGCGTACGTGACGTCTCAGTGCTGTCACCTAGTCAACTTCATTTGAGAAAACCCTCATTGCGTTTACGCACTTGCAATGCCGATTCATTTTGCCACTTCAACAATATTCATTGCGTTATTTACATTGTTGAGTAGACGAATTTTTCTAGCGTATGCAGCAATGGTTTAGGAATTTCCTTCAAAATCCTTTGGGTTTTAATCGAAATTGTGTTACGCAATAGGTGTGCAGATCATAAGGTAGCTACGGAACATTGAGGTTTACTAAATCTAGCACAACCTGGCTGGACTGCTGCTTATGGTCATTTGCAAACCAGAGGCAGGTGAGTTGCCATGCCAGAGACATAGTTGAAATGTTACCTGTCACTTTGCACCAGCTAAATCCTTTAAACCGAAACACTTCAACGCTGCTTGGCAGAGAAAAGGTAACAAAGAAGTAAGATCAGCGGGGTATTTGCGTTACACAAATAAAACGATAATTGATCGCAATGGTTTTCATTTTGACGGTTCACCTACGTTCATTGCGTTATTTACGTTGTTGAGTAGACGAATTTTTCAAACCTATGAAGCAATGGATTAGAAATATCCTTCAAAACTCTCCGATTGTTACCCAAATAGGGTGCAGCTTTCAAATTTGTGTGTCGTCAAATTTATTTCTTGTATTTACTGTGCCAAGTAAACTTTTGTCTTATTTTTTTTTCTTACAGCTTTAGATATCGTGGTCACCATGGGTAACACCGTCGGGTTTTACCAGTCTAGACTTGACTGGTTGCATTATGTGTTCTTAATGACCACATTACTAATTAGTTCCTCTAACCCTAATAGGCCAGGAGATGACTAGAATTAAGAGGATTTCTTAGGACTTGTTTACTTAGGGAAATACACTACTTACTTTGTAATTAACGGCTACAGTACTTTGTAATTCATGACTTCAGGAAAGAACACGACAAAAAAAAATCGACGGTTGCTGTTTATGTTGTTACTTGAAGTATAAGTTTTTTTTTTGTTTTATCGTGTTTATATTTCAAAACCGTTTGTGAAGTTTACACAAAGAAAACTGTTTTTTTTAAACTAATAATTTCAATTACACTACCTGCGGTGATGACCCCAAAAAAATCTCATCAATTCTTTTTATTTTTTTTGTGATTATGTTTACGTATCGATCGGTAGGTATCGAACCCATCACGTCTGCGGGGTTTTACTAGCTAATTCAATTTGACCCTCTATAATTTTGTCCGTATGGTGTGAACTTGGAATGAAGCAAAAATTTACATTCACTCGACTGAAGCAATCACTCGAGTGAGGCGTCTGATCGGCTTATTTTCAGGTACCGTCTCCGAGTGCTGCAGTAAGAATTTTTTTCTTTCTTTAAGGCGATGATAACCGACTTTTTTTTTGTTGTTAAATTAGAGCATTTTCATCATAACTTATCTGTGAACATTAGATTAATTAATTTGTTTCTTGTTATTAACAATTTTATTCCAATTTTTATCCCAATTATATCTAATCTTGACTAAGTTCATTTCAACAAATTTTGTCTACTTTTATGTAATTTATTGTGTGTGTAATTAACTAATTACTAATAGATATTGATCTCTAACTTGTATGTGTGGTGCAAACTGTTAATTTAAGTTGGTTATTTAATAAATAAATAAATAAACAAGATTATGTTTAAATTACATAGTGAAATTAATTTGTAATGTTATGTCTAACGCGGGTATAAAACTGAGAATCACGCAACACCATTGAGCGTATTTTTTTAAAACTTTCACCATTACAAAGATAATTTAATTATTAATCTTTTATTATACGTGTTTAATGTTTTATGTATAATAAATGAATAATGCGTCTAATTTGGGACAGCGGTCCTTGATGGGCGAGTCCTATTACTGGCTGGACGTACGACGCGTTGCGTGAGCTCAGCACAGAACTCGCAAGCCACTCAAGGTCACTGGCACATGTCAGCGTATTAATCTGGCAATCTTTCCTTTCATCTATTTGTCAACATTGAGCTCAAGAGCCAATCAAGCTCCACGTTATGTCCATCTGATTGATACAAAGTGCATTAGGACCTATATCTATGCAAACGGCCGCATGCGGAACCCTGGGTAACAACTATGCACACTGTTACCTCGTAATAGGACCACTGTGCATACTAAATAGCCCCCTTTAAGGGATCGGTGTGTTTCCACTTCCTAAGTATATGAGATTCAGGTCTTACTACGTAAATAGGTACTGGTTCCAATTGGAATATCATCATTCCTATCCTTCCTTATCCTTGTTTCCAATTGATGTTATTTCCACTTAAACAAACATCAAATTTAAGACAGTGTAAATAAAGTCGATTTTAGATTTACTGATGAAAAAGTCATAATAAATATGTAGTTGTAGCGTAAACTGAACCTTTAGGCATTACAGTTGTTTTTCCTAAAAAATCGTGTTTTTTTACATGTTTGGCAAATAAATTGTGAACGCAGATTAGGTATTTACCTATTCTACATCTCTCATTTGTCCAGTAGTGTTATGAATGCCAGGTATAAATAACCCACGGTCTGAGCCTTCCATTTTATTGCCAAAAATACAGTAAAGGGCACTTTGGGGCTTCTGGGCTACTGCTAAAAATTGTCTTTTAGAAAAACTCAATAACATATTTATGCGCAACCTGAGGATCGAACCTAGAACTCCACGGTCAGCAGACACGCTTTATAAGAATAGGTCTGTGTTTCCACCAAGCAGACCACGCGCAGCTTAAAATAACAGCTTATAATAGATACAAGTATTTTTATCTCACGAAGCGACGCGCGCTTTACTTGTGGTTACCAAATGTACAAACACGCTGTGAGTTGTGTGTAAGCGTAGGAGCTTTCGGTACCGTCCGAGACACGGGCAAAGTCGGAAGTGTGTGCGTCCGTGTGCGTGCGTGTGTTATGTGCTGACGCTACTCGACTTCACGCACACATTCACACTTGGTTACAACAGGTAAAGCGCGCGTCACTTCGTGAGATAAAAATAGATACAGACGGTATTTTAACCACAATAAAATCGCAATTAATTATACCTAACCCGTAAAACAATGCACACACCCCCTTCACGTGCCGACCGCACTAAAATTCAAATTCGCACTAACTGTCAACGCGATTGTCATTCTGCGACAGTGTTTCGTATACCAACGATATTTTATTAACTACCGACCTTCTCTGCTGAATACCTAATGCATTGTATCTGGTAACACTGCCAACCTAGTGCCAGCTGGACCAGGTGCAGTTGGGAAGCAGTTCTTGGGATTTCAGCAAGGTATTTGAACCCTGAGCCTTAAGAGGTACAACCAGAGAGCCGAGAGCTGGCACCGCCGCAAAATATTTCGCTGTTTAGATTAACTTGTCAATATTACTAAATGATATTATGAAATATCGCTCTGTTATAGTGCACTGAAATATTTTTTACTAATTGTAATAATTAATATCGTAGCATTGAATATTTCGTTTTAGGTTTTGGTTTTTTAAAAAGGCATTTGGAAAGTTTCCAAGTGCTTTTGTGACACCCAAAACTGTTACAGCACATAATTATAACGAAATTCCACGTAAATAAAACGATCACGAGATCAAGATAATATAGCTAGGATGGAAGCGAACTATGAATAAAATAAACTGTATGAAAGAAAAAAATGTACTGCACCGCTCTAAATAAATTGAGATTTTGGCACGAGAAAGTTGAATATGATATGTCAGTGAAAATGTGCTCAATAATAATTAAAAGAGGTTAAAATAAATATCGAGCCTTTTTTTTTAGGTTTGAAAATTATCAAATAACTTCTCCCGCTCTGGGCGGAGCGGGAGGGCGTGTCAAACTCTTACCGACTAAAACCCACCCGTGTTCCTTCCGTTGCCTGTACGTTGCCAGGGGCCACGGTATCCCTTTCGGACTTTCCCGCGACCCCGGCAGGCATCGGTCCTAGCGGACCCCGTCAGTTGTGCTGACATCTCTTTGAGGCGCGCGTGGAACACAACGCGCCGTCGACCCGGGCCTGGTACTTATCGGACGGCGAGCTACCCATTGCTCACTGTCCGCAAGCCCGCGCCTACAGTGGATAGCCAGTAATCGCATAAGATGTGTAACATCTGACATCTCACCTTGGTAATAAGCAACGTCGTCACGGTCGTTTCTGACCGTCAATTTTAGAACCGCGCGCGCTCTATGGTCAAATCAAATAGCGCGCGCTTCCCAGGCTTCCTGTTACACACTTCCGTCGCTTTTCATGAAATCACTCCCACAGATTGCAGGAAAGCGAAAAGAAAGATGTTTTGTCCAAAAATTACAGCCATTGCCGTTTGATATTCTTCAAATAACAATAGGTACTTACATTTCAAATGGTTACTAACTTACTGTTTTTATGTACCTATGTGAAGATATTATAACAATTCGCAGTCAATAGAGCATCTTCATTACAATAAAATTCCAATAAGTAATAAATTCCTTACTGGAATCATCATAGATTTTATGTTCACTTCCTTTTAACATTTTATTGAGAGACAATGAATGGCATCTATAAACGGGTAACTACAATATTATAGCTACTTAGCTATAAATATCTAAAGAAGAATGAATATTAACATAAAGTAACATGAAGCCTGTAATCCTCATAGGAGTAAGTAGGGTGATCACATTGCGCCAGTCTATTCCCGAATCGACGTGAACATATTGCCCTAAAATTGCACGTATCCTGACTCCAGATACAGAGAAGTCATCTCTCTTCGCCTTTTCATTTTCGTAAGACTGGTTGTCAGACTTTTGACTTTCTGACGACCCTTAACGACTGTCAAAGATCCACGAATGACAGCCGGGACCAACGTCTTAACGTGCTTTCCGAGGCACGGAGGAGTCTCGGTATGTAAAGATGGTCACCCATCCACAGTCCAACCCCGGCAAGCGTAGCTTAACCTGATGGATCGACCCGTGCGGCAGTTATTACTTAGCCACGAACTCCTCTAAAAAAGCAAAATGACAAAACACAAATGACAATCGAACTTTACACTTTTTTATTGTTTTATTTCTTTTTTACTTGTGTTACAATATGTTGTGTCTGTGCTAAATAAACGTATTTTCTTTCTCATCTTTTTTTCTTTCAAGAGACTGCCCGATCGGACCCTGGGTTTCAGGATCCTATGATCAGCATCGCTTGTGCTTACGACCACTAGAAAAGACTACTAATTCTTATGAAAATAATGGGCGAATACCTACAATCAATCAATGCAAATATATTTTTACTTTACTTTACTTTACACTTAGGTAAGAGAACTTGAGAGGCTTGTGGCTAAGTGATCGTTCGAGTTAAGCTACGTTTGCCGCGGTTGGTCCGTGGATGGGTGACCATCTTTACATACCGAGACTCCTCCGTGCCTCGGAAAGCACGTAAAGCAGTTGGTTCCGGCTGTCAGTCGTGGATCTTTGACAGTCGTTACGGGTCGTCAGAAGCCCGAAAGTCTTACCAAGGGGTTTCGTATTACCCAGGAACTGGGTTGTGGAGGTCAGATAAGCATTCGCTTCATGTAAAATACTAATATTCAGCTGCATCCGATAAGACTGGAAGCCGACTCCAACATAGTTGGGAAAAAGCTAAGCAGACGATAAGGTAAGAGAACGTTTCTCACAATACCTAAACCCGCGTTTCCTAACTAGTTAAATCTAACTGTGCTGCCAAAAGCCCACAACAGTATGGTTTTCTGTTTATTAGCATTATAACTATCAGTGGGCCCAAATATGGCCCAAGACCAACTAGATGCCTAATCGACTGGTTACAGTAGCCATTGTAAAATACAGTGTACGGTATTGGTAGGGTGACCAACTTTACAAGGTTAACGGGACATTCCTGACGGTTCATTTATTTTTAAGGCTTCGCCAAATAGAACACGTACGCGTTAGAGCGCTTTAGCTTAAGATTTTTTTGATTTAGCTCGAGTGACTTTTTTGATTTTCTTTTCAATCTTTTTTTTTGTTCTTCTTTAGATATTTCTCGACGGAATGTAAAGCCGATTCAGAGGCCCATGGGCGGCTTAAATACTCTGACACCAGGTTAGTCACTAACCATACGAAAAGAAGATCTATTTCATGTTTAAGAGCGCTTATCCTAAAAGTTGGAAATGCCGCAAATAACTGTCAAATATTTACCTGTTTTGATTAATTTGGCAATATTACTGTATGGAAATTTAAAATGTGGCTTACTAGTGAACTAGAATATTGATTAAGATATGCAATAATTAATATTTACACCGAACATTTAGGTTTAGATGTAAAACAGTATTTTGAAGCTTTCCAAATGTCCTTTTACACCTAAAACGGTTACAACATCAAATTCAGTGCTTTAATTGCAATTCATTATTAATATTCAAGTTCGCTAGTTAGCCATATTTCTTATTTCCATACAGTAATATTGCCAAATTAATTATAAAAGCGAAATATTTGACATTTATTTGCGATGTTGCCCACTTTCAGAATAAACGCTGTAATATGCACAATGATGTTGTTTCAAAAGGTATTAGAATTTCTCTTCAGCATTTGATTAAAAAACTTCTTATAAATTCCTTATTAAAACGATGCTACCCTACAAACAAGGTACTCCATGTACCGAAGAAATTGACCATAAATATTTATTGTTACCGAAATGGCTGAAACTATCATTACTCTTGCTACTGTACAAGGTAGGCAGAGATATCGGTAGATCAGGATTAAGTATTGTAAGGCTAGTAATTGAGTAGTCCCTAGTTCGAATAAACTATCCAATGTCGAAAGATCTAGAGACTATACAACGGTACTTTTAGTACAAAGACAAATTACAAAAAAAAAATCTGCTAATCACTGTCAAAGTTATACTGTCTTAACTTTCCGCGCAGCGCGTAAATTTAAATAAATAAATATTCGCAGAATTTAACTTAGTTTAAAAATGAAATCGATTTTATTAGTTAGGTTCTTATTTTTACGACAGTATTTTAAGGTTTGCACTGTACTAATATTAATAATAACGTTGCTGAAGGTACAATTTAGCAGGATAGATCTATCAAACTTGGTGATTGTATTCAAAACCTTACAAATTATTTCACAGTTTCGCAGCTGTTCAAACATTTCCGACTCTTCAACCACCAAACCAGGACACTCAACAAAGTGTTACAAATAAACAACTATTGTAACATTTCTGTGGATTTCTATAAGATTATCCTCGGATACAAATCATATTTGCCGTTGCAGCCATGACTCAGCTCAACAATCGCCAATGAAACCCAATCTGATTTCTATCAGACAACTATCAAAGGAGATATACGATACCAATGTATACTGGTCTCCCTCGCCCTGCGAAGTCCTGGAAATTTCGCAGAAATCGAGGTCACACTATCGCCGTCCGCGGATCAAACTTAACTGGCTACCTTAACTGATTTTCTGTCAAACATAATCAAGTTATTTCTGCTAAAGCTATTTGCGACAAGACCTTAACGGGTTCTATTCCCGTTTCGGCTATAACTGAATGCCACTTGTTTAGATAAAACTACTTATAGGAATGTATGAGATAGCCATAGAGTTAAATCCAATAATTAGTTTTTATCCTTGACTAGCTGCGCCCCGCGGTTACACCCGAATAAGTCTCGATCGCGTGGGAATATCGAGATAAAAAGTATCCTATGTTCTAATCCAGTTCATGGTTTACCCATATGCCAAATTTCTTCCAAATCTGTTTAGCCGTTTTAGCGTGAAAGCGTAATGCTGCGGCCGCATCTGCGTCTATCGTGTCAAAGCATTGTGTGCCGAAGCTTTGTATGTTTTGCTCGCTAAAAAGTTATCGCGCTAATGCGGTGATCACATTAATGGCTTCGCCACGTTTTATATATTGTACCGCCACCCGGGCGATAAGTGCTACGCAGCCCGAACCATCGCGACGATAACGGGTAATGGTTGGTCACTTCTGCGTTTATCGTGTCATTGTGCGAAGCTTCGTCTCGATAAACGCTGATGCGGCCGCAGCATGACAAACAAACAAACAAGCTCATTTTCGCGTTTATAAGATTAGTTACGATTTATAGGAATCTGAGTGGGATTAATTATAAATGATTTATGTTACATATAGTCAGTTGGTAATTGGTGATAAATAATAGTAGTTATCTGATTATTAATAATTATATATACGGTAAAGATGCTTCTTTTGTAAAAATTTTATAATTGTGATATTATTTTGAATTATTAGATGATTTATTACTAACTAATACGACACGACAGTTTTAATATCAGAACTCTTGTAAGAATTTCATTGAAACCGGTCCTTAAATATCCTCTTACTAGATTTATATTCTTATAACTTATGCGAGAATTATGAAAAGGTACCATCGCGGTCATGCATACCTAACCACTTTCAAAACAAAATCCCATGCACACGACCCTTGTTTTCGTAGGTAAGCGTTACTATAGCTGCCGAGCGCTGGAAGCAGGAATAGTCGGTGTTCAGATTTGCGTGTCCGAGATAGTACCTACTATATTCTCGGTATCAACATTTTCACAGGTAATTAATTAAAAAGGTCGCTCAAAGCTAAATGTATACTGGTTTTAAATTCAGGTAGGCTGAAACATTTAAAAATAAATTTTCACCTCAAGTTACACTGCACCATATTCTGTAAATGTCGCGGAATTAAAAACATCCATTTTAGAAAAATTATTCCTAGTGACCGTTACAAGCGATAAAATTACAATAACCTACCATTACCAAGTAGAAAGAATTAATTATAAACTTCAACTGAAACAAGCTTGTATAAAATTGCTTCAAGCCATTTTGATGCACATGTCCATAATAGATCTATGAACGAAGGAAAAGCAGTATGAAACGATCGTAGCACCTGGCGTTCTGTAGTTCCTGCCTACCCCCCATGGGATCAAGTCGTGAATTTATGTTTTATGTGTCGTTAATAATAGCTCTGCTGACCATACGAGGGTAAAACGACTTGAATATAAAATGTAACACCACATTTCAATGAATTTTCTATCAGTCAGTTTGACTTTAATAAGTCGCCTGGGGCTGGCTGGTGGAGGTGTCTAAATTGACGAATCATCGTGTGTGGGAGCTTGCGTATCTAGGAGAAGATTAGGCTAGCTACACGGTTTCAGGCTTTCGATTTTCTTGAAGGACTGATGAACTAGTACATAAGTAAAGCAGGTTTATGTGTCAATAAGTTATTATTACAGTTACATACAGGGTGTAAAAAGACACATCACAAAGCCGTAAACTACGCATACTGTACGTATAGCTAAGTAGCTTTGCGCAAAAATTATTACTGGGAACCGTAATTTTTTTTTTTTTTAATAAAAAAAAACAAGTTTTTATTGCGCGCAATGTAACGCGAACCCACGCTTGAATGAACGGATTCAGTGTTAGTTAAGCTCCGCCCCTACGCTACGTAGGTAGGTACTTGTTGTTCATTGCGTTTTTGTAACTTCAAATGCGTAATCTGTTAAGATAAATCTAAAATTCAGGTAATGTTTGTTTGGAAAAAAGTTTCGTATTATCGCATAGAATTCATTTTCGTGAAAAAGTTAAAAAAAAAATGCGACTTTGACCTTCAATATCTCCAGAACCAGTGGATTCCCAGGTATGGTCTAGTGGAAAAAAATGATGCAAATAATGGGTAGAATATGTGGCTTTCGGCTTCGGAAAGTGTCTTTTTACACCCGATATAACTAAGAAATTTAGATGTTTTTTCAAATCATAAAAACCGTGCGAAGCAAGAGCGGGTCGCTAGTAATTATATAACTAACTGCCTGCCTCGTTGGTCTAGCGCTACTGCTGAGTATGAGGACCTGGGTTTGATTCCCAGGTAGGGGAAAGAGTTATTAAATTTTTCCATCAGGAATTTCTCAGTAGTAGCCCGGAGTCTGGATTTGTGACCGGTTGATGGCAGTAGGCTCGCCCCCTATTACATGGGACTTAAACATAACTGGCGAAATGTGGGTGTACTATAGGGTACACCTCTGCCTAACCTTTCGGGGATTGCAGGCGTGATGTTATATATAATTATGTAAGAGTTGAGTTTATCTAATAAAGTAATATGATAATAGTACTGCCATGGAAAAGCCTAATACAAAGAAATTCATTCTACCGATTGAAAAAGGCTCTTTTAAGCGATAAGTTGGTGAATCAAAAGTAATTTATTCAAACTAGGCTGAGAATCAGCACTTTTCAAACGTCAAAATTACTTATGACAGTCCCCCAAAACGCCCGCCTTTCACCACTTCCTAATACTTTAACTGGGAAGAAGAAGTGGAGCAACAAACTCCCCAGCAGCACAGCTGTCTGTTCAGTTATAAAAACTTGATTCTATACAATGAAACGACTCTGAATATCAGCTTCTGCCCACATAGTGATTACACTACATTCTCGACCAGTTTTCTAGTCGTCTATAAGACTTTCATTTAATTAAGCATTGGATCTCCACAGGTAAAAAAAAAACATATACACACGAGAAGTAGTCCTCATAGTAGGTACCTACGGCTCACACAATACAAAAAGGCCTCGAGATGTAAGTGTTCGGTTGGATTTAGTCCTCGACCGACGATCAGCGCTGACATCGATCGCGTACCAATTTATATGGAGTCGCACTTGCTGACCGTCGGTGCAAAACTTCACGTCCATTTATCGTCAGCGTCTTGGTACGCGTGATTGACGTCGGTCGAGTACTGAATCCAGCCTAAGAAGTATTTGCAACTGATAGTGTGCAAGCAACCTATCTCAGCACAAATGCATGTAGCAGAGCTCGCAGCTGACAGCTTGATCGATCATGAGCTCAGGTCTTTGCTCAGACGCTGCATAGGAGATACTGTCATAAATGTTGGCTTGTTAAAATTAAAATAGAATCTTTCTTTTTTAATTTATTTGCATTAAGTTTGTTTTGTGATAGTTTAAATGATCTGAGAAACAAAGAAAAATAAGTAGAGCAGTCCAAATCTACCTATAGGTACTTGAGCGTGGTCATAACTGCGGATGCAAGTCTGACAATTAGTCTTAGGGGGTTACCCAGGAACTGAGTTGTGAAGGTCAGCTGGCCAGTCTAACAGTTCCAGTTTTCCGGAAGCCGACCCCAGTAAAATTGGGAAAAGGCTCGGCAGATGATGATGAGGTCATAGCTGTGGATTGCTAAGGCTAAAGAAACGATGGATGGATTGTGAACAGATAGATAGATAGAATATTCTTTATTATGCATTCCATAAAAATTACAGAAATAAATAAAGAAGAGTGAAAAAAGAAGAGAAGAAGTAGAAGAAAAACTAGAGAAGAAGAAGTGAAGAGTGTATAAAGATCTCATAAACTAAAAAGGTTGTGAATACTGACGATAAATGACGGCTAATAGAGATGTAGGAAGAAGACCTAATGTTTGGATAAAAGCAGGGGTGCTGAGAAGATGATGGTGATCAGCAGGTGTCTTCACTTGTTTACAACTTTTCATAACATAACATCACGCCTGTTTTCCCTGAGCGGAAGGCAGCGGTGTACGTACAGTACATCCACATTTCGATCAAACAATCAATCAGTTTATTTGTGAAACAGGTGTTTACTTAATAGGGGGTGCGCTATGTTTTGTCATAATTAAGACATACAAATTCGTCAGTTATGTTAGTCCCATGAAATAGGGGGCGAGCCTATTGACATTTTGCCGAATTTTAGTACAAACTAATTTAACTACTTTAATTTACTTAACCGCAATTAAAATCTCTTAAATAATTCAACACAGCAATAAAATCGGATACCCTTCATCTGTCCAAAGAACAAAACTTTGAAATATATTACTAATTGTAATTCAAATATTTAATGGCTTATAAAAAAGGCACGTGTCTTGATCAAGTGGAATTAATACCTACTGCTATGACACAGTAACATGAAATTAAAGAGTTTGGAAGCTATAAAAAGACCACATTAGATACAAATTAGAATATAACTTGTTTTGAAGATCACAGGAATGTCAAAACTATTCAGTAGAGCAGTGAAAAGAAACTTTTATATTTATAAAATACTAGTTTCCGCTAGCGGCTTCACCCGCGAGATATCTTTATAAATTATAGCCTATGTTACTCAGTGTTAGTATAGCATTCTATGGGGGTGTAATGTTTGGCATAATAACAAAATATCTAACGTTCACTTGACATAATTTCAGTTAACATAATTTTGTTTAACATAACGATCAGTTGACATAATGAATTGTTGATATAATTTCATTTTACCTAATTTCATATGACATAATGAACATTTTTTTTTTTTCTTCACTTTATACCCTATACACCTGGATGAAATCTGGACTTTAGGGCACCCCGACTCGGAGAGGTTAGGTTAGAAGGGGATGGCGGGGTCGTGTGAGCGAGCGAAGCGAGCGAATAGACCCCGCCATCCCCTTCGTGGTTATTTTTTTATAAACCACCCATAAGTAGGAGCCCCGCGAAGCGGGGCTCCGTCGACTACGTTACGTTACGTCGGCTACGTTATACTAAATGTTATTATGTTAAATGAATATTATATGATACGAAATATTAGGTCATATGAATTTATGTCATTTGATATTATGTCTTATGAAAATTATGTCATATGAACGTTAGTTTAAGTGAAATTAGAGCATTTGTTATTATGCCAAACATTACACACCCAGCATTCTATAACTGGTGACAGTTTTTTTTTAAACGGTCCAGTATTCTTCTATAAAGTTAAAGATTACTTAGACGACAAAAAGGCTTGGGACTAATTAAGCTACTCCAATGTACCCCCCTATTTACTAACTAAAATGTTTTTATTTTATGAGTTGATTGCAATTTGTGGTAATGTAAACTATTTTTGCATTTAAAGCACTATTATATAGTTTCAAGTTTTTCCTACTGAACAGACAGCTGTGCTGCTGGGGAGTTTGTTGCGCTACTTCTTCTTCCCAGCTTAAGCACCAGGAAGTGGTGAAGGGTTGGCGTTTTTCGGGGACTGTCTTATGTAATTTTGACGGTCAAAAAGTGCTGATTCTCAGCCTAGTTTGAATAAATGACTTTTGTTTTTTTTTTTAAGTAGTTTTTGAGTTTGTTCATTGCAAACAAAAAAATACAAAGCTTTTCTCTTTATAATATTAGTGTAGATTAAAACTAGAATTTTAATAGTTTTACTAATGTTGCCCTGTCTCCTGTGCAGTGAGCGGAGTTCGCGCAGCTGAATCTTGGGCCTACATGTTTAAACTTTTTGCCATCGATACGCTTAGAAGTAGACTAAGCTGGTGAAGACTACACGTGGAACGTTGAACTGAAAAAACTAACAATGTTTTGGAGAGGCGTATACTCAGCAGTAGACTGCAAGTTTTAAAACATGCACGTTTGTAAAAATAATCATTTCGCATCAAAGTAAAGTTGTGATCTAGTCCAGCCAATCAACACTTTTATAAAGAAACTCTTTATTCATATTAACACGCAGTTCTGATTTGTACCAATCACTGTTCAACATTTAAAATGTTAATGAGATTGATCTTGTATGCGACGCGAACACTTTTGCAAATCATGGTGCATGCTGCATCAAGAAATCGATTCATTTGTGATTGAGAATTACTTGCAGATTATTAAACCTTTAGCAGACTGTAGTGGTGATGAAGAAATTAAAATGATGAAGTAAATAAATATATAGCATCCAAGAAATCGACGACCTACATAAGACCCAGTGAAAGACCTGGATGGTCTCGCACAGACTAGGTAAGCATGGCACAAGGGAGGAGGCCTATATTCAGCAGTGGGTGGAACAAGGCTGCCGGTGATGATGATGATGATGATGATTCAAGAAATGAATTCGATTAGGTAAGATAGGAAATAATCAGTTCTTAAACTTTAAATTTAATACCCATGCGAATTAAATCAACAGAGGAACAGTTTGTTTATTTAGCACTTTTTAAGATCATGCGCAAAGATCGTAATTCACTGGACGCCTGAGGGGACATCGAAGTAGACCGTGGCGAAGGTGGTGTGACGATTTGATCATCGGGGCCAACATGGCCAGAGATCGCACTTCACAGAGAGGTTCGGAAGGAAAATAAAGGGGGATTTTATCCAGCAGTGGGGCACAGGAATGAGTGTTAAAATTATAAGAGTGATGATATTTCGGGAAGTTTAAGACAAAGTTTCCAAAGGAGGATATTCTCTTCAAACCGACATAAATATCTTGTTTAAAATGGGTTGTCATGAAAGTGAACATGAAATAAAAGGAACAGTACTCGTATAATAAGATTCATGATATTGCACATTTTGATCCAAGCCTTTTGCTAATGTACCACTCGATTAATGAACGGCAATATGTCTGATGTAAAGCTTGTAAGTTATATTATTTATGGGGTTATAAACTCCATAATTGTTATGATGGTCATTCAGTTTATTTATTTACAAGTTAATGTTATTTTGTGCAATGTAAATATGCAGATTAGTATCTTGTAACCATATTTTAATAATTATGTTTATGATAGACTTTTATTGCTATCCCAATGATGCAAAGATTGCATTTATCCAGTGCTGCCTTGTGTCATTTTGTAAATGTCATCACGTTTTCTGTAAACCTGTCTATCGCAACTATATTTGTCGTCTATATTATTTGAATCATTTGACAAATTGCTAACTATATAATTTATTGAATAATTCTAATTGCAAGTACTTCGACAGAACTCTTAGTGGGTATGCCTTTAGACAATGTTATATATTCGCGTAATCGTAAATAGTTAGCTGCTATTTTATATAAATCTAAATACAATAAACTACTAGCGATAATAATCTTAGTTTTGTCAGCTTGTAATAAAATATTATCTAACTGTTCGTACTGTGGTTGTACTTACAATTTCCTAAAATACCAACACAAATGATTTATCTTATATAATTAGTTTTCAATAATTTAACACAATTTATTGAAAACTAATTGAACACAATCGATAAATACATTGATTTATTCATAACGGATGTGAATAATGTATTCCATTTAGGGCTTTAATGACAACAATTAGTCACACGTGAAATGAAATGAAAAATCAAATGTGATCCAATAACCGCTCCTTGAGAGACTCTGTGCGTGAACCGTCCGCGAAGCAAGTTTCTGACGCAAAACAACGAAGTATCGATACCTGCCTTATATATCTACACTATACACGTGCCAACTTAATCTGTTACGTAGAATATCCGACAAGGTTCGTAAGCAACATTGTTTGTTGCACATTCAACTGTGTCAAAGGCTTCTGTTAGATTTATAGTTTTATAGCGTGAGACAATGGATTGCAAAATAATTGTTTTTCATTAGCTAAGTTGGCGTGACTGAACCAGATTCTATGGAATTTTGCTGCCGTTTCTAAAAACTTGATCTGCTAGACGAGTCGCGGCGAACAATTGATCGACGTTATAGGAAAATGGAAGCTGTTTTTTTCCTGGTTACGTCAATATGCGACACTTGTATCGTTTTTGCAATTACGGAAAGTGGTGCCATTGAAATTCAATGTCGTCATTACTATTATATTTTTATTGGCAGTTGTGTCAGTACGCTAATGGTAAAAAATAACTTACAAGTTTAACACATCTTGTCGTTATTTGACATGATAAGCATTTATGAAACTGTTTTAATTAAAAACTTGCAGTTTTATAATCCTATTATACCCTTGAATGGACAAGACTAATTCGTGATAACTGACAGATAATAGTCTATATGAGAAAGGTGTTCCTAAGCCATTAGTCGAACAATGAAATGAATAAATATGCTGATAGCAATAAACACTTCATTGTGAAAATTATATTATTATTGCCTATATGTAGCGAGGAATATAATGTTTTAGCAGTTCATCAAGTAATAAAAGTCAATAATAAATTGCATTGTCTTGTTTAATATCCCATTGATTGTGGTGCTGTAGATAGTCATTTTTTTTTGCTCAATCGTAAAAAGGTAGGCGTGTGCTGACTGCAATAATAAAAGATCGATTGTAAAGTTTTTCGTAGCAAATTATCTCCTAAACAATGGATGAGAAAAACATAAGGATCTATAAATCTTTGAAACAGAATGTTCAACCTAGCGGTATGCCGAGGTTTTAGATTCATTCCATAAACTTTAACAATTTTGTTTTATAATTGTTTGTTATTCGTCATCTTGTCCCTTTATTCAGGTAAATATTCCGCGGTCAAAACAGGTAACGTTGTCAATTTGCAATAATAAAAAAAGTTAAAGAAACGTAATGAACAATGTAAATCATTTAATTGTTTTTCCATCAATCGTCTTTTTCTCATCTCCGTTTACTTAACCATATTTGTGGACGTGTACCTAAATAAAAATATTTTTAAATCATCTCAAAAAAAAAATCGCCGTTTTTAATTTAAAATGTTGTCGTAGAAATAATATTTAGTAATATTTGTACAACTTTGTTCTGTAGACTCTAACTTCAAACAACTTGGCTACAACGACGCCACGTGTCCGAGCAGGAGAACTTATGCAAAAAAAGTTTCTGAAACACGCTCACAGATGTCGCTAGTGTTGCAAAAGGAACGTGACGCCACCGAACTTGTAAGGACATTGCAAAAGGGTTCGTACGTGTAAAATTTAAACTCACCGAGAGGCCGATAGATGGCGTTGCTAGTCCTGGACGTCAGATCTGCAATAAGAAAAAAGATATTTTTTTATTTCTTGTAGGAATAATGGAGTAACTATTGGAAAAACGGTTACAGAAGCGAAAAAAACGATTTTATTCATCATTTCCAATCAAACGAAAAATATAGGCCTACCTCTAGGCTTTAGTTTGATGTTTTCGTTCGTAATTTAATAAATAATTACCTATCAATTACATCAAAATTTTAAATTACCAGTCTTTTAAGAATTGTTCTAGAAAACACAAGAGCAACATCTATGTCAATCAAGAAAATTATGGGCAATACCCATGATGAGATGATGACTGTATTTGTTGCAAATACTAGGTATTATAGCAATTATTCCTACAGATATAATTATTACTTAAAGACATTGTCTACACAGACATGGACTCTTATAAAAATCCTTGGAAGTTGAACACTTTCAACATGAATTCACAGTTTGAAAGTTATTTTATGCGAAGTGGAAAGTTGAAGGATTAAAAAGTTCCGTACAGTGGTATTTTAGTATTAGGTTACTAAGGCGATGTAAATAAAAGCTAAGATTGAGATAAGGAACGAGCAAAAGTATTTTTTGTGGTATTTTAGCAGGCTTTCAAAGAGAAATCAATTCGTCGTTTTAGGTCAGACAAACAAGTGTATTTGTTAAGTTAAATGGTAAGCTATTTCCGTGTATTTTAAAAATACTTATGTTTGGTTTTCCTTACAAAATATAATAAAATAAAAAAATCGGGTAGCAAAAAGCAATTACCAAAAATTATTTTATTTTTAATTATTTTCCTACACACAGTAAAAATGGATACCTAGCACAAAACTAACATGCAAAATACAAAACAAAAGTAACGGTTAAAATAGAAAAAAATATCTCGACCGGAACAAACACTTCTATTTTATTTTCTGATAGAAAAAAATCTTATAAGAAACCGACAGCTGTTGGAACTATCGGGGGCTGTTCGTTCCCCACTATGGAAAAAATCAATGGGCGTCACCATAGGACAGGGGTGGTTACCCTCGGTCATTCATGGCGTTCGGATCACGCGACGCAATTTTAAATTATGGGGTGGCCGAGTAAAGTGAGTTTTTCATTTTTTTTTCTCGCTACAAAATGTTTTTTCCGGTTTTTTTTCTGGTTACTGACAATTAACATTTTTTTTTAGTTAACTGTTTTTTGTACGTTACTTCGTTTTTGTGGTTTGCGGTTTTGGTAGGTTATTTGAGTTAATTATATATATATTTTTTCAAGTAGGTAATTTTTGATACACTCATTTATGAACTTTAAATTATTTGACGAAGTTTTTTTTATTTTCTGGAAGTATGTATAGTTGAAGCATAAAATGTCCTTATTTAAACGTGGTTGGCGTTTAGATGGATTAGTTAGCCGTTGAGTTTTATTTTAATTTTATTAGTTTTTTTCCGTATTATTTTCTGCCTTGTCGCAACTTTGTAAGACCTCCAGCCTACAGCTCACTTACTATTATTTTCTGAACACTAGTATATTAATAATAAGCGTCTCTTTGTCCCTGTACTCGCAATATTATTAATTTTAATAAGTATGTAGTAGCTGTCATGTCGGTAGCTAAAACTGTCGGGTATTATAAGTAAGAAATGATGACATCATGATATACGGTACGCCTCTAACAGTAGTGTGTATGCAACTTCCTTTGAAATGTATATTGTGTAGTGATGAGCTATGTTGAATTGTCATTCGTAGTTGTGAATAGTTCTGCATTGAATGAATACCTAAAATATTTTAATAATGCCTACAAAGAAAAAACAATCGCCATGGTTTGTTCCAAAAGTATGTGATGAAAATGTAAATAAATCGATCAGAAAACGCCAGTGAGTGCCACTTACAAATCGAGTGCTTTGATTTGACTATTTGAATACTTAAACCCGAAATTATAATTTTGTCATTTGATAATAATTGAATTAATTTTATATTCCCCCTTTTCGTCGATAATGTTTCTATTACATTTTAATAATGTTATTCAAACAATAATTGTCGGAAAAAGTGGTGAGTTATAAAGTGAAACCTTCTTAATACCGTGTTACTAATTTCCTAATGAGTAATTCAGTAAGAATTTAATCTGAAGCTCATTTATTTACACTTTCATAAGATACTATAGGTATGACCTAGCAGCCTAACACTAGTTGTGAGTTTAAAAACAAAAGAGGTTTTTTTCGAAAGTTACTTATTGTGTGCGTTTCACCAGTTTTGAAGCAACTTTTTTAATTAGCCGTTTAATTTAGTTGATATAATTTATTTTCAGAATAGTCCTGTGTTTTTTTTATTTTTCTTCTCAGATAGTAGTCACTTATTAATTGCGATTGTTAGTCTCTTCATTTTAGTTTTTTTTTAATTGTTTATTAAGGAACAAAATAAAATATAAACAGAAACATTACAAACACCTCAATAGGTTTGTCCGGATGTTGAAACACTTTTAAGCAATCTTAATACTAACGAGATAAAATTATTAAAATATAGTTTTATAAAACATTGTGAGGTAGTTTATAGTTAGTACGTTCAGAAATAAATAAATGTCAAAACAATCACATACAAAAGTTATTTTTATAATAAGTATGTAGGCACATCACTACGCTATAATATGCTCCGCCCGTTGTCCGTCTGAGCCCACGTGGAATTTATAATAAATCATAATAAATATTTATAATTTGTAATAAAACCATGAATGATACCTCATATTTTGTGGGTGTTTCTATGCATCCGTAATTTTATTGTGACTATATTTATACGCCAAAGCATTAACTCATTATTATAATAACGCTATGATTGAGTCAAGTTTATTGTGGAAATTATGAGTGAGATGTACTGTAGTAATTGTTTTTATACAATATGTAAAAATTATACCCTGTCCGATCCGAAAAGGGGAAAACAAATAAAGAAAAAATCTTATTATTAATTAAAATAAAAAAGGTCACAGTAAAAATTCACATTTTTAATGTGAATTTTAAATACCTAGCAATAACTTTTTTTTTTTAACTTTTTTTTTTTTTTTTTTATAATTAGATTATTTTTTTTATTTGTTTTCCCCCTTTCGCAAATTTTCAACAGGGGTCATAACTTAGGATTTTTTTTACATGTTGTATAATTGAAATGAAGTTGTTTATTCTGTAAATAGGATATCGGAATCACTTGTTCACGTCATCTACACTAATATTATAAAGAATAATTCTCCTCGCTTGCAATACCAACCCATTCGAAAACGACACGTGTATGTAGATCAGCTTATGTCTACATATACCTTAGGAAATAAATAACACGTGTCGTTTCCTTACCTACTACACGTGTAAAAAGGCTCCCGTAGACAGTCGCGAAGCTACTCTGGTGGAAAATTTTCTATGAAAACATCACGGAAATTGATCTACCAGTCTCGCGTCGTGCCTGTCTGCGGGAACCTTAACCAGGGCTAACAGAAATTTAATTAGTAAATTCTAAGAAAAATCTTTACGATGTTTAGCTAAGTTACTCGTGCCCACAAAACTTTATTTACTTAGGTACTTGTTTGTCAAGGATTGAAGTAGAATTTATTATTATGTAGGTGCGCAGACTAATGACTAACTGTATAGATCATCTGTGTAATATGACAATCGTAAGCACATTTGTCACCAGCTTATTACTCATGACCGCAAGTCGTTGGTAATACTTTGACCATGAGCTGGCCAAGGGTGGTACGGAATTTGAATAGAATAAGAGGCCAACTTAAACTGGTTTTGTTACCACTGATGTGCGGATCTAAGAATAAGTCAAATAATTTATTTCAAATGGGCACATAAAAGGCACTTTTGGACGTCAAAAGATTCGTTAAATTCAAACACAAAAGTCATTTATTCAAACTAGGCTGAGAATCAACACTTTTCGAGCGTCAAAATTACATAAGACAGTCCCCCAAAAAAGCCCGTACTTCACAACTTCCTAGTGCTTTAGCTGGGAAGAAGAAGTGGCGCAACTAAGTCCCCAGCAGCACAGCTTTCTGTTCAGTTAGAAAAACTTGATTCTATACAATGGTACATATGCAAAAGAATTTAATAAAATAATCATAAAAAATAATCCCTATTTCCCTTGGTAACCCCATCACGCGTGAACGGCTGGACCGATTTCACTAGAAAAGCGAAAAAGATTTAGGAATTACTGTGCTGTTTCTATGTCAGTTGAAATGCATTATACAATATCCATATTTTCACAAAAAGAAAAAGAACCAAATTCTAAGTTATTCCAACTTTTTTTTCTACCGAATTGTAATGGCAATCATACATATTTTCAAAATTGCATGCAATAGCCAATCGTCCCCTCAATGAGGGTGAATAACAAAGGCGGTGGGCAGGGACACGAGTTTTGGGGCAAAAACTACCAAATGTGGGGGCCGGTCAACCGGAAAATTGACTTTTTTTATACCTACTTACTTACATGTTTATTATTATGAGGAAGTTTGTGATTAGCTGTTTTGTTAGGTACGTATTGTGGTGTTTTTTAAGTATTTTAAATATGTAGGGTCGGCAAAAGAGAAGAATAGTTAACTAAAAGGTGTGTCCAAACATTGAGCGGCAAGAGCGGGGCAGTAACACGCGGTGTTTGCAGGACACATTTCGCGTCACGCTCTAGTGACTAAACCGAAGTATTTTTGCGTTTAAGGGGGATGCGCTAAGGTAGCCCGCGGGATTCAAATTTTCTTGAGTTTTTTCCATTTTTCAGGTTAGTGTCAGGTTGAATGTTGATTAAAATATAATTCGCGACCGTAACAAATATGGCTTTACATAATTATAATAATTACAATCAGCAATACAACTTCATAAGTTAGCATAATTGTCAAATGTCATGGTTTCATGAAATAGTCATTCAATGGGATTACATGAACTTAGAGAGTTATATTGATCATTTTTATGATCATAATTCTATAATTAAACATTTGATACGACCGGCAGCTGCGCACGATTGCCGCTTTATGTTTGGACACTCCTTTATACATTTTCATTTTATTCAAGTCTTCATGATTCCTAAGAGTATTTGTTGTGCTAAATTACGAAGGTTGTTACTCTACAAAAGGCCAATTCGCGTACAAATTCGAATAGCAATTTCATGTCAGAGATAATCTATGTCCAAAACTTGAATCTTGTGAGGTTTTTTTGACAAATTGAGATTATTTAAGATTTTACTGAACTTTCTTAAAAATACGGGAATCGCTCTTCTAGCAAATAGATTGGTGATCGTAGTAAGTTGATAGCAGATAAGAGAAGGCATATAAGAACAACCTCTATTACGGTCATTTTCAAGCTCATTGAATGACATCACTAGAAAATATAGCGAAGGAAATGAGCCAAGAAACCTTTATAACCAATATTTAGTTTCCCAATGCAAATATAACTAATTTGAACCTACGTTTAGTTCAGTACCTATCAGCTTTCATCTCAATAGTTAGTCTGAATATTTTATTAATAACCAGGTAAGCTTAGCCACAGAATTAGCAATTAATATCAATTTCAATGCAGTACTTATTGAAATAATTATTGTGAATTGAATATGATAATGCTGTTGACATGAATATTTTATTAGTTATCCGTGTAAGGATTTTTATTGTTAACTATTACGTAGGAGGGTTCCTAATGAGGATTTTTCCGCCCACATTACTTGATCTTTCCGAGATTTCTGCTATTTTTGTATGAAGGCTAAGCGAAAAAACGGGGCTAATATCATTATTCTGCTTCATAGTTATAATACTATGGTTAATTTTCTACTGAAAGTTAAAAATAATGTTTATGATGTCTTAAAATATACCTAAGTGTGTCATAATCTGGGCGAAAAACTTCTGTGTCATTATTTCTGTCCATAGATTTGTCCATTGCCAGTTGAAAACCAGCGTCAAGCACGTTACCTAATAGTTGTCTGGCATTTTTGCTGAACTGGGCCTTTACGGCACAGCCATGAGGCACAATTTCTGATTCCCCTGCTAATTTCTTACATCACACTTAAAAAAATTCACTTGTTTTTTTTAATACATTTTTTTGGTCTATGCTAAATAATAGTATTTTCATTCATTTTTCTTTCAAGGATGGTCAAAAGTTTCGCGTTCAATGGTCAGAGATAAAACAATAGATTTACGTAAATCCCAAAAAAAAAACTCGCTACTCAAAATATTTAAGTATGTAATAAACCATTTACAGACAATTTTGAATTGTCAAGGGGCCGGTCAGTCAGAAATATGAAGCTGGTTGATCATTCCAAAGCGTAGTAGGGATCCTACTTCCTATGGAGAAGAACTGGGAAGCAACTCCGTGGACATTCTTTTAAATGAAAAATATTGTTATAGCTTGTCCACTCTGAAATGACGCGCCCCACCACCGCAGTACCCATACAAAGAAATCCGCATTAATGTCGTCACATACTTTGAAGATAATATAAAATATATATTATTATCTTCGGCATATTGATTTAAAAATTCTTTAAGGTCGTGAATGACGCGCTCCACTACTGCATTAACGCACACGTGCGTAAATGCAGTAGTGGAGCGCGTCATTTCAGAGTGGACAAGATTTATGAAAAGAATTTGGTGTTGGAAAATTTCGATTATAAATATAAAGCACTCGAATCTGGTTTCGAAAAGCCTTTGGGGATACAGAAAATACACTATCTTCATTCAAGTTATATTGACAAGACTGCCTAATAATTCCTAACAATTGATATACGAACCAACTGTCACTTGAACTTCTGCAAACCCTTTAACAGAATCAGATCAACCAATCTGCCTAGCCTTTTCCCAACTATATCTGGGTCGACTTCCAGTCTAACCGGATGCAGCTGAATACCAGTATTTTACATGGAGCGACTGTCTCTCTGACCGCCACAACCCAGTTACCTGGGTAACACGATGCCACTTGGTAAGACTGGCTGTTAGACTTTCGGGCTTCTGAATACCTGTAACGGCTGTCAAAGATCTACGAAATTTTGAGGTATGAAGGGAATGTTCACCCATCCACGAACCGACCGCGGCAAGAGTAGCTTAATCTCAAATCGACCCGTGCGGCTGTTATTATTTAGACACGAGCCCCTCTCCTCTTTAACAGAATCAGACCGTGAACATAAAAATAACAAGTAACAAACTGCATAAGCCAATAAATCACTCTAGTGATCAATAAGCGTATTGATCCCATCCAAAAAGATCCCTCTTCTATAGATCCGAAGCCAAAATCGTTAGACTATTCTTTGAAAAGGGAAAATTTGCATAGCAATGGGTTAACACATTTGCATATTGGGTTACCGAAATTATTTTGCATATAAAAAGGTAAGGACTATTGTTTGGAAATGTACCTGGGTCGACATGTGCAAGCTAAGTTTGGTAATAATATTTTTTATCACCCCTTTGGCTAAAATCTAGGGTGGGAGATGTGAACAGCATCCAGCTTCCAGAGATTTCAATGTCACTTGTGCACAGTATTGGTTGGCACAGTTAGTTCAGTCAACTCAGCCTATCGCAGTGTACTGCTGGGCATAGGCCTCTCACGGGCTGCGCTACAGGCTTATCAGTTGATACGCACGAATATACTCGCCCGAAACGGGCGAATCGACGCTTTTAAATAATTTTCTTTTTCTTGAGGCGATTCACACGATGTTAATTTATTCGTGGGTGAATTGACATCTCCTGAAATACGTATTAGGCAATTGGCACATAAAACTATCCAAGCAAAGTTAAGAAAATTTTTAAGGGACCAACTTGAGAGCATACCCGTTCATAAAAAAAAGAATTTTCAAAACACAACAAAAAGAAAAGGTACATCCGCGACGAACATATAACCTCCTCCTTTTTGGAAGTCGGTTAAAAATAGGCTGTCATGGGGACTGGCGACAGTGGTGAAAACTTAAAATTGTTATTAGCTCCATTTAGCTTTTATAGTACGAGTGGGTTATATGATCGCCAATTTATAATTCTACTCATAGTTTTAATTAAACTTTAACATGTAACTGTTTTTATTGTCCCTAATAAATAAATAAATAGTACAGTACTACAGCGCAAGCATGTCGGTGACGCGATTCCATAAGTTTTTCCCCTATTACCAAAAATCGCGCAACGCGCCTAAACAAGTTTTAACTTCACAAATCACTACGTCACATGCCATTCAAAATCACGAACATCGATTTCAATAATCCATTTTCATATCTAAATGAGAAACGATTTTTAACCCCATATACAAAAAATCACAATCGAGGAATTTCAATTAATAATTATTAATCGCATTCTTAATCCTACGTCCTTATCCCAAAACCATTTTATTAAAATTCTATAACCCTCCAACTGCCGACAGCCGTGCGAACAATCTATCTCACCCATTCGATTCCTTTCCGAACCGTAGACGCTAACGAAGTCATACAAAACCGTATGCAAATATAAATCATGTAGTCGCTAAATACAATGCCACATTCAAATACTCAGGTGCCAGTGTCACAATGGTTTGCAATAAAAAATCATTCACATTATTGTTGCCAGAGGGTTCAGACGGTCTATTTAATATGCGTGTGACCTGCGAATATTTTCTTATTAAACAAGATGTATTTAACAGTTACTAGCTTTTTATTCCATATTCTCTACTCGTGTATTATTGATTCTTCTGAAAATCCCGCTAGCTATACATTTCTGCAGTTACTTTTGCTTGTAAATGAATATATTTCCATTTACTAATGATATTTTTAGAATGACCGCGTTTAAAATTATGCTTGTATAAAATTAGCATAGCAACCGGTAACTCTAAACATTAAAAACTTAATTAATATTCTTTTCACTGTTGTATTACGACCACGTGTGGATTAATCAGAAATATTGTGAATACTCGAGTAATAATATGTTATTGCTCTACAAAACAAACTAAAAACTTGAGTCAATTATTTTCGAAACCCGACCCTTGAGAGCAAAGATTCCCACTATCAATTTCACGCAACGTAATTGTCTTCGATCAATAAACTAAATAAATCATATACCAGATTTTTTGTACCCACGGATTCACTTTCTACGCAGGTGTCCCGAAGACTTCCTGCCCCAAAATGAAAGGGTTAAATAGACAATTGTCGACAAGAAAAGGGTCTAAACATCCCTTTGTTACAAATCTCAGGTGGCGCAAACCGATGTTAGTTTTTTTCTTGAATGGGTTAATGCAGGTTGAGTGAAAGTGAATCTTCGGATCCAATTGCGTTTGAGGGTTATAATGGAACATGGCATACGTGACTTTGAGGTATGATTTGTCTTAGTTTTTTTTTTGTGTATGTTTCAAGTTTTACCCGACTGCCCCAGAAGCAGGGGCATGTTTTTTTTCTTGTTTTTGTTTCCTTCAATGATTAAGAGGGCGCCAAAAGGTCCACTAGCGCCACTCTTTAAAAAAAATATTATCTCGTGACTGAGAAGGAATTATGAATAACGGCTAATAAGGACCCTCGGTAAGTGTGTCTAGAATTTTCTAATACCTTTTATAAAGCTTTATATTCAGACACGAAGCAACAAAATACGATCTAAAGAAAAGCGGCCACATTCCTCTAGATCGTATTTTGTTGCTCCGTGTCTCAATATGAAACTTTATAAAAGGAATTAGAAAATTCTAGACACACTTACCGAGGGTCCTTACTAGCCGTTATTCATAATTCCTTCTCAGTCACGAGATAATATTTTTTTTAAAGAGTGGCGCTAGTGGACCTTTAGGCGCCCTCTTAAGAGACATTTTTTTTTGAGTGAGACTTGGGCATTTTTTTTTTTTTTATTGTTTATAAGTAGTAGGATTTTAAACGCCTTTCATGGTCAAGATACTGTCGACAGTTGCCATAAACCTTTCCAATGTAAAAGAACTCGAAATTTAACGCCCGTTTATAAACAGCTGATTCTTTTATAAATGACGTCGAACAAAAACTCGACGTCCCATACAATTTTATTTTACACTTTAAAAACTTAGTACTTAGAAGACCAAATTAAATGTTCGTCCTCGTAATTGGTCATTAAATTAATTCTTCTTATGTCGACACTTAGTACTGAGCCTTGTTAATAACATATCACTTTTTAGAAGCTAATTTTTTTCAATTTAGTGTTAGGGTTGCCAGGATTAGAAGGCATCGTTCTCCTGCCCATCCGAATTTATTTGTGGTTGGCGCAAAATGACTTTTGAATACATACTTATTTTTATTTTTGATATTTTTTGTTGGTAGGTAACTATTTTGAAAAACGTTTATTCTGATCTGAAAAATGAGGTAACTTCATAAGCCGAAAGGACAATCTATAACAGATTTTTATTACGATTTAAACTGCGGCTCTTGGATCAACTCGAAAAATCACGTGACGTTCATAAGTGCTTATTATGTGCATAAACTAACTAATATTAGAAATGTGAAAATGAGTTTGTTTGTTTATTTGTTTGTGACGCTTTCACGCTAAAACGGCTCAACAAATTTGGATGAAATTTGGCACATGGGTAGACTATTACCTAGATTAGGACATAGGATACTTTTTATCCCAATATTCTTACGGAATCGAGACTTATGCGGGTGAAACTGCGGGGCGGGGCGAGGCTAGTTTGAAATAAATGTTTTGACTTTGACTTTGACCGAAAATAGGTTTATAAGTTTACTTTTCGGGCAACCCTAGGTAGGTACATACTTTACAAACGAGTTAAAAAGTAACGAAGTCTTATTTATTACTACGTGTTATTGGAACCATATGACTAATTAATTGACTTTAGTAATTAACTGATGAGGCTGATCACCACGCAGCAATGAAAGGGTTATAAAACAGTATGTAATTAATTGTGTATTTTCATTACGATAATGTAGTAGATGAAGATAATAGAATATATCCTTACAAAGTCTAAGCTACTATCTTTGAATTCGGTAAACATGTTCTACCGTTATGCAAAAGTGATATTTATTTCTGTATAAATTGGTATTAATGATTTTTATTTCTGTAAATTGGTATTAATGATATTTATTTCTATAAATTGGTAATAATTATATTTATTTCTGTAAATTGGTATTAATGATATTTATTTCTGTAAATTGGTATTAATGATATTTATTTCTGTAAATTGGTATTAAAAACACTTTTACATGTCAAAAATAAATTATGTTTTAAAACTGGATGAGGTTGGTGTTTCAGAAGAAACACAGAAACAAACTCAGAGGTCCCAATCTCTTTTAAAGTCCAGACATAATCTTGGTTAGGTGATAATATATGATTACAATGCAGATTGATGTCGGAGATGGTCTGTTGAGGTACCTAGGTGTCAAGCGAGTTTTCAGCATTGAAAATTTAAAAGGCAAAACATGGTCATCTCGTATAATTTCATACCAAATAGGTATGAAACTACAATCAGCCAACTCAAATTATAGTTTAATAAGCGTGAATTTCGCAATTAAAGCACTCAATAAACTTCGAAAACGGAGCACCAATTACAGGCTTATAAACAGTTATTAACAGGTAATGCGACAATTTTGTCGCATGCGCGTGCGACTCTAATGTCAGCTGTTGCACGTGTATCACATTATTAGCCGAGTTTTTTGTTCGTGTTATAAGTATAGTAACTGTGGAAACCAAGATGTAAAGTTTTAAGATATTGAATAACTTTTAAAGAAAGTGTCTACGGAAGAACTGTTTTATTCTATCGCCAAGCAATGTTGATACTTTTAATGATTTTATATTGAAGATCACGTCTAAATGAGTTAGATAAATGATTTGGAAAAAAAATATGTTAAATGAGAGCATTTTCTTAATAACTTAATATAGGAATATTTTAGGTTTTGTTTATATTACATAGTGAAATTAATTTGCAAAGTTATGTCTAACGCGGATAAAAACTGAGAATCACGTAAAATCTATCAATTGTATTTTTCTGAAACCTTCACCATTTTAAAGATAATTTAATTATTGATCTTTTAGTGTACGTGTTTTAGTAAAATACCTTTTGTTTTATGTATTTGGGACAGCGCTCCTTGATGGGCGAGTCCTATTACTGGCTGGACGTACGACACATTGCGTGAGCTCAGTACAGAACACGCAAGCTAACCACTCAAGGTCACTGGCATATATCTGCGTCTTAGAGGACATAAATGCCAGTGAAATTAGTGACACAACAAGCTTTTTAACTTGGCTTCATGGTAACTACTGAACTAATTATCTTCTCCATACGATACCATCTTTTGGAAATTTTGACTTACAAAAGTGCCTTTTATGTGCCTATTTGACTTTGAATAATAAAGATAAATAATTTCATTTTCTTTCTTTTCGTTTTTCAGTGTTACTAAGTTTTTTTTTTGTTTAAAACTTTCAGCGTACTACTGCGAAAACAAGACAAGAGCACTGGACAAGAGCGTATATCAAGTTGTCTATTTGGACTTTTGGATTGTTAGAATTTCTCCGACACCGTGAAATGACAGCGCTCAGTCTGCCGAAAATAATATCTATACCATTTCTAGCAATTCTCTACATCACCCACAATGTCCTCTTTTTACAAACAACCAAAGGCGATTACCCGTTCATATAAGGTTCGTTTACAGTAACCGTGACGTCACGGGACCGGTGCAACATTGCGGTCGTTACGCAAAACGTCCAGCTAATGTGTATAACATGCAAATAGTGGGTAAAATTAGATATAATGTGCTTGAATATGTATGTAGATGTAGAGTTGGTAGTTTTTCATGTAAAGCGAGTTAAAATTAGAAGTTTATTCAATAAAAAGCTGCTTCTGTACACCGTATGGTTTACAGGTGAGAAATAGCATCGTTTTTTTTTTTAATTCTGTTGTTTTACTTCAAAATGACCACACATGGTAACTGCATCCCCACTTTAGTTATTAATTATTTACAAGCTTTTGCCCGCGGCTTCGACCGCATCGGAAATTATCGTACAGGAACGTACTACCGGGGTCTACCCATGTGCCAAATTGCATTCAAATCCGTTCAGCCGTTTTAGCGTGAAAGCGTAACAAACAAACTCACTTTCGCATTTATAATATTAGTCAGGATTTAATACTTCAAGCACACAAATACAACACGCTTAGCATGGGAAACGGGTTTTCAATTCAATTTAAGGTAACCTGTAAAAAATAAAAATGGTGTAACGTTGTTGTTATAGGTTCACTCATCCACAATAGAAAAGGATGGATTCTCCGACCATTCGGGTGTCATGTCTGGCGGGCAACTGCCCAAAAGTTGATGTCGGATAGTCTTATATATGTCGTTCGCGCGGTAAACTCTAATTGCGCGATTCACGATTTGTGTGACGTCATGTCTTTTGATGAGTAGTTCGTATGTGGCGGTGTAGCCGCTACATACGAATGAATTTATTAGCTAATTTATTTTGACCCTGTACAGCCTACTTTGATAATAAACCACTTAGGGTCCGTACACACAGACCGGCTCGGAGAGGATAACAGATTTTTTATCACGTTTAAAACAGAGTTTTGAATTATTGTAATAAGGTTTATTTTTACATGTCACTTCTTTTATTATTGAGAATGCTTGAGAGCAAACCTAACGCGCTTAGTGTGAAATAATAAGAGGAGCCGACCGGCTGCCTCTGATGACGTACTCTTCCACGCTCGCGCAGCCGAATGGCTCCGTTTGTATGCTCTTTCACGCTCGCGCGGCCGACCGGCTCCGATTGCGTGCTCTTTCACGCTCGCGCGGCCTGCGACTGCCCTTGTAGAGCACCCGCTCGGCTCCAATCGCATCCGTCCGGCTCTGAGTGCATCCACTCAAAAACAGTGCTCTTCCAGCCGGTCTATGTGAAATGGCCGTCGGCTCCGGCCAGTTCCAAGCGTATAACCCGCGCCGGTCTGTGTGAAAAGAAGAGCGTCGGCCGATGCTCTCCGAGCCGGTCTGTGCGAACGAACCCTTACAAAATAATGAATTTTCTGTGTTCGAAGGTTGCGTGACAAATTAATAATGGCTGATGACAAAGTTCCCAGTATTTAGTGCACTTTAGCACGAGAATAACAAACTATATAGATTGTGCTCCCTTAATGACACCTTTCAAGCCATTATTGAGGCTAAAACTATATTAAAAACTGTATTATGAACTGTTGGTTAGCATATAAAATATTTTGCAGAAGGTCCAAAACACACGAACCTTTTGCAATAAAAAACTCTCTTACTTATACCAGCACGCTTAGCATGACCACAATAGAAACGGGTTTTGTCGACGGAAGAATAGATAAAATGACAGATAAACAATCACAATCTGTCATTTTGTCTATTCTTCCGTCGACAAACCCCGTAGAAAACCCGTTTCTATGGTTGTCATGCTACGCGTGTTGGCAGGGACATCGACGCGAAATCTGTAACCATAAATTGAACGGAAATTATGAGGAAATTTTAAGGCATAATATTGTTTCGTATAACGTTTTCGCATAACTTTCATTAGTATAATAATACTGTGGCATAATAATACTTTGGTATACCTAATGCAAAGGTTAGCACAAATGTTATTTAGTCTAATTTGTTTTACCATAATTTGGAGTTGCATACATTTTTAAGGCATAATATTTATTCGTCTATTAATCATGAGCCATAAATATAAACATTATTTATTATAATTTGGGAATTACTTTATGGATTAGGTTAAGGTGCGGCGGGGTTGTTTTTATATGAGATATATAAAGGTTTAATTAAAAAAAAAAAAAAAAATGTGCGTTTATAACAATACAGACCTAAGCTTTATAAAATTATAAATCATTTATTTTAAATAGGCCCTTGTAAGGCACTTTTCAACGTCAAATTTAAAACGTTAACGTTAAAATTAATTGATTCTAGTCGTCCCTTCCAAGAATGGGCAAGAAATTCCACCGTTACTCTGATAAATGTTTAACCGAATTCAGCACATGATTTTAGACCCCCGTTTTTAAATTTTTCGTCAGTTAAAAAAAATATTCACACAGTTTTGCATTTGCATGTCCATGAGTGTCGGCTAGGCTTACATAAAGTTGTTCTACTGTGTCCCATGTTTTTGTGTAAAAACTTTATTAAAAACTGAATAATAAAGTGCTAATAACGTTGTATAATTCTGTCATATAACATGTGACAATGTAATGACGTAATTTTTTGCAGCAGGCGACCAATAAGCGACTTTTTTTTTAATATATCGGTTTCTGGTCGGCGGTCGCCATATTGATAAAGAGCACTTTTGGCATTATTAATATTGTTTTTACAATATTTTTCAATAAAAACTTTCGAGGATGACAGTGTAATTTTTTTTTAACACTTTTAAATTAATGGAGCTCTCTTTGCTCAGGACTTTTAAATTGAGTACCGAGGTACACCATTTTATGGTGTAAGTAGTTTCATGCGATAATGGCTACCGATTACGATTTTTATCACCTTACAAGTAACATGCTCCTCTGTTTAAAAATGTCTTAACTATTTATACTAATTATTTTTGAGTCGATTATCAATTATTTTTAAGTCGACTATCAATTATTTTTGAATGACGAAAAAATATTTTTTTATAATAAAATTGTAATAATTATTTATCTAATAAATAATTATTACAATTTTATTATAAAAAAATATTTTTACCATATTAGGAACAGAAATTCCATGAAACAAAAACCAATTAAATATTTCTGTGTGCTTTGATTTGACGTAACTTTAAAAAGATCTATCAGTCTTTCTGTTAAGGCTCCCGCAGACAGATGCGACGCGACTCTAGTAAAACAATTTTTATGAAAACTTTATGGAAAACCATTTTTATGAAAACTTTATGGAAATTGATCTACCAGAATCGAGTCGCACGGACGCGTCGCGCCTGTCTACGGGAGCCCTAAGTCTGTAAAAAACAAACAAATAAAAGTTGTATACGTGCAACCGGCCCTAATCATTAAAAAAGTGTCCTAGTTACCGTCATAATTATAAATAGCAAACAGTTACCCCAGGTCATTGACTCCAACTATAAAGTTCTACAATCATTAATTAATTTATCTCTCCTTTCTCGACTTCCAAGTTTCCACACTCCGTAACAGTACTACTAATCCATTCACAAATAATTCGTTAACTTTACAATAACCAAATTAAACGTAACTATAATTTGCTAAGACTTCCACCGCCTTAGGGTGGCGGTACCAATTATGGGCGCAGTGAATTTATCCAAAGAATACTGCGCACTGTGTGGCCGTTTTTGCCATTGTGTCGATAATTTATAAACGCAATGCTTTTATTGTTTATTTACTGTTGCATTCTCGCGGCTACATTGCGGGATTCCTTGTTAGGATCTAATGAATCTACGGCATGCGAAATATCCGATAAGTCTTTACTATGCAGCAGCAATTGTTGTAAAAAACAGGCTTAAAATAACTATCCCTACGCTTACGTCTGACATCAGACTATTTTAATCGTAATTGCGTTTAGAAATTGATAGGTACCTATATGTCTATCGCTATCTGTTGTGAAAATGTGCACGCCATTCACTGCAAGTTGCAACAAATTAATAGACATTTATAGGTTTTGTATCCGTAAATAATAAAATACAATAGTATTAAATGTCAGGTAGGTGCACTGGCAACTCTACCAATGACTTTTTAGATAGACAGGAGGCCCTTAAAATAGACAGATAGATGGACATATTGTGTGGTAGTTTGAATGGAAATTGCGATACAATTAATGTGCAACTTGTGCCTCGGGGTGCTAGCGACAGGTGCAGCCGCCCTGTTACTTATGTACAATGAACGTAACAAACTTGATTTTACAGATAAAGCGTACATGTTCATTTTAGTTTAGAATTTTAATACAATTAAGTGATTATAAAGCAGTGTCATGGTGTGAAAATGGGTGTTGAATGGTTTACGAGTTTATCTTTAAAAAGATCGTAAGTTGAGTGTGTAATTAAAGTTTACGGTAAAGAAGATATAATTTGATGATTGTAATAGAAACGGGGTAAAAAAATTGATTATGTTAATTGCTACATTATTATAAAGAACAAAAAACTGTGGCAGTAACTAAAAAAAGCAATTGAGTCTCCTAACACAGGCTTATTTGCTTTTAAAGATGGATCTGCAGTTGTAGCCCGCGAAATTCATTTTTTTTACGTTTTTTGCAATTTGCAGGTCTGTGTCAGATCGTATCTTGATTAAAATATGATTCGCGACTACAACACATATATTTTTACTGAATTATAATACGTATTATGACCCGCAAATTGCAAAAAACGTAACAAAATTTTAATTTCTACAATCACTACTTGTTAAGGTTTACTTGCTAAAATAAAAAACCTTTTTTAATTTTCATTTTGAATCAAGTGACTTCGCCTTAACATTAAGGGTAGTAGTATAGTCTCGTAACAAATGAGATAGGTAGGCGTCATCGCCTCTAGAGAATAAGAAATACGTTTATGGAAGATTTCTAAATTTTATAGTTACGTAGCAGTTTAATTCGACGATAACCGACTTTTAATGAGTTTATACTGAAGATCACGTCTAAACGAGTAGTGTTAATGATTTGGAAAAAATCAGAGCATTTTCTTAGTAATTTAATACAGGAATATTTAAGATTATATTTATATTAAGTCTAACGCGGATAAATAACTGAGAATCACGCAAAATCTATAAAACGTATTTTCCTGAAACCTTCACCATTTTAAAGATAATTTAATTATTGATCTTTTAGAATACGTGTTTTTTTTTAAATACCTTTTGTTTTGTGTATAATAAATTAATAATGTGTCTGATTTGGGACAGCGCTCCTCCATGATGGACGAGTCCTACGTACTGGACGTACGACGCGGTACGTGAGCTCAGCACAGAACACGCAAGCTAACCACTCAAGGTCACTGGCATATATCTAGATATTAGACTAAATTGTAATGCGAAAATGAAAAAGAAAGTACTATTACGTATACTATCCGTCAGTTGGACCGTCAGACTGTTTGTCGACCAATCACAAAGTGAAACACGAGCAAAATATGACGTCACACTAATGGAACATGAAAACTAATGTTGCTTCACCTTCCATAAAGAAACAGCACCCCCCATACCCCCCAATTTATAGCCCCAAAACAAAAAGCTCAAAAGATCCCATTACCAAATTGGAAACTATCATTTTCGCGAGCTCATATTTTCGCAGGCCCATATTTCGCAGTCGCAGACGGCACGATTCGCAATCGTATCGTATCCGTGCCGTGCCAAAATCGTAAATATGTCCGAATGAAATACTCGTTAACGTTCGGTGTTGCGAATATTGCCGAATACTTACGAGCTTGGCAAAGTTGCAGTACAAATGTTGGTACTAGTTTATTAGTGTTTTTATGGGTGGTCATAAAGAAGGTTACTTCTACTCAATTAGCTATTTTTACCCCACTGTGGCCAAGCCCAAAACGAGAGTAATGTTGTAGGCTTACTTCGTCTAGTGGACGAATCTTGAACCAGCGCTGTGGCTCTGGCTCACATAGGGTCACAGCATTTTGCTGAGCAATGGTTGTTTTGCGTGGATGTGACGCATATTTCCCCCAAGTTCTTACCTTTTGTGTTTGTGTTTTTACTTTGCGTCATGTTTTTAACTCAAATAAACGTATTTTCTTTCTAAGAGATACGACTTCCAGGGCGACTTCCGGGTTTTCGGAGTTGACTATTTTCTAAAAGAAATAATTTGAGTAAAGTGTGTGACTTTGCACAGCTTGAAACCCAATGGGAAAAAATGAATACTCATGGATTTGGTCAAGTATACAGGGTGGTATTATAGGACATCGACGGGCAACCTAACACCATGGATTCAGTACATGATTCTAGACACCGCTGCGTTGAAATTTTTCGTCGCATATTAAAAAAAATTGCCGTTCCATACATTTTGACCACGTAGGCGTTGCAGTTTTCTGGAAAAAAGCAGTTAAAAAAAATAACCTACCAACAATTTCAGCTCACGGAATCCATGTTAAAAGGCTGTACGTCAATGTTCCTATCACCCTGTTTTATACCAACACAAGCCGTGCGCCTAATGGGGATACCAATCGGCAAAAATTACGAAGTTCCATCCAAACTTTCCCCTATTTAACCTCTTTAGGGGACGAATTAAAAAAAAAGCTTTCTTGTGCTCAGCTTTTTTTATATAAGGAACTTTAGTCTTGTGCAAAATTGCATGCTTCTAGACCCTATGGTTTAGGCTGTGCGTTGTCTGTCAGTGAATTTAAGTTTTTTTTTATTGTACGTTGAATAAAATTCTCAACACGGTTTTTGCTATGATTCGTGTGCTAAAAGGTACCTATATAACTTCAAAATGATACATACAAAGCGATGCTTAACTACATAAAATAATTTTAGCACTATTCGTGCATAAATAAGTGATAAAAACATACAAGATCATCACCGTAACTAATCCTGTAAGTATAATAGCGGTCATGTGGCAGCATCTACATCGCCACATGCGAACTACGCATCAAAGACCTGATGTCACACAACATCCTGACGTCACTCAAATCCTGCATCGCGCAATTAGAGTTTACCACGCGGTGGACATATATACAAGCTCCCGACTTCAACCTCTGGGCAGTTGCCCGCCAGACATGACACCCGTCTGGTCGGAGGATCCTCCCTTTTCTATGGTGGATGAGTGAACTTTACACCCTGTTCCTCGTACTCCTAAACAATAATTAACTTGCAGCTGGGTGTTATAGTACGAGTCACAATACCGAATATCTATCTAGTCAAAGAGATCTCTCAAAAGGATCCAGCAGAATGATAATGTACCACACCACACACGTAATGATTTACTTACGCAAACGTAGGCTCGCGCAAGTAAGTTGGGAGATTTTTGCGCAAATTTCTTCCAAAACACGTCACAATATACTTACCGACACAGTATAATATAGTAACAGTACTACAAACAATTTTTTTTCTGTTTTACAGTTTTAAGGTGTATTTTTCTGTTGTAATGCCAATAAACGCATTTTTCTTTCGATCGTGAAATAATTACATTTGGCTGCTGGGTATTTAGACCTTCCGCGTCCATGCGTAACTGCCGTGAAGTCGATAGTACTGTTGCGTACTGATATACACTGAGATTTCGAAGCGCGTCGTTTCGGCTGTTTTCTATATAATACTGTGATCACGCCATATTTCGCTTGTATCGGCACAAACTAATCTGCAATAATATCATAAAGAGGTAAAATTCGTGAGTAAATTAGTACGTAGGAGGTAATCTTTGGAATAAGTCATCCAATTCCGAAAATTCTTTCACTAATGCACAGATGGGACACTCCGCAAAATCATTTAAACAAAAAGCGATTCTTGTGACTCTTGCTACGATACAATAAAGTGCAATTCAGGTCGCACAGCGCTAATCACCTACAGCTATATTCACCTAGAAATTGGCTCTCTCTGACTACGTTACACTCACTGAATTGGCCCAGCAAGACGGGCCCGCCGCGTACTTGTAGCTTCATATCTAAACTGTGGAGTGTCCCATCTGTATTAATGTGTGACTAATGGGAAGCTACAGTATTTCCGAGTGCTAATACTTTATATTAAAACAAGAAATTTCACGACGAAGAAGCTAGTATTTAATTCAGACCAATTAAAAAACCAAGACATAGCGCTGCGAACAATACATTAAAGGAGGCCAACTAGACTGCATACACGCTCACACGCACACATTTACAACCTTTTACAATGACACTACAATCAAACTATACCACACAAATTGCACACATGTTTACGAAACGGGCTTCACTTCACTGTTGACAGCGCTCTGTCTTGGTTTTTTATTTGGTCTGAGGTATTTAATAAAATATCAAACTGCGCCCGTGGTGAAAATGCCTGCCTGTCAGCAAGACAATAGCGGGGCTAGCCAGGATCTACGGGATTGAGATTTAAGTATAGCCATTCTCCCTCGTCATGTCGAGGTACGACAGTGAAATAAATTTTTCGTGCAAGTACGCTTGAAGTTACCTGATCAGAGGGATGAAAACAGTACTTTTCGGCCCGCGGAAACAATTTTCGCTGCTGTCAAAAATTTAAAAACTATGCAAGCAATTTCTCAACTTTTTATACAGCTATTGTGTTAAATCGCGGCGTAACATGACTGTCTTTATATTTATATTTTAAGAAAAGGCGTCCCTTTCATCCCTTGTATAAAAATCTACTATTGCTGGCCCAAAACTGAACAGCCATTGCTTTATTATTAAATTAAATGGGTGGCAATCAGGCCAGAAGCCGGTAAAATTAAATGAAATTCTGAAAAAGTATTATTTTCAGGACTTTTTGATCGGTGTTTGACAGTTTCTTTTTGTCTTCTTCAGCCAGTCTATAAATAAATTCTCGCGACCGACTTCGGTCACGGTGGCCATTCTCAACGGAAATTAGCCAGGTACGCAGGAGATATTATAGTGCACATGTGTGTACTGAAACACAGGTGCACTCTCTGTTCCTCTTCTCTCATAGTCCGATGGCACGGCAATCCGACACGACCCGAGAGAGATCAGGCGCAGGACCAACGACTTAACGTGCTTTCCAAGGCACGGGGGTAGCACACCACCAACTTCCAAACACCGGGCTATTGTGTGACCGTCAGACTGCCAAGTCATAGGTCTCGAGTTCGAACCCAAGGCACGGACCTCTGACTTGCTTAAAAAACGGTGGAGGAAAACATTGTGAAGAAACCGGCATGGTGATGCCAAGTCAATGCCAATGAGCGGCTTTAAAACCGTCACACAGAAGAAGAAGAAGAACACTTTAGACCTGGGAATCGGATCGAGGAGCCCACGCCCAGCAGTCGCGATTGCCACCACGAGACCAACGGGACAGTTAATTAAGTTCAGTTCAGCAATTCAATACAGAGTGGTAGTATGTGGCTTGCTTTCTTTTTCACTCAACTTTTGTTTATGATAGTACCAATATCAGCTTTATTTTTGCCAAAAAACGTAAAAAAGAGAATTAAGATTAAGTCATTGTTTTTAATTATGATATCATTTGGGAGCAAAAAGTTAAACTTTACGTTTAAATCGTTGTGTTCCGGTGTTGTGTTTCAGTGTTCATTTTTTTTTTGCATATTATTAATTTTGATAGTTTTTCGGCTCTTAGCACCAAATAAAAATTATAATTGTAAACTTATGAAGTAACTAGTTTTCTTGGTTTTCTAGCAACTTTTTTTACAATTGTTAATAAATTCTGGCCTTTTGATTCGTAGAAACTATTATAGAAACAGTTAGTAAATTTTTAACATTCGGTAACATAATTAAAATGGAATGGAATTTTAATAAGTAAATTGGAATGGAATTTCTCAATAGCAGCCCGGAATCTGGATTTGTGCAATAGGCTCACCCCCTATTACTTACATGGAATTTAAACATAACTTAAAAGTGGGTTTACTATAGGTACACCTCTGCTTAGCCCTACGGGAAAAACAGGCGTGATCTTATTTTATGTGTAGTAACATAAATTGATTTGGGCAAAAATGAGAGGCCTAAAATGAGTCATAGCATGAGTCATGGTCCAAGAGGACTCAGACAAAAAGAAAAAGATGTATTCTTTTTGTCATGCGACAACACCATTCGCCCACCCTAATCCCCGGTCAAACAAAACCTAAGCTGAAACAAAAAGATTAGACCTAAAATTTAGGCATCCCCTTTTGGCACCCTAACAGCTGTATATCCGTGAATGCTACCATCGGACATCCTCGCCAGACGATGAAAGATACAGTCGTCAAACATACAGAGTACTCGAAAACATTTCGGCACTAGATAATAATTGAGTACCTACTAAGCTTTAGACCCTTCTTTAGGTTTTGTATTCAGTTGGGGAATTGCCTGAATTTGGGACAATGGTATTTTCTATACGATAGCTAATTTTGAATTGTTATGTGTCTTATTTATTGCAAACTAGTTGCGCCCTGCGGTTTCACCCGCATAAGTCTAAATCCCGTGGTAATATCAGAATAAAAAGTATCCTATGTATTAATCCAGGTTATAAACTATCTGTGTGCCAAATTTCATCCAAATCCGTTCAGTAGTTTTTGCGTGAAAGAGTAACAAACATCCATCCATCCATCCTCACAAACTTTCGCGTTTATAATATTAGTAGGAAGTAGGATAGGATAGGATAGGATATAAATGATGTTTTGGAAACTACTCCTCGTTGGTCTGGTGGTCGCAAGCGCTACTGTTGACCTAGAGGTCTTTGGTCCGATACCCGGGGCCAGCAAAGTGTTATTGCGTTTTTCCATTTGGAATTTCTCAGTAGCAGCCCGGAGTCTGGATGGCAATAGGCTCGCCTCCTATTACATGGAACTTAAACATAACTGGCTAAATGTGGGTTTAAGTACCTACTATATAATTATTTCATGCATGTCATCACCACTGCTCTCAAAACGGTGAAGGAAGACATCGTGAGAAAACCCGCATGACCTAGAATCAAAAATTCGAAGACATGTGACATCCACCAACCCGCACTGGGCCCGCGTGGTGGATTGCAGCCCACTCTCTCTCTCACAGAGAGAAGGCCTGTGTCCCAGCAGTGGGAACATTATGGGCTGATTTTGTATGTATGTAACGGAGGAGGGTATTCAGGGTGTCAGAGACATCGACGCGAAAACTGATACCATGGATTCAGTGCATGATTCTGAACCCCCCGGCGTTAAAATTCTTCGTCGGTCTTTCATAGAAAACTTGCAATACCTACGCCGTCAAAATGTATAGAACAGTTGTATTTTTTTTAAATAACCGACGAAAAATTTCAACGCAGGTGGGTTCAGAATCACGTACTGAATCCATGATAACAGGCTTCGCGTCGATGTCCCTGCCACCCTGTATGTGTCTCTCGTTATTATCAGGCATATTTTAACTGCTGTGGGCGTACTGTGGGTAGTGTTAGTTAATGCGCAATAGAAAAACCGTTTGCAGTTCAGATCACATTGTAATTTACTATCAAATTAATCACAATAGCAATTCACACACGATAGAACTATTCGGAATGCGCGACAATGTCTAAACGTGCTTACTACTTGACCGCCACCGATGAACTTCTGCTTAGCTCCGGCCGGTCCGGACATTATGTTGTAGACTCTGGCGAGCACCGCTAGGTGGCGCTGGCGTTCCGATTAGTCAATTCAGTATCTTATTTCCGACAAAATATGTATGTTAATGTTTTATATGTAGTCTACTTGACGACTTGACCTTTTTTGTTTACCAAGGTGGTGTATTCCATACTGAGTGTTTTTTAAGTGTGCTAATAAAAATGGATATCTTGCTTTTCACTACTCTTGAGACAGGAGGTCGTATGCCAACTGGAAAATATGCTAAACCTACCTACCTACTCTACAAAACACAGAGCGACACAGACCCCTCTGTCACAGGTCTGAGGACACAGAGTGGCACAGAGGCACTGTGCCACTCTGTGTCTTAAAATGCTCGATAATATATTGGCAAGCACTGCTATCTTCATTACCTATACATGTTTTGGTAGCAGCTCTTGAAACATCTTGGTGTCATTAAATCATTCTCATCCAGTTACAATGTAATTTACCATGTTATTGCTCGTCATATGCTTGTAGTACGTATTAGCTAATAAACATAGCCACTACACACGATGTCACAAATCTCAGTGGGCGCACAAATCATCGTATAATACGGCTGATTTGCATATCACATGTACGCTTACGATTCATTCGCAGCAAATGTAGCCATGACACGACAGCACTATATCGTGGTGCGTTTGAATAGGGAAGTTAGCTTTCTTGTTTGGGCAAGTGTAGTTACTCGCACGATGAGGGAAATGAGAGCTTTTGCTTAGAAGCAAAAGCAAGTTCGCTAGCAACAGTTAGGTAGTTTTTCAGTGAAAATTGGTGATTTATTTTATTGAGTTACCCAACCTATTCAATTTTAAATGAACTGTTTTTGACGTTAATTATCGTCACACATTAGTATCATTCCCTAGTCGAAACTGTTTACACAAAAACGATCATAATCTAGTGCAATGGACTCGTGGTCTTTTCTTCACAAGAACTGCTAGTTTTGTTTTATGAAAAACATTGCATTATTGGGTACTTATTTATTGTGCGTGATATCCATACTTTTGAAGGAGATAAGCCTGAATCACCATAAAGAAGAAAAGCCTGGTCTAAACAGATGAACCAGCAGGTATGAGTTTCATAACATAAGGTAGCAATAACAACCATACCACCTATTTGACTAAGTCCCTACTCCACTCGACTTGCCAAAGCCACTCTCCTCGCCTCTCAATCCCAACGCTCCACGTAAACGAACGGAATACTCAAACGCGAACGTTAACGTTTAACCAGTGGGTTCCGTTCCGTGTGAGGCGAACATAAAAAGCTATTACCGGCCATAGTATGTATGTGTTTTATGGTAAGCATGTGGAGTGGATATTAAGGAATTATTATGGGGTTGTGATTTTTACGAGTAGAATTGATGTTTTCGACTGAAGTTACATGTAGAACGGAAATTTGTAAATTTTCTGGAGTGTTCGGGTAGTAAATTGGTTGTCGTGTGGTTTTTGGCCTCGAAACCGTTCGTATACATATAGTTATGGCATATAACTAAAGGGTTATTTCTTCTAAATGGACAACAGTAACATTCATGTAAAGGTAAAATTGGTAAATTTTGTCTTCCGGAGGTCAGAGAACAATCTCTGAGCAGCACGTGTAGCATGACAACCATAGAAACGGGTTTTCTACGGGTTTTGTCGAAGGAAACATAGACAAAATGACAGATTGTGATTGTTTATCTGTAATTTTGTCTATTCTTCCGTCGACAAAACCCGTTTCTATTGTCGTCATGCTAAGCGTGCAGGAAATCATAGTTTTGCCAAACCATGTCAGGGGGCTTCGGCAGAATCATAATAAGATAATATTATGAATCACACAAACTGTCACAAACTGACAATTCAAAATATTATCTGAGTTCAATTCGTATTACGCAATTCATCTATTTGACAGTTTTATTTTTTAATGAAACAACATTTAAACTATAGAAATAACAAATAGAAATATCATTTGATTAATAAAAGCTGTAAAGGAAAATTATCCGGTAAAATTACGGTCTTAATTTTTTTGATGCGGCTATGTTTACGTCAACTATGATTCTAATATGAATTGAATTGAATATGATTCAGCTAAAATATGTGTCACCATAGAGGAATATTGAGAATATATCTTTATATACTAATAATAATGCTGAAGTATTTTGAAGAAGTTGTTGTTTGTTTAGGGTTCCGTACCTCAAAAGGAAAAAATGGAACCCTTATAGGATCACTCGTGTGTCTGTCTGTCCGTCTGTCACAGCCAATTTGCTCCGAATCTAATGGACCGATTTAATTGAAATTTGGTACACATATGTATTTATGTGACCCAAACATGGACGTGTAACGTAAATAAATGAATTTTAAATTTTGCCGATACTTTTGGGGGGCAAATAAGAAAATAAAAATAAAAAGTTATGTTTAAAAATAATTTTAAACTAAATACTTTTAAAGATATTTAAGAAAATTGACCATTCTCCCCCCTTATCTCCGAAACTAATGAGCCAAAAATTCTGAAAAATAAGCAAAGATTGGTTATTTACTCATAGATTACAGGAAAACCTATACAGAAGTCTATGGTCTTAAAATAACATAGTAAATCTCTCAATATTGTTGTTGTGATGTTAAGTTTGTTCTCGAGATTAATTCATCTCAACTACGGAACCCTTCATTGTGCGTGGTCCGACACGCACTTGGCCAGTTTTTTTTTGTTTGTACGCGCTAATCTCTGGAACTACTTTTTGCAGTTGATAGCCCAATTCTTAAGGAAGGCTATTTAACACCACGCTGGGCCCGCTGGGAGCGAAGCAAAAAGATAAGGAAGTCCGAAAGAACGCTAAGCGACAACGAAGCAATAGCGCGGGCGATGCGATGCGATGAACTAGCGGGCAGAGGCTATATTTATATAAAAGACTCGTCGAGAAAGACATCAGCTTCATGTTAGAAAAACTAAACGCCTAAGAAAATTTTGTGTTGAAACGTAGATAAGATAGATAGATAAATTATAATAGATTCCTGAAAACTATAGCTGACAGTTGGGACAGCCCCATACTGGGACAAAGGATACGCCTACATGCCACTGTGGCGTGTTAATTACTAGTTTGTCTTGTTTTTCTGGTAAATGTAAGTACTAACACTAGTTTTAAGTCGTGTGTATACTAACCAAATGGACTAGTTATGGGTCCGAAATAAAAGATTTTTTTTTTAACTTGAAAGTACACCCAAAAGCACAATTAAATTATAACAAATTACATAAATATAATATATAAAAACAAGATTCCAATATACAAAAAAGAAAAGCATACTTAAAGAAATGGAGTGACATTACAACAATACTTGTATCAGCAGCCGGTCGATTCTGTAAAAATATCACCGTGAAACTTAGGTGAAGTGAGCTGTCAATAGTGTTAATCCCTAGCATCCTGCCGGTCGATTTGTGACAGAACAGATTTGTCACAGAAAATATAAATTAATTAATAAAACTAAAAATCTATTTTTAACGAGATGACATGATTTCTATTACAACTGTAACAAATCTGAATAATTATCATGTCCACAAAAGCCACTAATAAAGAGTTGAAATTAAATTGTAGGTATACAATGTCACCTATGGGCGTGTGATCGCCCGCACCCTTCTGAAAAATCATGTTTTTTTTCGAAAATTAACTTTAAAAGAGGCAAAATGGGAACATGTTGAGTAGAACAGAGGATGAGTATGGAACTGTTCTTTTCATCAGCGATTTTCTTTGACTCCTCTATTCGAGCGCAAATATTGTCCAGTCGGTCGATTCTGTAAAAATATCAACGTGAAACTTAGGTGAAGTGAGCTGTCAATAGTGCCAATCCCTATGGAATGACAGCTCACTTCACCTAAGTTTTCACGGTGAGATGGTTACAGAATAGCACTGCAGAATTAGTGGAAAAGCTTTACAAAGGAACCCCTCTAATCAAAACGTTTACTTACTTAAAGGATCGCCATTTCTTTTGGCACCATTTGTTAAACTATTCATCCCCTCGTTAACTGCTAAACGTGGATTAACTGCAGGGAGAAGTAAGGTATAGTAACTGATCTGTTAATCTTTCCAAAGTTCAAAACAAACCCCTTTTCGAACCACAATTCTGCGTCACCAAAGCAATCTACTGCGGTCTCACTTTTAATACAACGTAAGTAACAATGATATTCCAAATGCAAGAAAAATAAATAAAATATTCGAGTCCCAAGGGTACTATATCGCGAAAATCACTCACACACCGAAGACCAAACAAGATTGCCACCGTGTACGTACAGTTGCGTGCACAAGTATGCGTCGTCTAAGCCTTTACTTCTGCGAGTGTGCGTCATTTCTTTACGGTTGATCTGAATTTTCGCATGTGCTCCTTGTATTTAGGCGCACACATGCATAACCCTTTAGTTAAGGGGACGTTCATGGCGTTTGAAATTGTTTTGTGCATGTTTTGGAGAAGAATTGATGTAGAGAATGATATAATTGTGATTGGAATATGTTAGGTATACCGTAATCATACCGTGAAAACTTAGGTGAAGTGAAAGTCAAATAATTTATTTCAATTAGGCACGTAAAAGGCACTTTTGAACGTCAAAATTTATAAAAAAAATTATTGATTCTAGTCGCCCCTTCCAAAAGGTAGTTTTCGTAAACATTATATATAATAATTTGGGAATTACTCTATGGAATAGGTTAAGGTGCGGCGGGGTTGTTTTTATATGAGATATATTAGGGTTTAATAAATAATTACAAAAAAAAAAACATTATGCGTTTATAACAATACCTAAGCTTTATAAAATTACAAAACATTTATTTTAAATAGGCCCTTGTAAGGCACTTTTCAACATCTAATTTACAAAAAACTGAATTGATTTTAGTCGCTCCTTCCAATAATAGGTGGACAAACTTTTGGAAATTATTCAGACCACCAAAATAAGAACAATGGTAAAAAATAAAATGAGAAAAACGCATTTAATTTAACGATACTTACTAGAGAAATAAATCAGCTAACGAAAATACACTAAAAATGTTAGTTACTCAATGCCATTTATTATTTTATGTCAAAATAAAATCACTTTAACCAGTGTTTTTTTTTTCCTTGGATAGTTTTAGTTAGACGTACTGAACGCTGTGTTAAAATTTGTCTATCTATTTTAAAGGGACCTTGAATATTAATGTAGGTTACGAAATATTGTAAATCATGTTAAAAGAGTAACGGTGGAGTTTCTTGCCCATTCTTCTCCATACGAAAACTACCTTTAGGAAGGGGTGACTCGTCATTTCACTTCACATTCCAGGCGGATCGTCTTCACATATAATTATATGTGAAGACAACCCGCCTGGAATAAGATTACTATACCACAATAAGTAAAAATAATTAAAAACGAAGCAATGACAGATAAATTAATTATGTGATAGATACATGGTACTCACATTTTTACAAACATTGTAAAAGTATATCTACGATATTCCTAATATTTACAAGTAATATTTATACTAATAATGAGCTCAAGAGTATCAATCCCTAGCATTAGGTGGAATGACAGCTCACTTCACGGTGAGAGTTTTTTTTTAAATTTACTTAATACGGGCCAAACGTTCTTAGAATGAAACGATTTGATTGGGCACCAATACAGCTGTAAACGTAATATTCTATGACGAATCCATGGTCTCTGTCAGATTTGATTGAGCAAAACCATAACGAGCCACAAATATTTGCCTAAAAATAATGACTTCCTAAGTATAGCTTTTTAGAAAATATTGAAACTGATCCCACTAATAATATAGTGTTCTGGATTTGAAGATTATTATAATTATGCTGCTACTCTTGTTGACATGTACCTTAATTACGTAAAACACGATCAATCACAATCTGAATCGTTTTGAAACAGATTTCTAATCCATTGCTTCATAAGTTCGATTTTTTTTTCTGCTGTACAACGTAAATAACGCAATGAATGTTGTTGAACTGTCAAAATGAAACAGATTAGTCGTAATCGTTAACTAAAATGTGTTGCGTAATTAGATAGCTTTTGAAGTAAGTTCCTATGCCAATTCTCCAATAACCCATCACTAAATTGAGACGTAAAACTAAACTCCGCTCACCCTTAACAAAGCGTATAGTATATTTTCACTAGTGTGCGTAAAGGTAACTCGTACTAGTGTGACTTCTATTCAATCTTCTTACGTTCCATTTCGCAGGGACATTTGATTCCGTCTCCTTCTTACTTCAGCACCGCACATATCGGCATCTCGCTCTATTCCTAACGGGCTTAGGAGCGTGTGATATATTGTATTGGATGGATTTTTCGTTTGTGGAAATGGAATTTCTTTTTTGACTCGGTACCTGACACGGCGGGGATGTTCGATCAAACCACTGTTTCCGTATTCTATTTTATTTGGAATAAGTTAAATTTGACGTCGGTTTGATGGTTTAGGATATTATTCATTAGTGCTAATGTAAATGTAGCTTTGAAGTCGGTGGAAGAGTCGTTCAGGTTGAGCGATGTTGAAGATTTTTTTTTCTTACGTAAGTGTTCAAGGTATGTTGATAAAATGGTTCCATGATGTCTTAATCGTTTTGGAAATTAGACATGCTATCGTATCTGTGTCTAGGAAAACTGAATGATTTTTTTTACTTCAATGAAGTAGGTACCTAACAAAAGACATACCAAATAAAAAGGTAAAAAACAGATGATAATAATTGTCTGTCTAGTATCCAAACGTTAACTTATAAGTACATAATCAACCTATAATGATCCCACTATTGGGACACAGGCCTCCTCTCTGTGAGAGGGAGTGGGCTTAGTGAGTATGAATATTTGCCCCCTATATTACGTAGGACGTCTGTCTGTGTCGACTTCCTACGTAACTCATAGCCAAAGGATTCAAACAAAAACAGAAAGCATACATTAACCAAACACAATCATTAAACATGACACAAAAAAAAACAAACGTCGCATTACTCAGACACAAGATGATCAAACAGATACTAGTTCACATCAAATAAAACAACAAAACCAAGGTTATCATTTCAACACAAACATGTATTTTATTATGTTTTCTCTTAGATCGTTATAACGGAACATAATTCAAAGGCATCACATGGCACAACAAGCCTCGTACCCGTGTCTACCGAAAAAAAAAACGAATAATCTAAAGAAACGGGTACCCTTCGGGTATTCCAGAAAATTGGAGCCTCCAAAGAATATATTTTGAATTTTTATTATGTACTATTTTCTATTCCATTCCCAAGGTAACCCTTCCTTCTACAAAGGGGTTTCGTGCGGAGACATTCTATAGACGAGGGTGGGTACCCCCCTTAAGGGGCTGATGCCACCCCGTCCCATCTCGTTTTACTCTGAAGGATTTACCAAGTAGCATGTGTATTATATGTGTATATAAACAGATGTATGTTTGAATTATTCCTGTATGTTGCTATAATAAGGTCATTGTTTGACTACAGAGGTTCTGTTTGGGATTATTCCGTGTCAATTTTAAAGGGATGTTCAACATGGTATTATCTTAGTCGTTTGAAGTTTATTTTTTTGAGGAAGTTGGCTTTTAAAAAGGCGTTTATGGTGTTTTTTATGTCAATTAGATTAGTATTATTTTTGTGTTTTTTGAGTCTACTGGTAATTATATCGCTAAAGAAAGAACTTCGCAACTCAAATGATACGTTGCTTGTTTAGTAGTTACATGAGACGAAGAGCTCTTAGTAACAGCGACATTTTGGTGGTCAATTCTGAGATTAAATTCTGTGATTTCTAAGAAAATATCGAAACACAATAAGCAGTCTGGTGAATTCCCATCTTCATATCATTGATCAGTTCTTTGTATAAGTAATAAGAATTTTATTATGTCGAAGGTTGTGTCTACATTTTCCTATACACTTACAAGTGGTTAAGTAGCAGACTTACTTACATTATGCTTGTTTGTAATTCCATGCAGTTAAAGTACGTTTACAAGGACCTCATCTTCCATGTCAGATACATTTATGACTATGTTGATTTGAGAAAACCATTTGTTTTTGACGATAACATTGAGTGGTATTGTTTCTTCATCTCTGTTTTCATACGGTTTTTGCGTCACTGTTTGTGATTCCAGTATGTCTTTTGAAAGTGTCTCATGTAGTGTTTTACTTTCATAAGTTTTATTTCTTTCGTCAATTTTAATATTGAAAAATAAAATTGAGTAGTTTTTATATACTATTCAGTTTTATTTTTAGTTTTCTGTTTTTAGAAAACTCTGTATAATTATAATTAATGTACACCATATAAGTTGCAGTAGTATTTGAGTATAGGCAGTGATAGTCTTGGTTATACGAGTATGTATAAACAAAAATAAGCGCTCAAATAGTGACGTTGAAAAACATTTTTCACAACCTTAACCCTTAAATAATACTTCGTGAGCAATGCAATGAAAACAACAAACAATATCAGTGACAGCACATTATTGGTACGGACCAATATTGGTACAAATAATTACTGGTTCTAACCATTATTGGTACAAATACCAATAACTGTAATATTGTGCTATTGGCTTGTATTATTGTATCATTTCCGTAATAACGGATAATGGCGACCCAATGAAAAGTATTGGTTTTTATTGTAATAAGGTTTTCTGCGGGTTTTATAATTTAAATTGGTTTTGTTATTGGCTACTGATTTTTTAGCTTAAGTATCGTGACTTAATATTCCGAAAACAAATCTTTTTTTTTTTTGATAAATAACTTAAACCTACTTTTAGAGCCGTAATGTTGCTGCAAATAAAACGTAGGATTGGAAAACGCTTTTATTTTTAAGTGTCAACTTATGAGATGTCTGTAAATTATTAATAAAATGTTCTAGAGGTATATTTCTGTGCTCAATATGCATCCGAATATCCGATAACTGATCATGACTCTCTAAGTACTACAGTTTATCTCTATCATGTAGATACTGACCCATGAGATAACCCTGAAAGCTTCCTACCACTCCAAAAACACAGCAGCATTATCGACCACCATTTGACACACTTAAAGCACACACACGAAGAAAAATTCGAACGCACACAAACGAAAATTAATTCTACGCAACGTTCAATCAACAAGTGACACAATAACCCTCAAGAGCTCGCCTAATTCAACCCCCCACTCATTACGTCGTAACCCGGACCTGCACAACATTCGAAGTTTAAATTAAACAGGATCCGGAAAACAAGGAGGGGGTATAAATGAGTATTTGAGAGCCTCCGGCGTCCGCCATATTTAAAAAAGTCGGCAGACGAAAGACGCGGGGATTGGTTGGTGTTATGCGTCTTTCATAATTTTCTTTTCAGGAAAATTATTTGGAAAATTCTTTTAATGATTGCTTATTGTGTTTTTATTTCCCTGCTTTATCGAAGTTACAATAGTTTTTCTTTGTGTAGTTTGTTGATACAGTTGAATTTGTATCAAAAATCATACTGATTTTGAAGTACGAACAAAACCGTTTATAATTTCATCTGCATTTCCGAGTCGCATTGTCAAAACTAATAATGACTAATAAAAACAAAAGTACCCATCAAAGTATGTACCCTACATCCACAAAACAACAACAAAACAACTCTTCAACTATCATACAAACAACCCAACTTTATCCACACTGCCACAGTCCCAACACTTTCCCTGGAAAGTCCAATCAAACTTTACCACTTTCACTATCGCATAAAGCCATCCCAAGGCGGTATAATTAAACGTTTCATGAATGGGAGGGAGTGGAACAGCACGATAAAGAAAGAGACGAAATCGTCTGCTGTTGTACGCGTAATCAGTTTTACGGTAAGCGCAAATTACGCGGGGATGGGGTGAATTAACGCTTTTACAAGGTCACCAGTTTAAATTGCGAACGCATTCGACAATCAGCTGATGTCGGTCGATTCGAAATTTGAATTCAAATGGAATTCGGGTTTGTGGTTCGGATTCGGCTGTTGCGTTTGGAGGGTTGATTCTTTAATTAGTTTTAAATATGGATAAGACATTTATTTAACGACATGATAATATATAAATAGGATTTGTATAAAGATAGGCTAGGTAAATAATTATCTATCTACTAGAAGAATTTTTGCAATAACAGTTAATTATACCATTTTATTGGCTATCAATAATTTGTCATTTGTAATATCGTTAATCAATAGTCCGACCGTTATAGGAAATGATCACGACTTTCTCCAAATGGAATAAGCAGATTTATCAGTAGTGCCAACGCCAGGAGTAATAAAAGTAATTCTTGTTTAATTGAATGTGTCCTTAAATCGTAGTAATAAATAAATAAACGATAAAGCCGGCCTATTGCCTACGGCTGCTGTTAACAAACTGTCAGATTATACTTGCGACTGAGAACTAGATATTTTGAGTTAAGCTCTATCTAATTTTGTATAAGTCCGCATTTTGAACATACAGTATACGATCCGTAACTTCATAAATACATCCCTATTTACAATTTGCATATGCTCCGTCTGTCAAATGACAAATTGTAGGCCAACAATACGAAATGCCACACACCGTTGGAATATCAAAACGTCTACACTCTATAATAAAAACCAATAGAAAAAAAAACTTGCCAAAAGACATTTACGCTGACTGAACGCAGTTTTTACAACGAAAGAGCAAACCGACAAATTACAAATGGAAACAAAAAAGGAACGTCTCGCGACAAAGGAAAAAATCGAACGCCGTGAAAATTTGAATAAGGAATCATTTCTTTTTTTTCCTATCTTTTTTATTCCTTTTTTTTTTCGCTCGCTGTCAATCATTTGTCTAAGGCGAGGAGGTTCGCTATTTTCTTTGTTGATGGATGGAATATTTTGTAAGGGGTGTTCCTACTCGAGTGTAGTGTTTCCTCCGAAGTTCATATTTCATTATTTTTATCTCGCGTGTGTTCGACTTTGGATTTGAAAGCGTGTTTGTTTACCCAACTGTTTACCTTTTCTTATTAAGTTTACGTTTGACATTGCACAAAGTCGGGTTATGGCACTGTTTTTATGACGAAATCTGCGTAAACATGTTTTATGTGAAAAATATCATGGTAATGAAGAGTCGTTCACGCAAAGTAATTCTCATGTTTGCGTGATGTTTTTTGAATGTTAAAAAAAAGCTTCTTTGGATTGGCCTTATTCCTCTATCATTAAAATTGATTTGGATTCCTTTAAATTAGATTTTAGATCGATTCGTACCTAGTCACTTTTTCAGAATCAACCCGATCTATATCAATATTAACGATATTTTCGCATTATATCATTTATATATCAGTTGAAGTGAGTAGTTAGCAAATAACGAAAGAAGTAACTTTACACTGATCGTAATTTTAAGTTTAAAAACACAACCACTGGATATATTTCTCCTGTCCCTAACAGAGTTACTTTTGTTATGGCCAGAGAACGCTTTCAAATAAATATTTTGTCGAAAGAAATATCATTTTTTAAACTGAAATGAAATTGTCTATTCTGTAAAAAAGATATCGTACATATGATGTCTCGTGTAAACATCGGACATCTTGGCTGACAGTACCAACCTCTCGGAAAATGTGTTGGTACCATCTGTTGGCCAACTCAAGCACCGCGCGTGCTCATTGCTCACATCAAATAGCGCGCGCTTCCCCGGCTTCCTGTTACACACTTCCGTCCCTTTTCATGAAATCACTCCCACAGATTGCAGGAACGCGAGAGAAAATATGTTACACATCAAAAATAAAAATTTGCTAGATGGAGTCGACATGATCTGACTACCGCTGAGAAGAAATGGCGAAACAAACTCACGGGTGAACAAGACCTTACCCATCACAGACATAACCTAAACCATCAATTTCACCAACTCATTCGTTCAACAAAATTCGTTCCGCATACTACATTTATTTACAAATCCCAGCTTTCTATATCACGTGCCTGTAATCAGAACTGGTATATAAGCAATACATCTCTCTTATCCCATCTTATTGGGCAAAAATATGAATGCCGCCCGTCATGCAGATTGGCATTCGAACCTCATGGTAATTCCATGTTTTCTTTACCAGCTACATTACTGATTCTGTGGATATCTTTTATATTTGGTTTCCTGATTTGCATGGCGCTGTTGCTATGAGAATTTGTATCTTTGCTTCGAGGATGAGTACGAGTATAATTCTTTAAAGCCCAGAAACTGAGGTATTGGCAACCGGAGTCTCTCTTTAATGATAGTGCTAAGTATTAGTTTGATTTGTTACAGCTGTAGTGGCAACCATTGTCATTTGGTTTAAATAGGTTTTTATTTTTATTAATTATTTATCTTTTATATTGATTATTTTCTTTTAAATTTTGTGAATGTGAGAACGTTAAAAAAAAAATGATACTGTCGAATTCATAGCTGAGAATTTGTTTGACTTCAGAAACGAAGCAGAAGATAAGGGGAGTACCTATATGTAAAATGTTTGTCACATGATTGACGCAGACAAATCAAAGAGAAACGTCAATTGTTTCGTTTTTCACCTTAGGAGATTTCCTGAAGTCCGTTTTAGAAAGCAATCACCAAGGAAATGGATATCTTGATGTACACCGATTATCCGTTAACTGAGTATTTGCAAAGGAGATACTGGCTAGAAAATTCACAATGTATATTTGAGACTAAATAGGAACACAGAACCAACCAAGGACAGTGCAGTTTATTTATTTAGGTATTCTCTTGCAAGTCGTAAACCTTTTTACAGTTGCAATATGTGGTGTGAATGTTCAAGACCCATAAGCAGGTGTTAACAACCTTAAACGAACATTAAATAATAAAAATCAGCTCTCAAGTATTCTCTGCTGACTCTCTTTAGAATAACATCATTCAAGTCTCACACGGAATTGTCACTTTTATTACTGAGAACATAGTGTTTATAGTCCGTCACAGTGTTATGATAGGCCGTCACTAATATTATAGCTACTGTATTGAATATAAATTGTGGCCAATACATTATCTATAAATAACGCCTATCTACAATTATATTATGATATTACATCACCGCTCAGTACTGTTTTATGAATCATGCATAGAATCAGATAGGATACACACGGACGATTATTGTTGAAGAAACGACATCTGCATTTGCTTGTAATCAGTATAAAAGAGATTCAGGTTTATCAGTAAAGTAAAAGAGATGATAATAGTATTCATCATCATCATGATTGGGAGCCTTGCCACCCACTGCTGAGTATAGGCCTCCTACCTCATGATAGTAGGTATTATCGGTGCCATATCTCAAGCTAATTATCCTTCAAATCCTCCAAATTGTAAATACTCTTAAAATTTGCCAAAGTTTCGCTTCTTAAATGTATGAAGAGATGCGAGGAAGAGCTTCCCGATACAGAAAGCAGCTTTGGTTGCGGTGCCTTGGAGCACCTCAACGAAAAGCGACGAAAGCAGTGTTAGATGCTGATGGCCTGAACGATACTCTGATGGAGGCAGGTCACTTATCAGTCAAATTGACTATGAAACAGGAGAGTTATGTTTCATGCTTTAAGAGTTTCTGGTCCTCTTGAATCTTTCTATCTTCGACAGACGTTAATTGTTTTGCATGATTTTCCACATCGGTTTGGTTTGACCATCTCTCTATTTGTGATTTGGCAAAGCCGAAATCAGTCTTTCGTTTGATGTTATTATTAAAGTGTCTTCTAAAACTGGCCTGAAATAAACTGCTCCGCTTATATCTTATATATTCTCGGCTGACGTTGATTGTTCTGCGTGACTTTCCACATTGATTCTGATTTGACCATTCCTTTATTTGTTATCTGATATAGTCTTTTGTCATTGTAAGTATCATGTTGGCTTCTTTAACTAGTCTCAAATATCCTTCCTCTGTTTTCTTTTTTGTGCTTTGGTTATGGATTAGATATTTCTCTTGTTAGCCAAGTCAGAAATAACCCGCCCGTCTGCACAGTCATCTGATAACCAACACACGGCGCGTAACCCAACGTGCTTACAAAGCTAAACTCTTAGTTACTGGGCACGTAACCCAGACTCAAACCACGTTAACTCTATAATAGTACCGGCTGTCTACGCTAGATGGCAGATGCACGTACTACGCCGCCGCTGAATAACGTGATCGGAATCTCAAATACCGAATCGATGGTTTTTAAAGCTCTCTCGGAATCGCAAGGCTCTTCAGCAAATATAACCGAATTGTGACTGGAATAAGCGCCAATTGTTGGTGGTGGGTGCAGCAGAATATGGAATTTTGTTCGTCCTCGTAATGTTTTTTTTCGAGTTCGAAATTCGAATGTGGAATTATATTTTTTTGGTAAGCGGTGTTCTCTGTTTGGGGGTGTGTCGTGCGGATGAATGGAGCACCCTATATGTTACGTGATTGATGGAATATGCAAAAATGGATAGTATTCTCCAAAGAACTTTCAGAGGTGTTCTCTGATGGATCATGGATGATTGGACTGTGGACTATCAAATTTATCATTAAGAGTCTTTTAATCTCAGTACCTGAAATGTACACTGAAACAATTCTCTGTCCAATAAAGCACAGTTTAATAAAAAACAAAATAAGCTCCCAAAATTCAATTAAAGATAATATATTTGGATTCCCTAAAGAATTCAACCTCATTGAACACGTTGAAGCAAGAGTTAAGTACTCATTGAATCATAGCGCACGTGCTAAACACTAGACTCTCAAAGTTGCACCAAAATGGGTCTCACTGAACAAAAAATTCCCAAATCGACGGATAAACTAAAAATAACGAAGCAATAGATAAAGTAGAACAGCTGCCAACTGCCTTAAAAGTTGAAGATGTCACAAGATGGTGGCATCTTAATCACCATACAGATATTACAGAACGGACTTATTTCTCAGTAGCATCCCGGAATCCGGAATTTGTGTCCGATGATAGGCTCGCCCCCTATTACATGGGACTTAAACATAACTGGCGAAATGTGTGTATTGGTACATCTTTGCCTACCCCTTCGTGGAAACAAGGCGTGATATTACGTAATGTTAGGACAGACTTATGTCCAGACTGAAGATGGAAGACCACTGAAAAGGCATTGATTAGCTCAAGGACCTACATGTAACGATTTTCTCTAAAAGATTGGGCTTACAGTAGCCTAATCTTAGGTTGTATAGCATTTTTGACAACCTACAAATGATTCAGCTTGGATTCAAGCTAAATTGACATTTTGATTTCTTTTTTAATTGTCAGTTTCGAATTTGAATTGGAACTTGAATCGTGTCCAAATTTTGGGACTAATATGATTTATACGAGTATTTATTTATTTATATATACTTTATTGTACACCAGATTATACACCTACCTACCCTACAGAGTATTAGCCTGAGGGGCTTGCGGCTAAGTAATAACAGCCGCACGGGTCGATCAATCAGTTTAAACTACGCTTGCCGCGGATGGTCCGTGGATGGGTGACCATCTTTACATACCAAGACCCCTCCGTGCCTCGGAAAGCACGTTAAGCCGTTGGTGCCGGCTGTCATTCGTGGATCTTTGACAGTCGTTACGGGTAGTTAGAAGCCCAAAAGTCTAACAACCAGTCTTACCAAGGGGTATCGTGTTACCTAGTAACTAGGTTGTGGAGGTCAGATAGGCAGACACTACATGTAAAATACTGGTATTCAGCTGCATCCGGTTAGACTGGAAGCCGACCCCAACATGGTTGGGAAAAGGCTAGTCAGATGATGATTGATACGACTATTACTCTTTTAACCCCCACTAGCTGATGTCACGTGAATATGATGACGATGATGTCATAGTTACTAAGAACGTGACATTGTCTACTTGAAAGAGAAATTGTTTTATTCCAATTATTCCTAAAGCCTTACCTCTCAAAGACACCGTAGTTCAGTACCACCATATGCTAATTCACCCCGATCCGAGTTTCATAATATCACCGCAGCAAAAAAAAAAATAGAAACAAGTAAAAAATCATAACACGCTTGAGTACGCGATACATTTCTTCATATCCGCCGTATTCCAATGAAAAATGCTCAAAGAGTTAACTCCTCCATCCCGCTGGGGGGAACTACAAATCCGATAGAAAGAGACGGAGGAACAAGTTAGAGAGAGACGCCAAGCTAAACCCGAAAAGATGGATGGTACACAATGTCACTGAAGATGCTGAAATTGTATATTTTATATTCGGTATAAAAAAGTCCCAACATACGATATTAAAAAGACGGAACATTTTCTGCGTAGTAGTTATATTGTAAGGAATTTAATCTTGCGGCGACATACGATGCTCTAAAGTAAAGGATTATTGGAATGTTTTCGGTATTTCTTATATTCTGATAATATTTTGACGTTGGGAGTATATTTTTGTATACAATGTTGATGTTTAATAAGGAGACGAGACGACATTTTGGGTGAAATTGTGTTGCTAGCTCGAGGGAAACTGAAATATTCTATTAACAATCATATTACATAGGTTTAGGAAGATGCTAGAATGCTGTGTTTCAAGATCTCAGAATAGAAAAGAGTTTGGTATGTTATTATATCTAAAACTGTACCAACCACTTTCAATAAAATTCCAAGCATTTCAAAAAACTGTCAATCTTAACAACCAACCCCATTAAACCCCCTACACCCACCTCCAGGGGAAAAACTCATCCTTCTTACGAAATCATTTTCCTCTGTCGAATCTAACCCACTGATTTTCCCCTGTCGAATCTATACTCGACTCTAAACCCAATCTACGCACATACACACACTTCCTGGCATCTATCGATGCTCATAACCCTATCAGCCGCCATTTTTAGGAAATAGCTCTATAACGGCTTATCGCCAGGGTACTTAGTACACCGTGTTTATGTGTTAACATATCTAAAGCGATAGACGGTTTTAAAGGGTTAGCTACAATTTTTTTTTAAACTGTTTGAGAAGTTGAGATGCTCTGATATTTAGCCGCTTCTAATCTACTCTCTCGCGACATCTGTCATTTGATTCGGTACGGGTGTTGTTATTAAGACAAGCCAAATATTTCGTTTTATTTCATTGATATTTTGATAGATTGTACTTTGATTCTGAATTTAAATTGTCAACTGACATTCCGTACGAATTACAAATCAGTGCAAAATTATTAGTAGATGTTTTGTCAGTGGCAAAAAATAATGATTTTCTTTTAATTCAGTGAATTTAAATAGGCAAAGTAAAGTACTAGGTAGAAATGTTAATATTTGGAATCTCCAGAACAGTCGATGAGCCAAAAGTATGTATGTTCAATGATCGTAAGAGGTAAATTATTTTCATTGTTTATTTATATGGGGATTCGGAATGTCACAATGCACCAACAGTTCGGTAAATCAGTATAAGGCACGAATAACCAAAGGTCTAAATTTGTTACTCATTAAATAGAAAACAATTTAACTTCTAACATTACCATAAAACTCAGCAACTAGTTTTACTAATTGACTATTTCGAGTTATTTATTAGCTATAAAAAAAAGAGTTAAATAAACCTTAATTAAAATTAAAATGACGTTTTTCGCAACCATTGCTTCTGTTTCATACCTTTTGCAAATTTACACTTAAAGCCACAAAAAACTACCCAGCGAGTTTCCAAAACATGTACTATAATAAAATAATTCCAAACAGTACCAAACGTGATAAGTGTTTAGAAATCACGCCGTGTATAGAAAGGTGATGTATTTGAATATTAAAAACGTGTATTGTTAGGCAAATTAAAACCAGCAGATGTGTGTATATCCGGGGCCTATGGCTCTGGGCACGACTAATTGGGACAGATTTGCATCATAATGGTGGAGTAGTAATATTACCAAGTACTTAGTTCGGCAGTTTCGGGCTCGGCACGAAAAATTCTGTGTTCGGGAAAATAAATAAGGGTTTGGACGGCTGGAGAATTTTATTGTTAGTTTGGTATGTGAACTTTATACCACGTTTAGGTTCGGAAGATTGATAAATTCAATGGTTGTGTTAAATTAGCTTCTGCCAGCGGCTTCGCCCGCGCCCGCGCCCGCTTTATAAATTATAGCCTATGTTACTCAGTGGTTATAAAGCATTCTATTGGTGAGAGAATTTTCAAAATAGGTGCTCAGGTTTTTGTGTTTCATTACAAACAAAAATACAAATCTTTTAGTTTTTTTTTTTTATACTATTTGTTAAAATTAAATGTTGATAGATACGGGATTTATGCTCATAGGTTTGATTTAGAATTGCCGATCCAATTTTTTTTTTGAAATCTCACCGTCGAATCCTAGGTGAAGTGAACTTGAAGTGAGCTGTCAATCCCTAGCGATCCTTAGCAGGTGGATTGACAGCTCACTTCAAGACTTTTAGAAAATAGCACTACTAAAATAGGTTCTATTCTACATTTCTTTGTCTTTTACTCGCTTTAGCAAAAAGAAAGGATACGTGTGCAAAGATTATAATCACGCAGTAATATTCAATGACGATAAAGCGTTTCGTAAAACAAAAAATTTACTTGTACCTATTTCCTAGATTTTTATTAAGAAACATACATAACACTATTCTTTTAATATAATATTCCGCAACCAAGCAGGCCATGCTATACTTGGAGTTTTTTTCTTCAAACGGTACAGGGGAACGTTCATAAATCCTTTTGCTCGCCTGTCAACCGCATGCCTACTATGTAGTCGTATATTACGGAAAGTAACGGATTTTTTTTCGCTCGGAAAAATTACTATTTTTTTTTAGGTTATTTTGAGTTTTTGTATCAAAGAAGTACTTACCAAACTTTTTTACTTTGATTTCTTAACTTAAGCTACGTCATATTGGGTCAGGCTTAAGTTAGCTATCAGTAGTAAAATAGGTACTAGCATTGTTAAAGATAAAAACTAACAACTATGCCAAGATAATTTTTATTACTGAAACCAATTTAATTTTTGGCACGAACAGACAAATATCATGGCAGTAATAAAATTATAGTTCGGAAGCTTATGTTACAACAAACAACATGTTTTTACGAGTCATGGATGAATACTAAAGTCGTGGAAACAGCTTCGGTTTCATTGCCTTTTGCTTGAATTGTCTTTTAAAATAGAGGTATGTAAACGAACGTTTAAACAGTGATTCAGTCAAAATAACCTAAGTACTTATTCCTTCAGAAAATTTTCAAATGAACCAGACAGTTCACCAACCAAAAGTAGGTACTAAGTATCTACCTCCGCATAACAATCTTAGGTACTCTCAACTCGCTTCTGCAATTGGACGTCCATAAACCACTTTTGAATTCCGAACACACATTCGGCTTCATCTTGAACTATGACGGCACATAAAAATTCACACCGTCATTATCGCGCGATTCTGTATTCAAATAAAAACGGAAACGCCACATTTTCTACACCGCACGGCGGGGTTCGCTGGCAGTCCTCCAGTGAGAGAGAGATAGCACGATAGTTTGGCGCATAAAATAATGATCAATCAGAGCGGGATGACAAGCCGTTTATTGGTTCCACCGAGTAGTTTGTGGCTATCGCGCGCGGCCAACTTCGATGTTATTTTCTTGGCACGATGTGTAAATTTTTGAAAGAATTTATTTTACGCTGTTTTGTGTAAGTAATGTGTGATGTTTGTAGGTGCATAGTTAGACGTGGTCTTTAACATTATATTTTTTAACGGTCATACGTTTTTCTTGTTTCAGGAAAATGAAAGAAAACCGCCTTATGAGCCCTGTGTTTGACTTCCCCAATGAAAACTCCCTCAATTTATTTATTTATTTAACGGTTTATGTACACACATATAAACAGACAAGAAGAAAGGAACAGAAAAATACGTACAAAGGTGATGCTAACTTCTAAAGAAATCTCTTCCAGCATACCTGCGATACAGGTATGCCTGTGTTTTATTCAAACAGTGTTATGTTTTAATTAGTTTATCTTTTAACGTTACAACATTGCTGTCGCCTATTCTGCCCTGCTAAACCGAAAGGCGCTATCTCAAGCGGAGTAAGTTTTGAGAAAATAGACTTATTGTAAATTGTAATTTAAGGAAACATAAGGATAAAAAAATCTTCTTAGTTGTTTTTAATAATGTCTTAAGTTAGATAGCGCTATTTGGCTGACACCATTAGATGTGAATTTGTTATAGCTATTGAATGGTATAAAAAAAACTAAAAGACCGTCTCTCAGAGATAGCGCCTTTCTGCTTAGCAGGGCAGTATTTGCACACTATAAATATGGACAATAAGGAAAATACACTGCGTTCGCAATTTAGTTGGTAAATATGTAAACAAACACGAGTTTTAGGAAAAACAACTGTATCATAGGGTTTAATTTGCGCTATAACTTCATATTTTTTATGACTTTTGCAACAGTACTAGGCAGTCTAAAACCAACTTTATTTACACTCGCATAAAGTTGATGTTTGTTTAAGTGGAAATAACATCAATTGGAAATAAGGATTTGTATAGACCTTAGGCCTATTTTTTTAAATAATAATTTAATAAACTACGTTTCTGTTTTAAAAATATCACGGCGACCACTCGTCTCGATAGTAGGAGAGCTCACGACCAAAACCATGTCGCATCGTTTTACGGCCAAAACCGTATAAAATCGTTAGTTTAGATGATTCTGAACCCGACTCGGTGGGCAGGGGTCATGTGCCTTTGCTAGGTTCACCTGTATTGGCGTGTCTAATATATTTGTAAGTAGGTAATAAGATGATCCAAATTTTAAGGTACAAAATTAACCTGTGACATAACACATCTTTTGAAGAAGCTCCTATTGGCTGTTAAAGAAATACACTGTTGTCTCGTACACTATCTTACAGAAGTCGGCACTAGATCAATACTTCGCTTTATGCCGCACATGTGTCATATGGCGCTGTGAGAGGACAGCAGAATGAGTGGAGTTGCCAGGGGTATTATTTTTTCATTTATTCAGAGTCATTTGACAGATCTCATCATCATCAAAGGCGTCCACTGCTGAACATAGGCCTCCCCCAAGCACCGCCACTTCGACCGATTCTGTGCTTCCCGCATTCAGTGGATTCCTGCGGCCTAACAGATTTGACAGATTGAATTAAAGCAAAATAATAATAGTTTATAGTTATCTAGTTTTGTTGAGTGATTAATCTTTTATTTTAAGTTTGAATTATCTTCGAGTCCTCCTGTTGAGTATTCTAGATGTCAATAATTTTTTATCTTTTAAGACCGTCGTGTATCACGGCTTCAAATGCCGCTTGACAATTAATGCTGCCTCAAATGCCAACATAACAACCACTCTAACATAAAAATTGTAAAAAACAATATCCTACACCAAGAACAGCGTACCGAAAAAAGACCTACATAATCAACTTAAAAAAATACACAACAAAAAAATGTAGCAACAACAGCAACTCCACAGCACACAGGCTTATTCCGTGATAGATAATGTGTTACTCGCATATGCCAGGGGACGTAGGGGGATGTTTTGTCAAACGCCACCCAAAAACGTAGGGAAACAGTCGATTCCTCACACGCTTTTATTTCCAAGACTATTTTCCCTACGTATGTAGGTTTCAATTTTTTCCTATCCTCCCTCCAGAATATTATTTTGTTTCGTAATATTGGATGACGGTACGCAAAGTACTTTTGTGATGTACAAAATTGTTTAAAGCGAATATGTTTTTGTCGTTCTATTGTATTAAGAGGTAAGATATTTTGTTTGTTGAAAGGTCTGTTGTTAGAAGATATCCTTGCTTCTGGGTGTTAGCACAGAATAATACAGATGGGATACTCCGCAGTTAACGTATGAAACTACAAGAAAGCGGGCCAGTCTTGCTGGACTCAGAGAGAGGCAACTTCTAGGTATAACTGTAGGTGATTAGCGCTGTGCAACCTGAATTGCACTTTATTGTGTCGTTGCAAGGGTCGCTTTTCATTTAAGAATGATGTTACGGAGTGTCCCATCTGTATTAATCTATGGTGTTAGTTCTTTTTTTAAATTTTCGTTCGAGAGACTGGCCCTAAATGCCTCTGTGCAAAGTTTTGGTTGCCCTAGCTAGACCTGTCAAAATTCTACAGGATCAAATGAAGTTATCTAGCGAAACTCCGCAGACGTGATGGGTAAATATGATAAAATAAAAAATAAAATTGATGATTTTTTTGGGGTCATCAACCGCAGTGTAGTTAAAATATTAGTTTATAAAATATATATTTTTTTGTCTAAACTTCACAGACGTCGTGGCTATCAATATCTAAACACTATAACAAAAAAAACAGATTTCTAATCTCATACTTTAAGTAAACAACACCAGCGATCGTTGACCCGAAAAAAAATACAAATTATTTTAATTTTGTCATATTTAGATAACGACAGCCATCACGTCTGCAGTTTCGCTAGATAATTTATTTCTAACCAGTAGAATTATGACAGGTCAAGAAACCAAATCCAACAGTTTACGCGAGTTTGAAATTTTTCATGTTAATTTTCGTTCGAGAAACTGGCCTTATATGCCTCAGTGCAAAGTTTTGGTTGTCCTATCTAGACCTATCATAATTATACAGGGTGGAATCAAATTATCTAGCGAACCTGCAGACGTGATGGCTATGGTTATCTAAATAGACGACCAAATTAAAATGATTTAATAATTTAGCAACAGCCAATCCAACAGTTTACGCGCGCTTGACAATTTTTCATGTTAATTTTCGTTCGAGAAACTGGCCTTAAATGCCTCAGTGCAAAGTTTTGGTTGTCCTATCTAGACCTATCATAATTATACTGGCTGGAATCAAATTATCTAGCGAACCTGCAGACGTGATGGCTATCGTTATCTAAATACGACAAAATTAAAATGATTTAATGATTTAGCAACAGCCAATCCAACAGTTTACGCGCGCTTGACAATTTGTCATATTAATTTTCGTTCGAGAAACTGGCCCTAAATGACTCAATGCAAAGTTTTGGTTGCCCTATCTAGACCTGTCATAATTATGCAGGGTGGAATCAAATTATCTAGCGAAACTGCAGACGTGATGGCTATCGTTATTTAAATACGACAATAATTTAGCAACAGCCAATCCAACAGTTCACGCGCGCTTGACAATTTGTCATATTAATTTTGCGATATTTTCGTTCTAGTAACTGGCCCTTAGTTTGGATAGTATGACTAAAATATCCCTTATTCGTTGCGTTCAAGACAGTTCAATCATTTTCATGGAACCCTCTGAGCTTTTATTGTCTCGAAGCTTCTTCTGGTTAGTCTTCACTGTAGATTCTGACCTACAGACGTAAAAGCTCTAGGATTCAGGTATAGTCTTCCTATGATTACCTAAAGCCCTTTGTATAGTTTAGAACGCTCTCATAACTTAACGACTTAGGAAACTATTTCAAAAACCGAAAAATTTATATTAACGGGGATGCGCTAAGGTAGCCCGCGAGATTAAAATTTTCTTGAGTTTTTTCCATTTTGCAGGTCAGTTTCAGGTTGTGTTGATTAAAATATGATTCGCGACCGTAACAAATATGGCTTTAAATAATTATAATCATTAAAATCAGCAATACAACTCTATAAGTTAGCATAATTGTCAAATGTCATGATTTCATGAAATAGTCATTCAATGGGATTACATGAACTTAGAGAGTTGTATTGATCATTTTTATGATTATAATTCTATAATTAAACATTTGATACGGCCGCGAATCATATTTAGATCAACATAGAACATGATACTGACCTGCAAATTGCAAAAAACGTAAGAAAATTTGAATTTCGCGGGCTACCTTGACGCTTTCGCCTTAAGCTGGATTGTCTCGCCTAGAGCTTACGAACCAAATCAAGACTCTTTTAGAGAAATTCAAAAGGTGTTAGAGCTACCATTGATAGCCTTGCATATCCAGCTGCCCCTCATTGATTACTCACGCCTTTTTCCCATGGGGGTAGGTAGAACCTACAGAACGCTACCTACTACGATCTTTACATACTACGTTTGCTTACGGATCTCACCATAACAACAAGTACAGAAATGAGTGCACAAAACGTTCACACATTTCAAGCACAAAAATCACCGATATAGGTACCTCTTCCTACACGAAAATGATTTTACTCGAAGTCAAAAAATCTCAAAACTTCTAAAATGGGGCAACTTTTGCAGAAGTCGTGAAATATTATTACCTATATTTTAAGTTTGCTCACAAGAATGTTTGTTTGAAGTGGCGGAGGAGGTCCGGTGTCTGTCTGTTTACTTTTATCGAAACTTTTGTGATCTGAGACTAGCGGAGAGGTAGCGGGAGCGGGCTGCGAAAACCTCACAAGGTACGTTAGAATTATTGTTACTTGTTTTATTTTAAAACAGGTCGGTATCTATTGGTCTCATTCTCGATATGTTTAGATTGCCAGTAAAACTAAATCAGGATCCGACTGGATCTCGATTCAATATCTAATTTACGTGACATTAATTTATTGGGAAAACCTCAATATTAAGAAGTCTCAGCACCGTACTACAGTCGCCTTTTAACTTAAAAAATAAGTCACAAAAACGCCCATAAAACGTTATTTTCTAAGAACTTAGTACATAACACAGTTTTTTAAGCTCATTAGGTTCTAAACGCAATTTGCTCTAAGTTTCATAAGAATACTGTTTGTGAGTATTTTGTATTTCATAATTTTTAATACAAATATCCAAAGGTAGCCTATGGCTTCTAGGTTCCAGGCTACCTATATGTCAAACGTAACCATCGGTTCAGTGGTTTTGGCGTACAAAGGTAACATACAGAGTTTCGCATTTATAATATTAAGCACCTATGTATGTTACGTATGGATACTCTGTGCAGAAGTCCAGGAATTTAGCATCGCTAAACCCTCTACCCGCTCCACTCATCAACATAACCTCTCCCCAATCGACATACGGTTGGCGGGCAGACAAATATATTGTTGGTAAAACTTCAAGCCGACTCCTGGAGTGGTTTCCCAACTTTCGAAGCCGTAAGTTGCGCATCCGACGCTCGTGAATACGTTATTTTATTTATAACATACTTCTCAAAGTTTTTGGTTCGGTTCCTTTGGTTATCAGCTATTTTACGAGTCGTGTGTTGGTATTTTTTATGATTTTGTTAAGAAAAGTTGGTTTTTGTTGGCTTTTTAGCCGTAAAGGGACTTAAATCAGAAAACAACTTCGGTCGGTTCACCTGTATATGCTCATTTTTTTGTCATAACTGCCGAAGAATTTCTTGTTCAGGCTTAGATTAAGAGGAGCAGTGGTGGCCCAGTGGGAGGAGTGGTGGCCCAGTGGGAGCAGTAGTGGTCCAGTGGGAGCAGTGGTGGCCCAGTGGGAGTAGTGGTGGCCCAGTTGGAGCAGTGGTGGCCCAGTGGGAGGAGTGGTGGCCCAATGGGAGCATTAGTGGCCTAGTGGAAGCAGTGGTGGCCCAATGGGAGCAGTAGTGGCCCAGTGGGAGCAGAACCCCGACAAGCGCTTTACTTTGTGTAAATTATTTCATCACAACTGCTCTCAAAACGGTGAAGGAAAACATCGTGACGAAACCGGCATGTCCTAGAACCGAAAATTCTAAGACATGTGACAACTACCAACCCGGACTGGGCCCGCGTGGTGGATTACGGCCCACTCTCTCTCACCGAGAGGAGGCTTTAGTCCCAGCAGTGGGAACATTATAGGCTGATTATGTATGTATGCATTAAGACACTATGTTTTACCCGTGATTGACCCTTTTGTCTTTCATTATGATTAGTAGCGGAGATCGTAGAGGCCATTTTAATGTTGTAAGGTGCAATGGGCTAAGCTAGCAGCGCCCCGCGGTTTCACCCGCATAAGTCTCGATCCCGTGAGAATATAGGAATAAAAGGTATCCTATGTGTTAATTTAGGTTCTAAACTATCTGTGTGCCAAACTTCATCCAAATCCGTTCAGCAGTTTTTGCGTGAAAGAGTAACAAACATCTATCCATCCATCCTCACAAACTTTCACGTTTATAATATTATAAATATAAATATATAAGGATAGGCCATATTTGAATGTTGCCTATACAGATTCCTTTGTGAATTGATGTCATAAATGAAAGGACAGCTTGTGTGCATAATATGGTACTGAATGGACCAATGGTTTCTTTGACGGCATAGACACAAACTTAGCTCAAAGGAAATGGAACCTCGACGAGGTTCATACATTTAAGACATGCAAATTTTGCTATATCTATGGGTAGAATAGAGTATTCATTTTTAGGGTTCAGTACCAGCAGGATGTCAAACGAAACCCTATTACTAAGCCTCCGCTGTCCGTCCGTCCGTCTGTCTGTCTGTCGGCAAGCTGTATGTCATGAACCGTAAAGCTTCGTGCAGATCAGCGCGACGCGACTCGCGAAGCAACTCGAACAATACAATTTCTAAGAAAACTTGACGGTATAACAATAACCGGTGTCGCGTCGCGCTGGTCTGCACGAAGCTTAATAAGTAGACAGTTGACATTTTCACAGATTGTGTATTTCTATTTCCGCTATAACAACAAATAATAAAAATGTAATACAGTTAACATTTATTTTTTTGTGTTTTTTGCTCTATTTTCATACCGTACTTCCGTACGGTACATTTCATTCCATTCCCTTCGTGTACACGTCCGACTCGCACTTGGCCGGTTTAAAGATTTATAGGCTTAGTTCATAGACCTACTTAAAATAAATACCTACTTCACAACCATCAAAAAGTCAAATAGTTAAAATATGACCCATTGAACTTCAAAAAATGTAGAACATCCCGTACCTTTGTACGGCGACAATAAATTACAAGGACACAATGAGGACAACGGTAGCATCCCTTTGAATCGAGTGGCACTCAAAGGATTACGTTCGATCGTTCGATATTCAAAAATCGTTACAATTGATTGGTTTATTTAAATAGGACTTTATTGAGTGTGCATGATGTGGCTAATGTCCTGTGATTTTGAATTTTATTGTCACAGTACTTCGTGGCAAATATTTTAAAGTACAATACAAATAAAATGGTAGACATATATTTACCTACGCTTTTACACGCATTAACTAAATATGTACGACTAGCTTCCGCCAGCGGCTTCGCTCGCGTTATAGCTTTATAAATGTTACTCAGTGATAATATTGCATTCTATTATTGATGGATTTTTTAAATCAGTCCAATAGTTTTTGAGTTTAATCATTACAAATAAAAATACAAATCTTTTTCTTTACAATAATGTAGTTACAACACCCGCAATTACTTTGAACATCATATTTCAATGAAAAAAAGAAAAATTTACGGAGGGCTAAAAATACACAAAGATACCAACATCGTCTTAAAAAAAGTGAAGCGTTAAACGGGGAAACTTATTGACGTCACTCTACAAAGTAAAGGCGAATTTCACGAACGCTTCAAAAGGAAAACTTAAAAAAAAACACGTACTTGCTTGCAACTCTTAAAAGAAGTATAAAAGAACCTCTTCGGGGAAAGTGCATTAAAAATGAGTGCGCTAGAAAGGGACGGAGCGCTATCGACACCGTCTATCTGTCCTTATCGCACGCTTCTAAGAAAATGGTTTTATGAATGAAAATTACTTTTTTCTCACGCCATTTACTCAGTTCAGGGACGTTAGTTTTGTAGCTCGTTTTCCTACACTGGAATAGGTGAAAGTTGTCCGGGATTGCCTTCGAAAGTAGGGCATTACCTTTTTAAACGTACCGCTTTTTTTTCTTGCAAGTAATCCCTCTGTTTCTTCAAGGGTGTACGGAATTTTAAGTTTTTTTTTTAAGTGCACGTTATTCGTTTTTTTTTTTTTTTCTGGCTGTTTTGTAACATTAGTATGATAAAAAATGTGCGTTTTGCTTACGGCAAAAGGTGCCAGATAATCACGAATGGATAAAATCAAGAGTTGTTGTAGATCCAAACCACAATATCTTTATCAATCATCTTTAAACGAAAGTCAAATAAGTCATCTTTTTTATTTTTTCGCTACAAAGATATATAAAGGAGAATACTATAATCGTAAGTAGCAGACCAATGTTACACTAATAATTTAAATTATTAAAACGTTACACGCTGTATTTCGCTACGGGGTGTTGACAAAAACAATTTAATGGCACTTATATTTCAAACTTTTGTCAACAAAAACTGTGTCCCCATATTATTTTTTATTACATGATTGTAACCTTTTCGGAAAAAAACGTTTTTTGGGGACATTAGGCAGTTTTATAACTAATAAGTAATATTTTATCTAATTTTAACGTATTATGTATATTCGTTAGATTTACGGACATAAGATAGTATTATCTTTAAAGTTATGACAGAAATGTGTTACATAAAAATATCAAATAAATTAATTCGGAGAAAGTTTTTCTTCGAATTTTTGTCCAATAATATTAATAACTTCTAGTCATTCTACTTCCTCTATTGTTTTACAAGTAAAACCCGTTAAATTATAATAATAATATTTTAAGACTCGCTGTCGTTGTCACATATCTTAACACATGCGTTTGCACCCCTTTTAACAAAAAAAAACACCTTTGTTATGCCACAGATAAAATATAACTATCATTTTTTACAAGGAATAATACGCATAAATTTATCTATACATACATTAATAGAAAGGGTTTAATAGCCTATAAATCAGTATTTTAAACAAAGGCTAGTCAAATTCGGTACAATAGGCCCCTTGTGCATAGACAAGTTTTTTTTTGTTACCACAGACCCGTGAAATGTTTGTTTTGTTGGTACTGCGTGTAGTGGCTTTTTGCAAAGTTTTTTTTTAAATAATCGATACTTTGATGATTGCCTATAATAGCGTGCATTGTGTGTTTTTTTTAATTCGGTAAATATTTGAGCAGAACTTGTTGGAATTGTGGGTTTATGGTATGCGTGTAAGTGAGACGTGTTTCTGTTATTAATTGACTTGGCCTTAATTTATTTATTCTTTTAATTTATACTACCTATGCCTTCTTTGTAACTGGATAGGTAAAAACCATAAAAATAGTAAAAAAAATATACACAAAATAGGAAAAAAACAGATTTTTTATTTTGTGTACACGGAACATAAAAATCTGTTTGTTTTTTTTTCTATTTTGTGTATTTTTTTTTTTAATATAAGCACAATTTTATGGTAGATAGAACTTATTTAAAAAATATTAGACACTTCAAAATTCAACTAAAAAGCGCAATCATCTTTTCACTTTACCGATCAACCCTCAAATGCGATAGCCAAAAGTCTCAAGATCCTATTATTTCTCACAGTTACTCCCATAGATACCAAATATCAGACTTTAGGGGTCAAAATGAATAGACAAGGCCCCTAATATCGGCATCCAAGATATCGCTTCACCGGAAGGGTTTGAGCGTCTGTTACAAAAGATTCTACTTCCGGTTGATCGCACGCATTGTGGTTGATATTAATATAACAGATAATAAGAAATGTGATCGTATCAGTTTTATTATTAAAATTAATAATAGTGAGTTTGATGTTTTTGAATAATATTAGACAAAGGAATGAGATTATTTTTTCCTAACCTACTGGTGTGTAGGTACTCCTTTTTTAATTAAGTAGGTAAGGGTATTTTGACGATGACGAATTTTTTTGTTGTTGTTTTGACCGTTATAATAAACCATTCGGTTATCAAAAACATAGGTAGCTATTATGCTAATGTTTTTAATTAAAAATATAATATATAATTATAATTATATAATAGGTATATAAAAATATAATATATAAAAAACCCATACATTACTTTGACCAAATAACATCAATTCCAAAAGCTGGTTTAGAAATGACCAGTCTTGGTTAACAAAAACGCATTTATAGAAGTATGAGGAACAGGGTGTAAAGTTCACTCATCCTCTTTAGAAAAGGGAGAATTAGTGAACTTTACACCCTGTTCCTCATACGACTATACTGGGGACCCGGACGTGATGCTTGGGATGTCACAATCGCTTGCAGGATTTTCCGTGACGCCATCCTCTATACTCATGTAGGTATAAAGGAAGTCAGCAGCAAGAATTGACAATCTTACCGGCTTGATAAAAAAATCCAGAAAACACTCCAATACCGGTCAGTCAGTTCAAAAGCTTGAACGTTTAACATGCTTTAACTAAAGAATAACCCATGGGAATAATGAAATCAAAATTTGATCTGTAGCAAAGAACCCGTGAAAGAATTGCGTACAAGCAAAAAAAATACGACAAACTTGTATCAGAAACTCCGATGACAGTCTAACCGGTGGTCTTGCGCATCCCAAACTAAACACGACAAACCTACATAATCCATATTAATACTACCAATTCATCAACCCCTGAAAAACGTTACACAATACCCCCTTACATCCATTCAAACATAAATAATAAACTAAAAATTATATGCAAATTCACGAGCCATAAGTTTCTATAGAACTTAACCCTTTCGCTGCAGAGGGGACAAAAATGGGTAATAATTTATGCACGTGAGATAAAAGGTCAGGAATGAGGTCGCATTCAAAATTGTGCTACAACTGAGTTCAGACGTGTTCCTAAGTTTGTCGTTTTAGTATTTTTAGTAATTAAATGTCAAATTGCTAGGTGATGTGTTGTGCGCATGCGTGATTAAAATGGCGGGCCAAGAAAGTGAATCTGAGTTTTTTGAGCTGAGATTTTTGTGTGTTTTGAGGGCGCAGAGGTAAATGATTTCTGTTTTTTGTTTTTCTTGAATGTGTTTTACTATTTATGTAATATATATTTTCGATAAGAGTAATGCTAAAAAAAATTGCTAAAATCTAAATCTTAACGGTCTGATCATTGTTTTCCTTACATGTCTGTTTAGCTGTCATATTATTATTGCGCGGTTTTTTATCAAAAGTAATGTTACCATTAAACCAACAGAACCTACACTGTAACAATTATTTAATTTGTCTTAAAAAAACAGTGAGTACCTACTTAATATTATTCAACGCATTCAACTAATTCACATTAACCATTATTGTTTACTAGGTTACATTGCATAGTTTATATCTAGCTCTTACAAAACTGTTCATTATTTATGATCCTACTAATGTATTCTATTTTAAAGGTCTATCTTCTTATCTACCCATCTAAAAAGCCGTTTTAAAAACTTGGCCTGATTGTTTTATGTGCATCGGAAGTCAGTTAAAATGTAAAGTGGACAGCGTAAGAGCGTTACTTCGTTAAAATAAGACGATGCTTTAATTAATAAAGTAAAGAGAAATTTATTACTAGATATTCGATGGCTATCGTGAAATTCTGTATCTTTTTATCGATATTATCTATTAAAAAGTATCGCCTTTTTATATGGTGTAAATAATGGTAGCACCGACTAAGTTGTTGAGACCGCGAAAATATTTATTGAGCGGAAAGTGGTGTCTTCATTTATAGGGTTAAGTTTTTGTTCGGTTTAAGGCTAGTTTTTCTTTTGTCTTTTATTGCGTTGCTGATATTTAAATTTTACGAACATAGTCTGTAGCCCTGCATAGTTTATTTCGATGAAATATCTCTCGATTATGATGGGACCTAGCGCTTCATTAAATTCTAAATTGCTGTGTTCAATTCATCTCTTCATACTTCTTTTACTACCATTGGGTTTCAAATATGTCTGGAAAAATCGATTCTAATAAGAATGTAACTTACCGGAACAGATTTATCATATTCCATTAACAAGCTAAAAATAATCTCAGCTGCAGCAAAAATATCTGGAAAAAGGAACTGAAATTCTTTTTCTTGCATCTTCAATATAAAAACCTTTTAGAATCACATGCAGTACAAACTATTCCTATTAAATAGCCACATGTAACGGAGGGTTAAGTCTACCTAACCCTACAGACTATGAGCATAACTCAAACCGTTCTGAGAATCGAGACAGCTCGAGTACTTCCATAAATTGATATAAACAATATACTAATGGAAACTGTAACTCGATATATTTGTCAATACATTTACCATAGCTCCTATGATTCCTATGTACAAGAGAAATATGTCCAAATTGCAAACCCGAGATATTGGGCATGGAAAATTTATCATTCAAAACTGAACCATAAAGAGCTTGTTTTTGGGTGTATTTTTCGTTGGTAGTTGTTGGAGACTTGGGCTGTTTTGACAAATTGTAAGTCTATACTGTTTGCACATGTTTGATCGATTGACAACACGGGGGTGGGGTCTGATATAATAATATTACCCCCGAATCCTATAGGTACTACCGAAATTTTGTTCGTTTTGTCCGAATATTTGAATAACTAAAACATTTCCCTCTTCAAATCCATCCTCTTTTGCAAAGTTTTTTACGGACTAAGTAGAGTTACTTTCAATTCATATCAACGCAGTTCATTATCTATCATAATATTATAAATTAATGTCGCTTTTCGTGTCTATCTGTGTGACAGCATTGTTCTTGTAAACCACGCCACAGATTTTGATGAGATTTTCACCATCGCTTAGAGAAATTATTCCGGAAGGTTTATGTGTATATTAAACAATTCATATTAAACGTATATATAATAAATAAATCTCGATGTTTTTTCAAGTCTAAAAACCGTGCGAAGCAGGGACGGGTCGCTAGTTCTTAAAATCGACAAAGCGTCATTAAAAGAACAAGAATCGGCTATTAATATATGAGAATGTCCCGATATGAAAGATAAAAACTATAATAAAATACTAAGTATCCAATAAGTTATCCATTAAATTAAATCATAAATAACTATAAAGGTAATTAACAGCTACAAAACACAGTGCAAGAAAGGAACCAATAAAACCAAACGACCACGTAACGATATGGCGTGCCATAGACAATTTAGTTTTCACAGCCATAGACAATTAGCGTGATGAACAATAAATTCAAAAATTTTAAAATTTTAGCTTTCGAAGTTTTTTGAAGTTTCCGATAATCGACGGTAGCGATCATAGTCGATTAAGCAACTTCTTTATTAGGCATCTTTTAAATACAAACAACAAAATAAAATTTTACGATCCTACCACTTCACCGTTAAATAAATAGCTACGCGTTCGATTCCCTGTTTGGTCATGCTATAAATTAACCGAGACGTGTAAAAAATATTGACGTTGAGTTGGTTTAAAATAATTAAATACTCCGGTACTGAGTTCTCACACTGTACATCTAGCATTTTGATATATATTTTTAAGTAATTGACTGCGACAAGTAAATGTCGGGTAAAAGGTCATAGGATACACAAAAAACTTTTCAAATATTCATTTCACTATTTAATAGTGAATTTGAAATAATTTATGTGAAAGAAATGTCATTCATGATTTCACCAAAGAAAGTTACTACGACTTTTGACTCGTAAAAAAACTAGAAACTTTATTTATTTATTAATTAGCGTTTTACTTTACACAATTTAAAATTAAATTGTCCTAGGTTAATGGAAGTTGAACATTATTCCCGATTATAATCGTATTTTATTGCCAGAAAAAGTCGTTCCAACTTCGCGTTGTCATCGGACGGGTTAATATTGCTCGATAACTGTTAAGATAATTTTAACATCGAAAATAACTCGAGTGTTTAATTTTCGGATGATTGCAATGCATAAAAAAATAATGATAATGTTGATTACCGCTTAATCAGAAGTAAGTGTGCATATAATTATTATTACACGATGTTGTGTGTTTTTAAGGAAGTTGACCTTTTATTCTCTTGGAATAATGTAGTTAAATTTAAGCTAACGAAGGCGTATAAATATACTTAATTAAGTTTTATGTTTCTTGAAAATTGGCGGTAGAATTTCTTTTTTCGTTGAACTTAAGAGAAAACAGAATGTGATAAATTCAGTAGTTGTTGCAATTAAGGTTTTTTATCAAAACAAAAAAGTATTGTAACTATACTTTTAATCTAGATCGCCCGACATAATGGTGTTGTCAATTTTGCGAATCTCTAACCGGAAAAATCATACCATTTTTCTATGTTAGATTTTTTTTCTTTTATTATTTAACGATTTTTTTTTCTTAATTATTTTCACTTATGTTTTTAATAGTCACATTTTAATATACAGGGTTACTATAGTAATGTCAAATAATCAGCGTTTTTACCAGCATCATTATTTCTCTCACTGACACTATTAAAAAGTAGAACACGGTAATCACAAAAAACAATTTCGTACATCGAATTTGGAATTCGGAAAAAATTGACAGTTCAAAAATCGTGCAAAGCCGTTGGTTTACAAAGGAGTTAGCCCTATCGATTTTGTCCTCAACCCTACTCACATGTATATATTATGTATATACATGCGTCGGAGGGTCGCAAGGTACGGGGGTGGAACCAACTATCGACTATACGTAATACGGGTAGGTATATAAATTATATGTCGTTCACCCCATCAATAGTATAATGTATGGAGATTCGATATTATTTTGTGATAGGTTTTCCGTTCGATTTTACTTTGTAAGTAGCTGGTTTAGATGGAAATAAAGTTACAGAGTTTTATTTAGGAATAGAGCAAACTCTGTCTTATCTTGTGATATATTATGCCAGCGTAACGGTTTTGATTTATAGAATAATTTAAATTCGAGATTGGAACAGTTTTTCGAATAATCCATCGATCATCTTGAGTCATCTGTTTAAATTTTCTGTTCGTCATATTTTTTTCTAAAATTAATTTACCTCACCTACATATTAATTAAATTGATTTATTTCGAACTTAATTGCCAGCTGAGTTGCGCTTACAACTCACAATTTAAACAAATTAAGTCGTTAAAAGTTGACGTTTTAAATATACGGACTTCTTTCCCGTCTTGTGAGAGGTAGACGTACCGGTTCGTTTAAACAAAAATGTTGTTGAAACATAATAAATATTACCTGCGTTACATCTACACTAATATTATAAAGAAAAAAGATTTGTATTTTTGTAAGTTTATTTGTAATGAATAAACTCAAAAACTACCGGACCGATTTTAAACATTCTTTCACCAGTAGAATGTTTTATTATCACTGAGTAACATAGGCTATAATTTATAAAGATATCATGCGCGCGAAGCCGCTGGCGGAAGCAAGTGTAATATAAAACCAACTTGAAACAAACCTATACCTACTCTTCGACTGTATATTCGGCGTAATACCGAAAAAATAAATCTTGAAACGTTGATTTTTCTTCTGTTTCGGGACTTTTATTTTATCCAAGGATGTTTTCCAAGAATGGTAAGTACCTAAATATTTATTAGAGACATTCTAAGTAAGAATTAGGTTGTAGTAGTAGTGAAGTATATAGGTAAAGACATTGTGGAACAAATTAACCAGAACATAACAGAAACCTAGCGCTGGCTGACTGAATAGACTTAACAGTTTTTTTTTTCGAATTACCTATTAGAAAAATATTCTGAAGGAGAGCTTAAATAAAAGTCCACTAAATCGGATGTCTGTCAGTGGCAAATTACCCCCGAGCAAAGCCTGACGAGCGCGTAGTTAATATTTATACGTGATTATCTCAGCGTGCGTTTTTGTATTGTTTTTAAGCTATTGCATAGCTTTTATCGGAGACTCTGAGCGCGGCGACCGAATGTAGAAATTCCGTAACGAAAAACGGGAACCTGACACCCCCCACTCCAACCAATATTATAAATGCGAAAGTTTGTGAGGATGGATGGATGGATGTTTGTTACTCTTTCACGCAAAAACTACCGAACGGATTTTAATGAAACTTTACAGTAATGTGGCTTATATATCAGAATAACACATAGGCTACAATTTATAAAGATTTTATGTGATTTAGCCATAATATAACGATAAGTATCCAGTAAGTCGGAAAAAATCCTGCCCTCTGAGATCTATCTTTGCGTGCGCTGCCTAAACCGCTGGAGTTACATGAAAAGAATGTATTGTGGGGTTGTTTGTCTTAAAGAGTTCTAAATAAAAGTCCGCGACAGCATATATCTACCTTTTATGTGGAAGCCATTATAGCCAAAATAGTGAGCTATAAATACATTTAAATTGAATACTTTTTTTAAGTTGCATATTTTAGAGTATTTAGTTAATTCGTATCAAAATAAATACCTTCATCGCTTTCGGTATTTAATGTAGATAAAATTTGTCTTTTACACTAAGTAATTTGGACTAATATTTTAAAAGTTAGAACGATAAGAATGACCTGCGATGAGTCGACGGCGGGCGCGCAGAACGAGGGTGGAGGGGCGGGATAGGCAATGACGCGCGATCGCCGAGTGCGCGACCCGAACGCGGGCAGACGCGTGACGGCAGACGTCATTGACGGTTTTGTGTAAATTCTGCGATTTTTTCACAGTGGATTCGACTCGGAAGCGATTTATAATTTTTTAGGTAGTATTTTTATAATAAAGATTCGTTTCTATTTTAATAAGAATTGTTTTTTTTGGTTGGTTATTTAGTTAAAGATTGTATTTTTTTTTAGGGGTGGGGGGTGGGTGGGGGGGGTATAGGGGTATTTTTAAAAAAAATATATTTTAAATCAACAATATTATCTTCTTATTTTTGAATATATGCTATGCAATAGCTTTACCGCGGCAGTCTTCGAGTGCCACACGTATTTTTTTTTTAAACTATCAGGGTGGGTTAAACGTTGAACTAGATTGACAGGACTTTAGATGTTATTTAGGAGGACTTAAAGGTATTGGAACTTGTAGAAAAAACTTCTACTGTTTTGTTTTATTTAATAGGATATTCCGCCAGCGGCTTTGCCCGCATGATATCTTTATAAATTATAGCCTATGTTACTCAGTGAAAATATAGCATTTACTGGGGATTTTTTTTTGTATTGGTCCAGTAGTTTTTGAGTTTTTTCATTACAAACAAAAATACAAATAATTTCACTTTAAAATATATGTGTAGCCTAGCGACCCGCCCTACCCCGCTCGGTTTTTACTTGACTTGACAAAACATCAACATTTCTTTATTAGGTGTAAGTTTTAATACTAATGCATTATAAACTTAAACCTTACGGAAAAAAATATTTAAATGATGAATGAAAATCGCTTCAAAATCCGTTGCGTGGTTTAGAAGAACAACGCGGTCACACAGACAGACATGTTAAGCGAGTTTGTTTTCTCAATTGCTTGAGTGCTCTTATTTCAGCTTTTTAGTATATCTCAGGAACGCTAATAATGCTATCTCTTACTGCGTCCAAACTGTAAAAGCAGATCAAGAGCCGAGCAATATTAGGAGATAATAATTTATTTACCACGTTATTCTATGTAGTTAGTAATATTTTAAAACAGTGTCCGCGGACACTGTCTCAAAGCGTAGTAGGTACGCTTTGGAATGAGCAACTAGCTTCATATTTCTGACTGACCGACCCCTTGACAATTCAAAAGTGCCTGTAAATGGTTTAACTGAAATAAATGCTTTGAGTTTGAGTCATCGTATAGAACGTGTTGTTCTAAGTATTCCAACCCCTGTTCTTCGAACGATTCTAATACGAAGTAATTGTCCCAAAATGTGGAAGACCCACGAAAAACGACCGACCGTGTCCGAATTTATTTTCCATTTTCAAGCATAACTTTAAACGGAAGAGATTTTTTTCGATATTTAACTACTCAGCTGACCTGACAGACGTTGTCCTGTCAAAATTCAATAATTCATACAAAAAAGACGTTCAGTTTTTCACGAATTTGAACATTCTTCACCTTTGCATAAAAACCAAATTCGTATTATGATTATTTAAAAAAAAAAATGTGTAACCAAATCGGTCCAGCCGTTCTCAAGTGACGCGCTTACCAACGAACAGCATTTCATTATTTTTATTTATATATAAGATTACGATGGACGCATACGTAACGACAATAGGTAGCAAGCACCAACAAAAAACATAAAATAATTAAGTCATTCCGAATTACAACAACTCAATCTTCAGAATACGGTATCTGACAACTTGCTGCCAAATGTCACTTGTTTTAAATGACATTCAGTACAAGTCCCGCCTACTGGTCGTCAAATTGATGTCATTTCGTCATTCGGCCGTCATTTGTGACAAGAGTCACGCCTCTCTGTCATTTTGAATGCTCAATTAGCTAAAATGATTGTCTATTCGAGATGCTGGTAGTCTATGAGCGGGCCGTGTTATGATTAAATTAAAAATAGCAGTTTGATTTGAATAAAAATGTAAGTTTTAGGCTGTTCACGAAGAGTTTATAGGCGAAGAGGAATTATTTTCTGTTATAAACACCTACTCGATATTTTTGTTGTAGCTAAGAACCCACCATGAAAAACCGTTTCGAGAAAATATTCACTTCAATTATGTATGTCACCTAATAATGATTATGAAGATTCTTAAAAATAAATCGATTACTTTGATTAATAACTAACGCAAATTTAGCAGACGGTGTCAAAACATATGATAAGCAGTCGGCACTGGATCATCAAATTATGATTAACCCATCTATCATTTAATTTCTAACTGAATAGAATACAGAAAATTGATACGTATTTCCGTTATCTAAACGTCGAGGAATACTATTTAAAAATTAGTATTTAAATCATGGAGACAAATTCATCAAAAGCAGCGGAAATAATTCTCGAAATAATGATTCTTACATAAATTTCTCGACTTCTGAAAATTCTGCATTTATAATTATGCGGCAACGCTTTAAAGTTGCCGGATAAACTTTACAACCGCAAACCGCAATACTTTTCCAATTATAATTATAAAATTTTCAATTATAATGTCTTTTAAAAATGAGCTAAAATATTATATGTAACTCGATTATAAAAAAAATCGTTTAATGCTGACTGAAAATATTCTTACCTTTACGGCGACACGAAGCAAAGTTTTCAAGTCAAAATTTTACCGCGGCGCGAATTCAAAAAAATATATTTTGCCACTAAAAATAATAAAATGAATGGGAAAATACAGAAATAAAAAAATAGTACCGCGTCACTCAAGTACCGAACACCAGTAAAAGAAAAAGAATATATGCAAAGACAAATTTGGAGGCAACGCGTCCCGAAGGAAATTCGAGAAAATCGTCGTCTCTATGCGGCGTACGGTGAGCGAATGTCCCGTTCAAACTACGCTACAATTTCCTCGGCGAAAACCGAATCGACTGCGCTGTGTAAGTATAGGGAAGGGTGGTTTTTCCTTCGAATTTCATAAGTATCTACCTTTCTTTATATCTAAGCGCAAGAACTACGCTCACCCCTTGAGAATACCTCGTGAGACTCGTCGCGGACTCACTTCGCCTTCACACTAACCGATCGTGAGCTGCCGTTGTAATTTCAAATGTGTTCCAACTGGAATAAGACTCTAGTTGGAGTGTAAGTTCAATAGTGATGCGACCTTACAACATAGTTGGAATTTCTAGTAAGGCAACGGTAACATAGATAAAATGTATTGGGTGGTGAATAGAAATATATTTATGTATGTAGATTCGTGTGTTCGAGAGTAAGATATGGTGTGGGCTTCGTTTCACGTATGACTGTGGATCTATATGTGTAGATAGACGCTTGGTTAAAATGTGAATTTTGATATCTGGATATACGTTTCGCAATTTGTCACAATATGAGATATCGTATCGAGTAAGCAATATCGTTTAGACGATTTCCTTTTGTGTATCAATTCTTTTGTCTGATAGGTATTTCACGAAGAAATAAATGAGGTCGCTTTTATTATTTTTGTTATGATAAAAATATAAAGGTAACATCACAGAAGAGGTTCAATAGAACTAATGAGCGGAAAATTATTAACCATCGAACGTGTTAATTTTTACGCCCAAAGGGTAGCCTCTCATGCATAAAATTATACGCTAAAATAAGTTTTACGGTTTAACGATGATGGGGGATACGAAAATTCGGTTCAAAGTGACACCATCGGTTTATCAAATCGAGTAGCAATCGATTTTCAGGTCCGACGCTCGCGGGATTCAACCTGATGCAATGACACACATTTAAAAAGTCTTAAATAAATGCGAAATGATTCGGCAAGCAACAAGTTTCATTCATTCACGGGAAAGGGAGAAGGCAATCCAATTAGAAAGGGAAAGAGAGGAATTTAAAAAGTGAACGCCCGGAAAGTTAGGCGGGAAAGCTCCGTGCTAATAACCTGTTGCTTCCGCCGCTAAATTAAATATCAGAGCGGACCACGCTTAATAAAAACATCGACTATCGATACATTTTTCGCAACACAACTACATGTCCCTACTATTAGAAGTCCTCATCTAGATGACACAAGTACACCCTTCCCAACGATTTTCCGTACCTTATTCGTTTTTAGACACAGCAGTCTATACTCTGAAATTGCTTACATTTATCATTTTACTATTCATAAGCCACCCCGTCGCCGTTTGAGTATTATCTTGGAAATATCGATAAAGCTCACTTGATGCGGCTGACACCCCTACGCTAGCTTGACATGGAGCGTAAACGAGACAGCGTCATCCAAAACTTGTAGCTAGAAAAAGAAAGAAGATAGTACCGCGACGAGATAAGTGTTCTAATTTATACTCAAATTGCGAACGTCGTCACAAGAACCACGTGCTAAATAACTTATTCAAATTCAGAATGTCATAAGTGCTTTTATTTTTGGCATTGATATTGAGCTTTAGTGTGAGACGTCAAGGTTGAAATTAAGAATTGATATCAATTTAAGAAATATTATGTTAGAATTTTTCATTTTTGAGAAACGAATCTCTATCTCTGTCCGTTGGAGAGTGAATTTTCATTCTTAAGGGTGGGAAAATTAAGTTGTTTTTACTTTGTGGGAAAAGTTTGCAAATTAATACGTAAGATTTTAAAAGAAAGACTGTGCATACTAACTAGGGTTGTGTCAAGGTTAAATTGGTGTTTTATTACTAAGTCGGTTAGTGGGTTAACTGGTACATTTAGGGGTGATTTCGGAGTTACGATGCCGTGATTATGTAATTTACTTTTTGTATTTGATTAATTTTATCGTTTCTGATAGCTTTATGATTAGTTTAGGTACGTTTGTTGTGTAATAAAATGGCGGACGGGGCGAATGACTGTTGTTCATGCAATTTTCTGGATGATGCGATGAGTTGTGGTGATTAATTGGTAATGAATGAAGACAATGCCGTTTGTGATTTCATCGAGGACGTTACTGTTTTCTTAAAGTGAATTGTAGATTTTCAACATTAGAAAATATTCATTTATGTAAGTCGAAACCTTTTATGATTTGCCTTTAGTTTTAACAGACCAAAATGTTTACTGAAATATCACAGATATTGGGAAAGAAAATGCGACATTGCTTTTGAGAGATTTTAATATATAGGTACACGATATAAATTACAGATATAAATGCAGACATTTTACATAGGGTGACACACTGGGGGGCGGTCAATTAGACCGCCCCCCAGTGTGTCACCCAAAAAATCTAACCTACAAAATAAACCTGCTCCTTCTTTCTTAAAACAATTACCAAAATCGGCTCATCAGTTTTCGACTTTCATATACACATACAAACATAACGAATAGGTACACGTGCAGAAATACCGTCACGCCCGAGGTTCGTGACGTTTTTGTAGTAAATTTTTGACACTTGTCATGTCTGTCGCATCACAATGAGATGGGGGTTCACCCCCAACCCCTTAGAACCCTATACCCCTGCCTTTCTTTATATTTTCACAGCGTTATATTTTATGGTGTTTGAGTCGACAGAATTTTTAGACGAAGCTCTTTCCATTTGTGTACGAATATATCTGACGGCTATTGGGCGCCAAAAAATTCCTTAACTTCGGTTCCCAAGTAGTCGCCTATTTAGGTCATTCACTACAAATTTACTATCAATTGGTAAAAACCGTGTTAACAGGAAAGGTTCCTCTTGAAAAGGTCTTTCCAATGGTATATATCATATGGCCGATGGGGCCGAAAGGTTCTGGAGTGGCGACCGCGTACCGGAAGACGTAGCATTGAAACGCCTCCCAGAAGGTTGACCGATGACCTTTTTTTTTTTTTTTTTTGAGGATGGGAAATTATCAAATAACTTCTCCCGCTCTGGGTGGAGCGGGAGGGCGTGTCAGACTTTTACTGACTAAAACCCACCCGTGTTCCTTCCGTTGCCTGTGTGCCGAGGTCGCGATATCCCTTTCAGACAAACCCGCGACCCCGGCAGGCATTGGCCCTTCCGGACCCCGTCAGTTGGTGCTGACATCTCTTTGAGGCGCGCGTGGAACACAACGCGCCGTCGACCCGGGCCTGGTCCCTATCGGACGGCGAGCTACCCATTGCTCACCGTCCGCAAGCCCGCGCCTACGGTGGCCGGAAGTCGGCTCGCGACTCCCGACGCCCGGGGCGTCTCCTGCGGCGACTAGGGGCGCGAGGGGGCGCATTTTGCCTCTCCCTCGCGCGCTCCGCCTCCTCCTTCGCGAGCATTACTGCTTCGCAGAAGGAGGTGACGGCCTCCCATGCACTCTCGCTCCGGACCATGGCCTGAACCAGGGCCAGACGCGAGAGATCGCCGCCGCCGATCGCCTCCGTGAGGACACGGCGGTGCTCCGCCCAAGCTGGGCAGACCTCCACCGTATGCTCCACCGTGTCCTCCGGGCGATCCACACAGTGGTGACACCCGGGCGTTTCCTCCCGCTTTATCCTGAACAGGAACCTCCCGAAACAACCATGTCCGGTGAGGACCTGTGTCAGGCGGAAGGTGAGGACGCCGTGGCGCCTCTCTAGCCACTCCTCAAACAGGGGACTTATCGCCACAATTGTGGCGTGCCCATTGACCGATGACCTGCTATCTGATTTCGTAATCATTTTCGAAAAATGATTACGCCTAATCTGTTTCATTTTGACAGTTCAACAACATTCATTGCGTTATTTACGTTGTTGAGCAGATTTTATCGAACTTATGAACTGATTTTGATTGATCGTGATTTACGCAATCAGGATGCTGGTGAAGGCCGGAGGAATCCGCTGGATGCGAGAAGCACAGAACCGGGGAGGCCTATGTCCAGCAGTGGAGGTCTTTCTGCTGAAATGATGATGATATCTTACGGCTAATTGTCTTCAGGGGAGAAACACATAGTTCGGTGCCCATTCTCCTTTTCAATCGAAAATGTTTACGTGAAATCAATTTTATGAGCTAGTTTTGTGAATTTTCTCTTTTGAAAGGATTTTTTTGCCTGAAAATAATTCCCCTTCTATTCATCATGGTCGCTTTGTTAAGTATCTGAGCCCTCATTAGTGGAAAGTCACAGCTAGCAATTTATACATTAGGAATAGAGTCTCATAATTTATTGTAAGCGGATTAGGATCATTAATAAATGAGGTACGGGTCTGAGCTTTATACTTCGTATGAATGTTATGTACGCCTTTTTTTTTGGTCGGGTAACTATCAAATATCTTCTCCCGCTCTGGGCGGAGCGGGAGGGCGTGTTAGACTCTTACTGACTAAAACCCACCCGTGTTCCTTCAGTTGAGTGTACGTTGCCAGGGGCCACGGTATTCCTTTCGGACTTTCCCGTGACCCCGGCAGGCATCGGTCCTAGCGGACCCCGTCAGTTGTGCTCATATCGACATCTCTTAGAGGCGCGCGTGGAACACAACGCGCAATCGAACCGGGCCTGGCCCTTATCGGACGGCGAGCTATCCTTTGCTCACCGTCCGTAAGCCCATAAATGTTATTACATTATGTATGCCTTAATTGTCATATACATTATTCCTTTAGTTTTTATGCTAGATTGTTAGTTGCTTAGAAACAATCTGTGGTTAAGCTTTTTTTAAATAAATTAATACTTGAAAATCTAATTTAACTGTACCTCTTTCTAGCCAGAATATCATCTTTCACACAGTCCATCCTTCGTTTCTTTGATCTAAATATATATATTATATAGTCGTGATATAGTTATATACCCAGGGATATAACTATATACCGTAATATAGTTAAATGAAAGCGGTTCATAGCTGTCTTACTAGGAATATAACTATGATACGAGCAGGATCTAGTAATATAACTATTAGGGCACTCGGACCAAACAGGTTAGGTTAGGTTAGAACTGTGACCAACTACGCGAGCAGAGCAAGCCAAGCGAGCGGTGCAGCGGGAGCGACCGGCGAGCGGGAAAACTAGGGCACTCCGACAGTTATGAACCGCTTTCATATAACTATATTACGGTAAATAGCTATATCCCTTGGGATATAACTATATCACAGCTATAACCATCCTACTACGACATATATACAATTTATAATACAGCAGCCATGCCCTTAACATCTACAGAATATTTACAGCACTACCAAAACATATCGATATATTCTCAACTCTAGCTCGTTAGTGCAGTCACAGCCACAATTCTCCTTAACTAGAGAGACCCGTAATCGTTTAAGCATAAAGTAAATAATAATTCGGTAGCCACAGAACTGCATATTGTCGTCTAACAAGCAACCCTCGAGAGGTCGTTGGGGAGTTGTGTGGTTACGAACTAGGGGTGAAGAGCGGTGAGTGAAAAATTTGAATCAAAAACTCATAATAGTTTTTTTTTTTTATGTCGCAGCATCATACTGAGGAGTCTTTTGGCCTCGTACAGGACTTCCTTCTTTAAATTTTAATGTCACTTTGTTTAAAATTTTTAATTTATGTTTAGTGTGTTTTTAGTTTAATGTGTGATTTCCTGTGCGAGTCTCAATAATAACTTTTTCTTTCTTTCTAGTTCTACTGAGTGTATTATGTTCTTCTAATCTGTCATAGTTCTATCGTAGGCCTTCATTAAGGTATAATCATCATCATTGGCAGCCTTGTTCTACTACTAAGTATAGGCCTCTTCTTTTTTGTGTCATGCTGCCCTGGTCTGTGCCAGTCACATCCAACCTACAGAAGATCGTGGGAAGAATCTTTCACCACATTCATCTGTAGGTTGTCCACCCATCTGGCTGATCGTCTGCTAACGCTCTTTCTACCGTCTAATCATTCGGTTTTTTTTTGTTTTGGATCAACATCTCAGCCGGGAATCGGCCATTACTCGATATATACCTCAATTTGTGTCTGCCTTTCTCAGAGTGTTTTCTGCCATCTTGCCATACTTAAATTATACACTTCTTTTTATTTATTTAAAACTTCCAGCACACAAATGTACAGTGGTCAGTGGTGACGTGTTTTTTCTCCAAAAAAAGTAGGCACCCAAGAAATATTGACAATCACTTCGACATCATTCAAAGTCACGTCAGCAGTGCGTGCCGTGTCAGAGTTCAGTACTTAGATGAAGCATAATTACAAGAACTTGTATTCAATTAATGTATCTGTTTATTACTCTAATAAATTCATTGTAATTAAATAATAGATATGAACTATTAATGTGTTGAATACTTGTTTTTATTGCTTTAATAATTCTTATAATTACACTTTGTTATTATTTGGACTTAGATAACTATTTATGTTGCTCACAATGACGCAACATATGCTCTACCCAGAACCCACAACAAAAATCACCAGCATCATCAGTCCCCTGTCCTTATCTCCATTTATTTAAGGTCGTCGCAACATGTCTGTTTCTTCCATACTCCTCTATTAGTCGTCATCTCAGTAGTCACCCCCTTTCTAGCCATATCACCTTCCACACAGTCCATCCATCGTTTCTCTGGTCTTCCCCTACTCTTATAGCCATCGACATTCACACTCAGAACTTTCCTCACGACATTTTCCACAACAAAAATACACCAAAAACATCATCGAAATTGCACTTCCTCCCCGATTCTTTTTCCCAGTACGCCTGTCAAAACGAATGGGAAATATGCGAGAAAGAGTGACTGGATAACAAGCACACACACACACACACATTGCACATGGGGACCGGCCGCCATCTTGAAACCATTCACTATCGGAAAATTTAGTTTACGTCAAGGAATTGGACGCGGTAGGAAAGGAACGAGGGTAGGTAGGGATGTTGGGCTCGTGTTTTGGTCTCAAATTTGGGGAGGAGAGGCTCTTGAGATCCGTTTTGAGATAGTAAGGGTTTTCTAAATTGAGAAAAAAAAAGCGATTTGATTCTTTATAGTACAAATCAAATCACTTATCATTAATTCAAGTTAGCCAGGACTAATAATGGGCAATTTCTGAAAGTCTATAGACTGGTTATAAAGGCTCCCGCGGACAAGCGCGACGCGACGGTGCGCAATTCTCGTAGAACAATTTCCATGAAGTTTTCATAAAAATTGTTCGCCCCTATCTGCCGGGAGCCTTAATACTTACTGTTTGCTGTTTGCTAATGCTTGTTTGAGTAACCCAAGTGTCCATACAACTGCACTATTGAAGATCTAATGAACGCCACTGACGCTGCTATTTAACGTGACCACCTATTGCCCCCCCCTTATTTAAGAAACCGGCCAAGTGCGAGTCGAAGTCGTACAAGAAGGGCCACAGTACAATTTTTTGTAAAAAAATGCTGAAAAAAACACGTTTGTTGTATGGGGGTTCCTTTTCAGCTTTTTTTATTTTTTTATTATTTGTATTTATTTATAGCGGCAATAGAAATACACAATCTGTGAAAATTTCAACTTTCTACCTATTTGCTGACAGACAGGCGGACAGACAGCGGAGACTTAGTAATAGGGTTCTGTTTGGCCCCCTTCGCGTACGGAACCCTAAAACAGACTTCACGAACCACAACACCTCATGTTTCAAAGTCTCAATTTACAAAAGAATTACCGTAAACTTTCAACATAATACCAACAGCTTAATCCTTGTCGCCATATTAAAAATTCAAATACCTTAATTTAGTCACATTTATCATTAGTAATCACGCGATTTACTAATGTACCCGTCTAACAGACCCAACGTAGTAAGGAAAGTAATTTGTTCGTCGATTTAACACCGAGCCGCTTATTTTCGGTACCCCAGTAGAAGGAGTGAAATCGGGTAGCTACTGAAACAAATGTCTTGTATCCGTACTTGTCGTAGGGATGGGAAACAACGTCGTCAAAATTGATGTCGATATTTTTTTGAGATTTAAAAGAAAATTTAAAAAAAAAATATTTTAACAGCTGCGCGTGTCGATCTATCAGGTTAAGCTACGTTTGTCGGGATTGGTCTGTGGATCATCTTTACATACTGAGACTCCTCCGTGCCTCGGAAAGCACGTTAAGCCGTTGGTCCCGGCTGTCATTCGTGGATCTTTGACAGTCGTTACGGGTCGTCACAAGCCCGTAGGTCTGACAACCAGTCTTACCAAGGGGTATCATATTACCCAGTAACTGAGTTGTGGAGGTCAGATAGGCAGTAGCTCTATGTAAAATACTCATATTAAGCTGCATTCAGTTAGACTGGAAGCCGACCCCAATATAGTTGGGAAAAGGCTAGGCAGATTGACTTTATGTAAGAATAGAAATTGTAATTCGTTGTTTATTTTTATTACCTAACCTTAGTTTATTTAGTCTTTATTTTTGTAACTAAAGTTTTTAGTGCATGAAAGCGGAAACCTTATAAAAATATGCAACTTATTTTTTTTTGCAACTAGTTAGATGATTAAGTAAGTACTGAGTATTAAGAGTCCACATCCTATTCTGCTAATAAAAATATCAGTCAGAATGAAGCAATACATTGCAACACGCATCAGCTGTTATCTAGGTCGTACATCCTATTGCTAACTCTAGGCAAGTAGGTATTGTATTTGTATACCCTACAAATTCTAAAGACGAGTATTTGATCTAAGCCTGCATATTTGTGCATGAATGATACTTGACTGTCAATTCAAGTGCAGTCTGAATGTTAACATTGCAGTACTTATCGTGCGTGTAATAAACCAAATAATAATAAACAAATAAACCTAATTTCGTCATTCATTATGGACGTCATATTTCGCCAACAATATACCACGTACTTTATATTGTCATATTTTTTTAATGTAATTTGTATTTTTTTTTAATGCGGTAGTGGGGCGCGTAATTTGTATTTTTTTTTAATGCGGCACTGGACAAGCTATACAGTAAGCGTTGAATTAACCACACGATATAAAAATACATAATTAAATACACCAAGGAAAAATCATTGAGTATTAACGATCTATCAATGTACATTTTTGTATTTTTTTTTTGTAACCATTCTCGCGTAGGTACCTACTTAAGATACCTACGCGAGAAGAAACTATGCAAGTATGTAACTATGCATATTGTCTTCCTTATCGGGTTAATACGCCATTTAATAACCATTATTGCATACTGTATGCAAATATCGCAAAAAGGTCGGTTGGATGGAAAGATATCCAATAAATTAGTAATACAACGCTATACTTTGATGTGGTAATTTAAAAAAAGCGGACATGGACAGGGGTTCCGTACCATCGTACAATATTTAGAATTATATATATTATTTTTTATAATTTAGTAAAAAAGCACGTTTCTTGTGTGGTATAAATTAAAAATATTTTTTAAAACATATTATTAATTACATTTAAAGTTTTTTTTTTGTTGTTGTTGTTGTTGTAGTAGTTCACACTCTGTGAAAATTTTAAGAGTCTACCTATTACGGTTCAAAAGATAATCTCACCTGTCTGTCACCATCAACCCTGTGACAGACAGATAGACAGTGGAGCCTTAGTAATCCCGTTGGCACCCTTGGGTACGAGACCCTAACAAAGATTGAATTATTGTTGTTTATCGGTGAATTGATTTGTAAAATGATTGCTGATTAGTTTGAATGTTTTGTAATTTTAATTACTAAGTATTGATGCGTCGGTGCTGGCGGTATTATTGTATTATCTTAAAGCGGAATCTGCCGTTAGCTTTATCTTTCTTGTTGAATAGTCCGAACAAAAGCAGCAGCAATTATTTTACACTTCTTTTTTATAATCCTACTATCTACAATGATAAGATACTCAATTTACTATTCTAGAACAAAAAAAAAGTTACAAATAGCAGGTACATCCATTTCATTCCCTTTTCTGCCAAAAAACATCCACATTTTCAGAATGAAACCCCAGAAAAATATTTTTAAGACATCGATATAATTTGCACCCTTTCCCATCCCTAGCCCACACGGAAACGCGCCGCGTTGGGGCGTACAATTTCAGGGCCACTACAAATGTGCACAGTTTTGTTTCTGACATTCCACCATCAATAACGTTTTCCGTAACGCAACAACAGTCGGTTCCTTTTATTTATTGAGCATTCAGAACCGAGTTTTACTTACTCAGTTAATGCGTCAATCGGTTGTATGTGATCGATAGTTGTATTATAGTAAGGAGCACCCCTATTGATCAAAGTTTTGGAACTGATCAATGACTTATGCTTTCAGTTTTAAAATTCGAACTAACGTTTTGTTATGTTTGTCTAAAACTATCAATTACCTGAAAGTATCTTCTAATTACGTAACATATTATTATTTTCGTAAACAATTACGACCAATCGGTTTCATTTTCACAGTTCAACAACATTAATTGCGTTATTTACGTTGTTGAGCAGTTGGGGGTGCTTGTGGCTAAGTAATAACAGCCGCCCGGGTCGATGCATCAGGTTAAGCTACGCTTGCCGCGGTTGGTCACCGGCTATTGTTATACCGTGAAGTTTTCTTAGAAATTGTATTGTTCGAGTCGCGTCGCGCCGTCGCGTCGCGCTGGTCTGCATGAGCCTTAACAATCTGTTTCAAAATTCTGATTGATCGTGGATTACACAATTAGGGTACCGGCGAACATTGCAAGAATCTGTAGTAGGTATCGAAGCACCTCAGAACTGCTTGTTGAGGCGAGAGAGGAAGCCTATGTCCACTTTTTCTGTGTCCAGTGCAACTGCTTTCTTCGTCTTAAATGATAATTTTATTAATTTATGATATTAATATAATATAATAATATAAAGTTTATTTCAAATGATGATAAAACGCTTAGCAGACTGATTAGTAACCGCAGTTTTACTTATTTTATACAGGGTGGCAGGGTCATCGACGTGAAAACTGCTACCATGGATTCAGTACATCATTGTGAACCCCCGGGCGTTGAAATTTTTCGTCGGTATATTTTTTTTATCAATTGTCCCATACATTTTGACCGCGTAGGTATTGCACTTTACTATGAAACAGCAGATTTAAAAAAAATAACCGACGACAAATTTCACCGCAGCGCAGGGGCGTTCAGAATCATTATACTGAATCCATGGTAAAAGGTTTCGCATCGATGTCCCTGCCACCCTGTATTATGCAGCATGGCAGAGAGTATGTCATGCTCAATAATGTCTCGCTGATGATGGCGAGTGTGTTGGATCATTCGGTTCCCTACAAAATGGTTGAGCTGGATGGTGATCCACGCGTCATGTCCGTGAACGGGCGCCGTCAGTTGAGACTGTTGATTTCTTATCTGCCAGGGCTTATTTTTAATCTCATATTTTGATTTGTTCACCAAAATTTAGTTTATTCCTGTCAAACGACGAATTTCTATTCTGAAATAGACTAAAGTGACACATTTTAACTATATTTTAGTTTGACTGCTTAGTGCTGTCAAACTCAAATATAGTTAAGTTGACTGATGGCATTGAGTTATTAATTTAGTGAAAATAGCAATTTTGCTATTCTGAATTTGACGTTTTTCATCAAAAATTTTGATTATCTCACTAAATCTGACTATTTTTATTCGCGATTAAAAAGGTGTGGAATTAAGTTAGTTGTCATGAACTAAAATTCACACCAACACCTCGACTTCAGATGCAAAAACAGTATCTTTTCTTTTGCTTATATCTCGAAAATGGTGTGTCCTCTCGCAAAAATAATAAACATTTCGACCCCCTCTAAAAGAGTCATAAACCCCTAAAACTCAACATGTAGGTAATATTCTTTCATATTTTCCATACAAAAAGTGAAAAATTCCCTACAAAACACGTCGAAGCTGTCCCCCAGAGAGCCTCCGGCTCTAAAAAAAATTCACGCAAACAAGTTCCACGTGGAATTGTCAAAATCGATTTTAGTTGTGTCAAAATTATTTTTAAATTTAGAGAATTTTTTTTGCAGATTAGCTTAAGATTCTCATAGCCTAAGGAATTTTAGTGATAGTTTCGTTCGGTATACAAGTGAATCGGCACCAATATCTAGTAATTACAATAACACGTAAAAACCACTATAAACACTCTTACTGTGCCAAAACAAAACAAAAAAAACTTAACATAATACTTACCCATTTATATTGACATAAGAAGCCTATCAGCATAAAATAATACGATACATAAACCACTCGACATCTCTCATGTAATTGATACAATGATAAAATGAAGCCACTTATTATAATAGTATACTTATATACAATATACGTTTATATTGGTTTACATGCTGAGAATTTCATAGAATTCCAACATTCGCTGACATGGAAAAATGAATATTATTAAAATACGACAGCACACAGTCGCAGTTGTGGATAGTGATGTACCTATAGCGTTTGCGGATAAGATTCGGATATTTTCCGTATCCTTTTTTTTGTTTTATAATGTCATTAAGAGGAAACATAGTCACGTGGTCGTTGGCGTTCATTCAATACGTTTTTATTGAATGAAAGAAAGAAGAAAGAAAGAAAATACGTTTATTTGCGGTACACATGACGCAAAGAAAGAACAAAACACAAAAATAAACAATTTGGGGGAAAATATGCGTCACATCCACGCAAAACGGCCATCGCTCAGCTTAATGCTGCGACCCTATGCGAAACAGAGCCCCAACGCTGGTTTTCAGCGACAGCCGGCGTTGACGTGATGACGTCAACCGGTGCAGCATATAGTGAAATAACAAAATAAGACAAAAATAAAATGAATAAATACAATACTTAGTCCTAAATGTTTATATAATGAACGCCAATGACCTCTATTTTCTCCATGGGTACTAGACACTACTGGGATACTAGAGCAAATATATTTTCACGATATAATGTATTATAACTACCACAGCCAAGTCCCTATAATTTTTTTTTTGGCGTACTTAAATTAATGTTAGAAAAAAAAATCAAAGAAGCTAGACATACGAACATGGCCGTGGCAGATATACTCGTAGATTCGTTCGTAAAAAAATATTGGTTCTAGCTAGTGTCATTATTACCCAGTAGAAAATTGAGGAATACGTTTGTATGGAATAAACGTGTAACCGCGTTTCCTCTTAATTCAATTGACTAGTTCAGGGTCAAAGTACGCAAAAGTAAGGTCATCTGTATATCCATATTGTAAAATGCAATGAAAATTAAGCTCTGAGCAAGATGACTTTTTTCAGTACTTATCAATTCGTATTTCCAAAAATGTTATAAAAAATATCTGAATAACATTTTCGAGCACGAATTTTACTCACCCCTAAACACAACATACCGCACACACATCAATGTATGCTTATTCCGCCGAATGTCACATTCATAGGTAAAAATTCAACATCGAGATATGACGTTACCCTTTCTTTATCAAAAACTAACACACGTGCGGATATAACAAGGTTTTCTCGTGTCGATATACGACACGCACACTTTCACATCACTAGAGCGAAACAGAATATTCAACTTTATTTCGTTACTCTAAGCTCGAGTCTTGAAAAACGATGAACAATTTTCTTCTTACAATAGCCCCATATAATAATAAATCATATTCCTTTACAATAAAGTTCCTTATTCGAAAATGTTGATGTATAACTTAAGCCTTTTCGTTTCGTACACATCAAAAAAATTCAAGCGGGCAAAAATGCGAAAATATACTGTAACCCTAAACAGCGACGGTTGATTTTCGCGTGCACAAGTTCCGAATTGAAAATATCGCGTGGGTGAATTCACGAGGCAACAATAGTGTCCGAATGGGGTTGTTAGTTTTCGTTCGACTGCGCATCAATTTCGCGCATTTCAAAGATGGCGGACACTGAAGCGAGTGTCGCGCCATTTTGGCTACGTAACTCATTTTCACCTCAGAAATAATAAAAATTACTCTGTTTTCTGTGAAATTACGTGATGTTTCGTCATATTTTGATGGAGAAAGGTGTTTTTGATACATTTTGTGAAAAGGTCTGTGTGCTCGAAAATGGTTCCTTTAGTTATAACTCACAAATTTCGAGTCATTGATCTTTACGTAGCTGCCATGTGGTGATAAAGTAGCTGGTGTTAGATTCAACTTTTACCTTTTTCACTTCATAAAAGAAGGAACTTATGTATTTTTCGAGTTGTTTTTATAAAACTTTAACGTGTTTTTAGTCACGACATTATGTTTTTTTTAAATTCATTAAATTAAGAATGCTTTCTTTTTGTAGATGCTGTCCCTGGATTATTCTACGAAGCCATCCGTAGAACATTGGATGCTTTCAATTCAACCGTAAGTATCACAATAGGTACATCTGGCAAATTGATTGTTTTATCAGAGCGAAGAAGCTAGTTATTATTTATATTATTAATTAGTTTATTATTTGTGCGCAAGTCTGCACAACTTAGGTACTCAGATAATGTAGGGATGCCTTACGAACGATTAATAAGTAAGGTATAGTCAACCTCATAATTGCTTTACCACCCTTTAAGGCTGAATTTCATTTGGACGTTATCAAACGTCAAGGTTCCATTTTTCTATAGGACTAATGTGACGGTTTCAACCTTTGTGAAGTTACAATTTAAACTGGGGGTTTTGTCAAAAGTGGTTATGCAATTACGAGGTCTACTTTACAGTACCCGTCCGCAATTAATGGCACATCAAATTTTGACAAAAGTTCGACTTTATCCGCTAAAGCCTAACTTTTTCCATACCACAATTATGGGTGAACAACGCTCTATAATATAGAGCGTTGTCTCCCTCACTCGTAATTGCAGTTCTGTCTCTTTCTAAAGCTTGATGTGCCATATTAAAGCACGGGTACTGTACATTATCAGCACCTCAATTGCGTAACAGACTATCTTTAACAATCAGAAGGAAATTCGTAATCCATTGCTTCATATGTTTGAAAAATCCGTCTGCTCGACAACGTAAATAACGCAATGAATGTTGTTGAACTGTCAAAATGAAAGACATTGCAATTGTTAGTGTGTTACGCAACCCCGCAGGTCTAAGACTTCTACGGTGACATATCTATAATTCTACTAGAATAAGAAAGAAAAGTATATTATTATTCATATTCTTCTTTTGGTATGGTTAGTGACTAACCTGGTGTCAAAGTTTTAAAGCCGCTCATGGGCCTCTGACTTGGCTTCACATGCCGTCGAGAAATATCTCTCAGGCATGCCGGTTGCGCCAGGTTTGCGAGTTGTCCGAAGGGATATCGTGGCCCCGGCACCCAGGCAACGGAAGGAACACGGGTGGTTTTAGTCACTAAAAGTCTGACACGCCCTCCCGCTCCAACCAGAGCGGGAGAAGTTATTTGATAATTTTCCGCGCGGAAAAAAAATAAAAAATAAAAGGCATGCCGGTTTCCTCACGATGTTTCCCTTCACCGTTTTTGAAGCAAGTGATAATTAGGTAGGTAGGTATCTGCCGGGGTTGCGGGTTTGTCTGAAAGGGATATCGCGACCTCGGCACACAGGCAACGGAAGGAACACGGGTGGGTTTTAGTCAGTAAAAGTCTGACACGCCCTCCCGCTCCACCCAGAGCGGGAGAAGTTATTTGATAATTTCCCATCCTCAAAAAAAAAAAAAAAAAACGTAGGTAGGTATACAATACGCACATGAATCCGAAAAGTCAGAAGTGTGTGCCTTGGGTTCGAACTCAAGACCTATTACTATTATTCATATTTATACATACTTAATATTATAAATACGAAAGTACTCGTATCTGTCTATCTGTCTGTCACCTAATCACGCCTAAAACACTGAACGGATTGTTACGAAATTTGAACTTTTCGGCCTAAGGCTAGATTTTATCCTGGATATTTGAATGAAAAAATACACACAAAGTCGCGGGCAACAGTTTGCAACATATAGTAAAAAACTAAACAATATTAGTAAAGAAAAGATTAAATAAGACTAGAAATTAAACTTCAAAACAGAATTATTATTCAGACTTTTTTCTTCCTTAGCTGGCGATTCCGCACGGGTGAGGTACATTTAGAAAAAACTTTTAGTACCTAGTAGGTAGGTATACTAGGTACTTCGAGACTTTCATAAATCATTGTAGGTAGTTTGTTGCAACTTTTGTAGGTTGCCCATATTGGTTAGTATTCATAATCATAGGCACATTTAATTTAGGTACCTAATTTTATTCATATTGTTTGTTACTTTTATTTCAGAAACCCGAAGATCACATTAAGAGTCGGCTACTGTACTTCGACAAATTACAACCGGACAGAAGCCCCCCTTAAGCGTCGCCACATCGACCTTTAAGACGTTCAAAAAGTGCTGATTCTCACCCTAGTTTGAATAAATACATTTTTATTTGATTTACTTTGACCAGTCCTGTGATTCTGGCATCCTTAGAATTCCCGCATTATTTGTAAGCATTGAAAGCAGGAAATAAACAATTAAAGAACAGTTACATATACAAATTATTTCACACCTTTCGTTACATTTACTTACCGCCTTTTGAAGAATACCGTATGCAAACCAAAAGTAACAACTATAACAAGTAATAAAATCTAAAGAAGTTGTAAAAAATTATTAAATTACACCCTTCCATTGTAGGTAAATTTGAATAAATTATAATCACAATACATATTCAAATTGGTTCCCAGGGTCTTTTGGAGTCATCTTTTATAATAAAGCCTGGGCTTAACCCTTTCTATGCTGTGTACAGTTTTGTGATAGTTAGATTGGATTATTATTATTAGAGAGGATCGAATGATCTTCATATTTTGTTAGTTATGCTTTGAGAAGTTATGGTTACTTGATTCGGTTTAGTAGAAAAAGCCCATTTCCGATAATTGTCTGTAAGATTTGTGCAATTAAGCTCATATTTGCAGTGTCTTTTATAGTGTGATGTGAATTAACTATAAAATAAATATTATTTGATTCAAATGACTCTTGAACGACAAATTACAGAAAAAAATGTCGACAGACAAAGATTCGTGGTCGCTGCTTAGAATACTCTACAGATTAAAACCGATTACTGTGTGGATTAAAACTTTCAAACGAGTTCTTGAGGCTTTGTAATTTAAAGTGTAAAAAGATATTAGTGCTTTTTACTATTGAACAATAACGAGTATAATAAATAAATAACCTCATATAAATTAAGTTTCCGTTTCCTCTCTAAACAACAAATTAATTAGCTACAGGATATCAAGGCGATAGTAAAATTTTAATAGTGCCCTTACCGCTTACCCGACGTTCAAGCGAATAAATAAAATTGTATGCTTAAACAAAAACTCACTAGTTCTACGGAACAGTGTTGACTATTTTTTCTATTTTTATTAATAATTTAACCCTCCACTTTCGATCTCTAGCCGTTTTTTCCGACTTCCGGAACCTACAGATGTGTGAGGCGACAAAAAATGACATACACTATACAAAGCACATATTATTCTAATTATGCATAGACCGACAACGTACTCTGACATGAAAAAAATAAATAAAAAGGTCGATAAAGGGTTAACTTTTTGCTTTACGATTGAAAGCGAACACTTTTATATATTATGCAAATGAAGGCGACATTTGCATACAGTTTTTTACTAAAGAAAAATCACGCACATCTGTCGTTCATCCGTTTCCTACTTTAGTTAACGATTGTAATAGATAACCGGTTTGCTGGGTTAATGTCATCCAGTTTTTATCCATAGATAACTAGGTATTTTGATTATTTTATCTATGACCGCGTTTTTAGCATTGTTCATATTTTTATTTGCACCTGTCGAAAACATAATTGTAACACTTTACGTAACATAAAGATAAAATTTAATTTCTTTTAATTATTAGAGACAGACGATTTAACCGCGGGCAATTAAAATTAAAAACTTAACTTTACAACATATGTTAATACAATAACAATAGGTTTGGAAAACATACGTCAGAAGATAATTAGAAAAATGTCGTAAAATGTTAGATGTGTATCTGACATTCGCGGCTACGCGCTGCCAACAAGATGAACAGATAAAAATAATATATCATTATAGACAATTATACTGTCGCTGGCTGTAGTACGGAAGTCGGAAATATACGAGGCGCGCTTTCAACGGGTTGAAACATTGAAACCTACGACATGGAAAACCGAACTCTATCTTTTGGAATTAAGGTTTAATTTTCTTTGTTTTGTTAAACACTTAAGACATTATTCGCCAAATGTTTTTTTCTAAGACCGTAGGCGATCTAACCCTTTCTTTACTGGTATCGTGTCAGCTTTTTCCTGTTATCTGTTTTATTGCTCGGTGTATTATTATAGACGGAAATAGCCCGGGGGCCTTAACGACCGTAGTTAAGCGGTGCAAGTGTTAAATGCCCAGTATTTTGTTTACCGGCTCAGTTTTGCGATTATTATTTTCTAATAATACCTTGTATGTTTTGATGTAGTTTTATTTCATGTATTTAAGGTCGCTGATGGCTGTCTGTTGATTTTATTTTTGTAAGAAGACTAAGGGAATTGAATTATGAATACGAATATGAATACTTTTATTTGATTTATCAATGTCGTAACTCATGACAGCAAATAAAAATAAAAGTATTATTACTCCAGTTGATGTAACTAATTAGTTTTATTTATGCATACCAAGAAAATTATGAAATTAAAGTATGTATAATTATTATTCATAATCTTCTTGGCATGCAAAAATGAAAAAAATTTAGTAAAGAAATGAAATTAAACAATAATAATGATTGCTTAAAACCATAATTCTTAAGAATTAATGCTTATTATTTATTATTATTAAAATATATACACTGGATAAACTACTATTTAATAGCTCATGGTAAAGGCTTTTGGAAGCTACTGTCGCAAATCCGGACACTCTGGAAAAAAACCTACGGAAGGAACTACGGAGGCCCAGTAGGCTGCGGGATATTAAAGTTCACTTCATCATTTCAGCCGAAAGACGTCCACTGCTGGACATAGGCCTCCCCCAAGCACCGCCACTTCGACCGATTCTGCGCTTCCCGCATCCAGCGGATTCCTGCGGCCTTCACACCGGCAACCGCGTACCGGAAGACGTATCGTTGGAAGGCCTCCCACAAGGATGATCTTGTGATAGTTCACTTACTAAAAGAAAAATATGTTTATATAATAGAAAAAAACGGAAAAGAATATTACTGAAAATTTATTTTACTACCTGTTTAGCAGTGTTGTTTTATTACTAAAGCCTTCTAAGCGCCCTTTGATTTTGTTAACTTCCTCTTACATAGAAGAAGCCTAGAATATTGTGGGCTGAAAACCATGAAAAGACTTTCGAATATTTTAGTAGATACCAGTCGGTCGATTCTGTAAAAATATCAACGTGAAACTTAGGTGAAGTGAGCGTGAAGTGAGCTCACTGTCATAAATCGACCGGCAGAATGCTAGGGATTAACACTATTGACAGCTCACTTCACCTAAGTTTCACGGTGATATTTTTATAGAATTGACCGGCAGTAGTGTGGATACCATATTTACTGAAGAAAATGTATTTAATGGTTACTGCATTTTATGCACAAGAAAATGTGATATGTACTTAATATATTTGAATATTGCTGCTCATCCTCGTGACATAATCTCTTAGTCACACATGGCAGATACAATTTTAAAAGCATCAGTATTTTTAACCTACCTTAGGGTAAGCTTTTGCATTTCATACCTACCTAAACGGCTCAACCAAAAGGGAAGGAGACAAAAATAAAATGAAAGTTACCTCTCAACTTAAAAATAACTAATCTAAAATGAAGGTAAAACTAACGATACAGACTAAGTCGAGTATAAGATCTATTGATATATTATCTAAATGATCTAATATGAGATGAAATTGTGAGTCAACCTCGACAACCCTATCCATAATGTACAATCGCTAATAAATATATTAAATACAATGAAATAAAAAAAATTGGTAAGCAAAAATTTAAGTATTCAGACAGCTATAATTATAACAACTATTACTATCAAATATGATGAAGAAATAATAAGAAATAAGTACCTACCCATAGCATAGCAAAGTGGTCAAAGGAACTATGAGGTTCCACGAATGAGCTCGGCGGCAACAAAACAAGCAGAAGTAGTTGAGGCAGACTGAAATAATGAATTTGTAAGTATCAAAGTAATAATAAGTAAGTATAAAAAGAAATGTTTATCAAAATATATTACGTGTCTATAACAGAATACGGTAGGTATTCCAATAAGACCCTTATTTCGTTATACACGATCAATCAGAATCTGAAACGTTTTGAAACAGATTGCTAATCCATTGCTTCATAAGTTTGAAAAAATAATCTGCTCACCAACGTAAATAACGCAATGAATGTTGTTCAACTGTCAAAATGAAACAGATTTGTCGTAATCGTTTACGATGAGAATCAGAAGACATTTTGTCATATTCACTAGATAAGCTACAGACAGATTGACATAGCAAAAAAGAGGACGCAGTCTCTCGACATAGGCAAATCCATGGCTAATATTTGACAATTATGACACCTATACAAAGATGGAGAGAGGATAGCTAATGTCTTATGTGTCTGTAATATATCGGCAACCATACGTTTTATACCAGAGAACAGCGACGCTACTTGTTGTCAGAAATAGGTACATACGGTGCTTGTACTTCCTAAAGACCTGTGTGCGATTCCCAGCACGTGTAGCATGACAACCATAGTAACGGGTTTTCTAACGGTTTTGTCGACGGAAGAATAGACAAAATTACAGATAGTGAATGATTATCTGTCATTTTGTCTATTCTTCCGTCGACGAAACCCGTTTCTACTGTGGTCATACTAAGCGTACAGGTCGGGCAAAGTGTTATTGGTGATTCCCATTAAGAATTGCTCAGTAGCACCCCGGAGTCTGGTTTTGTGCCCGGTTTTTAGCAATAGCCTCACAGGCTATTACATAGGACTTAAAAAACATGGCGATGGTGAAATGTGCGTGTTCTATAGGTACCTTTCCGCCTAGCCCTTCGGGAAATACAGGCTTAACATATGTGTCAAACGTCGAGCGATAAGATAAGATCATAGACACATAGTACATTGCTATCACAGTCATGTTTTGTCTTAACGGCGTAGAAATCTTAATGAAGTGGGTTATTTTTATTAGTAAGATATAAACATCAAATAATTATAAACTTTCCATTATTCAAAGCAATGAACACATCAATTAAAACTTGATCAATCACAGCGACCAATCAGTAAGCTACCAAAGTATAGGAATTAGATTATCTGTCCCTTTCATAGACAGCTATCTAATTACGCAACACATTTTCGTCAACGATTACGAATAATCTGTTTCATTTTGACAGTTCAACAACATTCATTGCGTTATTTTATTTTGTTGAGCAGATTTTTTTTCGAACTTATGAAGCAATGGATTTACAAACTGTTTCAAAACGATTCAGATTCTGATTGATCGTGTATTACGTAATTAGGTCGCATTGTTAAATAATATGACAGATAAATGACGTATCTTTATTTATTTATTTATTTAACGGTTTATGTACACACATATAAACAGACAAGAAAAAAAAGGAACAGAAAAATACGTACAAAGGTGATGCTTATTTCTAAAGAAATCTCTTCCAGCATACCTGCGATAGGAAAGTAGACAAGTAGAGATGTAGACAACGTGTGTAAGAGTAGAAGAGAAAATAAAATACATAAAATAAAAACACCTAATTATTCACTTATAACCTCGATCCCCGGGTCGGGCAAAGTGTAATTGGGTTTTTCCATCTGGAATTTCTTAGAAGCAGCCCAGAGTTTGGATTTATGCCCGGTCGATATAGGTTCGCCCCCTGTTAAGCTTTGTTCAGACTAGCGCGACGCGACAGCGCGACGCGACAGCGCGACGCGACACCGGCTATTGTTATACCGTGAAGTTTTCTTAGAAATTGTAGTGTTCGAGTCGCGTCGCGCCGTCGCGTCGCGCTGGTCTGCACAAGCCTTTACATGGGACTTAAACATTACAGACTGGCAAAATTTAGGTATACTATAGGTACCTACTCCTCTGCATAATCCTTCAGGGAATACAGGTGTGCTGTTACTTATGTTATGTCTTGTTGCATAAGTAGGTAGCCTCTGTCAGATTCTTCAGCATTGCCATACAACGTGGCAATGCTGCCAGCCTTTTGAGCACTTTTCCTGTTGACAGCGATGCGGACGAATTTTTTGATGCCCTATGATTGTCCCCCCCACCCCCTTCTTATATCTGTAGAGTTAGTTAATAGTTCATTTAATTAGTACCTATCTAGTGTGTCAAATATTGTAAAAGATATACTACGAATAAAAAAATAAAATAAATGCTTCTGTCAGATTATAACAGGGTAAAACTATGAAAGTGATGATAATTCAACATTCATATTACAGTAGATACAGTTAACTTTTTACTAGCGACATCTATGTTCTAAAAAAGGCAGGAAAGTTGACAATTATGTTGAAAAGACGTGATGTGGACATGTAGTGCCATCTATTGAGGGGTGAGTGAATTAATAATTGTTATTAGGTTTTGATGTCCCATTAGAAACAGGAAATATTTCTGAATAGGTACGAGTGAATAATCCGTAGCTACTTACCCACCTATTTACCACATATTTTATTTTTTTAAGGTACCTACTTTGACTGAGCCCTTCGAATTCACACATTAGGTACACATCGATGGTCTTATTCAAATGATTTGATAAGGTATACCTATTAAAATATATTTCATAAGAAAAACTTTTAACGTAAACTTATGCTTGCTCATATTAATAAGAAGTCTTTATGGAAGTAGCATACGTGATTATTAGAATATTTAAAATCTTATGAGAATTTAAAATAGAAAAGGAAAACTTATTAGAAACTTTCGGGTTAGAACAACTAGCGACATCTATTATCGAATAGAATAACAAATAGACACGTGGGTAAAACAGTACTCAAAATGCTTCGGGACGTGAAGTCAAAATAATAAAAATTAGGCTAAAAAGTAGATGACCTGTTCTTTTAAACTTTTTTTATTATTTTTGTCTGTGGATTATTTAATAATATAGCAGATTATAAAAAATAACTACCTGAAACGACTTTTAGAAATTCTTTCTCTTTGTTGTATCAATTTGGTTGGCTTTTTGGTTTTGCTTGTAGGTACCAAATGTTTTTTTTATTGTTTGCTGAATTCAGAAGAAAACTTAAAATAATTAGGTAGGGACTTAGGATTAAGTGTGATTAGTTGATCTTATCAGGAATAGTCAATTTGATAGTAGATAGGTACTTACTTCAACTAACTACTTCCAAATTGACTGCAGTAATTATTGTCAAATGCTTTATTATTTAACTCGGATTATGGAATCCTAATTCTAATAGTGGATTCCTAAGTAAGACTTTAAATAGGAATAATATTCCTAATCACTATAAGATTTATAAAAAGAACTCAGTAAAAGACTCACTTTTTAACGTCTAAATTAACAAAAAAAAAATAGAATTGATTCTGTTCGCCCCTTCCAAAAGGTATGGAGAAGAATTTTAGATTAGTAGAATTTTTATTTTGATTAGAATTTTTGATTTTAAGTGAACTAAGAATAGAATAGAATATACTTTATTTGCTTTGAATGCAGGTAACATACAAATAGGATTGTAAATAACATAATAAAGAACCGTGTACATTCTGCCTTGTTGGCATGCAAACACAATAATTATTATACAAGTTATCAAAATAGGTTATTAAGATGTATAATTTAGGAAATCCTGAACAGAATAATAACATTTATCTACAAGTAATTCAGTAAAACATTTTTTAAATTTCATCAAGGGCAAGGTTTTCATATGATCGGGAATTTTATTAAAGACAACAGGAGCCATACAAATTACATTTTTTTTTAATAAACTCGTTTTAAATGTGCCTGTGTGAAGTAAATTCTGATATTGTGATCTTAATGATGTACTCCGTTTTCTGGTTTCTGTTAATGTGGCAAATAAATTACGGTTTGTTTTAACAAATATTGCTAATTCGAAGATTGCTAAGTATGTTCTTTTGAGAAATAAATTTCTATAAACCGAAGATGGGCAAGAAACTCCAGAGTTACTCTTTTGAAATGTATAACAATACCTAACAGCTATGATGATTAAGTACCTAATTTAGATTTGTTCCTATCTTACTGACTCAGTTAGCTTCATAATTCGTTACTTATTAGACTAGTGTCTAAGTGTTCACCCTGTCAAGGAAACTAACTTATATATTCTTCAGATTTAGATTGTTGCTAAAGATGAGTTAGTTCTAGTTAACCACTACAAAAAGCTTCTTCGCATATTCCACAGAACCTAAAGACGAAGGTCTTCAATCAGTGCATCTTGCCTGTTATGACTTACGGAGCCGAAAGGTGGACACTGATGTTACGGCTGGTTGATAGATCCAAGGTCGCTCAGCGAGCTATGGAACTGGCTATGCTTGGAGTCTCTTTGAGGGATCGAATCTGGAATGAGAAGATCCAGCAAAGAACGAAAGTTGTCGACATAGCTCACAGAATAAGAGAGATGAGAGTTGAGTTGATGAATCGAGTTGAATGGCGTGCAATTGCAGAGACCTATGTCCAGCAGTGGACTGCTGTAGGCTAATGATGATGAGGACCATAAAAGGATGCTGTTGAATGGTAATCATTCTTGCAAATTATTTGGTGATAGCAGCAGGTATTTCAGGTAGGCCTAGATTCCTATTTTGTATTTTTAAATCTCATCATCCATCCCAGCCTATTCCCAACTATGTTCTGGTTGGATTCCAGTCTTACTGGATCCAGCTGAATACCAGTTTTTTACATGGAACGACTGCCCTGTTGAACTCCAATACCCAGTGACTGAGTAACACGATACCCTTTGGTAAGACTGGTTCTCAGGCTTCTATGACTATCCGTATCGACTGTCAAAGATCTATGAATAACAGCCGGGACCAACGGCTTTACGTGTTTTTCGATTAGAGGGAGATTCTTCATCATCATCGTTCTCCTGCCCTCATCCCAACTTATTAGTGGTCGGCGCAACATGTGTCCCTTTCTTCCATACTTCTTCTTATTAGTCGTCATCTCGGTAGTCACCTCCTTTCTAGCCATATCATCTTCCACACAGTCCATCCATCGTTTATTTGGTCTTCCTCTACTCTTATAGCCATCAACATTCATACAAGAGACAGCTACAGCTAAACATTTTCTAAAAATATTCTCATAATTTAGTAGCTTAAAATTTTTCGAGGTTCACATATATTTATTTTTATTAAATACTTTCAAATTGATATTTTTTATATCGCTTTTCTCTGCAATTTATTAACATAATATTTTATGTTTATCTCAGTAGCAGCCCGGAGTCTAGATCTGTGCCCGGTTGATGGCAATAAGCTCGCCCCCTGTTACATGGGACTTAAACATAACTGGCGAAATGTGGGTGTACTATAGGTACACCTCTGCTTAACCCTTCAGGAATACAGGCGTGATGTAATGTTTAATAATGTTATTAATATAGGCTCACCTTTACGACTACCTCACCTGATGAAAATCGACTATGATGCAGCCGACGAGCAGATGGCTGGAAGATCCCTGCCTGTAGAAGTCAAATTGAAGCCATCCACTCGAGGCTTGAAGACTTCCCAGTTAAGTTATTGTTGTCGATAAATACGGTGGCAAAGAGATCCTTTGTGCTACTTAGTGTACGTAGATGCATTAAGTATCCAGTGTCAATTAATCGATGTAATAATATTCGCTTAGTTAGTTAGAAGTTTGTCGAAGTAACGCAACATCGAACAAAACTGTCGTCGAGGTAACAAGACATCGAATAAACTGTCGGGGTAACGTGTTCGAAGTAATGAAAATTGAACAAAGTTTCGCACTAGAATAGAGCTCTTTGTGAAGAAATTCGACCGGGAAAGAATACTAACATCTATACGATTTCTGCCCCTTGAATTACAGGGACATGAGATATTTAAGTCATTCAAATTCAATACCTATTTTATTTCACATAAACCTACATGGGTGGGTACATAAGATACATCAGTAGTTAGGTGCACGGTTCCAATTGATCTTTTCCTATGGAGAAAAATCGGCAAGAAACTCCACCGTTATTCTTTTACTTTTTTTAAATAATCGGCTTTTACAATGTTTTCAAATTACACTCATAATAGGTATGGGAGGACAATGTAGGCCTGCCAACAAAATAGAAAATGGTCAACAAATCGAAGCATCTATTGTGTACATTATATATTATATTAGAATATTATTAGTCTACAAGGCCTACAACGTTCTCACATTCACAAACAAGTAAGTACATAATCTTTAAAAAAGAAAATAATAATAAACAAAAATAAAAATCCTATTGAAACCATAAAATGACATGATTTTAATTAAAACTGTTACAAATTTGAATGGATATCATCTCATGAGACATGAGAAATGAAATGGTTTATTCTTCAAATAGGATATCTTACATATAAAAAATAAGCTAGATGAATTCGGCGTTTCCTATCTGACTACTCTGAGAAGAACAACACTAACTCAGAGGTCGCAGTCTCTTGTAAGGCACACAGCTTTGAGTGGACCTGTCCAGTCAGTGCAAGCATTTGTCAGTAATCGTATAGCTCAACTCAAAACTTAAGGAGCTCAACTCAACGAGCAATACCGAGGAAAGGACATTTGGGTAGGCGCATCAACTACTCAAACTGCCAAACCATCATTAAAACTAACAGCAAAAGAAAAAAAAAAAGGATATCTACTCACAATAATTAAAAATAATATAATACTTTACAAAGTAATCATGTCATTTTGTATATAATTTTCAACAACGTCAATGTGTATATAAAACTGGTAATAATTAAAATGTCTAGTTTTATGGTGTGTCACAAGGCGTATCAGCCGAGCGAGCAGCTCAATTCATTTTTATCTTCTAGATAATCTGAAATTTTATAGTACCCCTTTTTACAGTTTGGTTTTGATACAGCTTTTAAATCGTTTAATGCGTAAGTTTTGAATGCCAATGGGAAGTTTGTTGTAAAAGTGTATACATATATTGACATTTCAGCTATGAGAAATGAGATATTTCTCCGGGATGGTAGCTCACCATATGATACCTATTTCATGAAGTCCATAGGCGGTCGTCACTAATCATCAAACTGGCAGCCTGTATGCCTCATAAAAAAAACTTTGATGGCCCAACCCAGGTGTTATCTAAGCGTCTTTGCTCGACCTCAATCTCTTTCTAGCAAATAAATGATCAATAATCATAACTTTAATTCTTATACCTACACTTAATTTAAGTCAACATACAAAAAAACGTAGACAACGGAACACCAACGAACCGTCTAAAAAAAAGCTAAAGAAAAAAGTTATCAAAATTAAAATATTATGATACCAAAATGAGTTAATGATCGCAACAAAATTATAGGCCCCCACAAATTATGGACTCTATGACAGTCCCCCATAATTACGGAGACCATTGACGTTTTAACTTTGAAGTTAACTTGTCAACGCTGGCAGTTAGTTTTTTAAACTTAACTGACTTTTTTGTAACATGAAAGTGTCTCAAAGCGTTCGGAGTTAGACGGAATTTTTGATTTAAATTACTTTTACATAAAATAACATAACATCAAACCTGTAATATCCGAAGTAGTAGTAGGTGAGGTAGTTGTAAAGGTGAGCCTATATTAATTACATTATTCAACATTACATCACGCCTGTATTCCTGAAGGGTTAAGCAGAGGCGAACCTATAGTACCAACACCCACATTTCGCCAGTTATGTTTAAGTCCCATGTCATAGGGGGCGAGCCTATACTCATCAACCGGGCAAAAATCCTGAATCCGAGCTGCTACTGAGAAATTCCTGATTTACCCGACCTGGGAATCGAACTCAGGCCCTTATGTTCCGCAGTAGCGCTTGCGACACTAGACCAAGGAGACAGTCTTAATTACGTTTCAGTCTGGTTATTTACCTTTAGCTGAACAATGAACATGTCCTCATTACCTGAACCCGCACAGCGGCCTGCACCACCCAAAGGTCGACTGGCAGAAAATAATATAACTATTTCAAAGTGTCACTCAGAAATGAAGGTGTAAAATGAAACAGAAAAACGACATTTTAAAGAATTTTATTTTCATTTGTCATAACCAGAAACAATTAGTAGGTATAACTACTTAAAACTATTTTTACAGCTACTTCATTCTTAAATATAACATCTGTAAAGTCAATGAATATTTTGTACATTATCATTTTATCTTTGGAACTAATTGGAACCAACCATCATGTTTATTTATTTATTTTATTTGGGACAAAAATACTTATACATTACAGCATTTACAAAAAGTATTTATACAGTCGAAATAACGTATAACCCACACTATTGTCCACGAAATGATATCGGAGTATGAAAACGAACGCGTGCTAAAGGAAAACAAAAAATAAAAAAGAGGTACATATATAGAGAAAAAAAAAAACAAAAACACTATTTACCGAAGAATCGATGGAAGCGGATGTTGGTTGAACTATTGGGAACCAACCATCATGTTGGCCGAACTATTGGGAACCAACCATCTTGTTGGCCAAACTATTGGGAACCAACCATCATGTCGGCCGAACTATTGGGAACCAACCATCTTGTTGGCCAAACTATTGGGAACCAACCATCAAATTCAAATTCAAATTCAAATTCAAATTCAAATTCATTTATTCATCATGCTGGCCGAACCAATTTATTTAAGTGCAATACGCCTTTATTGTATACTCATCTCTATTAGTCGTCTTCAGTCACACAAGTCATATCTTTTCTTTGGCCTGCCTCTTTTCTTATTTCTTCTTTGTTCAAAGTTAGGTATTTTACTACAGAACACCACCTGATACGATCTTTACATACTCTTTTTGCCTTGTTTACGGTCATACATCTGGTCATACACGCCGGTTGCGAGAAGTACGTACCTTATCTTTCTGAAGAACATCACCAATAGGATCACTACGTCCCTCTAGGGCGTCCCTTCCCGGCGTTTCCACCTTGTTGTACCTCCAGTTAGCCGCCTTTCGTTCATCCTCTCAACATGACCAAACGATCTCAGCATACTCTTTTCAATTTTTGTCACTACATCTTCTTTCAACCCACACCGTTCTCTTATCACATCATTCATAGTCACACCACACATGCTTCGCAAGGAACCCATTTCCACAGCATTTATTCTATGTTCATGGTTATTTTGCCACACCCAACATTCATCGGAGCTAATTTTTAAATAGAACACTAGGTATAAGTAGGTATTAAAATAATACACGTCTTTCTTAACAGTATAATTTATTTACATTATTTACCTACACAATATTAAAATACCTATATGTTAATAAACATGTGTTTTTATCACTTTTATTGCACACAGCTTTGTTAAATGAACATATTATTTACTTTGTTGTTGACTGTATTAGGTAATACAAATTATTCCTCAGTTTGGACTACAACAGTTTTATAAAAACTAAAAAAATTGCAGCTAAATACTAGCTTAACCGTTAAGGCTCGTGCAGACCAGCGCGACGCGACGGCGCGACGCGACTCGAACAATACAATTTCTAAGAAAACTTCACGGTATAACAATAGCCGGTGTCGCGTCGCCCTTGTCTGCACGAAGCTTTAACAATATATTTCCCAGCACAAAACCAGTAAATCAACTAAGTTTATTGCTATATTACATAAAAACGTCTAAATATGGTGACTTGCACTGAAATATTAACTGAACTTTACTAACTTAACACTTACTTTTAGTAACAACTTTATTACGACATATTTTTTTAATTAAAGTTTATGAATTTATAATGTTTTATTTAAGGACATATATCTGTCTAGCCTTTTTCCAACTATGTTGGGGTCGGCTTCAAGTCTAACCCGATGCAGCTGAATACCAGAATTTAACATACATAGAGCGATTGCCTATCTGACCTCCACAACCCAGTAACTGGGTAATACGATACCCCTTGGTAAGACCGGTTGTCAGACTTTCGGTTTTCTGACGACCCGTAACGACTGTCAAAGATCCACGAATGACAGCCGGCTACGCTTGCTGGGGTTGGTCCGTGGATAGGTGACCATCTATACATACCGAGACTCCTCCGTGCCTCGGAAAGCATTTTAAGCCGTTGGTTCCGGCTGTCATTCGTGGATCTTTGACAGTCGGGTCGTCGGAAGCCCGAAAGTCTGACAACCAGTCTTATCCAGTTACTGGGTTGTGGAGGTCCGATGGGCAGTCGCTCCATGTTAAATACTGGTATTCAGCTGCATCCGGTTAGACTGGAAGCCACCTCAACATGGTTGGGAAAAGACTAAGCAGATTGATTGAGATTATCAAAATTCACAACTTTTTACTACGTACACAAATATACGTCATATTTATAAATAAGTGACAGATTTTGCAAAAAAATAATTTAAAAAAATCTTTTTTTTTGTAACGCAATGGAAAATCCAAAACAGTATTTTAATACCGAAATCAAGATGGAAACCTAAAAAATAGTTTCACCGCTCCCCACCCTGACACGGATATCCCACCCCCAACATTCGCATACCACATTGCGTGTCCCACCACTTTGATTAAACAGAAAAAAAATGGAGTTTCGTCATGATGGAAATGAAAAAATACCCACCCCATGGGGTGGCACCCCTTAATAAACTTTAGGGCTGAAACAAATCGAAGATTTAAAAAAAAACTTCTCTGTAATTCTGCTGTGGTTTATGGAAAAATTATAGCATAGATAATCGTGATAATTTTTGAAGTTTAATTTTGACTTAGAATTTCGTGTAATCGATTACCTTGATTTAACTTTGTAACTCTATTTTTTTGATTGAAGATTTTGAATATGTTAAAATTCTAACGATCAAAAACAAGTTCAATTATATAAATATATTTTGGACATCGACGATTAATTTAAAAACAATCCTCAAAAAAGCTATCTATTAAGGTACTTTATTAATTATTTTAATTAAGTGGTTACGCTTACAAAGGTACAATTTTGTTAAAGTTTTGCAATTACTAATTCTTCACGCTGAAGTGACCCTTTAGTCGTATATCTATCGACCCCATGTATTTGAAGTCGCTCCATGTAAAATACTGGTATTCAGGTGCATCCGGTTAGACTGGAAGCCGACCCCAACATAGTTGGGAAAAGGCTAGGCAGATCGATTGATTATTTGAAGTCGGCCCAGCATGCCTTATATTCTTCTTTCATTGAACTCTCTCTAACTGACATTTCGGTTCACAGGTCACATCATCGTTCACTCATCCATCGTGCCATTCGTTCTAGTAGCTTCTCTCAAATAGCCATCCTTATTTACTCAAAACTTTCCTCACGACACGTTATTCATTCCTCGCGTAAAATGCCCCATAGGAACCATGACAACCGACCCACACAACTTCTTAGTCAAACACCGCAATCCTTCACTCACTTTTAATTTTCAAACTTTTAAAGGCTTCCTTCAGAAATCTAAGATTACGCGAAATATAAAATGTAATGAAGCGAGTTCTACCAATCATCGTTTACCTGTGAGGGGGTCGTAACCGCTGCGACCCCCGCGGGGTACAATTTTTGCGACCCCCCTCACTGGTACGGCACTAATGCTTGGTAATTATCAATTAGCTGGCGCGATTTTGTCTTGGTTTCTTGATTTTTATTTATATAGAGTTGTTGTAACCGGGATTAGATACTTTAAATAGATTTATTGGCATTTTATGCTTAATAAATAGAACAATTATTATTCATATTGACCATATATAGATATCGTAAACATTTTAATGAACTTCATGGCTCCACTCCGCCACTAAAACCTGAAGCAAAAAAGCAAACAGTAGGTATATCTAGTAATGTTTTTAACATGGGGGCTAAATGCCAACACTGTGCCGGGATATTTAGCGCTACAAGGTTATTCGTGTGTCAAAATTGGAACTAACGCCGCCATCTTGTTTTTTGAATGCATTCTAGGTGGCATTTCACGAAACAATTGCACAAATTAATGATTACCAACAGCGCCTGTCAACGCCATTGGAGCGCCAAAAGATCAAATCATTTATTTGCTATAGTGAGATACTTGCAGCATTTATTTATCGCTACTCTTGGAGCTTTTACTTCTTCAAAATAACATGTTCCTGTAAAAAAACAACTATAAACTTCATCCCGTATGGATGTCAAACTCTTTGACAGCAATCTTTTTTTGGACCTGTTGCACTAGTTTGAAATTGATTTCGACTTTGACGGGCATGCATGGACGCTTGGTTCGCCTGTACTATTTCTAGTCAACCGTTAATGGTGACACAGCTCACAACTATCGAATCGATACATTCTTTTTATTTCCGACAAGGAATAGGGCGAATATTCTCTTTCTGTGGGCTGTGGATGTTTCAAAATTAGTTTAGAATAAATGTAGTGGGTAAGTAGGCAAATATGGTATAGGCACAATTAGCAAACGGTGGTACGTTTGCTAATTTCAACATACATAGTACGATGAGAATACTTTAAGTCATCAATGATCAGTGATTCATGGTTATGATATCAATATAGGGAGGTTGAAAATATTTTTTTTTAAATCACTTATCACGAAAATATTGGACACATATTTTATCTTTTTTTACGTAATCGAAAGATTACGGCAATACATTGAGTTAAAATATGGCATGACAGCACTCTCCGGTAGATTTTATACTGAATTATGACGTAGCGAGCCCCCAGTCCTCAACTTAATGCGTCTCAACCATTTTTTTACGGTAAAGCCAAAATTATGTGTCTAATATTTTTTATTATCTGACTGACGGACTAAAAGCGACTTGCAGTCCAACCGGATGCAGCTGAATACCAATATTTTACATAAAACGACCGCCTATCTGACCTCCATACCCCTTGGTAAGACTGGTTGTCAGACTTTTGGGCTTTTGACTACTCGTAACGACTGTTAAAGATCTACTAATGGTAGCCGGGTCCAACGGCAAATTAACAGCTCTATACAATTCCATCAGCAGTGAACGATCAGTTTGATTAACGCCAATCTTCGCTGCGATTGAGATGTTGTAGAGGAAATTTTATTAAACGGTTTGTTAACGAATTGTTTAACTTTAACCATTCGTTTGTTAAACGTTTCCTTTTTATAGATAAAATTCCTAAAAGTTATGACTTGTTATTTGGTCTGTGGTATTAAAAGAAAGTGATGAAGAAAGGGCAAAGCTGTATTTTTTGTGATTATTGACAAACGCATAGGTATGTAATTAAAATAGAGATTTTAATTATCAAATTGAAAGTGTCAGTGCAAATAATATTGTCATTTAAGGTAGAACTAGTTTATATTTTTTTCATACAAATTTCGGGAGGGTTTTGCTCCACTGTTTGACATTGTACATTCAAAGTTAAACATGATATCGTGTTGTCTCATTTTTGCGGAAACAGAATATTAACATTATTAAAGCCATGAAAAAGTTAGAGGCCACCAAAGATGCCTTTTTCTTGCTAATTTTAACGCAAATTTGGGCGTAAATAAGTAATAAAAGAAGTGTAAAATCTCAAAAAAAGTCGACTCTTACAAAGCGTAATTATCGAAGAGTTCAATAAACTTTATTTATGTAGTGGATTTTCCATAAAACTCGATTTTCCAAAGGACTAGTCGAATTTTTTTACGCCCTTTTTACTAAAATAGTTCGAAACAGTGTTTGTGTGCGTGCGAACTAGACGTTGTGCATGTAGACTAGCGTCGAATTGCTCATAACTGATACTATCTCTGTCGGACACAATTCCAGGTGAGACAACGTGCTTTTTGGCCATGCCCACCAGTGAGTTCGAGCCCGCGAGTAGTTCAACCTTAAATACAATAATTGGAGCTGACAATTCAGGTGAAGCGTAATTATTTCGGTTCTACGACTTAACGTGTCGTGTCTGCAGAAGTAAAGGCCTTTCGGCACACAGGAACAATAAAAGACTTAATTACAAATGTGTTTATAGGTAATTAGTATGTCATACATATTATACAATTGTTTCTAAGTTAATCTAAAACATGTTAGATTGGTACCTACCTATACGATGAAAGAAAACATCGAGAAGAAACCTGCACCCAATTGCGAAACGAACAAACAATCACAATCCGAAGGATTTTGAAGGAAATTTCTGAACCATGGCTTCGTATGTCGAAAAATTCGTCTGCTGTACAACATTTAAGACCTTTTATGTACCATATTTTATGCAGAACTAGCTGCGCCCCGCGGTTTCACCCGCATAAATCTCGATCCTGTGAGAATACCCGATAAAACGTATCCTATGTCCTTCTCCAGGTCATGGTCTATCCATGTACCAAATTTCATCCAAATCCGTTCAGCCGTATTAGCGTGAAAGCGTAACAAACAAACACACTTTAATTTCACATTAGTTGGGATTAGGATAAAGATATTAATATTATATTATTTCCTTTATCTCTTTTAAAAAACAAATTATTTAAACCTTTTTAATATTTTCATAAAAAATATAAAAATTGTAGCCCATGCCCACCGGTATCGGGAACAGGGTTCAAGCTACCGGTGGTCAGGGCTCCTGATAGAGGAATCTCCTTACAATACGCGCCGTGTCCAGAAGTACAGCTGTCTGGATCAAGCCCTTGATCCAGCTGCCTAACGAGAGCCTCCTCAGGTCGAGGCTCTTGGCTATTATTTATAACGTAAATGTATATTATTATTATTGTCAAAATTAAAGACATTACAATGGTTATCAATTAGGCTACTGGACTCTATGGTTTGAAATAGCTAACATGAAGCATGTATGCAGGCTTTCTCATAGCCTGTATTAAAAGAGGTTTGTCTCCTGCAGTAAATTGAAAATCTTACCGAAAATCAACATTCGTAATCTTCGTAAGCAAATTACCTACCCAATTCCCGGAACAAGAACCACAAGCCAATGAAAAATTAATGAAAGACGCATCACAGTCGAACTTATGCTAAGTACTCGATAAATCTCCCCCCTAAGGCGGTTTCCTCCCAATTTATTCTTTCTGCTCGGCCCCTTAATCCTGTTATTAATGGTATTTTGCCTCCCCCACAGATGTGTGCAGGAACTGTCTATGGGATGAGATAAGTACCTTTTTAGTATCGGAAATCACATGCAGGGTAGAGACAAAAAAAATGTCCACAAGCTGTACCTACTTTATGTTTCTATGTTCGATAACGAATAATATTTTCTGTTTTCTAATCGTGATTTTTGGTGATTATACATTGACAAAACTGAAGGCAATTCTATTCCATAAAAGTTTTTCAGTACTGAAATAGTTTCGTATATTGGAAAATCTACGCTACGCCACGCTACGAAAATGCTACGAAAATGATAATCTTGTAACATGCATCGCCTTCAAATATAAAATTATATAATTAATGTACTTATACAAAATATTTTAAAAGAGTAACGGTGGAATTTCTAGCCCATTCTTCTCCAAACGAAACTACCTTTTGGAATGAGCAACTAGAATCGATTCTATTTTCTTGTAAATTTTGACGTTCAAAAGTGCCTTTTATGTGCCTGTTTCAAATAAATGATTAAAACTTGACTTTATTGCTATGATACCAGAAATACAGTCACGAGCGCTAATATCTCATGGAATAATGACTGCAACTTTGAGATAAGACCTATTTCATGTTAGTGTGGGTTCCAAAATAATATGATCGTAACAACATAACATTACAATCAACACAGTAAGGGCCAATCACTTTTAAAAGTTGCTCAGTGTATACATATTAGTGCTCGTGACTGTACCTATAACTTATAGCTTCAGCATAAAAGCTGGTTCTTTTATTTAGCCCATAAAAGCTAGTTCTTTTATTTAGCTCTTATTTAACACCTATTTAGCCGTGAAAACTGCAGTAAAAAGTGCAATAATTACAATATTACCAACATTACAATTGTCTAATAAGCCTGAAAAGATAACTACATATACGACGTGTTCGTTTCGATATCCCTTAACTCAAGGGTATTAATGAGACCCAACCAACCAACCAACTGGCAATTATTTTTTGTTTTTTTTTTTTAAATTTTCATACAAATTAATTCGACAGTCACGATTATTTATGTAAAACACCCGTTACGTAAAATAAAAAATAAAAATTTAAATAAAAACTGTCTACTTTTGTCCATTAAAAAAAATATGACAGCGTCAGACAGCGTTCAATTATGAATGATTGGTTTGAATATAAATTATTTATTCGTACATAAGAATGAAGCTTAGATACACACATCGAGAGTGTCGTGTTATGTTATCTTCAAAACTATGTATTTTTGGAACGTTTTTTTAAGGACTTTTTGTATTATTTTTACTTATAGCATATAACCTTAGAGTTATGGGACATCAAAAAGAACACGTTGTATAACATCAAATTCAACAAAAATCTTCCTTAAACAATAAAATACGATATTCTTGACAAAAAAAAAGAACAAAAAACGGGTCTAAAATGAGACAGAAGCACTCTCGTAAACGAAGGGCACAGTACCTACCTAGAACATCTCATATAAAATTTATTTCAAATAACAACCAATTTCGCTTTTGACCCACCCTGGCGCGTTATTAGGAAAATGTTTAATACAATTGTCGTACGCAACATTTAAGGGACAAACACCCCTATCAACAAGGAAATAAAGAGCAAACTCGTGTAAAGAAAACGCAAGGTAGAAAAACAAAAATATTTCCAACTGACTACTTATCAACATTGCGTTTATTGAAATGAAATATAAAGCGAAAAACGGAATACAGAAATTGGTCTAAAGGTGACGTGTTACAGTGTCGGACATTAAAAATGTACCATCTTTAGGTGTACTCGCATGTCACTAATATAACGTCAAGCTAAAGAGCCATCGCTCGCTGTGAAAGCTGAGACCATTCGAAACAGGGCAACTTATTATTAATCTGGCCAGTGTTAACAGATCTATCCGCACATAAAATATCCCGTTTCTGAATCCCAAGGGGCTCCAATGCAAGATTATGATGAGATCCCTAAAGTCTTAATTCTTAGGGATGTTATCATGATAATGCGCACCTTATTATTAAAAGCAATACTTACAGCACTTTTATATTCATATTTCCAGGATAAAATACCTAATTAATAATGCTCATGCGATTCAACAAAAATCTTTATACATATCGACATTAATTTTATTCTATACGTTCTTTAACATCTTTACAACCACTGCGCATAATTTTCTTAAAAGTATACAATTACCATCGGCCGCCACTGTAAGCCGAAGAAAGCAACACGGATTGGCCCTAGGCTGAATTTTAATAAGATGTCACTGCCATAACAAGGGCCTAAGGGAAGCGAAATTTTATTACAACAGAAAAACTTTATCAGAGAACAATAACACGCAAAATTACGTTTACATTTAATTGGGTCTAATCGACTGGGCTGTACGATGATAGGGCGAAAAATTCTATCAGAGGGTATTTTTAGGGTTCTGTAGCGTTATTTTTAGGGTTACTAAGGCCGTTCGTCTGTCACAGGGCTGTATCTTTTGAACCGTAATAAGTAGACACTTAAAATTCAGACAATGACATACAGACTGATATAACAACAAATAATAAGAATAAAATAGAAAAATAAATTAATAATGGTCCTAAAGAAGAAACGTGTTAAAAAAAATGTAGTGTTAAATATTGTACAGTGGTACGAAACCTTTCATTTGCGAGTTCGAATCGCACTTAGCCACTTTTTTAGGGTTCCATAGTAAACTAGGAACCCTTATAGCTTCGCCATGTCCGTCTGTCTGTCTATCTGTCCGCGGCTTAACTCAGAGACTGTTAGTACCAGAAAACTGTGATTTGGCATGGGTATACATACGAGTATTAATTATGCCGACAAAGTGGTATAAAGACATGAAAATATATATTTTTTACGGTACACGTAAAGTGGGGATGTTTTTTTTTCTCGTCTATCCCATCGTATGGTGGGTTGTCGTTGGAAAGGTCGTTCAAAAATATTTTGTTTGTGTGACAGCCATTTTTCGGTTTAGGGATCCGTATCCGAAATATTAAGCTTTAAAGTATTAATTTTTGTTAGAACCAAGTGCCCCCCTCCCCCCTGCCAGCTAAATGGTTGTTTTTGGATATGTTAAAAAATTCACGGCCATAGTATATTATATAACGAAGTTAAAAGAAAAACTATCACAGCTAAGTAGGCTTACTAACATTTGCAGTTGCAAAAATATGTTCTCCCAGACATTCTGTATGGGAGTAAATTTTTTCAACTACAATGTTAAGTTTGTTCTTGGGATAAATTCATCCCAACTACGGAACCCTTCATTGTGCGTGGTCCGACACGCACTTGGCCGGTTTTTTTTTTAATTTGACAGCTCGGTTCCTTATAAGTGTATTAATGTTGAGCCAATTAAGAGTTTTAAGATTTTTTGAGGTGGGCCGTTTTTTTGTCCGGTTTTGCTATGTTAATTATAGATAAATGGTGGTTTGAAGTGACGAAACGATGACTTGATAGGTTTTAATTACAGTTTTATTAAAACTTCTTAATTTTTACGTAATGGGTATTAATTTAATTTAAAGGGTGTTATTAGTGATAGTTCAAGAAAAGTTTTTTTTATTTTTTTACGATATTCATTTATACATTACAGCATTTTAACTGGGCTTTAAATGTAAGTTTCTGAAAATAATGTAGTATTAATTTGTATTTTAAATTATTGTGTAATCCCCTTTCTTTTGCTGATTTAATAAGTCATCACCATCATTTATAAAATCATAAATAAACATTTTATTATTGCAATTTGATTAGGGCTGTAAGTTTGGGAAAAACTTTTTTTTTTTTATTCCCTTACCTACCTATGACATTTTCGCAGTATAAAAAATGAGTCCCAATCCCAATATATACCTATAAATACAGTTAGTATTAAGCACATAAATAAAAACGCGAAGTGTGCCTCACAGTCCCACATCACCCTAATATTTATGATTTCGCGTGAATATCGATCACAGAGGAGGCAGGGGCACAGCTAACAAGTGACGGCAAGAAGAGTAAAAATAATTTCTGCTTCTACCTACCCCCGTGTTAGCAGTTAGCACGCATCCAATACTTAGAGCGACTTCACTTTTGTAGTATATGTAAAAAAGTTAGATACAAAATCGGTTGGTCGGATTAAGATTTTTTTTCTGTACCAATCTTAACGAGTTTTCCTTTTTTGATAAATTATAGACATAAAACTGCAAATAATGTTAGTTGTGAAAAAAAATACAATAGACGACGTATATTTAGTAACTTAATCCGCGTAACTGTTCTTAATGAGTCATAAAGAACCCTGTAAGAAATCGCTACGTGTTTCACCTCTCACCGAGGCATCCTCAGGAAGGCGATTGACTTGTTGCGAACTCGGACCTGACGTGTGGACACGTCAAGCGTCGAGCGCGGTGTTGTGGAAGTATAGGTAATTATTAGGTCATTTGAAATTTATTTTAAATGAAGCAGTTAAGTTTAACCTGACATCTTTACCATGTTTACTTTAAATATCGAGGTAAGTTTCGACTGTAAACTTAGAACTAAATGGGTTATACTCATAGCTCTGCTTAAAGTTCAGTAATAGAATCAACACATTAATTTATGTTTTTATTTCTTGCTTTTAAATTATGTTTTTGATAGACGCAAATTCTGTATTGTTACAATACCAACAAGGTGTTTCAATATTTCAATAAACAGAAACGACTAATTAAAAACTTATTAAAACGCTCTCATAACAAAAACCAAAGAACCTGACTGAAAAATCTGAAAGATTTACATATACTACAACCGCTAACGCGACTTTACCACCAAACGGGGGTAGGGAGGGACAAAATGGATTCTCGCGACATTCGGCAGCCATTACTCCGACCCTCTGTGCTACTCGCGCCCTCTCTCCCCTCACAAGGCGTGTTTACTAAAAATGCGTTCAATTTTATATGCGGGCCTTATATACGAGGTAGAATGCTTTGTATAGGCTTCTTAGTCAAACAGAATAAGGACACAGCTTTTATTCATTGAACGGTAAAAAAATACGTTTGTATGCAGAAGATTTTACTGCACTAGTCACTGCTTGGGCGAAAAGTATTTGAATGAACTCAAGCAGAAACCTGTCTTTAAGGCCACCTATATTTTCTTTTGAAGAAAATTCTCTATTTATTATTTTATTATTAAAAATGTCTCGGGGCCCCGGACCTTTGGAAGACGTACGAGGGGCCGAAGCCAACTCGCAGAGGCCCGTTAGACGTTTTTAATTAAATGAGGCACGAACTGACGATTATCCCTGTATGCACTATGCAAGAGCACCCAAGGACAACCCCCGGTTGGTCTCAAACTCAAACTCAAAGCATTTATTTCAAATAAACAAATTACAGGCACTTTTGAATTGTCAAGGGGTCGGTCAGTCAGAAAGATGAAGCTAGTTGGTGTAGGACTATTGCAGGTTCTCGAGGTGTGCCCGTCGTGGTCCGAGCCGCGCCGCAGTCTCGTCGCGGCGATCGGGGTGGACCTCTCGCTCCCCGGCGTGGTGGGCGCCATGCTGAGGGACGAGGGGTCCTGGGCAGCAGTCGCCTCCTCCTGCTAGCACGTCATGTCCCAGAAGGAGGCGGCGGAGCGCGTGCGGGAGGACGATCCCGACGCGGCACCGCTCCGAAGGCGGAGGAGGGGTCGAAGGAGACGTCAGTTCGACAGTCATCTCCGACTCCTCCTCCCAGGTGGAGGCCAGCAGGCAACGGGTGCGGGGGCACCCTCGCCTGCATCGCACAGGCCTCCACCAGTGCCGGACGGGAATGGCCAGGTGCTCCCGGCCATTCCCGTAGCCCCCCACCACCCAGGTGGGGGGCATGTGGGGCCCGCCAGCTAGGCGGGCATGCGCCGGGAGGGCTGTGGATGTAAAGGCTGAGCCGGTTTCCCATGGCCCTCCCATCACGGCGATGCGGTAGCACCGCTGAGTTTTAGTGGGTATACTGCACTTAGACAGGAGTCCCACATACCCCGACTCGTCCCCCACGAGCCGGGGATGCGTAACGCATTTCTCAGCGAAAAAAAAAAAAAAAAAAAAAAAAAAAAAAGGACTATTGCAGGTTAAGGAAACAAAGATATTGGATTATGGGTTTGGGTGGCTAAAGTTAACTGATTATCTAGGAAAGACTGTGAACCCAGCCTGACCAATGTTTTAAACATATAAAATATGCAGATAAAATGGCATCGGGTGCCTTACACACTCAATAATGGGCCCCCGAAAACGGTCGCTAACACATGGTGTGGTAGCGACAAGGGGGCAACATGTCCTGTCCTGAGGTACTTATGAGGAGTGGAGAGGTATTCCCCGGCTATCATGACATTCCCGGAAGTACGGTCAAGATCCCTACCAGTATCTTACTGGAATACTTCCTTCCTCCGAGCGCGTTTGCTCTTGCGAATCTCCACTCAAGCCGGCCAGGCAAGAAAAAGGTGACGAAGTGACTGTAAGTGAGTGTAAACTACACACACTTATGTACACAGTGCTCTCGACGCTTGACGTGTCCTCACATCGGGTCCGAGTTCCCAACAAGTCAATCGCCAGACTGACTTAAGTCTTATATTAGAGAGAGAGAGGAGTTCGTGGCTAAGTAATAACAGTCTCACGGTTCGATCCATCAGGTTAAGCTACGCTTGCCGGGATTGGTCTGTGGATGGGTGACCGTCTTAACATACCGAGACTCCTCCGTGCCTCGGAAAGCACGTTAAGCCGTTGGTCCCGGCCGTCAATCGTGGACAGTCGTTACGGGTCGTCAGAAGCCCGAAAGTCTGACAACCAGTTTTACTAAGGGATATCGTATTACCCAGTTACTGGGTTGTGGAGGTCAGATAGGCAGTCACTCCATGTAAAATACTGGTATTCAGCTGCATCCGGTTAGACTGGAAGCCGACCCCAACATAGTTGGGAAAAGGCTAAGCAGATTGATTGATGAAGACTTATATTAATGTTCAGTGCTAACTTATTTGGCTGCAATAGGTTTAAAAAATAATTACTACTGGATAAGCATTGTAGAATATAACAAAAATAATATCAACAATTCTGCCGTTCTCACAGTTAAAAAAAAAATCAAGCAGCCTTGGTTTCACATTAGTATTCGCGTTAATTCCTCTTACCCGCACTGGTCCCGCGGGATTACAACCCAGTCCCCTTACAGAGAGGAGGCCTGAACTGAACCCCAGTAGTTTAAATATTATATGCTAATTATTAGGCTGTTAATTAATAAATAAATACCTCCAACTTAGCCAAATACTAATTCACAAATACACATCAATTATAGAACAGCCGGTCGATTCTGTAAAAATATCACCGTGAAACTTAGGTGAAGTGAGCGTGAAGTGAGCTGTCAATAGTGCCAATCCCTAGCATCCTGCCGGTCAATTTGTGACAGTGACAGCTCACTTCACGCGCACTTCACCTAAGTTTCACGATTATATTTTTACAGAATCGACCGACTGATATTCCGAACTGACGACCTCTCGCTCGCCTATCCATGTTTTAACCATTGTAGCATTGGGTTAAAGACATTGTATAATAATTAATATCTATACTAAATAGTAGATTTTTGTTACTTTTTGTTACCCTTTTTTAACACTTAACGTGTTTTGAATCACTTGACTATTCACTCACCGAAATCTCACCGAATCTTTTAGGTAACACTCACCACAAAAAAAAACTATTTTGTGCGACCTAATTTCTAAAACTAATAATTAACACACAGACACGTCTTCCACAAATCACAATCCAACACTCAATGACGTTTAACCCTTTCGATGCGGACCCAACTATTTTATTCCAGTTTTTTTTTTTTTATTCTAACCATAATGAATTCCAGTTTTTATGTGTATTACCTTTAGACGGGACAAATTGCAGACGGTACGTCTTATAAATATTCTAGCGGTTAAATAAAGGGTAGGGACTGCGCTTCCGAAACTTTTTCATTCCAAACTTTATTAAGTCCTTTTGTTTTCTGTTATGAAAATGTACTTTAGAAAGTATGACGCTTTAAGGATTACAGTGCAACCTACTTTTTGTTTGTTTGTGGGTGAAATAATAAGTTTAATTTATAACGTCTGTTGGAAAGCATGCATTGTTTGCGCTGTTATTTTTGTTTGACTTGTCTCGTCTCAGAAATTATTTTGTAATATTAAATAGCTGTGTCGCTTGTGTCTGCTTTTATGCTGTTTATTCTTGGATAAGCGACGGAGTTGCTATTATGACTTCCGGGAAAGACGAATAATATTAAAAAGCTGCTAGGAAATAAAAAAAAAACTGAAAATTATCTCTTCAATTCTGTATGTTATTCTTTATATGTCTCATAAATTGCTTAAAATCAACATTTCGGAATGTTTGGATACGATGACCGTACTTTTATTAATTTCAATGAAATCTCAAGTAGTGAATGAATGGAACTTAAATGCAAACCTGTTCTTTGAAAAGATGAATTGATGTGAGTTCTCCGCATAGAAGTTCTTTACTATCGTCATGCGTAATAATTTTTGTTTTTACTCATTCGATCAATAAAACATCCTCAAATTCTGGGTAAGGATCTAAAGATTCGTTTTTTTTTTCTACTCCGTATATATAATAAACGGAAGAAAAAAAAAAACTGTTTCCTGGGACACCAGGAACAATTTTTTTTTAAATTAAATAAATAATTACCAAATTATTTAAATTAGGTTTATTGGACACAGTCTAAGTATATAGATGGTTAATAAATAGTAAAAAATTAATACCTATGATATTAAGAGAAAAAAAACTGTCGCTTCTCTTTCATTACAAGTGATCAACGTTGGACATAATGTTTGCAATTACCACGCCTCTAAACTGTCCACTATCTCATAATCTAGTTTTATTTTCGCTAAAATGCTATTAATTCACTTACAAAATACATAATTCAGACGGATGAAGTTATAAAAATTGAAAAAATACGGTTTTATCACCTGCAAAATTGCTCATGCGTACCTCGCATTTAGTTTTTATATTATAGCCGCATGTTATGCTGAATTTTTTTCTCCTTTACTAGAATAAAAATAAAGTTCGTATTCATTGAAAATGGACTAGTTTTTGCACATGTATTGTTAGTTATACCTATTAGTCCATTGGTACTGTTAATTTATCTATTAATTAACTTATTTATTTAAGACAAATGATAGTGGGGCATTTAATTAATTGTATTATCATTGATGACGGTTCAGGTATCAGTTAATATGTTTTGTTTTAAAGACACATTTTGTTACAACAGACTATTAAGTTCTCTCTTTCTGTCTACTTTTTTTTTTCATTGTTCCATTACTTTTCTTAACAAGAATTTAACTTACACACGATCCACTGTTCATGTTAATTCATTCCAAATCTCACACTTTCAATGACATGATGGCTATCAAGAACACCTTGTTAAAATGAGGTGAACCGTGTCAAATTAAGGTGATTACGTACGTACCTACCCACAAACTCAGTAGTAACAATAGTAACATTAATTTTACCGTAATACAACATGTACCGCATTCGCATTAACAAAAACCAAAATAAATTCATTGTGTTAAAAACATCTGTTACGATGGCAACATTACTTTACGGATTTAAATAAAAGCCACAAATGCTTCGAACAAAAAACTTATTAACATGTGAACGCGTAACTGTTATAATTTCGCATTGTGCTCGCATAAAATAATCACAGGAGGCTCTTAAAGAAAAAAAATCGTTTAAGAAAAAAATATGCAAATTACAGCAGCATCGTAAGAGTTAAGCGGCGACCGTGTCGAATTGTGTTGTTATTTCGAATAATTATTTTCCTATTTACACTTTTGGGTACCTATTTTCGGTTTTACGTATTTTTTGTTTTAAATAACAGACAACTTACCATCGGATTTTGGAATTTCCTATCAAGAACCGATAGTAACCGGCACAAAAATGTTTGATTCAATTTATTAGTTAGCTTTTTGATTAAAGATTAAAAATAATATTGCAAATTATGTTCATCTTAAGAGGCTTACAACAGCTAAAGCGCGGTCACTGTCGGACTGCATAGAAATGAAAGAGAAGCGCGATGACACGACGCAGGTAATTTATTGCAAAATATGAAGCAGTTAGCGATTTACAGAAAATCTATTGATTGGACTGGAAAATTAAAACACTATTATGCTAATATGTAGCTTGTAGAATAATCTGACAAAAAATCTGAATGATTGCATGTAAATTAATATGATTTTTAATCGTTAAAATAAATTTTTAGAGGTATCTTCATGATTTTTTTCTATCGTATCAAATTAGTTGTATTATGTTTTCAACACACTATCATACTAGCATATATCCTGAAGAATATCATATATTTTTCTGATTTTGTTTACTGCAGTGGATCATATTCTTTTATGCATTATAAAACTTGCGTTTAGGCACGTTTAGGTCCTGTAGTCCCCTTAAATAAAGGAGAGACATTTTGGGGGACGGTCTTCTGTAATTTTGACATGCAAAAAGTACTGACCTGGCAAAATCTAGAGAACCAGAACAGAGTACGCCAAAGTGGTCCTACTTAGGTACTTGTATTGAAATAAATTAACGGCCCATATCAATATTTAGTTAGGTATTCAACTCCTAGTGAAAGGGCTCGTCCGGGAAATTAATAAAATTATTAAGCTGTATACAACAATTTATTTTAAAAAGTCACGCATTTCTGCGCCTCGTGTAACTCAAGGTTAAAAACTCCAGTTTACATAATATGCATGTTGACTACGTTTCAGCAGACTTAATTACAATATACAAGCTAACATAGTATGTACAAGTATAAAGGTAGACCTCATTGGGTATCAAAAATTTCGTCCGCATCGCTGTCAATGGGAAAAATGCCCAAAAGGCTGGCAACATTGCCACGTGGGATGGTTTATTTGTTTTCTTTTTCGTGTGGTTAGTGAATAACCTGGTGTCAGAGTTTTAAAGCCGCCCATGGACCTCTGACTTGGCTTCACATGCCGTCGAGAAATATCTCTCAGGCATGCCTGTTTCCTCACGATGTTTTCCTTCACCGTTTTTGAAGCAAGTGATAATTATACAATAGGTACGCACATGAATTCGAAAAGTCAGAGGTGCGTGTCTTAGGTTCGAACTCGAGACCCATGAGTTGGCAGTCTGACGGTCACACCACTAGGCTAAAAATAGGCCAGTGCTCAGGTCACATGAAGAGTCAACCGATTGGTCGATTCTCCGCTTGGCAATCTCCCCAAATACTCGACACTCAGTAGGTATACCTACTTCCCTACAACTTTGCAATATGTAAAAATACTGGAAATAGTAGTATTTTTTCTCTATTAATATACTTTACATTACTAGTTGGTATATGTAGGTACCTAAGGCAAGAGCAGTTTCCTTTTATTTTATATAGTAATGCCCTTTAAGATAAGTTACTCACAACTAGTTACCTATATTAGAAAAGTGTTTCAGTTTATAAATAAAACATTTTAGGCTTATCCTTCTAAATGGTGTGTTATTTCAGTTTTTTACTACGTGTCGACATGGTATATGTACTGCGTGAAATTAATCGCTTTGTGGTGACATTTTTCTTCAAGTTTTGCTTTTTAGTTTAAATGATTAGTCAAATTTTACAGCCGTTCTATTCTTTAAAAATCTCTATTATATTCTATTTTTCTCTATGGCAATGGTGCCGATTTCGTCAATTCTGCCAATGTCAGATGTGTAGGGAAATTAAAAAAAAAAAAAAAAAACAAATACCTAAATTCAATATGTACTACTAATTGAATATAATGTGAAACTTGTTGACGAGTACACTGAAACAACCAAATAAAAAATATTTTTACTTACCTACCTAGTTTTTCTCACCGTGATAACTTAGGTGAAGTGAGCTGTCATTCCGCCTAATGCTACACCATTGACAGCTCACTTCATCTAAGTTTCTACGATATTTTTTTTACAGAATATATCGACAGGTTGCATAAGTAAAAAACGGAACGGACTTCTGAAGCCCAAAGAGAATACTCTGTTACTGGAAAGGATTCCAACTTTTTTCAATTTAGAGAAAGCTCTCAAAAATAGCCCCTGAAATTAATTGCCGATAACTTTTTCTTATGAAAACTTAACATTTTAAAACGGGCACAGTATATATCCTTCGATGCTATACAAACCGTAAATTGCAAATACTGTTTCACAAAAACCACTTACGGAAGTAACTTAACCCGTCCACACTTTTTAGCATAAATTAACATCACCTTCCCAAGGGTTTCATTAAAATAACTTCACAGCCAAAAAACTATTATCTCTCCGTAGACATTAGATGTTGTGATTCAAATGAATTCTGTAACTGATATCCCTGAGACCATTCCATATTCAAATCGAAAAGCGTCGCCATATTGTTCTTTTTTTGTCTTTTCAAAGTGGGCCACGCATATCATTAAATTGGCCTTTTTAAGTTTTTTTCTTCTTAAAACCGGTAACGCTATGAATAATACTTAATCATTAGCTCTATTTTCAAATTTGTGCAGCTGTGCACGGTTGTGCGTTGTTTTTTTTCGCGACATTGTCTTTTTTTTGTTTTGTACGTATTTAAAAATGTTTGGTTTGTGATTTGAATATTTTTTTTGCGTTTTGACTGTAGAGTCAAAAACGTAAAGCTTGTACAGAATTTATAGTATTTTTTTTCTGCACATTTTATTGTTACTTTTAATAATATCTGGTTGTGTTATTAAAATTCGACGACGAAAAAAATAGAAATTGCAAAGGGTGCAAAAAATTTGTTATAACTTCGTTTGGTATAATTTTTAAATATAAACAAGAACATTTAATTCTATGACAGAAATTTCATTTAGGTAAGTACCTATTGATCCTCAATATCCATTAAAACTTTTTATACAAAAACTTTTAAGCTCTCATCACACGCAGGTTGATTTCGACCACCGCCGCAGAATACCAATGAGTGAACATTTCAATTTTCTCGCAAAATACCTATCAAACAACCTCATTATATTTATTGTAGTATTTTATAATGAGAAGCTAATAAAGTTAGAAGTAAAAAAGTATCAATATGACTAACACGTTTATCTAGGAACCCATAAAACATTGTGGCATAAAATTAAAACTATTAAACGAGGCTCTACAGACCGAGGGCACCCCATTTCCCACACTATAACCAGTAGCTAAATAAATTTTCAACAGACATCTGCTTGCTAATTGTCTAACGAGCGGTGTGCATAAATTGCACAAAATTATTATACATTACACAAAAAAAACCGTCACATTGCGACAAGTCTTTATTTTTAAAAGCAATCGTCTTTAAACCTGTCGTTTCCCCAAGCTCAAGGTGTGAAATTTGCAAAATTAAAAGAATTTTTATATTTACGAACGCACCTTTAAAAGTATTCGAAATTCAACTTACGTTCTTTGGCTTTTATTCCAGTTTTGCATATTGCTCTATGCGTACTTGTTACACTTCGCATTGCAGGGTTAATATGCAAATCGACTAACCCATTTCTTACTAACCCTATAATTACAGTATTTGCATATTATTTGATGAATAAATATTTATAAGGAAGTGAAATTGAAGAACTTTTTCATTATAAACTAGTTCTTAATAAAGCGTTCGTTACTTTTTTATTTTTCGAAACTGCAGTTGTGTAGTTTATGCAAATGTTTTGTGTTTAATAAATTTCGTGTGAAGATACGCCTGGGAACTTCTTCTGATGATGATATTTTCAGATTGACATTAATTTAAACGCATATCTAATTTGTAATTTGTCATTGGATTTTTGCTTCAATTTAAATTAATTTGCATATTGTGGCCTTGCATGCGTTTAAGAGGAAACCATCGCGTAGAGATTTCTTGGCCGATCAATCAACATGTTGTTTACCAGGCATACGTATGTAAAAAAAAACGGAAATATGTAGGAGATAATTAATGTTAATTACATTTCCTTAATCTTGAACACCATTGGAATTCTAAATTCTGAGATTGTTTTGTTTCTCATTGTTTTACTGGTACATAATTATGACTAGTAGATGCTTACTCAGATATTTGTATACTTCGAGGCAATCACAAAATACTGAATAATAATATCGATTAAATATATCGTTTAGAGACACAATTCTTCTCTCCAAAAGTTAACAAGGAGGCGTGAACCAACTACACAATAGCTAAATACCCAAATCATATATTGACATCCCTAATGCCAATCGACAAAAGATCGATCCTAATATCGAATGAATGGAAACCACTTGACTCGTGTTAAAAATCGATTCAATTGTGAGCGCCCTATTCGATTGTATTGTGTGGAATCGATTGATTCAGGGAACAATTCAGCTTATTGTAAAACGATCTTTTCAATTCGGATGTGTTTTTGTAATATTTTGACGTCGCATTGTTGCACTTGTCGATTTTTTATGTGTATAGCACGTGCTGTTTTTAGAGTTGGGTGCTGTAAATGGTTGGAGTGACTGTCGTGGCGGATTTTATTAAAAAACGGAAATATTTTACTGATCCTCTAAAATCTTATTGACCTTTTAATGAAGGACGCTTTTATTAAATTAAGGCATCACTAAAAACGATTTGCGCTTCTAACGATGCCAACTTTTTTATTAATTGAGCCTCTTTTTATCTTTCTGGCCTTTTCTCGTAGTTTGTCGCAGTAACTAAGCTACCCGACGAATAGGTTAGAACTGTGACAACTGTGTAAGTACTAGTTAGCAAGTTACTCGGCCATTTAGTATTTACCCCAAAATAGGAATAATTAGAAAAAGAGATCATTATTATTAGAGTGTACAATAATATTTTTATAATAGATAAATAAGATTAATTGCAAAAAAAAAATAAAAAAATCTGCAAAAGTGTAATTTCTAAAAAAAATAAATTGATTATTTTGCTTGGCTGGTAATATATAAAATTAAATAAAAGAAGAAAAGATTTCTTACAGCTTGTTAATTTATTAATATTTACAACTTATCTTAGTAATTGGGCTCAAGAGAGTGAAACAATTTGGGATTTGACCTTTCAAAGTCTCCATTCGCCATTTTTAAGAACAAGACGAGATAAGTAAATTAAAATTTTAATTATTGAAAAAAAAATCTTAAGGAAAACAAATTAACAAATACAAAACCTATCAATATATTATTTCAACTATTTTTTCAACGATAAAGATATTTATTCGTTGGATATGGTACAAGGTAGACCTAAATTAAAATGATATAGGTAAACATCTTTAACATTTTAATCACAAAATGACATCGTGTAATAAAAAAAGCTGTTACACTTCATGCAATTACTCATAAAAAAACATGTTTCTACGAAAAACTCAACGTTTTTTTTATTCCTTTATTAAATTACAATTTTACCAAAATCCATTTAAGGGTTGCACCTGCTAAAACGACACCGCGACATTTTTTTTTAAATATCATAACAATAGCTCATTTAAAAAAGGGAATATCAGCTTTTAATTTTATTACCTCGTGACCGGTGTCACGATGCAAATGCGTATTTAATGGCCCATTCTTAATAAATGGTTTGGGGTGAAAGAACGTATCTTTAAGTGGACACAATATAGCTGTGGTGATTAAATTATGTCTTTTAACTAGTGTTCACCCGCGCGGTCGATCTTTCCTGTCATGACCGTTGGAAGCACAGACTTTTTCTTTATTAAATATATAATATAAATATAATATAAATAAATAAATAAATACTCACCTATTGTGCACAAGCTTGGTCTTTGACTAACATCCAGAATCCAAACTCAAGGTCTGCCAACGAGCAATGGAGCGCAGTATACTAGGAGTTAAATTAACGGATCGTGTTCGAAACACAATAACTCCAAAACAAATATAGCTGGTCAAAAGGCTGCCCAACTTAAATGGGACTGGGCAGGACATGTCTGCCGCATGCTGGACAAACTGTGGGCCCAAATAGCACAGAACTGGTGCCCTGAGACAGTGAGGCGGGGTCGCGGCAGACCACGTAGGAGATGGCGGGACGAGCTGGACAGGTTCCGTCAAACTGGAAGGAGGACGCGGGCTCGCGAACGATGGAAGGAGAGGAGGGAGGCCTTTGCCCAGGAGTGGGACAGCGTAGGCTAGTAATAAATAAATACTAAATACCTACTCAATCTGCCCGGCTCTTTCCCAACTATGTTGGGGGTCGGGTTCCAGTCTAACCGGATGCAGCTGAATACCAGTATTTTACATACAGCGACTGCCTACCTGATCTCCACAACCCAGTTACTGGGTAACACGATATCCCTTTGATAAGACTGGTTGTCAGATTTTTGGGCTTTTGACTTGGCGGAACCAACGGCTTAACGCGCTTTCCAAGGCACGGAGAGGGTCTCGAATGTAATAGATGGTCCCATCCCATGAACCGATCGCGGCATGCGTAGCTTAACCTTCGATCGACTCGCGCGGCCGTTATCATTGTCATGAGTTTCTTTTTTATAGGTAGATAAAGCATCGTGAAGACCGGCGCGACGCGACTCTAACAAACCAACTCCACTCGGTAATTGTTCTACCTATCCTACTTAATTGTAGAACAATTACCAAGTCGAGTCGCGCGACAAGTCGCGGTAGTCTGCACGAGCCTTAATACCTACTTATTTATTATCTCTGTAGTTAGAGGTTTTAGTTCTGGTTATATGAAGTGTTTTTCCTTTTGTTATTTATAAGTAAACTACAATTATCAAAAAGAGAAAAAGATTAGATTTTTTGTATGTTTGTTTGTAACGGATTTGAAATGATGAAATTTAGCACATGGGTATTAATTTGTGACATTGGTAGACCATTTTTATTTTATTTTTTGGTTGGGAAATTATCAAATAACATCTTCCGCTCTGGGTGGAGCGGGAGGGCGTGTCAGACTGTTACTGTTTTTTTTTAAACATTTCGTAAATAAAAGTAGGTTTTTATTTTTATTTTAAGAAACAGCCCCAAAATAAAAGATGCACATACAATTGAGAGTATCCTCCTTTTTTGCGTATTCTCTATAAAATTAATCCTCATATTCTCTATTAAATTAATTTGTCATTTCTAAATAAAAAAAATATCGGTTTGGAATTGACCCAGGGCTAGGGAAAAGTATCTTCATCACACCTTTTGGTAATTAATTTAATATGTAAAGTAAAATAAAATAAAGTAAAGTAAAATAAAGTAAAATAAAGTAAAATAAAGTAAAGTAAAGTAAAGTTTATTTATTTGCATAGATTGTAGGGTACATGACATAAGGTATTAAAAACAATATGTAGGACGGTATATTCAGATCTCTGCTTTTATTTATTATTTGACATACATAACATAACATCACACCTGTGTTAAGCTTCGTTCAGACCAGCGCGACGCGACAGCGCGACGCGACACCGGCTATTGTTATACCGTCAAGTTTTCTTAGAAATTGTATTGTTCGAGTCGCGTCGCGGCGTCGCGTCGCGCTGGTCTGCACAAAGCTTTACTCGAAGGGTTGGGCAGAGATGTACCTATAGTACACCCACATTTCGCGAGATCCACACCCACATTTGTGGTTATAGGAGGCAAACACATTGCCATCGACCGGGCACAACAGGTTGCTACTGAGAAATTCCAGATAGAAAAATCCAATACCATTTTGCCCGGGTACCATTTTTTCCTGGGTTCAATACCCGGGTATTGAACCCAGGAAAAAATCTAAAAGCTCATGCTCACTAGTAACACTTACGACCAGTAGACTAACGAGACAATATTAATGTTTTTAATTTGAATATCAACTTTAGTTGTTTAATATCGTTGTGTATTTAAAGAAAACTGTAAAATTCATGCGGCGCGGCGTTTGACTCGGTGACTATTACTGCTTTTAATTTCTTAGAGAAATTAGAATTTTTCATTTACATTTTTAAAACAGCGTTCTGCAATTTCCTGTGGTTAAAGACAGGAAGCAATTTAATAAATAATAATACATGAACGTAATCCACGAGAAAAAAAAAACACAATAAATACTAAAAACAATTTAAAAAATCAATAACCCGACTGCAAAATCACATAACTGAAAACAGAAAAACAATCATTATAATCTATAGAATTTTATGGGTTTGCAGGCGGAGGACAAACAAAGATTACACCATAAGTATATTTTCAGGTTATTGGTCTTCGGGTTCTTGGTCTTTTAAATTATTTATTTCATTTTAGACTTTTTAGACAAAATTCAAGAAAAAAAAAAAAAACAAGTAAACCACAAGGGCACTTATGAAACGTCAAAAGCTAGGTTCCAATTGGTCGTTTCCTATGGAGAAGAGCAAAACACTCCACGGTTACTAACTCTTTTAAAAATAATTGGCCTTTACAATATTTTCTTTCAACAAGTACCAAGTACTTAACAAAATAGAAGATGGTCAATAAATCTACAGTCCACTAAGCCTACATCGTTCTCACATTCACAAAATAGAAAAGAATCTATATACAATATCAATAAATTAATAACAATAAAAAGCAATTTTTAACGAAATGACATGATTGCTATTACAACTGCAACAAATCTAAATAATTATCATGTACACAAAAGCCACTAATAAAGTGTTGAAATTAAATTGGAGGTATATAATGTCAAATATTAGGATGATTATGTCAAGGAAGAATGTAAAAAAGAAAACATGGTAATTTGGGAGCAGATATTAGACTCCTACATTATATGCCGTAAATGATGAAGCCACATGTGCAAAAGGAATTATTGCCAAACTTCCTTGTCTTCAACGTAGTCTTTAATTTTATAATATGCTTTCTTGATAAGGACACGTTTGATGTGGGTTTTGTTGAACCTCCCATAAACCATTGATGTCCCGGCACACTCTTATGAACAAAAACTGGTCCGACACAAACATGGCTCATTTTTACGCTATCAAAAACTTTTAAAACCAATTTATTATTCCTAATTGAATTTAAACATATAACTTACTTATATATTTTTTTCCCTTTTTATTTTCCTTAATTTTGATACTCGGTAGGTTTGGTTATTTTTTTATTAACTATTTATTAACGTATAAAGCTTCGTGCAGACAAGGGCGACGCGACAGCGCGACGCGACACCGGCTATTGTTATACCGTGAAGTTTTCTTAGAAATTGTATTGTTCGTGTCGCGTCGCGCCGTCGCGTCGCGCTGGTCTGAACGAGCCTTTACTATTTCGCGCCAAAAATCCGCCATTTTGTTGTTTTTTTTTTCAAACACTTATCTCATGACACTTGGGTTTTTAAGACGAATATGTACGATACCTTAACTGTCGAAATCCATCCAGCCGTTTGGAAGGTACGAGGTAATAAAGAAATTTACAAATAAACATACAAGCGCGCGAAAAACATAACTCTTCCTTGGCAGTCGGTTAAAAACGGCCTCCATTTTTGTCTAATCATCATTATTATGTTTTCGTGTTCAAATTATTTGATTTTTATGTTTTTCAAAAAGCGTGGCTAAGTAATAACAGCCGCACGGGTCGATCCATCTGGTTAAGCTACGCCAGCCGGGGGTTGGTCAGTGGATGAGTGACCATCTTTACATACCGAGACTCCTCCGTGCCTCGGCATGCACGTTAAGCCGTTGGTCCCGGCTATCATTCGTGGATCTTTGACAGTCGTTACGGGTCGTCAGAAGCCCGAAAGTCTGACAACCAGTCTTACCAAGGGGTAATGTATCATCCAGTGACTTGGTTCTGGGTCAGATAGGCAGTCGCTCCATGTAAATACTGATATTCAGCTGCATCCGGTTAGACTGGAAGCTGACCCCAACATAGTTGGGAAAAGGCTAGGCAGATTTATTCTATGTTTTTCTAAACACCCAAAAAATAAAGCTACAAATGTGGAAAATAGTTTATCTGTTCAGCAGAATGAATAGTGTTGCAAATAATGAATGGGACGTATTAAATCGAACCTCTAATAATTCCCATATCGCGCTCCTAAAAATATTATTGAACACTCTAATATAATGATTGCGCCTCTTTTTGTGAACCTCAAATGATTCCTATTTTGAGGTCCTAATAATATCAGTCAAGTAACAGAGACCAACTGTGAGAACAGATCAGTAAAAAGTGTTTATTTTTTATGTGTATCATAGAAGAGGAAAAATATTTTAGAAGTTCATTAATTTTAAAAAGCGAGCATCAATATAAAGTAAATAAATTTATAGAGCATCAATTAAATATTTCCCATAATTACACACGTCTAAATATAGGTATTTGCCTAGGTGTACTATGTTGTGTATCTACAGTGTTGCCAGCTAAGTCTTGTCAAAAGTTACCTGAAATGGATAAAAAAGTAACCTTTCATATTTTTTTCAGTAGTAAGATTAAAAGTTAAAAGACAGTTGTTTGATGTATTTACTTACAGAAATATGGATAATTTAATCATGTTTTCCATTTTATGTTGCATTTACCAGCTACGTTTTTATGTAAAAAATTTGGAGGGAAATAAAAGGTTACAAAAGTAACCTTCTGGCAACGCTGGCATCTATGCCTATACCCTATACCTACCTACCTATTGTCTATGGTTATACCGAGAGAACTAACCCAGTGACCGCTCGGCGTTCTTTGTTGCGGTTAGTGGGGGACTTTGGTCAGCAGTCGACGGTTACAGGTTGTTTTAATTGATTTATACCACGAGCGACATTATAGTGAAGATATGACTAAATGGTTATGTTTTCATACATTTCCCCAAATGGTTATGAATCAGGTTACGGCACGCAATATCAATTATATTTGTTTCAGTTACATTTTTTTTTTTTGTTTTTTCCTTGATTACATTTATACTATTAAACAAAACTGTTTCAAGTTTTAAATTATCAAACGAGTAACTTATTGTGCTAATCGTGTTAATTCTTAAATGCTGAATGCTTCCTGCCAAAAGGATACAGGTTTTTTCAATATATTTTTTCCGAGTTCCCTGTTTTATTACGAGTATCTATGGTATAATTACGTTGCCACGTAATAAAAGATTCATCAGCCTACCAACCTATGATTTAATAAACAAACAAATTACATGAAAAGATGCGTCTCCAAATTATTTAAAACATGGTAATTGTAAATATCTCGAACGCAAGAGATCAAACATGTACAGATCAAACAATTTTAATCAGAATCCATTCATATTTTTAATGAATCCGGTCTTTGCAGAGCAATCCGAGCATGTGAACATCTCAGATCCAACAGCCAACCAAGTTTAGATACAGGACTATTCACCTTTTGAGATACTTATGAAAAACACAAACGAATTAGAACCCCGCCCGCACAATTATTTCGAGGAGACGTACAAAAGAAATGCAAAAAGCGGACGAAAAAAAATAAAATATAAGCTTTGTTATCGAAATTGGAAACGAAACGAATATCCGTAGGTACCTAAAAGAAGTTCGGCTTCTGTTGGGGTGCAGTTTTTTTTCAATCCAAACGCGTATAAAAAACACCCCTCCGTGTATGAAACATTACCCCTACGTCCAATGGAGCCGTGTCCCAAACACATCTACGCGCTCATTTTTATAAACAGATTTTTTTCTTTGCAACAGAACGAGACGGATAATCGCCTGTCACATTTGGACGGTGTGCCGCCACATGTGGGAAAGAGACGGAACGAAATAAAAAGTTCGGTCTACGGATAAAGAAAGCTCAGGTATGGATAAGGGTGTGGAGGGAAGAAAAAAGGGATACGACGTGGGGTGGCGACCACCCCTCGGCATAGTGGGGGCTGTTGTTGAAGTTCCTGCCACCGCCGCTAGATGGGGGTGTCGGAGGAAAGTTTTTTTTTATTGAATTTCGGTGAGTTTTGGCATAATGATGATGGATTGTGCCGTGGCTTTCGGCTGATAAGTTTTGGCGAATTTTCCGCGGCGTAATGTGTTTTGCGGTTTTTTTTCCTAAATTAGGTACAAGTAGCTACCCTGATGCTGTCAGTTGACTATAAGTTAGGGGTGAAGATGTATTGTTTTTTTTTTCACAATATTAATTGAGTTAACTTTCGAGCAAAAAACGAAATCTTTAAGCAGATGACAGCATCTGAAGAAAAGACCATCCAAAAAAAATTACAATAAAATGTTTTTGACACTTTTGTGCTATTCTTACATAATAAACCAGTCCCAATAATATTCCAGCAATGGATAATATGTACAAACATCTTATATGAATCTCATAAGACCTCTACTTGGCACAAAAAACTTGAAACATTTGTAATTAAAATTCTAATTAAACAAAATTCTTACAGGATTGCACGATTCACATTTAAACCAGCGTTCTATTGTTCCGTCTCAAAATCACTACATTTTTTTGCGACTTTTTTTGTCGTGCGACTATTATGCGCACTTGCATCAAAATCTTTTAATTAGCGGGGTGACGAGAGCGCGCTCTCAGCCGCTAATGAGACAAGTCCTTAAACCTTCTGCCTGTGGTTTGGTTTCCCAAATTAAGGTGTGATTTGTGGTGCGATTTTTAGTTAGTTTTTGAGTTTGTATAAAAATTTGGAGGATGCTGTCGTGTTTTCGACTAATTGCTGGGTGCCAAAATTTTAATTTGAAGTTCTTGCATTCCTGTGCGTGTAATTTCTACATGACGTGATTTGGATTTATACAAATTATATTTACGGCATGACGGATTTATAAGCCGCTGGATGCGAGGACCGCAGACCGGTCAAAGTGGCGATGCTTGCGGGGGAGGCCTTTGTCCAGCAACTTAAGTACTACAAGTCAATAAGTCCACAAACAAATTATTTAATATATCAAATAAAACCAACCACATTACGGACTCAATACCTACTAATAACCAAATACAAATGCGTACTCCGCAAAAAGAAGTACAGAAAAAGAAAAAAAAAACTAATATTTTCTATCGGCGAACGACTCAACCTTTCACAAATATCCAATTTGGGCTTCGTATAAGCAATAAATAAGAGGAAAAGGCTTTCCAGACGGTGCCTGGGAGGAAAAAAAGAGAAAAAAAAGTAAAAAAGGCAACGGATCGAAGTCTTTCGTCCGTCGGATCCAATAATCCGGCCGTCTGTCCGCCCGCCTAATGTGATCGTAGCCTAATGAAAAACGCTCGGGTCGTATCTGTAGACGGGACATTAAAAAATATTGTATGTGTGTTTTTTTTTTTTTCAAATAATGATTTGTCTAATGATAAAATGATAAATGATTTTATTTCTGTACCTAAGTAGGTTTGTACAAACACTTTTACACGTCAATCATTTTTTTTTTTACGGCGTTTCCTATTTGACTATACTCTGAGAAGAAAGGCCGAAACAAACTCAGATGTCAGTCTCTTTTAAAGTGCAGACATAATCTTGGTCAGAGCATGTGAAGATCATGTAGATTGGTGTCTGAAATGGTCTTTTGAAGAAAGAACTACACAGATTGAGTGAACTGTCCAGTCCTTTGTCAGTAACCGTGCAGCTCAACTTAGAATTTAAGGAGCTCAACGATTCGACGAACTCCAGAACTCCGGTTCGTCGAATCGTTGCAAGACGATTGAAAAAGCGTGGTGATCAATGCTTCTGCCTTCTCTGTATGAGAAGAGGTCTTCGCCCTGAAGTGGGACAGTAATAGGCACGAGCATCGATCATTCTTATTAGAAATAAAACTCTATTATTTAAATTTATTTTTCATTTCTCCTTGCGCAGGTCTGCTGGAAGAAGCGTTGCTTTTGTACGTATTTTTCCTTTCTTCTTATCTATCATAAATGGTTAAATAAATAAATCAATAAAAATTAAGAAATTTCTTAAGACATATCCCTAATAACCCAGCCTATAATAAATAACCTTTGTTCTCAAAATTATATAGTATCTCTATGTATTTTACTGTGTGTACATAAATACTAAATAAATAAAGAAAATCCAATTATTTTCTGTTACTCAACTATCTGCTCCCAGATTTCATAATATAAGACCAAAGACCACGTAACCACCTAGCAACAATTGCCAGACTATGAATACGGCCGCGAGCTACACGAATGTTAAAAAAGAAATCGTGAAATGGGTTTGCGTTGGTAACGAAATCAACATAAATTTAGAAGAAAATTCGAAAAAAGATACGTTGTGTACCCAGACTGTAATTATATCGATAATTCAACGCGGTTTTTTATATTGAATGTGTAATATATTAGTAACAAAAGTACCTAAGTAATTATTCTTGAGAGCATTCTAAGATATTTTATTGTAACCTTTTGCCCGCGGCCTCGCCAGCGTAGAGGTCTGAAATTATCCCACGAGAACGTAGTCCCGGGATAAAAAGTACCTTAAGTGAATCCAGGTTATAAACTATATGTGCTGTGTGCCAAATTTCATCCAAATCCGTTCAGCAGTTTTTACATGGTCCAGTAACAAACATCTAAACATACAAACTTTCATATTTGTAATTTAATAACATAATATACAGGATGGTGTCAGGGCCAACGACGCGAAGCCGGTTACCATGATGAAAGCAGATGAAATTTTTCGACGGTTATTTAAAAAAAAACAGCTGTTCCATACATTTTGACCTCGTAGGTATTGCACTTTTTTATAAAACAGCAGATTTTTTTTAAAATAACCGACGAAAATTTTCATCTGCTTTCATCATGGTAACCGGCTTCGCGTCGTTGGCCCTGACACCATCCTGTATATTATGTTATTAAATTACAAATATGAAAGTTTGTATGTGGTTCAAAATCATGGACTGAATCCATGGTAACCGGCTTCGCGTCGATGTCCCTGACACCCTGTATATAGTTGGAATATTTGTATGAATAGCAGAGAAAGTAGGTTTTTAAAGCAATTAATATTAGAGAGAAACTAACTGAGTCAGACTTACAGAACACAATAACAAATAAAAACTGCTGAAAACAAGTACACTATCGACAGATATCAGATATATCTCACAAAAACTCTTTAAAAATGAGTCGTACCTATATTCGTGTCTCCAGAGTCTTAGACTCAGTTTATTCTTAACAAAGTCAACAAGACTCCAAGCAACTAAAAGTCTTTCACAAAATACTTCACTTAACCAAAGACTTCCAACTACTCTTTTAAAAGAAAAAGATCGTAAAAGAAAACCAACTTTTTCCTCAAAGACGATTCACCTTGAAATCTTCGCAAAGTGTTTAAAACTGAACTTTCATTGACACATCTTCATTTCGATTTCATTAGAAGAAAACGGAGTACTTAAGAAAATCTATTCATTCAAGCTCAGTGGGTGTTTGCGTCTCTTTCTCGCTTATTAATTGGAGGATCTTCTGTCTCGTTCGGTGCGATGTTCAAGAAATAGTGACGTCATAACGAGGTCGTCTCTCCGATTCACTCATTAAATAAACAAGGGAACTGTGCGTCATGTCGGCGGGACCACTTCGAGTTTGCTTTCTTTTTTAATTTTTGATCTGATTATTTCGTGAAGTAATTGGTAGTTTCTTGTATGCAATGAATAGTCAGTATTGTGCTTGACTATATTATACACGAATATTTTTTACTAAGACGACTAATTAATAAACAACGGCGCTTTTCGTAAGCTGAAAGCTAAATAATGTTCACAAATTTTTTCACAATGTTGCTACATCTAATCAACTTATTTTTTCTAATAAGAATTGCATACTGCTCGTTCCATTTTTTTTTAAATTTTGTTATATCTATACTTTTTATAAAATAAAGTCGCTTTTTGTGTCTATCTTTATAACCGCGTTGTTCTTCTAAACTACGCAACGGATTTTTGTCCGGGTTTCATTATCATTTAGAGAATTTATTCCGCAACCTTTGTGTATACCTAAAACATTGATATTAACCTTACATATAATAAAGTAAACTCGACGTTTCGTAAAGTCGTTAAAACCGTGCGAAGCAGCGGCGGGTCGCTAGTACCAAATAAATAAATCAAATAGATACGTTGAAAACTCTTTAGTTAAAACACAAATAACGAACGAGAAGTTTCTGAACAGAACAGTTGTAAAGTTTGTGAAGCTCGGAGGTGGTTCCTCCACTGTGGTGCACGTTTCTCGTTTTAATTCGAAGCTCGACCCCGCTGTTCTTCATTATCTTATTACTTAGCCAACTTTGTATACTGCGACCGTTGGGTTTTGATACTGGGGAACTAATTATAAAAATATCTGTGTTTCTGTTATGATTGTAAAAATAATTGTTTATTTGTTTTAGTCTACTGATATGCTTTAGCACATTTTCGGTAAAGTTTGATTCGTAATAAAAGTAGGTTTTAAAATCTTGGATTGAATACCAAAATGGATCAATTCCTGCTGCGAACGTTCTTAAATGTATTGTATAGAAATGTTAATATGTAGATGAATTATCTAATTATTATATAGTTAGTAATTTCTAACGTTTCATAATTGTCCTTGTCTTCTATTTTGTTAAGTACCTGATACTTGTTGAAAGACCTGCACTGTCCTCCCATACCTGTTATTTGAAAATATTGTAAAAGCCAATTATGTTTTTAGAGAGTAACCGTGGAGTTTCTTGCCGGCTCTTCTCCATAGAAAATGACCAATTGGAACCTTGCATCTAGCTTCTGACATTTCATAAATAAATTAAATAAATAAGTGCCCATGTAGGTTTATGTGAAATAAAATATTTTGAATTTGAATTTGATATTTTACTAATAGTTATTAGAATTACACACCTTTTCCTCACAAACAGTATAATATATTTTTTACTTTAATAACTTTTTCTTTCACTTACATTAGAGGACAATGGACCCAGTTAACGTCTCTATATTTATCAAATCTATCATAATTTCTTTGAACATGGACCACATCCATTGTTCCTTACGATACTGATTCATACATAGGTCGTGTCTTTCTGTCACTACACTTTTATACAATAATTCCTTATGTGATTATCATCTTTTATTTATTTTGTTAACTTAATTATGTAATATGGAGAACAGCTGTCTCTAATAGTTTTTTTTTTTTGTTTGACCCACTTTCCTTCCCACAGCTGGGCAAAGGCCTCCGCTTTCTCCATTCAAACATCTCCGTTATTTACGATGTCATGCCTTGCAAACCTATCCAAATCAAACATTAATTAAAAATTAATTATCCAAGTATCAAGACTGCTGGATCCTGCTGTAAATCTTAAGGCGGTGCTGCCAAGAGAGTTGTTCTAAGTGCAGACGTTAATGGGCGCCTCCTTCACCTTGACCAAGGCTGAACTTTCACCCCAGTTCACCAGAACTGGGTCGGAGGAGATAGGGTTGAGAAAAAAGACAAAAGGATTCTTTTTTCAAATTATATTTTATTGTTGGTAGAGCCAAGTTTTGGTTGCTTATTCGTGGTAGTTTCATGGAAACATAGGTTGTATTGGTGTGTTCATCGAATTAGCTTAAAGGTCAAGTTTGCTTATACTATTTGGCTAAAACAGTATGATATCAGTTCCATACCAAAAAAAAAAACAAATGAAAGATATCAAACAGCTGTATAAAAAAATCCGTCTTTTTTCTCAACAATAAAAAATCTGATAAATGACGAAATGTGCTTTACCTTATTTTTATTAGGGCTGATTTTTCTATAGACTGTAACTTCTGTATTTTCTACAACTTTCAACTGAAGAATAAATATGACAGTTTGACATATTTTCCATACAAAAGCTGTCAAACCGCAATATTTATTCCACAGATAAAAGTTATCTGGCTACTGGCAAATCAACCCATAATGTACCCATGTGAAGTTTTAATAAATTACATTTCAAAAAGAATATTTTTAATTATCTGTCTTGTTGCAAAATTTCGGAATGAAGGCTCATTATAAAGACAAATAACGTTATTTCTACTATTAAATAAATCACAAAAATAGCACAGCTCCCTATTTTATAAATAAAAATAATTGTGTCAAGAAAATAGCATATAACCATGCAACGCGGTGACATCAAAGACGTTTTGCCGACGGGCGCGAGATCAAAGTGCCGCCGTCGGGTGTTATCTCTTTGAAATTGCCGACGGTAATGTGCGTTCGTATACTTTAAGTTTTCGTTCATTCTTTTTCCTATATTTTCTATTTTTATTTATAAATGGTTTCAAGTGCGAAAATAAGTTTTAAAGAATAGTGTTGTTCGTGGAATGTAATTTTTTGCAGCTACACCGTTTGTCTGTGATAAATTGTAATTAAATTCATTTACAAAGCATTAAAATACTTGTTGAAAAAAGTCTCTATTATTCATTAATTACAAAATAAATAAAGGTCTTAATATTGTACTTAATATCAATTAATTAACTAATTAAGGATCCCTCGACGGGTATAACCCTCTTCCAGCAATTTCCAGTTTTTTAAAATACTTACATATACCTACTTAATTAAAGCAGTAGGTATTAGTATGCTCTTCCATAAGTTACTTAAAATATAAACAAGTAAGTACAATTTAAAATGAATTTACTCATTATTCATATGAAAGTGAAAAGTTTAAGATATATTCAATTTAGAACATTATTTACAAGTTGCACACAAGTAGAGCAAGTTGTAAGTTAATTGGTTTAAAAAAAATTAAGTTGACATATTTTTGTAAAGTTAACTTAGTAGGTCAAATCAGGGAAATTATTTATTTCTTGTTTATTAAAAAAAACAACTTTCATTAACAGTTTGCACCACACATACAAGTTATAGGTCAATATCTATTAGTAATTAGTTAATTACACACACAATCATAAAATTAAAATTAGATTAAATTACATAAAAGGAGACAAAATTTGTTGAAATGCAATTAGTCAAGATTAGGCAAAAATTAGATAAAAGTAGACAAAATTAGATAAGATTAGATATAATTGGGATAAAAATTTTAATAAAATTGACTAACAAGAAACAAATTAATTTATTCACTCCAAGGAGATTGTACTGGGAGTGGCAATGGATTCCAGGTATCGAATAGCAGGGTTCAGGAATCTCAGTTCAGTACTCGCGAAGACATCTGAGGATTCGTCATACAGCAAAATGTTGTTAATATGGGTGAGGGCTAGGTACAATGGACTGGCCTTGAGGGTGGGTTATGGTACTGGTTTGAGGTATTGAGAATAGAGGACGTTGGCGAGGGCGATGTGTGTGTCTAATGGGCAGTGGGATGTTAAATGGGATGGGATTAATGGTTAGTCAAAATGACTTAACCTAATTGACATTCTTTGATAGTTGTATGAAAGGTAAATAATGACATACACATATACATACATAAAGAAAGAAGAGTAACTATGGAGATTCTTACCCATTCTTTTCCATACGAAACTACCTTTTGGAAGGGGCAACTAGAATCCATTCTATTTTCTTGCAAACGTTGACTTTCAAAAGTGCTTTTGAATGTTACTTGAAATAAATGATTGGCTTTAAACTTGTATTTTATTTAGACCAAGCTAGAAACTAAAAAACCACGTAATATAGGTACGATCCTTACATAGGTACTTAAGTACTCATACATATACAGTACAACTATTTTCTTAATGTCCCTCGGCAAACTTCGTGTTTCGTCAGTCGTCGGATTTCTATCAGTTTCCCTTTGCACTTGGTACTTGTACGTATTGACTCCTACCGCTGCGCCCGTGTTACTGTCAACCATAATTACCAAGTGCAACGGGCAACTTATAGAAATCCGACGACTGACGACACACGAAGTTTGCCGAGGGATATAAAGAAAATAGTTGTACTGTACAAACATCGGGGTAGGCAGATACTACGATCCTTGCATAATCCGCTTCGTTTAAGTTTATACATCAGGTACATCACGTAGGATGTATAATTAACAATTAATATAATGTTCTATGTTCCACGTCACTGTGCTGTCATTGTGCGTGCATTTAGCGGCCAATAGTTGGACGCTATATTTTTCGACGAGTTCACAGCTTTGACTGTTTATCTAGACATATTTATATCTTTGATACGATCCTTGCGTAGGTATGTGCCTACTCCTTGTATTAATTAATCATATTTTTTTGCATACTTAATTATTACATTATTAAGTGTAAGTGCTACTTCAAGAGTGAAATATTTCTCCCTCACATAAAAAGGTCCTGTGTGACAGTGACAACGTTTTAAAGACTGTTTATAGTATTAGGTGCCTGGAAGTCATTGAGAAATTGTGGCAGTCGTACTCTATATTTCCTAAACATATAAAGATATTTAAACCCTGATAGCCAAGATCACACAACATTTTTCTCAGCCAACAACAAGACTACATAAGCTTCTGATTAAATTCCTGATGAAAGAAAAAAAAGACCATAAAAGAAAACTACAACAAAACAAAAAGTTCGGCCACCTTGAAGTTTAATCCTTAACGTATCTACCCTTAACAAAAACGCGTTATTCCTTTACTGAAGAAAACTCACCCGGTATTAAAAAGGGACGCGCTCATGTGTGAACGGCAGTGTATCTTCTGCCGAGAACAAAGAACGGGGAAAACATTCGCTTTTTAGGGACTCTTGTACAGTAAAAGATGTGCTTTTGAAAGCTATGTAGAAGTATCAGAAACTTGATGTTGCCCGCGCCTTCGTCTTCAAACCAGGATGAAAAGTAGTCATGGTCTATCTGTGGGCCAAATTTTATCCAAATCCGTTCATCCGTTTTAGCGTGAAAGCGTAACAACAAACTCATTTTCGCATTTATAATATCACTAGCTTTTGCCAGCGTCTTCGCCCGCGTTCATGTCGGAAATTATACCACGGGAACGAACTACCGGGATAAAAAGTATCCTTTGTCCTATTCCAGGTCATGGTTTACCCGTGTGTCAAATTTCATCTAAATCCGTTCAGCCCTTTTAGCGTGAAAGCGTAACAAACAAGCAAACAAAACAGGACATAGAATGAGAATCTAATAAGTATAGATACTGTTGCTCAATTCTCCCTTGAATTTAGAGAAGTATTGACGTTTCTCTTCTTTCGTGTTTCTATCTTTATATGTTTGGTGATTTAACTTTTTTATATCATAAAAAATACTAGTTATCAAGTGTCAGAAATCGTGCTAAGAAGGGGCGGGGCCCGACTCCGCTTCGCACGGTTTTTGCGACTTGAAAACATCGAGATTTTATTTTTATATTTGCAGTTGTAAAAGCATGTTATCCCATACGTCAACGAGTAATATTCGTGTATGTATATATATATATATTTGTAATCACGTTCTCGAAAACAGCTCTGGGGCGAAAAATCGATCTAACTAGGTCACGTATCTGGGAAAATTCGTTTTATCCGTATTTTCACCCGAGCAGAGCTCGGTCGCCCAAAGTTTAGAACAAGAAAAATGACAGATGACACCTTAGAAAAATTACATGGCAGCATGGAATTAGTAAGTACCTACTATCATGACAGCATGGAATTAGTAAGTACCTACTATCAAGACAGCATGGAATCAGTATGAGCTTTCCTTTACTATTTACAATACTTAACACAAATAACTATTTACACTAGGTACTAAATACAATAACGAACTATACAAATAAATACAAAAAAAACAAAAAAGAAACGGACACTTATGCGTCAAAGTATTTACTATTAAATGAGCATTCTCTATTTTCACCAGAGCAGAGCTCGTTCGACCAGGTACTTTAAATTCGTGCGAATCAACTAATAAGCCGTAGTGATGGGCCGACTGTGGATTTTTCCGATCCTTGACTAGCTTTAGTGACAACTGTTGGATATATTTGATTGAATTTTCGTATACTGGTAACGTCACTAGATATACGGAGTTTAATTTATTGTCGTCTCTATCTGTTTATAGGACGTATTTCATATACTACGTGTTCGTTAGAAAAAGAAATGCCAAATCAAAGTTCATTGATACTCTTTAGGTGCTGATAAACTTGAGCATTCACTTGTAATGAGCATTCTAGCGAATGGTACATTACAGAAAAATAAACGGGAGCGTTTTAGCGAGCATTCTAGCGAGCGTTCTAGCGAGCAATCTAAAGGACAGTAAATTTGCTTCGAGCTTTTTGCCGAGCCGAGCCATTCTGTCACTGTCCGCCGCCGTCCCTCTATGCCTCCCGCACCCTGTTTTTTTGACGAGCAGTGACGTAGCGTTCGCTAGAATGATCGTGAAAATGTTCGTAGCAATGTTTGGCTCTGTACGTTGTTCAGTTCGACAAATTTAAAAGCGGCGAATGCTCGATGTTCTGTTACAAGTGAATGCTCATGTTTATCAGCACCTTTTACTGCTAGTAGTGTGCAACAACCCTTCTCCACCGGGTATCAGCAGACACAGATATCTCCAGTAGCACCCTCCTTATACCGACATTGAGACGTCTCCCACATTAATACCAATACTGTATCCTTTTCTCAATGTTTTCTTTTGTTACGCTCTCTTTCTTTTATTTCTAGTGTTTTTTCAGCGAGTAGGAAAGTCTGTTTATCTTTGATGAAGCTTCTGGTTCGAGTATCGAGTAGCTTTAGAGAGTCCTTTCATAAACTTACCTAATAGGGACAAAAAAAACGCGATACGAGGGAAGAAATAAGGCACTAGATAGCAATACGGATGTAGACTGGGAAAAAAAAAAACTAATTAGTCCGTCAGTCAGATAATAAAAAAATATTGGACACGTTATTTTTCTTTTTTTACGTAATCGATAGATTACGGAGTCAAAATATGGCATGACGTCACTCTCCGGTAGATTTTATTTATACCGACTTGTGACGTAGCGAGCCCCCACTCCCCAACATTAATACGTTTACCTAAAAATAAATTTATTAATATGATAAAGCAAAAAATACTTGTTCAATATTTTTTTATTATCTGACTGACCGACTAATTAGTTTTTTTTTTTCCCCAGTCAAAGTCAAAGTCAAAGTCAAATCATTTATTTCAAATAGGCCCTTGTAAGGCACTTTTGAACGTCAAAGTTTACAAAAAATTGAATTGATTCTAGTCGCCCCTTCCAAAAGGTAGTTTTCGTATGGAGAAGAATGGGCAAGAAACTCCACCGTTACTCTTTTAAAAATTGTTACAATATTTGTATGTGTTACATTCGTTACATAATTATATGTGAAGACGATGCATCTAAAAAAAATAAAATAAAAATAGGTTACCACAATAGGTAAAAAGAAGAATTAATAAAAATGAAGCCACGAAAGATAAATTAATTAATGATGTGATAGATGTACGGTTTTCACATATGTATTTACAAACATTGTAAAAGTAGATGATTTTCTTAAAAAATTTACAATTAATAAGTCAGTGTGTGAGGAAGTAATCACAGAATGCAAAATCAATGTCATGTAATACTCGTAAAAATAATAATTTATACAACTTAAATTAGCAACCAGTTTGATTTTGTCTAGATTCTAGATTGTCCTATGGAGCAGGACCAGCATGTTTCCAAGCATTCTTATCTTGGATATATTCCTCTAATTTGTAATAGGCTTGTTTACAAAGTGTACTTTTAATATGAGTTTTAAATTTTCTTTCATTTAATTGTAATATATCACAAGGTATTTTGTTGTAGCATTTAACACAGTACCCCATAAAAGATGAAGATACTTTAGATAATCTGAAAAATGGTTGATCTATTTTATCTTTATTTCTAGTATTAAAATTATGTCTATCACTTATTTTGTTAAAAATATGAAGATTTTTTCTAACATACATAATATTTTCATAAATGAATTGGCAAGGTACTGTCATAATATTAATCCCTTTAAATAGTTCCCTGAGAGATTCGCGACGATGTAGATTATAAATGGCTCTGACAGCTCTCTTTTGTAAAATAAATATGGATTCAATGTCAGCAGCCCGACCCCACAGTAAAATGCCATACGACATAATACTGTGGAAGTAGCTAAAATAGACCAAACGCGCGGTTTCTACATCTGTTAACTGTCTTATCTTTCTAACAGCAAAAGCGGCAGAGCTCAGCCGCCCCGCAAGAGATGTTATATGAGGTCCCCATTGTAATTTCTCGTCTAGCGTGATTCCTAGGAAAACTGTTTGATTAATATATTTCAGCTTTTCTCCATTCAATAAGATGTCACATTCGCTACTTCTAACATTAGGTAATTTAAATCTAATGCATTTGGTTTTTTTTTTATTTAGTACCAAATTATTTACCGTAAACCAATCTTGGACCTGAAGAATAGAGTTATTCACGTCGTCAAGATTTTGTGACCGTCGGTTGATTTTAAAGATCAATGATGTGTCATCTGCAAATAAAACCATCTTCGGTTGATTTTGGAGTAATTGGGGTAAATCATTAATGTAAACTAAAAAGAGGAATGGACCCAATATCGAACCTTGAGGAACGCCCATTGCCATTTCAGACCCTAATGAGTTTACGCCGTTTACTTGAACTTTAACCTTTCTATCTTTCAGGTATGATCTTAGTAAATCAAGAGCTGTATTTCTAATCCCATAGTGCTCCAGTTTCAGCAGAAGTGTCTCATGGTCTACGCAATCGAACGCCTTCGAGAGGTCGCAAAAGATTCCAATGGCATCTTGTGCTCCTTCCCAGGCATTAAAAATGTTCTTTATTAGGGTGACACCAGCGTCAGTGGTACAACGCCCTTTGGTGAAACCGTACTGTTGTTCATGAAAGATGGAATTTTTATTAAAGTGACGTAACATTTGATTGAGCAAACTAGTATTGAGTAAACTAGTAGTCTACATCCGTATTGCTATCTAGTACCTTATTTCTTCCCTCGTATCATGCATGAACTGTAATGAGAATAAATACCGCAGATTGCCAGGTATTCCGATAACTACAAACTGGTATCACTGACCAGTTGAGTCCGTCAAGCGTTGTGAATCGGCGCAGGAACATGATTTATATAGCGATGATACAAGAACATTTATTTCTTCTGAAGCACCAGCCTTTCCATATTAGCTAAGTCTAAGTATGAAGTTTTCATCCTAAGATTAGTCTAACAACCAGCCCTCAATAGGAAAATGATACATAACGTCACCACTATCCGCCAGAAATGTCAACGTTTCATGTAATAGGGGGCAAGCCAATAATAAAATAATGAATCGGGCTCAAATCTAGACTCTAGCCTGATAACAAGAATTACCTAACTGAAAGAGCTCCGGCAGTTGCTGAAAACCAGCGCTGGGGCTCTGTCTCGCATAGGGTCGCAGCATTATGCTGAGCGATGGCCGTATTGCGTGGATGTGACGCATATTTTTCCAAATTGTTTATTTTCGTGTTTTGTTCTTTCCTTGCGTCCTGTGTACCGCACTATACGTAGTTTCTTTCTAACTCAATGACACTGATCAATCGAACCCAAGCTCAACAGTCATCTACCTAACCTTTTTCCAAATGTTTACACACCAGGACAAACCTTTTGAGGTTTTTATGATGTTTCTCTTAACGTTTTGTTTAAGTCTTTAATTAATCATTTAAAAAAAAACTATGTCGGGTCGGCTTCCAGTCAAATTAGATTCGGATGGTTATATTTTACATGAGGCGACAGTCACAGCAGACAGAAAAATGCAAATGTATAATATCCGCATGGGGGTCAATAAACGTTTCTTTTCAAAACAAATGTGTCTTAGGAGTCGCGCAACATATTTATATTTGCACAACAGGGGGTGAAAACTTAAGGGGTAGAACCCCCCCATCATTTTCTTAGGAGCAATAAATTCTACGAATGGGTACCATAAATTTTATCAACCGCCTTCTAATGCAGCGTTATGTTAAATCGTAATGGTAGCGATTTTATTCTGAAAATGTAGAAAATGGAAAAAATACTTCGCCGTGTTTTCTTTCAGTTGAATCCTTGTTGTTTATATTTGTAGAAAACTCCTCTTTTGTATTTTATATATAAGAGAGCTTAGCTCTGGCAAATTGAATGCTTAATTTTTTTTTCCCCACGTATTGGAAGCTGCCAAGTAAGTCTAAACAGTTATTTGACAGTACTGTCAGTTCGTTTTCTATTGCAGTACGGTGCCGGACATAGGTTACCCCAATCGGACTCCATTTACCTCCATTGATCTTTGACTACCGAACAAATTCTGAACTAAAATCAATTCAAACAATTTTTTAAGTCTCTTCGACGACCGGGCAGTCTTTCAGAAAATTTTCAAGTTCTTAAACAGTCTAATTTTGCAAGTTATGAAGAGACACAAAATATGTTTAGGGATCCAAGTCTAACACGCGATGAGCAGCTTTAATTTTTTTAATGAAAATACTTAGGGGAAGGGTAAGTGAGAAAAAGTAGTCAGAACTCCATAAAATATTCATAAATTTTATTCCCAACATCATATCAGGGTCATTAGTTCTTCACCAATAAATAAAACAACCGCAAAACGTACATACATATATATTTTCTTTTACATAAAAACCTTCTTTTTCCTTCAGAGGAAAACGGCGGAAACACGGGACCGGAAGTTGCGCCGACCGCTACCGGAAACGACTCGGCCTGTGAACGTTAAGAACATGACACATAAATCACTTTTATTATAGCTCTGAGAAGGGTGCAGGCTGTATATAATAAGTATATACTTTGTGGAAAACGGTATACAAACAAATGGCTCTGTACTTGGTTGGTTAAGCTACACTTGCCGCGGTTGGTCCGTGGATGGGTGATCATCTTTACATATCAAGACCCCTCCTTGCCTCGGAAATCACGTTATGCCGTTGATCCCGGCTATCATTTGTAGAACTTTGACAGTTGTTACGGCGCCTACACGTAAACTGGGGTTTCTTTTTTTCCCTACCAATTTTTTTTTTCATGGTTTTATTTTACCACTTTGTCGGCGTTATTAATATGTATACCCATGACAAATTACAGCTTTCTAGTACTAAGAGCCTCCGAGCTAAGCCACAGATAGAAAGACACATAGACAGACAGACAAACTATAAGGGTTCCTTGTTGACTACGGAACCCTAAAAATGAACTAAGTTCAAGGCTCAGCAATAGGATATACGTACATTCAATTTCAATCTTCACACATTCCAAAATAATCCAACACAGCTAATCTGCGTTCGCAAATTATTTACCAAACATGTAAACTAACAAAAGTTTTAGGAAAAACAACTGTAATGCCTACACATAAGGTTCAGTTTGCGCTACAACTTCATTTTTTTTTACTGTTTCATTAGTACTAGTCAGTCTAAAATCAACTTTATTTAAAGTTGCATAAAGTTGATGTTTGTTTAAGTGGAAATAACATCAATTAGATACAAGGATTTAATAAATACCTGCATCTTACGTAATCAAAGAAAGACGTCACTTTCCACGGGTCCCAATAATATAGAACACAAATTGTTTCAAATTATCGCCGCCTGCGCAAACGAGACAAACGCTACCATTAGCGGTAATCGGGAACAGACTAATCATTAATTACAGGAGGGAATGCAATCTTTAAGTAAATTGAGACAAAAAGAAACTGTGGGGAGTTTCAATTTGGTTAGGATGTGAGAGGAGATGGAGGCGGCAAGCTACACATAGCTAAATGACTTTACAGCAGGGAAATGTTCGACCATTGTGCCCTGCAAATTCTCTGATAAGTTCTGAAATTAGGATCTCGGAAGGAACCGGTGTAACCGTATTGATATAATGAAAACCTGAAGTGGTTTAGCCATGACATTAACATAAAACAAAATTATAACCGTTATTAATAAATGCTGCTGATCCTGGAGGTCTACTCCGTAAGCCCTTATCGCCCGTAGTTTCAGGCGAAAATACAAGGGCAGCCAACTCCGTTTCACCTACGGACATAAGATTAGTTCCTGGCCCGAACTAAGAATGAATAACGACACGATTTGACAGTTGTCCTTATTTTGCCCGTCCGACAATGTAATTAATCGGGAGTGGGTTTACTCCGAAGTACCCAACTACTTTCGGACGGGCTCGTATCTTTGTTGACGAATTTAGAGAGCGGGCCCCCTAGAGTGGATTTAAAGTATCGGTCGGGGCACACGCATAGTCTTCTAGCAAGAACTATGACAATAATGTAAATAATAATAATTGTTTCAGAGTTGAATTTAAACTCTACAATGATAGAGAGATCCTGAGTCGCCACACATAATCAATTTTCGCGATTTTTCCGTCGAACATCACGAATCGTATAATGATGCCGCATCCATAACTTCAGCACTCACTTAGCAAAATCGTTAAAACTCTCCGGACGAGTAGAAATGGAATTATTAAAGACGCCTGAAGTCGTAACTGAGTTATCTTCACCACCTGTTGATGCGCTAATTAATTCGATTTTCCAAGCACCTTTTTGTTTTAGAGTTCCCTAAAGTATATTTTGGGAAAATGAAATTTTTTCGCGTAGGGTTATCTTTATTTGGGCTATGGGCAGTTTGGGGTTAAGGCAAATAAGGGTTGGTTTTGATGAGTTAATATAAAAGATATAAATGTGTTGAAAAAAGATTTAATCTTCGTAATTAAGAGGGTAGTTACTATAGTACGGTTGCGAGGAAAATTAAAAATAATATTTCATGGAAAACAATAAACTCGAATACCAAATTAGTCATTTTTAGATTTTAATTAATAGTTAACGACCAAAACGATCTAAAAGGGAAACACTTTAGTTTGATTTATAACCTTTAAATCAAGGGGTTCACCCAAAAACAGAGCAAAATAATGCTTAATTTTAACTAACTTTCACAATTACGCTTTCTTTTTATTAAATGTACCAAGCGATGTCTCGGGGACAAATTCGTGCAGGTGGTTTAAAGTCATTAAAAACAGTTTATTGCGAACATCGGCTATCGCGGCCATCTTGGGCGCCATATTGTTTTTAAATTTATTACTGTAATTACGTCACGTCACTCGCCGCAATTGATATAACAATGTTACTGACCTGAAATGAAAAGGAAAAAATGTGTATTTTTTTTTCTTTCGTCACATTTTAAGAAAATAATAAGAGTTGAAAAATAATTAGTGCAGTAATTTCTCATTTTTAAATTGTTAGTCGGTTGACATTTGTAATTACTGTCATATGTAGGTAATTGATCTCGTTAAGTTCATTGGTGTGACTTCATAATTAGTTCTGATTTAGATAATACTTTTTTGTAAATAATTGAAAGAAATTTTCTACGACTCACGCAATAACATACTTGCATAAATAAATAATAAATAAAATCCAAGATAATAAGGCATTATTTATCATTTTTCAGATTTGGCTTCATTGTTTTTGGAAAAAAAAAAGACTTGTAACAGATATAACTGCAGACTTAGGTCCGTACGTATTTTATAGTTTAATATTTGTCTACCATTTTGTGATTTTGTCATTAAATATTTTAATGAAATTACCATTTAGAGGTTTAATTTAGTGCAACATTGACATTGACGTTAACCTTTCCTTCCAACAATATGAAATAAAAGCTAGAATGAACACGGTCTAAAACAAAACTCCAGCATTCTTTAATTCACATACCTACAAATTTTTCAACGTTTTTTCTTTTATCTTTCGTCGTCAAACAAACGCCGGTGTGTTTACGTCCTTAGTTAGTGACATTTCGCCAACAATTACAGTGTCACATTAGGCTGTCAGGTTGTCAACCGTCATGCCGTCATGCCGTCATTAGCACTATGTTTTGGCATGTCCCCACTTATCTATATAACCCTAATTGTGCTCCATTTTCAAAAAGGTTATTTTCGTTGCGAGTGTAAATTAAAATTTAGATTTTTTTACCCGACTGCAGAAGAGGGTTTAGTTGTGTAATTGAGCTGAATCGATTTAGATGTTTGTTCGTAATAGTATGAAATTGTTTTAGAAAAACGTTGGTATTGTAATTGTTTGAGTATTTAAATGGTAATAGTGCAAAGATATGCGCGTGATATTCCTATAATAAGCGTAAACATAAATGTTTCTTTGTGTACTCAACACCTTTTAATGCACTTTAAATAAAATATCGGTATTTCTAACTACAAAAGAGGGTTTAAAAGGATTATTTCTATTCGTAACGATCTAATAAACTGTTGGGTCGGTGTTGCAACTGTCGTTCGTATAACAGCTTAGGCCTTTGTGAGTCAAGTATTTAAAGTAGGCATTTTTAAGCACCCTTTTACTTTTTACAATCATGATACAACTCTTTTCTGATAAGCGTAAGAAAAGAATATAAAAACTTAAAATAAAAGTCATGCCATTCTGTCATATTTCAAGGTAAAAAATACACAGCGTTAGTTGGGAATCTTATCAAAATCATTCCAGCAGTTTGCTAGAAAAGTAACCATAAATAAGACAAACAAACCGCTTTTAAAGTGTAGTTCAAAATTACTCGCACCACAACACAAATGTCTTTGTTTTATGGTCAAAAAAAGTTTTTATTGCCATCATAACATAATTATCTTTAAGTCTAATGAATTTACTCTTTATCTGAACACGAACTGTAATAGTTATCGAGGATACTTCACAAAAACTAGATGAATAATACAACACATTAAAGTAAATTTAAGTACCCGAAAATGGTGAGGGTTCCTTACATTTAATTAAAGGTAATTATGACCTGATATGCATTTTTGAGTGCTTGTTAAAGGTTGTAATTTTGTGAGCAATAAAATTATGTAAGTTGGTATATAATAGTGACTAAAATAATTTGTATTGGGAAGGTTATTATTCGCCATTGACTTTGGTTTTGGATTCTGTATTTTATCAAGTTTCAGATGTTCATACTTTAAATGGTAAAATAGAATGTATCTATCACATAATTAGTTTATCTGTCATTGCTTCATTTTTAATTCTTTTTACCTGTTGTGGTATAGGTAGTAATTTTATTCGAGGTGCTTCGTCGTCACATATAATTATGTAATTAATGTAGATATACAAAATATTGTAAAACATTTTAAAAGAGTAATGTTGGAGTTTCATGATCATTCTTCTTCATACAAAAATTACCTTTTGAAAGGAGCAACTAGTTTTTTTTTTTTTTTTTTTTATATATTTTGCGTTAGAAAGTGCCCTTTATGTGCTTATTTGACTTTGACTTAGGCCCGTATTACAGAAGCTCACTCAAGACTCAAGCATTACTTAAATCTAGTTTCAACCAATCAAAGGGCTTTAAACGAGTTTTAAGTAACGCTTGAGTCTTGAGTTACATTCTGTAATACGGGCCTTAGAAGCTCTACCTCTTTAAAACACGACTAGACCACCTAAGCTAGTCTCGTATATTATGTCTTATAGAGTTTATTACCGTCTAACAACCTTGATCAAAGAGAAGGTTTAATGGTTGTCATTCGTCTGGTCAAGTTGGTATTTAATTAATTTTACCAATCCCTGCCCTGACTGGCGCTTTACTTTGCCTTCCATCACCCCTGCTCTCTAAAGGGTGACGGAAAACATCGTGAAGAAACCGGCATGTCCTAGAACAAAAAATTCGAAGACGTGTGACTTCTTCCAACCCGCTTTGGGCCCGCGTGGGTGATTACAGCCCACTCCCTCTCACAGAGAGGAGGCCTGTGTCTCAGCAGTAGGAACATTATAGGCTGATTATATTGCATTAAGCTTTCTACAGACCAGCGCGACGCGACACCGGTTATTGTTATACCGTCAAGTTTTCTTAGAAATTGTATTGTTCGAGTCGCGTCGCGCCGTCGCGTTGCGCTGGTCTGTACGAGCCTTAATGGGATAACTAGTTATTATTTATCTTTACAAATGTAGGTACGATACAATGCACGACCATTAACTCTTTTCCCAAGTAACAAGTAAGTTGAATAATCTGGCCACAGTCCATAAATTTAGTGTATCTATTGTTAAAAACCCTTGAAAATTGTTAATTTATTATTCCCGCTACGGAACCCCAAAAGATCATCGATTAACAGATAACCATCGCAAGTAATTCCGTACATTTTAACCCAAAAACAGGATTGCAGTGACCATTAATTACATAGTTTTTTTGTGTATAAATATTTATACCCACTTATTATGTTAATTTATGTACAGTGAAAGCGCTAACTCGATGGGTATTTGGACCCTTAAATATTCCATTTTGGTAACGACTGGCGGTGACTGCCCACCTGATGTTAAGCGGGCATAATACTTGATAATGTTTTATTTACGATGAAAGCTATTATAATATTTTAATTACTGATTAAAACAATTTTGTATCACTAAGCTTTTTATCGTTTCCGGGGCATAGTTTTATCAATGAGACGGCTCTTCAAAGTATTGTTCTCTTGGAAATATATATAGACTTGACCATGTTGATATTCAACTGTGAATGTTATCTATTGTCACCAGATGCAGATGAAGGCAATCAATGGAATGTGTATGCGTGGTTTAAGACGCCAACACGGCCCTCCTGCTGGCATAAAGCGTTATAAAGCGCCTCCGCTACAACCAAACTTCCTTTTTTTTTATTAAACTTTACCTCCTCTGGACAGGGATGCTACAGCCCGTCCTCGTTCCTGCTCAGCTACCGCCTGCTGATCCTGCTTCGCATTGCCGACTCCGAGCGTCCCGAGCCGCTGCTCTGGCTGATTCTGCTTCACGTTTCCGACTCCGAGCGCCCCGAGCCACAGACCCACCTGACGCTGAAGCCAACCTGAAGCTCCTACTCCTTCAAACCATTTTATCCTTTGTACTACTTATTATTTTCTTTACTTTGTGACTTACAACTAGCCCTCCGACTAATCGTAACCTTAGAATCTTCTAACGTTACGATTAGTCGGAGGGCTAGTTGTTAGTACACCGTACGTTACATCTATCTAAATTAACAGATGTAATGACTTAAGTTACTTTATTATATTTAAAGCACATGTAAAACCTATTTATTGCCTTTACCAAGGCCTTCCCTTGCCTTTTCCTCTCCAGAATACATGCTGAAAATTTCTTAATAGGAAAACTCTAAACTCTACCCGACATAGTTAATCATTAATTAAGTACATACTAGGTATCTTATGAGATACCTAAAAAACTGAGTAGGTACTACTAGTACTAGTAATTGGTGATAAAACGGCATGCCAGACAAAGTTCATCCCCAACATAATCCAGATTACCTAAAAAATCTTTCGATAAACTAAGGCATCAAAGACTCAATAATGGTTCAGTTTCAAAATCGCCCTTCATATTTTTTATTCTCCTAACATTAAGGGTCGATAGTAACTACCCTATTAACAGTTAGTTAAGACAACGACATTGAATTAGGGGTTACCGCGTTATTATCAAGATTAAGACTCTCAAGCATCTCGTTAATTTGCATATACTATGTTTTTTTAATTTTATATTTTGGGTAAAGTGAGTGGAATTTCTGTTGGTATGCTGTTAGCGTAATTGTTTTGAAATTTATTATAATTAAATTTAATTATATTTTAGATTAATTTATTGTAATTTATTTATGACAACAATTTTGTGGTAGTTAACTTTTTAATTTTGTTTAAAGTTCTTGTGATTAAGCCCTGTTAGCCAAAGATGGATCGCTAGAACATCTATTGGGTGTTTTTTTTTAATAATGTCAATTATGTCTAGGGTGGTAAGTAGGTACCTACTGTAGAGACTTTAGCTTGCTTTGTATTTCTATGCAACCTCCACGAGTATTTTATAAGATATATTATAGGTAAGATTCTGCCCGCGACATCCTCCGCGTAAAATTTCGACCCCAGACCCACCACATCGCATCGCATCGCCCACCCGCGCTATTACCTACTTCTTTTTCGCTTAGCGTTCTTCCCAACGCCTAATTTTGCTCGGTTCCTCCGGGTCATAGCGTGATGTTAAATAGCCTATTATAACCTTCCTCAAAAATTGGGCTATCAAATCTAGAGATAAAATTTCAAATCCGACTGGTCGTTCCAGAGATTTACGCGTTCAAACAAACGTACAAACAAAAAAACAGCTTTATTATTAATATAGATAGCATAAGATTATGAGATAAACACTGTTTCGTAATTAGAAGATTGGAAAATAATAACCATTGGCTAAAAAAGCTGACACTGGGCGATAGCATGTAAGTGTAAGTTTATACAAGTATAAATACGCGTTTAATTTCGACCCGGTACTGTTGTTAGCGCGCTTAGCATTAACAGTTGTGGCGGCATCTACATCGCCCCATGCGAACTACGCATCAAAGCCCTGACGTCACACAACATCCTGACGTCACACATATCCTGCATCGCGCAATTAGAGTTTACCGCGCGATGGACATATATACAAGCTCCCGACTTCGACCTCTGGGCAGTTGCCCGCCAGACACGACACCCGCCTGGTCAGAGGATCCTCCCTTTTCTATGGTGGATGAGTGAACTTTACACCCTATTCTTCATACCACTAAACAGTAACTATTTACACAATATATTTTAAGTTTTTTCGTTCTATATAATAATTAAAATATATAATTTTAATTACCACCACTAAGTCGTGCTTTTGTAGCCAAACTACCCTTAACGAGCATTTACGATACAATTAATTATTGTCCAGAAGTCGTTCCGCTTCCCCAATAAAAACAATCATTTAACTTGTTTTATTTTTATTTTTAAGTAACAATGACGCAGAAATTATGTGAAGATAAAACATATACTGTAATTACAATAGCCAAAACTATAAATTAAACCAATATAAAGAGCTTATTTGCCATAAAATTCACCATAAAAATGTGTTTTATTAGACCTCGTAAGTGACCCCAATTAATTACATAGATTACAATCAGAGGAAGACTTAATTGTAATTTTAACTGTAATGAGATACAAAATTACAATATATTACAATGGTTGTATAATGACATAATTATTTAATTTTATGTCTTTTTTACGACACGGTTTTTTAATATTCTAATCTTGCTGTTTTTACGTTGAACGAAAAAACGTTGGGTCTTCTTTAGCCTCGGGGTTTAAACAGACCTCTTCCTGGCGTTGGTCCTTTGTTTTTTCATACTTTGGGGTTTCATGAAGAAGATAGCGCTGTATCCTGAAACAATACAACACAGTATTATTAAAATCGTCTGATTAAATATATATAAAATGTTTTTTTTACATTAAAAAAATAACGCCCGTTCTCTAAAAGTTAAGGCAGAGGTGTACCATCGAAGAAGTTCATATCTAACCACCGTAAGGACTATTCTTGCTTGCAGCGCTCGGCGGCTATAGAACCGGACCGGTAACAGATGTGGTCATCGCGTTCACGGGATTTTGTTTTGAAACTGGTTAGAAATGAACTTCTTTGATGGTACCTACAGTACACCCACATTTTTCCTGTTATGTTTAAGTCCCATGTAATAGGGGGTCGAGGATACTGCCATGGGAATAGATCCAGACTGGTACCGTCCACTGCCCTAACTTCTCCCCGTCAGATTTTTCATTATAGGTAAACAGGACGCCAGGCGAAGTTAGGGCAGTTGACCGGTACTGAAAAATTCCTGATGGAGAAACCCAATAAAAAATTGCCTGACCTAGGAATTGAACCAAGGACCTCATGCTCAGCAGATGCGACCACTAAGCCAACGAGTCGTAGGCGAAAATATTTATCTTGCTCATAAAATTGAATTTTGATGGAAATTATGATGATGAATGAACGTATTATTATATTCATGACTGTTATCCTCTGTCTTGTCGGCAGGAGTTGTCCTAGTATACCTCGTTGTGAAAAGATACACAATACACACTCACACATAGATTACACACACACACACATCACTTGACTGGTAACAAGACTACCTGATGCCCAAGACAGGCTGACATAAAGTAGGTAATTAATAGTATAATTGCTTTCAATACCTTGGCATACCAATACTCCATTTGAAATAAGATTAGACATTTAAATAAACCTTTTTTACAGTCAGTTCAACCGATTTTGACTTGTATACCGTGGGCATAAGGATGGTATTAAAAGCATAAAAGTGGTTTCAAAACCAACTGTTTACTGCATCTGCCATTTGTCATGCCACCATCGCAATAGAAGTCAAAATCAGTTGAACGGACTGTAAAAAAGGTATATTTAAATTTCTAATCTTATTTCAAATGTAGTTTATATAATTCGCGCCACTAACATGGAATGCATGTACGTTGCATACTTCAATAATTACACATTGTTAGTACTAAGAAGTTACTGTCTCAACAACGTTGAACGTCCTTAGTTTTATGTTAAAAGCATAATTTAATAGATCATACAATGTGCAAAGAATTATGGTTTTATAATTATTAATTCAATAATATATAATACCAGCCTATTATTGTTTCCTGCAGGGCACAGGCCTCTTCTCACATTGAGAAGGCACGAGAATCACCACGGTTACTCAAGACTCAGAGAAGAGGCATCAATTTCAAGATTCAGAGAAGAGGCATCCTTAGCAATTTCAGACTTATATTAACTAGAAATCCAGGTTTCCTCACGATGTTTTCTTTCACCGATGTCAGTAATGTCCAAGATAAACTCAGAAAGTACATTTGAATTGAGAAAGTAACATTGGTACTTGCCCGAATTTGAACCCACAACTACGCGTATAAGAGGCCTTAACCACTGGGCGATCATTTTAATGATAATTACTTTTTTTGTTTTTTTCTTCAGTGTGCTTCCACCCTAAAGCAAATACAGCCAGCTACTTAATAAACATATAATTTCAAAAAAAGAACGTACCAGCCACACATCAACTATCAAATAAGTAATTTTGTTATTAAGGTAGCTTCACACGGAACGACTGACGCCCACAAAAGTGCGTTCACTCGAACACACTTTTTTTTCGACCGTTTAATTTGCATTCATTCGGTTATCTGTACGATCTGAATGGTTAATTGTGAACCTGGTTGATGTTAACCGTTGGAACTTATCTGATAGCTAACTGTATTAACACGCAATGGTTTAGGATGTGGTTACACGACGTTGGTTGAACAATGGTTTAAGGTTTTTTATTGTTTTATTCTATGTTGGTAGCTTTTGTTATGTAAGTTACCGAGACGACAGCTAAGTTTACTGTTTGATGACCTTTATAACTTTGGGTAAAAGTAATCGCTAGGCACACGTATGATAAAAATATTATATTACCTGTGGGTTCATCTACATGTTACAATTTACCTGAGTTTTTTTATTAAGGTCCTTTTTTTTCTAAACATAAATACTGTTTCCTTTATCGTATAAAAATAAAACAAATAATTTCTTACTCATAAGTATCAAATATAAAATATTGTCACTCTCCCTCTTCTCTTCACTATTTTAAATTTAGACAATTTAAATTTTGTTCTTTATGTTCTACTGTCTGTATTTTTTTTATTGATATCAGTTGATCTATTCTGTAAAAAGCTCACCGTAAAAACTCAAGTAAGCGTAAAAGCGCAACTAAGCTCAAAGTTAGCTGTCAAACCCTAGTATCGGAATGACAGCTCACTTCAAGTTCCCTTCATCTACATTTTTACGGTGAGATTTTAACAGGGTATTAGACCAATGGCTATATGTATCGTGTATAAAAACACCTTAACACAACTCAGTTTAAGTTTTTCTAAGCCTCGGTTATTTCGTTATCGCGATGTAGCGATACCTTTTAAATCGATACGTTGCTGCTACCCGCTATTTTGCTAACTCGATCATGTTCATTATCGCTGGCTTTCATTGTACAATAATTACCTATAATACTAGTTGTTATAATTATCTGGGTTTGCTTACAAAGGGTATGTTTGTCCCCAAGGTGAAAAAAACGCTAGAATAAAAGCAGTCGTGTCATATATTATGTAAACGTTTTATTTTTTAACTTTTAGCCTTCATTCAGTATTTTCTACCGAGAATTCTTTGATTATATCTTAATTATATAATAATAGCCGCACGGGGTGGTCTTCAGAGTTAAGCAACGCTTGCGGAGGTCAGTCCGTGGATGGGTGACCATCCATTACATACCGAGACCCCTAAGTATCTCGGAAAGCACGTTAAGTCTTTGGTCCCGGCTGTTATTTGTAGATCTTGACAGTCCTTAGAGGTAGTCAGAAGCCCGAAAATCTCACAACCAGTCTTACCAAGGGGTATCGTGTTACCCAGTTACTGGGTTGTGGAGGTGAGATAGGCAGTCGCTCCTTGTAAAATACTGGTATTCAGCTGCATTCGGTTAGACTGGAAGCTGACCCCAACATAGTAGGGAGAAAGCTAGGCAGATGATGACCTAGGTAGTGCAGTATTTGGGTTGTGAAGGTGCGACGGGATGGCAATTGATTAGTACAAGTAAAAAAAAATATTCAGTCGCATCCAGTTACGATCACAAACAATTAAAAAAAAAAAAAAAAAAAAAAAAAGTAATTTATTAACCTTAAAAAGTAGGTATATTTATCCTACTATAATATTCATATATAATTTAATACATGTGATACTTTGAATGTTTGGATGTTTGTTACACAATCACGCAAAAATGACTGAATGGATTTGGATTAAATTTGTCACTCAGATCGTTTGTAACTTGGATTAACATATAGGATACTTTTTATCCCGTTAGTAAGTTCCCGTGGGATGATTTCCGACCTCCACACGGGCGAAGCCGCGGGCGAAAGCTTGTAATATATATTTCTATGACAATGGCTGACAATCAAGCCAAAAATTCATCTGATGGCAAGTGCACACCAATAAGTATCTGCAATACCAGAGGCTAATCTCAAAGAAACCTTGTTTAAATAAATAAAAGTATTTGTAAAATATTTTCAACATGTATCAATACGGCTTGACAAATTAACCCAGCACCTGCTACACGATCAAGTAGTCCCATATTATTACATTAATTTAATCAATAGTCATCACTAACTTTAATAATATTTCCATAATTCAACAACAAAATTAAATGTTTCAATATAAAAACACAGTAAAAAATAACCCTAAACATAATTGGGACATTTATTAATTTTTATATTTCACTTTTAACAGGTTTTTAATGGGAACCCGTAAGCAATTAACAAAGGAACACGATTTTAACCAATACAAGTTTTTTATTATTAATTTATGATGAAGTCATAATTTTTGAAGTTATGACATTTACGAGAAAAATAGTTTTGTTTGAATCGGATAGTTTAAAGATAATATCAAAATTATTGTTGGAACTAGTATTTTGTTTTTTAAACCGCGTGTTAACGTTTACTTCCATATTTTATCTAATCTAAAGAAGAATTTAATGGCAGTTAAACGAAGCGTTTTTGAATAAAACACAATTAAATTAAAATAGAAGTCTTTGTGGAGTATCTAAGAATGTTTCTCTGGCACTATTGCGGTCAGATAGACAAAGACGATCATGTGAGCGATATCAAACAAAGCTACATTATAACAATAGGTATTGTTGGCCTTTTACTATTTATATACTTTATTTGCGTTTTATTAACCGTCACAAAAGAATCACGCATGTTGGATAAAATACTAGAAACGGCAGCTAAAGGACGTCGGATTAAATTTAAACTTTGAAAACTGGAATCCAAACTTTATTTAACTACAAAAAAAAACCATATCATTCGCAAACCGCTATAAAATGGCTTCCACATACTTCCGAAAAATCAATTTAAGCCCCAAAAAAACGTATCATAATTTCGCTGTTGCCACCCCACGCAGTGTGATAGAGTAAAAGAGACAAAAATACACTTTTCTCCCGAAAGAAAGGGACGAGGAACAAACAAAAAACTTCTACGGGAAAAAACATGGTCGCGAAAACCTCGTAGGGGTTGATTTTAGAGTGGCACATTAGTGAACCCTACACTGAATTTGACTGGAGAAAAATGAATAATAACCACCCCCGCGAACGGGGGGTTCACTTTAACGACCATATTCGAAGATATTTTGTAAGAATGCAAAAGGATATTAAAATTTTAGTGCTCTTTACAGACGGAATTTCAATGATATGGACATTTTACTTCATTAAATAAAAGTTTTATGCAGTTGGAATCATGATTACTGATATTAAGAACTGAAATAGTCCAATATGTTTGAGGAATTTCAAAAGAAACCTCGTTTTAATACTAAAAACTTTGCTTTACTCAGAAAGTTTGCTAACTCAAAGCGACACGCTATTCATAAGTAGGTTTACTCTCGATGAAATAAGAATAAGTTATAACAACGAACGAAGAAAATGTAAATTCAACATTCAACCATTATTAGCAATGCGTGCCTTCGGTGACAACGGTTGATTTTGACACCCCTACGTAATAAATAAATAATCTATGAGTAGGGCAACACATAGAAACATTCGATCAATAAGTTCGAAATATTCAAACGTTGTCTATTCTTAAAAGAAAATTCGAATTCCAAAAAAATCTGACGTCTCGACCAGCTATCTAATTACGCAACACATTTTCGTTGACAATTCCGACTAATCTGTTTCAATTTGACAGGTCAACAACATTCATTGTATTATTTACGTTGTTGAGCAGATTTTTTTTTCGAATGTACGAGTCAATGGATTAGCAATCTGTTTCAAAACGATTCAGATTCTGATTGATCGTGTATTACGTAATTAGGGTACTGGGTAAGAGTTAAAATAAGGCTAGGTATAGACGAGTCAAACCAACCAGATGCTAAGGCGACTCTACAATCTTGCACAAAATAATAAAAAAACGATTTTCCAGTTACCTACTTACTTTTAAAACTTTTCACAATCCCGACTCGTACCTTCTTACTGTCAAGTCGTTCTTAAGATCTAATCCCTCGTCAATAGGAGTTTCCTTACATAATTCATTGTATATTCTTTGAAAATATCCCGGATAATCCCCGTCTGGACGATGTTATGGCATTTAATGACGTCATTAAAGTAAACAGACACAACTTTTCTTTGCTGCATTGTATTTTAATTCTTCCGAGATATTCAATACCTAATTTGCACTCTCTTTTTACAGAAATACAGTTGACTTTTCTTTGTGAAAATTTCTAATTTATAAGTCGCCCCAAATATTTGCAGTTATTTGTCAAGACCGCTAATTGCCTGTTATATTGGGTAAAGGGAGTGTTTGTCTGTTTATGTCTCATTAATGATGAACACCCAATTTGTATGGCTGAGTTAAATCCTAATTTATGTGAGAATAACATAAATTAGGATACACATACAGAACAACAAATAATACATTTGATTAATTTGGCAATATTACTGTATGGAAATATGAAATATCGCTCTATAGTGAACTAAAATATTGATTATGAAATGCAGTAATTAATATCATAACACTGAATATTTAGTTTTAGATGTAAAAAAAGTGTTTTGAAACTTTCGAAGAACTCTTTTTACACCTAAATGGTTACAACATCAAATACAGTGTTATAATTGCAATTCATTATTAATATTTTAGATCCCTTTATAGCGATATTTCATATTTCCATACAGTAATATTGCCTAACAAATGAATACAGAACAATAGAAAACAGAATTAACACTTTCGATTCCACCCATTTAAAGCTTTGTGCAGACTAGCGCGACGCGACAACGCGACGCAACACCGGTTATTGTTATACCGTCAAGTTTTCTTAGAAATTGTATTGTTCGAGTCGCGTCACGCCGTCGCGTCGCGCTGGTCTGTACGAGCCTTTAAAAGAGCTCATACGCCATGCTGCCATACATATTGCAAGTTGACTCCAGGAGGGTCACCGGCATTAGGTTTGCGCTAAAAAAGTTAACCCTCGAGGAGCCTCACCGGCATTAGGATTGAAATCTTGTTAAAATATACAACTGATTTTAGTTGCACAGTTTATAATGCCGAATTCGCTAAGAAAAACCTACGTTTAAAATGAGCCCTCCCGGCATCCCATATGCAACTTGAGTGAACACTCCAGGAGGGTTCCAGGCACTGAACGTGCTAGCCCCTGGAGCCCTGGAGCCTCATGTTTCATGGTGTTACAGAGACCATTGCATATCAAGGAGTAATGGTAAGGAAGACGTGCCCTTTGGATATGGAAGAATTTGCGAGCCGTACCGGATATGCATCCTCGGTACTGTTAAAAGGGCTATTAAATAATAAACCATATTTTTCAAGTCTCAAATCAATGAGGTTTTCCGAAAAAATTAATCTTATAAAATTAATTTTTCTGACGAAAGCAAATGTTTGTTTTTGTATTTTGCCACAATAAATTAAATAGATCAAACATAGGTACTGGTATTCCGGCTGCATCCGGTTAGACTGGAAACTGACCCCCATTTAGTTGGGAAAAGGCTAGTCATTATAGATAGTTAAATTATAGGCATTAAATATAAGATTGATTTGACAATATAGAATTAACTTTTCCTTTAGAATTAAAGTTAAACACTCCTAAAATTCTATTACAAAATAGGTGCTCCATACAAAATTGAATCGTCCTCAGCCCGCCATAAAGACCCACGCACACAACAACACATCAACATTTGCGACATGCCGACTATCCACATAAGACCTTAAACTCGTATAAAATACATCCACAAAGAAGGAAAAAGTAATGCAAAGGAATCAGTACAGACTATCACGAAATTGATCTGTGATTCTACAAACGATAATCGTTCTTAAAGCCCTAAAAATAAAGAATATAATCGGGTGGGTGCTGGTGTAGTAAATTGGTTTTTTGATCCAAGAGAAATTCAACTGTATTCCACGAACGATAGAGTCTAGATTTAAGTGTATAACACACCTCATATACCCCCACATAAGTTAGGGCCCAAGTAATACGGATGACGATGCGAAGTTAGTGGAAAGAAAGGGGAGAAGGGAAGTAGAATAACGAGGGGGGTGGGAGGTGGGGAGTAACTCCCCCTGTTTCGGGTTTTCAATAGATGTTAGAGTTTCACTTCCCGTACGATTTAAAAGGCAGACAGGTGTAAATGTTGTATGTTCGTGTGTGTTGGTTTGCGCAATGCCGGCTCGTGTTATGAGGACTTAAGGGGACTACAGGACCTAAACGTGCCTAAACGCAAGTTTTATAATGCGTAAAAGTATATGATCCACTGCAGTAAACAAAATCAGAAAAATATATGATATTCTTCAGGATATATGCTAGTATGATAGTGTGTTGAAAACATAATACAACTAATTTGATACGATAGAAAAAAGTCATGAAGATACCTCTAAAAATTTCTTTTAACGATTAAAAATCATATTAATTTACATGCAATCATTCAGATTTTTTGTCAGATTATTCTACAAGCTACATATTAGTATAATAGTGTTTTAATTTTCCAGTCCAATCAATAGATTTTTTGTAAATCGCTAACTGCTTCATATTTTGCAATAAATTACCTGCGCCGTGTCATCGCGCTTCTCTTTCATTTCTATGCAGTCCGACAGTGACCGCGCTTTAGCTGTTGTAAGCCTCTTAAGTTGAGATGGAAATTTACATACGTTTTTTTTACGTATTGATAATGCTACAATTCCTACTCACTTTGAAATCAGTGATCTATCGATTGTTGAGGATAACAGTCCCCTATATCAGTGCAATGAACTTCGAATACTACGATTACTTATATACAGGCTGGCAAGGACATGGACGCGAAAAATTTTACCATGGATTCAGTACATGATTCTGAACCCATGCGTTGAAATATTTCGTCGGTTGTTTAATAAATAATCAGATGTCCCTCACACCCAGTATAATACCGCATGACTGTTTTTACCGTCTCGAAAAAAATAGGGTATAAATAGGTGAACGGAGTAGAAGCCTATGGCATAGAAATTTTAATGTTTAAATTTTTTTCAATAACCTAGAATGAAATTGATTTATCGATAAATACCAAGCATATAAAGTGAACTTTTCATTCCAGAACATTAAAAATAGAAAATAAAAAAGAACCCTACCCTCATACGCACCCTACTAGATGCGCGGAATTTATGATGGATAGTTTTCATGTTTTTTTTAAGGATATTTGGAACTTTTTTTTTTTTTTTTTATTGAAAAAAATTAAAACATTAAAATTTCTATGCCATAGGCTTCTACTCCGTTCACCTATTATACCCTATTTTTTTCAAGACGGTAAAAAAAGTCATGCGGTATACAAAAATCTGATTTCACTATAAATAAAGAGTATTCGGCATTCTAGCCACAAGGCAATCACTTGCTAATACTAAACTGTTTAACTAGACGAATTTTAACAACGAATATTATCATGTTAATTTTTACTATCATAAGATAACATCACGCGTGTATTCTCCTAGGGATTCGGCAGAGGTGTACCTATAGCACAACCATATTGCCCCATGTACCAGAAGGCGATCCATCAACTGGGCAGAAATTTTGACTCTGGGCTGTTACTGAGAAATTCCAGATGGAAACCTCAATGTCACTTTGCCCGACCCGGGAATCGGACCTAGGACCTCAGGCTCAGCAGTAGCGCTTACGACCACTAGAACAACGAGGCAGTTAGGTCACTATCATGATCAGCATTTAAAACAATTTAGTAACTCGAAAGCCTTTAGAAATCAGCATATAATTCTACGTGCTTACAAAGATTTTCATAATATTCACTTAGGTACACAAGCGCAGATATATCTCGCAGATATATCTTGCGATATGTCTTATGATATACAACCCATCGCCACAGAGCTCCGCAAAGCATTTTTCAAGACACAATCCACCCTCGCTTTTCTGAACGTATTACTGTTTGGTTTAATTTATGAGCGAAAGCGGGCTACAGTCGTGGTTACCCTTAGTGTTAAAACCCTCATATCAAGTCAAGGTATTTGAGATAGGTAGGTTAGCAAAAGTTTTGGGTCAATCTCTCTCATCATTATAAAATCCATAAAAGTGTATATTTTTCATAACCTTAAAGGTACCATTCCTTACCCAACCGCAGGAGGCAACTGCAGGCGACGTGTCGCCGCGACACGACTAGTTTCTATGAATTTCTATGAAATACCTTCCATTACTAGCGACACGTCGTTGGCAGCTACGGGCGAGCGACAGCGACACGTGTAGCCCGCCCGCAGACCAGTAGTGCCGCCAACGCTCGAGCGATAACACGTTTTTCTATTTTCTACCTACCGACTGGAATACGGGCTGTAGCTGCCTTTTTTTTTTTCAGGATGGCAAATTATTAAATAACTTCTCCCGCTGGGCGGAGCGGGGCGTGTCAAACTCTTAATGACTAAAACCCACCCGTGTTCCTTCAGTTGCCTGTACATTGCCAGGGGCCACGGTATCCCTTTCGGACTTTCCCGCGACCCCGGCAGGCATCGGTCTTAGCGGACCCGGTTAGTTGTGCTGGCGGTCGGGTTCAGAATCATGACTGCAGCGACATGACGCCGCGACGTGTCGCCGCGACACGTCGCCTGCAGTTGCCGCCTGGTTTCTGCTACGGAACTGTACCTTTAATCGCCAATTGACTTAATCCATCACCGCAAAGCGTTACTATTTATGACATAACACCTGTTTCTCGAAGGGCAGAGGTAGATACTGTTGCCTAGATATACTACACGACTAATATACTACACAGTACGTATTGTACACATCGCATTAAAAATCGATGCGTCCTTCTGTGTGTCCGTAAGTACGCACCAACCTATTTTTATTTCTAGCAATAAAGTCATTGAATCAGCACTTATGTATTCAAACGCACTAAAATAAGTGCTATCAAAACCACAAAAAAACAGCTTTCGTAGTAGCCTCACTTTGATCTGAGTTGATCTGTTGGACTCTTTACACAGTATCGACCTTTTTGTATCTCTCTCTCTCTCTCTCTGAATATGAAAAAGTTTATCCCTATGCCTATTGCCAAACATTCGTGGAGGTCGGATTAGAACGCCCTCTACAGTACCTACTGCTAAATCTAAAACACACGAGCTTGAAACACCGCTGATCTCTCATGACTTGCACCACATACCCAGCAAAGTTCGTTTTTTCTCCCTGCTCCTTGGCAGTTTTGATGCATCGCAATATTTTCGTGTCAGCCGCATAGCCCGTGACGTCACATGATATATTGGAGCGTCGCCTCCTTCACGATATTATAACAATTTCCTCCTAATATTTTTGTGTAGGTTTTATTTATTTTCTTGGAGAAAATTGAATTATCGGCAGGAAATAGGACTAAGTTTATTTTATTTAAATTTAATGGTGACTAATTTTAACTGTCCTCCGATTTGAAAACATTGTAAAACACAATTATTTTTTAAAGAGTAACCGCGGAGTTTTAGCCGGCTTTTCCCCCTATCAACGACCAATTGGAACCGTGCACCTAGCTTCTGACGTTTTGTAATTGCCCGTGTAGGTTTATGTGAAAAAAAATATTACTTTGATTTGAAATATATATAAAGAAAACCGAAGTATTTAGCTGAATATCAAGAGAATATGATCTTACCTAGGTATCCTCTTTAGGCACTGGCCCACACACTATTCTTTCCTTATTTAATTTTAATTGATAAGGCCTTAGAGCGATTAAACGAAATATGTAACTCATATTTTATTGCATGAATGAGTAAAGCCCTCGACATTATAAATCGAATAAACAGTTGAATAATTATCACTTGCTTCAAAAACGGTGAAGGAAAACATCGTGAGGAAACCGGCATACCTCAGAGATATTTCTCGACGGCATGTGAAGCCAAGTCACCAGGTTAGTCACTAACCACACGAAAAGAAGAACATCAGAAAATAAACGACACCGTGTTTCATTTCAATGGACTATGACTTACTAAAACAGTACAAATAAATTATACACTAAACACCACCATAACCAGCATCTAATCAACACAAAAATAAAGTAAAAGTCGAAAGTACCCAACCCTTCAACACTCGAGACTTCACACAAACATATACGTACGGCAAAACCCCCAATATGCCTACAAAAAGTATTCTAAACAAGCTACGTTCCAAAATACTAAGTAAAAGTGAAGACAAAAGAAGGTAAAAAATGCTCGACTCACAAAGCGGGTGTAAGGAAGGTTCGTTTCGGCTCCTTGCAGCGGAGACTGCCTCATATGTATGGAAATGTGGCCTGAGCCCGCCGTGGTTAGGCCGAGGACAGACTGGCGAAGGATTTTGGCGATGGAAAATGTTTTTTTTAAATAAGTTTTCGATAAGAAATACAGTTTTTTTTATTGATGTCCACAACCATCACTGTTAATATTAGGTATGACCTAAACTTACACTTAAATTGAGAAATTGGTTCAATAAGTCAAGTCCCAAATTATCTTGCTAAGTTACGTTGGTAATTCATGAAAAACTATGCCCAAGCTTTATCATGACAATTACCACATAATAATGGTGTAAACAGAGAATACACGGGCTAATAAAATAATAGTTTGTTGGCCTATATTTATCAGGAACAAGAATACGAAAACTTAAAAAATAACTACCTACAAATCACAAGAAAACCCAATCTGCACCGATTCGGAAGTTTTCCGAAAAGTTTCCAACTTTCGATCGTTCGATATGTTCTCAGCTTTACAATAGACGTCACATAAACATACCTCACTACACAGTATACGAATACATTTTTCCCGTGATATTGCTCGAAAGATTTGTGGGTATCTCGCAATATTTATTTATACACACCTATAAAATTGCGCGTTTCTATGTAAAACTTGCAAACGAAGATATATTGTGCAAGTTTTCAGTTGAAGAACTTTTGGCGCAGTTCGTGTATTATGTATTTATGAGATGTTCTATGAATGTTTAGAGTTTAATCTGTTCATTATACATTTAAGATGGTTGTCGAGATATTTAAATGATGAAGAAGAAAAATAAAAACAGAGGAAAACTACTTTAATTACAAGCCAAAACAAGGGTTATCCATCAAAAATCGCCATAATACTAGAATTATTTAACTTTCGTGAATTCATGAAAAGTAAGTGAAATATACAAAAAGTAAGCAATGCAAGTTTTCTCTCAGAAATCTCCATTTATTTAGAATTTCAGAATCTGAAATAACTTATTTGTTTGTATTTGACTAGGTCTAACCCGCGAAACGCGAATTTATATTTATTTTTTTATTCATATTCTTTATGGTGGTACCTCATAAGCTATCCGAATATCAAAAAATATGTATCCTAGGTCTTAAAGGGGAGGCGTGAAAATTGATTCGCTGTTACTAAGTATGAAACCATCATTTTAATGACATGAACCAAACATGACACGATTTGGTACCTAGTTTAATTTCTCGCCATTATCTTTAAGCCTATACGCGTAAAAGAAAAGTTCACGCCTAAACATAGCTCGTAAGGGGCGTTGAACCCATAAATAGCGTTTTCTACTGCCAACCTTTTTCTTCCAACCCACCAAAATTCATCCACCTCAAACCACCTTCTCGTCACGTAATGCATCAAACGTAATCTTCTTACATCGTCTCAATTTCGGGGAAACCCCCTCCCCCCGGGATTACCCCCTGCATGGGCGATTTTTCTTTTTTTATTATATTGCCGCGCCGAAGGAAATAGTCGAATAGATTGGATTTATTTATGAATTTTGTTGGAACGAGTTCTTATTTTGAATATGAGTAGGTAATGTTTTTTTAAATTCGGCCAGAGGATTTTATTTTCGGAATGTATGTTTTGTTTTTTTATTTGAATCTTGAATCGACCCTAAATACAGTTTATTCTTACACTGTCTACTTATTTGATTATTATAATACAGGATGTCAGGGACATCGATGCGAAAACCGTTACCATGGATTCAGTACATGATTCTGGACACACCTGCGTTGAAATTTACCGTCGGTTATTTAAAAAAAAAACTGCTTTTTCATAGAAAAGTACAATACCTATGTGGTCAAAATGTATGGAACAGCTGTTTTTTTTCAAATAACCGACAGAATTATGTACTGAATCCATAGTAACAGGCTTCGCATCGATGTCCCTGCAACCCTGTATATTTGCAAATGAAATAAATAAAATAAGTGCTCTGGGTCAAAAAAATATCAACTCCTAAATTCCATTGCGTTTCAATATTCATAATAATATATAATTAAATTAGACTGGGTGCTATGTTTATACGATACGAGTAATTAAACAGAGATCAATATGGCAACTATGATCATAAAGTTTTAAAGATTTGTTGTAAAACAACTAGGTACAATTCTTCAAACCCAACGCATCAAGACTATCTACTGTCACCAGAATCCACGGAGTACACCCATAACATTCCCAATACATAGTACACCCCTGGAAAACCGAGAAAAAAACATAATTTACTTACATCTCCTATCCAAGACATTACGGTTCTAACAAGACACAATGCTTTCGCGAAATCCTCCCTTTAGCATTGCGGCCATTTTAACGTAACCCTCCCGCCGCCGCTGTGGTACTGAAATAGGGGCGAATGCGGGGGCGAGGCGAATAAAGTCAAGGGTCAAGTTACGCTGGGGCGATATTAGGGATAGCTTCCACCCGCTAGTCAGTTTGTGAGTGATTGATGGCGTAGGCGGGGCGAATCCAATCATTAAACTTGATGCATGACCGGTGGTACATCAGGTTTTGGGATTTTCGATTTTGAGAAAATTAGTTTTTCGGTGGTTCGCTGTTTGTTTTTTTTAAATAGTAAGAGATGGAAAGACTTATGTACTTAGGAGAGGAAAATTATGTTGTATGAGTTGTATGTGGTTCTATAATTTATTTATATAATATATTATGTTATTTTGTGACGTATATGACCACGAAAAAAAAATCTACTGTTCCCTACAGACCCCTTAAGAGGTTTAGGGTAAACAAAAACTAAGGTTGTATATACGCTATAAGCTATAACTGTCATAGTTTCCCTTGCATTCTTGGTTAAATATAGGTAGGTACCCAACATACATAATAATAAATGAACCTATACTATAAATCGTATGATTTAAGAGCATTTAAAAAACAGAAAACAGGCCTATGAGTTAATTCATTAAACATTGGAATAATATTCATACTCACTCACATGTCACACTTTGAACACATTTTCTCATAACAACTATAGGTAAGTACTAAGTACAGATACTTAACACATATCTTCAAAGACACGACATATACCTAACACTGTCTTAATTCAACACCAATTTCTTCAAAAACCTTCCACACACTACGAAACCAAATATCAAACTGAATGTGCAACAAAAAAATCACATTCACAAACGTATCTGCATTTTTTAAACCGAATACATTAACCCTTGAATAATTAAAAATATGCGTGAGCGCAAATAATCGCGAAGAATTAACCCTTTGCATGCAAATGAGGCGCGGATGCAAAATCACGACCGGTCTTTGAGACCCAGGTGTGTTATTATTTTAAAAACAATTTGCATACGACTTGGGGATACCGGATAATATTATTAGGAAACATTTGTTAAAAAGAGGTCACGTACACCGGTTTCGGATTTAAGATGTGGACTTTTAAATGTCACATTTTCAATTTTAGGACTTTAAGTATTTTGGCTAACCGAATTTTGAATCTATCTCACTGTACCTACATGACGTCCACGTCACGTCCTGACCTTCATATGACAAGAGAAATCTTACGTGGTCGAGGTCTTTATTTGTGTCATCAGTACCATACTTAATTGTCAATACTATCAGACCAACAAGTACTCGGTTCCGAAAACAACTCGAATCACCCTATTCGAAGCTTTTTTATGACATCAAAATTTCTAATCTAAACTTTGAACCCTTGCACTCCCAAGTTTTCTAAACACCCAAAAAAGTCCACCTAACAACGACATACTCACAAAAGCCTAGTCACTCTAATTGCCACAAAAACAAAACTTACATCAGAGGTTTAACCACATGTTTAACAACATCGGGACAAAAGCTCAGTGCAAGACAACGGACATGGGACATCTCAACTGACGGAAGTCATCACAAAGACACGGTACACCTGCCAGACGAAGGGGACACGAATTTAAATTTGAATGCCCAGCGCAGAAGGGTTGAAGACATTCGTTTCGAACAAGAACTTTTTCAAACTTGGAATTCTATGTCGGGTTTTTTAGATTAATTCTGAGGTGATTTGAATGTGTGTTTTGAAATTGGAAATTAGCTGAGAAAATCTTTTTATTTTAGTTGAAAATATTTGCATTTATTATACAAAAGAGTGTTAATGGAAAGTTTCAACGTTTCGTAATAGGTTAGTGAGCTAACTTAGTAACTTACCTATATGGAGATATACTCGTCAGAAATAAAGCGAGCAGGAACGATTTATAATTCTAGTTAAGTATGTATCACCCCTGAAGCTTTCCCTATAAAATTCACATTTTATAACTGTTAAATTTCAATTCCAATTTTTTTAAATAAATCCACAAACTTCTAAACTTCTATTCCGCTCTCCCGATTTCAACACTCAATAAATTAAAATCAATCGATACACCATGACACCTTTTCCCTTTATTACCGATCAATAATTACCATATTACAGCAAATGTTGACACAGCTTTCCATAACATGCAACCCCATCGATTATACCATAAAGGAAATAAAGGACTCAAGTCTCACGACCTAAGGATCCGTTCCCACGAAATCTATGAATACATAATAAAAAAAGGTTTTGTCTATTTTATTTAAATTCGGACTGGCCTTTAAGATGTTCGAAATTTGAATATAAAGTGGAAGGGTTATTCTTCCGAGTGTCAAAATTGTTCTTCCGCATTCACAGGATGGTCTAGTAATTTGAATATCGAATCTGAATGCATGGGATCTACTTTGCATATCTTTTTTTTTCCTTGTCAGTTTTTAACTTTTCGCACAGTGGTACAAAGACGCGTTTTGGTGTGCGCATTATTGATTTTTGCCGGTTGATGCGTAACTTTGAATGCGTAATGAGATAAAATATTTTCCTTGCGTTGTCATATTTGTATTTTGTAGTCTAATTTATTCGTGTCTTTGTGTGGAGGTGACGGATGTTTTTACTGCAGCGTTCCCATGGACTTGGAAGATAAAGATAGACATAAATTACCTTCATCAAACCATTGTTGTACCGACATGATTATTTTATTTTTGTAGCACGTAAACCAGCACGGAAAGCTCAGACACACTATTTAATTTAATTAAATATTTAATATTACCTAAATTAAATAAAAAAAATAACAAAACTTCGAGTTTAATTACTTTACAAAACATTAAGTCAAAACATCTTTCAAAGTCACTACAAGCAAAAAAAAGATACACATCATAATAGAATGATATCTCACAAAGTGATAATAACAACAAAACACAAGATTAATTGCATTTATTTCAATAACAATAAACAATCGCTGTCTATCGACCGTGAATTATTTAACAATTGACTAAAATAAAATAAACAATTGACATTTCATACAGTTCGCAGATAATAAAATAAGGTTTGAATAAATTAAAAGCTTCAATTATAATTTATTGATTTCATTTGCATATTTTAACTTTTGTAATTCATGATTGTTTATTTTTTGTCATTATTATTTATTAGTTTATTACCAATGCCTGTTAAGATCGACTATCTATCATCTGTTTAGTAATATTATAAAGAGGTAAAATTTGTGAATTTGTATGTAGGGGCTAGTCTTCGTAACTACTGATCCGATGCCCAATTTATTTCACTAATACGAACCTACAGTATTGCCGAGTTTCATACGATATAAAATTCACGCAGATGAAGTCGCGAGCAGTAGCTACTTCTCTATAAACATATTTATTAGTATAAAATATTGAATTTTCTAACTTTAACCCAATTTTAATTTATTATTCTTTTTTAGTTCTACGAAAAACAGTTAAACACTGAAAGAACAAATAAAATATAATGTTTGGTAGGGTTTCTTGTTTTTAACTCGACTGCCCCAGAAGTAGGGTAATGTTTTTCGTGAGTATGTATGTGTGTATGAATGTCTATTTTCTTTGGCACGCTCTGTAGCCTAAACGGCTTGATGGATTTGACATATTTATATTAAGGGAGGAAAACGGCTTAAAAAAAAAATGTCTTCCAGAAAGTTTATTTTTAACAACTTCGCTGAAAAAACACTTTCCAATGAAAATTGTTAGGTAAATCAATGTATCAGTGAGAACATTTGAGCGCCTTTAACAACTTACGCGCAAATATTTTATTACGAGTGGTTTAATGCTCGCTTACAGAATAAACTGTACAAAGTAATAATATCTACTTACAAATAAATTGTACATATAACACGGGTTAATCGTTCGTGACTAAGTGCTGAAATATTGTCTCCCTCCTCTTGTTATGTCTTATTTCAGGCTCCAGACAAATCGGCGTTGGCGTTGGAATGTTTCAACAGAATATCGAGATTTTTATATTTTATTTCGGTATTAAATGAAGGCAGGGTTTTGATAGGCAGTCGCACCATGTAAAATACTGGTATTCAGCTGCATCTGTTTAGACTGGAAGCCGACCCCAGGTACAGGCAACGGAAGGAACACGGGTGGGTTTTAGTCAGTAAAAGTCTGACACGCCCTCCCGCTCCGCCCAGAGCGGGAGAAGTTATTTGATTTAATTAATTTCCCATCCTCAAAAAAAAAGGTAAAGGCCAGGCAGATTGTTTTTTTTTTTTTTTTTTTTTTTTTTTTTTTTATTTATTAATCACCAACTTGCACTAACAGTAGTAAATTTTGATTCCGTTGTTAATTTTTTTTAGGAATTTTACAAGTATAAACAATGCTTTTTTGCGAAACTTATGCGCAAATAGCTTCCTTTTTCTTCATAATTGAATGATACTTAACACACATAACATCACGCCTGTATTCAACGAAGAGTTAGGCATAGGTGTACCTATAGTACACTCACATTTCGCCAGTTATGTTGAAGTCCCATGTAAAACGGGGCGAGCCTATTGCCATCAACCATACACAAGTCCAGACTGGGCTGCTATTGAATGATACTTTTTGTTCTTAATCTTAGAAAAGTGATCATATTTTCTTATCACAATGAACGTTTTCATGAAAATTCACGCCACTAGTTGGCGCCACTTTGACAAAAGGTCTTATTTATTTATTTATTTATTTATATATACTTTATTGTACACCAGATTATACATTACATAAAGAAAAAGTAATACACTATAAAATATACAATGGGCGGCCTTATCGCTTACTGCGATCTCTTCGAGGCAACCTTGGAATGGACAGTGATTTTCTGGACATAAAATGGGGTTGTCTTCGGTGCAAATAAAAGGTATACAAGTACAATATACTATAATAGATACACAGATATATACATACTAACTATATAGGTAAGCAACGAAAATAAATGGCGAAAAAAAAAAAAAAAAAAAAAAAAATTAAATTGAAGGAATGGTCTTCCATTTCGACAATGAATATAAAATTAATGATGACGTTCATCATTCGTTTCATGCATTCGCTCATCATTCAGTCGCGACTAAAGAAAATATACGCGCTTTGACACTTTTGACAGGTGCCCGTACCTGACGTCAGTGCTGCCACCTAGTGAACGTTATTTCAGAAAACCTTGATTACTGCATTTATTATTCTCTTAACAGGGAACCAGCCAGCTCAAGAATTTTATAATTAAAGAAAACGATAAGCTAGTTATCGCCTGCTCCTCATTCCACGCATGTTGTACGAACAAGATAATTAAAAAGAAAAAGTTCTACATATTTCTAGATTTTTTCTACTTTTACACCTTTTAATAGACGATTAGAAGAAATTGCACCTTTTACTAGTAATTAAAGGAAAGTATTGATTAGCGTTGCTATGTTTTCAATTATGCAGGTAAAAGAATGCTTCAGAAATGCGATATTTCTATTCGAATAAAAAGTTGGTAAATTACATAAAACAGCGACAAAGGCTGAGACTTTCAACTTTGTATGTAATTCCTTCCCGTCGGTATGCACCTACCTGCTGATGCTGAATTTTATGATGGCTTAATAAGATTCTAACATCACTGACTTTAGAACACATTCAGCTATCCTAACAAATATTAATAAATGCGAAAGTGAGTTTTTTTGTTTGTTACGCTATCACTCTAAAACGGCTGAACATATTTGGATGAAATTTGGCAAATAGGTAGACCATGACTTGGATTAGGACATCTTTTTATTCAGATATTCCCAACGGATCGAGACTTACGCGGATGAGACCGCGGAGCTAGTTTACTAATAAAATAGAAACAGACAAGAACCATCCAGATCGGTCAAGAAATTTCACAGGAAAATCGAAACAGACAAACAATCTCAGCACAGACACACACCCATCATTCTCCTGTCCTTATCCTAATTTATTTAAGGTCGGCGCAACATGTCTCTTTCTCCCATACTTCTCTATCAGTCGTCATCTCGGTAGTCACCCCCTTTCTAGCCATATCACCTTCCACACAGTCCATCCATCGTTTATTTAGTCTTCCCGTACTCTTATAGCCATCCACATAAAAACTCGAAAATTTTCCTCACAGAAACACACTGTAGTTAGTAAAAATAAATAAAAAAAACAACGCAATCGGGACTCGACTTCCGTACATCGCAGCTCAGAGCATCGCCTAACACGAATTTGCATACATTACCTACCAGATAAAGGGCGACCCGTCATAATTTTTAATATTTAATTTTTTACAGTTACAAGTACCGGTTTTTTGTCTATTGTCACATTGTATAAAATATTTAAATTGAAAACAAAATCGTTGGGTCGAAACAAAAGAGCGCACCTTTTTGTCCTCGCTTGCATTCATTTTGAACACTGTGCGACAATTATCATGCAAACAAATGTCACCTTTATTTATCCTTCAATAGAGTCTAAATTCTGATAGAAGAGTTTGAAAATGACGTGTAGAATTAGTAATAACAGCGTTAAAATTGTATTAAGAGTGCATCAATTAAATGTTTATGGGGTTAACACACCTATGTATGTCATTTGAGGATAAAATATTATCAAGCTTTAATTTACGGAGCAAATTAAACAGTTACTTAATATTAATATCATAAAATTCATAATAAACTACTTCCCTCTAATTAAATTGATTTAAGGAGAGAACTATTTTAATATTGCGTATTATTCTTTACTGAGACTGACAAGTTTTTAATCCAACCTGCACATTATCACCCAATTCAAATAAAAAAAAAAAAAGAAATGACAGTTCAAAATCACGATCATTATTCCAAAAAAAAAAACAAAACAAAAATCGGTTAAACATTAAGGCATGGCCACACCGGTCCGTATCAAATCGCGAACAAACATGAAGAGTTCGGAACGAATCGTCGAATCACAATAAGATGCTAATCTTTTACACCTTTAGCAGAATTTGCATATTGTGTGAGCATTAGCTTAACCGACTGTGCGAATAAAATATTTGTGATAGGATATAGGGTGACACGTTACAGATTTTAATACTTCACCAGAACAGAGGTAACGCATACCTATTTATATTTCAATAAATATCACAGAATGTATTTTTTTCCTCAGTACAAGGCAAATGGATTCTCCCCATACGGAAAAGGAATAAGTATTTTACTCTATGTTTCCTCGCGATGTTTTCTTTTCAATCAATTTGATATAAGTGTAAATGCCAGCCGCTGTGTATAAAAGATGGTAATACCATCAACTCTCATACATTATACCTACTTATTAATGATCATTTCTATCGTCAAAATCAATCACTGCCTTTTATAAGTACTTCTATTCTTAACCTACTCAATTCGCGAGTGATATCAAATTCTATGACTTCGAATAATTTTAAAACTTGTTCAATAATCTTTAAATTTAACCAGTTTTTACTAGAACACTAACAGCAATCTTTATCCTCTACTAACCCTTTAAAACTATACGTAAGTGCAGTCTAAAGAAAAACTTGAAGTCTTGATATTCTTCGTCGAAGTCGGATAAAAAGGCGTGCTTCTTTAAAAAATGCGGACACCTGAAAGGCTCCATGTGCTGGAAAATCAATACTAAGCCTGTCGTACGCGTGATACCAACGAAAAACTACTACAGCCACCCCAACTCACCCTACGTGGATTTTTCTTCACCCTATCCGCCCCCACCGGCTTAGGGGAGAAAGGGGACGCAAAAAGATGCCCGGTTTTTTTCTCATTCGCGTGTGTTTTTGTTGACTAAACTTTTCTACGCACGAAACTAGACTTTGAGACTTAAGAACTAGGTTGGTTTTAGATCGGACATCTTTTTGATATGTGGACGATTGTCATATCGAATTCGCGATGTAATTTCGATCCTAAAGTGTGGCAAATAAGGTGTGATTTGAATTGGAGGTTCATTATCAAAAAATGCCTCAGTAAACGTGGTATATGGGAGTTATTCGGTCTTCGCAACGAAATTAGGGTCCGTATATCGTACGCTCGGATGCCTAATGACTTCTTATGATTTTGATGTCATGTTGCGTGTAAGATGCATCGAGTTTATTTGATTCGGCATTGGAGGGTTGGCTGATTCGTATTCGCAGCGAATTCCAAATTTGAATGAATTCGAATTTCAGACGGAGTTTTAAATTGACAGCTGTCAAAATAACGGTCATTCGTTATTCAAAGATAATTGTGTCGTTTTACTTTAAAATGAAGGCCTATGGGGGTAGGCAGATATCTAAATACCTACCAGCCTATCAGTTTTCTATTTCTTTTCTTTCTTTGGTTGGTATGTAAAGTCAACAACATTTTGAGACGGCTTTCCATTTTGCACGTGCTGGTTATTGTTATACATTCTGCTAACTTTTTCTTGTTGCGCTCGGCATTCTGTTTCATGGGTGAAAAATTGAGCAAATTTTATTAGTGCTTTTATGGAAGCCTACTTGTATTTATTTCTGCCTTCATACAGTTTGTCTATGTTCCAACCTTCTCGGTTGGAAGGGAAATGGTGACAGTAGAGTTACAAGCACATGGGAGAATTGAACTTTGAGGCTGGATGTCGGGATCAATGCAATGACACGTAGGAGGGCACAACATAACATCACGCCTGTGTTTCCCGTAGGGGTAGGCAGAGGTCTTTAGTAGGTACTATCGAAGAACTTCATATCTAAGCACCGTAAAGACTATTTTTGCTTGCGGCACTCGGCCGCTATTGAAATCTCATCAACCAATATTATCGTAGCATCAGATTTTTTGTGTCACTTGTTTTAATAAATGAAAAAAAAGACAGTAAACATTAAAATTAAAAACTTTCTCACCTTTGTTTCTTTTGTTGTGTTCCTAGTGGTCGAAAAAATGTTAGTCATCTGTGAACATTGTAACAGAGCCTACAAAACACATGAACAACAACAAAACAAAAACGACAAAATATTACTATGTATTTATTTGTTGCATTGGTCGACGCAAATAAGGGCGTTTAACAGATGTGGTCATCGTGTTCACGGGATTTTATTTTCAAACTGCTTAGATATGAAGTTCTTCGATAGTACACTCATATTTCACTAGTAATATTTAAAGTCGCGTGTATTAAAGGTTAGGAAACAATCTTATTGCCATTACTCGGGTATAAATTCAGACACCAGGCTGTAGGAAATCTATACATACCTATTAATTAAAATCGCTTTTCGTGTCTGTCTGTGTGACCGCGTTGTTCTTCTAAACTGCGCAACGTTTTTATGCGGATTTCATAATTATTTATAGACTTTATTCCTGATGGTTTATGTGTACCTTGATAATAGACTTACGTGTATTAAAAAAATACTCCATGTTTAAAAAAAAGAAAGAAAAAGAAAGAAGAAAGAAAGAAAGAAAAAAAGAAAGAAAGAAAAAAGAAACAAAGATTGATTTTTTATTTGTTTTTTTTTTTGTTTAGTATTATCGTTCTTTTGTCAATTCGTAACCATGCGAAGCAGGGGCAGGCTAATTACAGTCATGTTAAAGAAGCTTAGAAAATAATGTTAAGTAATAAAAGTATTTTATAATGAAAGAAGTCACAGGCCATTCTGATAGGATCTAACAGCTTCCTAACGATTACGCCGACCGTACCTTGAGTAACTAATTACCAAAACGATCTGATAATTTTGAACATTATTACGTTCCTAGTTTCAGTGTTTTCCGCCAGAGGTCGCCACACGTAATGCGTGTCGCATTCCTACACATCTGTTGTACACTTGAACGACATACTTGCTCCCTTAATTTGCAGAAAACATAATTTCACTAAGTATATAATTTAAATACATACTATATATATATAAATACTTACCATGAAATTGGGCTCCGAACTTTCGGTTTGTGAGACCAGGTGTATTTTTCAAAAAATTTGGACGCTTGAATCGGAAGGTTAATGTAGATAGGTAAAGTCGGACACACTAATTGTTAAGCAAATTGACTACCAACTTAAATAAAATTTACCGTGTATTCAAATTACTACTGCCATTCTTCGACTGTTGTATGAAATGGCTTTATCACAGGAAATTTTTTAGGGTGTCAATTTGCTTAAAAGTTAATTTCCTTGACTGTACATAGGATGGCTGACTGAGACTTGTAATTTATTGCTTTATTTTGCTAAATTACAAATAAAAATATTGTGTTCCTGTCTGATAGCCCAGCGGCTGAGCAATTGGCTGTTTCTCTCCGTGTCGTGGACTATATTCTTGAACCAAACAAATATTTCGATGGCCTAGGTACCTATAGTGGTTCGGAGTACAGTGTTCAGCTGTTTATTTTAGGCATAAACTGGATTGTTCCTCAAATAATACCCATTTTGTTGTTCAAAAATACTAGCTAGCCATAAACTGCGACCAAGTTTGAGAAAAGGCCAGATAAAAAAGGATAATTTATTTAAAAAAATAATTACGAATTCTTTTTTTTTTTTTAGTTTCGTTTATTTTAAAAGCAGCTATCCTTAGAAAGCAATAAGTTTTTAGTGGATCAACTCAGTATTTCCCTTTTTTTTATTTCAGAGGGACAAAAGATTTTCAAAGTGCTGTAATAACGAAATACCGGCCAATAAGTTCAGCATCGTCATTATTTTTTTTACTATAAGAACTCCACTGCTGTTCAGAGGCTTCAACCATAAAAAAACATACAAATCAGTCACACACGATCAAATCCAAGATAAAATCAGCCCACAAAAATTAAAATATTAAACATAAAATTTTATATCCTTACGACCAATGCCAGTGTGGGGTGTTAGACCGTCCACTGACCGACCAATTACAAGACCACAGAGTAATAAAATGTTCAAATGATTTTATCAGTAAACTAAGTAGCTGTTGCTTGCGACTTTGTACGCATACAAAACTATAACCCTTCGTTATATTTCCTGGTGTTCAAAAATGTTGTTTTTTCTATATTGGTACGTTGTCAAAACAAATCCACATTTATTTAAAAAACTATGTACAATATATAAATGAATTATGCCATGTGAAATGTAAAACTTCTCTAATGAAGAAAAGCTTCTTTGGTGTTGCTCCACTAATATATAATAAAATACCCGATGAAATAAAATGTATGACATTGCAAAAGTTTAAAAAAACACTCAACAGGTTACTGCTTGAAAGATGTTATTATTACTCACTAGATGAGTTTCTTAATGATAAATCTCTGTAATTATATAATCCTGACATATCGCACACCTAGATAAAGAGTAGCACAACTCAAAATACCTCTTTTTTCAGGAACAGCAAAAAACGGATTATTGCTGTTAATTAATCCATTATTTGCTGTTCCTGAAAAAAGAGGTATTTTGAGTTGTGCTACTCTTTATCTAGGTGTGCGATATATTTTATATAAATCTTTTGAATTGAATTGAAATTTTGACATGAAATGAATTAACTTTGAATTGTAATAAAATTTAGTTTGCATGCATGCGTTAATACAATTGGATACTCAAGTACATATAAATGCGTGCTTATATTGTAATAAATTTATCATTATAATTGCTCATTTGTATGTCACTATTGGCAAAACATAGCGCACTACCTAATTTTTTAAGATCTTTGTATGTAATTACCTATGTTTCACAAATAGATTATTTTTATTCTTATACGGGAACATAATTATTTTCAGGGGCTAAGTGGTACTGTACTTTGTTAGTCATAGAACTGTTTTATGAAAACTACCCGTATACAATTACTAGTCGTTTATTTTTTCTTTTATTTCATTTTAGTTTTTTGTTAAGTTTAGTTAGGATTTTTTATTGTTTTTAGCCGACTTCCAGAAGGAGGAGGTTATCAATTCGGATATTTATACATATGTTTTATTTTTTATTAACCGACTTCCAAAAGGTGGAGGTTATCAATTCGGATGTTTATTATTTTAATTTTTTATGTATTTCGGGCATAACTCCGTCATATATAGACGGAATTACAAAATATTTTTTTTGTTTGAAAGGTTATTCTTCCGAGATGGTTCCATTGTCATCAAATCAGGATCTGATGATGGGTTCTTGGAGAAAACTAAACTCTTCAAATATTAAAGGCACACCACACACCTATAGCGATTTGGGTATTTTTTATAATATCTCGTGAAGTTGCTCTCGGAAAGGTGAATTGGAACTGATGATGAAGACCACAGATGGCCACCGGAACTGCTCAATAATAAGTATTTCACGGGTTGCGATTCGATTACTTTAATATGATTGCTAAGCAATTTATGCTCGTCACAATGCATATGGAGAAGTGGAGCTGATAGTGAAGTACCAGGAGAACTCCTCAACGATTAACGCCCCTGCATCGGAAATAGCAGTATTTTGTAAAAGGTAGTAGTTGACATTATATATGGCTATTGTAACTAAGATGAATTACAAACTGACCCACTAAAAAGCTAGAAATAAAACCTTTTTTACAAAAAAAAACAACCGACTTTGCCTTTGGTTTTGTATTTTCGTTATTTGCCAGCGACTTCCGAAATTTATTAATAAAGTTATTTTCATTTAGTAATGTTTTTTTGGAAGTAGGTTGTTTTTTTTGTAAAAAAGTTTTTATTCTATTTCTATTTAATGTGCATAGAATAGAATAGAGTCATCATTTCAGCCAAGACGTCCTCTGCTGAACATAGGCCTCCCCCAAGCACCGCCACTTCGACCGATTCTGTGCTTCCCGCATCCAACGGATAGAATACCTATATGTATTTATTTTCTTAAAAACATGGTCCATTAAGGACTTATTAATAGAAGAAGCTAGTTACCTAAGTATAATTCAAAAGACAATTGTTAAAAGTTTAAAATAAAAATAGCCATAATTATAGTAGTTTTTTTTTTACTTTTTTCAATTCCGGTTGACTGCAATCCCTTCGGAAAATATGCGAGTGATATCTGTTAAGTTATTTAATAATTAGCAAAAGCGGGATTATTATTATTTATTTATACAGAGTTTACAGTTGTCTTGTACCTACTTAAAACTATGCCCCACAAAACCGTTTTCACGGTTTGGCTGTGGGAACGGATAATACAAAATTAGTAGGTAAAACTTGGGAAATACGAGAGATGTTTTGCTATGCAACAGATGGCGATCAACTGGCGTCTTCTTCTTCTCTAATCTACGTCTTAACCAGTCTATCGTCATTACCAATAACCAACACTGCTGTCAGGTGTACAGGTCCGTCCACTGTCCGACCAATTACAAGCACACAAAGTAATAAAACGTCCAAATGATGTTATCAGCGAATAAATCGGGAGTGTATCTGGGAATCGCTCGTTAGTTCTAGTGAGCGCGGTGTGCGCCCACGTCGCTTGTTTTAGATAAGTTTATACGGTATTGTCTGGTATTGTTAGGTTTTTGAGGTAATTCATTAAATTGTTTTATAATGAGCTGTTATTTTTTTCACCCGTACTACTTAACAGAGCAGTGGACACGACTTACGAGTTTTAGGTCGTTGGTTCGAACCCAGACGCTTTACTTTGAGTAAATTATTTCATCACCACTGCTCTCAAAAACGGTGAAGGAAAACATCGTGAGGAAACCGCCATATCCTAGAACCGAAAATTCGAAGACATGTGACATCTACCAACCCGCACTGGGCCCGCATGGTGGATTACGGCCCACTCCCTCTCACAGAGAGGAGGCCTGTGTCCCAGCAGTGGGAACATTATAGGCTGATTATGCTATACTTAATATTACAAATGAGAAAATAAATTTAAAAAATAATAGGCTTTTACAATATTTTCAAATAACAGTGGTAATGAAGAACAGAATAGGCATTTCAATAAGTACCAGGTACTTAACCAAATAGAAAATGGTCAACAAATCTACAGTCTATACTAGGCCTACAATGTTCTCATATTCACAAAATAGAAAAGATAAATAAAATAATAAAAATAAAAACCTATTTAAACCAAATGACATAATTGCCATTAGAACTGTAACAAATCTGAATAATTATCGTGTTCAGAAAAGCCACTAAATATTAAAGAGTTGAAATTTATTGGTCATTTTTATTTTTTATAATGTCATCCGGATATTTGGACGAAGTCGCGGGTCACAGGTGGTTTAAATAATTGTGCTAAGTTTTGTTCTTTCCGGTCTAAAAGTCTTCTCCGGAAAAGTCCACTAGGTACTTATCAAAATTATGCATGCATCCGGGCATTAAATACCCCTAGGACTACAACAAATACTACTTACATATATAACAATACTACTACACCCACGCTTGGTATAATTTCCGATAATCATAAAAACGCGCCAACAGATAGGTCATCGCCCTCTGTGGTGTAGAGTACAGCCAAGTTCTTGCACATAATGTTAATTTGTTAGCATTTACTGAGTGAATGGTTAGTTCTCAGTATAGCTTAGTGATTAGGCATTCAATTAGCTCATTGTTCGTACACAACACCTATGCAACTTAACTTTTGTAGGGATAGCAGAAAAGTATTTTCTATAATAATATTATAAGGGCCGATTTTTCAATCATCAGATAGCTTTTATCTGGCTAAATATGGCTGTTTGACATATTTTCCATACAAAAGCTGTCAAAACTTCAAACATATTCCCGAGATAAAAGTTACCGACGAAATTATTTCTCCAGTAGTATGCTGTATTATCACTGAGTAACAGAGGTTAAAATTTATGAAGATATCACGCGGGCGAAGCCGCTGGCGGAAGATAGTTATTTATATAAACACAATATTATATATTTGGGCGATGATTTTTCAATCACAATTATTGTCAGGTATTCAAATAACTGGTGACATATAACGTTGAAAACTTTTAATGAAATACAGATAATTGTGTTACTAATTAATTCACTTTCGTGAGTGATTGCGTAAGAATTTAACCTGACCAGGGTTTGTTAACACTTGCATCAATACTTACTTTTGGAACAGACATTTAGTGATATTAGAGCTCAAAGGATTGGCTCATTCGATCAGAAATTTTCAGTAGATCTGCGACACGAGATCAGTTACAGTGAGTAACTGTGTAAGCAATGATTTTGTTTTAAAAAATGCCATTATAATATTGCTTTTTTTTGGAGATATAACTAATTTTTATTAATCTTTTTTTTATTTCAAATGTTTGTTGTTGTAAACATGTTATTTATCACCTCTAGTTCTTAATCTAGGTTTAAAATAAAGCAGTTGACAACAACAAAATCAAACAAAAAGAAAAAAAATTGTACCTGCTACTAGTTCTTTAAGAGAATGAGAGAGTCCACTGAAAAAACAGGACATTCAAAAAGATCTAACTAAATAATGAAACTAAAATTCATCCGTAGCACTCTGGGCATAAAGCCCAAATTATACTTTCAAAAGAAATAAATTAATTGACGTTTCCAATTTTATTTTATATTTAACCCAATTAATAGTACTGAATCTGCTGTCAGTACTTGATAACATCTCTTCACGGTAGCGGCCGCGGACAAAGGAGTGTTCTGCTGACGTTACATCAGTACATGAGGCCGGGCCAAATCACTAGTTTTATCTTTCATAGGATGCATACAGTCTGTTATTATGGCCATTATCGTTTGTTTATATATGGTTACTTTATGATAGTGTATATATGAACAGAGTATACCGTTTATTTATTTATTTATTAGTTAGGTTAGGTTTACTTTTATGAGTTTATCTTGGACATTACTGACGTTACCGACGTCAGTAATATCATAACCCTGTAGGATACAGCAAAAAGTATTAAATAAATTCTTAATAAACATAATAATTAAATTAGAAGCTATAAAATCAAAAGAAAAAAAAAATTAAGTAACAATCAACAATTTTTTCATATATTCTTAATATTATTTGAGATCAGATATACATAAGTGTAAGTGTGGGTCATAATAATTATTTGATAAGGTACATTTTATTAAACATATATAAAATTAGTTATTATTATTTATTTTTAGTTTTTAACTATTCTCGGGACCTTGGGGTCCCGGACCTTTGGAAGGCGTACGAGGAGCCAAAGCCAACTCGCAGAGGCCCGTTAGGCGTTTTTAATTAAATGAGACACCAACCGACGATTATCCCTGTATGTAGGTACTATGCAAATGCACCCAAGGACAACCCCCAGTTGGTGTAGGACTATTGCAGGGTATGGAAACAAAGATATTGGACTAAGGGTTTGGGTGGCTAAAGTTGACTGGTGACCTGGAACTATGGAAGGACTATGGCCCCTGCCTGATCAATGTTTTATATGTACACGGATAAAATAGCAGGGGGTGACTTGCACACTCAATAATGGGCCCCCAGTAACTGTCTTATTGTCTATCTAGTTATAGACAACAGTTTTCTCTTGTGTCATACAAAACAGCTAACTAATTACGCAACTATTACGACTAATCTGTTTCATTTTGACAGTTCAACAACATTCATTGCGTTATTTACGTTGGTGAGCGATTTCACCGATTAGAAATTTAATCTAATTTAATATTACTCTAAATTCACAGTCAGACCGACAGTCTTTTATAAAACTAACTAAATTTAAGTTACCCAAAACATTCTTCTCTTCAATAAGTTTCTGAAACACTTTTCAAAGACAATAAAAAAAACAATGACTGAGAACACTACCGACCCTTCATACTTAGCTAACATAAAGAAAATTCTCTAACAGGACATAACGATTCCTATGGTATGTAGTTAAAAAAAAATCAATAGCATTCAATACACTACCAACTCTTGCGCACCCAAAATGAAATAAAATCGATGGTTATTCGTCGCAAAATGTCCCCCACCCTTTGAAATCGGCAAAAAAAATTATTATTGTAAAAAGGGGTGTTACATTGTTAGAAAGAGAGGGAATGATGTTACAAAAGTTTGTTAGTGATAGAAAAGGATAGATATATTTATAGAAATGTTCAGACCGGAATAATAATTTTATTTTTTTGTAAGGGTATGTGTATTACTTCACCGGTAGAGTTTGTTCTACAAATTCTAACTTAGGTTATGATGAAAATATTATTTAATTCCAAAACCAATCAATCTGCCTAGCCTTTTCCCAACTATATTGGGGTCGGCTTCCAGTTTAACCAGATGCAGCTGAATACCAGTATTTTACATGGAGCGACTGCCTATCTGACCTCCACAACCCAGTTAGCACGATACCCCTTGGTAAGACTAGTTGTCAGACTTTCGGGCTTCTGACGACCCGTAATGACTGTCAAATATCCAGGAATGATAGCCGGGACCAACAGCTTAACGTGCTATCCGAGGCACGGAGGAGTCTCGATATGTAAAGACTGTCACCCATCCACGGACAAACCCCTTCAAGCGTAGCTTAACCTAAAGGATCGACCCGTGCGGCTGGTACTACTACCACGAGCTCCTCAAGATTTCAAAACAATATATAAAAAATAGAAAATGTCTACCAGTAACGTGATCTTTTCTACTTTACTAATTTCGTGAGGAAAGTTTTGAGTATGAATGTCGATGGCTATAAGAGTAGAGGAAGACCAGAGAAACGATGGATGGACTGTGTGGGAGATGATATGGCTAGAAAGGGGGTGACTACCGAGATGACGACTGATAGAGAAGTGTGGGAGAAAAAGACATGTTGTGCTGACCACAAATAAATTACAATACGGGCAGAAGAATGATGGTGATAATGAAGAATGATGGTGATAATCAGTGATAGGAATAGGTAGTGCCTATTTGCCTAAACTTCGAAGAACAGAGACGAGACTTCCTTAGGACTAAATTTTTTCCGGTACATCTGTCCCGAAATTCGGGACAACACATTTAAATACATTAAAAAAATATGTTATTTTGAATAAGTAATACATTTATAATTTATAACTCCATAATAATTACAATTATATTAATTTCGTATTATAGTAATTTCTTCGTTATCTACGAAATGCGCTGCCGTAAAAGTCGTATTGTACTTTCGGTGCAATAAATTAAAAAAATAACATTTATAATTTATAACTCCATAATAATAACTTATCCTCTATGGGCTGTAAAGGAAAGTTAGGGGCTGTTATGTTATGTCTAGTCGCAAACTTAAGGTAAATATAAACGAATTACTTATTCCAAATAACATATTTTTTTAATGTATTTAAAAGTGTTCTCGCGAATTTCGGGACAGATGTCCTGGAAAAAATTTAGTCCTAAGGAAGTCTCCGTTTCTTGTCTCTGTTCTTCAAAGTTTAGGCAAATAGGCACTACCTATTCCTATCACTGGTGATAATGAATGATGATGCAGCCCATCCTGTCAAAAACAAAGAAACACTGAAGTAAAATAATTAAAAATTATTGCGATGTAAGTTCACGGATTATCTCTGGCAGACAACAATAAATACTTATTAGTACTCACCTACTTACTGTGGGGAATTAGGTACCTACCGTCAACTGCCCTAACTTTGCCTTGCGTCTTATGTTTCCTATTATTAAAAAAGAAATAATATCTTTTTAATTTTACTTTTATGGCAATCGAAACTTTATTATTCTAAAAATGTATTAGTTTCGATTACCATACCTACAAGTAAAATGAAAAAGATTTTACATGTTTTTCATTATAGGTAAACATAGGACGCGAGGCAAAGTTAGGGCAGTTGACCGGTACCAATATAAGTATTAGTTGATCTTGGTACTTACTTACTCCTAATAAAGTGATTCAGTTGTAGGCACAGATAAAAAAATAGGTAGGTACCTACTTATATCTTAACAGATGTTACTCTTTAATTTCCTATAAGTCCTATAGCACTAAATTCTAATCAGTATAAAATTAAAATGTACCGACATTTTCTTATTGGATTTATAAAGTACATACATCTCCATAAAAGAGTCGAGAAATGAATATAAATGCTTAAAAGCGTACAGAATAAGATGTGAGGTGGCAATTTGAACAGAAAATGAGACAGTTTACTTTAAAAGTCACGTACGGGAGATGGCAAACAGGATATTTGCTCAACTGGGCTCGGCTTAACTAATGCTACTTGTACCGCCATCTATGCTGTCATAGACGAAGTAATAAATAATTTAAGAAAAACATTTCAAGAACAGTGACAATAGAATTATGATTAGAATTTATTTCTTAACTAGTAGTTATTTATATATAAAACATGATGTAAAATTAAGACAAAATAACTTTCATAAAGATTGTTGAGAAAGCGTTACTAGCGCCATCTGTTATCGAGTAGCAACATTGAGAAACTGTTTTACAACTAAATTTGACGTTTCTGGCACCCTCGTAAATACAGGGACTGCATTGTGTATGTGTGAGTGAACAAAAGCGCTCGAAATTCAAAATTGTAGGTTGGGGTTCATTGGAGAGTTTGTGAATCTTATTGGCGGTCTGCTAAAGTTTTTTTGTTTACGTTTAGATTATGAAAACTGTGGAGTTATTTGAATGATAGAAAATTAACATTAAACCAAATCAATTTAATAAAAAATAAATAATGGCACATTACAAATTTTATGTTTTACCTACTTAACAATTACTAAACAATTTTATGTAAGTAATAAAATGTAGTAAAAAAACAACAAAAAAAACAGATTTATTTTTCGTTTTTCAATTTTATGAAGCGTTTTTTAAAATGTAGGACTTTGTAAATGAACTAAATAGGGTAATAAATTCACATATTTATAGTAACACAATCTGAAAGACTTCTACTGCTTAAAATACCTACCTCACAGCGGCTTTTGAACTCGATGAATGCAAAATCAGCTCAGTATTGAATATCAGTCTGTTCAGTCTGTTGTGAGCACATAATAGCCACTTATTACTAAATAAGAGCTCACAATAATAGCAGGCCTCCATAATCGCAGACGGGAATTATTTGTCGAGTAAATTATTTAATATATTGTACACGTACATGATGACATGATGTCTAGCAATGCAGACTTATTTTTATTCTAAACAAGAAAATAATTTTCCGAAAATGATGACTAATTTATATGTAGGTATTGTAGGTAAATACCGAAAATGCTCAATTTCCGAAATCGATAACTAAATATATTATATACAAATGCAGTGATAGCCTAGTGGGGTGACCGTCAGACTGCCAAGTCATAGGTCTGGAGTTCGAACCCAAGGCACGCACCTCTGACTTTTCGGATTCATGTGCGTATTGTATAATTATCACTTATAGGTAAAATAAAGTTGATTTGGCCAGCGGTACCAATTATACACCTACCTAAAAGATTAGGTTGGAGTCTATGAACAATAACGAGGAAAAATTGTTTGTTATTCATAAACTAAATTATTTGTTGTTAACATTACCTACAAACACTACAACATTACAAAGTTAGCCTGAAGCGTATAAAATTAAAATAACAAACTATTAACTGAATTAGTAGGCATCTAAATCAACCATATAGCATAGCACGATACATAGTTAAAACATGTTCTCTTTGGAGTAGTCAATTTAACAGCACTAAATTGATGGTTTTTCCTAAATTAAATAATTAGGTTCTACGTTAGCCAACCATTATTATATTAACACTAAAAAATATCGGTAAAAATTTAAACTTTATAAATTAAAATAATTTGCACGTTTGCATTCTAAACAATGCAACTGCATAAATTCGTCATTAACTTTTGTTGTTGACTGTACTTGTTAAGGACAATACACGCGCTCATGTAGTTCCAACACTATAATTATTATTTAAATTATTAATGGCCACACATTGTTTTCTGCGAAAATAAAATTGCAAATGATGTAGGTAAAATTATTACAATTTTATTTAAATGCCTATGCATTTATTTTAGATGCAAGCAACTGAGTCGAAAATGGCCTTCAGGCTAAATGCGCGCACGCAACTAGAAAATATTGAATTATACGCTTTGACTAGAGTTTTCAAGTTTTTATTGCAATTTTATTAATGTTTTGTTATTACAGTTGTTCTGTCAGGCCGGTGTCACATTTGCGATGGATAACAGAGAAAATGTGCGAAATGAATAGGAAATATCTGTCTAATATCTTCGTTTGAGTGAATATAGGTATTTATTTAGTCGACCTTTTCCCTGTGTTGGAGTCGGCTACCAGTCTAAACGAATGCAGCTGAATACCACAAAAAAAGTATCGATAGAAATTCGGAGAATTTAGAAAAAATGCAGAACATCTTTTCCAGTAGAGCTTTTTACCTACCATACCAGGTTCAACAAAAAATATACATGTGACTCATATAACTGTCCCCCAATAAACATAACTGGGTCACACTTAACAGTCTACAAAAAAAAACAACAAAAAAATATAAAAAGCTACTGGCAGGTAAATCAGATTGCAAGCGATGCATGAAAAATGACTCCGGCGGATCGTAATTTAAAAAAAAGCACCGACAATAGAGTTCTTAATTTAAATTCGAACGTTACCAAAAAAAATACCCCTATCAAGGGTCATTTTTTGCAAAGTGAATAAAAAATGACCCTCATTTTAGTGTCACTGGAATGAAACAAAAGATGAAATTTGACTATTACCTTTTGATAAGTTTTGATTTAAAGCTTATTTTACAATGACAGAGTTGAGAGAAAATACTGGATTCGTCGACGAAGACAAAAGAGTTTTTTTTTTTTTGCTTTTGATTATAATCAGTTAGATGTCGCATCTTTATTTGTGACGGTTCCGGATTTGTTTATTATTTTTATTCATCAGGCAAAAACATTGCAATAAGCCGTTGTAAGCCTTTACATTGCAAAATAATATTCTCTACAGTAAAAATCACATGTGATTGTAATGAAATTATTCAGTTAAAATTTAAGCAGTGGTAACCGGCCCGACTTAGGAGTTGTACGTCGTGGGGTCAAACCTAGTCAGGCACCCACTTTGAATAATTTATTTCATCACGGCTGCTCTCAAAACGGTGAAGGAAAACATCGTGAGGAAACCGGCATGTCCTAGAACCAAGAATTCGAAGACATGTGACATCTACCAACCCGGACTGGGCTCGTGTGAGGGATTACGGCCCACTCCCTCTCGAAAAGACAGGAGGCCTGTCTCCCAGCATTGGAAAATTTAGGTTTTTTATATATAAATTAACCGACTTTTACTGACTTTACCTACTTAGGTAGGTACCTACAAACATTGCATAATTAATTTAAATCAACAACTGTTGTCGTTGATAACATCCGCTTGTTTTCCCCGTACTTATAACTGCCGAAAATACCAACATAAAATACAAATATTAATAACTAGCTTTTGCCAGCGGCTTTACCCGCGTTTTTGTCAGAAATTATACCACGGGAACTTACTACAGGGATACAAATATACAATGTCCTATTCCAGGTCTACCCGTTTGCCAAATTTCATCATCAAAGCGACAAACAAATACCTCTATTTTTATGTACCTACATTCTAAGCAAATAAAAACCTATTCTATTCTATTCTCTAACGGCGCAAATACTCCAATCTTATTGGGACTTTTAAGTTTGAGCCGTTTGGGGTTGAAACACTAGGGCCATGGGGTCCGAGTGCCCACTTAGTTTTTCAAGACATCGCAAAGCGGTTGGTCGACTCTTCATTTAACCAGAAGGCTGGCTTATTCTTCGCCAGAGAATCAGCATTGCAATACAACGTGGCAATGCTGCCAGCCTTTTGGGCTCTTTTCCTGTTGACAGCGATGCGGACGAATTCTTTGATGCCCTATGATTGATCCCCCCCACCCCTTTCTTATATACTTGTATATTATTATTATTACTTTAAGTCCGTTAGTTTTTATATTCGTATAAATAGGTGTTTGTAAATAAGTAATTTTTTTGTAATATGATAAAGCAAAAAATTGCCTGAAAACAAATAACCTCACTTTCGCATTTATAATATTACCAGCTGTTGCTGGCGATTTCGTCTGCGATCCAGGATGAAAAGTAGCCTATGTCCTTCTCCAAGTCATAGTCTACCCATGTGCTAAATTTCATCCAAATCCGTTCAGCCGTTTTTGCGTGAAAGCGTACCAAAAAAAAACAAACTCACTTTCGCATCTATAATTATAATAATTAGAAATAGTTATAAATAAACAATTTATCTGCAATTTCACACAAAAAAACTACCTATTAAAGTAAAAAAATCCTTATCTAAAATATATGACAAACAATTTCAAGCAAAACAATTACAGTCGTAGTATTTTAGTTATGATTATAACAGAGCACGTGACGCATCTGCTTGTCTATTAATTCTGTATTGTAAAGCACAAAACAGACATACATAAACTCACGCCTTCTTGCCTTGGCGGTAGGCAGTAAGTACAGACTGCCACCAAGAAGAACAGCACAGAACATTCTTGACTAAATCCCTTCCGCTTTCCTCTCGATGTTTGCCTTCACCGTTTTTGAACCTAGTGATAATTATATGATACGCACATGAATACAAAAAGTCGGAGGTGCGAACTCGAGACCTACGACTTGGCAGTCATAGGTCACACCTTAGGCTATCACTTTCCTAACTACATTCCTATATATAAAATGAAAACGGGCACTCAGGCGCCAGTTCTTCTCCACATCGCTGTCATCCGGAAACGTGTCCCTGCCCAGTAGACTGGCAGCATTGCCATTGTTAATGGCAATGCCAATTCTTTGTCCAAAGAACGAGCCAGCTCTCGAAAAGCCTTTCATGTTTGAAAAGATATTTGAAAACAAAATGGCGTTGTTGAACAGAGTGTATCAGAAATGTGTGGTCATATTTAAGAGCCTGGTGCAGAGCATCAAACTAAACAACTTTCTTCATGAGACCAAAAAAGTAATCAACTGTCTCATACAAAACTTGAATGCCTACTCGACCCAAATGTATGGGACAGACAAGTATTTTTCCACACAATTCTGATACAATCTATACATATATGTACATATAGCTGAGAGGTCACTTGAGTGAGGAACAAAGTGAATTACTATACAAAAACTATATTATATTCATACTGTTGATTAAAAAGCTGTCCCACAAACTTCGATATTTCAATTTAATCATAACACGATACTATCATTACCAGGTGAAAAAACACTAATGGATATATCAGTTTTAAACTACGACACAATTATTTAGATTTTACCGAACAAACCGTATATTATTTGTCGTCTAATCTAACAGTCAAGCCGTTTAAATGCACATGCTAGGCAGATGGTACAAATGCCTTTGTTCGTCTAAGTATCTAAGTCTACGTACTACTTATATGTATAAATGTTTATAGAGCTTAAACAAGGTGCTTTTGCGTCATTAAGTGATACCCTTTTTTATGGTTGTTATTTTATATTACCTGTGTAAGGAGTACCTACTTAGAGTTTTACTTTGAGTCTAATTTGTAATCTATGCTTATGGCAAATTAGCTGTGCCATAAATTAACTGAAGTTATAAAATATTAGGTAATAGTGGAAACCAGCTTGAAATATTATACAGGGTGATTGGAAGATGGCTGCAAAGCTTTAAGGTGAAGATAGTATAGACAATTTAGAACCATTTAAGCCATGGTTGTCTTAGACGAAGTCTTACCAATTTTTTTTTTTTTAATAAGGTTTAAAAGACGTATTGTACAATTTTTTTATTTTTTCTGAGCTTTAAATGTCTGTAAAAAAAATGTCTAATGACACAGAAGCCTAAAACATGTTTTGCTTGATTGCTTACACATTACTTTAATTAAATAAATAAAAAATGAATTCATTTATCATTCAATTTGGCCATAATTATGCAGTTTACATTAAATTTTGAGAATTTCCGAAAAAAAACTTAAAAATTTGGTTAAAAATATTTGGTAAGACTTTGTCTAAGACAACCATGGCTTAAATGGTTCTAAATTGTCTGTACTATCTTCGCCTTAAAGCTTTGCTCCCATCTTCCAATCATCCTGTATATTCCACTTATGGATATAAAAAAGGCCGTTCCTTTTTATATTATAATAATAATAATCATTTCATTTCAGAATAATATCTCCTTAATTTGTCAGTTTCTCTTAATAACTATGTTAGTAAACATGCAGGTTGACAAATACAATCGACGAGCGGGTAATCAAATTTTCTCGCAATGACATTCAGCAGACTGTTCGAGCTGCCCCGGACCCTCTGCAGCAGAGACGCGGCACGCTTACGTCTGATCGCTGCAAAACCATCAGCATGCATTCCCGACGCAGTGCAGAAGCGTGGCAGCCCCAGCAGCATCCTGAATGCATTGTTGTATTGAACTCGAAGAACATTGATGGCTTTCTGCGTACAACTTGTCCAGAGGCTACACGTGTAAAATATCTGACAATATGCTTTAAAAAGCGTCAGTTTCACTTCACACGTGCAACGAGCAAACCTACGGACATGCATATTGCATCGAACCGCCAATGCTCTTCGTTCCCTTTCTACATCCAGATCATCTTTGATGCCCGCCGTAACAATATGGCCGAGATATTTTAATTGTTGAACACGACTTAAGACATTACCCGCTAGTTTAATGAGAGGAAATCTTTCTGGGGACTTTGCTCCAAAAATAAAAACCTCACTCTTTTTGGCATTGTATCTTAAACCGTGTTCCTAAACATACCTCTCACAAACATCCAACAGCTTTCTCAAGCCTAGGACTGACGGGCTCAATAGTGCCATATCATCGGCGTAGTTGATATTATTAAACGCTACTCCATCAATATAACAGCCGGCCTGCAAGCTACTGAGCTCACTAATGAGTCCGTCTATGTATAGGTTAAACAATATCGGAGAAGTCAAACCACCCTGTCAGACCCCACACTGGAACCTATACTCATAGAATTTCCCTTAGCCTAACGCACACGGTTCACCTGGTGATCATAACAGTACCTAAAGATCTTTATAATTTCGAATGGTATATTTGCATTGCGTAACTTACCCCATAACTTGTCATAATTCACCGTATCAAATGCCATTGACGTATCAAGGAAGCAAAGACAGAACTCTGATTAACTACGTAATAGCTTACTGCCTTTTTTAGGCACAATATAGCAGTCTCTGTTGATAGTCCCTGGCGGAAACCGAGCTGAGCATCATGCAACGTAATCTTCTGTAGGAATTATGCTAGGATAAAGATGTGTCCAACTGGGAAAGAAGACGATGAATTGAACTGGAACAGCAAAGCTGCTGCTGCTGTTGCTTAAGGGTAAGACAGGATGAGGTAGAGTTATAACGGAGGTCTAAATAAGAAAATAGTCTTGCAAACTCACCACAAACATATCACACTAACAATCTCACCGTGAAAATGTAGGAGAACTAGGTGAAGTGAGTTGTCATTCCACCTAATGCTAGGGATTGACACTATTGACAGCTCACTTCACCTAAGTTTTCACGGTGAGACTTTTACAGAATAGAGCGGCTGAAATCACCTCTCCGGTCTCCACTCCGGAATTCGTACCTACCCCGAGCCCCAAGATACAGATTGTCTAATTTGGGGCTCACTGGCAAATAACCACCGCCGCGTGTTACCTAGCTGTAGGTGAATTTTTAAGCCACGTCATGTCGTCTCAACTTTGTGTTAACCTGTGAACTTACTGTATTACGTGGACAATTAAATATTTAATATTTACCATTATAAGAAGGAGGCGCCAGCCAGGGAAATAAAATGATTCTTACGTTTTTTGCAATTAGCTGGCCAGTATCAGGTTGTAGTTCAATTCAAATTCAAAAGTCATTTATTCAAACTAGGCTGAGAATCAGCACTTTTCGAACGTCAAAATTACATAAGACAGTCCCCCAAAAACGCCCACCCTTCACCACTTCCTAGTGCTTAAGCTGGGAAGAAGAAGTGGCGCAACAAACTCCCCAGCAGCACAGCTGTCTGTTCAGTTAGAAAAACTTGATTCTATATAATAATGCTTTAATGCAAAAATAATTTACATAAGCACAAATTGCAATCAACACATAAAATAAAAACATTTTAATGAGTAGATTATGTCAACAATAAATGAAAACAAAATTTTAAATAAATTGACTTACAGTCAAATAAAATAATCCAAACAATTATATGAGCTCATATAGTATCATGTAGTCTTTGATTCTAAAAACACTTGTTTGTTGCTTGGGGTACATTGGAGTAGCTTAATTAGTCCCAAGCCTTTTTGTCGTCTAAGTAATCTTTAACTTTATAGAAACCTTTTTGACATAGTTTCTGTTTAATAAATGATTTAAATTTATTGAGGCTCAGTTCTTTGACATGGCTTGGGAGTTTGTTGTAAAATCGTATACTTTGGCACTTAAATGAATTACTAATTTTTTGGAGCCTAGTCCTCGGCACAAGAAATAAATCTTTGTTTCTAGTATTTAAGCTATGAATGTCGCTGTGTTTAGAATATAGATTTATATTATTTTTTACATGAATCAGGTTCTCATATACATATTGAGACGCGACCTAGTACCTAGTACCTAGTCCTAATCGACAATTACTATAGTACCTAGTCAACCGAGCTCTGCTCGGGTGAATATAGATAAACATATCGTCCAGGTACACCAACATTGTATCACATTCCCGAGGCTGTGAAAATAGAGAATACGAATTTCCTCAGATATGAGACCTAGCTAGATCGATTTTTCACCCCCGTAAACCCCTATATTGCAACTTTCATCGAAATCGTTAGAGCCGTTTTCGAGAACGTGATTACAAATATACAAATATTGCTGATTTAATACCATAGGATGTTGATCAAAATATGTTTCGCGACCATACCCATTATGTATTTATAGAATTATAACATTTAGAATCATCAATACAACTCTCTAAGTTAGCTTTGACCTCAAATGTCATGATTTCATGAAATAGTCATTCAACAGGGTAATTTGATTTTGGAGAGTTGTATTAATGATTTTAATTATTGTAATTTTGTACATACATCTATGTTACGGTCGCGAATCTTATTTTGATCAACATACAACCTGACAGTGGCATGCAAATTATATACGTCGTAGGAGGATTTGATAATTCGAATTTACGCCAAAACCCTAGAGATATTGCGAAAACACGAATACAATGGTGAAAACATATCTGCGACCAACTTGAAAGTAGCGGATGGTCACAATTCTAACCCTAACCCAGTTCAATATTACGAATTATACAATCTGCCTCATCATCATCACCATTTCAGCCGAAAGACGTCCACCGCTGGACATAGGCCTCCCCAAAATGGGGGGTTTGTCATAATCGCCACGCTTGGCAGGCGGGTTGGCGATCGCAGTATGGTGTTAAAATGCATAGAAAACGCTGCTGCCCATTCTCTAGTGAGTCCCTTAGTCGCCTTTACGACGCCCACGGGAAGAAATGGGATGGTACTATTCTTTGCGAAAACACGGATAATTCGACAATGGTGAAAACTTTCTGCCGCAGATAGATTGATTCCCCTACTTCCAAGTTGCTCGCAGAAATGTTTTAAACATCGTCGAATTATCCGTGTTTTCGCAATATCCCTAGGGTTTTGGTGAAAATTCGAATTATCAAATCATCCTACGGCATATATCGGGTGTAAAAAGACACTTTCCGAAGCCGAAAGCCACATATTCTACCCATTATTTGCATCATTTTTTTCCACTAGACCATACCTGGGAATCCACTGGTTCTGGAGATATTGAAGGTCAAAGTCGCATTTTTTTTTTTACTTTTTCACGAAAATGAATTCTATGCGATAACACGAAACTTTTTTCCAAACAAACATTACCTGAATTTTAGATTTATCTTAACAGATTACGCATTTGAAGTTACAAAAACGCAATGAACAACAAGTACCTACCTACGTAGCGTAGGGGCGGAGCTTAACTAACACTGAATCCGTTCATTCAAGCGTGGGTTCGCGTTACATTGCGCGCAATAAAAACTTGTTTTTTTTTATAAAAAAAAAAAAAATTACGGTTCCCAGCAATAATTTTTGCGCAAAGCTACTTAGCTATACGTACAGTATGCGTAGTTTACGGCTTTGTGATGTGTCTTTTTACACCCTGTATATAAACGTAAGATAAATTGCATTTCGCCGGCTCCTCTGGCGGAGGATCTCCAAGTGAGCAACTGTTTAGTGAAGCCGGTTTTAATTGAGAAAACGCGGGCGCGTAGAAAACAGCTCGCGGCCTACCAGGGGCCCGCAAACTACGTGTTGGGAACTACTACTGACCTACAATCTTTTGTACGTAACAAAGTCGTGGATAGCTAGTCGCTTCCTCGTCTGCCGTAGGACAGGAGCCTAACACATATTTTAGACGTTTAGAAGTATTATTAAAACCTACCTACTTACTTACAGAAATTAATTATTTATCACTTTTCTAGACGAGTCCTTTCATAAAGATGAAGTCTTTAAGTTTTACAAAATAAATGCAACAGATTTTTTCGTCTTATCGACAGCGCAGATAAAAGGTGGGTCATGTGTTTACAGTAGCTTCCGTATATTATAAGCGATGGTCTACGTGACTGTGATGGCGTACGTCAGTGCAATTTTAAAGCTTGTGTTTGGTGCAAGGGAAAAGCGGAAACGAGTATAAAAGAATAAAGTTTCTAAATGGGGACCTGTCCTGAGACTGAGACAAACAACAACACCACCTTGCACAGACACAGAGACCTGTCTCTGTGTGTGTGCAAGGTGGTGTTATTGTTTATGGAGATCTGTAGAAGTCAAACGAAGTCAAATGTTCAAATATTCTAACACTACAAGGGCCTTTTTTTGTTCTTCAAAAACTGAACTAACGCCGCCTTGTCGTTATCTTCACAAAACAATTGCAAAATGTTTACCAACAACGCCCCGCTGACAACGTCATTTGAACGCTAAACATCCTTCTAGCAGTGTACCTATATTATGTGTGTTGTACGTGTACACTGACAATGTCTTGTGGTTGCTGGGTGACAGTTCTTGTTTGTCAGGTCTCCCTAGATTACAGCTCTACCATTTGGAAATAATGTCCCCGTTGTTTAAACCTGTTCAAAGCAGATCACACTCCGTATTTGTTTAGGACAGCAATACAATTATTGAGGTTGTTAAACTGAATTTAAAACTAACAGTTTCATGTAGAAGCCTCTCCCTGGAATACAGGACTAAATTACTTACCACAATTATTTAACTACTAAATATATTTTTTATTAAATCTTATTTTGATCCCAGTGTGAAGATTTGCTGTGCCAAGAACAAGGATAAATTACTGGCCACAAGATACTCTCAACCAAAAATAAATACCAAATAAAAGTTTAGCCCGCTACCTCTTATGAATTGAACTATATTTAATTTTATAATATGAGTATCCAGATACGCGGTAAACACAATCAATTAGTATTAAAATTAAACTTACTGCTCTTTTTAATTCTACAGGTTAAAAATTAATATATTTTTAAATATGAATTTTCTCCGTGGACTGGATTTATATCCTGCCTCTTATTAAACCAAATGAGAATGATATTATGCATAATCAGCTTATAATGTTCCCACTGCTGGGACAAAGACCTCTATGGGAAGGAGTGGGCCGTAATCCACCACGCGGGCCCAGTGCGTGTTGGTAGATGTCACATGTCTTTGATTTTTCGGTTCTAGGACATGCCGGTTTCCTAAAGCATAAACATCAGTATCTTTGCAGAACAATAGCCTTTAAGACTCGACGTAGCGGAACTTGACGTAAATGGAACAAATTTTTCCAACGTCGCGCGTTCCAGTACTCGATCGCCACTCCAGAACCGACCCCATCGGTGCCGAACGGTTCCGGAGTGGCGAGGGTTACCTTCCGTTCTACTAGCGATGTGCCCTGCCCACAGTGGTCAGTGCCGACTGTAACCGAGGTACCCGGAACTTAAGTAAGTTCGGGATATATCGGTTACCTTTGTTCTCCTGCGAATCTCTTCATTTCTGATTCTATCTCGCAGGGAAACTCCAAGCATAACCCTCTCATTAGTGTCTAAATGTCTCTTCAAATAATAGTTTTCTCGAAGCTAGGCGCGTTTTCTCCAATTTCATTGGTTGTTGTTATTTTCACTAACCAATCACATCTTACTTTAGACAGCATTAGATAATACTGATCAGCTATCTAATTACGCAACACATTTTCGTTGACAATTCCGACTAATCTGTTTCAATTTGACAGGTCAACAACATTCATTGTGTTGTTTAAGTTGTTGAGCAGATTTTTTTTCGAACGTACGGAGCAATGGATTAGCAATCTGTTTCAAAACGATTCAGATTCTGATTGATCGTGTATTACGTAATTAGGGTACAGGCTTTTATGAACCTCGTAAGTACTTATTTAGTACTAGCTGCGCCCCGTGGTTTCACCATCATAAGTCTCGATCCCTTGAGAATATCGGGATAAAAAGTATCCTATATCCTAATTCAGGTCATGGTCTACCCATTTACCAAATTTCATTTAAATCCGTTCAGCCGTTTTAGCGTGAATGTGTAACAAACAAACAAACTCAGTTTCGCATTCATCTTCTTTTTCGTGTGGTTAGTGACTAATCTGGTGTCAGAGTTTTAAAGCCGCCCATGGGCCTCTGACTTGGCTTCAAATGCCGTCGAGACATATCTCAGGAATGGTTTCTTCATGATGTCACTTTCGCTTTTATAATATAAGTTAGAATTAGGATTAATGACATCAATTAAGTAATCAATAACGTGATTACTTTGCATATTACATCATTTACACTTCAAATCTTGTCTAGAATTGATTAGTGCTAACTGCTAAGATTAGACTAGTGTTGTCATTCTACTAACCTCTTCAGTTTGTGATCGTAACTAGATGCGCGAGTCTTTTTTTTTTACTTGTACTAATCAACTGCCATCCCGTCGCACCTTCACAACTGATGCTATAGTAAAATAAAAAGTTTCACATGCCAGCAACAATGGTAAATATTTGCCGTTTTGCTTCAGCATGTTTTGTTTTCTGAGACGAGCATAGTGATTGTTTATCAACCTATTGATGCACATATAGGTAACTATAGCAATAACTCCTTTGACAGCAAATTTTATCAGTGGTTGGAAACCCGTTGTTCAATATTCTGTTAGTAAAATATTATCGTGATTTCTTTCGTGCAGATCGGTTTGAGATTTCGACAACTTTGTCGAATATCGAGTCTCGTTTCCCATCACTAGGAAAATGGTACAACCTTTAAAATTACGCATAACGACTAATAGCTGTCCCTCTAATCATCATAAATCAGGTTTATTTTCATACTACAAGATTTACCGTTTGACAGTAACAAATATACGGAACACTTCACACGATAATATTATTTGCACCCAACTTTATTCTCACAAACTCTTAATACTTAGACATAAGGTTCAAAATCCGTTGACAAAATGTTTTTAAGGTGTTATTAGATGGTGGTAAAAATAGAAAATATTTAAGACGGGTATTGATTGGCCTATAGCAATTACAACCGTTTGAAATTGTAAATGTTGTATAATAAATCGTATTAAATTGACATCATGATTGTTGCAGTAACCGTAATGGGCGGCGAAAGGGAAAACAGCGTAACCCATAATATATGGAATTGCGTGTCTAGTTAGTTGAATTTGAATTTATTATTCGACTAAGAAACCAGAAGTTGATCATATCATAGTTTATGTGTCATTTGCTTGTAAATACTAGTTGGAATCCGCGGTTTTGTTCGCAGCTTAATATCATATAATATCTGTATTAAAAGTCCCTTACCTGTGCGTAATACAGGACTTTTAGGCCCACTTGCGCCTTAAATCAATAAAAGAAAATAGCGCAAAACAATTTAAAAAAAAAATCGTTATATTTCTGTTAATCGTTTGAAAATGACAGAGATAGACTGATGTTTAAAATATGTTTAGCGTTAAATCCATCGAGTGATTTGTGGTGCAAGTGGGCTTTAGTCATCTGTGTCAATCTCATTCAAACCCGTTTACAAAATACCCAAGTGATGGATAAGTGAGTCCGCGACTCCACCAAAGTGTGTTAAGTCTATGATACTGCGGGATGAAAAAGTACCATAAGTTCTTTTTAAGTATAAATTCACCTCTTTGCCAAAAGAGAATGGACAAAATTATGTGGAAGGTGTCGCCAACATCTGCAAACTTACACAAGTACTAATGCTCAAGAAAATAACTACGAACAAAAGTTACTACAGCAGACTGATGTCCGAACCGTAAGTATTGTGAGATAGGTGACGACGTGCTTCAAGATTTACGTATACCTAAGTAGATACTTTAATTGTACGAAAGACTGGATCTGGTTAAACTGGAACTGCAGGCTACACTACATTTCCGTTTTCTTGTGCAATTAAAATAGGCCCATCCAAGTATTTAATCGTTCCCACAGCATCTTACCTTCGAAGCAATTTATTACGAATGCAAACAATGCGCCTATTAAATTTTAACATGCAAATCAGACAAAACTAATCATAAAAACATTTCCTTTGCTTCGAGAATGCCATTAATAAAAACTATTTATGTTTTAATAAAAAATAATGTCATTCTCGTTCCAATTTTGAAATAGAACCCGTTCGGTGGGAACGGTTGCAATGACAAAACTATTTTTATTTAAAAAAATAAGAGAATGCGCACTTTGTCTATATTTTAATTTTGGTGAATTTGCATACAGTTCGAGCTGTGAATAATTTCTAATGAAATGTATGAATAAATTATAAATGAGGACAATGTCTTCAAGGCGCAGGGGAAGAGGAAGCTATAATTAAAATACTGGAGACGATAGGGTTGGCGATTTGATAAAACGTTTTCTGACATTGCCAATTTTATTTGTCTTAGATTATATTTCGCTGAACATTTAAAAAAGTTATTATGTTGATACCAGTTTGCCTTTTTTAAATTTATCAGTGCACTGAAACCATTATTATTTAAATATATTCACAAATTCATGATTTCTTATAACTAAGTAATAAGATGACACGCAATCAAATAACAAAGTTAAGAAGTCATTACTTGACTCAACAGTTCGGCTGCCAATAATAATTACACCTGGCGATGGCGGTTCAAATTTCGGTACACCACGAAAATAATGGTCAACTGCTTTCATTCCACCAATTCCGAGATTACTTTCAATTACTTAAAGTTGCCAGCCCTATATTCATGAGCAGAACACTTCACGGGCTTACATCTCACTCTACCCTTTCAAATGATAATGAAAACCTGTTCCTTACTATAACAATCTTTTTTCTTTTTTTTGTTTTAACATCACCTTTCCGGTACACCGTGATTGTCAACGGCAACTATTGTTGCTTTTATATTATAAACAATAAACCCAAGGGTTAAAAACAGATGTCGGGCCAAATCAGAAAAGTTACATTGTCTTAATAAAAACAGAGGTGCAAAAATTTGAATAAATTTTTGTTTATTGAAATTAGTTTTTTAGTGTTATACCATTTTGGATGTGGGAATGTTTGACCCCTTTTTCGGACGTCATTGTTTATGGTTTCTATTGTTTTTTTTTAGATGGCAGTTATTTTTGTTTTATTGCAAGCTGGATTGGTTATGGTGTCGGCAGATGGGTTGAATGTCAGCTAATAGTTAAAGCTGTGATACTTTTTAATATGGCGAGGACTAGTGTGTTATTTGAGTCTTAATTAAAATGTGGCAGCTACAGTTTTATCTAAACTTGAACTGAGAAGCCGCTTGATTAAATAAAACTTTTATAACGTAGGTAGACGTTACGAAATATGAATGGATGTAAAAATTACTGAATAGAAAATCACATAATTATTTATGTGATTTTGTATTTAGTAACTTCACAGACTGCCTTGAAAAATTATTAAAAAATCATACCCACTCATATTACGGATAAATAATACATACCAACCTTCTTGTATTTTATTTAAAACAAATTTCCTTTAAACAGATGTAGGTAATAACCGCAGATAAAATTTCATGATTTATTGAAAATATAAGGAATATCCTGTTTATGAACTGTAGTATATTTTGTATGTGTTACTGCAAAACCTAGAACAGCGGTTAATCTCGTTGTTAGTCTTACCTATATTTTATCCAATAATCAAGTAATTATCACCTACAAGTACCAAGTGTTATTGTCCAAATATACATCACACACGTCATTACATGCATCATTATATTAATATGGATATAATAAATATATTTAAAAAACTTGTTAAGTAAAAAAAAAAAAACCCTGGCGATTTTATTCACTGTTATGTATCTTGTAGCTAATCTGTGAACAAGAAATACATAAACATAATATTGTCTATAATGTTTATGTATTTTTTGTTTTTATTTTTTATATTGTAGCTGATTTCTGTTCGTTTTTGAAAAAAAAAAAAAAAAAAAGTTGTCGTACAATTTATTTGGCGTCTGCGTATCACGTCTTCATTTTCCATCGGTATCGCTATTAATCGACATCTCATCTTTTATACAATCCATGTATCGGTTTTCTCTAAATTACCCCTGTAAAGTTGGGCAAAATAACTGTTTATCACAAAAACTAAAAAAAAATAAATGGTCAATAATCAGTTTGTCTATTTTATTTTATTTTGTATATACTTAGTTCGTCAATTTGCCGTGTTATAGCCATTTCAAACAACTGTCAAAGAATGACAGTTGTTATTTGAATATACGGACAATTTAAGTTGGTAGTAATTTTTTTTTTATCAATTGAATTCCCTGAATTTACGTCAGCCATAAATAAATCTCTAAATATTTCACCAAAGTTAGAGGTCCGCGATGATTTTAAAGTTACGATTTTATTCAGTATCGAATTACGGATGTTATGATACTTAAGTTAAAAAGTGATTTCCAGCAGTTTCAAAGCGACTTTCAGCAAGATTGACAGTAAGTTTTTCGGCAGATTAAGTCTGTCCCATACATTTTTGACTTTTCATGAAGTGTCGTGACATCTTGTAGGAGGAATGCCTACCACAATGACACTGCCTGCATCGAATTATGGTCTACATCCAAGTGAAAAGGTAGGTAAGTCAATCGATCTGCGTAGCATTTTCCCAACTATATTGGGGTCGGCTTCCAGTCTAACCATGTAAGATTTTGCATTTAGCGACTGCCTATCTGACGAAGACTGGTTGTCAGACTTTTGAGCTTCTGACTACCTGTAACGACTGTCAGAGATCTACAACCGGGACCAACGGCTTAACGTGCTTTCCGAGGCACGGAGACAATGGATGGACAAATGACAATGGACTCGATAGGCAATGGATGGTCACCCATCCACGAAACGACCTTGGCAACGGTTGCTTAACCTTCGATCGACTCGTGTGGCTGTTATTACATAGCCTCGAGCCCTCAATAGGTAGGTACTAGTTAAAATATGTAATGGCTGTCTAAAACAGTTCAGTGTCTTTTCTTTATAACAGAGTAGGTACCTAAAACTTATCTACATAAAGCTCCGTGCAGACCAGCGCGACGCGACGGCGCGTCGCGAACAACACAATTTCTAAGAAAACTTCACGGTATAACAATAGCCAGTGTCGCGCTTGTCTGTACGAAGCTTTAGTCCGCGCGCACTTTGTACACGAATTCATATCGTACGTAAACGTACGAATTGAGTGGGCACACTGAATACGTTTTTCTCCGTCAAATAGGTAGTGTTCCGGTGATATAGCATTGAACGCACCCAAAAAAAAAAAACCCAAAAAGTTCGGATTGTTTTCGGACATCGGAACTTTACGTACGTATAAGTACGACTAACTCGCACTCAGTCTGGGCGCTCCCTTTGCACTTGGAAGGTCGGGATCGTTCGTGCGTGTTCGAGTGAAATTCGTACGAAAACGCTCCCAAAGTGCGCGCGGCCTAAGTATTACCGGTAAGTTTAGTGTAGGTAAATTTCGATATTGTACAGTAACATAACATACAAATAACAGGATATTCGATAGCCATTTTTGCATAGGTACCTACAACGGCGGTTCTCCAACTAAACAGTTAGCTTATCACAATTTTGACGAAAACTCGGGCAAGTCCCAAATGCAGGATTTCGTTAATTCACCAATTTCGTTTTAGGTAGGTAAAAAAAGAAAACCACCTACCTAAACCTTGCTTCTGCCCGCAACTTTGGCTGCGTTGTAGTCAAATATAGACTATAAATCGGATCAGTACTTCCAGATATTACCTCCTACATCCAAACTGACAAACTGTTTATAATAATATAAGTGTAGTTTAAAGTCAAAGTCTAAATCAATCTGCCTAGCATGTCCCAACTATGTTGGGGTCGGCTTCCAGTATAACGGGATGCAGCTGAATACCAGTATTTACATAGAGCTACTGCTTATCTAACCTCCACAAAACAGTAACTGGGTAATAAGATACCCCTTTTTAAGACTGGTTGTCAGGCTTTCGGGCTACCCGTAATCACTGTCAAAGATCCAGGAATGACAGCCGGGACCAACGGCTTAGCGTGCTATCCGAGGCACGGTTTAAAGTCAAAGTCAAAGTAAAAAATATATTTGTTAAACATAGGTGTAAAAATAGGTGTTATAAATAAAATAAGTACAGAGATCTAAGAAAGAAGAAAGAAAATACGTTTATTTGCGGTACACATGACGCAAAGAAAGAACAAAACACAAAAATAAACAATTTGGGGGAAAATATGCGTCACATCCACGCAAAACGGCCATCGCTCAGCTTAATGCTGCGACCCTATGCGAGACAGGGCCCCAACGCTGGTTTTTTGGATCTGTTTTTTTTTGCCGTTAACGGCGTACTTAATATCAAATAAGAAATTACAATGTAACAGAATTTTTCTTAAAATTTAATGACAAGCTTAACTACACATTCTTTAGGGAAAATGTCCAAGGTAAGTACACCCAAATTCAGGTTCAAAAAAATATTGTCTAGACCTTTACCTCTGTTCATAATTTTGTTATAAAATACGTCGATTTTGTACGTTTTGGTTCAATAACCAAAACAGACAAAATAACAGCCAGACGTGATCGATGGTTAGTAAACAAATAAAATCAATACCTAACAAAAAATATACGTACATGTTACTAAAACGCCAAATTGTGCCCAATTTTTGTCCAACTAAGGTCGTTTTTAGCGTGTAGAGGGAAGTATATATATGAGGTTATGTATAAGAATCGGTCTGTGTGCTAACAAATCTAATAATAACGGTAACAAGCAATGGGGGAGTGCATCTGATTTAGGAAAAAAATATCCCATCGAGTTTGGGGTGTCATATTGCGTACAGTCGCGGAAAAACGGTTAGAAATTATGAGGAAGCAAAAATGTTATTAAAATAATGAAATGGTTTATGTTGGATGGTGTATTTTTCAGTACAAGCCAAATTATAAAATTGTTAACCTAGATATTATAAAGTTCCTTCATCGTTATCCTAATCTAAGCAGATATATAAATACGAAAGTGAGTTTGTTTGTTTCTTACGCTTTCACGCGAAAACGGCTGAACGGATTTGGATGAAATCTGGCATATGAATAGACCAAGACCTGGGTTAGAACATAGAATACTTTGTATCCCGATATTCTCACGGGATTGAGACTTATGCGGATGAAACCGCGGGGCGCAGCTAGTAACCAATATTTTGTTTTATGAATGTTTATGTGGAAGAGTAGAGGTCTGCCTTGGTCTTCCAAAGACACGATAATTATAGCTAGAAAGAAGTACTGAGCGACTACTGATATGACGGGTAATAGAAATGTCTGGAAGAAGAAGAAATTTTACTAGGATAATGATGCTGATGTCGAATAGTTTCTGATTAAATAATCAAAATCAAAAATATGCACAAACTATATATATAAATGACTATTGAACAACCTCATATTAATGACATAAGGTGTTGGAATTCAGATATGAAACTAAAGCTTCGTGCAGACCAGCGCGACGCGACAGCGCGACGCGTCACCGGTTATTGTTATACCGTCAACTTTTCTTAGAAATTGTATTGTTCGTGTCGCGGCGCGGCGTCGCGTCGCGCTGGTCTGTACGAGCTTTTAAGGCCGGTTTCTTAAAAAAAAATGTTTTTTGCAATATCTATGGATTCTTAATACCATAAATTAAATAAGATTTTAAGCATAGATTACCTACTTTTTTGTGTCCCGTACCGAGCACTTCTCACTCGACATTTTTCTATACTAGATAAGTACTTCATCATCTGCCCAGCCTTTTCCCAACTATGTTGGGGTCGGCTTCCAGTCTAACCGGACGCAGCTTAATACCAGTATTTTACATGGAGCGACTGCCGATCACCTGACCTTTACAACCCAGTTACTGGGTAACACGATACCCCGTGGTAACAATGTCTATAATTTAGGTACTTATTGTCTAAAACATTAACGACCGTTTGCCCCGACTGTACAAAGGGGGGTAGGTAGAAAAGTCGGATTTCTTCAAAACACCATCTCTCTTTGAAACCTCATACACAGAAGGTATATTTATATATTTTATATGATTACTGAAGGGGAGATTTTTTTCGGCTTTCCATCAACAGGAGATCGAATTTGAATATAAAATTTTTCTATTTGTATGAATTTCTTGGGGTGGGTTTTTAAATAACGTACCGTGTTTGGCTCGAGGGTAAAAAAAATTAGGTATAAAGCTAGATATTATGTTTTTTTTTTTTGTAGTAGATACCTACTCGTAGATTATACGATAGATCGTAGATCACGCAAACTAAATAAGAAATTACGTATTTAATACTTTTTGTTATTCTTATCTTTAAGGTAGATAGTATTTAAGTAAACTAGGTAAAAAATAATGAATTAGGAAATTCAACTTTGTCATTATTTCAAGATTTGTAATGTTAAATATTGTTAAGAATTTTTATTGTCCTACAAATACCATAAAGGCTCGTGCAGACCAGCACGACGCGACGGCGCGGCGCGACTCGTAACAATACAATTTCTAAGAAAACTTCACGGTACAACAATAACCGGTGTCGCGTCACACTGTCGCGTCGCGCTAGTCTGCACAAAGCTTAAAGTGTGAGCTCATGCCGCCTGTGATACAGGTTTATCCTATTACAGGCATCTAACATTATAATACCTTTATAAATTATTTTTAAGCTTTTACGTTATCAATATTTTACCAATTTTTATACTGAATAAATATTAATTATTATTATGAAACATATTTGTACTGAAAAGGTACTCTAACGTAATTAATGAGTTCAACTGTCGCGAGTACGACTAAAAAGACAATAGAATTTCTATTGTTCTCGCCTTCTAAGGGCAAATCGACCGTTGAGCGGTGCAATTCATTATTTCATTTATTTCAGATAATTAGAATCCATACAATACATTCAATTAACTTAAAATCAACTGGAACACATACATTAACGTTACATAAAATTAAATTATAATCAATTTACACAATACTAATTACTTAAAAATAATGAAAAATAAGATCAAAATCAAAATGTGTTAGAATATGTCGTAAATGATGTGTTAGTGAGCGCCGTTATTATAAGAATATTTTCATTTTACAATATTTTCATGGTTTGTCTTTCATCCCATTTGGAGATCTTCGACTGTCGTCATCAGAAGCCAGAAAGTGTGACAACCAGTGGGAAACCACGGGGTATCGTGTTATACTCAGTCACTGGGTTGTGGAGGTCAAATAGGCAGCCAGTCCATGTAAAATACTGACATTCAGCTTCATCCGGATAACCTAGAAGCCGATGCCATTAACGCAGTTGGGATAAGGTTAGGCAAAAGAATGTAATTTCAATTTCAATTATACCACATCTTATCTCTTTCATAACTCTTTCTATCTAATTCTAAAGCATACAGCAAGACATCCCATCATAATACCTACCTAAAATGATTTCTTTCTCTTTGGTCATATTCCCATAATTTTTACCACCTTCTGTTTTTTTCACAGTATTTTTAAAATCGACTCTTCCTTATCTTCCATGGCCCGATGACCGTCAAAACTGACCTCTATTTCGTCCATGGTATTCACAGAAACATACCATTGAACTAAGCCTATCGATTTTAAAATCCTCAACCACCATACTTGTTAGGGTCACGGGGCGAATCGCGGGGGTGAACCGGTGGGGTGCGACAACCCCTGTCCAATAGTTTATGTAAAATTTATGTGCGATGCCAATTTGTTCGACATTTCGCGTTTTTAATGGTTACTACTTATTTTGGGAGTGAAATATTCCAAAGCAGTGGCTGGTATTTGACTATTATGGTTTTCCTAAAGTTTGGGTCTCAGAATATTATAATTTTCATGATCAGTAAACGTTTTAGAAATGACCATAAAGTAATTTATGTTTAGGTTTTAGGTATTTGACGCAGGCGTGACTTGTGTGTTTTCACAATACAATCGTCATCCTGAGGATGCCTCGTTGAGAGGTGAAACACGTGTCGATTTCTTACAGGATCTTTATGACTCTTTAAGAACAGTTAAGCGGATTAGGTTACTAAATATACGTCGTCTATTGTTGTTTTGTTTCTACATAAACAATTTTGAAATGATGCATAATTGGCAATATAAATTGCATTCCAAAAGAGGCAGATGGTAACCCAAGTGCTAACTTCCCTAACACTGATTTTCAGCTGCAACTCTTTGGATTGCAAACCCTCAAAAGGAGCAGCTTATTCTACATACCTACTAACATATCTTGAAGTATTTCTCCATTTAATTGACAAGTGTAAGTTACAAGTCAAAGTACACAGAAAAAACACAATGAAATCGTCCATGTAAATTAAATGGAGATTTGATAATATCCTCTCATTGTATCCAAGCTACAAACTTCACATAAAATATCTTCCTTATAAAAAATATCAGTTAAATTCAGTGCCTTCATATTTATCAAGTCCCTGCAAACGACAAGAGATTTGAGAGTTCAAACTTCACCAAGAATTATTGTTGGTGATTGTTTTTAATGGCTTTTCTTTTCTTCGTGATTTTTCCGCAGTTTTTTCGTCTTCGGCAATCTCGAATCTTTAATTGTTAAAGTTATTTTCTTTTGGTTTACTGCCGGCTGACTTATGAGTGTGTTTATGATCTTTTATTATTTTATTATGTGCTGTTTTTTATGTAATTTTAACGTTATTCTCCTTTGTAATATTTTGCACACCAATTCACTACCGATTTTTTTTTTTTATATTTTTCTTTTAAGACCGTTTCTTTTAGCAAATAACATCTAGGTATATCAAACTCAAAGAACTTGTTTCAATTAAAGCAAGTACCGCGAATTACTTTTCAATTGCCAAGGGATCGGTCAGTCACAAAGATTAAGGTAGTTGCCCATTCCACAGCGTAGGTTCCTTTGGAGAAGAACGGGCAAGAATCTCCACGGGCACTCTTTTAAATCTATACAATATGTAAAAAAACCCTGTCTGATTCGAAAGGCGTTCATCTTTATCATCTATATAATTTCGTTATCATATGTGCAATAACATTACCAAAAAGTAATAAAAAATCTTAATAACATTGAAAATAAAAAAGTTATTGTTATTTAAAAATCACATTTTTAGCACCAAAATTACCCCAAATCCTATAAAAAATTGCAAATTTTCAACAGGGATCATAAGTTATGATGACTTGTAGAGACACCCGCTAAACGACGACCGCCAGCACCCCATGAAACCCGGAAAATTTTGTGACGAATATTTTTTTCTTTTTTCCTTAAATTTACCACATAAATAGACTCTCAGTATTATACCTAACAACACCCTCACGGATCGGACAAGTTTAAAAAAACCTGACCGATCCGACAATGTACAACATGTAAAAAATTACATGTGTCATGACAACCAGATCATTGCAGCTTTAATATCTTTAAAAACGTTTCACACTAATGTCAAATTCCAAAAATCCTAAAACTTTTATTTTATTTATTTAGGAAAATAAACAGTTACACACTACAATAATATACAAACAGTTCATACAAAGTGAGCAAGTGTATAACCCACGACATTTTCCACAGATTATAAAAAAGAGTAATTTTTAATGTTACATAGTGCGGTTGCAATTAATATTAATGCAGATTATATAATATAATTGTAAATAACGTGCTTAAAATATTTAACTAAAACTAAAAAGGAATTCAAATACAAAAAAGAAATAATTTTGTTGATAAAACAAATGAATGGGTTTAAATTTCTGAAATTTCTGTGTGGATTAGGCTACGGAATTTCTCAGCATTTAAAGCGAAGATATCAATATTGCTGAAAACATTATTAAATTGGGCAGTAATGCGACGTAGGGGTGCGCGCAAGCCAGCATTCGTACGAGTTGATGTTATAGCAAAAAGTGGTCTTGCGCGCACACCAACTTTGATCAATTAGCAAATTGGCACCAAAGTTGAAACAATATATAATGTATAGAAATACAATACAAATACAGTACATAACAGGAACTGCATAATACCGGCTTAAGGCTCAATAATTTGGCGAATGGCGCATTGAGTATTATTTGCATTTATTATTGGGGCTTTGAGGAAAAAAGAAATAATTAAAGACGAGGTCGCGTGCCAACGTCTCCCCGATTGAAATCAGGTAGCGGTAGCAAAAATGATATTGAGTTGTAAAATAACGGTTCAGAAAAATATTTTAAGTGCCTACAAACACTTTGTGCTACACTGGTTGTAAGACTCTTACTGGCGGTTTTTGGAACGAAAAAATAAACGCCAATCAAGTGTTGCTATTTGCTGTTGATAATTAATTTAACCAATCACAGGTACCGCGCGTTTGACAGTTTTTTAGCTAATGTTTGTGTTGATTTTCGTTCGAGACCGGGCGTTAGTCACGGCTATCATGCAGACCAGTGCACAGTTTATTTATTGAAATAAATAAATTAAAACAGTAACACAGTCAATGAAGCGCACGCTTGCCTAGAAGTTACCTATTCACTTGTGACTTTCAATATCATTAGGCCGAAAGAAGTCTTCTGGACATAGGCCTCCCCCAAGCAACACAGCCACATCCAAGACCAAGGGCGGATCCAGGAGGGGGCACAAGAGCACGTGCCCCCCCCCCCCCCCAACGGTTTAAGTAAAATAAAATCGAACCATCTGAATGGACTGGGCTGAATGCAAATCTATCAAGAAATTGCTTCAATGATGAACGCTGAAAAAGTAGGATACTATATCTTCATAGAAAATTAATTAATCTCAAAAACAGCATAATGCAATTAAGATAAAGGAGACACGGAGACCAGAAAACCCAGAAATAAATCCTAGATCCGCCCTTTTTCAAGACCAGTATCAATAACAGCATTTTATTTTTATTATAAAGTTTTATAAGACATCTTTGTTGTCCTTACTTTATTTAAGATGAAAATTATTTTCCTAAACCCCCACTCTGGTACCCCCGAAATGAGCATTTCTTTTTCCCAATTTGCTATTGCAATTATGGAAATCAAATAGGGGGCACCTCTTGGCGTCTTCACATTTAATTATGGTGATAGGTACATAAGGTGCCTCTACCTTAGATACTCGGCAAAGCACATAGAAGCTTATGTAAAGAAGAACTTATATAAATAAAAAAATAGATATTTAGAGTTTTCGGATATGCCAATAAGATAGTCAGAGGTTTGCCAAGGGTCCTTAGCTGATTGAGCAGCTGGAAAAATTTCTAATTTAAAGCAAGCAGTAATACACAAAAATTTAGTTTACCAATGCAACAACGAATCAATTTTCACGCCTTCCCCTTAAGACCTAGGCCAAATATTTTTGATATTCGGATAGCTCATGACCTAACAAGGTGCCGTAATTAATAATACAAAAAAAAAACGTGAAATTTCGCGGGTTACAACTAGTAAAAAAAAACAAGTAAATAAGGGTGGGGGGGGGGGTAGTAGTGTTTATAAGTATTATAGTTAAATTAGTGAATAATTAGGTGTTTTTATTTTATGTATTTTATTTTCTCTTCTACTATTACACACGTTGTCTACATCTCTACTTGTGTACTTTCCTATCGCAGGTATGCTGGAAGAGATTTCTTTAGAAATAAGCATCACCTTTGTACGTATTTTTCTGTTCCTTTTTTTCTTGTCTGTGTATATGTGTGTACATAAACCGTTAAATAATAATAATACAATTAATTGCCTTAATGTGGTTGTCATATGACAACAATGCCAGCTTAATAAAATAATATTTTACTAGCTGTGCCCCGCGGTTTTACCCGCATTCGTCTCGATCCGGATAAAAATTATCCTATGTCCTAATTCAGGTCATGGTCTACCCATTACCACCATACCCATACCCATTGTTCGTCGAATTGAGCTCCTTAAGTTCTGAGTTGAGCTCCACGATTACTGACAAATGCTTGCACTGACTGGACAGGTCCACTCAAATCTGTGTGGTTCTTTCCTCAAAAGACCATTTCAGACACTAATCTACATAATGTTTGACCAAGATTATGTCTGGACTTGAAAAGAGACTGCGATCTCTGAGTTTGTTTCGGCCTTTCTTCTCAGAGTAGTCAGATAGGAAACACCGACCTCATATAGCTTATTTTTAATATGTTTTTATATGACGTGTAAAAGTAATTCCGATATCATATTTACAGAATAAACAATTTCATTTCATTTCCCATGTGTTTTCATCCAATATGTTCAGCCGTTTGAGCGTGAAAGCGTAACAAACAAACAAACTCACTTTCGCATTTATCTTAGTAAGGATTTGCAGAGTTTGCGGAAGTTAAAATCCAAGGTGAACAAAAGTTTAGGAAATAACTTTTTAGTGATAACTTTTGAAGAAGTGCTACAAAAATGTATACATTATAGGGAAACAAATGGGTACAGATAGAAAACGACTTCATTATCCTATATTTATTTTCAAATATTAACACCCCCAAAAAGACCCCTTAATATTCAAATCAGTTAATCTTCAAAATCGACTAGAATATCAGCTTCATGTTCTCTAATTAATTTCCTAGAGCGACTGAGAGAAAAAAAAATTGAATTAAGGGGTGGAAAATTTTTGTCGAAACTTAAATAAAAATGCAGATAGGTGGAAGTTTGTTAACAAGGGGGGGAAAGCAACCCCCTTTGAAGTTCGCAAAGAGCACGCGAGCGTAAGGGGCGGCGTATACTTAGGGGTGAAAAATAAGTCTCTCCCCTTAAATAAGATATCAGCGAAATTGAAATTGTTGAGGTGTATATTTTTTGGTTGGTTATATACCTACTCTTTTTTCGTGATTGTATGTGGAAGATGTCGGTATTCCTGCAGGTGTCAAGAACTTTATATGAGACTAGCTTTTGCCCGCGACTTCGTACACGTGGAAGTCGATAAAATACAGCCCATGTTATTCGCTGATAATGTAGCTCTCCCAGATATGTGTATTTAGGGTATGATGGGACTGAAATACGCAGTGCGATTATAAATGTCCGTAAATAAATAAAAAATAAAATAAAGAAATGGAATATTTTTTTAAATCCGTTAGGTAATGTTTTTTTGACTTATCCATTACAAACAAAAATACAAAAAAAAATATATCTTTATAATATAAGTTTAGACTAGCGACACGCTCCTGCTTCGCACGGTTTTTACTACTTGGTAAAACATGAAGATTTCATTATTATATCTAAAATATTCTGAAATAATATATTACACACAATAAACCTTCCGGAATAAATTCCCTAAATTACGGTGAAAACTGCAACAATATTAGTTGCGTAGTTTAGAAGCACAACTCGGTGAAATGAAATAAAATGAAATTAAATGAAATAACATAATAATGGTAACATAGACAGTCACGAAAAGCGATTTAAATTTTTAATATGTATAGACTATAGAAGTAGAACAAAGTTTTTGTCAGGGCATCAGTTTTTTACCTATAAAGTTGATTCTTCTCTCCTAAATAAGTGACTAACAATGTCCATTATTATTTAATCAATTGGGGTATTTTCCTTACGATATGTGGTAAAAAGTAGTGTAAGGTCAACTTAAGCATCACGTGTGTGCAAGAGTATTTTGTGCGTTAATCCAGTAAACAGTTTTTATTTTTTTTTCCCTTTAAAATTACGTTTCTCCAGTTACTTTGAAGTTTATTATTATTTTCTAAGTATCCATATTTTGTGGTTTCAAAAGATTGCAGCTTAAGATGCGCCCTAAATAAGTTCCAATAACACCTTTCAATAAATAATTCAAGAGTTGCCACACTTAATGCCTTTAAAAAACACATATTGATCCCCTATTAGTTTCGGCTCGTGCCAAATAAATAAACGATTGTATAGGAATGGATCAACACCTCTATTGATCAAATCGATCCTTAAGTGACAACAGGTAAAAAATACCCTTCAAATTATCATAAAAAAGATTGCGCTTGCACGCTTTTTTTTCTAAGAAAAAACCTCTTAACCGTTTTTGTTATTTAAATTTTTTTGGGTGCAAAAATTGATCCGATGTGTGAACGGAATTTTAATTATGGGACCCAAGACTTTTTTTTCTTGTTTTTTGTCTATGTTTGCCACTTAACTCGCTTACGGTAGATGTATTTTGAATTAATGTTTGTGATTCTTTTTTTTTGTTTTTAGAAAGAAAAAACGTGGGACTTTCGTGAAGGACTTTTTTTTTTGCGGTTGCGATCTTTTTTGGGTAAGCTGCCGTGAGATAAAAATACTTTAAATTTTTTACTGTTATTAATAAGCATAACTAAACAAATATTTGTAAAAAAAAAGCTTTGGGGCAAAAATTATAAGTAAAGTCACAATCTTACACATAAAAAAACCAAGAAGCGAACTCTGAGAAAAGATTTATTGCATAATACCTTTACCTAGTTTGGTTTCGAAAATACTATATTCGTAACACCATGAAATCGCTATTGAATCTTGCGTACGTGTTATGTATATAAGCCCGTGACTGTAACTAATATTTTAACGAGTCTTTTGACTCTAGGACCATAATTATGCAAGCAACTCAACTCTTCCCATCCCAATGCTGGACTAGCAGAAGATCTTACTAAAACAATCAACCTAAAAAAAACTATTAATCTTTCTGCAAGTTTCAACAGAATCTTTACAAAACATTTCGGTTTCTCTCACTCATCCTTCCCAGATGACTCCCGTTTCTCTGCAGCCTCAGCTATGCGTTACATTTGCAGTTACACCGCTATTCCAACCTTGGGACTTGGAACAGGTCCAAGCTAGTAGCGGCAGAAACCAGTTATATAAACTTGAACTTTACTCGTAGGTTATCGGAATTAGGGTTCAGTAGCGTAATGGTAAATCACGCTGCAGGTCACACTAAACCAGCGAGTCTATTCTATAAAATTCTCGCCGTAAAAACTTAAGTGAGGCGAACTTAAGAGAGTCAATTCTTAGCATTCGGTGGGAATGGTGGAAAGCACTACTATAGTAGAACTTTTATTAGCTGCAGTAAAATGACACGTATTACTGTCATTTCGTCAATAATCTAGAACATTTTGTGACGTAATGACAGTAATAAATGTCATGTTACTGCAGCTAATTTAAAGTCCGACTGTAGCATTATTCTAGTAATTAGAACGGTGCAGAAGTGTGAATCTGTGTAATTCCGCAATGATTTTATGTAATTAAAACAAAATGACTTCACTTGTCACTTGAGTGAGGTTTAAAGTGGACTTTTCAGAATGACAGTGGTGGTGACTGTTTATAGAATAAGCAAAATTTTTAATAGTTACTTTCATGGTAAGATAAATCTTTATCTGATGGCGATTTTTTTTAACTCGCCGTTTGCACAACCACCTCCTTTTTTTGAAGTCGGTTAAAAAGTAAATAAAATTTCAGAAATTATTTCGCAAATTAAATATTAAAATTCATATAATATTATGTACTACTGTTTTATCCTCATTTAATTTAAACCCTTTTCGCCCCGGTAGTTCTGGCCGATCTGTGTCCCGGCTGGTCTTATTGTCTATTAAAGTAAAGTTTTCCGTCCATACCCAGTAGTTGTTTCAACATAAACAACTACAACACATTTTTTAATTCCCTGTATTATTATTTTCTACGGAACCATCACAACAAAACAACATTTAGATTGTTTTTTTTCGACAGTAAGTACTTCTACTTGCGGCGTACAACTTGGTTCACAGGGGGAATGTTTTCTTAAGATCAATGGAACCCGTTGCGTATGGGATTGTATGGAGAACCAGTTTCTTTACTTACATAACGTTTGCAGATATAATCTCTAGTAATAATACGGCTTTTTGAGGTTTTTTGTTTGTGTGTAAGTAAAAAGTTAATCGTGTACGGATTTGAAAAATATTATTGGTCTTTGGGCAAAAGGACCAGTTTCTGGTCAGGTTGGGACGTAGGACCAAAAATTTACAATACCTTTTTATTAGTAACAGGGAAAAGACCTCGAATATTAGACTAAAGTTTAAGATCTATGGATTTAGTAACCATTTTCGTTCAATCAAAACCTTATGTCTGACTAGATTTTGCCAGCGGCTCCGCCCGCGAGGAAGTCAGAAATTATCCCAATGGAACATATTAGTACCGGGATGAAAAGTATCCTTTGTCCTAACCCAGGTCATAGTCTACCTGTGTGCCAAATTTCGTCGAAATTCGTTCAGACGTTAAGGCGTGAAAAGGTAACAGACAGACAGACAAAGTTACTTTCTGAAGAAAAACTAGAATTTATTAATCAAACGGTTTTCCTAGGAATCACGCTAGACGAGAAATTACAATGGGCCTCATATAACATAATCTCTTGCGGGGCGGATAAGATCAGCCGCTTATGCTGTTAGAAAGATAAGATAATTAACAGAAGTAGAAACCGCACGTTTGGTCTATTTTATAGCTACTTCCACAGCATTATGTCGTTTGGCATTTTACTGTGGGGTCTGGCTGCTGACATTGAATCCATCTTTATTTTGCAAAAGAGAGCTAAGCCATTTATAATCTACGTCGTCGCGAATCTCTCAGGGAACTATTTATTTATTTCTATTTTCTTGCCCATTCTTCTCCATACGAAAACTACCTTTTGGAAGGGGCGAGTAGTAATCAATTCATATTTTTTGTAAATTTTGGCGTTTAAAAGTGCTTTTTATGTGCCTAATTGAAATAAATTATTTGACTTTGACTTTTGCATTTATAGGTAGGTACTTAATATTATTATTAATATTAGTGGAGAGGTATGGATAGACAAAATTAAGCTTCGTCCTAAAATCTTCCGATTGGTGTGTCTAGATTATTATTAAGTTATGATTGGCTTAAAAATTCAATATTTCCCAGGAAAAATTAAACAAAAAAAACGGGGTGAAAGCTAGTTTAAAGTCGGCAATAACGAGAGTCCAGTCTCACCCCCAAGTGCGGGGAAAAACTCAACCCCTTATGAAACTTCTCGAAACTTTTAGAAGCTAATTAATTAAATTGTTTTATTAAACTCAGCGAATTGTTAATTGATTTCAAGAGTTCATAATGCATTTGTTTTAAGATATTTTTTAATGAAATATTTATTTTGGCAAGGATTATGCTGCTATACATTTTTGTCTGACACCATTTTTATCTTTTAGACGAGGTTTCAAGAGAAGCATGAGAACATAAATGCAATTTTATTTAACATACCTGTGTTGTATAGACCAAATTATTATGAGCTCTTATACAGAAAACCAGAGCGAAAAATACTTTTACACTTACGTGAACACAAGTCGGAATCACCCGAGAGTCTAAAGTGAAACCTATCCTTTAGTGTCCCTTTTTATGTCACCTAGTCCTTTGAGAGACTTTTTACCTTTATTTAAAGGTTTATTTTACTTACTAAAGTTACTTATTATTTGGGGAAGGATTATTTTGAGTTCACCATCTCAAAATAATATGATCGTATGACCCGTATCTATGGTCTAGGAAGGTCTAGTACTCGTAGGAAATGGGGTTGAATTAAAACAAAGTGTTAAATTACAAACAACAGAGCTGATGATTGATACCTACCTTTTTGCTGAAATTACTAATTATTTGGAGATATGTATTTAAAAAAGCTATCTACATAAACAAATCTAACGCATTTGAAAAAAGCAAGCAGCACCCTGAACAACCCAATGAACACGCACTATTATATAAAAATCTTTTACTCTATAGAATTGAACACAATGGCGACACAACCCCAAAATCGATATCTATTATGTACCAATAGAGACGAAAAATCAAAAACGGGGGTGAGTGACGGACGGCAAAAAACCCGCGAGGGTGGAACTTCACCCCTAAGGTTTTTTTCGCCATTTTTTCAACAGGGGGACGTAATCACAATGGTTAGTACATCATTATGTGCTTATTTATGGGTGTTCGCCCCCATGGGTCGATAGTTATCGAGATGAAAAATTGGTATGTATTTAGTTAGTGAGATAAATAATGTACCCAGAATACCTTGCGATTGAAATGTCAATGGTACGGTCCCCGTAAGATGTTTCAACTATAAATGAATCACGACAATAAAATATTGATACATAAATATTTATTTATTTTATTGATATGGCAGTTCAACGACTTACTCATTAAAACAAACACATACAAAAATCACATAGGTACAGTTTTAGGTATTGTGAATTCATCAGTTACAGAAGTGCCAGCACTTTCAAAGATCTTAATGATTAAAGGACGTGTAAGATACCATTATTTGAATTAGTTGATAATATGTTCAGAAATACGATGGATTATGTTCTCTATCTAAAAATATATACATACCTAATCCAAATTCAAAATATACAATAGATTTTTTAAATTTTAATATCAATTAGGAGGAAGACAAATAATCAAAAGAAACCTTCAAAACACCATTAAATATATACATTGGATTGGTCTGCTTTCTGAATCATTTATCTTTAATTATGACTGGCTTCTGTCCGCGTGAAATGTCTTGTTCCCCCATCCATGTCACCTCGCCGCATCGCATCGCCCATCCCCGCTTTTACTTCCTTTTTCGCTTGTTCCCCCATCCATGTCACCTCGCCGCATCGCATCGCCCGTCCGCGCTTTTACTTCGTTTTCGCTTAGCGTTCTTTCTGACTTTTTTTCTTGTTGCTCGGCTCCCAAGGGTCGTATCGTGATGTTAAATAGCCTTCCTCAAGAATTAGGCTAACAAGTGCAAAAAAAAAAAATCTAATCCAAATGGTAGTTCGCGAGATCAGCGCGGTCAAACAAAAAAACAAACTCGTCAGCTTTATTGATTAGTATTGATTTGCGAGCAAAGTCACGTCAAACTAGTCACCATATTCGTTACACACGGAAAAATAGCAAGGCAGAGACCGGAACCACGATCGCCCACAAAGTATTGATAAAACATACATTTTTTTCCTACGACTTACACTATAACGCTTATGCACAACGGGGTAATCAGAGTAATTAGTAAGCAAGCACCTGAAGTCGTAATTTAACCTCCTCACAATGTTAAGGCGTGGTTTCTGCTCGTAATAATTAATTCTAGCTGCAAGTCTATTGGCTAACACCCGCCATACAATGTTCGAGGCGTCACGATTGCTATGAAGATAACGAAACAGTTTTTATGGAATATAAAGTGTTTGATACTCGTGGTATATAATTTATTGTGCTATACAGTGGATTTATTAGTGAATTACAATTAGGAATAAAAAAGCAACCAATTACGATTCGGATTTGCACGCGAACGGTTCCGTACCATCGTGCAATATTTAACTCTACATATTTTTGTTCTTTTATGGAAACACCCTTTAATTTTTAACTTTATAATTTTTTTTTTTTTTTTTTATACAGTAATACCCATTTTGTAAAAATTTTAAGTGTCTACCTTTTACGGTTCAAAAGTTACAGCTCTGTGACAGACGGACGGACGGACGGAGCCTTCAGTAATAGGGTCCCGTTAGCACCCTTTGAGTACGGAACCCAAGAAAATGGATATTATGCGTTATGTGATAGAAAGTAAACTGTCTAATGATTAGTTTGTAGTTTTATGTTGTTTTCTAGTTCTAAATCAAGTGGAAAGTTGATGGTGGAATCGTAGATAGATGGGGTTTTGATATGCACGCACCTCACGGCACGCACTACAGTTTTAGACATATTTAATATAATGGTGTGAAATTCTTGATAGATTTTAATTTAAATTGAAAATTCTCTTTTTTCATTTACTTTTGCGTTTATAGCTTTATGTCTAATGTGTTTGTCTGTCATTAAGACAGACAAACACATAAGACATAAAGACATTTATTTCGCAAAAACAGAACACTTTATTCAACAGAATGAGAAAAACTGGTTGCATAAATACAATTATAAGTCTGGATTTGCCTACTAATCAATTTAAGTGGCGACGAATTCCACTTTACAATAAAGGCTCGTGCAGACCAGCGCGACGTGACAGCGCGACGCGACTCGAACAATACAATTTCTAAGAAAATTTCACGGTATAACAATAGCCGGTGTCCCGCCGCGCTGTCGCGTCGCGCTTGTCAGTACGAAGCTTAAAAGAACTGAAACTATCATCTTTTGAAACTATGATTCTTTTGATATTTTATTATAACTGTCTTTTACAGTAAAAACCAAAACCGAACGTAGGAAACACAAGCTTAAACTCTAAGCATTTATCTAAACTAATATTCTAAAGAGGAAAAAAAATATTTTTTGTTGTGTGTGTGTTTGTATTTTTGTTTGTTACGCTTTCACGCTAAAACGGCTGAACGGATTTGAATGAAATTTGGTACGTCGGATACCATGACCTGGGTTAGGATAAAGGATACTTTTTATCCCGATATTCCCATGGGATCGAGACTTATGCGGGTGAAACCGTGAGACGCAGCTAGTTTTAAATAAACCAATTACAGGCACTTTTGAATTGTTAAGGGGTCGGTCTGCCACAAAAATGAAGCTAGTTGCCCATTCCAAAGCGTAGTGGAATCCTATGGAGAAGAACCAGACACTCCATGGGCGACAATCAATAGAAGAATACACACGTTTAAAAAAATGGAAACTGACCATCTCATGTCTTATTTAAGTATGGTCAGAAAATTGGCACGCGGGTTTTGTCATACTTACTTACATAAATCTAAGTAGGTACTTACCTTTCGTGGCAGTAGCCCACCAGACAGCAGCAGTGATAGCCTAGTGGTGTGACCGTCGGACTGCAAAATCATAGGTCTCAAGTTCGACCCCAACGCCTCTGAATTTTCGGATTCATGTGCGTATTGTATAATTATCACTTGCTTCAAAAACGGCGAAGGAAAACATCGTGAGGAAACCGGCATGCCTGAGAGATATTTCTCGATGGCATGTGAAGCCAAGTCAGAAGCCCATGGGCGGGTTTAAAACTCTGACACCAGGTTAGACACTAACCACACGAAAAGAAGAAAAAGACTCCCTGCAGGACAAAGGTCTATTTGTATAGTACTCATTACATAAATAAGAAATATGTACTTAATTATTATTTCCAATTATAAAAACGTCTAGACTTAAAAGAAAAAAAAAACATATTTAAGATATCTTAATTAGTCTTATCTTAATCATATTCCACCACGAGCAAACCTTATTAAAAGTTAATAAAACACCAAGAAAAAAATACTCTATTTCTTTTAATTTCAACCCCAAGTAATAAGCATACCTAATTATCATCCCTAATTAGTATTTCTTACTTAGAAGAGATTTTTTTAAATCTAAGTGCATTCCACATCCCCGTTTATATTAAAGAAATCCTTTAAATGGACTCCACATCGTTAAAAGTTATTCCTAACTTAAACTTGAAGAACAATCAACATAGAAATAAAAACCTCCCTCGTCACGAAAAATCGACATTGCGAGGGTGATTTCAAGATGGCGCCGGTGCCTCTTAGCACCCTATTTTTGTATTCTTCCCTCCCTCGCCTGTATTTATGCATTTCACCCCATCTCGCCCCCGCGTAAAAGTGCATCGAATAGTACCTACCCTCGGTGGTGTAACCTGAATATGTCCGTCCGTCTAATTGGGTTCGTTTTGTTTTAAATTATTGCATTTTTCCTTTGGTCCTTCGATACATCAATATGTCTATTAACCGTGTTTAGTACTAATCTCTTCGGTAGCGAACGATATTGTAATATCACTGAACTTGAACCTACTGAAATTCGTCAATTGCGAATTAGGGTACCTATTATAAAACTATCTATCAGGTAATTTAAAAACTACCAAAAAGAATAGCACCAATTAAGTAAAAAAGCCAGCAACAAAAAAGAATACATTCCAAATATAACCAAAATGAAAAGCACTAAATTTATCATTTTCCTTTACAAACACCTCAACTATGAGTGCCAAGATATGCTTACTGGTCTACCTTTAGAGTCTAAATAATAAAACACAATAATATAAGAATATCAGACATTTAATTTGACTATTATGAGAATATTTCAGTTGAATATTAATTAAATAGAACAAGAAACATAAATTAAACAATATACCTGAAGTCTATTTATAACCTTATTTCCAAGTGATGTTATTTCCACTTGAACAAACATCAACTTTATGCATGTGTAAATAATGTTGATTTTAGTGTGACTAGTACTGTTGTAAAAGGCATAAAGAATATGAAGTTGTAGCGCAAACTGAACCTTATGTAGGCATTACAAGTCTTTTTTCTAAAACTCGTGTTTGTTTACATGATTGGCAAATAAATTGCGAACGCACATTAGTTAAAATAGTTGTTTATTAATAGAAATAAAGTCAAAATGCAAGCATGCAAACTAATTCAACTAGTGGTCCTATATACCTTAAAGTTTGGTCCTTACGGTAAACAATGTATAATTAATTTCTTCATTGATTGCTTTTGCGCTAAGCCAAATCAACTCATCCTAACTTAATTATTACATGTTTTTACAGCACCCTAATTGCGTAACACACTTTAAATCACAATCCGAGAGTTTTGAAAGATATTGTTATTGCTTCATAGGTTTGAAAAATTCGTCTACTCTACAACGTTAATAACGCAATGAACGTGGGTGAACTGTCAAAATGAAACCCATTGCTGTCAATTCTCATTTTATGTGTGTTAGACACTAACCCAGCCGTCGCTCTGTTCAATTGTCTCAACCACATACATAGACAATATAAAAAGAAAAAACGAGGTATTCTTTTTTTATCACCATTTTGAAGATCACCCACAGTATTCCACATTTGCGCACCCACGGTTGTGGAGGTAATTAGAGAGGGGCCTTAACTATTAAAAAACATCGATTTTCGAGCTTGTTTGCCAAAAATATAAATATATTGTATAAATAGTAAAAGCCAGATCTGACGTCCCATGGCGAAACCAAACTGCCCAACTGTCGGGTTATTTGAATGTAGTAGATTATTCAGTGGCATATTATTACGTACGGTTTGCATACTGAGATAACATTATTATTGTAAACCAAAATCACCTAAACTAATATAGTTGGTCGACTCTTCACGTGACCAGAATGCTGGCCTATTCTTTGGACAAAGAATCAGCATTGCTGGCACCCTTTTGGGCACTTTTCCTGTTGACAGCGATGTGAACGAATTGTTTGACCCCTATAATTATTTCCCCACCTTTTCTATATGCTTGTACATGTTTTCATAATTATTTTAAGTCAATAAAAAAAAAGTGTGTGTGTTTCTATAAATAAATAAATTTAAAAAAACTAACATTGTAAAGAAAAAAAATTGACATATTGTACGTTTGTATCAGAGGACCCTACGAAGTATCAACAATTTGTCTATAAGAGTCATTATTATATGGCGAGCGCTGCGAAAACTTTTGATGATACATAAAATAATGTAGGTACTACATGTTTATAGTACCTACCTACCTACAAAAAAGTCCGCGATGCACTAACTATTACAGTTAAGTCACAATAACCGTTTTTTGATCAAATCAGTCAACCAAAACACGGGTAATTTCGAAAGATCCTTATTAAATAGTTTCATAAGTTTTTAACCTACCTACAGATTTCATCCGATTTTTTTTTTACCTCTTTACAATATTAGTATATCTGTACCTAGATATAATATAATACATAGGATTTATTATTTTTAATTCCCATGGGATATTTTCCGACAACACGCGGGCGAAGCCGCGGGCAAAAAATAGTACTTTGATAAAAGATTGTGGCTCAATCCTTATATCAAAGTAAACATCATGTCATGTCATTCGTAGATCTTTGAGAGTCGTTACTGATCGTCAGATGATCGAAAGTCTGACCACCAGTCTTAAAAAGGGGTATCGTGTTACCTAGTACCTAACTGGGTTGTGAAGATCAGCTAGGCAGTCGCTCTATGTAAAATATTGATGTTCAGCTGCATCCGGTTAGATTGGAAGCTAACCTCAACATAGTTGGGAAAAGGCTAGGCAGATGTGATCAAAGTAAACCTATGTGTATTAAGCTGAAATACTTGAACACAAATTCAAAGAGAATACTTTTCGTACCCATCCTAATTTACAAAAAGTTTTCAACTCAGCTGACGAAGCGAGGTGAAAAGTTTCAAAAATAAAAGTCTATTTTCAGATATATCATTTTATGACAGATTTTAATTTTAGTCTGAAAGTAATGGACACTGGTGCCATTTGTAATTTTTTCTTTAAAAAATATGCTTATCTATGGGTCTAATAATCCCGGTTTTGACATTATCAGGATGAAGAAAAGATGGATGTGACATTCCTCTGTATCTATGTTGGTTTAGACTTAGGACAGTACTTGAACGAGTACTAGTGAGACGAGTTTTAAAATCATTGTCATCAGTCAGATGGATTGAACGTAGGACATTATAGTGTTAAAAATATGGCAGAAATATTTGAATTAAGTTACCTAATGGTAAACATTGTTGAACGTATGTCATACCCAAATACGAATAAGTACCTTTTTAATACAATTTTGCATTTATTTTGTATCCATAAGCACATCGAACATTGCTAGGTTCCGCATTTTAGCTGTTTTTCTCCACCTGATAAATATTACACTTGAAATACTTTAAAATTAATCAATCTTATTAATTATCAAAAAAATTACCTATGCTATGACCGTGAACTATAAATAAATAAATAAATATTAAAGGGAACACAAATAAAATCGCCTAAAAGTTGAATTCCTTCAAAACTAGAACAAACATTTCTAATACTAGTACTCTCATATCAACTGGCAAGTTAACTAGCGCGAGTAACTGTAGCGAGTTAGTGAATGGGGCTAAAGTGAAGTCTTCACGAGGGCACGTTCACCCCTCCGGGGGGCGGGAACCGAGGGGAAGACACACCCCTAGGCACGCGGTGAAGTGCAGGAGCAAAACCATTTTATGAACGTTGGCATTTGTTACTCGTATTTAAATCATTTTGACCGTCTGTAACCGACGACGTATTATACATCATTAGTCAGTTAGACTCGAATCAAATGTAATATTTTATGAATATTTTTAATGTGGTTTTGATTCATTCATTATTTAAAAACTTATGATGGTTCCGTTATTGAATAAAAAAATAAACAAACTAGTCCTTTCGTACTTAAGAACTCTAGTAAAAAATAGAACTAAATTAATTTAAATTACAAATCTGAGACAGTAAAATACCAAATACTTCAGGGGAATTACAAAAGGCAAGCATCAATCTGCCTAGCCTTTTCCCAACTATGTTGGGGTCGGCTAATATTAGATTAAAATTAAAATTAAAGTTTCATGCAAAGTGTCAAGCGGTTTTTCACGTATGCGGCCCAACTATTATATGTCACCTTTACCCTGTACAAATGATTAACTAGGGTAGGTAGTTCCTCTGTTCGAACCCCATAAAATCGCAGGCAAACTCGCGTGCCACCTCTAGTCCGGCACCAGCACCTCACCGCGAGCTCTCCTTACTTCGGGGTCACCCCACGCCACTTCTTTCTCTTATTTCCCGGCTTTTTTTCGGCCGCCATGTTTGCGACGCATGCGCACTCGCTACCGCGGCAAAGCATTCGTCGCCATCGATTTATCAGATGCTATACGAGTAAATAAAAATGGGTATGTAAGTCTTTTTTACCTATTTTTATTGGGAAATTTCTTTAAATATGCGGATTTGTTTTGTAAATTAGCTGCTTTGTGATTTCTGTTTGTTTTATGGGAAGATTATGTATGATGAACATTGGTATGTGATGTTTTCATGATTTTATACCTACAGCAATGGATTGGTCTTCGTAGTATGCTGTCATTGGCGTAGAGGAGACTGCCTATCATCTTGATATAACTGCTGCGGACTCCTTGCACAATATTTAAGGTAGTATGTCCTATATTCTTTTCCAAGAAACGGAAGTCTGACATGATTGGAGCGAAAGCCGGGTCCATATAAAATAAACTGAAAGCTCTGATAAAAATATAACCACTTAGCCGAAGAATTTAGAAGTGCTACAGATTTAGAGTTTTTATAGAAAGCTATATAACTGGTTGTGTGAGAGATGTTTTTATTTCATCAATGAATATTTTGAGTGTAAAATGTAAAACTTATTTATTATAATTATTATGATATCTACTGAAACTTTTTCATTATTCTTGCCATTTTTTATTGACATGACATCATTATTATTGATCGCTATTATTAATATAAATAATTATTTTTAATGAATTTCAATTTAAATTTTAATGTCAATGACATCTTCTGTGAATATTTTTGTACGCCTTCGGGTACTCGTATAATACAGCGCGCCTGTAATCTTTTATAACAACTTTCTATTTTACCTACCTGTGTTAACAAATTAATAAATGATTTGATTTGATTTGATGAATAGAATTGTATTTAATTTTAATTTTATTAATTGCATGGTAATCTAAATTACGAAATAATTATTAATATTTTTATGTTATTGCTAATGACTAAATGTGTACTGCATGCTATAAGTATAACCAAGATGTAAAATCAGAATATTTGCACGGCTGAAATGCCGAATATTGTGAAACCCGAATATTGTGATCGTAGGAACTTATGTTAGCTACCTATATTCTTGCAAATAAATATATCATTCATTCATGCATTACTTATAAAGGCATTATTTACAATGTTTATCAATGAGAAGTGAACAGCCTATAAATATATGTCAGAAACCAAAAAAAAATTGACCTAACTTGACCGATATTAAGCTCCCAAATAGATGCCAAAACCCCGTGACGGATTGCCGGTCATCATAATATAATCAAGAAGCAATTCCAACGGTACAGGGGTGCCAACTGCGCCTCGTAATATCCGGCCGTGCGGGTGGTAGACCGGTTTCAATCCGGCAGTGACGCAGACGCACGTTTCCGGAGCGCTAATAATTATCTTCTATTCAAATTTTGGAATAGAACTCATTTTTTTTATTGGTAGTTTAGATTTTTATATACCTAAATAAATTGAGATATAAAGCTGCGGTTTCCTAGAAAAGCGGTGCCCGCCACATAGCGTCTACAATTTACCGGCGAATAACGTCACTGAAACGTTATTTTTAAAAATTTTGAGGTATGAGGAACAGGGTGTACAGTTCACTCATCCTCTATAGAAAAGGGAGGATCCTCCGACCAGACGGGTGTCGAGTCTAGCGGGCAACTGCTCAACGATTGATGTTGGGGAAGTTAGTTATGGTGTTCGCGCGGTAAACTCTAATTGCGCGATGCAGAATTTGTATGAGGATTTGCATCAAAGTATACACATACTTTCTATAGTAACTTATTTATAAAAATGAAATGCTCTTTCATTTTAAACATAAAAATTTCCTTAACCAATCAATGTCGTCTATTCAAGTGAGGATTCTAGTTTATTTGAGGTGCATAGAAAAGTAGAGTAAGTATTTAAAGAAAACTAAATAGTTTTAGTAAAAAACTAGTAGAATGCATAACCTCCTCCTTTTTCGAAATCGGATTAAAATCAGCTTTGCAAATTATTTTCCTAATTCGTGAAAGTATAAACATAATTTCTATAGTAACTTATTTATAAAAATGAAATGCTCTTTCATTTTAAACATAAAAATTTCCTTAACCAATCAATGTCGTCTATTCAAGTGAACTTAAAAACAAAGCAAGTCACTACCGAATTACGAAACCGACTTCAAAGAAACTTTGAAAGGTAACAAAGTCTTTGAAAAACCTTCAGACACGTACGCTTTTATGGGTTTCCAAACAGAAAACCATGGACAAGGGTATTTCTTTAAGAACCCCTTTACATTTCAAAGGGGTAGTTAAAAGAAAATGCTAAATAACCCTCTGTGGATGTTCAGTCGTGTGTAAAAAATAGGGTTGAATTTCCCACCTTGGAGTGTAGGTATTTCTTTAGGTGCTTTCTTAAGTAATATGGCTTCATCGGTTTAAAGAAAGCGTTATGTTTATGTAAGTCAGGAAAAATTGTTGAGTAAATTGACACTACGTCACGTCACGTTGCCGTGTTTTAGCTTTTTCAAACCACTTTCAAAGAATGCGAGTTGTTATTTGAATATACGTTCTTTTTTTATAAGTCTATTTGCTCAATCAATCAAATTATGTATTTATTTTTGCATAAAACACTGTTACAATGGTGTTATTAAATGTACATGTTTCAAGTGATTCTGCCGAAAGGCATGCAAAATGTATACAATCATGTTCTATCAAAGTCAAGATTGATATTGAAACATGAATATAAAATTAGATAAAATATTTTAAGATATTAAATTAATGGAATGTCTTTCTTAAAGATATATTAATACAGATTAATTATTTATTTATTAATAAATTATTTCAATGTCATTCCTAGAATTATTACAATACATTAACATATCAATTTTATTTAAAGATACATTCATAATTATTGTTCTATTACTTGATGTCAATGTGAGGTCTTGAATTTGGAAAAATTGTCGTTTAAGTAGTTTAAGTTTAAGTAGTCATTCAAGTTATAGTAACATTTATTATCTAAAAGGGTCTTTATATTGCTTGTCTATTGATTTAGACTTTACATGTATAAAATGTATGAAATACGTGAGAAAAACTGAAATTTCTTATAAAATAAAAACTTGAATGGAGCATTAAGTTGCTAATATCTTTACTGTTTTTCGAAATATCCATACAGTTATAAGATGTTGTACCTACTAAATATTAATGAGATCGGCTACAGTCTACCTTACGGTGTGTAAATTATTACATAAATTAAAATAGTAATACAAACAAAATAATGTCAACAAAACAAAACAGAAATTAAAGTGAAGTCAATTAATAATATTAATAAAAAAAGAAAAAAAAAAGAAGTTTTTTTAAATATATTATATTATTAATTTATTTTTTATTATTATAAGTCTTATATGGTAAGATTTGCAATTAATTATAACAATCATAATCTAGATAAATTCATATCATTTAGAAAGTCTTTATCGCTTCGCACTATATCGCTTCTCATTATATTAACGTTATATTATATCCCAACCAATTTTATAAATGCGAAAGTCAGTTTGTTTGTCACGCTAAAACGGCTGAATGGATTTGGATGTAATTTGGCACATGGGTAGACCATGACCTGGAAAAGGACATAGGACTTTTTATCCCGATATTCCCACGTGATCGAGACTTGTGCTGGTAAAACCGCGGGGCGCAGCTAGTTATAATATATAGGGCTTAGACTTACTGGTAAAATGTGTGTATTAATAAACCTATGCTTATTATTTTACAGGCATGACGGATTAAGCAGTTCAATGACCTTACATTCTCTTCTCTACCGACTTCTAGGAAGCAGTAGAGCAGGTCAGGGTGAACAGATTAAAAAATGTGAAAATTTACCATATTTCGGACAGACTTATTCTGTAAAAATAATTCTCCTTCTTGACGCCGAATATTTTCAACACAATGTACTTAAGAATACTGACTTATGACCTGTATCTATCTACTTGTACTATCAATATCATCGGTGACACCCTGCTGACTAACTGATATTTCCAGCACGGTAAGTTCTTGCACTTCTTGGCAATACTATATAAGTAGACATGTATCGTCGTTTTACCGAAAATTTTAAGTCATATAACCCTTTAATCCACACCGCTCAGGTAGGTTTACGCAAAAAATCCGGTTATAAATAAAACCTTCAACGTTAAAACTCAGTGAAAAAGAAAATTCGAACCGCGCCGTCTCCCCAGCGGACCGACGTTCGCAAGATTCCCTTGTGTACCCACTCTTTTCCTTATTAACAACGGGATTCTGTAGCGGGATTGGGAATCTTGATACTTGCAATAGTCATCACAATGTCTTTATTTTATTTTTTTGTATATTGGCACCTTATAGCTATATTCATGTTTTTAGTTATTATTTAATCGTGTTTTTGTATTTTCTGCTGTCTTTTGTGTGCACCAAATAAACGATTTATCTATCTATCTATTTGGCTCTGAATTAATTTGTGAATCCTTGGCACGCACTATCTCCCTATTTAATTTACTGCGTTCCCGTTTATCCAAAGGTTGTCTGGTAGACTTCACTTTCAAAGATAAGACTGCTATTATATCTTTAAAATTAAAGATACCTATTGTATAATATTTTATGAAATGTATTTCAATGTTGGTGCCGGTGATAAGCATTTACTTATATCTAACGTATATATTGAAACAAGATTTCTTCTCATATTCTCATAATCCAGAAAACTGTGAATTATCTTTTACTACGACATAACAAAATGAATTCATTTAATTTACTATAACCAAAAGTTGGGATTTAACAACGGTGATTCTTAGAACGCGAGTTCTATCTCTACACATAGAAAATATTTATCTGGTGTACAGTTGATCCGAGACTCGATATTTTCACATTAATTGTGAAGCTTATAACTTTTATCTTTGAAATATCACAATATTTTTGACAGATATTTTAGTGGCAACTCAAACGCCAAGGCACCAAGTATCAACTCTCCTTCATCCCGACACACAGACACCCTGTATGCCATGGCTTGTTTCTTTTTGTGAGGGGCGCAGCACCCCGTGCATAACAGACCTAAGTGCGCAGAACGAAGCTTCCCTCAAGCAGGCCTCATATACTGACACGGTGTCTATGTTTCTTGCCTTTTTCGCTGTATATACGCATATGACATAGTCATTAACTCGTATGGTGTGGGTGGCAGGGACATCGAAGCGAAAACTGTTACCATAGATTCAGTACGTGATTCTGAACCCCCATGCTGAAATTTATCGAAGGTTATCTAAAAAAAATCTGCTGTTCCATACATTTTGAGCGCGTAGGTATTATTACACTTTTCTTTTCCATAACCGACGAAAAATTGCAACGTAGTGAGGTTCAGAATCATGTACTGAATCCATGGTAAAAGTTTTCGCGTTGATGTCGGGATGCCGCCCTGTATAGGCTTGTGAACTTTCAGCTGAAAGAGTTACTGAAGTCTAAAATATCAGATGGGTATGGGATGGGCTTGCGAACCACAAAACCTACGAGGCAGTTACATAATAAAAGCTCATCGCTTGCTTGCCCTTAATCTAATTTATATGGGCTTGGCGTCAGACCAAATAAAAAATCAAGACATATCGCTGTCAACAATGACGTAAGGCCAGTTTCGTAAACATGTGTGCAAGCGCACACATGTTTATGTTTACTACACCTCACTAAGCAGTGAGGTGTAGTTTGATTGTAAATGTGTGCGTGTGAGCATGTATGCACAGAGCGGAGGTGTAGTTTCTCATGCTTTACTGTATTGGTCGCAGTGCTATATCTTGGTTTTTAATTATTTGGTCTGAGGGGTTGGCGGTGTACGTCATTTTCTTTCATAGCTACCTTCCCAAATCTTTATCAACCTTCACCTCAGCTGTCACCACTTTCATGTTCACCTTCATAATTATATGATCCTTAACACAAACCATCCATCCAAGCCTGCCTGTTTTCTCAAAGCCTCTAATCTAGGTTCTGACTTAACACTTTTAGCAAATGCTGTAGTAACATCCAGTTTATGAAAAGTTAATTTAATTTACACATAAATAAGCTCTGTTAAACTCATATCTAATGATTTAGTTAGAGTAAGTTGTTAGACAGCCGATCAAAGCAGTTAAAAGTCTATTAGCAAATTATGTTCAAAAACTGGATGTGCCCGGACACCGAAGCGGAGATGTGCGGAGATTTCAGATGTTTTTCAGCTAGGGTGTATCCACTGAATCTATACGGAGATGGTTCTGGAGCGGCGATGTGTGTGATGTGACGCGGAGGAAAATAGCGAAGCTGCTCACTGCGTAGCACGCCGCTCACATCTAGCCTCGTCTACGCTGCGCGACACATCTCCGCTTTTTAACGCCACCCTTTTTTTTTTTTTTTTTGGGTGGGAAATTATCAAATAACTTCTCCCGCTCTGGGTGGAGCGGGAGGGCGTGTCAGACTTTTACTTTTACAAACCCACCCGTATTCCTTCCGTTGCCTGTGTGCCGAGGTCGCGATATCCCTTTCAGACAAACCCGCAACCCCGGCAGGCATTGGCCCTTCCGGACCCCGTCTGTTGGTGCTGACATCTCTTTGAGGCGCGCGTGGAACACAACGCGCCGTCGACCCGGGCCTGGTCCCTATCGGACGGCGAGCTACCCATTGCTCACCGTCCGCAAGCCCGCGCCTACGGTGGCCGGAAGTCGGCTCGCGACTCCCGACGCCCGGGGCGTCTCCTGCGGCGACTAGGGGCGCGAGGGGGCGCATTTTGCCTCTCCCTCGCGCGCTCCGCCTCCTCCTTCGCGAGCATTACTGCTTCGCAGAAGGAGGTGACGGCCTCCCATGCACTCTCGCTCCGGACCATGGCCTGAACCAGGGCCGGACGCGAGAGATCGCCGCCGCCGATCGCCTCCGTGAGGACACTTTTAACGCCACCCAGATCAATCTTTGCGAAGTACAGCTCACATCTTCGCTTCGATCGCGCCACACAAATATGATACATCTCCGCTCAGTGGTATCCACTGAAGCTGAGTGGAGTCGAGATGTGTGAATAACGAAATTCTATTGGTTGTTTAAAACACATCTCCTCTCCTCTCGTCTCGTCTTCGCTTTGGTGGAGGCCGGGCCTTACATATACCCGGTTTCTGAATTGTGAGAACTTGAAAATCTGCCGTGCTATTCTGTAAACATCTCACCGTGATAACTTGGGTGAAGTGAGCTTGATGTGAGCTTTCATTGCTCCTAAAGCTAAGGACGACACTATGGACAGCTCACTTCATGCTCACTTCACCTCACGCTTAACGGTGAGATGATTACAGAATGGATCCACTGTTGTCTACTTTCGCATATCTTAAGGTGACTGCTTCAAAGTAGCCCGCCTTACGTTGTATGCAAAGAATTTTTGAATTTTGCGAGCTTTTATTTGTTTTGAATACACACAGTAAAATACATAAAGATACGACATAATTATAGTTATGAGTACAAAGTTATCTTAAGTATAATGCTAAAGTAGAGTTTGACTTGTACTTAACGTCATATTCTCAATTAAAAAAAAAAACAAAAAAAAGAAGAATTTTTATTACCTTCAATTGTACAAAAAACACTTAAGTATCTAAAACACTATGCAGCGTTAATAGATTAAATATATAAATAAATACAGAAGCCGGGTGTTACCTTTTACTAAATAAAAGACAAAAAAAAATACAACAAATCCTCCTAGATCGCTGACTGGTACTAATCACTCACCTAGTGCTCTCAAAGAGCCCTCGATATACATCTATACACTAGACGTGTCTAAGTATCTGAGGCTATCGACTTCAAAAGCCGGTGTACGCATATCTGATGACTTTAGGCTTTTTGTTTTTAGAAACTGTTTTGGGAATATTTTTTTTCCTCTATTGTTGAGCATTCCGGGTGAAGTTCGCTTCCACCTTCGGCCTGATCATCACTTACCATCAGGTGAGATGCAGGCTAAGGGCAAAGCCGAAATGGTTAAAAAAAAAATGTTTAACAAATTTTAGTAAAATCTCACCATGGTGCAATGAAATGAAATGAAATGAAATTGTTTATTCTGTAAATAGGATATTGGAATCACTTTTACACGTCATATTAAAAAAATATTAAAATTTGCTAGATGAGTTCGGCGTTTCCTATCTGACTACTCTGAGAAGAGAGGCCGAAACAAACTCAGAGGTCACAGTCTCTTTTAAAGTCCAGTCATATGGTCAGGCCATATGAGGACCATGTAGATTAGTGTCTGAAATGGTCTTTTGAGAAAAGGACCACACAGATTTGAGTGGACCTGTCCAGAAAGTGCAAGCATTTGTCAGTAATCGTGGAGCTCAACTCAGAACATAAGGAGCTCAATTCGACGAACAATACCAAAGAAAGGACATTTGGGTAGACTGCATAAACTACTCAAACTGCCAGACCATCATTAAAACTAACTAAGAAAGGAAAAAGAAAAGATTCATGAAAAAAAAATGAAAAAAAAAAAATATCCACGTAGTCCTCACATTCAATTTTTTGTTTTTGTTACTGTATCACTTTATGATTATGAACTTAAGTTTGTTTTGATTGTTTAAATTATGTGGTTGATGATTTTGGTGCACGGTAAAACTCTAATGGGTTTATGTTTGCATCAACTTATTATGTATAAAGATGTAAGTACTGAATGAATGAATAAATAAATAAATAAATAATAATAAACCACTCAAGAGCCTGGATGCACTAAATTCCCTTCATTTTAATTTATTAAAAATTTATTTTAATGTTCAAAAAACGAGTAAAGATACTGACTTCTGTAACACATGTCACCACCTCGCTCAGTAGTCAGGGCTTCAAATTAAAATGTAACACCTTTTTCTATGTGTAACATCTATCCTCTAAAAAATCTAAGTAATCAAATCCGGGGGACTGATTTCGTGAAAAGGGACGGAAGTCTGTAACAGGAAGCCGGGGAAGCGCGCGCTATTTTATTTGACCAATTGTCAGATGTAACACATCATATGCGACTACTGTAAGGCTCGCTCGTTTTTTTGTCAGAAAACATTTTTTTATGGTTTGTTTTTATACCTACTTATCCTTATAACAAAAACACCTTGAAATTTCTTAAGCAATATGTTCTACGTTATGATCAAAAGTATTAAAAACTATTATGTAAAGATTTAATTTTTTATTCAAAGTTTAATGTTTTACTGGCAGATGTTTCAGAGAAAGTTTTAAAGAAAAACTTGTTTTTCTAGTAAAAACAATATATTTATAATTAATACAGGCACGTAAGTAAAGTCAGGGAAATTAATTGTTAACCAATTTACTTAAATTGTCCGTATATTCGAATGACACGTGTCATTCTGTGATGGTTATAACACGGCATATTGACGTAGGTACTGTGGCTACCTCAAATGAATGATGTACCTAATAACGGTACCTACAACACACTTGAAAAGATAAAGATAAAACTGTTTTGTCTTGTCTAAATCTAAAGTAATACATATTATAAATACGAATGTGAGTTTTTTGTTACGACTTCACGCTAAAACGGCTGAACGGATTCAGATGAAATTTGGCACATAGTTAGGCCATGAGCTGGGTTAGGACATAGGATACTTTTTATCCCGATATTCCCACGGGATCGACACTTATACGGGTGATCTTTCATAGACAGAAAAGTTTTGAGTTGTGACTTTTTCAGGCAGTCCAATAACCTTGATTACCCATGAAAAGACAGAAAATTCCTTCTTTTTTACATGAATCACAGCTGATCCATGTTTTTTTCCCATGGCCTTCAACTCATAATTTACAATAACAATACCAATCTTCTAAAATTATATGCATCGGTAACAAAAAAAAACCTAGAAGCCGTAATAGTAAAAAGTAGCCGATTTAAAACGCCATATTAAAATCGTTTTGATGTTCTCACAAACAAATAAAATCGATACTTTATTACCTTAATTTCTAATCGTTACGAATCGAAACAATTCAAAAGACGTAATTTAAAGCCTCAAGTCGATTTAAAATTCAAAGGGCTTCACATGATAATTCGAATTCTGGAAATAAATTTACTTTTGAATTGAATATATTATAATCATCAATAATAATTTAGAAATTCCATACGACCAGTCGAGCAGATCAAATGGCTTCCCATAGAATCGATTAGACTCATGGTATCACGTCACTAATGAAGATGATTGACTTATTTTGGATTCAATTAATTGAATGTAATCATGTAATCGGTATGTAGATTGAAGTAAACAACCGTTTGGTGAGTATTTTATCTTACTTGTGTAGATATCTACTTAGTTACTGAGATAAAATAAACCGGTGAATAGATTTTTATGAGATAATAAGATTTGTCATGACATTGTTTGACATGTCGTGATGGCCCAGTGGTTAAGGCCTCGCCTCTCATGCACGAGGTTGTGGGTTCAAATCCGGGCAAGTACCAATGTGACTTTTTCAATCCATATGTACTTACTTTCTGAGTTTATCTAGTGACATCGGTGAAGGAAAACATCGTGAGGAAACCTGGACTTATAGTTATTATAAGTCTGAAATCACCAACCCGTCTTGAGCAAGCGTGATGATCAATGCTCGTGCCTTCTCTGTATGAGAAGAGGCCTTTTCCCTGCAGTGGGACAGTAACAGGCTGGTAATATAAAATATTAATAAGATTTAGCTAAAGCACTAGGAAGTGGTGAAGGGTGGGCGTTTTGGGGAACTGTCTCATGTAATTTTGACGTTCGAAAAGTGCTGAGTGTCAGCCTAGTTTGAATAAATGACTTTTGAATTTGAATTTGAATTTACTGGTAATATACAGGTTGGATTTTTATTTGTAAATGCAGCAACCTTAACCGTTGTAGCTACAGGAAAACTCTCTTAGGAGACTGTCCTTAACTTTTTGATACATTTTGATCAGCATTCACACATTTTGAAAAAATCTACAATCAGAAAATAGGCAGTTTTCACAAAAACTGTTGTTGATCCCAATCGATCCTGTTTCTTATATGGATCAAAACACTCTACAGGATACAGGACCAACTGAGGTTTGAGTACTAGATACGTCAGAAGTCGCAAAAACCTTTTCCCATACATTTCGTAGGAAATGAGACTGCAACCTACTTTTCACGATGGATATAATAGCCGTAATAAACAAAAAAAAATAACTTCGAATGAATACGCGGTATGATTTTATTTCCATTGAGAAAAAATACTACTTCTTTTTAAATATTAGTATGGATAGTTCAAGACCCACCCGATAAGTAAAACGACGATAAATAATCATCCCACTATCACTTCAAATCGATTAAGAACTCGATACATCGATAATAGTCAGACAAATGTCAAAATGACATGTGACACATTGCACCTGCGTTTATAAAATCGAGTAAATAATAAACGATTATTTAAAAACTGTATTCGAACACAAAGAAAGGTATTTAATTTAAATAAGTAGCGTATGTAAAGAGGTTAGTGTTAAGTGGGTTTTCAGGTTTATTCACTTTTTATGGGAGTTAATTTGCTTGTCATATGTTAAAAGGAATTGGTAAAACATGGGCCGATTATGGGTCGATTACAATGGCATAAGGCCGGGTGCGAATTTATATTGTCGTCAGTTTATTTTGGCAACCCTAAATATGTAACCAAGTTAAATTATATACTTGCATGACATAACATCGCGCTTGTATATTTCAAAGGCAAGGCAGAGATGTATCTCGGTCATACTCTCACAGCTTAGGCACTAGTCATTGCAAAGTTAAGGCAAGTAAAGTGCAGTAAAAGTAAAGATTATTGTTTATAGTTTGCAAAAAATCAATAAATTAAAAGTGCCCTTAATTCTTTATACCCTAATTCTTTTTTCTAAAATAAAGCTAGCTAGTATTTACTCCTTATAACATGAGCTATCTGCCAGTGAAAGTCCCGTCAAATTCGGTGGAGCCATTTCGGAGATTAGCCGGAATAAACAGACAGACAGTCATACAAAAATTGTTTTTTTTGTTTTAAGTACCGCGTAAACTTTCATATGCATTTACTATAAAGCTGTTATTTTGACATTACAAACAGTCAAGTCCATTATATTCATTTTTAGTATGTATAGCTCAGTGGACCAAGAGTTCAAAAGATTTTTTTTTCTCTCAGTCCCTATTACTTTAAAACCAAATGCAAATTATGAAAGGCGAGTAGGATTAAATACGCTTTAGATAATAATATCGTCATTCTGCACCCATTGAGGATGGGCAGGGTAGCGTCAGCTAATTAACAATAGACAAGTAAAAATAATATCCTTCCCGTTTCAAAAGGACCCCAAATACGGTCAGCAGAATAATAATTATATTCAAATAAGGGCCAGGTGTCCATTAGAAACTAAAAAACTATCAATAGTAGGTACTGAAAGTGCTTTAAAGGAATTTCTTTACTGACCCTACTTAATTGAGGCGTAAAGTATATTTCATTGTTTAAATTAAGGTAATGGAAATTGGACTTTGTTATAATATAGGGTGAGTTTGAATTTGATTGTTGCTAATTTATGCAAGGTCAATATAAAAATCCATTCCAATTGACAGTTTGTTTATCCGAAATGTTTAGATGAAGTAGGATAACATCATATTATTCCATAAACGTGCCTATTATTTGTAGGTTCATAAGTAAATCAACCAAAGACAAACACCGACCAAATAAAAAATATTAGAAAAATTAAAAATCACAGTACAAAGTCGAAAGATAAACAAAATTATAAGATTTGCAAAATTCAGAATCCGACAGTTTTGTTTACTAGAAATCTAGTCTTAGTACCAAAAGAACATAGATCCAACAAACGTTATTCAACAGTAAAATCTTTCATCACAAATTGCAGACGAATCCGCGCGCAAACCCAGTCAAAAAGGGTTACAGACTCGGACAATATGACCCTTACCTATTGACATTCGCATAATTACGAGGGTAAATAACACAGGCCGTCGGTCCTATGAGACAGGGGTCAGGTAACCAGCTGGTCCTTATCACAATGCACTTTAATTCGGCCAGATTTGACCTCCAAAATGAGGAAGCTTATGCTATAGAAAATATGATGAATGGATGAGAGAAAAAACTGTATAAAATGTTGTTTAGGATTTTGACGTGAAAGAATTGTATGGGCAGTTTTTTATTGTAGATGGCGCTTATGAGATCCATAGAAGGAAAGAAAGTAAATAATGTGCTACAAATCAGTCATGAATGCAGACTTTAATAATATGTTAGAAGTCTAGGTTGCTTCATGATATTTTCCTTCGTCGTAGGTAAACATAAGCATAATCAGCATATAATGTTCCCACTGCTGGGACACAGGCCTCCACACGATGAGAGGGAGTAGGTCATAATCTACCACGCGGGCCCAGTGCGGGGTTGGTTCTAGGACATGCCGTTTTTGTCACGATGTTTTCCTTCACCGTTTTCAGAGCAGTGGTGATGAAATATTTTACTTACACAAAGGCTGCGTCTGTCAAGGTTCGAACCACGACCTACTACTCGATGTAAGCTTAGTATCTTGTTTTAGAAAACTTTGAAAGTTTAGAATACATGGTGGGCCTAATGTCGCTGTAGAAAAGGTCGTTTGCTTACAAAACCTAACTACATTTTCAAGTGGAAGTCTCCTCAACTTAATTCCCAATAACACAGGAATCACTTTTTATTTAATTTTTACTTATAGAAAATAAAGGTATAAAAAATCAAAATCAAAATGATTCTATAAATTTTTCATCCTCAAAGCAGTGTTATTATTTAAAAAAATGTGCTGTGTTGAGTGCTACTAACGCCATCTATGTTATTATTATAAAACTAAACCATAAAGCGACCTCTATTGCCATTCAGAGGAAGCGTAACCCACCAGGCAGTTTAGTATGGAACTTTCCACGTGAAGCCATGATGATCGCTGCAATTACAAGAAATAGAAAATAGATGGCGCTACCAGTCGAGAAAAGTGCTGTGCTAATGGTGTTCAAATCTAAAGTCCTAATAAAAGATAATTAAATAATGAAAGCAAAATTTAGCCCAAACCTGTTTATTCCAAATAACAAAAAGATTTAGCTTAAAATAAACTCCAGCTAGTCTTTTTATTCAAATTCAGTTTTGAGTCGAAAAATTCATTTTCCTTTTCCAGCCCTTTCAAACCCATAAAATAAGGAAAATTGTTCTCAGTCGCCAAATAGAAGATTCCTTGTGTATTTCTATCAGTATTTAGACCCAAAATATTAGTCACAACAGGATTTTTATCATAGCAATCTCTATTCCTCGCTTCTTGAACAGAGTCGCATTTCATTGCAATAAAACTATTTGGATTAATGAGTGCTGAAATCCAAATGGTAAAAGCCCGCACATGACTGCAAATAACGTTGCAAGGAACCCATAAAATGTCCCCAGGTTGGAACTCCCCACCGTTGACGTAAAAATTAACATGGCCGACAGGAGCCGCCATTCCATAGCCATCAATATTAGTTTCAATAACGTCAACGAAATCTGCATCGGTTTGATCCAATCGGTCCTCTGGGCCTAAGTTTCTGAAGCAAGGTCCAGATGGATCTAAGCCAGTTATTCTGGAGATGTTCTTGCCTGTTTGGAGTCTGTAGTTTTTGGCTATGAAGCTTATAGTGTGGCCTCCTAGGCTGAGTCCGACAAGTTCAAGTTTTTTTGGGTCTAAGCCATAGTTTGAAAGGGTAGAGAGCATTTCGGCGACGTGTTTTCCGATGGTCCGCATGTTGCCAGCAGCTCTGAAATAGAGAAAATATGCGTGATAAGTATTTTGGTTCTAAAAACTCTTGTTAAAACAAATGAAGACTTTGAATAGACATAAATTCAGACAATGATCATAAAGGTGACTATACACTTGAGCATTTACTTGTAACAGAACATCGAGCATTCACCGTTTTTAATTTTTTTCGAACCACACTTCGAACACGAAGCTCGATGGTATGTGACAACCTGAACCAACGAGCGTATTGGTGTGACATTTTATCGAGCAAAGGCACGCGGGCAGTGCGGACGACGCGGAGTGTGGTGCGCGAGCCGAAGGCAGGTCGTTACTTGTTCAAGTTCATTCGGTGATGTTACAAAGATATATTACAGGTAAATGTTCACTCTCCGTGAGCTTTACGTCGAACGCAGCGTCGACCATTCGCAGGAACGTTACATTACATGGAAATGCTTTTTAAAATTGAGCTTTTGCTTGTATTGTACCATTCGTAAGAACGTTACATTACATGGAAATGCTCGACAAAATGCTCAATTGTTTATTCACCTTAAACCAAACCATAGATATAAGAAATAACCAAACCGCACTTAATTTTCCACCACTGCGATCTCTGACTTCGCTGATGTTTACAAGAATACTTTATCACCCTAAAATGTTCCCATTTGCTGGAACTCAGACCTCGGTCCCTCTCTGGGAGAGGGAATGAACCGTAATTGCAGATGGTAGCCCAGAGCAGTGATATAACACAAACATCAACAATCCTAAAAGAGTTAGGCAGAGGTGTATCTACAGCACACCCACATTTCGCCAGTTATATTTAAGTCCCATGTAATAGGGGGCGACCGTATTGCCAACAACTGGGCACAAATCCAGACTCCGGGCTGCTACTGAGAAATTCTAGACGGAAAAACACAATAGCACCTTGCCCGACACCTCTTGCTGAACAGTAGCGCTTGCAGCCACTAAGCAGGCAGTTATATATCCCTACAAATATCGTTTTTCAAAAGAAAAACAGCACAAAAATGAAAATAGAAAACGCATTATACTCACACTGGATACGCCACAGTCGTGAACTTATTAGTATCCAGCAAAAACACATTATAACCCAATTTTTTATACACCACCCCAGCTGTCAAAGCGAAGGGTAGTTGGGGGTGGTCCAAGAACCCCCCCACATACATCACAGTGGGTTTCTTGAAGTCAATCCGAGGGTCTTTGGCTAAGTCCTTCATTTGGTAGTAACTGTACTTCGGCTTCGGCCATAAGATGTTCCCTTTTCCTTGGACTGAAATGGTGAGGTATTTTAAGTCCCCTGGAGGTATTGGTTGTGGTTTGTTGGTTCCTGGACCTGGAAAATAAAAAGATAATGTGATTAGAGATTTAATGTGGAAAAATTACATTAGGTCAAATTTTGCAATTTAATCGCCGCTGACAGGTTATACAGTTATACCACCTGTCGCAGACGATTCGATTCAATTCTCAGTGGGGACAAAATTTTCTGCTCGTTTTGGTTCGTGGTTGGGCTTGTTCTAAGTCCGCCTAAGCCGTCCGTCCGCTTAAAATGCGTTTTATCTAAGTAGGTATTTTGTTATTAATATGATAAAGCAAAAAATACGTGTCTAATATTTTTTTTATTATCTCACTGACGGACTAATTAGAATTTCTTCTTTTTTACCCAAGCATCATCCCTATTGTGGTAAAAAAAAAACAATAGTCTGGACAAGCCCGACTTCTTACCGTAACTCAGATCACCAAAAAGTCGATTAAAGCTTCGTGCAGACCAGCGCGACGCGACGCCGCGACGCGACTCGAACAATACAATTTCTAAGAAAACTTGACAATGCTACTTTTATACATCAAATCGACACAAAGTTATTCGATACATGCGATATTTTAGCATTTCTTAAAATAACTGTGTTACCCAGTACTTGGGTTGTGAAAGTCAGATAGGCAGTCGCTCTCTCAGTTAGACTGGAAGCCGACCCCAACATAGTTGTGAAAAGGCTAGGCAGATAATGATGAATAATTAAGATTTAAAAAAAAACGGAAATGTTAATCTTGTTTTGTTGCTGACTGTAGGTACCGTTTGTTCAGACCTCGCCAGGACTTTTTTTGTCCGGACTTTTGACCAATTTAAAATATAAAAAAAATATTAAGAATTAAAAATCTATTCAAAAAACTTCTTTCTATTCACCAAAATGTTTAAGAAGCCGTGCACGAAATCGACTGATTTTGATCAATTTTGTTCATTAGTTGTGAGAAAGGGAAAAAGAATTTAAGTAAAACTATTTGTGATTGTGTAATAAGTTAAGTATTTATGGAAAATCACAAATATTTGCAACAAGTTTTCCGAAAAATTACGCGAGACTGACGTTTGATCATTTTTTAACAAGGAACTACTTTTGATTTTGAGCATTTAAAAATATCATCAACATCGTTATATGGTCTACTAGGTTGTGAATGACTCCCTTTTTTCAACTTCGATACAAAATGTACCAGAAAAATACCTAATGTTGAAACGAAACATATTTTTTTTAAACCCTGTCAGTAACGTATTTTTTCCAATTATTTAGCAAAACATATCAAGAAATTTAAAAATCGCATATTAGTCTTCAGGTATCCTTGAAATAAAATTTTATTTTATTATTATACAACTAGCTGCCCGGCTTCGCACGGGTAGTACTAAGTATTTATCTACGGCAACCTACCTACCCTACCTACCTAGCTACCCTACCTATCTACCCTACCTATCTACCCTACCTACCTACCCTACCCACTTGCTTATCTACCCTAACTACCTACCGGCTTATCTACCCTACCTACCTACCTACCCTACCTACTCTACGTACCTACCTACCTACCTACTTACATACCTACTTACATACCTACCTACCTACCTACACCTACCTATAACCTTGTCCTAAGACTAACAAACACAAAAATAAGAATTATCCAATTTGGTGCAGCCGTTCGCAAGTTATGGCGTGACCAAAGGAAATAGAGATTCATTTTTATATATATAGATATGTTCGTCAAGTAAATCAAAGGCGAAATAAACGATATTTTCGAGAGCGCAAAAGTGATGCAACTATTAACAGGTGCTATGACTGACGCGAGTTGAGCACCACGAAAACTGTTCTTTTATAGTTACACAGGCTTCATGTCTCAATTATTTCAAGCTTTCTTACAATTAGATAAGTTAGTGACGAAAAGAGGTGTTTTTCGTGCACGGTGCCTTATCAAACAAACACTGCCACTTCTTCATAAACATATCGCTTTGATCCTTGAACAATTTTATCAGAAAACAAACATACAGAAACAATGTTTGCACATCGATACGCATTCCCTTTTGTTATTAAATCAAATATTGTCACTCCACGTCATTTTGAGGTGGCTATAGTCATACCATTGTCTCCATTACACACCTTAGTTTGAAGAAAGGTGACGAATGACAAAACACTGCAAGTAACAACTACATAAGTATGCTAAGTATACTGACTCGTTGGTCTAGTAGACGCAAGCGCTACTGCTGAGCATGAGGTCCTGGGTTCGATTCCCAGGTCTGGCAGTGTTATTGGGTTTTTTCGTCTAGAGTTTCTAATTAGCAGCCCGGAGTTTGGATTTGTGCCCGTTTGATGGCAGTAGGCTCGCCTCCATTACATGGGACTTAAATTCAGAAGCCAAAGTATTGACTGTGGGACAGCTTTTTGTGCTCCGCGCTATGCTGCGAAAACACTCTGCGCTACATCTAGATCTTGCTAAGCTAAAAAAACGGAAAGGCACTCCCGTGTGCGATATAGTCCAATGCCGTTCCAAGTTTGCCATCCGACAGCACGCGGCAACTAGCTCTCGACTGTATAATAGAATACATAAACTTATACCCATATACTCCCTAACTAAACACGAAGTCAAAATCAAACTTACAGATTGGTTGCAGAAGTTAACGTATGACGAAACCGAGAATCTTATTACAATTGTCTCTTAAATGAACTAATACTGTATTTCAATTAAGGCATTGTTTGTTTAATTTATGTTGTGTTACTTAAGTACTTGCATGACACTTAATACCAGTTGTATGACATACCTGGAGGAATCTTTGCTCCTAAAACACAGGCTTTTGGCCTAGTTTAGGAGTCATCAGTTCGCCCTTTAATGTGTCTCTATTGTACTATATATTTTTAATCCTGTGTACTTATGTATGTTTTTCAAATGTACAAATAAAAATTATTATTATTTTTATTATATTACATAACTGGCAAAATGTTGTACAATAGGTACACCTCTGCCCAAACCTTCGAGGTATACAGGCGTGATGTCTATGCATATAAAAAGTAAGTCCAAAGACTAAAACCACGCTCTAAAAACTATGAAACAAGACAATATTCTCATCTAAAATTGTTATATACAAAGTATTCAATGTTTATCGTCTATTAGGTAACTTACACGTAATATATTTCAATGTATTTAATAATATTCATTGAATAATGATGTTCAGAGGATAGCCGTAGTCATATGCCACTTTGCCCTAAAACTTATGATCTTAGTACAGTTAGAATTTATTGTTTTGTTAGTCGTTTTAGTCAGTCATTTGGACCCCTCCGCCTCCCCTAGGGTGGTGGACATTCCTTTTTAACCGACTTGTAATAGTATATTATGCAATTAGTGAATAAAGGACGGATTTAAAGCGAGGGCCATAGATGAATCACGAGCAAGTGAAGGATTCTAACGACTGAATCACGACCGAAGGGAGTGATTCATGATGATTGAATCACGAGCGGAGCGAGTGATTCAAGTGTTAGAATCCTGAACGACGCGAGTGATTCATGGCCCTCAATATAAATCCGTTTTATTCATGAGTTGCATACTATACTTTATACCATGACTACGAGAAAAAGAAAGATTTAAGCGAAAATAGAGAAAAAAAACTGGCCAAGTGCATGTCGTACCACGCACATTGAAGGGTTCCGTAGTTGAAATGAATTTATCCCAAGAAAAAACTTAACAATGTAAGTAGTTGAAAAACATTTTCTCCCATACGGAATGTATGGGAAGATCATGTTTACCAAACTGCAAATTGAAGTTGGTCGATTATTACTCGTTAACCTATAAAGCCTAATTAGCAGTGATAGTTTTCCTTTTAATTTCGTTATATATACTACTGCTATGATTTTTTTCACAAATCCAAGTACAACCATTTAGCTGGCAGGGGGGGGACACTTGACTCTAACAAAAAATTTCAGTTAAAACCTTACTATTTCGCAAACGGATCCCTTAATTAAAAAATGATTTTCACAAACTTACAATATTTTTGAACGACCTTTCCAACAATACCCCATACCACGGGGTAAATGAGAAAAAAAAATATCTCCACTTTACGTGTAGGGAAGGTACCTTAAAAAAATCTTTTTTTTCTTGATTTTATTTCACCACTTTCTTGGCGTGATTCATATGTATACATATGCCAAATTACAGCTTTCTAGTACTAACCGTCTCCGAGCTAAGCCGCAGACAGACAGGCGGACATGGCGAAACTATAAGGGTTCCTTGTTTACTACGGAACCCTAAAAAAAAGGTTAAATTAATTAAAATGTACATTACAATTGAAACAATTACTAAAATTAAGAGTAATTTTCTTATTATTGTTATTCGGCTGGTCAACTTGTGAAGCGCTATAAATATATTTCCTGTGTATCGAGTATTTTTTCGCAAGGAGGTTGTATAGCATTTAGATGGAGGTCGAATATATTGGTGTGTTCTAAATTCAAACACCAAAACAGTGATTAAAAGAGCTTTTTATTCACTGTTTTCAGTGAATAAAATAAGCTTTTTAGAGGGGGAATGGTATAAAAGGTGTTTTATGTTTGTAACGCCAATTATGAATTGATTTTGATGATTCTTTTTTGTTTGGTAGGTCATACTTCAGAGGTGGTCCCATAATATATATTTTTCCCACTTAGCCTATGTGTTAGGTCATGTTATTGACATAGCAGGTAGTGGTATTCGAATTGGTGTGGGGTAGGTACCACAACATAAAAGTGAAAAATGAAAATATAATAAAAAAACAAAAAAAACAACAACCGACTTCCAAAAAAAAAACACGACAAAGTGAAATATAACTTTAATTTCGAAAGTCGTTGGCAAACAACGAAAATTAAAAACCGACGACACCGACTTCCGAAATTAAAGTTATTTTTCACTTTGCATTGTTTTATTTTCTTTTGGATGTCGGTTTTTTTTAATATTTTTTTATTTCGGTTTAAAGAATTTATTCTCATAAAGAACACAAGACAGTTCACTTAATATATGAGATATACAAATAAATCATGCAGTACAAGGTGACAAAGACTCCATGACTCGATACGAGGAAAACAAAAAATATTTAAAACTAGACTTCTAAAAACTCGATCCAAAAGGTTAATTTAGTTATTTATCATGCAAGCATTTTCTAAATATGTGTTATATATAAAACAAGAAATATTTCAAATATTTTTTCATGTGGAATAACCGTTCGCCTGCAAAAGGCAGGTGATTACGCCTGAATTGACTAAATTCAGAAGGCGATACTTGTTTGATGATTGTCTATAAGTACAACATTTAAAAAAATCCTGTTGGATCCTCGAGGCTGTTGTTAAGTATCGAACTGAGAGTCTAGTTTATGTGGAAACTGTCAGTTTTTTTTTTTTAAATTGCATGTTGTTTTTTTTTCAATACTGTTTTTTTTTACCGATTTATTACATAGGGTGTGGGCGGCCGTTGTATAGCGGTTGCCTACAAGTCATAACTTATGACCCCTGTTGAAAATTTGCAATTTTTTATGCATTTGGGGTACAAAAAATGTGAATTTTAAACAGCAATAAAAAAATTATTTTCAATAATAATAATAAGATTTTTATTACTTTTTGGTAATGATTTTGCAGTACCTATTCGCCCCTTTCGGATCAGAAGGCGATCCTTAAAGAATGAAGAACCGGGAACTCCAAAAAAGCTTTGCTCATGATCGAACTTTGAACCCACAGCTCACCAGACACTTACGGCGACCAGACCAAAGAGGCAGTATAAACGATGGTAACAAGTTCATATAGTACTCACAATCAGCCAAATAGCCAGCTGGATAACCCTCCAAAGCCTTCGAACTATACATACAAACAGCTTCACACACAAACATAACACATAGTAAACACACATGAAACATAATGAAAATAAATATTAATGTATTTTTAGCAAAAACGTCGCGATACAAGCGGATTCGGTACCCAAATGTTCAGAATGACATCGCAAGGATTAACGCACATTTGGTATGACTATACAACTTCAGTTCCAGCACTGATAAAGCAACCTTGTTGTTGATAAAAAATATGTATTTTTCAAGTTTTTTGTCTACGGTAGAACTTAAATGTTAGCTGCAATCATAGGTAGTACAGACAACTGCAAAAGTCGATGCATATTTTGAAAATATCATCATCAAATTCAAATTCAAAATATTTTTATTTCACATACTCGTAAACCTACAAGGGCACTTATGAAACGTCAGAAGCTAGGTGCACGGTTCCAATTGGTCGTTTCCTATGGAGAAGAGCCGGCAAGAAACTCCACGGTTACTCTTTTAAAAGTAAATGGTTTTCACAATGTTTCCAAGTTACAGTGTTAAAAGGTATGAGAGGACAGTGTAGGCCCATCAACAAGTACCAGGTACTTAGCAAAATATTAAATGGTCCACAGATCTACAGTCTATTATGTCTACAACGTTCTCTCATTCACAAAATTTAAAAGAAAATAATCTATATAAAAGATAAATGAAATACCTAATAAAAATCATAACACCGAGCCTGTTTATCCCAAAGGGAAAGACAGAGGTGTACCTACAGTCCACCTCAAATTGCTAAGCGCGATCCTCCGTTATATCGAACATACTGCAGCATTAATTTTGGATTAAAAATATGTTAAAGTTGAAAATTAATGTTAGACGTTATGTTTGACGAAAACAGGACTCCATAAAATATTCTCTATAGAAAAAACAGTTACCTCCAAATCGACCAATAAACCGCTAGTATTAAAAAATTACTTCAAATTAGATCATGAAACTTTGCTTAATAACTGAACTAACTATAAAGCAGATAATGGTGCCGATTCTCTTGTCACAAATGCCTCTAAACTAAACTAAAAATCACTAAAATTTAGTTTATTCCTGTCAAACGACGATTTCCTATTCTGAAATAGACTAAAGTGACACAACTTAACTATATTTTAATTTGACAGCGCTAAGATAGTACTGAGTTTTTAGTTTAGTCAAAATGGCAATTTTGCTATTCTGAATATGACGTTTTTCACCTAAAATTTTGGTTGTAAAAGACCAAATCAGACTAAACCTGACAAATTTTAATCGCGATTAAAATGGTGTGGTATAAAATAAGTTGTTATGAACTAAAATTCACACCAACATCTCGACTTCACGTGCAAAAACAGTACTGTATTTATTTTTTCTTTTGCTTATATCTCGAAAATGGTGCGTCCTATCGCAAAAATAATGAAAATTTCGACCCCCTTTATAAAACCCTTAAACACCTAACACTCAACACGTAGGTAATATTTTTTTCATATTTTCCACACAAAAAAATAAAAATTCCATATAAAGCACGTCGAGGCTACACCACATACGCACCTCCGGCTCTAAAAAAAATCACCGGTTAGGGCAAACCACGGGTACCACGTGGATTCACGATTGTCAAATTCTATTTTAGTTGTGTCAAAATTATTTTTTAGTTTAGAGAATTTTATTTGCAGAATAGCTCTAAGATTCTCATAGCCAAAAGTAAGTAATTTTAGTCTTAGTTTAAGTTAGTTTAGTTCGGTGTACAAGAGAATCGGCACCACTGTGTTTTTAAATTACCATTTTATTTTCGCCGCTAAAAGAAATTACCTAAACCGTTGGCGTTTTGGAGCCGCGAGCTCCCCTCCCTCAGGCTCTCACTGAGTCCGCGAGCAGGATGGTACGAGCGAGATAAAAAGTGAATTTGAGCTGTGGTACTATGGGTTCCTCAGCCCCATGTATTGCCATCAACCGGGCATAAATCCAGACTGCGGGCTGCTACTGAGAATTCCCAGATGGAAAAACCTAATAATACTTTGCCTGACCTGGGATTCGAACCCAGGGCCTCATGCTAAGCAGTAGTTCTTGCTACCAGCTCAACGAGGCCGTTTGAAAATGTGTTATCAAGTAACAGCTGTGCCGTTGTTTCATTTAAATTAAATAACTGGCGAAATGTGGGTGTATTATAGATACATCTCTGCCCAACCCTTCGGTAAGTAGGTCGTAGGTTCGAACCCAGACAGTCGCTATATATTTTGCGGGAAGACAAGGCGTCATGTTGTTTCGATTGTGATAAACAGTGGTCAAAACGATTCCTAGTAGTTTCTAAGCCTGCCTCGCTGATGATGCCCTTCTACAGGCACCCACTACTTGACACTTGACACATTTGCCCTCTGACCATGGTCTCAGTAGCAGCCCGGAGTCGGGATTTGTGCCCGGGTGCTGGCAATAGGCTCGCTCCCTATTACATGAGACTTAAACATAACTGGCGAAATACTATTAGGTACGGCCCTTCGGGAAAATCAGGCGTGTTATATATAGCAATCACCCATAGATATATTTATACTTCTATGTTGGATGCATCTAATCCCAGTTCAGTGTAAACATAATCATAAATAAATGAACCTCTACCTGAAATTAATTAAATGCCAAGTCTTGATTCTAGGTGGCGGTGACTATACGTCGAATTAAACGATATTTATTACATAATGATAATTATGTTAATAAATAGGAAGTAATTAATAAGTTTTAAATTGCTGTATACTGATGACTGATGTTACCCCAAGGTCAGAATATAAATAACTAAGATCATAACATCAATTAATTGGTGTTGCAGATCGGTGCCCAGTGAGTGGTAACGGCCGCGACTCACGAGTTCTAGGTCGTAGGTTCGAACCCAGACAGGCGCTTTACTTTTCGTAAATGATTTCATCACCATTGCTCTCAAAACGGTGAAGGAAAACATCGTGACTAAAGCTGGGAACAAATTATCGGACGCGACTGTAAGCCGCGGCTTATTCGTATCATATACTACCACTTCCTAGTACTTTAGCCGGGAAGAAGAAGTGGCGCAACAAACTCCCCAGCGGCACAGCTGTCTGTTCAGTTAGAAAAAAATATGATTCTATATAATAGTATGCAAAATAAATTGCATCACAAAACATAATTTAAATTATTAGCCTTATGTCAGCTAGCACACGCCAATATACCAACCAAAATCATCGAGAACTATACTCAGGCAGAAATAAAAATTAAACGTGAACAGAATTTAATATCTAAATAAAAGCCTCCAGGCATAAAGGGCGTGCCCCCTTACATATAGATATATATAGCTGTAACTGGAAGTTATAAATGATAAACTAGTCGTCCAAACAGAAGTTGTCAAGTAATAGTTACTCCACCATTATTTGCCAAAATATTCTTAATGATGATCGTATATTAATCATTTTATTTAATATAAACTTTGTTTTTATGATCAAATGCAAGTTAAACGCATAATTATGTAGGTACCACATACGTAACGTAAATTTTGTTAGTTACTACGGAAACGGTCCCTGGTGTTTTGTAGTTAAATTAAATCTTTAGATCGTCTAATTAAATAATTATTTTTATTTAAGTACATAGTTTGTTTAATTATTAGGTCTGTGTCTTAAATTGTGAGTAAAATAATACTCAAAATAATTAATTTCGTATCTGTCCGTATAGTATTTGTTAAGTAACTGGGCGACCGAGTTCTGCTCTGGTGAAAATAGACAATGCTCATTTAATAGTATAGGAAAGTTCATACTAATTCCATGCTGCCATGATAGTACGTACTTACTAATTCCATGCTGCCATGATAGTACGTACTTACTAATTCCATGCTGCCATGATAGTACGTACTTACTAATTCCATGCTGCCATGTCATTATTATAAGGTGTAATTTGTCATTATTCTTGTTCTAAACTTTGGGCAACCGACCTCTGCTCGAACTTTAATCGAATCGTTAGAGCTGTTTCGAGAACATTACAAATATATATATATTCAAATATTGCTCGTTTAATAGTATACGATAAAGTAGTCTTCGAAACCATTATTTATACAACAAATAAAATTATTTATGTATCAGTAATTTAAAGGTACTTAGTGAGCACAATTTAATGCATTTGCAATCATTCGTGTAGATTTTTTTTCATAATTCAGGGTATCATTTTTGTAATCGGTTATCGCATTGAGAGCTATATTTTTTAGATCAAATGTGTTTTTAGTTGTTAGCTTGCCATAGGTAAGTACCTAATGATTTTTAGATGAACTACAAAAAGTTAAACACCTAACAATCTGTTCAGTATATTAGAGGGTAGAGTTGCGTTCCGGTTTGAACGATATGGGCACTGCTGGTGTTATTATAGGCACATAAGACATTAAAAACCTCATCTAGTTTTTACCCGACTACGGCCAAGCAAAAAGGAGGGTTATGATTTTGACCGGTATGTATGTATGTATGTTCATCTGGTACCTCATAACTTCTAAACTACTGGTCATAATTTGACGAATGAGGTATCGTCGGAAACGTCTTAATTGTCTGCTGGTTAAAGGCTATGTGACGTCACAGTAAATTAAATATGGCGCCCTCTAGAGGACATAAAGTCAAGAACTAAAAAAACCTTTTTTAATTATGCCATGTTGGGTATTAAATGAAACGGCTTGATGAGCACATTACAAATATGTATTATATATCATATTGTCTAAGTGTACAATATGTTTAAATTGTTAATATTGTATTGTCATCGGCCCTTGATACGTGTGCAAATTTTCAAGTTAATCGAACGTCTTGAAGTTGGTGAAAATTACATTGAAAGATTCCATTACATAGTTAGTTACATACAGGTCGACCTAATAAAAGCGTGTTAAAAATAAGCAAGAGTGAGTCGGTAAGGCGGGGCTGTAAAATTAATACATACCTATTACCCATACAATAAAATCTAAACATACAAAAATTAAGCTGCTCTGCAAAGACTTTATCACGAAATTATAACCCCAAAATAATTTCAATAAAAAATGAGTTCATAAACTAAAACCCGACTACTGAAAAATCACGCTTTAATAAGTATGAAACAAGAAAATATTTCAGACAAAAATCAAGACAAAGGTGCAATAAATGGTCAGGGTAGATCCGTGGTTGCATGCCATTACAAGTAGAGCGTGATTTTTAACCGACTTCCAAAAAGAAGGAGGTTTTTTTGTCCGCCAGTTTCTCCCGTCATTTGTGAACCGATTTTGAAAATTCTTTTTTTTTATGAAAGGGTATGCTCCCAAGTTGGTCCCATATAAATTTTATAAACTTTGCTTGGATAGTTTTTGAGTAAGCTTCAATAATACGTATTTTTCCCATTTAGTATAAGTATGTGGATGATATGATGATAACTTCTTGTCACTGTTATTTACACAAGCTGGTAGTGGTATTCGAATCTGTGTGATGTAGGTACCAGAACTTAAAAGTGAAAAAAAAAAACAACCACTTCCAAAAAAAAAACACTACAAAGTGAAAAATAACTTAAATTTCGGAAGTCGGAGGCAAAAAACGCAAATTCAAAACCAAAGACCCCGACTTCCGAAATTAAAGTTATTTTTCACGTTGTAGTGTTTTTTTTTTCAGTAGTCGTGTCAGTAGTTTTTGTTTTTGACGTTATTTTTTAAAATATGATTGACGTGTAAAAGTGTTTCTACAAACCTACTTACAGTTTATCATTTATCATTTAAAAGAATATTGCCGAAAACGTCCTATGAAGCGACACGTATGCAACCTGTGCTGCAATTTTATTACGTATTTATTTTATTATGCTTAGATAGGTACCTATACTTCAAAGTCTCGCCAAACATTTTAAAGAGTGGTATCAATCATTGTTTTGACGTGTAAACGTCTTTTCGCTCGGAGTTCTGCTAGTAAGTTCAATATTTCTGACAGTCAAAAACATGTAAGATTCAATCGATAATAACTACAAGACTTTTAATTCTAGAGTAATGGTTGAGCACGTAAAAGATTGGTCATATGTATAACAATTTTGCCTATGACGTCACATCGAGTAGTAGGGCTTCTGCGCGCGGCCCTCTATTTTTCACTTTATGTCGAAATTCCTATTCGTATAGTGCAAAACCGTGTTCACCTAGAACGGTGGTTCTGGTGTCGTTCCCAAGCGTTCACAAAGCACTACCAGGACCTAAAGAGATACAACAAAAATATTTCGTAAAATTGGGGTAAAAATGCATATGAAGCTGACAATAGAAAAATAATTTCATACATCGCACCCCCGGTGCGAGACTGTCACTTATGCAAAAATTTTAATAATGAGTTAAATATGTAATAACTGTCCTAAAGCAATACAATATTGAGTGGTCATTAATTCAAAAGTAAGTTAAAAGTTGACGTTGTAGTAAAAGCTATTAATCTTGTCAAAATCTTGAAATATAATAATTTTTTTAAATGTCAAAGTTTTAAATGCTTCTCCTGAAAAATTGCGTTTTCGCATAAGTGACAGTCTCGCACCGGAGGTGCGACATACATATAAATATCAGCAGCAAATCGGCTGAGAAATAAAAAAATCCCAATCGAAGAAAGCTTGCATCGGAATGCAATAACTCAAAAAATCTAGTGCCGAGCAAATAAAATAGCAACGTCAGTATCAGAAACCGTAAGAAAATCTTTTGCTATTTTAAGATGTCGTCTCATGTCGGCCATAAATCTGCTCAGAACTGAAAACCTACTGACAGGTTATGTGAGTTTATATAATTGTTGATTTTATTTGACTTGTTAAGTCAAATTATTTTAATTTAATTTTAATTTATTGTTGACATAATCTACTCATTACTTACAATGTTTTTTTTTTTTATGTGTTGTATTGCAATATGTGGTTAACTAGTGACCTCGACAATTGATCATAATATTTATTGTTATTAGTAATTAACTGTTTATTTATTTTACCTCGATGGTCCTAGTTTATCATTTATAACTCCAGTTACAGCTTTATGTAAGCGGGCACGCCCTTTATGCCTGGAGGCTTTTATTAAGATGTTAAGTTTTGTTTAGGTACGTTTAGTTTTTATTTCTGCCCGAGTGTAGTTCTCGATGATTTTGTTTGGTATATTGGCGTGTGCTAGCTAACATATGGATAATAATTTGAATTGGGTTAATTATGTTGAATACTATTATATAGAATCATTTTTTTTCTTTCTAACTGAACAGACAGCTGTGCTGCTGGGGAGTTTGTTACGCCACTTCTTCTTCTCAGCTAACGAACTAGGAAGTGGTGAAGGGTGGGCGTTTTGGGGGACTGTCTTATGTAATTTTGACGTTCGAAAAGTGCTGATTCTCAACCTAGTTTGAATAAATGACTTTTAGTACATCACCTCCCCATCACCTTTGTACGTATTTTTCTGTTCCTTTTTTCTTGTCTGTTTATATGTGTGTACACAGTGAACGAAATGTGTACATAAACCGTTAAATAAATAAATAAACATCAGAATCGATGGAAGCTTGCATCATTAGGAATGCAATGAACATATTTTTTTGTACTTAATTCTTTGTAAATATTAAAATAACATCGTTATAAAAATTTGTTACTATATCACCACACGTTTTTACGAAACTGCGGCGCGGATTCGAACTGCGGCTAACATTTTTTTTTCCATCTTTTCTTATCTCCGGCGCCTTATTTAGATACCAATGTGTCCGTTACTTTCATTTAATTTCAGTATAACTAAATATAGTAATAATTTAGAACACGGAAAGCAGTTTTACGTGGCTGTGATAATTAATGGTGGCAGAGCAATGTCCTTTAAACTTTGTCTTTGTAACGTCAATGCATAGGAAAGCCAATTCTTGTACTAAAAACATGTTAAAATTAAAGGCGCAATTTCATCTCAGCGACAATGTCAGAAACTTGTCAAAAATGTAGGTAAATTAGAGGATTTTTGACGGATTGAGAATGAAATTACAATGCGAACTTCCTTTTAAAAATACGAGAATTGCCGTCTGGTATTGTAAATGTATAGATGGTAGTGATCACTTACCTACTCCTACAGTCTACCTATCATTAAAAAAGTCCCGAAACCTCTTAAAACTTCAAACTACTTACAATCGTTCATGTCTTCAAGATCATCACACTGACCGCTAACAATTATTAATAATAGAACATGAATTTCCAAAAGCATACTAGCCATGATTTATTGATTCCCGAACTGACTTTACAAAAGGTGTTTGCTTTGAAAAGCGTCTAATAGTGCTCAGTATCACTGCTCTATGGTTATTATTTAACATACGAATTGCATTAATTACATTGTGTTCTGCAAAACAGGGTTGTGATCAATAATATGTGTGGCGGCATCTACATCGCCACATGCGAACTACGTATCATAATGACGTCTAATGACTTCCCGACATCAATCGTTGAGACCAGACACGACACCCGTCTAGTAGAAGGATCTCTATGCACTAATTTTCCATAAAAAATCCATTAAATAAAAATATCCTGTTTTCTCTTTCCTGATTTTTAACGGATAAGCCTAACGAAGATACAACCTATTTTCACAGTAAAAACTATTCCTTAGTAGGGACATAAGTAACATCATTCGATTTGCCAGTATTTGTTGAACAACAAAGACGACCCGAAACAATTACCTAGTACACATAACAGGGTTTCATTCGGGTCGGGCCGATCGGCACACTCTCTCTACTCCCACTAAATCATGTTCAATTCGGTTCGGCACAATTCGATTTACGCCGAGCGGCTTGTGGTACATAATATTTGCATTATACTCAATTTGCCGCCCGACTGTGCCGAATCAAGCCGACCCGAATTAGTGTCGCTTAAAATTCAAGCTTCTAACCGCAGAGGTTCAGGCTGAGCGGGCAAGACAGTCATTTTCACCTCAACAAGAATTCGTATTTTGTGGTCGACCTCTACAGCATCTGCCCACCCGCATGTACAAAGACGCCATGCTGTCTCTTAAGACGTAGATATATGCTGCTGCTGAGTGGTTAGCTTGCGTGTTCTGAACTGAGCTCACGCAACGCGTCGTACGTCCAGCCAGTAATAGGACTCGCCCATCAGGGAGCGCTGTCCCCAATTTGACGCATTATTAATTTATTATACATAAAACAAAAGGTATTTTAATAAAACACGTATACTAAAAGATCAATAATTAAATAATCTTTAAAATGGTGAAGGTTTCAGAAAAATATACTTGATAGATTTTGCGTGATACTCCGTTTTTTATCCACGTTAGACATCAATTTACGAATTAATTTCACTATGTCATATAAACATAATCTAAAATATTCGTATATTAAATCATTAAGAAAATGCTCTCATTTAACATATATTTTTTCCAAATCATTATCACTACTCGTTAAGACGTGATCTTCAGTATAAAATCATTAAAAGTCGGTTATCGTCGCCTTAATTACTTTGAGAAAGACTGGTTCCTATTACTACTTTCATTCAGCCACTAGGAAGGTACAACCCTGGTACTGTCACGATGTATTCTGTATCTATAAAGCATTCCCCCATTGTGTACGATAGCTAGGGTTGCCAACTTCTCTTATATCAAATATAATATTATCGAAGCCATTGCCTGTAAAATAAAGTAGAAGGCGAAACATTTTTTAAAATATAGTAGGAATGTTTCAAAAACATTTTTATTCTTAAGTATATTTTGTGCTACGAACCTTTATTAACTGGTTTTTTTTAAATGTATCCTATCTATTTTTACTCTCTGAATTAAGGTTACAAAATACCATTAATTCAACTTTTTATGCGATCATCTCGCCATTTTGTATTGAAATAAAAATATAGTACTTTCGCCTACTATATTTTTTCTTTACAGATATAGTTTTTAGGCCCATAATATATCAGGATACTATATTATATAGTAGGGTTAGCATCCCTAACAACAGCCCGCATAAGTTGAGTGCATTCCCCAAATTACTGTCTCGTTCATTTTTGTGTTTGATCCCATATTTTCCTCTGCTAGGTCATCCATAAAGCTGATGAGTTTTTGTTTTGTTTGTTTGTTTGAACGCGCTAATCTCCGGAAATACCATCCGGATTTGAAAAATTATTCTTGTATTTGATAGCCCAATTCTTGAGGAAGGCTTTATAGGCTATTTAACATCACGCTAAGACCCTTAGGAGCCGAGCAAAAAGACGGGGTGGGTTGTAGGCCGTTTCACGCTGACGAAGTTGCGGGCAGAAACTAACTACGTAATATACATATCGTCTATTTAAATCCTTGTTTCCAATTGATGTTATTTCCACTTAAACTAACATCAACTTTAAGACAGTGTAAATAAAGTTGATTTTAGACTGACTAGTACTGTTAAAACGTCATAAAAAATATGAAGTCGTAGCGCAAACTGAACCTTATGTGTAGGCATTATAGTTGTTTTTCCTAAAATTCGTGTTTGTTTGCATGTTTGGCAAATAAATTGCGAACGCAGATTACGTTTCTTTCTTTCATCTATGCAATTGCTTCTGATATTGGAGATATCCATAGTCGCTGGTGATCACTTACCAATTTTTATTCGGCTCCAAAGATATGATTTCGAAAACGCCTGATGATTTTTGTAAAAATTGCTCGCAAAGTCGACTTGTTGCCAACTCAAATTCAATAGGAACCTGCAAAATAAATTTATTTTTAACTAGGCAGGTAGTTACTAAGAGCTAAATTAGGGCCCTGTCTGACAAACAAAATGACAATTACACTCGTTTCCACTAACGTCAAGCAACACTTAAATCAGTACGTACTATCTAACGTAAGCACATCTCTACGCAACCACTCCTGCACCCTAATTACGTAATACACGATCAATCAGAATCTGAATCGTTTTGAAACAAACTGCTAATCCATTGCTTCATAAGTTCGAAAAAAAAATCTACTCAATAACGTAAATAACGCAATGAATATTGTTGAACTGTCAAAATGAAACAAATTTGTCGTAATCGTTTACGAAAATGTGTTGCGTAATTAGATAACTGTTTCTCAGTCGTTTCTCAGTAGGTAGGCAATTCATAAGCTTCGAAGTCTACATTTAAGACACTTATCTGTGGTTTTTAATTCAAGTTTGTTATCTTTCAATCTACCTACTTACTAAAAATCTTAAATTCATTCACCGACTGAAAACGCACAGCCTAAACCGCTAGGTCTAGAAGCAAAGGCGTCGCCAAGGGGGGGCAAATGAGGCAGCTGTCCCCCCTAAAGGTAAAAAAAAGTCAAATACATGACATTTTAAAGGAAAGAAACTACATAATCTATAAAGGCAATTTTATTTATTTTGACGACTTTTATTTTGTTTTTTAAAGTTCCATATCTCCTAACCGGGGTCTAATCCGGAGTCCGGGAACGTAATATTCGTATTGGCCCAGTCATAATACCTATTGGGTTTCAGCTCTAGAGTTTTGAATAATTTTGGGAAAAACGACTTAAAAGGTCCGCTTCCAATCCATACATTGAAAATGGAAGTTATTAGTTTTCTCAGTTCCGAATCAATTTCAAGTCAGTAGCCCCGACTCGCACTACAAGTGTAAAGCTTCATGTGCTCTTGACTCTTGACTGTACCTACAAATCATACTTTTCCCATTCTCCCTATATCAAATTTGAATTTCGAAATTTTGCACAAGAGTTCCCTTTGTATGAAAAGTGAGCAGTAAGAACGGATTTTTTTAAGCAGTAGATGAACGTTTGTGTGGAGGCTCCTCTTTTTCGCTAGTGGTTCCCATCGGAAACACAGCTTGTATTAATCCGTTGATAGGCAATACGAAAGAGTTCTTAACTGTCAGGTAAGTTGGTGCAACGATGTTTGCAGGAGTGGCTGGCAGCAGCTGGATGAGAGTAGCCTAGGACCGTGTAAACTGGCGAACAATTTGAGATGCCTATTTCCAGCACTGGACTACTATAGACTGATGTTGGTGTGATTCATTCGGAGCAAGACATGTTGAAATCTCTAGTTCCTGTCAAAAATTAACATAAAATAGAGATTTCAATATGTTTTGTTGTGAATGTTTCGCCAGTGCAAACGCACGGTAAGCCGGCGGAGCGCGATTCGATGCTGACTGAACTGAATGTTGCCATTTTAAAAACATTTAAAAACAACATTTACATTTTAAAAGCTCCGAAAAAAAAAAAAATTTGCCTGTAAAGTCGGTTTTACGGGCGAAGATTTTACGTGACAACGTCTTTTTATCGGCGGTGACTCATCGTAACAGACGTGAGCGGGCGTTACATTTTTTCATGAGTGACTCCGAGCCGCAACCTAATTTAAGACGTTGTCACGTCAAAAAAATGGGTGTACTCAAAATATGAAATTAACTGCTTTAAATACTAATTTTCCGACAACTTATATGCGAATGCAAATAAAGAAAGGAACGAATAAAATACTGTAAATTCCGAAAAACCAATACATCGTTTTCTGACCTAATATTCCACGAGCTTAAATTGCGTTTGAACGAAAACTACAGTTAATAATTTTCACCCCAAAACCAGCAGCCTAATTACGTAATGCACGATCAATAATAAATTGAAACAGATTGCTAGTCCATTGACTCATAAGTTCGAAAAAAAAATTGAGCAGATTTTTTTTTCGAACTTATGAAGCAATGGACTAGCAATCTGTTTCAATTTATTATTGATCGTGCATTACGTAATTAGGCTGCCGGATTAGAAAATAGTGAAAAAAAAATTGCGGGCAACTTGGAAATAGCGCTCGCCGGGCGCTGCGGCAGCACCGCTTGCTCGGCTCGCGCGCGGTTGGGCACAGTTCTAACCGAACCTATTTCACCCACTTTTTCACCTCTGCACCCGAACGCAACTACCGGTAGGTAGTTATTTTCATTAAAATTGAGAGTTAAAATAGTTATTCTTTATCCAATAGTAGAAATTAAGCTGGTTTCTATAGAGTTTAAGGAAACGATTATTTTAGCAGAACATAATATGTTTTCGGAAACTTAGTATTTTTTTCGGAATTTTGGTATCTTTTTCGGTAATTCATTTTAACACAGCTTAGATAGTATTACAGTCAACCACAGATCGCTGGAAGTTAATTTGTTTTTCGGAAGCTTTATTATTTTCCTTTTAAATATTATTATTTATATAAAATGTCTTATTTATATCTCATTGTATGCTGCACCGGTCGACGTCATCACGTCAACGCCGGCTGTCGCTAAAAACCAGCGCTGGGGCTCTATCTAGCATAGGGTCGCAGCATTATGCTGAGCGATGGCCGTTTTGCGTGGACGTGACGCATATTTTCCGCCAACTTGTTCTTTTTTTGTTTTGTGTTCTGTCTTTGCGTCATGTTTAACGGGTCCGTGGCTTAGGCCCCCAGTGGTCGAGGCACCTGTGGCCGACGCCCCCGATTCGACTTTTCACTTTTTTACTTTGTACAGCTAATGAGAAAAGTGTTTCACCATAATAATAAAGTATTTTTCCTTGCTAAACAAAAGTTATCAATCAAATAGTAGAGACAATAGATCGCCAGTTAATCTTATACACCTTTTTCCCCATTTAAATTATATTTATTATGTACAAACATACAAAAAATCAAAAAGACAGTTGATTATTTTTATGATTAAAAAATTTCAAAAAAATTCACATATAAAATTTTTGTTACTCTACGAGTACGTTTGTTTTTTAAGCCTGATTATTTTGTTATGTTATTGCTATTGGAACTGACTGTTATAATTAGGTAAAATTATTCTCATTTGTTTAAGGTTTCACAGTTGATTATGTTTAATTATTACTGTTATAAAGATAAAAAGAACATTTCACTATGTAAAAAGTTAGTTGGTCTGCAGTAATTTTTAAGACTGATTATTTAAAATCACTATCTTATTTAATTAAATTTAAGACTGATTATTATAATTAAGTTAAATGATTCTCTTGATTATAAGTGATGAAAACTGTGATTTATATACAATTTTTTTACTAGATTTCTTATTGAGATAAATAAATAAATAATGAAAAATAACTAAGATATTCATCAAACATCCAATATAAAAGCATTTCTATGTTATAAATATAATTATGATTTAATATAAGTATAAACTTATACTTACAATCAATATACATTTATTATTTTTGTAAAACATTTTTGTGTCTGACAGTACATTTGATCAAAAATTGCTTTGAATAAATTAATCGAATCGGGGGCGTCAGCCACAGGTGCCTCGACCACTGGGGGCCTAAGCCACGGACCCTGTTTAACACATATAAACCTATTTTTTTCTTTTTTTCGTTAGTACGAAACAGGATCAAGTAAGTGAATGTTATCTTATAACTACGATCAAACGACTTAATACCGTTTATTGTAAAAGTTCAAGGTTTGTGAGCGTTTATGAGGCTTTCGAAATTAAGTTTGTTGATTCCTATAAAGTAATTTACCATTGGTTTTGTGGTCGTGAGCTTCGACTGGTAAGTTTGGAGTCCTTGGAGTCGATATCCCAGGACAGGTATTGAGTTTTTCAATGAAGAAATTCGCAGTCATGATGCCGACAACAAACTCTTCATTATGTAATTGTGTCTCGGTATGTAAAGATGGTCACCCGTCCACGGACCAACCCCGGCAAGCGTAGCTTAACTTGATGGATCGACCCGTGTGGCTATTATTACTTAGCCACGAGCCCTTCTCATTATAACTCTGCCCAACCCGTACCAAAATTATTTTTTTCTGTTTGTGGTTTGGTTCGACATGAACGCGAAAATCTCTGATTAAGAGCGTGCATTTACTCATTTGTCCAACTCTAGTAGACATACCATAGATATTGATTGTATAACAAGCTCCATATATCTTGGTGGTCACCCAACAAGAGAAATCATAGACAAGGAGTACTTACTGTACTTAGCATAGACGATTGTAAGTTACGTTTCGTTTTGTTAACAACAATGAATTGGAAACTTCTGGCTCGTCAACATTCATTGTGACTTATTTTCTAAACTATTTTACGAACAACTTTATGTTTGAAGAAAATCTGTAGGTATAGTTGAAAGTAGGTTGGAAATTTAATACTTTCTAGTAAATTTATGGGCTGGACACATCTGTCGTCTTTCAGATGATCAATGGACCAAACTTAGGAGCCAGTATAATGGCAGACAACATCGCGGCAGGGCCAGATGAAGATGGTGGAATTTGCTGGACTCCTTTATTAAAGATTGGTCCTTGGCAGCTCTGGACAGAGAGAGGTGGAAAGAGAATAGGGAGGCCTTTGCCCAGCAGTGGAACCATAAAGTCAAAAAAAATATATATATATATGTAAATATTAATAACGAATTGCAAGCATTTGGAAAGTTTGCAATTCGTTTTTTTTACATTATTCATAATTATTATTATAACAATTACAAGTCTGTAATGTACTGCAGGGCGACGGCCGGGATACCCTTCTACCAGTTCTCTCTGGCTTGGACGTCTAAGGTGTTATTGAATAGCGAAACGATATCTTTATCATGACTTGCAGCATACGATAAAAACGTGCGTTTAAAAAAAAAAAAAAACTCATGTTTTTTAACATTCCCCGGACAAAGCAATATAAACCAATATGTAATAATTATATACAAATTTTGCACATAGCTTCCATACAACACACTTACTGGTCTCTAATTTCTCGCTAATTCTCTGACTCTACAAAAAGAGGTCACTACAGCTACAAAACCATAATGTCGAATTCACCACTGCGCGGTTATATTGTTGTTCAGAATAATTATATTTAATGTTCTCTAACCGCATTGGGCTGGCCTTAATGACATTACTTTTCTTACCTTTCAATTGTTATAAGTTCTATACTTACCATAGTATCGCAATTTTGGTATATATGGTCTACTGCCATATCGACGTTGGAACAAATGTCGTAAAGGACATTGAATTCCCTGTCCTTTACGACATTAGAAATTTCCACCGTCAATATGTGTCATAAAGACAGATAAAAACATGTTTCCGAATACCTCAAACTCTAGAAAAAATCAAACTGGTTGCTAAGTTAATTATATAGTTTGTTATTTTATTTTATTTTTATAACACTGATTTTATATTCTGTGATTACTTGAACTCACACACTGACTCTCTCTCTCACTGACTGACGATATTCCTAACATTGTAACAAGTAAGTAATACTAATATTACTTGTTAAAATGTTAGGAATATCGTATAATTTTGCAATGTTTGTAAGTATGTGAGCACCATGAATCTATCACATAATTAATTTATCTGTCATTGCTTCATTTTTCATTCTTTTTACCTATCGTGGTATAGTAATCTTATTCTAGATGCATCGTCTTCACATATAATTATCTAATTAATGTATACAAAACATTGTAAAAACATTTTAAGGGAGTTTCTTGCCCATTCTTCTCCATACGATAATTACCTTTTGGAAGGGGTGACTAGAATCAATTCTATTTTATGTAAAATTGACGTTCAAAAGTGCCTGTTATGTGCCTAATTGAAATAAATTGTTAGACTTTGACTTTCAGAAAATTACGTAGGCGGCGTTTTTCCGCTCAAAATTATTGTTAATTTTGGCAAAGACTGGACTAATTCCTGGGATCCTCCTGGTTACGGGGATATTGAAGGTCAAAGTTGCAACTTTATTTTACGAAAAGAAATTTTAAATGTTAAACTTACATATAAAAAAAACTTTAAACTTATAACTTAAGAGCGTTTATTCTTTAAGTGAGCAACGTAACAAATAGATGTTCATTATTAATATTCTAGTTCGCTAGTTAGCCACATTTCTTATTTACATACAGTAATATTGCCAAATTAATCAAAATAGGTAAGTTTTTGACAGCTATTTGCGACGTTGCCAACTTTTAGGATAAACGCTCATACTCCCACTATCCCTGTACCGTTGCATGCACCCTTACGCACAATGTTTTGCGTGGATTACATTGCGCGCTGACGTAAGACAGCGAATTTTCACACCGAAAATAAAAGTCCTTTCCCAGCAATAATTTTTGCACAAAGTTATTTTTGCAGCTTGATGTACAGAACGGGTAGATGACGGTTTCGTGAAGAGTCTTGTTACACCCTGTCACAGTATAAATAAGTAACAGTATTACATCTCGGCAGTGACCTTGAAATAATTTAATACGGTCGCTCTGTAGATAAACATTCCGCGTCCGTGCATAACTGCCGCGCACTTGATACCGTTGCGTACTGATATACACTGAGATTTCGAAGTGCTACTGTACTTATTTATACTGTGCCTATGCATTTAGTGTACTAAGCTAGCCTAGCAACTACCTATCTTTGCTTCAAGGAAATAATCGAAGGTAATTAAGAATGCGTCTTGTCCTCGGTTAATTAGAAATTCTTCAATGTGACTGCTAAGACCTTTGAACAAAACAGATTTTCGAGTCATACTGTGAAAATTAATTATAATTCATAATTACATGGACATGTATCGTTAAAGGTCTCCTTGCTTGACCCTCGCAGGAAGATTAGCATGGGAGCTTTTTTTTTTTTTTGATGCTTAGAAATTAACTATAACTTCTCCCGCTCGGGCGGAGCGGGAGGGCGTGTCACACTCTTACTGGCTAAAACTCACCCGTGTTCCTTCGGATGCCTGTATATTGCCAGGGGCCACGGTGTCCCTTTCGGACTTTCCCGCGACCCTGGCAGGTTTCCTGCGACCCCGGCAGGACAGGAGCATATAGCCCGCGAACCCGAGTCATAGTAACAGGCAGAACTCTGTTGTGTTTTTGTCAGTATAGAAGTCTGAACCCGCAAAGGAAATTATGATTTTTCTACTCCTCCGCTATTGTTTTCTAATTAATTTCGTTGCGGGATCCATAACAGTTGAAACGTTCTCCAGGACTCATCCAGCTTAATAGGGATGAAGACAATTTTTTTTATCCCTCAGATAGATTATTAAAAAATATTGGACACGTATTTTTTTCTTTTTTTACGTAATTAAAATATTACGGCAATATATTGAGTTAAAATCATGACGTCACCCTGCGATAGATCTTATATTGAATTGTGACGTAGCGAGCCCTCACTCCCCAACTTTAATGCGTTTTGATAAAGCAAAAAATACGTGTCTAATATTTTTTTATTATCTGACTGACGGAGTAAATAGTTTTATTTTTTATTTTTGCCCAGTCAACATCCCAACAGCCTCGGGGCTTTTCGGGTGGTAGCCAACGTTGATTCTTCAGGAGTTGGGAATAGTGTGACAGGCTTATCCCAAAAATACAAACCTCTATTAATTCCCTCCCTCCACGGGTCTCTGTCTACTGCCGTCTGACGCTACTTCTTGCAGTTCATCCTGCCACCTCCTACTGGATCTGCCGCGAAGTCTTTTCTAATATTCGGGACCTACTGCGTGTTTTTTATCTCCCATAGCTCATCCATGTGGCAGATATGATGAGCGCAGTTCCAAAAACAAAGTATTTTCCTGAAGACAATTGGGTCACGAACAAGCTTAAGGTTCTTCACATTTTTTTGCTATTATCCGTTGTTTGTATAGTTCAAGGAAAATTCATAGTAAATTAGTAGATCTGAGAAGGTTCATTGTCATTTAAATATACAACTGATGCGGGCCTTTGGAAGACCTTGGATTAACGCTTCGAAACACAGAACAAATGACTTATTCCCGTTAAAAGGTCTTCGAGTAAACAGCCTATTCGATGACGCTACTAATAACTGTGATTAAAATGCCTTTCCCAATCAGCTTACATACACATCCAGCCTTCAAAGCATTCATCAAAGCAGGCGTCTCAATTTTCCCCACATCAGAAAAGGTTATGTATTCATCCCGTTTCTTTTTTTTAATGAGTAGCGCACGCCAACCTAGCCGAACAGCCTTCTTTTTCCATTTTATTTCCTATTTCGGTGCCTTCTCCCACCATTTGCCGAGAAAATGGCGGCTGCGCGAAGTCAGTGTTGTGTACGACCGCGACGCGTGCGCTTGCCGCGACGCGTTCTATGTTTGAAAATAACAACGAATTCTTCGAAAAGTGTATTGTGTTCCGAATTAGATTTTAAAATCCGTGTTCTTTAAAGCCTAGTGTTCAAAATGCTGTAGTGAGGTGCCCCGAAAATAGTTTTGGATGTTTTTTTTCATAGATATCAGTACTGGTCGTGTACAAGTGCACACTATTGTTTTCTTTGTTGACGTGCACCAGCTGTCAAAATAAACGGATTATCAAGGTGAGCTTATTGATTTCCGAAACGTTTCTTTTGTTTTTAACACAATGTTCTGTAACGATTCCGTATATCGATAATGTAATCGATTTTTTCCGTTGTTTTACAATTCTGTCGATACAGGTTTCTCGTTTTCGTTGATATTGCTAAACTTTTGCGTATTTATACGTCTTATCGACGTGCCTTGGGTTAATGTGTAACAAAATGATCGTTTTAAACTTTATGCGTGGTTGTAAATTGTTGAAATATATTTAGCGTAGGCGTTATTGTTGGTATGTTTACGGGTTTAGATCATGTGAGATGTTAATTTAGAATCAAAGGTGTTTGATGTTCTTTTAATATGAACTCATTAAAACATTCGGGTCATGGAATGTGTTTCAGAAATATTTAAAAACGCCAGATGTTGTAGCTTATTTTAAGTTTAAAAGCCCTGTTAAAACACAGATCATATATAATTATCATTAGGTATACATACACAATCAGTAACAGTAGTTTTTAAATATTTCAGAATGTGGAAATAAAGAGGCTCTGTTTTATTTTATTTTACAGTACCTACTTACGTTAAACTTTCAAACACGTTCATGAAGTTTCATAATGTTTGTCACCTGTTTCTGAATTAACAAATCTGATACTTGATGCACGAGACCTATCAAGTATCGTATTTGCACGTTCACATTTTGTTGTCAATGATTATGAAACTTTGTTAGCGGCCAATGGCCTTAGATGAATCTAGTTTAAGATTCATAATTACATTCTTATGTTGAAATCTTTTTGTACATACCTACCTTGCATCAGGCATTTTTGCACAAATCCGGTTTAGTAATAAATTGTCTTTCGAAGACCTAACTGAATTGTTTACCAAATTTTTGGCAAAAATGCAAACTTTTTGGATTAAGAGCATTTATTCTGAAAGTGGGCAACGTCGCAAATATATGTCAAATATTCAGCTGATTGATTGATTAATTTGGCAATATTACTGTATGGAAATATGAAATGTGGCTAACTAGCGAACTACAATATTAATAATGAATTGCATACATTACATGCAGCTGAATACCAGTAATTAACATGGAGCGACTGCCAATCTGTTCACAACCCAGTAACTCAATACCCCTTAGTAAAACTGGTTGTCAGACTTTCGGACTTCTGACAACCCGTAACAACTGTCAAAAATTCACAAATGACAGCCGGGACCAACGGCTTATCGTGCTTTCCGAGGCCCGGAGGAGTCTCGGTATGTAAAGATGGTCACCCATCCACGCACCAACCCCGGCAAGCGTAGCTTAACCTGATGGATCGACCCGTGCGGCTGTTATTACTTAGCCACCGACTTCGGTCTTCTTTCATGGGAACTATTAAATTTTTTCGACGAGATGGGCTGATCGACATAGAAATCTATTTATGTTGTAACATTTGATGGATTTCTTCGAACCCAAATACTTATCTCGTACACCCAAAAAAGAAAACTGAACGTCCTTCATGCACCTAAAAAGGTAGCCTTAACACAATTTCCATTGTACCGTATTCTGTAGGTACTATCGAAGAAGTTCATATCTATACACCGTAAGGACTATTTATGCTTGCAGCGCTCGGCCGCTATAGACCCGGGGCGGTAACAGATGTGGTTATCGTGTTCACGGGATTTTGTTTTTAAACTGCATACACCCGAATACTGAAACGCCACTCAAAACTTAAGCGTTACTTAAAACTAGTTTCAACCAATCAAAAGGCTTTAAACGAGTCATAAGTAACGCTTAAGTTTTGAGTGGCGTTTCAGTATTCGGGTGTTAGATATGAAGTTCTTCGATAGTACATACGGATGAATCATAGTCCATTGCAGTCAAGGCCTATCTCGCCTCTCTACGATCAGATAAGATGAGCAGGAATTCGCTATCAGAGAGAGCTTTACAACCGTTTACTTACAAATATTTTCAATCCTACAGCTTTTCCTGCTAGCTTTGTGTAGTTGGGAGAAAAGCTTATGACAGTTTTGTATTTAAGGTACTGAAATAAAACTGTCGAACCTCGAGACACGATTTGTATTTCTAAATAACTTCATGCTTGCAATTCCGGAAGGGTTAAGCAGTGGTGTACCTTATATAACACTCCCAATAAGGGATGATGACATTTTTTTTTTAAATCTGTCTTGGTGATTATTAAAAAATATTGGACACGTATTTTTTCTTTTTTTACGTAATCTAAAGATTACGGCGATACATTGAGGTAAAATGTGCCATGACGTCACCACAAGTATATCCATTTTATACTTACTTGTGACGTAGCGACCCCGACTCCCCAACTTAAAGACTTAATTAGGTTTTTTTATTAATATGATAAAGCAAAAAATACGTATCTAATATTTTTTTATTATCTGATTGACGGACTAATTAGAATTTCTTTTTTTTTACCCAGGCATCATCCCTATTCGCCTATTAGTCCCATGTCATAAGGGGCGCCTATTGCCGTCAACCGGGCCCAAATTTTAAATACCTACCTGTCTTTTATGGCCTCATGCACTGTGCAGCTTAACTGGCCAATAAGGCGCATAACGATTTAATTCCTCGACTGTACATGCCAGTTCTGTGGGCCAAAACTAAAACGATAATATTATAAAATGAGGAAGAAGACGGTCAAGGAAATGATGGAAAGATTCATACCGTCACACGTTCAATCATATAATGGTATCTGAAATGAATGAATGAATAATATCCAAGTTGCATGCTGTCAGTTCAGCGGATCTTATCTGCAGACCGTGTTTTGTCAGTCACTTCACTTACCGTACGAAACTGTTTGATATTAAGAGGGCGCCTAAAGGTCCACTAGCGCCACTCTTTAAGCAACAAAATACGATCTAAAGAAAAGCGGCCACATTCCTCTAGATCGTATTTTGTTGCTCCGTGTCTCAATATGAAACTTTATAAAAGGTATTAGAAAATTCTAGACACACTTACCGAGGGTCGTGTCTAGCCGTTATTCATAATTCCTTCTCAGTCACGAGATAATATTTTTTTAAAAGAGTGGCGCTAGTGGACCTTTAGGCGCCCTCTGAATATAACAGTGTTCCGTCTACCCCAGTAGGCAGGTGTCGTGAAGAGCGCCAGATGGTCGGTCTGACCGGCGACCCGGAACGGTTGGTACCGGACAACGGTAACCGTCCGCAGTTTCGTACTCACCATTCTTTATTCTGTTACCTTTCTTGTTTGTGGGATTGTTTGAATAATTTAAACAAGAAAATCATTTTTTTTTCACACATCTTTTTTTTATTTTTAAATTATCTTGATGTTATCAACAAAGATGGTAAAAAGATTTGAGTCATGTAACCATGTAGTAGGTAGTATTATTTAATTAACTAAAGTAGACCTATTTAGCCTCCTGTTTGTAAGGGGAACCTACTTAGATTAATCAAAAATGTAATTTAATTTTCGATAGGAAGGTTTTTTTTTAAATTATTTCTGTACACACAGTAAAATACATAGAGATACGACATAATTATAATTTGAGTACAAAGGTACTTACTTATTTCCTTACATAAGTTGAACCAGAAGCGATGAGCCTGTAAAAGTAAACACTTCAATTCGACACTTCAATCCAGCCCACACGAAAAAAAAACTAAAAGAAATAACATCTTAAAAACACTCAAAAACAACAAAGACACTAAGGAGGCGTAAATTTCGTAATTCGCCATTCTCGTAAAGAAATCGGATGGAAACCGGTCGGTTAGCGAAAGTGTTGCGTAACCATGAGATCACCATATGCTCCTCGGACCATACGTAAGATATTACCCGGCATTTGCATCGCAAATTATTCACATATCAGTTAAACAACCGATTGATACGATTAATTTACGGTTTATTTACTGGTTTAACTCACAGACTGTCAAACAAAAACACTCTTTTATACGAGTAGAAAACGTATTCATACCGGTTTGCGTTTAATCTGTGTGTGCAATAAAAATGCTACAGATTCAGACCTTGCAGTATTCAATGTACGCGTCTGACTATTCTATTTCTCTTTTTCTATTATTTTTACAAAGATTACAGTGTAAACAGCCCATGGTGTAATCTTTGTAAACTTTACACAACGTGTCGTTACCTAATGACCATGTTATTGATCCAACTTCCAAAAAACTTAGGCCTCCGATATCTTAGTAGGAGTGAGCTTTTGCTGTGGTCCGAAACAAGTCAGCGGAACACCCAATGGCGATTGACCATCGATCATAGACATCTGCAATACCGAAGGCACCGCTGACCATCCCAAAGACAAAACATAAATGTCCCACGTGTCAGTACAATAACATCTACAAGTATACCGCCCCAAGAGTCCCACAGGAACAGAGCAAAGCCTTGTAGTGAGATAGGTATAGCAGTAGCTTTACCCCTGACGAGGTCCTTCACAAAAACCTCTACTACCACTAAATTGGAATTTTAAGGATAGTAAGAAAAATCCAGTGTGATGCATTCAAGGCGAAATTTTTCATCTACACAATTTCTTAAACATCTACCACGGAATATGGACCTTCGCAAATGAAATAATTCGTAGCATGAGTGGTAAGAGGTAACAAGGAACAGTCTCAAATCATAGGCCGTTCTTCCAGTCTTCTGATGGATCGGGAGTCGCAAGCCGATTTCCGGCCACCGTAGGCGCGGGCTTGCGGACGGTGAGCGATGGGTAGCTCGCCGTCCGAAAGGGACCAAGCCACAAGCCAAGTGTTCCACGGGCGCCTCAAACAGATGTCAGTACCAACTGACGGGGTCCGGTAGGGCCAATGCCTGCCAGGGTTGCGAGTCCGAAAGGGATATCGTGGCCCCGGCACACATGCAACGGAAGGAACACGGGTGGGTTTTAGTCAGTAAAAGCCTGACACGCCCTTCCGCTCCGCCCAGAGCGGGAAAAATTATTTGATAATTAACCAACATCAAAAAAAAAAAATAGCCTTCTGATGGAATGGAAGCTAAGCACCACAATTATCGTTCTAACATCATCCGTTTCAAACTGATTCATTTCATCTCCCACTCCCTCTCAATGACTAATGACGTCATTTAACAGAACTAAAACGATTTTATTTCCAATACTGACATAACGTATGTATGGTAACAATGCGTGGGTGGGTAGGAAGCTGCCTGCAGTCAGATGACGACCTTAACACCACATAACAGCGATATCTACAGAAGGTACAATCAATGAGGAAAGATTTGAGTATGATTTTACAAGCTTTATAAAACTAGGAGAAGACCAAAAAAACAATAAACATGATATAGCTAGAAAGGGGAAGAATAATGAGATGTTGAGAGATGTAGGAAAGAGAAGGCATGCGGTATCACCGCAAATAAAATGTGATAAGAGCAGGCTGGATGACGATGATCAACTATTTGTAAAATTTGTCCCAATTCATAATTGATCGAGATTCGAAAAAAAAAGGTCCCAACAAATTGTTATTTTTACGAAGAAGGAAATAATCTATAGATTCTTTTTCTCTGAATACGTCACGTATTTCAGGGATGGTGCCATTACAAAAAATGATCAGCAGTGCTATTCTGTAACCATCTCACCGTGAAAACTTAGGTGAAGTGAGCGTGGAGTGAGCTGTCATTCCACAGGGATTGACACTATTGACAGCTCACTCCACCCAAGTTTTCACGGTGAGATGTTTACAGAATAGCATGGCAGCTCACTGAGATCTTTCGATTGAGGTCATCTTAGGTCTGTTTGTCGATGACACGTTTTCACTCATTGAAATTTTCTTGTTGTTTGTTCATTGAATTGAAAATTGTTGTGTGTCATTGTTGTCTCACTGAATCGAATCCGTTTTTGAAGGCAGTGGATCTTCTGGTTGATCTCATGATGTGAATACCGCCTGTAGGTTGACAACACCCAACATTAAAAACGCTTAAGGAAATATGCGTTTCCTGCTCGACAATGTTTATAGTGGGACTTACATAATAATTAAAAAAGTTTTGTGTCTGAGCGTGAGAAAGTATGAAACTGTTTTAATATTCATTACTTTGCCCGAAATATGTTATTGCTATTAAAATAGTAATACTTGCCGGTAATTATTAATAATAATATAATACAAACAACATCACGATTGTGTTCCCCGAAAGGGAAAATGAATAAAATGTAATAAAAAGTAAAATAAAATTGAAAAAAATAATAAATGTCTTTGTCTTTGAGGTAGGCTAAAATAATAAAAAATCAAAACCAATGTTTTTTGCCGAAATCCTCATGTACCTAATTTAAAGATATTTTTATATCTTATTTACCAAACATTTGTTACAAGGTAAAAATATTTTAATTACAAAAAAGTTTATCTCCTAATCTTTATAAATAAACACAGTGATACTGGCAAAATATTTTGTATATTATAAAAATACTCATAAATTAAAATCTTTTTATAGTTTCATCATTATTTTTACGTTTATTAGTACAAGCTGTAATCTGTTTATGATTACATAAATTATATTTTTATTGGTTTTTAATATTTTTATGAGAGATTCCTTTTGGAGCGACCACCCCTAGAGAGTCTTAACTGCGTTTTGATTTCCCGTAACAAAACAAATAACAAGTTGAGTTATCATAGAAATAATAAAGTCTCATGATGATTTATTAATTTACGAAATACGTACTGGACAGTTCACGTTATGAAAATGACAGTTCGATAAAGTGACATTTGTCGATATCGTCATTCTCCTGTCACTATCCCAATTTATTTAATGTCGGCGCAACACGTCTTTTTCTCCCATACTTCTCTATCAGTCGTCATCTCAGTAGTCACCCCCTTTCTAGCCATATCGTCTTCCACACAGTCCATCCATCGTTTCTTTAATCTTCCCCTACTCTTATAACCATCCACATTCAAACTCAAAACTTTTCTCACGACATTTTCCTCGTTCCTCCGCATGTGATGCAGAGGAATGAGGAAAATGTCCCATACCATGACAACCGTTTTCACACAAATCTTCAGTCACCGGTGTCACTTCCTTTAAAAAAAAGTCTATAAAAAGTGACATTTGATTTAATTCCCGCACGAAAGGAATGCATTTGAAAATGGCTTAACCGTTTCGTTCCGCGAGTGTACATAGATAATATAGGTATCTAAAAGCAAGCCCAAGTCCGCTATCGGATCGTGAGCTAATTTGTTAATATCTGATTTCACTACCGATGTTAATTCTAAGCTTACGATCTAGCCACGAAGTGAACGGCGCTGCAGTCCGTTTTCTAGGATACTTAAATGCTAATAAAAATTATCTTTTACATGCTTGTTCACTTGGACCCAAGATACACACAGTCAATTGGTACAGTCGGGGGCAAAAGTCAATTCTGAATTTAGATAATCATAAAACAATGTCTGGAATGACATTTAAAAAAAAACTTTTTTTTATGCAAATGTTTTCCGACATTTTCGCTGACTGTGCAAACTCATCAATGCAATGAAAAGCAGTTTAATATACTAACAGTATCAAGTGCGGTCACTTGAGCGAAGATCAAAGTCTAGATTAGTGTCTGGTTGATGGCAATAGGTTCGCCACCTATTACGTGGTACCATAGACATTCGTACATGGGACTTAAAACATAACTGGCGAAATGTGGGTATTCTAAAAGTTAAAACTCTGCCTAAACCTTCGAGAAACACAGGTGTTATGATATTCGTATGAAAAGCTTGCTTTAATTCGCAAAGTAAAGTCAAAGTGCGGTCTGTGAATCTCGCCCTAAATATCCCCACTAGTGGATACGAATTTATGCACGTCGAAGTGTACCAGATCAGCACTACAGCTGACTATACACTTTTTAGGTTAAGTTTACCTTACAGTAACGACACAGTGACCGTGGGAACACTAACACAGTAACTACTACGTGTTTAGAACCTTTTTAATATCCTTCATTAACCTCCACCAAAATAGTGGCCTAGTTATGTTCGAGTGAGTTATGGAGACTATAATTTTGAGTTAATGGCTCCGGAATTAACATGGAGTATCGTATCTCATGTTACTGAGACTTTATTTCCATTTGTTGTAAGTTTGTTGAGGCGTTTATCTTGGATTATTGACTTGCCATGAGGCAATTGATAGAACATAGAATAATAAATAATAATACCAGCCTGTTACTGTCCCACTGCTGGGCAATGGCCTCTTCCCATACAGAGAAGGCCACGCTTGCTCAAGACGGGTTGGTGATTTCAGACTTATATTAACTATAAAGTCCAGGTTTCCTCACGGGGTTTTCCTTTACCAATGTCAGTAATGTCCAAGATAAACTCAGAAAGTAGGTACATATGAATTAATAAAGTCACATTGGTACTTGCCCGGATTTGTACCCACAACCTCGTGCACGAGAGGCGAGGCCTTAAGCTTTGTGCAGACTAGCGCGACGCGGCAGCGCGACGCGACACTGGTTATTGTTATACCGTCAAGTTTTCTTAGAAATTGTATTGTTCGAGTCGCGTCGCGCCGTCGCGTCGCGCTGGTCTGTACGAGCCTTTAAACCACTGGGCCGTCACGATAAACGAACGAAGATAAAACGGTAGGTTATTATTCTGGTATGGACACAGTATCTAGAAACGTTTCTTCAGTATTTCTAAAACAGCGTCTCTACTTGTACAGTTTTTATTCACCAATATATTTGACGGGACTTGGAGAAGTATCAAACACACATAATTATCATCACACCTGTTACCACGAAGAGTTCGGCAGAGATGTAACCACGCGGTCAGTGAGCAATGGGTAGCTCGCCGTCCGATAAGGACCAGTCGATCAATTCTGAAAACATCTCACCGTGAAGAGTAAGGCGAAGTGAGCATGAAGTGAGCTGTCCATAGTGCAGTTTGCAGAATACCACGGCAGGCCCGGGTAGACGACGCGTTGTGTTCCACGCGCGCCTCAAAGAGATGTCAGCACAACTGACGGGGTCCGCTAGTACCGATGCCTGCCGGGGTCGCGGATAAGTCCGAAAGGGATACCGTGGCCCCTGGCAACGTACAGGCAACTGGAGGAACACGGGTGGGTTTTAGTCAGTAAGAGTCTGACACGCCCTCCCGCTCCGCCCAGAGCGGGAGAAGTTGTTTGATAACGTCCCACCCAAAAAAAAAAAAAGCGGTGTATTGATTCAGTGCTTCGGCATCCAGCGGATTCCTGCGGCCTTCACAAGGTCATCGGTCCATCTTGTTGCCTTCCAACGCTTCGTTGTCGCTTATTTTTCATACCTCTAAATAATTACTTTCCATACTTAAAGAACCTGCCAAGATCTATCCTAAGATCTTTGCCAATGAATGCATCAATCCAAAAGCGGACAGGCAACGCAACAAACAATTCAAAATGGCGATATATATCTCTATATTTAGAAGGCTGTCGGTGACATCATACTGTTAAATGGTTGTGTAGGCTTTGTTGCTTTAAGTTAACATTGATTTATTTATCCTCCGTATTCCGGTTGAGTTGTTTATTTAAATACTAGATAAAATAAACTGTGTCTTAATAAGATATAGGATAATTTTAAAGAGCTACATTTTTGCAAGCGCAGCATGAGGTCCTGGGTATTTCCATCTCAGTAGCAGCCCGGAGTCCGGATTTGTGCCCGGTTGATGGCAATAGGCTCGCCCCCTATTACATGGGACTCAAACAAAACTGGCGAAAAGTGGGTGTACTATAGGTACACCTCTGCCCAACCCTTCGTGGAATTCAGGCGTGATGATATGTCTTTCAATAAGTTAATAATAGGATGGAAATGATGGAGACCAAGAGTCTGAAAATATGAATGGATTGTGTGAGGGAAGATATCAACGAGAAGGAAGTGAATGATACGTGACGATCAAAAATCAATCAATCTGCCTAGCCTTTTCCCAACTATATTGGGGTTGACTTCCAGTCTAACCGGATGCAGCTGAATACCAGTATTTTATTTGGAGCGACTGCCTATCTGACCTCTACAACACAGTAACTGGATAATACCTTACCCCTTGGTAAGACTGGTTGTCAGACTTTCGGATTTCTGACGACCCGTAACGACTGTCAAAGATCTACGAATGACAAGGGTTGACTTCCAGTCTAACCGGATGCAGCTGAACACCAGTATTTTATTTGGAGCGACTGCCTATCTGACCTCTACAACACAGTAACTGGATAATACCTTACCCCTTGGTAAGACTGGTTGTCAGACTTTCGGATTTCTGACGACCCGTAACGACTGTCAAAGATCTACGAATGACAGCCGGGACCAACGGCTTTACGTGCTTTCCGAGGCACGGAGGAGTCTCGGTATGTAAAGATAGTCACCCATCCACAGACCAACCCCAGCAACCGTAGCTTATCCTGATGGATCGACCCGTGCGGCAGTTATTACTTAGCCACGAGCTCGTCCTCATTATACGTGACGGTGAAAAGGGGAAAATGGAGAAAAAAATCGTTTTGCATCGCCCCTAGTGCCCTAGTATTATTTATTTATTTATTTATTTATTTATTATGGGTCAATAGAGGGCAGAATAAGATGTAAATTTTGTAAATCATTCATTCACGTAGTATTTATATTATAGGGTGGGCCACCTTAACTAACGAGCAAACCAGCTTGACGCAAAAACACAAAACCAAGCAAAACAAATTTCTCAGTATAATTAACCATTTCCTTCAAAACTAAACATCAAAAGCTTCAATACAATAAAATTATTCTCAACGATGCAAACTTAAATAAAAGCTAAAAATATTTGCTTGAAACAACAACATTCCATCATTCACTGGATGTCGTAAAATCAACCTACATGAGGAACGTTGTAAATTACTCATTTATTTTTTTATAATCTACCAGTTGGCCTTTTCCGTAAAAGTCTCACCGTAAAAACGGCGCGGTCGACACGGGCGAGAGTATCGCGGTGACAGCCACGGCGCCGTGACAACAAATACTAAATAAAGTGTATGGAGCAATCGCTAAACGGCGATATCATCGCGGCGAAAATTTGATGGCACGGCGAGACGTCGTCATCACGATTCTCTCGCCGTGGAGATGGCGCCTAAGTGAGATTGAAGTGAGCTGTCACTGATTGACACTATTGACAGCTCACTTCACCTAAGTTTTCACGAGATTTTTACAGAATATATCGGCAAAAATACAAGCGAATAGAGAAAATAAATAGTTAAGTGGGTATAGCTAAAGAAACAACTCGCACTGGGCCCGCGTGGTAGATTACGACCCACTATATCTCACAGAGAGGCGGCCTGAGTCCCAGCAGTGGGGACGTTACAGGCCGATTATGCTTATGCTATAGCTTAAGGTGCTACAGCAAATTGTAACAAACTAGAAGAAGAGCTGTTTGTGAAGGAGTTTGTCCCAGGATTTAACGGATTCAAAGATATGGTACTGGTTTCACGCCACCAGTTGGCGCCACTTGGACAAGAGGTCTTCTATTTCGATAATGAATATAAAATATATGATGACGTTCATCATTCGCTCATCATTCAGTTGAGACTAAAGAATATTTAGGCGCTTTGGCGCTTTTGACAGATGCCCAGAGCTGACGTCTCAGTGCTGCCACCTAGTGAACGTCATTTCGTCACATGAGACATTTCAGCTTTACCTCTTATAGCCACATTGTAGATGTTCATAGTCAGCGGCGATCACTTATTAAATGAACGGTCTGCTTGTTTTCCATCCAATGTCCTAAAAAACTTTAAAAACCACCTACTACCAAAATTACAATAGGTTCCTTGAAGCCAGTTTCATATAAATACTAATTTCAGAATACTTTGATTGATTTGACACATCTGTTATCTACAGCATGTTATTTTACTTACACTCGCTTCAAAGATATCACAATTTGCACGTTCTATTGTACTGAGTAAATTAAAGTAAAATTACAAATAGAGTAACGTCAGAGTGAAAAAGTAAACAGTTCTTCATAAACAATTTTAATACGGAATTTAAATAGTTTCAGGAATAAACAGCATCAAATTAAATGCAATATATTCTTGTAATGTAAATATTTTCAATAGAACTACATTTACTTACTGAAAAACGTGTAGGTAAATATTTATTTAGAAGCGAATTCCTCTACTTACGTCAATGTATCAATATATATTTGCTTTTATGTTCAACTGTTAAAAACCTACGCAAATATAATTTTTATGTTCCATCAACACCCGGTAGGGGGTACCAAAAGGATGACGTTAATGTCAACATAGGTTTCCGCATACGATGACTGGTAAGAGGAAAAAGTCGTGAGGTAGGTACCACCGCGGACAATGGCGGTCGACTACTTTTCACCCTTATAACCTTAGTAATAAGGTTGAAAATTGGTCCACCACCAGTGTCCGTGATGGCACATTGATGTTGAGATATATAGAAGGTACACTGAAAAGGCGATATGGTATATCCCTCAATTTGGCAGACGAAAATCCAACTATTTTTTTTTCTTTTGGGTGGGAATTTATCTAATAACTCACCCGTGTTTCTTCAGTTGCCTGTGTGTTCTCAAGGGCCACGGTTACCCTTTCAAACATCCAACCTTAACATTTGACCTCACAGATTCTATGAAAAGCCTGAAAATAACTTCACCTGTCAGCTGATATATATTTTTTACTAACAAATTTATTTGTCAATAATATTTTTATTACTACAGTAAACCCAAAAAACAATGAAATCATTCTGGTATCTGTCCGAAGTTCATACACCCTCTATATTTGACATGGTTGAACTCGCACGTCAGAATTCAAAAACATGGTGCGCATGCAAAACATCGTTATTTTGTCGACAAACAACCATATTTTATGGGTCAGTTTACGTGTTGGAAATCGTTGAAAAATAATGAGAGTTTATGAGAGTTAATTGGAAGTCAACGATACATGAAATACTACTAATGGTTTTTCTTCGCCATAAAAAACGAATGACAAATTAATGATTGCCCTCAATTTATTACGCAATGCATAAGTTCTGTGAACACATTAATTATATCATACCGAAGGCGATGATCGAAGGTGACACACATATTAGACGGGCCTAAGAAAGAACGAAACAGTAGGTCAACTTCATCCGCAAGAATTTTTGTCAGACTCTACTCTACTCGTCTTCTTCGTATGGTTAGTGTCTAACCAGCCGGTCAAGTCTGTAAAAATATCACCGTGAAACTTAGGTGAAGTGAGCTGTCAATAGTGCTAATCCCTAGCATCCTGCCGGTCGATTTGTGACAGTGACAGCTCACTTCACCTAAGTTTCACGGTGATATTTTTACAGAATCGATCGGCTGGTGTCAGAGTTTGGTGTCTCGCTATTGGTTGATACTGGACAATAGTACTGTCAATTACATCGCCCAAAAGCAAATTTATTTGGGGTCAACGAAGCATGTCTCATCAAAATGAAAATTCATCACAAATAAGTGTCACGGTGTCTGTTGCGCACCAAATCTCTGAACGTGCTTAAAATACTGTTGTTTTTATTCACCCATATCGTAGAAATCCTTAGTAAATTAGAATGTTGCTCATTTTTCACCGTTTCTAGTGTTCTACATGAATGAAATAGACCTTCTGCGCAGTTTTGTTTAACATAATGGCTTCAATGCTTGAATGGGACGAAACCTTCGACCGATTTGTTTGTATGTAAATATTGTTAGACGCCTACTACGGGTCTAACCTTGCTACGTGTGCTGAATTTGTTTATTTTTAAGTGCTCGACATATTCAGAATACTTATTTTTAAAGCAGCTGCGAGTCCCGTGATTCTTTTTGCTATGCGTAGAGGTAGGAAGGCACCTAGACACCCGATCCCAAGTTACCTCCTGTTGAAAACGGTCCAAGTAAGTTTAAAACGTAGGAAACTAGAAAACAGGCAAGCAATTTTAATAAAATAACATTAACTACTAAACTATACATCAGCCGGGCTATAGTGAAAAACTCAAAAACTCTCACCGGGTTTAGGTGAAGTGAGTTGTCATTCTATGGGATTGCCAATACTGACAGCTCGCTTCACCAAAAAACAATGGTGAGATTTTACTTAAAGCTAAATACCTACCTGTATATTTATAACATTACCAGCTGCGCCCCGCGGTTTCATACGCATAAGTCTCGATCCCGTGGTAATATCGGGACAAAAAGTATCCTATGCCCCAATCCAGGTCATGGCCTACCCATGAGCCAAATTTAATCAAAATCCGTTCAGCCGTTTTAGCGTGAACGCGTAACAAATAAACAAACAAACTCACTTTCGCAGTTATAATATGTATTAGTTATGGATAATTAGGATTCTTTATTCCGACTAGATTATACAATTTTTATATTACTAATTAGTAATCGATTATGTTAGCCGTGGGTGTACGTCGATGAATGAGTCGCATTCGCCTTGGCATAGTTTTTCAAGTACTCATGCGTTCAGTATGTTTATTAGTCACACGTTTGTAGCGGAAATATGTTCGTTTTAAACTAACAGTTACCATTTTGAGAGCCAAGGTAAATGAAGGGTTGCTAAACATAAATGGCAGTGGGTGCGACACAATGCTCGCAGAAGTGACGGCCGATGGGGCCGAAAATTCGAAATTCGAAAACTCGAATAGCGACCGCGTTCTAGAAGAGCACACTGGCACAGCATAATCATGTCACTCTTGTACATCGATACGTCACGGTCAATTCTCCAATAAAATTGCAAATGTAATTTGTAATCGCATAAATAAATAGAATAAATAAAATAATAGAAATAAATAGTATATCAAATTCTTATAAAGAACTTTTCTTCTATAAGGCATGGTAAAGGGACGTCCTTTTCATTTTCGCTTACGAAAAACTATTTTTCATTTCTCATACTCGGAAAGTAGTGTTTGTTTGATCCGGGTAGCGGGTGGACGACGCTGCTGGGGATCTTTGGGCGGAAGCGGAGGTCGGAAATGAATTTAAAAAAATGGAACTAAATTTGGTTAGGTAGTCGGCTACTAACAATAAAAATAAAAATAAAATGATGCGGTGTGAGTGTATTTACAGCCAGTGTGAATTTAAAAAAAAACCTATTAAAAGGGACGCGGAGAGTTCCATATTTAAAAAAAATCACAAATTGTTCTTACTTCCCAATTACTTACAAATAAGTACTACCTACTCATGTTATTATTATCGATGAATATTTTAGAAAAACTTCTATTTTTTACTTTCCTTATATTCGAAACGAAAAGTAGAGTTTTTAACACTGGTAAAAGTCATGAATTCCCTTCGACCCTTGTATAACAATTTACTATTCCTATCAACTTCTAAAAGTTTATTTTATCGTCAGCAGCCTTTAGCTGACTCATACAACTTGTATGACAAGTATTACAAACACACATGTTATGAAACTGGTAGCAATAAGGATATGAGAATTAATTGCTATATTTCCAATAGCCATTCATTCTGCTCACGTTTGTATTTGTGGCCGAATACGAAGAAACCAGCCAAAAAGGAATGCAAGTGATAGGTAGGCATGTGTTTTTAGGGTTCCGTATCCAATGGGTGCCAACGGGACCCTATTACTAAGGCTCCACTGTCCGACAGTGCGTCCGTCCGTCTGTCACTGTATCTTTTGAACCGTAATAGGTATACACTTGAAATTTTCACAGAATGTGAACTACTATCATGGCCACGATAAAAAAAAAACGACTCGCCCTTGGCCGCATTTTTTTTTGTAAAACTAGTAAGAAAACGTTCAGTCAGGAATGTAAAGCACCTGAAGATTACTTTCACATGACCCTTGTGTGTTTCATGATTTTCAGTTTCAATTTCCGTGAGATTTTACATTATTTATTCAGGGTGTCAAGGACATCGATGCGAAGCCGGTTACCAAGGATTCAGTACATGATTCTGAACCCTCCTGCGTTGAAATTTTTCGTCGATTATTTCTCATCTTTTCTATACATTTTTACCGTGTAGGTAGCAATGATATATAAAACTATAGATACGTTGTCCGCACTCTAAAATGACAGTTCATGAAATGAAGCCAATTGGCCACATCGCGCTTAGTTACGCAGCAACCTGTCGCGCGACACTACGTTTGTTTTATCTCCCTCTAGCAACAGGCACCCCGTACGGTGTCATATTTTCTTTCCCTTTCTTCACGCGTATAAGTAGCTATCTAGTATTTTCGCCGTTTTTAAGCGCCGAGATGTTGGTTTATGACGTGTCTATATATAATACGTCATTGGTAGGTAGGTATTGCACTTTTCTATGAAACAGCAGATTTTTTTTTAATAACCGACGAAAAAATTCAACGCAGGGGGAATCATGTACTGACCCCATGGTAGCCGGCTTCGCGTCGATGTCCCTGCCACCCTGTATGTCTAATACCAACTTAGAATATTTTTAATTTTTTGCAGAAAAATTAATATAGGTACCTACAAAAACTAAATGACGACATTTAAAAATATGTTTGCCATACAAAAAAATCCGTACATACAAAACCATAGTGTCATCTTGAGTGTTTATAATATTAATTGAAGTTCTTAGAAAAAAGGCTTCTCTGAATAGTTTTTATTTGACTTTGCTAATAAAAAAAAGGTTAAAAGTTCAAGACAGCTGACAACGGAATTATAATGATAAATGAACACTACTTAATTGTTGAATAATTGTAAAACTTAATATTATTTTCTTGTTGGACTTGTTTTACTACATTCGAGATCAAAATAGCCACTATGGTCTGGTAATTTAAATGATTATTGTAATAATCTAAATGTTTTAAAAGCTATATCAATATGTCATCATTTAACTCCCTTATCCCATTTTATTTGTGGTCGGCGCAACATGTCCCTTTCTTCCATACTTCTCTATTAGTCGTCATCTCGGTAGTCACCCCCTTTCTAGCCATATCATCTTCCACACAGTCCATCCATCGTTTCTCTGGTCTTCCTCTACTCTTATAACCATCGACATTCATTCCCAAAACTTTCGTCACGACATTTTCCTCATTCCTCCACATCACATGCACAACCGATTACCACACAGCATTTTTTTCTGTCTTCTTTCAGAAAAACAAAAAAATACCTACAAATAACACATACAAAATAAACAAGTAACATCATTTAAAAAATATTATAATATTAAAATTTCGCAATGATAAATTCCGCCATTTTGTTTACTCCCATAAAACCCGGTGTCATGGCGTTAAGGTGAGCCAACCGGTCTTAAAGGACGTTTTTCGACATAAACACCACAAGAGTGACCTACAGGACTCGTTGTGAATAAGACAACGGAATACATTAAGAGAACTGGTTCCATTATGTGAGACTATCTTGCTTGGTACCAGTTTTAAGCTAAAGCAGAATATTCGTGACGCGAAAATGTGTTGAAAAACAACCCTATACAAGGTTTTTTTTTTCTTAATAATCATAAATGGCTTATCAATTTCAATGCAGAGGAATGTTACGCCGCCATTTTTTTAAGTTTTCGATATTTTGTTGTTTTTATTTAATGTGAATAGTTAGTTATTTATAGAGAATACTCCATTGGTTTAGGTAATTAACTAAAGGTAAACAAATCGTGAAAACAGTTTTTTTATAGATGACACTGACTTGTTTACTTAGCGTAGTTTACGTAATAACCAAATAAAATTTATTTTCGGTTTTTACGATAGTTTCCTTTTTTATTCATGTTTAGTTTAAACTTTATCATTTATTCTTAAACTACTCTTCGTAGAAGAAACTGCTTGAGCACAATTTTTTTGTTAGATTTACAATAATAAAATAACCCCACCGCCGTATCTCTACGTTGACGTCGTGGTGGGGCTTGCGCGCTCCAAACTCTGGGTCTGTGCCGGCAGAGTTTACTTTGCCGGAACAGATCTAGGATGAGGAGTCAGACCAAGAGAGATACAGAAACCCGCAGGGCAGCATGTGGCGAGCTGTTGGGCAGTAGCGACCCCACGGACCCTATCTCCCGGGAGAAATCTTGTTCCTCATCTCTGGCTTGCCTTTATTGGCCGGCTGGAGTGAACACTGACGAGGAACAGAGCTCCCACCACATTCTTCACATTCTTGCCTTCATTGGCCGGCTTGAGTGGAGATTCGCAAGAGCAAACGTTCTCGGAGGAAGGAAGTATTTCAGTAAGTGCTCGTAGGGATCTTGACCATCTTCCGGGCTCTGGGATTGTTCTGAAAGCCGTGGAATACCTCTCCACTCCTCAAGCACCTCAGGACGTGTTGCCCCCTTGTCGCTACGTCACTATGTGCTAGCGACAGTTTCCGGGGGCCCATTATTGAGTGTGCAAGTCACCCCCTGCCGTTTTTCCGTGTACATATAAGACATTGATCAGGCAGGGGCCATAGTCCTTCCATAGTTCCAGGTCACCAATCAACTTTAGCCACCCAAACCCATAGTCCAATATCTTTGTTTCCATATCCTGCAATAGTCCTACGCCAACCGGGGGTTGTCCTTGGGTGCTCTTTCATAGTGCACACAGGATAATCGTCGGTTGGTGCCTCATTTCATTAAAACGCCTAACGGGCATCTGCGAGTTGGCTTCGGCCCCTCGTACGCCTTCCAAAGGTCCGGGATCCAAGGTCCCGAGATGTGTCAAAGACCTTTAAAATAATAATAATATAGGTAATATTTTGTAATAACCCAAATAGACAGGTACTTTAAACCCCAACGAATTATAACGTTGCTAAATTGAAAAGTACAAGTGTGATGTAGCATGACAACTGAAGTGACAGGTATTACGTTTAGTCGGTTGACTAGACGCCTTTGACAGCTAATAATAATAATAATAATAATATCTTTATTTCCAAAAATACAGATAGAGAACATTAACATATAACATTTGGATGCTGCAGAAATCTGTACACAATAGATTAACCTCTGTCTCTTAAACTAGGGTATCCTGTATCTTAAGAGACAGGGATTCGCAATGAGGTTCCAATTGATAATATGCATGAGTGGACTGTGTCAAGTTACATTCAGAAGGAAAAAAAAGAAGTGCTTATAGTTTACATTACAGTTTTAAATTTTTGTGTGAGTATGTGAGAGTGTGAGTGTGAGGGTATGTGAGATTAAATGAATGTGATTAAAGGTGTGCAGGTGTGTGTAAGTGGGGGTAAGTAGTGGGGGAGTTGTATGAGCGAATGTGAATGAAAGCGATGATAGAGGTATTCGTGCGAGCATGGAAATGAGTGTGTGCTTATTATTAGGCGATGTAGGTCAGTAAAGTCTCCGTTGCGGCATAGTCCTGTTTATGTAGCCATTCTGTAACTTTTAATTTTAGGTTGTGTTTGTTGAGGTCTAAGATATTCAGTTTTATATGAATCTTTTTGTAAATATAGGCGCTAATTACATAATACTGATGCTCCGCGAACGTGGTTCTGTGTTGGGTTCCTGCGGGAAGGTTTGTGCGCTTATTTGGGTTAGACGGGGAAAGGCTGCTGTGTTTCCTGAGAACAGATTGAAGCACAAAGAGCTGACGGACTGTAAGAACCTTACAGTCTGCATACAGTTGTGTTGTTGGGTATCTATGAGGCTTCCTTGTCATTACTTTTAGTACGGCTCTTTGTGCTCTCTCTGCCCTCAGGAGGCAACCTTTCGTTGCAGCACCCCACACAGAGATGCAGTATCCTATGACCGATTGGCATAGTGCAAAATATACCATTTTCAAAATATCGGCATTAGCAGAATTTCGGAGGGATTTAAATATGTGAATGAGGCGCAAAGTTCTAGTCGTGACAGCGTCAAGTTGTTTTTTCCATGTAAGTCCGTCATCTATGTGAACACCTAAGTACTTTACGCCGTCACTTCTAGTTAGTGCTAGACAACGGCAAGGTGCCGATCTGTTTGAGCATGAATGGGCAGTAATTGCAAAACTGTGTGACGGTGCAGTCTTTCGCCTAATTGCAAATGGGATGTAGCAGGATTTATCTACGTTTAAGGTAAGGAGATTAAAATTGAGCCATTTCATTATTTCCGCTAATGACGATTCTGCTGTAGACTTAATAGTATCCCAAGTAGGTCCATGAACTAAGATCGCGGTGTCATCAGCGTATGTATATATCTTGGTGTTCGGGAGGTTCATTTTGCAAAGGTCGTTGATATAGATTTGGAATAAAGTGGGGCCCAGTATGCTGCCTTGAGGGACACCGAAAGTAATCAACTCCTCTTCACTAAGGTGGGTATCAATTTTAACTCTCTGGGTGCGATTCCTGAGATAATCTTTAAATATCTCCAGCGACGCGCCACGTACACCTAAGTGTTCTAATTTTGAGGTAAGGATGGGGACAGAAACTGTGTCAAATGCCTTAGAAAGATCTAGAAATATACCTAAACATTTTGTCTTCTTATCTAGATTTTTAGCTACCTCTTGAGTCAATCCCAGCACAGCATCTTCTGTTGAAACACCAGCTCGGAAGCCATACTGATTGTCTGCTATTAATTTGTATTTTTCCAAAAATATCCTGAGACGATTGTTTATGATCCTCTCAAGGATCTTGGAAAGTGTCGGCAAAACTGATATAGGCCTATAGTTATTGACACAGAATCTGTCCCCCCCCTTGTGTATAGGATGGACTATCGCCTTTTTAAGAGCATCCGGGAACACGCCCAATTGTAGACAGCGGTTGTATATGAAGGTAAGTGGTGGTATCAGTACGTGACGACAGTTTTTCAGTAAAAGAGGGGATATACCGTCCCATCCGATAGCACAGTCAGTGCGTAACTGTAGGATAAGCGATTCTGTTTCTGCTTCATCAACTTCTAAGAGCGCAAAAGAGTTTACAAGGGACGTGTTTGTGCTATTTAGATGAGACTGATCGTTAGACGGAGGTAATGGGTTGTGGCGTTGTGATATAATGTTGTCAGCTAGCTTTTTTCCTACATTACTGAAGAAATTGCAGACCTCATTAACGGAAGCCTTAGGATCATTGCGTATTTTTAATAGCTCAACGGGGCTTGCACATATTTTCGTGGTGTTGGTTATTTCCTTTATAACTTTCCATAAAATTTTTGGTTTATTACTTGCTTTCTCAAGCTCACTCCTTTCGTATGATGTTTTTAGTTAGCTTTCTCATCAGATGTTTTTTTTTTTTTGCTTTGTTTAATTATCTAAACCAACGGAGTATAAACTTGTTTGTTTTTTTTAGTTTACTGAAATCATAATTTATTCATTTAAAGGTAAAAGATGTTTCATGGCGGTTGACAGTTTACTGTTGTAATATAAAGTAACTACGTATTTGCATTTGTTTGCAAACTTATTTATTATCTTAAATGATTTGTACAAAACGAACGCATTTTTTTATTATTAAAGAAACTGCTTGCGTTATATTTAAATACGAAACTTCGCTTATGACTTGCACCAAACCGAGGCATGCAATTAAATAGCCGTGTTTTTTTAAGTGCAGCGCTTTTACGAAGCACGAAAAATTACTTTAAAACACACCACAAAAGTTCACTTGACCGCTCCGAACTAGATTGAATGTCAGCTAAATGTCAAACACAGGTTGTCATTAATATTTGATACGGTCTGACATTTATCTCGAGTTCGCAGATAATTATTTTCAATTAATTTTATCTCCTGTAAATAAAATTGAATGAATAGATTTTTTTTAAGCCCTTGGGAGATTCTAAGCGATAAGTCGTAAAGGAAAATGCTGAGAGGCACCATGGAATTAATTTTAAAGGAAATTAAAATGAGATCATAATTGAAAAACAAATTCAATGTAAGTATGTACCTATAGGAGAAAAAAATATCTGTGGATGGAGGAAAGTAGTTTTAATACATATTGATGCTATTTAACTGAAAACCCATTACTTTTTTAAATTAAAATCACGACGAAAACATAAAACATTTTTCTTTACAATTCTTCTTTTTCGTGTGGTTAGTGACTAACCTGCCATGCGATTCTGTAAACATCTCACCGTGAAAACTTGGGTGAAGTGAGCTGTCAATAGTGTCAATTCCTGTGGCAATGACAGCTCACTCCACGCTCACCTCACCTAAGTTTTCACGGTGAGATGGTTACAGAATAGCACTGCTGGTGTCAGAGTTTTTATGCCACCCGGGCCTCTGACTTGGCTTCACATGCCGTCGTTGCCTTTAGAATTATCGAATAGTTCGTTCTAGACAAAAAACCAGGTTTAAAATCTAAATCTAAATTCGTAGAATATAAAGTTAATTAGTATGCAAAATCGTGATTAATCACAACTAAATCAGGATGTTAGTGTTAACAAGAAAATTACCTTATTTAATTTGTCATAATTTGCATACGATTTATCCGCAAAAATATTTAATCGCGTGTTACCATCGATTATAATTTTAATTCATCACAGACATACACAATATTGTAAAAAATATTAAAAGAGTAACTTTGAAGTTTCTTGCCCATTCTTCTCCATATGAAACAAAATAATCAATTCTATTTCCTTGTAAATTTTGACATTCAAAAGAGCCTTTTATGTGCCTAATTAAAATAAATGGTTTGACTTTGCCTTTGTAATTGGTTTGTATGTAATCGTATTTTATCATGGCAGTAATATTATGTTAAAGCTACACAAAAAATCACTGTCGAATCAACCAACTATGAAAAGCAGCAGGTGAAATTTTTATCCCAGATTTATTAAAAATAAACTTTACACCCTTATAAATTGTGTAACACCCTTGCACTTAAAATCGCTTTCGTTTTAACGATTCAAAATGGTCTCTAATTGTCTATCTCTACACTACGCTTTTTCATAACGAAGAATAGAATAGAATCGAAGGTTCAAGAACGTTATAGGTAACTATGGAGAACATAACATCACGCCTGTGACCCGCGAAGAGTACGGCAGAGGAGTGCCTTAGTACACCCACATTTCGCCAGATATGTTTCAAGTCCCATGTAAAAACCTAGGAAAGTCCGGTTGACTTTCCTGTGGGTGCCTTCAGCCGGGGCATAAAAGCTTATAAACTAAGTGACTACACGCTAAGGGCACGGACCTCGGCTTAGGGCGTTGTTGGGGGGGGTTGCGAGTTTGTCCGAAAGGTATATCGCGACCCCGGCACACAGGCAATGGAAGGAACACGGGTGGGTTTTAGTCAGTAAAAGTCTGACACGCCCTCCCGCTCCGCCTAGAGCGGGAGAAGTTATTTGATATAATTTTACACGAATGTCAATAAGTGGAGAAAAAAAAATTGTGAAGTGGTGGTGGTGGTGGTGGTGTGTGTGTGTGTAGTGTGTGTGTGTAATAGTTTTCACAGCACATAATTATCTGCTGTTCTTTGTTTATTTATTTAATACCTGGGCGACCGAGTTCTGCTCTGGTGAAAATAGAGAATGCTGCTCATTTACCTAATAGGTAGTATAGGATAGCTCATACTAATTCCATCCTGCCGTGATAGTAGGGTCTTACTAATTCCATGACAGTAGGATAGTTACTAATTTCATAATGCGGGGCGGGGGCGAGCCTATTACCATCACTAGGGCACAAATACAGACTCCTGGCCACTACTAAGTAATCCTTCATGGAATATGCCAATAAAAGTTCCCGATCTGGGTCGATTTCCCGGGCAAAGTGATAATTTGGATTTTACCCAGGACCTCAAGCACAGCAGTATCACTTGCGTCCAATTATGAAGAGCGTCCATTAAAAAAAATAACGGTTCGGTGTCATTGGAAAAGATACTAGAACGATTGAGGAATCAAAAATCGATCATTCCACGACAAATGACGATCAATTCACAAAACAAATCACAATTACGTCGACAATACCGCAAGTTCGGTTCAATTGTTGTCAACATTCCCTCAGATAGACTAGTCATACTCCGTTTAACAAGTGTTTACTAAATAACGGCACGTGCTTCACTGATAATCTTATAGTCTGCTATTTGTTTGACTATATGACACTTACCGTAACTTGGCTGATCTTAACAAGATACGGGTTGGCTGGCCAGGTGAAAAGCGCCAGCGGTTTTTAGTGAGTCTCTCAGTAACATGCCTAGGCATTAGACAAGTGACTATATACAACTTGAACCTATAAAGTTCCCACTGCTGGGACACAGACCTCCTGTCTGTGGGAGGGAATGGGCCCTAAGCTGCCATACGGGCACAATGCGGGTTGGTGGATGTCACATGTCTTCGAATTTCTGGTTCTAGGACATGCTGGTTTCCTCACAATATTATCCTTCACCGATGATCTACTTAATAAAAATCTCGAATTAACTAACGCACAGGCTAAACCGCTGGGTGTAGAAGCTTGAAAATTTGTTCGATCGTTCCATATAATTATCACGAAAGTGACCACTAAAGAAAGACTTCTGAAAATTGATCGCTTATCGGGCACACCGATTGTTTTTCATAAAATAAAAGATAACTAAGAGACAAAACGTTGAAACTCGCTACCGCTTATGCCTTCTCCAATCTGTCACAAAGTAACGGGTGATCCCGCAGTCATTATACGCCGCTCAAGCGATCGACAGCGTCATAGACAACATTACGTCTGACAGACGTGCGGTTACACACGACGCCGCGACGTATCCATAGAGTAAGTTAAGCGGTTACTTCTATAAATGATGACAAGGAAACAACTTTGTTTCATGCATTTTGACGTTTCTTGAAGCGATGGATCTGCGATAAATTGAGGCATGGAAATAGAAAATTATAAGATTGAGGTTTAGGTAAGTTTATAAATTATTTTCGAGTTACATAAACGTTAACCATACTTAGAATTTTATTAAATATTAGGTATGCGATGCAAATGGTGATGTCAAAAATATGATGTATTCCAGCAATTAACAAGCAATAAGTTTACTATGACAAAATCCAAAAGTGATTAACGTTTTCGTAAGGTAAACCAAAACACTGTTATAAACGAAATATTGGGAATTAATAACCTTCGATCTTTTGTTTTAAAACTTCAAAATGGTGTCATTAATAGTTTCAAGCACACTGTGGATCTAACAGATCTAACCACATTTAATACCTGGTGGACCGAGCCCTACTCTAGTGAAAATAGAGAATACCCATTTAATAGTACCATAGGAAAGTTCATACTAATTCCGTGTATAGTACATACTAATTCCATGCTGCCATAATAGTAGATACTTACAAATTCCATGCTGCCATGTCATTCTAAAGTAGCCATCTTGTTTTGAAACTTTAGGCGACTGAGCTGAAAATACGGAGAAACGAATTTTCCCTGATATGAGACCTAGCTAGATCGATTTTTCGCCCCGTAAATTGCTACTTTCACCGAACTCGTTAGAGCCGTTTTCGAGAACATGATTACAAATATTGCTTATTTAATAGAGTAAGATATGTTTGATAATCAAACACTTAACAAATTCTCCAACACTTTAAACAAATCACGAGACAATTCCCGCTACGCTTTGACACCATAATAACAGTACTTATCGCGCCAAGCAATTACTTATTAAGCAAATCGTATGCGGGGAACAAACGATCCGGAATGTGTGAACGCGGGAAAAACGGGGTTATAAGAACAAGATGTTAGAAATATCACGATTTTTCCAATAATATAAACCACGTTAAGCAGTTGGCTTCGGCTGTCATTCGTAGATCTTCGACAGTCGTCACTGGTAGTCCGAAACCCGAAAGTCTGACAACTAGTCTTACCAAGGGGTTTCGTATTATCCAGTTACTATGTTGTAGAGGTCAAATAGGCAGTCGTTCCGTGTAAAATACTGATATTCTGCTGCCTCTGATTAATTCAGAATATCACAACAAGTGACGTGCGTTTGACAATTTGTCAGCTAACTTTTGTGTTGACTTTCGTTCCATAAAACGGGTGTTAGTATCGTAATTCGTGTCTATTCACGTATGTTTTAAAATTCTCACTATAAGTAACAAATAGTGAAACCATTGTTCAAAGTAAAAACCTTTGTTTGAAGTTGTACTTACATTTTTCTAACCCGAATACAATAAAAATCTAGTTTAAAACAAAGCTGGTTACACCTGACTTAACATATAGGTCACATTAAATTATACTAAGAGAAATATGCAAATTGACTGCAGGTCTGTTTTACTCTACAATGTGATCATATTGTAAAGATTATTTAGTTCTGTTAATGTTATAAAAGTACTAAGTATTAATGTGGATTGCTATAAGAAAAGAGGTCTGGTCTGGTCAAGGTACAATTCCGTAGCCGACTGCAGCCAGCAGCAGCAGTCGATGTGTCGCCGCGACACTCTGTTTTCTATGTATTTCTAAGGTATCGAATTTCTTACTTAAGAAAACGCGTTCCAAAAAAAACACTACTAAGTCAAAAATAAAATAACTTTAATTTCGGAAGTCGGTGTCTTTGGTTTTGAATTTTAGTTTTTTGCCACCGACTTCCGAAATTGAAGAGTCCGAAATTATAGTTTTTTTTGGAAGTTGGTTTTTGTTTTTTGTAAAAAGTTTTCATTTTTCACTTTTTAGTTATGGTACCTACCCCACACAAATTCAAATTCCACTACCTGCTATGTAAATAACAGTAACATCATACATTGAGAAAAATACGTGAAGCTAACTCAATAAATACTCAAGCAAAGTTCATAAAATTTATATGAGACCACCGCGCAAGCTTCCTGTACCAAATGAAAAAAATATTTCGAAATCAGGCCACAATTGACGAAAATATCGAAGAATACGCATAAAAAATACCAAAGGCGAACATAAAACCTCCTCCTTTTTGACAGTCGGTTAAAAATAAGAATCGAGGCAGACCAAAGAAAATATTGATGGATTGTGCTAAAGATGAAATGGCCAAGAAGAAAGTGAATTCTAAGATAACAGTTAATAGAAATGGGTATGGCAAAGGAAGATATGCTTTGAAGACAACGAGTTTAAAACAAAATTCTATTTTTGTCAATCTTTCGAAGATCACAAAGGTGTGTATGTATCAAATACGCAGGGCCGGATTTAAAGCTGTGGAGGCCCTGGGGCAACCAAGAAGTGGAGGCACCGATTTTGTTTTTGGACCAATCGAAAAAAAAAACAATCATTTATACATAATAGGTACTAAAAATATACAAAAGGAAAAAAGATAAATGTTAGGCGAACTTTGCGAGCTTTTTTCGTCGAAAAATCATTGATAGTTTCGGTGAAATCCAGTTCTCGGAGTTAATCACTTTCAATACTAAGTAGGGATAACTTTCATAGGCGGTTCTGTGTCATTGTAATCCGAAGTGTATTTTTTATAATTTCATCTTCTAAAATGAGCATTCTCCAGTGCAGTCTCATCACCGCCATCAACACCAAGTAGGTACATTCTCAACGTAATTTCAACACTTGGAAATGTAGCTCTGAATTTTCGAGTACTTGCTAATAGAAGATTTCCTTATATTGATCTTTTTGATAATCGTTTTTATACGAAACGGTAAATGTAAAATGGACCAACAAAACTTTGTTTTTTATCAAATAAATCAAACTGTGGAGGCCCCTATTTTGTGGAGGCCCAGGGCCATGGCCCCTGTTGCCCTGCCTTAAATCCGGCCCTGCAAATACGTGTAGCGTTAAGTGAATTTAGTGATTTCTGGTGCAAGTGGCCCGTAGTGCCAACAACCAACCAACCAAACAAAAATGAGGAGTGTAATGTCTCGAAAATCTATGAATGATTGCGTTATGTTCTTATAAATCGACTTAGCTTCAACGCAATACAATATAATTTGAGTTGTTTTAAATTGCTATAAAAGATATATAGGCCATAATCCAGACGCTTTGCAGAAAACATAACATGACAATATCATGACGGTATTCCCCGATGGGTTGGGCAGAGCTGTACGTCTAGTGGAACCACATTTCGCCAGTTATGTTTAAGTCCCATGTAATAGGGGGCGAGCCGATTGCCAACAACTGGGCACAAACCCAGACTTCGGTCTGTTATTTGCAAAAAACTTGATTGATAAGCAAGTTACATATAGAAACATATCTTAAACCAAATTTTACACAGAATTAATTACTGCAATTCCCTAAATACACATTGTTTTAACGAGAAAAACTCAAGTAGTTAGTGTCACGGTCTTTTAACTCTTGTCTCTAGTTCAAGTTTAACTATTTCGGTTACCATCGGCGGCACACTTGTTAACTGGACCATGGCGGTTAAAATTAACTTTAACCATAAAGCATTATGGTACACCATACTTAATCTTGTTTTAATAGTCTCTGGTTTAAGCTTTGTTGGTTTTGTAGTGTTTTAAATGTTGGTTTGACAAACTTTTCTTTATTTTCACTTCTTATATGTATTGGTACAACAAGCAAATTGGTTCTTGTATGTATGTATAAGCTTTTTTTTTAACTTCCCCTTGGTCTATCTAGTTGAAACTTTGCATGCTTGTTGCGTTCAGATGACAATTCGAGCTCGTGACTAAGTAATTACAACCGCACGTGTCGATCCATCAGGTTAAGCTACGCTTCTCGGGGTTGGTCTGTGGATGGTTGACCATCGTTACATACCAAGACTCCTCCGTGCCTCGCAAAACACGTTAAGCCGTTGGTCCCGGCTGTCATTTGTGGATCTTCGATAGTCGTCACTGGTAGTCAGAAACCCGAAAGTCTGACAACCAGTCTTGCCAAGGAGTATCGTATTATCCAGTTACTGTGTTGTGGAGGTGAGATAGGCAGTCACTCCATGTAAAATACGGGTATTCAGCTGCATTCGGTTAGACTGGAAGCCGGTTCCAAAATAGTTGAGGAAAGGCTAGCCAGATTGATTGGTAGACATGATATGATGCTGCAGCCGGGATCGTCTCCTAACGACGAACTCTCGAACGGTTACTAGGTTTTTTTATGCATCCTGAGGGGGGAAATATGACCTAAAAAAACCTTGATTTTGAAAAGAATGTTATTTATCATGGTCCTAGTGTTCTGTCATTGGGCCGTGTATATTATCTTTGATAAATCATTGAATTTGACATTAAGTCGTAATAAATAATGTAACCTATGTTAATAATACGTAGTATAAACCAGCTTTGATTATTTTCCTCAATAAAGTGGAACTACAAGGTATAAAATAATGGAATGACAAGTTATTTTATGGTGTGACGCCAGTTCGATTAATTTGAACGAATATTATTCTACCCTGCTAAGCCGAAAGGCGCTATCTCAATCGAAGTTTTTAGAAAATTGAAGTTTTGTAAATTGTATTTTAAAGAAACTTAAGGATATAAAAAACGTCTAGAGTGGTTTTTTTATGTTTTAAGTTAGATAGCGGTATTTGGCTTATACCAGTAGATGCGAATTTTTTATAGCTATTGAACGATATAAAAAAGCGTATTTCAGAGGTCCTTGTCCTTGGGGGCCTTGTAAGTTTGTACGCACAATATTGAGAGATTTACCATGTTATTTTAAGACCATAGACTTCTTACAAGTTTTCCTGTAATCTATGAGTAAAAACCATTCTCCGTATATTTTTCAAAATTTTAGACATTGTAGTTTCGGAGAAAAAGAGGGAATGGTCAATTTTCATCAATTTTCTTAATTATCTTTAAATGTAAGTATTTATTTTAAAATTACTTATAAAAAAATAAATTTGAGATCCTCGCAACAAGCCCTTTCATTTGATATCACAAGGTACAGGTAAAGGACGCAATTTTTTTTCTTTTTTACGCCCCAATTGTGACCCCCATATTCAAAATAAATTTATTTACGTTACACGTCCGTGTTTGGGTTACAGAAATACGTATGCAACTTATTCGGACCATTAGATTCGGAGCTAATTGGCTATAACAGACGGACAGACAGACACACGTGTGATCCTATACGGGTTCCGTTTTTTTCCATTTGGGGTACAAAATCCTAAAAAGTGTCGTGAAGATCAAAATGTTACACTCTTTTAAGGTCTAGCTCTCATTCGCCAAGAGTGGAGAATATAACGTACTATAAGGAACTTCGTTCAATATCTTCCGTGGGGATTTTATTTGGTGGAGGTCTGACTAAATTTCACAGTCAATCTTCCTCAATGCGTATACCGGATTTTCTTAATATCAATTTAGAAATTCCCCTTAACATTTCCTAGTACTTTACCAGCACCTTTACCCAACTGTGAAATGATAAATAAATCAATTATGCAGGAAGTTTCGTGTTTTTCTTTTCAAGATCACTGTAATAATATTTCTAGAAAGTTAATACGAAGCAAGACTTTACGAGAAAATAAACAACTTAAATGTTTAAATACCTACTTGTCTATTTACCCACTTAATTACCTACGACGAGACACTGATTTAGTTTATTTTCAAACCAATGTTTGGCCGTGATCATAATTTACTCATATTTTTTTGTCAGCATTATAATAGGTAATCGTTCATTCCCTATTGCAGCAAGAGAGATCTATAATGTATGCGCCTGCGTTTATTATTTTTAATGCATTCCTCAAACTCTCAGTTCAAATCCAAATAATTATTTAATTAAAAATTACAATAGAAAAACAAGTATGAACCTCAAATCAAAGACAACTATTATTAAATAAAATACCACCCATGATGTGGCCCGCTGTCGGCCATGTCTGTCATTTTGACAACTCAAGCGCTTACGTCACAAATCTTGACGTTACGAACAGTAATGGATTCCGTCAGACGTCATCTCTAAATTGTCTTACTGTCCGTTAAAATAACTGACTATTGTGTTTGTAATTGTTTTAAACTTGTTTCGATTGTTATGTAACTTTGGAGCACAGTAATTACTATCTCCTATGTATTTTTGTTTATCAAGTTCTTCATAAAAACCAAGTTGTTGTCTAAGGGAAATAAAAAGAAAATGGTAGATTGAATATTTATTTAAGAAAACATATTATTGAATACAATAAGATTAATAGACAAGTAAAATATCCATTAATAAGTACCTATACACACCAGTATGACAACAATATATTAATAAAAGACTATTATCATGAATTATCTTAATACATTATTTACCTATGATAATGTGATTAAAAAGATAATAATGATTAACAACATAAATGTTGCCTTTAGCATCTTTACATACACAAAAACAATCTTTATCCTTGGCTGGAACACAGACACATTACTCATTCTCACATTTGCAAGCATCGTCATTAACAGTCTTTGCAACGTACTAATTTACTATTTTTCTCACACACACTGATACAAGACTTTCCACCTATCAATAAGACACAATCCTAACTACATAAGTTATCGGTAGAGTAAGCACAAGTGTTACAAACGGTAATTTATCCGTTGTCAAAACAAACGCAGATGCATTTACATAGCTCCATCAGTCGGAATGCACACACATTCAGGCTTGTCACATTTGCCAGAATCATCACACTTGCAGTCGTCGCAGCAAACAATCTTCCCGTCACTATTCTTGCACACACAGATGCAGGATTTTCCATCAGTTGGGATGCAAACACATCCACCCTTACTGCAGCTAGCGGCTGCCTGGTCTTTAGTATCGCAAATACAATCTTTACAGACCTTGATGTTGCCTTTAGTGTCGCAGCAGACACATACACATTTCGCTCCATCAGTTGGGATGCAAGTGCATTCCGGCTTGTCGCATTTGCCAGAATCATCACACTTGCAGTCGTCGCAGCGAACAATCTTCCCCTCACTATTCTTGCACACACAGATGCAGGATTTTCCATCAGTTGAGATGCAAACACATCCACCCTTATTGCAGCTAGCGGCTTCCTGTTCTTTTGTATCGCAAGTACAATCTTTACAGACCTTGATATTGCCTTTAGTGTCGCAGCAGACACAAACACACTTCGCTCCATCAGTTGGGATGCAAGTGCATTCCGGCTTGTCGCATTTGCCAGAATCATCACACTTGCAGTCATCGCAGCAAACAATCTTCCCCTCACTATTCTTGCACACACAGATGCAGGATTTTCCATCAGTTGGGATGCAAACACATCCACCCTTACTGCAGCTAGCGGCTGCCTGGTCTTTAGTATCGCAAGTACAATCTTTACAGACCTTGATGTTGCCTTTAGTGTCGCAGCAGACACATACACATTTCGCTCCATCAGTTGGGATGCAAGTGCATTCCGGCTTGTCGCATTTGCCAGAATCATCACACTTGCAGTCGTTGCAGCATACAATCTTCCCAGCATCATTTTTGCAAAGACAGATGCAAGACTTCCCCTTAGTGACAATACAAACACATTCAGCTTTGCGACATTTAGGAGCTACAGTCTCTTTGGTATCGCAAGTACAGTCTTCGCAGACCTTGATGTTTCCCTTGTTATCGCAGCAGACACAAACACACGTCGCTCCATCAGTTGGGATGCAAGTGCATTCCGGCTTGTCACATTTGCCAGAATCATCACACTTGCAGTCGTCGCAGCAAACAATCTTCCCCTCACTATTCTTGCACACACAGATGCAAGATTTTCCATCAGTTGGGATGCAAACACATCCACCGTTACTGCAGCTAGCGGCTGCCTGGTCTTTAGTATCGCAAGTACAATCTTTACAGACCTTGATGTTGCCTTTAGTGTCGCAGCAGACACAAACACACTTCGCTCCATCAGTTGGGATGCAAGTGCATTCCGGCTTGTCACATTTGCCAGAATCATCACATTTGCAGTCGTCGCAGCATACAATCTTCCCAGCATCATTTTTGCAAAGACAGATGCAAGACGTCCCTTTAGTTACAAAACAAACACATTCAGCTTTGCGACATTTAGGAGCTACAGTCTCTTTGGTATCGCAAGTACAGTCTTCGCAGACCTTGATGTTTCCCTTGTTATCGCAGCAGACACAAACACACGTCGCTCCATCAGTTGGGATGCAAGTGCATTCCGGCTTGTCACATTTGCCAGAATCATCACACTTGCAGTCGTCGCAGCAAACAATCTTCCCCTCACTATTCTTGCACACACAGATGCAAGATTTTCCATCAGTTGGGATGCAAACACATCCACCCTTACTGCAGCTAGCGGCTGCCTGGTCTTTAGTATCGCAAGTACAATCTTTACAGACCTTGATGTTGCCTTTAGTGTCGCAGCAGACACAAACACACTTCGCTCCATCAGTTGGGATGCAAGTGCATTCCGGCTTGTCACATTTGCCAGAATCATCACACTTGCAGTCATCGCAGGTTACAATCTTACCCTCACTATTCTTGCACACACAAATGCAAGATTTTCCATTAGTAGTAATGCACAAACATCCACCCTTACTGCAGCTAGCAGCTTCCTGTTCTTTGGCATCGCAAGTACAATCTTTACAGACCTTGATGTTGCCTTTCGCATCACAGCAGACACAAACACATTTTCCACCTTCAGTAGAAACACAGATGCAAGAGTTGCCACATGTTCCAGCTCCATTGCACTCGCAGAGAACAATCTTTCCATTCTTCTTGCAGACACAGATGCAAGATTTGCCACCAGTTGGTAGGCAGACGCATCCAGCTTTGTCACATCTCTTGAAAGTCTCCTTGCATTCGTCAGCGTTGATGCAAGAGCAGTCGTCGCAGGACTTAATGGCATCTTCTTCGTCGGTACAGATGCAAAGACAAGGCTTCCCGTCAGTAGGAAGGCAAATGCAGGAGGAGTCGACACATTTCCATTCGTTTTCGTCCATTTGGACAGCTTTGCAGTCGAAACAGGGTACGATCTTCCCTTCATCGTCTTTGCTCAGGCAGAGGTAGGGTTTGCCTTGCGTTGGGATGCAGATGCACTCGCTCATGGAGCAGACGAGGGTCTTCTTGATAGATACTTTGCAGCACGGCATGATTGGTCCTGAAAATAAACAAAAATGAAAAATGAATAAGAAAAATGTTCATTATTACATAACTAGTAAAGAGAGAGAGAGAGACAGAACTTCAATAAATAATGTTATTGTAAAATAAAAATAAGTAAAGAAATATGGAATAATATATTTTTTCATCAACAATTTTTCGTCAAAAAGATACGTTTTCTAGTTTTGCTAGGGCAGAGATATTATTATGTGTCAAATACAAAACTTGTTGTGGAATTAATTAACATAATCTTTATTATTTACTACATAATCTGGTTTCTGCATTCCACCTCCAACAACAACACGCAAAGTATGCACATACTAATTTACAGCATGGGAAAATCTTTGTACGCATAGTAAACAAACATACTTGATACCACTGTACCATATTATATATCATGTCCTGTTTTAACAATTAGTTAAATGGCCGTCTTCATCAAACAATAATTAGTACAAAATTACACAAAAACCAAAACTTAAAAAGCAAAACCTACCTTTATTCAAAAGATGATTCACCACTAAAATCCAAAAAACAATAACAAAGAACTGTTATTACAATTTATCAACACGAAACACGTCTAATCACGGAAAGAGTTGTAATGATACTGATAAGCCGAGTGGCACTGAATTTATAATAGGCAGTGTGACAACTCGTGTGCAAAAGATAAGTGCCGTATGCAACGCAATGAAACGGGTGCAAATCGTGACTCGGCTCGAGGGTACTTTGCCTCATGTGCCGTGTGAATATAACTAAGGTTTCGTGTACATTCTCGTACTTTCTTTTGAAGTAAGGAGTATATTTTTTAACAGGAATATAGCAAGGGATGTTGAAAATAAACGTTTTATGATTAGTGTGGAATTAAACAAAATAGATTGCCGTGTGAATATAAAAGTTTCTTATATGTTCTAATACTTTCCTTAGAAGCAGGGAATATTTTTTTGGAAGAAAAGGGTTGGTAGAGAAGTAGGGAATACTTTTTAGCAGACATAGGGTAGACAAAGGGCAGCTAGGGATGTTGAAACGAAACATTTTATGATTACTGTCATGTGGACTTGAGACAAATAGGTTCCAATAACGTACTACCCGTTCAGTTTCGTTCATGTACTTTCTTTTTAAGTAAGTAGGGAATATTTTTTTTAATAAAAACTCCAGTAAAGGGCTGCTAAGGATGCTTTAAAGTAACGTTTTGTGGTTTTTGTCGTGATTTGAGAAAAATTGGTTGATCAGAGCCGTGTGAATGTACACTCTGGTACTTTCTCTTGAAGGAATAAACAATGTTTAGCTGACGAATTAAGTATATAGGGTAAATTAGCTAGCGAAACTCCGCAGATGTGATGCGTATCGATATCTAAACACGACAAAACTAAACATAACAGATTTTCGCAACTCATACTTCAAGTGACAAAACTACCAGCGGTAAATGACACTAGAAAAAAAATACAAATAGTTTATTTTCTTTAATAAGCTAACTAGCTTGTATCTACAAGCTAACTAGCTTGTATCTACAAGCTAACTAGCTTGTATCTGGTTAGATAAGTGTCCTTTTAAGTAAGTTTTTGCCTGTATTAGGACACTCCACTCTTCCGTAACTTAAATTTACGTCATGTACCATTGAAGAAGTTCATATCTAACCACCGTAAGAATTATTCTTGCTTGCAGCGGTCGGCGGCTATAGAACCGGGCCGGTAACAGATGTGGTCATAGTGTTCACGGGATTTTGTTTTGAAACTGGTTAGATATGAACTTCTTTGATGGTACATACAAGAATTATGCCAGTATTTACGATTTATAGTTTATACAATTTCGAGGAAGTAAATGAATATTATTTACTTCCTCGAAATTTATTTCATTTAAATGAGTGTGCGTTTTGTGTATGTTATATGTGAGTTGGGCATGTGTGATATGTGTGTGTGTGTGTGTGGGATGTATGTGTATGTGTGGTATATACGAGTAAGTCTAAGCGCGAATGAGTGAGTTCTGATGAAAAAAAGAAGAAGAAAAAACACAAAAAAACATCAAAACTTTTTTATTTTGTTTTATCATGTTCAAATATTGATATCCGTCATGTCTGCAGAGTTTTACTAGCTAATTTTATTTGACCCTGTATGGAAGGGTGGTTGAGGACGATGATAAGAAACTTATTACGATTAGTGCCGTGTGAACAGTTAGTTAAAAGGATTTCTACGTCGCAAGAGTGTTATTTGTTGCAAACAATGACTCACATTTTACATAAACACGTTACTTTTTCTATCATAATAAACAATTTAGTAGCTCAATGCTAAGTAATAACAACCGCACGGGTCGATCGATCAGGTTAAGCTACGGTTGCCGCAGTCAGTCCGTAGATGGGTGACCATCTTAACATACCGAGACCCCTCCATGCCTCGGAAAGCAGATTAAGCCGTTGGTCTCGGCTGTCATTCTTAGATCTTTGACAGTCGTTACGGTTAGTCAGAAGCCCGAAAGTCTGACAACCAGTCTTACCAAGGGGTATGGTGTTACCACGTAACTTGGTTATGGAGGTCAGATAGGCAGTCACTCCATGTAAAATACTGGTATTCAGCTGCATCAGGTTACACTGGAAGTCGACCCCAACATAGGGAAAAGGCTAGGCAGATTGAATAAACAATTTAGAGAACTAATTGTGTGTTATAAATGATAACACAGGCAAATTTAGGTAATAACTAATCAATACAAGAAACCTCTGCTATGAATGCAAAACCAAATCCAACAAAATAAAACAAAATTATACTCCCAATTTTACCTTGGACCAGTTATTTGAATGGAGTTGATATTTTCATCACATAACTAGTATTGCAAATACTACACGTGGGCGATGGACCCAACTGCCTTGAGGTCCAAATACGGACCCGGTTAGTGACTGGATGTAAGGTCCTATTATTTGGAGTCAATTTTGAATATCAGGTCCTGTTCTTGGTAGGTGTTGTTAGGTTAAGCTTGCAGGGAAATTGGTATGGCCGAATGTTAATTTTACTACTTATTTTTAGGGTTCCGTTCTTCAAAAGGAAAACACGAAACCCTTATAGGATCACTTCGTAGTCCGTCCGTCAGTCTGTCAAGACCCTTTTTTCAGGAACGTTAAGAGGTATCTAGGTGAAAGTAATATCAAATACGTAGGTCTGTGGTCCCTTAGAGCTCTAAAAAATCAAGCTTCTAAGTCAACGCAATAAAAAAATACGGCAATTAAACAGATATATTTGGATATTCGCAAATACATCAAAACCTACAGGCTACTTCCCGTTGACCTAGAATCATGAAATTCTGCAAGAAGCAAGGTCTCACAGCACAGGTAGGTAAAGGGAATTCCGAAAATCGTTTTTTTTTTTTTTTTGCGATTAAGTAAGTTTACATTTGCAGTTAGAGAATTGACCGTGACGTATATCGATGTATGGGAGAACATGTTTTTCAACTACAAAGTTAAGTTTGTTTTTGGGATAAATTCTAATATTTATTAATAACCTGTCTGACGTGACGGACAAAAAAATATTTTAGTCAACATTCCGATTATTTCGTAGTAAAAGTACTTATTAGCCAGTCAGCAAGGCAAGGCAGTCCCGGGGCAGACTTTTCTGGCTGTGCCACTTGTGTAGGCTATTTGTATGCATTCCAACTCATTTCATTAAAACATGTGCATTAGAAAAACGCCAAACAAAAATGCAAGTCAAGTATGTTGCAGTAAAAAGAGAAATTAGACTTTACAGAGAAAGTAGCGAGTGCATGGTCGCCATTTATTTGCATGTTAAAGATACGGATGACGCAATACCTCCTGCATAATTTGCAACCTTCAATGACTATTCATTTTGCTTGCAGTGTAAATGAGTAAAGATTTCTCTATTTAGTAAAAACACATTTATTACACGTATGTAGGTATGGTTTTCCTAATATCACAAGAAGTATTTTTTTAAACTGCACTTTCAGCACCGTACATGTGCTAGAACAAATACTTCTTAAAAAAAAATAGAATACGAGAGATTAAGTGCGAGAAACAGAGACACATATCTTTCTTCTCTCTTGTGTAAAGAAATGTTTCTGAACCTGACGCATCCTCAAGGACGCGTCAGATTCAGATACTTACATTTTTTTTCATTTCACTCTCAATTCTCGTCCAATTAGCGAATCGGCGCCTGAGAAGTTTCACTTCAAGAATATAGGAAGACTAGAGATACGCACGATGGATTGTGTGTAAAATTATGGCTAGAAAGAAAGACAGTGAATACTAAGATGTCGGCTGATAGCGACGTATGGAAGAAGACATGACCTTGAATAAATTGGGATAAGGGCAGCAGAACGATGATTACTATAATATTAATATTATAGTAATACTTACTTAAATTTACCTATAGGTATTATACTATTAAAGCTATAAATACTCTAGTGCATACGGTGTAGTAAACATTTTTAATTAAACTGACCTTGATAATGTAATAACAACATTATTACAGTACATAATACTGCAATTATTGAAGTGTATCGAACATTGATGTGCCAATCATCACGACAAGCCTTCGACTTGCAAGTATTTGTGTCACCTGTGTTAATGCTCAAGAGATTAAGTAAGAATCTTATATAATGAGTAGATTTTCTTTTTTAAAGGATGTTTGTTGGTAACTCTTCCGTTGCTGTTTTGAAATTACCCCGTATTCAGAGTAAACAAAACATGTTTTGGTTATTGGTTAATAGTTTATGTTAAAGTAAATAAATACTTAAATAACAATTGTTTTCAGCGACATTTGATGTTATTGGCAAAATATTGTCAAAACTCAGAAAACGGCTAATTTAAAATAAATGAAAATTCGTACAGGAAGGCAGTTTGTCTTCCTTATTCGTCATGATGTGAAATGTCCGGAAGTGCAGTTGCATCGCGACTGTAGGTACCAGAGACACCGTTCAATGTTGAATTAACGTATTACTTTTTCCATTTTATGATTTTAACGGAAAATTATTACCTGCTCAACAGTCAACAATAATGTTCTTCCTATAAAACGCAATGAAAATGAATGTAATGTTAAGCCTTTGTAGACTGGCGCGACGCGACTCTAACAAAACAATTTCTATAAAAACTTCACGATCGACCAATTACCGGGGTCGCGTCGCGCCAGTCTGCACGAGGCGTTAGAATCCTTATGATAAAACAATTTATTATTATTTTTTATTTATAAACAGCAAGTGTATCATAATAATAATATACAGGCTGGCAGGGACATCGGCGCGAAAACTGTTACCATGGATTCAGTACATGATTCTGAACACCTCTGCGTTACAATTTTTCGTCGGTTATTTAAAAAAAAATCTGCTGTTCCATACATTTTGACCGTGTAGGTATTGCACTTTTCTATGAAACAGCAGATTTTTTTTAAAAGCACCGTCTATTAATTTCAACGCCCGCTGCGTTGAAATTATTCGCAGAGCTAGGGGTTCAGAATCATGTACTGAATCAATGGTAACAGCAGTGCTATTCTGTAACAAAACTTAGGTGAAGTGAGCGTGGAGTGAGCTGTCAATAGTGTCAATCCCTGTGGAATGACAGCTCACTCCACGCTCACTTCACCTAAGTTTTCACGGTGAGATGTTTACAGAATAGCATGGCAGTTTTCGCATGGATGTTCCTGCCACCCTGTATATTCCTAAAAATACACACACGTGGTATTTCAGTTAGGAATTTCTCAGTAGCCAACCCGCACTGGTGATGGATTACGGCCCACTCCCTTTCACAGACAGGAGACCTGTGTCCCAGCAGTGGGAATATAATTAACTGATTATTCTTACGGAACAACGGATAAAATGTCATATCCGTAGTTTTGTTTATTTTTTATCCACAACGGTGAAGCTCTTGGCCTGCATCTCACCTGATAGTACTAACTGATGATCAGGCTGAAGAAGGAAGCAAGCATCACCCGGTTTCCTCAACCACAGAGGAACTGGCTATCTTACCTCTAACTGCCGAAACACAACAATGCTGTTAACATTGTTGTTATGGCGACAGACTTAGATAAGATAGTGGTAGCTAGCCAGGCGGACTTAGAACAAGCCCTACCACCAAGCAAACCAAGCAGTAAATTTTGCTCCCACTGCGAAACATCTTAAAACAGGTGGTCTGGCCACTAGACCACAGAGGCGGCTAAAAAGCAGTAGGTGCAAAAGCAGTAGGTGCAAAAGCAGTAGGTGCAAAGTAGTAGGTGCAAAAGCAGTAGGTGCAAAAGTAGTCGGTGCAAAAGCAGTCGGTGCAAAAGCAGTAGGTGCAACAGCAGTAGGTGCAAAAGTAGAAGTTGCAAAAGCAGTAGGTGCAAAAGCAGTAGGTGCAAAAGCATAACTATTATTTTATTTTAATGAGTTTATGTAGGAATTACAAGTACACGTAATATTTCAAGGTTGCCATTATGCATACATTGTACTGGTGATATAACATTGATCTTCATAACAATGTAAATATCAATACACAATAGGTACCTACACAATGTCTTCATAAATATTTTAACCTCGAATTCAAACCTTCAGAAACCAAGCTTGGGTGACGTAACCCAACGCATTCATAAATAATGATGCATAATAATATGTGTCATCTTATCTATTTTGTATATAAAAATCGATGTTATATGTATATATGAAATTGATAAATTTTAACATCGTTTGGCCGATCATCATGAAAGTTGGATATACATGCATTTAAAAATATATAAAATATTTGTAAAATCCAAAAGTGCACGCCTCATAACACTCATTCAAAAATTTAAGATCCATATTATAACATGGGGCTATTCCCATCAACTGGGCGTAAAACCAGACTTTGTGGCTACGAAATTAGATGCTAATGGAAAAACCCGCTTGAAACCTCGAGGCTGTTTAGAAATTGGTATCGCGTGTAAATTAAACTATTATTGTACCTATTCATTTTATCAGATCACTACTTACAGACTTATATATCCAAAGGTGGGTATTTAACATATTTATCAATATTATCTTTTGGATTTTTATCTTTGTTATTATTTCCCCGTATTTACGTTATTATAGTTACTTACCTACCGATAACTACATATATATGTATCTAATTAACTTCTTTCTGTTTTTACAGGTAATTGCCAAAACACGTTAAAGTTAAACAAGTTTAAGATGTTAAGTAATACATCAACAAGTAAGTAATAAGATAATGTATAGAAATAAGTGTGTTTGCTTTAAGCAAGGATTTAAAACAGAATAATGCTTTTATTAACCTTAACGTCAATCAAGATGAGCTAAAACTCTACTTGAGGAAATGGTTCATAAGATTAGGTATCTACTTACCGAGTGTCTGTGTGGATCAGTTTTGTCTAATGCTAGAAACTTAAAGAATATATGATTGAGTAAAATTTTATTAATGGAACACTATTGATGGTCGCAGGCGCTACTTCAGAGCGCATCAGTAGCCCAAAGTATTATTGGGTTTTTAATATGTGGGACGTGTGACTACTATAATTGTAGATTTAGAATAAAAAAATAAAAAAAAATATGTATTTTATTTCACTGCCTCGTTGGACTAGTGGTCGTGAGCACTACTGCTGAGCATGAGGTCCTGGGTTCGATTCCTGGGTCGGGGAAAGTGTTATTGGGATTTTCCATCTGGAACTTCTCAGTCAGCCCGGAGTCTAGATTTGTGCCCGGTTGATGGCAATAGGGTCGCCCCCTATTACATGGGACTTAAACATAACCGGCGAAATGTGGGTGTAGGTCACCCACTGCCTAACCCTTCAGGGATTACAAGCGTGATGTTATGTGTTAAATAGATAATTATTTTAGTTACTTGAACACTATTGCTTATTTTAAAAGGGTTGATATTGTAAAGGCCGCCAACAAACAATCAATCTACCTACCCTTTTCCCAACTATGCTGACGTCGGCTTCCAGTCTAACCGGATGCAGTTGAATACCAGTATTTTACATGGAGCTACTACAGTATTTTACTACAGCCTCTCTAACCTCCACAGCCCAGTAACTGGGTAATACGATACCCCTTGTGAAGACTGATTGTCAGACTTTCGGGCTTTTGACGACCCGTAATGACTGTCAAAGATTCACGAATGACAGCCGGGTCTCTGGGAAGCCGGGTCTATGAAAACATCTACTGTATGTACCCTGTGTTCACGAAATAAATGAATTTGAATTTGAATTTGAATTGGGTATGAAAAGATGGTCACCCATCCACGGACCAACCCCGGCAAGTGTAGCCGCACCAACAAACGGTCACAGTCAATATCAAAACTTATTTAAATAAAATAATTTTGCATCAAACTAGAAGATTTAAACGATTTTAATGGCGATTGATCCAAATAAATGAACCGAGATAATTAAGTTATCAGTTGTCTCAGAGCAGTAAAAAAAATAACATCCAATCTGTACTAAAGATTCCTACTCACCCTGTGTCGTAACTGAGGTCTAGTACCCTAGCCTTAGGTCACATCGTGAGGTCATCCGATGAAAGTAAGATGGCGTACTGCCAGTACCGTCCCTGTCACGGATCCGACCCACTTCTAACGGCATGATTCTATGACGACACGGAAAGGTAAACGATAATCCCGACTGCGAAAAAATAGAACCGAATAGCAGGAAACAAGACATTCAGCCTAATTTACATGGTGCGATATGATTGCCTATCTATGGCAAAAGTCACCAAATGGCGGACCTCTAAAACTTATTCTGAAAATAGTATAATAAATTTTTTGAGTTTTAGCTTGCACCAAGTTTAATCTAGACTTAAGACAGTTCAAAGTAAAAACAACAATTTTCACATTAGTATGAATTACCTACTTTGTTATTTTTGTTCATAACATAACATTTGTTTAATACCTACCCAATAAAAAATGTTTCTTTTGATATTTTTAATATTTGAAGCTAGTAATCGTAACCAAACAGTCATATTATTTTTAAAACGGAACCCCATTATAACTAAGATGATCCCATCCCTGGCCTATGACATATCATAACTTATGATATGCCATATTTAGACACGATGCAATATCGTCATTGCATCGTGTCAAGTTATTTCTTGTTTCAATTTTATTGTATGCCTCAGACAAGAAACTTGCATCGTGTAAAAAGGATTTTACTGAAATCCTGGCCTCGGTCGGATGCCGCCGTAATAATAACAAACGCACAGACATTCGACTGTTTATAAACAAAACAGTTTCATCGTAATCGTACATAATCAAAAACGTTGGAACATGCAACATGGAAATACAAACAAAAATTACATAAATTTGCAGCTGGCCGACGACACGCCGACAAAATTTCACAAAGTTGTACAGTAGGCCAGTCGTCAATGGAAACAAGACCAGTAATCGAAAATAGTGATTTCCGTAACAAAGACGTATGCCCTCATAACAATTTCAGATTTTGAAGGAGACCACACAATAAACTGGCGGTCACCGTTACAACGTGAAAAGCGTCACGTAAAAAAAAAATGGACGCTTAAAAGTTCACAAGTTCACGTGAGCGTTGTTTATACATGACGCGATCTTTACCATTAGGTGGGTTCTTGCTTTTTTGCAACTCAGTTTCATAAGAATCCTTGTCCACAAGGCATTGCATTGCCTTTCCTACATTCAAAGAACGAGCATTAATCACAAGTCACAGCGATTGCTCACTGTGAGTGTGTATTGGCAATTCCAGACCATTTAATTCAGATTACCTCACGATATGTTCTTACAAGTTAAATAAGTCTTTACTTACTGCCGGTTTCAATAACATTACTCCAGTTAAAATCTAGATAGCTGACTAAAAGCCACCCGTGTTCCTTCAGTGTTGCCTGTACGTTGCCAGGGGCCATGGTATCCCTTTCGGACGGCGAGTTACAACTTGTTTTACGCGCTCTAGTCATGTGCATCGCTGCGTTTCAAACTTCGGTACAACTCCGATTCAAAATTACCAGAACCGAAGTCTGAATCGGAGGTGTAAAATTAATCGTGTGTTCCGACCTTTCGGAATCGGAATCGAAGCTTCGTAACATCCCTGAATGTCACTATTGACAGCTCACTTCACATAAGTTCTCACAGTGAGAATTTCACCGTGAAAACTTAGGTGAAGTGAGCTGTCAATAGTGTCAATATCTAGCATTAGATGGAATGACAGCTCACTTTACGTTCACTTCACCTAAGTTTTCACGGTGAGATCTATACAGAATAGACCAGTGGCACTACTGTTAGTATTTTTTGTGTCTGTTGTGTTAGTGTTTACTGTTGTGTTAGTATTTTTAGGTGAGGGACGAGGTTACTTGTATTATAATTGTTAGTGTTGCTTCTTTTTGTGTACCTACTGTGCAAATATTTCGACACAAATGTATTTTTGTTATGAAATAAATAACTTGAACTTGAACTTACTGATGTCCCAGTAATAAAACTTCTGACATCTTTTCCCCGATCCGTCTCACTGATATTATAATAAGGGTAACCGGTACCCGAAGGTTGTCCGTCCACAGACAGACATACGGACGTCCGTATGTCTGTCAGCGGGCTGTATCTCTTGAACCGTAATAGGTAGACAGTTGAATTTTTCACAGATTGTGTATTTCGTTTGCCAAATCTATTAACGAAGTTAATAATTAAAGGAGGTCGCCATACAACAAACGTTTTTTATCGGCATTTATTGCTTGATCTACGAACCCTTTGTGAATCCAACTCGCACTTGGCTGTTTTTTTATAATTACAGTAGATTGACAACGAGGGCATTATCAGGTAATGTGTGACCCATACTATTCTCTGCCTTACCCTTTGGATAATACAGTCCTGATGATAGACCAAATTGCGGCGCAAAAGCCTATCGAAAGATCAACATTTTTATCCGAGTTAAGTACATCAAACTCACCGATAGATAGGCTACCGCGATTGGCCGTTAGAAAGTTCAATAAAACTCTTCGTAAACAGTCCTCTGCCTATCATAGATCATACGAACACACAATATCATCTCCATAACTTACAATATTATGTAATAATGGCTTTGCCGATAAAACTAGATTACAGCACGCAGATCTTATGGCGCCTTTCACAAGACTATTAACGCGTTGTTGCGCGGGCGCCGTTCTCAGGAAAATGCCTGGGTTTTCCACGCACGTTGAGAAACTGGTACTAAAACTACACTGTTTTCCAGCTGTGGGAATTAGGAATAATATTTTGCCTGATTACTTTAGTTTATTTCATGGTGCTGCACTTTTGGTGAGAATAATGATAAACTTTATTTTGTACGTAAGCACCTACACTTTATCTGACTTATTAATTGTAAAATTTTAAGAAAATCGTCTACCTTTACAATGTTTGTAAATATGTGAGAACCGTGCATCTATCAAATAAGTAATTAATTTATCTTTCGTTGCTTCATTTTTATTAATTCTTCTTTTTACCTATTGTGGTAAAATCTTTTTTTTTTAGGTGCATCGTCTTCACATATAATTATGTAACTAATGTACCTACATATACAAAATATTGTAACACTTTTTGAGAGAGGGTGGAGTTTCCTGCCCATTCTTCTCCATACGAAAACTACCTTTTGGAAGGGGCGACTAGAATCAATTCAATTTTTTGTAAACTTTGACGTTCAAAAGTGCCTTACAAGGGCCTATTTGAAATAAATGATTTGACTTTGACTTTGATCTATTTCTATTTTTCTTTGATTTATTTACAATAATAATATTATAAAGTTGTATTTGTTTGTTTGCTTGTTTGTATGTAGGGAGTGATCTCCGGAACTAACAGTAGTCGGATCTCAAAAATTATTTTTGCGTTGGATAGCCTAGTTCTTCACGAAGGTACGCGTACGAAGTCGCGGGCAGAAGCTAGTTTTTCATATACTTAGTGCAATTTAATAGTAAGTACCATTTATTTTGGCTAAACATTAAAAACCGGCCAAGTGTGAGTCGCACATGAGAGGTTCCATATCGTGTTAAGATCAAGCAGAAAACGCCGAAAAAAACGTTTCTTGTAATTCCATATTTTTTTTATTATTTAGAGTTTCGTTTCATAAGATTTTCTTTTAACAAAGAAAATTCCTTTGTCTGTATCTTTTCAAAATGTTCCTTCTTCTTTCGGTAAAACTTTCCCTCAGAAAGTTTATTTTTGTTATTTCGTTCAACAAGTACAGAAGCTTCCAAACTCAGAACTACCTCCTTTTACTTATACAACATGTATAAAAAACCCTGTACGATCCGCAAGGGGCTCATAGGTACTGCAATATAATAAAGTCCCTAAACCAATCAAACTGCTGAGTTCAAACCAATTTAAGAGAGCACTAATAAAACTACTGGCTGAAAAAGCCTATTATAATGTTAATGATTTTCTGACCGACTTATCTTTGTGAATGTTTGATTATTATTTTGTTTGATTATTATTATTTTTATTTTATTATTTGTTTTAAATTTATATTTTATTTTATAATTTTTAATAATTTTTTCATCACATTTTTATATTATTAATTATTTCATTTTATTTCACTGATTTGTACACCAATTATGGTAAAACATGTTGAAACTAATTAAACTTTATCACCTTTAGTAAATATCTCTGCAAGGTAATAACTAATGTACACATGTTTATGCAAATAAATTATCTTTATCTTTATCTTAATACATTACCTAAAAGTAATAAAAATCTAATTATAATTGAAAATAAAAAAAAATACTTCCAAAATTACCCCAAATTCATTTAAAAAAAAAACAATAGGGGTTATAGTGATGAATTGTAGACACCCGCTAAACAACGGCCGCCTGCGCCCATTGTAATAACCGGCAAAATTACCCATTAAAAAAAACTTTTTTTTTTTGTTTTTTTCTGTAAATTACCACATAAATATATTATACTCTCAGTACGATACCTAACAACACCCTCAGTGTATGGACTGAGTTTTTTTTACATGTTGTATGTATACCTACATTCTCAGTTAATTATTGTAGAAACTAATTGCTTCAACTTCAATAAAATGATCGAAAAAGGAAAAAAACTTATTCCTCAAGGCAATACCAAGTTAATGGTCCCATTCACGCTAATAAATCTGTGAGTGTAAGTCAAAACAGCTGCATTTTATTCATTAAAAGATTAGCATTTAAATTAGACGGAGTGTCATTGGACAGAGTCTCTAGGTATACCGGTTACACCACATGTCAGATTGATTTCATTATGTTACATAAGGCCTACCTTAGTTCAAAGCATCTCTCTGTAGATTAACATATCATCACACCTTTTTAATTCAAAATTGATGGTAGAAGTGTAGCGTTCGTTGCAACAGCTAATAGGAGGCGAGCTTATTACCAATTTAACCATTTACTGGGGACCTAAAACGGCCCCTCTAAAAGCAATTCATTTTCTGAATTCCCAGCAATTCCTCGATGGTGGATTTTAGCTGAATCATATTGAATTCAATTCATACCAGAATCATATTCGGTGTACATATTGCCGCATGAAACCATAATTTTACCGGATAATTTTTCTTTACGGTTTTTATTAATCAAATGAGATTTTCATTTTCATTATAATATAAAACTGTAAAACAAATGAATTGCGTAATATGAATTGAACGCAGTTATTATTATGAATTGTCAGTTTGTGATAGTTTGTGTCATTCATAATATTATCATATTATTATTATGATTGAGCTGCTTCTAAAAATTTCCTGACAGAAAATCCAAATTGAATCCAACTATCTAATTACGCAACACATTTTCGTAAACGATTACGACTAATCTGTTTCATTTTGACAGTTTCAACAACATTCATTGTGTTGTTGAGCACTTTTTTTTCGAACTTATGAAGCAATGGATTAGCAATCTCTGTCAAAATGATTCAGATTGTGATTGATCGTGTATTACCCAATTAGGGTGCAGGAAAAGAACGTAAATGGGAGCTTTAAAGGCGCTTCAACACCGGGAGCATTCTTGCCGGTAATGTAACAGTTCAGATTCGAGCATTACATCAGTGAGTGAAGAGAACCGAGGTAATGGTAATATAGTAATGCTCAAACTCGAATCTTGGTTTGTTACATTACAGGCGAATGCTCTCAGTGAGGGAGTCATAGAAAAACCAAAGTCATAGAACAGTCTTTAGTCATAATCTTTCTATGAAAACCTTGGTATACCTTAATTACAAATTCCTATTGTAACGCATAATCTTACGTTCGCCCACACAGCACCCTATAATGTAACCCTAAACGCAAACCATGTAGTTATGGTAATGCGATATGGTATCGCGAGGCTGTAGTTTGAAAATCGAAAGTAGACTACATGTTGCGAACGAGATTGTCTGTGTACCATCGAGAGGAAAAGTGCTGGAAAATTGTTTTAGCCGATTCTGTCGGTGATGTAAGGGTAATTATTTTATTTTTACTTTTCTATTATAAAGAAATGTTAAATTATTCATTTTATTTCTAGAAAACATGGTGTTTTTTTTTGCGGTTTCTTTTTTTATTACCATAACGAAAGTTTTTTCTGGCCCTATTTGATGAATTTACCTACTGATGTTATTATTTTTATTCATTTTATACATTATTGTAAATAAGTATTTATTATTTATTAACTAGTATTGCATCAAAATAACGATGAAATAAATTCATACGAGACAATCGATGAAACAAGAATCCCGTGTGTCTTGTGAAGACCAGTTTGTGGATGTGGACAGACATCAGACGGAATGATGTCATTTACAACCTTCCAAATATAGAAGGTAGGCAGACATGTTGCATGACGAAGCTTTTTGTTCTATTCACATTTGGTTTGATGCATTTTGTATGTTACTTCAAGGGAGATCATTTATGCCATCTGGATCGCCTCCTATTACTTACATGGAAATTAAACAAAACTGGCGAAATTTGGGTGTAGTGTAACTCTGCTTATTTCTTCGGGGAACACTAGGGATGATATTATGTTTTTTTAAATGGTATCTTAGTAAAAACATGTCCTGAAGCTATAACTTACCGGCCTGGCTGTACCTCCTTTTATGGAAATCTCTCATAAGGTTTATACCAGTTAGGCTGAGCTTTGCATAACTCCGTGTAATCTATTGCAAATAATCGCTAAGTGCGGGATTAGACGATTACACTGACATATTACTAGCACCGATTTAGATATTTAAATGTTAAGTAATGGGGCCAATGTTTGAAAAGTATTTTTCCTAGTAACAAAGGGGATTATTTATTTATCGAAATGAAATGAAATGAAATTGTTTATTCTGTAAATAGGATATCGGAATCACTTTTAACCGTCATATAATTTTTTTTATTAAAAATAAGCTAGATGAGGTCGGTGTTTCCTATGTGACTACTCTGAGAAGAAAGGCCGAAACAAACTCAGAGGTCGTAGTCTCTTTTAAAGTCCAGACATAATCTTGGTCAAGTCATATGAGGACCATGTGGATCAGTGTCTGAAATGGTCTTTTGAGGATAGAACCACACAGATTTGAGTGGACCTGTCCAGTCAGTGCAAGCATTTGTCAGTAATCGTGGAGCTCAACTCAAAACTGAAGGAGCTCAACTCGACGAACAATACCAAAGAAAGGATATTTGTCTAGGCCGCATCAACTACTCAAACTGCCAGACCATCATTAAAACTAAATGAGAAAGAAAAAATAAATGAAAGAGAAAACATAAAAATAAAATATCCACATAGTCCTCACATTCACAATAATTAAAATAATATGATACTTTACAAAGTAATCGTGTGCAGTTTGAATATAATTTTCAACAATGTCAATATTTATATAAAACTGGTTTATTGTGATGAATAAGCAAAATGTCAAGTTTTATGGTTTTCACAAGGCTTAGCAGAGCGAGCAGCTCAATCCCAAGCTTTTTTTATCTTCTAAATAATCTGAAACTTTATAGTACCCTTTTTTACAAAGTTTGGTTTTAATACAGTTTTTAAATCGTTTAATGGGTAAGTTTCGAATGTCAATGGGAAGTTTGTTGTAAAAGCGTATACATTGACCCATGAACGAGTTGCCTACTCTGTGGAGACGTGTGCGATGTACAGCAAGGTTGTGTTTGTTCCTGGTATTTAAACTATGAACATCGGACATTTTCTTAAAATTTGATATATTTTTGTGTACATACAATAGGTTTTCGAAAATATATTGTGAGGCTACAGTAAGAATATTTATTTCTCTGAATTTCTCCCGAAGGGAATCTCCTGGACCGAGGTTGTAAATGGCTCTAACAGCCCTTTTCTGAAGAACAAAGATTGTATTAATGTCCGCACAGGTTCCCCAGAGAAGAATCCCATAAGACATAAGACTATGAAAATAACTAAAATAAACAATTCTAGCTGTATCTACGTCAGTTATCTGTCTAATTTTTTTAACAGCATAGGCGGCGGAACTGAGCCTACCTGACAATTTTTCTATGTGTGGGCCCCATTGTAATTTACCGTCAATAGTTATTCCAAGAAAAACTGTTGACTCAACAGGGTCCAACTCTATTCCATTAACATGAACATTGGTAGTTAGCTGCCTGACATTTGGCGTTGAAAATTTGATGAGTTTAGTCTTTTTTTCGTTCAGGAGAAGATTATTTACATTAAACCAATGCACAACTTTAGAGAGTGCATCGTTGACTTGTTCAAAATTGACTAGCTGACGTTTGATTTTAAAAATGAGGGAAGTGTCATCCGCGAATAATACGATCTTGTGATTATCCCTTGAACAATTAACTTACCATGTATTATTTAATATATCTTCATTCTGTAGATGTTATACGAATGGATAAAGTAAGCCATGTACTATTTCTAGAACCGAATTTAGTCTTAAATTTTTTTAAGACTGGTGATTTGGTAGCCAACATTGAAAAAGTTTTCAGGACATGAAGTAAGGCTGGGTTAATTGAAATTAAATATTTCTTGTAGCTTGAACTTATCTGAAATATAAAAGACTAATTAACAATATCAACTAATTAATGATAATTACTTTGTTAAAATTATTATTTTGCATCCTAACTAAAAGAAGACACTCAAAGACACACTCTGCTTAATCATAAAACATATGTAAAACAAAACAGTTAAAAAAAACTGAAAAACCTCACTTATCGACTGTACTCTTAAACAAACAGACATCAGTGAAAGTGTTGACCATTGTGTACGCACGACCGCGGCCATGATGTGTCCATTGAGTGATCATTTACAGAACATTACGGTGTTAATGTGATCATTTACAGAACATTACGGTGTTAATGTGACGAGCCTAAGGCTGCGTTTCCACCAGAGATGAGCGAGGATGCGTAGCGAGGGATGTGTGTGAAACTAACCTATAACATCGCTTCACTGTCATAGCTTGAGCTAAGCTAGCGTTGTTTACAAGCTAAGCGAAAAATGCTCGACGACTTAATTCTTTACAACATACGTACATATACTCAAGACTTCTGCCCATGGTGGTCGGCAGAAACTACAGAATGCCACCTGTTACGATCCTTACATACCCCATCGCATCATTGCATCGTTTACGATCATAATTTTTTTTTTTTGAGTGTGGGAAATTATCAAATAACTTCTCCCGCTCTGGGCGGAGCGGAGGGCGTGTCAGACTTTTACTGACTAAAACCCACCCGTGTTCCTTCCGTTGCCTGTTGTACCGGGGTCGCGATATCCCTTTCGGACAAACCCGCAACCCCGGCAGGCATTGGCCCTTCCGGACCCCGTCAGTTGGTGCTGACATCTCTTTGAGGCGCGCGTGGAACACAACGCGCCGTCGACCCGGGCCTGGTCCCTATCGGACGGCGAGCTACCCATTGCTCACCGTCCGCAAGCCCGCGCCTACGGTGGCCGGGAGTCGGCTCGCGACTCCCGACGCCCGGGGCGTCTCCTGCGGCGACTAGGGGCGCGAGGGCACGACATTTGCCTCACCCTCGCGCGCTCCGCCTCCTCCTTCGCGAGCATTACTGCTTCGCAGAAAGAAGTGATGGCCTCCCATGCACTCTCGCTCCGGACCATGGCCTGAACCAGGGCCGGACGCGAGAGATCGCCGACTCCGACTAGCCGTAAGTTACATACATTGTATATACATAAATTTACGCCATTTTACGATCCTTACATACTCCTTTCGCCTCGTTTACGTTCATACATCTGGTCATACACGCACGCCGGTTGCGAGTATTGCGCACCTGACCTTTCTGAAGAACATCACCAATAAGGTCTTCTAGAGCGTCCCCTCCCGGAGTTTACATCTGCCTTGAAAACACCTCTTGTTAGTCACCTTTCAGTCATACTCTCAACATGAACAAACCACCTAAAAAATAAAAAGAAAAGAAATAAATAAAATACATTTATTAAGGACAGACTAAAAGGCACACAAAACAACATAATTATTGTAGTACAAATAAAAAAGAATAATAAAAAAGAAAGAAAGAAAAATTATTTATTCTGCACAAACTAAACGCACATTACAAAATAAAAACAAAATACAAAACCACTTTACAAATTATCCATATAAAATATCAAAAGCCTCGTATTCATTATAAAACGTGTAAGCATTTACGTCGCTCGGCAACCAATACCGCGAATGTGACATTTTTGACGAAAATCTGATTTTTATTTTATTTCATTCTACGCGTTCAAATACGTGATCCTGCATAAAAAAATCAGATTTTCGTCAAAAATGTCACATTCGCGGTATTGGATGCCGAGCGACGTTTAGCTTCATCATCATATTTCAGCCGAAAATCGTCCACTGCTGGACATAGGCCTCCCCCAAGCACCGCCACTTCGACCGGTTCTGTGCTTCCCGCATCCAGCGGATTCCTGCTGCCGTCACAAGGTCATCGATCCACCTTGGAGGTCTTCTGATACGCGGTCGCCACTCCAGAACCTTTCGGGCTGTCATTTGTGATCTTTGACAGTCGTAACGCGTAGTCAGAAGCTCGAAAGTCTGCCAAACAGTCTTATTAAAGGTTATCGTAATACCCAGTAACTGGGTTGTGCAGGGCAGATAGGCAGTCGCTTCATGTAAAATTCTGGACCCAGTTAGACTGGAAGCCGACCCCAACATAGCAGATGATAAGCCGCAGACCCCGGCAGGTATAGTTTCATTCCTTAGTTGTACGCAAAGTTCAGGCCACAAAGTACCCCAATTTGGCCCGAACAGAACTGTCGACTTATCTCCAAACATTGCATCATTAACACAAGGAAACCTGTAAAATGTAGCCCTTTACACGTCACGTCAAAATACGCAACCATTCATTCATTCGGTTTCCATTCCTTTCATTCATTTGAACGCACGTATGCGCTTGCGCCGTTTCTCGTAACCCTATTGTTCAAACACAAAGTGACGCATGTCACTAGCGTTACGTATCGTTGAAAAATGTACGTAATTTGTTAGTTTGTCTGTATGTATGCACGTGTGTGCTTGTTACGTAATTATTATGTAATTTGACTAATTCTCGTGTGGGAACGTTGTACAGCCTTGTAGTGATTTGTTTGTTGTGTGACTCGTGTGCCGTTATTTTGTAGAAAAAATGTGTCTTTGTAGGAATCTCTTTGGCACATTATCTTACGTACTCGTCTAACAATTTATTGTAGAAGCCTTCCAGTGGTTTTTAGGGTTCCGTACCCAAAGGTGTCCGACCCTGTGCCAACGGGATTCCGGGACCCTATTACTAAGGCTCTGCTGTCCGTCTGTCACAAGGCTGTATCTTTTTAACTGTAATTGCTAGACACTTGAAATTTTCAGAGTGTGTAGGTACTACTATGGCCGTTATAAAAACAAATAATAAAAGACTGCTGACAGAAGAAAACTGGTATTAGCGCCATCTTTTTTCTTTAGCCCAGCACTACGCGTATCCATAAGTTTACCCCTACCAAAAATTGCTCAACGCGCCTAAAGAAATTTTCACTTCGAAATAACAAATATAAAAATTCAAAGGGGTCCTTAGTCCTCATACAGGAATCGTGTTTTTTTTTAAATATATTGTTAAATATTGTACGGTGGTACGGTACACTTCGTGTATGAGTCCAACTCTCACTTGGCCGCTTTTTCAAACTTGATCCAAGTCGCAGTCACTCACTGCTGTGCAGTTGTGTATGGTCCGCTAAATTAATATCTTCCAATCATAAGATTAGACTACAAACTATATTGAAGTATAGGAAAAGCCTCGCAGAAGCCCTGTGAAGCCAATGTTTTACTATGATTAGCATGGTTAAACATATCTGGATCCCATAATTCCATGATGATAGGTCGCTACCGCCGTCCATGAACGTTTGAAACAACTAAATAATTATCAGACTATCTAGTTGTCACAGCTGCACAGTTTTGTTCGGTTTTTCAGTTAAGAACTCCTTAGTCGGAATCTGTATTAGTTTCCTGTTAATGACAATAGACTCTTCTTCCTCTCGTTCTTGAGTGAAGACCGCGAATTGGCAAACATAAGGTAGGACGCCCTCAGGCTAGGTGGAGCGACGATCTTCGCCGGGTGGCTGGTAGCAGCTGGATGAGAGTTGCTGAGAATCGAGCTGAATGGCGTGCAATTGGAGAGGCCTATGTTCAGACTGCTGCCGCATTATGCTGAGATAGGAGCCTTTTTGGCCTCGCACAGGTCGTTATTATTCTGTTTTTAAATTCTCCTTTTTTTGTTTTTTTTTTAATATTTTATTTTTATTTTTTATTATTACTTACTGTTTTTATTTCCTGTACGTGTCCCAAATAAAATATTTTTCTTTCTTTCTTTCTTTCTTTCTTTCTTTCTCTCTTTCTTTCTTTCTTTCTGTAAGCTGATGATGACTCGCCAATTCATTTTATACCTCCAACAACAATGACTAAGGATTCTGATTTTTAATAGGAGAAAACAGGTGTGATCTTAATAATGATTAAGTAATCTTCAAACCTGATTGTTCTGCAGTTCTTCTCCCACCTAATACAGCAAAAAGTGTGAAGAACCACGCATGAGAAACACCCCAGTCAACAGGTCCCGATAGCATCAATGAGATTGTTACAAAACGACGGAAAATGATCGGTATAAGAATGCAGCCACTCAACAGCTCGGTGAGAGAAAGTGCGACACAATACATAAAAGGAATGAAGTGTTAATATTATACATTTTGCTGCGCGTACGACGAATAACAGTGCAGTATTTACTACACTCTTTGTGAAGGCGCTCGCGCAGGGAAGACAAGAAGTATTTCCGCCATACTCAATCCTAGCGATAAACAGCTTTGATTGCTGTGTTCCAGTCTGAAGGTATGGGTGTAAACACAGAGACTCTCAGCTTTCTCCCTGGGATGGCACCGCAAATGACCCTGGTGTTATAGATGTCTATCATAGGCGTCGACCACACCTTCCACTTACATTGAGGTGGTAAGACATCAAAAAAATCTATACATCAATACAAATAAATAACATCTAGAATTCTGTTTTTAAAATAACAGCTTTTTACTAAATGCATATGAAAGTATATAGGTATCAAAGTATAACAAAAAAAAAAGAAAACAATTGTCTTTCTGTTTGCAATAAAACAATGATGAAAAAAAATGTCTGTCCCTCCGTTTGTTCCGGCTAATCTCCGAAACGGCTGAACCGTATTTCGCGGGACTTTCACAGCCAGATAGCTGATGTTATAAAGAGTAATTTAGGCTACTTTTATTTTAGAAAAAGCCTTAGGGACCACGCGGGCGACGCCACGGGCAGAGCATCTATCTAGTATAAATAAAAAAATAAAAGAACCACCCTTTACGAACTACACTAATTTGCCACCAATTCGAAGTACAAGCCGATTTCCGACACGGATCGAAGTTGCACTGGTATACGTCGTGCACGCTACACTGCGCAGAGCGCATATCTTTGTGCAGTACAAACTGCGACGCATTACGTTAACGTCGCCGATACCGGCTTATTACGTCATAAACTTGTTCATGGACCAAGTGACCATAATATATAATGAAAGATACTTAATATCTTCAGTCAGCAGACCCTACAATTAAAATACATACCGAAGTCACATAAAAGACTACAATCCCATTAGAGAGTCAAAACAAATCCACACCGATTTAAACGATTAGATGAAGTAGTCCCACGTAATAGGCGCGACAATAGCAGGATATGCTCTCATACTACGAGAACAACCCTCATGCGCAAAAGTGTATTTTGTATGGCTCCTATCATATTTAATAAATTACCTAAAAGTTGGAGAGAACTGCCCTTGTCACTTTTCAAAAATAAGCTTAGAATTTTTTTAGTTACTAAAGTGTATTACAATATTATACCTAGATTTTTTTAATGAAAAGGACTTTTCTATTCCGACTTCTAATATACATAGTTAAGAATAACAATTGAATAATGTGAATCTTAAATCAATTTTGAATTATTCTATTTGACTGCATAAAGGCTCATGCGGACCAGCGCGACACGACGGCGCGACGCAACTCGAACAATACAATTTCTAAGAAAACTTCACGGTATAACAATAGCTGTCGCGTCGCGCTGTCGCGTCGCGCTTGTCTGCACGAAGCTTAAAAATGAATATTCTGGACATAATTTAATCTATTTTGACCTATTATATCTTGACATTAATTATTATTTGTTTTGTATTTTGTAATGAAATTTAGAATGACTTTATGGAAAATGCAATAAAATGTTATTTTGTATGCCTACAAAATGTGGGCAGACGGGCCTCCTCTCAGTGAGAGGGAGTGGGCTGTAATATAACACGCGAGCCCAGTGCAGGTTGATAGATGTCATATGTCGTCGTCTTTTTGGTTCAAGGTCATGTCGGTTTCCTCACGAAGTTTTCCTTCACCGTTTTGAGAGCAGTGGTGTTGAAATAATGTACACAAAGTAAAGCGCCTGACTGACCAACTCGTAAGTCGCGTTGCTCCTGCATTAGTTACTGACGATTTACCAGCGTGTTTCCAGCAAAGCGATTTTTGAACGTACTTAACACGCTTGCAAATGGTCAGTGTGATGCAGCCTACTGCCACTAAGGAGTGACAGTGGGCGGAGCACATTACTCGCAGAACGGACGGACGATCCTAAAAGGTCCTCTAGTGGTGCCCATGATCCAGAAATCGAAGATTGGGTAGGCCTGTCGATAAGGCAAACCGTAGAACTGGAGGAGGTTATCTGACTCTGCTGGATACGGACTGCCCAGGGCCGTTTACCCATATAGGTGTTAATATGCCCAGTAGTATGTGTTTCGGCTGAACTGATAATGATGGATCATGATAATCAGACAAAAACTTTTCCCATTGCACAATGTTAATTTCATGCTGGATAATTTTAAAAAAATTACCCTAGCCAAGCAGAGCCGCAAGAACAGCTAGTAAAAACCAATTATGACAACTAATTAAGAAAAGGTGAAAATTGCATAGATAACCATTTCCTCATGACGTTTTATGAAATATTTCCGTTTTTTATCACGCCAACGGGGCCCTAGAATACAGAACGGTTCGGTGCGGCATCCTAATGATAATGAATCAGGAAGTCACGTAATAATATACTGTTTTTATGTTTTTATATGCCATTTAACTGTGTGCAAACATTTTAATATCTCTCAGTATCTTGGAGGTAGTTTTAATTCTTACGTTCTCCGTGTGTTTCGTTTTATCAAGACACTTAAGAGGCTTACAACAGCTAAAGCGCGGTCACTGTCGGACTGCATAGAAATGAAAGAGAAGCGCGATGACACGACGCAGGTAATTTATTGCAAAATATGAAGCAATTAGCGATTTACAGAAAATCTATTGATTGGACTGGAAAATTAAAACACTATTATGCTAATATGTAGCTTGTAGAATAATCTGACAAAAAATCAGAATGATTGCATGTAAATTAATATGATTTTTAATCGTTAAAAGAAATTTTTAGAGGTGTCTTCATGATTTTTTTCTATCGTATCAAATTTGTTGTATTATGTTTTCAACACACTATCATACTAGCATATATCCTGAAGAATATCATATATTTTTCTGATTTTGTTTACTGCAGTGGATCATATTCTTTTATGCATTATAAAACTTGCGTTTAGGCACGTTTAGGTCCTGTAGTCCCCTTAAAGGGGAAGTACTAACTAGCCCGCGAATATCAAAATTTTCTTTAGTTTTTTGCGATTTGCAGGTCAATGCAAGGTTGTATGTTAATCTAAATAGGATTTGCGACCGTAACATGAAATATGTTATATTTTTTACAGAATTGTTCAAATTACCGTACAAACGTAAGACAATTTGAATTTCACGGGCTACCCCTTTCGCCCTAAATAAGTTGAGTCCAATGATAGAAAGTAGTGGAATCCAACCTTAACCCCGAAATTCCTTTTTCAAATATATATTAGCGTGGTTATGAAGGTCGCGGGTAGGTGTTGTTTACACCAGTGTGTTTTTGAAATTTGAACACACCAGAGACAAAACAGTTTTGTCTGTTGTAGACACAACAGGTTTCACTCGTCAAAACCAAAACAGTATTCTTCCGAGTGTGCGCACCGTCATTGTTTTTAGAGTGTCCAAGATATCTGCAAACAAGCAACGTTGCTGTATTCCGATATGAAGGATAATGCAGATGCAGACACATAAGACATGAGAGCTTCGGCTCTGAGATGGCAACGCGTCACTTAACATCAGGAGGGTCACCTGAGGGCCTAGTGTAATCAATTTATAAACTCATTAAGCGCCGTCTGGTGAATTTGATGGGAAACGCAATTATTCCCTACAAATTGACGTTAATGAACGTTAACGTTAACGCTATCGAATAAGTATAAAAACACGCACTAGGCCCTCTGAAGACCTAGACAAAGTGACATTCTATCAACGATAGCGATGATAAAATGTATTGGTATATGTCACCGCAAAGTTAACGTCACTCCCACAGAGGTCAGTCCTGTTAAAAGTCGTAGAATTACGGCCCTCTGGTTGTAATTGCTCATAAACAAATTCAAACTCCAATTACTTTTTACCCGACTGAACCAGAATAAGGGGTAATGTTTTTCGAAAGTATGTATGTTTTTAGTCGGGTTTTTAGTTTTTTTGTAATCAACAGAGCTGACCCAAATACCTGCAAGTACGTCCTAACATTACATTTACCCGGCCCCTCTATATTTATGCAAGCCGTCATAATTTCAAACATATCTCGAGTTAACTCAAAGAGTGGTTTTAACTTTTAATACAAACACCATTTCAGCTTACTAACTAGAAACAGACGTTGTCTGTCTGTTTCCCATTTATAATAATTTCATCCTAGATACATGCCCGTTAGAATTTAATTCAGTAAATAAATTACTAGCTTAGGCGTGAGAATCTTGTTAGTATGTTTCAAAGTTTAGTACTTGAAGAGTTGCTAGCTTGTTGTAGGCAGAATTATGGTTGTTGCCTTTGCGTTTCAATATTGAATTAGAAGAAAATTACGTGACCCAGAATTTTCAATTGTAAAAAAGTCACTGTAGCACTGTAGATATCTCGAAAAGTAGTGAATACTGTTTCCAAAAATAAATTCATTACTTAAGTATCAATGGTTTCCTAGAAAGCGTTGAACGGTCACACAATAACACCTTAATGTCAAATACTTTATGCTGGTTGATATAATATGACGGAACCGCTTTCCTAGGAAACCACAGCTTTACACAAATTCCCATATTTTTGCGCCAAAACACAAAGTAAAATGCGCGCCATTTTTTTACATTTCGAACTGTCACTTTTGAACTTTCGCCATGCGTTCCGATACACGTATCGTATTTCAATCTACCTTCTTAAGTACCTATGTATATCATAAAAAATATTATCCGAACGCACAATTTGTAGCAAAAAATAAATCGTTCATGGAACATAACTGCTTGTCACAATAATAGGAAAGAAAGTGAATTACAAATTGAAAAGGAAAGTACGGACGTGATACATAAGGAAATCATTGAATATTCTCGATTATGACCGGTTCAATCGATTGAAATATCATTAATAAATATGGCAGGTCTTAAACGATTCTTGATTTGAAATTGAAAAGATGAATGGTCGGCGCAGCTGTGTTCATTATTTTTTTATTTTTAAATCGACTGACTAGTATTATATTGAAATTCCGTGAAATTATAACCCTTCAATGAAGTGACTTCATTCTAGTAGTGGATAGTGTCGATACTATGTAGGGTGACGATTATTCAATTGAGTTAAATCAAGAAGTTAGGTGTGTGCGTGTGTGGGTGACATTTTTCTCAAAAGGAAAATTAAACATTTGAAGTTATGCGGGTGTGGAAGTCATGTGCAAGTTTGTAATAGTATACCGTAGTATTCTAATCATCTTTTGATTTCAATTTTGTGGAAGTTAAAACCCGCGATTATTTAATTTATAAATCCTAACTAATAATAAAAATGCGAATGTGAGTTTATTTGTTTTGTTTGTTATTTATTATTTATTTATTTAATACTTCAAGCACAAAAATGTACAGAGGCGGACTTAATGCCATAGGCATTTTCTACCAGTCAACCTTTGGGTGATGGAGAGACAAACAGTGGTAGGTGCAATTACGTAAAATTGAGGAATAAAAATAAAAAAACTTAAGTAATATATAAAGATACACATATACCTATTACAAACAATAAACATAATATATATGTCTGATTATATATAAATATAAGCACAAATAAATATATTAGGTCCCCACCTATGAAATCAGCGTTTTGTATGGAGAATTTTAAAGAAGTTGCTTTTTTCATACTAACATTTTCTTAATTTATATAACAACCATGAACACATTTGTTTTAAAACTTTTATGCGATAATGTTTAAAAACTAAGATAACGTAATATGCCACTAGATTAAGCGACAAAAATAAGTTTTGGCTAAATTAAAACAAATAGTGGTCATTTCTGCTAACAAAATGAGGAGTCATTTTTAAGGTATTTTTTATGTTTATAAACTATAAGTAATAAGGTTTTTTTTACTATTGGTAGTTGTCTATGATGGTCATTATTCGATATAATACCAAGCAATTGATGAATATTTTAATTCATAGAAGTGACAAGGTTCTCTATTTGTGAGAAAAAAACGCCAATTTCATAGGTGGGGACCCAATACATAAATACACGAATATACTAAAACAAATAAGACAAACAATGGGAAAAAAATTAACGTTGTGATGATACTGCCAGCTTCTTACGAATGTGCTCGCGAACTTTAACCTACCCTTTTTTTTTTTCTTTTTGTTACGCTTTCACGCTAAAACGGCTAAGCGGATTTGGATGAAATTTGGTACATGGGTAGACCATAACCTAGGTTAGGGCATAGAATACTTTTCATCCCGATATTCCCACGGGATCGAGACATAGGCGGGTGAAGCCGCAGGGCGCAGCTAGGACCAAATAAAATACAATTGAAAAGCTTACCGTATTTTTTTATCACCGTAGGTACTTGTGCGGTAACACTCGAGTGAAATTTTACAAAATAAAATTGTATAGATGTAATACCACAACTTTATAATTACATAAATGTTATTTGAATAACAAATTATTTACAACCTTCAATCATAAATCAATGCTATTCCAATTTTTTACATAATGCATACAAAATATGCATTTAAAATCACAAAAATTCACACACGATTTTTATTTAACACGCTTGCAGCTAAATACCGACCATTGCAAATTAGGAGAAAATCAATTAAACAATATTTGTAGATAATAATAAATATGATTATAAACATTATTTATTGATTATAATCATATATCATCAATACGCTGTAATAATTTAATTCGTAATGCACAAATGAAAAAAAACCTAGCGATTCCTTGTGTTTTCTGTCGTCTTCTGTAACAAACTGTACCTAACCTATACAGGGTGGCAGGGACGAAAACTGCTATCATGGATTCATTACGTGATTCTGAAACCCCATGCGTTAAATTTTTCGCCGGTCAAAAAATCTATTCTGTAAGAATCTCACCGTAGGTGAAGTAAGCTGTCATTCCACCTGATGCTAAGGATTGACACTGTTGACAGCTGTTGGCGCCACTGGCGAGTAAAGCTTTGTGCAGACTAGCGCGACGCGACAGCGCATTGCGACATCGGTTATTGTTATACCGTCAAGTTTCTTAGAAATTGTATTGTTCGAGTCGCGTCGCGCTGGTCTGAACAAGCCTTAAGGTCCGGTCATACTTTTAGTTTATATGTTTTCGATTTTTAAGTAGGTACCCTTACTTTATATGATGTTTACATTTTAAAACTTCAAAAGGATATTCACAATAGTTCCTAAAATTGGCAAGGATGAAGCAGACAAATATTATTTTTCCTCCAAGTGCTAACAAATTAGATACTGAGCTGTTACTTAAACCTTAATTAATCTTAAGCCATAATTAATCAGGAATAGCATGATCTTTACAAAAATTATGAATAAAGGATCGTGCAGACCAACGCGACGCGACTCGAACAATACAATTTCCAAGAAAACTTCACTGAATAACAATAACCGGTGTCGCGTCGCGCTGTCGCGTTGCGCTAGTCTGCACGAAGCTTAATACGCAAAAATTCCCGATAGAAAATCCCGCAAACAGTGAACGTTCAGTGACATTTGACATTTCTAGAGACGTCACTCTACACTAGCGCCTCTAGCGGCGAATACAAGAACGATAGTCCTTATTTAAGTTTGCACGATGAGATTTCTGCAGAATAGATCGGCTGTCTTTATAAAATCACAGTCCCAAACACACATATCTAGTACGACAGTACAGACATGACATTAGCCACCTTATTACCATTCACAGGATGCATTCTAAGACAATTCGTCAGTTGCATAATCAGTTTAAACCTGCCGAGTCCAACACAAGGGCCCCACAGATTACTTACCATAAACCCACAACCAGACCACGTACCTACCATCACGTATGGTGTCAATGCCACTGGTACAAAACAAACTTAAACCACCAGCCACTTATCTTTATTCATTCGAATTTGAACTTTATGTGTAAAGCAATAAGGTTGTGGTTCAATTTAGGGAGGTCGGTACATTATGGGTTTTGGTAGCGTAATGCTGTCAGCAATTATAGTTGGCTCGATGACCCTAAGCGGTATTATTTGGTAATAGTCATGATATCGTCATTTGGAAGCTAGGCATGTTGAATTATATTTATTACTTTAGAGTGCTCAGTGGTAACGCCCCTAAGTTGTAGGTCGTAGTTTCGAACCCGGGCGGGCACTTCACGTTGTGTAATTTATTTATCACCACTGCTCTCAAAACGGCGAAGGAAAAAATCGTGAGGAAACCGGCTTGTCAAAACCAATAATTGGAAAACATGTGACATCAACCAACCTGCACTGGGCTTGCGTGGTGGATTACAGCCCAGTCCCTCTCACAGACAGTAGGCCTGTGTCCCAGCAGTGGGAACATTATAGGCTCATTAGGTTATTATAGCGGGGGTGATTCCACTGACAAACTTTTTGTTTCCCTATTATGAAACAGCCTGTGTTTATGCATGTATGAAAAGCAGTTTTTTTTTTAATAAATTCCTTTTTCCAAATGAAAATGGGAAAATCGGTTGTAAAACAATCGTTAAACTGTGCTTACCGAGGTCTATTCATGGATGGGTGACCATTTTCTAAGATCACTCTAAGTTATAAAGCTTTGTAATCTTAAAATGTGTGTCCAACCTTCACATATAGGTATGTTTATTGACAGAATTACCGGTATTACGTACGGACCTCGGCTGGTCTCGGGAGGAGCTCGGCTGGTCTCGGGAGGTGCTAATCGAATTACGGAAACGCACGACCGATGACACCTGCACTTCCTACCTATGTCTTTATGTACTTGTACGTAAATAATATGATATGTAGTTTATTTTTTACAGTTTTAATATAATCGATACATATTATAAAACAAAGTCACTTTTCGCGTTTGTTTGTATGTCCGCGTTGTTCTTCTAAACTACGGAACAGATTTTGATGAGGTTTTCACCATCGTTTAGAGAATTTATTCCGGAAGGTTTATGTGTATAATACGTTAATATTAAAGTTACGTTTATCTAAGAAATCTCGATGTTTTGACAAGTGCGAAGCAGGAGCGGGTACCTAGTTTATTATAAACATTTATTTCCTCTACACAAGTTACGTACTTACTGCTAATCTTTGAAAGCATAGTGAATGAATCAGCCATAGATTTTTAAATCGAATTCTAAAGACTGATAACATATGTCCACTCGCGGAACAAAAAATAAGAAATTCTCAAGTAAATTCCTTTTTCGGAATTTTCCGCATTCATCGGGCACTTATACACTCCTGCGAACTGCCACTTTGATTCAAAATGCAAAGCGAGTCAAAAAAAGTCGGGATTTGTCGTGCGTGGGACACCCCGGTTGGAACGAAATTCGTTTCGCCGTTTAAGGGTACAGAGTAATCTAGTATGGTCTCAAGTTTAAAAAGAGCTTGTACTGGATGGCTCTATATTAAAAAACAAAAACTTTTGACACTTGAAACTGACTTTTTCCGGTATAACGCTTTTTCGTTACGTGACGATTTCTACCAGTTTACTCCTACCGCAAGACGCGTTAAAGAACTACCTTCCAAAAAATAAGCTGCAGGGCTTATTAGGTATTATTTTGATCCAGCAATCCTGCGATTGGCACCCTCATGATAAAAAAGGGCTTTGAGAACGCATTATTTTTGTAGCATCTAGAGCGGTTTTCGTACAGTGCACGAAGGTGGTATCACTATGATCTTGAACTGCCCTTGCGTAGTACGGAGTTTCTATAGAATAAAAGGCTTGCACTAGTTAAATTACCACTGACTTACGGCCTATTGTACTACTGCAGTTGACCGTTCTAACCTTACAACCATACCTACCCTTCAGAAGGAAACAGTCAACCAAGACCATCTACATTATATCAAGCGGAAATGCGCAGGATGCGGTCACAGGCGCAACACTAGACAACTGCCGTGGCGCCGGTATTGATTACAACACGATCTAGAAACTAGATATCTGCCCTATTCTAGTATTAAATACGTCACACTTGAAACATTACGTAACGGGCTCGTGGATTGGCTATCAATTGCGTTAATATAAAAATACTTAGGCTGGTTTCACGGCTGTCCGGGAGACCCGTACGGGCCGTCCGTATACGGGAGACCCGTACGGGTAGTGCCCGCAGTGCTCTGAAACGAGGCAGTAGTACGATACGTTTTACGGGCACGATACGTTGTACGAGCCCTACCAGGAGCGGTTCGCTTGCGGACCAATCCGCGTCGCTGTGAAACAATGTTCAAGCGCCTCACGTGTGTCTCCGCTCCGGGAACCGGCCATCCAGAGAATGCGTTCCTGATACCTGTCAGTTGTACAATTTCTAGTAGTAATAAGGATCAAATTAGCAAAACACATACTCGTTAGTATGAAACTGACAGGGGACAAGAATGCGTTCTCTCAACGAACACATTCTCACCATCTAGACTACATCGACATGTAGACTTGAACCGTAATGAAACATACAACCATCTCGGGTTTAGCGGGACATCAACAAGTTTCGCTTCTATAACCAACAATCTGGTTAAGGTCGCGAGGAACCACTTGAAGCAGGTTACCGACTGCAGTAAATCGACAGGTGACAGTCGACAATCCGCGCCAATTCGTCAATTTTATATCTTTAACATTATCTACTATATAAGGCTTTATTAAATAGCACCTATCGCGAAAATGTGATAACTTTATTATTTTTTGACAAAATAATGTCGCATTGTCAATTAAATTTAGGGCGCAGAAAGCACAGGACCGGTCCTTAGAGCGATTCTTGAGGGAATGCCTTCTTCCAGCAATGGACATCTTTAGGCTTAATGAAAATAGTGTTATTTGAATCGATCAATAATCAGACTTAAAACGTTTCAATGAATCCAAATACTGACGCCATTGATAAAAATTCCCACGGACAGTCACAACGGTTCATATAAAAAGTTAAGAAAAAACGTTAACAATTTGATGCTTATCTCTTTTCATCTGTAAGGTCACTCTCTCAGTAGTCAATGGGTATTTTAAACGGAAGTTTTAAATTACTCTCAGTTATATACGCAAAAAATTGGATCAAGAAAATGATTAAAATCAATTGCCAACGATTTGCAAAGAGGCCGTAATGATTATTTCATGTAGGTATGAAAGACAACGTAGTTGACGTTTATAACAACGTAGTTTAACGTTGTTATAAATACATAGATAGGTTAAAATGAGTACGAAAATTAACTATAATTATATGGCTCTGATCCAGAAGAAGTATAAACAAGAAAGGATACAAAATACCCCGATGCCAAAAATTATAGATGTTCTTACTAAAATAGACCAAGAAAAGTGGAGATGCACAGGCCAAATGTTATGAGGCATTCAAGACAAGTGGAGTAATTTTGTGACTGAATGGTACCCCAGAGGCGGCAAAAGGAACTGGAAGAAGCAATATAAAAGATGGGAAGACGAATTGAAGCTCACAGCGAGTTCAAATTGAAGAAGAGTTGCGAGAGATGACTCAGTGGAAGTTTTTAGAGAAAGCCTTTGCCAAAAGGCACTGACCTAAGCGACATTGAAAATACTACAACGCAAAGATTTTCCGAATATAAAGGGCTCTGATCACCATCTTTTACCGCAACACCCAGTTCTGCCTAACTCATAAGATCAAATAGCGCAATATATTTATTAATAACATAATAAATACTAACAGCAGATGTGCTGACGGATGAGACATCATGGTTAGAATTCTTGTTAAACCGATCATAAGAAAAACACGACATAAATAGAGATGGCGTAAAATTCTCACATACATAAAATTCAATATACAACAACGTTTTTTTACAACAGCCTTCAGACAAACGAAAGTCGCCTTTAAACATGTGCAATAGAATTCAATTTCACTAATGATTCTTGAGATTTATGACGTTTTGTGAACGAATGCTCTCGCGCAGGTGAGTCGTGCAAAAACGCAATGAGATCACCATCGCCGTGTCATTTAGACGTGACATGTACCTTTGAAAGGCTTTGGTACAAGAAAGATACAGAAGTACAACAATATACTGACGTTGTCATATCTCGTCACACAGCGAGCTAAAGAAAGGGCTATGCTTGGACTCTCTCGTAGAATTTTAGGAATCGATTCCAAAAATAAGTGAATTGACAGATAACCAGAGTTGTCAACAATTGCCGTTGGCATATTAGCCGTAGTATCGAAAACTGTTGCGGGAGATGTGATTATGAGTGGCGATCGTCAAACCAGGCAGCCCTTAGGAAGCCCTCAGGTGTGGTGGAGCGATGATTTTCGCAAGGTAGCTTATAGCAGCAAAAGGAAAGTAGCTGAAGATCGAGTAACAATGGTGAGGTATTGGAGAAGTGCATATCCAGTAGTAAACAGCTACAAACTAATGGTTATGACGTAACGAATGGATCCACATTTAAATAGGTAGCGTATTTTGTCGAACCACACGGCCCTTCTTGTCTCCTTCGATTTTTTCCCCTAGGGCAGTTTCGATTGAAACTAACATACCACAAATCGCCTGCCTTATGGCAGTAATGTCACAAGTACGTGACGCATTCAGATCTAAGTCTTAAATCACGATCCACGGCCGCGATACGCTACGATGACAGATACTAAGGATTGAAGCCTGAATGAGTTGTTCCAGGAGAAATATTGCTGGTATGAATTCATTCGAATGATTTTAAGGGCTGATAGTGAAAGCATGTTTCAATGGGAATTCTAAATTCTGTTTGATTATTAAAGATCTAGTCGGAGGATTCTCCCTGATCAATGGAGCATGAGGAACTGTACACCCAGTTCCTCATACCTGTAGACTAGAAGTCTGCCCACCAAGTTTCTAGCCAGGTCTTTGTGGCGGTATAGAAGTCCTGCTATACCGCCACAGAGACCTGGCTTGACGCAGTTCTTGAGACAGGAATAAATTTTATAAGAAGACGTCGTAAATATATATTTTGGTGACAGAAATAGGTGTTTATGGTGGAAATACTATAATTTACCGTATCTCCTCAAACAAGTGATAAGGGATAAGGTGATAAGCGTATAGGATTACTATCCTATAGGATACTTCCGATACATTTTCTAGTTTCCACCTTCAGGATTAAAAATCTAAGACCTCTCGCCCATAACTCGCCGTAAAGGACCCTAGCCTAAAGCAATAGTCCAATACCTTCCACCATACTTTAACTAATCTCACTGCCAATAATTTAAGAACAAAAACGACATACCGATAACGTCCATCGTTTGAATAAACTTCGATAATAATACGGTTGCCAAGAACGAACTGTAATGGGATCAAAATGACAGTACTGCTGGTGGTATAATAGGCTCGGAACATTGACATATCTTTAGCGACATCAGTTGTAAACTGGCGACGGACTTCTTGGGGGTAAACATTATTCTTTTGGATTGTGGTGCAAGGCATAACGGATGGCGGAACAGCCGTCAGTTTCGTCATCATTGGCAGTCTTGTTCCACCTACTGCTGAGCTCTTTTGTAATATGCTTCCCTGGTGTGTGCCGTGTCTCCTCCATGTTACTCGCGATCGTTCTGCCTGTTGGTTCCTGGACGCATGTCGGACCCTGCTGAATTACAAACCCTTCATTCATTAGTGTTGATGGTGGTTATTCAATTGCTATTGTAAAATAGCATAATGTCAGCACAAGACAAAAATAATTCTAATGTAACATAATACCGAGGTGTATGTTGTCTTACTTCTACTCTTCTTGTTATTGTTGTTACTTGTTACACAAACTGTTATTTTTCCACTTTGCAATCGGCATTTTGTAGGTTTGATTGTTTGTTTTCATTTGTAAATGTCGCAACACATTACGTAATTATAGTAAATTGTCTTTGGCCTCTGGCCCTGACAGCAAGCAATAGACAAAATGTGTCAAACTTTTCTGTGTTAATAATGGATACGAGGCTTTTGGTTAATTTGTAAAGTGGTATTGTATTTTCTTTTTTTTAGTTTGTGCAGAATAAACACTTTTTCTTTCTTTCTTTACTTATAATAGCAGTTTTTTACAACCATTCATAAATTATCGCCGAACTATTATTAGCCTCCTAGCGTGGGTAATATTGCCTGAACCATCATCATCTTCCTGCTCTTGTCCCATGTTACTTGTGGTCGGCGCAAAACGTTTTCTTTTTCCAGTCTCCCCTGTCAAAAGTCACGCTATCATTCACTCATTCAATCATTATGGTAATATTGCCTGAATATATAAACTGTAACTCAAACCAAAAACAACTATGTACAGTGTAGAAAATGTATTTTTTAGGAGACTGAATAGGTACGTTTTGCCGTGTTATAGCCAAAAAAGATCGACACTGTTGTGATTAGAATATACGGACAATTATTGGTAATAAATTAGCTCAATAATCTATTTCCCTGTCTGTTCATTAAGATTAGGTCCACTACTGAAAGTTTCAAATAACAGGATAATAGTAAATAAGCTTTTAACTTATACCAAACGCAGAAAGACCAGTCCCTATTAAAACAAACTCATGGTTTCTGGTATCAGATACTTAATCATAGTTAGCGGTCGATTTGAAGTACCTCGGGGCTTCCGCGTGACAGACAGACAGACTCAGGACATCTGTCCTGTATTATAAACATGCTCGAAATAATTACTGTTGGTAAATTATAGGACCACCTGTGTGATACATGATATGGCTAGAAAGGGGGTGACTACCGAAATGACAACTATGTAATACACAAGTATGGAAGAAAAAGACGTGTTGGGCCGACCACAAATTTTTTACCGCCTCTGTGGTCTAGCGATTAGACCACCTGTCTCGGACCCAGAGGTGCCGGGTTGGATTCCCAGTGGGGGCAAAATTTTCTGCTCGGTTTGGTTGGTGGTAGGGCTTGTTCTAAGTCCGCCTGGCTAGCTACCACCATCTTATCTAAGTCTGTCGCCATAACAACAATGTTAACAGCATTGTTGTGTTTCGGCAGTTAAGAGGTAAGATAGCCAATTGCTTTTTGGTTGGAGATTCCGGGTGAAGTTCGCTTCCACCTTCAGCCTGATCATCACTTACCATCAGGTGAGATGCAGGCCAAGAACTTCCACGTATTGGTTAAAAATAATTGGGACAATGGCAAGAGAATAATGAAGATAAAATTACAGGACCACCTGCAGGTTACTTATCGAATAGATTGGTTTGAAATGATAGAGAGGATTGCGGCATAATAATATATATATTAAAACATTTTGTGAAGCAAAATGTTTGGTTTTATTAATATCTAGCAAGACATTTCAATAGAAAGACAATTTGTAGAACCTGTCATCAGTGAATTTGAATATTGGCCATAGAGCAACATGACGGCGGCATTACACCTTCTAACACCTTCTCCTGATGTGGACTCATGTGGCTGAGGCACGGCGCTATCCACACATCAGCCTTGCACAGTGTCTGGCAAACTTCACCTTCGACAACGGCTTTGTCATGATGTCAGCTAGCTGTACCTCTGTCGGACAGTAGCTGATGTTGATGAGTCCATTCACGAAGTGTTCGTGAATAAAGTGGTACCGAACATCAATATGTTTCGATCTCTTGTTAAAAGAACCAGACTTCACCAATTGAATCGAGCTTTGGTTATCTACATGCAGATTCAACTTTGCTTCTGAATCGATTATTTCTTTTAACAGTGACTTCAGATACAACGCCTCTTTGCAGCAGTCAGCTGCTGCTATATACTCGGCTTCGGTCGACGACAATGCGACAATGGGCTGTCTCTTTGATGCCCATGATATTGGTCCATTTCCAATCATTAAAACGGAACCAGAAGTGCTTCGTCTCGTTAATGGGTCACCAGCATAGTCCGAGTCGCTGAAAGCATCAATATCCTGTATTGGGCAATTTCGCTTGAAGAGTATGCCCTTATCTTTGGTTCCAACCAAATACTTAAATATTCTCTTCAGCTTTATAACATCTTCTTTAGATGGATTCTCAACTTTTCGGCTGACTTGATTTACTGCTTGAGCGATGTCTGGTCTAGTTCTGGTAGACAGGTACAGTAAACTTCCCACTGCTTCCCTGTAGGGATATTCCTTCTCCTGGGCAGTTTCCTGTATCGACTTGGCATCGTTACTAGCAGGTGTCTCACATGGCTTCGCATTTTGCATGCCATACTTTTCCAACATTTCATTGATATAACTCTTTTGAGTCAGCCTTATTCCTTCTTTGGAGTTCTTTATTTCCATACCAAGGTAGGTGCTTGGATTTTCATTCTTTTTCATTTCGAATTTGTTTTCAAGTTTTTTCAATAAACCATCGATCTGTTTTCTATTCTTTCCTATGACCAAACCGTCATCGACAAACAGCCCGATGATTATAGATTTGTCTTGGTTCACGAAAACGCATCTTTCGGTATTGATTGTCTTGAATCCCAAATCAAACATCGCTCGGGTAAAAGTTTTGTTCCATGTAAACGGGGCTTGTTTTAGACCGTACAGTGACTTCTTCAGCCGGCAAACTTTTTCCGTTATATTACAGTCAGTATTGTAGCCAACAGGTAGTTTCATATAAACTTCATCTGTCAGTTCCCCGTACAAGAAAGCAGTCTTGACATCAAACGTCATGAAGTAATAATTTTTAGATGCGGCAACGGCTAGTAAGGTCTTTAGAGCAGATTGACTTACGACTGGGCTATATATTTCTTCGAAATCCAGGTTTCCTTTCTGTTCGCAGCCTCGTACGACTAATCTGGCCTTATATGTTCCGTCATCTTTTATTCGAAATACCCATTTATTAGACAAAATTTTGTGTCCTTTAGCTTCTGACCTGTCAACTATTACCCACGTGTTATTCTGCTTTAGTGAGTCCATTTCAGATTGTATCGCCTTCTCCCATTTTTCTTTGTCGGTGCCTGTCACAGCTTCTTTAAACGTAAGAAACGAACTGTCATTGCTTTCTTCAGTAGTAAGCATAGTTACGCATCGATTTAGCTCATAATCCTTTGTCCATACTGGTGGTCTCACTTCTCTTTGTGGTCTGCCACTTGTAGAGGGTGATTCAGTTGGCTCTGGATCAGGCTGGAACGCTTCTTGATCAGATTGGACAGTAGAGTCAGAAGGTAGATCAGTATTCTGAAAAGGTAAGTTTTTATTATTAATTTCTATTTCTATTTTTTCGGTTTCAGGTTCCTGTTGTTCCGGTTTACAATCTTTGTACATCTCAGTAGGATTCTTTTCATAGTGCATCTTTTCGATTACTTTTACATCTCTACTGATGATTATGTTTTTCTTCTCCGGTACGTATATTCTGAAGCCTTTAGCGTTTTTCGCATATCCTACAAATACTCCTTCCACAGCTTTGGCTGAGAGTTTCCCTCTTCGGTTTTTATTCAATACAAACGCTCTATGACCGAACACATGCAGATGTTTTGCTGACGGTGTTCTTCCTACCCACTTCTCATAGGGTGAACTTCCTTTTAGAGCTCTTGCTAGACTCCTATTTATCAGATAGTTTGCAGTATTTACTGCCTCTGCCCAGAAGTTTGTAGGTATATTGGACTCAATCATCAGACATCTAGCCTTTTCCATGAGCGATCGGTTTTTTCTCTCACTACAACCATTTTGCTGTGGGGTGTAGGGTGCAGATAATCTTCGACTAATTCCATTTTCCATGAGTAATTTATCAAATGCTTTTGATTTGTATTCGCCTCCATTGTCAGATTGAAGACTTTGTATTTTCTTCTTATGGAAGAGTTCAACGTTGTTCTTATACTCCTTGAATTTCTCGATAACTTCGCTCTTTTCTTTCATGAAGTACACGCAACAGTATCTCGTATAATCGTCAATGAATGTGACATAATACTTTGATCCGCCCAGTGACTCATGTTCGAAAGGCCCGCATACATCGCTGCTGACTATTTGTAGCGGTTCGGTAGAGAATATTTCGTCATGGCTTTGGAATGGTAATGTTGTCATTTTTCCTTTGATGCAGGTTTCACACGTCTCAAGTGTGTTTTCCTTAAAGTTAAGTCCTCGCATCATTTCGTTTCTTACCATCAGCTTTAGGTCTCTTTCATTCACGTGACCAAGCTTTTTGTGCCATTTCATTATTTCGCTTTCAGCTCTAGGCATGAAATTTGCTGTCTCTTCCGGTTCATCAAGTTCAAGAAAGTATAATTCATTTTTTCGTTTAGCTTTTAAGACAACACTATTATTTTTCAGGACTTTAGCTTCATTTCTTTCGAATAGTACTTTATAGCCATGATCCGTAATTTTACTAACTGACATTAAGTTATTTGTCAAGTCTGGTACGTATAGTGTGTCTACTAAATTATTTTTGCAGTTTTCGGTGTAAAGTACGACTTTTCCTTTGCCTTTAACTTCGGTAGTGTGCTTTTCCGAAGCTAATCTTAGCGTGTCGTTCGCAGGAAATAGGTCTGTGAATAGCCTTTTTTCTCCTGTCATATGTGACGTGCAGCCACTATCTAAACACCATGAACCATCTTTGGTTTTGGAATTTTCTGTGGTCAAACACGTGTTGAAATTTTGTTCTTGACCTTTATTCACGTTGCCCTTCGGCTTTTTCTTTGACCAACAATCGTCTGTCGAGTGCCCCTTTTTGTTGCAATTCTTGCACAACAATCCCTTTTTCTTTGGCTTGACATAGAATGCCTCTGAAGTTTGAGGTTCGACTTGCCTCCTTGCTTCATATTCTTCTATGATTTTTACCTTTAGGGTTTCTGGACTTGGTAGGACATCTCTGGACTCAATAGCTGTTCTAAAGCTATCAAAGTTTGCGGGTAGACTATAGAGCATCATAATGCTTAGTAACTCAGGGTGAATTGTGACATCCATATCTTCTAGTTTACCCACTACGTCCAGAAAATTATTAAGATGGTCTCTTACGTCTTCTTGAGGAGTCATTTTCTTTAGAACCAGTTGCTTTAGCAGCGTAGCCTTCCTCGCTGGCCCTGAACTTTGGTGGACTGACTTTAACTTGTCCCATACTTCTTTTGACGTACTACAGCTCTTAATTTGCTTGAGTTCGGCAGGAGAAATAAGCAACATTAGCTCTGACCTTGCCTTTAAGTCTTCCTTTAGGTAAGCACTCTTTTCTTCGGTAGTCGCAGTTGCCGCTAACGTTTTTTCTCCACTCGCGATGTCCCACAAGTCGTTTCTTATGAGGATTGCCTGTGCCTGTAGACACCAGGTATCGTAGTTCGATTTCGTCAACGGTTCTATGCTCCGAAAATTTGAGCCCATTTTGTTTACTCACTTTGTGTTATTAATATAAATAATTTTCTATTTTCGCTCTGCTACCACTGATAGAGAGGATTGCGGCATAATAATATATATATTAAAACATTTTGTGAAGCAAAATGTTTGGTTTTATTAATATCTAGCAAGACATTTCAATAGAAAGACAATTTGTAGAACCTGTCATCAGTGAATTTGAATATTGGCCATAGAGCAACATGACGGCGGCATTACACCTTCTAACATGAAATAGTTTAGCAGACAGGACATACCAGAAACTTTGATTTTATCTAGAAATAATTACCGCACCTTCCAAAGAATTTTCAAATAAAACAACCAACACGACTATGTAGGTATGTACCAAGATTTCAAAGATACACCTCCGAATGAAAACGGATATGTGCAAGCGCAATCCGTTGTAAACAACCATGGAGTAATACATAAATGGAGCGCTTAAATACTTTGCACAATAAGAAAACTCTCTATTTGCAAGGAGCGTGTTAGAAAAATAATTTTGAGAATCCCTGCATTGCACGGACAAGGTCTCGACGTGAAACCAATTTAGCTGATTATTTTTTTATGCTAAAAGGACTTGCCGTCTAACTGGTCAAAAATATAGAATGAAATTCTATGGACTGAATTCAATAATGGTTTCTGAAGTGGAATGTCCTTGGTTTGGTTTGATTTACTTAATTTGTTTGGCACCGACTTGTTGCTTGAAATTGTGTCACATTCACCTACAGTTCAACACATACAAATATTTTAATGTTTTTCGTAGGGTGCTATTCATTAGTGTTTCTTTTCATCGGTATAGCATCTGTGGAGTTTCTTGGCTATTGTTCTCCATATGAAACTACCTTTTGGAAGGGGCAACTAGAATTAATTCTATTTTCTTGTTAATTCAGACGTGCAAAAGTACGTTTTATATGCCTATTTCTAATCACAAATATCTAATCGAGTTTAATATTATTTGCTACACTTATCTATCTACTTTTATTTAAATGTAGAACACATTACACTATAAAACTTTACATCCGTAAGACGTCCTCGTAACATAACATAACACTAGTTGCCTGGCATCATACTGGGTATGGTGAATTACCAGAGCTTAGAAGTAAGGAGAAATATTGCAACCGTCAAATATTTCTTCCGTCTAGTCCGCGGTTCCCACTTCAATTCTTCTCTATTGCAATTCATATCCTTTAACGTTCCTTTACCCATTCGACATACACTTCGCCCACGACAGCGCCCCCTTTTTTCAATTCCTCATATCAGTTCCGTGACCCTTAAAACAAGTTCGTTGTATGTAGCCCTCACGCATATAAACAACATTTTACTATATGACGAGTTATTAGATGTTTTCGCTAGTACTGAGCTGAGATTCCTGTCCACTGCTGCACGTTACCTTGAGTCCATAGCTGCACCTAGTACCATCTCATTGCATTGATTAACCAAAGCTGCTATATATTGATATTTGTGTACTAATTTTAATTAAACACTATTAATAATTCCATCCTAATTCTATTTTATTTAATTTTGTATAGTTCTATTTTATTTGTTTAATACTATTAAATTTTGTATAATTTTATAGATTTTATAGATTTTTTTATAATTACGGGTAAATCTAGTTTTGTATTGTTTTAATTTAATTTCATGACTGTCTCTTATTAGCCTATAACTTGTATGTTTGGTGTCTTACTGCTGTTAGTGCAAGTTGGTTATAAATAAATAAATAAATAAATTTATGCTGAACTAGGCCTATTTGGCGCACCCGTGAGGCACACTTTTTATTTATAATTTCTGTTTTTTTTTGTTTTTGTGTGAGTATTGAGTGCCTTAACCTGAGTCAAATAAATTTATTTTCTTTCTTTCTATTTAAAATAAAATATTTGATTTTGACTTAGCATTCCATTTACTCAATACTCCACGCTGTTGCCGCGCTCTGACGGCATTACGTGAGCTCTGCCCAATAAACACAGCCAGTCGTGTCTGCAACGGAAAACGTTTGTTTGTATCTTAATGTACCTAAACCTTTATTTATGTTTCATCGGCCACAGTTCTTCGATAAAATGTTTATAGATTCAGTGTAAAATAACAGTAAATTGATTAAAAAAACGAGAATCGACACTTCCATAAGATTTTACTTTAAAATAAGCGAATTTTTATTACAGATTCAATATTTTTAACATTTTTGTATGAATATTATACGAATAATAATGTTCAGTCAGGGAAATGAATAGATCAGCAGATTGCGCCGTCATGAATTTACCGACAATCAATAAAGTAAATTTGCTAAAGTAAGCAATTTTTTTTTTCCTAGCTTTACCACATCGCCAGTTATCGTATCGTATCTTCTTTCTTCCAGCACGCTTAGCATAACCACAATAGAAACGGGTTTTGTCGACGGAAGAATAGACAAAATAACAGATAAACAATCACAATCTGTCATTTTGTCTATTCTTCCGTCGACAAAACCGGTAGAAAACCCGTTTCTATAGTTGTCATGCTACACGTGCAGGACGTTGCTAAAGTGCGCCTTTTAAGTACGTTGCTAAATTGGTTGACTGCCTCGTTGGTCCTAGTGGTCGCAAGCGAACATGAGGTCCTAGGTTCGATTCCCAGTTCAGGCAAAATGTCATTGGTTTTTTCTATCTGGAATTTCTCATTACCAGCCGGGAGTCTGGATTAGTGCCCGGTTGATGGCAATAGGCTCGCCCCCTATTACATGGGACTTAAACATAACTGGCGAAATGTGGGGGTACTATAGGTATAGGTCTGCCTAATCCTATGGGAAAACAAAGCATGATTTTATGTTATGTTGATTAAATGCCGCTTTGTCGACCAGTGGGCCACCCTGAGACTTCTCTTACTAGACTTCACTCCCCTCTAGATATCTAGGGCTCGTAATCAAAGCGATCTTATAGCTCACAGAGCGCGGAAATAGTTGATACTCGTTTCAATAGGTCGGTATGAACATATCTGATGGTATCTCGACTCCAGAAGGAAGGACTACATACATCTTTCTGTGCATGCTGGTCTCGGAAACAAATCGGCTGATCTTGATGCAGTTTTGTGACATTTATTTAAATGCGGAATTAAAATATCGTAATGGCATGGCCCTTTATTAATTAACTTATATAAAACGTTAATTAAAGTTAAGTAATGATTAACGTCTGATTAACCATAAATGTTTGATTTTTAATTGTCTTTAAGTAACGTTTTAAGGCGACGATAACCGACTTTTAATGATATTATACTGAAGATCACGTCTAAACGAGTTTGGAAGAAATATATGTTAAATTAGAGCATTTTCTTAATAACTTAATATATGAATATTTTACATTATGTTTATTTATATATGTTCACGGATAAAAAACTGAGAATCACACAAAATCTATCAAGAGTATTTTTCTGGAACATTCACCATTTTAAAGATAACTTAATTATTGATCTTTTAGTACACGTGTTTTATTAAAATACCTTTTGTTTTATGTATAATAAATTAATAATGCGTCTAATTTGGGACAGCGCTCCTTGATGGGCGAGTCATATTACTGGCTGGACGTATGACGCGTTGTGTGAGCTCAGCACAGAACACGCAAACGCGTCCCGCGTGGTAGATTACGGCCCACTCCCTCTCACCGAGAGGAGGCCTAAGTCCCAGCAGTGGGAACTTTATAAGCTGATAATGCTAAGCAACGTTTATAAATAAAGGGGAGTCTTACTCTGTAGGTACACACGGCTACACATTAAGCTTCGTGCAGATCAGCGCGACGCGACGCCGCGACGCGACTCGAACAATAAAATTTCTAAGAAAACTTGACGGTATAACAATAACCGGTGTCGCGTCGCACTGGTCTGCACGAAGCTTTAAGGTATACATTTCCAGTATAAGCTGATCTCGCATTGTACGGAAATCCTATACAATGCGAGATCAGCATAAACTGGAAATGTGTAGCTTGATGTGTAGCCGTGTGTACGTGTTGTTGTACTTAGAAAGTAAATAAATATAAAATGATTATTGCTAAACTTATATTTGAAATTATTTTGTTTCAGGTTTATTATCCGTTTTGACAGACGAGACAATAAAAGGTAAATAAAATACGCATACATACATAACATCACGCCGTATTCCTGAAGAGTTGGGCAGAGGTGTCCCTATAGTACACCCACATTTCGCCAGTTATGTTTAAGTCCCTTGTAACAGGGGGCGAGCCTATCGTCATCAACCGGGCACAAATCCAGACTCCAGGCAGCTACTGAGAAATTCCAGATGGAAAATACTCAATAACACTTTGCCCGACCCGGGAATCGAAACCATGCTCAGCAGTAGTGCTCGCGACCACGAGTCCAACGACGCAATCAAATAAAAAACATACCTTTTTTTTTTTTTTTTTTTCTAAAACCACAATTATGTAGTCTCACGTCCCACATATTAACGTAGGACGTCTAAGTACTAAAAATAGCGCTGTTACCTGAATCGAATACCTACAATAGTTACTTACCCACTTTATGAAAAGATTGTGAAAACATACAGCCTTTGCTAAAGTCTAAGTGACGAAGGAGTTTTCTGACATTTCAATGCCGATGCCAACATGATCCAATTAGTTATTTTTAAGTATTTGAGAGCAGTGAAGAGCAGTGCTGGCCCAGTGATGACGGCTGCGACTTAGGAATTGTAGGTCGTGGGTTCGAACCCAAGCAGGCACTTATATATTGGGTCCCCACCCATGAAATTGGCGTTTTTTTTCTCACAAATAGAGAACCTTGTCACTTCTATGATTTAAAATATTCATCAATTGCTTGGTATTATATCGAATAATGACCATCATAGATCACTACCAATAGTAAAAAAAACCTTATTACTTATAGTTTTCTAAACATAAAAAATACCTTAAAAATTACTCCTCATTTTGTTAGCAAAAATGACCACTATTTGTTTTAACTTAGCCAAAACTTATTTTTGTCGCTTAATTTAACTGGCATATTACGTTATATAAGTTTTAAACATTAGTGCATAAAAGTTTTAAAACATTAGTGTTCATGGTTGTTATATAAATTAAGGAAATGTTAGTATGAAAAATGCAACTTCTTTAAAATTCTCCATACAAAACGCTGATTTCATAGGTGGGGGGGGAGCTAATACTTACTTTGTGTAAATTATTTCATCACCACTGCTCTCAAAACGGTGAAGGAAAACATCGTGAGGAAACCGGCATGTCCTAGAATTAAAAATTCGAAGACATCTGACAGCCGCCAACCCGCACTGGGCCCGCGTGGTGGTTTACGGCCCACTCCCTCTCATAGAGAGGAGGCCTGTGTTCCAGCATTGGGAGGTTTATAGGCTGAGTATTTGACACTTTTTTTAACTGATGCAGTAGTTAATCTTCATTGACTCAATCTCATTGTTTCTGGATTCGCTGTAGTTGTGAAGTCGCGCGGGCTCATTCACATTAACAAACCCGTATGTTTACAATCTAAGAACTCCAAGCATTCTACCTTGAAGGCCTATACACTATCAATAATGATCATTGCCCCCAGATAGTGTGAAACTTATACTACCTATGCTAATTTCAACCCTATATTAAGTGAATCAACGTCGAAATTACATTAAAACAAACTGCACGAGAAAGTACACAAAGCAGATCTAAGACTAAATAACAGTGTATCTATTTGTTTCTGAGCTAGAAACCGCTTTTCGACTAGGAAATATGGAGATTGCATTATGTCCGTGATAAAATTTGTTGTTTATTTATTCAAGTAAAATTATTTTCATGAGCTTTGGTATCGGTATCTGTACAGTCAAGGACCGAAAATGTTAAGCAATATTCTAATACATTATGTAACCACATAATGCACGCATTTCACTTTTTTTGAACTGTCATTTGCAGAAAAAATGCAGTCGGAAAAATAATAATGTTAATTACTTTGAATACTATTGTATAGGATAAAGTTCTGCATATTGAACAGGCTGGGGAGTTTGTTGCGCCACTTCTTCCCAGCTAACGCACTAGGAATTGGTGAAAGGCGGGCGTTTTGGGGGACTGTCTTATATAATTATGTCGTTTAAAAAGTGCTGATTATTAGCCAATGAACGACTTATAATTTTGTTTTTGAATAAGGTGCAAGTAAAAATTTACTTTAACTTCCCTAATATTTTCATTGCTTTACTATTAAAAGCTCATTTACACCAGTAGAGCTTCTAGGGCCGAGCCTTTTGCTATCAACCGGGCACAAATCCAGACTCCAGGCTGCTACTTGAAATTCCAGATAGAAAGACCCAATAACACTTTACCGACCTGGGAATCGATCCCAGGACAGCTCAGCAATAGCTCTTATGACCACTAGACTAAAGAGGCATTCATAATTATTAAAGTGCAAGTAAAATGACCTAAGGTGTTTAACGTTTTCGTTCCTTGACTGTACATTAAAATCTCATTTACACGAGTAGAGCTTCTCGCCCATCGAAAAGCGAGAATGACAATGCAAGTCTCACAGGCAAGACTCACATAAGGTGGTCCTATATAAAACCGACAATTTTATTGCAGAGAGATCAATACAAAATCAATTAAATATGTATGCCACAAATTATTTCTGTATCAAGATACCACTGTTGTTAATAATGGATTCCATTGATAAAGAAATATATTTTTATAAAAAATGAGGCCAAGTGCGAGTTGGAATCGCAAACGAAGGGTTCGGTACCACCATACAATATTAAACAATACATATTTAAAAAAAAAACTTTTTCCTTTTTTTTTTTTACTTTTATTATTTGTTTTTGTAGCGACCATAGTAGTAACCACTTGGTAAAAATTTCAAGTATCAACCTATTACGATTCAAAAGATACAGTCTTGTAATAGCCGGACGGACGGACAGTGGAGCCTTAGTAATACGGGACCCCCATTAACACCTTTTTATTTTATTTTATTTATTCAGGCACAATAAACAGCTGCAATATGTGTTGGAACAGAGAAAAGATGACACAAAATATTAACAATATTGCAGCCCACTAGATTATCCGCATATTAACAAAATAAAATATGACAATGAGTGCCAATAGATAGGTAATAAATAATTACATCACATTAATAATAATTAATTACGTCATGCAAAATAGAAGTTCTAATTGATTGCTTGGCAACAGAGTAATAATTAACACAAAAAACAATAAATAATCAAATTTAGACTAGCTTACGTTCCTGATAACATTATTTATTGGTTAATAATAATTTTCATAACATTACATTTTTGGATTTTGAGCATACAAAAATATCAATATTCACAAAAAAAATCTACGGAACCCTAAAAACAATACAAAAAAGTCCTCTATCCAATTAAAAAAGAACGAATGTGAACGAAATGAATGAGCAAGCGCATCACTAGATTGACGTTTCAATTAAAAATCGTTTATTTGTAAAATTAAAATCACGCATCGTGTCGATATCTTTTGTCGGCACGTCACTACATCACTAGCCCTTTGTATAGTGCTGTTACAATCTTTTGTGTTTAATTATCGATGAATAGAGTACAAAGAAATTATTTGTTAAGTCTATTAGTTTATAATTATTAAAAGCTCGTGAGTTGATTACCTACTGTAAAAGTAATGTCGAAGTCAAATCTTTACATTTGTGGAGCATTGTAACAAAATAAATACAAGTAATACGAATAGTCTTTGTTTTTCAAAATAGTTGCCTATTCATGTACTAAGCAATAGGTATACTTTGATACCTGTATGTATGGATTTTTGAGACGGGGCAAGGCAGTACCTTTTTTTTTTTTTTTTGATGTTGGGAAATTATCAAATAACTTCTCCCGCTCTGGGCGGAGCGGGAGGGCGTGTCAGACTTTTACTGACTAAAACCCACCCGTGTTCCTTCCGTTGCCTGTGTGCCGAGGTCGCGATATTTCAGACAAACCCGCAACCCCGGCAGACATTGGCCCTTCCGGACCCCGTCAGTTGGTGCTGACATCTTTTTGAGGCGCGCGTGGAACACAACGCGCCGTCGACCCGTCCGCATTGCTCACCGTCCGCAAGCCCGCGCCTACGGTGGCCGGAAGTCGGCTCGCGACTCCCGACGCCCGGGGCGTCTCCTGCGGCGACTAGGGGCGCGAGGGCGCGCATTTCGCCTCTCCCTCGCGCGCTCCGCCTCCTCCTTCGCGAGCATTACTGCTTCGCAGAAGGAGGTGACGGCGTCCCATGCACTCTCGCTCCGGACCATGGCCTGAACCAGGGCCGGACGCGAGAGATCGCCGCCGCCGATCGCCTCCGTGAGGACACGGCGGTGCTCCGCCCAAGCTGGGCAGACCTCCACCGTATGCTCCACCGTGTCCTCCGGGCGATCCACACAGTGGTGACACCCGGGCGTTTCCTCCCGCTTTATCCTGAACAGGAACCTCCCGAAACAACCATGTCCGGTGAGGACCTGCGTCAGGCGGAAGGTGAGGACGCCGTGGCGCCTCTCTAGCCACTCCTCAAAGAGGGGACTTATCGCCACAATTGTGGCGTGCCAGGCAGTACCTAAGGGTGGGCTTTTGAAGAGCGCCAGCTTGTAGAGCAATGTTGTGTGAATAATAGATGATCAATGAATATTATATTTGTCATCATATCTCTTCTAAGCGTCTATTTTTGACACTTGAATTTTTTACCAATTAATTTAAATATTTAAAATTAATTCCTAATTCGCTTGAATGATCGAATGCACCCAGAGTAAGGTCGCTTTTGGATGTAACCTTTACAGTACCTTAACCGTAGTAGTTACAGGAAAACGTCTTTAGGAGACTGTCCTTAACTTTTTAATTAATTACTAACTGCATAGGTACACATCAGCATTCTCTTGAACTTATCCTATTTTTTTTGGGGTCAGGGCAACATACAATTATGTAAAAAGGTCTGATCCTAAAGGGGCACACAGTTACTGCAATAACATTACCTAAAAGTAATAAAAAATCTTATTGTTATTAAAAATAAAAATACTATCACATTTTTAATACCAAATTACACCAAATCCATTAAAATTTTCAACATGAACATTTCATTTCCATGAATTAGAACGAAATTCTTCTACTAGAGTCGCGCTATCGAGTCGCGGCTGTCTGCAAAAGCCTTTAAATGCAGTTTAAAATATACAACCGATTCTACCGATCTATTCTGTAAAAGTCTCACCGTGAAAACTAAGGTGAGGTGAACTGTCATTCCACGGAATTGACACTATTGACTGTAGTCAATGCGAACGTAGATTTAGTTTAATATAGATAGGCTACTGTCTTTTTTTGGCAATGGTATGCAAAACTAATCGCGGCTATTATTTAGTTAGTTAGTTATATTGAACGGAATAGTTGTTCGTTCCCACGCATAAACGACCTTGAGATTAACTAATAAAATATTCATTGAACAGGCGGAAGCGGCAGCGATTTTCTACATTATTCTAAAGATATTAAAGTCTAAAAAGTAAGTCTTCAAATTCAAAAGTCATTTATTCAAACTAGGCTGAGAATCAGCACTTTTCGAGCGTCAAAATTACATGAGACAGTCCCCCAAAAACGCCCGCCCTTCACCACTTTCTAGTGCTTAAGCTGGGAAGAGGAAGTGGCGCAAAAACCTCCCCAGCAGCACAGCTGTCTGTTCAGTTGGAAAAAACTTGATTCTATACAATAGTGCTTATGCAAAAATAATTTACATTACCACAAATTGCAATACAACTCATAAAATACTTCTTTTGCCTACCCTTGTACCATATTACTTGAGGTCGGAAAAACAGACACACACCCACTCTCTGCATCACACACCCTACTCCCACGCCACTCCCACCATTCCACACCGCATTGACTCCCTTCTCATTCATATAATGTATCACACAATCCACCCATCCTTCATTTTGCCTTCCAGTTCCTCTCCCCTCCATCCATCAACATTTATATTCATCACACCATGTGTTTCTCAAAAGTTCAAAAAACCGAAAAGGCACAGCCCTAACACACAGTAATAATAAGTAAAACACTTATCTTCACATCAATAAACTTGATAACTTATAACCAATCGCGATACTTAATTAGTTTGGTAATTAAAAGTAAATAGCACCTGGCTTCGCTTTAAAAGTAACTCAAGCGTGGTCACGACCGACATTGCGTGGATGCTTGCCCGCTGTCGCTTATCGCTACATCTTAGTAATGTGACAGCTGGTTTACTACCATCCGGGTTTCAGTTTGATATTTCAAATAATGCTGCTTAGGGCTGTAGATTTTATTGAGTAGATATTAATAATTAATTAATCAGATAATTTAGGTACAAATTGTAGTTTTACAAATATTTTGATACTGAGCTAAAAACATATTTTTTTGGTGGGAAACTCAATGACGCTACCCAAACCAGGGATTGAATGCGAGACCACACTCAGCATCACGTTGTGACAACTAGACCAAGGAGAGGAGGGATTTTTTATTATAAAATCGCCTGCTTCAGCCGAGAATCGAACCGACACAACTGCACAGTTAGACATTAATTTCTGATTATTTGCAATCCTAGTTGATCAATAGGATTTATGTCAACAGAATAAAAAATAGGTAATAAATCCTTCCTCCGTCGACACATAGGTTCAAGCTCGTAAACCTTCGTCTCATAATAGTAGCGGGTTCGGTTCCGACCTAATTCCGCTACAATCAACCACTCTACACTTCCCTAAAGTTAACCATTTGCAACCTTAACACCGGTAGTTACGGTTGGAATTAGGTTACAGCGTGATTAAAAATAGTCTGCAATCTATGTTGCAGTTTATACAATGTACAATGTGTACGGGAGCGACCAGGGTTGTCACGACATAGAATATTTTTATTATTCCTTTAATTACTTCAGAAACCAGACGTAAATATAGCACACGAGGTCGGTCGAAGGTTAAGCTACGCTTGCCGAGGCCGGTCCATGGATGGGCGACCATCCATTACGTTTAGCCGTTAGTCCCGGCTGTGTATGACGGGCATTTTGGGCGACTGTCTTATGTAATTTTGACGTTCGAAATGTGCTGATTCTCAGTCTAATTTGAATAAATGACTTTTGAATTTAGATTTTTTGTCATCGTTAGATATTTGACCGTCGTTACGGGTCGTCAGAAGCCCAAAAGTCTGACAACCAGTTTCACCAAGAGGTATCGTGTTACCCAGTTACTAGGTTTTGGAGGGCGCATGCAGTCGCTCCATGTAAAATACTGGTATTCAGCTGCATCCAGTTAGACTGGAAGCCGACTCCAATATAGTTGAGAAAAGGCTAGGCAGATGAATGACTGGGGCAATAAAGCGCCAAACTTTTATAAAACTTGCCATTATTGGGTCTTCCCAATAAACATTTCTCAGTAGCTTATTATAGCAGCCCGACTGTCGGAATTGTGCCCGGTTAATGACAACTAGATCGCCAGTCGTTCTCCTTAAAACATTGGACAACTCAAACATAACTGGAGAAAAGTAGGGGTAGGGTAGGTGTAAAAAGATACTTTACAATACACCTAGGCTCTGACGTGATGCGTAAGGCGTAATGTGTGTACTAGGGTAGTACAAAACATCACGCATTACCCCCGCCTTAGCTCCGCTCGCGTCTGTGTCGGAAATTGACCCAAGGGATAAAAGTATCTTGTCCTAACTGCAGGTGTGCCAAATTTATTCCGAATTTGTTAAGCCGTTAAAAGGCGTGCAAAGTTAACAGGCAGACAGACAGAATTACATTCGCATTTATAAAATTAATACGGATTTACTTTTTGCGCGAGTGTCCAGCTAAATTACTATGGGCATCCATGAGAATTGCCACAACAAAAAAACGGTAGCTACCCAAAAATAAATTGACAACCCTAGATAGTCCGCTGCCGCGGGGCAGTTTATCATTTCGGCCCGTTATCTTAGTAACTGCAATCCACTTGGCCGCTTCACTTGTCTATGAGTCGCAGGTGGCCAGGCCCTTCGGTTTTACGCCGGGGTCAATGACCAACCGCTACTTAGATCTGTATCTGAATCATCACCTGCTAAATGTTCATCTTTTGTTGAATTAGGGTAGGGTTTTAGAACGCGAAACAACGCGAATTCTTCGGTAAGTCTTGATTCTCCTATGAAACTCTGAAACTGCAGAGTATTTTCAAGCAGCAGTGAGCAGTTCAATTAGTCTTCTGTATATTCTAATAGCGAGCAATTCTTGTCTGCTTTACGGAAACTGACGGAATCGACCGAAGTCGGGTTAAGCTGTGCTTGTCAGTCTGTACATGGGTGACCGGGTTTTTTAAATTCAACCGGCAGATCTGCAGGTCCCATTAGAATATAATCAGCATTTTGCTGTTGCAACTTTCCGATTTCCAGTTTTGTAAATCTTTCTTTAAATGTTTGCTTGCCCATTCAAAAATAAATAAGTTTATTGAATCGCCCATTTCTAGGGTACCGGAAATTCCATGGGATAGGGAATTAACCCTGCCCGCCTTCCCTCCCCCCTTTGAACAAGTCCACTGCTGAAAGGTTTCTCTAATTATCGGAAAGTACACGGAACTGTATAAGTAATACCAGCCTAGACTACACTGCATTCTAGGCTTATTATTGCACTAGCCACACCTTGTTTACAATAACTATCTGCGTTCCACTCAAGTCAAATGCCAGTTGAACAATTTAACTAAAACAATCATAAGAAGAAATAATGTAGATTAAAGGAAATAGCACACATAACAACTCAGAAAGAGATCGTCACCATATCAAGTCGAGCCATTTGTATTCTTTGTATTGTATGAAACTCCCTTCTGCAACGCGCACTAATCGGAATCGTAACGTAATCGGGTCGCCTCGGGACAAGCTCACGAACCGCGGCGATACGGTGACGATCCCTTTCCGAGTTGATGTGTGCTATGACTGTGTGTGTCTGGATTGAGGAGCCATGTCTCATATCGGAACGAGGGTACTACCAATATTTAGTAGTAAATTAGCCGATTTTGTAGGCCGGATCCTGGAATTTGTAGTAAAACCCTTAAAAAGTTATACGACGTTAAAGGTGGCTCCTCAATCCTGACGTCTGGATTGAGGAGCCAGCTTAGAACCCGAAAACTAGCCAACGGATATTTTTGAAAATTTTGTAGGATTTATTACTACTTATGCGTAATCTCTACAAAAAACTGGGGTTTGTACGGTCGAATTTGAGATAGCTACAACGTTTTGATTTTTCATAAAAAAACATGAATTTCACCGCGCTGTATCTCGGAAAGTTATCAACCAATTACAATATATTTTTAGTATGATTTAGTAGTAAATGTGCTCGAATTTGTACAATAAAAATAAAACGGAAAAGCTATATAATTTCGGTCTATAGAAATGATATCGCACTCTAATTTCCTTAACGTCACTAAACAAAATATACACATTTTCAGTATATATATTGTGATCACTTTCCAAAATAATCAAAACTTTAAACGCTTGTACTGAAAATGTGTATATTTTGTTTAGTGACGTTAAGGAAATTAGAGTGCGATATGTACGTAGCTACTAAAGTAGTTGATCAAATCGGATAAAAATTAAAAATTTCTACTAAATATTGGCGTAATCCAACATCCTGCGCAATCAGTATTTCAAAAGATATTAATAAAATAAACATTCCTTAGCAAATTAGTGAATAGGGTGACCATAAATAATTCAAACTATGATCATAAACAGAGTTTTACTTACACATGAATAATTCTTCACCAATCGGCGTTAGGCGTCGGCGTCAGGCGTCAGTGTTATAGGCGTCGGCGTAAGGCGTCGGTGTTATAGGCGTCGGCGTAAGGCGTCGGTGTTATAGGCGTTGGCGTTATAGGCGTCGGCGTAAGGCATCGGTGTTATAGGCGTCGGCGTAAGGCGTCGGTGCTATAGGCGTCGGTGTTATAAGCGTCGGCGTTAGGCGTCGGCGTAAGGCATCGGCGTAAGGCGTCGGTGTTATAGGCGTCGGTGTTATAAGCGTCGGCGTAAGGCGTCGGTGTTATAGGCGTCGGTGTTATAGGCGTCGGTGTTATAGGCGTCGGCGTAAGGCGTCGGTGTTATAGGCGTCGGTGTTATAGGCGTCGGCGATAGGCGTCGGCGTAAGGCGTCGGTGTTATAGGCGTCGGCGTAAGGCGTCGGTGTTATAGGCGTCGGCGTAAGGCGTCGGTGTTATAGGCGTCGGTGTTATAGGCGTCGGTGTTATAGGCGTCGGCGTAAGGCGTCGGTGTTATAGGCGTCGGCGATAGGCGTCGGCGTAAGGCGTCGGTGTTATAGGCGTCGGTGTTATAGGCGTCGGCGTAAGGCGTCGATGCTATGGGCGTCGGTGTTATAGGCGTCGCCGTAAGGCGTCGGTGTTATAGGCGTCGGCATTAGGCGTCGGCGTAAGGCGTCGGTGTTATAGGCGTCGACGTAAGGCGTCGGTGTTATAGGCGTCGGCGTAAGGCGTCGGTGTTATAGGCGTCGGTGTTATAGGCGTCGGTGTTATAGGCGTCGGTGTTATAAGCGTCGGTGTTATAGGCGTCGGCGATAGGCGTCGGCGTAAGGCGTCGGTGTTATAGGCGTCGGTGTTATAAGCGTCGGCGTAAGGCGTCGGTGTTATAGGCGTCGGTGTTATAGGCGTCGGTGTTTAGGCGTCGGCGTAAGGCGTCGATGCTATGGGCGTCGGTGTTATAGGCGTCGGCGTAAGGCGTCGGCGTAAGGCGTCGGCGTAAGGCGTCGGTGTTATAGGCGTCGGTGTTATAGGCGTCGGTGTTATAGGCGTCGGTGTTATAGGCGTCGGTGTTATAAGCGTCCGTGTTATAGGCGTCGGCGATAGGCGTCGGCGTAAGGCGTCGGTGTTATAAGCGTCGGTGTTATAGGCGTCGGCGTAAGGCGTCGGTGTTATAGGCGTCGGTGTTATAGGCGTCGGTGTTATAGGCGTCGGCGTAAGGCGTCGATGCTATGGGCGTCGGTGTTATAGGCGTCGGCGTAAGGCGTCGGCGTAAGGCGTCGGCGTAAGGCGTCGGCGTAAGGCGTCGGTGTTATAGGCGTGGGTGTTATAGGCGTCGGTGTTATAGGCGTCGGTGTTATAGGCGTCGGTGTTATAGGCGTCGGTGTTATAGGCGTCGGTGTTATAGGCGTCGGTGTTATAGGCGTCGGCGTTAGGCGTCGGCGTAAGGCGTCGGTGTTATAAGCGTCGACGTAAGGCGTCGGTGTTATAGGCGTCGGCGTAAGGCGTCGGTGTTATAGGCGTCGGTGTTATAGGCGTCGGTGTTATAGGCGTCGGTGTTATAGGCGTCGGTGTTATAGGCGTCGGCGTAAGGCGTCGGTGTTATAGGCGTCGGTGTTATAAGCGTCGGTGTTATAGGCGTCGGCGATAGGCGTCGGCGTAAGGCGTCGGTGTTATAGGCGTCGGTGTTAGAGGCGTCGGTGTTATAGGCGTCGGTGTTATAGGCGTCGGTGTTATAGGCGTCGGTGTTATAGGCGTCGGTGTTATAGGCGTCGGTGTTATAGGCGTCGGCGATAGGCGTCGGCGTAAGGCGTCGGTGTTATAGGCGTCGGTGTTATAGGCGTCGGCGTAAGGCGTCGGTGTTATAGGCGTCGGTGTTATAGGCGTCGGCGTAAGGCGTCGGTGTTATAGGCGTCGGCGTAAGGCGTCGGTGTTATAGGCGTCGACGTAAGGCGTCGGTGTTATAGGCGTCGGTGTTATAGGCGGCGGTGTTATAGGCGTCGGCGTAAGGCGTCGGTGTGATAGGCGTCGGCGTAAGGCGTCGGTGTTATAGGCGTCGGTGTTATAGGCGTCGGTGTTATAGGCGTCGGTGTTATAGGCGTCGGCGTTAGGCGTCGGCGTAAGGCGTCGGTGTTATAGGCGTCGGCGTAAGGCGTCGGTGCTATGGGCGTCGGTGTTATAGGCGTCGGCGTTAGGCGTCGGCGTTAGGCGTCGGCGTAAGGCGTCGGCGTAAGGCATCGGTGTTATAGGCGTCGGCGTATGGCGTCGGTGTTATAGGCGTCGGTATTATAGGCGTTGGCGTTAGGCGTCGGCGTAAGGCGTCGGTGTTATAGGCGTCGGCGTAAGGCGTCGGTGTTATAGGCGTCGGCGTAAGGCGTCGGTGTTATAGGCGTCGACGTAAGGCGTCGGTGTTATAGGCGTCGGTGTTATAGGCGGCGGTGTTATAGGCGTCGGCGTAAGGCGTCGGTGTGATAGGCGTCGGCGTAAGGCGTCGGTGTTATAGGCGTCGGTGTTATAGGCGTCGGTGTTATAGGCGTCGGTGTTATAGGCGTCGGCGTTAGGCGTCGGCGTAAGGCGTCGGTGTTATAGGCGTCGGCGTAAGGCGTCGGTGCTATGGGCGTCGGTGTTATAGGCGTCGGCGTTAGGCGTCGGCGTTAGGCGTCGGCGTAAGGCGTCGGCGTAAGGCATCGGTGTTATAGGCGTCGGCGTATGGCGTCGGTGTTATAGGCGTCGGTATTATAGGCGTTGGCGTTAGGCGTCGGCGTAAGGCGTCGGTGTTATAGGCGTCGGCGTAAGGCGTCGGTGTTATAGGCGTCGGCGTAAGGCGTCGGTGTTATAGGCGTCGGCGTAAGGCGTCGGTGTTATAGGCGTCGGCGTAAGGCGTCGGTGTTATAGGCGTCGGCGTTAGGCGTCGGCGTAAGGCATCTGCGTAAGGCGTCGGTGTTATAGGCGTCGGCGTTAGGCGTCGGCGTAAGGCGTCGGTGTTATAGGCGTCGGTGTTATAGGCGTCGGTGTTATAGGCGTCGGTGTTATAGGCGTCGGCGTAAGGCGTCGGCGTTAGGCGTCGGTGTAAGGCGTCGGCGTTAGGCGTCGTCGTAAGGCGTCGGTGTTATAGGCGTCGGCGTAAGGCGTCGGTGTTATAGGCGTCGGCGTTAGGCGTCGGCATAAGGCGTCGGTGTTATAGGCGTCGGTGTTATAGGCGTCGGTATTATAGGCATCGGTGTTATAGGCGTCGGTGTTATAGGCGTCGGCGTTAGGCGTCGGTGTTATAGGCGTCGGCGTAAGGCGTCGGTGTTATAGGCGTCGGTGTTATAGGCGTCGGCGTAAGGCGTCGGTGTTATAGGCGTCTGCGTAAGGCGTCGGCGTAAGGCGTCGGCGTTAGGCGTCGGCGTAAGGCGTCGGTGTTATAGGCGTTGGTGTTATAGGCGTCGGTGTTATAGGCGTCGGTGTTATAGGCGTCGGTGTTATAGGCGTCGGCGTAAGGCGTCGGTGTTATAGGCGTCGGCGTTAGGCGTCGGCGTAAGGCGTCGGCGTTAGGCGTCGGTGCTATGGGCGTTGGTGTTATAGGCGTCGGCGTAAGGCGTCGGTGTTATAGGCGTCGTCGTTAGGCGTCGGCGTAAGGCGTCGGCGTTAGGCGTCGGTGCTATAGGCGTCGGCGTAAGGCGTCGGTGTTATTGGCGTCGGCGTAAGGCGTCGGTGTTATAGGCGTCGGCGTTAGGCGTCGGCGTAAGGCATCGGCGTAAGGCGTCGGTGTTATAGGCGTCGGCGTTAGGCGTCGGCGTAAGGCGTCGGTGTTATAGGCGTCGGTGTTATAGGCTTCGGCGTAAGGCGTCGGCGTTAGGCGTCGGCGTAAGGCGTCGGCGTTAGGCGTCGGCGTAAGGCGTCGGTGTTATAGGCGTCGGCGTAAGGCGTCGGTGTTATAGGCGTCGGCGTAAGGCGTCGGTGTTATAGGCGTCGGCGTAAGGCGTCGGTGTTATAGGCGTCGGCGTAAGGCGTCGGTGTTATAGGCGTCGGCGTTAGGCGTCGGCGTAAGGCATCTGCGTAAGGCGTCGGTGTTATAGGCGTCGGCGTTAGGCGTCGGCGTAAGGCGTCGGTGTTATAGGCGTCGGTGTTATAGGCGTTGGTGTTATAGGCGTCGGTGTTATAGGCGTCGGCGTAAGGCGTCGGCGTTAGGCGTCGGTGTAAGGCGTCGGCGTTAGGCGTCGTCGTAAGGCGTCGGTGTTATAGGCGTCGGCGTAAGGCGTCGGTGTTATAGGCGTCGGCGTTAGGCGTCGGCGTAAGGCGTCGGTGTTATAGGCGTCGGTGTTATAGGCGTCGGTATTATAGGCATCGGTGTTATAGGCGTCGGTGTTATAGGCGTCGGCGTTAGGCGTCGGTGTTATAGGCGTCGGCGTAAGGCGTCGGTGTTATAGGCGTCGGTGTTATAGGCGTCGGCGTAAGGCGTCGGTGTTATAGGCGTCTGCGTAAGGCGTCGGCGTAAGGCGTCGGCGTTAGGCGTCGGCGTAAGGCGTCGGTGTTATAGGCGTTGGTGTTATAGGCGTCGGTGTTATAGGCGTCGGTGTTATAGGCGTCGGTGTTATAGGCGTCGGCGTAAGGCGTCGGTGTTATAGGCGTCGGCGTTAGGCGTCGGCGTAAGGCGTCGGCGTTAGGCGTCGGTGCTATGGGCGTTGGTGTTATAGGCGTCGGCGTAAGGCGTCGGTGTTATAGGCGTCGTCGTTAGGCGTCGGCGTAAGGCGTCGGCGTTAGGCGTCGGTGCTATAGGCGTCGGTGTTATAGGCGTCGGCGTAAGGCGTCGGTGTTATTGGCGTCGGCGTAAGGCGTCGGTGTTATAGGCGTCGGCGTTAGGCGTCGGCGTAAGGCATCGGCGTAAGGCGTCGGTGTTATAGGCGTCGGCGTTAGGCGTCGGCGTAAGGCGTCGGTGTTATAGGCGTCGGTGTTATAGGCTTCGGCGTAAGGCGTCGGCGTTAGGCGTCGGCGTAAGGCGTCGGCGTTAGGCGTCGGCGTAAGGCGTCGGTGTTATAGGCGTCGGCGTAAAGCGTCGGTGTTATAGGCGACGGCGTAAGGCGTCGGTGTTACAGGCGTCGGCGTAAGGCGTCGGCGTATGGCGTCGGTGTTATATGCGTTATAGGCGTCGGCGTCGTAAGTACTACTAAATCCTACAAAATTTTCAAAAATATCCGTTGGCTAGTTTTCGGGTTCTAAGGTGGCTCTTCAATCCAGACGTCAGGATTGAGGAGCCACCTTTAACGTCGTATAACTTTTTAAGGGTTTTACTACAAATTCCAGGATCCGGCCTACAAAATCGGCTAATTTACTACTAAATATTGGTAGTACCCACCCTCGTTCCGATATGAGACATGGCTCCTCAATCCAGACACAAACCTATGACTTCTATATTTATTTCTGTAATTTGTATGGTGTGCATAATAAAGAATATTCTTTATATCTATCTATGTATGACCTTTAATCACATAAGCTTTGAAACTTAGAAACTATGGATTTTGCTTGTGGCACTTTCATTTAGGTAATTTACACACTTAAAGCCGTTGGTTGTTACGGGTCGTCAGAAGCCCGAAAGTGTGACAACTACTCTTACCAAGGGATATCGTGTTACCCAGCAACTGGGTTGTGGAGGTCAGATAGACAGTCGCTTCATGTAAAATACTGGTATTTAGATGCATCCGGTCAGACTGGAAGCCGATTCTAACATAGTTGGGAAAAGGCTAGGCAGATGATGACTCTCATTTAGGTGATTTCTCTAAAAAGGATCAGTAATAAGATTCGGGGGTCGGACGTTTATTAGTTACAATGCCTCTGGTGTTTCAGACGTCTAACGGCGGTGGAAACCCCTGATCATAAGGTGGACCGCCAGCCTGATTTCGACCTAACAACACAAAAAACCCTCCAATATTCAATAGTTTTAGTTTTAGTAGTATTCAACTGTTCGTCATTTGTTACCTACCTCCTGAATTACTGCACCGATTTTAAAGAAACTGTGCACAGAGCTTAAACATGACCCGGAAAAGGATACACGATGAAGTTCTCTCAAATTACAAGTGAAACCGCAAGCTTTAGCTAGTTATTTACAACTTTATCACTAATTCCTTAATTTAATTTCTACAAGAGACATTGGGGAACGTTTGAGTAGTTGATGTCGATACAATAGTGATACGGCTCAACATGGTTTCCAATTAAACCTTAGGAATAGGCCACACCTGCGTTAATAGCTTATTTCGACGGTCGACTACCACGCAAGAGAGCGTGCTTACGGTCTTTGCTTTATAACTGTGTATAGTCTTAGCAAGTTCATTTGAAACAACATCACTTCACGCCTGTATTTCTCGAGGGCGAATGCAGAGGTGTCCCTATAATAATAAAAAAAATACGTGTGGCACTCGAGGACTGCCGCGGTAAAGCTATTGCATAGCATATATTCAGCAGTCACTGTCGCTCGGCGTAGAAATGAAAGAGACGCGAACAGACGCCGCGATGATGCGACGTTTCGTTCGACTCGTTCGGGTTATTTATCATTAATTTATAATAATCCTTACAAATATCTTATTTCAATCGATAAATAAAAACAACAGTTCCCCTTCTTATTATTTATTACATCACTGTTATTAATTTTATCAAGATTTGTTCATAAATAATACAATTACAATTGCTAGAATTTCAATTTGAATGATTATTTTATGATTTTTTTCTATCAAGAAAATTTACCGAAATTATGTTTTGAACACAATGGTCCACCCATAAATATGATCAAGATTAACATAATTTTTTTTTGTTGCTCTAAAATGTATACATTTGGCTAAAAAACTGTTTTAGTGAAGCCTATTTTGACTATTCACAGCGCCTTAAGTTTACGCCGTCGACTCATCGCAGGTCATTCTTACCGTTCTAACTTTTAAAATATTAGTCCAAATTACTTAGTGTAAAAGACAAATTTTATCTACATTAAATACCGAAAGCGATGAAGGTATTTATTTTGATACGAATTAACTAAATACTCTAAAATATGCAACTTAAAAAAAGTATTCAATTTAAATGTATTTATAGCTCACTATTTTGGCTATAATGGCTTCCACATAAAAGGTAGATATATGCTGTCGCGGACTTTTATTTAGAACTCTTTAAGACAAACAACCCCACAATACATTCTTTTCATGTAACTCCAGCGGTTTAGGCAGCGCACGCAAAGATAGATCTCAGAGGGCAGGATTTTTTCCGACTTACTGGATACTTATCGTTATATTATGGCTAAATCACATAAAATCTTTATAAATTGTAGCCTATGTGTTATTCTGATATACAAGCCACATTACTGTAAAGTTTCATTAAAATCCGTTCGGTAGTTTTTGCGTGAAAGAGTAACAAACATCCATCCATCCATCCTCACAAACTTTCGCGTCAGGTTTTTTTTTTCGTTACGGAATTTCTACATTCGGTCGCCGCGCTCAGAGTCTCCGATAAAAGCTATGCAATAGCTTAAAATAAAAATCTTTTATTTCGGGCCCATAACTAGTCCATTTGGTTAGTATACACACGACTTAAAAACTAGTGTAAGTACTTACATCTACCAGAAAAACAAAACAAACTATTAATTAACACGCCACAGTGGCATGTAGGCGTATCCAATGTCCCAGTATGGGGCTGTCCCATCTATCAGCTATAGTTTTCAGGATGCTGTTGGGGCTGGCGCGTACCCTGCGCATAATGGAAGCGCAACGCTTGCGCATGATGGCGTGAAAGCCATCTATTCTCGCCTCTGCGAACATGCCGGAAGCACTGCAGTAGCGCGGCAACCCCATCAACACCCTGAACGCATTATTGTATTGTACGCGCAGGGCGCTGTATGCCCTATGCGTATAGTATATGCCCTATAGTACACCCACATTTCGCCAGTTATGTTTAAGTCTCATGTAATAGAGGGCGCACTTATTGCCACCAATCGTGCTCAAATTTCAACTACGGGTTGTTACTGAAATTTCCATATTGGAAAACCCAATAACACTTTGCTCTACCTGGTTATCGAACCAAGAACCCCATGCCAAGAAGTCACACTTGCGACCATGTAACACGGCAGTCCAGAATCGGTTAATTTCGCGATTTTGCGACCAAACTAAGTACTTGGGTGCACATTAAACAAGGCTTCAATTCAACGACAAAGCTTTCGCAAGAGTAACCTTACGCCAGTATAATAAGGGCGTGGCCAAACAAAACAGTTGAATTCGGACTCGACCAGTAATGATATTAGAATGTCATTGGACTATTTGCTCTAAGAGCGCGTTTACATTTGGCAGAATAGCGGAAAAATGCGGAGGAAATTCGCACGCGTAATTTCCCTCTAAAAAGCAAGTACCTAACTAATGACAAAAACGTTCTTTTATTTCGGTGAAAAAACGCACCTCTACGATGAAGATCCCGCAACTCTAGCCCCTAATCCTACTTAACTTATTTCAATAACGGAAGAGACCTTCCTTGATGTTGTGCAATTCAAAATATAAGAATAAAAAAAATAATAAGTATGTATTAAGTACAACAATTTTTATTTAGTTTTCTTAGAATTGAGAGCAAGAGCAGTTTCCAGAGTTTATTATTCACAAATACAGCTAGGGTTGACCCGCAGGAAAAACATGTGCCATGTGACATCACAAAAAAACAATATGGCGGACGTAAGACGTCATAATGTGGAATACCTTTCTATTAAATACTTCTTACTTCATCCTTGCTAAACAACAGAACAAACGGGAAATCCTCTAGATTTGAATTAATTGCCTCTCTCCCATTTCTGGCAAAATATTCTCTTGGAAGGTAATTTCTACTGTATTCAAATAGATTCCCTCCATATTAGGTGTTAAGCCGTTTGTGTTATTTTGTGTCGTGACTGTGTGAAGTTCCTAGGGGCTCCAAATGCTTACCAGTGCTGGTGAATTACGATCTTCGCAACTGTTTTCCCCGTGCTGTTGGTCTAGTGGTCTCAAGCGCTACTGCTGCGTCTGACTCCTGGATTTGATCCTAAGAACGGGCACTGTTATTGATTGGTTTTTTCAAAATCTGGATTTGTGATATCTTTATATATATATATATTTAGTATACCCCTGGTGTTGATGAGATTTGCAGGCTTACAGCCTTATCACATTGACATCGGCAATGCCTTTTATTTTGACATTTCAACAACATTCGTTGCGATATTCACGCTGTCGAGCAGACGAATTTTTCAAATAATGAAGCAATGAATTGGGGTTTGACAAGGAGTTTGAATTTCTTCGGAATGTGAAGTGTGTTACTCAATTGGGGTGTGTTTTAGTGTAAATTACCTTTCGATAAACTACCCAGTGGGTGCACTTAGGGCCTGCCTTTGCATAGGTACTTGTGAAATAACACGAACCTTTTCTGACCGATTCAGTACACGACCTGCTACGTTCAAAAACAATGGCCCGTTCAAAGTATGCATGCGGTATGGCTCAAGAAGCTAGAGTTGCTTAAGTGACTAATGTTCGATTTTATCCCAAAGAAATAAAACAATAATTTGACATTCCTAGTGATTGTTGTTTGTTTTTTTCAATTAGGAGTTTGACATTTGCACCTGTCAAATTAGTTTCTGGAATTAAAAAACGAGCTGTAGAGTAAAGTAAAGTTTTCAATACCTAATAGGTTAAATAAAAATAACTTATAAATTGTGTCCAACTTAAAATAGGTAGCAAAAAGAAAGAGAAATAAAATACTTTTATTTAGCACTTGACAGACTAAAAAGCACACAGACAGATAAAAAATTAAAATCAAAGAAGAAATTAAAAACAAAAACACTGTCCAATTTTCTTTGGGCACTTGTCTTTCCCAACTACTAAATGACCCTCCTGGGGCCACTTACCATAATGATTATAATCATTTGTAAGCAGATGAGGTGCGAGCATAAGGCACGTCAAGGTGACTGATTAGGTACACTTTTCGTCAATTTAAGAGAAAAAGAAACTAGGCTACTGTTATAAAAGTATATGGTGGCAACAAGTTTTCCTTCAATATATTTTATTAGCATCGTCGTAGTATCCTATTGAAATTAAATAAGTTAGGAATAACTAAAATCTTGTAACTTAGACCGCTTCATTCATTGCGGCAGGAATTCGTGAAATGTTCGCAATGCATCGTTGTGAGCTACTTCCTCACGCAGACCCTGGGACCTAGCCTAGAGTACCTGCATCATTTAATACCTGTATACCAAATAGATTTTTCGATTGTACTTTAGTGGTAGGTAATAATATAATTATACAGCTCTTTGTTATTGCTGGTGGAACCTGCACCCTAATAACGTAAATAACTTTCAATCAAAATCTGATGATTTTGAAGGATATTGCTTATTCATTGCTTCATATGTTCGAAAACATTCTCAGCTCAACAACGTAAATAACGCAATTAATGTTGATGTACTGTCAAAATAAAAGCCATGGCTACCACAGATGTAGTACATTTCGCGCACTACAGCTCTCTTTATCTAACCGTTAGATAGAGAGCTCTAATGCGCGAAAATAGTAGTGAGAAAGAGACAACAAGCAGAACGAACGTTACATCTTTATTTTTTAAAACCCCGCGCCCCGCGTTTGTAGGTTTGAAAAGACTTTTCTAAGACCTTCAAACTCGGAACACGGGGCCGACGGATAAACGTAAGATTGAAGGCCCAAAATTTAAAATACAGGACTTTACCAGGACGTTACTTAAAAACAATCCAGGTCATCCCAAAAAGCAGGACATGGCCCGGCAAAACAAGACGGTTGGCAACCCTACTCTGGGGGATGTCCACATTATCCACTATACTTTAATTAGGTTGAGCGTAAACTTGTTTGCATCCACTAATTACTAGTTACTACTGTAGTTAGGCACTAATTTGCATGTCAAAAACCTTTTACGTTACAAATTCAATACATTTTTTGTTAATGTTTAATCAATACAAAGGTTTTTTTTTATTTCAAAACTGCGCTCAATAGATCGTGGTAATCGATAAAAACTACAAAAAAGTACGAGCAATTTAACAGGTAAATAATATCGATATGACTCGATACCTGCAATCGTTGCGTCATTAATCGACTAAGATCGGAATGCTACCATTGTTTCGTGCAATAATTCTAAGTTGTTAACATTTTATTGGATTATAAACTCTATTTCTAGAAAGGTATGACCCAAAGTTGGTTGTGCTCACATAAATCGTTCAAGGTCGCCTAAACAGTTCGATTTCGTTTACATTCTGCTGGGTAGAACATATTTAAGAATTTCCAGATGTTGTTTGTGGTTTTGTATGCTGTCATAACTCGACTTATTAACTGGGAAAAGACTAACACCCGGTTGCTGAAAGGCCAAGGAAGCCATTTGACATGTTGCTTACTGAAATTACAACATCCAATTAAATCGTTTGACATCATCAGCTAAGTTTTGTTTTGATTAGCTTTTCAGAAACGGATCAAATTCCTTTGTTCTTGAAAAACAGATCCCTTGAACTCAGGGCCATCAGTTTCCATAGCTAGGTACTATCGTAGAACTTCATATCTATACAGTTTGAAAACAAAATCCCGTGAACACGATGACCACATCTGTTACCGCCCCGGGTATATAGCCCCCGAGCGCTGCAAGCAGAAATAGTCCTTACGGTGTATAGATATGAACTTCTTCGATGGTACATACATATATCAAAACAGATCCCATGAACTCCGGGCCATCGTTTCCCATACCTATATGAGTGAAAAATCGTTTAAAACTTTAAATACCTAATATTATGTATTCTTTGTTCCAGAGCGACAAAAACAACAATAACGAACGATGAACTAAAACATTAACAAGTAACACAGTCGCATGCGCTCAACCACCGAGCAAAAATGCGCTGCTGTCGGCAATCATCGGCGTATGCATGACTGTAGGCCGAGTATGTCCGAGTGCTAGTGAACCAGAGGACTCAAAATGGCGCATAAAGTGAAGAACAACCATTACGTGGCGACGCACCGCTCTGGCGTGGACTCGCCGTCGTCTGGAGGTTATCAGCACAGACCTTCGTCGAGAGATGAGAATGACAGCCACCGGGCACCGTCGGAAAGGACGCTGTCGGAGTACACGGTACGGGTAAGCCTAGCATCATAAACTTCTATTTCTATTGTAAAGTTCCACTCACAAAGGCCTCAGAAGATGTGAAATGATCTGAAATTTGTAATACAGTTAGAACTGTAAATAATTTTTATTCAAAATGGGCGAAAGCTAATAACAACGGAGCAGACACACAGCACGGCGTCGTCGGAGGGATGCATGCTACTACAAACAGTAAAAAATTCGGCCAAGTGTCGGACAACGCACAATGAAGGGTCTCGCAGTTGAGATGAATTTATTCCAAGAACAAACTTACTTGTAAAGCAATTTAGTTCTGATAACTTCCTTTTAACTTCGCTATATATATGTACTACTGCCGTGAATTTTTTCACATAGGTACCCAAAAACAACCATTTCGCTGGCAGGGGGGACACTTGACATAACAATAATTTGCACTTTAAAGCTTAATAATTTGCAAACGGGTCCCTGAATCGAAAAATGATTTTCACACATCCACAATATTTCTGAACGACCTTTCCAACGACAACCCACAACATGGGAAAGACGACGAAAAAATATCCAATCATCCCATGCCAAATTACAGCTTTCTAGTACTACTAAGAGTCTCTGAACTAAACCACGGACAGACAGACTGACACGGCGCGCGGCGAAACTATAAGAGTTCCTGGGTTGACTACGGAACCCTAAAAAACGCCCATAGTTCAGCCAGTATTCGAGTTTATGTCCTATGTTAAAATAAACAATAGTCCAACGTCGTTTATGTGAGAGCGCCTGCGCAGTTTATCAATTAAAATAATGACTCGAAACATGATGGGGAATGCGAAGCTAATATCGGATTATAAACTATTTTAGTCACCGGTTTAAGTTGTAAACGACTAGCGTTTTCTGTTAACAAACGCATTACAAGTCCCTAAGTAAAGCTTCGTGCAGACCAGCGCGACGCGACGCCGGCCGCGAAGCGACTCGAACTATACAATTTTTAAGAAAACTTGACGGTATAACAATAACCGGTGTCGCGTCGCGCTGTCGTGTCGCGCTGGTCTACTCGAAGCTTAACTCGTTATTCGGATTTTATAGTGAATCAGAGATTAGAAAAATTTTCTTCACGTAACGACAGGAAATCAAAATTGAATTGAAAATCTTTAAGCAGTTCTTAACTATTAAATCTTCGACTTTCCGGTTCCCTAAAACTAGTGTTTTAGGGAACCGGAAAGTCGAAGATTTAATAACAAACCCTACCTCTATTATTTTTTTTATGTTTGTCCGCCGATTTCTCCGTCAATTGTGGACCGATTTTGATTTTTTTTATGAAAGGGTATGCTCCCAAGTTGGTCCCATATAAATTTTATTAACTTTGCTTGGATAGTTTTTGAGTAAGCTTCAATAATACGTTTTTTTTCCCCACTTAGTACCTATATGTGGATGATACGATAATAAGTTCCTGTCACTGTTATTTACATAGTAGGTAGTGGTATTCGAATTTGTGTGGGGTAGGTACCACAACTAAAAATAGAAAAATAAAAACTTTTTCCAAAAAAAAACGACCGCCCTTCAAAAAAAAAACACTACAAAGTGAAAAATAACTTTAATTTCGGAAGTCGGTGGCAAAAAACGAAAATTCCAAACCAAAGACACCGACTTCCGAAATTAAAGTTATTTTTCACTTAGTAGTGTCTTTAAAATGGGCCATGGCCTCTGACTTGGCTTCACATGTCGTCGAGAAATATCTCTCAGGCATGCCGGTTTCCTCACGATGTTTTCCTTCACCGTTTTTGAAGCAAGTGATAATTATATAATACGCAGAAGAATCCGAAAACTCAGAGGTGCGTGCCTTGGGTTCGAACTCTATACCACCGAATACCTGACAACACTGCATGAACCAGGGTTAAAATAAAAATATGGGTTTAGATTCCTCCACTGTGAAGTATTTTATATCTCTGCTATCGATCTGATCTTCCCTTTTGGGAATCCTAAGTTGTATCGGTAGTATTTAAATTCTTGTAATCTAAACCGATTTCCGATATTTTCTAGACAATGGACGAGAGAACCCGGTCTCCATCAGGCGAGCACAGGAATGGGAGACGGCAGCAGCACACCAACGGCTCCCCAAGAGCTGACTCTGAGGCAGACGTGTATGTCACCAGTGCCGCATACAGACCTCCTTCAGAAATCAGGTAACCAATCATTCAATTCAGCATATCGCAGTTCACTGCTTGAGATTGACTTCTAACAACACCCGATGTTCAAACTTTCGACATCCAGTCTGTCCCAGCCGCCTTTTTAAGGTTGTCGGTCCATCTCGGAGGAGAATCCGACCGAAAATTGATTTTTTTTCTCGGCCGAAAACCGAAATTGAAAAAGAAAATATGTTTATTAATTGTGTGTCGATAGGTTTTTCTTTGTACCTACAAGTAAAAGAAATGCAGTGCCGATCTTATAATAAACCGTTTAAACTGTAATGACAAGAAGCTTTATACTGTTTTCAAAAACATCATTATTAATTAACAAAAAATCTGATGATGAATATGAGAGAGAAAGCATTTTTTTCTGCATTTTCACAATGATTGCGCTTTTAAACGCGCGCGCGCATTATTGTAAGTATCGATTTTCGCTGAATAAATGAATTGAAAGTATTAATTTGCCGATACTAATTTTTTTTCGTCGCCTGCCGACAATGTCATGTTTTTTTTGGGTCGAAAATGGATAATTCGGCCGTAAAAATTAAAGCATTAAGAAAACACTTACTAGAGACGATCTTCTAAACTTTTGGCAAGTTTGCATGATAACCTCCCATCTACAAACGTTTCATGGCTTTAATCTTAACTCATGGTGTTATTGCGGAGTTCACTGACTCATGTTAATACACCGTTACCCTGTATTGGTCCCGCTAAGTCCTTAAATCCCACTAATTTAGTCCAACGGAGCTCGATACGTGCGCGGGCGCCGATCGTCCCCGAAAGGGGCCAGATGAGCGGTTGGGCCGCTCTGGGGCCCTACCAGAATCATTTCCAGGGTAGGGTATAGCGGTACAAGGTTGTTTTGGCGCGTGGCCAAAAGAAGAAACGCCGCCATCTTGTTTTTTGAATACATTTCAAGTGAAATTTCAGAAAACAATTGCACTAATATTTCAAAATCAAAAGTCATTTATATTCAAACTAGGCAAATTTTGACGTTCGAAAAGGGCTGATTCTCAAATCAGCACTTTTCGAACGTCAAAATTACAGTCAGAAGACCGTAAGACAGTCCCCCCAAAACACTCGTAAGCTTCACTTTCAACCGTTTCACGCCATTCGTGGTGAACTAACAGTTGATATAAGTGACAGCGACCTTACTGTTGACTTGACCCGAGATAGTGTTTACATAACTATTAAATTGATACACTACAGTAACCCCCGGTCTCTAACATCAACGTAATTTATTAATATTATTAAATAGGATTATTGGACTGTTTTATAAAAATGCATGTTTTTTTTCTGGCAACTCTAACTCTGACTTATTGCTGCCACCAAAGGTTGTGTGTAGGCCCGGTGACACATGAAACAATTCAGAGTTGTCTCTCTAGGATGGCAGCGCATCTGCGATGCCTCTGATATTGCAGATGTCCATAAAAGAATTTAATAAAAATTTGTAAAAAGTAAAATCTTATTCGTAAAGTAAACGGCTGCGTTCCGACCGCCCGTTTGTCCAGCTCTCCCACCGAACAAAACATTTTACATTAAACGCGTGGATTGATGGAAAATTGCTCAAAAGGCAATTTTACGGTGCATGTAGGAATCATACAGCCATAGATCTTCAGATCGTACTTAAAACATTCTCGAGATGCCTACGAAGAGTTATTCAAAACTTACCGGATATGTTCATCGATATTAGCAGCAACTCGAACACATTGAAGAGTATTAACATCTTATCTTATGAATGGTTTTGTATGGAACCCACCAATCAAATTGACAAAGTAGTTATCATAATGATTTCTGCATTTCACAATAAACATTTTAGGTACCGTCAGCAAAATCAGTCTAACACTTTTAAACGTTTTAGAAAAGTTTTATGTATATATATACATAAACGAATTATTGTTGTCTTCAAAATATTCCCTAATTTTCAATTAACATTATTACTATACATAAATAATAAGTTCACATTCATAAAACTTTTCTAAAACGTTTAAAAGTGTTAGACTGATTTTGCTGACGGTACCTAAAATGTTTATTGTGAAATGCAGAAATCATTATGATAACTACTTTGTCAATTTGATTGGTGGGTTCCATACAAAACCATTCATAAGATAAGATGTTAATACTCTTCAATGTGTTCGAGTTGCTGCTAATATCGATGAACATATCCGGTAAGGGCAATTGTATATACAATTGCCCTTATTTTGATATTTGTGAACATTCATACAAACAAAACACCACAAGAAGCTATATCGATACAATACGAAATGCTCGCTTAGACCAAACAAATATACAGTTACGTTGTAAATCATTGCTCGTATAATTCTCTGCCGACAGCGCAATGATGACGCGACACGGGAATCGAACCCAAGCATCTGGGGCACGATTTATTAGCTCCTACGTACGTACCTCGGAGTTCAATCGAACGTTTTAGGCCTCAATGCACATACCGAGCTGTTTCAGAGATATGGCAATATAGCCGTGTCCTAATATCGATGCGAACTGTGGAGCCCTGTCCCTAATACCAGCCCTATTCCTAATACCATTCCTGTTCCTAATACCAGCCCTATTCCTAATACCAGCCCTATTCCTAATACCAGCCCTGTCCCTAATACCAGCCCTATTCCTAATACCATTCCTGTTCCTAATACCAGCCCTATTCCTAATACCATTCCTGTTCCTAATACCAGCCCTATTCCTAATACCAGCCCTGTTCCTAATACCATTCCTGTTACTCATACCAACCCTATTCCTAATACCAGCCCTGTTCTTAATACCAGCCCTGTTCCTAATACCATCCCTGTTCCTAATACCACCCCTGTTCCTAATACCAGTATTTTTGATTGAAGCACGTCAAAGGGACCGTGTGAAACATTCCAATATTCATTCATTTTAAATCAACAGTAGCGTACGAAAGAAAAAACACTTAATTCGGTACAGTCAACGAAAAAAGACCATCAAATACTTATAAAAAGTAACATAGACTGCCGTAACGACGGTGTCAGGGCGAAACGAATTTACTTTACTTTGCCGTCCCTTTGGATAGTGTGATGATACAGGAATCTTTCAGGGCTGTCGAACTATCTACAATAGACTCAAATTGATATTCTTTAAAATATTTTTAAGGTTCATACAAAAGGGCGGTCAAAATGTATGGAACAGTAAATTTTTTAATTAGGTGCAAGGAAGTACATGAAAAATGGATTACTCTATTAATTATTACTTCCGTAATACCAAGTATGAAAAATTTTGCGCCTTAACTACCATGTTAGAACTCCAATTTCTCCAAATAATATCCACAAAAGTAGCTATTATTTGTGTTGCTTTGGATAACTGAGGGTCCGTGGAGGTTTTTAAAACTACTTCGGAGTCATTGCCACACTTCTTTTTTGCTTTTTTTTTTATATTGAAAAGTAAGCTCAAAGAGAAACTTTTGCTCGACAAGATTCGTTCTAGATTTTCAGTAATCTAGAAAAAATCTTGTCGAGCAAAAATTTTCTCTTTGAGCTAACTTTTAGTCACTTTGGGTATTGTTTAGAAATATTGTATTTTTTACCGATCGTAGACCATATTTAAAGGATTTATATATTGTTTTTAAATATTTACAAATAATGCGACACAGAAAGAAAAAAAATAAAAAAGTCTAAAGTGAAGTGAGAATTTCCGTAAAAATTTTGAGCAGATATTTTTTTCGAACTTATGAAGCAATGGATTAGCAATCTGTTACAAAACGATTCAGATCCTGATTGATCGTGTATTACGTAATTAGGGTACAGGTTGTAGTAGATCCTTGTTCCCGGTTTTCAGGAAATAGTAAATTCGGATTGATACCGCCTCCAAGCAACGTTCCTGGTGTAATTACAAGTACATGAGACAATTTACTGCCCCGTTGGTCTAGAGCGCTACTGCAGATAATGAGGTCCTGGGTTCCCAGGTCGGGCAAAATGTTATTGGGTTTAGGTCCTGGGTTCGATTCCCAGGTCCGGCAAAATGTTATTCAGTGTTTCTATCTAGAATTTCTCAGTAGCAGCCCGGAGTCTGGATTTGTGCCTAGTTGATGAAAATAGGCTCGCCCCCTATTACATGGGACTTAAACATAACTGGCGAAATGTGTGACTATAGGTACAACTCTGCCTAACGCTTAGGAGAATACAAGCGTGATGGTATGTTATGTATAGAGAGTTATTTTTGCTCTTTTCTGCAATGGAAACGCATCTGCTTACCTGCTTGTATTGCAGATATCCATGAGCGAGTCACCATCAAGTGGGCCGTCGCGTCGTCGGCTTGCTTGCCAGCCACTAACACAAAAGAAAGCTATTGTATTTTTGACAGCCCTATTCTTCTGTAGGGCAATAGAAACGACTGCCCTTTTTTGGTAATTCAATTGCATGACAACTCACTCCTTTGATTGTCGCCGACACGACTTCATTCAGGCTCCCACAGGTTCAATAATATTTAGAACGTACTTCATCTAGTTCTAGTTAAATTATCTGGCAGATAATATGCCTCGATCTGTCTACCCCTTTGGGTAATACCGGCGTGATGTTATATTATAGGTTATTACTATACTATAGTAATCTTAAACCTATAAGCATGTACTTTGAAAAGATCTGATAATATTTTTTTATATTTTTTATTTACTTATTAAATAATAATAACCAGCTGCTGCCCGCGTGGACCCAAATTATTTTTCTAAAATAAAAGTATCCTAAGTTACTCCTTATAACATCAGCAGTGTCTAATCAACAGTGAAACTCCCGTCAAAATAGGTCCAGCCGTTTCGGAGATTAGCCGGAACAAACGTCTACAGCCAGAAGAAAAAAGATTTTTTGTATATACTTTCATATGCATTTAGTAAAAATCTGTTATTTTTACATTACAAACAGACACTTCATTTTTATTATTTAATAATAAATGTATAATTATATTAATATTATATTGTATTATAAATAATTATTATAAATATAATAATTAAATTATAATAATATACTTAATATAATATTTGTATCTAGCATGCTTAGCCACAATAAAAACGGGTTTTGTCGACGGAAGAATAGACAAAATGACAGATAAACAATCTCAATCTATCATGTTGTCTATTCTTCCGTCGAAAACACAAATCCGTAAAACAACGGTCTCCGTACAAAACCCGTAGAAAACCCGTCTATAAGGATGTCATGCTAGGCGTACAAGAAGAGATTGGACGGTAACCCCCAAACTAGGCATTTGCCTTTATCTCGGGAGCCGAGAGAGAACTAAACACTTGAACAAAACTCAATTACAAGATTAACTTTGTGTCTCGTTAGTTGTTTTGTTACTCAATCCCTCACCGATTTATAAAGTAACTAATTATAAATAAGTAATCACTCTCTCAACTCGTTAGCAGCTTTTCAAAAACCTTTTTTTTTTCACCTTTACGGTTTGTGGTTACCTACTTAAACTTTTTATAGTATTTGACATCTTATTTAAAGGTAAATATTTGAACATCTCACAGTGACTAAGGGATTCTCCCTTTGTTCGTTTTTTTAGTCAATATAGTTCGAGACTTTCTAAACTGTCAATGAATTAACAAAAAACTAAATAGGAATGTCCAATTATTTTTTGTTGAATTTTTAACTTAATAGACGTTTAGATTGTTTTTTTTTGGAGTTGGATGGTAAATGAAATAAGAAAACGGATTGATTGTTGTTTATCAAAATGTCAGTAGGTGCTTTGATCTCTATAATAGTCGGAGCCATAAGCAGAAACACCTGTAGGTACTACGTGTGTGTCGTAGAACTTTCCTAAAAACAAAAAATGGCACCGTACTTTCACAACTTTCCTAAAAACAGCAGATGGTAGATCGTATATTCACAAATTTTCCAAAAGCTGCAGATGGTAGATTGTATTTGAATATTTTTTTCAAAAACAGTAGATTGTAGATCGTATTTTCATAACTTTCCCAAAAACAGCAAACGGTAGACCGCATGTTCGGCACTATCCCAGAAACAACCGGCGCTACACCCTTTTTTCACCATTTTCAACAGGCTAGGCTGCAGTCCTGCAGAATGAGAGCTTGTCACGTTTATAGAAACGTCTACAATAAAATCTACAAGTGCTTATCTCTTAACTAGCAGCTATTTAGCCTTTGTTATTTAAAACATAACTTAATAGGTCGACAAGTGTCGCGCTCGTGACATACGTGCGCTCAGATTAGGAACGCGACGATGCGCGTGAGCACATCGGCTATACACAGCGCTAATGGAACGAATGCCGCTGTCACGGATTGAGCTATATTCCGAAATCTTTGACATCACTAGATAGTGTAATGTTACGAAGAGATTATAATTTGAGCAGACGGTATATCTTGGCCCGCCGTACCGTAGGCAGTATTCTCGAAGAAGTCTAGGTGACGGCAATAGTTCATGGCATTCACCGCACATGGTTTAAATTGCTTGATACTTCACATGACAACTGTATTGACACTTGTCATGTCAAGTGCCTGCTGTAAGGGTGCATGGAATGATAACAGAAGGTGAGGGATGATTCCCGTATTTTTAAGAACATCCGCATTCTGAACTTTAGTATAAATCTGAATCTGTCAAAAAGAAACGAATTTTTCTACATTTTTGACATTGTCGCTAAGATGAGAGTGGCGACTTGAATTTCACCGATTTTTTTTAATAAAAGAAAGAAATAGTATTTATTGGGACAAGCACAGGAGATCTCAAATTAAACTAAAACACACTCATTGAAACATAAATTTAAAAAAAAAACAATAAAAATGAAAACAGTAAAATTAAAATAAAAGCAGAAAGTCCTGTGCGAGGCCAAAAGGCTCCTATCTCAGCACGATGCTGCGACATTTAAAAATAAATGTCGTAGCGCTGCCGCCAAGCGGACAACACTAACAAAATTATTGTTTGTCTGTTACAGCCGGCAGTCGAGGGCACCTCGCAGTGTTTACTCGTACAGAAGTGCAGTGGCGCCATCTGTTGCCTCTACACACAGATCCAAAGTCTCCAGGAAGGTAAGATGCACTTTATTAACTTTTCTAAAATTATAAAAGAAAAAACTAAGTATGAAAAAATTGATCTGCAAATAAAAAAAACTAATATTTTTTTTAAGACAAGAGATAACTTTTCCAGCATTGTGTTGGGTTGTTAAGTTGAATCTCTCAGATTTTATATCCAATCCCCATAAATTTGTGGATCATAATAAAATTAGCGATAGATCCGATTTGGGGATCAGCACCATTACCTAATTGCGTAACACCCGATCAGTCACAATCTGTTTCATTTTGTCAGTTCAACAACATTCATTGCGTTATTTACGTTGTTGAGCAGACAAATTTTTCGAACATATGAAGCAATGGATTAGCAATATCCTTCAAAATGATTCAGATTGTGATTTTTAGCTAGATAGATCGATAATGATGATGGACTTAGGTAATAAAATGAAACCCACTCCAATATTACAGGCAGGAGTTAAGGTAGATGCGATGGCCGCACCAAATCCCTTCTGTCCGAACGTGAAAGGCATGTGCTGTCTGATGCTGCTGCTGAACCTCGGGCTGATCCTCGTCACCCTGGGATTCGTCATCGTTCTGCAGTTCTTTGAACCACTTTTCGTATGGTAAGTTTCAGTTTTATCAGAATTACAGACCAGTACCAAAATATAATACTAGAAATAAGTTAAACAATTATGAAACTGCGTTCGCGATTTTGAAAAACAACTCATAAAGTTTAGTTGCCGCTACAACTTCAAACATTTTTATGACTTTTTCAATGTTACTAGTCAAATTCAAAATATTTTTATTTCACATAAACCTACAAGGGCACTTATTAAACGTCAGAAGCTAGGTGCACGGTTCCAATTGGTCGTTTCCTATCCTATGGAGAAGAGCCGGCAAGAAACTCCACGGTTACTCTTTTAAAAGTAAATGGTTTTTGCAATGTTTCCAAGTTACAGTGTTAAAAGGTATGAGACACTGTCCAGTGTAGGCCCATCCACAAGTACCAGGTACTTAGCAAAATATTAAATGGTCCACAGATCTACAGTCTATTATGTCTACTAGTCGTTCTAAAATCAACTTAATTTGACACTAGCATAAAGTTGATTTTCGCATATCGCGTTGATGTGGCATAATCAGCCTATAATGTTCCCACTGCTGGGATTCAGGCCTCCTTACTTCGAGAGGGAGTGGGCTGTAATCTAGGGGGGGCGGTGCGGGTTGATAGATGTCACATGTCTTAACATTTTTGGTTCTAGGACATGTCATTTTCCTCACGATGTTTTCCTTCATCGTTTTGAGAGCAATGGTGATAAAATTATTTACACAAAATTCAGCCCTTATTAGCCGTTATTCATAATTCCTTCTCAGTCACGATATAATTTTTTTTAAAGGTTAGGCCCTAGGTCACCCTCTTAATATAACACATCGAAATTTAGAATATCTCCGGTTTTTTAGAGTGTCTTTGAAGGTGATAAAGTTACTTAAACACATTAATCTATTTTTTTTTTTTTTTAAACTGTGTTCTTTTTTTCAGGATCTTGGGCATAGTCTTCCTAATCTTCGGCTTCATCACGCTACTCGGCAGCCTGATATATTGCGTCGTACTATGCCGAGAGAATCCGTACCCCCGTTACCCAGACGATTTCTACTGGACCCACCATTGGTCAAAAACCATCGGGCCCTCAGAAATCCACTACAGCGCCAGTGAAAAACAGTATGTTAAAAATGGCCACAGTGATAGATACAATAATAAATATAATGGCAAATATTCAGACAGGGAAAGCGCAAAAGGTTATTCAGATAGAGAAAGCAAACTAAGTAGGTATTGAAAAACATTTTGGTAAAATATAATGGTTTTTGAACGTATCATTCGATCTTAAGAGTTGTTTACGTATCGTGTTGCAGTTGAGGAAAAATTAGATCGAATTCGTTTACCTACTACTATCTTTGCAATTCTTTGGACAAATTTCACCAATGGAATTGAACACGTTCAAGAGCTGTCAGTGACAATATTTCAAAACGATAATGACAGTGACAGCTCCTGAACACAGTTTAGATCACGTTCAGCTTCATTGTTGAAATTCGCCCTTAATATTTAAGACCTAATCCAGTGAGTGCTCCTTGCAAAACCCTCTCTGCATCTGCAGATTGACACTCGGAAACTTTCGTCAGTGTTTTTATTATGTACAGCGCTTTAGAATGATTCAGTCACTATAACTTTTTATTGTTCAGATATTTAGAAGAAAAGAAAAAAAAGGGAGGCACTGGCGGTTAAAGGGTTTAATTCGCCTTGACAGTGTATTTTTTCGAATTTTGGACCGAAGTTCTGCACACTTGGCGAATGAGAGCTAGACAGAAAAAACTGTAACATTTGACCGACAACCCTGTTTTTGACGATACTTCTGTTACGGTCAAAATGTTACACTATTTTCGGTCAAAATGTTACACTAATGTCGGTCAAAATGTTACATATTTTTCGGCTCACTAACTCTCATTCGTCAAATGTGCAAAAGCGGGAGAAACTTTTTCTTTTCTTGTCATTCTATTTGATTAATACTTAAGTAAAAAGCCAGCCAGTGACACTGCTTTTAACTATACTTTTGACGTTACTATCCGATATAAAAATACTAATTAATACTTTGTCAGTAAACCAATAAAGAAATATATTATATCTAGGTTAGAATAATCCCTTATTACTGTCTTATTGTATTCATATAATTAGTTAATGTTTAGTAACAATTTGTACGTATCTAAATACATAATTATATTATAAAAGATTTAATTTAATGTAAATAATCTTGATTAAGCATACACTCAGAATTAAATGCCATATTAATTTACCCGTTAACGTTAGAGTGTTTAGATTTAAGTTAGGCCAGGGAACACGGAACAGAGAATATAAATATGTGAATAACACGATGTATGTAAATTAATAATCAATAATGTACCTACACACAAAGATTTAAATCATTAGATGTATCCTCGCCATACCAAGTCCTTACTGAGAAGAGTAACCTCACCTCAAACTATAATAATGGCTTCGATGACAATCAAGTCAAGTCTCTGAGACATTATGTGTGTCAGATGTGTCAAAACGAAACAGAAAAGCTACCATTTTTTGACGCGATAGGGCAAATCTTAAGATTTAAATCTTTGCCTACACACTGTTCAAAACTAAGTCGTACCTAATAGTGTTTCTATTTTTTTTTTTTGTGTAAAACCTCTTATACCTATTTATGCATTTGTCTGTTTTTCGGCTTATTTCGAACCTCAACACAAAATGATTATCTAAGTTATTTTGTTCAATTTGACGTTTCGAAATAATTGCATAAAGGTAGCAGATACGCACGACGCGATAATGCGACGCGATTCTGCGATATATATTCGTTAGACAATTTCTATGAAAACAGATTCGCAATGCGACCCGTCGGCATCGGGCGTCGTTCGATAAGCCGCGCCTGTCCGCGGAAGCCTTAAATCTCATGTTTGTTTGACCAAAGGTCACCAGTAACAACAGATTATAATATACTTTGTCAAGCCTCTTATACAACGAAAACAAAGTTGTCAACAAAGTTTTTGTTGCCGGAAAACAGTGCTGCTGGCAACATGGAATATTACAATGTTGCTAGCGACATGCTTATAATGTTCCGTATTCATTGTTAAGCAAAAGAACATGTCACATCATCAATGAAAATGTTGCGGGCTTGTATACGGGGCTGTAGGCTAGGCACCTGTCCCACTACCGACGAGGAAGCGACTAGCTATGAACGATTTTCTCGCTCAAGACGACAAAAGATTCTAGGCCTCGTGTAAGTAAGAGATACATCATTATATTAATAGGTGATCGCTGACTGTTCAGGTACACCGCCGGCGAATACTCCTTTGTCGCAGCAACAAGAGCTATCAAATAGACTACTCGCTCAGCGACACTCGCTTGGCGGGCAAAACAGTCGCTGAGAGATGCACGCTTGGTATATACGCATCCCAGCGAGTAATCGCTCGTCACCGTCATGCACTCGCTACTCGTTGCTCGCCAACTCGATTATAACTCGATATAATTGTTAGCTCTACTCGCTTCTCGTTGGCGGTGGAGGAGAAACTTGCGGTGAACGCACCATAAGATGCAATACTTTATTTTGAGCAGTGTACGTGTGTAGACATGTTTAGAATAGAAGGAATTTGACGAAATTAAAATATTTTTTCAATAAATAATATTGTATAAATTGTAACAAAAGATTTGTTTTACTTTCAAAATCATATATCTTCTCCCTAAGATGCATATCCTTAAAACATCTGGCAAACCACAAGAAAGTCTACTGTGCTTTAATGGACTTGGAGAAGGCCTATAGCAGTGTGGTGGAGGGAAGAACTGTGGTCAATCCATGTACGGTGTGAACTGGCGCTTGGTACGGGCACTGAAATCTTTATACAAAGATTCCAGTGCTTGTGGATAAATGGGGCACACACAACCTGGTTCTGCATCTCGAGGGGTGTTAGACAGGGTTGTGTAGCGTCACCGTGGCTCTTCAACTTGCACATGGATAGTTGTCTGGCAGATTTGAAAAAGGGTTAGGGCGGATTGAGGATGAATGAGTTGCCTGTCAAATGCTTTCTCTACGCAGATGATCAAGTTCTGCTTGCATCGTCAGTTGCAAGATATGGTGACTGTGTCACCATATCTTGCAACTGACTGTGCAATGTTTGTTTGTGTGTCTTACATTCTTCATTCACAACTGACTGTGTTGTGAATGAAGAATGTAAGATGAATGAGATAGGTAAGTAAATAAAACTTTGAATAAGACATAAATAAAAATTAAAAGAAGAGATGGTAAGAGGGTTGAAAGAGAAGAGGATGTGTTGGTGTGTGATGTGAAGAGAAATAAAAAAACTGTGGAGCAAGTGAATGAGTTTGTACCTATATATGTTGAGTCTGTTTACAAGAGATGGAAAGATTGATGGAGATGTGGAAAGGAGATCAATCTCCTTATGCGGGAAATAAAGTAAATTGTCTTATACAATGTGAAATTTAATTCGTTTGCATCCTCTTAAAGGGTCATTGTACTCATCGTTATGAACAACTTTCACTATGGGGCCAACCCTGAAATAGCGAAAAAAAAATCTGCTGTTCCCTACATTATAACGAGCTATGCTAACATAAATGTATGGAAGAGCAGGTTTTTTTTCGCCCTATCTCTTGTATGCGATTGTGACCAATCAGTCGATGAACAACAAAAAAGCTAGACTGGCTGTTCATAATGATGTGCTGCTGCAATGCGCAATGTTGCAAAACTGATAAAATTTCTGAGCAAGACACGTCAATATTGATCAATACAAGTCTCTGCAGTTCAGACTTGATCAATTAAAGCCATGGACATTCTGTTTCGCTCTTTAGTCAATAAACTATTCAGCAGGCTAAGTTTTCTTTCGCAAAAGTAGGAAAAAGTGGTAGTGGTGGTGGTGGTGGTAGGTGTTCGGAATCCGACACGGTGACACTGTCACGGTGTTACTGGACACAGAAAAAGACACTGAGATTTCCCAAACATCTGACCAGCCTAGGGAGCCCAGAGTGTTAAAGCCCAGGGCGAGAAGTGGATAGCTGAGTAGGTGCGGCATTGTGTTACCAATGTAACACAATGCCGCACCTACTCAGCTCACTCAGCAACTCATACGAGTTCCAGCACCAGGTTTCCACTTTCTGATTTCCAAAACGGGCAAAAAATTACGTGATCTTCAGCTCCGTTGAGTTTCGTAAGTATGATCGTTAGCCGCCTGACGCACAATAATCTGGTGAAGAAATTGTGGGTTTCTGGCGACTTTAAAAACTCAGAATTGTCAATTTTCAGTGCGAATAACAAAGCTGTTTGATAAATCTGGCAAAGATGAAAAACCACAGTAGGTATACTAAAATTAACGAACACATTAAACTAACGATTTTGTTGTAACTACGAACTCGATATCCTTACTGATATGATATCGACTCTTATTCTTAGTGATAGTTCATTTTTGTGAGTTTTAATCTTAATTAAACCTCAACGCTTCTGCTTAGGCCGCCGCCGCCGGCTAGAATTTAACTATATTAAAATAATGATCATGAGATAAAAATTAATTAGGAGGAAGAAGGAGATTATCAATTCGTATGTGAACAGGTGAATGTTTTTTCGAAAATATAGCGAAAAATATTTAAAGGAGTCTCAGAGCCGATTTTAATGAAAACTAAAACTGCATCAATCATTAATAGATTTTTGAAAAAATTATGTGTGGCTAGCGTGCGGATAATAAGGATCACATTTTGGGAAGTAATGACACACGGCATAGAAAAGGATCCTTTTACTACCTATAAGCTGCGCTGACTGCAAGTGTGATGATTCTAGCAAATCTGACAAGCCAGAATGCACTTGCATCCCAACTGAAGGAGCGAAGTGTGTATGTGTCTGCTGCGATGACAAGGGAAACATCTAGGTCATCAAAGATCGCACTTGCGATGCTAAAGGACAGGAAGCTGCTAGCTGCAATAAGGGTGGATGTGTTTGCATCCCAACTGATGTAAAATCCAGCATGTGTATGCAAGAATAGTGAGGGGAAGATTGTATGCGGGGATGACTGCAAGTGTGATGATTCAGGCAAATGTGACAAACCAGAATGCGTTTGCGTTCTAACTGATGGAGCGAAGTGTGTTTGTGTCTACTGTGACTATTGTATTTGCGATGCAAAAGAGACGTTAATTCCTAAATGTTACAAAGCTGAATTTTCAAAAATCCTAGACATTTATTCAAACTAGGCTGAGAATCAGCACTTTTCGAACGTCAAAATTACATAAGACAGTCCCCCAAAACGCCCACCCTTCACCACTTCCTAGTGCGTTAGCTGGGAAGAAGTGGCGCAACAAACTCCCCAACAGCACTGCTGTCTGTTAAGTTAGAAAAAAAAACTATAATTTTTTATTTGTTTGTATTGTCTCAGAAGGTAAGTCTTGTATCTGTGTGTGCAAGAATAATGAGGGTAAGATCGTTCGCTGCGATGACTGCAAGTGTTCTCATCTCGTCTCCGCTTCGGACATCTCCGCACATCACCGCTTTGGTGGAGTCCGCGCCTGACGGTTTGCTCCAGATTAATGGATGACCTTTATTTAACCTTACCCATGACATTTTCTCAAAAAATGAATTTACTGTTGCCTCATGTAAGTCACACAAAATACAATTTAGCATCGATTTACATCGAAGGATACACCTTACTGCATCAATGCATGATTTAAAATCAATGCAATTTAGGTCATATTTTTTTACCTAGGACGTCGAAAACTCAAAACGGGGATTCCAAGTTATCCATTTGCCTAGGGTACTTCATAATACTTTGAAAGAGATACTTTAAATGAGAAACAAAGAAAATATGGTGATATTGTTCATTTATTTACACATTGTTAAAATTAACAAATAATAATGAGAAATTACATTTGTAACATAATAATAAGGAAGTACTAATATAATTAAATTAAATAGTGTTGTCCATAATATTATTGAAATATTAAGTGGAAAATAACGGTCAAATTAATTAAAAGTATTTTTTTACGAAAATAAACCGAGATAAAAAAAATTGCAGAACATTAGCATTACATTTACAAAATAAATGGATAATGTAATTCGACTAAATTCAGATAGAACTAGCAAAACACGTCAGATTACAAAAAAAGATAGACAGAAAGAATTCATATGGAAAAGAACAATAAGAAACTGAAATTTTCTTGTTACATTACGATTATTTACAATTTGTCATTAAAAAACTATAATTACCAGAAATTGCTCAAATACTTATTTTAAAAAATCCAAATATGTTGTCTTTGAGCAAGGATGTGCTAGACGATTTTTTACCTAATTACCAACTAATTAGATCTAAATTATAAATAGGTTTATTTTTTAAAACGTGCAACAGCCTAATTGCATACCACACTCGTAATGTCAACGTTTTTATTTCGACCAATCCAATTTTTCAAACATGCAAAATTGGATGTTGGGCCAAGATCTATAAACTGTAATTAGCACTTACTTTCGTCACTGTCGCACAACTGAGAAACTACATGTGCAAGATAGAGCCAGGAGCATTTCTCAGTCAAAACACGAGCTAAACAACATTAATAGATCTCGGCCTTTAGGAAATCGATATATATTACGAGTGTCTTAACGCAATTAGTGCGCAAGTTACAAATATATGTTTCTTCAAATCAGTCACAGACTGAATGTAGGCCAGAATGTATAAAAATAACATGTTCACGTAGTCAATACAAATGATAACAAAATATCGTTGTGTCGTTTCCGGCGACTCACTTTACATCGTAAAGGTTCAAATGACGTTGTCACAATACTGAACCTGAAACAATATAATGCATCTAAATCATAATTCTACATAATATATCTATAAATATTATAAAACAAAGTCGCTTTTAATGTCTGCCTATGTAACTGCTTAGTTCTTTAAAACTACACAATGCAATTTTGATGCGGTTTCCACCATCATTTAGACAATTTCTTCCGGAAGGCACATTCATATTTAATGTAGGTACTATCAAAGAATTTCATATCTACACACCGTAAGGACTATTTCTGCTTGCAGTGCTCGGCCGCTATCGAAATCTCATCAACGAATAGCATCGCAGCATCTGATTTTTAATGAGATCAGAAGTTTAAAAAAAAAAAAATCTTATCTTTGTTTCTTTTATTCTATTCCTAATGGTCAAAAAAGGGTCAGACATATGTGATCGTTGTCTGAAACAGAATGTGGTCATCGTGTTCACAGGATTTTGTTTTCAAACTGCTTAAATATGAAATTCTTTGATAGTACAGCACAGAAATTTCAAAGTTTTGAAAACATTTCGCCACATCAGTATATTGTACTCGTGCGAAATAGGGGCGGGTAGCTAGTCGTAATATAAATGACAACTTACGGCTTTACGTTGTGACCTTAATGGTGATGTTCTTCAAAAAGGACAAGTACGTAGTACTCGCAACCGGCGTGTATGACCAGATGTATGAACGTTAACGAGACAAAAGGAGTATGTAAGGATCGTAAAATGGCGTAAATTTATGTATATTCAATGTATGTAACTTACGGCTAGTCGGAGTCAGACTCGCTGAACGTGTACTTCTGCTGCGCCCGCGCGCGCGAGTTCTTGACCGCGGCGAGCGTCGCACTTCCCTCGTCCGACTCCGAGTCCGAAGACACCTTCTTCTTCAGCTTCTTTTTTGGCGCTGCTTTCTTTTTTAGGTCCTAAGTAGAAATAATTCACGTCATTTAAAATATTAGCCTGTTGAATGTTTGTCAATAGATATGCAGGTCTAGTATTCTGTAGTTTTGGGTAAGCCCTCAGCTCTCATAATCTATGGTCACAGGGCAACTGCAGCCGCACCGCCCGCGCCTGCCGCGTGTCGCCGCGACAACACGACAGACGCGCGCGACACGACTGCCCCCCTCCGGCATGAGTTCTCATCATTGGGCAAGAAATATACCGATCGCTGAATTGCTGACTTAAGAGTCCGTGCAGACAGAGAGCAGCAAAATGCTCCAGCATAAGCTTAGCAGTCAAATTCCTAGAAATACAGGTTGGCGTTTTAGTCACCTGCATCCGTCAAGCGGGTGATTCTACCAGTCTTACTGAACAACTTTTCCTACGAAATCCATATCAGATTCTTGAAGAAGTGTTAATTAGATTTATTATCATTTTATTACGATCAATATGACACTTACAAAAACAATATTTTCCGTTTTTATTAGATAAAAGAGGTCTTATATCCCAAATATCTATCTATCGGTCTATTTGGTTTTATCTTGGTCTTCATGAGTCTTACCTGTTGATATTAAATAAATAAGGGCGCTTGACAATTTGTCTCATTAATTTTGCGATATTTTTCGTTCGAGAAACTGGCCGATAATGACATTCGGCTTTATTACAACCTCCTTTGCAGTCGGGTAAAGAGACAGATGTATGCAAAATTTACACGAGCTTAGTAACTAGTACTTTGTTTTTGTCACTTTCATTTTACGTTGAAACATGCTTAATCAGGTATGTATAAGTACTAAGCTCGTGTACACTAGGCATTAGACAAAGCCGTAGCAAGCACAGCAAAACAAAGGCTGGAGTTTAAAATCTTCTTATTAAAACAGAAGCATGAAATTTTGCTCAAAGGTTCCTTATATAACAAAACTGAGCAATAAGGAACGAATTTTTAAAAAAACATCCCCTAAAGAGGTTAAATAGGGGGTGGACGTTTGAATGTAATTCCATCATTTTTACCTATGGGATATCCCATCGTACGCACGACTTGTAAATAGATTAATATGCAAAGTTGCAGTAGCGGAAAACTAACGCACCTTTTTGCTGTCAAATATGCTGTCATCATCGTCGTCACTTAGCATCTCCTTGGCTGGCCTTTTCTTCGGTTTCTTGTCATCATTGAGTAGCTTCCGCTTCGGTCCCGGTTTCTTCTTGGGCGGTGAATCGGGTACGACCTCGTCGTCACTTGACAACACTGTGAGGTCCGTCGCGCCATTGTTCTTTGCTCTATCTTTTTCTTCCTCTTTCTTTGTGTCCTCGATTAAGGAGTCGAATAGGCAGTCTGAAATGTTTAACAGTAGTTGAGTATATTGTAATATGCATCTGCAGAGGGAAAGGGTGTATACAGAGTGAATTTCCAAGTGCGCGTGGATGGCCAGATCCAAAACTATAAGAAATGGCGAAAAATACTCACAAGGCACAAGCGCCTTTCGCGGGACCGAATTTTAGACTTTTCGTCAGTTTGGCTTCTCTGATACGTATTAAAACAGCCACAACGCGACTCGACAGACGATTTATTACATTCCCCTCGCCTGATGAGTGTGTTCGTTTAAATATGAGTGCGGTAAATGGCTTGTTGATTCTCGCATGGACATTCTCTCCTCTCTCTGTCGAGAAACTCTTCGTGTAAACGACGTTTTCAAGTATTTTCACACATTATTATTATAAATTTAAGCCGCTTTTCGTGTCTGTTTGTGTGACCGTGTTGTTATTGTAAACTACACAACATATATCTCTATGTTTTGTCTAGTCGTAAAAACCATGCGCAGTCGCCGGTAAATAAGTAGTTAGTGAAAACACTGTTATTATCATTACTGACCTGAATCCATCTCAGCGGGTTTCTTAGTCTTGTTAGTCTTAACGTTGAAGTCATCATCATCTTCACTTATCGACAGCGCGCGCGTCGGGGCTTCGCCGCCGGAGTCCAGCTTGTTGTCCAACAATTCCACCTCGGAGCCCGAGTCTGAGTCGTCGGAGCCATCTTTGTATTTTTGTACCTTGATGAAAATGTTATGGTTATTGCTATGACAAATACAATAGTAATAATTTATGTGTTTTTCAACTGAACTAACAGTACATTAATAATACCACCCTATAACTGTACCACTGCAATATCTCTCATACAGAGAAGTCAATGAGCATTGATCACCACTAACTAAAAATCAACTTTATTAACATGTAAGAACACATTAAATTACATGATTATTACTTCTTAGATTTGCTTTAAAAGCACTAGTGTGTAACTTATTTATTTATTTATTTATTATTTTATTTTACAGAAAGCTTACAGACTAATATCAACGTTAAATTATCGGGTTAGTCTCCATCTAAGATTGTCCAGCCTGGAGCTCATGCTGTCAGTAGACGTCGTACCTTGGTGGCGGCGCGTCGTGCCGTGGCGCGCTCGCGCGGCGCGGCCAGGGCGGCGGCGGGCACTTCGTCATCGGAGCCCGAGCCCTCGGAACTACTGCCGCTGAATGTCATGCGCTTCTGTGAACACAAATACGTACATCACACTCTAGTATTTTCTTTTGTCCATACCTATTGTATCATATATTCTCAGTGGCGCTCAGAATCTGGATTTGCACCCGATTTATGGCAATAGAGTAACCCGGCCCCTATTACATGATGTACTATTCAGCTCTGCCTAACCCCTCGGGGAATGCAGGCATTCTGTTATGTTATGTCGGAAAATATTGCGGCCAAGCCAGCCGTATTCGATGCATGCGCCTTAGGAGTTTTTCGGAAAACTTGTTACGAATTTTAGTGATTTTCCATGAATACTTAATTTATTTGAAAAATCCCTTTCAGCCACATGCAAGACAAAGAACTCTTATTTCAAATCATAAATAATTCTGTTTCCCTTTCTCACAACGAATTAACAAAATTTATCAAATTAGATTTCGTGCACGACCTCTTAAAAAACAGATACTCCCACAAATAAAATATAACCGTAAAATTGAAATTAGTTCATGCTACATAACCCTATGTGCGATGGGACTAACTAAGGAATAGTTACCTTCTTGGGTTCTTTTTTGAAAGTAATTTTAGTTTGTTTCAATCCATCGCCTGCAGCTTTATCCGCTTTATCCGCTTTGTCCGCTTTTTCCGCCTTCTCGGGTTTCTCAGCTTTTTCCTTCTTCACTCGAGACTTAGGCTTCTTTTCAGCACTTATCGGACTGATGCCAGTTGGATCCTCCTGAGGAACGAAAATCTATTAAATAAGTGCACTTCATCTTTGGCGATGATACAAATGGTGACGATGATGTTATTATATTGGATTTCTCAGTAGCAGCCCTGGGAGTCTGGATTTTTGCCTGGTTGATGACAATAGGCTCGCCCCCTATTACATGGGACTTACAAAATAAGGCGAAATGTGGGTGTACTATAGGTAGGTAACCGTCTGCTTAACCTTTCAGAGATTACAGGTGTGATTTTATGATCTTATGTGATACAACATTCGTCCAGAATACTTTGGCCCACTACGTGGCCACGTTGGTCTCGGCTTCAGTATTCTTTGTATGCACTAAAAACATATATTTCCAAACGTGGCATAAGTTGAATAAATATACCGCGCCACTCGGTCTACTCCTTGATATGCAATGGCCTCTGAAGCCCTATGAATCATGAGGCTCCAGCGGCTAGTGCAAATCTGTGGGTTCATTCGATTAATCAAGTCTGGTTAAACAACGCTGGGATCGGTGGATTTCATTCATTCAGTAGTGTAACTTTGTTAGAGCCAACTAAACACAGTAAATGAATTCTAGAACAATGCCGCGTGTCATAATGGCCCGACTTCGGGTCATAGACCGTTCGATGGTTTTAGTGAAAGGGAGCACACAAATCCGCTGTCTCGCTCCCATATATTGAATGCACTATTTGGCCTTAAAATAGTAACATAAAGTCTGCACGTCGATGGTAACAGTTTGACTTCAACAGCGCCTTTATTTAGCGATTTTCTTATTTCAAATGTACCACTTACCGGATCATATTCCTTCTTAATTTCTTTCCTAGTTTTCGCCTTCTCAGCGGCCTGGATCCTCTTGATCAGATCGTCGGATATCTTGGGCTCCACACGTCTGCCATTGTCCGACGGTAAGATGTCCATCAGAGATTTGCGATTCTTCTTGTTAGCATTCTGTAAATTGACAAATGAAAAATGTTTACGTCTTGTTCTTACACATAACGTAAGCCGCCACGCTCGAGATATGTTACGATTTTTTGTTATTTTTACTGTATTGACTGTATTGTGACCCCTTGACCTGTTTTTTTACGTTGATTTTAATATTTTTAGTGTCGAATCAGTTATAGGCCCGAACATCCCCTGAAGAAGTTGACGGATGTTCATAATACCAAAACATAATTATTTTCGGGTCGGAACAGTCTCCAATTTTATAAAAAATATATTACCTTTACTCTTTCCAACTGGTAAGCATAGAACAAAATGAAAATGTTAGTTCAAAATAAGTTTAACATTCTTAAAAACTAACATTAGTTTTCGTTTATCTACGAATAGCTGCGCCTCGCGGTTTCACCCGCATAATAAGTATCGTATGTCCTAACCCAAGTCATAGCCCACCCATGTGCCAAATTTCATCCAAATCCGTTCAGCCGTTTTAGCGTGAAAGCGTAACAAACTAACGTACAAAAAATCAAATCTTTTTTCTTTACAATATTAGTTTAAATTAGAAAAAAAAACGATGAAAACTTCCTATGGCATTCATTCTGTATCTGTACATTTGTGTGCTTAATTAATGTATTCAAATAAATAAATAAATGTTACGAGGTACTCACGGCTGCTTTGGTTGTCTTTTTGTTAACAGACTGTTCTTCTTGTCTTTCTTTATCTTCAATATCTTCCAATTTTATTAAGAACTCGTCCAAATCTTCACGCCATAAACTCGCCGCTGTTTTTGCTCTGCACAGAGTAATATAATGTTGGAATCAATTTATAAAATAAGTAATTTATAAAAGCCTGCAGCGTGTTATAATAAATCGTAAACTTTACTGCTGTTTCACACAAATAAGCTTTACCGGAATACAACAGCAAATAGTCATGAAAAGTGAATAGAGTGTCTTGGAAGTCGCAACGAAACTAATCAGAAAAGAATGACGTAATAACTTACTTAAGTGCGTTAAGCTCGGACAGTTTCTGGTCCCTCTGCTTGAGCAGTTCATCTTTCTTCTCCTTGGTCAACATCCACATGGACATGCCCAGCAGGTAGTTGTACTTCTTCACCTCTTTCAAGTTTTGGAATGCTTTTTCTGTAACATAGCAAGTATAATTTTATTAGCTAGTGAGTTGCGCTTAGCGTACGAGCCGACTATCAACGTTATTATAAAATCTGCCTAGAGATGCAAACAGAGCGATCGATCGACTTCGACTTGCGATTTTGAGACGATCTGCGCTCGACCGATGGTCGATCGATACTCGATCGATGAACGATCGTCAAAAGCGAATTTCGAACCGTCGAGTTCGATCGACCGTAATCCGGGTGTCATGCACCACACTGGATCGCCCTCAAGGGTCGACCAGTCTGGTTTTACCTTAGCACATAATAACGCACAACGAGATGTGCGAGATTGGTTAATTTTTGTTACACCATATTTTTTGTGTTTAATGTCTGGACTTTAAGAGACCTTGATCACAAACTCAAGGTTTGTTGAACCAAACTGTTGTTGAAATGTCGACTCTATCTAGCTTAATATTTTCTTTTTATGATGATTTTTAATATGATATGTAAAAGTGATACCGATACCCAATTTACAGAGAAAAAAAAAATCATAGAAGATAAAGTTTTTACTGGTACTGATTACAGGAATGTAGATCTAAATAGTCTAAAGGTTCAAAACCCACCTGGATCGACGGGTTTTCCCTTCTCAGCCTCGGGTTCGGGTTCTTCTTCCGACTCTTGCGGGTCCTCTTCTACTGCTGTTAATCCCTGCATCTTGCTGGCGCGCTTCTTCCATTCAGAGATTGGGTCGGGAGCGTAACCTGTAGTTATGAAGTTAGATTAGTTAGTGAGTCAAATGGAAGGTGTAAAAGAGCAAGCTGAAATCGACACATAGAACTATACAAGTATCATTGAGCAAAGGTAATTGCTGAGGAAAGTCTTTCGTTTATGGTATGGAAAACCGCTTTAAACTGTAGCGCGCAACGTAACGCACGCAACAGATTGTGCTTGCGCCTTTACTAAACGAAACAGCTGCACGCGTAGCATGACAACCATAGAAACGGGTTTTGTCGACGGAAGAATAGACAAAATGACAGATAGTGATTGTTTATGTCACTTTGTCTATTCTTCCGTCAAAAATTTCTCGAATTTCTCAGCTTCGTTAAGGGTCGTTTTATTTATCCTAGCATTAGAATGCCACACAGCAACCAATTGAGAAAAAAAATACGTCACCTGCTGCTTTTCATCTATTATGTGCGTGGTGTACATATTTTACACCCTTCATAACAATCAAATAGGCTTCAATATCGGTAACTCACCTCTCTTCATAAGTTCTTCCACCATGACTTTACGCTTCTTGTTTTCGACCACTAGTCCCTTGTCGCACTTCTCGAGAATGAACCGCGCTTGGTTGGACAGCTTGTCGGCCTCGGCTTGCAGTTGACCCTCTCGGTACTCCTTGCGACGCGCGTAGTATCTCAATCTCAGTTCATAGAAGTCGCGTAACACTTCTTCAACCTTGTCGTATCTAGCAAAAAATATTTTATATGTTAGCAACTTCATGTTGTAGTGGTTTAACGGTTATATAATGTATATGTTGCTTAAAGTTAAGAGGCTTACAACAGCTAAAGCGCGGTCACTGTCGGACTGCATAGAAATGAAAGAGAAGCGCGATGACACGACGCAGGTAATTTATTGCAAAATATGAAGCAGTTAGCGATTTACAAAAAATCTATTGATTGGACTGGAAAATTAAAACACTATTATGCTAATATGTAGCTTGTAGAATAATCTGACAAAAAATCAGAATGATTGCATGTAAATTAATATGATTTTTGATCGTTAAAAGAAATTTTTAGAGGTATCTTCATGATTTTTTTCTATCGTATCAAATTAGTTGTATTATGTTTTCAACACACTATCATACTAGCATATATCCTGAAGAATATCATATATTTTTCTGATTTTGTTTACTGCAGTGGATCATATACTTTTACGCATTATAAAACTTGCGTTTAGGCACGTTTAGGTCCTGTAGTCCCCTTAAGTGACGTTGAAACGTCAAAAATGTATTGTTAAACAGTCACTAATCATTACTTAAATTAAAGCAACGTTTATGTACAAACCCCCATGTCTGAATTCAATGATCATATAGCAACATCATTTTGATTTATTTGTAGATTTATCAATATTTTTTTAGAACTTTTACAAAACTTCTGATGTTGTTGCAATCTTAGAGAGGTTTCGGACTGACGCTAACCGCGCGGTGGCCACGCGCTTTAGCAAAAGCGTTCAATAAAAAGCTTACAGGCACATAATACTCCCAACCTGTACTTTTGCATCTTCTGGACATGACATTACCCATGTTATACATATTGGATTACTAATACTTACTTCTTTAGACAGCAGTTGTGGTCGAAAGCGTTCATGCAGGTGAGTGAGATGGTGGTCTGCAGCTTGAACACTTTGTGCACGCCCTCAATTTCCACCTCGGCCAGCTTACCCGGCAGTAGGCTCACGACAAATCGCACTGTTGTGTCTGTGTTGTATTCCTATAACAAAATAAGACTTGAATAAAAGCGTCGAAATAGTTATCTGATATCTACTTAATAAAAAAATAAATAATAAATAATTATTCACTGACAGAACACGCAGTCTAAACCTCTAGGTCTAGAAGCTTGAAATTTTCTCTTCTTCAATAACGAAGGTCAGTACTAAGGAAAAACGTTTGTAAATTCATCTCCTAAAGGGATACATAGGGGATGAAAGTTTGTATGTCAGTAAGGGTGGTCGCACATCTAACGGAAGATGCGTCGCGTAGCGCCAGACCGGACAAGTAGATAATAAAACATTCAACCTTACACACTCAACCGATGACGCGTTTGTGCGTCGAGCGTACTGACTGAAAGTTAACGAAGTTACGATGATCTTCCGTCAGATGTGCTGATCCTATCTAGCATGTGGCTTGTCTTCGATAAATTATAAAGTTAAGTGGCATAATCAGCCTATAATGTTCCCATTGCTGGGACACAGGCCTTCTCTCGGTGAGAGAGAGTGGGCTGTAATCCACCACTCGGGCCCAGTGCATTTTGGTAGATGTCACAAGTCTTCGAATTTTTGGTTCTAGGAGGTATCCTCACGATGTTTTCGTTCACCATTTTGAGAGTAGTGGTGATTAAATAATTTACACATAGTAAAGCGCCTGTCTGGGTTCGAACCTCCGACCTACAACTCGTAAGTCGCGGCCGTTACCAGTAGGCCACCACTGCTCTTTACATGGTAGTAAAGAGCTTTCTGCTCTTTTCTGAGCTCTCTACATGGTATACATGACAAAGTTCAAATTCCGTTACTACCCAAATTTAGGACCTCAGGCTTGTTGGAGTAACGAAACGAACAGGTTTGCTGTTGGATGAGAGCAGCCAAGGACTGAGTTAAATGACGTGTGATTGGAGAGGCCTATGTCCAGCAGTGAACCCCTATAGGTTGAATATGATGATTTACTCCGACAATAGAATGTTTAATGGAGATTAATACAATTCAAGGTGCTCTACTTACCCTATATTCAGATATGATAGGCTTCACTTTATCCGTTCCTAACATAGGCTCCAGCACATTCTCCTTATAGTTCTGAGTCCACATGCCGACAGGAAGTTCCGTAATTTCGATTTTCTCGCCAGGCAATATGGCCGCCTCACCGGAAATGACGTATTTGTCACCGAAGCCCTCAATAGTGCCACGGAAGTTTTTGTACCATGGGTGCATAGGTTTTGGTTCTTCGCCGTCTAACATTCGTCTGAAAAGAAGATTATAAATTTTATACATACATATAGATTTCCCAAGAAAAGTATGCGCTTCAGCAATCTTCGTCTATTTTCGGAAATATGATCACGCGATGATGAGATTTAATATAGAGCTGTTACAACCATGGCAGTACTTACCTAATTTGTATTATCATGGTTAGAAAATTATAGCTTACCAACTCTACGCAATTCCAAAACTTTTGAGTGACAGATGACGAGACTTATCTCGTCATACGAGACGTATAACTCCGGTCGTAACCGGAGTAGGTAAGCCAACACAGAGAAAACTACATACAAACGCGCAATGATAGGTTAACTGCCGCGCAGTAACCTCTCGCAGAGGCCTGAAAGGTGTTACTCTGTGGCGCGAAGTTCGTGCCTCTTAGGAGAACAAGTGTTACCGAAGCGCATACATTTTCTGGTTTAACTGTACACGTAATTATGTAGCGGATTGACACACTACGTCAATTTTCCGTGTTATAGTCATACGACAAATAATAACAGTTATGATTTGAATTAGTGGACAATTTGAGTGGATAGTCACTTACAGAATATTCTGAGCAATATCCCTTGGGTTGTAATTGGGTATCTTAGTTGACCATCCTGTGCCAATACCTTCGGCGCCATTCACCAGGACCATAGGGATGATTGGGATGTATTGAATCGGCTCAATTTTCTGATTATCTTCGAAGTCGTGCTAGAAATGTTACATGAATTAAGTATATAAAAAATTTGTTAGGAACTTACATATTAGAACTTTCCGCTTTGCTTGGTTCAGCGGACTTTCGGGAGCAAAATGCTCGAGCAAGTTGATTGATTAATATTGAACGAAATCACGACTTAAATAGGGTTGAAAATTGAATACACGAACATCCACAGGGAACTATGTCTTGCACACTATTTTCAATTCTATTTTAGTTGTGATTCAGTTCATTTTCAATGAAAACTGCTTTAGGATTTACTGAACAGCAAAAAGTAAAGTTAGAAAGAGACATTGTTTATTATGCACAAATACGCTAACCGTAAAACTTAAATAAGATAAGAATACTTACAACAAGTAACGGATCATCGTGAGGGTGGAATACAAGCCTCGTGAGTGGCGACATAAGCGTGAAGATGTAACGCGGGCTAGCAGAGTCCTTGCCGCCGCAGAGTCGCGTTCCGAACTGACCGCGCGGTTCCAGTAAGTTGATATTGTTTGAACCCACGTAGTTTTGTGCGAGGTTCACTATCGTCATTGCTAGAGACTGTTCACCTGTTCAAAACAAATAAAAAAATCATTAAATAAATTAGGCTGATAAACTCACTTTTTGAACGTCAGCAAAACATCTGTCTGTTAAGTTATGAGAACTTTTGATTCTTTATTAGTAGTTTATGAAACTATATATTGCATAAGTCGATAAAGCGAGAGTGTGGGTTTAATAAATACATAAAGTTCTAAAGTAATTTGAACTTTGCCATGTAAGACATTGAGTTTCTGGTTCCAAAACTTGATAATTATCTAAGATTCTGTATCAAATACTAACCGTGATGATAAGCAGAGTGCTCCGCAACCGAACCGGCCAGCTGCGCCACTTTGACCTCTCGTTTATCGTTACGTTTTATGCACGTGAAGATCACTTTACGTTGGCCAGGCTTCAATCCATCTACCATGGAAGGTATTGATCTGGAAAAAGAATAATGAAGAAATATGAGCTACTATTAAGCAGTGTTGAGTTTAGTGTGCACTTATATAACCAGCACCATTACTCAGAATAATAATACCTTTAATTTTGAAAATACAATCAAATTCAAAAGCATTGGATATTGTAGAATTGAAATGATTTAAGAGATAATATAGGTTGCTGAATGTTACACCTTCATGAATATGGATATAAATTGAGTTTACTGTCCAAGGCGCATTACAGTATTCTTACCTTACGTTATCGCCATTTGAGAAGAGAACCAGCTCCAAATTGACGAAGTCCGAATATGAGACAGCTTTAGTATCTTTTGTGTATAAATATCTCTCTGGAAGACCAATTTCTTTCCTTCGTTTCACTTCGTCCATGTGGCTAGTGAGCCACTCCTTACGTTGGTCAGCACCTTTCTTAGAAAATGCCAGTTCAATGTGATGATCATCTGTGGGACCCGCATACTTGAACTTTATTCTGTGCCTCTCCATATTCTGAAAGTATTCTTTAGCCTCCTTTGATGTGGAGGTACCCAAACCTTTGTAGTATTTGATGTTGAACGTGTGATGGTTTTCCGTATTGTTCTTCCATTCTTCAAACTCAGGTAATGAGTAAAATGACATTTCTTTGTCTTTTTTCGAAGCTTTCACGATAGGAGTAATGAATTCCTCTAAAAACGGTAGTTTCAATAATTCTGGCCAATTGTGATGTATGAAATTGATAATCAAACCTTTAATGTGAGATCCGTCTTGATCCTGATCAGCCATGATCATCACTTTACCATATCTCAATGATTTTAAATCATCAACAGTGTTGTATTTCTTTTTATACTGGAGTCCAACAATTTTTATCATGTTGTTAATTTCAACATTTTCTAAGACTTGTTTGTGAGATGCGTCCCTGACGTTGAGTGGTTTACCCTTTAACGGAAACACACCATAGTGATCCCGACCCACCACACCAAGTCCTGACACAGCCAATGACTTAGCTGAGTCTCCCTCAGTGAGGATTAGCGTACACAAGTGCGCGTTTTTAGTGCCGGCATCGTTAGCATCCTCTAGCTTCGGTATGCCTTTCAGTTTGCTCTGTTTCTTCCCTGATGCCTTCACCAGTTCAGTCTGAGCTTTGAACTTAGCCCACGTCAGTACAGACTCCACTAGACCAGATTTTGATACAGCCGTAATGAATTTCTCAGAATAATTACATTTCGAACCAAAACTTTTTGCTTGGAGAGTCATGTATTCTTTAGTTTGTGAGTCAAAGGTTGGGTTGACAACCAGACAATTAATAAATACCCACATGTGATTCTTAACCTGCACAGGTTTTATATTTACGCCGCCCTTGTTTTTCTTCTTAATAATTTCTAGAACATTCTTAACTATACTGTCAGAAACCGTATCAACGTGTTTCCCGCCCTTTGTGGTAGCAATGGAGTTCACAAAAGACACCTGTTGAAAGCCTCTGTCTGAGAGTGTGAGTGCGATCTCCCAGCGATCATTTACTTTCTCATAGACTACTTTCAATGGTTGCCCATTCTCATCTTCCTTACCTTTTATGTATAAATCTACATAGTCTTTAAACTTGTTTATTTTAAGTCTTTCTCCATTTAGATACACCTTGACGCCTTGAGTCGTCATGGCGATGTCGTAAGCTCGGCGAGACATCAGAGCTACAATGTCATCTTCTAACTTTTCCATCTTAAACTTAGACAAATCAGGGCTGAATAACACCTTTGTATAATCGTCATCTTTCCCAGATTCCTTAACTTTCGGTTCGGAAGCTTTAGTCATGTTGGAACCCCATGTCTGTTTAAAATGTTTTTTGTATTGTTTTGATGCAGTTTCTACTGTGAATTTTGTAGAGAATATGTTACAAAGTTTGGCACCATAGCCATTTCTTCCACCTGTCACTTTCTCTTCCTCATCATTGTAGTTTGATGATGTCAGTAGATGGCCAAAGATCATAGTTGGAACATACATTTTCTCGTCTTTATGCATCACTACAGGAATACCGCAGCCGTTATTGTACACAGATATTGTATTGGTTTCTTGATTTATGTCAATTTTCATTACATCCATTTTGGGGTCTCTCTGTTTGTTGTCAGCTGCATTGACCAAGATTTCGTCATATATTTTGTATAAACCTGTAAAATTAATTCTATAATTTAGTTAAGGCTAAATTCTAACAGAAAAGCCTACTAACATGTATTTCAAAGACTTGCAAACCTTGGTTAATTTGAATCTGTAATATTGTGAAAAATAAATAAAGCAGTATGTAGATACAGACCTGGCACAAAGTTCAATTCTCTTTGAACCATGCAATCCTTGGACTTGTCAAAGACCCACATTAACTCAGTAGTCCGCTCAACGGACCCAATATATGTGTCAGGACGTAGTAGGATATGTTCTAACTGTGTCTTCTTCTGGTAAATTTTCTCAATTGTGCCCCCTTTTGGTGCTTTGGCTGGAGGCGCCCCCTCCGCCGCACCGTTCTGGCCAGCAGTATTCATTTTATTGAACATGGCCTGGAAAATTTAATAATTTAAGATTTTACTGCAAATGTTACTCAAGTAAAATCAATAGTGCATAAAGAAGTATGTATGTACAGCTGTAAACATTATTATTGTACTTTAAAAACATTTGTACATTATTTTTTTGCACCTAAAGCTACATGTGATGAGGAGGGAGGAAGCGCGAAATGCATGTGACTAAGAATGATGAATATAAATTCTAATGGATGGAGTGGGAGAAGAAGGCCAAAGAAAATATGAATGGATTGTGTGAGGAATGATATGAAAGTGAACGTAGTGAATGATAGCGTGATGGTTAAGAGAGGAGAATGGAAGAAGAATACGTGTTACTCCAACCCCAAGTAACATGGGACAACGGCAGGAAGATGATGATAAAGCTATATGGGAACTAAACATTTTTCAGAAGTTAGTGCACAGTTCCATTTTAATTTATTTAAAAATAAATTTGTTTTGTTTTCTTGTTTTATATTTTCCAGTAATGTATTATATATTTTTATTGACATAGCATATGGACTAGAAGAGTGCATTTTAAGTTGGCAAATTTAATGTTCTTATAGCGCAACAAATATTTTGTTTGTATGTCTTTCCGTGTGTTGTAAGTTTGTGGGTATTTGCTGATTAATTTACATAATTTCAAAATATAAATACCAATTAAGGTGAGAATCTTGTGTTTCTGGTATCTGGCAGGCTTGGCTTACAATCAGATAGTCAATTTGCTAAAACGGTGGTGTGAGAGGGACAACCGGTATAAGAAAAATGCATCAGCCAAAATGCCTATTGTTTTGTTGTGACATGAAATAATTAATAATTGGGTAAAATTAAATCTCAAACATGTGGCCACAGACAATGTTTATGTACACACAAACATGCGCAGGTTTGTGTAATGTTATGTAAAGTAGCAACATTTATTACAATCAACATCTTGGTTTTTCACACAATTAGCAGAGATGAATCATACGGTAGCAGCATATGAGTTGTGACTCAATAATATAGGTATTGTGAAAGACATGATTAGTAACTCAATAGATTTGATTAAAAAGTACCTAATTCAGTACCTAATCAATCTGATGCTAAGACAAAATGAGAGTGCACAGTCTTAAATTGTGCTCTTTATTTTCACATAATTTGTTTGAAAACCAAGTCTAACCAACATGATAAATAAATGATAATGAAAAGACGAAGACAATAATTGCTGGCTCCTCACAAATAAATGAGGGTAGTAGCAAATCAGTGCATACCTAACATGTACGTGTAATTAATAACATTATGTGTAATTCTGCGAATTCGAACGTGAATTGACGAACAATAATATAAAAATACGAACTATGAAGTGAAATAAATTACAGCAGCTGATATTTAGTAGCAAAGAACTCAAACATGTTGAATTTGTACAACTACAAGTATGTACTATTTGAATGACTTGTGGTAAGTACCCAAGGCATTAATGGAAGCCAAAAATGTAGAAATTTAGGTTTGCCGGTAGGACTTTTTCATGTAAATCTATGAACAGAAACCCAGAAACCCAAATAGTCTCAAATCTTGATAAAATTTTGGCCGTTAGCGATCAAAATGCCGCCAAATGCTTCACTTACTTTTATATCAGCCATCTTGTTATAGGTGCTATTAAAACGCGTGCGATCAACGCGAAAGAGCGATTGTCTGGTAACCAGAACAAAATGCACACTAATTTCGTTCGCCGTTAAAAAATAACATTTTTATCTAAGTTTTACTTTGCAATTTAACAACCGCAATGAAACAACGAAGACGCCAAGATTACCATAAACAAAGTATTTATTTTTCAAAAAAATTGTTAAAATATTGTCTATTGCATAATAGTGTTGTCCTATTTAAAAATGGCACTGTTAAGCCGAGTCTTCACATAAACTCAAACTCAAACTCAAATCATTTATTTCAATTAAACCATTACAGGCACTTTTGAATTGTCAAGGAATCGGTCAGTCAAAAATATGAAGCTAGTTGCCCATTCCAAAGCGTAGTAGGTACCTATGGAGAAGAACGGGCAAGAAACTCCACGGACACTCTTTTAAATAAAATAAATTGTTACAAAGTATTGGTTACATCATTCATGTTGAAATTATACATGTGAGAACAATGTAGAAAGACGTGCACGTTAGAAGCGTCCGTAATACAAAGATAAAAACAAAGAACAATTAAAAAAATAAAAATCAGCCATGGCCGCTAAGAGTTGACCAGTCCCAACTGATGGCGCCCGTTCACGAACATGACGTATGGATCAGCACCATTCAGCTCAACCATTTTGAAGGGAGCTAAATGATCCAACACACGCGCCACCATCAGCGAGACACTTGAGCGAGCATGACATACTCACAGCCGCCAGGGCACATTCAAGTCAATAAAAAAAAGTATTACCCGGTAAATGGTAGCTCTTTAGTACATAGTACTCACACCTGTGCTCTGGAATTATATAATACAAAGGAGATTGACTTTATACAATGCAAAGATGGTCTTAAAATCTTCAGCAGCTCCAACAGTATTTTCAGATGTTAATCAATTAGTTGTGGTTGTGAAGCAGGACCAGCATTGAGCCAAGCATTTTTATCAGTGATGTAATCCCCCAACTTATAATATGCCTGCCTGCAAGTTTTATACAAGACTTGAATTTCGTCTCATTCAGTTGAAGTATAATAAAAAACGTGAGTCTCAGACCGGCCCCGGTATTAACCGGTATTAGATGGCAGCTCTGAAGCAATGTTCACTATAATTCGTACTAGTTTTCGTAACAATTAACAGTCGGCGCTCCAATTGGCCCTTCACCAGTGAAGGCCAGTGAAAGGCCAATCGGAGCGCCGAACGCGGTCGATGCGTAAAGTCGACATGGTTAAAAAAACTCAAACTAGAGCCACTGACTGATCAACATCCTCTGATAGCCTCAATACAAATGTATGCTAATCTCTGACGCTTTTACGATATTTTGTTTATTTTTGGGATGTTTCTGTGTTTATGTTGTGCGTTTGTCGTCGAGTTGAGCGAGCATATTTGTGACCAGAAAGTGATTTTATGAGTGGTTGTGTCAAAATTGAGCTAAGACTCCAGAGTATAGTGTTAAGTTTGAGATATGATTATTCTAGTTAATTACTTTGGTAAATATTAATAAAAAGATGATTACTAAATTGTGTTTCTTTTATCAATCCTTGAAAGGAACACTAAAATACTACAGAATCTATACCCATACTACCACCATATACAAACAAGGCTATAACATCCAAAGGCTGATTGACAAACAACATATTCTGTGTATATATATATCTATACAAATACGGGACTACGGGTGTCCTATCCAAAGGTGTAGTTCTAACTGTGAATATCAGATGGCGCTAGTTTCTTTACGAATGCAAATGACCCCGTTCCACTAAGCAAGATTGGTCTCTATTTCTGAATACATACAAAGTACTCCAATTCATCCTGAGTTGGTCCGAGCTCTAGTAGGTAGGGCTAATATGTCAAAGTCGAAGTGACATTTAAAATACATGATGACAGTTCCGAATGTTCCGATTTATAGGTTAGATCAGTAAAAATAATTCTAAATATTTTAATAAGTAGAAAAATGTCTCTTTTATCGTACGCTTCGACGGTTCTTAAGCGAGTAGCTGTATCAAGATTTAGTAATAAATATAAAATCTGTGTAAATAACATTAAAACAAAATCGTATAGCTCTATTACAACCAAAACAATTCATGATGTCAATACAAACGTAATAAAAGATGTAGTTCTGTTCAAATACGAGAATCCAAAGTTTTTTATGTATATGAATGTATTTGCTATAGTTCAATACATGTTCTGGACATATCTAGGTTTGTTTGCGTTCAGGTCATTGAGAGACGCGCCGGTTGACAAATCTACTATTTCCGATGATACACCCTGGTTCAGAAAGATCAACCTTGGAGAGAATAAGTACAGGAATACCCTAGCAGTTCTTTCCGTAGTAGTAGGTTAGTTAAAATATTTTACACAGTACTTTGCTCTCTTAATTTAGCTGCAACTATTGTTTTATCTGCTCTTTTGTTAAGATTATAATTTTGAGCATTAAACCCACAACACCCTTGACTACAAAAGAAATGCTACTGCCTTATACAACAATACTAAATTAAACAGAACAAAATATCTGACTAATGAGTACAACAAAACATTTAAAAAAATATATAAAACTTGTTTTCATTACAGGAGGTGGCTCCCTTGCTATAATCTGGATGTATACTCTCCGTTCAGTCCGTTACTTGATTCTGAATAAGGGCGGCAAACAATTAACTTTTGTCACATACACGCCTTTTGGTAAGAACCGCATTATGACAGTTCCCATGGAGAGTGTCTGTTGTAAAGAAGCGAGAAATATTGCAAGAGTGCAGTTACCACTGAAAATTAAAAACAGATGGATGCATTATATGCTTGATATGAGGGGAGAGTTCAAAAACCCGCTGTTGTTTGACTCTACTGCTGGTTTGTTGAGGAAGTGGTGAAGACATTAACTTGTGTATGTATTTGAAATGCTTTTATTTATTGTAAATACATAGTCTTAGCAATCTCTCCCTCTCTATTCTTTAACCCGTATCCACCCATTCCTGAAGTCTCCTCCATTGCAACAGTTCTAAACTGTACTCATTTGAATGTCACATGTCATTTTTGTAGACAGATTACGTACCACCACCATAACCAGTCTTCATGATGTGTATAGTTCCATTGAAGAGTTTTTTTTTTAAATCCTTGTTTTAGTTGCTCTGTTGCTCCATCTTGCACTAGCAGAGCTTGTAGTATCTAATCAGATTATTTTATTCCATTGTCCATATCAGGGCTGTCCAAACTACATACCTTCGCGGGCTAATTAAATTTACTACAAAAGCTGGAGGGCCACAGAAACCAATATTTTCAGTTTTCAAGTAAAAAAATAATTCTATTATCCAAACAGGGCTTGTTCGTTTAATTTAATCGGGTTTCACGGCCAAGGGTACAGCGGTTAAAATTGATTTTCCACTGTACCATCAAGGGAACAGCCAAGGGTACACAGGAAAACTAGCGAACTATTTTCTGATTAATTTACACTTTAAAACATACGTCGCGGGCCGCCTGAAAACAAGCCGCGGGCCGCATGAAAACAAGCCGCGGGCCGTTGTCTGGACAGCCCAGGTCGAAATCATTGCAACACTGATACTCATACTTCAAAATACACAATGATACTGCGTAGTACAAAATGATTAGGGTAGGTAGCACTAAAGGTCTGCAACACGACTCATACTGTCATACATCACAAACTGATGCAATTAAATAAAACGCCCTGTTAAGATTTATCAGAAAAATCTTTATTATTTGTTTATAATTATAGTAACGGAAATACGTCGTCTCATCTCAACACAAAAATAAAGAAGTACAATCAATAACAAAAAATAAAATTCCTTTTTTTTATTTACAATATGCCGTTTTATCTTTTAATGGTAAATGCAAATATTGTATACTGTATTTGTGTATTCAATCTTTTGACCAGCCAATATCACTACCAAAATCCTAAACCTATATTTGCACCTACCATAAACAATAAAATAGTAATGATTAAAAATGAAAGTCTTTCAATACCATAGACAAGTCATTTAACAATCAACTTAATGAGATACATAGGGTTGTTATACACTTGCAACATCATTTTCATTACATTAAGTATATCAATATGTTTTAAGTGTTAATATAGTAATGTAGTGCAGTAAGTGTTGCAACATACACTCATACACAATTTAAAAAGTTAAACATAATTCTTTAAGATTTAAATAAAGGCGTGAATCTGACAATGGTGATCCAGGAGAACATCCGCTACAACTGCTGGTCTGAAGCCGTTATTACATATGAGCCTGTTTGCTGTTTCAAAGCTATTATACCGCACCTTTAGCGCCTTTATAATATCTGAACCATTTTCGTCTAGATTGCAGCCACATCAAACACACGAGAGTTAATTAAAATTGAATTACATTGTACAACAAACATACGAGTTATGAATCATATTGCAAGTGCCTAACAGCCAGGTCGCTTATCACATCTATTCACCTACTGACAATTTTTGATTAATTCTACAAATGCTTTTACTAGCTTGCTACAACAAGCTACAAAGGATCGATGGAGTCTTAATATCAGTTAAAAAAATACATACATCTAGCCAAGGTATAAATATGACTTCCCTATGAAGTTTTTATTTTATATCCATACCAAGGACATAAGGTGTATTCAACCTCCTTTTCATAAAGACTACATACTGTTAGAGATGAGTCATTACAAATGTTTTTTATTACAATAGTTAAATACAATTTAGATGGAAGAAACGACATCATCGATCCTTGAACTATAAAATTAAGTACAATATTATTTCTTATTTACAATAAAGTCATAAATATTTATTTAATGTACTATAATAAGTTAATGTTAAGGCCCCGTGTGCGTGACACGGGAAGCAGTGTGCATATTATTGGGCTCTACAACAATGGCTTGGGATACGCACCTTTCGATCATGGAAAGATATCCGCCAGCGTAATCGATCAATGCTAATCATTAATTATTTACTGGGAAACGTCATGTTTCCATGAAAATTGTCATATTTATAGAGCTCCAAAGTTCTTTTGGCGCGTGGCCAAAATGTGAACTAACGCCGCCATCTTGTTTTTCAATACATTTCACGAAACAATTGCACAAATGTTTAACAGTACCCTGTCATCTTCATTCGAGCGCCAAAAATTCCTTGTAGCAGTGTATTTATACACTCCCGGACTCCTAAATCGAGCCACCGTGCAATTCCATGTGAGTTAAAAAGGCCTAAGGCTAATAAAACATCAAAATAATGATGAGTCAAGGAAAAAGTTTAAATGTCGACATACTGGCCATCATTTTGTTGTTGTCATTGTTCCGAATTAAAATTCACGACCATTTAAAAAGTTCTTCGACTTCCATACAAAAAGTACAGGATGGCTCGATTTAGGAGTCCGGGAGTGTATTAGCGCTCCCCTTTCAGATGCGCAAACATGGGCCACTGTGTAAACGAGCTATTCGTTACCGGCCATCACAGGTGGTAACAAAATAACAATTATAGGCTTTCATGCATTGACACACTGCATTGCAGTTACACTTACTTTCAACATTTCCTCAATTTTCATTGATTTAGATTTGTAATGTATTATTAACCTACGCTAACAGTATTGTATTTATAATCACATAAACTTTATAAATGTATCATTTAAATATACAGGGTGAGTTTTTAAACAAGAATCAATCACTATGGCATTTATGCCAACCGTCAGAGATAGAAATATAATTATGATGTTTGGAAATCTAGTTTTTCAAACGTATAAAAAAAGCAATTAAATATTTTATAAATATATAACAAACAAAAACTCACCTGTATGAATATTTTATATCGAATTTACTGAGAGATGTTTTGTACGAGAACTTGAAGTCGCTAGATTTTTAAGTATCTACATAAGTAAAATCTGTTCATTGTAGCAACAAAATACTGCACCCTTCTTTTGCAGAAGTCGGTTTAAAGAAGAGTTTCGAATTACGCAATTTAGATACTATTAAGTCTTATTATAAAGATATCTATGTACTCATAAAAGTAACTGAAATAAGTACTGTTTACCCTTGTTTTAAAATTATTCTTAGTTTTTCATCTTTAGTGTGACAAAAACCTGTGATAATGTGCTGCCAGCTTTATACAGAAAGCTGGCAACACATTATCACACGCTTGCTTTTAGTAAATTTTTTCATTGCTTTCTCCATTATATTGATATTTACATGAATTAATTAGCTTTTTTTTTTAAATGTTTTTTTTTTTCCAAATTCATGATCATTCCTCATCCATCAGTCTATCGCTTACTATTAAGTCTCAGTCAACACCAAAAAACAAAAAAGTCAGTATTTTTTTTCTTTTTTTTTTACGTAATAAATCAATTAAACCTCTGTATTTTTTAGTAGTTGTAAATAAATTCTTGCCAACAAATTCCAGTTTGATAGAAGGCCGCGGCCTAACCAAAGCGATTGTCGCGCGAAACGGCGAAATTTTGTTCGGCGAACCAGAACGCGTGGTCGCGCCTACAAGAGTCCGCCTTCCGGTTTTCCGAACAAATGAGTGTCATGAACGCGACGATCGCGTATTCGTGCAAATCGGCAAATATTTTGTAGGTCACGAAAAGAAGCATAGTTTCAATTAATTTAGTTAATCAATATTAGTTATTAATCAATTGAATATTATCAACATAAACATAATGCATATTTGTCGCACCTCATGTAACTTCTATAACTTCTGTAACTCCATCATTATTATTTTTTAATCGTGAAACTTAGACGAGGGTCAGCCTGTTAGGCCGTGTCCTAACCAAAGCGATTGGTCGCGCGAATACGGGATCGTCGCGTTCATATTATTATGTCACTCATTTGTTCGGAAAACCGGAAGGCGCCCTTTGGATCGCCGAACAAAATGAACGCGACGATCGCTTGTTCGGGCGACGGTCGCTTTGGTTAGGAGTTAGGACACGGCCTGACAATAGACTGAGGCGCAGCAGAGAAAAATTAACCAAAATGTTCTTTAAGAAGGTTGAGCGGTGAAGAATCGTTTAGTGGAGTGTCAACCTTATTCCTGTTCTATCGGTAAAATATCAAAGGGTAATTTTCGCCTAAAACTGCCAAAATCATTTAGAAAAAATAAAATAAAAAAACAGTATCATTTTCAGGTTCTTTGCGTGTCATAGTTTTCATATTCATGAAAACAGTTTGTTTTTTATTTACAATCCTGTTTTATTATTTACAAGCTATGCTCACGGCAATTGGATAAGTAGTTCTCGAGTTGAAACAGACAGACATACAGAGACGCTTTTTACAACATGTGGGTTTTTTAACTAAAATTATACCGTTTAACGAATAGGTATGTGTTGTGTGATTTACACGAGTCGCTAACAATTACCGACAATAATTTATTACTTTATAATTAGCTGTTTATGAGGCTTATAATGATTCAGTTTTAGATAATGTTCTAATAAAGTTTTTCTAGCGGACATTCATTTTATATCACCATCTCATCACATTGTGAAGTAATCGCTGCACATCTTCATCTAGATAATCCGAGCTGAAAGCGTCGAACGAACCGAACGAAACGAATTTTAGAATTCTTTATATGAAATTCTGCGAGACCTCGCACACCCGCGCCCGCGTCGATTCGTCCAAATCTGGAAGACCGTTCCTAACGTTCTCGATGACTTCGATTCGTTCGACGCGTTCCGCTCAGAGAAGTGTGCGTTCACTTTAATGCTGACACTATACTTGACATATTTGTACAAATATTGGCGTCATTTCTAAATACAAAATGAACTTTATTTCAATAGACGTAGGATGTGTTTTGTGTTGCCATAATAGCTCCAACATTTGCACAAATACGCCAAGTGAAGTGCCAGGATAAAATGTTAAAAGAAGTCGATAACTTCTTCTCTAACTTTCGTCGATTTCTGCCACGGCAGCATTGTGTCAAGTGGCACAAAATATGGAAGAACAGAAGTTCAATACGATAATAAACTTATGAATAAATAGTTGCTCTGTTATAACGCGGAACGGATCGAATGCAGCCAGTAAGGACTGTGCTATGGACATTTTATAACCTACTTCAGTAATATGGAAGGATATGTATGGTATGTATGAGAGAAAACCTCTGGAAAAATTATAGATTTAATTTAAAAGGTATCCATTTGCATTTATTGTTATACTTCCATCCATAATATTAAAGAAGAGATGTGTTCCGTTCACTTTAGGACTTAGTGTAACTAGTCTAGCGTGATGTGGTGTTCCGCGCCTAGTACATAGTGGCACTATTGCCCCCAGTGCCACTGGTAAGGCCCAAAGTGCCCGAAGTGCTCATAGTGCCTCAAGATTCACTAGTGCCCCTAGTACCTAGTGTCACTGCTGCCGCTAGTGCCACTTGTACCCTTTGTGCCCCAAAAGCCGCTAGTGCCACTTTTGATCTTAGTAACACTTTTGCCTTTAGTGCCACTTTTGCCCTTAGTGCGACTTTTGCCCTTAGTGCCACTGGTGCCCTTAGTGCCGCTAGTGCCTGGCGCGGCGCCGGCAGCGCGTCAGTCGGACAAGTATCGCTCGCGTGGAGCATCTTCGGAATCATCTCGCGTCGGGCTGATGCTGTCGATCTCGTCAACTTCCTCAAGATTCTTCGTGCTGGGGTTGCATAGTCTGGAAATAAATACAATAATTAGTTATACTCCAAGAAGACAATCGTGAATGCTTCTAAACGGACCATATATTTTTGCTGCAATACGGGGCTATTAAAAATATAGAAAGAGAAAAAATTAGTGACTCCTGGTCTAGTGCGACTGCTGAGCTTGAGGTCTTATTTATAATTCCTCGGACTGAGACAAAGGAATATTAGATTTATACCAAACAAATTTAGTTCATGGCAATATGGGCCTCATGGGCCTTATTCACAACTGGCTGATGATATATGTGTATTTAGCCCAATCGTTTGGTGAATACGGCCCGTTTTGACCGTCAAGTATAAGAGTATTTAAATTGAAACAAACCTGCACTTGCAACAAACGATGCACGGCGCGGCTAACAAGAGGAGCGGGCTGGCTACTAACAACAGTAGCCCGAAGCCTGCAAATATGCCAACCACCTGGAAAATAATAAAAACATGTCAGGTGAGCACTTAACGGATGTCAAAAGGTTGACTCCAGGCCGACACCTGAGATTCTTCCAAAAAAAATTTTTTAGTCAGTACAAAATATTACTGGTTATAATACTAATAGTAGTAATGATGATGAAAATGACAAAATAGTATTTGAATGCAAGCCTGAAAAGTGACATTACAAATGCTAACAACGCATTTCAAACGACGATTTTCAACCTGCTTGCAAAGGAAAAACGAATGAAAGGACAATGCAACCGATTGGCCCAAAAATATGAAACCCAATGTGCATAATTGAAACCTATGCAAAACGTTAGTATGGGGACAAATAAATCTATCCCAGTAAAAAAAATATGCAGGGTAAGAAATGTTTTAAAAAAGTGTCGATTTTTATATGACTTAATTATACTTATTATTTAGAAATAAGGCTGTATCTCATTATAAATGAACTGTTATATAGTTCTTATGGGAAATAAATATCTTTAAACCTAAATAAATAATAGGTCCCCCCCACCTATGAAATCAGCGTTTTGTATGGATAATAACAACCATGAACACGAATGTTTTAAAACTTTTATGCACTAATGTTTAAAAACTAAGTTAACGAATATGCCACTTAGATTAAGCGACAAAAATAAGTTTTGGCTAAGTTAAAACAAATAGTGGTCATTTCTGCTAACAAAATGAGGAGTCATTTTTAAGGTATTTTTTATGTTTATAAAACTATAAGTAATAAGGTTTGTATAGTAGTTTGTCAATTCTGAATGGGATCCTACATCCTATTTGTCCATATGTTTACAATTGGCGATATTTTAAATGTTTAAAAACAAAACCTATAAGTAAGTGATATAAACATCGACACTTTTTCAAAACGTTTGTTATCCTGTATATTTTTTTTACTGGGATAGATTTATTTGTCCCCATAGTAAAAGTTGTCATGGATGATTAGTACTAACGTTTGGCATAGGTTTCAGTTATGCACAACAGGTTTCATTTTCTTGGGCCAGCGGTCAAAGGAAAAGTTGCATTGTCCTTTCATAAACATTTGTGACAGATGTCAGATGGGCTCGCGCTTTTTTTTCGTGCCTGCGTGTGTGACTCGAAGCCGTCAAACAGTCCAATAATAAAACTAAAAACCCACCTGAACCCGAACTAACTCCCGGGTCTCGGTTATGGAGATATTGAAGCTCAAAAATTGAAATTGAAATCATTTATAGGAGTCGGAGTCACGATTACTCATAGTTGCAGAAAAACCCAAAAGTTTGATATGACAGCTGATATTTTTTCACGAACTCTGAGTCATGAGTATGTTTTCATATTTATCATACCTGTGCACGATGCCATAGAACCGATGCGCGTGAGTGTCCCAGTTTGTTCTTGCACGGACCTTTGTCGTAGTGGCGCAACAGGAAATCATCCTGTAACAAAACATTAGAAATGAGTAAGTTGTAAACTGTCTCCAGAGCCACAGAAAAGTAAAGTTTTGGCCCATCCATAAAGAATGTCACCCGATTTGTATGGTTTTTTGAGCCCTCCCCCCGTCTGTGTGATTACCCCTCCCCGGGTGTGACGTCACATATTTTGCAATTTTAGGTTAAATCTTATAATAATAATTTTTTAAAGATTTTCGATAAGAGTTGAAGTTTAGAGTTTTAATACTTTAGATTTATACATGTGACGTCCCGAAGCTTATGATCTTCCCCCCCTTGTCACACTTTGTTGATATGTACTTAATTTATGGGTAGTCCCTTGGGAGCCTTGCCCCTCAGTAGTACAGTAATTTCCCACGGCTGGGCAAATTATTTAATGAGGAATAATTTTGTCAAGTAATTTTTTTTTAATCTGTGAAATGTCAATACCTTTTCTCAGATCCTCTGATTTGTCGGATTTGTATTGAACAAATACGACAAAGTTGATATAGCAGTTGATGTATTATGTGTGTATTAACTTTTGTTGTAACAGTAATTAAACAATCAACGTAAATTACCAAACATGTAATTACTTTTAACTTCATTGTCATGTACAGTTAATAAACATAAATGACATTTCGCATGCTCACAATAGGTGTCAAGGGAACGTTGGTTTTTCCACGACGTATAAGAAACCAAACTGTGACCCGTCCCCGGCCCGAATACACGTAAGGCAATTTGACGTAGTGTGTCAATCTGTTAAACAATTAATTTCGCTGATTGTTTATTGACAGATATAAAAAAAAGTGTCTAATTCGAAAAACCGGCAAAAATGCTTCTCATCGTACCTAGTAAGATAGGAAACGCTGACCTAATCAATATTTTTTTTTGATGTGGATGATTTTAATAAATATTATTTTAAAGAAATAAATAATTATGATTCATTATCAAGAACGTAAAGACGACAATATTTATGGAACGAAGTTCTTTGATGCGGCTTGCGGTAGGAGTAAACTGGCAGAAATCGTCACGCGAAAAAACGTTCATAGTTGCGACTGTCTTCTTCTAATTTGATAGAGAGAGAGAGAAAGTGTGAATTTGGTCAAAATGTTAATCTGAGATGGCAGCTGCGAAAATTTTCAATTTTTTCATAATGGTTATCGTTTTCATAGTTTTCGAGGGTGCTAAAGTCGACAGTAAGGTCAAATTGAACCTAAATCCAAGATGGCGGCTGCGAAAATTTTGTTTTAAATCATACGTGAGAAAGAATTTTGTTTAAATATTTATTTAAAAATGTAAATAAATGGCGTATACTCACATCGAGGGAAGCCAAGCAATACCAGCAGAAGACATGCTTGCACCGTTTGCACATCATCTGTGCACAACCCTCGTCTTTCTCAATAGGTACACGGCACATAGGACAGAGCTTGATCAGCTCGGAATCTGGTAAGAGAGGCGCCCCTGCACCACCCATGGATGATGACGCTGCAGCAGCTTCGCATGATAGACCGCCGTGCCACTAGAAACATAGAAAAATGTGGGTTTAATACAAAACATTTATATAAATTAAACCATTTACAAGCACTTTTAAATTGTCAAGAAGTCGTTAGTTACTGAGAAAGTTGAAGCTAAACTAAGCTGCCCGTTCCAAAGAGTCGATAATATGGAGAAGACGGGCAAGCAACGACATGGACACTCTTTTAAATCAAAATCTTGGGTACAATATTCTCGTTGCTTCTAAATGTGAGAACAATGTTAAAACAATTCAAAATACAAAGATTACATAGGTCTAAGGTGTTAAACACATTGCTTTACCGGACTGCAAAGAAGGACATGCAGTTGAAGGCATCCATGACATTATGGTCGATGGCTCTGCATTCATTACATCCCAGATGCCTCCGACTGCATATTACAATTTAAAAGAAATTGATTTGTCTATTTTGCACGTGTTTCTGTGACAAATAAACTTATTTTTCTTTCTTTCTTTATTTCTTATTTCATGTCGTTTCTATCTTTTACGTTGGTTTTAAGCGTTCCGAGTTTGTGTTCCGATCCGATCTAGTAATCTAGAATAAATTCATGTCCATCAAAACGAAATCTACTCAAGAATATTGCTTTTTAATGTTTATATGTTTAACAAACATCTAAAAATAGTGTAGATATAAATCTTTTCTCATAAAGGGCAAATCTTGGTTCATACGACAAATCCCTACACCAAAGCGAGGATAACCGGGTCACGCTCAAATGAAAGGATAAAACGGCACGCTTTGAATACAAAATTACTTCTCATGGAAAAAGTAGTATTTTTGTGGTAAATAGTATTTTTAATGGATACTGAGTAATGTGAACGTTTTAGTTTTAAGTTGTAATTTAAATAGTGTTGATCATGATAGTAAACTCGATTGCAAGCAGTGTTTTTTCCTGATATTTATTTTGCGCACATTTTCGGGCCCACTTGGGCGCCAACATGCACATTGTAAATGCATTACAAAATTAACTATCAATAGAAACTGTCCATAAATTCAAATCACAACTAACATTCTTTGTTAGTCGTAAGAAATGTTAGAACACGGCAAATTGGTGTAGGTACGTAGAGCGTCAAGATGCCTTCGATCAAGTATATTATTGCTACTAGCTTCCACTAGCGGCTGCGCCCGTGTGATATCTTCATAAGTTATATATGCCTATGTTACTCAGTGATAATATAGCATTCTATGGGTGAAAGAAATTTTAAAATCGCTCCAGAAGTTTATTCATTACAAACAAAAATACAAATCTTTTAAATGATAAATGGTTTTATTTCTGTAAATAGGTTTGTACAAACACTTTTACACGTCAATCATATTTTAAAAACTAGATGAGATCAGCGTTTCCTATCTGACTAATCTGAGAAGAAAGGCCGAAACAAACTCAGAGGTCAGTCTCTTTTAAAATGCAGACATAATCTTGGTCAGATCATATGAAGACCATGTAGATTGTTGACTGAAATGGTCTTTTGAAGAAGGAACCACACAGATTGGGTGGACTAGTCCATTCAGTGCACGCATTTGTATGTAATTACCCGACTACGCGAAGTAAAAAGGAAGGTTCTGATTTTGACCGGTATGTATGTATGTTCCCTCATAACTTCTAAACTTATCTCAATTTGACAAATGAGATATCGTTGGAAGCGCCTTGATCGTCCGCTGGATATAGGCTAGGCTACTTTAAGTCGTCTACGTTTAATCAGTTCAATTTACGCCTAACACGTCTGACTCCGGATTTTTCATTTGTCTGTCTGTGATATCTTGTTTATACCTTTTTAGATGACGTTTTTGTCGTAGTTGGGTTTTAGTTTTATAACTTTTCTTTTTTTTTTCTTTTTATAATATTAATGTAGATATTGGTGGCTATTTCAATGCACCAAGGTTCTATAAGCAAGAGCAGTCTACGACTCGGTAGAACAGTTAGTCAGCTGACCTTACTGGCATAAGGGTCTTTGTCCGTGCCATCTCGACCCACTTCCTGAGCGCTGCTGTAAAAGCGGCACTGGAGATGCAGGATAGTACTTTTATATAAAAGAAGGCAACCATTGCATGTCGTGTAATGAAAGATATTCAGTGGCGTGGTAGCACTGTTTATGATTCAACTTTCAGGCTACGCATTCAGATTGTTTTATTTAATACTAGCTACTGCCCTCAGCATCACCCGCGTACCCTAAGTTCTCCTTATAACATCAGCTTATCTGCCAGAGAATTTCCCGTCAAAATCGGTCCAGCCGTTACGGAGATTAGCCGGAGTAAACAGACAGAACGCCAGACAAATAATAAAAAAAAAAGTTTTGTTTTATACTTTCAATTAAGTATGCATTTATTAAAAAGCTGTTATTTTGACATTACAAATAGTAGTTTATGTAGATGTATGCATCTACATATAAACTACTGTTTGATTACTTGTCTATAGACAAGTTTAAAACTTTTAATGATCATTTCTATCTTGTTATAAGAATAATACTAATTTTTGTTACTGAGTATTCATCACTGTGTTAGGATAGCCTTGACGTCATGGCCATTTTATATGAATCAGGGAAACTACACCTTTACATAAAATATATGGGATATAGCTACAGTGGGTATGTACGGGTATGTAGCATTTAGAAGTGATCCCGTCAAGCCGCGTTGAGTGGTGCTTGAAATGTCCGGAAATAGAACACGTAGAATAAACTGCAACATTTTCTGATTTTTCGTAGAAGGCTTGCAAAAAATTCGATCTTTTTTGTATGTCTTCATGTTTGGAAAACCTTACATGTTTATTATGATTATAAAAATCAATACCCACCATGCCACGTCTGAGAAGATTCCCATGTAACGTTGAAATAACTCAAACCCATTTATTTCAAATAAACCATTTTCAGGCACTTTTGAATTCTCAGAGTCTTCGGTCAGAAAGTTAGTAAGTTGCCCGTTACAAGGCGTAGGTTTCTATGGAGAAGAACGTAACTAAAGTTTAGATGTCTGCCTCGTTGGTCTAGCGGTCGCAAGCGCTACTGCTGAGAATGAGGTCCTGGGTTCGATTCCCAGGTCGGGCTTTACGATCAGAATTCCTTACTAGCAGCCCGGAGTCTAGATTTGTGCCCAGTTGATGGCAATAGGCTCGCCCTACTTGGGACTTAAACATAACTGGCGAAATGTGGGTGTAGGGACTTATAGGTATATCTCTGCCTAACCCTAAGGGTTTACACGCGCGATGCTATGTTTCATCATCACAAAATTCTCTGGTCTCCATTCCTCGGTCTACGAGCTCTCTCACGGTGGTAGCGTAGCATAACATAAACAAAGCTATTAGGAGAGAAAGCGAAACGGGGCCCTTTTTTGTTTTGACAATGGGCTGTACGTTGAAAAGACGCGTTCCGCCGCGTTAAAGGCGCGTCGCACCTGTTCGAGAGACCCTTATTACTGGTAGTAGTGCGAGTTTCGTGTTGATGCCGACATTATGAAATAGTGCACGAGGTTGAAGGTTTCTAAATAAAATTGGACGTAGTTAAGCAGAAAGGATCCAACCCACACTATGGGCGAAAATGAGTTATGTATACCAAAACACTCTTTGTAGTCAAAACTTTAATATCACAAAAACAATCCCAACGCATCATGTCATTATGACCATACGTTACCAACCCGTATGTATGGCAGGTCATACAATCACATAACACGATCTGATCTTAAAACTTGAATATCTCAAACCTAACTCTGTGTGGGTTGGATCCTTTCTGTTTAACTACGTCCAATTTATATAACTACATAAGTAGCAACAATGTAGATCTTTGACAGTCGTGACAACCAGTCTTATCAAGGGGTTTGTGGAGGTCAGATAGGTGGTTTTTCCGCGTAAAATACTGGTATTCAGCCGCATCCGGTTAGACTAGAGGCAGATTCCATCATAGTTAGGAAAAGGTTAAGCAGATTATGATGATAGACAGCAACAAAGTGGGTCGTGGTGAGCCAAAACTTTAGTCCGAGTCTGGCGAGCCCATCTCCCAAACCTTGCAAGATTGTTTGTATGTTTGTAAAAGGTTACTCTCTGGTAGGTCTGCTGTAATACTGATCCAATTACAAAAATTATTTCACTGACAAAAAGCCACAGTGGCGGCGCTAGGCGTCTGCGACCGCCGACGGCCTCGCGCAAAAAAGTATTAAAAGTTTCCTCCTGGCTTGTCCTGGGGACCCCCAAATCTAGAGAAGCACTTTTTAATCAAATCCCAAACAAGGCCAAAATATGTTCAGTAACAAAGAGGCGGTTTGTATTTGGAGGCCTCACAAAAACCCGTTTTAATAAACTTTTTTGACCGAGTCGTTTATTTTTTCGACCAATATGTGTTTATATTTTAGGAAACGTTCAAGTCATTTATATTGTTTTTTTTTTAATACCCTTATGTCTTAAGTTCGTCTTTTTAATTTTGACAAACAAAACCTAGCTTATAACCATCGCATGACCTAGAAAAGTCGATAGACATCTCATGTATCAAAATCTATCCAGCCGTTACGATGCTTCGAGGGTATAAACAATCCAACATACAAAGATTCATAGATACCTACGCGTGAAAAACATAGCCCTATCATTGCTGTCATGTAGTCAGGTAAAAGAGAAGTAATGATATCTGACCTCCTGGTTGCATTGTGAGCAGAAGTCGTGCCGGCAAGTAGGGCAGTGCGCAGGACTGGCTGCGCGGACGTGCACCACCGTGTCACAGCCCACGCGTGGGCAAAATGCACGCCCAGAATCCATCGCCACCTCTGCAACAAAATAATTAACTCAGTATAACCTACAAGTAATACAGGTTCAAATAAAAGTAGCTAGCGAAACTCCGCAGACGTGACTCATCGCACTACACTACCAGCAGTCGTTGACCCCAAAAAAGAACCCCCTCCCCTATTTCGAGTTTCATGTGATTTATGGACGACCCCTGTACACTCAGGGATTTAACTTGGTTGTTGAGAATGTTTGACATACTAAATTTGCCATGAAAAAGCCGTAATTTCATACGACTGACAAATAATTAAAGTTGTGATTTGATTTAACGGGCATTTTAATATGTGTAATGTAATAATAATTTATATTATGACCATAAGTGTGATAATATTCATGAATATGAACACCTTTACCAACCAACACGATCAAAATGTATGAAACAGGATGATTATGTCAAGTAGTTCCTGTAAGTAAAGCTTTGTGCAGACTAGCGCGACGCGACAGCGCGACGCGACGCCGGTTATTGTTATACCGTCAAGTTTTCTTAGAAATTGTATTGTTTGAGTCGCGTCGCGCCGTCGCGTCGCGCTGGTGTGTACGAGCCTTTACTCTATACAAGCACAGCGAGTCCCTCTTATTCATTATTTGAAGCTATAAGGCCAATATCATTTCACAGTTTTAAATTAACCCTTGTCCAAGTACTCAAGTATATTTTCACTGATCAGGATATCGAATTAACGACACACTCAATCAGAAACCGGAACCACTGTGAGGTCACTATGTCCTTTACTTTCCCCGCTTGTCCACTTCCTTAAGTTTGTATGACCTATTATTTTTTAATGTGGCTGGTAATGAATTTTGTTTGACCTTTTTTGTATAAAGATATTATCTTATATTGCATATCTGTATACAAAATTCAGGTAGTTGAAAGAACGAAAAATCTCTTTATAGTCGAGGTACTCTTTATGATCGAGGTACTCTTTATGGTCGAGGTACTATTTATGGTCGAGGTACTCTTTATGGTCGAGGTACTCTTTATGGTCGAGGTACTCTTTATGATCGAGGTACACTTTATGATCGAGGTACTCTTTATGGTCGAGGTACTCTTTATGATCGAGGTACTCTTTATGGTCGAGGTACTCTTTATGGTGGAGGTGTCCATTCATAAATGACACGCACAAAAATGTGCTGCTCCGTTAATTAATAGAAATATGGGAACAGCAATTATTTTTCGCTAATTCAAGGTTGGTTCCATAGTAAAAGCTGTCCATCATGATGAGTACGTTAACCGTTTACGCGGTTTTCGTTATTTCAATTACTTGTATTATTGATATCCTTAAGGGAGAGGGAGACATTTGCCCTGCAGTGGGACAATATAGGCTGATTAGATTAGACTGCTCGTCTTCTTTTCGTGTGGTTAGTGACTAACCTGGTGTCAGAGTTTTAAAGCCGCCCATGGGCCTCTGACTTGGCTTCACATGCCGAAGAGAAATATCTCTCAGACAGCCGGTTTCCTCACGATGTTTTCGTTCACGTTTTTGAAGCAAGTGATAATTATACAATACTCACATGAATCAGAAAAGTCAGAATTGCGTGTCTTGGATTAAGCTTCGTGCAGACCAGCGCGACGCGACGCTGCGACGCGACTTGAACAATACAATTTCTAAGAAAACTTGACGGTATAACAATAGCCGGTGTCACGTCGCGCTGTCGCGTCGCGCTGGTCTGCACGAGGCTTTAGACTGTTGATATCTCCAACAATCTAGGTTGACTAAAAAGTGCCATCTTCAGTCAGTTACTACCGAAGCATTAAATAACATAAAACAATTGCACTGTCGTAGAGCAAATGGTTCAATAATGCGCATGCCACGGAGCGAGTAATCGTTGTGAAACAGAGCGGAGCGAGCTCAACGTCAGCGGCAGACGAGGCACACGCATCAGCAAAGATCGAGCCGTCCACATCCACAATCAGAGCATGATGGAATCACGGAACCAATGACTATATATACAGCCTCTTTGCATGGAACCAAGCAGGCTCATTGATACATTGTTTTATGACAGTGAAAAGCGGGACGGATTAAATAGATGCCGTCAAAACTAGAAAGCGGAAGCGTGGGATTGCGAAACATAACGAGTGGAGAACTTTGCTCCTCAATGGGTATGAACAAAAATTGGCTATAACAGTAGGGAAAGACCAAAGAAACAATAGATGAATTGTGCGCAAGATGATATGGCTAAAAAGGAGTTCCTAACTACTGAGATGACTAATATACTCGTAGATGTATTGAAGAAGACATGCTACGCTGACTCTAACTAAACCAGCTATCTAATTACGCAACACATTTTCGTAAACGATTACGACTAATCTGTTTAATTTTGACAGTTCAACAACATTCATTGCGATAATTACGTTGTTGAGCAGATTTTTTTTTCGAACTTCTGTAGCTATGTGTTTCAAAACGATTCAGATTCTGATTGATTGTGTATTATGCAATTAGAGTACTGGCTTGGCCTGGCTAAATGGACAGATACCAACGAATGTTAGTTACTTATGACGAATGAACAAAATTGTAATTTTTTTTCTATTTAGCTTCTTCTTCTTCTTCTTTTCGTGTGGTTAGTGACTAACCTGGTGTCAGAGTTTTTAAAGAGGCCTCTGACTTGGCTTGATTAAGATTTGAGCTTAAATTAATTGAGTAAGGAGGTAGTTGTAATACTGTACCATGATTGAGTCGAAACTTGAGATGTTTCTCCATGACTGCCGGCTCCACCAGGTCGGATATCTCCTCCAGGTTGAGCGCCGCCCCCACCCTGCATCTCGCGTCTGGACAGGACACCTCGTACGCACCGTTGCACACTTCGAACTCAACATACGCCTTCATACACTGTAACAATTGAAATTAAAGCAATTAGGATCCTGAAGTTCAATGGAAGAAATATAGAGATAATAAGACGCGTTAAGCATATTTCTCATTTATATTAAAAACTCCTGGAAGGAGGAACTGATATCAAATAAAAGTAATGAAAATCGAAGGTTGACTGGTAGGAAATGCCTCAGGCATTAAGTCCGCCTTTGTACAGTATTTTTTTACTTGTCGATAAGGTTTTAATAAATAAATAAAATCCCAGTAAAGATTTCAAATATTGCTCTACTATAACACTGTGTCCTAACCGTAAGCGACTGTCGCGCGTATACGTGATTGTTCACCTAAATAATGACGTACATACGCGACTTGATTGAACGCACGAGTATGACATATTCATACAAAAGTGTGCGACATTCTCTCAAACCTGCTATGTAAATAAGTGACAGGAACTTATCATTATCACCCATATAGACCAAATGGGGAAAATACGTATTATTGAAGCTAACTCAAAAACTATCTAAGGAAAGTTAATAAACTTAATACGGGACCACATTGAGAGACCCTTTCAAACAAAAAAAGAATGTTCAAAATCGGTCCACAATTGACAGAGAAACCAGTAGTTATAAATAAAATAAAAAATGTGTAGGTACGCTATGAACATAGAACCTCCTTTTTGGAAGTCTGTTAAAAAGTAGTAAGTATCTTTCTGTATATCTCAAGAGTTGAAAAATCGTCCGGTTTCCTTTTCTTCTTCTTATCTCATTTCATTTCTTTCGGTCCTTATGACCTTGTGAGCTACCTTGAAGTTTCTTAAGGGTCAGATCGATTAAAGGCGAGTCCGGCCCGACCTTGCTCCTACGACAGTTCAGTGACCGAGAGGCCAAACTAAAATTAAATACCTTTCAATCAACCCTACAAAATTTAAGACAGCTACAAAATGAAACCACATCAACAAAGATAGATTTTTCAACGTTGGTTATTAATAATAATATATTTATTCAGACAACCATTTATATTGTAAGTGTGAACTTAAAAATTATGTTAGTACCTAATAACTAGGAGAGACTCAGTCCTCTGGATGAGGCTCCACATCAGTGGGCTGTCTAACTTATTGCTTCTTCATATTCGCCATGGAAGATCTCGGATTCTTTCAATAGGTGAAAAAAAATGTAACACAAAAGGGCCTAGTCAAGTAGCAATCGCTTTCAAATCGCTTCGTATTTCAACGACTTTCAACAGGATTGACGTAAACTTTTTGATAGTTGATGTCACTCCCATACATTTTTGACCCTTGCATGCTCGTTGCCGGTGATGCAATGTCACTTTTTCTACGCCCTATGGTCTTAAAATATAATTTTATAAGCCAATTTCACTGATAAAGAATATTTGCAAATAAGGGTTGTTTTAAATTAGCGGCCAGATTCAAACAATATATAGTTACATTCTAACTCCCAGAAACCCGTGGAAAGATACTTATCTAAAGTACACGCTTAGCTTGAACACAATATGAAGAGAAACTCAACACAATCGTTTTATAGAAAACCGTCCTTTGTTAACTTATGAACGACTGTCACGGTTGTGGGTGAACTTTAGAAAGGGGAAAGCTGATGGTATATCTAGATGTGGGTACTAAACTATGTAACGTTTAGGCTTAATTCACACTGAAATGGCAGCGGCCGGCAGCAACGCGGTGAGCAGTTTTAATGACAAAGCATTTTAAACTTTATGTGCAATTTCAAAAGATATAGATACGCTTGATAGAATGGAAAGACGCGCGGGGCCTCTCGGCAGCTCGTGTAGTCTCGCAGCGGCGCGAGCCAAGCAGCCGCTATTCTATCAAGCGTATCTTATATTTTTTTATATTGCACATAAACTTTATAATGCCTTGTCATTAAAACTGCTCGCCGCGTCGCTTCCGGCCGCTGCCTTTTCAGTGTGAATTGAGCCTTATAGTGGAACCTGAAACTAATCTGAGATAGACCTATGCTTTACTAGGGTTGGGAAAAGTGGTCTTTGGTCCACGCGTCATGTTCGTGAACGGGCGCCGTCAGTTGAGACTGGTCATCTCTTAGCTGCTAGGGCTTATTTTTAATCTTATATTTTGAATCGTTTTTGTTTTTTTATTTTTACATTGTTCTCACATAATTATGGTAGCAACAAGAATAATGTACCCAGGAGTTTGGAATATCTATATTTAAAAGAGTGTCCTTGGAGTTTCCTGCCCGTTCTTCGCCATACAGATCAACGCTATGAATAATAAAAGCTACGTTTTGGAATGGGCAACTAGCTTCAACTTTCTGACTAACTGAACGACTCTTTGACAGTTAGAAAGTTCCTGTAAATGGTTTAATTGAAATAAATGCTAGTCTAGAATACTGAATGAAGGCCAACCTTATGCACTTTGGCAATCTTGTAATTGCATACAGCCAATATCTTAATGTGAAATTAAGATTTTTATTAAGATATTGACAGACAACGCACAGCCTAAAGCTTTGTGCAGGCTAGCGCTACGCGACACTGGTTATATACCGTCAAGTTTTCTTAGAAATTGTATTGTTCACAATAGTTCCTTTTATAATGAAAGTGGGCAATTCGGAAGGATGTTTGGGTTAAAGAGGGGATGAAAGTTTGTATGGAACGTCGAAATTTTTGCCGATGGGCAACCCAATCGGGCACATGGCTTATAACACCATACACTCCTGAAGAACCATTTCGAGCATTCGAGCTATCACATTAGTTTATTATGATTTATACAGGTGGCAGGGAAATCGACGCGCAGCCTGTTACCATGGATTCAGTGCATGATTCTGGACCCCCCTTCGTAGAAAATTTTCTTAGGTCATTAAAAATAAAATTACTGTTCCATAAATTTTGACCACGTAGGTATTGCACTTTTGTAGGAAACAGCAGTTTTTTTTTTTACCGCCTCTAATATTCCTTGGATGTACAGTAAGTCGACGTCCCTGCCACCCTGTATTTATTAAGAAGACCTCAATATAGTCTTCTGATAAAAAGTCAAATTAAATATCATTTAAAGTAATTAGCGTGCCTCTACGGCACGCTATTGTTTGACGAAGAATTTCTATAAAAATCATTCTATTATGTTTCTTCAAAACATAACATTTGATTTGAAGAAGCTGTCTTAAATTTTACCGATAATAAGCATAAAACGTACTTACGAGTGCCAAAAGTTACCTGTGGGCCTTTCACTCACGCAGCAATCGCGGCTGCCAGCTCGATCTGTCACTCATGACAAGTGTCAATCATAGCGTCTAAAAATTTTGCCGCCAACGTACGGAAAATTTTTCTTTCGATAATTTTCTTTAAAGAAAATTGTAAAGTTTCAGAAAAAACTTATAGAAAGTGAATAATAGTGCTTGTGGTAAGTGATATATAGTGTTACGCTGATAGTTGAGCCAGCGAAATGCCGAAATGGAGATCGAAAGGTCACATTAAATCTAAATTGTCACCGGTGCCTGCGGATTCTCCTAAGTGCGACAGTGGTGAAGAATGCTCTTTATCCTCGGAGGAAGAAGGCACCTATTCCCACTGCCGAACAACGGCAAAGAGATCGAAACGATTTCCTGTAAGTCGGGCCCACGCATTTACAATTGAACGAGTAGACAAGTAAGTGTTAAATCTGTTAACAATGACACAATTTCTACATTAAGTATATCACTAATCTTACTCAGAAACACTATCAACAAACTTCTAAATTGCTTCTTGCTAGTATCTACTTCAGAAGCGCATTGTTGTTTTCTAAACAATCCGGTCATGTCTAAAGAGACTTGAAACACTACAACTTAAAGGTTTCAGTGTAAAATATTGTGATTAGGTAATTCCTAACGCAAATACAGATTGTCTTGAGGAGGCAAAACTACTCAAGCAGTTTTATTTTTATTTTGACATCCCATCTTATAAAACAATCCGTTATAAGAAGACCTGTAGGTATGCTCACCCAGCCCATGTGTTTCACACACTGAATTAGAAGTAAATGAGTACTTATGCCACTAAATAAAACTAAAGACTATTTAGCCCCTGCGGAGGGGGTTTTGGCTGGGATCTCTAATATAGGTCTAGTGCAGATGGAGCTAGCTGCTAAAGCAACGTCCACAGGGACTTGTTAATTGGGCAGCAACCTACCCACTGAGATAGTATCCTACTTTCCATTTTGGAAATAGTTCAAATTCAAATTCAAATTCAAAAGTCATTTATTCAAACTAGGCTGATAATCAGCACTTTTCGAACGTCAAAATTACATAAGACAGTCCCCCAAAACGCCCACCCTTCACCACTTCCTAGTGCGTTAGCTGGGAAGAAGAAGTGGCGCAACAAACTCCCCAGCAGCACAGCTGTCTGTTCAGTTAGAAAGAAAAAAAAATGACTATATAATAGTATTCAACATACTTAATTAACCTAATTTAAATTATTATCCATATGTTAGCTAGCACACGCCAATATACCAAACAAAATCATCGAGAACTATACTCGGGCAGAAATAAAAACTAAACGTAAACAAAACTTAACGTCTTAATAAAAGCCTCCAGGCATAAGGGTGCGTTTCCACTGAAGCGGAGACGTACGGAGCTGAGCGCAGACGTGCAGGAATCGTCCAATCACAGACGAGACGAGAGACGCGATGAAGATTTCAACCATTGTGATTGCACGTCTCCGCTCAGCTTCGCTCGTCTCCGCTTCAGTGGAAACGCACCCTAAAGGGCGTGCCCGCTTACATAAAGCTGTAACTGGAAGTTATAAATGATAAACTAGGACCATCGAGGTAAAATAAATAAACAGTTAATTACTAATAACAATAAATAATATGATCTATTGTCGAGGTCACTAGTTACATATTGCAATACAACTCATTAAAAAAAAACATTGTAATGAGTAGATTATGTCAACAATAAATTAAAATTAAATTAAAATAAACAATTATATGAACTCATAATAACCTGTCAGTAGGTAAGCTAATTCTGGTGAAAGAACATAAAAATTGTCTTGAGTTAATCACAGCGACCAACTATTCTTATCATTTAAGTAGTCGTTGATAGAATAGTATGCCTTTGAACAAAGGTTGGATTTTACTTTCGTTTTAAACGCATTAAAAGGCAAATCTAGCAAAGAAGAGGGTAACTTGTTATAAAAGGTTATACCAAGCCCAACAAATGAGTTATGAACCTTATGAAGCCGGTGAAAAGGAACTCTTAGTTTTTCCTTATTTCTAGTGTTAACATTGTGAAAATCACTGTTCTTACTATATAAATGTATATTTTGCCTAATATATAAGATGTTGGCGAAAATGAATTGAGATGCCACTGTGAGGATACCAATATCTTTGAAAAAATCTCTCAGAGAAACTCTGGGGCCTAGCTGGTAAATAGCTCGAACAGCTCGTTTTTGAAGGACAAATATATTTTGAATATCAGCAGCTTTGCCCCACAGCAGAAGACCGTAGGACATAACGCTATGAAAATAACTAAAATAGACTAATCGAGCTGTATCGACGTCAGTGTATTGTCTTACTTTCCTGACGGCGTAGGCGGCCGAACTGAGCCTTCCCGCTAGGCTCGATATATGTGGGCCCCACTGAAGTTTGGCATCTACTGTTATGCCCAGAAAAACTGCCGAATTTACAGATTCAAGCACCTCTTTATCTAAGACGATGTTGGGTCCTAGATTTCTAACATTTGGTAGGGCGAACTTAACACATTTCGTTTTCTTGGCATTGAGAACTAGGTTATTTGTCGTAAACCAATCCGTAACCATTGAGAGTGCACTGTTTACATCGTCAAAATCTTGTCTATTCCGGTCTACTTTAAAAATAAGAGAGGTATCGTCTGCAAACAGTACAACTTCACAGATACCCTTTAAGTCCGGACACACCCATCCAGAAGTGTATTTAAATTAAAATAGAGTGCAATACTCTCATGTGGTATGCAGTTGTTACATTAAAGAGGTTCAGCACCTCTTATGAACTCTAATTTGCATTCAGAACATTAAAATTACTAATTAAATATGACATTAAGTTCTATAACTATTAGGAAATACTAAATATTTAAACAACATTATAATTTATAATGTTAATACTGTATTTTTCTTTGCTGTATTTTGTAATAATTAAGAAAATCTTATAGTTATGATCATCAGGACCTAGCTTGCTCTATCAAAATTAGAAATGTAACAAATACAGCCACTAAACAATTTAAAACTCACAATATGTATATTTAGTTAAAGCTGGTTTTATAAGAATTAGTTCTTTTATATTAAAAGACATGATAAACAGGATCATAGCAAGAATAACTAGGCCTAGATTCATATTGTTGACAAGATTCAGGCCGTCTAAAGAACCATGTAAAAGCTCGGGAATGATAAGATCCTAACAAGAAGTCGAATAAATAAATTAATAATATTCAGAACAATTCTATTTTTAGCAAATTCCACAAATTTCTATTGCTAAGTCAAAGACCGAAAATATTAATATTCAGAACAATTCTAGTTTCAGAAAATTCTGCAAATTTTTATTAAACGCATAATATTAATCTATGTGGTTTTCTAATATTATGATATTATAATCAAATAGCCTATTGTTTATACTCAAGTAAGATGATGACAATTGAAAAGTAAAATGGAAGCAATGTTTTATTAATGAATGAAGGGTAGCTGTTCATGAAATAGTTCCCTTGTTAGGTCTTTTTGTTTATAATATAATACCAGCCTGTTACTGTCCCACTGCAGGGCAAAGGCCTCTTCTCATACAGAGAAGGCACCAGCATTGATCGCCATGCTTGCTCGGGACGGGTTGGCGATTTCAGACTTATAATAACTATAAGTCCAGGTTTCCTCACAGTGTTTTCCTTCACCAATGTCAGTAATGTGCCAGATAAACTCAGAAAATGCATATGAATTGAAAAAGTCACATTGGTACTTGCCTGAATTTGAAACCTCAACCTCATGCATGAGAGTCGAGGCCTTAACCACTGGGCCATCACAAAATTAGATTTTTGTTTGAATAGAGAATTTGCGAGCCTGTAAATTTTTTATTTCTATGTCTCAGAGACTGGAACTCCTAAAAAAGCTTGGATGAGAAGTAAATTTCCTAAGCAAATTCTAAATCTCAATCAGGATTTAGAAGATTTAGGCCTTTTTGTGTACTGATACTAGTCACAAGGCCCTGTCTGCAAAATAGTTGAAAAGGGCAGACCAAGAGAAATTAAAAAAGGTTGCTCCATTGGTTTGCCAAGAGTTAATGTGGTGGCCAAAGGCTATTGATAGACCACAGCTCAGTTCCTCTACTCATGGTAAGGTAACCCACTTCCTGTCCACACATGCCGTGGAGGAAAGGTAAGCCCACATAAATGGGCCACTCTATACATCCAAAAGATGCTTTTAGTGATAATACCGCCCATTGTGTCACCATATGTACAATTTCTACATTTATATCTGTAATTCGTATGGTGTAAATTATAAAGAGTATTCTACTCTTGTCAGGAACTTGAACAAACCAGAAAAAAAAAATGGCACTCGAATTTGCGAGAGATGTTTGCCATATACGCAGTAATAAGCAGCCACAAAAGCCAGTCTTCAGAGTGCAAATATTCTAGTAATTTAATTCATTCCGACAACAGACCATTTGTCGTACATTCAAGGATGAGCGAGGGATACATTTTCCTAGCTCTCCTGAACCTATCTTGCAAAACGACGAAGTTAGCTTAACATCACTCTGTCAGCGGTTTACCTCCCGGGGAGGTTAAGTGTTATAACGGCTTAGCCGACCGCTTTTAAAGAACAGACCAGCCTGATTGGCTCCTGTTGCTCCAGGCCCCAGGCCTCGGAGGCCATGTTTCAAAGTGGGGCGTCCTCGACGTTTACGACCTTTTCGTGTAAGATAAGTCGGCCGTTGTGCGACAGTACGTCACATGGGACTCAAACGATGGCTTGGCAAGCTTCTGCGATGTTTCTACGATGCTTTTAGTCAGAGGTGACAGCATTGACTAGCATGGGTGTTCTCTCTTCGCCCAATTTAAGACCGAGTGTTCAGCCATCTGAACTCGGTAATGGGATGGGGACGTACTATATATAAATCGCCCCATACTAGACCCAGTTCCAGTACAGGATCCATGTAAGAACCTCTTAGACCTGACAAGCTGCAACTCCTAGCTTGGAAAGTTGGGGGAGGGGGGCAGTCAGGTTGCAAGGGGCAGTGGTCGATAGAGGAACAAGGTACTTGCTAAAATTTATTTGGAGATAATCCATACTACTTACTTATAAAGCTCCTATTCAGAGGTGAATGTCATAGTGTAGATTGCATGGCATTAGCCCTTAATAACCTGATCGCATCTAAACAGATTTTGTCCATTTGTAAGTTTCAAAAGCATTACCCAGGCACCCATATGGGATAAAAAGATACCCCTTGCTTGGCGTAGATTTACATGCTTAACCTAATAATATAAGACATCTCACAACTTTCAAGATTTTGAATAATAGTGTGGCCAAAATAGGGTTCAAAGACACTGACAATCAAGATGTTTACTTAAAAGCTACCATAATCCTTGTTGATTTTGGTTTGCAATAACAGGTGTGGTTAAGCTTGCTTTGAAAGACAACACTGCCTCTCCTTAGAATGGACTAGATTCATTTTTAAACAAACTAAGATTGAGGAGCCTCTAGGAAGTATAAGGTCTGTGGTAGCCTTCGGGAGGCTGGCTGGAAAATAGATTATCAGATGAAATGAAACTGGAAGAGCCGCTAGAGACAGAAAAATTACTTTCGTAAAGTAGTAAAAGAGAGGGCTACCTCTCAAGAGAATGTATAATATACAAGTATGTATGTTATCCGAAAAATAATGAATTATTATTATTATAATGCTCAGGCTATTATGTTCCCACTGAGTGGACAAAGGGTCTCTCTGTGAGAGAGGAAGAGGATTTATTATATGATAATTTTTAATCCCCTAAGAAAATATTAAAATTATGTTTGTGTACATGATTCACATTTCAAGTTAATTTAATTAACAAATGATGAGACTTCATTTACATGCATCACCACTTGACTAACCTATTGACCATTTTAATAAAAGGTCCTAATTAAATTTCAGTTTCAACGAAATTTTAACTTTGTCATGTATGTATGACATTGAGTTTGTGTTTCCACATCTTTATAAAATTGCTTACTATGACATTCAAAAATGTCTGTACATTTGATTGATCTCATAATTTCCAAGTAAGTAACTAAACTTATATTAATTAAGGATATGAGTGATCCAATTCTCCTTTATTGATGAGATTATTATTCAGTTTAGTCCCATTGATTTTCTATTATCAGCATACTGTAGCCTTATAATTTATATTCACCTTAAATAAGGCAAATAAATTTGCCATTAATCTTTAACATCATAAGGAAGATGTGTTCATTTCTGCATCTACTAAGATAAATATATTGAAAACACTTAATTGTTTTATTGGAACATTTAATTAATACAGACTGAAATATTCGTTCGTTCCATATAATATTTAATTCACATAGCGTCTACATCCTTCGGGTACTCTTTCACCAGCAGATACCAAACAGGTCTTCAAATCAAATGTTATGTTTTGAAGAAACATAATAGAACTGTTTTGCATTAAAACAAAACAGTTATTATGTTATGAAAAACATAACATTTGAGCAATTTGCTTACTGTTGAATTTTTGAAGACTTCTATGATTGACTTGTCATGAGTGACAGATCGAGCTGGCAGCCGCGATTGCTGCGTGAGTGAAAGGCCCACAGGTAACTTTTGGCACTCGTAAGTACGTTTTATGCTTATTATCGGTAAAATTTAAGACAGCTTCTTCAAATCAAATGTTATGTTTTTCATAACATAATAACTGTTTTGTTTTAATGCAAAACAGTTCTATTAAATTCGCAAGTTGTTTCGATCGATCGTTGTCGCGTGTACCCGGGCCCTAATAGGCAAACTTGTGAGACTACGTACAGTCGCGGAACTTAATTGTTGAGCAGCACACACAATCACAATCCGAAGAATTTTGAAGGAAATATTTCTGTTGAGTTGTCAAAATGATTGCCATTGTAAGTGTGCCCGCAGTTTAGGATAGAATCACAAGAATAAAGGCTCCCGCAGACAGCGCAATACGCCTGTAGTAGAACAATTTCTATGAAAACTTCAGGGAAGTAGTTCTACCAGAATCGCGTCGCACGTCCCGTTGCGACTGTCTATGGCAGCCTTAAGGCTTTTGAACCGAAACTTAGCAAGAAAGAAGATTTATTAATAAATATGACATTGAAAAATGGTCTATAATCTAATAATAAATACATATCTAATCTTTATCAAGCTGCTTGTGTTAAGGCTCGTGCCGACTAGCGTGACGCGATGACAAGACGCGACTCGAACAATATAATTTCTAAGAAAACTTAACGGTATAACAATAAGCCCAGGTACGCACGGGCGTATTTTTATCGCGGGCATTTTTTTGGTACACTGGATTTTCAACTCTCTCTATTGAGCCGAGCTTTGCGAATCCAACAGAGCGCATCCAGCGCGTATCCCAGCGCGTCAACAAAACACACTGTTGGATATGCAACTCTCGGCGGTAAGCGCTAAAATCCAATACGCGAAAATAAATCGCCGCGAAAAATATTCGCCCGTGCGAACCTGGGGTTAACCGGTGTCGCAACGTGCGATCGGTCGCGTCGCGCTAGTCTGCACGAAGCTTTACTTACTGTGTTTTTGTTCAATTTTATGTCAGGGTTCCAGTGTTAATGTATTTTATTAGATTCATCTTTATTATGCAGCTAATGGCTAGGTGTCAAGGTTTCCTCCAGTATTAGTTTAACAAAAACTATAGATTTTCTACCGGCTAGAGGTTTTAAAAGATTTTTAATAGTTGCATTTGATTTCGGTACGAACCTTTCCTTACTATTTAAAAAAAAAGGTCGTACTAAAAAGTTATAGGTACGTTGTAATTAAATCGAATAATACTGATACAAGATGCTCCAGATGTCATCTCTTTTCGTGTGGTTAGTGACTAGCCTGGTGTCAGAGTTTTAAGGCCGCCCATGGGCTTCTGACTTGGCTCCACATGCCGTCGAAATATCTCTCAGGCATGCCGGTTTCCTCACGATGTTTTCCTTCACCGCTTTTGAAACAAGTGATAATTATACAATACGCACATAAATCTGAAAAGTCAGATGTCATAATATAACCAAAATACTATATAGGGTGGAAGCTGTAGAAACAGAGGTTATAAGCTCTCTAATCCATCCATCTTCGCAACATGATAAAATTGATAAGTTTCATTGGCTTAACTCTGAAGACATAGGCAAGAGATTTACAATTCCCATCCCTCTCACCAAAAATTATTTTATACAGACACACAAATTCTCATTTATATTTTGAAATTTTTAGAAAAAATAAGTATATACGCCAAAACAAAAATCATGGGGACATGGCAGTGGTAAATATAGATTATATCGAAAAAATCTATTTGGACTAGGAGAAAATGGAGGAATACGTTAGTATAGAACTCCCGACGACCACGATAATGAACGCCAACGACCACGTGACCGCACCTTACTGACACTGTGCCTTTTGAACTTGACACCTTCAAACTTCATAACTTTATATAAAAATATAAAAAAGAGCAGACGTATCGAATCGAGACCTTGAGAGACAGAATATATAAATCACAACAAAATATATTGAATCAATCTTACACAATATAGCCTTTGCCGCAAATGAAAATTAATTAAAGTAAATATAGGTAATATGATACTTGAGTGTAAAGTTATTTACAGGAAACTTGAAGTACTGACGTCACAAAGGACCAAAACAAAGAAAAAAATTGTTCAACAAACGCAGGTATCCTTTTCAACCCATTTCCTTCTTCATCACGATCGCCTTGGAACCGCAAAAAGGCTCACAATAAAGGTCCTTTTGAATCCTTTCTGGCTTCTGAAGTACCAGGCTGTTAGAACGCGTAGGAGGTGCGTCGTGACTTACTTGTCGGTCGTGCATATAGATAGGTATATCAAGCTCTACATAAGGCTAAATAAAATACATGACGTAATTTTCAATGCTGGCTGTGTGCGGCACGCGGACCGGTTGTGCAAGTGTGCAGCGACTCGGTGAGGCGGCTGCAGAAACCTCTGCAAATTCGTGCGCTCCTGGTACCGGCAAATGCGTAAAGCAGGGGCGATGGTAAGCAAAAATGAAGCGTGATTTCATACTTTTATCGTTATAGCAACATTAGTCATAGTGCTATGTCAATGTGCTAATAAGATAATAGTGCAAGTAATGTGTGAGGTGTTAAGTGTAATATACGTTCTTCAACTACATTCCCACATAACACATTATGCCAATTATTTTTGAAATTATCATGCTTGGCGGATTTGTCATCTAATTTTATCAGACAGACTGACAGAATGTGGCCTGTACTCGTATTAAACAACCCAACCACGCAGTCGGGCTTAAAAAATTGCTCATTGATTGATACCTGAGTAGCAGGTAATACTGCCTACTTATATTTTTATGTAGAGTCATTTTATGAGAGTCAGAGGTGCATTTAAATAAATAAATAAAATGAAATCGATGACAAAAAAACTTAATCACAATTTGTTTTATGATTTAGGTTCAAATTTTGTGTTTGATAAAAATGTGACGTTAGACACATTTCTTTGTGGTACTCCCAATTATAAGAATGATCGCCAAACGAAGGCAAAGGAAAATACCACTGCTGGCGCAGTCAGCAGTTTGTGAGAATCCCTGAAAATAAGTGCACAGGAGAACCCTGGATTTGAGAAGATAAATTCACATGGAACTAAAAGAGAGATGAATATTACGTTGACGGAGAGGGAGAGCACGACAAAAGAAAAGATTAATGAATTGTGTGAGGGATGATATATATATATATGATGATAATAATAGAGTGACGGCTGCCAGGGCAGGAATGAAGAAGAAAACATGTTGTGCCGACCCCAAGTAACATAATAGAAAGGTAAATTGAAACGTGCATGAGGTCAGTGGAAACTATTGGATAACGCCTCTGTTATAGGAAAGAGAATTTGTTAGAAACTCGGATAACAAAAGATACGTTATGCTTCTGATTCCCTGTTTTCATTGTGGCTTGCGAGTTACGAACTCTAAAGCAGCCGTAGAAGTATACCGGCAAGTAAAGCTGTCCGTCACCCACCTAATCTTTTAACCGTCCATTTGAGTGAAGATTTAACGATCAATGAACTAATTGGTGTTATGAAGCCATGATTACAGGTATGCTAAGAGCTGTTTGCTGTTGACGTCAATTGCATGTCAATCGTAATAGGATGATTGTATCGGATTAAGTTTTAAATAAGCCTTACATGCAAACGATACAATGTTTCTGTCATGACGACGAAATATACAAGGTTTGAGCCCGGTTCGACACTCGATTAGGAATAGTGTATTTGCACGATTTATTTTACACTTAAAAGAGAGAATAAGAGGCTTATGCATAATCAGCTTGTAACGTTCCCGCTGTTGGAACACAGGCCTCCTCTCTGTGAAAGAGAGTAGGCCGTACTTAATCTACCACGCGGGCTCAGTGCGGACTGGTGGATGTCACACCTCTTCGATTTTTTTATTCTAGGACATACCGGTTTTCACACGATGTTTTCCTTCACCGTTTTGAGAGCACTGGTGATAAAATAGTTTACCCAAAGTAAAGTACGTGCCTGATTTTGAACCGACCTACAAATTGTAAGTCGCAGTTGTTTCCACTGGGTCACCACTGCTGTGGAATATGAGGTTGGGTAGCCCAAGTCAGTATTTCTGGGTCAATCCGTCGATGATCTATAAGTTCCAAGTATCTGCCATATTCATTAAGGTTCGGCACATATTGATCGCCCAGTAGATGAAGCAAACAATTTGCATCGTTGCTACTTCAAAACCTAACACAACTGACGAATAAAATCGAATGTAACGGCAACTTATTGCAAAATTATTCTAACAATTCACAATACAATACTGTGTTCAAGGTTATGCACGAATGGTTATGTGACCATGAATCTAATGCCTTTAACATCATAGGCATTTGTTAACGTAATATTCGAGAAAGCGTTATGTCTTGCTGTGGCTAATGGCTACTTGATTTTCCACAAGCAATATAAATTTAGGCAATGGTTGCCGAGAAACGGTAAAATGAGAGTTGGCCGACCATTAGCCATAATGGGGGGGACATAATGAAGATCGCGGGGAAGACCTGGATGTGACTCGCACAGCCCAGGGAACCATGGTATAAAAGGGAGGAGGCAGGAGGGAGGGGCAGGAGGGAGGGGCTCAGCAGTGGGTGGAACAAGGCTGCCAATGATGTTGATGATGATGATAATCATGATGAATATGGACTTCCACATAAACAGTTCTTTTGGAGCATTGGTTCCCAACCAGTTTCTTCCATTCGTAATTTGTTTTTCTTGAACTTTATGGTCCCTTAGTCAACAACAAAGAAATCAAAGTAGTCCCTGATCAACAAAAAGGTTGGGAATTGGGAACCGCTGTTTTAGAGAAATACAAGGAATTTTATAATATTTAGCATGAGATTTAAAAGGACATAAAGCCTAGACTTTTTCAAGATTGCACAGATTAAGCTGAAAATACGAACATGACTGTTTCACGAAAGATAGGCCCGAAACAGCAAACAACAGTGTGCAATTCACAAACGATGGGACACTTAATATCGTATCCAGTCCTTTTGTCTGTAGATGGACGCTACTGAAGGTGCCAATCTCGTAGCCAAAAAATTTAGATCGTCATCGACTAGCGTGTGGCAGGAGAAATCTGTAATAGTTAAAACGGAGGTATTTGTACCCAGGAGTGGGTCAGTACGAGTAGAAGCTGATAATTATGATAATATTGATAATTTAATAAGGTGAAGACAAAACTCCATTCTGAATTCTCAGATATTGATCAGTTTTTTTTTTTATTGTTTTTATATTATAACATTGTTACATCCAGTGAAATATGTTCATTAGCAATTTACAACTTAGCTGAAGCTAGTTCTGGAGTTTAATTTGCATATGTACTCAAAGTTTTGTTCCCATGTAAAGTGTGTTTCAAACTAAGCAATAGCAGCGTATATTATTATTATTTTAAAGTAATTATGCATAACTTTGTACTTGGCTTGAACTTTGTTACCATCAAACTGTGAAAAAAAATCTCATTAATTTTGTTTTTCAAGACTTTCGGGATCCACTTTTCCGGTTGTTTTTATTTGTTTAATCGATTTAGAGCCCATGATTAAATCCTAAAAATAGTTCTAAAGCAGAGGTCATATTAATTACGGCTGGTATATATATATCGCTTTGTGTACGTCAGAAATGTCCTTCACGGTCTCAAAGACATGACCAGTCCATCGTGTTATTCCCGTTTGCTGCACTTAGCCACATTTACAAAGCCTCTCATTACGAAGCGTAGCTTGCTTTTGTAATTCATATTATAAAAACTATTATTAAAAAAAACTTTTTACAAAAAAGATTAGTGGCAAAAAATGAAAATACAGAACCAAGGACACCGACTTCCGAAAATAAAGTTATTTTGCCCTTTGTTTTTTTTTTTTAGTAGTTTCATTTTTTTGTAAAATGTTTTATTTTTCTCGTTTTAGTTGTGGTACCTACCCCACACAAATTCGAATACCACTACCTGCTATGTAAATAACAGTGACAGGAACTTACAATATCATCCATTAGTCTACATGGATGATATTATAAGTTCCTGTCACTGTGGGAAAAATACGTATTATTGAAGCTAACTCAAAAACTACCCAACCTAAGTTAATAAAATTTATATGGAACCACCTCTGCAGTATGACCTAGCAAACAAAAAAAGAATCATCTAAATCATTTTATAATTGGTGGAGAAACCGCGTAACAAAAAAAAAAAAACTTATTCGAATTGAGAACCTTTTTGAGGTCGGTTAATAAAAGAATATTAAAAATCCATTTTTGTAGCATGTCCACATTGCCCTTCGTATACATATAGTTGATCCAAAGGGCGCGTCCCCACTATGTCGTGACGATTAATTTCTCGTTGGATTTACAGTTAACTTACAGTTAATCTTGTCGTCCTATATGTGAACACCTCCATTTAAATACACAAGCCACGACGCTTTAAACGACACGGTAATCTGTCGTCACGACATAGTGGGAACACGCCCAAAGGGTTAGAAATAGCGACGACAAAAAGGTGTGCGGGCAATGTACAGTCAGTGAAATCAATTATTCAGCAGATGGACAAAACTCAGGGTTTAAGCCATTTTATACGACTGTCAAAATATGACAGTTTTACCGTGCTATTCTGTAAAAATCTCACCGTGAAAACTTAGTTGAAGTGAGCTAGATGTGAGCTGTCATTGCACCTAATGCTAGGGGTTGACATTATTGACAGCTCACTTCACCTCACTCTTCACGGTGAGATTTTTACAGAATGTATTGACTGATTAGAATTTACGGAGATAATATTCGTTTTGCTAAGCAGTCCTTTTCCTGACTTTAGATACCTATACTAACTGATACGTATCAAATACATCTTTATGCACAGATTAGCATACCGATGATAATTTGCTCCTCTCGATCATCGCGTGATGTTTGCTAATTAATCGTAACATGCTATGATGATTTAAATGTCTTATTTGTATTTAATAAGTAGCAAATTTGTTTACATGCAAATGGTAAATTACTCGAGAAACGTCTGACCAGCTGTCTAATTACGCAACACATTTTCGTTGACAATTCCGACTAATCTGTTTCAATTTGACAGGTCAACAACATTCATTGTGTTATTTACATTGTTGAGCAGATTTTTTTTCGAACGCAAGAACAATGGATTAGCAATCTGTTTCAAAACGATTCAGATTCTGATTGATCGTGTATTACGTAATTAGGGTACAGAGCGATGAGTTCGTTTGAGTAGTTTAACAACCAATTAAAACACCGTTTTTTTTTTTCTTGAGTTTTGTTTTATGTTCAAGTGACTGTTGATGCACCTTGAGAAATTTGACGGTCACTCATTGGGTGAGCGGCTATATTTTTTATAGCACCAAATATTATGCATTATTTAAAATGTAAAAGTTTGCATGTTTGTTACTCAATCACGCAAAAACGACTGAACGGATTTTGATGAAACTTGGCACACAGATAGTTTATAACCAGAATGAAAAAAGTATTCCACGTGTTAACATAGGATAATTTTTTTCCAGGTAAATGGTTCACGCAGACGAACTTGAGGACAGAAGCTAGTTTATAAATATTTAACGATTACATGTCTGCATTCAGATTATTATAGTTTCAATTATCTAAAACCAATCTTTTAAAAATATTACGTACACGGCTACATATCAAGCTATACAGTTCCAGTATAAGCTGACTTCTCATTGTACGGAAATCCTATATAATGCGAGATCATCTTATACTGGAAATTATAGCTTGTATAATGAAAGGCAAAAAAAGGAAGACAAAATTGCAATTAACACGAATTTGACATTTCAAACCAAAGGTAACTACCATCTCTGTCTGTCAATGTCTATCTTTAATTAACAGCTGTGTCAGCCTGATTGAAATAACAGCACGCAATCAGATCACTCGACATGAATTTGACAATCATCATCTGTCTAGCCTTTTCCCAACTATGTTGGGGTCGGCTTCCAGTCTAACCGGATGCAGCTGAATACTGACAAGTAACTTGACAAGAACCGTAGATGCGCAAAATGCATTTTCATCTTTTTTTCTAAACAGACATGTTTAAAAATACATTATGGCAATAACCACGGAATAATGACAATCAATAAAAAGGTCAATTAAAAAAAAATACATGCGCAAACTTACTCCAGCTACGCCAAAACTTTACCAAGTTATGTGCGACTGTACCAGTACTTTACATAGACCGACTGCCTATCTGACCTCCACAAGCCAGTTTATCTGACAAGCCAGTTACTGGATACTACTATACTCCATGGAAAGGCTGAAACGAATTTGACAATTTGTGAATTTCTGTCAAACTCAAAAGTCGGGTGTATTTCGCGGGCTATCTTATAGGTCAGGCACAGTACAGTACATGGGCGTACCCAGCTTTTGGCCCAGGTGGGTGGCAAGTGGCAAATCAGAAATTTCCCCCGCACATTTTTTACATAGTTTAATATTCTGCTGCGTTCGCGTATTTTAAACCGTCTTCAAAAAAGGAGGTTTTATATTCGTTTGTATGTGTTTTTTTAATACGTATAGGTAGCGTATGTTCATCGACATTTTCATCTATTGTGGACCTATAAAGATTTATTTTTTCAAAAGAAAAATGATTTTCGAAATTGGTCCACAATTTACGAAAATATCGATGAAGATAGTAACATAAAAAAACAGACGAACATAAAACCTCCTTTTTTAAAGTCGGTTATGCATGATAGGTAGAACGTCCAAGGCCGCGACGCGCGGTTTTTTCTAAAAATGGAATACTCAATATATTGTAATTGTAATTTAAGAGCTTAACGTGTGATTATAACATATCTTTTATCGACCAAAGTTCTAAGGCATATAAAATCCAGGGGGCAACTGCATGGTACAGTATCCCCTTTATAATCAAGCAATGGGCAACATTTTTAAACTTTGAACTTTAATTTTTTTACATACGAGGCTTTTGGCTACGGTTGTATTAATCTGCCGAGCCTTTTCCCAATTATGTTCGGGTCGACTTCGAGTCTAACCGGATGCAGCTGAATACCAGTATTTTACATGGTTCGACTGCCTATCTACCTTCACAACCCAGTAACTGGGTAATACGATACCCCTTGGTAAGACTGGTTGTCAGACTTTCGGACTTCTGACGACCCGTACCGTAACGACTGTCAAAGATCCACGAATGACAGCCGGGACCAACTTGCTGCTTACCGTGCTTTCCGTGCCCCGGAGGAGTCTCGGTATGTAAATATGGTCACCCATCCACGGACCAACCCCGGCAAGCGTAGCTTAACCTGATGGATCGACCTGTGCGGCTGTTATACTTAGCCATGAGCTCCTCAGCTACTACTCGCTACTTTGTATTAGTGTGCATATTTTGTCTCTCTAAGTAATAAGCGTCTTGATTATGCAGTTTATACAATTTGCCTTTATTTCTTTTAGAATGCTTAATTTTTCCGAATAAATGCAAAAGCAATAAAATACTGCCTTTCGAAGTAAGATAAAACAAATCTAGGTAATTTGGCATCACTGCCAGGCCGGTTCCTAGCCAAGCGGAATGGTAGTCAAGGTTACTCACATCTGATATTCAGACATTGCGCAGGTGTGGCGAGCCGTAAGTAATGCAAATTGTAAATGTTTACGCATTCTTTTTTGCAAGTTTACCTAAGTTTTTTTCTCTGATTCGGTGTTCTAGAAATAAATTGTAAATGCAGTCCTCTTTTCCTATTGTTACCAGGAATTCATCGCTCTGCTAGCCTTTTCTCGAGAGTGATATGAAGATTCGATTGAAGTTGTTTCGACGCATGCTGTTTCGAAAAACTTTGCGAGTGGTACGCCATTTCGAAAACACATTGAATCGAAAACCGCTATATCGAATGACGTTATCGCGAACACGCTGATACGAAAAACTTTTTGAATGGTACTTTTGCATCTGACAGCAACCTTATAACAAAGACAATAGAGATCTGTTGATGACAACACAAGAAAAGTAAATATAAGTTTATGGCCTATGGTCGTTTGACATTAAGTATATCTTTTGTCTGTGCTCTCTCTCTCTGCTACAAGAAGAAAATATGGTTTGCTGCTAAAGTTTATATTAAATAATATTGTGCTCCTGTATCGTTTGGGATAAAAATTAAACACCTTACAACTGTATCTCACGGTCTTTCACTTAATATTCAATAAGATCACTGTGATGCAAAATCAGTTGGATAAAAAAAACTATAAAAGGAATGCAAACGCCGAGTACAATATGATATGTTTTCTGCGAATTTAGGCTTTATTCGTTCCTAATCGTGTCTCACTGACAGGTGTCATGGGATCTACTCGTACGCTTCGTACTCCGTCTCACTTACAGTATGTTCGTAAGTGAGACGGAGTACGAAGCGCCCGTAACTTCGGATTTCGGGAGTAGACCTGGAACGCAATCTCTCGGTGGCCGAATTATTGTGTTGCAATGTTGTTTAAGAGTTTTAAAAACATTACATTTTATATTTCTATGAATATAACGGCGCGTATAAAGATTTTACGATGCCAAACTTACGGACTTGATATTAGAACGATTATGACAGCCAGTGCCGGATTAACCACGTAGTAAGAGTAGCAATTGCTACAGGCCCCGCGCTAAAGGGGGCCCCGCGTATTCAAACCCGGGCCCCACCTCCGCCTGAGCATAATTTTTTGAGTGTAACTTATTAAGAAGTGGTATATTGAATTTACTTGATGTGTCAAAAACGTGATACGTACTACCTTTGCCGACTAAGACGTCAGAATATGGGTAATACAATTTCTAAAAGTTGATTGCAAATAGACGTATTGAGTATTGTTTTTTTTTTTACCACTTTATGCATAAGAACCCATAGCAGATCAAGGGCCCGTCTATAAAATTTGCTACGGGCCCCGCGCTTGCTTAATCCAGCACTGATGACAGCCGTCAACTTGACGTAACCCCGAGTACTAGGAAGGCGGCCCACTGTCAAAAAGAAAGATCGCGAAGATGGATCGAAGCCGGCATTGATTAGTACCTAATGACGGTGTTATGGCGACTGGGATAATGGTGATCATGGTGATTGGTGACTAAACTACCCTTACAGTATAGTGAGTTAATTGCTGTGCGCTCGCGTCTTACGTACTCGGGGGAATGTCGTTTACATTATTGTTAATTCCCTAATGTGATCAGAGATTTGTGATTATTCAGAATGTTATTGTGTTTCATTTAATTACAACTCCTAGCCCGCAAACCCACGCAAGACAAGAGACAATAAGACCTCTTGTGATAAAGACGACGTTTTGCCTTTTCCAATTGTGATGGTGGGGCTCGTGGCTAAATAATAACAGCCGCACGGGTCCAACGAAGGTTAAGCTGCACTTGCCGAAGTCCGTGGATGGGTGACCATCCAATACATATTGAGACACCTTCGTGCCTCGGAACGATAAGCCGTTGGTCCCGGCTGTCGTCATAAGCCCGAAAGTCTGACAACCAGTCTTACCAAGTGGTATCGTGTTACCCAGTAACTGGATTATGGAGCTGCATGTAAAATACTGGTATTCAGTTGCATCCGGTTAGACTGGTAGCCGACCTCAACAAAACTGGGAAAAGGCTAGGCAGATTGTTTTGAATACGTTTCCAATTACTGTCACCGTAGATGTATTACAAAAAAGGTAGAACAGAAGCTAGATAGAGCAATGTAGGGCACATATCAGGAACACGGCCCTGCTCGGCCTGACCTAGATCTGGGGATAAAAGATGCAGTAGATGTATGTCCGACCTGTATATCCGTACTATTCTGTACCTCACCTTACATGTTAAATAGCGGGGTAATTGCGTTTCACTAGCAATGGCTTTAATTTTGACAGTTCAACAACATTCACTGCGTTATTTACATTGCTGAGCAGACAAATTTTTCGAACATACAAAGCAATGGATTAGCAATATCCTTCAAAATCATGCAGATTGTGGTTTATTAGTGTGCAGGTCTACAGACTCTTATAGGGCATTTCGTGGTTGACAAAATTTGCGCAACATTGCAGCAATGTGTTTTTATGTTGCTGGAAACACTGCATACAGTACGATGTTTACAGCATCACAAATACTGTAGAACATAAGACGCAGATATATGCCAGTGGCCTTGAGTGGTTAGCTTGCGTGTTTTGTGCCGAGCTCACACAACGCGTGGTACGTCCAGCCACTAATGGTACTCGCCCATCAAGGAGCGTTGTCCCAAATTAGACGCACTATTAATTTATTATACGTAAAACAATAGGTATTCCAATAAAACACGTATACTAAAAGATACATAATTAAATTATCGTTAAAATGGAGAAGGTTTCAGAAAAATACGCTTGATAGTTATTACGTGATTCTCAGTTTTTTATCCGCGTTAGACATAACTATACAAATTAATTACACTATGTAATATAAACATAATCCAAAATATTCACAGACTAAGTTATTAAGAAAATGCTCTAATTGAACATATATTTTTTCCAAACCATTAACACTACGAGAACTCGTTTAGACGTGATCTTCAGTACAAAATCATTAAAAGTCGGTTAGTGTCGCCTTAAGTAACGAAAACGGATAAATAGTTTTCTATAAATCTAAATATAGAAGCCATATCACGAATCACGATATAATCGCAGTATGAAAACTACTTGTCCTTGTCATTTTCAGACAATAAAATGAACGGCCACATAAAACACATTACTTATTAAGTTAAGACTTTCATAAATTGGGATTTTGGGATTTTATCAAAAGTCTTACAATTTGCATTGGGATTCACTGGGAGTCTTAAATAAGTCAGACTCAGCGCCTTTCTTCTTCCTTCTTCATATTTAACAAATACTTGATGACCTGGTGAACTTCGTACCACGTGAGACAACGTTTGGATTTTTTGGCTGTTCCTTTGAATTTATCTTAATTTTCTTTTTTCCTAAACCACCACTGTACAAAGGCGAAAAAAAAAAGAAAAAAAAAAAACAACGTTCGAGACATTTTCTAGTTTTTGCGAGACTAATGCACGGCAATAGCTTTTTATATTAGATAGATTGAAAAGAGTTATTTAAAAAGTCAAACAGTTTAAAAATAAAGCCCCATAGACCCAGCAAAATATTTACAAACCACTGCATAGTATAGTAAACAAGAAACCGGTACAGCCCTCGTTGTACAAGGAAACAGCATCCGTATAGCCAACGAGCTCGGAGACCGTAGTACCGTACCTCGTCTAACTTACATATACAATATTCACTCGAGCGGCCTTCAATTATTCACGGTTGTTGCTGAGTGGATTACATTTACTGTGTGTTTCTTGAAGAATAAGGAAATCAAAGAATGTTCGCAGTAGTCCAAGCTTTACTTAAGTGGGCAGGAAGCCAAATTGTTTAGCTTTTTCCACGCAGCGGGCGCATGCCACCTTTTACGAACTGTCATTCAAATGTCATTCTAAATGTTGAGAATACGTTAACGTAGTCGGAAAAACAATAAGGTGCAAGTAAAAATTCTCCCATTGTGTCACCCTATGCAAAATTTCAACATTTATGTCTCTAATTCACATGCTAGAAAGAAGAAAGAAAAAGTGTTTATTCTGCACAAACCAAACGCACATTACAAAAAAAAAACAAAACAATACCACTTTACAGATGACCCAAAAGCCTCGTATCCATTATTGACACAGAAAAGTTTGACAAATTTTATCTATTCCCTGCTGTCAGGGTCAGAGGCCAAAGACAATTACATAATGTGTTGCGACATTTACAAAATGAAAACAAACAATCAAACCTACAAAATGCTGATTGCAAAGTGGAAAAAATAACAGTTTGTGTAACAAGTAACAACAATAACAAGAACAATTAAGCTGTGCGTCGTATCTGTGCAAGAATAGGTCATTGCTCAGCTGAATGCAGTGACTGACATGACATGCTGTGTCATAATAAAGAGAACTATATTCAAGTTTACCTATCGGTGCTTAACTTTTTCATCTTTGATTGTAGATTTCAGCCCATTCTTTTAACACGATAAAATCGCTTTAAACTTTTGTGCTGATCTCTTAGCTTAGGTTGTTACAAACTTGCGAAACCTATACAACATGACATTCATGTGCCTATACGACGACACAGACTTCCACGTACTCAACTACCGTACTAAAAGTTTTATACATAATTACTGACGCCACACCAGGGCCTATATCGCGCAAAAAGTAGGAGTTTGACGAGGGTCGCGGGAAAGTCCGAAAGGGATACCGGGGCCGCTGGCAACGTACAGGCAACTGAAGGAACACGGGTGGGTTTTAGTCAGTAAGAGTTTGACACGCCCTCCCGCTCCGCCCAGAGCGGCAGAAAATATTGATAATTGCCCAGCCTAAAAAAAAAGGAGTTTTACGAGAAAAAATCAAAAGTAATTTATTCAAATTAGGCTGACAATCAGCCCTTTTCCAACGTCAAAATTACATAAGACAGTCCCCCAAAACGCCCGCCCTTCACCAGTTTCTAGTGCGTTCGCTGGGAAGAAGTGGCGCAACAAACTCCCCAGTAGCAAATAGAAATAACTATAAAACAGTCTAGCAGTACTGTAGAGGTTTATGAAGCGGAAACTCGACGTACATGTACGTGATTTTTCGACGCGTCGCTGCCTCAATAAGAAATAGGATAGTATTCAAATGTTTTCATCACTTCGTTTTATAGTTCTAAAACTAAAATATTGTTTTGTGTTAAAAAGGAAAGACTTTTTTATACAAGCATTCGTTTTTGGTTTGTAATTAGGATTTTCATTAGGTGATTATCCAGACAGGCTGGCGTTTGCATATACTACACAGTTTTGGGGGTCGAGGGGCCGAGAGTGAAAAATTTACACTTTATCTGACATGGGTTTCGTAACCAACCTCCACGAACGTTATAAATTTCTCATAAACGCTATTTCATATTTAGAAGAATAGAAAAATAGAGTTGAGAATCAGCTCAGAGATATGACAGTTTAGATGAGTATAAAGTAAGTAAAATCAATTCTAGAAATAATTATACTTATTCATTACATAATACGCCTTTTAGTTGTCCCGGTACTATAGAATAGAATATAATAATATTATTTCGGACAGGGTCCATAGGGTTAGTATAGGAGTGACGGGCAACGATACAAGGGGGCAAGTCTGGTAATATGGTCTGGTGATAGTAATCGCTAATCGCCAAATGTCTGGCCTAATACTTTTCCCAACGCGTGCCTTCAAATGGTAGGACGAAAAAGTTGAAAGTACCCTAATCAATACTTATTAAAAATATTTAAAAAATCCCTACGTACTTCTGAAGTATCTGCATTACAAGAATACGGGTGTGTATTATGCCAATTTTGGTCCAGTGGGTTATTATATTATATCTTTGAGGTTGAGCGGGACGCTAAAAATCTGGCGTCATTTTAATACCAATGATATTTATTTACAGGGCAATTCAAAATATATACACAATCTTAGATCTAATATACAACTAACACTAAAATATATAAATTATAAACAAGTATAAAGAGGAAAAAAATAAATAAAGGAAGAGCTCATTGGGCATCAAAAAATTCGTCGGCATCACTGTAAATAAATATTAAACATAATATTTTGCCAGTCTAGTTTCGAGTTCATTTTGGCCTCCTCCGAATAATTCTGTTATGTTTTGGTAATACTTTGTTTTATTTAAAGTCAGTGCACGACTCTTTACGAAGACGTCTTTACCGAAGGTTACTAATCAACTTATGTTATTACATATTAATTGCTGTGTTCTGTTAAGGTCATCCATGTTATGTTTTTAAAGAAACGATCGTGCGAAGAAGCTAAAAATAAAATAATGTAAGATAACATACTTACATTATTTTATTTTTAGCTGGTTTTTAACTGGATATTTTCTAGTTAATAGTTAATCCTACTAATATTATAAATGTGAAAGTTTGTATGTTTGGATGTTTGTTACTCAATAACACAAAAACGGCTAAACGGATTTGGATGAAATTTGGCACACAGATAGTTTATAACCTGAATTAACAGATAGGATACTTTTTATCTCGGTCGTATATTCCCGCGGGATAATTTCCGACTTCCACGCGGGCGAAGCCGCGAGCAAAAGTTAGTAGGTATTATAAACGCGAAAGTGAGTTTGTTTGTTTGTTACGGTTTTACGCTAAAACTGTTGAGCGGATTTGAATGAAATTTAGCTCATGGGTAGACCATTACCTGAATTAGGACATAGGATCAAACTTTTATCCCGATATTCCCAAAGGATCAAGACTTATGCGGGTGAAACCTCGCGGCGCAACTAGTAAGTAATAAATGATCAAGAAATAACTAGGTATTCAACCTCCACGGCACTTAGCTAATTAACCACAAAAACAAATTAGCAGTGGAAACAAATTAACACCATAGATGTTAAACAACACATGGAATATCTAATCATTACAAGGTGATGTGATAAACCATGAATAGACATCACAATCTGCTTAGCAAATTGACTATCAAATTAAATTGTCTGTAATCACAACTGTCATTTTTTGACAGTTGTATAAAATTGCTATAATACGTCAAATAGGTATGTCAATTTTATTTCCATGACTGTACAAAGGCGAATTTAACTATAAATAATTTTCTACAAGCAGATAGGTTCGGATAGGTTCAAATTTGATAGAAAATGAACTTAAAAAAATCGTTGTCGAATTGACAAGAAAAGCAAACTATGTCAAGATTTTATTATAAGACCAGCTGACCCGACATACGTTGTCCTGTCCTTTCAGTAATTCATATAAAACGTAAGTAATTAAAAAAAACTAAAAATAGTTTACCCGATACCAAAATTCTATAGATTATAATATAATGCTTGTTTTTATTCCCTTTTCAGTTATCTGTTTTTGCAGTCGGGTTTTTAAATATTTTTTTAATTTTCAGCTTTTTGTTTTTTATACTTTCTCATTCCAAATTCCATTTCAACATATAATCTGTATAGATTTTTGTAATTACCTTTCAAAACCCTTCATACCTCACTCGATAGGGTAGGGAGTTTTTTTTGTTGTTGAAAATATACCTACATTTTGGCGCCAAAAATCCGCCGTTTTGATTTTAATATACCCAGTGACACGCGCAATAAAGACGAATCTAACGGCATAGCATTCATCAAAATTGGTTCAGCCGTTTAGTAGTTACCAGGTTACATAGAGACGGATATACATACATACAGGTCGAACACATAATGCTCCTTTTTGGCTTCGCCGCAGTCAAGTAAAAATACAAATTTTTTCTTTCCATTAATACTTAATTCGGAAAGCTACGAACACTTAAAAGCAAGACTTAACCAGTCATGGGGACTGCCAACAGAAGTAAAACTTAAAACTGGTATTAGCGCCATCTATATTTTAGGTTATAGCACTACGGCGCGCGGTGACGCGAATCCATAAGTTTATCCCCTACCAAAAATCGCTCAACCCACCTAAAGAAGTTTTCACTTCAAAAATAACCAAAGCGACTAAGTGATACGCTTACCAACGAACAGCATTTTATTTTTATTTAGAAACATCTTAAACAATAGTCACATTAGTCACAATACGACTGGAGTCACATTATTGTCTGACCGAAGTAGCCTTGTGAAACATCTATTTACAAAACATGAAACAAAATAACAATGATGAGTTATTGTTTTAAATAACTGTAAAAACATAAGTTCGCAGACCGCAATGTGGCTCAGTTAAGAGGTTTATAGACGTAAAAGTGACACACAAGTAAATACCTTTTCTAGGAACTAAACTGTCGGTGTGAAGATGACAAATGTACCTATTAGTTTATGAGACAAATATTTAAACGTTTACCGTTACGGTCATTGTTTTGGCCCAGTTTTCACTTTATTCAGTAGTGTTCAAAATTCTAATAAATATCAAAAGTAGCAAAGCTGTCTTTAAGCTGTCTTTTGTTTATGGACTTATGGTCTGAAATAAATTTATTATTATTATTATTATAAGGCCCGGCCTCCACTCAAGCGGAGATGCGCGGAGATGTCCGAAGCGGAGACGAGAAGAGATGTTTTTCAGCTAGGGTGTATCCAACAGAGCTGTGTAGAGATGCGTACTGGCTAGACTGGAGAGAAGCTGGCTGGTGCTGGCTAGAGCGTAACTGAACTGCGTGCGGCGAGCGTTGGATGTTAACCGCTCACTGCACCTCGCTCACATCTTTTCTCGTCTCCGCTGCGCGTCGTAGTTAGCTTGCGAGGCACACCGCACAGCTCAAAACTCCGCTTTGTACCACTCCCCAGCTCAATCTCCGCGAGGCACAGATTACATCTCCGCCTCAATCGCACCATACAAATATCTCCGCTCAATGGTATCCACTGAAGCTGAGTGGAGATGAGATGTGTGAATAACGAAATCCTATTGGTTGTTTAAAACACATCTTCCCTCCTCTCGTGTCGTCTCCGCTTTGGTGGAGGCCGGGCCTAAAGCTTGTGCTATTTATGTGAGACTATGCTGCCTCGTTAATCTAGTGCTGAGCACTGCTGACCAGGTGTTCTGGGCTTGATCCCCAGCCCGCTTAGCATGACCACAATAGAAACGGGTTTTGTCGACGGAAGAATATACAAAATGACAGATAAACAATCACAATCTGTCATTTTGTCTATTCTTCCGTCGACAAAACCCGTAGAAAAGCCGTTTCTATGGTAGTCATGCCACGCGTGCAGGAAGTGTTTTTCGGTTTTTCCATTAAGCGACTCAGTTGAAGCACGGAGTCGAAATTGAGCAAAATTGTTGGCAATAGGGTCACGAAAATAGGCTGGCGAACTGTAGAAGTAAGTACACATGGGCACCACATGCTGGCGTGATGTTTAAATCTAAAAGTAACAATATATAGGACCAAATCCAGTTATGTTATAAATAATCCTAGACGCTGGCAAGACTCTGAGTTATAAATAACGTATAAATAGCCACATAATTAGGAGTTATGGGGTCACTGCCCGCAGGTGGAGTCAAAACAGACTCAGATAAGACACAAACCGGCGCCGAAATGTGATTACTCCGATTGATAAAACTACCTGAATGGGCTCCGCTAAAAATAGATAGGAACCGCCATCATGATTTGTAGTTATTGTCCCCACTGAAGGGCAAAGGACTCTACAATAAAGAAGGATAACATATTAGTACCTAGATCAGTTTGTTAGGTTCAATCCGTTTAAGAGATTTTAGCCTTAAGGCTAACAAGCAAATGCAATCAATCTGAACAGATGAATTTGAGTCAGATCGGTTTAACATTATGTTGCTTCTAATTTGCTTTCTGTATCTAATCGTTCCAGCAGTTCGTCACTATCATAGATTTGCACATGTCCATTGCCAAAGGTGGAGACGGTGACCTTTTTGTGTCGCCTTTTTCTGCTTGTTTGCCGCCTAAAATCACAGTGCAGTAATCTCCCTTTTTCACACAGAACCACATTGAAAGCTTTCCACATCAGGCGCAATACAGGGTAACGCCTAACAGTAACCCAACATAATGTAATTTGAGTACTTTTGCGGTCTACTCAAATATCCTATCGTTGGTATTGTTCGTCGAGTCGTTGAGCTCCTTAAGTTCCGAGTTGAGCTACACGATTACTGACAAATGCTTACACTGACAGGATAGGTCCACTCGAAATCTGTGTGGTTCTTTCCTCAAAACACCATTTCAGATACTAATCTACATGGTCCTTCTATTGCTTGACCTTGATTATGTCTGGATTTTAAAAGAGACTTTTAACCCCGAGTTTGTTTCGCCATTTCTTCTCTGCACGTTTAGCATGACCACAATAGAAACGGGTTTTGTCGACGAAATATTAGACAAAATGACAAATAAACAATCACAATCTGTCATTTTGTCTATTCTTCCGTCGACAAAACCCGTTTCTATGGTTGTCATGCTACGCGTGCAGGGGTAGTCATATAGGAAATGTCGACTCCACCTAGCTTATTTTTAAAATGACGTAAATGTAATTCCGATAACCTATTTAAAGAATAAACAATTTAATTTCATAAGTTTCTACTTAGCCCCCCACGGGTAAAAGGCGTGAGTTTATGTAGATATATCTGTCAAAACCGAACATTACCGTTCTCAGAGTCAGTAAATTAACACAGTCTAAGTGAGTGCACTAGTATCGTCTACTAGGTCATCTTAGAACCGTTTTGTCAATAAAATTTACATTTCACTTCAGTTCACTTCACTTCGTTTTCTTCCTCTCACAGACGGCTAAAGATCATGTGGGCCGAGAGCAATACATACATACACACATACTTACCTAATTATAATAATTTTAACTAGAACGACTATTTGCCTTTAACTCTGTCGTGCTCAATCTTATGACAGCTGTAATTTGAATTTTCATTGTTAATATTGAAGTGAACATTTCTTTAGGCGCGTTGATCGATTTTTGGTAGGGGGTAAACTCCACGCACAATGGTCCACTGTAGGACTAAGTGCGGAAACCAAACCCCACAACATAGAACATAGGGGGTAAACTTATGGATTCGTGTAGTGCTGGGCTATAAAATATAGATGGCGTTAATACCAGTTTTAAGTTTTAACTGTGTGTTTTAACATTTGTATATATTTTCTTTAAATTATTTTTTTATTAATTTATACAAAAACCATTAGCACCTTACATCGACTTTGGCATCCATGTCAAAATAAGCCAAATTGACGACACAGACTTGCTTTACCTGTAGAAGTATCTATTCAATAAAATAGTAACGGTTACAAAAACAAATAAATGTAGTTCAGTTCAACAGCTTAAACTATTATAATGTAAACTAGTTCTAGGTCTGTACCATTCCTAGTCGGGTTATTGACCTCGCTACCTGACAGATGTAGAATTAATGTACATGATAACTTAATTTGCAAACATCGTCGGTCGGAGTCATTACTGGAACATCTCAAAAATTTTGTGTTTTGGACTAAGTATGCAAAATGCTCTTTGCATTTGATTTTTTATCATTCTGCATACTTAGTCCAAAACACAAAATTTTAGAGATGTTCCAGTAATGACTCCGACCGACGACATATATCTTTTGTAGTGTCACTGGGTTTTTCCCTTAGAAATTTCTCAGTGGCAGCCCAGAGTCTGGGTAATTCAAGCATTTATTTCAATTAAACAAATTACAGACAATTTTGAATTGTCAAGGAGCCGGTCAGTCAGAAAGTTGAAGTCAGTTTTATTTCGCCGTTTTGATTAATTTGGCAATAATACTGCATGGAAATATGAAATATGGCTAACTAGTGAACTAAAATGCAATAATTAATATCGTAAGACCGATTATTTAGTTTTAGATGTAAATCTTTCTAGATGTAAAAAGAATATTTGGAAACTTTCCAAATACCTCTTTTGCACCTAAAACGGTTACAACATCAAATTCAGTGTTAAGCTTCGTGCAGACCAGCGCGACGCGACAGCGCGACGCCACACCGGTTATTGTTATACCGTCAAGTTTTCTTAGAAATTGTATTGTTCGAGTCGCGTCACGGCGCCGCGTCGCGCTGGTCTGCACGAAGCTTTATCATTGCAATTCATTATTTATATTATAGTTCACTAGTTGGCGATATTTCTTAATTCCACGCAGTAATATTGCCAAATTAATGAAAACAGATAAATATTCGACAGCTATTTGCGACGTTGCCAACTTTTAGAAAAAACGTTCTTAAACCGAAGTATTTTAAACAAAGCACATTTTATAAGTAATGCACATAATAATTTTATTTCAATATTTAATGACTTATAAATAAATATGGTTCATTATTTTCAATAGCACGAATAATACCGTTTTAATTAATTACAATAATATTTCCTTTTTACATCATATCCCAAGGTAATGCTCATTGTTATAAAAATATCTAGCACCGTGGTTGCTCGTGAAATATGCAGTTCAAATTCAAATGGGTAATCCTCGATTACTACTTAAATTAATTAATTTATTATATTTTAACTTACACGCCGTTATTAACCAAACAAGTAACAAAATAAAATAAACTAACAGAAGACTTTTGACAAATTTAACAGCGGGTCCCAAACTAGGCACAGCCTGTATGTTGGTGACCCAAAAAATCATACTTGTATGTTTGTTTCTTCCATTACGTGTTATTATTGGCTGAGCGGATTTGGCCCATCCAGGTAAATTTCATAGTTTTGCTAGTATGCGAGCGAAACCACAAGCATCGGGTAGTTTATCATTATAACTGACCTTGGTACAGAAGGAGCATCCACAGCCGGAGATGAGGGTGACCTTGTCAGCCGTGGCGTCTTCCAAGCAAAGCTTACAGTTGATAGGGGCCGCCGGCACAAACCCTCCACCGGCACCGTCGAGGGAATACCTGACAAACAAAGTAATCAATGATTTGACTGAAATTAAGGAAGGCAAACATCGTGTGAAGAAGGACCAAAAATTAAGGAAGGCAAACATCGTGTGAAGAAGGACCAAAAATTAAGGATGGCAAACATCGTGTGAAGAAGGACCAAAAATTAAGGAAGGCAAACATCGTGCGAAGAAGGACCAAAAGTTCTAAGATACGATTGTGTCATCTACCAAGTGTCCCCCCCCCACTTGACTCTAACAAAAATTTGCACCCCTTGCCAGCTAAATGATTGGTTTTGGACATATGAAAAAACTCACGGCAGATAACGAAATTGAAAGGAAAACTATCACAGGTAAGTAGGCTTTACAAGCTAACGAGTTATAATCGACCAACTTACATTTGCGGTTGCAAAAACATGTTCCCCCATACATTCCGTATGGGGAAAGTAAAGTTTGTCCTTGCGATAAATCCATCCCAACTACGGAACCCTTCATTGTGCGTGGTCTGATACGCACTTGGCCGGTTTTTTTTTATACCTCGGGAAGACTAAGGCAAGCACCGTCGAGTCTTTATATATGGAGCAGATGGAAACCCCGCAGTCTGATGAACGCCCTAACTTCTGAGGACTTGCAGCACTGTATTGATGACCCGTGACGTACCTGGAGCCACTGGCGCCGGCAAGAGACAGTAGTGATGAACAACGGGAGCAGACGGAGGGCGCGCGCAGTCTGTTATGAGCCCTAATCGGCTCCGAGGACTTCTCGCGGTCCGTCAGTGCGAGGACTGTTGAGCATTTCCGGAGACCTGGTAAAAGAACAAAAAGTAATTAGCATTCGTACAGACCATAAGCAGTTACTTGTAAATATACCAGCTTAGCCCTAGCTAGATGGATTGATGACCTAAAAAGGCTGCTGGGACAGACTGTATGAGTAAAACAGAGGATCAGGTGTATTGGCGTAATTTAAGAGGTCTCTGTCCAGCAGGGGACTGTAATGGGTATAGTTGAGTGTATTTGATTGATAACAGCTGTGCCTTTGTTGCAAGTATGGCACGGTGACATAAATGAATTGAATTAATTCTGCATTCCTTGAATTCATTATGAATTATGAACGTTTGTAAGTAAAACAATAGCATTACGTTTCTGTTCGTTTTGAGATAAAAATTCTATTGTTCCCGTAAATGCCCGTAAGACTAAACCACTCGCCGCCACCGGCACCTCTGCAATATTAAATTCCCAATACCTGCAGAGTTATTCCCGCAAAGATATTTGCTTCCAGCTTCCATAACTTAGCCACGCTCACTAAAATTACTGCTTCAATTGAAACTTATTGAAGTATAAATCTATTCAGATAAGAACTTGGCATGTCTTTTGTTAAAAACTAATATCTCGAATGAAGTCCAGTTGAAATCAATTAAGTATTCCAACATTTCGAGCATGAAGTTGGGTTGAGCTATAAAGTTATTCAAATTTGTTGAACAATTTACTCATTGTAGAGGTCCTGACGACCGGTTCATTATTTTTAAATCAACGCATCCAATGTAAGATTGCAGAATCTCAGGACGTAAGTACAGATTCATACAAAAATCAAAACCAAGGATCATTAACGCTTTCGAACTTGACTTTCCAATTTGTGAAAGGTAAGCTTGTGACGGCCAAATTAAGGTGATATGACGTTAAAAGTACAAAAGTCTTTATTTTGAAACATTAAGCTGATTAATAAAGACTTGATTAGCTAACCAAGATTTAAACGTTTAGTACATTGCTTTTGGTGTATCGGAGTTACCCAATAAGGTGCTGGTTTAGATTTAGTGAAGACGAGAGAGTCAATGATTTAGCCATTGAGAATGTTGAATTGTTGATGTCTGTCCAAATTGGAGGGAATTAAGAAGGGCCTGGGAGCACCCTTAACAAAATGGCAAAGGACAAAAAGTACTTTTAAAAACTATAAAGGTTGCTAGAGATAAGGTTATCCAAAAATATCACGTGAATGCATATAATAAGCATTCAGCATAGCAGGAATCCGCTGGATGCGAGAATCCTAGAACCGGTCGAAGTGGCGATGCTTGAGGGAGTCCTATGTCCAGCAGTGGGCGTCTTTCGGCTCGATGATGATGATAATGACGTATCACGTCGACATTTTATTTGAATTGCCAAAGTAGATCTAAAACAGGAGCTTTCTATTCAACGTGATCTTCAATATGAAGGCAAATACAAACGCCTAAAGAAAGCAGAAATTCTTGTAAAAAGCTAACAACACGGCCCCAAGAGGCCAAATATGAGAAATATAGAATTCAATGACTCTCATACGAGACTTGTTCAAACAGGCACAAATTTGGACGACGAGTGATGTCTTCCAATTACGGAACATGTCGAGAAGCCCTCGTGTAAAATAAATAAACTTCTCACAAAAAATTGCGTTTAGTAACGATTTTGCCATTTTAATGATACGGTTTCCAAGCTTGGTAGAATTGCAGGAATGATAGAAGGGCTCAAGTGAGACTATAAGCTTATCTTTAATAAACGCAGCAGTCGAGATCAAAAAGACAATACGGATGATGACAAAAATATTGTTTTTAGTCCGTCACGGGGATTATTAAAAAATATTGGACACGTATTTTTTTTTTTACGTTATCTAAATATTACGGCGATACATTGAGTTAAAATGTGCCATGACGTCACGAGTATGTATATTTTATACTTACTTGTGACCCAACCCAACTTAAAATGCGTTTTATCTAAGTATTTTTTAATTAATATGATAAAGCAAAACATACGTGTCTAATATTTTTTTATTCTCTGACTGACGGACTACTTAGTTTTTTTTTTTTTTTTACCCAGGCATCATCCCTATTAATTGTTTTTCAAATGTCACTGAAACATAAATTTTTTTACCGACTTGCAAAAAGGAGGACTGAGGTTCTATGTTAGACTTTATGATTTTTTATTTATCGTACACCAATACACTAATGGGACAAATAAAACATCTGGAAATACGCGATATTATGCGCCAAAGAGCAGCGTATTTTATTTTCTTTCCCGAAGAATATTGGCTTCATCTTGAAAACAATAAAAATATTCAACAACAAAATGTCAGCACGAACATGTTTATTTTAACTTGCACCTTATTATTTTCCCGACTACGTATTGAATGAAAATGACAGTCGTTACGGGTAGTTAGAAGCCCAAAAGTCTGACAACCAGCCTTACCAAGGGGTATCGTGTTACCTAGTAACTAGGTTGTGGAGGTCAGATAGGCAGTCGCTCCATGTAAAATACTGGTATTCAGCTGCATCCGCTTAGACTGGAAGCCGACCCCAATATAGTTAGGAAAAGGCTAGGCAGATGATAATGTATTGAATGAAAATGACAGTTTGAAAAGGCGGCATGCAGCCGCTAAGTGAGAAAATAATGAGTTTAAATATTATTAAATTACTAACATTTACGCTCCTTGACCGTAACTAATTAATTCGCAATCACAGGCCCTTGATAAGTTGAAACAAGCCGTGCGAAGTTGACCTAATTCAGATGCGGTAATATATTTATGGCTATTCACGGCATTTCCCCAGGGCAATGTGCACTGGCGCAGAAACCGTTGTTAATGTAGAAATTTAGATTACGTACTATCAGGGAATCACTCCACTGGATAGAAATCAATTAAGTAATAATTTTGTTTAGAGTATTAGGTAATAAAAACTTTTTTATTTGTAACTTTTCATTTACCGACCAAAGAAAAATAAATATTATGAACGGTTGCGCCCCGCGGTTTCACCCGCATAAGTCTCGATCCTGTGGGAATATCGAGATAAAAGTTTGATCCTATGTCCTAACGCAGGTCATGGTCTACCCATGTGCCAAATTTCATTCAAATCCGTTCAGGCGTGTTCGCGTGAAAGTGTAACAAACAAACAAACTCACTGTTGCATTTATAATGTTACTTAGGATATTAGCAGGGAAGAATAGAAGTGTACCAACTCCAATTAACATGGGCAAATGGCAGGAAGAATAAGATACTGTATCGTTTACCGAGAGTTGGCAATAGAGTCACCCCCAATACCCCCATTACATGGGAGTTAAACATGACCGGCGGTTATGAGTGTTTAGACTTTTAGAGGTATGAGGATCAGGGTTGAAAGTTCTTCATCCATTGAAAAAGGAGGACGGTTAATCTCGGGTTTCTGTATACAGGGTGTAAAAAGAGACATCACAAAGCCGTAAACTACGCATACTGTACGTATAGCTAAGTAGCTTTGCGCAAAAATTATTGCTGGGAAACGTAATTTTTTTTTTTTTAATAAAAAAAAACAAGTTTTTATTGCGCGCAATGTAACGCGAACCCACGCTTGAATGATTGGATTCAGTGTTAGTTAAGCTCCGCCCCTACGCTACGTAGGTAGGTACTTGTTGTTCATTGCGTTTTTGTAACTTCAAATGCGTAATCTGTTAAGATAAATCTAAAATTCAGGTAATGTTAAGTTTCGTATTATCGCATAGAATTCAATTTCGTAAAAAGGAAAAAAAAAAAATGCGACTTTGACCTTCAATATCTCCAGAACCAGTGGATTCCCAGGTATGGTCTAGTGGAAAAAAAATATGCAAATAATGGGTAGAAAATGTGGCTTTCGGCTTCGGAAAGTGTCTTTTTACACCCGATATGTTAATCTCACGTAGGATGCGTCAGTTGTAGTTCGTTAGTGCGGTATACATTTGTGTAGATGTCGCCGAATGTGTATTAGTTGCTAGTGGTACTCACCTTCTAATAAAGGCTGTGGTTGCGACAGCACGGAATCCCTGGAAGCTGCCCTACGGACTGGCTTCGCGGGCCTTGCCAAGGACTTGAGCCCCCCACTCAGTATCAGTTCCAGGGCTCGCCGCCCACCCGGCCCGGTCGCGCCTGCTCCCATCTGGCGAAAAAGAAACGTAGTTTATAATATCAGCTTGTCTTGGTAAAACAATCATGATATAAGATCAGCCTGTTTCAGCTAATTTCAGGGCTGACAAACTGAAAACAAATCTAGTTTTGTGTTTTACAATTTTATTATTTATTTCGGGTTTACCCGACTTGCATCGGCCGTCTCCGCGTCTAGCATCTGCCTAGTTGGACGGTGATTTGTGTGAGTAAAGTATTGAAGGAATGGTGACCAAGGTTAGTCCCAAAAAACCAGGGCTGTCCAAAAGCGCGTTGCGTTGGCGATATCGTTAAAGTCGTGGGGAAGCGGGAATGAGGATGAGGGCCGAGAGGTGCACGAAAAAAGGGAGGTCTATACCAAGGAGATGATGATTATGAGAATACTTTCCAACTCGAATAATGATCTTAAGGCGGCGATAACCGGCCTTTAATGATTAACGATTTGTAATAAAAAAATTGTTAAATTAGAGCATTTTCTTAATAACTTAATATTTTAATATTTTAGATTATATTATATGGTGAAATTAATTTGTAAAGTTATGTCTAACGCGGATAAAAAAACTGAGAATCACGCTAAATCTATCAACCGTATTTTTCTGAAACCTTCACCATTTTAAAGATAATTTAAATATTGATATTTTATTATACGTTTTATTGGAATACCTTTTGTTTTACGTATAATCAATTAATAATGCGTCTAATTTGGGACTGCGCTCCTTGATGGGCGAGTCCTATAACTGGCTGGACGTACGACGCGTTGCGTGAGCCCAGTACACAACACGCAACCTAACCACTCAAGGTCACTGGCATATATCTGCGTCTTAACACTCTGCTATACTACTACATATTTATACTTGTTGAAGTTTAAAGGCTCATACAAACCAGCGCGACGCGACTCGAACAATACAATTTCTAAGAAAACTTGACGGTATAACAATAACCGCTGTCGCGCCGCGCTAGTCTGCACAAAGCTTAAATCGGATGTATGCACATTGAAGTGGATATTCGATAATAATTTTTTGCTTAATTATATTTTATAGATATTAAATCCTTTTCTGCAGCGGATACAGGCAAAAAATAACAAAAGGTTAACAACACCGAGTTATAACGAAGGGCAGGCGTACAAAGTGTTGACTTTTAAATTCATGTTTGACCTTGGCGACCTTAATAAATTAAACCTGTTTCAATTTTCGTGCCCATACGAAAACAAAGGACACTATAATTAACGGAGTGTTGAAGTAATTAAAGATTAATGTACTAGTGATAGGAACCGTAGTTATAATTTTTCGCTTATTTAATGATATTCCAAAGGTCATGCTATCCTTTGATCAAGTCATTCAAGGTACAGACTAGAGTATCAAGGTATCTATTATTCTGCTTACCAGCAGCCATCCCGTACTGAACCTGTGTGGTGGATTACAGGCTACGGTTCACTCATTTTCCCAGAGATACCAGTGAGCCTGTGACCTTACAGTGGGAACTTCATAAGCCGATAATGCTATAGCAGGTACCAGCATAAGCTTAATCAGCCTATAATGTTCCCACTGCTGGGACACAGGACTCCTCTTTGTGAGAGAGAGTGGGCCGTAATCAACCACGCGGGCCCAGTGCGGGTTGGTAGATGTCACATGTCTTAGAATTTTTTGGTTCAAGGATATGTCGGTTTCCTCACGATGTTTTCCTTCACCGTTTTGAGAGTATTTATTTATTTATTTTATTTAACGGTTTATGTACACACATATAAACAGACAAGAAAAATAGGAACAGAAAAATACGTACAAAGGTGATGCTTATTTCTAAAGAAATCTCTTCCAGCATACCTGCGATAGGAAAGTAGTTAAAGAGATGTAGACAACGTGTGTAAGAGTAGAAGAGAAAATAAAATACATAAAATTAAAACACCTAATTATTCACTAATTTAACTATAATATTAACTATAAACATAGATTATGAGAATAAACTTACATACATACTACTAAAATAAATATCACTAAAATATATATACTTATTTATAATGTACTTAGTATAAAATAATAAATACAAAAAAAAAAAATGCAACTACCGTAGTGTGATGGTGAGTAGTGGTGATGACATAATTTAAACAAAGTAAAGCGCTTAGATTTGTACCTACGACCTACAACTCGTAAGTCACCGCCGTTGCCACTGGGGCACTACTGCGCTATCAGGTACCAGGCAGCCAGGTTTTAAAAGAGTAAACGCTGATAAGAATGCTGCTAAATCGAGGTAAAGTCATGTTGAGTCGGAAGTAAAAATCTTATTTACGTCCCAGTTCATCAGCAGTGTAAACAAACTCAAAGTGTACTAGTTGTTGTCACTTTGCCGTTAATGTACAAAGCTAATTGGATGAGGATTCATAGTTCTCGTTTTAAGGTTAACGTGTCAGTTCCTGTTCCGTTACACGTTAAAAAAAAGTAATTCCATACGCCAAGGCGTAATAATGATGTTTCTGCTTTGTTTGTGTGAAGGCCGTAGGTAGTTAGGGTTGGCACTTGGCAACTTTGATGATAATGCTAAGATGGTCGCTGTCTCTGGGACCGGGGTAATTGCGTAACACACTGAAAGTAACAATGGCTTACATTTTGACAGTTCAATAACATTCATTGCGTTAATTAAGTTTGTTGAGCAGACAAATTTTTCGAACATGAAGCAATGGATTAGCTACAAAATCATTCAGATGGTGATTAAAAGTGTGTGAACTTTGATCGGATGATGGGAAACACTTATTATTGACGTGATTAAATAGAGAGCTAGATTTGACATTATTCCCTTACAAATACGGAAAACGTCACATTCTTTAGATAACCTCGTATCGTAATCGTAATCGGACTAAAGAAAGTTATCGTTAATTTGTGATTTTCCGTGATAAATATATAATTATTTGCGATGCATTATTTTATGAATGCACTGCTAATCAAGAACGGAATACTTGTACACAAGCACTATGCATTTTCTTAAAATACTTACATTTACATTTCAAGTATTAGGATATCGCAACTGTTCTATTTTAAACAATTAACTACTTTATTTCACTAATTGTTGATGATCTTAATTTATTAATAGTAACTTGCTATTAAATGATAATGTTATATTTAAAACTCAGACTTTGACGAACGTAAATAAAACTATGATTCCCTGACTGTACCATCAAAGAAGTTCATATGTAATCAGTTTCAAAACAACATCCCGTGAACACGATGACCACATCTGTTACTAGCCCGGTTCGGTGGTTAGGTATGAACTTCTTCGATGGTACATTCAAACATTTTAACCTTAAAATTCAACCAGCTAGTGTCAACCCTGTCTATCATAACGGTACAGTTGCAAGCTCTACCGGGTCAGATGAATGGTAGGTACACTTACTTACGACCGCAAGTCGGCAAACAATGCCATGTGGTTTTTGACTTTTTGTGTCTTTTGAGCCTTGTGGATCCTGCAAAGCATTTTCCGGATTACACATTCGCGTTATGACAACGAACAGGAAAGGAATTCTGGTGGGTGTAGCGAAAAGGAGCTAAAGGATTAGAAAATCTGGGTATGTTTTTGTTCCCGACGCTGGTATGCGTCGGGAACAAAAACATACCCAGATTTTACGACCGCATTCTCAAACGCAACCATGCTCACACTGCTGCTTTAAGATGTGAGACAGAGAACTTGTCACAATCAAAATAGAAATCACGTTAAGCTTCGTGCAGACCAGCGCCACGCGACAGCGCGACGCGACACTGGTTATTGTTATACCGTCAAGTTTTCTAAGAAATTGTATTGTTCGTGTCGCGGCGCGGCGTCGCGTCGCGCTGGTCTGTACGAGCTTTTATTCGGATAAGTTGTTCAATACTCAATACGTTTTTTACCGTTCCCTAATTATGAGCGCACTAATGCGTAGATACACGTGTTTTATATTAAAAATTATTAGCAAAAAAAAAAGGTCCTGAAGAAATATATTAGCTATGAAGACGCTATGTATTGTTTGCCGTTCTATTTATAGAACAAAAGGACTCTGGTGTTTGATATGTATGGCACGTTGGTAACAGTAACTAGATCAAAGCTCAGTTCATCAGCATCACTAAACAATGCTAGGACTGAAACAAACTATCAAAACAAAAGGAAATTACTGATCCTGTATCTGGTCCGCAACTTTACACCTACACGTGCAAACTATCAATAAATCTGCGGATGATATATTAAGTGTTAAACACGTTTTTGTCATAGGAGTCGCAGACAGTCCACTAGGCAGGCCTGCATGAAGGAAGCCCAGACAGCAGCTCATAAAAGCAGGACAAGTACGTCGGAAACCCAGATACTATCCGTGAGATTGTCAGTAACACCAAGGCGTTTTTAGCCTTCCTTGAAGAACTGCGGTGGATCGAACGCAAAATACGGGCTTGGACGTGGACTTACGGACACCAACCCTTTACACTACAACTACTACTACTACATAAAATGTTCAGTCAGGTGTTCGTATAAAATCTGGCTCTGGCTAGAGAGAGACCTATCATTGTGTCACCCTATATAAAATTTCTACATTTATATTTGTAATTTTTATGCTGTATGTATCTAAGTACTTAACAGTGTTTTACTACTATGTGGCTCACAGTATCTGATACAATAGAACAGACTGATTAAATGTGACTGTCAGTTACAACTTAGGTCCCATCCGACAGTTTGTCTCTAGCTTTACCGGTGGTCCGTGCAGTCTCATTGTGTATTCATTTGTTTTGCGGCCATGTTGCCCGTCTGCATTGTAAATAGGAGTATTGTATACCGTAATGTTATACATGAAGTCTTTTGTTCAGGGTGCATTCGCATCTGGGTATGGTTCAGACATTCTATAGTTCAGCGTAGGCGTTCGACAAACTGTGCAGTTATGCAATAACATCGCATCACAAACTTGTTAAATTCAGCTGCCAGTGATTTTACTGCCAAAAATACGAGCGAGCCTTACAGTAGCAGGTTATGATGTGTCACATCTGACATCTCACCTTGGTAATAAGCAACATTAAAGGAGCGGGGCGTCGTCAAGGTCGTTTCTGACAGGCAACTCTAGCACCGCACGCGCTCATTGGTCAAATCAAATAGCACGCGCTTCCCCGGTTTTCTGTTACACACTTCCGTCCCTTTTCACGAAGTCACCCCTTTTTTTTTTTTTTTTTTGAGGATGGGAAATTATCAAATAACTTCTCCCGCTCTGGGTGGAGCGGGAGGGCGTGTCAGACTTTTACTGACTAAAACCCACCCGTGTTCCTTCCGTTGCCTGTGTGCCGAGGTCGCGATATCCCTTTCAGACAAACCCGCGACCCCGGCAGGCATTGGCCCTTCCGGACCCCGTCAGTTGGTGCTGACATCTCTTTGAGGCGCGCGTGGAACACAACGCGCCGTCGACCCGGGCCTGGTCCCTATCGGACGGCGAGCTACCCATTGCTCACCGTCCGCAAGCCCGCGCCTACGGTGGCCGGAAGTCGGCTCGCGACTCCCGACGCCCGGGGCGTCTCCTGCGGCGACTAGGGGCGCGAGGGGGGGCATTTTGCCTCTCCCTCGCGCGCTCCGCCTCCTCCTTCGCGAGCATTACTGCTTCGCAGAAGGAGGTGACGGCCTCCCATGCACTCTCGCTCCGGACCATGGCCTGAACCAGGGCCGGACGCGAGAGATCGCCGCCGCCGATCGCCTCCGTGAGGACACGGCGGTGCTCCGCCCAAGCTGGGCAGACCTCCACCGTATGCTCCACCGTGTCCTCCGGGCGATCCACACAGTGGTGACACCCGGGCGTTTCCTCCCGCTTTATCCTGAACAGGAACCTCCCGAAACAACCATGTCCGGTGAGGACCTGCGTCAGGCGGAAGGTGAGGACGCCGTGGCGCCTCTCTAGCCACTCCTCAAAGAGGGGACTTATCGCCACAATTGTGGCGTGCCCAACGAAGTCACCCCTACAGATTTGATTATTTAGATTTTGATTGCAGGAAAGCGAAAGGAAAGATGTTACACATTTATTATCAAAATATTAAAAGAGACCAAGACCTGGTTGTGACTCGCACAGACCAGGGAAGCATGGCGCAAAAGAAAGGACCCCGGTACTTAGCAGTGGGTGGAACAAGGCAGCCAATGGTGTTGATAACAGGCACCTACCTAAGTACATAGGTATACGCGGTACATTCATTAAGATTCCCACCAACGCCCAACATTGGTTTGCAACAATTTATATGGGACACACGATAGCTATTGAATCCCAATAGGTGTTGACGCAAAACCGTGTAACAACAACAACACTAATGAATACTCGCTCAACACATGCATTATTTATCAGTAAGATACGATCCCCGATTATGCTGTTTTAGGTAATTCCTATTTAATCATCATTCAGCGCTCGTATTTTATAGTACCCCATAACAGTTAGATAGCATACGGAATAACCGAAACTGTCCTTCTCCCTTTAATCCATCCAAATGTTGTCTTTAAAAGATAGCTTTCATCGAAAAGTTCGCCCAGTGTGTCATCCTATGTACAATTTCTACATTTTTTTTTTTTTTTTAATACAATAGACTACGTATTTTAGTAACCTAATCCGTTTAACTGTTCTTAAAGAGTCATAAAGAACCCTGTAAGAAAACTGCCTTGAGCGTCGGATGACGTGGCAACACGTCCTGTCCGGGTTCGCATCGCAACAAGTCAATCGTCATCTTGAGGATGCCTCGCAGGAGAACCAGGGTAACCGATATAGCCCGAAGAATTGCCAAACTTAAGTGGCAATGGGCAGGACACATTGCTCGCAGAACACATGCCCAATGGGGCCTACAGGTTCTGGAGTGGCGATCGCGAACCGGAAGACGTAGCTTTGGAAGGCCTCCCACAAGATGGACCGATGACCTTGTGAAGGCCCCAGTAATCCGCTGGATGCGGGAAGCACAGAACCGGTTTAAGTGGCGATGCTTGGGGGAGGCCAATGTCCAGCAGTGGAAGTCTTTCGGTTGATGATAAACCCTCTCTGTTCAGGGCTTTCGAGACCATTTATTGACTTACAGAAGCGACGCGACGCTCAAAAAAACGTTTCATAAATTAGATGGACCAATAATGCCACATTTACGGCTTAGTACTATAACAGTTTACCTAAATATAGAACTTATAGTATGTAAGTAAGTACAGTAAAATACGTACCATCGAAGAAGTTCATATCTAACCACCGTAAGGACTATTCTTGCTTGCAGTGCTCGGCGGCTATAGAACTGGGCCGGCAACAGATGTGGTCATCGTGTTCACGGGATTTTATTTGAAACTGGTTAGATATGAACTTCTTTGATGGTACTTAATTCAATAACACAACAGCGCTCGAAAGTCGCGTAACATTATAGTTATTGAGTCGCGCACTATCATAATACGAATGTAGGGATTTTGTTACATAGCCTATTCCCATATGGCCCGCGTTGTACTAGTTTAGAACTGATTTGATAACATCATAACATCACGCCTTCAATCCCCGAAGGGCTAAGCAGAGGTATATCTATAGTACATCCACATTTCACCAAATACTGATTTGATGTAGCTGTGTTTGCAGGTTACAAGGTTTATTTGCACCCTAATTGCGTAACACACGATCAATCGCAATCTGTTTCATTTTGACAGTTCAACCACATTCATTGCGTTATTTACGTTGTTGAGCAGACAATTTTTTCTAACGTGAAGATTGCTTCACGGTTTAACAATTTCCTTCAGAACGATTCAGATTATGATTGATCGTGTGTTACGCAATTAGGGTTCTGGTTAAGTAAAACAGGCAATGCAAGGCCCCAATTTCATAATCCAGTTGCAATTAAAAGCTTAATATTTCGCAAACAGATCCCTGAATCTAAAAATGGTCAACAAAAACTCACAATATTTTGAACGACCTTTCTAACGATACCCCACACCATGGGCTAGATAAGAAAAACATCCCCACTTTACATATAGGGGAGATACCCTAAAAAAAGTTTTTTTTCTTAATTTTATTTTACCACTTTGTCAGCGTGATTAATATGTATACCCATGCCAAATTATAGCTTTCTAGTACTAACCGTCTCTGAGCTAAGCCGCGGACAGACAGACAGACGGACGGACATGGCGCACCTATAAGGGTTCCTTGTTTACTACGGAACCCTAAAAATGAATTTCTAAATCTCACTATTCCCATCCAATAAGACCAGCGATACCCAACAAAGAAGGATAAAACCATTCAATTAAAACATCATAATCCGCTTAATGATACAGTTCCCCGACGGTACTATCGAAGAACTTCATATCTAAACAATTTGAAAACATAATCCCGTGAACACCATGACCACATCTGTTACCGGCCCGGTTTTATACTAGCCGACCGCTGCAAGCAAGAATAGTCCTTACGGTGGTTAGATATGAAGGTCTTCGATGGTACATTGTGACTTTACCTGAGGTTATTCGGCATAACTTCGGGCTCTAAGTACGCACTACAATAAGCGCCCCCGAGCTACGCCTATTAAGTAAGCGGGCCGTGTGTACACAAGCGATGAGTAAATATTTACATTTAATTTGCAATTGCCTATTATTTAGTTAATTGTTGCCTCTTATTCTGAGAATCTGGTCCATTGTTGTAGAATATTAATGTATAATATCTTTTACTTAATAAAAATCTTAAATGAAAGCAGTAGTGGCCCAGTAAAGACCGCGACTTACGAGTTGTTGACAGGCGCTTTATTTTATGTAAATTATTTCATCACCACTGGTCGCAAAAGGGGAAGGAAATCATCGTGGGGAAACCGGCTGTCTTAGATCCAAAAAATCGAAGAAATGTGACATCTACCAAACTGCACCGGGCGTGGTGGATTAAGGCCCATTCCCTCTCATCGAGAGGAGGTCTGTGTCCCAGCAGTGCACGGTGGTACAAGCGCGGTCATAAATACTTTACTTTATTAAATGAGATTTTTCTGAAGGGTAAATAATACAAAATACTTCACAAATGTGCATTAATGCTTTATTTACATAATTTAATACATAATATACAATAAACTGTACAATATGTACTGTTTATATATAAAATTAAATAGTCAATATTTGAGATTTATTTTCCCTAATTCGGAAATACATCTGAATATGATATTAACGCTATTCATGAAGGGGATATAATTAAATATGTATTCTATTATATATTATACATATTATATACAACAAAAAGCAAGAAAACTAAATCTACAATTTATTTACAAACGTAATCATAACCACAACTAAGTTAAAATAACCACAACAACCAACCGAATAAATTAATAATTAATTAATAATTCGTGGTTCGCGTTTTCTTGAATGCACTGCTCATTACTTCTTACTAATTCGACACATTCAATTTCATTTAACCAATCTGAGTACTTATGCAAAAATTTTGATTTACTTCTAGAAACAATTTTCCAAAATCTATTAAGGCTTTTACATAAATTGAGTATATTACTATATAAGTTCCTAATGTCTACATTTTCGACCTCATCCAGTGAAGCTAGAATAGTTTCCAACACGTGTTGATGTTTCTGAGGAACAGTTCCAGTTATGGCAGACCAAATCTCAAAGAAATGCATCCTTGAGAAAGAACATTTAATCAAAGTACTTACCTGTTTTTTTTAAATTAATAATTTACGTATGTTTCGTAGACCGTGCTACGCCAGAGCCTACGCAGTCGTAGAGGCTATATAGCAACTAAATGCGCAAAAGGGCGCAAAAAACCTTTTATATTTTCAAAATAGACAGTTCAATCCTTAATATAAGACTAGCTGCCCGCCCCGGCTTCGCTCGAGTAGCACTAAGTAATTATCTACGGCGCACCTTCCAGCCTACCCTACCTACCCTACTATGTATGTCCGTCTCCTGGTTCTAAGCTACCTCCCCACCAATTTTCAGCCAAATTGGTTCAGCCGTTCTTGAGTTATAAATGGTGTAACCAACACGACTTTCTTTTATATATGTAGGTATATAGATATGTGAGAGTATTCGATTATGGTTGAAATTTTTTGTAGGTCTATGTGAAGTCAACTATAAGATACATATTTGGTAGAAATAATGTGTGGCACGTAAAAATACGTCATAATAAGTAAAATAAAAATTAAAAATATAACTAATTGGTAATAACATACCTTGATCTTGGAAATCCATGTCACAAACACCACTCAAAAACAATGCAATTCTGAGAATTCACAGTTACACAAACAGTAGTGCTAATGAGTTACTGATAAGGCGAGTGCAGCGTAATGATGTGTTCACTTCGGAGGTAGAAAAATAAGTGATAATTAGGTAAAATGGGTGACATATTTATACTTTAGGGTAGCTTGTTTATCGGTAAATCAGTATAGATAATTAAATTGGGGGTAATTGATGATGAAATTTTTGCATTTATGACCTAGGGCGGAACCACCGTGCAGTGGGAACATTGTAGGCTGATTATGCATCCGCTAAAATCCCACCGTGGCCATTTGGACACGGCAAACTATTATACTTGCGTGTTCTATGCTGATCTCACGCAACGCGTCGTACACGCAGCCAGTAATAGAACTCGCCCATTAAGAAGCGCTGTCCCAAATTAGACGCATTATTAATTTAGTTATTATAGATATAAAAGATTCATAATTAAATTATCTTTAAAATGATGAAGGTTTCAGGAAAATACGCTATATAGTTTTTGCGAGATTCTCAGTTTTTTTATCCGCGTTAGACATAACTTTACATATTAATTACACTATGTAATATAAACATATTTTTAAATATTCACAGATAAAGTTATTAAGCAAATGCTCTAATTTAAAATATATTTTTTCCAAATCATTATCACTACTCGTTTAGACGCGATCTTCAGTATAAAAACCTTAAAAGTCGGTTACGTCGCCTTAAACTTGCTCGTATGTTCGTCTATCGCCCACTTTAAAGTTACAAGGACAGTCCATTTCAAAAGTATCATAAAAGTTATCAGTCTATTCACGGTATATATGCCAGTTGACGTCACTGCGATTAAACATTTCCTCAAACATTGCTTCCTCCTTGCGTGGGAGAAAATAAGAATTTTTATTTTCTTCAAAAACACTGTAGTAACGGTAGATAGTTCCGCCGTAAGTTTTGGTTTCCTAGGAAAGCGGTTCCTTCATATAACGGCCGTCATGAAAATCTGTAATTTTTTGTTTGCTCAGTATTTGAAAAGTCGTTTTTGTTTGACCGTTCAGTTTTCTTAGGAAACTCAAGCTTAACTTTTGGGTTCATTAAAATAGATTTGACCTTTCGAGATAGACAGTTTCTAGTTTCAAAACTATTTGGATCAAGTTCTTTGCTACCATAATATTACCCTATAAATGAGCAATATTTGTACATATATTCGTAACCGTATTCTCGAAAACAGCTCTGGAAATTTCGATGAAAGTTGCAATATAGGGATTTACGGGGACTAAAAAATTATCTAGCTAGTCTCATTCATACCTGGGAAAAATCGTTTTCTTTATTTTCGCAGCCTCGGGAATGTGATACAACGTTGGTATACCTGAACGATATGTTTATCTATTTTCACTCGAGCAGAGCTCGGTCGACCGTTACTAAATACGGAGCACATAAAGGCTATTTAATTAAACAGTTTTCATATATATATCATTGTTTGCAAGTGTAACATAATGAAAATTGACCTGGAAATAAATATTGTGAATGCATAATACAATTATTTTAAAATTAAATTCTATTATAAATAATCATCTGGTTTTTGTTCCGATGACAAGCAATTACTTAGACTTGCCACGATATTCGTAAAACATGTATTTGTTTGAGATTTACCTAGATAGAACAAATTTATTAGGCGCACACAAAAACATAGCACAACATTCAAACGCACGATTGAATAATAACAAATTACATGCATTTATTAAAAAAAATACCTGCAAGGTGCCAATATACAAAAAAGAAAAGAAAGATTAAGAATTTATTGAGACTCGCACAGGAAATCACAAATTAAACTAAAAACACACTAAACATAAATAAAAAAACAAAGTAAAATTTAAATTTAAAGCAGTCCTGTACGCGGCCAAAAGGCTCCTACCTCAGCATGACGCTGCGACATAAAAAAATAATATTTTAAATGAAATAACGTAAATCCAAGGTGCGGTATTCTATTTCTAAAACTTTGCACAGGATAACCCGCGAGCTATTTTTAATCTAGACGAGGCTAGACTATCCCGAACTAAAAATACTACTTCCTCGTCAAATGCCAAGGATTCTGAAACGGATTATTTTTAATTCACAGCTGATGTCTTCCGTCTGGCAGAAGTCCAACAAATTATAAAACGACTTTTTTTGTTATATGGGGCTGAGAACAGATGTTTATCATCTTAAAGCTCACGCTATTTCAGAAATGTATATTAATAGATATAAATAACGTCTCTAAGGACGAATTCACCATAATTGTATACTAGTATCAGTCAAATTCTGCAAATAAATGAATTTTTGTCAGTTTTTCCATAAAAAACCTGTCAGACGTCAATTTTTTTTCGCAGTTTTTGGCATTACATAATATACTAGGTATCTGGGGGTAAATGTATGGATTGGCTGTTCCTTTGAACTATTGCATGACACAACATTAAATACAATAACATAAGCCCATAGAGTGGCCGCGAAACGGCCAAACCGTACATTTTAAACAAGATGTAAGGTTTGTAGAGTTAGGGGCTTGGCTCTACATTAGATCTGATAACTTTTTAACAGTGAAAGCGTCATGCGAGTCTCAGCAAGCAATGGCAACCTACTTTACATGAAAAGTTTTTGGTGGGAAAGTTTGGTAGAATTCGCCTTAAATAAATTAAACATTCTACCAAATTAAATTAGCTAGCGAAACTCCGCAGACGTGATGGGTATCGATATCTAAACATGACAAATAAAAAATAAATTCTAGCTGTTTTCTCTTGCTCAGTAATAGTTGTAGACGCTCATGGCCAAGAGGCTTGCAATCTATATAAAAGTATATGTAGATTGTAGGCCTCTTACCCACGAGCGTTAATTTTTTTCCATACCATAGTTTCATTACAAGCCTTGCTTTGTGGTTGATCGACCGTCACCTAGTTAACGTCGGAAAATTAATATCGATCGATACAAATGCATTAGACACCGAACACGACATTACCGTGTTCTAATTTACAATTTAAATGCCACGGGAAAATATAGTAAAATGCTTGTACTGGGCAAAATTCTATCCAGCTATCTATTTAGCCTGTAGTGTCCCACCGCTGGGCAAAGGCCTCCCTTTCCCACACACGTCTGTCTTCTGCAATTGCGGGCCAGTCCTTGCGGTAGGAGTCAAGTTCGTCCCTCCATCTTCATTTTGCTAAATAAATATGCTGAGTCTGACAATCAGTCTTACCAATGGGTATCGTGTTACCCAGTAACTGGGTTGTGGAGATGAGAAGGCAGTCGCCTTGTGACCAACGGACGGACGGACTGCAGAACCTTAGTAATCGGCTCCCGTTAGCACCCTTTGGGTACAAAACCCCAAGTGGTCGTCCATTAATCATGAGGGGCTCGAAAGGGGGGACGGGGTTCGGAAAAATCACGAAATATCACAAAGGAGGAGGGGGGTGTAGTGAGATATCAGCTGTATTTTTTTTTTTGTCGAACGCGGTTTTCTGATAGTGACACGTGACTCACCGTTGCCAGGCAACGATTTATACCTAAAGATAAAAGATAAAATATTTTGATTTTTTTAAGATACTTTGTACCAAAACAAATGCACGTGATTTTGAGTAGGGGTTCGTCTAAAACCTCACCATGTATCACCAGGAGGGGGGGTTAAGAAGTTGCGAAAAATCATCACGTGAATAACGGGCGACCCTTAAAAAGTAATTTTACATCCACATAATATCGTGTTTGCGTCATATTTAGTTTTCTTTGACAAAAGCACCACACATCACTGTACTAAAACTCTTTATGATAGAAAAACAGTATTTAGGATTAGTGTGTAGATAGGTCTTATCATTACAGTTTATCTTGTCGTCAGTATTAAAACACTGACATAATCAAAGAAAGCACATGATAGTCATGATAAGGAAAAACTACATATTATATTATCCTAACTGGCTTTACGGTTGCAATAAACAGCATCCACGTGGATGATTAATTTACTAAGTGCGTTCGGTGCTCTAACTCTTAAAGTTCATTGCCGCATTATTCGCATCTTTTTATTACAATGTCTTTCTTTACCAGTCGTGTAACATGGCAATGAAACGGCAAGTTTACATAGTATGTCAAACTGCTAAACAATATACAGGGTGATTGGAAGATGGGTGCAAAGCTTTAAGGTGAAGATAGTATAGACAATTTAGAACCATTTAAGCCATGGTTGTCTTAGACGAAGTCTTACCATTTTTTTTTTTTTTATAAGGTTTAAAAGACGTATTGTACAATTTTTTTATTTTTTCTGAGCTTTAAATGTCTGTAAAAAAAATGTCTAATGACACAGAAGCCTAAAACATGTTTTGCTTGATTGCTTACACATTACTTTAATTAAATAAATAAAAATGAATTCATTTATCATTCAATTTGGCCATAATTATGCAGTTTACATTAAATTTTGAGAATTTCCGAAAAAAAACTTAAAAATTTGGTTAAAAATATTTGGTAAGACTTCGTCTAAGACAACCATGGCTTAAATGGTTCTAAATTGTCTGTACTATCTTCGCCTTAAAGCTTTGCACCCATCTTCCAATCACCCTGTATATCCCTGACTGTACTAATGTACAGTCAGTCAGGTGGCCGACTGGTGGTTAAACATAACTAGCGATAATTCGCTAGTTATGTTTAACCACCAGTCGGTCGATTCTGTAAAAATATCAACGTGAAACTTAGGTGAAGTGAGCGTGAAGTGAGCTGTCACTGTCACAAATCGACCGGTAGGATGCTAGTGATTAACACTATTGGCAGCTCACTTCACTTCACATAAGTTTCACAGTGATATTTTTACAGAATCGACCGGCAGATTACAACCATTCGTGAAAAACAGTCCCATAAATGAGTTATTTAAAGTTTCAAAGACATAAATCAATGCTCAAAGAGAAAATTGCCATTTCCACTATAAATCTCTAAACACGTGGCTGAGCTATAAATACTGGCCAAATACGACCTCAAACGTCAGAAACACGATGATAAACAGCCCATAACTCATCCTCCGCATCCATAACACAAATGGCTGATAGTTTTTCATTGAGTGCCAAATATTGTCCGCATTAAGGCTCGTGCAGACCAGCGCGACTTGTCGCGCGACGCGACACCGGTAATTGTTCTTTCTTAGAAATTGTTTTGTTAGATTCGCGTCGCGCTGTCGCGTCTCGCCGGTCTGCACAACGCTTTACCCAATTACAACCGTTATTCTTTACCAGTCGTGTTAAGAGGGCGCCCAATGGTCCACTAGCGCCACTCCTTTAGAAAAATAATATCTCGTGACTGAGGAGGAATTATGAATAGCGGCTAGTAAGGACCCTCGGTAAGTGTGTCAAAAATTATCTAATACCTTTTATAAAGCTTCATATTGAGACACGCAGCAACAAAATATCTAGAGGAATGCATGGCCGCTTTTCTTTAGGTCGAATTTTGTTGCTTCGTGTCTCAATATGAAACTTTTTTTTAAAGGAGTGGCGCTAGTCGACCTTTGGGCGCCCCCTTAAATGACTGAAACGGAAAGTTTAAATTGTGAGTCTATCTGCTGAACGATATATTTCCCTGACTGTACATCCACATTTCACTTTACTTTAGTTGATCCACCAGATTTTTCACAAAAAAAGTTAATATGTTGCTTGGATAAGGCAGATAGCAAATAGGTCCTCGCACCGATTACATGAAGACGATTTGTATATTTTTTTTTCATCCCACGCATCTAGGGTTGCCAGATGTCCGGCTTTTTACAATCGCGTCAGGCCAAATATAGACAAGTCAGACAAGTTATTTGAAATAAATGCTTTGAGTTTGAGTCGCCTGTCCGGCTTTTGTTAGGCTTTTGATCAACCCCGCCCCCCCCGAAAGATACCTAATTATTGATTTTTTTAATTACTTTCAATAATGTATTGAAGAAAGCTGATTATTATTGATTGTTTTTTACTTTCAATGTAAAGAAGTGACAAACATTAATAAGGGAAAAAAAAAAAGATTCTTAAATAGGAGAAGAGTAATAATAATAATAAAAACGTTTATTCTCTCCACCACATAATGAAAAGTTAGTACAGTACATAATTGTGAATACAAAAATACATTAATGTTGTGGAGACTGGAGCCTGTACTAGGAATACCTAAAGAGGATACCTAGAGTGAATGAATAACAGTAATAAATACACAAATAAAAGAAGGTATAATATTTTCTTTTTTTTAATTCAATTTGTCAGGCTTTTAGGGCAAAATGTCTGGCTAAATATGAATCTGTGTCCGGCTTTTCTATTTTTGAGCCTGGCAACCCTACTCGCATCGTAACATGCCATAACACACTTGGCTGATAATTTTTCACTGAGCTCCAAATATTTCGCCACAGCCCATCTAGTCACGAATATGGCGGCGTAAAGGGCAAGGTCGGGTAAAAAGGGATTCGAGAGAGATATTTTTGTCGTGGTTAAGGCAGAAACAATAAAGAATCGTGATTTTTCTGGCAAGGCTGTAGTGGTACTGATTGAATGTTTTTGGGGTCCCGTTCCCAAACGGTGCGAATGGGACCCTATTACTAAGGGCCGGCGCTCACCGGCGGCACGGCACGGCAATGGATATTTCTGCGACGAATAGAAATACAACTTATGTGTATGACAATAAAATTGAAATCAGCGATGCCGCAGTATCCTTAGGCATGCAGCGGCATACCGCGACGTCTTTAGGCATCATCATTGAAATTTAAATTTTATTTTCATACACATATAAGGTATATTTCTATTCGTCGCATAAATATCCTTTGCCGTGCCGTGCCGCCAGTGAGCACCGGCCCTAAGACTCCGCTGTCCGTCCGTCACAGGGCTTTCTTTTGAACCGTAATAGCTAGACACTTGTTTTCACAGAGTGTGTTCAACTATATGGTTATAACAAAATAAAAAGAAAAGAAAATAAATAAAGACAAGAAACGTGTTTTTATCGGCGTTTTTTGTTGTACGGAACCCTTCGTGTGCAAGTCGGACTCGCACTTGGCCGCTTTTTTAACCCTCTGCGGCTGACGTGGGTCAATTTTTACAATTTTACTGGTGTGGTAGTACATGAGACACCATTTCAACATCAAATATTTTTATGTAATTAAATTATGTAGCTATTATATTTATATTTATAAGGTTGTTAGCCTATTTTTTATGTTTAATAATATATTAGTAAAAAAAACAATTTGTATTTTCATAATTAAACAGTGTTTATTGACTTATCACAAATCATTCTAAGAATCTCTACTTAAACATTAATGACATAGAAAAAATTACAAAATCAACTTTTTTTAATTTAACATTAGACATTTAAAAAATTAACAATTACAGTAATCAGTCTAGAAAAAATGAGATAAATTCGTTGGTTGACTTCAAAATTAGACACTTTCAAAATCAAAGCTTTGTTTGACAATTTTCACATAGTGGCTTCGAGCACTGAAGGCAAATTGGCTTCGAACAATCAAAGCAACAATATTTGGTTTATCTAGTTATGAGCTGCAATACGTGATGTCCTAGAACGCTCTTGTTTACTCCAAATGAAGCCGTTTTTACCTGTGTAGTGGTCTTGTGACTCATCTGAAGATCGTTGGCGTTCAACCACTGGGGCAGGTTCTTGACGCGCTTCTAAGTTTAGCTCTGGATCTTCTTCACATGACTTGACATCTTCTTCAATGTGTTGAATTTCTGGCTCGAAAGTCAGATCGTCATCTTCATCATCAATGTCGCTAAACTCATGCTCACTTTCCTCTTCCAGCCACTCTGTTATTTGATCTTCGTGACTCACAAAACTTGGCCGAGGGTTGTTACTTGAGTCAGCCATCTAAAAAACAAGTTTTTCTTGTAAATTATGTAGGTACAATTAGCTTTCCGTCAAGACTTCAGCCGCGTGGACTATACATACTATTTCGCCATAATGCCTATGTAACTCAGTGATAATATAGCATTCTATTATCTAGTGAAAAAAAATTTAAAATTGGTCCATTAGGTACTTTTTTGTGTTTTCATTACAAACAAAAATACAAATCTGTCCTCTTTATAATATTGGTCTAGAAGTATAGATATATGTAAAATACGTAAGTAAAATCAAATTCCAAAATAACGAGAATTATTACCAAAAAAATACCTTATCGTAAGATAAACTAAAATAATTTACTGATGTGGTAGTTTAGGAGACACTATGAAAATATAACCATTTTATTGAGGTGGTAGTATAGTAGAAACTTACCTTAACACTGGTGTGGTAGACTCGTGGACACCTGCCTCCCGCTACGCAAAAGTGTGCTCGCTACGACCGCCCCCCGCACACTGACCGACGCGCGAGCTCACGACAGTAAGGTACTAAGAGCGGAGGCGCTCAAATTTGAAAATTAACGGTAATAAACCGAATTTTATATTTCGCGGTGTCTGTTGGACTAACACGTCAGCCGCAGAGGGTTAAGCTAGATGGTGCGTGTCCTAGCAACAACAAATTATTTTATAATAAACATAATTCATTGATTTTGGTTATCTTGGATTTGCTTTAACGCTCGTTCAGACCAGCGCGACGCGACTCGAACAATACAATTTCTAAGTTAACTTGACGGAATAACAATAACTGGTATTAGGCATTAGCTATATCCTTCAAAATTATTCAGATTGTGATTCTTTTTCTTTTCGTATGGTTAGTGACTAACCAGCTATCTAATTACGCAACACTTTTAGTAAACGATTACGACTAATCTGTTTCATTTTGACAGTTCAACAACATTCATTGCGTTATTAACGTTGTGGAGCAGATATTTTTTCAAACTTATGAACCAGTGGATTAGCAATTTGCTTCAAAACGATTCAGATTCTGATTGATCGTGTATTACGCAATTAGGGTACCGGTGGAAGAATTTTAAAGCCGCCCATGGGTTTCTAACTTGGCTTCACATGCCGTCAAGAAATATCTCTCAGGCATGCCGGTTTCCTCACGTTGTTTTCCTTCACCGTTTTCGAAGCAAGTGATAATTATACAATCACATGAATCCGAAAAGTCATAGGTGCGTGCCTTGGGTTTGAACTCGAGACCTATGACTTGGTAGTCTCACGGTCACACCACTAGGCTATCACTGCTCATTGTGATTGAAAGTGTACAAGTAGTGTTTAAAAAATTACATAAACTTAATACTAGAAATATTATCGACGATAATTATATTTGTTTAACAAACTTGCACTGGGTGCTTGTTTTATCCAACCTATTATATACCTACGTATATTATGTAGCCGTGCCCTAACCGGGTTTCATGTTGGAACATAAATGTAACACCTAAATGTACACATGAATGCAATAAAGAGTTTAAGTTTGAGTTTTACACAATCAGGGTGCAGGCTGGTGTTATCATCATAGCCACCATGCTAACAAGGCCTAAAACTCGATTGAAATTATGAATTTGCTAAACAAAAACGTAACCACAGTTTTCAGGTAATTTCAGCATAACTCCGACTTTAATGAAACAGGGGCTGTATGCAATAGCAGGGGCGCAGCTAACCAATAACCCGATTCCTGTCGGCTTCCCTTAGGAAATTATGACAGTCAGTAGTTCTCAGCAGTGTTTAATAATCACACTGAATGTATTATTTAATACTTACACCATAAAAAAATTGTCTTTATATTCCAACGAAAACAAAACATTTAAAGTGCGCGCCAATTTTGCTCTTGTGCCTCCAGTATAACTCGTTGTCCGTCCGGGTTATGAAAACTTAAATTTCTATACAAAATAATCTCGTCATGACGTCACTTCAGGTCACGTGACACGCTGTTTTTTGAGGCAATAGTAAGCCGTAAAAAGTCGAGTTATGATAGGTACAGTGTAGGAATCCATTCGCTGAATTTCGTAAGCGTTCGGTTTGGTTCGGGGCGGGGGGAGGGACAAACTTCGCTCGACGCTTGTTGACGATCAAAGACTACAATAGTATGTTGACGATTGACGTAAATAGATAATAGAATTTTTATCCTTTAATTTTGTTGATACTTGTAGTTAATTAGCATTTTGTTCGTTGTATTCATATAAGTTATTAGTGTAGTATTAGTGTAACAATTAGAATTGGATAATCGTGAGTTTGTTGTGAAATTGTGCGTTCGCCGTCATTGTAATTAGGAATTTGTGGTAAGTCGATAGATTAGCAAGTTGAAATTACTTTTTTAAAGTAGATTCGAAAAGTTATTAGTAGGATGGCGGCATTAATAGTTTTAGATTGTAGTGTGACAGATTATTTGCTTCGTGAGGAAACATGCTTTTCAAGGTTAAGTTTTGAAAATAAGAAACACATAATTAGGCTAGGTCGTGCTCGACCAGAGGCCCTAGTGTGAGTTTATTTTAACCATCTCGACTTAACGCATCGACCGCGTTCGGTGCTCCGATTGGCCCTTCACTGGCCTTCACTGGTGAAGGGCCAATCGGAGCGCCGAACGCGGTCGATGCGTAAAGTCGAAATGGTTAAAAGAAACTCACACTAGGGCCTCAGATATGACTATAAACTACAAACGACGTGATGGGTTTGTCAAACATTTTAATGTATCCCTTTACGATAAATATCAATGGCTGACTGGTAGTTGTAAATTAAATAAGATGTTTTGTTTTCCATGTTTACTTTTCTCAGATTCTAGTAGTTTATGGAATAAAGGGGGTTTTACAGATATTAATAATCTGACGAATTCATCAAAAAAACATGTGCAGACTGAAAAGCATATTCGTAGCTGTTTAGATTTACATGACTTCGGGAATAGTAGGATAGAACCATTTTTCACCAATTCGTTTGAAGCTCATAATAGGAAAGTAGCTCGAAATAGGAATTTAATGAAACGGTTTATTGACACCGTTATTTTGTTAGGTAAACAAGAAGTAGCTTTTCGCGGCCACGATGAACGTCCGAATTCTGATAACCGCGGTAACTATATTGAAACCTTGTTATATCTGAGCAAGTATGACACCGTAATGGACTCTCATTTGGAACTATGTTCTTCAGTTCAGAACCCCGCGTTTTCTGGTCTCTCAAGTGATATTCAAACGTGCGCCACGTCCGGGCTAGGTAAGCTTTTTTTTTTTTGTTTTTGCGCCGGCTTACCTTTCTCATAAACTCACCCTTCGCCACTGTGCAATAGGGCTAGGGGTTGTTTCAATTTCCATTAATCTGTCAAAATAATTGACGTTTTGACGTGCGTGACATGAATTTTTATTGACGTTAATTGTATGGCTTCGATGGGCGGGCGGGAAACGTGTCAGCACTGTAGGCAGGGCGGATTTTATTATTAAGCCGAGATTACAGAAAGCCCGATTGGCTCAAAATGTATTACAGTTTTTTATTAAGCAAGTTAGGCGAGCGGATTTAATCCTGCCCTGGATTATTGCAAATTGATAATAGGGCAAAGTGGAGAGATTACCATACATGAGGCAACTACAAAATATGTTGAAGTATAAAATTATGTGTTTTATTTAAGTCTTTTATTATGTTCCTGACTTGTGGCTAAGTAATAACCGCCGCAAGGTACGATCCATGAGGTTAAGCAACGCTTGCCAGGGTTGGTCCGTGGATGGGTGACCATCTTTATATACCGAAACTACTCCGTGTCTCGGCGAGCACGTTAAGCCGTTCGTCCCGGCTGTCATTCGTGGATCTTTGACAGTTGTTACGGGTCGTCACAGAAGCTCGAAAGTCTGAAAACCAGTCTTATAAGGGGTATCGTATTACCCAGTTACTGGGTTGTGGAGGTCAGATAGGCAGTCGCTCCATGTAAAAAACTTGTATTCAGCTACATCCGGTTAGACTGGAAGCCGACCCCAACATAGTCGGAAAAAGGCAAATTGATTATGTTCATGACTTTGTATTATGGTATCGAAAAATTCATTGGTAAGCAGATTTACTTGCTACGTCAATTTGCTGTGATTTTATCTCAGCTGTCAAAGAATAACATTTGTGAATTTAATTTACAGGAAAAGTTAAGGTTAGGCAGGTATATACGAGCCCAGTAATATGACAGTACAGTAAGTCTGACGCGCTGACTTGCAACTGGGCTCGTGTAGACACTAGTTTCAACCCAGTCCAGTGCTGACTGCGCCTTCAAGTCAGTCCAGTTGACTAAAATACCCGTCTATTTTCGGACCCAGTAGCTTCCCCTGCAAAACTTACCGCCGATCTCGTCTACCCACTAACTGAGTCCGAAATTCCGATTCACTGAGTCCAGTCACTGCCATCGTATCAGGCAGATAGACTTCCTAAGGGTTCATATTACCTGACTGTACATAACAGGGACATCTAATGATTTTATTATAATGTGTGTATGTTAGTATCATCACGCAACGTTCTGCAAACAACATGGGCAGAACTTCAAGCTATACGTATTACAGTGACATGCGTCAAAACAATGATTGATAAGTTTGATAGCATGTCGAAGCTAAATAAATGCAATCAGTCAAGTAAGTAAACAATTATCTGCACCTTGTACTATTGGTAATTAATATTGAACCGTAGGTTAAAATAGGTGATAGATATCTTAAAAGAGGATGGAAAGCAGGATGTTGTTGTTGGAGTGTGGAGGAAGATCACAAGATTGGTGTCACTTTTGTTACCTACGTTTAATGCACCTTAGTTTCGTACAATAGATACAATTCGATTAAAACTTTATGGCGGCTCGAAGGGCGCTACTCGCTGCGCAGTACCCCACCCCTCACCCCCGCTGACCCATGAATTCTGTACTGCGCAGCGACTCGCCTCATGTTCCGAGCCGTCCGCGCCATTAAATTTCAATCGGACTGTACGGTTGGTGATTCCTTTCTCTTAGGTTATTTACGTAGTAGTTAGAGTTAAATTCACACTGCCTATTAATTATTTGCAATATGAATATTCAAATCTACTGCTGCCATTTTTTTCCAAAATGTCGGGTTACAGGTTATGAAGGTGTTAAACCATATAACATCAGTTATCTGCTAGTGAAAGACCCGTCAAAATCGGTCCAGCTTTTACGGAGATTACCCGGTACAAACAGACAGACAGACCAAAATTAAAAGAGAAAGTTCTTTTAAATAAGTGCCGTATATATTATATCCTTTCATACGAATTTAGTGAAAAGCCGTTATTTTGACATCACAAATTGACAAACCCCTATTGTTTGCAGAAAATAAGATAGTATTCAAAGATACGAAAAAATAGGTACGTGATTCACGCAAGCATAACGATTGCTCAGTAACAGAACAGCACAGATTACTTAACAGTGACTACGTCAGTAATAGTCCTAGCGTAAAACAATTTGAAGCCTTGGGTACGACCTTGGAAAAGTTGGCAGAAAGCCGGGTGGGAGCCGTAACTATACAAGATTTGTAAAGACTAGTAGATCCTTGGATGACGAAGTCTGTATAGCAAGGAAATTAGACATAGAACAATGTGGACCGGTAAGTAGAACAAAAGCTGATATCAGACACTCCAATTTTCTTCATTTATGTCTTTCATTCGGCCATCTTTCACTCGAGTGAAGCGTCTGCTATCAGCTTAACACGAACTTTACAATTACTAGTGCACCGATAACAGCCAAAAATTAAATAGAATAGCAATTCAAACATATAGCTTTTGTAGAGATGTAAAAATTGTGGACTTAACTCTAAAAATAAAGACGAACGATCAAACCGTTCGAGGAAAACCGGTTAGACTTTAAATTCATCATTAAAACATCGTAAGAATATATAAAGGAAGAAAAAACACATTCTTAATTGAGAACTGTATTTAGACGAGAGGCCTTCGGACATGACGTGGTTAAAATTTAATATGAATGTAGATGGCTAAAACAAAATAAGCAGACTAAAGAAAAGGAAAAGATGGCAGGATTTTGTGAAAGATAGTACTAGGAGAAAGTAAACACAGACGAGAGTTCATAGATATTATTTTAGATTGGGATAACGGCAAGAGGATGAGGATATTACAAATCTCAATGCTTTTCGAATGTATTCTTTATGAATCATTAATATAATTATAAACATTAAGTAGGACAGATCGTGTAATTAATTCATTAATTAAGTCATCATTATACACCGAATCCCCAGTTAGATTCGATGTTTCTTATCTGACTGAGCATCTGAGAAGAAACGCCGGAATAAGATCAAGGGCATCCAAGGGTCAAGGTCTGTGTTAAAATCCACATAAAATCTTTGATTGATATTAGAATATAAATTTGTGCGAGACATTCTCTGGACTGTGTGAATGTTGAGGGAAGAGGTAGATGATTATTTTCTGGTGCATGCAAAGCTACAGCCCGATTCAAACTTAATGGCGGCTCGGAACATGAGGTGAGTCGCTGCGCAGTAACAAATTTATGAGTCAGCCGGGGTGAGGGGTGCGGTACTGCGCAGCGAATGGCTAACTTCCGAGCCGCCATTAAGTTTGAATCGAACTATACTTGTGTAAGCATCGCATCGGCTGGTTGACCGAAATAAAAGCAGATAATTAAGGTAGCCGACATCAGACTTGACTTAAGAATAAATTCAATTGGCTTTCAGAATTCCGGGGTGAGTCTTCCAAATCTCTGCATCGTCAGGTCAATAATGTACCAAAAATGTGTCTTTGCGTGTCCATCAACTTACTCTGCGCCCGCGTGTTGAATTACGGCCCACTCCGTGTCACAAAGAGGAGCTCTGTGACCCCGCAGTGGAAAAAATATAGTCTAATTATATATTATATGTCTTTGCGTCAAAACAATAATAAGTTATTACTATATTTAGACACCCTTTCAACCAAACAAGTAAGAAATGCGTTTTATTGTCATGACGCACCCTAATACATTATTGATAACAAAGGTTTTGCGTTTTGTTGCGTCAACATGCACCTTTGACGTAAACAAGCTAAATATGCAAGTATTATTGGAAATATTTATTAAGTATAATTAAGTCGTAAGTTGACATGCGATATAGTGCTGACGTATGAAACTGTGAACAAAAATAAGCCGATGGCAGAAAAACTGCATTAAAAATATCTCGGATTCAAATGATTTAGGATCCTCGTTCAAGGTCGGAACTTTTCCATTTGAGAAATAAAATTTTCGGCCAATTTGATTGTTTTTAGGGTTCTGTACGTGCAAATTAAAAAACGGTACCCATATAGGGTCACTCGTGTGTGTGTCTGTCCGTCTGTCACAGCCAATTTAAAAACAATCAAATTGGCCGTTATTTCACAAATCACACGATCTATATCTACCTACTATTTCATATGTCTTTTCCTTATACCGGGATTCTTCGATTCTATGCTAATAGATATTTGACTGTTTCTATTATCGATATCCGCCAACCGTGCTTATAAACTTACACGGCCGTTCTTTGTATTTAGAGGCCTAAAAATTAACGACGATCTTCTTTATGTCATCGACCCGATGGCAATGCCAGGCTATGTAACCGAAACAACAGTACGTGTAGCTTGACAACCATAGAAACGACTTTATCTACGGGTTTTGTCGACGGAAGACTAGACAAAATTACAGATTGTGATTGTTTATCTGTCATTTTGACGTTCAAAAGTGCCTTACAAGGGCCTATTTGAAATAAATGATTTGACTTTGACATTTTGTCTATTCTTCCGTCAACAAAACACGTATAAAGCAAACATGTATAACAATACAATTTCTAAGAAAACTTGACGGTATAACAATAACCGGTGTCGCGTCGCGTTGTCGCGTCGCGCTGGTCTGCACGAAGCTTAATAATTGTGGTCATGCTAAGCGTGCTGCAGTAACAGGTACTTATTGCTTTGTTTCGGTACATAACCTATACAAAGTGTAATTAAAATAATGAAATCCTCAGACAACCCAAGTAACCCAACTGGTTTTTATTTAAATTAATTAATTTACGTATAAAGGGGAGCCAGACAGGCGCGACGCGACTCTGGTGGAACAATTTCTATGAAAAATTCTCGGAAATTGTTTTATACCGTGTTGCGTCGCATCGTTGTCGCGTCGCTCCTTTCTGCGGAAGCCTTAAATCGTCTAAGCTCTGTTTTTTAAATGTAGAATTAAAATCACTCTCAGTCAGTCTTACGTCATGTAGACGAATTAATTTCGATCAGAGACAATGCCTTTGCCCAGTGCCCTTTCTTCGATCGCTGAAGGTAAATAAAAATACCGATTTAGCATAATGCTAAGATTTAATAGTTTATGCAAACAAATGGTATCAAAAAATATCACCTCTCCTCATTCAATAAAAAATAAACAATAGGAATAATTTAAATCTCCTTTTGGTGCAGACGGATAAAAGTAGAGTAAGTAATCAATTCTACCCCGAATTACTGAATTCTGAACTAGATTTAGGTATAGTTATTTCAATCATACGTTGTATAAAGGCTCGTGCATACAAGCGACACCAGTAATTGTTCAACCGTGAAGTTTTCTTAAAAATTGTTTTGTTAGAGTCGCGCAGGTCTGCACGACGCTTAAATACCCAGTTCGTAAATTACCTAAAAAGTCGAAGATATCAAATCCATCTATAAATCTATTTATAGATGCTTAATACAGGTTATTCTAGACAGTTTTTTTGTATTTTATTTTTAGTTAAGACCACTTATTAGATTGTGTGGGTGTGTGGCTTCTCGAACAATATCGCTTGCCGTTAATCGACAGACATGTGACTGGAATAACGTGGCTTCCTTTAAGGGGGGGAAGCGCCAGGTTAGCCAGCGAAATTCAAATTTTATTACGTTAATTAAATCGTAACAAATATGATTTTACAGAATTATAATCATTAGAATCGTCAATACAATTCTCTTAAGTTAGAATTGACTTTAATTAACACGATTTCATGAAATAGGCATTCAATAGGGTAATCATTTATGAACTTAAGAGTAGAGGTAGTGTTGATGATTTTCTGTAAATAAATGCATACTTGTTACGGTCGCGAATAGTGTTACCATCCGTCCAGATTCAGATATCAGATGATATCAGCAGTGCTATTCTGTAACCATATCACCGTGTATACTTAGGTGAAGTGAGCGTGGAGTGAGCAGTCATTCCACAGGGATTGACACTATTGACAGCTCACTTCACCCAAGTTTTCACGGTGAGATGTTTACAGAATAGCATGGCAGATGTGGTCATCGTGTTCACGGGATTTTGTTTTGAAACTGGTTAGATATGAACCTCTTTGATGGTACAACCGTGGAAAATGGCAGTTGACCACTTTTGTTCACTTATTTATGACTAGCTTTTGAACGCGGTTTCGCCCGCGTGTAGGCCGGAAATTATCCCGCGGGAACGCACTACCGGGATGAAAAGTATCACATGTCCTAACTCAGGTCATGATCTAACTGTGTGCTAAATTTCATCCAAATCCGTTCAGCCGTTAACGTGCGAAAAGGTAACAAACAGACAGACAAACATATTTATTTATTGATAGGAGAACCAACAGCTATAACAAATGGATAACAGCTGTTTTAGAAACATACAGCCAATTACAAGTTCTCACGGGTAAAAACAGAGTAAGTAGTAGAAATCTTAGGATCAATAACAAGCACGATAAAAAAGATAAAGTATATTATAATGTATATGGTGCATTAAGCACTTTTAAAAAAGTCAGCGTTCAGTTGCGTTCATACTCACATAGGTATTTAGAACTAGCTGCGACCCGCGGTTTCATCCGCATAATTCTCGATCCAGTGGGAATATCGGGATAAACAGTATCCTATGTCCTAACCCAGGTCATGGTCTACCCATGTGCCAAATTTCATCCAAAACCGTTGAATCGTTTTAGCGTGAAAGCGTACCAAGCAAATAAACAAAGAAACTCACTTCCGCATTTTTAATATTAGTTAGGATATTAGTAGTAGTTATTAGTATTAGTCGTAGTTATTAGTATTAGTAGTAGTTATTAGTATTAGTAGTAGTTATTAGTATTAGTCGTAGTTATTAGTATTAGTAGTAGTTATTAGTATTAGCATAGATTATAGGGTATCTATTTCTCGGCCTCTAGAACCAACCATGTCCACGTTAGTAGGAACAATCAAAACAAAAAAAACACCAATGATGAATGTTTCACGTTTAAAACATGCCTTGTAATCTACGATAATAGTTTGATTGTTTTGTAATTTACTTCTTCACGTGCGTCACGCTAGAGCCAGTGACTTTACAGCGATTTCATATTACGTGGAATCCGTACTAATATTATAAATGCGAAAGTGAGTGTGTTTGTTTGTTACGCTTTCACGCTAAAACGCTGAACGGATTTGAATGAAATTTGATACACGGATAGACCATGACCTGGATAAGGTCATGGCTACTTTTCATCCTGGATCGTAGACGAAGTCGCGGGTAAAAGCTAGTTGTTAATATATCGATTATCCTGTGATGGTCACAGCTCCGCCCTAGAGTGTAAATGTGGTACTGTTCCACAAACGATGGGACATTTAATATCGTGTTCTGTCGTCTGCACGTTACAGGAACTGATCGGTCTACTTTCTAAGTACTTCAACGAAGATACGAGCCCGGCCAAAGTAGTTATCCGTAGAGACCACTGTCAAATCGTGTTGTCATTCATACTTAGTTTGTACCCCGAACTAATCTTATGACCGTAAGTGATACTAGCAGTACAGCCCGATACTTCGGCCGAAACTACAGAATTTGTGTTAATTAGGAGTCGACCCCCCTGGGCCGACTCTATTTCGATTGCCATCAACAGGATAAGAAGGAGTCACTAGCTATTGCCAGAGACTTCGTTCGACATGAGGAAGGGATACTTCGAACCCCATCAACTCTACACCCCTTTTTTATTTTTTCTGGGTGTGAAATTATCAAATAACTTTTCCCGCTCTGGGCGGAGCGGGAGGGCGTGTCAGACTCTTACTGACGAAAACCCACCCGTGTTCCTTCAGTTGCCTGTACATTGCCAGGGGCCACGGTATCCCTTTCGGACTTTCCCGCGACCCCGGCAGCCATCGGTCCTAGCGGACCCCGTCAGTTGTGCTGACATCTCTTTGAGGCGCGCGTGAAACACAACGCGCCGTCGACCCGGGCCTGGGAGCCTACACGGTAAATCTGTAAGTGAGACGGAGAACGAAGCGCCCGTAACGACGACCAAAACTACGGATATCGCTTAGGGAGTAGGCCCCCTGGTCCTTATCGGACGGCGAGAATTGCTAACCGTCCGCAAGCCCGCGCCTACGGTGGCCGGGAATCGGCCTGCGATTCCCGACGCTCAGGGCGTCTCCTGCAGCGGAAATTTCATGCCTAGTACCTGTCGTGGTTTAGACTGTGCATCGGTTAGTCGGCCAAGCAACTGTTTTTGAAACAGTGAAGATTTGTACAAAACCAGTTTCATCGATGAATCTCAAATAGCGGTTGGTTGATTTAAAGAACCGATGACCTGATAAAGACAGTAAAGTGATGTCGTAGGAAAGCGGATTGGTTTCCTCGCCCTCTCAATCCGTAACATTGTTGTTTTGTGCGCACCACCCAAAACCGTCAGGCAATGACCTAACACTGACTGAGCAAGTGCAAAATATATGCTTATTAAAGTCTTAAAATCCGCTGAGCCTCTAAGTTTCTTAAAAATATACAAAAGTTTTCTCAGACGTGTCACGACAGAGCCAAACTGATGCCATTTAAGGTGACAGTCAACTAAAACATCAAAATATTTAATAGTCTGGGAGCCTTCCAATGGAGGGCAGCCACAATTAGAGTCAGAATCAGGGTTAATACAATAGTGAGCGTGAAGGGCAATAGGAGTTAGGGGTTGACCTGACTTATTTATGGAAAAACAGATGAACTTAGTTTTATTCAAATTAAGAAGATTTTGGGGCCAGCCATTTTATGACAATACTAAGGGCTAGTTGGGCATTTTTACGAGTTTCAATCGAATCGCGGCTATGATAATTAGAGTTGTATCGTCTGCATAGGTAACAATTTTGCACTTACGGAGAGATAAGCGACTCAGCTCATTCACATACATTAGGAACAGGCTAGGCGGCCCCAGCACGCTGCCCTGCGGTACCCCAAAGGTGACCATCTCCTTTCGGCTTAAGTGTTTATCGATTTTTACGTACTATAAAAGCTTCTTCCAATTAAAAGTCTGTTATACAAAGCATGATAATCAGCTATAGAGGAACAAGTCACATCGAGAATGTAGAGCGAACCGTCTCAAGGGCGCCTGACTCACCCACGTCCCGGTTAACTTAACCTCTTGTAACCAGCTGATAATTATAAACAGCCGGAGTGCGATAAACTTGACGTTTTACTTAATAAATAAGCATTTAAATACATATTTTCCTATTAAATTTCTACTAATGTAGTAGGTATAAAAAGTATCGTATGAGCGATTTACAAGAGACTGTCAGGTTGAACAAAGACTTTTACAAAAAGTTCACGATTCCGCCTTGAAATCGTACGGGAATCTGTGTGATCGTCGTTTGTGTAAATCTGGCCTAAGGCTGAGGCTCTATAAAGCCAGTATATGTAGGTTCGATGCCGTCCTGAAGTCATGATTACAGCCCTCAGAACAAAATAAAAAACCAAGACTGAGCGCTGTCAACAGTGAAGTGAGGTCGGTTTCGTAACCGACGCACTCACTCGGTGCACTTATGGATGGCCGATTCCTATAATTTACGGACCGTTATTGGTTAATATTAAGGCTCTTGTATTTTTCCCAATAATGAGGCAAAGGCGTCATAGTTTTGCATAGTAGACCTTCCCATAAAGAAGTAGCTAGCACAGGTAAAATTTCCTTACGAATCTATTTATATGCCCAGTATGGCAATAAAATAATTACCATTGGTAAGAAAAACGATTCGTTAAATAAAATAAAGAAATAAATAAATTAGCAGTATATATTATGTCTTTAAAGAAATACTCTGGTGAAAAACACCAGCGGTTTTCAACCTTGTCCTCAGTACGTAAATAACAATTCTATTTTTAATCAGAATATAAATAAAATTGTAGACCTATAAATATGAAGAGGTGCTAACGCATCTTGTACCATTTTGTATATTTTTGTTTTATTTTCAAAAGCTTGCCAGGTTTCTTAATTCACATGCATAAGACCAATGCGAAGCAATGTGTGGGCCAAACAAAAGAGAGATTAATTATTTTTTCAAATAAATACTTACCAAAAATTGAACTGTATGTTAGTAATGTCAAAATAATAATGATCTTATAAGTAACAATTTTTTTTTCGAAATTGTTGTATGTCTGTTTGTTTGTTTGTTCCGAAACGGCTGGACCGATTTTGACGGGACTTTCACTGGCAGATAACTGATGTTATAAGGAGTAACTAAGGCTTTACTTTTCTTTTAGGAAAATAATTAGGGCCACGAGGGCGAAGCTGGGCCCTCGTGGCACTAATTATTTTTCTCAGCAGCTAGTTAATATACATATATAATAATAACTGTGTAGGTATCTCAATTAGCTATGTCATTTGTTATCTGTCACAGTCATTAGCCCACTTAGAAAATATGGTAAATCAGCAGTTAATAAGATCAAACATTCTGGACAATTTGTATAAATATTTAAAAACCCCCGACACAAACATTTCCTCATTTCTCATTCTTACTCCATCACCACACCCGGTTCATCACCTATTCATTGAGGCCATTCCAATGAGCCCAAACACGGTACCTGTGCTGTTAGTTGTTAAGGGAGTTGGGTATCCTGCAAATTCCAGGTGATGCTGCAGCATCAGTTCAAGGTTACTATGTTATGCTGTGTTTTCTCTGTCTCCCTCTTACATACAGGCTGGCAGGGACATCGACGCGAAAGCTGTTAACATGGGTTCAGTAAGTACATGAACTTGAACCCCCTGCGTTGAAGATGATCGTCGGTTATTTTTTTTTAATCAGCTGTTCTATACATTTTGACCGCGTAGGTCAAGGTATGCTACTTCAAAAATATCAATGAAACAGCAATTATTTTTTTTTGTTCAGAGTCGTGAACTGAACCCATGGTAACAGTTTTCGCGTTGATGTACCTTTATTGGAAGAAAACACGGATGATAATGTTTACAAACAGTTGGAATTATTGGCATCTACACAATCACGTCAAGTTTTTCATTGGGGGAATTTTAAAGACATTTTTCTTAAATGACGTCAGTTTAATGTTTTGCAATTTCCCCCAATCAACTTTTACGATTAGCAAGCCGAGATAAAGTAAGATAACCTTTCAGCTTCGTGTAGTTTATCACATGTTCTCAGAGCTCAGAGGAAAAACACATATTGATATGAATAAATTAAGTGTAAACATATCAAAATGGTTGAGAACCGGTTTCTTATACTCCATTTTGAGAATTTGGTGCTTTAATAGGTATCAATCAACTAAACTATGCTCTTAATACCTACAACACAGGTGACCTGCCACGAAATCAATGCGTTTTAATATAATCTTACCCTTGCACGGCATACCTCGTTCGGCATTGTCGATAATTGCTTAATGTGAAAATCAATCAATGTCAGATAAACGGCATAATAATCCTGGGGTCACGTGTTATCACACACTGGTATCACTCATAGCACTAACACACAACATTGAAAATGACGTCATTTTCACTTCACTGATAAACAGTCGATACTATTGGTTCGCGACTTCGCGTCGTAAGAAAGTGTTCGAGTAGCGGCGACCGATCACGTCAACAACCCGGTGGCGAGTGTGGTCGAGGCGCCATTATGATGCGCACGCGCACCCTGTCTCTTCCTTACCCACGCAAAAACTAGGAATGAATGGTACTCTTGAAAAACGGAACGTTCCGCATCCGTATTCCGTAGTTTCCTGATTCCGCGGAGATGTGATGAATGAGTGCGCGCGATCGAGCGTGGCGTCTCACCAGTGAGTTTTTGCCGCGACTAGAAAGTTGAAGAACAACTTTGTAATGCCATCGATTCACGTGGTATGTGTAACGTAATACTTTAAACGGATATTTTCGCACACATGTATTGTGTTATTTCCATCAAATGCTAGCTTGTGAACGTTTGTTTTTTATCGGAGTCCTGTGTGAGCAGAGGTTAGACCGGCCAATACCTTAAGGTTATTAGACTGTCTCTAGAAAAAATCTAATAAATATTCGTAATTATCTCACTTTTATTGCTATACAGAGCAAAATACAAGATGGTGCCTTGGTTTGAGATATTTTGCAAGATTTCAATCCGATATTTAGTGGCCATTAACCCTGAATATCGAATACATTTTTAGTCTACTTTAAATAACTCAAACTCGATATTCATCTAATTTTAACTTCACTAAGACAGTCTTAAAATCTGCTAGAGCAAGCAGGCATTCCCAGACCTGACCCTGAGAACCAAAAAACTGTAGAAAAATAACGTTTTCAAAGGAATATGTGCCTTAAGAATTTCTAAACAGTGTACTTGCAATTCACAGGTTGAACTATGCTGCTTCAAAAATATACCGTTACTCATTGTTTGCGCAGATGCCGTGAATACAGAGCACATACCGATAACAACCGTACTATGTAAATGATGCTTTAGTTACCACACTTTCCACACAAATTCAGAAATTATTTACCCAGATGACGGTATCATTTAATTTTGAAAACAGAACATTTTCGACACGTACCTTAATTAGGTAATGAAGTTTGATGCTTATAAACTGGGGAATATGGCGTCAAGCATACCGATTATCAAGATATTTGCAGTAAGAATAAAACCCTACAATTTTGAATTATTATCTGACAAGTGAAATTATATTAAAATTAAAAAAAACACCCTATACTAACATTTCCTCATTTCTCTTTCCTACTCCATCACCAGACCCTGTTCATCATCTATCTATAACCTATTCATTGAGACCTATTCATTGACAATGTTTAAAAAGTATATTTTCAAACTGCTTCTACTGAAAAGTTATTATACGATTAAGGACTATTTAGAAGATAAGTCAATAGAATCTGTAGTTTGCGAGTTAAAATAATTGACATTATAAGTATGTATAAATTTGCACGCCATCGTTTTGGCAGGATATGCAGAAACAAAATTATTGTAACACCATTATGTACCATATTCTAGCAAATAAATATTTTTGATTTGATTTGATTTGATTTGACCATTTCATTGAGCCCAAACATGATACCTGTGCTGTAAGTTGGTAAGGGAGTTGGGTATCCTGCAAATTTAAGTTGTGAGAGCTACGGTGCCACAGACAGACACACACACATAGCGGTCAAACTTATACCCTTTTTTTTGCGTCGGGGTTTAAAAATGACTCTTAACAACACAGATGCTTTGCACATCCAAAGCATTCCCGTCTTCTATTTCGATAAAATTCTTAATGCGTCCATTTTATCATTGAAAATGAATGATTTTCTTGTGATAACAAAGAAGTATGGGAAAAAATTATATTAATTTATTAATAATGGTTGTGGGAGAAACCCTGCAAGAGGAAAAAAGGGTTCATATGGTCACCGCAACCTGACAAAGACGAGGAAGAGAAGAGTCATGATTTCACGAATCTAGATGTAGAGACTGCGTTTTATTTGGAATAGGTACACAAATTATTAAACTGCAAGGAAAATGTGTAAATAATCCATTAAGGTATGTGGTTGCGAACTCAAATTATATTAATGTCTTCTATAATTGAAACAATGAATAATGCGGTCGACTTAAATAAGCAAGCTATGGATAATAGTGAACCTGACTAAATATAAAGGAAACGACACTAACAAGATCGAATTACCGTTAATAAGCGTTTGTGGATTGCATTCTACATAGCATTGTCGTAGGTCACTACAGCGACACGACTAAATATGGCATAAAATGATCCTCGTCTACCTACAAAATAAGTAATGACTTTTAATAATAATTTCGTCAAACTTGTTCATCAAACTTGAGCGCAGTATGCAGCAACAGCTTACCGAACCATATTGTAATCGCATATTTTGTCTGAAAATTTCGCATACTGATGCCTGCTTCTATTATGAATTCTTACCTTCTCGCTATCCGTTGGAAGGGTGCCATATCCGTACCAGCTCCTGGCGGCCTTTAGCCGGGGCTCATCTCTGGGAGACAGCAGGCCGCTGCCCCACCTTGCGAGCCCCTCGGCCACGGCCGCCACGCTTGGTGTACCCGGGCTGCCATTCGGGGAGGTCGGAGACGGCGCTGACTTCTCAGCAACCGGCGGCAACGTCGGACGAGCACAACCCGTCCGCCTCTCATAAATCCTCTTCAACGGTTCATCTATATCGGTCTCCAACAACCCTTTCTTATCACTCCCTCTTTTAATCTCATTAACCCTTTTCGCTTCATCTTTTTGCGCTCGTTTTGCGTCAGCATCTTGCCGTTTAACACTCTCATTTGAGTCCTGACGACAAAGTAAAGCCTTTTTCAAACTCTCACTCGAGTCCTGTTTTGAGATCTGACCTTTCTTATCCGACTCCTTGCTGGCAGATTTCTTATCGTCTTTAGATAGCAGTGCACGTTTTAAGCTATCAGTCGAATCTTGTTTATTTATCAGTTTGCGAGGACATTCTGAGTTTAAGGAGTCGGTCGTTTTCGATATGAGCAGTTTTGAGTAATCGTAGGGACCATGATCGTTTGAGGGTGGGTTGAGTTCGAGAGATCTTCGATTTTTGCGCTTGTCCGCTGGCGCTATCTGTGCCTTGGCGGGCAGCAGCCGACGCGGGAGGAGACTGCGATGGTCAGCGAGGGGCGATTCCGGTCGCAACATCTTGAGCGGCGATACTGAACTGCCGCGTGACTGCACTCGCCTGTAACAAACAAAAAAACAAATTTAGTTTCTGACAAAATAATAAGTGTACAAACACAGTTATCATTAGCCCTACTTTTGCGTAACCAAAGAATAGCCTTCCGCAGTGTGCAGGTCATTAGAGAATTAATTATCTCGACAATATAATCTAGTTAAGCCGGTACGGAGACATTACCGTATCAATATAATTAATGCAATGTCGTTGTTCACATCAAACATTCCAGTATATTGAGTGCTGTATTAAGTATATGAATTCTGATATCACGCTGTATGTGAGTGAGAAATGTGTAAACACCAGATAACTCGGTATATATCTACGAAATCGTAAAGGAAACGTCACAGAATAATTTATATCTCAAAGGTCTGGGTTATCATCACGTTTAAAGTGTACAGCACGGTTGAAAATAAACAATAACACTTCTAGGTCTGCAGTGAACAGAATAAATAAAAAGAAACCAGTAGCAGAAAGTTCGAAGTTAAATATATGCTCAACATTTATGAACAACTCAGTATTTTACTGGGAAAGTCCTTTGTAGAGCAATTCTGCGCTACAAAGGATTTCCACTCGAAGAACTGTAAAAACGAAAGTATAATTCGTAGCAGTTAATGCTGAAATGTAATAATATACTATACGTGTCGCAATTTTTAAATCATGTTCACCGAGATAGATCACGCTCGTGGATATTACCAGATTTCCAGAATATTGCAGTATATATTCGTAGAAGTCCATAATTTCAGATGAGATTAAAATGTTTAACAATTCCAAGTTCTTTAGTAATTCCTTAAACGGTTTCCCGTGAAATTAGTCTCCAAAAACTTTTCTTTACAAATATTTTCATCAATGTTAATTATATTTCGCTTGGTGAGCTCCGAAGCTGATATTCCAATTAAGTACTTAGACACAATATAATGAAAAACAGACAATAAGTAAGGGTTATTTTATATTTACGTGTACAAAGAACGAACAAGTTGGAATGGTCAGTAATAACTACGTACAGAATATAACAATATGAAATGAAATATGTGTGACATAATGAAGGAGTAACCACAGAGTAACGAGTAATATAATAGGTCCAGATGATTACAGTGTACTAACATGCCATAGAGTCTTTTGTTATCGTACGACACAAAAGTATAGGAGAAGACCGGTAATTTTATTATGCTGTGCTGATTGGAACGTTTAAGTGTGCGCGTGCACCGTACGACTAGTTAGACGCTGCGACAAGTAAGGAGAGCGTGCGACTCCTCCCTACTCTGTCGTTGCAACTCGACGCCAAGTATGTTTGCTTTGAACAAAAGCAGCCTGTCGTTGCGATTTGTCGCAGCCGCATGTCGCATACTTTACGAGGTGGTTAAAACTACAGTTTTCAACATAATAGCGGCTCGGAAGTGCGCTACTCGATGCGCAGTACCCCACCCCTCACCCCCGCTGACCCATGATTCGTTATTGCGCAGCGACTCGCCTCATGTTCCGAGCCGCCGTTAAGTTTGAAACGGGGTGTACCTAGAGCGATATCAGTCAAGAATGATTAGAGATCATCACTAATTATCAGCAGGTCTTTTAGCTTCCAAGTACTTCCAACCATGCAGTTTGTGCCTACCTCTCCAATAGATAAGGTCAAATAATATAATATGCTGTAACTATGTAGTAATGCTGATAAGCAGCAGAAGACGTGTCTCAAGTCATGTACGATAGTCATTAACGATAGCAAATGATTTTTAAACAGAATCGGTATTTATGGTGTAATGACATAATATTATATGAACGATCACTTGGAGTTTCTTGATGAAAGACCTTACCTATTTCTTTAGCTTAAAATTCAGCAAAGCGAAGTAAGTTTATTGATGTTCCATTTCTACAAGTCTACAGCGCGAGTAGCAAGACAACCATAGAAACGGGTTTTCTACGGGTTTTGTCGACGGAAGAATAGACAAAATGACAGATTGTGATTGTTTATCTGTCATTTTGTCTATTCTTCCGTCGACAAAACCCGTTTCTATTGTGGTCACGCTAAGCGTTCAGGTGATATGGACTCAGACCGTTTCCTGTTTGAATCCTGAGGAAACGGCCCTAGTAGGTTGCTTTGCTTTAACCGACTTCAAAAAAGGAAGATGTTCTTTCTCTATTTATCATCGTTCTCCTGCCCTTACCCCAATGTATTTGAGGTCGGCGCAACATGACTTTTTCATCCATACTTCTCTATTAGTCGTCATCTCGGTAGTCACCACCTTCTAGCCATATCATCTTTCACACAGTCCATCCATCGTTAACTTGATCTTCCCCTACTCTTAAAGCCATCGACATTCAAACTTTCCTCACGAGGAGTTTCTTAATCGGTCTATTTATATTTTATCTCACTCTTATTCTTACTCGAGGAGCCACCATAAACATACTTCTAGATACCAACTAGCACTCATAAAAAAGAAAATCTTGCAACAAAAAACTTCACAGTAAAGTTTCGTAAACATTAAAAAACAATAGACCATTACAAGAGCGCAGAAACTGTGACAACATTAATTAATAACTGAAATATCCTGAGAAGTAAACTTGGTTTACATTTAATCATTATTCAATACTCAAGTATTTTTATACCTGTTTTTCATTCATGCTTGAGAAGCAGTTCAGTCAACAGACCCAGATCAACACGAATGATAAATAGTTAAGATAAGAAATTAACCCCCATTTTCTAAATTTCTGATCAAGTCTGAGCCTCTGAGCAGCATATCTGCTGCAGCAAATTATCTAATGATTGGCAGATCAAAATAAACAATCATATCCCTTTGAATAAGATTAGACAGTCGTAAGAATTGACTTTCAAATACGGCTAATTGATGAAGTGTGAGTAATTTCCCGCACTGTAGATCACTTATTTTTTTTCCGTTTCTACAAAAGCACGATGACACAAATCACTCGCAAACATTTAACTTTTTCTTTGGATTATTTTTCTAGCACTGTTAGATAGTATAATCACTGCACATCGATGTTTACCTTTAGCCAAAAATTTTAACAAGCGTAGCCATGTCGGATTAACTTTAATAATACTAAGCTGTTTACATTCGTGATAGAAATCATGACGACACTTCAATCCGTTAGAAAGTGTCCTCATTTGTAATGAATATCTATTGTCTGGCATGTTTCCAACACCACCGGTGATTGTCTACTAATTAGGCATTACTTTACCGGTACTTGGTAAGAATACGGTGTTATCTTTGAGAATTGCGCGGAAACCAGGTTAGGTACTGTGGTGGCAAAAAACAAATAGTCAAATTAGTAACAAAGGCAAATAAGAAAGTGTAATGTAGAATTGTAGACATTTTTACTTCCTTTACATTGGGAGAGATTTTAACTACAGTATACATAAAGGTGCTGTCTAATGCCTTTGGCCAGTTAAAAGTTCTTTGAAATATGATTAGCCTATCTATTGAAATAAGCATTCCAGATTCCTGGCTGCTTATAATAAAATTATTGTGGAAAAACCCAGTGCCCCTTAGCATCCATCCACGAGTGAGTCAATGTCGAAACAAGATGCTATAGGCATCACCTTTCAAATAATGCCCTTCTAATCCATCCATACTCCTTACTCCTCATTCACTTTGACAATCGCGGGGACCATGGTTATTTTTTTGCCAGAAACAACATGGCTACAGAAGAATTGTGTATCTTTGACTACGCTAAGCTCATTTAAACTCTTATCAAAAACATCCTTAGGAAACCGGCATGTGTCAGAACTAAACAAAGACTATGACATCCAAAAACCTGCACTAGCTCCGCGTGGTGTAATTGTAATACCAGCCCATTATTGTCCCACTATAGGGTAAAGACCTCTTCTCATTCGAAGAAGGCACGAGGAGCATTGATCACCACGATTGTTTAAGAAGGGTTGGCGATTTTAGACTAAAGGTGAGTCCAAACATTGAGCGGCAAGAACGCGGCAGCAACACGCGGCGTTTGCACGACACATTTCTGCCGCGCTCTAGTTAGGACTAAACCGACGACAGTTCGCGCGGGAGTACTGCGCGGCACATACGAGACACGCCGCGCTCTTCAGTTGGCAATATCAATCTGCCTAGCCTTTAATACGTCCAGACACAATTAGTGACGAATGTTGCCCAAAAATGTTTGTGCGCGGCAGTTAGATAGAAGTGTTCGCGCGCGATGGCCGCTCAATGTTTGGACTCACCTTAAATTAATTATAAAGCTTCGTGCAGACTAGCGCGACGCGACACCGGTTATTTTTATACCGTGAAGTTTTTTTTGAAATTGTATTGTTCTAGTCGCGTCGCGCTGGTCTGCTCGAGCTTTAAGTCCAGGTTTCCTCACGGTGTTTTTTCTTCACCCATATCAGTCATGTCCAATGCATTCAGCCCATTATACAAAGAGGGGGCCTGTTCCCAGCAGTGGGAACATTGAAGGCTTTATTATGCAATCAACATTGAAACAAATTCCTAAGGGATCGAACATCACTGATGTTATAATGAGGTCGTACTACCTACTTACTAACACAATTTCATAACTGCACACCTCACCTGGCAATCAATAATGCACACATTCCCTCGGGCGAGGAGCGACGTCACCCGGTGCCGTGACGTCATGCGCGATCAGACTTCGCTATCTAGTTTTAGCTCCCTGAGTCACTTTCGAGATATTTTTAGATTTTATTCATTGAAGCGGTAAAAGAGATGAATTAGTAGAATCTAGAACTATTTATTTTCGAAGAATTTGAGATATTTTTCTTATTTTTAAAGTTCCTGCAGACAGGCGCGACGCGACTGGTGGAACAATTTCTATGAAAACTTCTCGGAAATTATCTATCGGAGTTGCGTCGCGTCGTCGCGTCACGCCTGTTTGAGGGAGCCACTAGCCGCGTTGGTGCCCAAAGGAGAATGCCAAAGTTTCCTACAAGACTCGGCCAGAACCGACAGAGATGAACTATATTTCATAAAAAGGGAAAATAATTATAGAATTTGATAATATAATTAGATTTATATTGGAAGTACACCAAAAAAAGTTATAGTACTTTAAAGTTGACCACTTAATACTTCTGATTTTAACGATAACTTGAAATAAACTATTAAGTGATTAATTAAATGAATGACTTTTAGCAGATTATCGTGGTATATAAATGTTTTTATATTAAAAATATACATAAAACATACTTAGATTAGAATTTATGAAAAACAAAACACAACAACACGCCGATGAAGTGAAGTCAAACTTTTTGACAATGACAAGGACCACAGACAAAACACAAGTTGTTTTACATCAAGTGTTGCCACTACTATAATAACATTATAAGGTATTAGGAATAAACTATTCTAAACAGTATCGATCATCGGATTATTTTTAATAAAATTATTCCATCACTTTATAATATTATTCATAAATATAACTAAACGGTATTTATTATTAAAAGAACACACAGGCTCTTTGTCTCCGAACCGGAGACAGTTTGCCAAAACCGTCAAACCCCACCGAATCGACGACGGTGAGTCACGCGGGTTAGATCTCATACTTATCCACCTTATGTGCGTTTTTTGTTATACACCTATGGGGTATCATGCGACGTTCAAGGATAAATAATTTAAAAAAAACTAAAATGATAAATGACGTATTTTTCATCAAATGACTTCTCCCGCTCTAGGCGGAGTGGAAGGGCGTGTCAGACTCTTACTGACTAAAACCCACCCGTGTTCCTTCACTTGCCTGTACGTTGAGCTAACGCTAACTTGACAGTTAAAACGTCACAAAAGGGGCAGGACTTTATCTTTATTCATATTTATATTATTGTAATCGATTTGCATATGCAATTTCGTATCGATATTATTTTATTTTGGTATTGGCAACATTTCTTCTTGAAATTGTAACTATGAAATGTGTTGTTAAATTGACAATTAGTTGAATAACTTTTTTAAATAGGTTTTCAGCGGTGTACTTCTACAGATTTTATATAAATTGTATAATTGTTACTATTTTCTGTTATGAATTATCATTATTACAGAAAGTCTGTCGGACGCTACATGATTCGAGCCTATTCTTGTCATTGTCCTTTATTTCTTTAAGCCTTCCAGCCAGCAGTATCTAGCAAACATTTTGGGTAATTTTTAAAAATTTTGAGCTCAAACATCCATTCAAAATGTGTGTTTGAGGGGCGACTTGATGGAAAACAACGTATTTTTCCGTCAAATGGTAAGTACTTATTCCAGTTCCTCCTCCACGATAAATATTTAGGTATTGGCGTTAAAGTGTAAGGTATTTGTTGACTCGCGTTACCCGATATGTCTAGATGACGTCACAAGACATTATCCTGTTTACACCGTGATGCCAAAACAAAACAATATAACGTCACAGCAGTACACATTTAATTTTAATACAATCGTTTACCAAACAAACAAGGTTAAGACAATGAGGAATAAATAATTTGTAGCCATATTTCAAAGTATGCATTTATCAGAAATACGTGGCGACGATAACCGACTTTTAATGATTTTTTACTGAAGATCACGTCTAAACGAGTATTGTTAATGATTTAGAAATAATATATGTTAAATTAGAGCATTTCCTTAATAACTTAGTATACGAATATTTTAGATTATGTTTATATTACTTATTGAAATTAATTTGTAAAGTTATGTCTAAAGGCTCGTACACACCAGCGCGACGCGACGGCGCGACGCGACTCGAACAATACAATTTCTAAGAAAACTTGACGGTATAACAATAACCGGTGTCGCGTCGCGCTGTCGCGTCGCGCTAGTCTGCACAAAGCTTTACGCGGACAAAAAACTGAGAATCACGCAAAAACTATCAAACGTATTTTTCTGAAACCTTCACCATTTTAAATATAATTTAATTATTGATATTTTAGTACACGTGTTTTATAAAAATAACTTTTGTTTTTTGTATAATAAATTAGACGCATTATTAATTTATTAGCGCTCCTGGATGGGCGATTCTTATTACTGGCTGGACGTACGGCGCGTTGTATTAGAAGACGCAAGCTAACCACTCAAGGTCACTGGCATATATCTGCGTATTAAGTATGGGATACAAGAACATCAAATTAAACAACTTTCTCCATGGCTACAAATGTAAGCGCGGGTAACACACCTGTTACCCGCGCTTACATTTGTATCCAGGGAAGAGGGGAATTATTTTATGTGCGGTCAGGAAATGAAAAGGTTTGAAGCATCTTTAGGCAGATCCTCACTTGCACTATGCATCAAAACTTTTTTAGAGTTCCGTACCAGAAGGGTGCCAAACGGAACCCTATTAGAAAGAAAAGAAAGAAAGAAAGAAAATACGTTTATTTGCGGTACACATGACGCAAAGAAAGAACAAAACACAAAAATAAACAATTTGCGGGAAAATATGCGTCACATCCACGCAAAACGGCCATCGCGAGACAGAGCCCCAACGCTGGTTTTCAGCGACAACCGGCGTTGACGTGATGACGTCAACCGGTGCAGCATATAGTGAAATAACAAAATGAGACAAAAATATCATGGCGTTAAAAAAAGCTATTACGTGGATGAATTTGCTATCGCTACTTGTACCAAGTGAACCAGTGTTATATTTTCATTGTTAGTGAGTACCTACCAAATATTTGCACGTTAGCCGTCATGTCGGGCGACTGTTTGTTTTACTGTCAGTACTGCCCACGTTTCATATTTGAGCTTGATATTGGATTTCATGGCCCCAATGTTTGGTATTGGGTTCAGATTAGATAGCCATTTAATGTGTCTGACACCTAATATTAATTGATATTTTTTTCTTAGCGTGTCGACGGAATATAAATTGAGTTAGCCCAGAATTTGGCTACGAGTTTGGCATTTTCAGTAGTGTCCATCAGTTCCTGTAACGTGCAGGCAACAGGACACGATATTAAGCCAATAGGGATGTTGAATGGGAAAAAAAAAACTATTTAGTCCGTCAGTCAGATAATAAAAAAATATTAGACACGTATTTTTTGACTTTATCAAAATAAAAAATACGAGTAGTTTAGATAAAATGCATTAAAGTCGGGTAGTGGGGGCTCGCTACGTCACAAGCCAGTATAAAATCTACCGGCCAGTGACGTCATGCCACATTTAAACGCATTGCCTACTCAATCTTTTGATTACGTAAAAAAAGAAAAAATACGAGTCCAATATTTTTTTTATAATCTACCTCAAGGACAATCAATATTTTTTTTGTCAACATCCCTATTGTTTGTGGAACAGCATCACATCTACACTCCAGCAGAGTTATCTGTGAATCTCCGCCTGATCAGGTTAACCTTGCTTCGGCCTACCAGTCCCCTAATTGCGTAATACACGATCAATCAGAATCTGAATCGTTTTGAAACAGATTGCTAATCCAATGCTTCATAAGTTTTTTATTTTGTTGAACTGTCAGAATGAAACAGATTAGTCGTAATCGTTTACAAAAATGTGTTGCGTAATTAGATAGCTGGGTCCCCGGAGTCTATTAGACTTCCAGCCCGCGTAGCAGGACAACCATAGAAATGGGTTTTCTACGAGTTTTGTCGACGGAAGAATAGATAAAATGACAGATTGTGATTGTTTATCTGTCATTATGTCTATTCTTCCGTCGACAAAACCCGTTTCTATTGTGCTCATGCTAAGCGTATAGGTAAGCCAAGGCCACTCATGGCCAGGTGCCATGAGTGGCTTTGGCTTACCTATACACGGGAGATTTCCAGAATGATGAATTTGTGAATTGATTAATCGAATTAAGTACTTGTTGCTACGAATTTGCTGTACGGTATGGTATTTGTCACGATTGACACAATATTTGTGTTTAAATACTCGATACACCACACACCACACATAAGTACGCACTGACGTGATCAACGTCTTTCAACCGTACCAGCTTCGCGCGGTGAATTAACATAAAATACACTAGAACATTGCATGAACAACACTTGATAATGATGGAAACCAAGGCCCGTATTAATTGAAAATTAATCTTATTTGAGAATGCTCTCCAAAAATATCCGTAACGAAATATTCACGTACAGTCAAGAAAACACTTTGGTATGCAGACAATAAACAAACATCTTTGCAGTAGGTACGAAACGAATTCATTGCGATTACTTACTATTACTGAAAAAACTTTTTAGAGATGAGATACACTAAAACGAGCTATTTTAAAGACTTACCAGCACTCGCACAAATAAGGTTTATAAATAGATGTAATAAAGCACGCGCCCTTTCGAAATAGTAGATTGTTTGCCAAAGGAGCAAACAACTATTTTTAAGGCGAGAGTGTTTCTTTTATCCAGAGTGGAGCGAAGGATTCTAAAGTAGAATCCTGTGCAGCGAGGGATTCTAAAGTAGAATCCTGAGTGCAGCGAGGGATTCAAAGTACGTCACTCGAGCTTAAAATAGTGTTGCTCCCGAGGTGAACACTCTACTTTTTATCACCCTCTGAGAAAAAAAAACGTGTGCGTCAAGAATGAAGTTCCTTCTCATGTATGATTTAAAACAAAAACAAAATGTTCGCAGCCGCCGTCTTGGATTTTAATTTCGACCTCACTATCGGCTTTAACACCCTCGAATACTATGAAAAAGACACCAATGAAGAAAAATTTGAAAATTTTCGCAGCCCGCGCCGTCTTGGATTTTCCTTTTTTACCAAATTCACACTTTCTCTGTCTTGCCAGCCTGTTACTTGTTCACACAATGTTCGTGATTGATCTCTTTGGTGATTGCAACTTTTACTAACAATATCCACATTCCAAATTCAAATCACTTTTAGTCCCTAGGGATTAAAAAGCTATTTTGGTCCCTGTTGACAAAGAATAAACTAGCTCTTTTTGAATAGATGTGATAAAAAAGTATTTTTCATTCAAAATGTTGGCATTAGGTACGGAAGGTCGCACGTCATTGGTATAAAAACCAGTAAAAGCTGGCCTCTTATTTTGTTGAAACCCCGTATTACGCTAGGCCAGCTCAAGGTCAAATTGTTACCATATATGTCCGGTCGACAATACAGTTTTACAAATACAATCCGTATTTATTAAGCTGAAATTACATTACAAAACTAGTTGCGAAAACTTAGTTATTCATTGATAGTTTCACGTGTACATAATTATAGTCGGAAAAACGTTTAAACTTAGAAATTAAGAACGGTGCAGACAAAACCTTTAGTTGCGTAACCTTTTCATTCCTCGACTGTGCATAGCTGTACATTTGTTTTTCTCGCAAATCTGTTTGTCAAATATCGGTAACGTTGGCGTGGCAACCAAGCTTATTTGTTTACTGGCCAACCGCCCACGGTGTTTATAGCTTCTAGTTCTATATCTATAGTTGTGATTTAGCACCATTCCAAAGGGTTTCTGCTAGTGTTTCGGATTTACTGAGAGAACTCAGAACTAGTGAAATGTTCCTCTGCGGTTGAGGATTCCGGGTGAAGGTCGCTGCTACCTTAGGCTTGATCATCACTTACCATTAAAAAAACAGCTGCTCCATTCATTTTGACCGCGTAGGTATTGCACTTTTCTATGAAACAGCAGATTTTTTTTAAAATAACCGACGAAAAATTTCAACGCCGGGGTGTTCAGAATCATGTACTGACCCCATGGTAACCGGCTTCGCGTCGACGTCCCTGACACCCTGTATACATAATACAATTATATCCTTCTAAAGCCCGTAGTCAGGGACATAAGTCGATAATATGGGATTTGTGATGTTCAATTTTCTGTTTCAAATTCATCATTAATTAGTTCCTCCAAAGTATTCTCTGTCTCTACTCTCCCAATGTTTTTTTTTTTCATGAACCTATTGATTAGCACGTTTTAGCTTTAGCTTATAGCTTCAGATATAGTATTAAGATCGTTTAACACTTTAACTATTCTCATCCTCATATGAAAATAAACAGTTAGTTATCTACATTTCCTGTTATTCGGTTTTCACGGTCGATGTAAAATATTTTTTGCACGCGAGAGAATTTTTGGCTGAATAATCAGTACAGTGGGTTTTACCTTATTATTTTGTTTAGACAGCTGGTGCTTGTTGGTATTTTTGGTACAGTATGCCGCACGTCAGTGGTAAGAAAAAAAACAGTATAGGCTGGCCTCCTCTGGAGTGGGCTGTATTGTAATCTACCACGCAGGCCCAGTGCGGGTTACTAATGTCTTCGAATTTTTGGTTCTAGAAAATGTCGGTTTCCTCACGATGTTTTCCTTCACCGTTTTGAGAGCAGTGACGACGAAAAAGTTCGAATTCAAGACCAATAACTCGTTAGTCGGGGCCGATACCACGGGGCCACCACTACTATTGGCCTCTTATTCTATTGAAATTCCGTCCTACTTTAAGCCAGCTCAAGGTCAAAGTGTGTCTGACTTGCGGTCGACTGTGCCTTCTAATAACCAGGGACCAAAACCGGTATGATCAATACGGGTATTTTTTCGGTTCTAACATTTAAATTTTTACAGGTATTTTTACGTCGCACTTTTTCGCTTCGTGCAGAAAAGCGCGATGCGACACCGTTTATTGTTATATCGTGAAGTTGTCTTAGAAATTGTAATGTTCGAGTCGCGTCGCGCCGTCGCGTGGCGCTAGTCTGCACGAGGCGGCTTAAATTTAATACAAATAGTATTAATACCAGTTACCAAAATAAAAATTACCTCTATCTTACACGTGCCGTCGGCATTAGTCAAAGGGCACGCATCGCCTGTGTGTGTGTAACCGGTATTAAGGCTCATACAGACTAGCGCGACTTGTCGCGCGACTCGACACCGGTAATTTTTCTACCGTGAAGTTGCCCATATAGCGGTAACCTAATTACCAAAATTCTTCGATACTAAATTTTTGAATGGTTTTCGGTCCCTGCTAATCATCAAAACTCATCTATATCTCTATACAAATAAATAAAATTGAGGTGTCTGTTTGTAATTTCAAAATAGCAGCTTTTTACTAAATGCATGAAAGTTATATACGGTAATTATAACAAAAAAAAAATTAAGAAATCTGTTTGTCCGTCTGTTTTTTCCGGTTAATCTTCGAAACGGCTGGACCGATTTTGAAGGGACTTTCACTAGCAGATAGCGGATGTTATAAAGAGTAAGCTACTTTCATTTTGGAAAAAGGGTCCACGCGGGCGAAGCCTCAGGCAGCAGCTACTTTATAAAAAAAAATATCTAAAATCTTCACAATGGTCGATGAAATGCTATCTGAATAAGTTCTCATGTCCACCTGTAAACAAACATTGCTAATATTTATAAACACCGCCCACATTCAGAATCGACATTACTCAACCCGAACGTTGGCAAACAATGCTTATTGATAAACTATTGTCAAGAGGGCACTTGAAATAAGGACTACCGTACTGCTATTTAGGCCAGACGTGTTTCTTTTATTATTTTTTTACTTGTTATATTAAAACATTTTTTTTAACGCAGCCGCACTGCCGCCATATTGAATTTAAAAATACCTCTCAACACACCTAAAGAAGTTTTCACTTCAAAATACATCCAACTCTGTTCAGGCATTTAAAAGTTATGGTGGAATTTAAAAAACTCACATACATACATAATATATGAACGTTGAAAACGAGTCCTTTTTTGGACAGTCGTGTAAAAATTTTAAGAATGTTTTTTTTTTTTGTTTTATCCAAGTATCGTATTACTTTCATATGCATTTAGTAAAAACCTGTTATTTTGGCATTACAAACAGACACTTAGATTTTATTTATTTGTATAGATACATGTACTACGACTATAAAGTAGCTTATACTAACTAACTCGACTATGAATCATAATTAGACAGTTCAAGTTCACAAACAATAAATGCTTAAATTGTACCACTTGGATACCAATTGCTCTGCAAAGATTAAAGATCTTCTACAACAAATCAAATCAAAATGCATAGTCAGACAAAATCGAACCACAATAATGCAATTACTAAAAATCAAGCATCTATAAAATTGAAGTGACAATATTTGCACATCCAACTTTGCAGTCATGTACCAAAATAGCCAAATAGCTAATAATTCGAGCGTCACGCTTATCCCACGTTCACTTTGTGCACACACCTAGCAACCTAGCTGTATCATACTTGGCTGTAAGATACCCACGTGGGGTTAGACAGTGTTGCAAAACTTGCAAAGCACGTGTCTGTGATAACACGTGTACATCTACATAATAAGCAGTACTCCGCAGAACTGAATTGAATTCCAAATCCCTTGTGGAATACATCTATCTTCTTATAAGTACAAAAATATGTTTTTTTGTTCGTATTTTATGTGCTTTGAAAATGATTCAGATTGTGATTGATCGTGTATTACGCAATTAGGGTGCTCATTGCGATAAAATTTTGTTAACTTATTATAGGCATAGTACCTACTATTTCAAATTTCAAACGATATTTCCACATCATTTTGTCTGCGGAAGTAACACGCCGGGTACCAGGTAATACTTAATATTATAAAGAGGTAACATTTGTGAGTTTGTATGTAGCGGGTAATCTTCGGAACTACTGATCGGATTCGAAAATACTTTCACTAATGGGTAGCTAGTAGCTACAGCATTGGCGAGTGTCACAAGACATTTTTTTTTTAAACAAGAAATTTCGCGCGGGCAACATCTTGTGCAGAAGTTAGCGTGGAATATATAGCACCCGATGGAATATATAGACCGGCGATTCTTAGGGTGTTAAATACTTTATGCTCAAAAAAGACTTGGTCAAGCCACACGTCGGTAATACTGGAAGTGTTATTCATCGTGACATTCCATCAAGCGAAAGACCGTAGCAAATGATGATCCACTTTAAACGATGAGAATGAGTCGCGTTCCTCAATAGTTGTGGACCGAATAAGGAGGTGTGCTAAAAAAAACAAACAAACAAATATATTGAAAAAAAAGACGGAATTAATAGCATAGGCATGTGAAAAGCTTTTGGGGTGAAATGATGAGAATGACGTCGTCATTCTCATCATTTCACCCCAAAAGCTTTAGCACCTTCCCGGTAGCACCTAAAGAAACTTCAACACAACATTTTCCGCGAGCTACATCACATCATTTACATAATCTGCAGCAAGATAACAAAAATAGCACAAAAAGCATCATAAATCGAGAATCCCAATATAGTTACAATCATATTGCAGATAACTGATATCAAAATAAATAGCATCGCACGAGTATCGATCATGATGTAAAAGCTATTTTTAAATAAATGAAATCTCTCCAGTTCCCGGGACTCGACCAAACCAACCCACGTGGCCACGTCGTCTCTCGAAAGTATCCATTGCAACGTGTAATACCTTTGACCTTTTTGCCGTAACCCGGAAAAGATTGACCACCGTAAAGTTATTAGTTTTTTTTTATAATAGCAAAATGTCCTGACTCTTATTTATTTTTGCATACTTAATTGCTGTAATTAAAGAATTTTCGTTTTAACATACAGTTTAAGAACCTAGATCGAAGCGAGACTACCTGATAGTATCCAATGAATATGTCGATGAAGATTTAAGTTCTCTATTTTCCTTATTACTTTAACGCTTCATGTGTGGTACGAAACCGTAACGTTTGGAAACTAATAATAGTAGTTAATTGGACCTGTTTTGCGGAACTAACGCGAAGCCATCGTAATGCATGATTTGTACAGGTTATATTCGACGTGGGTGTTAATAAGTTTTGCATGGCAATTTTTGTGGTTGATTTTCTAGAAATTGTTGTAAAATTAAGTATTAACACTAAGTTAAGATCGTTACGGTACATAATGACTTGAAGCTACTTAATCTTCATCATTCAGCCGAAAGACGTCCACTGCTGGACATAGGCCGGGACCAAGCATCGCCACAACGACCGGTACTATGCTTTCTCACTAGTGAATAAAGATTTCTGACAGCTCTTATAGACCAGGCTTGACCCGCCTGATAGGAGGATCCTCCCTTTTAGTCGGCGAATTATCATCTTGCTCCTCCACAGAAACATATATACATATACTAACGCTTTCTTCCCTTGGAAACCACAAAACGCCACCTGCTTCGATTCTTACATACTCCTTTTAATTCGTTTACACCTGAGGGTCTAGTGTGAGTTTCGTTTAACCATCTCGATTTTACGCATCGACCGCGTTCGGCGCTCCGATTGGCCCTTCACTGGCCTTCACTGGTGATGGGCCAATCAGAGCGCCGAACGCGGTCGATGCGTAAAATCGAGATGGTTAAACGAAACTCACACTAGACCCTCTGGTCTTTCTGAAGAACATCACCAATTTGGTCACTATGTCCCTGTAGGTCAGGGCTCGGCAAGTAATTTTAAGTGGGGTCCGGATACTGTTGAAATATCTTTATCGAGGTCCAGAAAAATAATAATCATAATAGGTACTTTCTAGTTGATTATTTTTATTTTGAATAATATATGTAAAATAATAATCATTACAAAAAACTGGCTAATGTGAAGAGTGTCTTCAAGGTGGGTCCGTTAATTTCAAACGGTATTTGTTTAAAAAAAAAAAACATTTTTGTAAAAAAATATTAGTTATTTATCAAATCTTTTGCGGGCCGGATATGGACCGCGGTCCGCCTGTTGCCGACCGCTACCGTTGTTCTAAGGCGTCGTCCCGGTGTTTCCACTCTCATATGCCTTGTAATAGTCGCCTTTCACTCATGCTCCCAACATGACCAAACCATTTAACACATACAAACAATCAAACCATAAAACATCATTATTAGACTATCTAACCTAGGTTTTCGAAGGCCGATATTTTGTGACGTCATCGTAAAGGTCAATGTAAACTTGTAAAGTCTTTAATTTAAACCCAAGACAAGAGGTTATCGCCAAACATGTTTTTTTTACGATGATTGGTTTAATATGAACGGCTTGGTATACTCGTTAGGTTTTACTACATGTTTGACTAGTGTTGTTACTGCTATCAAGAAGCGAAAAACTAAAGCATTTTCCGACACATCCCTTTCTCACATAGCAAGCACTTCAATAAGTGTCACGCATGGTAGGTGCAAGTTAAAATAATAAATGAAGGCGCTAAATAAACCTTTTTATTCCTTAAATGTGCCCACTGTGCTTATAATTAAGAATCCATTCACGGAAACCAATGGGGTGGATGGATACTTAATTGTGGGCACCGTGTGTAGTTGGACGTTATACTTACTTATAATTGAAAGTGTAAAATAGCGCTTTTAGAAAAGTTAATAGTCCTTTTTGCAGCCATTAATTAGGTGTGATGGCAAAAACCAATGCATAAGGTGTAAAGAAAATAAACGGGCTGCAATTACAATTAGATTACAAACGATTCTGCATTGTTGTAGTTTTAATGTCTATTTTTCTTTTTGCGATTTAGTTAACTTCAATGGTCATTTTTGCACCTATGATCAGGGAGTTGAGCAAATCGATTGTCAACTAAGGTTTTTAATTGACTTAATTAGACAATTAAAAAACCTAGTAGTAGTTTGCAAAATACTTGTATGTAGCATTTTGCTTCTTACGCAATAAGTTCAAATTATGTTTTTCTTTCTGTCTTTCACTATAGATGTTACTTGGAAGATACTTGTTAGAATATCTGCATTTAAACCTTGTATTGTCTTTTTTAACTTGCCCGGTTATTAACGACTAAATTGTCAGATTATACAGGGTTAAATGACATTATCGTCGCCGTGCAGTGAAAACCTCGTGATTGCAATAAACGTTATTTTACAGGGAAGGTAATAACTGTCTGAAGAATAGCCGTCATTGACGATCTCTGATGTTCTCGTTATCAACGATAGAAGGCATTAGAAGCATCTTACATCTCACTGTATTCTCTAGTTCTACGCATGCATTACGAGGGTTTCTACACAACAAATAAATAAAAAGAAAAGCAATAAATTTTCCTTTACGAAGTTTTCACTGCATGGCGACGTTATACAGGATTAAATAAAATTATACAGGGTTAAATGAAATTATACAGGGTTAAATGAAATTATACAGGGTTAAATAAAATTATACCGGGTTATATTAAATTATACAGGGTTAAATAAAATTATACAGGGTTATATTAAATTATACCGGGTTAAATGAAATTAGCTAGCAATAACACTTTGCCCGGCCCAAAAATTGAAACCAGGAGCTCATGTTCAGCAGTAGCTTTTGCGACCACTGGACCAACGAGGCAGTCACTTTACTAGCTACTTTTTTATTTTGTCGTGTATATCGATACCCATCACGTCTGTTAAGTTTCACTAGCTAATTTAATTGGACCCTGTATACTGCACTAGTTGCGCACCGCGGTTTCACCCGCATAAGTCTCGATCCCGTTGGAATATCGGAATAAAAAGTATTCTATGTCCTAACCCAGGTCATGGTCTACCCATGTACCAAATTTCATCCAAATCCGTTCAGCCATTTTAGCGTGAAAGCGTAACAAACAAACTAACTCACTTTCGCATTATTGCACGACTCATAATGCGAAGCGGCTTTGCGATCGAAAATTTTGTTTTGCCTCCTTTCTGCAACTGTTTTCATTGTTACACTCCTGCTAGTGCACAGAACTTACTTAATTTATATACCATTGTATAGATAATTTATTTTAACGGAGAGTACTTTTCAAAAACTCATTTAATGCAGCAAAATACCAGGGCTGCGACATATTATTTTTTTTAATGTCGCGGCATCATGCTGAGATAGGAGCCTTTTGGCCTCGTACGGGACTTCATTCTTTAAATTTTAATGTTACTTTGGTTTTTATTTATGATTAGTGTGTTTTAGTTTAATGTGTGATTTCCTGTGCGAGTCTCAATAAATACTTTTTCTTTCTTTCTTTTCTTTCAAAAACGAAAAAAATATCAAAATAGTTAAAAAAAAAATCCCGTCAATCAAGTAGAAAACCTGAAAACATGTAGGTTGCGAAAAAATCTATTGATTGAGTCAATTTTAATAATACTTTATATTACTATTGAATATGGCTCTTTTATTCAAAGTAGTTTAATTATTATTAATAAAAAAACTAACTAATAATCTTATAATATAAAATTCTCGTGTCACAATGTTAGTCTCCATACTCCTCCGAAACGGCTTGACCGATTTTGATGAAATTTTTTGTGCTTATCCAGTATCTATGAGAATCGGCCAACATCTATTTTTCATCCCCCTAAATAGGTAGGGTAGGGTAGGTAGGGTAGGGTAGGGTAGGGTAGGTAGGGTAGGTAGGGTAGGGTAGGTAGGGTAGGTAGGGTAGGGTAGGTAGGGTAGGGTAGGTAGGGTAGGTAGGGTAGGGTAGGTAGGGTAGGTAGGGTAGGGTAGGTAGGGTAGGTAGGGTAGGGTAGGTAGGGTAGGGTAGGTAGGGTAGGTAGGGTAGGTAGGGTAGGTAGGGTAGGGTAGGTAGGGTAGGTAGGGTAGGTAGGGTAGGTAGGGTAGGTAGGGTAGGTAGGGTAGGGTAGGTAGGTAAGTGCGTCGTAGATAAGTACCCGTGCGAAGCCGGGACGGGCAGCTAGTATCCATATATATATTTCCAACTTCGACCCTCTCCCGTTGCTTAGCACCAACAAAGCAGACCTAAATAGTCTTTGACAGTATGTAAAGATTGCGAGGTGAGAAATTTTACCCATATTGATGGGTAAAATTTTTGAATAAGCGTTATGAAGCGTGCACTTTTGGATTTCCCAAATATATTTTATAATATTAGTTAGGATTAGGATTCCTATGTCATTTTCCCATTTCTACTCGTAACGAAATCTCAGCATTCTGATGCAGGTCCTGATGTCATGTTGGCTGGTGCCTCCAGCATAATAATGTAAATGATTAAAGAGTAGGATGGATGACTCTAAAACCAGTCGGTTCTATTCGACCTTGAGGCATCTTGTTCACTTTAGCGGACGCCCGACGCCCGCGCCGCCGCTAGAATACCAATAGGGTTCTTATAATATATTTCTTTTCATTGCAGGAAAACAGGTTTAATTACATAACAATCTTGTTTAACTAAGTTGCTGTATTTGGTTTGATTTCAACTATATGTTGGTTTTAATACATTATATCCCATCACTACAGACTGGTGCCGTTCGTGGACTGAAAATAATATTAATGAATTATTCCACCGAACCGCACTTATATAGAATTTATTTCAGTGCAGTTGGTGGAACAGCTCAGGTGCCGTTCGGTCAAGAGCCGTTTAAATCAGTGCTCTGAGTGGAATACCTGCAGCTATCGGCTTTTAAATGTCTGAGCAAGACCTCCAAAATTATACACATAGGTCTAGGTCTTAAGTGAATGTCTTGATATGATTTTTGTCTTAATGCTTTTCGGATTGACGACAGTAGCTCCAAAATTATTCAACTGTTTTTTCCAAGCTCAATTCAGCCAACTATACCTATATTTTTGTCGACTTGAGAAAAAAGGAGTTCATACATTCATTGAGTTTTTTTTAAGGGTTCCGTACCCAAAGGGTGTCAAGGGGGGTCCTTTTGGCACCCCTTGAAATTACTATGGGTTTGCTGTCCGTCCGTCTGTCACAGGGCTGTATCTTTTGAACCGTAATAGATAAATATTTGAAATTTTCACAGAGTGTGTACTACTATGGTCGCTATACCGACAAATAATAAAAATAAAATATGTAGTGTTAAATATTGTACTTTGGTGCGGAAACCTTTGTGTGCGAGTCCGGCTCGCACTTGGCCGTTTTTTTCCAACACTCGTGATGAACTCTAATATCTTCACAAATATCAAAGCGTTTATGATTTCCAAATAAAATATATTTATAGAAATCAAAGGTCAGTTGAACTAAATTAATGTACTTAAGGAAATAAAAATAAGAGGAAGATCAGAATTATTCCACTTTGCCCCACCCAGCCGCCCACTGGTGGCAAAGCGGAATGTCTAAAATTTTGCAGTGGGCTCTGTTGCTGTTACTTATTTATAAAATAATTTGCCATGCCAAATGATGATAGTAGTTAGAATAATTAATTTCATTTCTATTTACGGGGACAAATTATTATGTGTATTATGTATATGCGCGTACCCAGGGGGGGCAGAAGGGGGCAGCTGCCCCCCCTGGATTTTGTATGCCTAAGTACTGACTGTTGTCGATAAAGTGTATGTTAATCACGTTAAGACTTACTGTACAATTACAATATATTATGCATTAGAAAGTTATATTTTAGAAAAACCGCGCTGCGCGGCCGGTCATGTTGTATCATGCGAAATACGCGAACGCAGCAAGCAAGCACAGTTTATTTATTTTACTACCTATAATGCAGGATCTCCTGCGGGTCTTTCCTCTACACGCTACATGCTAGCATAGGGTGGCTTAAGAAATTTCTGACCTCCCCCTCCCCCCCCCCCCCCCCCCGGCCAAAAGCTTGATTATGTATTACTAAATATGAAAAGCATTTAGGGACTAGTAAGAACAATGTAAATCACAGATATACGATTTTCGATTCCTTCCAGAAACAAATAGTAAATAAAAAATCCAATCAATTATTTTTGTAGTACTTTTATTTAAAAACACTATTATGTCCAACGTTACCCAGCTCTAGTTACATTTAACTTAGACATTATATATTTCTTTATTTTCCAAACAAACATCAAATCCGAGCATACCTACCTACACAAATTCTAAGGTGCCCACTCTAGTAGGGCAGAATCCGCAAGACATTGGACTAATGGAATCTAAATAATGGGGCAAAATTTTTGGCATTCCACTTTGCCCCACCAGAAGCGCGCCTAAGTGGGGCAAAATGGAATTATTCGAAAATCATTGCCTGATCTATGATTCATGTTTCCCGATCATTCGACGTAGGTATTAAACAGTCGTGACTGGTGAGCGATTCGCTATTCAGAGAATTTTAAATGGATGTGCTGCATCACTTTCTATTTAGTTGTCCGTAGTCCTTAGTTTTGGTCTTTGGACTTTACACCATGTTTTTGATGGTTATGCCTTATGTATGATGGATATCGATTTTTGTACTCAAAGTTAAGTTAATGATTTGGAAAAAATATATGTTAAATTAGAGCCTTTTCTTAATAACTAAATATATGAATATATTAGATTATGTTTATAATACTCTAACGCGGATTAAAATCTGAGAATCACGCAAATCTATCGAGCGTATTTTTCTGAAACCTTCATCATTTTCAAGATAATTTAATTATTTATCATTTAATATACATGTTTTATTAAAATACCTTTTCTTTTATGTATATTAAATTAATAATGCGTCTCATTTGGGACAGCGCTCCTTGATGGGCGAGTCCTATTACTGGCTGGACGTACGACGCGTTGCGTGAGCTCATTACAGAACACGCAAGCTCACCACTCAAAGTCGCTGGCATATATCTGCTTCTTAAGAGGAACAAAAAAATGATGGAGACGCTTTGATAAAAAAACCTAAAGACACCTTAATCATCGTCATCTGCCCAGCCAACAACTATGTTGGAGCAAATCTCCAGCAACTATGTTGGAGTCGGCTTCCAGTCTAAGCGGATGCAGCTGAATACCAGTTTTTCACATGGAGCGACTGCCTATCTGAGCTTCACAACCCAGTTAAATACCCTTTGGTAAGACTGGATTTTAGATTTTCAGGCTTCTGACGACCCGTAACGACTATCAAAGATCGACCATTGACAACCGGAACCAACAACTTAACGTGCTTTCCAAGGCACAGAGGGGTCTCGGTTTTATGTATGTAAAGATGGTCAACCATCCACGGACTGACCGCGGCAAGTGTAGCTTAACCTGATGGATCGACCGGTGCGGCTGTTATTACTTAGCTACAAGAAAACTTAATAATATTAAGTTTTCTTGTAGCTTTTTTTTTTAAATTAAAATAATATTATTATTTTAATAAAACTTACGAGACTTGTAAATTGGTTTCGTTTGGCTGCCTTTAGCAGAATATAAAAAATAATGTACCTAATTCAATTCAAATAATTCCAATAACCTTCGAGGATTTTTTTGGAAGATTGATACACAAATAAAATATCTGCTTCTCAACCAAGTGCAGGATCATGCAGACACAAGATTGAGCTCTTACCTTCGAATATCTGAGTACTCAATAATTGGGTTACAAAGGTCAGATGGTTTCTGAACCGTGTAGAATACTGATATTTTTAGTAACATAATAACATACACACATACATGACACATACATGAACATCAACATCATCATCACATTACAACATCATGATCATTCATGTACATTATTTTAGTATATGGGATATTCTTTCTCTACTTATAGATAATTTTTGTACGTAATCAAAAGATTACGGCGATAAATTGAGTTGAAATGTGGCATGACGTCACTTGTATGTAGATTTTATACTTATTTGTGACGTAGCGACCCACACTCCCCCCCAACCTTAATGCGTTTTATCAACCTGTCTTTTTTTATTAATATGTTAAAGCAAAAAATACGTGTCTAATATTATTTTATTATCTGACTGACGGACTAAATAGCATTTTTTTTTAATCCATGCTTCGTCCCTATTGTATAGAGTACGCCCACATTCTAAGTAAAGCTTCCTACAGACAACCGCGACGCGACAGCGCGGCGCGACACCGGCTATTGTTATACCGTGAAGTTTTCTTAGAAATTGTATTGTTCGAGTCGCGTCGCGCCGTCGCGTCGCGCTGGTCTGTACGAGCCTTAATATGGCTAGGTTTATTTTTATTTATACTTGGGAAAACGGTTTTAAACTCTCCATGTATTATTTAGATCATAACTCTCAATCTTTATCAGTCTGTCGGGAGCCTATAATCTGCAGTGCTATTCTGTAACCATCTCACCGTGAAAACTTAGGTGAAGTGAGCGTGGAGTGAGCTGTCAATAGTGTCAATCTCTAGCATTAGGTGGAATGACAGCTCATTCCACGCTCACTTCACCTAAGTTTTCACGGTGTTATGGTTACAGAATAGCACTGCTGCTAAACTGTACATTTCGAAACGTTCAAATTATTAGAGGAAGCAATTTTTTGTTTTAACTACTGGAGCTACAAAAACTGCTGAATTGTTTGTTAGTTACTTCTACAGGATGTAACCACAATCTTCTATAATTTCGTTAAAAGATAAACGCTTGGTTCCTAAGAAAACAAATCATCGATTTACTTACTAATATCAAATTATAATTAACATTTTTTAAGGCCAAACTGGGCACATAAATAGATTCGTAAGCTAATTTTACCTGTGATAGCTACTTCCATAAGGGAGGGTCTACTATGCAAAGCTATGAGGTCTTTGCTTCATTATTGGTAACGATACAAGAGTGTTAATTTTAACCAATAACGTTCCGTAAATTATAGGAATCTGCCAAAAATCAATTTCTTTGGCCTTCATCGCCGTGGTACTGGCTGGCGAACTTAAGCACGTTGTAGTACGTTACGCAACATTGTTAATGACGTTTTATCTTCATGCTGTGCTGCGTTACGTCACAGCATAGATTGAAAGTGTCATCAATGGTGACTTTCACTGGTGCCGTGTAGCTAGTTTGTTACGGTACTTATGCTGTTACGTTTTTTTTCTAACGAGTTTGTGTCAGCTGTTTTTTTGATCATGTGTAACATCTATCCTCTCGCTTTCCTGCAATCTGTGGAAGTGATTTCGTGAAAAGGGACGGAAGTGTGTAACAGGAAGCCCGGAAGCGCGCGCTATTTGAGTTGACCAATGAGCGTGGTTGGTGCTAGAGTTGGCCGTCAGATGTGATGTGATGATGTGTGTGTGTGTTGTGTGATGTGTGTGTGTGTGTGTGTGTGTGTTACACGTCATCATATGCGACTACTGTAAGGCTCGCTCGTTTTTTGTTTCTGGGTCTTGCTTTTTTCTCGAACTACTTAATGCACTGGTTTGACAGGTGTTAATTTAACTGCTATGATTGGTTTATAGAAATAACAGGAGCATAGGCAATGAAAAAACTTGAAGTGAGATTCAAAAACAGATTTAAGCCTTGCATGCTTTCAGAGTCGACGAAAAAGAGCAGTGGTGGTGGCCGCGACTTACGAGTTGAAGGTCGTAAGTTCGGACCCTAACAGGCGCTTTATTTGGTGTAAATTATTTCATCACCACTGCTCTCAAAACGGTCAAGGAAAACATCGTGAGGAAAACAAAATGTGCTAGAATCAAAAATTCGAAGACATGTGACATAGTCCGGTCAATTTAGACCAAAAAATGAGAGTGAAGTTACATAAAGTCCCAACAAGCTGAATTTCAGTGAAATTGTTCAAAATATAATTATAAACAATTTCTAGAAGTTCCCCATCATTCCCCTGTAAGGAAAAAATTTAATTCAAGGTCAAAGGTCAAAAAAATGAGTTTTTCGCGATTTTCAGCAAAACGGTAAGTTTTATCATAAAAGTACCTCAGACAAAAATTGTAAATCATAAAATTATCTATAAAAAATGTATCAATACTTTTTTCTTACGAGCCACCGTTTCTGAGATATAACGATTCAAAAAGTTATAAAAGTTGTTATCGTCATAATATGCATGAGTACGCCACGTATATACATCTAGAGTTGTAATATTTTATATAATATTTATAATATATATATATATATATATATATATATATACATAATATATATATATATATATTATATATTAAATGTTTAAATATTTTTCTATCGGTCATTGTAACTTATACTTACAATATAAAATATACATAAGTTTTAACTACAAGAATATCAGGTAAAATGAAACCCAGTCCCTTAATCTTTAAGCCAGTGTAACTTCGAGACATCTGTCTCTTGTTCTATTGTGTGCGTGGCTAGGGTCTTATACCTGCTATAATAAATGAAATACTGTTAGTCTTGAGCGTCACTCTGTAGTGAAAACACGTGTTTATCCAAACCTACACTCGAGAGCAATGAATCCGGGTCGCTTAAAGAATCCTAAAAATCTCGGAAACTAAAAATGCTAGGTTAATGCAATAAATTGTATTTAATAGACAATGTAATACTCCTTAAATGAAAGTAAAAAAAAGATGAGTCACCATACATTTTATTAACACAAAATTACATAAAGAAAAAACTGCTGATCTCTCCTTAAAACAAAAATAGGAAACATGAAATTTTTGAACTTTCTGATTTTAGATTTCTGATTTTTGAGATATTCCGAAAAATCATCAGCTCTTTCGATACTTGCATTAATTAATGTCTTCATACCACGTTCAACAGTAACAACTTCACTTTCAGTTAAAAGTTTAGCACAAATAAAACAATATTCAGACATTTTTAATATAAAACTCAAAACAGCACAAGCTGTTTTGAGTTTTATAAATTAAAAATTTATATTAAAGAGCTGATGATTTTTCGGAATATCTCAAAAATCAGAAATCTGTGACAATACATGAAAATTGCCGTAAAAATTATACTCGAAAGTCTTCTATTGCTGCAGCTAATAAAAGACAACGTGAAGAACAAGAACCCAGTACATCCACAGCAAGTCCTCCTCGTACTAGAAGAAAGAAAGAAAGAACTATGCTTATTTTGTGGCGAGAAATTAAATGAAGAGAGTGAAAGAAGAAAATCCTCAGATTTTCGGCGTCGAATCAGCCAAGTACACTTCAATTTAAAGATTCAATTCTGGAAACAGCTCGGGCTCGTGACGATGCTTTAGCAAAAGCTGTTCTTGCTCGAGTCGAATTTGAATATGATTTAGTTGCTGCTGAAGCTAAGTATCATCGAGATTGCTATGCAAATTTTTTAAAACCTTCCACTGGAGCTAGGAGTAGGCCTACTGGGGAAACCACGTTAAAAAAAACGCGTTAAGTACACTACCTCACAGGTGGCGTGGAAACGTGTGCATATTATGACGATAACAATTTTAATAACTTTTTGAATCGTTATATCTCAGAAACGGTGGCTCGTAAGAAAAAAAGTATTGATACATTTTTTATAGATAATTTTATGATCTACAATTTTTGTCTGAGGTACTTTTATGATAAAACTTACCGTTTTGCTGAAAATCGCGAAAAACTCATTTTTTTTACCTTTGACCTTGAATAAAATTTTTTCCTTACAGGGGCATGATGGGGAACTTCTAGACATTGTTTATAATTATGTTTTGAACAACTTCACAGAAATTCAGCTTGTTGGGACTTTATGTAACTTCGAATGTCTAAATTGACCGGACTAACATCTACCCCCGCACTGGGTCCGCATGGTGGATTACGGCCCACACCTTTGACAGAGAGGAGGCCTGTGTCCCAGCAGTGGGCACGTTATATGCTATGCTCATGCTTTCAGAAACTGGGGATTAAGGTAATCTAACTAAGGATAATCTTGTGTAGTTTCCGTCGAGGATCGACAGTGTATAACGACCCGTTCACACGGCGATAGAAAAGTAGGTTTAAAAATAATGTTGGTTTTACAATAGCTTACCATTATGAAGTAAAACTACTGTGTGGTGTTGCCCGCTCCGCCCCCTGCAACAATTAATTTTATTACTGAGTTGACTATGTACGCTCCATTTTTAAAAAGATAGAGAAGAGATTTCGACACGGCACCCGTAACTGACAGCACCGCGATAATCGCTTGGGGTCTCGTCAATGAGCGCGTGTTTCGAACGTTTAGTACGTAGTTTCTGTACTGTCCATATTTATACTGTGCCGTTGCCTACCAATACGACAATACAGGTTGAATAAAAAAAGATTCTGTGGTATAACGGAATTTTACCAGAACAATATTACCTATAACTCTACATATTTTAATAAAGTTAATTCGAGAAACGATTCCCATATTTTTAAGAACGTTGAACGTTGTTTAACATTACCTTTGTATTTTCTGTTCCTTTCTTCTTGTCTGTTTATATGTGTGTACATAAATTGTTAAATAAATAATAATAAATAAACGTTCGCATTCTAATCTTAGTCTCAATCTGTCAAGCTAAGCAGCAATTAAAAACATATATTTATTCAAGATGGTAGATCTTTAATATGATATAAATATGATTTTTTAGATTAGTGTCAAATGCGAACAACGCGCTGATTGGATCACTGTCCCGCCCACATTCAAATACATTTGGACACTCCTCAATTTTTATTTGTTCCGAGCCATAAAGTAAGCTTTCAACCTTATTTTTTTTAGGATGTTACGCCTAAAATAAAGAAATGAAAGTCTTGTGAGTGTCATATTCTGCAGCAAAACCAGCCCAATAAATAACCATAACTAAGGCCCACTAATTACTACATGACATGCATTTAGCGCGAATAGTAGATTATTGACTAAGGGGATAAAGCGGTGTCTTTAGTCACGGGCGCTATAATGAATTCCGAAATTAACGACAAGAATGAAACTGAGTGTATCGAGGGGTTCAAGCTCGCCCAAGACGAAGACACCTTTATCCCCGAAGAGAATACTGTACTTTTCACGCCTTCTGCGAGGTAATAAAAAGCAATTCGATTTTCTTAAAAATTAAAAAAACTGTATATTTTAGCTATTCTCCGACCATCATAGATGCTTATCAGTACATTTTATTGCAGAAATCAACACTATAAGTAGCTGTTTTTAGTGCAATTACGAGCACTTACAAAAAACAAATGGACCAGTACAAACTATTACACATGTTGGGCTTAAAAGTAAGTCATTGAACCTCATTCTGTATGTGGGTTAAAAGTTAAATTTAGTAGCACTCGTCGGTTCTTTGCACATCTTTCTTTAGCGATCAATTTCTTGCGGGCTTTTACGATTCGAATTTACGAGGTCGATGGTCGACAAGGCTAGAAGAGGTACGGCATGCGGAGCCTAGACAGCCAATGCTACATTACATTATAATACAAGTTAGCTTTTGCCCACAGCTTCAACCGCGTGGTGGTCGGAAATTATCCCACGGGATTGTACTACCGGGATAAAAAGTATCCTATGTCCTAACCGAGGTCATGGGCGACCCATGCGCCAAATTTTATGTAAATCCGTTTAGCAGTTAAGGCGTGAACAAGTTATTATAATACAGACGGACAGAGTTACTTTTATAATTTAAAGCATGAACCGGTCGAAGTGACGGTGCTCGGGGGAGGCGTACGTCCTGGATTTGGACGGTTTAGATAGTTGATCCAAAGTTCTGCACAACACTGGCATTTACGGATTCTTTTCTCGGTCCATCGTAGTAAGTTAAAATCAAATGCTTCAGTTTATGATGTATCAGGTGCTAGACATCCCACGCTTGCAATAAAATACTAATGAGGGAATGTGTCACTGCGCTATTGGTTCACGATAACGAGCAGATGCTAGTGTTTCTGAGTAGAAACTGTGCAGCATTGACACTTTGAAAGAAAAAAGAAAACGTGTTGCGTCAACCCCAAGGTACCAGGGCAGGAAACTCAAACTCAAATAATTTATTTCAATTAAACCATTACAGGCACTTTTGAATTGTCAAGGAATCGGTCAGTCAAAAATATGAAGCTAGTTGCCCATTCCAAAGCGTAGTAGGTACCTATGGAGAAGAACGGGCAAGAAACTCCACGGACACTCTTTTAAATAAAATAAATTGTTACAAAGATGAAGATGATTGTTACATGTGGAAGATGATGAGCACAGAAACTTTATAATGTATGACAACAGCGGGTTAATTGCGTAACACACTACTAATTGCAATGCCTTTCATTTTGACAATCCGACAACATCCATTGCGTTATTCACGTTGTCGAGAAGTCGAATTTTTCACCCATGTGGAATAATGTATTAGGAATTTCCTTCAAAATCCTTTGGATTGTGAAAGAAAGTACGTTACGCAATTTGGGTGCAGGTCCTTTGGATTCCAAGAAGAAACCCTCAGCAGCCTCTTTTGTCTTGTGTTGTATACATTTGTACCTAATAGGTTTCCGTTGTTACATTTACCTAAAATAACATACTGGAGACATGTTGCCCTTCGAGGAAGACAAGGGTGTTTTTACGTTTAAAATCTAATTTATCTTGCGGCTACATAATAAAGCTTCGTGCAGACTAGCGCGACGCGACACCGGTTATTGTTATACCGTGAAGTTTTTTTAGACATTGTATTGTTCGAGTCGCGTGGCGCCGTCGCGTCGCGCTGGTCTGCACGAGCCTATAATTAAGTTCAGTTATTAACAAAATATTTGACGACGTAAGTTAACATATCACGTAACATATAACTTCATGACACCATTTTCCATTGATATTTGATCATACACTAGGAAGCTTTAATGATTTGGTAGTCACTAAGTGAATACCATAATGAATGAAGTGAGATCACTCAAGTGACAATTAAGTTATTATTCGCAATTTTAGCCGATTGTTCGCTCTGAAGGTCGTGGAAGTTTGGTAAAGATTTTTTTTCGCAAACCAAAAAGCCACATTATCATTAATTTGCGGACACACCTTTGTAGTTTATCAACCTTTACGAAAAGTTAACATTTGCTCGCTAATGCTTCAACTTGGATCAAATTACGTTATTGTGGTAAAAGACCATCGGACCATGGAACATCCTTACCCTAATTAAACTGTCAAAAATATTATATAGGTACCTACCCTTCTTATAAATTGGGTAAAAACAAAACAAAAAACGGCCAATTGCGAGTTGGACTCGCACACGAAGCGTTCTGTCGTATTCGGTCCATCTTACAAGATTTAAACAAAATACTAAATTAAATTGAAAAAATCGCGAATATTTTGTTTTAAATAATGATACTGTGAATTACAAGTTATTTTTTACAGATGCAGAAAATCGCCCATATTTAAATAAAATACCTTATGAATCGGCAGGGCCGGATTTAAAGCTGTGGAGGCCCTGGGGCAACCAAGAAGTGGAGGCACCGATTTTGTTTTTGGACCAGTCGAAAAAAAAAAAACAATCATTTATACATACTGGTACTAAAAATATACAAAAGGAAAAAAGATAAATGTTAGGCGAATGGAACTTTGGGAGCTTTTTTCGTCGAAAAATCATTGATAGTTTCGGTGAAATCCAGTTGTCGGAGTTAATCACTTTCAATACTAAGTAGGGATAACTTTCATAGGCGGTTCTGTGTCATTGTAGTCCGAAGTGTATTTTTTATAATTTCATTTCTAAAATGAGCATTCTCCAGTGCAGTGCGCCATCAACACCAAGTAGGTACATTCTCAACGTAATTTCAACACTTGGAAATGTAGCTCTGAATTTTCGAGTACTTGCTAATAGAAGATTTCCTTATATTGATCTTTTTGATAATCGTTTTTATACAAAACGGTAAATGTAAAATGGACCAACAAAACTTTGTTTTTATCAAATAAATCAAACTGTGGAGGCCCCTATTTTGTGGAGGCCCAGGGCCATGGCCCCTGTTGCCCTGCCTTAAATCCGGCCCTGTGAATCGGCGTTTTTAATATTTGTTCATTAAACACAGTAGGTATATGGTACTATTTAAGTTCTTTATATCATGTACGACATGATAATGTATACAGAAGTTTCAAATTCCTAACTTGTTTAGTTGTTGCGATAGAGCTCGTACAAAAATAGTCTAAAACTGACAACTTTTACGGCTCCCTATTTCATAATTTTTGAAGATTTTTACTCTAATCGATGAGTTCAAGGCAATGACACCCCACATAAACATCAAACAAATTTTATTGTATGGGGGTCCGATACAATAAAATACTGATTTTGAAAAACAAAAAAATTCTTACCCTGGCATGTGGGGTTCTATTGTCTTTTGAACGCATCGATTAGAGTACAAACGATTTTTTTTTTCGCCGCGAGCCCTTAATTTTTTAACTATATTTAATTTTTATTATTTTTGGTTATAGCAGCAATAGAAATACACAATCTGTGAAAACTTCAATTATCTACGTGTTACGGTTCATGAGATACAACCCGTTGAGAGACGACGGACAGCGGAGGTTTATTAATAGGGTTGGAAACTTTGAACCCTTCGAGTATAATATCATTATTATTTTTTATTATTGTGAACGTGAGGACTATGTGGGTCAGTTACTTTTAATGATAATCTGGCAGTTTGAGTACCTACTTTATGCGGCCTACCCAAATGTCCTTTCTTTGGTATTGTTCGTCGAGTCGTTGAGCTCCTTAAGTTATGAGTTGAGCTATACGATTACTGACAAATGCGTGCACTGACTGGACAGGTCATCTCAAATCTGTATGGTTCTTTCCTCAAAAGACTATTTCAGACACAAATCTACATGGTCCTCAAATGATCAAATGATCTGACCAAGATTATTTCTGGGTTTTATACACATTGACATTAATGATTTTTTTATAATTTACATGAATATTTACTTTTTAAAGTATTTTATATTTTTAATAATTTGTGAATGTGAAGACTATGTGGATCATTCCTTTTTATTTTATTTTCTCATTTAGTTTTATCATGGTCGGGCAGCTTGAGTAATTTATGCGGCCTACCCAAATGTCCTTTCTTTGGTATTGTTCGTCGAATCGTTGAGCTCCTTAAATTCTGAGTTGAGCTGCACGGTCACTGACAAATGCGTGCACTGACTGGACAGGTCCACTCAATCTGTGTGGTTCTTTCCTCAAAAGACCATTTTTAGACACCAATCTACATAATCTTCACATGATCTGACCTAGATTATGTCTGGACTTTAAAAGAGACTGTGACCTCTGAGTTTGTTTCGGCCTTTCTTCTCGGAGTAGTCAGATAGGAAACGCCGACCTCATCTAGTTTAAAAATAATATGTTTGACGTGTAAAAGTGTTTTGTACAACCTATTTACAGAAATAAAAATCATTTATCATCATTTATCATTTAGTACGGAACCCTATAATTTGTTAAGGATGACGAAAAAGCATATCATCTCAGTAAGTTTACCTAAGTAAATAAGTACCTTCCTAATTATCACTTTAATGAATAAACAGCCGGTCATGAGTTCATGACCTTGATTGTTCATTTTAGAATGTTCGGATAAGTGAAGACATTGCTTACTTAGTAATCGAGAAATGATAGTACACTGTACAGTTTTCCTTAAATCTATTGCGTTCATCCAAAAAGTCGACAACGCGGCAACGTCGCAAATAGAGCTGTCAAAATATTTCGCTGTTTTGATTAATTTGGCAATATTACTGTATAGAAATAAGAAGTATGGCTAACTAGTGAACTAGAATGTGAATAATGAATAGCAATTAAAACACTGAATTTGATGTTGTAACCGTTTTGGGTGTAAAAAAGGCACTTGGAAAGTTTACTTTTTTTTTAAACTATAGCTTTAACTAAATATTCGGTGTTACGATATTAATTATTGCAATTCATAATCAATATTTTAGTTCACTAGTTAGCCATATTTCTTATTTTCATACAGTAATATTGCCAAATTAATCAAAACCGCGAAATATTTGACAGCTATTTGCGACGTTAACATTCCTCTTGACATATTTTGCTGTGAGTACCTACTAAACTTAGGAAAAAAACGGCCTCTCAACTAATATTAACTTAATCGATAAAACGTCATAATAATAAAGTAATTAGCAAAGTATCAGAGTTCGAAACATTCGCTCGGTTCTCGGCGAAAGTGGGTAGGGGCGGCGCCTGCGCTGGTCCGATACAAGTGAAAGTGGCGACGAAAGCAGAGTGCGGAAGAACTGCTTTCTTGCGTTACCCCCAGAACCACTCGATATCCTGTTTTTAGAAATACTGGCTAGTGGCGAGACTAGACATCGACTATGCTCATCTACAAGAACTGATTTTTGTACCTAAATTACACATAACATCACGCCTTGTTTACCCAAAGGGTTGGGCAGAGGTGTAACTATAGTGCACCCACATTTCGCCAGTTATGTTTAAGTTTCCATGTAATAGGGGGCGAGCCTATTGGCATCAACCGGGCACAAATCCAGAGTCCGAACTGCTACTGAGAAATTCTAGATATTATTATTAATTATACCAAAATTCTTTGCGTATAAATATACCTATTCTATTCTATTCTAACAAAGCGACGTAAAAACTAAAAATAATTATTTAAGACTAGTTGCTGCCCGTGGTTTAGCCCGCGTGGACATTATTCTTTTTCTAAAATAAAAGCCTAAGATACTCCTTATTACATCAGCTATCAGCCAGTGAAATTCCCATCAAAATCTGTCCAGCCGTTTCGTAGATCACTCGCAGCAGAACATACGTAGACACAAACAATTTTTTTTTAAATAGTTTTTATTGTTGTAGGTACCTCCCAAGTAGCACACAAGCTATATAACAAGCCGTACACTGGTCGGTTAGAAGTTCTTAATAACGGCATTAGCTCCATAATCAAGTTCTACAGTAGATGTACAAGCGGATACAGCGCCGCTGTACCCCCGAAAGAGGCACAGATTTATACGGCCTGAGGTTCTACAGTGTCTCTACAATGTTCGTAAATGTGTGTTAGTACGGAGATACAAAGATGCTATGCGAGCAATAGTGTGCGCCTAAGTATCTAAAATAAGTTCTTGTAGCGCAACTATAGCGCTCGCGTCTTATTTAGATGCGTCTGTGTCTCTGAATTAGAGTTTACGGATCTGTATTACATATACGGTAGCAATATTTTGGGGAAATAAACCATCTCAACAAAGACTTAGTGCCAATGGAAAGTGATTGATGGAAAATACGACTGAAAATAATTAAAAAATAAGTAAGTATTGATTTTTCTTTTATGCATGCAAAATACCAGTGCGAGTACCAGTTTATTGTAAATATATACATATTTTTTAGCTAAAATTTTCACGCGCCTGCTATTTATGCAGGTTTTTGTATAAAAAGTAAATTTAATTATAGGGTTTGGATTCTGAATTTAGTTTATATAAGATAGTTTAGCTTTATAAGTAGTTTCTTTAGAATCCTGGGTGAGAAAGAGTGGCGTGAATTCGATTTTTATACATATTTATCATGTTAAAAAATTATAAATAATCATGTGAATTGCTTTTATCATAAACTATTAATGGCGTCTCGGTTACAAGAGCCTTCAGAGTTTATTAGAACCGTTCTATTGATTTAAGCCGCTAGTATCCACCGTTGCAGACCTTTCGGTTCTACAATTGTGGTATTGACGCTCTATTGTACTTTTTTAGGTGTACATCAGCAATTAATATATTCTTTTAAGAGTCTAAGGTTGTACAACGGACTATTGATATTCTTAGGCTCATTTTATTTAGGGGTCCGTTGTCAGAATCTTAAAACCCGTTAATTCCCTCTTACACTTTCTCATTGTTCGTTTGTATGTTTCTATTTATACTCTACTAATTAAATAGGACTCTTACTGCAATATTTAGTGTTTATATACAATCAATTAAATATTTACAGATAACATATAGTCTAATTATTTGAACTTTTAATTATGAAAACATTAATTGCATCTAAGTACGAAAGAGTTTGTGAGCAAAGTATGTCCTTAATTTTTGTCGATCCGCTAAGGTAGCCCGCGAAATTTAAAAGCCATGATGCAACTTTTTGGCATCATTTTTTTTTATTTCGCCAGTAATTAAACTTAGATCATTATTAGAGAACTATCTAAGAAGTACATAGAAAAAAAACAAGGTCTGTAAACCGTAACCTACCAGAAATATGACGGTTGCTATTTTGTTTTTTCAGGCATCAGGGGTTTTTAGTTAGAATTGCCGCCGTTATGACATTTAATTTCTAACGCCGGTACTTCTAACCTAGAGAGTGGATTGTAGAGTAGATATCAATGATTTTTATGGTTATAACTATGTAAATACATATTTGTTATTGTCGCGAATTATATTTTGATCAACATACAACCTGACACTGCGACTTCCAAATTGCAAAAAAGGCAAGAAAATTTGAATTTCGCGGGATACCTTAGCGTATTCACCTTAAGGAGGAAGCGCTAAGATAGCCCACGAAATTCAAATTTTCTTACGTTTTTACAATTAGTAATACAACTTGATATGTTAGTGTAATCCTAAAATGTCAAGATTTCATGAAATAGTCATTCGGTAGGATTACTTGGTCTTAGAGAGTTGTGTTGATGACTTTAATTATTATAATTCTGTAAATACATATTTGTTACGGCCGCGAATCATATTTTAATCAACGTAAAACTTAGTACTGGCCAGCAAATTGCAAAAAACGTAAAAAAAATGAATTTCGCGGGCTGCCCTGGCGCTTTCACCTTTAAAATTGTGTTGTTGTCGGAGGGGATGCAGGGGCGCGGGGTCGGGGCGCACGAGCTCGGACCTTCAAACTCGTTTTCGTTCGCTATTTAGTTTAGCTAGTTCAAGCTAAGGTAATTACAGTGTGAAACGTGTATGAGGGAGCGAGTAAGTTATTGTGTATCGTAGTTATATTGTAATAACAAAACGACGACGGCGACACGACTCTTTCATTGTTTAGGTGAAGTTATATTTAATGTCTCCATACAATAACAAATGCTTTTATTATACTATTTATCCAATGATAAATATTATAATAAAAGCATGCTTGCGACTTGTTTGTTTTGTAATAATTTCTACAGTTTTAGTGACGAATATAGCCATTAAATACGTATATTTTTCTTTTCAGAATGCCTTTTAAAATTGTGAGGACAATAGAAAAGGGGAAACCAGAGTTGTGTATTGTGCCATCTCAGTGGGAAAGTGGCGGTACAGTAAAATGGCCTAAAAGAGGTGCCGCAAAGTTGTCTCAAAACCAGGACACGATTCCTGGGTCCGATTGGTTGGAGATAAATTGCTCAGTTAAGAGACGAAATATTGTCTCATATGAAGTAGCCGATGCAGAACTCCAAGCTATGCTAGACAATACAGATACTGAGAAGGAAGACGATGAGCTGGTGACCTTTCGACGATCAGTGCAACATCGAGAACCAGCGAACTTAAACTTTCTTGCTGAGCAATTGGTAAGTTATTTTTTTACGAGGTGCACCTTTTTATTAGGTACGTAGGTAAGTTCCGTACGCGTGGATGGATAAAATGGTAAAATTGAGTACCTATATCTATTTTATTATTAGAAAAATATTGAAAAATAAGAAAATAGGGCGTTCTAGTCAAGTTTATAGTTATGGAGTGTGTTCAAAAACGCATGAAATGTGTACGTTTTCCCAGCGTTTCAGCCCCTTTTTGTTAGTTTTGTGAATGTACTCTTGTAGAACTTCGTTCAACTAATATTTGTGTATTATTATCTCGAAATCGAAAAAAATACCCTGAGCCTCTTTTTGCAGTGTTCTTATCATTACATTATAAACCTACCTTTAGACAATAAAATGAGAACTTAGACATTTAGAACTTTTAAGTAAAGGTTATTTTCATCTTAGTAAAATTAACGTAATTTAGCTCGATATAATGAACACATTAGGTAATAGTTTCTCTCGCACTTTGCTAGATCAAATGTCAAAATAAAATCTAAATCTCATGTCTTTCAGGTCTTACAAGAAGACTGCGGGAATACTTCAACAGCTAAAATGGACTGCAGGAATGCTTCTGAATCTCAACCTGGCGAAACGTATATAATACTTTCTGACAACTCAGGAACTCAAGCTGCGACAGTCCAGGAACCAAATTGTGATATACAAAATATACTGCAGAATCAATCTATCTTATTTGATATTACTAATCAGATAATAGAAAATCAAAAAAAAATTATTCATACATTAGCAAGCATTTCTGTTCAGATGGAAGATTCCTTCTCAAAGATTAAAAACTTTAACACAAAGACAGTATCACTAAAAGACGCTTCAAGTGCTGAAACCGACTCATTTATTTTGAAGCAAATCAAAAACGTCAAGGATCTAGAGCAAATGGAACAGCTACTTTCTGATAAGGATTATAAGAAGAAACTCAAAAATTCATGCTTATTTATATGTTCAAGTGGTGAAGGACATGGAACAAATTGCGCGTACCGATTTTTGGATGTACTTTTTTCAAGAGAGTTTCTGTGTGAATGTTCCTGGTCGGGAAGTTGCCGTGACAACTACGTTAAAATAAGCCTCAAATGTTTTAAGAATACTTTAAATTTCTTCTTTGAGATGATCAATCATTGGGATACTTCTTACACTCAAGAAACCAATGAAACCTTCTTTAAAAACATTCTTAAGAATGCAAAGAAAAGAAAATCTGTCAAGTATGAAAGAATTCCAACAAAGAGAAATAGGCTCAAAGGAGTGAAGTCTGCTAAAAAGCAGAAGACTACTGATACATCAAATATAATTGAAGGTATCGGACCTGAAACTATAAATATACCTGTTATTGATGACCAACCGGCTAATGATACCACCGAAGGCTCTGCAAATATAGAAAGAGTACGCGATAACGAAGAGGAAGAGGAAGACTATCTTTGCTGATTTAAAATGTTCTTGATTTAACTTGATTTTGTAATAATTATCCTTTTTACCAAACGAAAATACCAAATTGAAATTTTTGTTCTTTGATAAGTTGATTTGAATTTAATGTTCATTTTATTTAATTATGTTACCTATTTTTATTCCGTTGCCATGTACCTTATTATTGTAACGATTTACTAACTTAAGCTCAAACAAGTTACCTTTTTATTAGTTATTATTATAAGAGACTCGTGTTCAGTTTTAATTATGACTAGTTTTTATAAGAATATTATCTTTTTACTTCAAGAGTTCCTAAAATAGTGATGTAAATCTTTTCTACCCACTCAGAGAAACCTAGTTCTAAGTATTTCATTTAATATTCTACCACTAAGTGACGTTACGAATTGGCCAAGCAGTTCAGAAAAACTTCTAATTAAGAATTAAAATACTGAAGAACAACACTTGTCGGCAAAGTCAACATGCTGACCGGCTTACGATTACGATTTTACGTCCCTCAGTAGTAGAAAGAAGAGAAGCCAAAGGTATCTTCGATAATTACCTACAAAGATAAACGTTATATTTTCTGTAGCGACAAGTTGATTTTGTGATTCTAATAAGTTTATTACTAAATTAAAACAATTATTAAGATTTATATTGTTTTATTTTATAAAAATGTATGTAACAAAGGGAAAACATAAAGTTCTCTTTTATGTTCAATGCACACTAATTTACACATAATATCCTGGGTTGTTACAATAACATCAGGTATTGAAAATGTCGAAACTTTATATATATTGAGAAATGAAGATTTTATTGGAGTGTGAAATAAATCTGTTTTATTTAGCAACTTGTTACCATATATACACACTCCTCTTGTATCATCAATCACATTTTTAAATTCAATTATATCTTTATTTTTCGTCATAAAATACTTGTCCTGAGGTTTAGAAGAAATCACAAAATTTTTGAATTTCAGTATAGATCGGGATTTCTTTTTTATTATCACACATTCCGAATGTCTAAAGGTTTTAATTTCTTTTTCAACAAATAAGTCACCTTCACTTAACCTTTTAGCTACTTGGGGAAGTACGTTGTTTCCTTGTCGCAGCATATTTTTTATTACATATAATTTGTTTTCGAAAGGGTAAGCATTAAACGATTGTAACGGTCCAAATCTTTCGACTTCGTCTGTAATGTGTGTGAGATTATGCACATTACTCGTAATATAATCAACACCATAAAAATCTTTATACCGTTCCACAAAATTATATAGTAGAGTCTTTGATAATTGTAAAAGACATCGATGCTTCTGCGTAGAGCAAATGGTTATTGCACAAAACAATGACAAAAAGTGTTCATTGACGTCAGGACTGAGTACGTCTGGTAGTATCACTACACTCAAATAAAAGAAGAACGTACGAAATTCTGACCCCTTCCAATGAGCCAGAGTGTCTAGTTGTCTTACTGCTCTATGAATTTCTGAGGGCATTTTGCATTGCCTTAAGAAAATATTGATTGTAACTATATCTCTTGCACACCATTTTGTTAAATATTTACCGAAATTTCCATCACGCCAGCCAATCAAAAATCTTTTCATAATTCCTAAGTCTATCAAATGAAGCGAGTCACCGACAGGAAAATCCTGTACCATATCGATCGGAAGTTTTAATAAAGGAGAATCAATTTTATGGTGTGCTCCATACATTTTCTGACGGAAATTAGAATCTGTTCTAACAGGACATCTCGTTTGAGGGAAGATAACTGTATGAGATTTATGAGAATAATCGCCAACTGTACTACATTTCAAACATCCATGTCGACCGTTGAAATTACAAACCCCTGAAATAAAAACAAAAAGTGATTAGGTTAATTGTGTTACAGTAATTAAAAAAATTGGTAACCTAAGAATACTATTTATTACTCACCCTTGATGAAAGCTCTCGCAGGGGAATCACAAATGAAACATCTAATATTTATTTTTATTGTTTTACCAAGTTCCTCAATATGAATTCCATTTTCCAGTAGCGGCAGCATCTCTTCTACAAAATCATTTAAATAGGAATCTAGATCTTTTGGTTTACTGCTCCCACAATAAATACCAATTATAAACGGGTCTTCTTCAGGTGTTTCAAAAATATTGCAGAGAATTGGCCAGAATTCTTGTTTCGAACTTTTATGAATAGGAAGCCCATCAAAATTAAAATTTAAGGAAATAGATTCTGGTATTTCATCCGGGGCCCAAGAACGTAGAATTTTTGTGAGAGGAGTCATAACCCCATTGTGCCAGTATACACCACCGCCTGCAATCGGCTTTAAATTTATATTTCTAGCGGTATGCAATATGGTCCGAGGATCTTTAGGCAAAATATTAGGAATAGTATTATTTAAAATTTCTGACAAATGTCTTAATGCTACATGCGATATATTGAATTTAACTGCCCATTTTCGTAATTCATTGCGAAAATCAATGTTCTTTATGAAATCACTAGTAGACTCGGCAGTATCTGTATCTGAACTGCTGAGATCAGCACAGTCATCATTATTTGATGCAGTGTCATCTACGGATTCTTCAGCAATTACTTCGGCCTCAACTTCTGGGAAGTCACAGTTAATACTGTCAGCTACATCACTGCTCCAGGTTACATTCGTCGCAGAATTTAAACCTACGGAACCCTCTTTATTTTCAACACACACTTGACTGTTAGAATTTTCAACACTGATAACATTATTTGATGCAGCGTCACTTGCCTCAACTTCTTCGAAATTAACAATAATATTGTCAGCTAAACCGCTATTGCAAGTTACGGTAATATTAGACGAATTTCCTTGAAGCTTCACTTGATTACTAGCGTTTCCAAATTTTTTGCCGGGACTATGTTCTGGTCGATTATTAATAATATTCCCATATTCTTTGTTAATCTTTTTCCTCACACTACCATGTCTTTTTCTTAATTTCCACGCTTTTTGGCTATCCATGATAAATTTACGATAATCTTTCACAAAATGGAGTCACAATGAAGCAATTAAATTAGTAAAACACTCTTCTCTCGCTTCAGCTGTTAAAGTGACCATATAAACGGTTTTTTTTTTCTTTTAGCTGTTTATAGCGTGTTTTTCTTGCTTTATTCAGCTATTTGCCATACAGTTGCTGTAAAAATCTCGAATATAACGGCTTACGGGCGACTATATAATTATATTTCTCTGCTGTAGATATAGCGTTTCAAAAGCTGTAATAAGTTCTATTTTACAGCTTACAGGTTTAGAAATATACAATGTACAACCTAACGCGCTTTAAAGGAAGCTTATAACTTCATTTAAACACTTTTAACTACTAAAGCCCTCTATAAGACCTCGCGGCGTTTTAAAAGGTATTTATAACTCTGGTTTATATCAAATGCCCGTACAATAACTCTATGACACGCCTTTGTATCTTCATTGGCATTATATTTACCGTTATTCGGCTATTGTACCACATGCCTGTTAAAGCACTATTAAATACGCTACTGAACAACTTGAGTATTATAGTAAATCTCTTGAACAGCTATTATACAACATTCAGGTTGTACAGAAGCCATTTAAGCAGCTTGTGTGCTACTTGGGCTACCGTTATACTTTCATATGCATTTAGTAAAAAGCTGTAATTTTGACGTTAGAAACAGACACTTCAATTTTATTTATTTGTATAGATGTATTGTATAAGATTAATGGGGTCCGCCAAGGCCGCTAGCGAAATTCAAAATGTCTTACGTTTTTTGCAAATTGTAGCGCTATTTGACGTAAAGCTTCGTGCAGACCAGCGCGACGCGACACCTTTTATTGTTATACCGTCAAGTTTCCTTAGAAATTGTATTGTTCGAGTCGCGTCGCGGCGTCGCGTCGCGCTGGTCTGCACGAAGCTTAACATGTTGCTCCAATTTGCAAAAAAAAAAACCTAAGAAATGTATAATTTCGCGGGCAGCATTGAAGGTATGTAATCACTTTAAATAGAAGATTTACACCCGGTTTCTGGAACAACAATCAACGACGTGTGATCATATCGGCTGTTGATAATTCAGTCAACCAATTATAGCACTTGACGACTTGCAATCACAATTTGTTCTAGAGCTAATTTCTGTGTAGATTTTCGTTCCAGAAACCGGATATAACTGATTTAGGCTGAATGTATCATAATAAAAATTGTGATAGATGTATAGAATACTCTTCGCATGCCTATGTACCTATAGAAATAAAAAACCAAAAAATATAGGGAAAATATTAGGGTCCCACGCAGATGGCAACATTAGAATGGGCAGAATTTGAATGATCTACTTAAAATAAGATCAAAACTATAAGAGGTATCTTATTTCAAATAAAAACATCATCTATTAGTGAAAACCACCTTGCGGGTAAATGGTTGATTATTTTTCTAGATCATAAGCAGAACTTGATACTATATTTAGCTATTATGTTTCTTCAAAACATAACATTTGATTTGAAGAAGCTGTCTTAAATTTTACCGATAATAAGCATAAAACGTACTTACGGATGCCAAAAGTTACCTGTGCACCTTTCACTGAAGCAAGTTTCGGCTGCGGGCTCGATCTGTCACTCATGACAAGTGTCAATCATAGCGTCTAAAAATTTTGCCGCTAACGTACGGAAAATTTTTCTTTCGATAATTTTCTTTAAAGAAAATTGTAAAGTTTCAGAAAAAACTTATAGAAAGTGAATAATAGTGCTTGTGGTAAGTGATATATAGTGTTACGCTGATAGTTGAGCCAGCGAAATGCCGAAATGGAGATCGAAAGGTCACATTAAATCGAAATTGTCACCGGTGCCTGCGGATTCTCCTAAGTGCGATAGTGGTGAAGAATGCTCTTTATCCTCGGAGGAAGAAGGCACCTATTCCCACTGCCGAACAACGGCAAAGAGATCGAAACGATTTCCTGTAAGTCGGGCCCACGCATTTACAATTGAACGAGTAGACAAGTAAGTGTTAAATCTGTTAACAATGACACAATTTCTACATTATATCACTAATCTTACTCAGAAACACTATCAACTAACTTCTAAATTGCTTCTTGCTAGTATCTACTTCAGAAGCGCATTGTTGTTTTCTAAACAATCCGGTCATGTCTAAAGAGACTTGAAACACTACAACTTAAAGGTTTCAGTGTAAAATATTGTGATTAGGTAATTCCTAACGCAAAAACAGATTGTCTTGAGGAGGCAAAACTACTCAAGCAGCTTTATTTTTATTTTGACATCCCATCTTATAAAACAATCCATTATAAGAAGACCTGTAGGTATGCTCACCCAGCCCATGTGTTTCACACACTGAATTAGAAGTAAATGAGTACTTATGCCACTAAATAAAACTAAAGACTATTTAGCCCCTGCGGAGGGGGGTTTTGGCTGGGATCTCTAATATGGGTCTAGTGCAGATGGAGCTAGCTGCTAAAGCAACGTCCACAGGGACTTGTTAATTGGGCAGCAACCTACCCACTGAGATAGTATCCTACTTTCCATTTTGGAAATAGTCCGGACACACCCATCCAGAAGTGTATTTAAATTAAAATAGAGTGCAATACTCTCATGTGGTATGCAGTTGTTACATTAAAGAGGTTCAGCACCTCTTATGAACTCTAATTTGCATTCAGAACATTAAAATTACTAATTAAATATGACATTAAGTTCTATAACTATTAGGAAATACTAAATATTTAAACAACATTATAATTTATAATGTTAATACTGTATTTTTCTTTGCTGTATTTTGTAATAATTAAGAAAAGCTTATAGTTATGATCATCAGGACCTAGCTTGCTCTATCAAAATTAGAAATGGAACAAATACAGCCACTAAACAATTTAAAACTCACAATATGTATATTTAGTTAAAGCTGGTTTTATAAGAATTAGTTCTTTTATATTAAAAAACATGATAAACAGGATCATAGCAAGAATAACTAGGCCTAGATTCATATTGTTGACAAGATTCAGGCCGTCTAAAGAACCATGTAAAAGCTTGGGAATGATAAGATCCTAACAAGAAGTCGAATAAATAAATTAATAATATTCAGAACAATTCTATTTTTAGCAAATTCCACAAATTTCTATTGCTAAGTCAAAGACCGAAAATATTAATATTCAGAACAATTCTGGTTTCAGAAAATTCTGCAAATTTCTATTAAACGCAAAATATTAATCTATGTGGTTTTCTAATATTATGATATTATAATCAAATAGCCTATTGTTTATACTCAAGTAAGATGATGACAATTGAAAAGTAAAATGGAAGCAATGTTTTATTAATGAATGAAGGGTAGCTGTTCATGAAACAGTTCCCTTGTTAGGTCTTTTTATTTATAATATAATACCAGCCTGTTACTGTCCCACTGCAGGGCAAAGGCCCCTTCTCATACAGAGAAGGCACCAGCATTGATTGCCATGCTTGCTCGGGACGGGTTGGCGATTTCAGACTTATATTAACTATAAGTCCAGGTTTCCTCACAGTGTTTTCCTTCACCAATGTCAGTAATGTGCCAGATAAACTCAGAAAATACATATGAATTGAAAAAGTCACATTGGTACTTGCCTGAATTTGAAACCTCAACCTCATGCATGAGAGTCGAGGCCTTAACCACTGGGCCATCACAAAATTAGATTTTTGTTTGAATAGAGAATTTGCGAGCCTGTAAATTTTTTATTTCTATGTCTCAGAGACTGGAACTCCTAAAAAAGCTTGGATGAGAAGTAAATTTCCTAAGCAAATTCTAAATCTCAATCAGGATTTAGAAGATTTAGGCCTTTTTGTGTACTGATACTAGTCACAAGGCCCTGTCTGCAAAATAGTTGAAAAGGGCAGACCAAGAGAAATTAAAAAAGGTTGCTCCATTGGTTTGCCAAGAGTTAATGTGGTGGCCAAAGGCTATTGATAGACCACAGCTCAGTTCCTCTACACAGGGTAAGGTAACCCACTTCCTGTCCACACATGCCGTGGAGGAAAGGTAAGCCCACATAAATGGGCCACTCTATACATCCAAAAGATGCTTTTAGGGATAATACCGCCCATTGTGTCACCGTATGTACAATTTCTACATTTATATCTGTAATTCGTATGGTGTAAATTATAAAGAGTATTCTACTCTTGTCAGGAACTTGACCAAACCAGAAAAAAAATGGCACTCGAATTTGCGAGAGATGTTTGCCATATACGCAGTAATAAGCAGCCACAAAAGCCAGTCTTCAGAGTGCAAATATTCTAGTAATTTAATTCATTCCGACAACAGACCATTTGTCGTACATTCAAGGATGAGCGAGGGATACATTTTCCTAGCTCTCCTGAACCTATCTTGCAAAACGACGAAGTTAGCTTAACATCACTCTGTCAGCGGTTTACCTCCCGGGGAGGTTAAGTGTTATAACGGCTTAGCCGACCGCTTTTAAGAACAGACCAGCCTGATTGGCTCCTGTTGCTCCAGGCCCCAGGCCTCGGAGGCCATGTTTCAAAGTGGGGCGTCCTCGACGTTTTCGTGTAAGATAAGTCGGCCGTTGTGCGACAGTACGTCACATGGGACTCAAACGATGGCTTGGCAAGCTTCTGCGATGCTTCTACGATGCTTTTAGTCAGAGGTGACAGCATTGACTAGCATGGGTGTTCTCTCTTCGCCCAATTTAAGACCGAGTGTTCAGCCATCTGAACTCGGTAATGGGATGGGGACGTACTATATATAAATCGCCCCATACTAGACCCAGTACCAGTACAGGATCCATGTAAGAACCTCTTAGACCTGACAAGCTGCAACTCCTAGCTTGGAAAGTTGGGGGAGGGGGGCAGTCAGGTTGCAAGGGGCAGTGGTCGATAGAGGAACAAGGTACTTGCTAAAATTTATTTGGAGATAATCCATACTACTTACTTATAAAGCTCCTATTCAGAGGTGAATTTCATAGTGTAGATTGCATGGCATTAGCCCTTAATAACCTGATCGCATCTAAACAGATTTTGTCCATTTGTAAGTTTCAAAAGCATTACCCAGGCACCCATATGGGATAAAAAGATATCCCTTGCTTGGCGTAGATTTACATGCTTAACCTAATAATAGCAGACATCTCACAACTTTCAAGATTTTGAATAATAGTGTGACCAAAATAGGGTTCAAAGACACTGACAATCAAGATGTTTACTTAAAAGCTACCATAATCCTTGTTGATTTTGGTTTGCAATAACAGGTGTGGTTAAGCTTGCCTTGAAAGACAACACTGCCTCTCCTTAGAATGGACTAGATTCATTTTTAAACAAACTAAGATTGAGGAGCCTCTAGGAAGTATAAGGTCTGTGGTAGCCTTCGGAAGGCTGGCTGGAAAATAGATTATCAGATGAAATGAAACTGGAAGAGCCGCTAGAGACAGAAAAATTACTTTCGTAATGTAGTAAAAGAGAGGGCTACCTCTCAAGAGAATGTATAATGTACGAGTATGTATGTTGTCCGAAAAATAAAGAATTATTATTATTGTAATGCTCAGGCTATTATGTTCCCACTGAGTGGACAAAGGGTCTCTCTGTGAGAGAGGAAGAGGATTTATTATATGATAATTTTTAATCCCCTAAGAAAATATTAAAATTATGTTTGTGTACATGATTCACATTTCAAGTTAATTTAATTAACAAATGATGAGACTTCATTTACATGCATCACCACTTGACTAACCTATTGACCATTTTAATAAAAGGTCCTAATTAAATTTCAGTTTCAACGAAATTTTAACTTTGTCATGTATGTATGACATTGAGTTTGTGTTTCCACATCTTTATAAAATTGCTTACTATGACATTCAGAAATGTCTGTACATTTGATTGATCTCATAATTTCCAAGTAAGTAACTAAACTTATATTAATTAAGGATATGAGTGATCCAATTCTCCTTTATTGATGAGATTATTATTCAGTTTAGTCCCATTGATTTTCTATTATCAGTATACTGTAGCCTTATAATTTATATTCACCTTAAATAAGGCAAATAAATTTGCCATTAATCTTTAACATCATAAGGAAGATGTGTTCATTTCTGCATCTACTAAGATAAATATATTGAAAACACTTAATTGTTTTATTGGAACATTTAATTAATACAGACTGAAATATTCGTTCGTTCCATATAATATTTAATTCACATAGCGTCTACATCCTTCGGGTACTCTTTCACCAGCAGATACCAAACAGGTCTTCAAATCAAATGTTATGTTTTGAAGAAACATAATAGAACTGTTTTGCATTAAAACAAAACAGTTATTATGTTATGAAAAACATAACATTTGAGCAATTTGCTTGCTGTTGAATTTTTGAAGACTTCTATGATTGACACTTGTCATGAGTGACAGATCGAGCCCGCAGCCGAAACTTGCTTCAGTGAAAGGTGCACAGGTAACTTTTGGCATCCGTAAGTACGTTTTATGCTTATTATCGGTAAAATTTAAGACAGCTTCTTCAAATCAAATGTTATGTTTTTCATAACATAATAACTGTTTTGTTTTAATGCAAAACAGTTCTATTTTAGCAAAATTGTAAATTCATTGAGTAAGTAAGTACCTAGGTAAGCACTACAATTCTTAGGCCTATTATGTACACATTTGACCTACATTATTTATTTTTAACATCAATGTAAATAAAGTGCACTAACTCATTAGTGGGTAGAGCCAGAGACAGAGAGACAGCTAGGAACTTGGATGGAGTTGATAGAACTGCATTGAGCTGCACCCACAGATATAGATAGACACTATATCTGTGGCTGCACCCTATTTGCCTAACACACTTTCAATGACAATCCGAGTGTTTTGAAAGATATTGGTAATCCATTGCTTCATATTATGTTTGTATAGCAGTGATAACCTAGTGGTATGACCATCGGACTGCCAAGTCATAAGTCTCGAGTTCGAACTCATGACACGCACCTCTGACTTTTTATTGTATAATTATCACTTGCTTCAAAAACGGTGAAGGAAAACATCGTGAGGAAACGGCATGCCTGAGAGATATTTCTCGACAGCATGTGAAGCTAAGTCAGAGCCCTTGGGCCGCCCATGGGCGGCTATAAAACTCTGACACCAGCTATCTAATTACGCAACACATTTTCGTTGACAATTCCGACTAATCTGTTTCAATTTGACAGGTCAACAACATTCATAGTGTTATTTACGTTGTTGAGCAGATTTTTTTTTCGAACGTACGAAGCAATGGATTAGCAATCTGTTTCAAAACGATTCCGATTCTGATTGATCGTGTATTACGTAATTAGGGTACGGGTTAGACACTAACCACACGAAAAGAAGATAAGAAGAATAGGTTTGTTAAATTCGTCTGCACACGTAGCATAACAACCATAGAAACGGGCTTTCTACGGATTTTGTCCACGGAAGAATTGACAAAATGACAGATTCTGATTGTTTATCTGTCATTTTGTCTATTCTTACGTCGACAAACCCCATTTCTATTGGGACCATGCGAAGCGCGCTGCTCAACTCAACAACGTAAATAACGCAATGGACGTGGGTGGACTGTCACTGTCAATTACCACGTAATTACCCCGCTGGTGTGCAGTACAAATACAGTCCAACTGTTTAAGAGTTTAGTGAGACACTATATAGTCTGTTCCAAAAGTATCTGATGAAAGTGTAAACAAACCCTGTTGAAGTTAAATCCTTAAGCAATCGCACATTCATCCATTAGTTTAATTAAGGTTCCAACTTTAATCTCACCATTTTTCGGAAACAGCATTATTAAATTGTAATTGAAAAACCATCGACGATTGAAGGTTATAAAATTAAAATTAATTGCCAAATGAAATCGTCTGATTGGTGATTTAAAATTCGAATTTCGGGTTCAACTATTCATATCAAAGCACACGATTTGTAACTGGCACTACTAATTGGCATCCACAAGTACGTTCTTAGATACATTTGTTTACATTTTCATCAGATACTCTTGGAACAGACTATACTTAAATATGGGCTGCCCCAAACAGGCGTGATGAGGCACTCGTAGAGCAATTTCCGTAGTTTTATCGAAATTGTTCCACCAGTCGCATCGCGCCTATCTACTAAAGCCTAAAGCCTCACAATAAACAATTTACAAACAGCATACACACTGAACACGAAACAATAGTATTGTAACACTAAATTAAATGATAATAACTGAATCTGAACTGAATTGATTCTGACTCCAGAGATAATAGCTCGAGTTTAAAAACACTCAAGTACAATACCCACAGGGCCATGTCACATGACATTGCAAATATTTGAGTGAATTCTTTGATATATAATACAGCATGTTACGATTATCAAGACTATAATTATATTCGAAGAGGGAAAAGATTGGTCATTTTCACGGCTAATAAACAGAATAAAAATAAAAACAGACTGTTCCCGTGTTTGGCTGTTCGAAATAACTACCCTCGACAGCCATTCAATAATTTGATAGGAGTTTGACAGTCTGCTCAAGCTCTGGCCACACTGAAGCGAATCACCCGCGGGACGCGGCTGCGCTAACCGATTTTTAATAATTTTATACTGAAGATCACGTCTAAACGAGTAGTGTTAATGATTTGGAAAAAATATAATTATGTTAAAATATAACGTTTTCTTAATAACTTAATATATTAATATTTTAGATTATGTTTATAATATTACATAGTGAAATTAATTTGTAAAGTTATGTCAACGCGGATGAAAAACTGAGAATCACGCAAAATCTATCGAGCGTATTTTTTCTGAAACACGTATACTATATAGAGATGAATAATTTAATTATCTTTAAAATGGTGAAGCCATTAAAATTATTCATCTTTTAGTATACGTGTTTTATTAAAATACCTTTTGTTTTATGTATAATAAATTAATAATGCGTCTAATTTGGGACAGCGCTCCTGGATGGGCGAGTCCTGCTGGCTGGACGTACGACGCGTTGCGTGAGCTCAGTACAGAACAAGCTAATCACTCAAGGTCGCTGGCATATATCTGCATCTTAATATTTCATCATAAACTCACACCTTTTTCCTATGGGAGTAGGCAGAAAAAATAGAACGCCACCTGCTACAATCCTCACAAACTCTTTTAGTTTCGTTTACGTTCATACGGTCATATACGCACGCCGGCGCCGGTTACGAGTACTACGCACCTGACAGAATCTTTCACCATAATTTTGTCAGTCAGTTATCGAATTTTTGAACAGAGTGTAATGTTTTTAACTTGGGATATTATAGAGGTTATTACAATACTATGGAAACGATTCCCTACCGATGCATTTACCGAAGTATTTACAATAATATCATGTCATCACGATTTGCATTAAATTAAACATTTCAGTCATTCCGTTAGCTCTATTTGAATATTATTTGTTCTGAAGTGCATTCAACTTTATTCAATTCAAAGTCATTCAGTTTTGCCTTATCATTGGATCTGATGTCATGTATTTTTATTTATTTTTTCATTTTGAACTGATGAGTAGTACAAAATCTTTTTTGTTATTAAGGTTGCACTAGTCGACGGCTCGAACTCGTTGGTGTGCCCAACGAGTTTGAGCCGTCGACTAGTGTCTAATATGCATGGTATTTAGTATAGTTATTTATTTTTTCAGTTTTATTTAGTATTTAATTTATCTAGTTTTTATTTATTTAGTGAAATAGACGATGGTTTATAACAAAAACGGGCGCGTAAAATTTCCTGAACAGACCTTTGCTTGGACGTATAGATAATTATTATGGAAAAACTACTGGATGTATATACTCAAAATAACATTATTTGAACGTTTGAATAAATTATCTATCTCTGTACTGTTTCTATTTTTCCATTTTCATACCATAAATTATTTATTTATGCCAAAGATGAGTTGGTGTTGAAATGTGGAAGTTTCGACGCTCATAACTTCCAAATAATTTATTTTTCCAATTCTGTTTCCATACAGGGCTAGATAATGACAAGACAAATTGATATAATTTTTATTTTTGAACGTACACCGTCAAACAGATGAGTATTCACCATACTACGTTTGTATGGAAAAATGACCGCCTAGCAGCGTAACCTTAACTACTTAAATTGTGAATATTATTTTTTTGTAAATACACTGAAAATCTGCATATTTTAAAGACCAGTCTATTTTATTGAGTTTATGCACTAAGATGTCATTTTGTAGGTATTATATACATTTTGTTATTGAGTTTCAAGCAGGAAGAACTAGGTACAGTCAATGCAGATCATTGGTAAGGTAACACTTGCAGTACGAAAGTCACCCTTACTGCTATGAATAGCAGAAAGTGTGACTTTCATATTTTTATATAAATGTGCTGTCAATATCAATTTTTTATCAGGGATGTGCTGTTGACTGTACTAAGATGTTTGGTTGATATTAAAGAAACAGTTGTGGTACCTACACAAAAATAAGATGGTTAAAAACGGTTATCCTTACTTTTTGTAAGACCTACCGAATTAATTAGGATTAAAAATGAATAAACACTTAACATTGAAATAAACTTTAAATAATTAGTATTTTATTGTAACCTTAATGTGAATGTGGTTTGTGGTTTTTAATTAAATTTTAGTCATACATACATACATACATAAACTCAAAGTCAAAGATTTATTTGCAGATAAATATGGTGCTATAAGTTCTTACAAATGGAATAATAGTAGCTTAACATATTTAATCATAACATAATGTCATGCAAATTTTTGGTATACAATTAGATTTATTTTAATTTAAACTGGAGAAATTCTTTCATAGTATAGAAGGAATTCTTAATTAACCAACTGCGTAAGGCCCTTCTGAAGCGGACCATTGAAAGTTCTTTGATCTGAATACACATAGGATAGCAACTTCGCCCATATAGTTCCGTTTCAATTCTAGGAATAATTAATCTATTGGGATATCTAGTTTTGAACTTTCATTATCTCCCAGTTTTTCAAACATCTCAGGGTGAGATTTGGTAAATTTACATATTACCTCATTATAAATACTTGTTAATGTACTACTGTTAATGTAAGTATTCTAAGTTATCTAAACAGTGGTTTACAGGATGTAAGTGGGTCTACATTACAAACACACAAACTACATTAAGGCTCGTGCAGAACAGCGCGACGCGACTCGAACAATACAATTTCTAAGAAAACTTCACGGTATAACAATAACCGGTGTCGCGTCGCGCTAGTCTGAACAAAGCTTTACGCCTTCTTGCCATGGGGGTAGGCAGAAACTATATAACACTACCTGCTACGATCCTTACAGGGTGTAAGGATCGTAGCCTTTGCCTCGTTTACATTCATATATCTGCACCCGTAGCCTGACCACCATAGAAAGGAGTTTTGTAGACGGAAGAATAGACAACAAGACAGAATCACAATCTGTCCGAGTCTGTCATTTTGTCTATTCTTCATTTGAATATTGGTCATACACGCACGCCGGCTGCGAGTACTCCGCATCTGACCTTACTGAAGAACATCACCAATAAGGTCACTATATATCCTCCCGGCATTTCCACTCGCATCTGCCTTGTAAAAACCTTTAAACAGTCTCCTTTCATTCATCCTCTCAACATGACCAAATCATCCAAGCATACTCTTTTAGTCATATTTGAAACATTATTTGATGCTAGCTGCTGTAATATCTTAAGCACGTTAATAATCCTGCCGGGGTTGCGGGTTTGTCTGAAAGGGATATCGCGACCCCGGCACACAGGCAACGGAAGGAACACGGGTGGGTTTTAGTCAGTAAAAGTCTAACACGCCCTCCCGCTCCGCCCAGAGCGGGAGAAGTTATTTGATAATTTCCCACCCTCAAAAAAAAAAAAAAAAAAACACGTTAATAATAAAGCTAAATGAGTACCTACCTAAGTCTAGAACATAGTATGTGCACTTTGTAGTTTCTCCCTCCCCATAGAAAGGGGCAGGCAAATAAAAAATTAAATATATATATATAACACAAGTATTTTATCAGATCCGCTGTGTGGAATAATGTTATCAACAACACAATCAGTATTTGATAAGAATCAATTATAAACTTACCTATAGATATTATAAGACTCATTATTGTGGACTTTCATACTTTCCGGTTGTAATTCTTTCAGTTCAAAATAAAAAAATATTTATCCAAATTAGGCTGAGAATCTGCACTTTTTGAACGTCCAAATTACATCAGACCGTCCCCATCCCCCCGTTGTCTTAAATAGTCTTAAGACACATTAGACTGTGGTTTTATACTATAAAATGTACGAAAAGAGTTCTAATGTTATCTTGTTTCCTGTTGTTTTTTCTTTTCCCCCTAGCTAGATGGACCAGCAACCTTGAAAAGGTGGCTGGAACACACTGGATGCGGAAGGCGGTGGACAGGGTGTTGTGGTGCAAGCTACTAGAGGCCTATGTCCAGCAGTAGTCTGCAATAGGCTGACCTGATTGATTGATTCAATAATGTCCTACCTTCTACAGTATAAATTACTGCCGACTTTTCACAGGACATAAGAAATTTTAGATAGTTTTACTTTCAAACTCCTAAGACTGATTAAAATAACAATGCATACATGATTATGTGTCTCCCAGCAGTGGGAACATGGCTGATTAGCCATGTTCCCACTGCTGGGAGAAACAGGCCTCCTCTCTGTGAGAGAGGGAGTGGGCTACAGTGCACTCCCACTAACAGAAAGGAGGCCATCCATCATGCGGGCCTGGTGCAGATTGGGTTGAACAATGCATATTTGAGACAAATTAATCCATAGCGTTATTATATCAATAAAAATTAAATGCTGTTGGTTGGTAATTGCATCATTTGAGAATCGCCAGACTGATTTAGCAATTTTTTTGTTTAAAAATGTTCGTAAATTAGATTTTGAAAAGTTTTGAAAAGTTTGAAAAGTTACCTGGAATTCGGGAAAAACTTAACATACTTTTCTCTATGGAATTTTGGACAGGACAACCTCTGTCGGGTCAGCTTATCAATAATAGATACTTAGCTCATTCCAATGATTGTCGGTAAGAAATTGCTTTTAGCAATAAGACCTACAAGTACTGTATATTGGTTTATGTTCCACCGTTTTGTTTGTTCTGTTGATGTGAAACAAAGAATACTTACATCTACTCATTTAACTACTACAAATGAACAAGCTCAAGTGAGAAATAAACTCATTTATTTACTCAAACGTAAAATAGTAAAGGACACCGTAACAGAAAACAGTAAATAATGTTTTTACGTCATAATTATACATTCTAGGTACAGTTGACAGCTTAGCATTTTATCATAATAAACATCAATGATAGTATTAATGCAAAGAATACTAAATCAAGTCTTAAAGTCTTGCTAAATCATGATTATAATGAGCTAACTAATTAACTATAATGTTTAGTGAGATGCTAAATTTGTAAAGTGATAAAATTACTTATTAAAGTGGTAATAAACATACCGTGATAATGCATGCAGCTATGGAAGCGTCCATAAAGCCAACTCTAAAGTTAAGTTAAATAAAAAGCAAGATTACTTGAAAAACAACAAAAAAACTAGTATCCGTACCGGTCGTGCACCAACGTCGCAGCGGCACGAACGAGCCAGCATGGCTCTCACGGGGCAGGGACGCAAACAAACACCAATACCTCACTAAACAAGGACAGATAAGTTGATTAACATCACCCACTGCGTTCACATCACGCACTATTTATTGATCACACTAAGGAATCTTGATCCTTTGACCATAACACAAACCACACTTTTTCACAAATCACGAAAATCTGTGCGGATATCTTCCACAAAAACAGATTGTACACAAATACAGCACCTCCGTGAGACTACTTGCGAAACGATATGTCAACTACCTACGTCAAACGATCTCAAGTATACCAGAATAAAACACTAGTTTTACTAAACATTCTATGTATTCACATGAAACTACTTTGATTTACTACAATAATACGTATGATCTAGAATGTTTTGCGTCTTTTTCGTTTGGAATACCTTATAATTTTGCGACAAGCTAACAAGCGAACCACCGCTACGCGAACCTATCGAAAACTGGAACAATATTATTGCCAACCGAACAAAACGAAAAATCTTTCAGCTGACAGTTAAGAGTTACTTGACAAGTGACGGCTACAGGGATAACATCTTAAGAATAAAAAATCTTCTATTTTTACGTTTATAAACTGTTGCGATAGAAAACCTAGAAAATTGAAATAATATGAATAGGAATACGAAATAACCAGCAAAAATGTGAGACTCCGGTTTTTGCACCTTTATTCAACCTATCTTTCACATGTTGCTAAACATATTACGTACGACCAAGTGCAATTTTCAAAAATCCTATGAATATATTAAATTAATCAATAAAAGGACTAAGTTTACTTTTCTGACGTTTTATTAGAAATATACATAATGATAAATGAGTTTATTAAATTACTGCTGGTTTCCTTTTCAAAGAATCACTGAATGTATATTAAACTTTATATTGTGTAACATAACTTAAGTGCTACTGCACTTAAGTTATGTTATAACATATAATACCTAATATTAATCATTTATTTATCACTCTTAAGTGATAAATAAATGATTCACGTGACACGTCCTATTGAAAGCGATTACGCGATCGTCGCGTGCATTATGTCGCTTTTTTGTTCAGTGTACCTGATCGCGTGGTCGCGCCGACAGAGGGCATTTTCCGGTTTTTCGAACAGAAAGTGACATAAGCGCGTGACGATCGCGTAATCGCTTTCAAATAGGACGCGGGGTTAAACGTTTTCTACGAACCTTAACAATTCGTTATTGGATTTTGGCTATTTTCACAAGAATACAGTTGCAGCTGAACAGGTGCGGGTCTGTCCCTCATATTAGGGTACGGTCAATGGTCCCTAACCAAAGTCACTAACTACAAATTTGTAGGACGAATGTATGTCCTGAATAGTCATTTTCGTATGGATTTGGATATATCCGAACCGTTTGTTTAGTTCACTGAATTCTAATTCCTATTTTAGTTAGGATACTAATAACATGCAGAACAAGCGCCAGCAGGATTATTTTCAAGTAGACATATTTTCAGGTCCACATTATGCTACTCATAGGCCTGTAGAAAAAATATCGATATGTTTAGTTGTATATATCGATATAAAATATCAAGTATTGAAAATGTATCAAATACGATATATTTCCAATAGCAAAATCTTTGTCACCACTAACTAAATTCTGAGCCGTAATAAGACGTTATATGCTCCCTGACGGAACCACCTTTGCTTTAACAATTGTTATAGAATTATTTGATGATACTAATAATTTGCTTGTACTGTGTATAGTAATAGATATATCGTGGTGGTTTCGCCGGAAAGGATACTTCGCAGCGCAACCACTTTAAATAAACATTTTTTTTATAGGACTTGAATTTTATAGACATTCCATGGACTTTTTTATGTAACTTATACTTGTTAAAGCAAAGGTGCCCAGTTTGGTATTTATATGAATAAAAACAAACTCAATTGAATATCATAAAGTACCGTACTAATAAATATTATTTTAGAAAATTTCACCGATAAATCGTTCTTTTTTTCGATATACTTAAATTTAGAGTTTTTTTTTAAATCGATACTTTTGGCACTTCCTGCATCCTTAGGTATCCACGGACGTGGTATCTAGCCTCAAACTAAGTTGCACATTGTGACTTTGTAAGGCATGTCCTGCACACGGCGTGTGCCACATGCCTTTTCTTGTGGGGAACGTGTGAAAAAAGGTGCTGATCGGGACAATCGAAACAATTCGATTTACATTTTAATGTTCATGTCATTATTATTAATTTAAGTGCTCATGTTTATTCATAGCGCTCCTCATTGATAATCAAATAATATTATAATGTACTGACGAACTTTGAAACGCACAGCCAAATATACTAAATTGGTATAATTTCGATTATCACTCATCCCTGTTAAATATCCTAAGAAGTTATCCGGTACCTAACGAAGATTCACAGTTAAATAATATTTCATTGCCTATTTTTACATCTATGGGCTAAAAATGGCCAGCTTGGCCAGTTGATAGATGGATCATGATGGCCCATGATACTTGTTGATAAAATAATCGAGACACGTCCGGCGCGGCGGCGGCCTTGTTATGAATGCCGCAGATCAGTTTTACATATTTATTAAAAACTAGTATTTTTAGATTTTGAATTTCAATAATGCCCATTTATAGTTAGCATGTGGTTGAACTAATGAAAAAAATCTCATTTTAGGAATCAACAGCAGTTTTTCGTGATTCTTCATCGCGATGGTAGCGGCCTTTGATATGATTGTTGTTTTGTTTTCTAAAATTGGCTTGCTCAATTTCTGCAGTCGCGTACGCGTTTATAATGTCAAAACGTGTCCGTAATCAAATTTTTAAATTTCTTATAATAAAACCGAATTTTAAATAGGTATCTACTACAAAATTGTAAAAATAAAAAACATGTAGATTTTAAATCTGTAATCACAAGGAGGAATTCGTCCACAGTCTACGCACTTCCGCAGACAAAATTATGTAGACAAGAACATGAACTAAATAATTTAAAATTTTCACCTAAATATGCATAAGTATAGTTTTAGTTTAATTTAAATTACAACTTTACAATAAAAATTATTATAATACCGATATTATACAAATATAAACTATTACCGTAGCTAACTAACTACATTACACTATTTTCTTAATTGTTCACAAGATCAATATCAGTCAACAGCGAGACTTTTCGAAAACAGTACAATTAATAAAACTAAATTCAACAGAGATATTAAATAATCTTAATTAAAAAATCACGGGAACTTAATTTGTCGACAAAATTAAAAATTTATTATTATTTTATCTAGATTGACAAGTGACGAAAGTAGATAAAATAAAAAATCCGCAAAAATGTTTAAACGAATGACTGAAACACATGCGTAATAAATAAATAACTAAAACAACAAGACAAATTTAATTACACTTGCACATCGTAGACATGGTTCATTCACATCATCAGTCTTACAATTTATTCAGTAGGAGTATGCTACCAGGTAGACTGAACGGGCCAAGCCGAGATCTGATATCTACTGCTCGAACAGCAAAGAAGTACTTGAACCCAGCCATAAATTGCGTCAAGGTGCATGCCATGGGTAACGGCAGTGCTTTGACATCTCCAATCTTCTTCCATAACGCTGTACTGGGTGGAGATGACGTTTCTTGGTACGCATACAACTGATAACTTGCTATTTCTTCGTAACTGTCCTCTTGGTAACCTTCAATTTTCCAAGAAATTACTATTCCGTTTTCTACTTTCGATAGTTTGAGATCTGGCGCTGGTGGTAACGCTTTCCAATTTGGTGGCTGGTACTGCTTCATGGCATCGGGCAAAGGAGCTGGATGTCTTCCAGTTTGGACCCTGTTCGCTCTGACTGACCCGGCAGGATGTCTTGTCACTTGAGGAGTAGGACCCCTTGGCCTTAAACCTGAAACGCAAATATACAAGCACATTAAATACCAAAAATGAATAATAAAAAAAATAGTATATTTATTATTGTAAGATGTTGACTTACCTGGTGTAGGAACAGTCTTTAACATGATAGTCTGTCCAGGCCTTATATTTTGATTCTGTGGGCCACTTATAGGAATATAAACTTTTCTTGGACTGCTAACCGCTGCTGGGAACGCTTGTCTCGGGTTTGCCATCAGGGTTTGAGAGGGAACTACTCTAACTGGAGGTGCGGGGGATGTCCGATTGTTAACTTTAGCTGGTGGTTCGTCGTCAGTCAGATCTACTGTCACAGACATGATTCTATTATGTTGCCTTTTTTCGGCCACTTTCTGGCAAGGTGAAGGGTTTTTGATTCCATTCGGCATGGAAGTGGCATTTTTGACTGGAGTTATTTGATTCACTAAAGGTATTGTACTTGGAGATTTCATAGCGGGACTAGCAGGCACAAGTCTAGGAACTGGTATGGGCTGGCTGGCAGCAGGTGGTTTCTGCGGCCGAAGGTTTGTACCCGGCAAACTCTTAGTACATTGTCTGGTATTAGTGGAGTTTTGTAGCTGTGCAAGGTTTTTTCTTCTTGCACCTGTTTTTTCCATAAAAACTTGCATGCCAACAGACCGGGTTATCTTGAGGGGTGTTATAGGTGTGCCTGGTGACATCTTTTTCTGTTCCTCCTGTATGGACTTCAAAACGACTTGAAGATCTCGATTCTGTTTGGTAAGCATCATGGCTTTTTTCCTGTATTCATCGATACCCTGGGCCACTGATTTCAGTTTATTTTTAATTTCACTTAAATTGCTTCTGTCGACAATACTCTCTACTATTTTGAGTATACAGAATTCCTCCAAATCTTCCCGTGTCATATCAGACAGATTCTTTTTGGCAGATTTTAAGAAATTGTCTGGAAGTAGTGGCAGTTCTGATGAGAAATGTTCGGCTTGTTTGGCTTCTTCTTTTTCATTGATATTTATTTGCAAACTGTTGTCCTTTATTTCTTCTGGAATCGTCGAATCTACAAAAGAAACATAAAACGTTATTATTATTCATAATTATGCTGATTGCTTAGGGGCAGACGGCTGACAGCGGTCTCCAAGTACCATGCAACCAGGCCAGGCAAAAGAAGAAGACTGGTTGTATGTAATGGCCATATTAATGATTGATTACTTAATAAGTTGCACCCAGATTGTACGGTATCAATACCGTAAATATTTTTTATATTTACTGGTCTTTTCATAAAAGATAACTGTTACTAACCTTTCTCATCAGTCTTGGTAAATAAGTCGATCGTATCTTCAACTGTTTTTTCTCCAGTTTCCGAATCAGTTTTATCTTCCGTGTTGATTGGAATATCTTCTTTATTACTAGTAACTACAGGTTGGGGTGTTTCAGTCTTAGTTGTATCCTCATCAATAAGCATGATATCATCATCATCTTCTATATTAATGCATTGCTTCTCATTTAAATCTACTGGCTTAGAGGGTTCCTCTTTCGGAGGCTCATCCTCGTCATCGGACAATATGTCTAGTGTATTAGATAACTTACATAAAATAGGTTTATCTATAATACTACTAACAGGAGCAGAGGGCTTTTCTTTTGGTTGTGAACTGGTATCTTGTTCTTTGCTCTTCGTTTTTTCTTCAACTTCTTCCACATCCATGTCGTCTTTCAACTCGATGGGTGGCGAATCACCAGCATCGTGGCTTGATATTTCTTCCGTAGAATCACAGACTGGCACTTCATCTTCCTTGCTTTCATCTAAATGTTTGCCTATAGTGTCAGAAGACTCTAAAGATTTGCCTTTATTGTCAGAAGACTCTAAAGGTTTGCCTTTATTGTCAGAAGACTCTAAAGGTTTGTCTTCCTTTTCAGAAGACTCTAAATGTTTGTCATCTGTTTCAATAGTACTTGCCGGTTTTTCCAATTCTACATCAGGTACCGGTTCTTTCAATACTACATCAGGATTTTCTATAACTTCCACATCACCTTTAGTAACAGGCAACTCTTCTTTAGTTTTTGTTTTATCGTTTTCCGGTTTTACTTTTTTTGTTTCATCGTTTTCCGGTTTAAGTTTTTCCGATTCATTTTCCGCAGTATCTGGAATTTCGTCGACATTTTCATATTTAAGGCTAATTATGTCTTCTTCGTCTTCCGCTATAGCTTCTTGAACTGTTTCTTCAGCGTTCTCTTCCAATTCTTTTTTTATAGAGCTTGTACTTTGAATTTCTTCGTCTGTTCCATTACACTGATATTCTTCTTTTTGTGTACCATTCGTTTCCGGAATGTTTACTTCACATGGTTCTTCTTTAATTCCAACCCTGATACTCGACTCGTTTTCAGTATTTTCCGAACCATTATTTGGCATGTTGGTTAAAGTTTCAATTTCAGCATTTATAACCTGTTTATTTTTTTCATCATTAGTAATAACGTTAACATCTCCAATAAAGTTTTCTTTATTCCCGTTGCAATTTTCATTAAATTGGTCAATGTCACCATTACCAACTTTCTCCGTATGAATATCTTCGTCAGAGGACATGTCTCTATTTATAGCTAAAGCAGGCTCAGAATCGAGAATTAATTGCATTGTTTATCATTTCCTTATCTTCAAAGAAGAAGACGCCACACCTGAAACAGAAATAAAAAATAATTAAGTATTTTTATTAGGCTCTTAGTGATGTCATCATAGATCTATGTAAATCATTAATTTTTATCTATCAAACTAAATGCTGTTAACCAACTCCAATCGTATCAAGTTTCCGTATATATACTATCAGTAAGATTAGCGCCATATATGAAAAGAAGACCAAAATACAAGCATTCCGAGCAGAGACACTCTTTCCGTGATAAAACCTGTCAGGTACTCAACCAGTTTGGCTAAAAGTAGACAGCTCTTTGCTCTTTTCAGTGGGTCTGCACTTATCACGACACCGCATGCGCGGAACGCGGCCGCGTGATCAATGGCTTCTAGTATACAAAAAATCAATCCAACCCTGGATAATTAGAAAGGAGAAATTTTTTGTACATAGGTTGTCCCCTGTTCCCCAGTTAGAATTCATTATAGCGGAAACGAAATAAATGGAACAGTCAATGGAGGAGAAAGTACTGCTACAAATTCCCCAAGTAGCACGCAGTGCGCAAAACTAGCTACGCCCTACAGTGCAGCAATAGAGTGACAAGTATCTGCCCCTTACAATCAAATGTGCAAAATCCGTATGTGTGTGTATGAGATTTCCGTATTCTTTAAAGGCCAGAGGAATACAAGAAATGGAGTATGACGCCCTTAATCCTGGAGACTGAGCTGAGATGGAGCGGCGACAGATTCCTTTGCCAATTAGTTCCATGAAACAGGAAAACAAGTGCATCGATCTTTCTCGCTACATTAGAATACTTCCGGTGACGAAAAAATAAAAGAGAATTTCCACCAGAATGTAGTAAAATCTTATTCATACCATTACAGTTTCATTAAAATACTTATCCGCAATAAGTTTCAAAGGTGGTATTATGTCCCCGTTTGGCTTGAAACGGAATAAAAACTAGCATTAACGACAGCACTAGAGTAGAAACAATCGTTAATTAAATAATAGACCCATGAAAGAGTAAAAAAGCTATTATAAAATCCAAGTAAAGCATCATGCGATGTGAAAGAAACCACCAATCCTATTTTCAATGTTTAGATCCAGTTACAATTGTCTCCGGTCTGTTTCGTGAATTTTCGTAATGTTACATTTAAAGTATTGAAGAAAAAAAAAATCGTCGGCAGTTTCACTTAAACATGGTGTAGTGAAACCTCCATTTACAATCCAGATAATATTTGCATCCAGAGAAGCTGCTGCGGGCAAAAACCGTAACACAAAATACAAAAAAAATCAGGGGCCCACAATCGCATGCTAACGTCTAGCGGTAGAACTTCCTTCGAACTTCGGTGACTAGTCTTTAGTGTCGTTACTCGTAAGTAAATCAAGGTTGAAATCTAAAAACATGTCTACACTTATTAACAACCTGTATATATAATCTAAAAATAAACGTGGTATGCCGATTGGTTTCTTTGAAAGTCAACATTTATTTTTCCTGAAAAAGTTGGTCACCATTTCACCTATTAATTATCGTTGGATTAAGTTAGGTTAACGCTAAAAGGGAGGGTCGGTAATGGACTAAATAAATAAATTAAGTAATAAAATTTACTTCAAAAAATTCATAAGAGTTAAGCCCTTAACACTTACTTGGGTGCAAAATGTTTTTTCTTTATTTCTCGCTGTCAGCCGTCACGTTATCATTCATTCCCTTTTCATTCGTGCCATTCCTTTTTTTTCACATAACCATCCATCTTCTTTCTTTCCTTTGGTCTCCCTCTTTCCCTCCATCCATCAACATTCATCCTTATCATAGACATGCGGTTCATCCCCGTCACTAGTGGCCAATTTAATACCTACATTTTCAAATATACAAATTTCTTTACTTTTAAATGCATTCTTGACACTCCCAATTCCCACACATCACATTCATCTCAATATTCTCATATCCACTACCTTACCAATCGATCATTCATAATCATTTTGATGTGCGTTAGCGTAAAATGAAAGAAAAACGGAAAAAAAAAAATTGCTAAAACGTGACAGTCGACGTAACCTCAGGAGGACCTTGGGCTAGCCTAGCGTGTACGGAGTAATAACAGAAAACGAAAAAAAAAAAAAAATACCGATGAAATACATTACAAAAAAAAAATACATATACAGGGGCAAATTAAATTAGCTAGCGAAACTCCGCAGATGTGATGGGTATCGATACCAAAACATGAAAAGGAAAAAACTAAGTAGGTATACACTATTTGAAATGTCAGTTTAAAAAATCGTTTAATTTTTTTTGTGCAAACTTCACAGACGTAATGAGTATCGATATCTAAACACGATAAAAGAAAAAAAAAAAAACAGTTTTCTCAACTCATACGTCAAGTAACAAAACTACAAACGGTCATTGACCCCAAAAAAAACATGTTTTTTTTTTTTGTGTTTATGTATCGGTACCCATCACGTCTACGAAATTTCGCTAGCTAATTTAATTTGACAGAGTATATAATAGTACGTATGTAAGTAGGTATTAGTTAGGTACTTAATTATTATTTTTCATCGCGCTAAAGTAGGCCATTGCCTGATTTGATTTTTATGAAATCTACAAGCGGATGGACGGTAAATCCATACGTATGGTACCTAGTCAAAAACTACATGACCAGTCACAAATAAAACTAAAAATATTAATTATTAAATTATATTTTTTTAATGTTTTTAAAAAACATTTAAAAAAAAAAGTACCTATACCTAATTATTATAAAACAATAAAATTTAACGAAAAATCATGGCAAACAGGAAAAAAAAAATTAGAAGAACCTACTCAATGCACGTTCAAAAATGAATACGGAAAGACGATCCCATGCTTTTTTTAGCCTTCCAAGTTCCACCGAGAAGTAGTATCTAGATATATTTAATATACTTAATATATCTCCTAAAACATAAAAGGCCTAATTTAAAAAAATAACAGAAAAAATAAACCACTTTGTGTATTTTATTTACATTATACCTACCTTTTTTAAGGTTCCTTATTTTAGGTACCTAGGTAGGTATTTTTATTTTCTGGAGGGTAATCCTCATGGATTGCTTCCACATACCCCTTCATAGTTTTGTCGGAGTTAACTCCACGGTTCCGAACCGGAACCGGGAGATAGGTACCTACAATCCTACAAGTACATTCGCGCGCACCCCCACTGGTATCAGTCCGCTATATGCCTACAGGGTGAGTCTCAATTGGGGTTACTTACTTCAAACGCAATAGGTCGATCAACCATTTTTTTGGAAATGAAGTTGTGTTAGGTATACCATTGCGGCCCACTATTTTGATACTCGTCCGCTAATGATTACCTACTTTGTCATTTTAATAATAGCATGATTATAAAGGTATGTATTATGTAAGATCTTCTAAAATAATGAGCTTGCATATTTAATTTACCAAATTATCTAACCCGGTGGCTTCAATTGGAACTAACGAAATCTAACAAGTGACAAGGAGCGTCATTTTTTGTTCGCCGACAGCTCCGCTGCGCCCGCCGCCGTCACCGGGGCTTGTGAGACTGTAGGTGTTTCAACTAATAAATTATACCTACTTAGATGAAACACTTTTTTTTATGGCACGTTACACACTTACACTGCAGCAAAATTTAGAATAATGTTGATATCAAAAATACTGGTTGTAAACGTTAAAAAAGAGCCCCATTAAACGCAAAAACCTAAAATACAGCGCAATGTTTTCAATCATCAAAACAAGATGGCCGCCGCTATCCGTTCTGTCGTGTGAAATACCGGAATAAATTCCCCGCTCGCTTGGTTTTGAGCTGCACCGCTGATCGGCAAGCGTTTCAAAGACGAAACAAATGACAGACTGCTATTGCATTCGCTGATAGCGCGCGTAACGCGTGCAAGACAGAGAGAGAGAGGTATTCCTCGAGGACAGACGTAAATAAACGGAGCGAGGTGAATGTGAAAAGCAGTAGTAAGTACGGGAGGCTATTGAACGGGAGTCAGCGTCAGGCAAAATACGAAAAGTAGACCTAACTCAAAAATATTGTTTGAAAAGAAGAATTGTACATATTACTTATTTAAATGTTCCTAAATGACGGTACGACGGTATCGAGAGAGGAGACAGCAGATTTTTATTTTTATATTTTGTCTCTTAGTGAAAAAATAAGGAAAAAAAATATGTTGTCTCCCGACTCTTTTTTTAAGTACCTACAATACTTTTCTATTGCAAGAACTGAAATATCTGATTCCGAACTATTGCATTCACACACATGAATACAATAACGCCTACTATCTATTGGTCAATCAGACAAGTAAAAAATTAGAAGAAATAACAAATGTGATAAAGTATGCGAGAAACTTGTATATAGGTGTATACGTTTATAAGTGTTACGCCTTGCACATAAAAGCCATAATCGCTTGGTTACATTTGACAGACAAAATGAGTAAAAACGTTTTATGAGAACAAAAATAAACATTAATAAAACTTTAATTAAATCATTATCATTCAGGCACTGCAAAATAATAATCAATAACTCAAGAATACAAAATAAAACAAATATAACAACAACAATAGTTCTAACATAAATATAATATATAGTTTTCAATATATGTGATACAACCAAAAAGGAAAAAAAACAACAAATAGCGCTACATAAATCGAAGAACCAATCGATTATCGCATTATCAATAATAATAAAATCATGCCAAATGTTTACAATCACTCACCTAAATGACTGCGCAAGAGATAACAGAAGTAGAAGAATTGACGAGAAGAATACAAAATACGAAAATATACGGGTGTCCGGTTCCGCGTCCGAAGCGACACTGACAGCAGATAGAGAGAGAAGAAAATGGCGGCCGCGGCGAGTATAGCCGACAGAGAGCGTCAGACGAAACACGAACTAAATGCACAGAGTAGTAGCTCCGTAGAGAATCGTATTTTGCAATGGTAAAATACGGGTGGAGGCACGCGAGCGAGATAGCGATATAATCGTTCCAAATGAGAGAAAGGGAAAGCAAGCTGCTAGCGATAAGTCGCGAGCGTTGCCCCTGGCTTTGTTCATTACTCTGTACAATAACATGCAGCGAGGTCACGTTACGTTATCGGGCTCTCGTTCTCTTGCGTTCTACTTCTGTTTCTATTTGTTAAAGGGTGATGTTAGCAGCTCGCACGCCTAGCGTAATTAAGCATATTGCAATTTGTGCTCTGCATATTATCTAAAATTTTCAATTTTGCTCTAAGTGCTCTGTAATTAAATCCTTACGTTAACGTAGAAGTGTTATAATACATTAATTGTTTTACATTGCAAATATTAATAGTTTGATTTACAAAAATTCCAAGACCAAAATTAGCGTCAATGTCGTGACATGAGACACGGTGAGTCGTCGCGCGGCGTTTGGTTTAGGTTCTGCCTACGTCGATCTTTGATCTTTTTTGATTATTCTTAGCCCAGATTTCGATAAAACACTATAATTCCAGGGTAGTCAAATCTATATAGTTGTAGCACTCGTACAAATAAGAAAATAAGAAGTAAAATGGCAGAAAAATCACAAAAATAGTTCAATAATATGAACTGTTCGAGAATGGGCGACGTTGCCGTTCTTACGACTCCGTCCGAGTCGAGTGGGTCGTTTGACTCGTTGCCGAGATCACACGATCGAAGCCGAACATTCCCGACTGCCGCTTTAAGTCAGTTTTATACGTCATTATAAAAAATAGAATGTTTGCAAATGCTTTCTATGTAACTAAAACCTAAATTGTTGTCCTAGCTAAACAGCCGTTTAAGCTCCTATCAACAAGTCAGTCGTCCAAATATATATTATGGAATTCGTCAGTCAGAAAATGCTAATCACCATGTACTAAACATTCAGCTTCGGATTTTACGGATAATCACATAATCTCAGGAATCAGGAATTCAAAACTAGGACTAGGGAGATCTAGGACCAATGAAGAGGATGGAATCTCCTCCTCCCATCACTCTACTTTTATTAGGATGATTTTATAAACAATACGATTATTTTTAGGCACTAATTGTTCAGACTACATTCGCGAGAATTTTATTTCGAGTTGAACCATGTAACTCAAACACAAATGGTAAACTTTTGGCATCACCTGCCTGTCAGTGTTACAAGACTGCATTGACAGGCAGGTGTCCCGGGATATTGTAATTTTCTGATAATATGGTCTAAGCAATATTGTCTTTATTTAGGCATCTATCTTTTCTTACTTATTTATTGATCTAATTACCGTAATAAAATAGATAAACTAAAAGACGAATAGAATTTTGATCGATAATAAATAATTCTGACCTATCTCCTTCTTGCTTGCGAACACATTGAACCCCGTTAACACCATGACGCAAAAGGTACGAAACTATAATTGCGGCATACACTGTATTTTTTGTTCGCGTATGCAATACAATCTTATGGATTGAGCCGTCAATGGACCGCAGACCAACAAAAGTTATCGATGATATAAAAATGAAAAATTAACAAAGATCGATTAGTGCCGGAATTAAAAATAATAATATACTTAATTATATTTTGATTCATTAGGTAGAGAACTGCTTGATTACTTCTTATTTTTATTCATGTGACTGCTATGGACATTACTACTAATTTAGTGAATACATACCTAACCTAATTAGATACAGTACCTATGTAAGTAAAACAAGCAGTAGGTACTTACATAACAGTACCTACACTATAAATTTACGAGAATGGCGCAAATAAAGATAGAGTGAAGCTGAACATACACAATAACGTAGGAGTAAGCGAGATAAGAGGAGTTACGTCAGACACAATACAATGTGCTTGACGGCAGACAAGATGGCTGAACGTAAAGTTAGTGATTTGACATTCTCAAATTTCGGAAAATATGCTCTGGGTTCTGAAATATTTCAGGATGCTATATAGTAAGAATTTTTGTCGTCTTCTGCTGGTAATGATGAGCTCATTACCAGCAGAAGACGACAAAAATTCTTAATAGAGAAAGAGCATTATGTCTTGAGAATTTATCTAGTACTACCAACGTACATTATCTACGTAGAATTATCAACTTCAATCAATCAGCTTTTTTGGCTGAAAAGAATAGCCTACATACCTATCAATCAATAGAACAGCACGGACAAGCTGCCTACCATAACTATAATACCTCCTATCACAACTGGCAGAACCAGAAATAGAGGTATTATAAGTACCTATATAGGTAACGTTAGCAGAATGGCAGCGCAGCGGTTTGGCAACGCTGCACAAACAAGTTCGTGACGGCATCGGCATTGCCAGCCAGCCAGCGTATCAATTTTGCACACTCAATGTCATGAACTAGGACCAGATTTTAAGCTGTTTGAAGAAAATAAAGTCGATTGAAACTTCAGCTTGACAACTAACCTACAACAAAAATTTTAAACTGAGGAATCTATAAAATTATCAGATGAGGCGAAGCGTCCATTTTGTGGCGCGTACCAAATATCAGCGTTGGCTGGTTGGTTGAACAATTGCGACGTTGCCAGTTTGCCACAATCGCCTTCAATAGCTGCTGATATATTGTACAGCTTGTAGATTATGCTTGTAAGTAGAAGTCACCTATTTAAGTAGGTACGATATCGATAAGTTACATTTTGGTTAAAAAAAATCATAAACCGCGCAGATTACAGACGGCAAAAAAAAAACTAAATCAAGGACAAGCGACCTACCTTGTCCTTCATATAGATTTTTTTTTTTTATGTCTTGGAAAAAAGCTGCCGTCTCCGCATACATGGCTCTTGTCAGAAACTTAGAACTAGTCAGAAGATTAGTTCGTCTTCTCTGCTGCCCGATAAAATAAATATTTTATAGAGATAAATGAAAAAAAAAAAAAATAAGATAAGCATATAATTATTATTAGAAAATAAGATAATATGCGAACTTACCAATCTTCTTCAGAAAAAAGGTAAAGCAGAATGAGTGCGCCAACCGTCAACGAACTCTCTCGAAGGAAAGAAGATAGTCAAATGGATATCAAGTTCGCGACGTCGCGTGGGCGGACGGCGACGGGCCGTCGCCATTTTGTTATCCATCGTTTCGTGAGTTAGAGCGAGAACACAATCTCATTCTGCCTTGTTCTAACGCGTGAAAGTATACATTTTATAGCGTTTACGTTTATCAATAAAATACTAGGCTTACTTCTATTCTATGCCATGTTTTACTTCTTCCATGTCCATACTCCTACACCGACCAGTTGGCACTAATGGTTTACTCTAAAAAAATGCTGGAATAAGCCATTTATATCTCTGGGATTAGTATGTTTTGTGAAAAAATACAAAGCCGTTTTGACATTGTCAATAAACCAATTTTGTTTTATTTTCAAAATTTTGATTGTGTTTTGTTTATTTTCCATAATCGAAACTATTCGAATGAATTGTCAATCATGAGTATTGCTATACAGTCCACTTAAACGCATTGCTTGTAAGTAGGTAAGTACCTACCTATTTGAAGAAAATATAAGGAGGTACCGCAGGCACAAGAAAGAACGGTATTTTTAGCTAAAAATACGTCTAGGTAGGTACTACGTTTATTGCCGGGTCAAAAATGCTAACGAAGCAGCAAGTCTTGATCTTTGTTAATTAGTACAATTGTTTGTCAGTGGCTGACGGTGATGTAGCAGTGCCAGTTACACTTAACACGATCATCCAAATGAATATTGCACGTCACACGTTAAAAAAAAATCGTTTTTATTAATATCGACAAATGCGTCACATACTGAATCATCATCACTGTTCGTGGTCCATGCTCTTCAACAGTCAACTTTTTAATTCGAACTAATTAAGTATGACTACTAGGGACATCTATGGTAATAATTTGTAATATTAGCAAGATTTAGGAAACATAGCATGAACCCATGAATCAGACGGATACTACAGTAAGCTTAGTTTTAAAATATAAATAACAGATGGCGTTGTTATACGTTACTGATTCACTCCTATTTTCCGGCGTAAAAATAATCTACTATAGTTTTAGGTAAATAATTAAAACGAAATTGTCGTTTCTAAAATAAATGATTTTGGAAGTTTTAACATTATAATATACCTGTTGGAACTTGGAATCCGATTCGAGCCTAGTTTCGTTCCAGTATTTTTGAGTTGTAACATTGTCACACTTTTTGATTTTGGATTTACTATAAAATGCTTTACTTTAGAGTGTAAATGGGCATTGAAACTAATTTTAACGTCAATAATTAAGTAGAACCCTCAAAACGTGCATTTAAAATGGAAACAGGAATCGCTTCAAAAAACTGACTTAATTTTGACACCTGTCAGTTGACTGTCAATGTCATAGTCATGCATTAATTTCTGTGTCATTTCATCGCAAATTGTAAACAATTGAATTTATTTGTTTTGATGTATAAAAGAACGATAGTATAAGCTATCTTCTATTAAAAATAAGTTTGTTATTGTATAATTTATACGATCTATTCATTTAGTTCAGTTAAAATGTTGCTTAACCTTGTAAATCCATCCGCAAGGGTACTGGTTGGTTACATCTGCAATTACTTTCGTAAATTTAAAATTCCTGCAAGATTCTAAGTTTTTATTAATTTCAGAGTGCGCTATGCTTGAGCTGTCGAGTATCCATAGTTACAAAATGCTATTTCAGCGAAGGTTTAGACAGTAAATACAATGATACAGAGAGGGAGAAAATATTACAGGTTATCAACAATGCCGACGTTAGTACTCTTTCTAGGTAAGAATATTGTAAGTTATGTTTTACATAGCACAAAATTCTTTTATTTCTGTTCTTAATCAGGGTTTTAACATGTTAAAACCCTGAATTATTAACAAGTTAAAACTTAGTACAGTCAACCACACACATACATGGTAACAACTCACTTTGACAGCTGCTGTTTTCGTACAGCAAGGGCTGTGTTTGGTGTCACTACTAACATGCAGCTGACAGTAACGCAGTACTATCTTTACAAACAAAAAAATATTCATACTCATATTCATTTATTTGCGTAAAAAATCGAATTAATGTTTACATGATCTTTTAAAAATAATTTCTTGCAGTTTTGAAGTGAGTAAAACAAATCTTAAAAAGTTTTCTCAGTGGAAGAGTAGTAACGGAGAAATAAAAACACTATCAGACATAGAATACGTTGAGGGATTCTCCGAGAGGTCTGCTAAGAAACTGTTCAACAGTATATTAAGTGGCCCTAATAAGCAAAAGAAACTGGCTGGTAAAATAAAAGGACAGGTATTGCACCCACATTTAAGTGATAGTGTTATAAAGGTGAGTCATTATGTATTTAATTTTAGATTTGTTTCTTTCATGTTTCATCATTATCATCATCATCATCCACACCCCGACTTCACCCACTGCTGGGCATAAGCCTCTCTTTTCTTGTGCCCATCCATGGGGATTGGTACAAGAAAAGAGAGGCTCTTGTGCCAGCCTCATCCAGTTTCTACCCATGATGGTGTGGTGGTGCGGGTGAACCCTTGTAGCCACCTGCATATTTGGTTGAAGGAGATGGGTACGATAGGCGGCTCCGGATCTAGGGGGGGCAAACCGGGGCATGTGCCCCGAGCGCCAACTTCATTATCGATCGATAAAATGTAATCAATATGTTGCTGGTAAAATTTTAATTTCGCAGGCTGTTTTACCACATACCCCATAAAGGATTTGCCCCACTTCAAAAAAATATCTATATCTGATAGGCTCGGGTGGGTCCACAAACTGCCGTGCTAGATCCTCGTCTAGCAAGCTCGTCTGCTGCTTCGTACCTAGCGATCCATTGTGTCCTTTTATCCATTGTGGTAACAATATCGTCCGCTCATCTCGCCTCCGGGCGACTGTAGTTTATATTTACTTACATAGTATTCCAGTTTCTAACCCATACTATCCTTATAGATTTTGAAAACGTATGGTGTGCATGTCCATACCATAAACATAATTATTTCAGCTGCAGTTGGTATAAAATACCACAAAAAAAAAAACTTTTTATTTAGTATTATTTATGGTCAATCCTACTACTGAACTTCATCCAAATCTATTCAGCTGCTTATAAAATCTTCACTTACTTTCACATATTTGTGTTAATTAAAGTATTCGTGAAGATAGTGTATTGACTAATAAATAAAGCTAATATAAAAAAAATCTTTACAGGATTGTAAGTCTGTGTTATCGGTGTATATAACAGTGAACTCAGTGAGCTGGACGTTGATAGACAAGAGTAACTACGAAGTTCAAGTCTGGAAATACTATGGCATAGACTATCCTGAAGGCAAGAGGTTTCAGATCTCTGATATTTTAGATATAGTAAGTGGGTTTTTCCTTTATCCTAGTTTTTTCATGATAACATTTCAGATTTGGCCCCATACTGAAAGTTGTTCATAATGATGAGTACAATGACCCCTTAAGAGGATGCAAACAAATTAAATTTCACATTGTATATTAGTCAAAGTGCGTCTGTGAATCTTGCCCCCTTTTTATTTTAAGTCCAGAAAAGGGATACCTTGGCTAGGAGCCACGGTATCCCTTTCCGGACCTTCCCGCGAGTGAATCTTGCCCTTGTAGAATCAAACAACAAGTAGTTCGCATAAGAGTATTTTATTGACTGGCGCGCGCTGCGGTCGGCCTACCGTACATATATACGATGAACTTATCTACTTATGAATACCCTACATTACACCTCCACCCTTATTAACTAACATACATAAACAATTTAAACTTTTAAGACAACCAGAATCTTAAATACAATAATAAAGAGACCATGAAAAAAACATACATAATTCTCATCAGTTACAAACATTTTAAACATACCAATGAAAACTAAATCTAACTTACGTCTAGTGCTTAGATACCTACACACATACCTACATACATAGTTATATTTCCTATAGGTACCTATTTGGCTATAACTTAGGATAGGCCATATCGTTTCGGTGGTCTCCTATTTCTAACAGGGCGAGTTCCACCCGCAGTCGGGGGCGATCGACTATCTAACTGCTTAGACCCGCTCGATGCTGTCGTCCCCTGCTCCGGGCCGGCCTCAGCCCTACTGCGACCCGAGCCCGCCACACCAACTTCTGAGCACACTTCACCGGGTATTTCCGTCACCGGTATGGTTGGAAAAACAAGTACATTACGTAACTGCCGATTAGTATTTTGCGACGCTGCTTTTGTGCTGACTACCGCGCCCTCAGTAGGTTGCGATTGATTCGACTTACATTTAAGCTTTAATTGATCAATGTGCCTATGTATCTCTGTGCCGTCTAATAATCTTATTTGATAATCGGTAGTACCCAAGCACTCGATTACCGTACCACTTACCCACTTCCTTAAACCTTGGTACACTCGGCACCAGACCTCGTCCCCCGCCTGCAGCGCTCGGTGCGCCCCGCCTGCTGCGCGCTGCTGCCGCTGCTGCGCTTCGGCCACCTGTTTCTCGCGCGAAGGTTTTAATCGGTCTAACCGAGTTCTTAATGTTCTACCTTGTAATATTTGTGATGGCGTTTCTTTTGTGGTACTATGTTCAGTAGTTCTATAGATTAGTAAAAACCGCTGTAGTGCAAGTTCTACGTTCTGATTCTGAATAATAGCTTTTTTTATTACCCTTTTGCACTGTCTGACTGCATTTTCCGCCAAACCGTTGGACGCCGGGTGGTACGGTGCAGAAAATACCTGTTCAACCCCATTATTTTCTAAAAATGTATGAAACTCTTCACTACTAAAGGGTGGGCCGTTATCGGAAACTAACTGTTTCGGTATTCCGAATCGTGACCAAATTTCCCTAATTTTACGTATGATTGCTTGTGCCGTAGTTGAAACGACCGGACACGCTTCTATCCATTTGGACGTAGCATCGACCATTATTAAATATTTGTGACCGTGTATTGGCCCTAAAAAATCCACGTGCAATCTAGTCCACGGGCGAGTCGGCCAGGGCCACGGCTGCGGTGCGTGGTGTACCGGGGCCTCGGCCGTTTCTGCGCAGATTGTGCAGTTTCGGCATTGGTTTTCCAACATTTCATCAATTCCCGGCCACCACACATAACTTCTAGCTATGCATTTGGTCTTAATTATTCCCATATGCGTGTCATGTAGCTCCTGTAGTACCCTATCTTGGCAAGACTTTGGAACTATTAGCCTATGACCCCACATAAGACAACCTAATTCTGTGTATATTTCAGTGCGCCTATTAAAGTACGGTCTTAGTTCCTTTATTTCCACTTCCTTTGGCCAACCATCCCTAACATAGCTCAAGATACGACTTAATATTGGATCTCTCTTGGTCTCCTCTCTTATCTCTTCATGTTTAAGTAACAAAGCATCGGAGGCGAAGTGGAGGTATGTTTGTTCCGGTACCTCCTCCATACTTGATCCGTTAATATCTTTATAACTTTCTACTAATCGAGACAAAGCGTCAGCTGTGTTTGAATTCGTATTTACGTATTCTATATGAAAATCATATGCTGATAATATTAACGCCCATCTCTGTAACCTACTCGCTGTCATACTCGGTATTCCCAGTTCCGATCCAAATATGCTAACCAGTGGTTTATGATCCGTTTTCAAAACAAACTGCCTGCCGTACAAATATTGGTGAAATTTTTTTACTGCAAATACTATAGCTAAAGCCTCTTTATGTATCTGACTGTAATGATATTCCGCAGAGGTGAGCGTCCTTGACGCGTACGCTATTGGGTACTCGCGGCCGTTGGACGCGCGCTGCGCGAGTACCGCGCCGACACCGCGTGAGCTCGCGTCACACGTCACCACCACGGGCCGTGACTCATCATAGTGTGATAATATTTCCGAGCTAATTAGTAACTTCTTCGTTTTGTTAAATGCCTGAGTTTGTGATGTACCCCATTCCCAATGTTTACCTTTTTTCAGTAATTCGTTAAATGGGTTTAAATGAAAACTTAAGTTTTTAATAAATTTACCGTAAAAATTCACCATACCTAAAAACGACTTCAGTTCGGATACGTTGGTGGGAGGTGATAGTTTAATTATCGGTTTAATCTTATCCGGATCTACTCGAACACCCTCACTATTGATTATAAATCCTAAGTATTTGGCTTCTTTACTCAAAAAATCACACTTTTATTTTTTTATTTTTAGACCTTTTTCTTGTAATATATTAAGAACCTTATTTAATGTCTCCAAATGTACCCCAATCGAATTTCCCGTTATTAAAATATCATCTAAGAATATTGTAACATTAGGTATTTTGTCGAATAATTGACTCATAATTCTTTGAAAAATTCCCGGACTTGACGCCAATCCATAAACTAATCTATTGTATCTAAAAAGACCTTTATGCGTATTAATAACTGTTAATTCCTTCGACTCATCTAACAATATCTGATTATATGCTTGTGACAAGTCTAACTTCGTAAAATATTTACTACCACTTAACTTAGTTAATAAATCATCTATTTTTGGCACAGGATACTTATCTACCCTTAACATACGATTTAATGTAACCTTATAGTCAGCACATAAGCGTAAAGCGCCATCCGGCTTGTGAACAATTACCAGAGGTGTGGCCCAGTCGGAGGTGTCAACGGGCTCGATGACACCCGCGCGCAGCATGGCCTCGAGCTCGGCATCGACACGCGCGCGCAGCGCGTATGGCAGCGGGCGCGCGCGGCAGAATATCGGCACGGCTCCCTCCCGCAAATGCAGAGTCGCCCGACCGCCGGTGAAACCCCCCAGTCCACCATCAAATAACTCAGTGTATCTAGAATAAATATTACATACTATATTATCTCTTTGTTGACTACTTATCTCAGCGGATAAACTTGCATTGTTTATCATTGTAATAGGAGGTATACTAATATTTAATTCCGAAAGCCATTGTCTTCCTAGTAGCGTGGTACTTCCCGTATTGAATACATACAAATCCAATTTCTTTTTAAGATTCCTATATGTTACAGTCACTTCTAGATATCCTCCTGGCTGAACCTTGCTTCCATTATAAAATTTTACTAATAAACTACATGGCAGTAACGGTAAGTTCGAAAATTGTCTCTGATAAGTATCTCTCGAGATACAAGATAAAGGTGACCCTGTGTCAATTTCCATGGATAAAAGTACATTATTTACTAAAAGACTCATGCTCACCGGCCTATATTGGCTTAATGACATTTGATACATAGGTTCCTCCAGATCCCCTAAGTCTTCTCTCTCTTCTTGGTCTTCATCCCACTGTGTCTCAAATGCGTGCATTGTAGGTGCCGCGGCACCGGCCGTAGTGCCCGGCCCAGCCTTGCCGCGCCGACCATAGGCCCAGCCGGCGGCGCTTCGACCGCCGCCGCGGCCGCCTGCCCCATTCCGCGTCATCCCTCCGCTACCGCTCCGTGATTGTTGAGGACGGCCCTGATCGTCACTCGTACCACTGCTGTCCGGGCATATGCGCCGCAAATGCCCAATCTTCCTGCATTTACTACACTGATACTTTGAGAATTTACACTCCAATTTAGTGTGTCTGTAGTCCCCGCATGCTGAGCATCCTCCAGCATGCATGCGATGTACATCTCCCGTGTGTTCAAACGCTGCCGAACTTCGGCGCGACGCTGTACTATTTCTCGAAGTTTCGAGCCCCTTCGAATAAGCGTTCGCATCGGCCCCGCTCGGCCCGGTGACGTCACCACGCCCATCTACAGCGGCTGCATCCCGCTCCGCCGCTTCCAGTGCGCTTGCCACCGACACTGCTTTAATGAAATTTACATTTCCTTCCGCGAACAGTCGTTGTCTGATGAGATCACTCGAAATACCGCACACGAACTGGTCTCTTAAGTTTTCGTCCAAACTCACACCGAATTCACAATATCGAGTTATTTTTTTCAATTCCGCAACATAATACGCACTACTTTCACCAGATTGCTGTCTTCTTTGTCTAAATTTAAAACGTTCTGCCAAAATAGACGGCTTTGGTTGCAAATGTTCTCGCATGACCTTCACAACCTCGACGAAGGACAAGTCCGCCGGTTTCCGAGGACTGCACAAATTCACTAGTAATTCATACGCCGTTTCACCCATGAATGCAATCAGCGTTGGTAATTTTAGTTCTTCCTTCACTGAGTTCACCACAAAGTACATATCCAGCCTGTCACAGTACGATTGCCAATTTCCGTTTTTCATGTCGAATTCGTCAAACTTCGCCATCCTCGTCGCCATTGTAGAATCAAACAACAAGTAGTTCGCATAAGAGTATTTTATTGACTGGCGCGCGCTGCGGTCGGCCTACCGTACATATATACGATGAACTTATCTACTTATGAATACCCTACATTACAGCCCTAAGATCACAATTAGTTTGATTTTTATGGCATTTCGAAACTGATGAATTCATCTAGCAGCACCCTCAAAGAATTATTCTTCTCTGATTAGGCTTGGCGCGTAACCCAGCAGATGCCTCTAGCAGACATATACGTGATGAAAGCGGAGGCCACGACCCTTCGAGCAGCTGGTAGCGATCCTAACAACCCGAAGGTCCTTGCCGTCAACCTTCAGAAGGCACAGATGGTCGCTATGATTGTCGCCTTGATTAATTCGAAGAGTCATGGGGCAGATGGGGAAGATCAGTAAGTTTTGAAGATATATTTATATGCTTCGTTTATTGTATAGGACACATGGGCACAAAAAGTAAAGTCGGTTTTGCATCATAGATACAACAGGAAAGGCCGCGCAGGGCGGTTTTTTCTTAAATTAATACATCATTCAGTATTTAGGCATAAAAAATCCAGGGGGGGTAACTGAAGTCCCCTGCCCCCCCTTGGGTACGCCCTTCCGACACATAAATACGACAGAGTAACAATAACTAGCGTAATTTCTGTTCGTAAAGTAAATGATGAAACTGAAAATAAACCCTGTTGAGGTTAAATTCCTACTCAAACACTCAATAAAGGGAATATGTAACACATTCATATAAGTATTTAGAAGGTTTCAAATTAATATCACACAATTTTATCTAACAATTATTGTTTGAATAACACAATTAAATTTTAATTGAAATAATCGACGAAAAGTGCGGTTCTAAGATTAACCTCAACTGTCAAATGTGTGTGACATCTTTAAGGTGATTTAAAATTAGAATTTGGGGTTTATGTATTCAAATAATCAAATCGAAGCATTCAATTTGCAAGTAGGTAGCACAAAAAATTGGCATCCACAGGTACGTTTCCATTTGATTACATTTTCATCAGAGACTTTTGGAACAGACTATACGAACCATAATAAGGTAAAGAGGTGCATCCACACCGAAGTTACTTATTGTAGAGCAACATTTTGCAACATGATAACATTAAGTAACTTTCTATAACTTTTGCGGCTTTTGCTATCAATTTTTGTTATCTCATTTTGCCCAATAACACTTGCAGACGTTGCTCCACAAAAAGTAGCTCCGGTGCGGATGCACCTTTAACTGAAGTATCGCATAACGCACGTTCCTGAAACGCGACATCTGGGGGCCTATTATTTCTGTCTCTAGTCCGTCAACGAAGATACGGGTCCGTCCGACGAAGTAGTTCGAAACTTTGAAGTGAACCCTCACCCGATTAATTAACTTTTATGGACGGGCAAGAGTAAATTTTTGATGTTTGTAGATACAAGTTATACCCCCCATTTTTCAGATCCCATGAAGAAGGGAATGACGAAGACGTTCTAAAGCAAAAAGTTTATTTCCTGAGGCCTACACTTCCATACAGGTACGTAAAGATGAGACATAAGACATCTATACTAATATTATAAATACGAAAGAAACTCTGTAAGTATGACTGTTACCTTTTCTCGCGTTAATAGCTAAACGGATTTCGATGGTATTACGCATTCAGGTAGACTATGAATTGGTTTAGGTTTTGTTATCCCGGTAGTAGGCCCGGCAGGTTCCGCGTGAAGCTGCGGGCAAAAGCTAGTTATAATATAAAACTATAAGCCCACGTTACCACGGAAGTAATAATATCACGGCGGGATTTTAACGCGCGCTGGATTTTTAATTCTCGGTATTGAGCCGAGCGTTGAGAATCCAACGCGCTGGGACGCACTCTCGTCCCAGCGCGTTGAATAACACTGTTAGATTTTCAACTCTCGACACTTAGCAAAGCGTTGAAAATCCGGGCGCGAAAAAATAACGCCCATATGCGTAACTGGACAAATTCCGCGTTCTATTTATATGCGATCGTCGTGCGAATATTCGGTCAGTCGCGTGCAAGTCACTATTTGTTCGGAAAACCGGAAAGCGCCATCTATCGCCGCGACCACGCGTTCAGGTGCACCGAACAAAAAGTGGTAACGATCGTGTATTCGCACAAACGCTTTTAAATAGAATGTAACACACTGATCTGACCAAGATTATGTCTGGACTTCAAAAGCGAGTATGGCCGTTTGTCCACCGCAGCGTGAACGGGACGTCAAAGAGAACGAGATTACGATGCCGAAGTACCGACAGCACATTTACTATGGCCGCGTTCTTATCTCGTTGCTCGTTGACGTCCCGTTCACGGTGCGATGGACAAACAGTGTCAGTTTGTTTCGCCATTTCTTCTCAGGGGTAGTCAGATATAATTTTTTTAGCTAGTAAGTAGCAGTATTTTTTTTGTGAAGTTATTCCGATATCCTAACAAATCCTACAGAATAAACCATTTCATTTAATTTCGACAACAAACCTGTATTTCTAATGCGGGAGGCAAAAAGGACGTCATAAATTATAACCTCGTCGCAAAGGTAGATGTCGCTACTAGTATTTCTAGTTACAAGTAAATATACATAGATGGCGCTACAGGTCTGCTCAGATGTATCTTTCACGGGATTATCTGTCATTGAATCTACTCTCTTATGTGATATATTGGTATATTTTAATTATAACTGATTTGTGGATCTAATTTTGTTAATCAATAATAATACCAGCCTATTACTGCCCCACTGCAGGGCAAAGGCCTCTTCTCATACAGAGAAGGTACGAGCATAGATCACCACGCTTGCTCAAGACGGGTTGGCGATTTCAGACTTATATTAACTATAAGTCCAGGTTTCCTCACGATGTTTTCCTTCACCGATGTCAGTAATGTCCAAGATAAACTCAGAAAGTACATATGAATTGACAAAGTCACATTGGTACTTGCCCGGATTTGAACCCACAACCTCGTGCATGAGAGGCTTGGCCTTAACCGCGGGCCATCACGACGTGTAAAAGGAATAAATAAATAATATTATTATAGAAGGCTCTTGGAAGGTTTGTTTCAGACGTTCAGGCTTTCGGCTAGCTGGCGCCATATACCACCCCGTAGTGCATGTTTAGGTAAACCGACATCCGCCGACATCCGCCGGCACGTGTGAAAGCTATCATAGTTATTCATCACCATCATCATCATCAGCTTGTAACAGTTCACTGCTGGGAATAAGCCTCTTCAATCGCATTCTATTAAACTCGATCCTCGGCAAATCTTATCCACCTATAACCAGCTACCCTGCGAAGATCGTCGCCTCATCTACCCTGAGGGTGTCATAAGTTAATACAATCGTGCACTGACTGGGCAGGTTCACCCAAATCTGTGTGCCTCTCAAAGGACAACTTCAGACGCTAATTTGCATTGTCCTGACCAAGACAAGGTCTGGACTTTTAAAGAGTCTGTGATCTCAAGTTTGTTTCGGTGTTTCCTTTCAGAGTAGTCAGATAGGAAACTCCACCTTCATCTAGTTAAAAAAAAAAAAAATTGACGGGTAAAAGTGTTTCTTCAAACATACTTACAGAAATAAATATAATTTAACACCAACCCTCAGTGCCTCGGAAAGCACGTTAAGCCGTTGGCCCCGGCTGTCATTTGTAGATCTTTGACAGTCGTTACGGGTCGTCAGAAGCCCGAATGTATGATATCCAATCTTGCCATGGGGTATCGTGTTACCCAGTTACTGGATTGTGGAAGTCAGATAGGCAGTCGCTCCATGTAAAATACTGGTATTCAGGTGCATCCTGTTAGACTGGAAGCCGTCCCCAACATAGTTGGGGAAAGGCTAGGCAGATGATCATGAACATCAACTAATCCAAACCATTTTTCAGGTTATACGGCACCTTAGTCGGCAACGAAAGGGTATCAACAGACCAAACTGTAGAAATGCTTCTCCGGGACCTCGACAGCAGATCTCCAACCAACTCCCATGCCTTCATTCCTGAACCCTTGCAGACCATGTTCAGGTCGCAGAAGGAACTACAAAAGGACATGCTGGGACACTGCCTATTGTTAAGTTTGACTTTCATGGATTTGTGTATTTACAAGAATCAAGAGCGTATAGCAAAGTTAAGCAGACGTGGTGAGTAGTACTTTTGTATTTGTGGTTTTATGAAATATATTGTTGAATATATTTTTTGGCATTTTTATTAGTTACTTTGCTATCCGCGGCTTCGCCCGCGTGGACCCTAATTACTCCTTATAACATCAGCTATCTGCCAGTGAAAGTCCCGTTAAAATCGGTCTAGCCGTTTCTGAGATTAGCCGGAATAAACAGACAGAAAGAAATACAAAAGAAAAAGCTTTTTGGTTATAATTACCGTATATGTATATGCCAAATTAAAAAGCTGTTATTTTTATATTACAAACAAAAACTTCAATTTTATTTATTTATATTGTTTATATATGTATAAAAAGTTTTCGTCGGTTATAAAAAAAAAAATCTGATGTTTCATAGAAAAGTGCAATACCTACCTACGCGGTCAACATGTATTTATTTGTGTTTTTTTTTTAATAACCGTCGAAAACTTTCAACTCTTGGGGGCTCAGAATTATGTACTGAATTCATGGTAACCGGCTTCGCGTCGATGTCCCTGACACCCTGTATAGATTTTTGAGGCCGCTGCTAAGTAAATTCAAATTATTTTATTTCAAATAAACGTATAAGGGACTTATGAAACGTCAGAAGTTAGGTGTACGGTTCTAATTTTTCGTTTCCTATGGAGAAGAGCCGGCAAAAAATCACGGTTACTCGTTTATAATATTTTCAAATAACACTGGTAATAGGTATGGGAGGACAAAGTAGGCCTGCCAACAAGAACTTGGTACTTCACAAAATAGAAAATGGTTAACCAATCCCAGCGTTTATGACGTTATATTGTCAAAAAATCGCAGTCCAGTGCTGAACAGGACTCCACCAAGTTGCGTCACAACACCAGTTTCTGTTGTATCACCCTGCAGGCTTAGCATGACCACAATAGAAACGGGTTTTGTCGACGGGAAAATAGACATAATGACAGATAAACAATCACAATCTGTCATTTTGTCTATTCTTCCGTCGACAAAACGCGTAGAAAACCCGTTTCTATGGTTGTCATGCTACGCGTGCTGATGTGATGATGTTGGTAAAGATGATAACAACGCAGAATATAGACATATTGAGGTATGAGGAACAGGGTGTAAAGTTCACTCATCCTCCATAGAAAAGGGAGGATCCTCCGACCAGACGGGTGTAGTGTCTGGTGGACTTCAGCCCGGCGATTGATGTCGGGACGATGTATATATGCTGGTCGCGCGGTAAACCCTGCTTGCGCGATGCAGGATTTTGCGTGACGCCAGTGAGATGCATAGTTCGCATGTGGCGATGTAGATGCCGCCACAGACAAGGACCGTCGCTACTTTTGACGTTTCGATCTCACTAGTTGCGTGTTCGTTGGTTTTGTAGACCATCAAGACTGTAAGGTCCATTTTAGAGGTGGGTCTTGGGTTCGATCTCTAGGTCGAGCAGGGTATTCATGGAGTTTCCCACTGGTAATGCTTAGAACCAGCACTAAGTGTAGATTGGTGCCCGGTTTACAGCAATAAGGTCAAACACTATAACGAGGGACGAAAATCATACGTAAATTTTTAGGTTATATGTTATGATAGGTATTTAAATAATACAAAAAATAAATAAAACTGCAACGTATTGCTTCAGTTGGACTAAAAAGTGTTTATTTGATAAAATACAACGAGCTTACTTTTTACAACATTTTACTTCTATTAATGACAAAAAAAAAACAAACAAAACCCTTAATACAATAATAATATACATAAATACGATGGTATCAACTTCAAACGTATCATAAGTAACTAACATAAATGCAATTCTAGGCAAGATCATTACAATTCAAGTAAAATACAATCTAAAAAAGAAAATAATGTACTTAACTAAAAATAATTAAAATATTTTTAAAGTTATATCAAGAAAAATCTAATGCAAAAATTCTCTACAGATCACACAATTACACTTTTGACCTAACCAAAGTTGAATTTTGTATTTAATACTGATATTATTCATTTTGGAAGAACTAGAAAATATATTTACAATTTTTATAATATTAAATTTTTTGACAAATGCCAACGTTTCAATTTTTCGCCTGGATCTCTGTGACCATATCGCAACCAACTGTTTTCTCCGAACAAAAAATGTAGATAATAATGCTTTGTAAAATAACTGAAGTCTGTTGTCAACTGTTGTGTGTAAAAAGTTCGATCTTGTATTCTGGGATTGTCTAAAATGAATTTCATATAGTCTACTATCGGCGCCTCTGTAGGTATGTAAAAAAATATACTCTATTGTAACATATGGACTGAGACTTCCGTTGACTGATTAAGTTAGGCCATCTATTGAACTACATTATATTTATGTCACTGTTGCATTATAAACAATCATATTTCTATTGCTATAAAGATATGGCAACATAAAAATATCGTTTTCTCACCATGGCTAATGAAGATGTGTAATCCACGTAAATAATATGTTTGAATCACGAAAACAACATTAGTTAGTTAATCAGTAATGGAGCAGTCTCAGGTGATAACTCTGTAGAAACCTAACAACAGTGTAAAATTACCAGTCTATTGTATATTACAATAAATATGTACAATTAATGATATAACAGCACCCATTAATGAAACCAAGTTATGCCTCAAGGTACGCCGCCTACAACGCTTCTTAAATAAAATATGTATAATATCACCGCTTTATTGTATATGTCTATTGTATTGTATATAATTGTATATTCTGTATATGTATTGTACTATTATTTAAAACTGTTATTGTATGGCTTAAAATAAGTATTGTAGCAAAAATAAGCTGAATAGGCGACGTAGCTTCATCATTATTATACACGAAAACTTTGCATTCAATAAAATCTGTAAAAAACTCAATCCAGACTACAAGATCATTAATCTAAATATGTCCATATTTTATTAAAAAATTCAACAACACTTATTTTACTGTGGAACTGTTTCAACAAGTCTCTATTGTGATAAAAAATTATTACTTTGTAGGTATCCATATTGTTTCCGACAGCGGTTGGCGAGTGGCAGTGGGTACAATGATACGTGTATACTAACTTTATGAAATTATTATAGGCCATTTTTATGTTGGCTACCAATTATTTTATTAACACTAACAACTATTTTTAAAATAAGTCATTTATAAAATAAATTATACAATAATATCGCCAAAAAATCAAGTGTATTGCACTGGTGCTGCACTAACTGCAGATATACGCTTTTATGTTTTAAACTATACAATTAATGCAAATAACACTTAAGCTCGGGTTCACACATTAGAACTGAGAACAATGTTTCCTGGACCGCTCGCGACGAGTGGTAGCATCCCGATGTGTGAAGCCAAATTTACAAAAAAATAATTAGTGACACAAATGACAAACGCCGTATTAAGTAGTTCACTACGTTGATAACCTCCTCCTTTTTGGAAGTCGGTTAAAAATGGAAGACGTTGAAATAATTCGTAGCCAACTTCTCTATGAAACTAAATCTGTTACACTAAGCTCATTTTAACATGCATTGACAAAACACTCACCGATACTAAATATGTACCGTTTACATGCGTATTATGCGTTTTGTTTTATTTGCGACCAAACCAAATAAGTATCATATGTGTATACTATCCAAATGTAAGGGAACTTGGCTTTGTTTTACATAAAGTAAATGGTAATGTAGAGTACACGATAACTTACAATATATTGCTTCATGCAAGTTTAAAATTACTAAGCATGTGGATATGTTAAATCGTTAATAATTAAGAAACTGAACTGGTAGGTCGACTTTAACATTCGCCAATTTATATTCTATATGTAAGACATTAAAATTTCACCATGAGATCACAATTAAATGCATTATTAAACGAAGGAATTAGTGAAAACTGTTAAAAGTTTCGGATCTAGTTAGACTAAACTAATTATATTGTTACCAAGCGCAGCAATAGCTCAGTTTCACTCACATCGCTTTGACATTGTATTTAATACAATTGACGTTATGCTGATATTCATTACGTTATATGCAAAGTATAGTTTTACAATGCAATCTTATTCTCTCCTTTTAATATTTTTAACAACTTAAAAATATACAAAATTAAGTAGGCATATTGATATTGCGTTAAATACGAAGAAGAATATCTTGCTTAGGTATGGGTAAAATTGCATTACTTTGCTATTGAAGTTTATAATATACTCCAAGACGCTATGTAGATATAAACGTGTGCTGGAATTTAATTCCATTTAAGGAAAGTTTGTTAGACAAGAATTGGCAAAATGATTACAGATTCTATCTCCTATCCTAGGGGTAATCGGTAAGAAATGTCATGTAGGTATTTATAAATAAATATTACGTATTAATAAAGGTTAGGAACATGCTTGAAACCTAATTAATGTTATTAAATGAATCCTCGGGGAACATAATCCAAGAGTTACGTACATACTGTATGGATATCCGGTCAGAATTGGACGGCTCGTTTATATACGGCATTATACTGTTTATTATGATTTTAATATTGAAAACTACAAGATTTGCCAATTTAAAATTTCAAATATAAGTCTCGGATCGTCTAAGGACAACCGCGGTTTTTCAGCACTTAAAAATAGTACCATAAGAAAGCAAAACCGTGCTCTCAAAAAAATATTTTACAAAAATCACAATAAAAACTAATAAGATTAACTTCATAGGTATACATACACGTTTAATTGAGCAAAACTTAACAAAACAGTGAGCAATTCAAACAGAACAGCCTGGGACGTGATTTCTATCGCGGAATTTGCATTCATTGGCTAAACTCTTATTTAAGTCTGTGTCTCCACTGAAACCGATGGTACATTACGTGGTTAGCTTGCACATTGTCTGCAACAGTCCGGTTTCAATAAAAACCAGAAGTTTTGTGTCGCAACACTGCCTCAAAAAATCCCAATGATATGTATTTACAATAACCACACTGAATGTAAGTAGTAAGTGACAAAAAAATCTTGAGAAACCAACGTGCATTAGAAGACAGATATGAAAAAGTTGTGCAAAATGGATAGCAGTTTGATTCGAATCAATTTTCCACAACTCCCGCGTTACAAGTATCTTTACTTAGGTACAGCACGTTTCAAATACGACACTAACGTTAAGACTATTTCACATTTACCTTTTTAATAATATTGTATGTAATAAATGTATAAAATATCATCTGTAATCTCTGTATACTTAATCACTTCATGTTTATATTTAAAAATTAAATCCATTTGTATCGGTATAAAAATCTAATAAGTATAAATCTGAGGTTATTTCGCGGCTATGGCACTGTGTTGTCTGTTTGTATTCAAACTTTGTACTAGGGTGCGTCGCGCCACCCCCGCCCATCATGGAACAAATATATCGTTTATTGTATAAAAATACTTATCAACTATTATTGTTTAAGGCTGCTTGTGTTGTGTTTATAAACTATAGAACTGAATCCTATGCTATTGTAGTGTGGAGGCGGGGGCGGCGCGCGCGGCCCTCAAGGAGGATCACATGTGTGAACAATGTGGAAAACTGTAGTCACGGAAGATAAATGTTTCTAATTTTCTTCGATAACGATGTTTTTTTCAATTGTAAACCTCCGAAAGTTTGATAGGAAAATCAATATGGAAAATAAAATGCTAGTGGTGGCGCCAGTTGTGAACGCAGCTTTAGAAGCGCACGCGCCTCGGACTGAGAAGTATTTAATCGATGGTTACAATCTAAATCTACCATGTGCGTGTTACTCGATTTGGAATCGATAAGTTTCGTATACAAGATTATTTGGTTCGTTACTACAATTTCGTAAAGGTTGACCGTCCGGCGCGGCGCCTGAGTCGACGTTCACAACTAGCAGACCGATTAATTTTCATAATTGCCCAATGCGATAAATTCGTCGTAAAATCAACACACAATAAACCCACTAAATAATAATATTGCATCGATCACTTGATAGTGACAAATAATAAAATGGTATTTGTTATGTGACTCCCACAAATCCACCATACTATTACACCTATTAGTTAATTAACAGTTCATATTATGCGGTAGGAAAACGAAACCATCACAATAATATCGTAAAATAAGCTATATAAGTTGTCTATACATACAAACAGAGATATTAAAACGTTAAAAAGTTTGCTGGACTATCCTGGCATGCTCAGTGTTCACGTAGTTTATAGTCTGTGGGACTCGCGGGCTGGCGGTTTGTTCAAGAACTTCGATTCAGCAGACATATTAAATATATCTGTCTCTTCAAGTCTTCAGACTGTTTGAATCAATTTATAAATCCACGTATACAGTTTGTTTGAGCTTATTTCTATTAATTTCTAATCGCAAATTTAAATGTGGACGCGATAGCGCTTGGGACTCATACACATCACCAGAATACTCCAACATTGTCACAAATTCATATAATATTTTTATTCTTCCTAAATTCTAAGTTATTTCGCGATGAATGATCGAATTGCTTGGTAATTCGAAAATCGATAGTCTAAGCTAAATTAGAAATAAGATTTACTCTGGCGTACCCTCCTTCCCTTGGATCAAACTACAACAAAGCACTTTGCGTCATCACACACCTTACCTAAATTGGTAAATTTTACTAATCTCACTCATCGTAATAATGTTAATGTTATCAAATCAGTCAAGCAAAAGAAGGCGACGGGCCGGCCACGACTAGCCGGCCACCGAAACAATCAAACATTTAAGATAATTTAAATTTAGGAACATAAATGATTTCGATATCGATTCGACTCACATAAAACTCAATTTTCTGTACAAAGTAAAGGAAATCTTTCAAACATTCAGTCGAGCCCTAGCGGATACTCGGTCACGTCTCGACACACGCAGTTTAACGCTAAAATGAGCGAAATAGACACCTAACCTACCTAGCTATCACAGTCCTCTCTCAGTCTGACCCTTTCCTCTTAAATGCATCTCATTTTGTCACATCGTTGAAAAAACTGGTAACAACCTAAACTAGGCCAGCTTTATACAAGCTGGAAGAAAAATTTAAAAATCACTACACTATTTGGCACCTATAGTGTTTCCAAGACATCTCAGTAATCTCACATTGTTAATGAAGAGTAAATGCATTCATTAATGTAACAGAACCTCGTGTAAGTACACACTAACAAAGTATAATGTTGATGGCAAAAGGTAACCTACGTTTTTGGTTTGCATTCATGATTGTGTTTTCACCGACATGTTCGTTTATCTCCCTTCCTCTCTTAAAGAACTTGCGTCCGAACTCTGTTTACAGCTAACTCATAAATTCTTATCATTCTTTATCGTTACGTTTTAACATATTTTGAGCATCACGGATTCCCGTATAAAACCCCATTTATTTGCCAGATTTTATCTCTTAATACTCGTAAATAAAATTAACTTAATACGTCTACAAAATATGTATGTATATTTATTACAAGTAGGCACAACGTCGCGCCGGAAACATTCATCGCGAAATATTGTTATGTGGTAAAAGATCAATTCTTAATTTTTAGATTTCAACGAAGTGTTTTAAATCCTAACCTCCGGGCTAGATCCGCTCGGAGCGTCTGCGAACATTTCAGCAGAATCGAGAATCACCGAGAAAACTAACTCTTACGTGGTAACTTAACGATTACGGGGCAAAAACGCTAACTGTACTCGCTTCTTCGACGGTAACACTACACGTGATGAACTTTGAAAATTGTACATCGCGACAGACCTCCCGATGGAGTGAACAGGACGTTATTTACAGATCGAAGCGTTTTACAGCGATCCGGTCAACATACATCGAGTACTGGTGCCGAAGGGGCAGGTCGCGCGTCGTATACTTGTGGCGCCGCTCAGTTGTAGAGGCGCTCGGCGGCGTAGAGGTCGTGGTGCGCGTGCGTGGGCGCCGCGTGCCAGCGCGGCGGCGGCGCGGGTCACTGCGCCGGCAGGCACGAGCCCGGCGCGCCCGGGCCCACCACCGGCTTGAACTCGGGCCCCGGGAACTGCTGGAAAGGCGTCGCGTAGCACTGCGGGAAGTACAGCTCGGGCTTCACCACGGCGGCGGCGGGCGGGAGCGGGCGCGGCGTCTTGGACGCGTCGGCGCGCCGCGCCTTAGCGGCGTGCGGGTTCATGTGGTTGTCGATGTGCTTCTTCACCTCCGGCTCCGTGGCGAACCGCCGTCGGCAGTTGGGCATGGGGCAGCAGAAGGGCCGGTCGCCCTGGTGCGTCCGCGTGTGCTGGTCGAGGATGGCCTTCTGCCTAAAGTCCTTGCCGCACTGGGTGCACTTGTACGGCTTCTCCCCGGTGTGAATGCGCAAGTGCTGGTTGAGGATGGTCCGCTGACGGAAAAAGCGCGGACAGTACACGCAGCCGTACGGCTTCTCATTGGTGTGGATGCGCAGGTGCTGCGTCAGATGCGACTGCTGCCGGAAGCGCTTGCCGCATTCGGGACAGGGGTATGGACGTGACTCTATGTGGATGCACCCGTGTTGTAGCAACGTTGACTTCTGTTTGAACTCCTTTTGGCAAATCGGGCAGCGCACGTACAGGGGCATCGCCCGCCCTCCGAGTACGTCTGGGAGCTTACCGCCTTTCAAATATTGCAGAGAAAGCCCCGAGCTGAAGACTGAGTGATTGAGACCTTTCGTATCTTTGAAGTACGCAGGGTACTGCGCAGTGTCGCCCGGTGAGAAGCAAGAGCCGCGCGGGTCACCGTTCTGTCCGTCCGCGTCGCCGAACGTCGACTGGATCTCTTCTTTGTTCTCATCAGCTGGGAATGGTACATCCTGGGGCCACAGCGTTGGCGTCGTTCCATTCTTGAAGATGAGATGCGGCGAAACATCTGTAAAATCGAACAGAATCGTCAGTCACAAGTGGGGCACGTTAAAGCGAGGGGTTACCGACGAGTGGGTTAATCAAACTGGGAACGGTTACGGGAGCGTCCGGCGGTCGGTTCTGCGTCTCGCGGGCGCCCTGCGTTCTACGGGCGACGAGGGAACCGAGAATTTGTTTGATAGGAAGGCCAATGGATGCGAGACCGAATCGACGGTGCGGGGGGCGGCGGGGAGCGCGGGCGCCGGCGGCAGTGACCGGCGCGGTCAGTGCGGGCGGCGCGCGCGGGGGCCGGGGGGTATATATGTGTGAATAGCGCTCGCCTTGGTGTGTGCGGACGTGCTGGTTCAGGATGGCCTTCTGGCGGAAATGTTTGCCGCACTCGCCGCACGTATATGGCTTCTCACCGGAATGGATGCGCAGGTGCTGGTTGAGGATGGCGCGCTGCCGGAACGAGCGCGGGCAGTACACACACGCGTACGGCTTCTCGTTCGCGTGGATGCGCAGGTGCTGCGTCAGGTGCGACTGCTGCCGGAACCGCTTGCCGCACTCCGGACACCCGTATGGCCGCGAGTCCGTGTGGATCCGCTCGTGCTGCAGCAGCGTCGACTTCTGCTTGAAGTCTTTGCCGCACGTCAGGCACTTGAATAAACGTAGCTCTGAGTTCGGGTTGTGCTTCCGCGGTTTCGGCGGCTCAGGCTGCACTATGTCTGGTAAGTGGCGGAGGTCGGGCGCTGAGTACTGGTCTAGAGGGCCTTCCAGGGACAGCACACCACCGTTTTGTTTCAGGTAGTGTAATGGGAAACCGCCGGTGCCGAGCATGTGGCTTGTTGGTCGCGCCTCTTTGAAGTACGGCGTGTACTGCTGCTGCAGGTCCGGCTGCGGGACGAAGCACGGCGTGCGGTCGAGGTGGTCCTGCGAGGGCTGGGGTTGAGATTGGCTCTGGAGCTGTTGCTCCACTTGCATGTGTTCAGGAGAAGTTTGCTGTTGTTGTTGCGCTTGTTGCTGTGCCTGTTGTTGAGCGAGTTGCTGAGCGGCGTCCTCTGCGGCCCCGGTGGGGTCTGGGGGAGGCGGCGCGGGGGGGTAGGGTGAGGGCGCGGGCGACGCGAGCTGGGGCTCGGGCTGCGGTGAGGGCCCGCCGGGGCTCTGATGCTGCATGGGCTGGTAGCCGCCGTCCAGCACTCCGCCTCCCCACTGCGTGCCCGGGGGGGCCCGCTCCACGCCATCTTTGTAGAGAACGTATGGTGTTGTAGTGTCTGGAAACAAATGAAATCAATTTTACTACTGCTGGCGAATGATTCACGTATTTGTGCATGTCAATTCCTAACCAAATGTGCCAAAATTCTTGGTTAATCGTAGAAATAACGGAGCAAGTTGGTATCGTGTGATAAATGGTGAGCATATCGCCACAAAGGGCGGTGGCGTGCCACTGGTGCACAGCACAGCTCGCGACATCGCGTGTCGCGCGCGATTCATAACACTCGCTGCGCCAAACGAATGGGAATTTAATAAAATGTCACGTTGTGTGCGAGACGTTTCGGTAGTTTCAGCCAGAGAACATTATGTGATGGACCCCGTGAAATGAGAAAGTCGCTGAAACTTGATGACAGTAGTGCATGGTGCTTTCGTTCTTTATTGATTTAATAAAAATAAAAAAAGCTTCTAGTAGCAGCATTGAATTTTTTGTAGACGATATGATATTCTAATAACGTTTTAGTTTCCAGCGGAATAGAGCAAATGTGATTAACAGTGACTTAACAAAAAAAAAAAGCATAAACCACCTACATAATACTTTTATTAGTCTGTCCATTCTATAATACGGCTTTAATAGTTGAGTGAAACCATCTAAGATAATAATAAAAGGAACTTATAGAATGAGCACGTTTCTAATGATTTACTTTCTCGACGTATTGAGTCTGTGGCGTCACAAAAAACGCGGGAAAATGCGACCATTTTCTTTTCCCGCTCAAAGGGAAATGCAAATGGCGGGTGGATTGAATTTTATCTGCAGGGTAATATAAAATAAAACGTTGATTTAGTTGAAACGTTGAGTTAGTCACTATGTTATCATTTCGGTTTTCGGGGTCATAATGATTCGGAATTCTAGTCCTTAAAATCAGAAATATAGGAATATTTCTGGGTTTCACTTACACCTGACTCGTTATTAGAGCTAATGACGTAAAGAAATGTGATTTAACTTTCGTTTCAAGTTGCATACCGTCACAGATGACCAAAACACGTGTCTATGGTAGTTGGAGAGTAATGGGAACTCACTTCTGCGGTCACGCTTGACGTTTTTGACAGCCACCGTCCATGCATCAGGTTTCTGAGGCTACTTACATACCTACGTACATGTACTGTCGAATACCAATATGTAATGTCACAGTATTTTTTAAGTAGATTTTTTTATTTTTTTTTTACTGAAAATGTATAATATTGACTAGTTTTGTTGATGCGGTTAATATGTAGTTGATAATTAATACAAATTATATAAAAGAAGACATTATTTTATAGCATTGTCTACGGCGTAGGGCGTAGGCCGTAGCTCGTAGGCCCTACGACCTACGGAAGTTTCTATTTGCTACGAGTCTACGAAATGATTATCACGTTGAGAATGAATTCATAATAACGTTTTTTCTATCTTACGTTATGGAACAATGATATACTAAAGTGTAAGCTTGTAGTTTTCGCCTGTACATGTTCGTTTACCTCCATCACAGACCAACGGTTTATGACACATGAATTAGTAAGTAGTTAATAAAATTGTATCGAGTCAGTAGCAACTCAATATAATCACACTAATGACTGCCGTCATTAACTCTTCCTTTTTATCTAGTTAAGATAAAAAGGAAGAGTTAATGAGAGAAGAAGATATTATCATTTTAAATTCCATAAAAATAAAAATAAAGATTTTGCCTCCAAAAATCAATCATGGCCGTTAAAACCTCATTATCGATTAAGAAGTTAAACAAAAATTTTTTTTATCCGAAACAGCGTCATTCGTCATCGGACTAGACACATACAGCCTTATAAAAAATCGTACACCATCTATCTTGGTCGGGCAGGCATCGTTAATAACGACGTTCGACCAAACGTTGATAAAATCATGCTTCTTTATAAACTTATCGATGCCACTATCGATTTGACGATAACTTGATCAGGTAGCGAGAAGCTTTGGCGTTATAAATGTAACAGTTATTGTTATTCGCGCCTTTTGATTTATGTAAAAGTTTGAAATTGTACCGAAGGAATATTAATTGTTTTTCATATACCTTTGGAAATAATATGGCCATCGATCTACAAAGTCTGATGCCTAAGGTACATGATGGAAGGACCAGATTTAAATCTGATAATGACTAATGACTAACTTCAGGACCAGATTTAAATCTGGTCCTGAAGTTAGTAATTTTAGGGCCGATTTCTTCAAACATCAGTTCATCGGTTATCTGAGGGAAAAAAAAGCAGTTTGACAGCTTCTGTAGGTATAGGAAATGTGGTCAAACCGCCTTAACGACGGCGAAGTGACAAGAAATTCTAAATGCCGAAATGTAAAATGTTATTTTTTTTGACAAGTTAAACTGATTAATCGAAGTGCCTTCTAACTGTCGAAGTCAACACGTGTTCAATGGAAGTTAGGGAGTAATGCCATAGGCTCGGTGGTTTAGTCATTATAAGGTAAGTACATATTTCCATATTTTGATTTATGCTGTTGCAATACTTGCAATTAAAAATGTAGTTAACAGATTTCACTGGAACGAAAAATGTCAGTTAAGAATTCTTATTACTTCGTCGTCTTTATTTATTCTTCAGATAAAGGTATCAGGCCCTTAGTTATGTTATATGTTGTAGATTTTTGTTCGGTATAAATATTGACGGCTGTTCCCAGAAGACACAGGGTGCACTGGTTATTAGGTACCAATTCATAACTTATTGAAGTAGACACATTGAATGCGAGAAATAAAGGACGACGGCGCAAAACTAAACGCATTGTTTCCAAAATAATAATACGCAAAAACGTTTCATTTCACTTGGACAACGCTTCCTTGTACATGCAGCACAAAGACAAAGATTTATCGCCGAATAACATCTGTTTATAATCGAGCCACAGATAAAATAATACTGTTGTACGGGATGAAACCAAACGATTTCTTCATTTGACAGCTAAAAGTTTTAATGACGCGTAGGTCGGCCGGATGCCTGCACATGTGGGGTGTCATTTTGTATTAAACTTTTTTCTCTTAACCCTTTTTTAAATTATAGCGTTATGACGTATGGACGTTTGGTCTTTCGTATCTTATGGGAATCTTAACCCTTTCAATGTCAAGTTGGATAGTTTGGATGTTGATTTGAATATCTGAAGGCATGATTAAGGTTTGAGGTATTTGATTCGGCCGGAAATGTTTTTAATTTGGAATGTTTATTTCAAAATCTTTGGGTTGTGATGTTTTAATTTATTGATATTCCTGTAGTTATCTAATCAAAGACAGGTATTTTCTAATTCCATCTTTTTGCTAAAATGTAAAATATTTTAAATCAGTAATGCAGTCTTTTGTTAACTTATCCCAATTGTTTTGGTTGGGATACATAATTGGGGTTACAAAAACCGCGATTGATTCTGGAATCGAATCTTTGTTGATCTTACAATAATTGATCACGAAACTGCAAGGACCAAACATCTTAGGTGAACAGTAAAGTTCTTTCAAGTCAATAACCGAAAGCAACATTCGTCACCCGTTTCTGATGCGTTCTCATATAATGTTATTAGTGACGTTAACGTTAACGCAAGGGTTTTGACCACGTGTTAGCTCTTTCCTTGGAGGACATATGGGGGCTATGGGAATCAAATGAAAGGGGTTTACATCCTGTAAGATTATTCTTGTGATTTAATGCGTGTGAGCGTATGGAGACAGTACTTAATTAACGTATCTAATTAATGCTGTTGGAGGAAGTGTGTGATCCTGCTTCTTTGCATGCAAAGTCATCGTCCTTTATATTTGACTAGCTGTGCCCTGCCTCGATCCCGTGGGAATATCGGGATAAAAATTATCCTATAACCTAATCCAGGTCATGGTCTACCCATGTGCCAAATTTCATCCAAATCCGTTCAGCCGTTTTAGCGTCAAAGCGTAACAAACAAAAAGAATCACTCGCATTTACAATATTAGTAAGGATGCGATTTCTGCAGTCTTCGTAAAATGGGTGTTCATCCTATTGTTGACGTCTTTGAGTCTCCCAGCACGCGTAACATGACCATAGAAACCATAGCAACGGAAGAATCGACAAAAAGACAGATTGTGATTGTGAATCTGTCATTTTGTCTATTCTTTTATTTAGATGTGGTGGTTGTTTTCTTTACTTGTCTTAGCAGCACTTAAAGACGTTGTGGTTGAATTTCGTCTACCTCCACTGCAGACTGACGGGGGGGGGAAACAGTGTTGATTTTTCTTATCAAAATTACTTAATCTTTTCAAACTTACTTTATCTCCATACTCGTATAACTTTTTTTATTACAGGTTCCTACATTTAAGTACCAATTAGGTAGTGAGTTACTACTTTACTACTTGATTATTCATCCATCACATGCATGTTCAAAAACAATGTCGTTCGGAATATGAGGCAGTAGGCAATGGTTGCTGGAGCGCTGTGCTGCCCGGTGCGCTTGCCGCGAACTGGTTCGGTCAGACCGCCCCTTTCCTGCGCACGCTACGGACAACCGACAGCAAATACGATTCTGATTTATTGCTTGCTTTTTAGTTTCACTTTTTAAAGAAAGACTAGCTTCCGCCCGCGACTTCGCCTGCGAGTAATGTCGATAAAAAGCCTATAGCCTTTCCTAGGGTTCAAAGTATTCCCATACCAAATTTCATCAAAATCAGTTCTGCCGTTTAGCCGTGAAAGCTTCCCTTTATAATTTTAGTTTTGATAAAAGACAAGATATACCTAAAAACAATACCTACGTTTCTGTATACTATGTCTGCTGATGATATGGCCAGAAAGGGGGTGATTACTGAAATTACGGCTAAAAGAGATTCCGGAAAAATAAGACATTCTTCGTAGACCCCAAATACATTGGGATTTTGGGATGAAGAGTAGGAGGGTGATAATACTATGTCTGCTACGTTTTTGTCAGAAATAGAAGATAAGGAGTAAAATAATTGAGAACTCGGAAAAATATGATAAAATTGAAGTTTTTCAAGCAGTGGAATTGACAATTCAAGAGAAACAAATAATTTTCAGAATTTCACAGCAGGCATTATTACTCAAGCTCATCAGAGTACGAATAATCAACAAATTAATATCTTATTTAAGTTATAATATAGGGTATCCATATATGTACATAAATCAATTAAAAATTAATAAAACATCTTAAAAGCTGCGTTTGCGCACCGTACAGGGTTCACGGATGGTCGGAGCCGTCACCCGCTTGGCAGCAGCGATCCACCGGATTAAATCCCTTACCAATTTTACAATACCACCGAAAGCACACAACACCACCCGAATCTTAACTACAGAAGGTTCAAAATCCTTTAAAGCTGTGTTTAGAAATAGTAAAATTATTTTTGTGTTTGAAGTTGAGAATCGAACGCGTATAAAATATAATCTACATGATTTTTTGTGGTTGGTTTCGTACGGAGATTTTCGGACAATTATATTTGATTGCACCTTATATTACGGGCGAGATGCTGGATTGTATTCACCCATTCCCTGAGCATGACGCATTAGTAATATACAGGATGGTCAGGGCTTAGAGTTAAATGCGATATCTGATACTTCAAGTTATTTATGATGATACTTAGATGTTTTGTTGCATTTGAAATCTAATTATATTTTGTCTCGTAAATTGATATTGTTTCCGTAAATCAACAAAGGGGTGCAAATTATAATAATTAGGTAAGTACTGATGGAAACCTTCTTAAAAAGCAGACATTACAAAAATCCCCCCTGTTGAATTTTTTAATATCGCGTTATCATAATTCAATATTTAAAGTTACTTGTAAGTTTACCTTTATTTGAGCTCCCAAGAGCTTAGCATCTGTGGCTTTAACTACAAAGAAATCTTACACTTATTTTAAAATATAAACAGTTTCTGTAACTACTGTTTTGACTGGTGCAATTTGTAATAACTTCGTTGTTATTTTTGCGTTTGTGAATCACCCAGTTACAGAGTTGTATCGACAATGAAAACAGGATGTTGGACGCTTAGTCATGATTCTTTGTGACTGTTTAGATGCCTTTAGCAGATCCAGTGCCAGCGAGCTCTTTGTACAGGTGCCAGTTATCACACGTTTTTGGGTTAAAGGGTGTGATGAAGGGGAATACCTATTTGTCATTTGAAACAGTGTTGATAGATACATTCCGGGATCTGTTATCGTGAAATCCAACGCGAGGTTTCTGCACTAAAATATATTCCATCAAAAAGTTCAAACCGAGTTCATTCGAGAATAACATTGACATTGCCCGATTCAAGGCGCCATACAAATTGACACATCAATAATTTATTTACAAAAACCAAGAAACTCCTTATGAATCATACCACGCATGCGAACGAACGCGGAAAAGACAAGTGAATGAAGACGTTACAAAAAACCTCGCAAGTGTCAGCGAACGGATAAAAAGTAGTTGTCAGACATTCACAAATTTCACTGCGACATACATGTAAGCGGTATTCATCGGCGCGTCATCAGCGACTCAGTATGCATTACTTCAGGCAAGTGCAGCATGCGAGTGGAACCGAGTGCGTAACGACGCGCAGGTCGTTTTGGCGGGAGACCGGCCGCCCGCCATGTCTGGCATTGGGTTCTTTATAATATCCACACGACATCGGTACCGGTTGTACGCACCACGCGACACTCAGCCCGCGTCGCGACAATTTATTTCGGTTCGGGGCAATGCACTTATCGCACGCAGCCCTGAGATCTGCGCGTCGAATAAACGAGAGTAAACATGAAACGCGAAGGGAAAAAATAAATGCATCGTAGACGGCGACAAATCAAGGCTGTTCAAATTACTTGACGTGCTCCGGTCCAGTCGACTCGAAGGACCACTTATTGGTAACCGCTGGACGTTCAAAGCGTACCTACAACAGTCTGTCAAGTGACCTTTCACTCCATTCACGTTCCCTGTGATATGTTACAGATCAGCATCTATCTATAGAGGAACCGTCAAACGTTAATTTTAATCTTGTGCGTGAAATTGAGAGCTCACATATGCCAAAGTTTGATTGAAATCACTTGTTTGTTAATTTAATAGCTACACAACTCGGCATGTCCCTAAAAGTATTGCAGAATTTTATGCTCTTTTAAATTTTCAGAATAAATATAATAAATCTTTTAAATGGTTTCGGCTGTAATTAATGGCATGTTCGCACACTCGCACCGACTAAAGAATGGCACTGAAGGCAATAAAAGTTTAATACAGCCGATGTAACACGGCGCACTTTGTTATTCCAGAAATAAGTGGACTTTACTCGCCCAAATCGTATCGCAGCACGGAAGTGCAATTCAAAGTATGCTAATTAAAACAACTTTAATTCAAAACGTATTTTTATTTGCGAAACCTGTTCGCTAACAAGTGGGTGGTCATAAAAAATCTATTAATTCAGTAGTCTAAGTGCGGCTGTGTGTATAGTCTGTGTCCGCGGCTGTGCACGGTAATTTGTCAAGTGCACGTTTCGCGCCAAAAGTGACGTTTCACAAATCTTCAAAATGGCGTGCGGTGGTAATTAAACGCGCGCAATAACTGGCCATAAAGCAAACGAAGCGCATTGATGACGCGCCGCCTGCGCTATTTTCAGTGCGCGTCGCCGCCCGACAAATGCTAACGGCCTCTAGGACACTCCAGCGAGACTCGGGACACCAGTCACCACCGACTACCGACAGCCCACCGCAACACATTATTTGTTTATTTCAATGCTGAGTGCTGCCAGGGTTAACAATCGCCAAACGATTTTATGACAGATAATATGCCCAACCTTTTTATTGAAAGTGATTGGGAGAATATATGATTTTATTGTCTTTGCTTTTCAATTGTTTTATGAGCATTACGATTCATGATAATGTTGTTACAGCCATACATTCTGTGAATTTGAACAAGATGATTCATTATGATCTCCTTATGAGTAAGTATAGACGTTTTTGTGTGCGTAGGACATGACTGGTCTAGCTACTTTAGGGAACAAGAATATTTTGGATAATAGTCTACACTCTGCGTGATTAACGGATCTATTTTAGTTTAGATTAGTTGGATACAATAAAGGTGTTAGATTAAATCAAACTCACTGTCCTCGAATTACGGTATTCTCTATGAGACTATTATAATTTCGGAAAATAGAGAACTCTTTGATCAGAACATCCCAATCATAATTGTGTGTGGATTCAGGCCCCAAGTCCCACGGGGTAATTCCGTAACACGCTTACAGTAGCAAAGGCTTTCTTTTTGACAGTTCAACAACATTCATTGCGTTATTTACTTTGTTGAGCAGACAACATTTTCCAACATATGAAGCAATGGATTAGCAATATCCATCAAAATCATTCAGATTGTGATTGAAAGTGTGTTAGGCAATTAGAGTACTAACTGCTGATCAAGGCTCCACGTAGCTTAACGCACTGAAGATCCTATTACGACCTAGACCAAACAGACTATTGAAAAACCTGCATAAATTTAGATCATACCTAATATACTTTAAAGATTCTGATAACATAATATATCTTTTGTGTTCCTAATATGTTGACATATGTATATATCTGTCTTTATTAAGAATCAATATTTGACATTTAAAAATCTTTGATTTGACATTGCTCTGTGATATGCACCTACCTACCTACATACCGAAAATATAATAATTATTTAATATTTATTTTGACAAGAGACACGATATAAGTCTAGAAAGATTATTGTGACTAGATTATATTTTTTTTATAAAACGCGTTTTGCAGTCAAGCCATACGCCATACATAGATGAGGCATAGACAAGTGGCTATCTCTTTCAGAGCGTTTCCAATATTTCTCTATCGACTTTCAACGGGATTCACCTGTGCTTTTCGGTAGCTTATGTCAGTCCCATACATTTTTAACTTCTCCATCATCGTTATCGCTGATAGTATGTCACATTAATAGGCTCGTAGGTATTATCTCACGCCATTAATCCAAAAGTTTGGTTGTAAACATGTAAAGGAATCTGGATTCTGAATAGAAATCAGAGATAATTTGAATTAAGTATGTCAGGTAGTTAATGGGCTGGCCATGTTTGTCGAAGGACCGATGGCCGTTGGACCAGACGAGTCCTGGAGTGGAGACCGCGAATCGGCAAGCGTAGGACGCCCCCCAGAGGTGGTTGGGACAGAGTGTTGTGACGCAGCCTATGTCCAACAGTGGACTGTTATAGCCTGACTTTATTGAGGTAGTTAATGAGTTCAAGCATAATACAACAATAGCGAAAAAATATGGTTTCTTATACAAGATATGCAGTCATGAAAATGAAACCAGTTTCGGCATCTGCGAAATAATTGATATTTTATTTATATCTTTGATTAAAGTATTTCCCGACCACTAAAACGTACGTAATTGATCTTGAATAACATAAAAATATGCAAATTCTTGCCAAAATTAAAAAAAAAAACAGATGCAAGATTTACATAAGGTAAGTATGCACTTTTTATGCAACATACTAAAAAATCCCGCGAAAATCACCATAAATAAATACTTCATATTTTTTATTTTGTGTAGGTACCTGGGAACTAGACTGACTAGTTTTAAAATGAATCATGGCGGACTAAGGTCATGAGCACACTTCGTGGAAGGATAATTTGTTCATTAATTTTACGTTTGGTCATCGAGGTAGGAAGCCGAATGTGTTTAATTTTATTATATATTGTTGCAGACATCTCATTACTCGGTTATTATATTCCAATGAGAGTGAAAGTTAGTTAGCCAGACAGCGTGGGTGCACTAGTTTAAATATTGAGATTTGGTTTAACATTAAATAATAATGATCTTGCTCTCCTTAATTATCTTTTTGTCTGTCGAGTTATTTTTTTCGTGGATCTTACAGTTATTATTAAATTGTATCTCGGAATTCTTTTTGTTTCCGGTGTCATTGTGATGAAATGTAGGTCATTTTCTTTATTACAGGATTCTTGTATTCTTAACCTATATTTTAACTCTACGAGTATACTGTCCTGGAAACAAGTGCAGCTATCAATTGTTTTATTTATAGCTGCAAGCCTGCACGGGCTTACTGTTAGGTAAGCGTTACTTTCGTTTTGTTCCTATACAAAAAAAAAACTACTTCAAAAAGAAATAAACTCAAAATTATGAAATCATAATTTCTTTTAAACACGAAATTAACCAACAAAACACTACAAAGTGAAAAATTACTTTAATTTCGGAAGTAGATGTTTTTGGATCTGCATTTTAGTTTTTTGCTTCCGACTTCCGAAATTAAAGTTATTTTTCTCTTTGTAAAATAAAATATTACTCCTTTTTTAGGTCAGTTAAAAATAAAGTACAATCAACTCATAATGAGTGAACATATAAGGCCTGATGTCTCCTTATTTCACGCCATCGCCTATGAACCACAATCATATACTTCCACCAAGATCTGCCGACCTATTCTGTAGAAATTTCACCGTAAAAACACCGGTGTAGTGTCAATAGTGTCAATTCCCAGCACAGCCAAAGTGTTGAACTCTCTGCCAGCGTCAATGTAATTCCACATATAACCCGTCTGCCTTCAAAGCGAGTGAACAGGTATCTTCTGGGCAAGCTTGATTAATCATAGACCTCTTCCATCAAGCGAGATCGAGGTCAAGAGCACTACACAGCAATAAAAAAAAAAAAAAAAGGTATCAGCCATGCTATTCTGTAAACATCTCACCGTGAAAACTTGGGTGAAGTGAGCTGTCAATAGTGTCAATCCCTGTGGAATGACAGCTCACTCCACGCTCACTTCACCTAAGTTTTCACAGTGAGATGGTTACAGAATAGTACTGCTGGTTTAATGACAGCTCACTTCACCTAAGTTTTTATGGTGGGTTTTTTTTGGCTGATGGTCCTTCGAGGCCACTCGCCAACTAAAGATGTAGGAAGAAGAATTTCAAGGATGTATCGACAACTGTCATCGTGTATATCAAAGATAGGTAATAATTAAGGAGGGGCTGGCTGGTCTCCCCGCTCGCATGCCGTCTATTTTCAGATAATTATCGGCCGACGGACGCGACTGCCTACGCCTCATACGATTTATCTGTCTCATTTAATTATTAGTAGTTTTAACTTCTCAGAATGTCCTTGCTAGAAAGTTGGGGTTATTTTTAAGTGAATCCGTGGGTTTCGACCTGTATGGCATACTTGGGATTAGAAAGTTTTAGACTGGACAGGTACTGAAGTCCTTAAAAACTTAGGCACTTGCACAGTGCTATGCACTGATTTTGACAGATCGAATCGTAAGTTTACGCTTAGTTTCGTCTCTTATTCGAGTCGATGGTACTTTTTTAGATTAGTTGGGCCCAGTAAGTGGCCTCGTTAAGTGGCGTTCTTTACATCTTTAAAAGTGGATCATACCTGGAAAGAATAAACATAGAAAGAAAGAAAGAAAGAAAAATATTTTATTTGGGACACGCACAGGAAATACAAACAGTAAGTAATAATAAAAATAAAAAAAAATCAAAATAAAAATAAAAAAAAGGAGAATTTAAAAACAGAATAATAACGACCTGTGCGAGGCGATATTTAAAAAATTAGTAAATACCGCAGCGCTGGTATTCTGATAGGGCCCACTGTGATGCCACGGACACACCTACGGACTAAGATAAATCCAACTATGGGATACACCAAAATAAATAATCCATTAAAAAAAAAAAAAATATAAATAAAAACTGAAACTAAGTAATAAATAAATTAATCTATTCACGCCCGACGTTCCAACATCACTTGTCCATAGTATAAAGTATTATCTATAGTGACAAGCGAAGGGACGCGGGCGCACTGCGAATAGACTACTTGACTCATGGTAGTAGTAACAGTGAGGTTTGAGTCGGTAGGAGTCCGACATAACCCTCAGTTCTCCCTAGACGGAGGATATCACCCATAAGGATATCCAAACAGAATTAAAAAAAAGTCTTCTAAAATGAGTTTCTATATCTTTAATTCAATTAATTTTGTCTTTAATTTTATTTTCAAAATGCTATTTTCTACCTAACACTGTAAAACAGCCTTCCAATAAAAGAAAACAAAATCAAGATCAGTTCACCGTGTCATAGAGAGTCCTCCTCATCAAATTATGCGACGCGAGCGCCCCCTGGCGGTACGTGCCGAAACCCCGGCCTACCTGAAGTGGCCAGACTTAATTAAGTGCTCTGCATAACGATCCCTCGTGTTGTGGTCGTGCCATCAGGGGCATCAGGCTGGTAATGGTGTAATCCTATGGTTTTCGTGGTAGGTAATTGGTTATGTTGGTTATTTTGGTAAGTTTGCAGAAAGCAATCCGAAGCGAATTTGTCGCCTGTAAATTTATCCAGGAGTGTTTGAAGATGGGTTTGTAATGTCTTATTATTGTGAAAAAAGGGCGGCAGTTCAAATAAAGAATACTTCTACCTAATAGGTCAGTATGATCCATTTTGTTTGAAGGAAATGTTGTGCTGCGTGTTCAATGAATCAGCTACCTACCTCTGTATTACAATCGCTGGGATAGATCTTTAATGTAACTACTACTAAAACCGGAAAAGGTGTTAAAAGACCACCGGGTGAAGTAAGCTTCAAGTGAACTGTCAATCCCTAGCATTAGATGGGATGACAGTTCAATTCAAGCTCATTACAATCGGCCTATAAAGTTCCCACTGCTGGGACACAGGCCTCCTCTCGGCTGTAATTTACCATACTTTACCAAAATTTTCACGGTGAGAATTAACAAGGCTTACCTCTTATTTTTTCTTCCCCATGTTTTCATGCTTTATCACTACTAGTCTAATGACCCGTATGGCAACACAACTAACTTCAAACGAGGCACCATTGAGACGTAAACTCCGTTGGCTCGTACTAGAGGGCGCTCGAGTGCCGAAGGGTGTATTTTTACCAGATTATGCACCGCAAGCTTTCCGTCGAGGTGTGATGAAGAATAGCGTCTAGGATACACTTGATTGTTATATCATGATGTATAATAAGCTGTGTGCCGTTTAATAAACTGTTCGCTTGAAAGGTGCTGTTTTTGGAATGTTAGTAAAAATATTATGCTTTGTCAGTGACTCTTCATCACTTACTGACTTTTCGCAAACCATTTCCGAAAACTCAGTAAATAGGTAACTTAGAGCTGTGAAAATGTAGATTAGGTAACTATATTTAGGTGTAAAAATATATTAATTCACCACGAAGTCAAGTTATGCCAAATTTAAATAATTTTGTTTGGTTTTTGTTGTCATTCCAGATTAAATTTAAATGAGAAGTCGCTAGTGTAACATAACCATAACGGCATAAAAGGACATCTTTCGAAAAAATAAACTTCAGTGCACACAACAGCAGGTAAAACGAAAAAAAAAAAAAACGAAAATTCCAAAGGATCGATATCAAATTAATTAACGATACATATCATTTACGTTTTTCTTAAACCTTTTAATTCGTCGAAAATAACCTTACGGGCATTTAACGCTAATACCGATGATCGCGTGCTAACTTCGCGTCGTTAAATTAAAAAGTAAAAGCAATAAATAAACTTGGGAGCCAATGAACCTTTTTTGTAACTTTACACGCCAACTTCTGTGTAAAGTTTTGCATTCTGCAACTGGTTACAAAATGCTTTATTGTGGCCCTAATCACGTCTTTGGCCTTAAGAAAATGAGTTTTATTATGATTTTTTAGTTATCATACGGGGTAGATAAGTTTTATATCTCAAATGGCTTATGAATGAATGAAATCAAAAGTCATTTATTTAAATTAGGCTGAGAATCAGCACTTTTTGAACGTCAAAATTACATTAGACAGTCCCCCAAAACGGACCCTTCACCACTTCCTAGTGCGTTAGCTGGGAAGAAGAGGTGGCGCAACAAACTCCCCAGCAGCACTGCTGTCTTTTCAGTTAGATGAACTTGATTCTGTTGTTGATCCTGAATGAAGTATTCTTAACCGGAATTCGCTAATGCTGTTGGTTCAATATCTTGACATATTGCTGCGTTTCGGAACTCTTTGAGAAAGCACTAAAGTTTTCGAATTTCGAATCAATAGCTATTGCCAACTTATTGAGGACGTTAGAAACCGGACTTAGTATTTCAGAGCTTTTAAACAAACATCTGTTTCGGAATTTTCCGAATTATATCCGTCTTAATCACCCAGTATAACGGTGTCATTAGTGTCAGTTGAACTTTTAAAAGTTAAATCTGTTCAGGTCACTGCTTTTACGGCGTTGACTGAATATGATTGAATACTTTTATTTTTTAGTTAAAAAAATATTGCATTGAGGTAGATAAATAAAACACTTGCAAAAATAATTAAACCCTTCAGCTGTATAGTTCAACATGGAACACAAAAAAACAAACATGTCGGCAACTTTCTTAAAAGCCGAATTTCTTTCACGCGAAATCCGTCAAAAGAAAAACTAAGCGTTTTCCATAACGTTCGTATACAAAGAGACGTTATAAAAACATCTAGGGTTGGCCAAAATAAACCTTAACAGGTAAGACTTAAGGGCTTTTACGAATGCATAAAGACGGTCATTAAAAGAACCTCATTCGTTGAGTGTCAAAGGAAAGTGTGCCTTATGTATGGGTGTAATAAGGGCGCTCCAGGTGTGGTAAGGTGGCGTCTTGGGGTGAACGGCCTCTGAAAGCTGAACATTTCAGAAGTTTGACACGGCATCGCTTCCTGTAGCTCTGAGTGTTAGAATGTCGTGCATTTTTGTGTTCAACTTTTTTAAATGCATTGTTTTTCTTAATGAGTTTTTTCAGCAGTCGCTACAGACAGACGAGATGTTTTTTATGTCTCTGTTTTCTACCTAATGTAATATGTAAGAAGTTATACATATGGTCTTGTTGTTTTCTACAATAATATTAATCCAGTGTCGCCATTAATAAAATCTACATAATTATGTAACTAGAACAAATCATACATAGTTTGGCAACAGCCTAGGTGACAATTCGAATTCAAATGATTTACTTATCGTTAGGAACTATACTATACTAAATAAACCAAAAACATTTAATACAGTAGCAACACTCACTTTCGTGGAGTTACCACTGTAAGTGATTTGTCAGTTACAAACTCAACTTGCATCGTATTTTAGCCACATTACACTAGGGGTGGCGCGTTACATCACAGATTATTTAAAAAAAATACAGCGGGATAGTTACGTAACAAACTTACAGAAGGAATGGCTTTCATTTTGACAGTTCAACAACATTCATTGCGTTGTTAACCAGACAAATTATTCGAACATAATTATGAAGCAATGGATTAGCAATAATCTTCTAAATCTTTGCGATTGTGATTGATAGGGTGATAGGTAATTAGGGAGCAGGTTGTCGAAAATTTTTTTTGACTGTGTTGCCGTTCCTAAGTTTGTATAGATAAAGGTATATTTCATAATTCTCCTGCTCTCTTCCCAATTTATTTGTGGTCGGCGCAACATGTCTTTTTCTTCCATACTTCTCTATTAGTCGTCATCTCGGTAGTCACCCCCTTTCTAGCCATATCATCTTCCACACAGTCCATCCATCGTTTCTAGTCTTCCTCTACTCTTATAGTCATCTACATTCATACTCAAAACTTTCCTCACGACATTTTCCTTATTCCTCATTCCTTATTCCTTCCTAAGTACGTATATTTTCGTCGGTCTTTTCAGGCACGATAATGTTTAGGAGAGATTTCTTTGCCATAATTATAATTTTTGTTAAAAACAAACCATCTTCTGTGCAGTTTTTAAATCACTTAGGCCCAGTAGCACCAATATGCGATTAGTTATTAATCTGTGGTTTAGTGGTAAAAGTATTTAAAACATCATTGTCTCTCTATCATAGAGGGGCTTGTGGTTAAGTAATAACAGCCTCATGAGTAGTACGCTTGCCGCGGATTGTCCTTGGATGGGTGACCATCTTTACATACCAAGACTCCGTGCCTCAGAACCACGTGAAGCCGTTGATCCTGGGTGTCATTTTTAGATCTTTGGCAGTAGTTTCGGTCTGATAACCAGTCTTACCAATGACTATCTTGATACCCAGTAACTGGGTTTTGGGGGTCGGATAGGCAGTCGCTCTATGTAAAATACTGGTACCCAGCTGCTTCCGGTTAGACTGGAAGCCGACCCCAACATAGTTGGGAAAAGGCTAGGAAGATGATGATGTCTCTATCATCTTTAAACGATTGACAGAAACGAAAGATGTTTTAAATTCAGTTAGTGCTAAACGTATTTTTTATGGTGCAAGTGGGCTTTATTACCTAAACGAATTCCAAAATTAATCAAACAAATTAATTAATTAATTCATCTCATACTCAGGGTTGCCATCCCTACAGATCAAGTACCCGGTATGCAACTTTCACTTTCGGGACGCGAACTGCAACTTTACAATGTCAGTCGTTCATTAAATATTTACTGAGCCTACGTGTTTTCAGTTTTCAAGGACGAACGATGATATAAGTAAGCAAACACGTGTTTTCTTAAGGAACTCTTGGTTAAAAAGACGTATTTTAAAACGAGGTTCAAGCATACGTATCTCAATTGAGTAGAGATTAAGTATGAATATTGTTTTTCAAGTTCAGCAAGATTCAGGTTCGAGCATTGTTCTAGAATACGGATGTGCCGGTCTATTATGTAAGAATCTCAGCGTGAAAACTGAGAAGTGAGCTGTCATTCCACCTTATGAGAAGCGAGCTGTCATATTTCCACCATATCTGAAGCGAGCTGTCATTCCACCTTATGTAAGGTGAGCTGTCATTCCACTTTATGTAAGGTGAGCTGTCATTCCACCTGATTTGCTGGGGATTCTCACTATTGACAGCTCACTTCACCTTAGTTTTAAGGGTAAGATGTTTACAAAAGGCTTATCAATTATGGCGCAACGTATTATATAAGCCTTCCGGAATAAATTCTCTAAACGATGGTGATAATCTCATCAAAATCTGTTGCGTGGTTTAGAAGACAACGCGGTCATACAGACAAACAGGAAAAGCGACTTTAATTTATAAAATGTATATATATGGATAATACCTACATGGGTAGAGAGTAAAGGCTTTTCCTATGAATATCAACAACTATAGTTCAATTTAGTTTTTATTCAATGAAAGCTGAAAGCGTCTTTGTCTTCAGAGGCTGCCTGAAAGTTCTCGTTTACTAAGCTTTTCAGTTATAATCATAACAGAACATGCCACCACACATTAATCGCTTAATTAGTCCAAACATTTCGTTACGTCACCCTAAAAGCTTATTATTTGCAGTGTCCGCCGTGCGCCATTACGCCGGCCATTTTTCAATTATGCCAAATGTGTATGGAGTATAAATCATTGTATGTATGTTAATGTATGGCTGTACGGCTATATGCAGGGGGTGACGGGGTGAAGGGAGGTATGTAAACATCCCGTCTGTTTAATTTGTAAACGGAATCGAAATATAGGTATACTATACCCAATATCAGTGCCTGTGCTGCAGGAAAATAAAAAAAAATGCAGCGGCAGAAAATTTTTATGCGTTCGGATATTTTTATGAGTGGCGACGGCTCGGTTTATGGATTGAAACGTAATCGGACGGATTCTATTGAATTTCGTGGCTTTTATAGCTGTCTGTGTAGCTCGATGCATTAAATATGATTTTGCAGTGCTATGTAATTTGCATGTTTTAACTACCTAGTGATAACTCATATAGATACTATACCTACCGTTGAATCATTGTTGACCACCACACCATCGTTGAATCACCTACGTTGAAGACAAGGAAGTTTGGCAATAATTCCTTCTGCACATGTGGCTTCCCTGGTTCAATACTTTATTAGTGGCTTTTGTGTACATTATAATTATTCAGATTTGATACAGTTGTAATAGAAATCATGTCATTTCGTTTAAAATTGGTTTTTATTTATTTATTCATATTTTATATAGATTTTTTTTCTATTTTGTGAATGTGAGAACGCTGTAGACTTAGTGGACTGTAGATTTATTGATCATCTTCTATTTTGTTAAGTACCTGGTAGTTGATGAAAGACCTACAGTGTCCTCCCATAACTACTTATACTATTATTTGAAAATATAACAAAGGCCAATTATTTTTAAAAGAGTAACCGTGGAGTTTCTTGCCGGCTCTTCTCCATAGGAAACGACCAATTGGAACCGTGCACCTAGCTTCTGACGTTTCATAAGTGCCCTTGTAGGTTTATGTTTTTTTTTTTTTTTTTTTTAATTTTACTTAAACTGGGAATCAAAGAGAGGTAGGTAAAATCTCATTCGGGCGTAACCATCTGTTATTATGAAGGTCGTGTGAAGGGTTTTACTCAAGAAAACCAATGGCTTTATGTTCTTTATAGCTGATCAAGTAATTGTCATCAAGCTTTGGCTATGTATGTCCGAAGAAAGAAGGTAGCTGAGGCTGCTAACTTCAACATTGACTGATAATTATGAGTCAAACTTTTGACAAGAAAAATAAGCTTAGGTCCTAAAAATTTCATACTTAATTATCGTTGTTCCAATCCATAGGCAAAAAACTGTCATCACCACTCTGTCAATGTTAAAAAACCATGAAGTTCCAATCGAATTCCATTTTTAAAACATGAAGCATTCGAAATTTTTAAAACTGAAGCCCCCGTGGTGGCCAGTGGCGCACGTTAATTCCATCGATCATTACTCCCGGTGCAATCCACCAATCATGAAAAATAAAAACACTGGCAACCCCACCTGCACCCCCTCTTTTCCACCCCGTCCCCCCCTCGTCTGCGTCCAGGGGTTGTGATTTTTTCGAGCGTCACTCTCGATTAGTATGACTCCGGTTTACCTATATGTATTCGGGAAATCAATTGCAGTTATGTGTGTAGTTCGGTGTAGTATGCTTTGTTTGGAGATGTAGGTAGCCTATGTACCTATGTCTTGAAAATGTATCTATCAGTATTTTGATAATGCACGTAAGTAGATAAGTACTTGAGCTACTAATCGACTAAGAAGAGATATTTGCATACCTACATTGTTAATTAATCACGATTCAAGGTTTGATTAAACTACAATGTTAGTTTAATGGCAATATAATTTTGGCGTAATTAATAATAAGAACTAATCGGAAGATTCTTCTAATATTACCTATTTGTCCTAGTGTAGTTGTGACCTATCAGAAAGCTGAGATAACTTCATGCAAGTTTTAAAGCACAATATCGGGAATGTACAAAATTTTGGTCAATTAAAAAAACCTACAAAACAGAATCCATCCACGATGTATGTGTGTATATACGTACCCACACATACACACGCCTCGCTGTAGTGTGGGTGCTTGCAGGGCTGAGCTGAACCCAGCCCGATCGCGAAGCTCCATGCAAAAATGTGCATTACACACCAGGAATATTCGACCTCCCGCCCCGCCCCGAAACCCAACAAAATAAGGCGAGTGAGGGGGGGCTCTCGGCTGTCCTATAGCCCTTTTTATACTGGCCGATGTGCCAGGGGTAGTTAGATAACGGCATGCGGGCCCCTCCGATGTCATGTATCACGTATCCAGTTTTTAAAATTCGAACGATGCGCAATTGTTTTGGGTTTAGTTTTGAAATAGGAAACGCGCCTGCCAGGCACGAGATTAATTAAAATGAAACCTTCTTGAAAATTATTCGTTTGTTCTTGTACACATTCCCCTGTATTAATTCCAGTCCTTGGGCTTCGGAAAAAGTCTAATAACGAAATTGTTCTGTTGCCAATGCGCACTTTATCAAGCGGATAAAAATGTAGCGCTTGTTAGTTTTCCATGAAAAGCATTTTTAAGACCAAAACTCGACTAGATTCGTTTGAAAGATCCGTTTTTAGTTTTTAATATAGCAAGCTAAAAGCTTTTTTACTCGAAGCCGTAATTATAATTCTCAAAAGAATTCCTCTTTTTCACTAATGAAATACCTTTCATTAAAAGTTTGATGAAAAGACTTACTATTTATACGATTTTTAATAAACCGAGCAATTACGCTGAACGCAAGATTTAAAAAAGTTCCGTCAGGTTGCATATCATGAATTTTGCTGCAGTTGACGCCATCGTTTATTTCTGATAAACACACACCTGATGCACCTAGGTACAACTTGGAACATTTCGAATAGATAACTTCAAAACAACGTTATGGTGTTTTTTCTCCGTAAAACCAATTATTTGGAAGAAAATTCTTGACCTTTCTTATGTTAAAAGCGGAAATCACGTGAAAAGTTGAGACTTTCAATTTCCTCAAAGCACCGTTGACCAGAATGATGGCGTTGAAAATAAAGACAAATAATGAAAACACGCCAGAAGTGACGTTAAACACTGTAATCTTAATAATTCCAAAGTCACCAGCAAAAAAAAAGAAAATCAGCGACTACGAAACAAAAGTTCTAAATTCAAAACAACTCAAGTTTTCGCACAGAAGTGGACTTTTACGAGGCCACAAAGTTTTTTCTACACACACCGACGGGGGGTTGAATGGAGTAAAAAAACGGAAAAAGGCAGGAGAAACTGTGTTATGAGGTAAGAAAGAGTGAGGCCAGGGGCACGTTCGCAATAAAAAGATGTCTGCGTAAGGTCGGCGTTGGAGACGGCAATTTTTTTGTCGCTTTTCGAGAGAGAGAGAAGGAAATTCTACGATGTGCAACCGGCGCGGGTTTTATTAAATCATTTTCTAGTTTAACGATTTTGTTGCATGCAAAGGTTAGATTAATCTGAACTGAACTTTTTCGTTCAATCTTGAAGCTTTTTATTAGGTTTCAGTCCTTTCAAGTTAAACCTCAGACGGATATAGAATTTCCGCTTTGATATTGAAGGATTTCTGTTCATCTTAATAAAATATATAAAAAATAGTTGACAAAAAACATGGCTACCGTTATTTAAAGAATCGGCAGACCATTAGAACATAACAATCGTACAATCATTGTCTTTATTTTAATGCTCGCTAGTAACATGTGGTCCACGCTGACACCAACCGTTGCGTTCACGGTCAAATTATTTTATTCAGAGAAAGAACAGTTCGCAGTGTCTGCGGTTTGTGACCGTAACCAACTAATGCATCAAAATAATCAATGGATTTGCAACTATTATGCGAGTGGTAACGGTCCCCCGGGCTCTGGCAGGGTTGTCTACTGTCTAGTGGTGAGAAACAGTTGCACTTAGAGCTAAGATCATGAGTAATTGACTAGACTTGAATATTTTTGAAGATTGTTAGAAATTTTCAATAGTTTCTACAAAATACGAAAAATTTCCCCTTTTTCCACCATATTCTTTGAAGCTTTAGTTTGCAAGTCTTCAGCCTGCCAGCCCTGCATGCCAAATTGCAGTCTACTGTTCGATTGATCGACTTAGTCCAATTTGGCACGTAAGAAAAAAGCAGTCTCGACTTGTTATCTTATGATTAACAGAGCGCTAATTGTAAGTGAGTGAAAGGTGCAGAGAAAGGTGTACAGACTCTTTTTTATTCTATCTAACGAAAATAGATTTAGTCAGTGTCTTAGACACTTTCGTTCGACGGAAAATATACGAGATATAATCTCAGCTAATTATTTATCTGTTGTTACGCTGGATGGGTTTTCAAGAGCAGTTGAAGGCTTTCGAGATGTGAGTATAGGTATTAAATCAATGAGGATACATTCTCCAAGACCTAATGTTCTCATTAGTATGTGTAGCATTTTGAAATAACACCTAAACTAATACCGTATATCAGGGGCGCAGCTAACCAATAACCCGATTCCTGTCGGCTTCCCTTAGGAAATTATGACAGTCAGTAGTTCTCAGCAGTGTTTAATAATCACACTGAATGTATTATTTAATACTTACACCATAAAATTAAAGTATTACAAAACCCTAACCTACATTAAAAAAATTGTCTTTATATTCCAACGAAAACAAAACATTTAAAGTGCGCGCCAATTTTGCTCTAGTGCCTCCAGTATAACTCGTTGTCCGCCCGGGTTATGAAAACTTAAATTTCTATACAAAATAATCTCGTCATGACGTCACTTCAGGTCACGTGACACGCTGTTTTTTGAGGCAATAGTAAGCCGTAAAAAGTCGAGTTATGATTGAGTGTAGGAATCCATTCGCTGAACTTCATAAGCGTTCGGTTTGGTTCGGGAATGGGGGAGGGACAAACTTCGCTCCACGCTCGCAATAATTTGTTAGTCGACGTTTGACGTAAATAGATAATAGAATTTATAACCTTTAACTTTGTTGATACTTGTAGTTTATTAGCATTTTGTTCGTTGTATTCATATAAGTTATTAGTGTAACAATTGGAATTGGATAATCGTGAGTTTGTTGTGAAATTGTGCGTTCGCCGTCGTTGTAATTAGGAATTTGTGGTAAGTCGATAGATTAGCAAGTTGAAATTACTTTTTTAGAGTAGATTTGAAAAGTTATTAGTAGGATGGCGGCATTAATAGTTTTAGATTGTTATTGTTGTCGTTTTCGGCTTTGAGCGAATTCTACGTACTTGCGTAATTCTCAAAAACAAGAACGATTATCTGATCTAGCCATTTTTTCTATAGAAAAACATTTATTGCTAAAAATTAAGAATCATCCCGGTTTTTATGATAATGTCTTAGCGTACTTTGTACGAAAGAATAGACGAATAGCTTTAGAGTATAAGTAGTATTATAAGTAGAATAAGTCAGTAGTATTTTAGTTAAGTAGTTTTGTCTAGTAGACATCATACGTCAACGTCATCACACTGATCACACCACAAACGGCTTTTTTCAAAGCCACTTTTATTATACCTACTTGCAAGACACTGTTTCAATCTAGCAGCAGCATTCTCAGTGCTTATACGTATGGTAAAGGTGGACTGAAGACATCTGCTTATAGAAGACTGAAGCCAGGAAGTCAGTCACAGATTTTAGGTAACTGGACTACGTGCGCCACGTCCGGGCTAGGTAAGCTTTTTTTTTTTTTTTTTTGTTTTTGCTCCGGCTTACCTTTCTTATAAATTCACCCTTCGCCACTGCCGTATATTATATCCAGTAAGAAGCTAGCGATACATTTTATACGTAAGCACAACTTTCAAAAATGTTTTCGAATTTCAGTACTTCTAGTTGTTTACGCGAATTTTCGCGTTGTTAGCTTTTAAGCACTTCACTATTGGTGCGCTTACAAACTTGGGCATGTATTGACTTATGATCGGGGCAAAGCCCTAAAACAAGCATTATCGCAGCGACGCACACAAGTGCAGCGAGAACACGCGCCCCACCACCGACGCGATTCGGCGTTTTTATATTTTTGCACGTTCAAAAAAACGCGCGCGGCAGACAAAGATGGAGTGATGACGAGCCCCGAGCAACAATGGCGCGCGAGCGGGACGGACTCACCTCTGTCATTGCGAACGCGAAATAAAAATGTGCAAAGCGTTCCTTTTTTAAATGTGATGCTTTTTTTACGTTAGTCTGCGTTAGCAATTAGTGTTGTGCGGTTGTCGCGCACCGAGCGTTAGGAATCTATGCAAATGATATGCTCCGGATCCCGGCGATGCTTACAAAAGCTTTTAACGCTCATTCAATGACATTATCGGAAGAGGCGTAAATAGAGATCAAGGAAGCGATGCCATTCAGTCCACCTACAAGGTCGCCTGTTCCGCGGCTTTATAGAATTTAACAGGGCCCACAATGGTGGGTACCCGGCTAGGTACATAAGGACGTCTCCACTCGTTTTCCTGTTGAATCCTCTCCTCATTTTACCGCAATCCTTTTAAGAGCACGAGTAATGGCGATTTCTTGCAGAGAATTTGAACAAAAGGCTGATGATAGAATGTTTTAAAATTGTTTTCCGTTAACGCTTTAAAACGTCTTGGAAATGTTGGAGAGCATTTTTGATATTCCTAGCGTTTACAAATTGTTTTCATTTTGAAGGTAGTTGTAGAGTACGAATATTATTTGTTGCTATTTATCTGAAGACGCTGTTGAGCTTGGTATTGTAAAGGATTTGCATTAAAAGGGAGCGTGGAGTATTGCGTAAGCCCTCCAGGTGCATCCGACTAATCAAAGGCAGGGATGTCGGCTCCAGCGAGAATGTCGCTGTGAGCAAATTTTAATGCGAATGGAAAAAATGCTGGCAACCCAATGCGGCGCGCGCGTGTGTGCGTGGGGCACACACACACAGCCGCGCGCCGTGTCGGTGCATGCTTTACGCGCGGAAAAAAGTGCTGCGTTATTGATTTTTCTGTACAGCCACGGGGGGTTAGGGGGAAATGTGGGGGGTGGACGCCCGCGGCCTGAAAAACCGTCTGCTGAAAAAAACCGAGACGAAAAGGCACCCCTCCCTTTTTAATTGGTAACGTAGTGTCAATAGGGCTAATCCTGGGGCGGTAATAGCCTGCTTTTGTCTCACGAATGCATTTTTCAGTGTTGCCATGCGACGGTTCGAGCACTCGTGGCTATGAGGGATCTCAAGTTTAGATTTTGTGGCTGCTGTCTAAGCCGAGATGAATTTTTCATATTCTTGATTTTTATTTGGAGTTTTGCCATGTTGTTGATAAAAGACATATGTACCCAGATTTCAAGACTGAAAGTATCTACCAAGTAGGTAATATGATGTTCCTTTTATTACTTCAAATTGAATTGCAAACTAAATAAAACAAATTGGATCACTTCCTAATTCATCAAACACTAATGATATGTTTTCAGTAAGTTTCAGTAAGAATTTTACTCGTCATGCCTTCATGAAACCGATGTTTCATCACACAACACCGTTCAGTGAACCAGACACAGTGTAATTAATTTGGTAAGTACTTTCTTTATAGATTCTTATTGAAGTTGATAATAGTTTTGTGATTTGATAATTTCGTAGTATGTCTAAATTATTTAGAACGAGTACGTACCTAATCAAACATTTATTTCAATAAAACAATACCTTAGAGACAGATTTATTCGTAATTTATTTGGAAATAATAATCTGAAGTCGGCAAAAAGTAACAAAGAAATGAAATCAAACCTTATGCAACGACTTTGAGTCGAAGTTTCTCATAATTTATGGAAAAGTGGCTTACATAGACGTTACGTGTTTTCTGGAACTATTTAACACCCTAAATAATTGTCTGTAAATGTTTCTTATATTATCAAGCAAACTTGAATTGAGTAGCACGCGCTTCCCCGGCTTCCTGTTACACACTTCCGTCCCTTTTCACAAAATCACTCCCACAGATAGAATTATTTAAAGACTGTTCTGAAACGGTTCCTGAAAACACGTAAGTAACAACTTTTCCCACACCTACCTATTTTAAACCAACAAAGTAACTAAAAACAATTATGTCTTTGTAAAATCTAATTGATACAGTTATAATGCACCCTTCAGGATGTCCCGTCGACGCAGACGATCGTAATTAGCGGCCGGAAGTGCGTGCCGACGTCATGTCCGGTCCAATTGAACCACTTGTGCGACAGAGGTCAGGGTTTTGCAATGTTTAGTGTGACAGACAGTCGATTTGTTTTTGCTGAAAGGAATCCATACTAATATCAATATTTAATCATATAAATGCGAAAGTAACTCTGATTGTCGGTTTGTCGGTCTGTATGTGTTACCTTTTCTCGCCTAAACGGCTGGACGGTTTAGGATGAAATTTGGAACATGGATAGACCTACCTATTGTTAACATCTTCAAAATTCTGTACAGTTAGTTCGCAATAAAGAATTTGTATGTGACAATTACTTGGGTTTCCGAGCTCCTTGCTGGCGGTGTCGCGGACAAAAGCTATGTTAGTAGCTATTCACTTGAAAGATATAATTGCCCTTAGTTCTGGTAATCCTACGCTTTGATTTAGGCTCGGGTCAGATGAATGCGCGACCACGCGCGTTTTTTTACGCACGTTCAAAGTCTTCATGGGCGGTTAACGCAAAATCTGGCGTTGCCATCACGGCAAACGGCCTTTTATGGTCTTATTTTTGTTTTTTTGTTCATGTAATTATTGAAATAGATTCCTTTCACATTTTAAAATAAATATCACCAGTGTTAAAAAAACATAAAGGGAGATTTTTCAAAGGTTTTTGATTGTGTTAATGTTTCGTTGCCTTTGGCGTGTGGATACTGACACATCACTACCAGGTTACTTTAAAATTAAATGGCAATTAAAAAATCTACTTTTAATATTGTTACTATAGAGGTCTATTCAACAGCTCATGGCTAAGTAATAACAGCCGCACTGGTCCATCCAGTGGATGGATGACCATCTTTACACTCCTCCGTACCTCTTAAAGCATGTTAAGCCGTCGGTCCAGGCTGTCATTGGATCTTTGACAGTCGTTACGGGTCGTCAGAAGCCCGAAAGTCCGTCAACCAGTCTTACCAAGGCGTATCGTATTACCCAGTTACTGAGTTGTGGAGGTCAGATAGGCAGGCGCACCATGTGAAATACTGGTATTCAACTGCATCCAGTTAGACTGGAAGCCGACCCCAATATAGTTGGGAAAAGGCTAGGCAGATTGGATTGGAGGTCTACTCAACACCAGGCGTTCTATTCTATAAAATGTCACCGTGAGAAAAGTGAGCTTGTAGTGACTTGATTGACATTATTGACAGCTCACTTCAAGCTCACTTTATGTATTTCACGGTAAGATTTTTTACAGGTAATAGATCAGCAGGTTTCAAGTTAAAACTTGGGCAATATGACTGCTTCAGTGACATAATAATGTAAGTCAATGAAATCCCCAACATGAACTGGAAGAAAATATTTCATGCCTAGATAATGTTATGAGCTGACTGCGGTGGGGCTGGTGACTATTCAGGGGCCCATTTGCAGCATAAATAATTAAATATTATTTAGCGCTAAACGAATTTAATGCTCTCTCGCACCACAAATCACTAAATGCTTTAATTAGCGCTATACATATTTAAAACATTGTTCTGTTTTCGTCAATCGTTTGAAGAGGAAAGAGACAATATGATGGTTTAAATTTTATTTAGTGATTTGTGGTGCAAACGGGCCTTATGTATTAGGCCCTAGTTATCTTGTACATTGTGTTTTGGGCGCTCAATAAAATTGTTAGTATGATTTTCTTTGTAACGAATTACGTCAAGCGCTGCCGTCGAAGGGCGAGCGTCATGTAATTCGTTACATAGAAATTCATAGAATTTTATTGAGCGCCCAAAACGCAACGTACCATCGAAGAAGTTCATATCTAACCACTGTAAGGGCTATTCTTGCTTGCAGCGCTCGGCGGCTATAGCACCGGGCCGGTAACAGATGTGGTCATCGTGTTCACGGGATTTTGTTTTGAAACTGGTTTGATATGAACTTCTTTGATGGTACAAGACGCACGCCTCAGGCGCCTGTCATAATTAGGGCCTTACCTACCTCGCTAGCAATCGCAAATATCAAGGCTAATATTAATCTAGAACATTTTTCAGAACTACTAGACAATGTGTCTCTCAAAGAAATAAGCTCCAAGAACCACATAAAAATATTTTGTCACATGATATATGTCTGCTCACCCTTTGTCGGAGTGCATCGGGTGCATCGACCGTGACCGTGGTTGCGTAACCATTGCCACTTGACATCAATTCGCGACAGACAGACAGACGCAAGTTCAATGTTTGACAATTACTTGCAACGAACGGTAATGTGAACCTTCATTTTGCCAGTTTTGTTTAAGTCCTATTTAATAGGCGGAGAGCTTCAACTGGGTCACTGAAAAAATCTTGAAGGAAAAAAAAAATCGACTGAACAGTGGTGGTACAATGCCTGTCGTAAGCTTTAAGTTACCAAGGAAATGGAGAAGGCTATGGTTGGAGTTCTCCTGCGTAATCGAATGAGAAATAAGGATATAATCAGGAGAATCAAGCGATTTCCATTTAAATCTATGGATTTCCAAGCTTTTAGTCTGATTATAGATCAAATAGCAAAGTAGATGTGAGCGGAAACACCGGGACCCCGACGCCCTAGTGAACCTATAATTGGGATGTTGACAATTTTTTTTGTCCGTAAGGTACATTATTAAAAAATATTGGACACGTATTTTTTATTCTTTTACGTAATCAAAAAATTACGGCAATACATTGAGTTAAAATGTGGCATGACGTCACTCCCCGGACTTGTGACGTAGCGAGCCCCCATTCCCCAACTTTAATGCGTTTTAATATGATAAAGCAAAAAATACGTGTTTAATATTTTTTTATTATCTGACTGACGGACTAAATAGTTGTTTTTTTTTTCTCCAGTCATCATCTAATTGGTGGTGTTCTTCAGAAAGGTAAGGTGCGTAGTGCTCGCAATTGGCGTGCGTGTATGACCAGATGTATGCACGTAAACGAGTCAAAAGGAGTAGTATGGTATTCTCGCACAGACCAGGGAAACATGGCACAAAAGGAAGGAGGCCTTAACTAAGCAGTGGGTGGAACATGGCTGCTAAAGATTGTGATGGTATTCGCTGAAGGTAAATTAGTAGGTGCTCAGGTTGATGACCCTTCTTGCCCACCCCACACGACAAGTCCTGAGGTGACTACCAGACACAAATCACGTCAAAATTCGACACATGTCATAAATATCGTGTAACAGCGACAATAAACTTAACGATATCAAATCACATAGCTGCGCTACCGCGAACTTCAGCGCTGTAAAATTTATAGATAAGGCATCAATGATAGCGGGGAGCGAGGCTGAAGAAAAGGAGAATGATAATATATAATAAATGAATGAAGTACAAAGGAGAATGATTTTTATATATTTTTAATTCGCTCAAAGATATCCGAAACCAAAGCCAACCAATTCGTAAAATTTTGGCTAAAACATACAATACAAAACGGGAAGAAACGACGGAGCAAACTTAGGTAACCGTTGTAAACTTTTATAAATAAACAATCATTAATATAGAGTTTGGTTCACAGTGGGGCTCACAGTATCATAAACAGACTCAAAATTAGATCGGAATTGATATAAAACCAGCCGTAATGCCGGGAAAATCATGGAACATAGTTTTCATAGCAGTACAAGTGTCTTCATGCCTCTCTGACTCAATCAATTTGCCTAGTATTTTAAATGGAGCGACTGCCTATCTGACCTCCACAACCCAGTCACTAGGTAATACGATACCCCTTGGTAAGACTGGTGTCAGACTTTCGGGCTTCTGACGACTCGTAACGACTGTCAAAGATCCACGAATGACAGCCGGGACCAACGGCTTAACGTGTTTTCTGAGGCACGGAGGAGTCTCGATATGTATAGATGGTCACCCATCCACGGACCAACCCCGGTGAGCGTAGCTTAACCTGATGGATCGACCCGTGCGGCTGTTATTACTTAGCTACGAGCTCCTCATCTCTCTGACTGCCATGCTAAGTTGATATTTCATATTCTATTATAAGTAGTTGTTAATTCGGTATTTGTTTTCTAAACTACTGCTAAAGACCGGTTAAGTTCTAGTTATGGCCTAATTTTGAACCAATTTTAACACCTTCGAAGAAAGACAAATTTTCCTCTTCATTAAACTCTCTTCGCTAACACTAGCGGCCCACCTCCGAGTCTAGCTATCCACGCGACATCACGTGACGTCTCCAAGATAAATAATAACGTAGGGCCTCCATAGTCTATTTATTACTTATTTATGTGCTATTGCTTTATTTCTTATAGCACGTCACTAACAGTGTTTATGGTGTTAAGTTTTTGTTTATGGTTTGAGTCATCGATGGTTGTGCTTTGAAAAAAGGTTATAGGAATTCTGCACAGCTTTCATTTTGAACTCTAGTCAGTTTTCTAGAATTCTTTCTGAAAATTTTGGTGGTATTTTCTGGAACTCGACTTAAGGCCGCAGACAGGGTCGACAAGATGTTGCGACGCGTTTCTGGTAGAACAATAATTTCCATATAGTTTTCATAGAAATTGTTCTATTAGAGGTGCGTCACATCTGTCTGTTTGAGACTTTACGCGAGTTCAACATAACATTCTTCTTTGCTTCTTATTTTATTACCAGCTTTGGATAACCGCTAGCTCAATGGCTAAGAGTTTTCTGCTATCATTCAGCATTGATCATGAAATACTGAAGTTCTCACTACGACAGACGTGGTTCCTTATTTCAGAATCACCCAACCCAATGTAGGGTACCTTCAGGGCCTACGTCCTTTCCTGCAAATTCAAACTCAAAGCATTTATTTCAATTACAGGCACTTTTGAATTGTTAAGGAGTCAGTCAGTCGGAAAGATGAAGCTAGTTGCCTATTCCAAAGCGTAGTAGGTTCCTATTGAGAAGAACGGGCAAGAAACTCCATGAACACTCTTTTAAATAAAAATATTGTCCCATAATGGCAGAACATTTTGATTCGAAGTGTCAAGAGTTAGGCTTGTTTTAGACTTCAGGTAAACACTACTTATTGTTTAACCTACTTCTACTTATAGAAATTAAGAATTCACGTATAGTGTAGAACACATTAATATGGAGCCATTTCTTAAGTTTATTTTGGAAACAATTTAATGGCAGCTCTCTGATTTGTTTCGGTATTTGGTTATAGATTTTGACATACCTACGTCTATTAATTGCGGCATGTAAGCTTACACTAAATTAACTACGACTGGGGCGTGCTAACTCCGTATCATGGACAGGGTGGCAAACAAAGGGTGCCTAGTAGGGCTAGATCGTTTCACCCTCGGTACAAGTTGGGGATGAGTCTAGTCAGATCATTATTTGTTGCCTTGTTTTAGAGATTGAGGTTATCAACCGTGTTGGTCACTTTATTTACTTTATTTTAGAGCTGTTAACTTAGACCTGACAAGACAGCAATGGTGGCCCAGTGGTAACGCCCGTACTTTATGAAATGTAGACCGTAGGTTTGAATCAAGACAGGCGCTTTACTTTGTGTAAATTATTTCATCATCACTGCTCCAAAAACGGAAACCATCTTGAGGAAACCAGCATGTCATAGAACCAAAAATTCGAAGACATGTGACATGTGACAACTCGCACTGGGCTCGCGTGGAGGATTACGGCCCACTCCCTCTCATCGAGAGGAGGCCTGTGTCCCAGCAGTGGGAACATTATAGGCTGATATGCCACTGCTTAGATTTAAAACTGGTTATAGACATAGTAATATTAGGCGTAAACATGTTGTAATTGTAAGTATTACTGTTATGATTGATTCTAATCTGCCGAGCCTTTTCCCAACTATTTTGGGGTCGGCTTCCAGTCTATCGGGTGCAGCTGAACACCAGTATTTTACATGGAGCGACTGCCAATCTGACTTTCACAACCCAGTTACCTACTGAGTAACACGATACCCCTTAGTAAGACTGGTTGTCGGACTTTCGAGCTTCTGACGACCTGTAACGATTGTCAAAGATACACGAATGACAGCCGGGACCAACGGCTGAATATTCTGTCCGAGGCACGAAGGGGTCTCGATAAGTAATGGATGGTCATCCATCCACGGACCGACCACGGCAAGCGTAGCTTAACCTTCGATCAACCGACGGCTGTTATCATTTAGCCACGAGCCTTTCAATATAAGGATGTTTAAATGGATTCTTGTCTTGCACACCGTCCTTTTGTCCTATCAAGTTGAAACTTTGCCTACTCATTCCTTTCCGATGACAATAAAATTATGTTTAGAGATGGCCGGATGCTGTTGCCACGGTTTTTGACACACGAAGGAACTCTTATGCTCGGTTCCTATTGTGGCGGCATCTACATCGCCACATGCGAACTACGCATCAAAGACGTTACACAAAAATTCCGACGTCACACAAATCATGCATCGCGCAATTAGAGTTTACCGCGCGATCGACATATATATAACTGTCCGACATCAATCGTTGGGCAGTTGCCCGCCAGACACCACAACCGTCTGGTCGGAGGATCCTCCCTTTTCTATGGTGGATGAGTGAACTTTACACCCTGTTCCTTATACCTCTATACTATAAACAAAAACGAAGCGTTTTTTTTAGCAATGCTATTTTATATTGCCAAACTGGGCATATAAATAGATTCGTAAGCTAATTTTACCTGTGATGACTTCCATATGGGAGGGTCTACTATGCAAAGCTATGAGGTCTTTGCTTCATTATTGGTACATATACAAGAGTCTTAATTTTAACCAGTAACGGTCTGTAAATTATAGGAATCGGCCATTAAACCGCTAAACGGTTACAATTGAGATTGGTTAGCAAAACGCAATGGAAATAGTCATCAGTTTTTTTTTAATAAATTCTTGCTTTTTATTTTCTTGTTTAATTTGTTTACATTTATTGCTCAATTTGTCTTTCCGTCCAAAATGAGCACTGGAATCCGTTTCGCCAATAGATGTGGTAGTTTATCCAAATAGAGGGTTATCTATGAGGGTGAGTCTATTCATGTCCAACATATGTTGGACTGATTGCGTTACACGGTGTGTTGAACATAAATGTTGATGTGATTGCTGACATATTCGCTTTAATCGGCGTGAAATTCTGAATTAAGGAGGCAGTGATATCTTGTTTGCTATTTTGTTGGGGTAATCTAGTTGTAAGGTTGAAAATTATGGTACTAGCTGCGCTCGCATAAGTCTCGAGATAAAAGTATCTTATGTCCTTACCTACCCAGGTCATGGTCTACCCATGTGCCAAATTTCATCCAAATCCGTGCAGCCGTTTTAGCGTGAAAGCGTAATGCCCCGGCGGCATCTACGTCTATGGTGACAGACCAATGCGTGCCGAGGCTTCGTATGTTTTGCTCGCTAAAAAGTTATCGCGCTAATGCGGTGGTCACATTAGCGGCTTCATAATTTTAACGAATTATCATGCAATAATCCAAGATAGCTTTCTATTATTTCGACAGAGCGTTTACGCAGTCCGGAAACAACAGTCGAAATAACCAACGCTAGTCCAACCAAGCGCCACGTATATTATGTACCGCCACCCGACCGATAAGTGCTACGCAGCCCGAACTATCGCGAAGATAACCGATAATGGTTGGTCACATCTGCATGTATCGTATCACTTCGCGAAGCTTCGTCACGATAGACCCTGATGCGGCCGCAGCAAACAAACAAACTCACTTTCGCATTAAAACATTAGTTAGGATTTCCTAGACTGAGTAGGTAGGGGTCAATTGTGTAGTCGGGAGTCGAGAGCCGACTTCCGGCCACCGTAGGCGCGGGCTTGCGGACGGTGAGCAATGGGTAGCTCGCCGTCCGATAGGGACCAGGCCCGGGTCGACGGCGCGTTGTGTTCCACGCGCGCCTCAAAGAGATGTTAGCACCAACTGACGGGGTCCGGAAGGGCCAATGCCTGCCGGGGTTGCGGGTTTGTCTGAAAGGGATATCGCGACCTCGGCACACGGGCAACGGAAGGAACACGGGTGGGTTTTAGTCAGTAAAAGTCTGACACGCCCTCCCGCTCCACCCAGAGCGGGAGAAGTTATTTGATAATTTCCCATCCTCAAAAAAAAAAAAAAAAATTGTGTTTTCCTTACCTATTGTATGAGAATGGGTCATCGGTAAGACATACAGTAAACAGTTGGTATATTTGAAGAACGTTTCAGAAAGTAAAAGTAACTTATATAAATATAAATAAATCAATTCACATTAATTAAAACAAGTGCTCCAAAAACACTCAAAATAAAAATAAAATCGAACAAACACAAAACAAGACAGATCCCTCTTCCCTAAATAAAGGGTGGTACACACTGGTGTCGTTAAACAATAATATCGTTGCGTAGTGACCCGCCACTCAAGGTCGCCGGTTCAAGGGTAGGGGAGCGACCCTTACGCAACGCGCCCTACAGGTGGATGTTAAGAAAATTTCAACGATACCGCTAAGACTTTACCAAACTTTTCATGTGTAAAGTTTTTTTTTGGCTAATGTTGGTAGAGTTTGTTTTGTTTATGATAATTTGGGAGTTTCTTGTTTTCGCGTTTCTTTTTTCTACGTTTTGTGAGCGAAGATTTACGTGTTTAGTGACATTTAATTTAGTAAGAATGTCGAAAAATTGGTATTAAATAAAACATTCTGAATTATTATCACAAAAATTGTCATATAGAACGATAGGAGCATAACAATATTTTGGAACTGCTTCACGTTCTAACTCTATATTAATTAATGTAATATAATATTTCCTGGGTTTTAGAAACTGCTTGAGTGCTTGTAGACTTTTATTTTTTTACTCTAATGTGAAATTGAACCTCACGGCTTTGAGCTTAAAATCATAATGTCTGAATCAAGGGGGGCCGATTCGGGCATTGTTTGAGATATTTCAACCATCATTTTTAGAAGACAAGCATCAATTAAATGTTATCAACTTAATACGACGTTATTACATGAGAGATAAAAAAGCTGAATTAAAAAAATCAACGATTTCTTTGAACTAAAATGATCAAGACGAATCGAAACGGTACCATTTTTAAGTAGCAAAATCAGGATTAGAATAGAACTATAGATATTACATGCGTAGGTATAATAATGAAAGAAAAAACAAAATCTTTATCTGTTATCCTAATAACACTGCAATAACAGTAAAACAGTTGAAATGAAACATTACTACGTGTTATCAAAACGACAAGTAAAAATCAAGCTGAGGTGAATGTAACGGTCCATTCCTACTTGTGTTTATAAACAGAGCCGCCGGTGCTCGCGATAACGCGCGTTTAGCCGCGATAAGAGTGCAATTAGTCGTTAAATTGGGCACGGGCAATGCGCGGTACGCCTCACGTGGTGCGCGCGACTTGTTACCAGTGTGCAACGGGCTTAATGTTTTGAGTTGGTTATTATCAAGAGATGTAAAATGAACGCGTAGTGATTATGACAGCACTCTTTTCTTTTTACCCGACTTCCTCAGAAGGACGGTAAGTTTTCTTTTTTCATTTTATGAGGAATTTTAGAAGGCCCTGTCTTTCCTGACAGGCATGAAAAAAATCAATTTAGAATGTTATTATTTATGTTTTAAGTGGAATCGGGAATTTGACAGCAATAAGAGAGACATCCCAGTCAATTACATTATCAAACATCGCAAATAATCGAGCATCGTTTGCTATGTTAGCATTTTTTGTGTCGATATTGACTGGGTTAGATAACATTAGTGATCAGCAGACAAATCCTATAATCCATTAGACTAAACTTAGGAATAGGTATTGAAGCATAGTTAAAAAAAACTGAAACATGAAATATTATGCTAGACTTGTAAGTTCCAGCATTCACTTACATAGATACTCTGTTTTTCATTTCTGTAATTATATATTACGTATTCTATAGTATTCTGTCTATTCTGTAAAAATCTCGCAATGAAAACTTGTATTGAAGGGAGCTGTCAATAGTGTCAATCCTAGGGACCTAGCATCACGTGGAATGACAGCTCAGCTCACTTAACCATAAGTTTTCAAGGCGAGATTTTTACAGTATAAACCGGTAACTTGAATAACATAGATTCTCCGTGTTCAATCGGAACAAAAACCGGAAATTCCTAAATCTCAACTTCCTAACCTATGATCAAATAGTACATTAATGACATTGTAAACACGCAGTTAACGAGCGAGGAGGCATAACACGCGACTCCATATCGCACCCGGACGTGCACTAATCAGAACGAGGTGTTTGTAAACCTCAACTGGCGTGACAAACCACGTGACAGCCGTTCATTACCTTTTAGCTTAGGGATTGGTAGTAAGTTAGCTATGATGTAACTACCTCTTCCTCGCTGCTTCGCCCGCGTGGAGGTCGGAAATTGTCCCGCGGGAACACACTACTGGGATAAAAAGTATTCTGTGTCCTAACCCAGGTCATGGTCTACCCGTGTGCCAAATTTTATCAAAATCCGTTCAGCCGATAAGGCGTGGTAACTGCAGACAGAGTTACCTACGCATTCATAATATTAATATCATGGCAATTTGGATGACTGAGGTTACTGCAGACATCTTTGAGAACACTGAAGTAGCCCGAATAATTAAAGATATAGCTCGTGGAGTACAGCTGTTTGAACAGATGACTGCTGGGGCCAAAAAATATGGAGTGTTAACCACCGACCGGAAAGCGCAGTAGTTCTCCACAAGGTGGAACGGCGACCTGGTGATGGGAGCAGGAGTTCGCTCGATGCGGAGGGCACAGGAGTTCGCTCGATGCAGAAGGCGCAGGAGTTCGCTCGATGCGGAAGGCGCAGGAGTTCGCTCGATGCGGAAGGCGCAGGAGTTCACTCGATGCGGAAGGCGATGCTTGGAAGAAGCCTGTGTCTAGCAGTGTTTGTCTTTCAGCTGAATAAATGATGATAACGTTGGAGAAGGAAGCCAGGCTTTCTTTAGATTTGTGCCCGGTTAACGGCAATAGGCTCGCTCCTTACTGCATTGCATAGGACGCAAACATGACTGGAACGTGTTGAATATATCGAATTTGAATGATCATCAAAAAACGAGCAGGAAATTTGCTAGGTCCACGTGACTTTTATCAAGAGCTCGTATCGTATGCATGCGCGTGAGTTTTTCAAACAATTTATGAATGAAAGAAATTACGGTTATTGTAGTTTTTAAAGCATGGTTCGTTATGATTTGTTGCCTGTAGCGGTTATCGCTGATTTCCTAACTTTAATTATCATATTCTTAAACGAAAGTAATTTTGCATGCTGTCTTGATCACAGTAAGAACTATTATCAAAGTGACAGAGTTCTCATCATCATCTCTCCTCTCCGCTTTGGTGGAAATGAGACTATACAGTTTACAGAGAGTATACAGTTTTCAAGAACTACAATGCAAACAAAGAAAGTTTTTTTCTTAATAAAACAAGCAAAAGCCAATTTATCAAGCTAAAAGGTGCGTAATCAGCTCGGAACTAGGGCAACCGCACCTATAATCGGCATCAGGCTACCGTAAAAATATTAACACCTGATTACCGGCGTACCGTGAAGCGGAAACGAACCTGATCGTTCTGACCGCTGTGGTCATTCGCCAATTGGTCTAAAAGCCAGCCCTTTCTACCTCAACTGATTACTTAAGAAAATTGGGATTGTTAGAATGGGCTTGCTGTTTGTTTTATAAATTGCTGCTGTGCGATTTGCGTGTAATCTGATGGGAGTATTTACGGAAGATAAAAAGAAAGAAAAATAAGTTTATTGGTCACAGAAACCAAGATTATGTCTGGACTTTAAAAGAGACTGTGACCTCTGAGTTTGTTTCGGCCTTTCTTTTCAGAGTAGTCAGGTAGGAAACGCCGAACTCATCTGGCAATTTTTTTTTTTTAATATGACTTGTAAAAGTGATTCCCATATCCTATTTACAGAATAAATAATTTCATTTCATTTCAAACACTTGGATAAAAAAAGATAATTAACTACAGTAACAGAAAAATACAACATATTATAATCATGAGCACAAAACAGCAAAAAATAGGTAATAGTTACTGTTTCTGGTGGTTTATCATAATGATCGTAATTAAAGTGGTCTACGGAACAAAGTTTGATGGTAAACAAAAAAAAAAAAAAAGTCACCTGAACTTGTGTCTTTCCGTCATGTGACTTTTGTTTTATGAGAAAGTATGATGATGATCTAATTTGGGCATGTGTTTGAAGTAACAAATATTATCTGCGGATATTTCGGCTATTATGTAAATTATTTTAGAATGTTGGATTGCTACAGGTGATTCTTATCAAGTTTTTTCACGAATGCATAAAGAATCCAACCTCATTGAAGCTACCGAAATTCATAGAAAGTATAAAATTAGTCGATTTAAGTGCAACAAGACGCGGCAGACGTCACGGGCTGTGATTCGGTGCGCGCTGATGACTAAGCGCTTTTTGCCTAAAAAGTAATAAGGCGTGCGCGGATGACTACTGGTACTGCCACCCGAGTAAGAAAAATTTACTTTTTTCGAGAGTTCATTGACTAATGTGGTGGTATCTATTTTAATTTAGAATATTTTTTTTTTATATATCTTTGAAATTATTTTAATTGATGCGTACGCCTAAAAGGTGTGTGATACCAAAGTGTCATCATGAAAATCAATCACATACTATTTTTGATTGCACCTGTACTTTTACTTTTACCATATTAAACCCTTCTTGTTTCATGTTATTATTGTATACAGGGTTATTGGTAAAACACCAACAACCTTTTAAGGGGTCATTGTACTCATCATTATGAACAACTTTTACTTTGGTTCGAAGCCTTAAATCGGGAAAGAAAAATCTGGTGTTCCATACATTTTGACGAGTTGTGTGAACATAAATGTAGGGAGCAGCTGTTTTGTTTTTCGCGTTTTCATGGTTGGTCCCATATTAAAAGTTGTTCCTATTGATGAGTAGAATGACCCCTTAAGAGGTTGTTGGTGTTTTACCAATAACCCTGTATATATTTATATATAGATAAGTATATGCTTTATGAATGTATGTATTTATTGTATATGTAAATGGTACACCACTGACTACCTGCAGTGTTGTCTCTCCTTATCCCTTTAATCCATCCAAAGGTTGTCTGTAAAAGATCGCTTTTAGCGATAAGACCGCCCATTGCGTCACCCTATGTAAAATGTGTACATTTATATCTGTATTTTTTTTTAAATAAAGAATATTCTATCTAAACCCTTTCAAGTAAAAACAGAGCCATTGACATAATTATACAGTTCAGTCAATCGTTTGAATGTTGTTCTGATCATATGATCAGAATATTATGATCATGTAATATTACAACAAAACGTCACGCTTATAATGCCCGAAAGATTAGGCAGAGATGTCCCTATAGTACACCCACATTTCGCCAGTTATCTCTCTAAGCTCATGTAATTACATGAGCTTAGAGAGTTGTATTGATCATTTTTGAAATCATGACACTTGACAGTTATGCTAATTTATGGAGTTGTATTGCTGATTTTAATGATTATAATTATGTAAAGTCATATTTGTTACGATCGCGAATCATATTTTAATAAACATAAAACCTGACACTGATCTGCAAAATGCAAAAAACTAAAGAAAATTTGAATCTCGCGGGCTACTTTAGCGCATCCCCCTTAAGATGAACCCGCAGTTGCAGCCCGCGACAATTAAATTTTCTTACGTTTTTTGCAATTTGCGGGTCAGTGTCAAGTTGAATCTTGATCAAAATATGATTCGCGACTATAACATTTACAGGATTATAATCATTGGAATCAAAAAACGTAAGAAAATTTTAATTTCGCGGTATGCAACTGCGGATTCACCTTAAGTACATTCAAGAACACAAGTGTTACTCAAGTTTGAGCGACTTCCGTGACACTGAATTTGCGCGAAACTTAAACGAACTTAAATACATGTTGACAAGTCAACATCTACTTAATTAGAAAATATTAGTTATAACAATATCCCTATTTTAACATAACACAACATCACGCCTGTAATCCCGAAGGGATTGGCAGAGGTGTACCTATAGTACACTCACATTTCATCAGATATGTTTAAGTCACATGTAATATAGGCGATTATATCTCAACCGGGAACACTTCCCGGCTTAAAAGAAAAACCTAATAACACTTTCCCCGACCTGGGAATTGAAGCCAGGACCTCATCTTCAACAGTAGCGTTTGAGACCACTACACCAACGAGGCGACATCCTTATTTTTATCTAACCAAAATCACATAACCACACAGTAGCCAATTACAAAAGACTGAACATGTCCGCGTGTATAATGTTAAGTGGGTATTAGCATACTATTAAGTACAGTGGATCGCACAAGTGTTAGCAAACTGCGCTAGACGCACCGCGGCCTTGAACTTAGCGTCTCGGGATGCAACGCATTTGCATATAAACGCAGGCGAGCCGATGCGATTATCGACAAACTGGTTATATAAAAGTACGGCGGGACGGAACGCAACTGGTTTTCTTGTACTGCTTAGCGATTAAGTGTTTGTGCCTCTTATTTTGTTTGCTTTTGCTGTCCTGCGGGGGAAATGTGTCCGTTTTGTAGACGATGGGGAACTTGGATGTTGTTTCGTGTTCAACAAAAATGTATTTTACCAATTTATATTAAATTAAAATGTTTCCCCCCTATTGTATAATTGAGGATTTTATGGTTCTGTATTTGGATATTATTATTTTAATTTTATTTCCCTCTTAAGATTTCATCATACTTTCGTTGTCTTACTTTTTACTTACAAAAATTTCGTTTACGTAGATATAATTTAATGGCAAGTTAGAATGACCTTTCCGCGCGACTGTACTTATTCACTGCTAAAGGGCGTGCACCAAATCAAATCACAGACGTGGATGTATTATTATTTATATGATTTATATTATTTTGTACCTACATCTTAAGTTATTCACACTTGCTTTCCCGTGTATTGAAGACAGAACACAAATTATTATGCACTCAAGGAAAGGAAAACGAAAGGCATTGGAAAAGCTGCGAGAAAGTAACATGGAAGATTTTATTTGTTGGTTAATAATTATTAAATGTTATTTTTATTAATGCACTAATTGATTAATAAACACTTTTAATATGAAAAAATGAAAATAATAATATAATAATTGATACAAATAACAATTTATACCTAAGTATAATTGTTATTTATGTATATTTCGTACGTATTTATATTACCTAAGTATAAGTTGTTATTTATGTACTTATACGTAAAGACAAGTCGTATTTATAAAGCGTTTTTTAACGACATTTTTTTCTGAACCATTTGCCAGTAGAGGATTTGCTGAAAGCACTTGAGCTTTTATAAAGATGTACTATATTATATAAGAGGTTGGTCCAGCTTCCAAACAATACTAAATATTACAACTACTAGAAAACATCCAAAAATGGCATTGGATACTTAAATATTATTTGTTCCTGCTTTGATTGTTAGTAGGTAGGTATGTTTTGCCACACACACACACACACACTTATTAACTATAATATCTCCCGCGCCGAAGCCTGGTCTTTGCTGAGATTGGTCCTCATGGCCGAAATTCAGTCTGGAGGACTACAATTATTATGTTTTGCAAACTAATAATATTTTTATTTACACCCAAATAATAATAAATGTTTATTTGACCGAGCCACTTCTGTCTCCGAGTTCACACTGTCTATTGTACGTAAATCGTTGCGAATTTAAAAGATTATTTAAACCTGTCTAGATTTTCTTGATGGTTTGGTTAAGATAGCCAAACAAGTTTTCCTGAAAATAATAATTAAATTACATATAAAATGATTTCTGCATACGAAGTGCATTATATCCTTGGTTTGTTTGTAGATGTGGAACGTATTCTAAAGTTTTGGATAAAAATAGTTTTGATTCTAGTATTTCTAGGAGTTATTTTCGCCTACTACAAAATACTACAAAAAAAACCTGAAAAATGCTCTACGCAATCGTGAGAATTGTAAATCGTGTGTACCGGAAAACCACACCTGTTTTTTTGGATATAGCTGAAATTCAGCAATAACTTACTATCAAATATGATTTAAAATTTGCTAACGCGTAAGTTTAAGAGGCCCTAAAACGAACGGGGGGAGTAAAAGTCACATAAATTAACTGATAACCAGTCTTACCAAGAGGTATCGTATTACCCAGTTACTGGGTTGTGGAGGTCAGATAGGCAGTCGCTCCAAGTAAAATACTGATATTCAGCTGCATCTGATTAGACTGGAAGCCGACCCCAACATAGTTGGGAAAAGGATAGGCAGATTTATTAAGTAAATCATTGCTGAATTTCAGCTTCAGCCATAAAAAAAACAGGTATGGTTTTCCGGTACACACGATTTACAATTTCCACGGTGGAATAGAGCATTTAAGATCGCTAACTACAAGTCTAGAAGCTAGATTCTTATGAAAACATTATGCTAGTGCAAATTCCGAGGAATCGTGCCCTTTCTTCAGGCAAATCAAGATTATTAGCGAGCAAAATGTCGAGCTATTTTCTAGCCTAAAAAGATTATGAAGTATATGACTGCCGTGTAAAGTCTATGCTTTTTAAGAATCATGTCTGTGTAATATAAATCAATAATTTTTTTTGTGTTTCTAATTTATTGGTATACAAGATTCTTCTAAATAGCCTTTTCCCAACTAAGTTGGGGTCGTCTTCTAGTGTAACCGGATGCTGCTGAATACCAGTATTTTTCATGGAGCGACTGCCTATCTGACCTGCACAACCCAGTTACTGGGTAACACGATACCCCTTGGTAAGAGTGATTGTCAGACTTTCTGGCTTCTGACAACTCCTAACGACTGTGATTCCTGTTTATGCTTTTAATTTTTTTTGGGTTTTTACAAAAAATTGTATCAAGTAGTGTCGAGAGTTTAAAAAAATTGCCGTGTTGTAATGTAAATTTTTTTTTTTGCAACGAACTTGTTACCAGTTTTTTCCTTGTTAAAATATAAAATTGAAATAAAAAAAAAATTGAAACCTACACTGTAGTTATGCGAATTAAACTAATACAACAATAACTAAACTAATCGTTTTTGTTTTATTTACCCACTAATTTGATCTTTCGTTTCCCGTCGGCAAAGATTTACTTACGCACTCTCTAACTGGACTAGCGTGATGATTTAGAATATAATCATATATTAGCATACTATTGAATAGGATCAAGTTCTTCCAACTGAACAGACAGCTGTGCTGCTGGGGAGTTTGTTGCGCCACTTCTTCTTCCCAGCACAAATAAAGCACTAGGAAGTGGTGAAGGGCGGGCGTTTTGGGGGACTAAATGTTATATAATTTTGACGTTCAAAGCGCTGATTCTCAGCCTTATTTGAATAAATGACCAAAAAGATGATTTTGATCACAAAGTATTGACAATTGGTGAGAGAATTAAAAATCAAGTTAAGTCAAGTATTTATTAATGTAATTTTTAAGGATTCATAAACCGCTGGATGCGGGAAGCACAGAACCAGTCGAAGTGTCGGTGCTTGGGGGAGCCTGTGCCCAGCAGTGGACGCCTTTCGACTGAAATGATATTCATAATATAAAAAATATTCGTTTAGTAATACTTCAAATATCTGTAGCTGTTCGGCAGATATCTATTATATACTTAACTAACATACTTAATTACTAACAAACTGTGAAAATGACTATCTTCAACAAGTTTGACCGACTGAGGAAACTTATGAAAACGCTCGAATAATTATTAAGAACACAACAAAACTTTCTCTATAATAATTGTTATTATTATTGTTGAGAAATACTTTAAAGGGCTAATATTACAGCTTTTGTTATGTTGAAAAAATTTTGTGGGTCCTAGGACCTACATGGCTTATTAAAATGGTTCCTTTTTATTTTATGAAAGTTTAAGAAAGTATTTGAAACATCTGTAAATCATCATCTGGGCTTCGAGGCTAACCTGATGCACCTGAATACCAGTTTTTTAAATGGAGCTACTGCCTATCTGATCTGACCTCCACAACCCAGTAACTGGGTACTGATACCCCTTGGTAAGACTGGTCGTCAGACTTTCGGGCTTCTGACGACCCGTAGCGACTGTCAAAGATCTACAAGGAAGGGGTCTCGATATGTATTGGATGGTCACCCATCCACGGACCAACCTCGGCAACCGTAGCTTAACCTTCGATCGACCCGTGCTGCTGTCATTATTTAGCCACAAGCCTTTAAACAAAACAACTAAATCTTTATAGTTTCCTAAAACTTCACGATGAAGTCATGCGTGTGGCCTTTTGTTTTTAAAATCGCTTCAACTTTACTCCTTGGACATTTGGGCACCTGTTACACGCGCCGGCGATTAGTGACAAGCGTCGAGTAGAGCTAGCATTAATATTTATTATGTATCTATTTTACTGACATGAGAAATACAATATTTTGTACGTTTCTTGAGCTAGAAAATAGTTGAAAACTAGCCGTTTCGTCGTCGGCGGTGGTGCCTTAGCCGCGCGATGGAGTCTATACTAATACTAATAAAAAGATAATATTATAAAAAAAAAAAATAAAAAAAAAAAAAATATTGGTAAAATTTGTTTGTTTGTAAGTTTGTATGTAGGGGGTAATCTCCGAAACTACCAGTCGGATTTGAAAAATTATTTTTGCCTTGAATAGCCCAATTCTTGAGTAAGGTTATAGACTATGTAACATCACGCTACGACCCTAAGGAGCTGAGCAAAAAGAAAAATATCTGAAACAATGCTAAGCGAAAACGAAGGAATCGCGCAGGCGGGCGATGGGAGCCGACGCGGTGGGTGCATGGAGACCAAAATTTCACGCGGACGAAGTCACGAGCAGAAGTTAGTATCAAATAATTTGATTATACGCCAGTATGTAACCGGTCTTACGGACCACGTTGCCATTTAATTTTGTAGGATGTCTTAAGAAATTGAAGGTTATTCAAAAACTTTATTAATTACTTACTTGGCTAGTGATAAGATCGCTTACTGCAGTCATTGTTATGTACATAATTATTGCAATTAGTAGGTAGTTAATATATAAGTACTGTCAAATGTGTTAAATTGTGATAGTGGCTTCGACAGTTTGATTGTTTTCAGCAGTTTTAAGATGTTTTGCATTTTACTTTTCAGTTTTAAGCAAATTATTTTTTTTTAATTTTAATGTTGTCAAACTGACAATAAAGTTATAGATTTAAATCCAGTCTCATTGATAGAACGGTATCTTAGCGGTATCCTGACTGATCTTTTAATTCTTATTAAAAACATTCATTAATTAACCAACTGCACAGATCAGCAAGCAATAAAATTATGATAATTAAATTATTCAAATAATAAGTACTATTAAACATTGCACCCAATTATAAAATCACAAAATGAACAATAATATACGAGATAATGAATCAATTATAATTATGCAATTTAGTATTTTAGTAGTAAAAAGTTGAATTAAAATTTTTGTTAGATAACTTATTGTAATATTTTTGGGTATTATGGAGGAAAAATTAATTAAATTAATATTCATGTTTATAATTACGTGATTATATTTTACACATGTAGATTATAATTATACCTAGGGTTTAAAATGTTATACTTATAATATATCCATGTTTTAATGTTTCATACAGTTTTCTGTAAACTTGTCTTAAACCTACCGCAATGCATAAAGGCTGTATCCGTCTCAAAGAACTACAATTAATTAATTAAAAATGCATTATTATGTGTTAGTGACATCTACCAACGTACTGGGCCCGCGTGGTAGATTATAGCCCACTCCTTCTCGAAGAGAGGAGGCCTGTGTCCCAGCAGTGGGAACATTAGGCTGATTATGCATTAATGTCTTCATTGTCAGACTTGGCTAATCGTTTTCAGAACGTTAGGGTCTATCACATATAGGTATGTTTCTTTGAAAAGGGTCGCGCTTGACCACTATCCCTCCTGATGGTAAGCGATGATGCCGTCGACGGGAGATGGCGCTTGACTAGAAGTAACGTATTCACTCTAGCCTTGAAAACTTCCGGGTTATTCATATCGGGAAACATAAGTCTAGAATACCTCGTTGGTTTAGTGATCACATGCGCTATTGCTGAGTATGAGGTCCTAGGTCCGATTCGCGGGTCGTGCAGTGTTTCTGGATTTTTGAGAATTGGTCAGTGGCAGCCCGGAGTTTGGATTTGAGCCTGGTTGATGGTAATAGGCTCGTCCCCTATTACATGGGACTTAAATATAAATAGCCAAATGTGGGTGTCGTATAAGTACACCTCCTATTCTTTATTAATTAACTTATCTGTCGTTGCTTCATTATTAATTCTTTTTACCTATTGTGGTATAGTAATTTTATTGTCTTCACATTATAAATATACCTGTACCTTTAAAAATATTGTAAAACATTTTAAAAGAGTAACAGTGGAGTTTCTTGCCCATTCTTCTCCATACGAAAACTACCTTTTGGAAGGGCGACTAGAATCAGTTCAATTTTTTGTAAACTTTGACGTACAAAAGTGCCTTACAAGGGCCTATTTGAAATAAATGATTTGACTTTTGACATATAAATAATTAATGTACCTTTAAAAAATATTGTAAAACATTTAAAAAGAATAACGGTGGTTTCTTGCCCATTCTTCTCCATAGGAAACAAGCTTTTGGAAGGGGCGAATAGAATCAATTATATTTTTTTTGTAAATATTGTATAATTTGAAATAAATGATTTGACTTTGACTTTGACCTCTGCCCAACCCTTCGGAGTATATAGTCGTGATGTTTATGTTAAGTCTAGCAGTATGTTTGTTCATGTCCATTTCTATACATATTGTAAATGTAAGTTGCTTTTCTAATATATAAGCGATTCTCATCTGCTTAGCCTTTTCCCAACTACCTCACATAATCTTCGGGTCGGCTTTCAATCTAGATGGTCCAGCATTAATATGGTACTTACTACTTCAATATCTATATCTTTAAAGGAACCTATTATATATTAAAATCGCTTTTCATGTCCATCTGTGTGACCGCGTTGTTCTTCTAAACTACGCAACTGATTTTGATGCGGTTCTTGCCATCATTTAGAGAATTGATTTCGAGTGACTTTTGTGAATAATATCTACATTAATATTAAACTTAGGTATAAGGAAATTGGATGTTTTGTCAAGTCGTAAAAACCATGCGAAGCAGGGGCGGCTAGCTAGTTTCTGTTTTTGTCTAAAATTTCTTATCTAATGAGCCTGTAATGTTCCCACTGCTGGGACACAGGGCTCCTCTATGTGGGCCGTAATCCACCACGCGGGTCCAGTGCGGGTTGGTAAATGTCACGTCTTCGAATTTTTGGTTCTAGGACATGCCGGTTTCCTCACAATTTTGAGAGTAGTGTTGATGAAATAATGCATGTCCATAATACATCCTTTTAATCAAATAAACTGATCGTGACTGATAAAGTTGATCTATAATCATAAAGTTACGTGGAGTTTTGATTATACAACGTGTATTTCCGAAATTAATACAACTTTCAGCGGTGTTTACGTAATTTTCTTTGAAAACTTTTAGAACTATTGATAAAATACAACTTCCCACGCAAAGGAGAAGAGATAAATAACTTTGTTGTATGGGAAACCCAAATAAGCTACCTATTATACGAGATTTTTAATGAATACTTTTTTATTTTAAAAGGTATTAAATGATATATTACCCCGAGAAGTTATGAAAACTATGAATAATGAAGAAAGGAAAAGAAAATGCATCTGTATGTATCTACTTTCCGCGACCAATGTGCAAGATGAGAATTTCTAGGAAAAAAGATATTTGAAGGTAATTTCCTGGATAATTATTATTTTATGTTAACTGTTACCTGTAGTAAAAGCTTCAAGCTATTCTTTTTAATTATATGTATAGCAAGAAAAAAAAAATAAGAATAATTCAAAATAAAATATGCAGTTAATAATAATTAAAAGATAATTTTAAAGTAGGTATTTAATTTTGCATCTAAGTAATTTAATTCTGTGTCCGTGTGGTCTTGTTTTATGTATAAATTAGCTTGCAGCTTCACGAAAGTAAAGATCCCGTCATAGGACCTATCTACTAAACAGCTATAATTTCATCCAAAATGGTAAAATTATGTTTCTAATGTGACATTTTAATATCGTAAAATAAATGTCAGTCCGTAGCCTAGCCGCGTCGCGTCGGTCCAGCTAATAGTTTATTTAAATTATTTTCTGCATTTTAATTTATCGTACGTAATAAAACAGGTTATTCATTTTCAGGAAAAGCGGGAAATATCGGTATCCTTTCTTGAACTTTTGAAACTAGACGTAAAAGTACCTCAGGACTGAAAATCTGTAAATAAATAATAATCTTAGTTGAATCTTACCTGTGTGACAGTAGTCTTCTAAATAGTGCCTAGCAGCCCGCTGCACTATAGAGTAATACAGGCTCACAGAAGATGCAAGCGCCATCTTCTCTTCTCTTCTCTTCTCTTCCGTCTGTCGCTAATACAGTTTGTTGCCTATTTTGTTAAAGTTTCAAACAAAACAAAACGTACGTAAACTCAAACTTATTGAACTGCATCAGTATGTTTGTAAGTGCGAAAAGAAAACTCGAAGAAACCAGTAAAAAAAAATCTAGTTTGAACTGCGTAAAGTTGCGGTTATGAAAAATTTTTTTGCCGGTTAAAATGATTCTTGTTTTTGTCGAAAAAGTCACGGTGTTCCATTTTTTTTTAATGTCCAAAGTCACAATTTGTTGCACTACCGCGCCGCATACTACCGCTGTCCAAAAGTCTACGCGAAATGAAACACGTAATGTAAAATAATATAAACGTTTTGGATGCGGGCGGTCCGCACCGCTGCTGCTGCGAGACTGAACTCCACATCACGCTTTTTTTGTTTCCCTTCTACGCGGAGGATGCGGCTGAAATAAGTTCTGATTATCCGATTATTTGATTGTGTTTATGTTTATCTATTAATCTGTTTACACTGAAACGATAGTGAAGCTTTAGTGTTATTTGTATTGGTGGTTTTTTGGTGAAAATTGTTCGTAATTTCTGTATGTTTTAGAATGAAATCTATGTGATTTTACCTCATTTAGGTAAGTAAATCATTAAACAAAGTGAACAGGTATAAAAATTTCAAGAAAATGATAAGAAAATTCGCAAATTCCAATTAGATTCACATTAGCAATAACAAAAACAAATATGGCGCCGGGCGAGAAAACGCGGGAAAATAAGTTTCCCGCCGAGACGACCCACTCGAGACATGCGTACGTAACGCAATGTTTACGTGTGCCTTTTTTTACTACTAGCCTCACATCTTACACGCTTTTTACAGCTTTTTTGTTCCATTCATCTGTTTTTCCTTTTTCTAAACAGCTGTCCAACTTTATTTACTTGTCTAGCCAAACGTACCTGCAGTTTAATGTAGTTCTTTTTTACGAAAATTTATTATTCTACTAGCCAGCTACCTACTTGATTATCATTTAAAGTTTTGAAGTGTTTTTATCAAGTTATGCAAATTAAATTATAATCACGTGCAATTTATCAAAATGAATCGAAGGTGATATGTACTTTTGACTTTTCGTGATGAATCAAGATTGGGGGGTTGTAATTGGTAAAAGAACTTTTGTTGCCACGCCAACAGATCGGCTTATCGTTCGCGCTAACATAATCAGGAGCGGCGACGCAATTATGACGAAACCCTTTTTAAAAACGATTCGCGTAAAAATAAAGAAAAAAATGAGAAAAATGTTCATCAACGCGACACGACACCCTCCCGCCACCCCCCACGTCCCCGCGCCCCGGGCGGCGGGTGGCGTGCGACAGGGACGGCAACAGACTCTCGTGTTCCTGTCTCAGTTGGTGCATCTCGCGCCACCAAGTTTCATACGAAAACTACCCGCGGTGCGCAGCTCCTGCTCCAAAGAGGAACGTTGCAACTCCAGCCATGAGCACTGAAAATTCAACTTAATGTTCATTTTAATAAAGTTGATTACAGAATATTGTAGATTAAGGATTTTCCGCGAAAACTAACACAGCCGAAGTTTTGGTCTCTTGCAACTGTGAGACACAACTACACGCATACTAAGCTAAGTTTAGCCCTCGTGCGCACGAGCTGCACTCACGCACACAGCGGCGACTTCCTTGTGCATGTCCATGTGTGCGCCACACGTGGCTGTGTGCGTACAAAAGTTCCTATACAAGTTTTCGGTGGACTTTCTTTGTGTCGGTGATTTTTTTCGCGGTTCGCGCGCGTGTGTGCGGGTCAGTGAGATTTTTTTCAAGTTTTTATTACTCATACAGCGGCGCGTTTGTTTGTATGGGGCTGTTTGCTAGTGTGGGGGTGGCCGCCCGTTCTTTGTGCCCGGGGATTGTAAAAAATGTCGTATTGGATTCTAGCTGTGCTGCTAATGAATGATAGATACGAGTATGTACTCTCCCCCTGCATACTGCACGTTCGCATCTAAAAATCTGATGTGGGATTTGCAGATGTAATCCTTTTTTTTCAGCCGACATTTTTCATCATTGCTCTCTCTGAATATAGGATCAGTAATGAGATTCTGAGGAGTGGTTCGTTGGGTCCAAATAGTTTTTTTTTCCCAGCTTTTGTTGTTTTTGTGGAAAAGACTTCAACGCGTAACTATTACTGTAACTAGATAGTTATAAGCTTGTTATGAGTGTTGACTCTGAAAGTCGGCAAAAAGCTGTCAAATATTTCGCTGTTTTGATTAATTTGGCAATACTATTGTATAGAAATATAAAATATGGCTAACTAGTGAACTAAAAGATTGATTACGAAATGCAATCATTATTATAGTAACACAGAATATTTAGTTTTAGATGTAAAAAAAGTATTTGGAAATTTTCCAAATGCCTTTTTTGCACCTAAAACGGTTACAAAATCAAATTCAGGGTTATACAATTCATTATTAATATTGCCAAATTAATCAAAGCAGGTAAATATTTGACAGTTATTTGTGACGTTGCCAGCTTTTAGAATGAACGTTCCTAATTTGGTTTTGGTTTCAGGATTTTTTTTATCTCCTTTAGTAGTCGCTCTGTAAAGATTTTTAGTAAGTTCAGATTTTCACCTGCATTCAAATTCCAATATGACTATAACTCATCATCGACAATTCAGCATTTTCCACCGTTATGTCAGAAATCTTCCTATCTACGGACTAGGAAAGGATTGGCTAAACAAAATCATGTGGATTCCTTTTAGAATTGCAGTCAGGGAAATCAATTGTTATGAAGCCAATTTGCCGTGTTATAGCAGTTTCACACAACTGCTAAATAAGGACAATTGTTGGACAAATTAAGTTAGTAGTTTTGCTAACTTTTCGTTTTATTTTTTATCTTTATATTTATATTTACCAATGTTATCAATTTTATTTAATTCAATAAATTAAAAAAAAAAAAAAAAAATGTTGATCAATTTTAACCATATTTCATTTATCTGAATTTTATCTCTGTGTGCCGATATTAATATTTTTCTATGAATTCACTTATTGCTATTAATGTATGAATTTATTTATTTGTTATCAATTTTAATCAAATTTTATCAATTTATATGAATTTCTACCATTTTATTTTTGTGCAATTTTAATTAGTTTTACCAATGTCGAAGAATGCCAATTTTAGCTTTACCAATTCTATAATATTTCAACTTTGTTAATATTTATATATTATTATTTTATAAAAAAAAATCTTTTTACCGATGTTACCAATTTTCTATATTAGCGCTTATTACTAAGTAAGTTAGCATAATTGTCCGATTTATTGTTTTATGCATGTGGTGTTTACCTATAAGTAACTGATGCACTGTTATTTTACTTTTTAAATGTATTATGTGTTTGTATCAGTGTAATCAATTGTTGGTGAACCTAATAAAAAAAAATAAAAAAACAAAATTGTCTTCGATTTATGTCTCTATTTACCCTTTCTTACTTAGTTCCTATAGATACTAAAATATGTGTTGCAAAACGTTGACGACTGCAGTTTTTTTTTTCAAGTGATACAATAATTTACGTAAATAATATGGTGATTACTTTATGACACTATTCTATGATCAGATTTTGAACATACTGTATCTGAAGTCTACTCCTAACATCTTCGAAACTTCGTCGACATCGAATGATAGACAGTATTCACAAGGATGCACAGGAGACCCCTTTAATCACAAGATAACTACATTTAAAGGAAATGTTCACCTAAAAGATCCATTGGTGAAATTAACGATCCGTTATAGAATATCGGAACAAACCATTAATGACATTAACACCCAGTCTTACTTATACTTTATGTTCTAAGATTATAATCCTTCCTCGCAGGCCGTAGTCAGTTGAGAAAAATGGGTCACAGAACATATTATACAGGGTGAATCGACAGAACGCCATATTGAGATGGAGGAGCCAACAAACCATAGCTTTATTTAATTAATAAAAGCTTATTTTACACCCGGCTCATGCGGCTCGTGACTAAATAATAACAGCAGCATGGGTCGATCTTCAAGGTTTAGCAACCGCTTATTTTCTTTAAAATTTTGTGAATGAGAGAACGTTGTAGACATAACAGACTGTAGATCGGTGGACCATTTAATATTTTGCTAAGTACCTGGTACTTGTTGATGGGCCTACACTGTCCTCTCATACCTTTTAACACTGTAACTTGGAAACATTGTAAAAACCATTTAATTTTAAAAGAGTAACCGTGGAGTTTCTTGCCGGCTCTTCTCCATAGGAAACGACCAATTGGAACCGTGCACCTAGCTTCTGACGTTTCATAAGTGCCCTTGTAGGTTTATGTGAAATAAAAATATTTTGAATTTGAATTTGAATTTGAATGTTGCCGAAGTTGATCCGTGGATGGGTGGTTGGTCCCGGCTTTAATTATTTATTTATTTATTTCATTATTTATATATACTTTATTGTACACCAGATTATACATTACATAAAGAAAAAGTAACACTACAACGTCGTTCTACGTCTACGTCATTCATAGATCTGTGACAGTCGTTACGTCATGGTAGTCAGATGTCTAAAAGTCTAATAACCAATCTTGCCAAAGGGTGTTACCCTGTAACTGGGTTGTGGAGGTCAAACTTCATGTACCTATACTGGTAATCAGCTGCATTCGGTTAGACTGGAAGCCGACCCCAACATAGTTGAAAAAAGGATAGGAAGATTGCGTTTTGATTGATTATTTTGCCCAATTCTTTTTTTAAATGTTTTATGTTATATCCAAATATTCGGAAAAAGAGCTTGTTTCAGTCGAGAATCGGACCTAGACAAATGTATTTTTCGCCGACAATTTATTTATTGGACTAATATGGACCAAATCCATAGAATAATTTTCACATTATTATGACATTTTCAGCTCATATTTATTTTCATAAAGTTTGCTCTATTTTTCATTAAACTATCAATTAAAATAATCTACATACAAACTATACACCATCATTAAATACAGTAAAATATCTTAACATTAAACTGTACAACAAACTAAATAACGATGAAATATTCCTCCTTCTTAATGTAATTGATGTGTACAATAAATAGTAAGACCAGGCATTAAATTCGGCTTTGTACAGTATTTTTTACTTGTGCATAAAGTTTTGGAAAACAAATATATGTATTAAACAGTAAAATAAAAAACGAAATAAATGCAAAACTTCATACAATACTTCTTAATCTTATTATTTAATTTAAAAGTACTTTACTTGCATGTGACGTTTCTTCCACCACCCTGTATACACTACATAAACGATGGTCCGCGACCTGTCACACTAATGAGCCACTGCATATTTTATGCCCAGACGCTGTTGTCAGGGGCTCATGGCTTCTACACTAAGGTTTCACTTCTACTGAAGTTGAGGGTCTAAATAGTAACCTGAAGTATTTGCAGCGAAAAATCACGGGTATCGTATTACCCAGTAACTGTTTTATAGAGGTCAGATAGGCAGTCACTCCATATAAAATACTAGTATTCAGCTGCATCCGGTTAGACTGGAAGCCGACCCCAACATGTTTGGGAAAAGGTTTGGCAGATTGATTGATAAGCAGAGAAAAGTGGGACAAAGTAAAAGAGATTTGGTCTTAATTTTGGAAAATAGTCCTTACTAACTTGTTCTAATCACTATTTATTAAGGGATCCTCATTACTAGGGAAAACTTTTATTGCGTTTCCCGTTACACATTTTTCTGTAGGAGTCTGGATTTGTGTCCAGTTTGTGGCGAAAAGATAATCAGCCTATAACGTTCCCACTGCTGGGGCCTCTTCTCTTCGAGAGGGAGTGGGCTGTAATATACCACGCAGGCCCAGTACGGGTTGGCGGCTGTCACATGTCTTCGAATTTTTGTTTCCAGGACATGGCGGTTTCCTCACGATGTTTTCCTTCACCGTTTTGAGAGCAGTGGTGATGGAATTATTTACACAAAGTAAAGCGCCTGTTTGAACCGATGACCTGCAATTCGGTAAGTCGGGGCTGTTACCATGGGGCCACCACTGCTCTATATGGTAATAGGCCCATCCTCTTTCACATCGGAATTAAAAGAAACTGGAGAAATGTGGGTGAAGTGTAAGTACATTGTACACTTCTGTCTATCCCCTCAGAGAATTCAGGCGTGATGTTATGATTTTGTATTTCTATAAAATTGTATAGAATTGCTAGTTACAAGACTTGCTGTTTCTGTACCGAACTGTTCAGTGGCGACTAGGTAAAGTTAAGAAATCAGCATTTGAGAAAGATTAAAGCACCTAATTTATTTATTGATGCTCAAAAGGCTGCCCAACTTAAATGGGACTGGGCAGGACATGTCTGCCGCATGCCGGACAAACTGTGGGCCCTAATAGCACAGAACTGGTGCCCTGAGACAGTGAGGCGGGGTCGCGGCAGACCACGTTGGAGATGGCGGGACGAGCTGGATAGGTTCCGTCAAAATTGGAAGGAGGACGCACGGGCTTGCGAACGATGGAAGGAGTGGAGGGAGGCCTTTGCCCTGGAGCGGGAAACCACAATAGTAAAAAAAAAATATCCTCCCCCCGGAACTGCCATTCAGCAATTCCACCAACGAAGCAAAAAAATACTTCATGTGCTGCTTTCCATCTATCCTGGGTGCGGTGGACATCGAACGGGCGGCGATGGATCACGCGCTCACGCAGGGTCAAGGCACCTCATCATAGTTCCATAACTCCATCCATATTGCGCACATTCTTTGCGATTTTTTTGAGATTAAATGAATTGATACTGTGGCGGCATCTACATCGCCAAATGCGAACTACGCATCAAAGACCTGACGTCACACAAATCCTGCATCGCGCAATTAGAGTTTACCGCGCGAACGATATATAGGTATATATATATATATATGACTATACGACATCAATCGTTGGGCAGTCGCCCTCCAGATACGACACCCGTCTGGTCGGAGGATCCTCGCTTTTCTATAGAGAATGAGTGAACTTGCACCCTCAATTTCAACTTAACAGTAATAATTTATTGATGTATTCAGCATCACAGAAAGTTCATGTAAGCCTGACTAGCCTTTGCCTTGCTTAAGACTCTTATGAGGCAACTGGAACCATTTAGTTCCAAACTATCGAATAGTAATAGTAAAGTCGTGATACACATTCGTTCATAATTCCAAGTACATCAGTAAAGAAAAGCCACTCAATCTAATGATATGCATTAGCCGGCGGTGTATTAATCTGCCGAAAGCCAGGCTATTAGGAGTGAAAGAGACAAAAATATAAACAAAAAAAACGAGTGAAAAAGAGGTCAGTAACTGGCGAGTGTACGGTAGCAGAGAGTACAGGCGCAGGCGATCATTGCTCTCAATAGTTGCAATAAATCGTATTTAGTTGATTTTTCTCCTATTTTTTTTTGTGTTTTCACTAATGCTTCCAGGGTTTCAAAAATGTTATTCAGTTTAATTTGTGATCAAATCTATCCTTTTTAAAATTTCGGCCAATCAATCACAACAGCTCACATGGCCTACACATTTAGCAGGCATAAGACTTTCAGCAATTTATAAAAAAAAAACAAGGTGTGTTTGTGATTTGTGGCTTTGTTAAATAAAAACATCGTAATCTTCCATGTGAATTGTACAAAAATGTAAAAAATAATAATAAAAAAATATATTGATACATTCAATATATTGCCTACATCTCAAAACCAAACAAAAACTACAGCGCAAAATCGTTTTTTTTTTAAATTCAATAATCAATCAATCATTGCCTACATCTGACCAACTTAATTCTTCCAACTAACCTAAAGACAGAATGTTGAAGGTGAAGTGTGGTCAGTTTCACCAGCAGGTGTACGTCATCTCTGGGCACGCCACAATTGTGGCGATAAGTCCCCTCTTTGAGGAGTGGCTAGAGAGGCGCCACGGCGTCCTCACCTTCCGCCTGACACAGGTCCTCACCGGACATGGTTGTTTCGGGAGGTTCCTGTTCAGAATAAAGCGGGAGGAAACGCCCGGGTGTCACCACTGTGTGGATCGCCCGGAGGACACGGTAGTGCATACGGTGGAGGTCTGCCCAGCTTGGGCGGAGCACCGCCGTGTCCTCACGGAGGCGATCGGCGGCGGCGATCTCTCGCGTCCGGCCCTGGTTCAGGCCATGGTCCGGAGCGAGAGTGCATGGGAGGCCGTCACCTCCTTCTGCGAAGCAGTAATGCTCGCGAAGGAGGAGGCGGAGCGCGCGAGGGAGAGGCAAAATGCGCCCCCTCGCGCCCCTAGTCGCCGCAGGAGACGCCCCGGGCGTCGGGAGTCGCGAGCCGACTTCCGGCCACCGTAGGCGCGGGCTTGCGGACGGTGAGCAATGGGTAGCTCGCCGTCCGATAGGGACCAGGCCCGGGTCGACGGCGCGTTGTGTTCCACGCGCGCCTCAAAGAGATGTCAGCACCAACTGACGGGGTCCGGAAGGGCCAATGCCTGCCGGGGTCGCGGGTTTGTCTGAAAGGGATATCGCGACCTCGGCACACAGGCAACGGAAGGAACACGGGTGGGTTTTAGTCAGTAAAAGTCTGACACGCCCTCCCGCTCCACCCAGAGCGGGAGAAGTTATTTGATAATTTCCCATCCAAAAAAAAAAAAAAAAAAGGTGTACGTCATCTCGTACTCCACATATGTAAACAGTTCGCGATCAAGACGCAGACGTACCCACCTGAACGAGCATACTGTGGACCGTCCCAGAATTTAAGTAAGAATTTATTTTACGAAAAGTAAGTTGGCGATAAGAAATAAGTTGCACTGCACTGATGTCGCTTTTTCGTAGTCTCGTAGACAACACTACGTAAGTCTACGAAACTATACGACGACGTGCGCTTGTTGACAACTACCACAATTAAATAATAATTAATTATTGAAATTGATCGTTCTTTCTTTTGTGTGTATGTAACATCATAAACGAATAGCGATTAATTTGTGCTGTAGCTAAAGTTAACATCATAAATGCTACGAAAATTTGTAGCGAGTCCTACGACCAAACAATCTTTAAAAAGAACAGCCATGGGATTCTGTAAACATCTCACCGTGAAAACTTGGGTGAAGTGAGCTGTCAATAGTGTCAATCCTTGTGGAATGGCACCTCACTCCACGCTCACTTCACCTAAGTTTTCACGGTGAGATGGTTACAGAATAGCACTGCTGGTATTTAAAAAAAAAAACCTCCTAAGTAGAGCTATAAAAAAAAATGCCCGTCGTATCCACACAATTCTAGCGCACAGTGAAGCGTAATTACCTAGTGTCGGCGCTCCCAAAAAGTACAATTATATACCGCGTGTATTAGCTCTGGTACGAGCACGAGCACGAGATTTGCTCACCTGTTGCTAGTTGTCTAGCCAGTTCCTAGTTATGCTAGATTAAGAGTCTAGTCTTAGCCAAAATAATTCAATATGTATAGCGTATACTATTGATCAAGATAGAATCAAGTTCTCTTAATAATCAGACAGCTGTGGTGCTGCTGGGGAGTTTGTTGCGCCACTTCTTCTTCCCAGCTAACGCACTAGGAAGTGGTGAAGGGCGGGCGTTTTGGGGGACTGTCTTATGTAATTTTGACGTTCAAAAAGTTCTGATTCTCAGCCAGTCTAGTAGTTTGAATAAATCTCATAAAAAAGTGGTGAATCGAAACTGTTATCGATTAGTCAGATTTTTTTTAAATAAAACAACTTTAGACACGTATTTTTTGCTTTATCATATTAATAAAAAGTTGGGGAGTAGGGGTTCGCTACAATTCAGTATAAAATCTACCGGAGAGTGACGTCATGCCACATTTTAACTCAATGTATTGCTTGAAATCGTACCTTTTGATTACGTAAAAAAAGAAAAATAAGTGCCTAAAGTTGTTTTATAAAAAAAAAATTGTCAACATATTTTATAACTGTCTTTCTGAAGGAAAAAAAAATCTGCGCTTCCTTCGCTACAGGGAAGGAAAGAGCGTCACTCTTCACTACTATCATGTTTTATCTACGTGTTGACGATTTAACACGAATTTCAGTCGAGGTTTTCTGCAAGACCCTTAACAGAAAGATTGGTTTTCTGCTCATCACAGTATAGACAGTTTATTAGATATACTTGTGACTTATTTTATTAGCTTGAGTACAAGGGAGCTACCTGTTGCGTGACTGACTGACACAGTGCGAGCCAGACTGTTTGTATATATGTATAGAAGGGATAATTGAGAAGAAGGCTTGATCTGTAGTACAAAAATTGATGAACTTATATTCATAATCTTTATTTGCATGCATGTTTAAAGTTTACAATGCCTTAAAGGTAAGTTAAGACAGTTACGGAACCTGTAGAGCACAGTAAAAAGTATAAAATTAATTCTTAAATAAAGTTACATAATACTATGTTCCATGTTTTATTATCATTTCTGCTATTAATATAATACAATATATTACTTTAATTTAATTTACAACTAACTATTATATATATTATGTACAAGAAAAAAATAAAAAAGGGAAGAGCTCATTGGGCATCAAAAAATTCGTACGCATCGCTGTCTGCGGGAAAAGTGCCCAAAAGGCTGGCAGCGTTGCCACGTTGGATGGCAATGCTGATTCTTTTAAATTAAATAAAATAGAAATAATATTAGGAAACAATTAACAATTTAGTTTGTAACGATTAGTGGTTTACTTATACGTATTAGTCGAGTTTATAATAGATGTAGTTTGGATAGTTTTACCAACTCGATACCGTATAGCCTTCACTAGTAGACCTACGTCTTACCTCGATTTAGTAAACACCTTCATTTAATGTACCTACTTTTAAGCAAATAAACGATTATTTATTTATTTATTCGTACGTCCGGAAAACTCTGGCCAATCAGTCCCTAGATTACCTTTCTGACTGAGTAATATTTGAAGCTCGACATGGACTATGTATGTTCGTGCCGAAAACCACGGGTACCTTGCATGATTACAATAATTATAAGCAAATGCTGATAGTTAAATAATTAATTAGACCTGTCTGTTTGTGTCATTATTTGATCGGCTATTTTAATTAATTATGTTCAACCAATCAGCTTACAACAGTCTATATATTATGAGACTTGACAGCTAATTTTGTATTCACCAGAGAATTTAGGGACATTCTATTACTCTTACTAATATTATAGTAGTGAAAGTAAGTTTGTTTATTTATTTGCTTTCTCGTCTCTGTACTTTAGCCGATATTCGTGAAAGGTGGACAGTTTTTGACAGATAACTCATCGCGAATATAGCGACCGCGCAAAAGCACGTCAATTGTAAGATCAGTGATGATACGTAAGCGTCAGATCCTGGGCACTAGGACCAGTAGCCATTTTTTTTATAGATAGCTTTTAAGCACGTTATTTATTAGGCCAGATGGTTTTACCACCACAAATCTTGTGTTGTTCGTACAGTCGTACCACCATGAAAGAAGAAGAAGACACTATGTTTTGGGGAAGAATAAGACACTATGTTTTGGGGAAGAATAAGACACTGTCTTTTGGGGAAGAAAAATACACTATCTATTGGGGAAGAAGAAGTCTCTGTCTTTTGGAGAAGAAGAAGACTATCTTTTGGGGAAGAAGAAGACACTATCTTTTGGGGGAGAAGAAGTCTCTGTCTTTTGGAGAAGAAGAAGACTATCTTTTGGGGGAGAAGAAGGCTATATTTTGGGGAAGAAGAAGACACTATGATGTTCTGCTTTTTGAATTAATGGGTTTTCTTTTTATATAATTGCATAGCACATGTGTGAGTACTATGCAGCTACCAATTACTAAGTACGTCTTTCATTGACTTCAGTGTGCCCTGGCAGTTTAGAATATGTTATGCTCACTCTAATGTCAAGCTGATGGTGGCGCACGTGTTTGGAATGGGCAATTAATTTCATCTTTCTGACTGACCGACTTCCTGACAATTCAATTAAATGATTTAATTAAAATAAAAGCTTTGAGTTTGACTTCTATGTATATATTCGACGAGAAAGTGCCACACTCTATTCCATTCATCGCTCGTAGTCCGTAGTGTTTAAGACCTTATAAAAACCTTTAATAATTCTTAAACTAAGAGAGACATCAACCTAATCACCACATCAAAACCTTCGCACTTTCTTCGAGCCCAACATTAGTATTGTAACGACAAACAATATGAAACAAACCAGTGTAAATTGGCAGCGGACGTGCCCCATAGGCGCGGCGTAGAAACGGAAAGTGGTCGCCGCAAGGACGCCCGGTCCTCGCGCCGAGCTTCCTTGCCTTCGGACTTTGGAGTGCGGCCCATGTAGAAGCGGACGGCGGGAGATGGTGAGTGTTCCATTTTTAAATGACATTGGTGAAGGACGGTTGTAAGGTTGATTGACGTTGATATTTGGTATCTGTGATAAATATGGTGTAGATATACATAATAAAGAGTATTCGATTTATCTATATATTTTGTGTAAATTTTCGTAATTTGTTTAGTAATCTTTGAATTGGAAATACAGAATTGGAACAAAATAACTTCTCTTTTTAAAATGATTGGAGATGCTGGAGATTTTAAATGGTGTAGAAATAACAAATATTTCAGCTTATGGAGGTATCAGGAACAGGGTGTAAAGATCACTCATCGTTCATAGAAAAGGGAGGATCCTCCGACCGGGTGTTGTGTCTGGTGGGCAACGGCCCGACGATTGATGTTAGAAATTTATATATATGCTGATAGCGCGGTAAACACTGCTTGCGCGATGCAGGATTTTGCGTGACGACAGTGTGAAGCGTAGTTTGCATGTGGCGATGTAGATGCCACAAGCTGAACAGAATTACGACAATTAGCAGACGAGAGAGAGAGATTTAGTTACTTATATATATTCATAACTTAAATAATATTACGCTTATGCTTAAATGTATCAATTCAATGTTTTGTGCACAAATAAAAAGATTGTAAGTGTGACTTGCCATATTATGGCAATTTGCCGAGATAAGTCGTAACCAAACAACATCATTCTTTGTATCACTATTGCCTGTAAATGTTACGCTATAGCTTAGCACAACTAAATTCATCGAAATGTTCTTCCTAATTTTAAATAAATATTGTATTTACTTATTTTTACAAAACAAATAATAATAATAATAATTTTTTCAATAAATTGCAAGGCAAAGGTAATTGCAATTTTAAAATGTATCGTTAGTAAACTTAATCAGATGTACACTTATAATGTATACAGAATACTAGAAGCTAAGATCAATACAATCGACGTTTTTACATCTCGCCATCCGCTCATCGCTTGTGTCCTTTACATTTCAGATTTGTGGTCTGCGTAGGGGAGGTTTTTATGTTATCTCAAATAGTTCCTCATTATACATTGAAACGTGATACGAAATCGTAAATAACCTTTGTATTAAAACAAAACTACATATTATTGAAAAAAAAGTTGTTAAAGTACTGGTTCCCGTACTGTGTATTCTGTAGTAAACACTTTTGCTTTATTTTTATTATTGTTTTTGTGCAAAAGATTTTCTATGAACTCTATCAACGGCCATAACAACTATAATCCTACAATCCTACTATATTATAAATGTGAAAGTTTGTATGTTTGGATGTTTGTTACTCAATCACGCGAAAACGGCTGAACGGATTTAGATGAAATTTGGCACACAGATAGTTTATAACCTGTATTAACATATAGGATACTTTTTATCCCGGTTATACGTTTCCGTGGGATAATTTCCGACCTCCACGTGGGCGAAGCCGCGGGCGAATGCTAGTATTATTTTAAATGCAAAAGTGAGTTTTTTGTTTGTAACGCTTCCACGCTAAAACGGCTAAACAGATTTGCATGAAACTTGGCACATGGGTACACCATGACCTCGAGAAGGATATAGTATACTTTTTAATCCCGATATGCCCACGGGATCGGGACATATGCGGGTGAAACCGCGGGGCGCTGCTAGTATTTAAATATCTCTAACATTCATAGGCACTCATATGTCTAATCCCTCAACATAGATCAAAGTAAATAAACTGAGTGAGTTCAGTACTAAGAAAAATTATACCAGCGTTTCAACTACACACAAATTATCTCAAAAACTCCTCAATTTACTTTCATTTGATAGTCATGATGTTATTATACAAGCATGCTTAATTGTTCTTTTTACCCAAGGCATGCACTCATTCAACTGCTAACCAGAAGAGTCATCCATCTTCGTCAGCGGCCAGACGCACTGCATTAGCCAGACGCTTGCAGACGCCACCACAAAAATACACCCGTCCCGCTCTATCATTAAGAAAACAAATGAAGCTTTTGTGTGTGCCCGTCTTTTTCTATAGACTGAGTGATTCAGCAGTTTTCAAGTTTGGAAAGAATGTATGTTTTTAGTTTGCTGTTGTGATTTTGGGCTCTATTTTGTTGGTGAAGGGTTGATTTTTGCTTGGGAGGATGATGGAGAATTAAATTTCCGAAGCAAGTGTTAATGTTGAGTGCAACAATCTTTTTCTCGGGCGCTTCTTGCAATGCCTGAAATTGGACGGTGTTATTCATTTGGCGACGCGCTTCGATAGACTTATTAAGTGGTTACGTCGTGTTTAACGCAGTTTCGTTAGCTTTTTATATGAGTACTGTGTTAACATTTGATTTTTTGTGTCTGTACATTTGTTGGACATTCGCTTTATTGGCTTTCGCTGATGTCCGCGCATTGAATTGACATCGTCGTTAAAGTTACGAAGTTGTAATTTTACGGTCGTTTAGTTTCTTGTTTCTGTCGTTCGGGATATTACTGTTATTGAAAAAGGTTTAATGAACCTTTAAAACTTAAAACTAACGTTTAGGTAAAAGATATCAAAATTTTATGCAGTAATGTTAAGGAAAAAATAGACTAACATTACTGCATAAAATTCAACCATACCAATTGCCTTATACGTATTTCTGGAGTTGTCGATTCGCCCACAAATAAATTAACTCGTGAAAGTAGGAACTCTTTTTGGAGTACTTTGGGAATAACCTACGAATCGCCTGAAGAAAAAATTATATTATTTAAAAGCGTCGATTCGACCGTTTCGTAAATTCGTACGAATCAACCAATAACCCAAACAGTAAATTTTGAAAAAAACCTCTTTGCTTTGATTGGTTTTTTTATTTTTCCGATTCATCCCAAAAATGCAGCACCTATTGCAAATTCCTCATAGAATAATAACAGCATCTAATTACCCAGTCATTATCTCAGCTCATCAGTGGACTATTTTTCAATTTGTACTAAGTAGAAGATGCTGGGGCTCGTGTAAGTTATAGTAAAGGGTACAACAAATGCTGTGCACTGTAATCCATCTACTTCACGAACCGATGGCTGAGCGGTGCGGGCCGGGAGATGAGGCGGGGCGAGGTACGAGCGGAAGAGGGAGCGGGAGAGGGAGCGGGAGAGGGAGCGGGAGAGGGAGCGGGAGAGGGAGCGGGAGAGGGAGCGGGTACTGATTAAAAAATTACAAAGACTACACTATTACAAAAGGATTCAACACAAGGATTGAAAATTATACATGGATGAGAATTGATATAAAATGACTAAATTATTTGTCTTCTCTCGTGTCGGCAATAGCTGGCTCATTTTATGTCAAAAATGACTGAGAACCTCCTTCAGTTACCACTAGGCCACTAGTGGGTGATCTTTTAATAAGAGGTCGTATCGAATTAAATATAGTTTACTGTCCATAGATGAAATTATGTTTAATGAGCTCATTAAACGTGGGATCTAGGTTAAAATTAAGGTCATTGATTAAGAACAAACAGTGGTTGGGTTGGTGTTATTGGGATTTTGAGCTACATTCATTATTTGGCCATAAAACTTTGCTTACTGTTTGATTTTTGGTATTGACTATAAAACTCCTAATATCTCCTCCAACCTCTCCTGGATCTAAATAGAAACCAGCACAACGAATGACAAGCACACATACACACACACACACATACATACAAAACACAGGATACATATGGAAAGCAATAAAGAATTGAGTATTGAGCAATTCGAGTATTTTGTTGACGACAACTGCAACTCGATGCACAAAGTCAAAGTCAAATCAAATCATTTATTTCAAATAGGCCCTTGTAAGGCACTTTTGAACGTCAAAGTTTACAAAAATTGAATTGATTCTAGTCGCCCCTTCCAAAAGGTAGTTTTCGTATGGAGAAGAATGGGCAAGAAACTCCACCGTTACTCTTTTAACATGCCGAAGTTGACATTTCGCGTCCCCGCTGTCGTCTCTCACTCGGGCCACACCACAAGCTGCATGATGCATTAATCCCTGCTCCCCACGACGGATCCTTAATATATGATCGCGGGTTCGCGCCGGTCACGCCACGGATCACTTTAAACTTGATCTACGCTCGATTCGTATTATTATTGCTAGTTTTTATGAGAAAATCAAGAGTTCACATGAATATAACAACACGCCTGTATACATAGAAGTGTATAGGTTAAACACCCACATTTCACCAGTCATGTTTAAGTCCCATGTAATAACAGCATAGCATAATGTTCCCACTGCTGGGACACAGGCCTCCTCTCTGTGAGAGAGAATGGGCCGGTATACACCACGCGGGCCCAGTGCGGGTTGGTAGATGTCACTTGTCTTCGAATTTTTGGTTCTAGGATATGGCGATTTCCTCACGATGTTTCTAGAGCAATAGTAATGAAATAATTTTTACTAAGTAAAGCTGTCTGGGTTCGAACCTACGACCTACAACTAGTAAGTCGCGGCCGCTATCAATGGGCCACATCGGCTCTAATTTCTGTAATTATATATATCTAAGTAGAAATGTCTGACTTGGGAATAGAATGCGGGACCCCACGTTCAGCAGTCCTGTTTGCGATCACTAGACACGAGGCCACTGGAAACGAACCTGCGATATATCTGGTATTGCAGATTTGCATAGACAGCGGAGACTATATACCATTCGAGAGCCATAGACAAAGTGACATCAAATCAGTGATGACGATAATAGAGAAGACAAATATTTATTAAAAAGTTAAATCGATATGGATTGACATAACCTGTCGAAAATCCTGTCATTGTCAAAAGTAGTTGTAAAAATACGAAATGCTTTAAGAGCGTTTATGCCAAAAGTCGGCAACCTCGCAAATAGCAATCAAATATTTACCTGTTTTGATTAATTTGGCAATATTACTGTATGGAAATATGAAATGTGGCTAACTAGCGAACTAAGATATGGATTATGAAATGCAATAATTAATATCGTAACACGTAATAATTTGTTTTAGAGAAACTTTCCAAATGCCTTTTTTACACCCAAAAATGGTTACAACATCAAATACAGTGTTATAATTGCAATTCATTATTAATATTCTAGTTCGCTAGTTAGCCACATTTCATATTTCCATACAGCAAAATTGCCAAATTAATCAAAACAGCAAAATATTTGACATCTATTTGCGACGTTGCCAACTTTTAGAATAAACCCTCTTAAAGGCGACTGCCAGTAACTAGTCCCTCTGGAGGCTGTTTGCTAACCATTTTTAATCACGATCCGAAGAATTTTAAAGGAAATTGATAATCCATTGCCTCTTATGTTTGTAAAATTCGTGTACTCGAGAACGTAAACAATGTAATGAATGTTGTTGAACTGTCAAAATGAACGCAATTACCCCGCTTACAAAACAGACGTTACTATTTATTCATTGGAACTTTATTTTCAAGCTATTTGACTGACTGATCTAGTGGTCGTAAGCGCTACTGCTGAGCATGAGGTCTTGGGTTAGATTCTCGGGCCGGGTAAAGTCATATTGGGTTTTACCATCTGGAATTGCTCAGTAGCAGCCGGGAGTCTGGATTTGTGCCCGGTTGATGGCAATAAGTCCGCCCTCTGTTACATGGAACTTAAAAAAGACTGGCGAACTGTGGGTGTACTATAGGTACTTACACTTCTGCTCGGGGAAATAAGGCGTGATGTTATGTCAATGTTGAAGGCTCATCTGAACCAGCCCTTAGGTCTCATTCGAAGGGAGAGGCAAGAGTCGCGCCCTCGCACCCCTTGTCGCCGCAGGAGACGCCCCGGGCGTCGGGAGTTGAGAGCCGACTTCCGGCCACTGTAGGCGCGGGCTTGCGGACGGTGAGCAATGGGTAGCTCGCCGTCCGATAGGGACCAGGCCCGGGTCGACGGCGCGTTGTGTTCCACGCGCGCCTCAAAGAGATGTCAGCACCAACTGACGGGGTCCGGAAGGGCCAATGCCTGCCGGGGTTGCGAGTTTATCCGAAAGGGATATCGCAAAGGAAGGAACACGGGTGGGTTTTAGTCAGTAAAAGTCTGACACGCCCTCCCGCTCCGCTCAGAGCGGGAGAAGTTATTTGATAATTTCCCACCATCAAAAATAAAAAAAAATGTCTCATTCGAAATATTCATGATAATAACGTTTTCGTATATCTTTCGACCTTCATACATAGGCACTAATTTGAATTAATTTCAATATGTTCTTTTAAAAACACAATGTCTCCTTGTCCTTTGCATAATTTAGTCAAAAAAGGTAAAGACAGCTCGATCTAGGTTAGAATTAATGTCAATAAGGACGAACTCGTTTTTTTGGGAATTTAAATAATGGTAATGTATGAAGGCTCCAAAATGGAGGTTAACAGGACAAATTGGCTAAATGTGGCAGGCGGAGTAGAGCCCTAGTAAAATGGTTGCCGAGAGACGGTAGAAGATGCGTTGTCAGACCGACGGCTAGGTGGGTGGACGAACTACAGAAGATCGCGGGGATGAGGGAAGCATGTCATAAAAGGGAGGACGCCTATACTCAGCAGTGGGTGGAACAAGGCTGCCAATGATGATGAATGAGGACAGAAGTAGTACCTAATATCAGCCTGTAATTGTTTCACTGCAAGATAACTTTGAAGGGAGATTTTATATGTTAATTGAAGAGACCTCCGCCTGAACGCCGGCTGTCGTTGAAAACCAGCGCTGGGCGTCTGTCTCGTATAGAGTCGCAGCATTATGCTGAGCGATGGCGTTTTGCGTGTTAAACTTGTTATCTCCGTGTTTCTGTTCTATCTTTGCGGCATGTTTACCACAAATAAACGTATTTTCTTTCTTTTGAACGCCTCATAACGTGAAGAGTTTGAGGTAGTGCATTACTCTCAACTTGCCAAAATAAACAAGTGTTGTCTATAACTGTGATTGCCTCTTATGCATATCGCACTTTTACTTTAATTTGAGTAACTACACTGATATGTAGTAAAACTATCCTTTTAACACAATTATAATAACAAATTAACATTTATTGCGTATTATATAAAGAAAAAACTGATTGAAAAAATAAATCTATAGATGTCCTTGTGTCTGTACAGGCTCTTGTGTGTGGTCTCGATGACGTCCGAAATACTCCACATATCTAGATCATTTTCAATTCACTTTAGACTTGTTTCCCCTGATTTCGTATTGAGAATGGCTGTTTAATTTAATGTCGTTTAATTGTTATTAATAAAAAAAACAATTATTATTTTCTTTTTTTTTAATTTTTCTGTTTTTTGAATGAGTGTTAAGAAAGGTGCACTTTTGGATTTTCCAATTGTTTTTCTTTTTTTCTTTAGATCTTTGCAGAACAATAAGTAAATTTTCATCAAATTGCTTACTTTCACCAAAAGTTATTTCGATAGTAATGTCTTACGAGTATAATAGAAAATAATATGCAGTCATAAGAGACTCAAAAAAAACAAAAGGACCCGTAATGTTATATGAATTTTCAGAAGTAAATCTACATTTTTTTGTGCCTGAAAGAAATGAAAAGAATGTAATGTTTTCACCCTGAAAACATTATTCAGATGTGACATTCCTCTCACATGTTTTAAATTAACATGTGATTTGAATTTATGACTTCATGCGTATATTATGTACTAGCTTCCGCTAGCGGATTCACCCGCGTGATATCTTTATAAATTATAGCCTATGTTACTCAGTGATATTATAGCATTCTACTGGTGAAATAATTTTATGGATCGTTCCAGTAGTTTTTGAGTTGATTCAATATAAACAAAAATACAAATCTTTTTTCTCTTTATAATATTATTGTAGATCAGTGATTCCCAAAGTGGACCCCCAGGGGTTGACGATGGGGTCCATGTTAGCGGGAAAAAAATGGGGGTTCACCATAGTGGATCTCATTTAAGCAGGTCGTGACTTTAATTCTGGGTTTCCTTGGATGGAAAATAATTCATATTTATACACAGATAAATAGGTAAATATTTATTTCGATAATACTTTCTTATAAATATATAAATAAACACAGATATCTATTTATATAAGATTTTTTCCCTGCGTGTAAGTTTTTATTTTACAAAAAATATTTTTTCGCGGTAAATTGTAGCCTGTGTCAACTTTTTAGTTGGCTAGACCTCCAACTTTATCTGTGCAAAAGATCACGGAGATTTGTTGCTTAGTTTTTAAGTGAAAACTTAAATTCGTAGCTGTAGTATAAATTTTCTTCAACTGATTTCGGGCTACCTAATTTTTATCTTGAAAAATTTTTTTTTTGTTTGTCACTCTGCTCTTCACTACAGTAAGAAATTTAAATCTTTCAAAGTGAGTAGCAATATACCAGGCTTCGACAACAAATTTGAAGTTCATGAATTTGCCTAAATTCAATATTAGGTAAGCAGCGGTAGGGTGTCTACGCAAAACCGAAAAACATGCCAAGTAGTCTACTATAAACTATAACTTAAAACAGCTGCTCCATACATTTTGACCGCGTAGGTATTGCACTTTTCTATGAAACAGCAGATTTTTTTTAAATAACCGACAAAAAATTTCAACGCAGGGGGTTTCAATACTCATGGAATCATGTACTGACCCCATGGTAACCGGCTTCACGTCGATGTCTCTGACACCCTGTATAAAAAAGTTTGGGGACCTCTGGTGTAGATATTCACGCTTACATATAATAAGAATAGGTGAAATGGGATGCACACGAACTAAGTTGACAAATTTCATGGGCCTGTAATTTCACCCTTCAAACTGTAACACAACGTAAACACAACAAAGGTACAAAGCAGTCGACAATAAAAGTGTTAAATAGCAGTCAATAAAAGATTTGGTAGGTAGGTACATATTACAGGCAAAAACAAATCTTTTCCTGTTGACGTTGTTAATAATCAACGGAAATCGTTTGTTTTGGAGAAATGAGGACCATTTGAGGAAAGTTTTGAGTATGAATGTCGATGGCTATAAAAGTAGGGGAAGACCAGAGAAACGATGGATGGACTGTGTGGAAGATGATATGGCTAGAAAGGGGGTGACTACCGAGGTGACGACTGATAGAGAAGTATGGGAGGAGAATTCATGTCACCGACCACAAATAAATTAAGATAGGGCAGGACAATGATGCTGTTTCTAATATCAATTTTAACCGCCTCTGTGGTCTACTGGTTAGACCACCTGTCTCAGACCCAGAAGTTCGATTCTCAGTGAGGGTAAAATTTTCTGCTCGGTTTAGTTGGTGGTAGGGCTTGTTCTAAGTCCGCCTGGCTAGCTACCACCATCTTATCTAAGTCTGTCGCCATAACAACATTGATGTGTTTCGACAATTACAGGTAAGATAGCCAGTTCCTCTGTGGGTGAAGCTCACTTCCACCTTCGGCTTCATCATCACTTACCATTTGCAGGCCAAGAACTTCCACGTAGCGGATAAATAAAAAAATAAAAAAACATTGTGTACTTACTGACTTTTTCAAATTAACGAGTATTCACAATTATTTATTCTATTTCAACCCTAGCAAGCTTACCATTGGTAACCAAAACGACTCGTTACCAAATATAGGAACCCGCATCCATCAGTAAGCAACTCCAACGCAAACTAGTTATGAAACATTATTCGTTCGGTGCAACGTTTCTATCAGATGCACTTGACCATGCACTCGGCGACCTCGGCACGTCCTTCTAAGATACTTTGATCTTTATATTTGAATATATTATTATTATTGTTTACGATACCTGAACCGGAGTTAGTCTACTGTGGAGCTGGAACTTGAATTGTAAAATACCATATGGTTATAGTGGTGACAGCACAACAGTTGTGGATTGGACGGGGAGATCGTAGGTTTTGACGCCTGCCGTTGCATTTTTGACTGTCACAAGCATAAGGCTAAGCGTATGCTGAGAAGCAGGCGACGCAGGTCCACGCAGCGCAGGGCGGATTTTGTAATGTATGAACGTACTGACAGCTGCGTACGCTGCGGCGCAGGCACGTGGGATGCAGACATGTGTCTGTCCTGCTCAGCATCCGTATTTAGAAGATTTCAACTTTGTATCTCACCATGTTTGAATAACATGATTTGGTACCCAGTTACTGGGTTGTGGAGGTAAGATAAGCAGTCGCATGTAAAATACTGGTATTCAGCTGCGTCCGGTTAGACTGGAAGACGACCCCAACATAGTTGGGAAAAGGCTACGCAGATTGATTTAGCGTGGATGTAAGGTGGTCGTGGCGTGGATCTGACAAGACAGTATCATTTGATATTCTGTCAGAGAAATAGATCGACCACTTAGAACTATCACTATAAAATTAATGTTAAATTATGCAGTTGCTTAGTCCATTTAAGAGACTGACAACAGCTAAAGCGCGGTCACTGTCGCACTGCATAGAAAGGCAAGAGAAGCGCGATGACACAACTCTGGTAGTTTATTGCACAATATGAAGCAATTATCTTTTTCCAAAAAATCTATTCATTTGACTAAAAAATTAAAACACTTTTACGTTAATATGTTGCTTGTAGATTAATCTGACTAAAAAATTTGAATAATTGGTTTTTAATCGTTAAAAGAATTTTTTAGAGGTATCTTCGTGTTTTTTTTCTATCATATCAAATTAGTTGTATTATGTTTTCAACACACTATCTAACTAGTATACAATGTGAAATTTAATTCGTTTGCATACTCTTAAGAGGTCATTGTACTCATCATTATGAACAACTTTCACTATGGGGCCAAACCTGAAATAGCGAAAAAAAAATCTGCTGTTCCATACATTTATGTTCGCATAGCTCGTTATGTAGGGAACAGCTGATATTTTTTTCGCGATTTCAGGGTTGGCCCCATAAGGGGTCTTAAGAGGATGCAAACGAATTAAATTTCACATTGTATATCTTGAAGAATATCATATTTATATTTTACTGATTTTGTTTACTGCAGTGAGTCATATACTTTTTGGCATTATAAAACTTGCGTCCTGTAGTCCCTTATTAAAAAAAAAAACTTGGTCTGACATTAACTTGTTATATAACCTTTATTATTTTAAAGGTTTATGCTCTTATCCGGTTTTGAATAGGTAACTAAAAGCCGATCGAAAATCTATGTTTTATGTAGCAAATACTTCTATGTTATTATTTATATTTAAATTCGAAGATCACAATACAAACCTAGTATGTATTGAATGGACTAACAAAGTGTGATTATAACATTTGAGTGAAAAATACCTGTAAGCTTTCAGGTCTCTTATGTAAATTATTAATTAATCCATTAGCAATACTTAATTACTAATTAAAACTGATTGGCGGGTTCCCCAGTGTCATATAGTCGTGTTTTCCATGTCCGCTGATAATTTGGTCGCCATATTGGCAATTCATTAAAATACCAATTATTTCATGAGTACACTTATTTACGTTCGGAAATTGTGAAGCGAATTCATTATTATGTTTTTCTTTAACTAGCATTGTACTGTTGGTTCGTTTTTACCCGATTGCGCGACAGCAAAGATAGGGGTTTTTTTTTTGTAAGTTTTTATTGTAATATTAATACCTACACGACACACCAAAATAAACTAGGCAATAAATGCTATAAACCACTCTCAAAACGATGAAGGAAAACATCGTAAGGAAACCGGCATGTCCTAGAACAAAAGATTCGAAGACATGTGACATCTACCAACCTGCACTGGGCCCGCGTGGTGGATTACGGCCCACTCCCTCTCAAAGAGAGGAGGCCTGTGTCCCAGCAGTGGGAACATTATAGGCTGATTATGATGATGATTAGGCTGTAAATTAGCCTCTTTGCGCTATACATTTTCATGTTAGATGAAGTCTGCTTCGTCCAGTCGTCGTAAGCTGGAGTACTTACCGCGCAGTCCTGGGTTCCCAAGTGCGAGCATAGTGTTATTCGGTTTTTCCACCAGAAATTTCTCAGTAGCAGCCCAGAATCTGGATTCGTCCCCGGTTGATGGCAATAGGCTCGCTCTATTACATGGGACTTAAGAGCGTTTATACAGAAAGTGGGCAACGTCGCAAATAGCTGTCAAATATTTCGCAGATTTGGCAATATTACTGTATGGAAATAAGAAATATGGCTAACTAGTGAACCAAAATATTGGTTATGAAATGCAATAATTAATATCGTAACACCGAATACAAATTTAGTTTTAGATGTAAATAAAGTATTTGGAAACTTTCCAAATGCCTTTTTTACACCTAAAACAGTTATCAAATTCAGTGTTATAATTGCAATTCGTTATTAATATTATAGTTCACTAGTTAGCTATATTTGTTATTTCCATACAGTAATATTGCCAGGTAAATATTTGACAGCAATTTGCGACGTTGCCAAATTTTTGGATGAACGCTCTTAAACATAACTGCTGTAATGTGGGTGTACTATATACAGGGTGGCGGGGAATTTTAACGCAGGGGGGTTCAGAATCATGTACTGACCCCATGGTAACCGGCTTCGCGTCGATGGCCCTGACACCCTGTATAGAAGTCTACAACCCTTCGGCGATTAGAAGCGTGATGTTACGTTATGAACTCCTGCCCGGTAAAAGGCAACAGGATCGCCTCCCCTATTTCTACATCTGGCAAACACCTTCATCTATTACTTGTCTGCAACGAGGTAGTTCCTCAAAATATTTAGAAATTCAATTACAGCCCATTTCATTGGATTTCATTGAATTGTCAATAGAGAAATTATGAGTAACTCCATTTTAAATGCGAGCACAAACAGACAGACGGCTGGACTGAGCATATATTATTATATGCACGCGATCCCATTTGCAGAGGCTCTGTTGATTTTTCCGATTAAAGCGCAATGCGGATCGGCAGTATTTTGTCCTGAAGGGTTCCGTGAGCGGTAGGACCTTACCACTAATTTATGTAGAAACTTAACTCCCATAACATTACGTCTGTATTCCCTGAAAGGTTAGGCGGAGGTGTACCTATAGTTCACCCACATTTCGCCAGTTATGTTTAAGTCCAATTTTATAGAGGCGAGCCTATTGCCACCAACCGGGCACAAAATCCGGGTTGCTACTGAGAACTTCCAGAGAGTAAGAACCCAGAAACTTACCTCAACTTATAACTGCACAACAGTATGCATCTTGTTCTGTGCGTACCCAAAAAAGAGAATCTAAAAGTATTATGTGTTTGTGGAAAATTTAAAGTAGCATGAAAATGTTGATACACTTAAACAAAATTTCAAAAGATTTTTGCTGATACAAAATCTCCAGCAGAGGCATACGTATAACCATCAAACTAGGGAAGTAGTTCTAACGATGTTTTATAATACATTTGGCTATTAATATACGAACTTATACTTAGCTTACCTACTAGGTTACCTGGTAGATTTGCGGCCTAATTGTTTATCATGCGTAATAACAGACAGAAGTGTGGCGGCATCTACACCGCCACATGCGAACTGCTCATCACACTGACGTCCCACAATATCCTGCATCGCGCAAACAAGGTTTACAGCGCGACTAGTATATGTACAACGTCCCGACTTCAATCGTCGGGTACAACACCCGTCTGGTCTATTCTAGATATTGGCGAAGCTACGCTGGATTATGAGAAATGGTTAAATATATTTTTGAGGAATTTACTTTAAAATTTATTCAATAACGATGCGGATACATCCGACGGAACCCTTTGACATAAACACCACTCACTGCTTGACCATTTTTTTCGGCAATTGATTGGCTGCAGCAAATAAAGCAAATGAAGTCCGATTGAATTTGTGATGAGCTTTCACCAATTTGTACCTTGTTCAGTCACACGTACTTGCTACGAAAGAGTGATGTGCACTATACATTTACCTATAACATCATTATAATTTATTTCCGATTGTTCTTAATATTTTCGCAGTTCCACTGGGAACTACGGAAATATTAAGTATACCAGTGGGAACTCCGTAAAATGGGTCAACATCAGATTGTGTATGTTGCTACTTCGGCCGTCGAGAGAATGCGTTCCTGACACCTGTCAGTTTCATACTAACGAATATGTGTTTTGCGAATTTGATCCTTTTTACTACTAGACATTGTCCAGGTGTCAGGAACGCATTCTCTCGACGGCCAGACTGTATCTTGCTGCACCCAACATCGAAGCTTGTTTATGGTCCATATTCAAATCTTCATAATTATGAATTCCATGATATTTAAAAATGTGTTACAATGGCTTTAAAATAAGGTACAATTTCGGGCCCTGTGTTATTTTATTAACCTATCAATGGGCTAAGTACCTACAACAATTTAGATTTAACATCATGACACCAACTTTTAATATTTTTTATTTATATGACATGACATTAATATGACAGCATAATATGGTTATAATTATTATAACATTAAAAATCAGAAAATTCAAAACTCAAAAAAAGAAAGAAAACTCAAAACTCAACTCGTACGTGTTTTTTTTTGAGTTTTTTTTATCTTGTTAAGTTGGTTTAGCTACACTTCCGAGCAAAAGCAGTGGTACCCAAAAACCGCGATACCACAAAAAGCGATCTACATCAGAAAATAAACGAACAAAATGACGGCAGTAACTCATTAAGTTCAAGAGTTCATTGTGGCAAAACTCTTTGGCTTGCTGAAAGAAAAAGCAAAGTGATGTAGAAGTAAAAATTTTTGTGTCAGGAAAGAGTTTGAAGCGGGCGCAGTTTTTGCGTTAACAACTTGGACCATTCGTCTTCGCGCGATGCATGGGAAAAGTTACTGACAGATCGGTACACTGGCGAGGAAGTTGAGAGCCTAGTTCGGTATTTCGGTGTAGATTGGTTTCTTTACTGATTTGGTTTCTAAAGTGCCAGTGGGCAACGGTTTATCATTACCTATGCAGACACTAATTTGAATCATATGACTGAGATAAGTGCATCGCAATAAAGAACTACCATTTTAAACGGATAATGTTTGGCTTTTAGAATAATCGGAATATCCGATATTTGCCAAAGCATTTGATATAACGTGGTCGATTTATTACCTATCAAAATATATTAGTATTATACTTGAAATGAGTTACAGTTTTTTTCGGCACAGAATACTATCAACATTAACATTTCTCTTTATACCAAAAACGCAACGCTACTTTTTACACAAAAATTCTAAAAGACAAAAGAAAAATGCTTAATAATTTCGGCCGCCAGTGTACAGCGGGTGCAACGTCACGACAACGACGTCCGCTAATTTATGGAAAACCTCTGAAGTCGCGTGGCTGGGCCAACTTCACCGGTGTGTACTTTTGTGCGCCCCAAGTGTAACCACCTACATCAGTGATGTCAATGCTTACACTGGCGAGCATTATGTTCGTTGTACTTGCATTGTTGGGCAGACTTATATTTAATTCATTTGTGGATTTTTATTAGGTAGTCGCACACATAAGAGGGGATAATCTATGGTTAGCGTAGACCACGGTTGTATCTTCCAAATTCAAATGTATGGGTTGGCGGAAAATATTTACCAATTAGCAAGGTGGTCGCGTAGTGTGGGACGGCCGCCAACTGGATCGTCTGATGACATTAAATAGGTGGCTAGGACAGACTGGATGCGGAAGGCGGTGGTCGGGTGTTCTGACGCAGCCTGGGAGAGGCCTATGCCCAGCAGTGGACTGCGATAGCCTGAGTTAATTATTTGAAGGTAGCCGCGGGGATGACTTGAGTTAGTTCTGTCGTACATTTCGGTATCACCAGTCCTGAAAACTATTTAACCGACTTCCACAAAGGAGGAGGTTCTATGTTCATCTGTTTTTTGGTGTATGCACGTCTGTCCATTTCTTGAATAACGTCGCTCAAAACCTGAAACACGTGCTTATAAGTTAAAGATAGGACAAACAACCGCTAACAGTTGCATGTGCAATAGAAATATGCTCTTATTTCGTTATTGTAGAGATATTTGTTGCATGACTGTGTGTGTGTGTAGTAGGAGGCCATGTGAATACCCCCTCGACCTACCAAGGTCGGACTAGAAACTACGCAGTTAGCTCGAAAACTGACGCAAATGGTCGCAGACCTCAGGTGGGTGAGTGTGGATGAGACAATCTACTTAATTACTATACCGCAATTAACTTTTAACCGCAATTTTATAGGTAGTATCGTTTTGTAGCCTCATTCAAAGAAGAACAGGAAGGAAATTATGCACAAAAAATAAGTCTATATTTAAATTAATTGCTGTTCGTTGGTAAGTGCATCACTTGAGGACGGTAGGACCATTTTGGTTTTTTATTTTTAATGTTCGTTGTGTGTTCGAATAAAATTTGAAAATTCGAGAAAAACTGATTGTGCATTTTTCGGATTCTATAGGGGGTGATACCATTTCGAAATATGAAAAGTCGTGACAAAAAGCCGTACATTTTCAAAAAGTTCCGGACATTTTACTGTGTCATCTTTCTTTTTTCACTACGCCTGCTCAATTAACTATTTTGTATTTAAAAAAATATCCCTTAACTCGAAAAGTCCGGACTAATGACAAGGCCGAACAAGGACCGGATGGGGGGCCAAGAAGTCAGATATGTTCATACGAGTACATACGCTCGAACGTATGAAAAAAATACGTGTCGAATATTTAAAAAAAAATTGTCGACATCTCTATTGGATTTATCAAAGGGACAGAGTTGAAAAGCCTCATAAACCCTTCTCAGCCAGAACACGACATGTGGCTTGGTGGTAGAAACAGTGAGGCAGTGCTTCCCTGGACTAACTTTTCTTCTAAAACTTGATAACATTTTCACATGGCATAATAATTTAATAACATACAGGTTTCTATCAATTATCACGATGTCTGACATTAAAAAGAAATACCTACCTATTAAACATTTCGGGGAAAAAGATAAATAATCTACCCAATAAAAATTAAATATCTGATAATATACCTATGTACTGAATTCCAATTAAAATACAAACATAATAACAACATAATATCACGCCTTGTTTACCCGAAGAGCTAGGCAGAGGGCTAACTTTAGTTGACCCATATTTTGCCAGTTATGTTTAAGTCCCATGTAAAAAATAATTGTAATTAAAATACATTGGTATAAATAAAAGTTGCATGCATCAAAAACTGGGGTAAAATACCGAAGAAATAGGTGAGAACCTATTGATAGGAAAAGTTAGTTTTGAAGGAAGAAACAGATGTATTAATGGCATATTGTATCTAAAAGAGTTTCTGTTTTTTGGCACTGAAAATTGATCCAACTCAGACGTTCCGTAGACTATAATTAGTCGAAGCGTAGGTATTGCAAACACGTTGCGTAGATGAGGCGTAGACGTTGCGTAAGCGTCTCGTAGTCATGTGTAAAATAAGACATTGTTGAAAAATTCACAAAAACAAAAAATGCGTTAAAAACAACAAACGACAATAAAATGGTTAAAACAAATAAAAATCAGACATATTTGGAAGTGTCGACTATTTTAGACTATCGTGCAGTCACCTTGCACGACCTACCGCAACTGTACATACCTACGTATTTGTTTATATATCTACTTTTATTTTTATTTTACTCAAACTGGATTAGCATGATATTAGCGATTATAGCCGCATAATAATAATCAAGTTTTTTTTTAAATTGGTAAGCGATTTATTTGGAATGTTTAGTTTTAGAAATATCGAGTCGATTTTCATTTTATTTCATGTTGATTTGACTGAGTTGAGTTTTACTCACGTCAGTGCAGAATCGTTTGTTGTGGTAATCATTTGGGAGGCCTATGTCCAGCAGTCATAAATGTGCTAATGATAGATGGACCAAAAAATATGGAATGGGTCCTAAAAGAAGGAATAAGGGACGACAAAGGAAAGGATGGGCAGACCTGTTAGTAGAATAAATGGCTTTTTTATTTTATTACCTATTTATTTATTTATTATGTCCAGCAATAGACATCATTCGGCTGAAATATGATTACTAAGACAGTTTTAGTTGCATACCTACCCATTTACCCAGATGAAAGGAAATCCAAAGGATATCCACCAAAAATAAAAAGCTTTTTATAATGACTTAAGTGGTTCCTATTTCCGACATTAACCTTTGCTGTCAAGCACGGAGACGGTGTTACACATATCATAAACATACGTAATAACACAAGGTTACGGGTAAGTGTCGCGAACAGTCTCATAAGTGTCTGCCTTGGTAATGAACGGAGCCAAGGCCGGCGGGACACACGGACTTGACCGCGCACTCATTAATACTGTCACTTTGGTACAGTTTATCTGTTCATGAGCTTCATTTAAAGTGTTGAAAGTCGTAATTGTTCTATTGTGAAAGGGGATGGTTCGTTGGACTGTATAAGTCCGTCTCTCTCTTCATACAGTAGGTCACACGTCAGTGGTAACAAAGTAACTGGTATTAGCTGGCCTCTTATTCTATTGAAAGTCCGTACTACGCTAGGCCAGCTCAAGGTCAAACTATTACCACCCTCGCATCAAAGACCTAACGTCAAAAATCCTGACGTCACACAAATTCTGCATCTCGCAATTAGAGTTTACCGCGCCAACAGCATATATATAACTTCCCCGATATCAATCGTTCGGCAGTTGCCCGCAAGACACGACACCCGTCTGGTCGGAGGATCCTCTCTTTTCTATAGAGGATGAGTGAACACCCTGTTCCTCATACCTCTAAAACGGGTTCTAGCTTCTCTCGTATTAGTAAGTCCTTTAAGAGAATTGGTCATGGCGGTTAAAAGCACTGATAAAACATGACGATATTCTGAAGCTTTTTATGCATTTTGTAAGCCATAATCGCCAAAAAGACTAGGGTTAACTATACATACAGCAATCCCGCAAACCCCATGTAGTTCCAAACACCCCTTTAACAGTTGCCGTAAGTTGCTTCCTGTGGCCGTGACGTCAGTTGGTTGTTGCTCTATTACAGTCACAACAGGCCTTTCATAACGTAACGTACGGCGTCAAGGTCACTACCGCGGACTTGACCCGCGTTCTGACGTGGGGACAGTCACTAGACACAGACACACATGTCGTAAATACACTATGTACTCAACAAAGTATGTAAAGGGAACATGCCAACTTTATCAAGTAATATAAGAAAACTCTTTACAAGAAGTACTGGCCATAAAAAATTTCAAATGTTGATTGAACCTGCATTAAATTAAATTATTAAATAATTGTTCGAAATTTAAACCTAAAAGCATTTTGGAATAGGAGGGAAAACTTTTGAAACATAATAAATAACTTTAGAGATAACTCCATAATCAGTTTTTTATCATTTTCGCTGTTTTCTTGTAACTCTGGACTCTGGAGCGTTATGTCACGCGCGAAGAGATGCTTAGTGCTGTGGATATACTGGAAGCAAGCAATACGCTATATTATTGAAAATGACATTTCTTTTTTTAAATTTTCCATGACATTTTCTTTTTTTTAACAGGCTCGTTGAATTTTCTCAAAAATGTTGCCCATGTTCATTTGAGCACTTCATTCAGCTGCATCCGGTTAGACTAGAAGCCGACCGCAACAAAGGTGGGAAAAGTTCAGATATCACTCTCACGTCCATCTCAAAATATCTGTAAAATAAATCATTGATCAAACAGTCATTTTACAAATCGTTCCATTAAAGGAAAACCGATGAACAATCAGGTGATTCGACCGCACTAGCAAAAAAGGTGTTTCAAATGAACCGCTGACCAGCGCCCGCGCAGCTTAGTGAATCATTCAATAAGATTGTTAATACTGTTTCTTTACTTATTGTGTGATCGTCGAATGTAATTGATTGATTGATTTTATTCTTAAGTTTAACTTTTGTTGCATTGATTTCTTTGACCCTTATTGACTATAGACGTGTCTACATCGACTAACATCAAACTTGTTTAGCTTTTTTACAAATTGAGTTGTAGGTAAACATCCACAAAATAAATAAATAAGCCTTTTATTTTCTGCAACTGTGGCGGAGCTGGGTGTATTTTGCCTAACCTAACTTAACATTGTCGGAACTGAATAACCCAGGGACAGATTTTGATATGTTTTGGCCTGAGTAAAGGAAGAAGTAATGTCTTCAAAACTACAGTGGTTTTAACTGTGGCGGAGCTGGGTGTATTTTGCCCAGTCCTATTTTATATTTTTTTAAACTATTTAAACAGGGAGGCAGAGAAATCGACGCGAAAACTGTTACCATGGATTCAGTACATGATTCTAAACCTAAACCGAACTAAATGAACCTAAGTAAAAAAAAAACTTCGGTTATTACATAAAAATCTGTTGTTCCATAAATTTTGACCGCGTAGGTATTGCATTTTACTATGAAACAGCAGATTTTTTTTTTAATAACGGACGATACATTTTTCGGTTCAGAATCATGTACTGAAACGTTTTCGAATCGATATCCCCTGTTAATTATTGTTTATTTGATTTTCAATTTATTGTTACATTAAATAATATTTGTTTAATTTGAGAACCCCTCTGTTGGATAAACGCCTCCTCCATTTTTGGCCATTGTTTTCTATCTTTCGCTTTTGTTTGCCATTTATCTCCCGCTATATCTATGGTGTCGTCGACCCATCTCCTTGATGGCCTTAAATATCCACTACTGGTTACTTATTGGCTACGAAAAGAAGGAGAAGAATATATAGGCCATAATTAACATGCATTTCGGTTATTATAGGAATAATTAGATTGCGGTATGACTATAAATGACTCAGTTGGTTGACATTTAAAGATATATAGGGAAAATCCGTTGTCGTCATTCGCCCATTTGTAGTGTAGAGCTTAAGAGGCTTACAACAGCTAAAGCGCGGTCACTGTCGGACTGCATAGAAATGAAAGAGAAGCGCGATGACACGAAAGTACTTCTAAAGTACACTAAAGTCTACCGCAGGTAATTTATTGCAAAATATGAAGCAGTTAGCGATTTACAAAAAATCTATTGATTGGACTGGAAAATTAAAACACTATTAACTATGCTAATATGTAGCTTGGAGAATAATCTGACAAAAAATCAGAATGATTGCATGTAAATTAATATGATTTTTAATCGTTAAAAGAAATTTTTAGAGGTATTTTCATGATTTTTTTCTATCGTATCAAATTAGTTGTATTATGTTTTCAACACACTATCATACTAGCATATATCCTGAAGAATATAATATATTTTTCTGATTTTGTTTACTGCAGTGGATCATATACTTTTACGCATTATAAAACTTGCGTTTAGGCACGTTTAGGTCCTGTAGTCCCCTTAAGTACGAACCTGCCTACCTACCACTTTTTTGCTGCCTATCACAACAGGTCTTGTGAAATTACAGCCACATCATTAAGAGGTTTTAAAACTAGACTCGGTTTAAAAACCTCATCTGTGGCAGTTGACGCACGCCTTTGACTGACAGGATAAAACGGTAGTATTAGGGACTATACTCCATTTGAAATAGTGTAGACATTTAGACAAACCTTTTTTACAGTCCGCTCAACCGATTTTGACTTCTATACCGTGAGCATAAGGATGGCATTACAAGCAATAAAGTGGTTACAATACCAACTGTTTACTGCAGCTGCTATTTCTCATGCCACCAACGCAGTAGAATTCAAAATCGGTTGAACGGACTGTAAAAAAGTTTATTATTATTATTATATAGTTATAACAAGCACCCGAGGCGCGCGCTCAGTAGGTACGCTGCGTTTTGGGCGCGCAATACGATTTCCACATTTGTAACTTTTGAACCCTCAACATGCTCAGAATAACTGCGTTTCTTTTTATATTTATTACTGATGCAGAGAAAACGATAAGGAAAAATTGAAAAAAAGGAACTTGCGTCCACGTGTCGAGGGCGCGCTAAGGGCGCCCTTGGACGGCAGCGCTTGATGTAATTCGTTACATAGAATTTTATTGAGCGCCCAAAACGCAGCGTACATAACGCGCACCTCTTATAGGCCGAAGCTACAGCTTCACATCAGACCACATAAACAGAACAAGCACAAAAAAAAATCTGCAGCATAATTTTCTGTTACAGGAACTCCTACAAGAGCCAGAGGTACCTACATGTTTGCGTATCAGAAGTGAAAAAAAAAAATACAAAAACAATAAAAAATAAAATCAATGTCTTACACCCGAATACTGAAACGCCACTCAAAACTTAAGCGTTACTTAAAACTAATTTCAACCAATCAAAAGGCTATAAACGAGTCATAAGTAACGCTTAAGTTTTGAGTGGCGTTTCAGTATTCGGGTGATACTCGTATAATAAAAAAAATAAAAAAAAATATAGATTTGTCACCTTACAAAAATGCATAACTGAAAGTAAAATACCGTTATAAAAAAAGGCTTTAATCAGATCAGCTCGGTATGGATAGCTTAATGAGCATCGAACCATTAGTTCCACATCATTAGGCAGCTTCAGAAAAAATGCCCTATTTTTTAATGAACAGACAAGGAACGCTTGTGTATGTATCTTTAGTTATGTAAAGTTTTTATAAGAATAGAGTTCCATGTGAGAGAGTTTGTGCTCAGAAATTTTTTTTTATCTTAGAACTTAATAATAATAATTATTAATAACGATCAACAGCTCAGGAGGCTCTGATTGCGCGGCTGGGTCAAGGGCTTGATTCAGAAAGCAGTACTCCTGGACACGGGACGCATAGTGAGGAGGTTCCTCTCTCTAGAGCCCTGACCACCGGCGGCTTGGACCCTGTTCCTGATGCCGATGGGCTACTATTTTTTATATTTTTTATTCTAATATTTAAAAATATAATTTATATGTATATAGTGAAAATAAATGGAACTCATGGCTAAGTAATAACTGCCCCACGGGTCGATCAATCAGGTTAAGCTACGCTTGCCGGGGTTGGTCTGAGGATGAGTGACTCCTCCGTGCCTCGGAAAACACGTTAAACCGTCGGTCCCGGCTGTCGTTCGTAGATCTTTGACAGTCGTTACGGGTCGTCAGAAGCCGGGGTATCGTATTACCCAGTTACTGGGTTGTGGAGGTCAGATAAGCCGTCGCTCCATGTTAAATACTGGTATTCAGCTGCGTCCGGTTAGACTGGAAGCCGACCCCAATATAGTTGGGAAAAGGCTACGCAGATTGATTCAGTGGAATATAATAAATGTTTAAAAAAACCAAACAAATATTTTTTTAATAATTAAATTAAATAAAGGATAATTATAATTAGCCCGTATTGTCCCGCTGCTGGGCAAAAGACTACCCTTCCTTTTTCCACTCAACTCGATCCTGAGCTAATATGGACCAATCCCTCCAATAAGCGTCAAGTTCGTCCCGCTATCGACGCCTGGGTCTTTCGCAATGCCGCTGGACGTTTTCAGGAACCCATGTTGTAGCGGTCTTAGCCTACAACGCATCCGACATGCGGCTAACGTGTCCTGCCCAGTCCCACTTAAACTTGGCTGCTTTTTGGGTAACGTCAGCGATTTGTGTCTTAGAGCGCAGTATCGTGTTCCGTATCCGGTCGGTAAGTCGAACTCTAACCTGCTGTAATCATTTCCAGGGCAGATGCTGTGCAGGGCAGGTCAAGGTGCTAGTTTCCAGTTGGTTAAAATCGCATGACACCTCACTTTTCGTCTAATATTAACCTCCTATTAAAAGTGTATAGTATGAGCGGGTTATGGCAGAATAACGCGATTCACTTATGCCTTTCAATTTGGATAAACTGTGTGAATAGGTAAACCAAATCATGTAAATAGGCCATGTTCATTCCAGCACCATTCAATTGCTGTGTTACTGTTGAGGCGAACACCAATACTTTTGACATGTGGTGAATTGAACAATATTTTGAACCAAGGATGTTTTAAATATATATATATGTATATCGTGTTAAAAAAGATTGCTGACTAAAGTATTCAGTATGTTGTATTGTATTTCCTAGGAGCGCGAGAGATTATAAGTATCGTCAATCAATCGTGGAGAGCAGTGGTGGCCCAGTAGTAACGGCCGCGACTTACGAGGTCGTGGGTTCGAGCCCTGACAGGCGCTTTACTTTGTGTAACTTATTTCATTACTACTGCTCTCAAAACGGTGAAGAAAAATATCGTGAGGAAACCGGCATGTCCTAGAACCAAAAATTCGAAGACATGTGACATCTACCAACCCGCACTGGGCTCACGTGGTGGATTACGGCTCACTCCCTCTCATGAAGAGGAAGAGGAGGCCTGTGTCCCAGCAGTGGGATCATTATAGGCTGATTATGCAATCAATCGTTGACTCTTTTATTGCACCATGCAGTCATGCAGTCATTTTCACCATCGCTCTTGCCCATATTCAAATTAATTTGTGATCGGCGCATGGCTTTTTTTCCATACTTCTCTAATTTATTTATTTAAACTTTTCATACTCAAAAAAGTACAAAGGCGGACTTAATGCCTTAGGCATTCTCTACCAGTCCACCAAGGGTGGTGAAGAGATTACATGGCAGGTGCTCTATTTGAGAGGAACAATGGAAAAACTAATCTAATTACCCGTCATCTCTGAAGTCATCCCCTTTCTTAGCACTGTGCAGTCATTATGTATGTGAGAATATCATAATATATAATGAATTCTACATTGTTAGTGCCAATTCTATGTTAAGCTGGTTTTTCACCGATAACGTGTTCTGTTATCTTTGTTATTAATTGCAGTTATAACCTTAGCTCTTTGAACAAACTAGATTTACTAGTTTGTTTATTGAATTTGTTAATCAAATATTCTGCTGTTTTGTATTGGTCTTTGGTCATATTATCCTAACACATTGATGTCTTAACCTCTTCAGTTTCTCTTGTAACTGGTGATTTCCTATTAGAAATAACATGACTTCACGCTTCCCCTGCAGTACACCCACATTTTGCTAGTTATATTTAAGTCATGTAACAGGGGCCGAGCCTATTGCCAAAAATGGGCTGCTACTGACAAATTCCTGAAGGAAAAACCCAATAACACTTTGGCAGAACTGGGAATCGAACCCAGACAGAACTCACGCACAACACATTGATCTCTTAATCTTTTGAGTTCATAATCTTACAACGAATTATGTTTTGTAAGAAGTTCTAATGCTATTATTAATTAAGCCAGTGGTAAGGATTAGAAATATGTACTATCAAAACACCAGGCAGACATAAACTTGTAGTACACCCACATTTCGCCAGTCATGTTTAAGTCCCATGTAACAGGGGGCGAGCCTATTGCCATCACCCGGGCACACATTTAGACACCGGGCTGCTACTGAGAAATTCCTAATAAAACTTTGCCTGACCTGGGAATCGAACCTAGGACCTCATACTCAGCAGTAGCGCTTGCGACCGCTAGACTAGTCTATTTTAAAACTGTTGCATAAAGCAATAGGACTCGTCAAAACTTATAATATCGGGTAATTTTGGTTATATTTCTAGATTAGTCTTTAGTACCTGGTAGACCGAGCTCTGCTCGGGTGAAAATAGAGAATGCTCATTTAATAGTATAGGATAGTTCATACTAGTTCCATGTATATAGTACATACTAATTCCATGCTGCTATGATAGTAGGGTACTTACTAATTCCATGCTGCCATGTCATTATTGTCTTGTTTTAATGAAAATACGGACAAACGAATTTTCCCAGATATGAGACCTAGCTAGATCGATTTTTCACCCCCGTAAACCCCTATATTGTAACTTTCATCGAAATCGTTAGAGCCGTTTTCGAGATCGTGATGACACAAATACACAAATATTGCTCGTTTAATAGTATAGGATAGAACCGAATTGACCTCTTTAAGTCAATTGTTCCAAGTAGTAACGTAATCGATCGTAAAAAAATATGAACACATTATTGGACTATTTGATTCGTTTGGAGCCGAATGAGTTCGTATCGGACGAGACGACCGGTCCGACGACTTTTTGTGGGATCCCACCCTCATCCGACGACCTGACTGCCTTTTGAGGTCTTACAAACCTCATTGGAATACAAATCTTATGCTTAGACAGCACAAAGTTTAAAATTGATTACCAATATCTACGTTTGACAGTCACGACCTAAGAGCAAGGATAAATGTAAGGATGAAGGCTGGCTCCAATCAATTTTAAATCTTATGCAGTAGTATTAAAGTTGTATTTTTGTAATGATAAGTTGTGATGAATAGCTCCTTTGATTTTTATCGTACATTTGACCCATCAAGTCGAATGTCCTGGGAATGTTCGGAATACGATTAAATAGTTATTTGGCGTGATTATTATGACGCCAGGTGATGTTTAAACGTAAATCACGCCTGTTTTCCACGGCAAGGTAGGCAGCTATGTATAGCAGATCTACATTTAAGTCCCATGTATTATGGGGCGAGCCTATTGCCTCAAACTGGACACAGGTCTAGACTCCGGGCTGCTACTGAAAATTGCCTACTGGTAAAAATGAATAACACCTTGCCCGACTCAGGGAACGAACCCAGGGCCCAGGACCCCATGCTGAGCAGTGGCGCTTGCGAGGCAGTCACTCATATCGTGCAACAATATTTTATTTTTAGCTACACTAATGGCACATAATATTGATTAAACCTATTTATGGTTTACTCTAGGTGAATTTGTAATTCTTTTGAGAAATAAAATAACTTTTACCGTATCAACACGAAAATGAAGAATGAATCCGTCGATACGAGGTTAGATAGCATAGATCAATTTGCCTAGCCTTTTCTGAACTATGCAAAGGTCGGCTTCCAGTCTAACCGGATGTAGCTGAAAACCAGTATTTTACATGGATTGACTGCCTATCTGACATCCACAACCCATTTACTGGGTCAAAGTCAAAGTCAAAGTCAAACAATTTATTTCAATTAGGCACATAAGGGGGGGGGGGGCACTTTTGAACGTCAATTTTACACAACACACGATACCCCTTGCTCAGACTGGATGTCGACTTTTGGGGTTCTGACAATAACCTGTGACGACTGTCAAAGATCTACGAATGTCAGGTAACATAGCATGAAATCAAATTATCAAAACGCAGACAATGATATAACCACACACCTAGCTGCATTACAAAGCCATGTAATTTCCGATGATTAATGTAAAAATAATTGCTATAAAAACTACCGTACACCAAACCATATGACGTGTATGTTAACGACATGGTGTTTATGTGGTGGTTAGCAGAAAAAAAGGTGACATCGTTGACAGAACTGGGTTTTCGGAGCATTTAAGGGGTTATGTCATTATAATCATGGGTTTCTGTAGCGCCATGTGTGAAAATTGACAGCTGTTTTGGTTCGTTTTTAACCCTTTTGATACATTGGGTAAGAAAGTGGATTGTATTGAACTTAGTACAGTAATTTCAACGGATGTTATCGTAGGGCGATTTGCAAAAACAAAAAAAACTGTTTAAACTGGAAAATCCTTTCACTGAATGTGGAAAAATGCCATTTCAGTTATAAACGGCATTTTCTCAAAATGGTTATCAACGTGGTTTTATATTTGTTTCTGTCTTAGCAAAACTGTTTTCAAAAATTTGTTAAGTAATTATTGATTGAAAATTGTTAACGTTAGGTTTTATTTTAGTATCTGGTGTAAAAATTGTTGAAAGTAAAAAAAAAAAATTAAAAAACTCGTCTGCGATACTCGTTTATTAATGTTTTCAATCATCAAATCTGTGAACTGTACATAAGCGGAAACTGTAAGTAGAAGAATAAATAAATAAAAAAAGGATAATTTTGTAGAAAAGTAGAACCTAAGTATACTTTGTGTAGGTACTTAAGGACCACTTCGAACATCACTAAAACTTCAACAAAACATTCCACAACCCTTAATAATTGTTCGTATATTTCAAAGAAGCATATAAGCGCATTACTCCCGATGCATCCATAGTCTCCTTGTACTAATGGCAGGCTGGTCATCCATCACCCGCCCGCGCCCGCGCCCCGCGCCCCCTCGCCCCGGCGCATCAATCTTATGCAACGCAGCCTGCACGCTCATGCCATCCTAGTACCTCTTTAGTAATTTGTTGGTATTCTTTTGTCAGATTTTAAAAGGATAATCATTGGAAAAATGGTATGCTGAGCTAGTGAGATTTTGGGAGAAATCTGCACAAAGGCAGTTATTAAAGTGCATTTGTTATAAATTATTTGGTCGCCTGCACATGGCATATTGTGCACCACTGCTTACTAGGGTTCCTCTCCCAAGCACAAGGTAGAGGTCGACCTAGGGAAGGTCGCAGAAATCCGATAGATGTGGGAAGTGCAAGACCAGTCGTTTTAGCGATACTTAGGGAGGCCTATGTCCAGCAGTTTATGTTCTTAGTCTGTTATGATGAGGAACATAGTCAGGAAGACGCCACACGACAATCAAAAACCCATAACAAGCACTCATTACAATTAAAAATTCTCCTTAATCACCCATTTTGGAGTAAAAAATTCCTCACTTTTAATGCATCTCCGAAATAATTACTTACCTTATTAAAAACAGTCTTCCTCAGCTTCAATCCACCAAAATTGGAGTTAAAGAAATGGCATCTCGTTATACGAACTGGTATTGTTTCACGACAGTACCACATTGTCCGCTGTTCATTACCGCTCTTCTGTTAATTATGTGTCCCTGGTATAGTGTTTATTTTCCTTGGATGGCGAAATTTTGAGAGATTGCATTGTGTCGTCTGGGTTTTTTGGTCAAAGTAGTAATTAATAGTTCGTTTGGTTCTATATGATTAAGACTGGGTATTCTATAAAGTGTAGGTCCGGAGGAATTGCATCTTATGGTTCTGGTTATGAGTTCATAACCCAGCCATACCGCAGGGGCTTAGCTAAATTTAATCGTTTGACTTAGTCGTCTTTTTAGGAAGACGGAAAGCCTCTGATCACTCTATATTTCGTATTTTAATCCCAGATAGTAATTTGACAGGTGCAAATGTCAAACTCCAAATTGAAAAAAACAAACAACATACATTTGAAATGTCAAATAACTATCTGGAATTTAAAAAAATGTACTTTACTTACACTGAATTAATTACTTATTTTCGGTTCCTATAAACTAAAACGAATCGTTTTATTTACCAATGGCAACTTTCTTTATTGCCAAACTTGGCATTTAAATAGATTCGTAAGTTAATTTTACCTGTGATAGCTACTTCCTTATGGGAGAGTCTACTATGCAAAGCTACGAGGTCTTTGCTTCATTATTGGTCTTTACCAATACAAGAGTGTCAATTTTAACCGGTAATGGTGCGTAATTTATAGGGATCGGCCATTCATCAGTTACTAAATCCTTCTGCAGAAAAAAGTGCGACAGAGATGGCAACATCGCGACCTTTCTTCTTTCTAATAAGTTTACTGTTTAGTAGGCTAACTGGCTGAATGCGATTACACATGTCTGAAATCAGTAAAAGTGGTGCAGTTGTGGATCGTGGCACTTTACATAGTGTAATTTCCTTGAGTTTTATAAAAGCTACACGTCGAATTGTAAGAAGTTAATTAGGTTAGGATTTTGATAACATTTGTTTTGCAGGATTTGTTCCTTATCAGCATCATTATCGATGTGGGCCAATGCCTCAATCAATGCTAATACAGCCTGTAATAAGCTGTGTTACTTACTAATTTCCATATTGCGTTTTCAAATTAAAAACAATTTTTTTTCTATTAAAGAATATAGTTTACCTTATTTACTTGACTCCTTTGATCATTTTTCTCTGGCTTCATACTTTCGGTTTGAATACTGCATTCATTTTAAAAAACTCACCTAGAGATAAGTATTATGTAACTAACGTTGCATTGACAAAACTTCTAAGTATTATGTAACTAAAATTGCGTTGACAAAACTTCTAAGTATTATGTAACTAACGTCGCGTTGACAAAACTTCTAACTTGTTGAATTGAATAAAGAATACCTACATAATACAACAATTTACATCAATTTCCTATTCCCTCTTCAAAACGTATTCTCAATATTTTCAGAAAACACAGAAAAAAGAATGCACCTTATTATTTCCTGACATACTTTTTGACACCTTAGCACGCTCAAACATCAATTTTACACTATATTTTTGGAGCACGAAGGTGGAATTTACCTTGGAAAGTTTTCTAAGTTAATTCCTTTAAAAGTGGTGGGTAAAGTTTGGAGCGCTGTATGCGGGAGTGAGGCAGCCCGGATATTGTCGGCGGAGATTGTTTAAGATAGCACTTGTACTCCTTACCTGGACTTGGACGTTTTATTTCAGTTTCAGTTAATTTTTTTCATGGTTGCCTCTTGCATTGGTACCACCGGCTTTGGATTTGATGTCGGTAATCAGTACTTAAGTACTTAGTTGTAATGACTTTTTATTTGCATAGATTTTGAACACATATAAGTAGAAATGTATGTGTTCTGAGCAAGCGTGGTGATCAATGCTCATGCCTTCTCTGTATCAGAAGTGACCTTTGCACAGCTGTGGGACAATAATAAGCTGGTATTATAATAATAGTTTGGCGACTGTCGTTTCTAGCTGCAACTTTCCACTTGCTGTGACGAGACAAAAATGATATAAAAATTTACGAACGAAAATTTGTAAAATGATTGTAGACGTCGATGATTTGAATAAGACAACTATACTCCATTTGAAATAAGATTAGACATTTAACTAAACCTTTTTTACAGTCCGTTCAACCGATTTTGACTTCTATTGCGTTGGTGGCATGACAAATGGCAGCTGCAGTAAACAGTTGGTATTTTAACTACTTTTTTGCTTGTAATGCCATCCTTATGCCCACGGTATAGAAGTCAGGATCGGTTGAACGGAATGTCAAAAAGGTTTGTTTAAATGTCTAATATTATTTCAAATGGAGTAAATATAATCTGTCGTCATGATGACAGTTAGTAATTCTGCGGAAAAAATCTCCAAAGTTGACCGTTAAACCGATCTTTTATCTTCAGGGTCTGCTGGCTTTCAAGGTTTATACGGTTCTATTTTTCATCATCGTCTCCATTTTAACCAGAGTTTCCATTTATGTCATATCCAGATTTCAGAACGCCTGTAAACAAAAATATTATATTTATTTAATTAAATTGCATGAACTATGCAAAAATAATAAATGAAACGAACCAATTAATATTTTCACGAAATTCATATTGCACGAATACAAAGGTTTAATCATATTTTGTACTCGGATCAAACAGACATGATCGTTGCAGTATTTTTTTGATAAGATAGCAAGACAAATTCTATTCAAACAGTGAAATAGCGCAGCCAATAACGAAAGCTTACTTATCCATATCCACGCTACCAGAAATTCATAAAAAATCACGAATTTAAAATTCACAAAACATTTGGGGGAAAAACTCAGTAATACGTATAAAACAGGCTTTCACGTACAACGCAATCTCATATCACGCTCGCAACAGCTCTCAGCGCAACAAAAAAATACAAAAAAGAGTTAAAAAAAAACAATGCACGTCGAACGAAAAAACTTTATCCTGTCAAAAAATAGTAACACGAATAATTATCGCGAACATTGCATTAATCAAATTCCGTGCACGGCGGTATTGGGTGGGGGGGTCATGGGGGGCCGCCCCCCCTGGGGGTGCACGGAAAAACGAATGCTGCGGGCTCACTGCGAAAAAACGCTGAAAATGACGGGTGCACAAGCTCTAGTGATCTGCCGATATCTCTCGGATGCTGCATGTGAATTATTTTATTCGATGACCTATATTTTGTGCTTGGTGTAAAGGAAATGAGTGATTTGTGTATGAGTTTCATAATTGTTGGCGGTTGGTTTTATACTTTACGATTAGTTCCTGCGGATTATCGTATGATTTTTATATTTTTCATCAACTCATTCGTTGTTTATTTGAAGACAGTCGCTCTTTTGTCTGTGCCTGAATCACTTAATGCTGAACCTCTCTGGATTAGACTGAGAAAATGCCATACCTATCCATACTTACAATAGAAGAAAAGCAAAAACTCCTTCAATGTTCTAATAGATGCCCATATTAAAATGTGCAACGTTTTGCGATTTCAGTCACTCATAAAAAGAAAAAAAAACACCAAAAATCTTCGAACGTATCTCCTAGTACTTATTCCTTGTATTCCTCACGAGTCCAGCGCAGGCTACCTATATAGTCACAAAAAAGCGGGGGCCCGTCACCAGGGGCCGGGGGCCGTGGGGCCCAGCCGGCCCTACTGCATTCATTAATTGCTAATTTGCAGATCGGCCCCGATGTATGTCCGCCGAATGTTTGTATAATTTTATGTAATACCATCAATGCTTTTTGGGTTAATCATTGTATTATTGTACTAGGTCCCGCCAGCGGCTTCGCCTGCGTGATATCTTTATAAATTAAAGCCTATGTTAATCAGTGATAATATAGCATTCTACTGGTGAAAGAAGTTTTTGAGTTTATTCATTACAAACAAACAAACATACAAAAAATCAAATCTTTTTTTAAATAATATAAGGTTAGATTATTACATTAACGTAGGGACTTATACATAAGAAGGTTTTGTAGACGTGAGGTATGAAGGGTCTCGTGAAATAGGAAGCCTTCAATAGTCAAAGTCAAATCATTTATTACACATACACTTCTGAACCTCAAAATTTACTAAAAAAAATATATTCTAATCGCCCCTTCCAAAAGGTAGTTTCTCATGGAGAAGAACGGGCAAGAAACTCCACCGTTACTCTTTTAAAATGTTTTGCAATATTTTCTATACATTCATTATATAATTATAAGTGAAGACGGCGCACGTAGAATAAAAAAACGTAAAAATAATTACAAAATGAAGCAATGACAGATAAACTAATTATGTGATAGAGTCGAAAGTAAAGGACAAATTGCCAATAGATTTTCGCTAATGCGGTTTTTTGCAACAGTCCATTAAAATATGGTGAAATTACGGGTAATTATGACAGTAAAATTAGAGTAGGTGGTAACGGATTCTGGGAGTATCCTAAATGAAATGAAATGAAATGAAATTGTTTATTCTGTAAATAGGATATCGGAATCACTTTTACACGTCATATAAAAAAATATTAAAAATAAGCTAGATGAGGTCGGTGTTTCCTATCTGACTACTCTGAGAAGAAAGGCCGAAACAAACTCAGAGGTCGTAGTCTCTTTTAAAGTCCAGACATAATCTTGGTCAAGTCATATGAGGACCATGTGGATCAGTGTCTGAAATGGTCTTTTGAGGAAAGAACCACACAGATTTGAGTGGACCTGTCCAGTCAGTGCAAGCATTTGTCAGTAATCGTGGAGCTCAACTCAAAACTGAAGGAGCTCAACTCGACGAACAATACCAAAGAAAGGACATTTGTCTAGGCCGCATCAACTACTCAAAACTGCCAGACCATCATTAAAACTAAATGAGAAAGAAAAAATTAACGAAAGAGAAAAAATAAAAATAAAATATCCACATAGTCCTATGTGACAAAGGACCATGTTCTCGAATACTGTTAGAAGCTCCTCAACCTTTTATTTTTTAACAGTCCTAATCACCTTCCCAATTTCACCTGCAAGTGAAACGTAGAAATAAAATTAAAAACCACCAAACAATTATAAAAGCTGACAATAGCAGAAACATCACAATTCTTGTTTCCATTTTCAAAACCAGTAATAGGTTTCCACCATTTTATCGGACGCAACTCTAAAACGGGTGTACCGATGTACGTGTGGTGCGTCACCGGTTATCGTCCTATACTGTGTTGTGACGTCACATGTCATCCGCAGACACCATGCTGATGTAACGGATATTATAACTTGCACATATGCGCACTGATCAGTGACGTCATTCAATATGCTTGGACGGATGTATAAAACTGGACTTTTTATTTTTGTTGTTATGTTGGGCTCTGTCGTGTACCATTTTGTGATGTATTGATGACTACGAATAGTAAAAAAAAAACCTTGGTACTTAACTCATTGGCCACAGGGACCTCTTTTAGGAGTAAGCCAATTATGAAATTGAAATTGACCTCCCTTGGAGATGAGGGATTTAATCTCATTCTGCAAGATTATGTGTGATCTCCTCATTCTAACCTAAGATTGTTCGAGTGTCTCCTCCTTATTTAAGGCGCTACCCTGACCAAATAACCTTGAGCATTCGTGGCACACTAACTCTGCGCAAGAGTTACTTAGCGAGTACGCTCAGATTTTAGAATAAAATCTTTATAAAATCAAATTTTCGTGTTTTGAAAAAAATAAAACTAGCAAAATGTTCTTTATTAAAATAATTACCTATCCATTAGTTTAGGAAGCAAATCAAAATAATGGTTATTTTAGGAGGAGATGCATGTTATAAATCATTATTTCTCATTTCTGTGGCTTTTTTGTGGCGCTTTAATGAAATATTATGACGCTTAAAAAAAAAAGAAACTACCATTTTGGAGTCAAGATTATGTAGAAATTTAATATATTTTTTATTAGTTGCTTTTAGATAAAGAGAAGTTGGCTCCCAAAAACAGCCTAAAAACGGCTACCGCTGTGTTTCGCACGGGACGCGCCTTAATACACTATCTATTACTAATTGGCAGTCACTCTCTGAAACTCATTGTCTGCAGTTATGTAGTGGGTTGAAAACCTTTGGAAGGACGTTTTATTTTTCTCAGACATCTGATTCAGAGTATCTAAACATGTTGATGCTGTTTCTGGGCATACTGGCGAAGCTCCATGTTTAACAATAATATAGCTCCGGAAAAGCGAGGTTCATCTTTGTCAAAAACCACACAGCACTATTATACGTAGTAAAGTAATGAACATCATCATTACTGCCAGTCCTGTAGCCATATTTCTATAGTGGCCACCACATCCATCGTCCAGCAACCTGGCTTTTTTTATATATAAATAACATTATACACACCCAATATTTTCCCTCTCTCTCCCACTCATTGGAAGTGGGAACACGTTAATAATCCCCATGCAAATGAAAAAATAGAGCATTGATGTCGTTGTGTGAGTGACATGGACGAATCGATCGCGATCGGCGCGTGTGTGCAGCGAAATAAACGAAAACACGCAGTGGGCGGAAAAAATCGCCACGTCAAAATGGACACGAGTGTTGGACGGGTGTAGAGCGTTGGCCACTGACGGGAAGGGAATTGGAAAAAGTTAAAAAAATAAAAATACAATAGACGACGTATATCAATTAACTAACACACAACCAACCAACCAACAACCAACATTGACAACGAACTGTCAATTAACTATCTGGAATAAGTTAGTTTAAATACCTTCAAATAAATTGGTTAATAATATTAATAAATACTATTACCTAGTTACCTGTATAGTTATTTACTTTATTTCTTACTTGTGAAGAACAATTTTTAGTAGTGAAGTGATTTTGTCTATTCCTTTGAATGCATAAAGGCGTAGATGTGCACAAGCGAGCCCAGAACAACCAGATTGTGAGATGTGAACCAAGCAGTGTGAGAGTGTGAGATTTCTTTCAAAGGTTTCAAATACTGGTATCATAATTGATAGCAAATAAAAACTTCGCATTCTCACGAAAGTCGTTAGCTATTTCATATGACTGATGTTTCCTCTGCTTCAGCGATATAATTCCTTAATAGAAGGAAATCAAGTAAAAAGTAAAACGAGAAACTCCAGAAACCAACATATTTCCATTCTGTCTTCGACTTCATTAGTAAAATTTAAAAAATTCCTTCACCATGTATTTTTTTGTCGAAAATCAATACCAATGTACATTTTCTTCCCACAACTCAATTTCCGCATTAAAACAACCAACGGCCACTCCTCGCAAACCCAACAATACCGCTGCAACCGTCACCAAACAGTCTGGGGGCCTGGGGTGGCCCCTTAAAAAAATTGCACCGCTCCGGGGCCCCGTGGGGGAGGGGGGGGATCGCCTCAACTTTGACGCGCGCCCCTCTCTAATTGATGCTGCGAAGCGATACTATGACGATTCGTAGTTTGTTTTGAGATTAGGCCTTAATTAGACTTGGTATAATTGGAGTACCTGTTCAGTGGATGAGTTTTGGTGGGAGGAATAGCGAATTTTGTGAGGTTAACTAGTTATTTTTTGCAATAATTATTGCTGGTTAGTGCTTCTCCTGCACTTCTTCAAGTTTCACAACCATAAGTTACACCCCTTACAATGGTAAAAGGTACTATGGGGTTGATATATCTATTTAGATAAAAACCCCAAAACACATAAAGAGGAAAAAAAAAAAAACTTTTTATCACAATCAGAAGGATTTTGAAGGAAATTGCTAATCCATTGCTTGAAATGACACGTAAAACATACATGTGAAAGCTTGGAATTAGCAAATTTTCCTATCTAAGAATGATTTTAATTGTGTTATTAGTCAGAAAACTGCAAGGCATTTTTTTTTTTTTTTTTTAATTTTAGGTCATCTTCATTGCCATTGTAAGCTTGTTACACACACTGTACTGCAAAGTATAACCCGGTTTAAATATTTTACTGCATTTCTCCGTTTTCCGCTTCAAGTTAGGTCATCCAATGGACATGTTCGCTGCGTACCTATATGAAAATGATTGACAGATATCCGCAGTATCATATGATTAGGAGGAATTGGATTGGAACGTACAGCTAAATAATCAACATGAGTAGTAAAATATTCTACTTTAAAAATAAAATATGTAGTTAGGATCCATGCCCGTTTTCATTGATACCTAAACGAATCCATAAATAAAAGTGCACTGTTGTACAATTTTCAACTCACAGTGCTGAGCGTAGCGTTGGAAATCCAACAGTGTACTTTTACTTAGAGATTTATTTAAGTGTCACTTAGTTTTGGTGAAAATGGGCATAAGTGTAATAAAAGTTAGTTCGACAAGAACTAAGTACCTAATTGCCAACGCGTCGGTGATCCCATTTACGATACCGATATTATCAACTGAATACTCAAATACAACTCAATTGTATGTCTCACGAGCTGTGCTGTCGTCGTCTGAAAGATATGATAGTCTTTAAGATAGGTGTCATCAAATAAGTCGGGGTCATAGGTGGATGTAACCAGTTTCCAAAACCCGACACAAAACATAATCGAAACCGGCAAAATAAAAGGTCAACGGCAAACAGTAAGTTAAAAGTAATAACATTAGGTCCTTAGGTACACCCAGTTTCTGAATGAGAATTTGAATTTAAGAACTTGTCAAATTTTACTTTAGTATTACTTAAGGTGATTCCTTTAATGTAGCCCGCGAAATTCAAAATGTCTTACGGTCTTTGCAAAGAAATTTTGATTTTCGTGGACATTGAAGGAATCACCTTATGTAATTCTCAATTCAGAAACCGGTCAATTTATTCTGTCAAAATGTCACCGTGAAAACTCAGGGGAAGTAAGTTTGTAGTGAGCTGTCACTAGTGACAATCCCTAGCATCAGTTACAATGACAGGTCACTTCAAGTTCACTTGTCGTAAATTTCCCGAGGATAGCTCGGCGGGTATCTGTCTGAAAGACGTCATGAGTCTTGTCATGACTGTCTTAAATCTGATAATTCGGGGACATATGTGGCCGTAACCACTTCCCAATTACCGACACAAGAGACACGAAATAAAACTCAATAAAAACATTACTAAGATTGATAGATGACGATCGTTCAATGCCATTAATTACAGCTAATCCAATATCAGAGTCAGGCATCCGTCTCCCAATTATGTAAAACATAGTTTACAACCTAATTCATTGCGGAGGGCGCCGCGAAACGACATTACACGCATGTATGGTGGCCATCATTCTAATATTTTGTAGACGATCCGAGCTATTTGTAGATGTCTAGTAGGGTGACCACGGCCGTCATACATTTTATTTCCTTTTTTTACCTTTGATTATTTATATGTCCAGATTAGGGGTGGGTCGTTACGTGATTTTCGGGAAACGTAACGTAACTAGTGACTTCGAAGGCGTCACCTGTTTCGAAAACTAGTGATTTTTTCAAATTCTATTCGGTGATTCAACATGGTGATTTATCGAAGTGTTACAGTTATTTGCGAAACGAAAATATCACAAGATTTAAGTTTTTGGAACGAATAAGTTTTTGTTGCTACATTATGCAGTTGCATCATTAACGTAATACGAACACAAATAAACGATTCTTCATACTTAATTCAGGCTTAGGACGGTTATTTTGTATGTGGTTACATTTTCGATGCAGTATCGAAATTGTAACTATTTACAAAATAACGTGTTTACAGTTTGACTCGAAACTAGCTATTCGGCTACATGCCCCGTAGGCAGTTATTGTAACATAGTGACGTGAAATAACGCCCATACCTAGTCCAGATAGAGTGTTGCGCTGCAAAGGAACTAGAATAAGCCAACTTTGTTATGCTGGTGTGCGTGACAGTTACGTCTTACACTCGCGACACGTCATTGTGCTGTCATTGTGTTTTTCTAGTATGCATGCAATTAGCGGCCAACAGTTGGTCGCTATTTTCGACGAGTTCACAGCTTTGACTGTTCATCTAGACATATTTATATATTTGACTAAAGCTTTGGTTTTCTAAGAAAGCGGCGGCCGCCACATAACGGCCGCAGTGACGGCTGTCATAAAGTTATGTCAGCGGGGTCTGACATTAGGGTGACGTATAATTGACATATACCAGTTTTTGTTTGGAAAGTCGGTGGAAAAATCGAAATCATTTCTTGGAAAGTGAAAAAGTATTTTAGTTTGTCCACCCGTTAGTTTGTAACTATAGGTTGAAAACTTAAAGGACATGGCGTAACAAAATCATATTTGAGGTACCAGAAGGCATGGCTAGTAAGCATATATAAAAATTATCGAGGACAGAGAAGATATTTTAGCAGGCAGGTGTATAGCAAAAACCATTAAAAATAGAATTAATTCTCCAACTCTCTCTAATTCCCTAAAAACCTTCATCATCTTCATTACAGCCGACTGACGTCCACTGGATATAGGCCTCCCCCAAGCACCGCCACTTAGAACGGTTCTGTGCTTGTCGCATCCAGCGGATTCCTGCAGCCTTCACCAGGTCATCGGTCCACCTTGTCCAACGCTACGTCTTCCGGTACATACGCGGTTGCCAGTCCAGAACTTTTCGGCCCAGAGGGCCATCTGTTCTACGCAAAATTTGCCCTGCACACAAACCTTTGTCTATGGTTATTTGTTTGCATTGTGTGATTTATGTCAGTCGCTCACGTCATCTGTCAGCAAAATAACAGTATGGTACTAGACATGGCGACTTTTTGACCTTCTAAACTCTCTTTTTAATTTCTGTGTAGGTAATTATTGCCGATAACTTTATAATTTTAGAGCGGGTTGATTTCCCATGATATAACAAAATGCAACTCACTCACGAATTGTCAAACTACACTTTAATTTGAAGACATTTCTACAATGCACTTAAAAGTCACAGAGACAACACGAGAATAATAATTATAATTCATTTAATTCAGACATAGACCAAACACATTTTATTAGGTAGCTACATTTAATTTAAAACAGGTAAAATTTAAATAATTATATTAACGACGTGATTTAGAATTCCGACTCGGTAGATTCATATGGACGGACGAAAAAATCCCACATAAACAAATATATTCTCCTATCCTATTGTTATTATATTGTTTCTGGTGCACCTACCAAAGTCTTTGAACTAACCGATTCCTTAGAAAGTAAAAGGCGTTAGTGATGACAAATGGCCGTAGAAAACATAACCCATGGTGACCACAGTTGTCCATAAATTCGTCACTGGCAGAGCGCCAGCCGCGCCGCGTTAGCGCCTGAAGTCCAGAATTAAGATGTATTATACATTTGTTCATATGTGCTGCTTCTTGGACGTATGTAGGGAGTTTCTGGGAGTGAATCTGGCTGTAAACATTCAATGGTTGGTGATATATACTGGCCACCAGGTTACGACGTCTGTCGCGCTGCCGGTTGGTGACGTCTCTCCATTTCTTCATTAATTTGAAATAAAGATGATTGTTTTACAAAATGTGTATTTAACAGTTGGCATAGACCCCCGCTTGACCGGACGGAGCACGCAGAAGCGGGCTGGCACCAGTCGGGGACTAAGTTGAAGAGTGCTTATGTGCCCCCGTAGCCCCCGGTGCAAGAATGCGATCCCGAACACAGGGTCGTTTAGTCAGTAGAAGTCTGACAGACCCCTCCGTCCGCCCCAGGAAGGAGGACATCCATGAGGATGTCCAATCCGCTACCAAAAAAAGTACTTCCAATGCATCTTTTCTACTTATTAAACAACTTGTCTCCATTCATTGTCTGCCCGACAACGCACAGCCTGAACTAGTGCATGTAATATTCCACAAGATTCGAGTATCGTAGATTACGAATGATGAACTTTATGGGTTCCTTGTTTACGATGGAAGGAGATGGAGGCTAGGTAGATGATAGTTCATGCCAGTCAGTACGATACGTACAATTCATTTCAAGTCGAATCATATCCTTCGAAGGAGGTACGTCCTATTCTGAGCATGCTCTGAATTAGCTCCAGAACACAATAGCGAATTTTTCAGTGCGTAAATCAGCATCGAAATAAATAGGAGTCCTTTTAAAGGACTATGAGTAACGAAATAGAGGAGTGTCGGGGCGTTAAGTGCGGCGCACACTGGCGACTCGCCAACTAAACTGATGGATTTATAGTGTGCGCTGTTACTTATACACCGCTATTATCGGCTGGCACTAGGCTTGCGGACGGGTTTGCTTGTAGTGTGGCGAACTTTTGAAATGGTTTGAAGATATTATAAAATACTTACAATATGCTTTCAGTACGTATTTTGGCGGTTATTCTTATGATTAGTTTTAAAAAAACACAATATATCGATATTATAAAATAACTTAATTTCACATGCTGTGAAATTATTTTTAAGTTTCTCCCAAACAGTTCAGCCATGCAATTCTGTAAACATCTCACCGTGAAAACTTGGGTGAAGTGAGCTGTCAATAGTGTCAATCCCTGTGGAATGACAGCTCACTCCACGCTCACTTCACCTAAGTTTTCAGGTACTAAAAGTTAGGTTCCACTGTCCAGAATGAAATAGTGGAATTATTCATTATTTATTTAATCTACAGTAGTTTATTTATCCCTAACTTATATGTTTACCTACCTATTCCACTAGCATTTCATTTCAACCCATAGGACTATAATTCGTGATGGCATCCTCTTTACACCAGTGACCATAAAAAATTAAAGAAAATAAATAGCGTTGTAACCTGTACATAACCCTCTCCATTTCAAAATACAAAAATATTTTAATCATTTAAACAAAAATAATAATTATAATAATAAACAATTGTAATATGAATGTTCAATCTTGATATAGTTAATAGACTCAGGATGACGATTGACTTGTTGCGAACACGGATGCGACGTGTTGCCACGTCAAGCATCGAGAGTTGCGTCATCCTGAGGATGCCTCGTTAAGAGGTGAAACACGTGTCGATTTCTTACAGGGTTATTTACGACTCTTTAAGAACAGTTAAACGGATTAGGTTACTAAATATACGTCGTCTATTGTTTTTTTTTTTTTCAATCTAGTTAAGTATATTTTTCTTTTTTTCAACTTTATCATTATTTTTATTTTTCTCCTGTAATTGAAGGAGCACACGTAAAAGATCCGTTTCTATTATTGTAATTTATATTGTCTATGTGTATTCTTTGTTGCAGATCCCAAATAAATAAATAACTCATTAATTTCTCAATAAACTAAAACAAAAATACTTAAACAGCAATCTACATGATCGCAGCACACCACACTGATGTGTATAGCGTACGCACATAAATTCGTCAGGCCAGCCCTGGCGCCCGGCCAATAACTACTGCCAATAAAGCCTTAGCTGCAGCTTTGGGAATATCATGTAATCTTGTTTATCTATTTGCCGTTTATAATTAACAGCAAACAAATATCATTTGTTTCTTTGCCGTTGTAGACTGTTTTACGCACGATGTGTTTCGGTATTGGCTGATTAGACAGAAAAGACATCATGAAAGATATTAAAGTAGCAAGCGACCGAAGATTCGTTTTCGTTTTCGGCCATTTTCGGCCAAAAAATCATGATCGATCCGAAATTCAAGCCAAAAATCTAGAAGCTCGTGAATTGTCGCAATCAATACAATAATAAATATACGATTTTTTTTTATCCCCTAATAGACTTATCGAGTTTTGTTTGTTTTAAAGCCTATCATTGCTCTTTTACTCCCTAGGTGTAAAAAAAACCAAACAAGATTTCAGTGTGCAGCGGAAATATTAATATTTTTTTTAATGTCTAAATCATTTTCGGCTTCGTTTTCGGTGGAAAATAAGACTAAAGACGAAGCTTGTTTTTCGTTTTCGGCTGAAAATCCATTTTCGGTCAGACATTAATTATAAGCGACCAATAAAATAATAATTTGTTCTACTAGAGAACCTTTGTTTGTGAAGCCCAGTGATCCCGTGATGGACATCCTCTAAACTGGCTCGAAATACCTAAAAAAAAATATAAATAAACTAAGTTTACAATAACAGAATTCAAAACATATGACTGAACAAACAGTTAAAAAGCCAAAACATATTTTACCCTTATTCCCCTGGTTGCATGCTCGTGGCTAAATAATACCAGCCGCGGGTCGATTGAAGATTAAGGTACGCTTGCCACGGTCTGTTCGTGGATGGGTGACCATACTCTACATATCAAGAACGCTCCGTGCCTCAGAAAGCACGTTAAGCCGTTGGTCCCGGCCGTCATTCGTGGATCTTTGACAGCCGTCACGGGTAGTCTGAAGCCCAAAAATCAGACAACCAGTCTTACCAAGGGGTATCGTGTTACCCAGTAACTGGGTTGTGTAAAAAAACTGGTATTGAGCTGCATCCGGTTAGACTGGAAGCCGATCCCAACATAGTTGCGTAAAGGCTAGGTAAATTTCTTCTCCAAAGGAAGACCATACCACAATTCGTGATCCTAACGTCTATCCACTTAAGCAAAGCCAATAAAAAAACACACAAAAAATCAAGTTAAATAGCTACAATCACCATCCATTTGTCTACTAATAACCATAATATATGTGAAAGCAAAAAGTACTTAACTGCACAATCAATCAAGAGGTCGGGGTCAATCAAACAAATGGTTTATAAAGTAACAAGCGGAAATCATGCAAAAACTGTCTAACGTGTGAAATAGATGTTACTATTACAAAAACTATATAGAAAAGAGCAAAGATTTAAATCGTAAGATCCGCCCTAATTCGTCAAAAGATGGTTGCGTTTCTGTATTTTCGTTTTGACATCTCTGTCCCAGAGACTAAACTTGATTGTCATAGAAACGCCATTATTATTGTGCGAGCTCTGCTTCACTTTTTCGCGCGACCTATTGCGGTGAGGGCACATCTAACGATTTAAATCTTTAGATAAGATTCGATTTAGCAAAGTATTGATTGTTGTAAACTTTATAATCATCCATGAATCCATTTCTTTTGTGAATGGATGAAATTGAATCAGGTTTTGTATGGAAATGGTCTCGGAAGGTTGCGTAGATTGGCAGAACGGCTTTTTTCGGACAATTGGTGTTTTTCTTGCACTCCGTTTTGTTTGGGAATAGGTCAGACATTAGTTTACTGTTCAATTCCCGGAACATGACATGCCAATCTCTATCCATCAGCACTGGTAGCAGCATGGGTAGCAGCGTTTTTTCATTTTGCTGCAGTAACCCATGGAACCTATGGATCTGATGGTGATGAAATGATAGTGACTCAAAGAATGATACAATATCGGTCCAGCGGTTTTTCGGGTAAAAAATAAATACTGTAGTAGGTATGTAATAAGGAACTCTTGTGTGGTCCAGCGCTTAGCTACAGACTCAATTTAAACTATTTTAATGTGTAATTATCTATTTGTTTTCAAATCTAAATTGAAATTGCAGATACCTGCCTGGTCTACAAAACAATATAGAGACCAAAATGTTGGAGTTTTTTCTACACAGGGGCAATCAAAAAGGAGATAATATTGCTTTTTATCTCTGGGTAAACCTACTAGTTTTTATTATGTCGCTAACAAGTAGATGCTATCATATAGAATGTCTGTTTTACTTGGAGCAATAAAAAAATTAAAAAAATGGTAGTTTTCCTTAGTTAGTTTGTGGAAATTCTAAAATTTTCGGTGTCAGGGATTACTGACCCATCCAACACCCAGTGCGAGTGCTTCTGATCAGACAATGCCCCACTTGCTGGAGTGCCCTAAGTGCCCGTTCACCTGCACATCGGATGACCTGAAGAATGTCACTGATGCCGCAATCAACGTGGCCACCTAGTGGGCTCAAAAAATATAAAAATGACGAAGAAAAGTACAACACACAACACAAAAAGACAACACACAAACACATCAACATCAAAAAGTGTGTCAGATTGTAGGGGCTCTATTTTCTTAAACTTACAAAATTCTTGAATCTTAAAGATTCACACCCGAATACTGAAACGCCACTCAAAACTTAAGCGTTACTTATGACTCGTTTAAAGCCTTTTGATTGGTTGAAACTAGTTTTAAGTAACGCTTAAGTTTTGAGTTGCGTTTCAGTATTCGGGTGTAAGACGTTTAATTGCTATTTTGCATTTTGATTTCGAGGAGTTCGATATAAACATCATTCTTAATTAATATTATAAATGCGAAAGGGATTTTGTTTATTGGTTTTTTGTATGGAATTTGGCACACGGGTAGACCATTACCTGGGTCAGGACATAGTACATACTTTTTATTCCAGTAGGACGTTCCCGTGGGTTTATTTCCGACCTCCACGCGGGCGAACCCGCAGGCGAAATCTAGTATTTAGAAAATTCTTCCAGTAATCTTTGCCACTGACGTGGATAAAGTTATCAATAACTATGAAACAATAGACGACGTATATTTAGTAACTTAATCCGCGAAATTGTTCTTAATGAGTCATAAAGAACCCTGTAAGAAATCGACACGTGTTTCAGCTCTCAACGAGGCATCCTCAGGAAGGCGATTAAGGATCTTATCAATGACTATATTTTGGTTTGTTTTACTGCAAAACACAGATTACTGACGTTGCTCAAAAAGCCGCAAGGTTGAAGTGGGATTGGGCTGGCCACGACTGCCGCATGTCCAATGACCTGTGGGTCAAGAAAACCACAATGTGGAGCCCTGAGACAGCTAGAAGGAGTCGCGGCAGACCCCGTAGAAGATGGCGGGGCGAGCTTGAAAAACAATCGACGGGTGGACCATATTAGCACTGGATCGCAAGCACTGAGGTCATGGGGAGAGGTCTTTGTCCAGCTGTGGGATGATGCAGTCTAATAGTAAAGGTCGTCACACACTTTCGCTCACCGTACAATTTAAAGGACTACCACGCACAGCGAAGATTATAAATATATATTTTACCTTAAAGGATTTTTAAAGGATTTAGCTCGCTATAATAAATATTATCTTCAATGTGTGTGATGAACTTAACAGTATAATATGTTGGTTAGTACTTACCTAGTCACAAAACTAAAAGCAAAGCTGCTGCTTCTTGCTAGTGATTATTTCGAAGCAGTACTAATTTAAGATTTAAATTAAACGTTACAGTCAATTCAAAATAGCGGCTTTTGTTGATGGCTAGACTAAAAGACGACTAAAAACTACTAGAGGTTAACTAGACATCGGTTTATTGATGACGGAGGAGTAACTCCCAATTTCTCAAACAACACTTAAAGACATTTTTAGAGTTCCGTACGGTTCCAAGGATGCCAACGGGACCCTATTACTAAGGCTCCGCTGTCCGGTCCTCTGTCACAGGGCTTTATCTTTTGAACCGTAACAGGTTGACATATGTAAGTAGGTACTATGGGCGCAATAACAACAAATAATAAAAATACAACAAAGTTAAAAATGAAAGGAAACTACTTTTAGTTTTTTGAATGGAAAAAAACCCATTAAAAAAACGTGTTTTTTACTAAATTATTAAAAATATATGTAGTGTTAAATATTGTACACAAAATGTGTCTCAGCAGTGGGACACAGGCCTCCTCCAGGTGGATTATGGCCCATTTTCATAAAGTTTTTTTAGTTTATTACGATGTTGTTTTGTGGCATAAGAGATAATAGGCATACATAGCAGTACTTGTATTATGTTATTGTTTTGTTTTAAATTTTGTGTATGAACTGCTGTTGATGTACCAAATAAATAATTAAGAGAGGGAGTGGGCCATAATACACCACGCGGGTCCAGTGCGGGTTGGTAGATGTCACAAGTCTTCTAATTTTTGGTTCTAGAACATGCCAGATTCTTCATGATTTTTCTTTCAACGTTTTGAGAGCAGTGGTGATGAAATAAATCATAAAAACTGCCTGACTGTGTTCGAATCCACGACCTACGTCAAGTAAATCGGGGCCGGTACCACTAGGCCACCACCGCTCTCTAAATATTGGACGGTGGTACGGAACCCTTCGTGTACGAGACCGACTCGCACTTGGCCACTTTTTAAAAGTCTTTCTGTAACTTCAATGGGTATGTTCACCTGTACAACTATACAGAATTGATGTATATAGAGAACTAGATGCTTTTTGCGACTTTGCCCGGCACCCTAATATTTTTTCTAAAATATAAGTAACGTAAGTTACTCTTTATAGCATCAGCTATCTACCAGTGAAGGTCCCGTGAAAATCGGTTCAGCCGTTTCGGAGATTAGCCAGAACAAACAGGCAGACAGACAGACAAAAAAAAAGTTTTTTGTAATAAGTACCGTATATACATAGTTTCTTCAATTTTATTTATTTGTTTAGAGATTAACGGCAATTTTAACTTGCGTTTGAAAAATCCGGCGTAAGTTGAGCATAGGTCGCTTCGCTTACATGTAACCTCTTGACGATTGTTTTTCTGCTTGAACACTCTACAAAAAATAGTTTTATAGAATAAAAGAAGTACCAACTCAAATTGGTTATTATTAACATCGAAGATAGCACACCAACAGGCTGAGTTACTTAGTTGCTTTATGGCCAGCCCTTTAATTACCCATTTCACACTGCAAGTGAAACCATACATTCCCTAAACACAGCTTCAAAACGATCAATAAATAACATGTTTACGTAGGGAGTAAAACACCATCATTTGATCGCCAATCAAAAATACATACATCTTGTAATAGCAAACGGAGTATAACAACAAATTTAATTTCAGTGAGCATCCGACATCGAACGCCTCAGGTGGATTTCCGCCAACCAGAACCAAGCGCGGGATCTACCGACCAATGAAAACGCTCGGGAGATATCGGGACTCATCGGCAATCGACGCACGAGCGGAAAATGCAGATAAATCTGCGTGCGCGGACGCAGATGTTTGTTACTATATTAACTCGTTCTATACCGTGTTGGGATTTTTAATGGATTTAGGTCATGCATTAATAAATACATGTAGGTATTGTTTGACGAAACACCTGCGTAGTTTTGTATAAAAAGGCTTTTCCATGTTCATGATACGAAACAAGTCTGGTTTTCGATCAAACTCTTTCCAATGTTACAAACAATATTTTTTTTTAATACCGCTTATGTAATCAAATAGGTGCCATTAAATTAATATTGAAAATTCCCGAATGTTTTTCCACGTGCACAGGTACCCAATGATAATCGAGATCTTTTTCTACACTGTTAACCTTTCTGGGCATGAAACTAGGCATGATTATGAGCAAGTTTCACTATGAGATCAACTCTGAAATATCGAAAAAAATATCTGCTGTTTCATACAAAATTTAATTACAATATTTACCCGATGAAAATGTATGAAATAGATGTATTTTATTTTGCTATTTCGTAGTTGGTCTCATAGTGAAAGTTGTTTTTAATCATGAGTACTTTCACCTTCTGAAAGATTAACAGTCAATTAAAAATCAGCGAGTACCTAATTCTCAAATATCGTCAGGTAGATTTTAGGCCAGTTTACTCTGTAGATCCAATTAAAACTGAACAGAATTTTGAAATATTTCCAAAAATTTCAAAATGTCTTCCAAGCTTGGTATCGTTTAAAAAAAAAATTCTACGAGGAAAGTCATGTAGGATTGCCTCATTCCCATATAACTTGAGAGCCACTTAACCTATTAGGATTTTGAAAATGTCAGCGATGATCTTAGCAAATCAAGTTGGAAGATTACCGTTTTTTGTTAAAGTAATATAAAGAATTTGTTTCGGCCTTTCTTCTCAGAGTTGTCAGATAGGAAACGCCGACCTCATCTAGTTTTTTAAAATATGATTGACGTGTAAAAGTGTTTGTAGAAACCCACATACAGAAATAAAAACATTTATCATTTCATCATTATCCTCCTAGCCTTTTCCCTACTATCTTGGGGTCAGTCAGCTGAACACCAGTATTTTACATGGAATACTACCCCTTAGTAAGGCTGGTTATCAAACTTTCGGGATTCTGACTATCGGTAACGACTGTCAAAGATCTACAAATTACAGCCGGGTCACGAAGGCGGGGTATATATAATGGATGGTCACCCATCCATGGACCGGCCTCGGCAAGCGTAACTTTCGATCGACCCGTGCAGCTGTTAATATTTCAATTAATTAAAATCATTTATAATAATAAATAATAAATAGTCGGAAAAATGATTTCCGCGGCCAGAAGCTAGTCCATAACAAAATAGAGACACACTTATCCACTATATCTTTGAATTCCCACTATAATATAGTAGTAGGTCGACCATTGAAGCCTCTGTACCTGGGGATATATGTATAAGTAAGTCGAAAAAGTGTCGATAAACGTATGAAACATCGTGAGTGCGAGGGTTTGAACCGAGGACGACAGGTAGTTGTTCTGTCGTATCCTCAGCTGTTCCAGACCATGACAACGTATGCAACAGAATTTACATACGAAATGAAAAAGTATATAGACTTTTCAATTTTTGTAATAACCGTTAATGTCCTAAATTATAGTCGAAAAACAAACTCAGTAAAGCAGGGGCCGATAACATAAACGAAACCTACTGTGTCTTCCTGCTCTGTGGCGCAGACTCGCAAAAAGCATTGTATAAAGTAGTTTTATGCTTTCAGCATGCTCATAGCCATGAAACGTGACATATAACCGAATAACTGTACCACCAGCCGGCAGACATAATCGTAAATTAATGACTGAACACTAGACATCCAAAAAAATGACTAAAAACGCTTACACACTACCTGACTTTAGCGGTTCTATAACATTAACACTCCATCTCTCTTTTATTCGTTGTGAGAGAAAGAGATGGGTGTCCCATTAGTATTATTTAGCTCAAGTGTGTATGATTTGTTGCTAAAATGTAAGATTTTTGTGCTATGCACGCAATTAACGAACGTGAAACTCATTAATTTGTTAAAAGAATAATTTTGTTGGTTCGTGTTTGTAATAAAAGTTGCGTGGTTTTCTTTAATTGTTTTTATCACTATTTTACTTTACAGAATGCTCAGTGATGGGTGATACTAATGCCATCAACCGAGCATTATCACGATGGTTGTTACTGAAAAGCTCCCAAAGGAAAAACCCGGTCGGTACCATTATTTTGCCCAACCGACCTGAAGATCGCACCAAATAAGACCCCATGTGGCAGTCACGCTTATAACTAATGCACAAACGAGACAGTTTTTCATTAAGTCTAGTAGGTATCACTTATACACCTACAAGTTTATATTCAGTAATAAAACCAGGTTCAGACATAGTCAATACAAAACTTTTTATACCTATTATCACTGTATGCAATTACTGGCGAACAAAACTAGACACAGACAGTATTTCAAAAAGTAATCAGCATTAAAATAGCACGTAGTAATTATAAAAATGAGAATGTATGTTTTAAAGTAGTACCTACACTTCACACAGCAATCAAGTTCTGGCTTCTGTATCGATAAACATAATTTTATTATCATAACAACCCATTTAGAAAAGATCAAGCAGATCAGCAGAACATGAAAGTATCCCATATTGAGATTCGCTGTTTCATTAATTTTTTTGTAAGGGCGATCGCGAGGAAACCGGCATGTCCTAGAACCGAAAATTCGAAGACATGTGACATCTACCAACCCGCACTGGGCCCGCGTGGTGGATTACGGCCCACTCCCTCTCAAAGAGAGGAGGCCTGTGTCCCAGCAGTGGGAACATTATAGGCTGGTTATCCTAAGTGCTTCCCCCAAATTCTTCCAAGTACCCTTTTCCTAAGCCTCCGCGAACCAGTCCTTGCGGTACGCGTTTAGGTTATCTCGCCACCTCTTCCTGGGCCGGCTTCAGCAGTGCCGTCCGTTCTCAGTTCTCACCCACCGTGTGGAGACTGTTGCCCAGCGGTCACTATAAAAACAAGTAAGTAAGTTAAACTGGATTTTTTTAGATCCAACACTAATGCAGAAACTAGTATTCTGTACTTTATGACACCAGTCGATAGGGTTGTTCGTATGTATTCAATATCTCTAATCAAAATTGCAAGATCATCTCAAAGTCAAAGCATTTTTTACAATTTAAACCATATACGGGCACTTTTGAATTGTCAACGGAGTCGGTCAGTCAGAAAGACGAATCAGCCGTGCTATTCTGTAAACATCTCACCGTGATAACTTGGGTGAAGTGAGCATGAAGTGAGCTGTCCATAGTGTCAATCCCTAGCTTTAGGTACAATGACAGCTCACATCAAGCTCACTTCACCCAAGTTATCACGGTGAGATGTTTACAGAATAGCACGGCTGTTGCCCATTTCAAAGTGGAGTAGGTTCCTATCGAGAAACTCCATGGACACTCATGAAATCTTACAAAATAATGAAAATAAACAATTACTTAATTTTAGTTTGTTAATAATTTTAGTTAGGTTAAGATATTATATTTTTAGTTGTGGAAGAAGACTTAGATATAAATTATGAAATTGTTCTTATGTATATTATGTATAAATTCCCGTTTATTTCAAAATCACTAAACAAGTTAGGAATTTGAAACTTCTGTACAGTATAAGTTGTATATTTTCTAGCCTCTTGGATACGCTCTCTTATAGTATAATTATAGCTTTGTATGATGATGAGGTAGAGATTTCTCTGGAAGGAAGAACTAATAAAATTAACAAATACGTGTAAATTTATACAGAACCGTTAATTAATCCCGTACACACATAACAACGTGCAAATACCAGTAGTTAGGGTTTTAATTACACTGGCAAGCAAATTTTATGTCTCTATCTCTTCGAGATTCTTTTATTGTATGTACACTGATATAAAAAAGTAAATTGCCACTTGAAAGAACAAAACATTTTGTTTACTACCTACCTGACTAAAAAACCACATCATCATTATCGGCCTATGAGCATTCCACTGCTGGATATAGGCCTCTCCATACACCCCATGCTCAGCTACTCATCTAGCTGCTACCAGCCACCCGGCGAAGTTCGTCGCTCCATATAGCCTCAGGGAATACTATCCTACCTTAAGCTTGCTTATTCGTGATCTCCACTCGAGTTGTAGGACTTTCGAACCCTGACCCTGCTTTACTTTAGGTAAATTATTGCATCACTACTGCTCTCAAAATTGTGAAGGAAAACAGCGTGAGGAAACCAGCATGTCCTAGAATTAAACATTCGAAGACATGTGACATCTACCAACCCGCACAGGGCGCGCGTGGTGGATTAAGGCCCACTCCCTCTCACAGAGAGGAGGCCTGTGTCACAGCAGTGGGAACATTATAGGCTGATTATGCTATTCAAGAACACGCGTCTACCCAAACGGACATCGGTTCTACTATCTTAAGGATAGTGGATTAAGATTCCTCAAAAGAAAGACGTGGTTGAGAGAGATGATGAAAAGTGGTTCAGAGGTTCCAAGAAACAAAAGAATGCGAAGAACAAAAGTCTAAAATCTCCACCAACCCGCATTGGGCCCGCGTGGTAGATTACAGTCCACTGCCACTCACAGAGCGGTACAGTCCCAGCAGTGGGAACAGTTTAGGCGAATCATGTATTCCACATAAGTCGAACCAAATTTGCGTTGATTCAAAACTTATTTTGATGGCTGTATGTATGTAGATTGTGTATCATTACTGACTGTTTTAACATAATACTTATGAATTTATAATTGAGAGTTATTGTTACATGACGGGGGAATTCCGACGCGTGTAACACGAAATAGAGGCAAGATTTTTTTGAAGATGAATCATCTTTCCTAGTTTCTTAATGCTCATTCCTTCTCTGTGTAAGAAGAGGCTTTTGCACTGCAATGTAATGTTTTTAGGAAGGTATTCTATATTTTTTTGACATCTTGACATTGCAGATTCTGAGAGAGTTCAGAGTCTCACCTCTCGACACAGGGGTATATGTTAAATTCGCTGGTCCTGAGTCTCGACGGTCATTGTCGTGTTGGGTTTTTCATAAAGTCAGGCTGTTTTCGAGAGGCACATAATCAAAGTAGTTTGAAAGTTTGACTTTGACTTTTGTCAGCTCGAATTTTCTACCTTCTTTGCGCTTTTTACCTGCAATTAGTTGATTAACAATACAATACATAACTATCTTTAGATTATATATTTGAATTGTATCTCTTAGTATTATAAAATTGCATAGCACATGTGTGAGCACTATGTTCCTACTTTAAAGCTACCATTTACTGGGTACGTCTTTCATTGACTTGAGTATGCCCCGGCGGCTGAGAGTATGTCATGCTCACTCAAACGTCTCGCTGGTGGTGGCGTGTGTGTTGGATCATTAAGTTCCCTTCAAAATGGTTGAGCTAAATGGTGCTGGTCCATGCGTCATGTTCGTGAACGGGCGCCTTTCAGTGGGGACTGGTCATCTTTTAGCTGCCACGGTTTATTTGAATTTATTTAAATTTTTGAATTGTTTTTTTTTATTTTTTATTACGGACGCTTTTAATGTATTTCTACATTGTTCTCAAAAATCATTTATTGACGTTAAACGTCCGTGTTGGGTCACAGAAATTCATGTGTAGCAAATTTCAACTAAATTGCTCCAGTAGATTCGGAGCAAATTGGCTGTGACAGACGGACAGCCAGCAAGACAGACAGACACACGAGTGATCCTATAGTGCTCCGTTTTTTCCTTTTCAGGTACGGAACCCTAAAATCATAACATCCTAAACGCATACATAATAATTTCTATGAAAACAAGTTGTAACAATAATAATTATTCAATCAATTCAAAACGATCAATCCATAATATATTCTTAAACATAAAAATAATAACTATTAACTGCGCTCATCTCACATAGACCGGCCCATGACTACTGTGTCGCGGTAACAGCACATACACACTAAGTACCTACTTGCTTTTTTATTTTAAGTTTTTTTTTAGGTTATTAATAGCAAAAGAGGGCAGTAACACTTGCCTCCTAGATTGTCAAGGCTGTTTGAGAAAAATGTGTATCAGCGGGTTACTTGCGCAGTCTGTGTTGAGCCTTATTTGATGATGGGATTTTTTTGTTACTTTAATTGTATTTGAGATTTTATTTTCTATGTTAAGTTGATATTATATACTGATTTATAATTTCAATCTTGTTTAATCTGCGATCTCGTATTTTATTCTATTCTAGTTATGGTTTCCCAGAAGAGCGATCCGTCAAACAAGAACGGGCGTCATGAATATCTGACATTTTGCCCAGTATTTTTTGACACCTTGACGTCAATCAAGGTGTCAAAAAACTATTTGTATTTGGAAACCGTTATTGTGTGACCGTTCACCGCTTTCTTAGTAAACTAAAGCTTTACTTTATCGTTCGTCCTTTCAGACATCACTAAAAGAATATCATCGGTAAGATAGTTCCCTAAAACGTATAAAGCGTCATAAACAGCGAATTTTCACACCAAAAACAAAAGTCGTTTACCAGGAATTATTTTTGCAGAAAGTTACTTAGTTGGATATACAGAATTTGTTTCGGATAATGAAGGTTTCGTGAATGGTCTTTTTTGCACCAGGTTCCTCTCTTGTACTTATTAGTTCTTGGATATATCTGCCTCTAGTATCTGCTAGTGACACGTTTCCTCAAATATGTACTAAGTAAGTAGTCCATGTCCATGCAGAGCCGTACTCACTACCGCTCGCCTTGACCAATGCTCTATTACTGCTTTATAACCAGCTATGTCTTCCAAATTCAAACCTAAATAAATCAACAACAATAAGATTTATGTTGTGTAAATATTCTGCATTGGGGTCTGTTGTCTGTCCGCCGGCGGAAGAGTCGTTGGCACTGCGCCCCCACGCCGTGCCAAAAGTGCCCCCATGCCATGGCTCGGAGATTTATGCTGATTTCTTCAATAACCCCCATCCGTTCTCTGGAAACTTTTTATTCTTTGGCTTGGTGAGAGAATCTTTTAAACAAACATGCACATTCTGGGTAATAAGTAGACAAACATCACGCTAGTAATTCCCGAAGGGGAAGGCGGAGGTGTACTGCACGGCTATACTTCGCCAGTTAAGTCTATGTTTAAGGGTGCACTAGTCGACAGCGACGGCTCGAACTCGTTGGATGGACGTGACTAATAAGCGTGCTAATTAGTCTATTATTATTTATTTAGTTTTTTTTTTAATCTCATGTTATTTATTTATTTTTTAAATTTATTAATTTGTTAGTCAACTAGACAACGATTTATAACGAAACGAGCGCGTAAAATTTCATGAACAGATCTTTGGGCGTATAGATATTATGGAAAAACTTCTGGATGTATTTACTCAAAATAAAATTATTTGAACTTTTGAATAAATTATATATCCCTCTACGGTTTCTATTTTGCCATTTTTTACTACATATGTTATTTATTTACGCCCAAAGACGAGTTAATTAGAGTTGAAATATGGAAGCTTCGACGCTCATAACTTCCAAACCAATTTTTTTTTCCAATGCTTCTTCCATACAGGGCTAGATAATGACAAGACAAATTGATGTCATTTTTAGTTTTGAACGTACACCGTCAAAAATACGAGTAATCACTATACTACTTTTGTATAGAAGAATGACCGACTAGCGTACCCTTAAGTCCTCTGTTATAGGGGCGAGCCTACTGCCATTAGTACTTATTTAATATTTGCCTTGTCTAGTAGCGCTATAATACCCGGTTAGCCGTCTGCATCGAGAATAGCCTACCAGCAGTGGACTGCGATAGGTCGAATTGATTGTAGAGCCAAAATTGCAAAGGCTCAAAGTAATTATTTTCGCTTTCGACACTCTAAGAAAACCAATAATACCAACTTTTTGCGCTATTTCCATCAAAGTGCATTAACTAAAAGCTTTTACTTGTAACAAATCATTGTACTTAGAACACAATAAACAATCTCCGAGGCATAAACAAAATAACTAAAACTTTTCTCTCATTAGACTTTTTACTTCTTTTAACAAATTGACTTCCGTTCCTCGATTTGCGATCGTGAAAACTACCTGTCCATCTCTTGAAGATTTTCTTGATTGACCGCTGCTACTACAACCGATTATACACCTTCTAATTCTTTAAATAAAGTCCAAAATGGTTCACAAGTTTCCTTACTCATCTCTTCGTCGTAATCGCAGAAAGAGGAAAACGCAAAATAGAATTTTATTCCGAAGCAGATAAAGTTGTTTTTGAGTTGCAGGTCCGTGTTTCTAGAGATGTTTTTGATAAGTTTTTCGAGGAGAATGCTTCCGTTAATAGAATTTTAATGAAGTAATGTCAGTGGCGTGGCGGAGGTTGTGCATGTCATGCCCATCTCCTTACGTGCTCTGACGCATGCCCACTGGCCAGTCGGTACCGATAGCAAGAAAACTGGAGCAAACTTCTTGGTACTATTTTTTGTTCGATACAAAGTTAGACTTAATAATTTCTTTGTGGCATTTTAAGTTATATTTAAAAAGCCTTCTGAATCAAGAAAAGGTCGTAAGAAAACAAAATCTGTCTACATATTGTGACAGCGTTAATTTACGTTAAGTATATTTTTAATTTTTTTATTCTATGTATAGAAAGTTTTCTTTAGTCAACGTTCAAAATTTTATTTCCAATCTAATATTGAAAAATTCTCGATTCTCTTGAAAAGTTCACTTTTTGCACTTTCCAACAACTTTCCTCTCATTTCTACTATCCCTACATGAATGAGAGTGGGCATCTATATTTGCCGAATCTATTCCATCAAAGTGAAGATAATAATTACAGAGGTACAGTTATAGATCGAGATACGAAGAAGCCTCGATAATAATAAACCAATCCCCGAAAGCAAATGGCTTTAACAGCTTTATAACTAGCTAGTGCCTGCGGGTTTGCTTGCCACATCATGAAGGGAAGTGTCGTGTGAAAGGCATCATTGATCTGTTGCTAAAAAGGGACAGCTCTATTTGCCCAGACCGCTTCATCTTTCTCTTGCACTGAAGCAATGATAAGTATCTCTCCTGTAGGACCCTAGGAGCCACCACAGTCATCATAGTCATTATCATTATGTCTCTATGAAGTTCATTGACCCTGACGTCACAGAATCCTGCATCGCGCAAGCAATGTTTTATTCAATTATTAGATCAGGTAGATCCTTTCTGTATGGGTGGAAAAGTATTATAGTTTCCTATCCACTGGATATTTATTTCATTCAATTTTCTTGAGGCTTTTGTAGCAATAACCTAACCAAAAAATAAACGCCCCCTCTTTATTTTGAAGTTGGTTAAAATGAAGACTTTTCCTTTATAATACCATTATTTTTATTTACTACAGATTTATGTAAATATGGAGTATATACTAAACACAGTACGTTAAATAAAAGTGACCCAAATGAAACGCAACACACATTCTTTGTGGTCTACCTCAGCTTTCTAAGTAACAGTCGGGATTTCGATGTATCGCAATTTGTTGTTGAGGTTCTAATACAAATTCGTGTTAGAATGTATCTAGTTCACGAGGTGGTCAGGGGCAATAGTCTGGGGTTTGTCTTAGATGCAATATCGTTACCTTCTTAATAAAAATCTCTAATTCACTGACAACAACGCACAACCTAAAGCTCATCGCCCATTATAACAGTGCCGCTCCAGCGCAGTAAGGTCCCGGCACCGCCTCGAAAAATCTAGTCGCCAACGCGCCGTAAGCAAGGCGATCGCTAATCGCCAACGCGATGTAAGCAAGGCGACCGCTAATCGCCAACGAGCCGTAAAAGATTTTTTTAAATTCATCTCCTGAGGGGGTTAAATAGCGAATGAAAGTTTGTATCGACGTTCGTAATTTTTACCGATGGATAATCCCGTGGGGGCACATTGCATGCTACCGAATAATTTTGTAGATCTTCTAATGAACTAGTTCGTCCAGGAAAGTACCACCAAGAACACTAATAAACTTTTAAATTCAACTTAAAAGAAAACACTAGTGACCCTAAATTACCTATATATTTATCTATATGATAGGTAGCCGTTAATTACCCACTCAAATTAGAGACCTCATGATTTCTAGAGAGTTTCAAAAATAGAACGCAAAAGCATACTCATCTGTCAGCGCTTCAAAGGTAGCACCAATAATAACGTATTCAGCCTAATCTGTCAGTTTGACAGACATTTAGATGTCTCAGCCTGGGGGTCCTGAACAGGTGAGCTCTTGGCCTTAATTACCTCTGCATTTTGTATCTGTGGCAAATTTGTGGAGTGTGACAATGTGAAAGATGGGTACAGAGAACCCAGTGGTGAGAGAAACATACACAAGCACATGAAAGATTGATCAGAGAATGAGAAGAGAAGAAGCTTTGTCTCTGGTTCATGACGAATACAGTATGTAGTCGAGATCCACGAGGTATTTTCTGTTGTAATGCACAAAGGTTTTCTTTGCACCAGCGGGGTTGCGTAATATTGTGTAACACACTTACAGTAGAAATGGCTCATTTTGACAGTTCAAAAACATTCATTGCGTTATTAACGTTGTTGAGCAGATATAAATATTTTTCGAACATATGAAGCAATGCATTTGCAATATCCTTCAAAATCATTGAGATTGTGATTGAAAATGTGTTACGCAGGTTGGACTTTAATTGTAAGCAGCACTTACTTTTCCGGAAAAACGTAAAGCAGTTTGTTTTTGTGTTATAAAATTACGAGTAAACAGTGAAATAATGCCTTCAATCACTTTTCACACATAGTTTCAAGCCTTTTTCTGTATTTTCCTTCTCTGCGCTAGATCATCGCGCGTTGATTGCAAAAGATTACAAAGAATACGTTATAGTCAAACCTTCTGCACTTACTTTCTCTATGGTCTAACTGTTCGTTCGTTTTCGCACGCGCGACGATTATTCTACCACAGGACAGACACGCGTGGATTTGGCGCGCAAAAAGTATTTGACAGTTCATTTGGCGGGATTTGGATTAGTCTGGCGCTGATTTTGTTACGGCCAGACGAATAGTTTTTCGAAATTTGATTGGGGAGCTTCGTAGCTCTTGTTATGTACAATTTATTGGAATTTGATTGATCAAAAGGTGGGAAATCTAACCACGTGTGGCGGTAGGTTGGTGTTCGTAAATTGGTGTCAATTAGTCGATAGTTATTACTTGAAATGTTGGTTTTTGCTACGAATGATTATTATAAAGTTTATAATGAGAATAGTGTCCATATGAATGTAGGAATGTTTGAATAGTTGTTAAAATAAACTGACACCTCAAAAGGGCATCTTATGTTGTATTTTGTTAATTAATATAAGTACCTATCAAAATATATCACCATTATATTTTGAACCAAATCCCAAACTACTTTTGAAGGACAGCTTTCGTCGACAACTGTTGGGTTAAATAACATATTTAAAACATCACTCTATCTCTGTCGTCATCATCATTCATCATTTCAGCCGAAAGACGTCGACTGCTGGACATAGGCCTCCCCCAAATGGGGGGGTTTGCCATAATCGCCACGCTTGGCAGGCGGGTTGGCGATCGCAGTATGGTGTTAAAATGCATAGAGAACACTGCTGCCCATTCTCTAATAAGTCGCCTTTTACGACACCCACGGGAAGAAATGGGTTGGTACTATTCTTTACGTCCGGCACCACTCGGAACGTCTCTGTCATCTTCAAATAATTGGCAGAAACAGCGAAAGAAGGAAAGAAAGAAAAATAAATGTTTTTTCGTAACAGAAACACGTGCATAAAAAAAGATAATAAACTCGAGCAGACCAAGAAAATAAAACACAATAGATTTAAATATAATCACGAGCTCAAAACAGGAATGTGAATGCGATGTTTTATATAAGTACGTTTAGCGGTAAGCTTTAGTGATTTGTGATGCAGGGTAGTAACTTAGGTATTCTCCTACTTGATAATCCTAATCCTAATTATAATATTTTTAATACAAAAGTGAGTTTGTTTGTTATGCTTTCACGCTAAAACGGCAGAACATGCTTGAATGAAATTTGCCAAACTACATACAAATCTCTAAAACCACCTAAAAATAATAGGATCCTTTTTTCCTTTTTATCCCAGTTGTACGTTCCGACCTCCACGAGGGCGAAGCCGCGGGAAAAAGCTAGTAAATACCTAATAAATTAGCCTGTGTTGTCCCACTGCTGGGAAAAAGCCTCCCTTTCCTTCTTCGACTCAACACGATCCTGCGCCAATCCGGACCAATCCCGCCTTTAGGCGTCAAGCTAGTCCCGCCATCTACGCTTAGGTCTGCTGCGAATTCCTACTTGATGACTCTTCTTAATTTGCTTCTAAAAGAAAGAAAGAAAGAAAAAGTATTCTTCTCAGAGTAGTCAGATAGGAAACGCCGAACTCATCTAGCAAATTTTAATATTTTTTAATATGATGTGTAAAAGTGATTCCAATATCCTATTTACAGAATAAACAATTTCATTTCATTTCATTTATTTATTGACACACTTTGGATTGATTTTGATTGGGTGTGTATTTATCTACAGAACCTTTCTCTCCATATAACCAAATTAGACTGGAAATCTCATATTATACTACCATTAGTTGGTAGATTATATTTTATACGTCAGTTCAGAACGTCGGCTATCGAGATGTTGTAGATTAGATGCCGACTGTTAAGCGTAGGTAGGTAGGAACATAGCGCTGCGGTTATCAAGCGAGTGAAGACATAAAATGCTCTTAGATATGTACCGGTAGCTTGGTTAGGTTGTGTCGCAGTGAGAGCGTAGCTTAGGCGATAAAAGCAGCAAAATCTCAGCCCAGGTTGTACTGGCGATTTTTTCCCACGGCGATTTTTCGTGCCCTGGATATTCAACGCTCTGCTTAGCGCTAAGAGTTGAAAATCCAACAGTGCGTTATTTCAACGCGCTGGATTCTCAACGCTCGGCTCAAGACCAAGAGTTGAAAATCCAATGCGCGATAAAATCCCAGCACATCTTCGGAGTCTTTGAAAAAGTTCGGCTTTGTAGAGCGTTGCATCTGTCAATCATGTACGTATCTGGGTGTCATTCCCCATTTAAACTTATTCTACTCTTTGGTGTCATTAACAAACTCGCTGCAGAGCCTCCAATTCATTCTGTTAGTTTAAATAGCTATTTTGGACTTCATTACCTTTTGAAGAGTTCTCTTTTGGTGTTAAAAAGGAAACTGGAAGATAACTGCTGATGCGTTCCTGGTACCACCAACACGACGACATGCTTTCAAAGCTGAATTTTTGAATTTACTAGAAGGAAAACTATTTGATAGATTATCAAACAGCTATCTAATTACGCAACAAATTTTCGTTGACAATTCCGACTAATCTGTTTCAATTTGACAGGTCAACAACATTCATTGTGTTATTTACGTTGTTGAGCAGATTTTTCTTTCGAACGTACGAAGTAATGGATTAGCAATCTGTTTCAAAACGATTCAGATTCTGATTGATCGTGTATTACGTAATTAGGGTACTGGTCGTTAGCTTAAATTTGCTTCAAAGAACACAGTTTTTAAGCATTACAATTAAAAACTGAGCATTAAGTATACTTGATACTGACATATTAGTCTGTACTTGTTAACTCCTAAAGAACTTTGTTGCCACACACTCTTCCACATTTTAATACACCAGCATTTTAAAGCATAGCATATAGCTTCCTCTACAGCACCTGCCCACCGTCAGTCACGCTCCGTCAGACGGAAGCCCATACCAAAACGTCTGCAGATCACGAATGTTAAGTGGCTTCAATCATTAGCTGATGCTGGGCCGATCGCTTGCTGTTTACCAAAGGGCAAGTCTAATGGAATGTAGGAGGTGAAAGAGCGAGTAACGATTTGTATTAAGTTGATATGGTTATGAGAGGTATTAGATTGTAATTTTCACACTCTAGTTATGGCCCCTTAAGGATAAGCGGCATCTTCATCGCCACATGTGAACTACGCATCAAAGACCTGACGTCACACAAAATCCTGACGCCACACAAGTCCTGCATCGCGCAATTAGAGTTTACCGCGCGAACACCATATAAATATGTATATGGCTTTCTCGAAATCAATCGTTGGGCGTCGTGCATCCCCCTTTGTTTATCACAGGCTTCAATTACCAAGTTGCAGTCCCTACGTCAGGTCCGTCGTAGCCTGTTAGGTGCTCATAACCCATTGTTGCTTTTTATGACCCACTGTTCAGCCAGCCATCTTTACTATAATTGCTCTTGTATCCTTTGTGATGGGTCTATATACTTTTGGAACAGTTAAGTTAGAGTTTCCTTAGAATGAGGTGGCTGCTACATTGCGTCCGCAATTTACCGTGGAATGACGTCACTGAAACGTTATTTATGAAAGAGCGTTTTTTGCTACCGTGAAGTCAAACCCCGGTGGCATCATTTTCTTGATAGCCGCAGTGACGTCCGTTATGTGGCGGTGACCGCTCTTTTAAGGACTGTACCAACACCCTCAAAAATTCTTGTTGCCAGATCACTAGCGCAGTCGGCGTGCCTTTATCAACACTACTGCAACTAAAAGCATCCCAATCAATCCGAGATAATGAATTAATGGCAGCCTTTTTAACGACTCGCCGCAATTTGTTCATTATGTGAACTAACACACCTATTCTGAACACACCCACAAAACGTGGACGGATAACCTTACCATACTAACTTTAAGTTTCTGTCATTTACAGTAACGTAAATCCCGCGTGATAATTGCGTTTCACACTTAAAGTAGCAATGGCAAACATTTTAACAGTTCAAGAATATTCATTGCGTTATTTACGTTGTTGAGTGGACAACATTTTCGAACATATGAAGCAATGGATTAGCAATTTCCTTCAAAATCATTCAGATTGTCATTGAAAGTGTGTTACGCAATTAATGTGCCGAAAGCAGTGATGTTAAATTCTATTAAAACTGGAAAATAACAGGTTATTTACAATATTCAGTACATTAAATCATATACTTATACTTACAAATTCGGTCACAAATATAAGATCTTTACAAGGTTCACCGGTAAGCAGTTTGTCACAGAGTAATTACGCAATGTGTATTGTCTTTGGTCTTGGTTTGATCATTAAATTGTGACCTGCCTGATCAAACTTTTATTTGTTGAATACGAGGTTTTGGTTACTTTGTATGAGCGTAAGTTATGTATTTTTTTTTCTCTTAATTTTGTTTATTGCTACCTCGATGAGACATTTCCATTATTATAATTTTTTATCCTCAACGGGGAATCTCTTAGACTGCATCACACCTGATGGTAAGTGATGATCAGACCGAAGGTGGAAGCGAGCTTCACCCGGAATCTTCAACCACAGAGGCACTGGCTATCTTACCTTTAACTGCCGAAACACAACAATACTGTTAACATTGTTATTATGGCGACAGACTTAGATAAGATGGTGGTACCTAAACACACGTTAACAAGAAGCCAGTCGAGTAACCTCCAGAATACGACTCCCAGACATCGTAATACGTAGTAACCGCGAGAATCACTCGAAATAAAGACGCAGACGCTTCTCGAAGACATGTGATTACGACATTAGCGAAATATTACCGGTACAGTTAGCACGCTGCCTTATACACTTGCGTTCAAAAGTACAGACTGACTAATTGGGTGATTTAGAACAACCTGATTTTCGGTAAAACTTAATTTCTTTGATGGATGCTTTAGAGTTTCGAAAATAAGATGCTTTAATCATGATTATCAATCTAAATTCAATTATCTGTGAGGTTTACTTTTTAACACAGACGTAAGTAATGATATATAATGAACCTGGATTTCGGAAGTGCTCTATAAATAGCACCCTAGGTATATATAGGGGAACCTCTTCAGTCTAAAAGGTTTCTAAGGCTCGAATCTTTACTATTTTATTTTAATTTGTGCTGTCGAGCAACAAATTGAAGTTATTAACCGACTTCCAAAAAGGAGGAGGATATGTTCGACGCGTACGTATTTTTTTTTAATGCATTTCCTCCTATTTCTCCGTCAATTGTGAACCGATTTTGAAAATTCTTATTTAGTATGAAAGGGTATGCTCCCAAGTTGGTCTCACTTTGCTTGGATAGTTTTTGAGTAAGCTTCAATAATACGTATTTTTTTCCCACTTAGTAAATGATGATAACTTCCTGTCACTGTTATTTACATAGCAGGTAGTGGTATTCGAATTTGTGTGGGGTAGGTACCATAACTAAAAAGTGGCAAAAGACGAAAATTCAAAACCAAAGACACCGACTACCGAAATTAAAGTTATTTTTCACTTTGTAGTGATTTATTTTTGGAAGTCGGTTGTGTTTTTTGTTTAAAGTTTTTGTAACAACAATGATTTCTATAAGTAATAATAATAATAAACATATGGCAACACTGATCTGATAAGTCAACCGCGTAATTTTTTTCTTATCTCATAATTCGTGTAATTATTTATTTCCCTAATATCGTATAAATACAAAAAAGCTCCATAGAATAAACAACAAATATATTTATAAATAATATACACAACTACAATGAAAAAACCAAAAAAATATAGAAAAATCAAAAATGACGCTGTCAAATTCGGACTCTCGATATACATGTAATAAATTATGTGAGATATGAAACCACAAATATGTTGACGAGATCAGCAGCTCACCGTGCACGCCTACCACCCCCGGACTCGCCACTCAGCTCCGCCTCGCCGCCGCCGGTACCCAGCCCCATCGTGAGCGCTGCGTCGACACCGGCCGCGGTAGTTGCGTCGAGCTCGAGCGACGAGTATTTCTCCCCGCCGACGTCACCAATACCTGTACGTCGGCAAGGGAGAGGCCGGCCACCGAGGAGCTTGGGACTTAGGGGCCAACCGGCCCCGAGACGGGTCCCCGCTGCCGGTGGTTGTGTGCAGCGCATGAGATGGACTCAGTCTATGAACGAGAACGTCATGCGCGCATATTACGGGTCTACAGAGGGAGGAACTAACCTCACTGCGTACCGTGTTAGGATGCTGTCTCTGTTTCAGGAACTAGAGCCAACCGCCAACGTCTCGGCTCAACGACTGTCGGATCAGGTGCGCGTCATCCAACGCAATCATAGGTTGGACGATGCCGCACTTGATAGGCTGCGCTCAGAGGTACTGAGCAACCATATCGTTTCAACTCCGGCACAAACCGCGGCACAAGCGTCAAGTATTGATGCAATCCCGCCGCGGTCCAATCATGGTGTTGCAGAGGAGGATGATAGGGCTGCCACAGTAAGTAGCCAGTGCAACGTTCGATTGAGGAGCGCACTGGAGGATGCGTTTCGGGAGTATAGGTACACCCCGACCGAACTTAGACCCCGATTACCACGCCTACCTATGCACAAAAAAAATAGGGCGCTGGTGTGTGCCTTGGACTCGCAGCTTAGGAATTATTTCGAGAACAGCGAGGACCTCATTGATACACACTCGATCCTGTATTGCGCGGCTGTTGCGGCATGTCGTTTAGCTAACGTCAAGTTCCCAAACTATGACGGAGTTACTCGACCAAAACCAGCCGTACCAGCCTGGCAGTGCAGGATCGAGCAACGTATCGATGGGGCCAGGGCACTCATCGGCAAACTATACTGCTTCAGGGAGGGCAATACACGACCACGAGTGATGCGCTTTGTGAGGCGGGCATTCTTGGGGACTGGAATCAGCCCTCGAGAATACATGCCCCGTGTCACAGAGCGCATCGACTTCCTGAAGCAGAAAGTTTGTGCATGGGCGAGCCGTATTCGGCGGTATAAGCGGCGGGTTGAACGATACACGCAGAATCGCATGTTCCAGAGTGATGAGAGGTGGGTATATAGAGCTTGGGAGCGACCTGAACAAAATGTGGCAGATGTGTGCCGCCCGGATGATACCGCCACGAGTGCATTCTGGCGCAGCATATGGTCGGTGCCCGTCTGTCACACTGAGGCTGACTGGATGCGGGATGTCGAGCGAGTGTGTGAAACTATACCAGAAATGGAAAAAATCGAAATCACACCACTAGATATAGCCAGAGCAGTCCGTCCGTTACCGAATTGGAAATCACCGGGACCAGACGGACTGCACAACTTTTGGCTTAAATGGCTAATTAGTTCACACACTTGCCTGGCATCTCAGTTCCAGTCATCCTTAGAGTCTGGGTCGCTACCACAGTTTCTAACAACAGGCGTCACCCACCTGCTCCATAAGTCAGGTAGTCCCGCGGAACCCAAGAATTATAGACCGATCACATGTTTGTCGACGGTTTATAAACTTCTTACATCCATTTTGAGAGCGAAAATTAACACACACATTGACAATAACTCTATTATGTCTGCCTCTCAAAATGGATGTAGGAATGGGTCCCGCGGTACTAAGGAGCTACTCCTCATTGACATGGCCATAAGCCAACAGGTCCGTCGATCCCGCAAGGATCTGTCGACATGCTGGATAGACTATAAGAAGGCCTACGACTCGGTGCCACATACATGGCTCATGAGGGTGCTGGAGTTGTACAAGATAGATGCAACTCTGCGCACCTTCCTGATGTCGTGTATGGGGCAATGGAGGACGGTCCTTCGCTATCCAGGATGTCGACAGATCCAGGGGAACGATGAGCCTGTATGGATTAAACGGGGAATATTTCAGGGCGACAGTTTGAGTCCACTTTGGTTCTGCCTAGCCCTGAATCCTCTCAGTACACTGCTGGAGGATTCAGGTCTAGGCTATCGGTTGAGGAGAGGTGGTCAGGTCATATCTCACCTGCTCTACATGGATGATTTGAAACTCTTTGCCCCCAACAATTTGCGACTGATGGAGTTACTGAAGGTAACTGAAACGTTCAGTAGCGCCATCAGGATGGAATTTGGTGTGGACAAATGTGCAGTCATGCATGTAAAGCGAGGCGAGATTATGGAATCCGAGGGAACTCAACTCTCGGAATCCATACACCTTAGATCCCTGTCCTCATCCGAAAGCTATAAGTACTTGGGTATGTCGGAAGCATTAGGCATCAATGTTGCTGACATGAAGCAATCGTTGAAGGAGCGCTTCTTTGGCCGCCTGAAGAAGGTATTAATTAGTCTTCTTTCAGGCGGAAACAAGGTGCGCGCCTTCAACGGTTGGGTCATGCCGGTTTTGATGTACTCTTTCGGCATACTCAAATGGACTCAGACCGAACTCGACGCCCTGGATAGGAGGGTCCGTACACTGCTGACCGCAAACCGGATGCATCACCCACGATCATCGGTGATGAGATTGTACATCCCGCGGAAGTGCGGGGGTCGAGGCTTTTTAAATGCGAAGACCCTCCACAACCGCGAGGTGTGCAATCTCAGAGAATATTTTCTGAAAGCTGAAGTGGGTATGCACCGTGATGTGGTGGCAGTGGACAAGGGGCTCACCCCACTCTCCATGGCTAAAGAGAACTGGCACAAGCCTGTGGTACTTACTACAGATGACCGCAAAGAGGTATGGCAAAGCAAGGAGCTTCACGGACGCTTCTATCGGGCTCTTCATGAGCCCGGTGTAGATTTCCTAGCGTCCGTATCCTGGCTACGTTTTGGTGACCTTTTCGGGGAAACTGAAGGTTTCGTCTGTGCAATTATGGACGAAGTTATCTTAACGAATAACTACCGGAGATATATTATGAAGGACGGGACGGTTGACGTGTGTCGGGCATGCCACCGCCCGGGTGAGTCCATCAGACATATTATCTCTGGCTGTTGTCGTCTGGCTAACGGCGAGTACTTGCACAGACATAACCAAGTAGCCAGGATTATTCACCAGCAACTTGCTTTGAAATACAAACTTGTGGTTTCTGAGGTACCGTACTACAAGTATGTGCCCGACCCAGTTCTCGAAAATGACCATGTCACGTTGTACTGGGATCGGTCTATCATTACTGACAGGACTATTGCTGCCAATAAGCCTGATATAGTGGTGATAGACCGATTAGCGCGCCGCGCAATGATAGTCGATGTTACTATCCCGCATGACGGGAACCTCGTGAAAGCTGAGAAAGAGAAACAAATAAAATATCTCGACTTAGCACACGAGGTTGTCGACATGTGGAATGTGAGCTCGGCTATCATTGTGCCGATTGTCGTAACAGCCAATGGCCTGATGGCCGAAAGCCTCGACCAACATCTCTCGAGGCTCTCGTTAGGCGGTTGGATCAAGGGCCTGATCCAGAAGGCAGTACTCCTCGATACGGCTCGCATAGTGAGGAGGTTCCTGTCTCTGCAGCCCTAGCCACCGGTAGCTTGGACCCTGCTCCCGATACCGGCGGAACGCTATTTTTTATATTTTTAAATGTTTTTTATATTCTTTTTAAGAAATATTTAAAAATGTATTTTATATGTCCAATATTGAAATAAACGAAATAATAATAATAATTTATTTATTTGTCACAAGAACTTTTGTTACATTTACACAGATATACAGGACAATTTAAAAATTTTCTTAGTTTTATAGTGAAGGCATCTGTGTCTGAACTAGATAAAAATATCTGTATCTCAGACATCAGCGCTCTTCCTTATGATGACCATTACAAAACTAGCTTAACTAGACATATTGGTATATCTTTACATAGACAACAAGTTTAAAATAAAATAAAATAACCAAACAGGTATGTGGAGTGTTAACCTCTCGGTGAGTAGTATGTGAAAGTGTGTGAAGGAGTGAGAGAGGGTGAGTATAGGAGTTTACTATTTCAATATTTTCAATAAATTTTCTGTCTCTTCATATGTGAGTTTACTAATAAATTTAAAGAGTAAACTTTTACATAATGCTTTATTTAGCGGGTATACTTCCAAGGTGTCATTAATCTTATTATATAAGTACGGTCCCAAGAAGCAAAAGTATTTGTTTACGTAAGCATGTCTGAAAGAAGGTCGGTTAATATTACTAATAACATTTCGTCTTCCAGCTAGATCACTTTTTGAGAACTGTAGCAAAGAGTGTTGCCTCAGGACCACAAGAAATACAAACAACTGACGAACTGTCAGGACCTCACACGACTGATAGACAAGATGGGTTGGGTACAAATAAGGACGAAAAGTACTTACTTTTAGGACAGCTCTCTGTGCTATTTCTAAGGGCTTTAATATAGTTTTCTGTGCACCTCCCCAAACTGTGATACAATATTGGAGAATGGACTGTACGAGTGCTAGGTATATTTGTTTCACTAATTTTGGGGGTGCAACATGTCTAAGGTTCTTGAAAACGTAGATCAGTTTTCTTGTTCTAGATGTGCAGGTGAATATGGTCTCTGAAGGAGAGATTACAGTCCAAAATAATTCCAAGATATTTAATTGTCGCTGTCTCGGCTAGTTTTGGGCAAGAGCATACTAAGCTATTACAACAACTATGTGCTGTAATTGAATGAGTATAAGGTAGCTGATTATTTCGAGTGCGCATCGAGAATATCATATACTTGGTTTTATCCGGATTAAGGGTCAGTGAGTTATTCTGAAGCCAGTGGGTCACAACATTGAATCCGTCCTGCGCCTCCCTGTATACTTTGTCCCAGAGGTCAGCAGAGAACAGCAGAACTGTGTCGTCTGCATATGAAATAATTTTACCTCCTGAAAGATCTAGTTTACAGAGGTCATTCAAGTATACAAGGAAGAGTGTCGGTCCCAAAATGCTCCCCTGCGGAATTCCATAAGTGATTGGTAAATCACTGCTGATACTGTCATTAATCTTAACGCACTGTAAACGATTAGAGAGGTAGTCCTTTAAAAGTTGAAGTTGAATTCCTCGTATTCCAAGGCGTTCTAATTTTTGAATCAGCATAGGCGTAGAGACCGTGTCAAATGCCTTGGCTAGATCAAGGAAAATGCCTATTGTCTTTTTACCTGAATCAATATTCTTTACCACATAATCTTGGAGCTCGTGGACTGCATCACTAGTACACTTGCCTGCTCTAAAACCAAACTGGTTGTTGGATAAAAGTTTATTTGATTCTAGGTAATCAATCAGTCTGCTATTTATAATTCGTTCTAGCAGCTTGGAGATTGAAGGCAATATGGAGATGGGTCTATAATTAGTGACATGGTCTCTATCACCCGACTTAAATATTGGGTATACTATTGATTTCTTTAAACTCGGAGGAAACTGACCTTTATATAAGCAGAGGTTAAAAATGTAGGTTAATGGACGGATTAAGATGTGCCTGTATTCTTTCAGAAAGTTATTTGGTACAGAATCCCAACCAACGGAACACGCATCTTTCAGGTTCACTATTAAACGTTCCACTTCAGATTCATCGGTTTCCAGCATAACGAAGGACTTGGAAACCAGTTGTGATGGTGTTTTATTAAAATTACTATGGGTAGGGTTTGAGCAGGAATGAGTATTATCAGCCAACTTTTTGCCAATAGATGCGAAAAACTCGTTAACCTTCTCTACAGAATCTTTTTTATTTGATGGATTTAATAATTCCGTAGCGCTGTGTTTCAATTTAGTTGTGTTTGTTATTGTTTTGATCGCTTCCCATATTTTTTTATTGTTATTTCCCGCTTTTGTTAATAGGTCTCTATCATGCATTCGTTTGACCTTTTTTAATAGGTTATTGCAATGGTTTCTATATCTGGTGTAAATAGTTTTAATGGTCTCATTACTAGGTGATTGTCGCATTTTTTTATGAAGCCTATCTCTATGTCGAATAACAGGGCAACAAAGTAAAAAAGTATCCAACAACAGGGCAAAAACCTCTTCTTATATAGTCGATAAACAAGGTTTAACCACCACACAACCTCAATACGTATCACGAATTCCCGATTACTGTCACCTTTTACACATCTCCAAAATCCCTCAATTTTCCTAAAAGATACCAATACAAAAATTCTTTACGCAGACGTTACATCACGAGGATGAGATTCGTCGCCCCGGGCAGTGCACCTGTCCTCTCCAGCAACCAGTGGTTAGCAGCACGCACCAGTGGTTATCAGACGGTGGTTAGTGAAATATTTCACTGGTTATCAAGACCACACAGCTCCTGGTTTTGGTGAATGAATGATGAGGAGTTGGAGTGTTGGCAAATTTTGGTAATATCTCGGTTTTCATCGGGTGCAGCTCGAACTTGCGACCTCTCACTGACATCTACAAAGCTGCATATTTTCCCTTATTGTGTTCTTTTTCTGTTATGTATGAAAATTGGAAATGTTTATTGGGGAGCCTCGAAGTCCAATGATACAAGCAATCTAAAAATTGTGAAAAGTGTTACTAATTTTTCTAAGAAATTCGATTTTACGTCGTTTCAGCTGTAAACGACTATACCGTTCACCTTCAGAAAAAATAAACTTTCAAAGCTATCTAGACATTATTAGATCTTTTGAAAATCTAAACAAAACTGTACAATAAAATACAGAGCAGATTCACCAGATTTTCTCCTATTAATTTGCGTGGCGAATAGTTTAGAAAAAGTCACCTCACTTTCGTACAAAAAAACGTTCGTAACGGTCACCGCGGACATTTAATTCAACCATTAAGAATCAACGGTCTATATAAATCCAAAAACAAGTTGCACTGGCCCGTCGACAATAGGTAAGTAAAAAAAAAGAAAATTACCAAAGAGATTGGTCCGAGACAAGCGCGACGCGCGCCAAAAAACGGGCGCCTTGTACAAAAGGTTTGAAAAAAAGCCGAAGCCAATGAGAAAAAATGTGACGCGATATCGAATCGAGTGGGCATCGAGATCAGATGGAACGTGCGTGACTGTCCACGGCGACCACGCGCGTAGAATCGATCTGAAAGGCGCGTGGCTACCGACTCTATGCAAAAATCGATTTTGAACTCGACCGTTTGGAAAGTCTAGATTCATCGCTCATTAGGGCAGAAAGATGCAATTTTGTGGTTTTGCAAAAATATGTATACCATATTATTCGATATACATTGCGTGGTAACTACACTATTTTGATAAACTCTTGAATTCGAATGCAGCAACGGTTATCCAAGTTACCGATTGGACGAATTCCCTGATCGGAAATTCTTACAGATCGGACATGCTAGTATTGTTCAGAAATGTATGCGTCATTGCAAAATACTAAGAATCTTCGAAGGCATTTAAAGCTTATTAACCATTTCTGTCTAACGAGCTATTATTATTAACTTCAAGAGAATTTTTGAAGATAATCTACACCGTAAAAAGCTCATATAGTCATGAGTCTCTCTGAAAATTACTCCTGGGGTGGTAATAGAATTTATTATAAATAAATATTTTATAAATAATAAATATATTATTATTATTATATATATTAAATAAATATTTTCCATGTTGTGTTGGCAACCAAGGGCAGAAAGTATGCTTTTCATACTAAGTTCAAAATCACAAATTGAGTATGGTTTGTCCCCATAAATAGAAAGCGAAATGATATTAATTATTCTAACTAAATTAATTAAGCATTAATGAAACAGTAAGAACAAATCATTGTATATCTGTGATTTAATGGTTAACTTTAGTTTGATTTACTAAGATTTTTTTGTTGGATCTCCAAATAATCTATCTCATCAAAAACCGCGTACAAGTAACTTAATAGAACAAAAAAATGATCAATAAACATAATTACTGTCTGTTTCGTCACCCATAGGGAGGGGGGAGGGGGTGCGCCCGCGCCATTGTTATTCTTCGCTTAGCGAGCCCAATATTTTGCGAGGGCCTAAAACAACACAGAGTAGCGGTAGATTTTAACCAGTGTTTTTTTTATCGCGACGGCGACGCTTCATTTGGTGTAGCTATTATCTTAGTTATCTTGTACCTATGTGGAAGGCCTAGAAATTGGATATATATTTTTTGGGCTTAGTTTTTATTAGGTATGTTTTTAAATGGCGGGTAATTTCGTTTTAGTTGCGGTGTTGTTTTTTTTGCTCTTAGGTGTAATGTTTTTAATTTGAAGGGATGAAAATTTAGATTTTCTTTTCTGGTATCAAGCTACTTTTTCGATGAGAATTATCAGAATCACGAAAACGCTATACTTACCTGTGTAGGTAGGTTTAGCATGCTTAGTGTTAAGCAGACATTAAGGCTCCCGCAGACAAGCGCTACGCGACACAAGTAGAACAATTTCTATGAAAACTTCTTGGAAATTATGCTACGAGAATCGCGTCGCGCCTGTCTGCCTAGGCTTTTATACTCTCCGCTGACTGTGGACATAACTGTAGGTAATTTCAGAAACAAGCTGAAATGTCTCATGTCCTTGTAATAATTTCACCAGTATCCACAACCTTCGAACCACAGTAACGCTGGTTGCTTGACACAGCAATAGGTTTGGTGATACTCCCAGGATGAAGTCTTTCAGATGCTACTACTGCCATGCTGTAAATATACAAGTTTCTATGCGACCAGTAATCAACATACAATTCCTAAAGAAACAGTTAGAGCTGTTACCACTCATTTAGGTCGTGGGTGTCGTATCTCTATGTACTTAGAGTACCCACAGGTGCACAGGGATTGGTGCTGTTAATTTACATTTATTTCAAAAATTTCTTGTACTTCCGTATCTACTAAAACCGACAGAGACAAAGTCGCACTATAAGTGTACGTTTTTTACCATTTTATTACGGAAGGCTATAAGGCATAAGGCATTTTATTGAGTTGAGGGGGCTATCTAAAAGTCTTCTTTATGTTGTTGTGAGCACGCATAACATTATCGCCTGAGTATCTGTAAGGGATAAGAAGAGGTGTCACACCAGATCGATCCCAGGACTCCACGGTCAGCAGTCGCACAAACGACCACAAAAGAAACAAATCTGAATGTGTGCCCGGTTAATACTTTAAAAGATTTCTCGTTCTTCTCCATTGGAAACAGCTGACTACGTTTTGGAATGAGCAACTAGCTTCATCTTTCCGACTGACCGACTCCTTGACAATTCAAAAGTGCCTGTGAATTATTTAATTGAAATAGGTGCTTTGAGTTTGAATGGCAATAGGCACGAGACTATTGCCCGTGTAATAAGGAACGATCCTTATTACATGGACCTTATACTTAATAAGGACGATGCCTGGGTAAAATAAAAAACTATTTAGTCCGCCAGTCAGATAATAAAAACATATTAGACACGTATTTTTGCTTATCACATTAATAAAAGTTGAGGAGTAGGGTTCGCTACGTCACAAGTAAGTATAAAATCTACGTACTCGTGACGTCATGACACATTTTAATTCAATGTATCGCCGTAATCTTTTGACGACGTAAAAAAATAAAAAATACGAGTCCAATAATTTCTTTAATAATCTAACTGACGGAGGGACAAAAATTTTTTTTTGTCATTATCCCTATTAAGAAGTATGCTTGGATTTTAGCAGGTGGCGTTCTGGTGATTCTGCCTACACCCATGGGAAATGGGGCGTGAGCTTTTGTGTGTATGTATGTATGTTAAACTTATCTAGCAAATTGTAGGTGTACTAACTAATCTTCGGGAAATACATTACATAATTTTATTATCAATCAAAGCCTTAATTACACGTTAAAAGAAACGTTTTCTTTCTATAATTCTGTCTCTACTTATAAGAGAGAGACGCACAGTTAACTCTCATTTAGCGGGCAGGTGTCGCGGCCGTCTCTACGTAGAGCACCGTTTACATAGAGACTATACTTTGTGTTCGGTAGGGCTGGCACTATATCGAAAATTAATTAAATGATTGGCTGCTTTATTTTAATGACTAGCTTCTGCCCGCGACTTCGTTCACGTGGAAGTCGTAAGACACCACAATATACTACAATAACAGCCACATTTTTATAAAACTTCCCTGTATACTACGTTTGTAGTTTTGTTCTCAGCAGCCAAAATAAACAGAGAGTCAGGATTGGTGAGGCGGGAGCAAGCGACGTACAGGTGTCCGTGTGAGAAGCAGCTTGTCCTGAATGACGTCGAGACCCGCAGTCTTCAGCCTTCAGTGTCGGCCCCTTTTTTTTTTTTTTTTTTTTGGATGGGAAATTATCAAATAACTTCTCCCGCTCTGGGTGGAGCGGGAGGGCGTGTCATACTTTTACTGACTAAAACCCACCCGTGTTCCTTCCGTTGCCTGTGTGCCGAGGTCGCGATATCCCTTTCAGACAAACCCGCAACCCCGGCAGGCATTGGCCCTTCCGGACCCCGTCAGTTGGTGCTGACATCTCTTTGAGGCGCGCGTGGAACACAACGCGCCGTCGACCCGGGCCTGGTCCCTATCGGACGGCGAGCTACCCATTGCTCACCGTCCGCAAGCCCGCGCCTACGGTGGCCGGAAGTCGGCTCTCGACTCCCGACGCCCGGGGCGTCTCCTGCGGCGACTAGGGGCGCGAGGGGGCGCATTTTGCCTCTCCCTCGCGCGCTCCGCCTCCTCCTTCGCGAGCATTACTGCTTCGCAGAAGGAGGTGACGGCCTCCCATGCACTCTCGCTCCGGACCATGGCCTGAACCAGGGCCGGACGCGAGAGATCGCCGCCGCCGATCGCCTCCGTGAGGACACGGCGGTGCTCCGCCCAAGCTGGGCAGACCTCCACCGTATGCTCCACCGTGTCCTCCGGGCGATCCACACAGTGGTGACACCCGGGCGTTTCCTCCCGCTTTATTCTGAACAGGAACCTCCCGAAACAACCATGTCCGGTGAGGACCTGCGTCAGGCGGAAGGTGAGGACGCCGTGGCGCCTCTCTAGCCACTCCTCAAAGAGGGGACTTATCGCCACAATTGTGGCGTGCCCAGCGCTGGGTTGCGACAATCGCACTCTCCATGCCGCCATGAGATCCCGCCGGAGCTCTGTCCGCTGTGCCGCGATTTCTCGCGGCAGCGGAGTTACGCCCCGGCGTTTCGCCTCCTCGCGCAACTCCCACATGTGCGCGAGGACTTTTGCCTCCAGATCCCATGGCGGTAGTCCGGCAAGGAGGCTCGCCGCCTCACGGGAGACCGTGCGGTATCCTCGTACCAGCCTGATCGCCATGACCCTTTGGGACGCGTTCAACCGCTGGGCTGGTCGCAGCCTCAATGAACGCGCCCACACCGGTGCCCCGTAAAGGGCCATGGACCGCACGATCCCCGCATAGAGCCTCCGGCAGGAGGCGTTTGGACCCCCTAGATTGGGCAGAAGCCGCTTCAAAGCAGCCCCTGCCCTCTGCAGTTTGGGAGCCAAACGTCGGAAGTGCTCCACGAAGTTCCACCGGCTGTCGAGGACGAGTCCCAGGTACTTCATCGTCGACTCGACACCGATGTGAACCCCTCCTGCCGTTATCCGGGAACCCGATAGTGGCGCGTTCCGAGGACCATAAAAACACATGGCCTCGGACTTGTGCAAGGCCACCTCGAGTCCCAATTGCCGGATCCTATCAACGATTATCGCAACCCAGCGTGTCGCCAGTTCGGCCGCCGCCTCGTGCGACCTCCCCTGCGCCAGGACCAGCGTGTCGTCAGCGTAGCACACTACGCTGACGCCACTAGGGAGGTCGGCGCGCAGCACCCAGTCGTAGCCGATGTCCCACAGATGCGTCCCCAGGACCGATCCCTGTGGGACACCGCACGACATCTCTCGCCGGTTCCACTCTCCGTGGTGACCGGGGTAGATGACGGCCCTGTCCGTCAAATAGGCCTCGACCACTCGACAGAGGTAGGTCGGCATCCGGTGATACCGGAGTGCCTCCCTAATGCAACTCCAGGGCAGGGTATTGAAGGCATTGGCGATGTCTAGAGACACCGCCAAGACGACCCCACCCCGGGCAACAGCATCCCCCGTCGTGAGGGCTCGAACGCGCATGATGGCATCCACCGTAGAGCGCCCCTTGCGGAAACCAAACTGGCTCTCCGCCAAGTCCGGTCCCACTCGCACCAGCCGCCCGACAAGGCGGTCTGCAATCACTCTTTCAAAGAGCTTGCCCACCTCGTCGAGCAGCACAATGGGCCGGTAAGCGGACGGAGAGTCCGCCGGGCGCCCCGGCTTTTTGATGAGGACCAGTTTCCCCGTCTTCCAACGAAGCGGGAACTGGCCCCTTTGTAAGCATGCGCTTAGGAGCCCCCTTAGTCGAGGCCCGAGAGCCTCCAAGGCCAGAACCCAGGCTTTTCCAGGTAAGCCGTCGGGTCCTGGGGCGGTATTCTTGGCATTCAGCCTACGTACCGCCACTCTCAAATCTACCTCGGTCACCTCCGGAGTATCGTCGTCGTCGTCACTAATGTGGTCCGCATTGGGCACCGCAGGAGGCGGAGCCATGGGCGGGGGAGTATGTTCCCCTCGCAAAGGGAACAGAGCGCTCACCACGTCCTCCACGAGCTGGGGCCGGAGACTCTGTGTCAGCGGGGGAGCCCATGGGCGGAGTTTGTCTCTCGCCCATTTGTATGGGCGTCCCCACGGATCTCTGTTCAGAGTCTCCAGCGACTCCTCGCGGGCCAGTCCTCTGGCCCGCTCGATCTCCGCTCGGAGGGCGGTCTTCGCCGCTCTGTACCCGTCGTACAGCTCCGCCTCAATGGCTTCCGTATCCGGAGGGCGGATACGGAGCCTGCGGTGCCTGGAGTACCGGTGGCGCGCAGCAACGCATGCCGCGCGTAAAGCGGTCAGCTCACGCGACCACCAGCACACCTGGCGCCACAGCACACCTGGCGCCAGTGTCGGCCCCTGTGACTTGTTTTATTGATAGTCACTTTGTGTTGAGGGAAAATTTAATACGTAGGGTCATTCCATATTTTTGAACTGGAGAAAGATTATTACCATAATCAGATTGTAATGTTGGGAACATTAGATTCTGTTTATGCTATGCTGTTGGGACACTGGCCTCTTCTCCGTGAGAGGGAGTGGGCCGTAATCCATCAATCGGCCCAGTGGTGTTTAGTAGATGTCACTTGTCTTTTTTTTTTTACTTCAGCCGAACCGGGTGAAGAAGAGAAAGAGAATTTAAACAGAGAAAAAGAGAAAATAGAACATTTGAAGGGTACATCTTATTATCTGACTGCCCGACCTCTGTATTGTCTCTGTCGAAGGGTCATACAAAAGAAAAAATACAAAATAATATTTCATCTCCCCGCGCGACACCCCTGCCCGCCACTTGCCGGCGACTGCTGTTTTTTCATTTACGAATATTTTCCTTGGCGCACGATATTTTTTCAGCGTGTTTTCCCAGTTGTAAGATAAACTACACTCCATCAAATGTATATTTTTTACCATTCCAGCCCTTCGCCCTTGTACCTACCACTTATATTTTAAATTTCACGTGGAACCTGTTACCAATTTAGGTTATAGGTACTGTGTTTTTTTGGATATATTGTTAGCGGTATTACGTTTTTCTTTTTTCTAGTTTTAGGTATGTTTTAGGTTATTGAACGGTATTTTGTGGCTCTATTGTGAATTTTGGAGAAAATGGACCTGTTTTTTTTTAAATTACCTAAGTGTCATGACTCTTTGGGCCTCCTTCAGGGCTGAAAAGTTACATGTGTCTGTATTACACAGCATCATTTTCCTTCGAATTAAAAGACAGTCAGCAACGCTGCTTTGTGGCTTTATTTGGTTTTCGAGGGAGTTGATACTTCCCTGGACTAGCTCCTTCGCAAAGAACCACTTATGCTACTACTAATAACATCACGCCTGTAGGGATTAAGGGTTAGCCAGAGAGGACGCCCACATTTCGCAAGTTATATTTAAGTCCTAGTCAATAACACTTTGCCTGACCTGGGAATTGAACCTAGAACACAAGACCAATAAGGAATTATTCTACTACTACTTTAGAAACTACACAAAAACAATCTCCCAAAAGACAACCTTAACCACTCTGCTCACCCTAAAACCCAAAATAAGCGTGAAGTTAAAGGTGAGCGCTATCACCGCCTATTAACAGCCCGTTACTTAGTTTATCGAGAAGACAATGGCCGCCGTGACGTCACGCGTGGTTGACTGCGTCTGCGCATTCGACGCGCACCTAATAGTATTTGGGTACTAATTAAAAGTGCCCTAATTTTAGTGAGACGTGGCTCAATAATTAGTAATTGTTTAGACAGTAACACCATCAGTATTGTTTAGGCAGGTATGTACTTATTTGTTTTAGACATTGTTTTTAATAGGTAGGGTTCCGCATTATCATATCTATTTATTATCTATCAATTTTAAAACACCAAAATTTTGATAATGCGGAAGCATTATCAAAATTTTGGTGTTTTAAAATTAATAAGGGGGAAAAAAATGCATTAATTCATTCAACCACTTAAAAGTTTGTAGGTACGAGTAGATTATTACTGTGTACAAATACTTAAAATTGATCATCTACTTTTGATGCTGGCTGTATTCTTTCTAGCAATCCGACCATTTTTTTATTAAGTAAGTAGGTATTAGGCACAGGGTGGCAACTGCTATACATTTTAATTTCGTACTATTCATCGCCATCTATCTATCAGGACATAAATTAAAAATGAACAGTGCTGCCAGTGTATATCCACGAAGCAATTGGTAGTATAGTTTAGTAGAAATGTAAGCGGATAATCTTGAATTTTGATCTATTATGAGTTAGTTATTATTTATCGTTTTTTTTTTTTTGCATCTGTAAAAGTTTTCCGATCATAGCATTTATTAATGCTTTGTTCATATTGATAAAAAAGTAACTATTAGTAGAATTTACAAATAATATATGACTATACTAGCTGGTAGTGACATTTCATTGCTACCCTATATTCTGTGATTGCAAAAATGTCTGCCGTTGCGCATATTTTTGTAATTATTCGTTTGCTTCCCGATTTTGAGTGTATTTTACGTCGAGTTTAGTTCGCTACTCCGTATTTACTACAAATCTTAGAAGATAAACGTTCCCATCGTGTGTCTACTTTCTAAATCACGTCGAGTTGAGCCCCCTGTGTTGTTCCTCCGTGATTTGATCAACAAAATAGCTTAGGCCCTCCGTAAATAGGAGTTTGGACCATATTATTTAATTGTTTTATGTATAATTGTTTTGTGTAACAATGTCTCGAAACAAGTGTTGTGTGCCCGGCTGCACAGTCGTCAAAGATGACGGTAAATATAATGTTCTTTTTATATCCTTCCGTAGGTATGTAATTTATTGCTGATTGCACCTAATTAACTGAAAATATTATACAAGATGGAACAGGACGATTGACATTCCTTTAAACCACGTAAAGAGTATCATGTTCTTTACCCGTATACAAAAAATCAATCAACTCCAATGAATACTTTAGCCTCATTTTCTTATTTTTCAAGATGATCTAGATCTGAGTCCGTTGGTAATAATAGGTAAACATTTTACTACCTATCTACCCAAAAATCTACTCCAGCCATTCTCAAGTGATAATCTTACATACATGCGGCAATTGAATTATGAGTAAAAATAAATGGCATAATAAAATATTTATGTTTCTATTTCAGGTATTCCTCTACATCGTTTTCCAGATCCTAAATCCAATCTTGAGAAATACATGACATGGGTTTCAACGATTGGCGGTCTACATCTGCTGCAGGATAAGAAATATGTATACAACAATCTGCGAGTATGTCGTAAACATTTCAGAGCGGTTTACCTCTACCCAAACCACCAGCTTTGTAAATTAGCAATTCCAGAACTACAACTATCAGGTAAATTGTTATTCTCGTCACAGATATAGAATAGAATACTTTTTATTTGGTATAATTAATCTGATGGCCATATCTCCTGAACCATAAAGCCTATACCCAAATGGTTTAGGTACCTACTTAACTAAACGTAAACAATCTTCTCAGTGTTTTTATCTATAATACACAGTTTATTTATTTATGTGGAACACCAGTAGTGATTACAATGAAACATAAAACATTTAAATGACAATTACATGAATATCACTATTACTTACAGCTCAAGAACAAGAAAGAGCACCTGAAAACCTTCCATCAACATCTGCATCGCAGGCTCAACTAATAATGGATGTAGATACACAAATGGAACAACATGTGAGCTCTGAAAATCTCACTCTAAACATGGATCTGGACATACCATTGGAACAACATGGAATACGGGAAATACAATCCAATCTTATAAGCGTTGATCCAATACCAGTAACCAGACCTCGGTTACACCAAACTAGCATGGGTAAGATCCTGCATAATACTTATTGGTATAGTATATGGGACTGGCAATTAGTGTCCGATCCTTACACACATGATTGTATATGTAATTTCGTAGTTCCATCTTCGAAAGTGCCCCTTTTTCAAATTAGATTTTTTAATGATATAACTTTACAATAACTAAGAAGTTTTAATACCTTCATTTAAGGAGTATTACATTGTCTATTAAATACAATTTATTGCATTAACCTAGCATTTTTAGTTTCCGAGATTTTTAGGATTCTTTAAGTGACCCGGATTCATTGCTCTCGAGTGTAGTTAATGTTTTTCATAACAAGAATAAAAAATTAAACTTGTTCTTCTAAAAACTCCTAGATCTAAGGTTGTTTGAGGTGGTTAGTTTAGGTTCTAACACAACCCTTCATATAAAATGTTTATTTTTTTTTATTTTTGTTGTACTACATTTTCACCGGCAGCACCAGGAATTTGGGTAGCAGTTAGTTTTAGATTATTTTATAAGTAATTAAATTAACATACATACATGAACTCATACTTTCTTCCCATAGGGGTAGGCAGAAACTACAGAACGCCAGCTGCTACGATCCTTACATACTCCTTTTGCCTCGTTTGCGTTCATACATCTGGTCATCTGTTCGGTTCTTTGTTTATTTATAATTAAAATAAATGCTTTATTATTATAATTTCAGAGTTTACCAGGCAGTCTGGAACTTCAAAACGCAAGAAACATTGCAAAAACCCTAAACAAATTCAGCCTTGCAGAAGGATGACCCCCAAAAGGATTACAAAGACAAAAGCTTTCCAGATTGTTGCTAGAAACTTAAAAGATGAGAATGCAAAAACTTTTTTTCTTATGCAAGTTAAGCAAGCTGGGAAACGACATGTGAGAGGAAGAAGATTTACAACAGAGGAGAAAGTATTGTCTTTATCTTTATATAAGCCTTCACCTAAAGCCTATAGGATTATGCGTAAATTTTGCATTTTACCCAGCAGAAGAACTTTACAGAATATACTATACAAAGTAAAACTGGGTCCTGGTTACAATCAAAGAGTTTTTAATCACTTGAAGGAGATTGTCGAAAAAATGCCACAGATACAGAGATACTGTTCATTGGTGTTTGATGAAATGGCCATTGCCCCATCATGTTCTTACAACAAAACGAGAGACTCTATTGAAGGCTTTGTGGATGATGGTGACCAAAAAGAAGATAAGTTTTGTGACCATGTGTTGGTGTTCATGATAAGAGGTATAGTCAAGGCATACAAGCAACCTGTTTATTACAGCTATTCAGCCGGTACCACTAAGACATTGGCTTTAAAAAAACAAATTATTGATGTCATCACAAAACTACAAGAAGCTGGTCTTAAAGTTGTAGCCACTATTTGTGACCAAGGTACAACAAATTGTGCTGCGATTAACAGTCTAGTTACAGACACCAAATCCACATATTTCAGAAAAGATACAGAGTATAGAGAAGGCTTCTTCGAAGTTAATGAAGAAAAAATTTATTTCTTGCATGATCCTCCACATCTGTTGAAGTGCATTAGGAATAATTTGCTTTGCAAAAACTTAAATTATATTATGGACGGCAAAACACAAACAGCAAAATGGAGCCATATCCAAAAACTATTTGCGAGGCCACCGAACTACAAAGGGTCTAAAATACTACCAAAATTAACATCTCAGCATGTTATGCCCAATCACATACCAAAAATGAGGGTTAAGCACTGTGCACAAGTTTTCAGCCATTCTGTTGGCACGGCGTTAGGACTTATGACAGGTATGTATCAATATCCATAACATAATTTTGAAAGTAAATTTTGTAGATTTCCCAGTAGATGATTTTTTAGAGATGATCTAATAAAAAAAATGGATGCATATCCACTTTTTTTAATTTTTATTAAATCTAATAACGATTGTGAACAACAAACCATAAGTAATGATAATGACTACAAATGGAATTGTTTCTTAATTTTCAGAGATGGGAGCATTGCCAGAAGAATGCACTCAAACTGCAGATATATTAATATTCTTTGACAAATTATTTGATAGTCTGAATTGTGGGAGTTACGGATTTGTGCCGGGAAAACCATTTAGATCCGCTGTCAAAGATAATTCGGCTCATCATGAACTCTGGAATGCCAGTTTGCCTGTATTAAAATCAATGAAATTTGATACTCCAAGGTATGTGCCATCATTGATGGGCTGGGTAAAAACCATAGAAAATATTAGAAAATTGGTCAAATTCCTTCATGAAAAAGGCATGAATGCTATATTGTTGCGCAGATTAAATCAAGATGCCCTCGAAAATTTCTTTGGAGCCATAAGAGCCCATGGATATGCGAATATCATGCCAAATTGCTCGTCCTTTGAAGCCTCGTATAAGACCTTATTATTAAACAATTTAACATCTAAACACTCTGTAGGTGCAAATTGCGAGGCTGACAATGACTTTTGTTTAGATTCATTAAAATATTTTTTGCTTGATGAGGACGTGCAAATTAGCAACGAGGGCATCAATGTTGTGGACTATGAGCACATGTACATAGAGCTCGTAGACACGACGTCAGTGATAAATAAAAAAGATAAAGGCAATATAGAAAAATGCGCAGCAATAGGATATTGCAGTGGGTGGTTAGCACGCCAAGCCAAAAGCAAAGTATACAAAAAATGTCAAATATGCCTTAAATCCATGGAAACTGAATATACAGAAAATTTCCATGGATTTATAAAAATAAAAGAATATGATAGCAAAAGATGGCTGTGCTATCCTACGAGGTGTTTGTTTGACTTCTTTGCACAAGTGGAACACATAACTTTTAGCATTTTAAAATCATCACCTTTAAAAATTAACTTAGCTGAATATATAAAATTGGTGGTAACAATTAATATGGATGTTAATTTTGTGACGTGCGAGACGCATAAAGATCGTTTAATCGAATATTTGATTAATAAAAGCATAATTTTTTTTATACATATATGGTGCAAAGAAGTCAGCCACCTCCTCACTGGCAAGGCTTTAGAGTACGATAAGGATGACCAATTCAAAAAAAAAGCCCATGATCACTATAAAAACAACAGAGGTCGGAAACGACTAAGGCAAACTGGCATTGAAGTTAATGTTTAGTTTTTTTAAGCTAAGTACAGTTTTGTTATACCCAATAAATATTTAAATTTTATATTTGTTTTACTATCCGGGAAACAACAAGTTTAGTGTACTAACGAATTAGCTTTACCGAGTAGAATAATGTAGAATGGTTGAAAATTCTGTTGTAATAAAACTAAACCTAAAAAATTCAAATCTAGATTCTATAATCCAGTTTTATATTTTTTGGGTTGATTTTACTACAACAATTTTCAACCAATCTACATTATTCTACTTGGTACAATACAGCTATATATACATACACTACTACTACTACACTACTACTACATTGACAGATCGATAATGTATGTCCTGGTAACTAGATGGCGCAGCCAAATAAATGCTTAAGTTGCCAGTCTATCCCTAGTATATATAGTAGTCTATGGTATTAGGTAAAAGTTGTTTTAACTTGTTACTCGTACATGAGTTTTTAATAAATTAAAACAGGTATTGTAAAATATAATTTTTGACTTCCAAAACTAAATACTTAACTTCAGTGAAACTTATTTCAAAGTTCTGTTCGTTTCAGTTCCAGACAATGCGCGTATCCAATGATCGACACGAACATGACGTCACATTTCAGCGGATGTGTCTGAGCATCCGATGCGCTTATTCTGGTAACTGAACGAGCATTCATTTAAACATAACAAAACATCACGCCTGTGTTTCCCAAAGGGTTAAGCAGAGGTGTACCTATAGTACACCCACATTTTACCAGTTATGTTTAAGTCCCATATAGTAGGGGGCGAGCCTATTTCCAGCAAAAGTTCACAAAACCAGAGTCCGGGCTGCTACTGAGAAATTCCTGATGAATGAAACCCAATAACACTTTGCTCGACCTGGAAATCGAACCCAGGGCCTATATGTCAGTAGGTAATTAAAGACTGCAAGAGAGTTGCTGAATAACTTGCTACTTTTTTTTTTTTTTAAAACCTTGTTTTAACAGACTGACCAGTTTTAGTCTGGGCCGAACGAATCTCATCTCTTTATAAAACTAGTACGATTTTGGTACCTATATACAACAGCCGACATTCTTTATTAACCCTTACATTCTCGCATCCACGTGAGACGTATACGGCGAACTGCAGGTTTTGATACTTTACTGACACCTGCGATCAACTCAACTGAGCCTATCGCAGTCCACTGCGGGATAGGCCTCTCCCAGGCTGCGTCACAACAACCTGTCTTCCGCCTTCCGCATCCAGTCTGTCCCAGCCACCTTCTTAAGATCGTTGGTCCATCTAGCTGGGGGACGTTCCACGCTACTGTTACCGATACGCGGTCTCCACTCTAGGATACGTTTTTACAACAAACTCCCAAGCCATGTCAAAGAACTGAGCCTCAATAAATTAAAATCATTTATTAAACAGAAACTATGTCAAAAAGATTTCTATAAAGTTAAAGATTATTTAGACGACAAAAAGGCTTGGGACTAATTAAGCTACTCCAATGTACCCCCCAAGCAACAAACAAGTGTTTTTAGAATCAGACTACATGATATAATTGTTTGGATTATTTTATTTGACTGTAAGTCAATTTATTTTAAATTTTGTTTTCATTTAATGTTGACATAATCTACTCATTAAAATGATTTTATTTTATGAGTTGATTGCAATTTGTGCTAATGTAAATTATTTTTGCATTAAAGCATTATTATATAGAATCAAGTTTTTCCAACTGAAATGACAACTGTGCTGCTGGGGAGTTTGTTGCGCCACTTCTTCTTCCCAGCTTAAGCACTAGGAAGTGGTGAAGGGTGGGCGTTTTTGGGGGACTGTTTTATGTAATTTTGACGTCCGAAAAGTGCTGATTCTCAGCCTAGTTTGAATAAATGACTTTTGTTTTTTTTTTTAATTTTAAGACTCGTCTGCTCCACCGGTCATCGGTCCTTCGACAAACATGACCAGCTGTGTCGGTAACTCCGGTTGGTTCTTTTCCGGATAATTTCATCGCACCTGTGATGGGATTAAGGTTATTAAAAGTGAAGTGTGCGATCAATCGATGGACCGAGGCTTTGTAATCAATTGCTTGGCAATGGGCGTAGGCGTGCATCCGATCTTGCGTCGCCTTAGGCAAGGAAAATTTGAGAAAATTAATAAAGGACGATACCTTTTTGGCATGCTCTATTATTTGAGGAAAGATGTTGCATAAATTGTATTAGATAACACTAGTCTTGTACATTTGGAATATCATATCTCTGTTTTTTATTATTATTGATTTATATTATAGCAATAAAAAGAGCACAGCCTTGTCAATGGAGACCAGAAACTGCAGATTTTCCCTGAGCCCTTTTCATTGCATATTATTTCCATTTAAATTCGTGGTTACATTGATGCGTTAAAGACAAAATCATGTGCTGTGGATCTTCCGTTCATTCACGATCATAAATAAAAACACAAAAAAAATCCTAAAGTATCAAGACATATCGCTCTCCTGCGTCCGGTCATCAAGATGTAGAAGATAGGGCACCTGTTCGCTGCGGGCGTTCGGCAATCTTCGGACAACTTCGGCTCAACCCTTACACCATTCTTCCAATTAAATATAAACCTTATAACAATGACATAACAGAGACTGTTGTGTGGTTTTTGTTAATCGTTTTTGTGGCGTAAAAAGGGTGGATACGTGGGAAAATTGTGTAGAAATAATTATATGATTTAACCTAGTTTACGGCATTTATTGTGCTGTATGAAGAATTTTGATGGAAAATCTATGGTTGGATGCCTGGTGAGATACCCACCATAAAGCTGTGTATATTTTGCTGGCAGAGCGACCATGGTTGTCGAATCAAGAGTCCTAGTAAGACATATATACGCCTTAGGCATCTAGTTCTTCCAAAGCCCCAAAAACTCTGCTATAGTATGAGACAAGGCCTTTACCTACAATTCGTCCAGCACGCGTAGCACAATAGAAACGGGTTTTGTCGACGGAACAATAGACATAATGACAGATAAACAATCACAATCTGTCATTTTGTCTATTCTTCCGTCGACAAAACCCGTAGAAAACTCGTTTCTATCGTTGCCATCCTACGCGTGCAGCACGTGGTAGACATATCCTACCTAGTCTTATTTAAGTTGAACATTAAATTGTTTTTAATTTTCCTGCGGGGCAATTCCCGTATTTTTTTTAGAACGTGCGCATTCTAGTCTCTTTCGCAGTCTGTCAAAAATATAATCAAAATTTACCAATATTTTTGACAAGTTTGACAGATTGCGACTTGAATGTGAACGTTTTTTTAAGAACGAGAATATTAGCCTTATGATCTATGGTTATTGGTACCAACCAATCGTGTCTATTCCATAAGATAATAGGGGTGACTATTGTCCTGTCGACTTATTAAAAAGCGCAGTTAAAATCAACAAAATGGAACGCGAGGAATTTCTGACCTTAGCGTTGACTGCAGATACACTATACAACCAACGATATACTTACAGGGGGTAGAGAAATTGAATTAGAAGAAGAATCGGTTATAAAGTAGCTTTTATACATATCGCACCATCGGTGGAACAAGGGCACAACTAACAAAACATCTGAAAATGAGTTAAGTGTGTTGCTAGGGTCATAATTACAAAATGATTTAATTTTTGGTGAAAAAAGGGCCAAACTGCATATCAAAAATATTATTTCTTTAAATTATAGTACAAATAATAAGTATTTTACTCCCGTAAAGTAAATACGTAAATTCGCAAAAGTGTAAGGCTTATTTCACCCAAAAAAAATATAGTACTTAAAATCGATATAAGCAGAAAAACTCTATTTTATTCTACAAAAATCATAAAAAATGTCTCTAGTGGAAAATAACAAAACGTGCAGTTGTGCCCTTGTTCCACCGATGCCGCGATGGTGCGATATTTTGTTTTAATTTATTCGCCATGCTTCTTCTGTAGATATTGAAAACGAAGTAATTTTGACGTTTTTCTTATAAAGTTAGCTAACCGCGGCTTCGCCCGTGTGACCGTCAATTATTTTTCTATAATAAAAGTACTCTTTATAAAATCAGCTATCTGTCAGTGAAAGTCGAGTCAAAATTGGTCCAACCGTATTGGAGATTTACCGGATCAAACATACAGACAGAGAGCCAAAAAAAATAAAAAATAAAAATTTGTTATAAATACCGTATACACTTTTATTATGCATTTACTAAAAGCTGTTATTTTGACAATACAGACAATATAATACAAGACTTCAGTTGATGTATGTGTTTATATGTGTATGTATATGTATGTATAGATGTATAGATTTAAATGTTTAATCAAATAAATGTGAAGAATGTATAGGTATTCCCGTGCCAATTTCGGCTATTTCTGTTTTTGACGGCTATGGGTTACAAGCATGTGCTCTTGTGAGGTTCATGTAGACTATCTTGGCTGAGCAGGCACGTGCACAGTGCGATCACCACAGTAAACCATTTTGATAATGATATTGTATGTTGGGGGTGGCTTACTCTTGAGGTGGTCGCGCCTACTGTCGGGATCACTCTTCTGCTGGTCTTCAAAGATTCAAATGTGAAGAATATTATAGCAATCGCTGATGTGCTATTCGCTTCAAGATGTTGTCAGCTCTGTGTTTACATAAAAATTAATAACCAAGAATACATTTTATGTCGAAAAATGGGGCGTATAATTGTTATACATTCCGTTTCAAAATTTTCAATTATTGTTGGTATAGCAAATATTTATTGTTTATTTTTATTTCTTTTTTTTTTACATTTGCAGCACGCGTAGCATGACAACCATATAAACGAGTTTTCTATGGGTTTTGTCGACGGAAGAATAGACAAAATGACAGATTGTGATTATTTATCTGTCATTTTGTCTATTCTTCCGTCGACAAAACTCGTTTCTATTGTGGCCATGCTAAGCGTGCAGGTAAACACGGAAAATATCAATCCTCTAAGTACATAATTATTCGTTATACACATATTCGGTAAGTTACGTGTGTCTGAGGGCCTTAACTTGACGATCAGAAAAGGTAAATAACCGGTAACATTGATTAAAATATTTCATTCAGTTTTTACCTTCCTTCAAACTAGAGGTCAATGACACCCGTTTTTGCGAACGGTAAATTATGGTCATGTTTCGATGCTAATTACCGAGAAAAATCTTCAATTAAATTACTTTTCTATTTATGAAAACTGATTAAGGAAAAAATATTAAATTAGTTACTTATGATAAACGGTTGTAATTTTTTTTACTAATTTATATAAAAACAAAACATACACAACGTAAGTATATGAAACAAGCAGACACAAAACTTTATACAAAAAGGATATATTATATAAATTATTCTTTATGATAAATTTTATATATTTTATTATTAATTCTACACGTCATATTGCTTCCTAAATATTCTCACGTTTTTAAGTTAATTACTTATTATTGTACTTTACCGAACAGTTTAACAATCTCTTTACTTTAATGTCACTGAACCATTGTGTTTAATCAGGAAATATAAACAAAATCACGTGCACGTATAACAACTTCAATAACCAAAAAAAAAGAAAACAGGTACGGTCAGCCACAAAAGTTGTTAAAACCAGCACTATTTTACATAACGTTTAAGTTGACACTAAGTTATTTCATGTTGCTACATGTTTTTTAGCGCTTCATTTCATATTTTTACTTAAATGAAATATTAGAACAAAACGAGTGTTTCGTTGGTGACTGTACAACGGTATATAGACTTGTATCCTATTAATAGTCTTGCAAGTTGCAACTTTCGATCTCAGGAACTGCATTCCATCTTGTGATTATAAAAAATAAAACTGATCAACATTGTGATTTAATTCTGTAATTAAAAGGCTAGAAGACGCCACTGTATATTATTCACATATAAAATGGTTATTTATTTCTATTAACGCATCTAGGTTTTTTTTTAAAGAGCAATATGTCTAATCTAATCACTGAACAAGTGGGAAGCCTCTTCTAAAATCTATGAGAATATTATAAAGAGAAAAAATAAGGTTGATCACTTGATTATTTAATCATGGCCCATGTTATAAAAGTAAACATTTAAAAAAAACTTTTAAGTTTTGGAAGGAACTCACTCAAAATGACTGACACAAGATATATTTTTTTCGTTTATATTCCATGTAAAATATGCTTTTAAATTATTATTTATTTTACTCATTTTATTAATATTTTTCAATAAACCCACAATACATTGCAATTTATAATATGAAAGTTACAAATTACTGTCAGTGAGAAAATCAAGAATGCATGGAATTAGTATGTACTGAACGTCATAAATATCAAAATGAGGCTCTGACCAACCAACAATGGAATCAACCTGTATCAAACTAACCCTTTCTTCGGCCGGTCTTTTTATTCTTTTTTTAAAAAGATCGAACCTTTTTTCTTTTTTTTGGCCATTAGCTTTTTTTATTCATCCGTATCTTCGTTTTTTGTGGGGATCCCAAATTAATATAATGTTTTTTTGGGTGCGATCCTATCGAACTGGTTTAGTGGTCGAAAACTGGTGGGAAAGATTTAATGAAAGTATTTTTTTTTAGATTGACGATAGTTAAGATACTCTCGTTTTCGTTAAGCGCACAACGTAGAATTTACATAACCTGTCGTAGATGCGTTGATGTATAATCTCGGAATTTTCATTTTTAAGTTAATCAGGGTTTTAAATTACTTCGTTTTTTTTTGTAAACATGTTTGCGTTTAGGCAATCAGGATTTATATTTCCTTATGTGTTGATGGTATCTCATGTCGTTAACATGAAAGTTCTGGGTAATCTAATCCTTTTTCGCGTGTTGCGACATAATACCCTTTTTATTGTTATTTTTTGCGTATGTTTTTAATTACAGCTCTTAAATAAAACATTGAAGGCGCCTATAGTGCAGTCGAGTTGAATTATTACTGACTTCTAAAAGTGTTTTTTCTTTTAAAAACGTTGTTGTGGTGGACTCAACATCTGTCCAATAGTGATTGTCATTAATTAACAGGACGCGTAGGACGGACGGACGGACAGGTTTCAAGGTATGTAGACGAGCAGGTTTCCACTTCTTATTTTTACGTTTTGCATGCATTCACTGCGTAAAACGTTGGTATTTAACCGTACTTCTATACTGTTATGATCTTGTAAGGAATTTTTAAATAGTACAAAATAGAGCCGCTTGCAGATAAAATCTCTTGGGATTATTTAAACATCCGTTATGTTTGTAGTTGAACAATAAAACTTTGCAGTTGCGGGTTGAGTCTAGATTATAGTGGGCGGTTGTGTTAATTAACGAATTATGCTACAATTGCTTTGTTTACTAACATTTCTTGTGATTATAAACCAGACAAAGTCCAGACAAAAAACGTTGAATAAATATCTGCAAAAATATTATTCCTAAAACTGTTAATGATCGCATTTTCAGCAAAAAAGTTGTCAAGACACTTTAAGAGGTGATACCTCACCCGACTGTCTGCTGTTACCCATTGTGGCTCCCAAAATCCACAATCTGCGACCATATCTCGACTTTTTTCAGTCGAAACGTTCCTTTATCCGCGGATCTCGCCAAAACGCCAGACGTAACGCATAAATCCTTATTTAAATATACCTCGCGACTTTCATAGACACGTTAGATCCTATAAACCAGGAAAAGCTCAAAGAAAATTCTATCTTAATGCTTTGCAAATACATTACATAGTGCATTAGTTAGGGATAGACATGCGAAAATAAATGAACGTCGTAAGATTCGCAGTGGCATTCTGAATTCAATTCAATGCCCAACATATTAAAGTTTTATTCACAATGGGTGTTAGTGAAAGGGTTTTTATAGCAATAAATAAAGGAATATCGAAGTTGGCTGTGTCAACAACGCGTTGCATTCTTGTGCAGTGTGTACGACACACGCGCACATGCGCAGGTCGCGAGATGATGCCGCATGTGTGTGTACACAAATACTTATTGGTAAATGTTGACTTGGGAACAGAGGTTCAGATGCACTATGGTAATGTTATTATTTCTCTTTTTTTTCTTCCAAAATATAAAAGAACTTTTAAACGCTAAAAATAAAGACGTGAAATATGAAAATCGATTTATGATTTTTACTTAGCTGAACACGTTTACATAGATATGGCAGATCAGCAAAGTTAATTTGCATCAAGTACCTAAGACCTATGTGTAAAAAATTTGTTTTTTTTTCGTATTTCACTTTGACATAACCGTTTCACATTGACAAAAATTTTCGACAACGTTGAATTTTCCGAAAAATATGCAAAATAAAAACACAATTTTCGTCCCCACAATCGTCACTGACCAACATCCCCACATATTCTTACCACCAAAGTCATCTCCACAGTTTTCCTGTGCATCTCCCCCTGACCTTGAGTCGAGTTGACCCGTTCCCGCGAATCAGCCGCGTTGCCCTCGTGCTGCTACATGGCCACAGAGGGGGGTGAGACAGGGAGGGGGGACTGATTCCGAGTAAACTTAACTTTACTTTACAAGTTGGCAACATTGCGAGCGGCGTGAGTGTAAGTCCATTCGCTTCAGCAGAGCGAGGGTTAAAAGACAGGTTGGGAGGAAAATGGTTGAGGAAAAGGTAAATAAGGTCAATAAACCTTTGACGGTTGAAAGTAATGAGAATGACTGAGTTCTGTTTAATTTATTTATGTAGATAACTTTTACAATTTTTTTTTTGTACACCGTAGTCACCGTACCTATTTTTGGAATAATATATTTATTTTCTTCCAATAATCTATATATATAAATCAATTGCCGTGCATTAGTCTCGCAAAAACTTGAAAATATCTCAACGGATCTGATTTTTTTTTTTGGGTGGTTCAGGAAAAAAAAGAAAATCAGGAAATACCCAAAGGAACAGCTGAAAAATCGAAATTGAAATTTTGACAGGACAACGTCTGACGGGTCGCTAGTAAATAAATAAAAATTACATCCCAGTTATTATACGAGTAATAAGGGAGGTAGGTAAGTTCGTTCTTACACCTAATACAATGCCAACTGTTTACTGCTGCTTCCATTTGTCATGCTACCAATGCAATAAAAGTCAAAATCGGTTGAACAGACTGTAAAAAAGGTTTAGTTAAATGTCTAATCTTATTTCAAATGAAGCTATAGGTATAAACACATCAGATTTTCAAAAAAAGCCTCATATATATAAGTACCTACTGCTAAAATAAAATACTTACACTCAGATTTTTTATTTGTTAGACCAAAATGACAGCTACGATCGACCTTTTTTAAAATAACACGTTAAGAGGCTTACAACAGCTAAAGCGCGGTCACTGTCGGACTGCATAGAAATGAAAGAGAAGCGCGATGACACGACGCAGGTAATTTATTGCAAAATATGAAGCAGTTAGCGATTTACAGAAAATCTATTGATTGGACTGGAAAATTAAAACACTATTATGCTAATATGTAGCTTGTAGAATAATCTGACAAAAAATCAGAATTATTGCATGTAAATTAATATGATTTTTAATCGTTAAAAGAAATTTTTAGAGGTATCTTCATGATTTTTTTCTATCGTATCAAATTAGTTGTATTATGCTTTCAACACACTATCATACTAGCATATATCCTGAAGAATATCATATATTTTTCTGATTTTGTTTCCTGCAGTGGATCATATTCTTTTAGGCATTATAAAACTTGCGTTTAGGCACGTTTAGGTCCTGTAGTCCCCTTAAATAATTAATATTACAGAGACACCACGACAACAGAGATGGTCCTCCTACAGCGAATGATTCAGTGGTCCTTTGTGACTTGTGAGAGTCCCTCGCTAACTAGATTATTTACTAGGTTATTTTTATGTCGACAACAAATGTCAGTTTAGTCTACCAAATTCAATCTGAGTAGATATAAATGATTTGACTTTGACTATGTATTGGTTTTTATACAGAAATACACACAAAAGATAAACTTTTACATCAGTACAAAACGTTGAAGTAGTCAAGTTACCCACTTAATAAAACGCCACAACTTGCATAGCGCATTGCATATTCTAGTGATATTTTAATTTTTAACAAGATAATATTTACGTACTAATATAAACACGCTAACAGATGCAAAATAATACTAATATTATGTATATAAAAAAGAGTGAAAAGAATAATAGGGCATAAAAAAATTCGTCCTCATCGGTGTCAACGGGAAACGGCCTAAAAGGCTGGCAGCATTGCCACGTTGTAGAGCAATGCTGATTCTTTGGGCAAAAATAGAGCAGCCCTCTGGTCACGTGAAGAGTCGACCAACCGCTTGGCGAGTAAGTACAACAACACACAACACAACAGCACAACAACACAACACCAACAACAGACACAACACACAACACCACAACAACTGTTGTTAGTACAACATCTGAGTAGGTTCAACTTTGAAACTTTGATATTATTATGCCCTAGTGAAAATTCGACTTTCTGCCACTATAGACTAGTGGTTGTAAGCGCAAGAGCAGAAGTTGAGGTTTAGGACCAGATCAGGCTAAATGGTAGGTATAGTGTTTTTTTATTAGGAATTTCTCAGTAGTAGTCTGGATTTAGACTTGGTTCAATTACCTGTATTCACCGCTGCCTACCCCTTGAGAGAATACATGCTTAATGTAACGACCAATTGGAACCGTGCACCTAGCTTCTGCCGTTTCATAAGTGCCCTTGTAGGTTTATCTCAAATAAACATTTTGATTTTGATTGTGAATGTTTTTTATATAATAATAGTCCGAGGACGTCTTACTCCAAACGAACAATCTAAAAGATTTATCATAACTGGTGGTCGGCCAGAGGTCGAAATTCGACCATAATTCATTTAAATGTCATGATTCTAAGGTAGCCATCTTGTGTCAAACGCATGGTAGTGTGTGTAATGTTTTTTATATTAATTTAATTTATTTCTAATGTATAATATATAAATATATTAGCTTTAGTGCAGAAAGCTTCTCCATATAAACTTTAACTGTGCCAAATTTCATACTCCTAAGTCCGCGTAATCTTCGTAAAAAGGGGTACAAAGTTTTTGCTTCACGTATTCTAATGATGTCCATTGACAACCTGATTGATGCTTGTAATATAGTTGTTTCATAGGACCACAGCATCCTGTCCAGTTCCTTATATGGGAACTATTGAAGGCAAGTGTGGCCTATATCTAAGCAACGAACCACCTCTGTAGTAAACAACAGTTTTACGATTATTCTAAATTTTATCTAACTGAGTGTGAACAAAACCAAGAAACAGTTGATGAATTTGATAAAAAAATTAATAACGACTTACCAGTAGATAGGGCAATTTCGGTACTATAATTTCATAGTCGTAGATAACTGAATCAAGAAGCATTTGAAATTGTACATAAAGTTACGGCTGTATTCCCTGCAGGACGCAGATATGGAGAGGAGGAACACCCATATTTTGACAAATCATAGACCCTTGTAATAGGGGGCGACGGTATTGCCATTATGACGTAATTACCCTACTAAGGCTGCTTCTAAGAAAGTCCTAATCGATGACACTCTTGCAGGCCTGGTAATCGAACTCAAAGACCCCTAACTTAGTTAAGCCCGTATTACAGAAGCTCACTCAAGACTCAAGCATTACTTAAATCTAGTTTCAACCAATCAAAAAGCTTTAAACTAGTTTTAAGTATTGCCCGTAAAGGCCCGTATTACAGAAAGTAACTCAAGACTCAAGGTCTTGAGTTACTTTCTGTAATACGGGCCTTAGAGTTGCGCTTGAGACTTTACCTTCGAGGTAGTAATTAACTAACTATGAACTGTATTCAACAACTAATCTAACTGCTTAGATACACAAAGTATAGTACAATTAGTAAGTATCCTAAACAATTTTGACGGCTCGTTCGGTTTCTAAGTGCAATAGCAAACAATTTCAAACAAAATTACGAGCATCATTGGTTGAATGAAAGGAAAAGTTGAAGCAAAAAAACAAGAAAACTGACCGTTTTGGGACGAATATAGAAACTTTGGTCAATTCTGATAAAACACTGAAACTTACTGAAAACCCTTGTTATTGATAAAACATAAATAATACCAGTGAAAAGTAAAAATATAAATGTAACAGAATAAAATCTCCCGTTTGTCCATCGGTAACCAATTTATATCGCCCTATATCTATTACAGCTTCTATCTAATCTATGGCTCATTCCACATTTATTTTACTCCATAAAAATCTTAAATCAATATATAACCATAAATAAAACCACCTATATCTTTAACACAGCTTCAGTGTGGACCACGGTCGCGAGCCCTTCAAAATTAACCGGTTCCTATCTTCCATCCTTATCCCACTTTAGAACTACAAGTATACCTATCTCGTTTGCCCTTCGGACATTTTTTTATCTCACTCTCACCACCGCTGTAACTACCACTTTCCCTTTTCAAAGGACGAAGACACCAATATTTGGCATCCTTGTCGTGTGTATGTAGTTTAATATGTGTGTCTCTCTCTTCAGGAGTCAGGATTTGGCCTTGAGACTGAGATGCTGAGTCTGGTCAAAGTTATTTTTACTTTTTACTTGGAACGATGACTAAATGCATTAAGAAGCTAGTGGCAAGTCCTTCGCTTGTTTTATGGTATGTGTTTTCTGTAGGTGTGTGTATCCGAACGCAGATTATTATCTGTAGCTTTGTTGACCGTTGGAAGCCATTTTCGATTTTTGTATCAATACATCTTACTTTTATTTTTTCATTGATTCTAGCCGAACTGAATTTAAATCTTGGATTTTCCAAATTGGTATGCAGTCATAAAGTTTTTATTTAAAAGCAAAAGAATGAGCACCTTATTAAAATTTTGATGAGCAATTAATAAACAAATTTTACTACTAATAGGGTTTTAAATCACGGGTTACCAGAGGAATTAATTGTAATTCTTTGAATTTTTACAATCCTTGCCTTGTAGCATTTAAAATTAAGCTTGACAAAGAAATAAAATTCAAATAAACTTTTAGATGTAACCATCAATTTTATTTAGAAGGATTTGCTTAGGTTTTCAAGGAAAAAATACCAAAAACTTTGCCTCGAAACTCCTGCGCAGATTGCTAGCTTTTATTCTAACTTTTCAACTATATTCATGGCGTTAATCGAAAAGTCGGTTTCGAAGGCAACGCAGTGGGTTCAGATTAAGAAGATATCAGATAATCGAAGATGGTTCAGGTTACGTTAATTTAAGTTTTTCACATGAAGAATAAGAAAAGGGAAAATTAAATTAAAGGAAAATTTTATTGTACTGGAAAGAAAGTTCCGAGTGTTAGGTATGTTGGAACTTTTTCTGAAAAATCCAGTGCGTGAGCATTCGAAGACCTGTGCTCTGTGCATTTTAAAAGGGCAAGGCTGTGCGAAGACCTGAGTCAAGACTATCTTGGATCATTAACACCCCCACGATTCCCCGTTTCAATCACAATTCGAGAGTTTTGAAGGATATTTCTAATCCATTGCTTCATACATAGGTTTAATAAATTCGTCTGCCCGACAACGTAAATAACGCAATGACCTGGCGTGGCTGTACTGTAAAAATGAAATAAAATGCGACCAATTAATTGTCATTTTAATTTTTTACACAATTACCCCGACGGCTTTTGAATTGAGAATTGCAACTTGGCAACTTGAGATCGAACTTGTCAAACTTGTTTACTAAATCTATGTGCTGAAGTATGCTTTAAGGTGATACCTTCAATGTAGCCCGCGAAGTTCTAATCTTGTTAAGTTCTTTGCAATAAAAAAAAAAGAATTACATGGGCGACACCTTAAGTAATGCCAAAATTGCCAAAGTATAGATGTCGAATTCTCAATTTTAAAATCGGGTGTAAAAGCAGGTTTATACGAGCCCAGTAACGTGACAGTAAAGCAAGTCATTCCAGCGCTGACTTGCAACTGGGCTAGTGTAGACACTAGTTTCAACCAAGTCAGTCAAGTTAGTCCAGTTGACTACCCGTCTATTTTCGGGTCCAGTAGCTTCCCCCGCCTGACTTACTGACTGCCGCTCTCGTCTTCATGAACCCACTGATTGGGTTCGAAATTCCGAGACACTGGGTCCAGTCACTGCCATCGTATAAACCAGGCATTATGGTAAGCAGTCTATAAGCAGAGTATTGGTCTATGAAAACGATGATGGCGAGCGAATACACAACACGCAGTTTCCCCCGAAAGGGGTAGGTAGAAGTGAAGGGTACCTACACCATCATTTCATCAGTTATGTTTGAGAGTTCGATGTCATATGGGGCGAGCCCATTGCCATCAACCGTGCACAAATCCAGACTTCGGATTGATTCTGAGAAAATTATATTGACAAAACCTAATAAATTTTTCTCCGAACTGGGGATCGAACCATGCTTATCAGTCGTTGCGACAAAATTGACAAAAAATTATTGAAAATATTGCTTGGACACACGACAAAATTGCTGTCTAAATCAGACAAAACTATTGACTCTGGTGTGCACGCTGTTTAATCGGTTAGTCTTCCCCATAAAGCGGAAAATAGATATGAAGAATTTCTATATTATTGTTTACAGTGATGAATCAGGAAGCTTTCGAAGTTCTAACGTCATTTTCGGTTTTTCCTTACTTAACATACTCGTAAAATATCGTATTAATTTGAGTTTTTTATAATTCTGGTTTCCTAACTTAAATATACGGCTTTTCTTGGAAAATCTGGTGATGCTAATTATTGGTTTATCAACCGTTTTTCTACATCGTTCTTAATAAAATGATCTCCTTTTCGCATTCAATATTCTGTTCCTTTAATTGATTCACTAGGAAAAAAAACACACCAATTTTTTTCGGCTACATGAGTACTTGTTTTAAAACTAGTTTAATCTTAATTCATTGATTTTATTGAAAACATTGTAAGGAAACCGGATTCTGTAAAAATATCAACGTGAATCTTAGATGAAGTGAGCGTGAAGTGAGCTGTCACTGTCACAAATCGACCGGCAGGATGCTAGGGATTAACACTATTGACAGCTCACTTCACCTAAGTTTCACGGTGATATTTTTACAGAATCATCCGGCAGGTTAGTCACTAACCACACGAAAAAGAAAGAAAGAAGAATGTTAATTAAATATTTTTTGGACAAAAATAAAAACAACGCATGTAGGTATCTAATTTGCTTTATTTTCCTAAAGCAATCTGCCGATATTTTCGAAAAATTCTATGTGGCTCCGGGGAGAATTAGTTAGATTACTTATGTGTCTGTTATTTTTAATGTAGTGAGTGACTGTCGATATTCTGAGACATTAATGAACACAAGTAATATCGGGCAATATTACCATAATTACAAAAACTTTCTTACAAACATTAAAATTAATAGGTAGGTAAATGAAAATTAAATCCCTGTACCCGAACAAACTGGTACACACGTACTAAGCAATCGTTAGACAGATCCTGAGACACATGATTGATATGTTAATTTTCTTTTCTGACTCTCGTATGATTGATTGACTAAAGATTACCATGTTATGCTTGTCTTGCCCGTCGTGGTTTCCGTTGTGTAAGAACTTACTCATGCACCTGTGGTATGTCACCTGTTACCCTCTGGTTTTAGTACACCTGGTAGACTGTTGAAGATTATTACATAGGCCCTAGCAATTATTGTGTTTTCCTCTTTTTTCGTGTCAAAACAAAATCAGAACGTCAGATTGTTTCTATTTTTTCGTTTACGTCGGTAACTAACTAATCAAAGTTCAACCACTGACAATTTTAAACAAATCACGAAAAGGAAAAATAAAAAAAATAAAAAATATTTTCGTTTATTGCTGTACCTACTGCAAGCTATGAGTGTAACTGTGTTAAGAATTAGTATACATTTTTGGAGATTTTGGAAATTTAGCAATGATTTTTCAGGAAGAACGTTGGCAATTTGATATTAGATTAAATTGAAAGCAAATATAAAATCCCTGCATTTTCAGCATGTAAGGAAAACTACATTTTTTTAATGTAAGTTAATTATAATTGGTGCCTGTCTTAGGTCCTGCTTGAGGTAGGACCGGATCGTAATGAACGAAGCCGAATGAAAGTAAAGATAAATTCAATGATAATGAGGCAACTCATACAGATTCGTAAGTTCATCTCGCAGTTCAACGCACTGCAGCAATTACCGCGCCGCACCGCGACCAAAACAAGCAAACACATCGACCTTGCGCGGAAAACCAAAAAAAATCCCTCGCGCACCGTCCTGACCTACATACGACGCCACACGCGATAAAACGTATAAAATAACATAATAATAAGACTAAATAATAATAAAAAAGGAAGCGAGACTCAAAAATAAAAATAATAATCACAAGATTACGGTTACGCGGCGCGTAGTGGGCGCGTTTTTCATTCACGCTCCGGTGGAATAGTTCTCTTTTTAAAAAGGGGACGACGGTACGTGCCGCGGACTTGCCTTTTCTTTTATTTTCCGATTTCTTTCTTTTTTAATCATTTCACGAATATGGAGCGTTTTTATTTTCCCCGGGCGGACGGTCCTCCCATTCATGCGGCGGGTTGCTTGCCTTATGTCCGACTTTTTGTTGCTTGAAACAATTACGACTTACAACCGGTCGTAAGATTTGTCGGCTCGTGGTATGCCGTTTGTGTTTTTTGCTGTTACGTAATTGAAGAGCTAAGTTGTGAGATGATGCTGATCAGATTGCTTTATTACTTAAGTAAATGATTTATTTGTTTGTTTTTAGTTGTGTTGAAATGGTAGCGGAAGGAGTTGAAGGCTTATGTAATTGTAAAAGGTATCATTTCAGGTGTAATGTTAATATAAACACATGTTAAATCTTAGCTCTTTTACTAGCAGACGTAGGAGCACGAATGCTGCCCCTCATATGTAAGTAGGAATTGACAACGGTTATTATAGTAAAAAATAAAAACCTAAGTTCAACAATCAACAAGTATCAACCTACCTAGTATACGGTAGCAAGGAGACAAATTAAAATAATCACCAGTTCCATACTAATAAACGATACCTGATAGAATAAGAAATATGATGCCCGTAACGGGCGAATCGACGCTTCTAAATAATATTACTTTTTCTTGTGGCGATTCGTAAGAAGTTTATTTATTTGTTGGTGAATCGAGAACTCCAGAAATATGTATTAGGTTAATTGGCACATTTTGAAATTGTATGCAGTAAAGTTAAGGATATATCATATTTATTTCTGTAAATCTCTTTATTTCATCTTTATACAGATATAATCTTAATTATAATATACAAGCTAACTCTAAAATATATATAAACTATTAACTAACTATACAAATATAAAGTGGGGGACAATCATAGGGCATCAAAAAATTCGTCCGCATCGCTGTCAACAGGAAACGTGCCCAAAAGGCTGCAGCATTGCCACGCTGTATGGCAATGCTGATTCTCTGGCCGAAGATTCTAGGCCAGCCTTCTGGTCACATGAAGAGTCGACCATGAGTTAAGGATAAAGTACACTAATTTTACTGCGTTTAATTCAAAATGTGCCACTTGCCTTTAAAGCGTCGATTCACACGTTTCGGGCGAGTAAATTTATTTTATTTATTTAAGTACTTAGGCAAATTAACTAAATACACACAAGGACATTCAAAGTACATATCATTAACAAATACAATAGATTGCGTGCATCTAAATTATAAGTTTTTGCACAGCATTTTAATTAGATCTCACTATACAATAATAATCAATATAAAGATGGATAACAATGCAATTAGAACCATAATATCATTAATCTTTTATAAGTACTTAAAATTAACTTGAATTGAAATTAAATTGAATTAAAATTAATTGAATTAAATACGTGCGAATCAACTAATTAAGCCAAATAAGGACAAAAAAAGTAAATTTATTTAGAGCAGTGGTGGCCCAGCGGTAGTGGCCGGGACTTACGAGTCGAGGTCATTGGTTCGAATCCAGACAGGCGTTTTACTTCGCGTAAATTATTCCATCACCACTGCAAGAAACTGGCCCTAGTTACATTACAAGACAAATTCGAAGCAACTTAAGTTCAATCACCCCTGTTCTGGTTCTAATAACAGGTGTTAAGAGACTTCAAGCACTAGAACCAGATTTTTTTGTCAGCAACGAGGCACGTGTTTCCTCGGTAAGGTAATCATGGAGCTTGATAGAGCATGGAAAGTAGTCTTGCATCATGCATCATGGTTATTTGAAAGACAGTGATTTTTAACAGGATTAGCTAAGAGAATGAGAATCAAACATGTACCATCGAAGAACTTCATATCTAACCACCGTAAGGACTATTCTTGCTTGCAGCGCTTGGCGGCTATAGAACCGGGCTGGTAACAGATGTGGTCATCGTGTTCACGTGATTTTGTTTTCAAACTGCTTAGATATGAATTTCTTCGATACTACGTTGATCAGCAAAAAAAATGAGTGTATGTTAAAACTGGTATCTCGAATTATGAAAGTAACGAAACCAAGAAGCCAAGCTAAGTTAGATAAACAATTCTACCTTAATCATTTATAACCAATGTTCCTATTAGGGCTTGCATTCGAATATTCGAATATTCGAATTATTCGAATAATTCGAATAATTCGAATAATCAACTGTTTCAAATATTCGAATAGAAATTTTACGATATTCGAAAATTCGACCGATTCCTAGAAAACAAAACTCAACAATCTAATGTGCACCAATATTCAACGTTCATGCACGCCGTCCAAACACTCGTAACGCTCGCGCGTCGAACGACGTATCGTTCGACGCGCGAGCGTTACGAGTGTTACTATACAGGATTCGGCAACGATCGGGAACATTCGGAAGATGCGGCCGGCGCGCGTTCCGGCGGGTGGGGGTGGTTCGCCATTGTGCATTTGTCCACCATTTGCACGCGTGTTTGATTGTTATTATTTTGCGACAAAATGAAGTAATTCAGGAAACTGCAATAAGCTTCAAGGAAGAACTACAAAAAAAGATCGATGAGACCGTATTAGCAACTTCTTGTACATCTACCGCAAATTTATCATGCAGAGAAGAGTTGGAAACGTCAATCCTAATGCAAATGGCGCTATTTGATAGAGGAGGTCCTAGACAAGTAAATTTGAGCCAAGCGTACGACTTTCTGCAGTGTATACCACCTACAAGTGTAGAGTGTGAAAGGGTGTTTTCTTCCAGCAAATATATTTGCAACCATCTAAGATGTGCCTTAAACGATGATTCCATGGATGCTCTAAGTTTCCTTAGGTCCCACTTCCAGGGAAAACGTTGAAGGACACGACAAAGGTATAAGATAGGATTAAAAACGTACTGTAATTTTCTGTACGAAATGTAGCGTGTTACTTAGATGTGATCTGATCTCGTGATTGATTATTTTTGTTTTCACTAAAATTTTATGTTAAATTATCAATATCATCACACATTGTTAGTGTGACATTGACAATTTACCATTAAGAAAACGATTTTGCATCGAAGTTTTAATTGCGTTACTTACTTGTTATTGTTTTGTTTGATTTTATTATATTATTACAATATTCATAACTGATTTTTATAAGACTGTGTTGTGTTTGTGTCCAAGGTTGAAAAACAAAACAAGATTAGTTTATTTTGATAACTATTGTTTATTTTAAAATATTTTAAGCATTTGTTTCTAATTTTTGCGAATATTATATTAGAATAACATTGTGGTGTGTTAATATCATCAGTACAATATTAAGTTCACCATTAAAAATCTTCCAATTTTACGTTGATTATTGTGTTAGCTTAGCTATGTTATTTGAAGAAACAAGTTGATTATTTGCAGTTTAATGTTAGCTATTCTAATCCTTCGTGTTCTTCTAACAGAAAAAATGTTATTTTAATTATTTTTGTAACACTGCGTTAGCTTTAAATAATATTATTTTGATTTAGAGAATAAAGACTATTTAGAAATTAAAGGACATGATTTCTATATAACTTAATTTTTTTATTTAATATTCGAACAATATTCGAATTATTCGAATATACCTCACAAAAATATCGAATATTCGAATTGCAAAATTGTCGAATATTTGCAAGCCCTAGTTCCTATTTGATATAATAACTAATATGTTTATAAATTCATTTATCTACAATTCTTTTTTGGACGGTCTGTTCCCACAGACAAATTCTGCTAAACGGCTTTGTGGCGCATAGTTTTAAGTATTAGACTGCTGTAAACTTTTTATGAATTAAGAAACAAAGTATTAATAATTCAAAATGCAATTTGTTCCTTTTTGATCCATTGAGATTGCCTCACTGAGCACATCAGTAGTTAGACGGGTTAGTTTTCCGTTTCCGTTTACCCAAACTTTTATACCTTTTAAAGCACCTTCTTCATTCTCTTACAGAAGCTGATCCATTGCTCCAAGGAAAAAATTCCTTGCAACCGAAAGACCAATAGCCAATATTATCATCTTCGTAGAAACATAGGCCTCCCCTAAGCATCGCCACTTCGACCAGTACCCTAATTACGTAATACACGATCAATCAGAATCTGAATCGTTTTGAAACAGATTGCTAAACCAATGCATCGTACGTTCGAAAAAAAATCTGCTCAACAACGTAAATAACACAATGAATGTTGTTGACCTGTCAAATTGAAACAGATTAGTCGGAATTGTCAACGAAAATGTGTTGCGTAATTAGATAGCAGTTCTGTGCTTGTTACAGCGGATTCCTGCGGTCTTCACAAATCACAAGACCGAAGTCAATATTAGTAGTTAATAATTGCACAGTGAGCAACTTTTTTGTCGTTATCCATTTTATTACTTTCTAAGCATGACTCATGTTCTGATACCTACTTAAGTGTAACTTAATCATTGGCGTGTCTTCACACAATGGCAAGTGCTGGCCCAGCCTGAAGTTATTATATGCACCTACATAATTATGTGGAACTGGGTTCTTCATCAGAAAATACTATAATGTTCCCACTGCTGGGACACAGGCATCCTCTCTGTTAGAGGGAACAGGTCGTATTCTACTTCAAATCCTCAGCACAGGGACATGCCGAATTATTCCACTATGTTTTCCGTCATCGTTTTAAGTTCAGTGAGGGTGAAACATATTTTAATGACTGAACTGTGCACGCCTGTCTATATTCGATCCCACAACCTACGAGTCGTAAGACGCTACCGCTACTGCTGGACCATTAAAGCTATGGTTTCCTTGAAGAGAAACATAACTTACGAAATTTGGGTGTACTATCGGAACACCTCTGCACAACACATCGGGGAAACAAGGGGTGATGTTATAAAAGAGCGGTTCCGTCATATAAAAATGGCCGTCATGAAAATCTGTTATTTTCATCAGTATTTGACATAATTTGTCATAAAACGCTCTGTATTTGGACAACCGTTACTGTGTGACCGTTCACCGCTTTCCTATGAACCCACATTTTTTATCTTCATCGCTTTAATTTGAATGCCCCATCAAATCCTTAACCCAACTCCTAGAACAACGAAGGCTTACAGGTAGTACTGTCAAAGAAATACTTGCTACTTCCATTTCTTCGCGTTAGAAAGTGTCTGAGCCTAGGCAACAACGTTCAAAAACGTTGTTTTTCCTCCGTAGAGTCGCCGATACTTGGTTTTTTTGTTTTTTGCTTCGTTCGAGCTCCAATTTAACACTTGTCGTTGGCGTGGCGCCTTCGTATTGTTGGCGAGATGAGAAGTGGCCATTAGTTTTTCATTTAAAGATAATGTGACGATGGGACTTTAAGAGAAGAAAATAAAATCGGAAAAGTATTTGATTCCAGTAAGTATAGGGTATAGGTAAGCAAGTGAACTCATTATTTTATGTGTAACAGGCCATTGCACCAATTTGTATAAACGATAGAGAAAAACCAGTATTGACAACTGGCAGGGAAGAATATTTATATTTAGGTAAGACCTTAAAACGATGAAATTTGAAGATAATCTATTGATTATCTTGATTAAGGCGAAAGCGTCAAGGTTGCCCGCGACATTCAAATTTTCTTACGTTTTTTGCAATTTTCAGCTCAGTATCATGTTCTATGTTGATCTAAATATGATTCGCGGCCGTATCAAATGTTTAATTATAGAATTATAATCAAAAATGATCAATATAACTCTCTAAGATCATGTAATCCCATTTAATGACTATTTAATGAAATCATGACATTTGACAATTATACTAACTTATGGAGTTGTATTGCTGATTGTAATGATTATAATTATGTAAAGCCAGCGCGTGCGGCGCGCGTTTGTTACGGTCGCGAATCATATTTTAATCAACATACAACCTGACACTGACCTGCAAAATGGAAAAAACTCTAGAAAATTGAATCTTGCGGGCTACCTTAGCGCATCCCCCTTAAAGATGCTCGTCATACACTAGCATCTTTACTGTGTTCCGGTTTGAAGAGTATGCCTATGATAGGCACATGAGACATTTCAGTTTTATTATTTTTATGACATTGATTTTACATTCTGTGATTACTTTAACTCACCACTGACTTATTACAGGAAAATTGTGTACTTTTACAATGTTTATATATTTACAATTGATCTGTCATTGCTTCATTTTTAATTCTTTTTACATAAGTGGTACAGTAATTTTATTCTAGGTGCACGATGCTAGAATAAAATTACTCACATGAAAGAAAGAAAGAAAGAAGAAAGAAAGAAAGAAAGAAAATACGTTTATTTGCGGTACACATGACGCAAAGAAAGAACAAAACACAAAAATAAACAATTTGGGGGAAAATATGCGTCACATCCACGCAAAATAATACATATAATTATATAATTAATGTATTACTTATTATTAATAGACATTTTAAAAGAGTAACGGTGGAGTTTCTAGCACATTCTTATCCATACGAAAATACCTTTTAGTTTTTCTTCGTAAATTTTGACGTTCTGAAGTGCCTTTTATGTGCCTATTTGAAATAAATTATTTGACTTTGACTTTGTTACTGAGATGTCAACACATTTACGATGCGTCCGCGTCGTCTTGTGGTTAAAATAAATGCCACTGACCACTTCTCCTTACTTCCACTATAGTGCGGTCAAATCAAAACTTTTTGCGTTCAAGAATGTCCGTAAAAAAGTCTCCCGTGTAATGACGATCTGATTTGTGGACGACCGTTAGCGCTGCGCAGGCGCTGCCCGACCCCCATTGTCCGTTCGACTCCCGGGCAGAGTAAAAAGATCGCGATAAATACGTGAGCTGTTATTATGTACTGTTATATCGCAGGTTTTCGATGAAAAATGTCATTTCAGGTTAATGATCGAACGTGATTTTTGTATTTGTAATTGATTCTTATTAAGATGTGGCTGTATTTTTGGAATCGTGACGGATTTCTATGGGCACGTAGTATTCTTTTAAAATCTTAGAATAGTATCTATAAAACTTAGATGTTTCTTTTCGGATAGAATATAAGTCATTTGTTGCCGACTAAAGATAGTCCATCGTCGTTGTATAGAGATACGCAGGGATCTTAAGAGGCTTACAACAGCTAAAGCGCGGTCACTGTCGGACTGCATAGAAATGAAAGAGAAGCGCGATGACACGACGCAGGTATTAGTATTGCAAAATATTTATTTATTTATTTATTTAAGCATGGAAGACTTACAGCTTAAAAACTTAATATAAAGTAACACATAGTCAACAGGAAGCCAATTACAAGTATGAAGCAGTTAGCGATTTACAGAAAATCTATTGATTGGACTGGAAAATTAAAACACTATTATGCTAATATGTAGCTTGTAGAATAATCTGACAAAAAATCTGAATGATTGCAAGTAAATTAATATGATTTTTAATCGTTAAAATAAATTTTTAGAGGTATCTTCATGATTTTTTTCTATCGTATCAAATTAGTTGTATTATGTTTTCAACACACTATCATACTAGCATATATCCTGAAGAATATCATATATTTTTCTGATTTTGTTTACTGCTGTGGATCATATTCTTTTAGGCATTATACAACTTGCGTTTAGGCACGTTTAGGTCCTGTAGTCCCCTTAATTTTACTTGTATATTTCTCCATAGTGAAATGTATGATTGACTGTGATCTTTCATCCAACATTTATACCGGTCAAACACCCTTGTGGCGGCATCTACATCGCCACATGCGAACTACGCATCAAAGACCTGACGTCACACAACATTCTGACGTCACTCAAATCCTGCATCGCGCAATTAGAATTTACCGCGCGGTAGACATATATACAAGCTCCCGACTTCAACCTCTGGGCAGTTGCCCGCCAGACACGACACCTGTCTGGTCGGAGGATCCTCCCTTTTCTAAGGTGGATGAGTGAACTGCACCCTGTTCCTCATACCTCTAAACCCTCAATTCGCCTGGCGTCGTTAGTTAGGGCAGTTGACGGATTTTGAAAGAAACTATTCCTGATAGTTACACATTTTGGCATACTGACCCGTCTCAACGGATCTCAGATCTGTCTGTATAGACAAGCAAAATTTAAAATTATACATGCTTGCATTTTTGCATTTTTGTTTTTAAAACTTACCTTCCATAATACTTTAGTACCTGGGCGATCGAGCTCTGCTCTGGTGAAAATAGAGAATGCTCATTTAATAGTACAGGATAGTAATAATAATTCATACTAATTCTATGCTGACATGATAGTAGGTACTTACTAATTCCATGCTGCCATGATAGTAGGTACTTACTGCCATGTCATTATTCCTGCTCTAAACTTTGGGCGACCGAGCTCTGCTCGGGTGAAAATACGGAGAAAACCAATTTTCACAGGCATGAAACCTAGGTAGATCGATTTTTCGCCCCCGTAAACCCCTATATTGCAACTTTCATCGAAATCGTTCGAGCCGTTGTAGAGAACTTGATCAGAAATACATATATACAAGGTCCCATTAACATAAATGGACAAATTTTAACACAGCGTTCAGTAGGTACGTCTAACCAAAGATATCCAAGCAAAAATAACACAGATTAAAATGATTTTATTTCGACCTAAAATAAAAAATGACAGTGGTAACCAACATTTTTAGTGTATTTTCGTCAGATGATTATCTAATGCGTTTTTCTTATATATTTTTCTACCATTGTCCCTATTTTGGTGGTCTGAATGATTTCTAAAAGTTTGTCCATCTATTTTAGTAGGACCTTATATATATAAATATTGCTCATTTAATAGTATAGGATGGTAACAACAAAAACGATTGGTTACAGTTTGGTCGACATGGCTGGTTCAACCCGTTCAACCAAAGAAGTGACTAATTCAGTCAAGCTTTTTGCTTTGAAGAGTACAGGAGCGCCATCTAGTATATTATTATGAAACTAATCGGTTGAATAATTCTTGGCTAGTAATTAGTTGCTGCTTTATTAAAATAAAATGAATTGGCTGTTTTGAAAGTTAAAATTTGGCTACTTAGGTAGGTCTTAATTAACTTCAGCCACTTTTTTCGTGTGAAACCTATTTATTTGTTGATAAAATATACATAAGGTTTTTTGTCTGGGAAGTGACTACCATACGAAATAAGATAGAAAATGTAAAATCAACTTATTTAAAAAAAAATGCTTTTCAGTTTTTCATCGACAATCGGTAATGCTCATTTTGAAATACGACTTTCATCCATTGTACTTACCGGAGTAATTAAGTATTTAGTATGGTGGCCTTACCATTGGATTTCAAATGGTGTTATTCTATTCGGAGAAGAATATTTATTATTTAGTCCTGTCTATTACCTTTTATGTATATGTAACGTGGTTAAGTGGGATCTCAAAGGACCTAGGATTATTAATCACTTAAAGAGGCGGTTTAAAATGACAGTTGTCTTATTTTCAGAGGCCTGTCCTAAGACGCGTCGAAATGTGCCATTTTACATTTATAGAAGCGAACATTTTCATTCTAAATACATATTTTATATTTTCTGAATGATAAATTATTATTAATTGTCTTACTTATAAAGGCTATTGAACTACAGTCTCAATTATAGAGATAAAAATCTAACTAATGCAGTCTCAGTTATAAAGGTTTGTTGATTATTCCCAGTAGCAGAGGTATTTCAATGCACAAGTGTCAGTACCTCATTGTAATTTTCGGAAGTAGAGGTTTCTCACATATCTTGGGCCCACCTCACCAGGTTACTCTGTAAATATATTGTACAGAATACTACTTATAAGTTACAGACCGTTGTTTAATGACACGTGTAACCGACCATAATGTTTTTGAGGTAGCTCAAACTCATTCGTACGATTCGTATGAGGTTTTAAAGCTATTTTTCAATGAATTCTGAGAGAGACGGCGCGGACGCAGTCTCTCACTACCAAAAATAACGCGTCCGAGTTATCCACATTAGGGATAATCGCAAGGGTCAACCTATCCGCAGTGCAATGGAAAGGCCTCGCCCTGGGGGAACCGCCTATTTGATCACGGTTTCCCCTACGCCAGGTAAGTATGATTATTTTACAGTAAATCGCGAGGGTCGTTCAACGGCGGAGAATCTTAACACCGCGATTCAGAAAACGGGCTGAATTTTACAACGCCATCTATCGAGGGGGTAGGAACTAAATTACACTGGCGGACAAAGTACTTTGTCGAACTGAGTCAAACAAGTTCATTATGTTTACGCAAGAAAAAAATCAATTACAGAAGCGAGTGGTCCATAATTTGGGCCTCCTTACAGCAACAGAGCGTCCGTCCATCTGTCTTAATGTGTTTATCGCGTGTGAACTTGTTTAAGATTCGAGAAATGCATTGAGGTGGTTACTACCGGTTATAAAGACAAAAAAGAATCGAAAATGTGGAAGGATTTGTAGTTAACATTATACGTGGTGGATTAACTTGCTTCTTTTCTTGCAAACTGAAACAAATTGAAAGCACTGAGCTTTTCAAATAAATGAATAAGGGCCGATTTTTCAATAGTCCGGTAACTTTTAACTAAGGATAAATATTGCGGTATAACAGCTTTTGTGTGGAAAATAAGTCAAGCTGTCATATTTATTCTTTAGTTAAAAGTTAACTGACTCTTGAAAAATCAGCCCTAAGTAAATCATTTTGATTGGCTTCTATAATACTATGCATATTATTAAATAAATATATAAGCCTTTTATTTTTCTCATTTTTCCATGCGTGCTTACAATTATTTGTTAGCATGCAACAAATTGATATATAAATCAATTTATTGAAATTTTTTGTATCATAATTATGTCATTGCATTAATGCAATATTTTTATGATGGTAATATAATTTTAAATCGATTTTAGCTAAGTATATTGATGATGATGCATTTATCATTAGGTACATTAAGTTAGATCAGTCAAATAAGCTATTATCAATCGGTAATAACAAAAAATCTCTTGACTGGTAGGCTATTAAGGTTGAACTAGTCGCAGGCTCGAACTCACTGGTGGGCATGGCCACAAAGCACGCTGTCTCACCTGGTATCATGTCCGACAGAGATAGTATCAGTGATGAGCAGTTAGACGCTGGTCTATACTATAATAATATGTCTATGCTATACACAACGTCTAGTTCGCATGCACACAAACACCGTTCCGAGCTATTTTAGTAAACCGAGCGCGTAAAAAATTCCGAAATTCCAAAAAAAAAACGAATTTTATGAAAAAACCACTACATAAATCAATTTTAAATCAAGTTTATTGAACTCTTCGATAATTGAGTCGGTGCCGACTTTGTTTTGGAGATTTTACACTTCTTTTATTACTTATTTACGCCCAAAGTTTCGTTAAAATTAGCAAGAAGAAGAAATCTTTGTTGGCTCCTAACTTTTTAATGGCTTATTATTTTACTATTCTGTTTCCGCACAGACAAAATTAATAATGAGACAAAACGATACCATGTTTAACTTTCGATGCACAACGTTAAAAAGTGGAGTAAAACCCCCCCGAATTTTTTATGGAAAATATATCAACTAGTTCCACCTTAACTAATAGGAATAATGAACGTTTTTTACCTAAGTTACCTTATAATATAATAAATGAAGCAGAAACATAATCCTTTATCACCTTCTGTCTAAGCAACTCGTAACTTTAATGGGTCATAGCGACCTCTAGTTTTTATGGGATTCTAGAAATAATGTTGAGTATTTGTCCTACAGACGTTCTTGGAACGAGTTGGGCTGGTTTGCTCCGGTGCGAGTGTATGGCACGGGATTTAATGACTGCCATAAAATTATTATGCTATTTATACCTGTTTATTGCTGATCTTGAAATTATTGGATGCAGAATATGTTTAAGATTTTATTCTAGATAAAAAAGCAGTATCTTTATTGATTTTTTTGGTGACTGATTTTTTTTGGTCAACAGTGTACGACATTAAAACCCTGTTAGCAGGGTGTTCTATTTTCAGGAAAGCTAATCAATACAAAACTTAGCGGAATTAATTAATTCAACACTCAATCAAATCATCTGACATGAAAATTAAAAAAAAACAAAATTCAAAAGTCATTTATTTAAACTAGGCTGAGTATCAGCACTTTTCGAACGTCAAAATTACATAAGACAGTCCCCCAAAACGCCCACCCTTCACCACTTCCTAGTGCTTCAGCTGGGAGGAAGAAGTGGCGCAACAAACTCCCCAGCAGCACTGCTGTCTGTTCAGTTAGAAAAAAAAAACTTGATTCTATACAATAGTATGCAAAATAATTTACATTACTCAACACAAAACAGTAAATAAATTTATTTGCCATAATGACAGCTAGCACACTCCAATATCCCAACAAAACAAACGAAATACATATTTATGTCGAAATATAATATATATTATGTCTGTCATGAGTTTGACAGTCCGTTAGTTAATGTTTGTGTTGATTAGCATTTCGTGATTAGAGTGTTAGCTAGTGAAGTAGTGACTAGGTTTTCAAATAAATTACGATTTATTATAGCTGTAAGGTGCACTAAATGCAGGCATCCTAACTATAATGTATATATTATTTTAAATTCGAAAGTGAGATTGTTTGTATCTTACACTTTCACACTAAAACGACTGAACAGATTTGGATTAAATTTGGCACATGGGTAAACCATGACCTGGGTTAGGACATAGGATAGGACTTTTTATCCCGATATTCCCACGGGATCAAGACTTACGCGGATGAAACCGTGCGGCGCAGCAAATAATCTTAATATAGCAGCTTTTAATTATATTGCATAATAGGTATTTGACACTCAAAATTCCACGTGCTGCAAGCATTTATTTTGATCTTTGCTCTTTAAAGTAGCCAAAATAACAGCAAACAAAAGAATTAATTAGATTAACACTAAGAACAACTTACTTATTGTTAGTTTTGGCGCGAAGACGCCTGCTCCCATCTAATTTCATATCGTTCCATCTCCAAATCGTTATCGCACGCATCAATATGCTTTCTAAAACTCCAATTTTCTTTTACATTGTCGTGTTGAAGTGAACTGGCTCGGTTCGTATTTAATTCCTTATCAATGGTGCCACCGGTCGTCCCGTTATCTAATTTCTGAACGAATGGAGACGGCCATTTTGCCGCCAACCGTGACCAATGCTACACTTTGGTGTCCGAGATTTTTATACAGAGAATAGGTACTACTTGGTCTACAAAAAATAACGGAAATTATAAAAAATAGTTTGTTTTAGGACAAGTGAAATTGCATAATTCTATAAGTAAGTAAAGAAAGCCTAAAAAACACAACACATCCATCCAGATTTTAACTTCATTTGAAATAAGATTAGACATTCAAACAAACCTTTTTTACAGTCCGTTCAACCGATTCTGATTTCTATACCGTAGGCATAAGGATGGATTTTTTTTTTATTACAATACCAGCTGTTTACTGCAGCTACCATTAATAAAATTGTCATGCCACCAACGCAATAGAAGTCAAAATCGGTTGAACGGACTGTAAAAAAGATTTAATTAAATGTTTATTCTTATTTCAAATGGAGTATAGGTAGGTAGGTATATCAGAAGAAGAATTTAAAAAGAGTCAAATGATGGGAGGAGATTGTACTAGGAGGTATCAAGGCTAATCAATTTGCCTAGCCTTTACCTAACTACGTTGGGGTTGGCTTCTAGTTTAACCGGATGCAACTGAATACCAGTATTTTACATGAAGCGACTGCCTATAGCCCAGTTACTGGGTAACATGATTCCCCTTGGTATTACAGAATTGGGCATGCTCAAAATTCAAAATACAAAAGTCATTTATTCAAACTATGTAGGCTGAGAATCAGCACTTTTCGAACGTCAAAATTGCATAAGACAGTCCAAAAAAAACGCCCACCCTTCACCACTTCCTAGTGCTTTAGCTGGGAAGAAGAAGTGGCGCAACATACTGTTCAGCAGCACAGCTGTCTGTTCAGTTAGGTGCTCTTGATCTCGCCTATGGCAAAGCGATGGATGAGGTCTATGATGGAACGAAGCAGGCAGAAGATGCCTGTTCACTCTTGCTTTGAAGGCAGACGAGCTATATTTTGGGCTTCTGATTTCCCGTCATCCTCCCGTCTTTCTTCAGGTCGTTTAACGCTGATGCATCAAAAAATTGAGGAAAAGAAAATGGCTCCTGTTTAGCGATTGTTCCAAAAAGAAAAATTCCGAGTAACCAGGAAAATGAGGCCTTTTTTTCTGAGGCCTTGTTGACTCGGAGGAATAGAAAGTACAGAAACCTATTTTATAACAAAGCGAAGGTGTAATCAATGCACCAATGAGGCCTTTTAGATAGGGTATTGAATAAAGGTGAGAAAAAAATGCGTCCATTACATTACAATATTGATACGTCACGAGGTGGCATCAATCACGTTTAGCCCCAAATAAGCTATTTGAAAGCAGCACGAGGTCACAGAAACACAAAAAGTCAGCACTAGCAAAGGGTGAAAGGTTTCATATGGGGAGCTGGTTTCGACGCGAAAACTGATACCATGGATTCAGTAGGTACATGATTCTGAACGCCGCTGTGTTGAAAATTTTCGTCAGTTATTAAAAAAAAAACAACTGTTCCATACATTTTGACCGCGTAGGTATTGCACTTTTCTATGAAACAGGAGATTTTGTTTAATAACTGACGAAAAATTTGGGGTTCAGAATCATGGTCAGTATTCGCGTCGATGTCCCTGCCACCCTGTATATTATATTTATGTAATCACGTTCTCGAAAGCGGCTCTAACGATTTCGATGAAAGTTGCAATAAGTATAGGAGTTTACGGGGGTGAAAAATCAATCTAGCTAGGTCTCATATCTGGGAAAAATCGTTTTCTCTATTTTCACAGCCTCGGGAATGTGATACAACGATACAACAATCTATTTTCACCAGGTACTTCATACTAACACGAAAACCCCAGATTTCATACAATAAAGGGAGAATAGCCTGAAAATACACGCAAAAAGTAGCGATCCAAAACCTAATCGCGCAAATTCAGCAACGCTAAGTTTTTTCTGGCTCCAAAATGAAACTTTTTAACCTGCCAATCAGTTTAAGTAACGCGCATAACACCTTTATTCTCCCAATTTCCCCCCAACATAGCAAAATCCGTTTTTTAAATATTTACAGCTTAGTTATGTAGATACAAATTTTTGGTGCATGGCGAGCCGGTGCGGCAGTTGCCATGGCAATGACGTCGTTGTTTTGCCGATCGAGCTTTGTCTATTCTTTTTTATTTTTTTAGTCTTGTTTGGCTTTTTTCGTACGGAAATATAGGCACAGGCATGGAGGCAGACAATGCCTTTTAAAGGGTAGTACCGTCGTATGTTAGATATTCGTATGTTTTGTGAATAACAATTAAATTGTAGCGAGCTACAGGTTTGATGGGCGTTTTTTATTTGTATGGAACTAAATTTGGAGCCTTTAATACTAACCTACCTATCTAGGATATAGTTTTTTAAGTGTTTAAAGTTCGTTTTGTTGGTTACCTATATTTTCTTGATGATTCAGTCTGGTTCCTTCAAGAACCATCTACTTAAATTATTCGTCTGTATGTATTTTGTATTTCATAATTTTTAGGGTTCTATACCCGAAGGATGCCAAACGGAACTCTACGAAGCCACCACTGTCCGTCCGTCTGTCCATCCGTGTGTCTGTCAGCGGGCTGTACCTACTCATGAACCGTAATAGGAGGTGGACAGTTGAAATTTTCAGATTGAATATTTCTATTGACGCTATAGCAACAAATAATAAAAATAAAATAAAGTTAAAAATGAAAGGGGCGCCCTTTTTTTGCTAAATATTATACGGTGATATTATATGGGAAGCACAGAATCGGTCGAAGGGCGATGCTTAGGGGGGACCTATTTTCAGCAGTGGAGCCAGTGGACGTCTTTTGGCTGAAATGGTGATGATGATACGGTGATATGGAGCCCTCCGAGTGCAAGTCCGACTGTTTTTTAAAACAAATATCCAGCATGGAAGTAGTATTTGTCCTCCTCTAGGTCCGAGGCTATTTAGGCGAGGTTTTGTCAAACATATCGGTGCAGTGCTTTAGGCGTGAAAAGGTAACAAATAGACACATGGGCGTACCCACGGTGGAGCATGGTGGGGCACCCTGTACCCAGTGCCGGATTAAGCAAGCGCGGGGCCCGTAGCAAATTTTATAGACGGGCCCTTGATCTGCTATGGGTTCTTATTTATAAAGTGGTAAAAAAAAAACAATACTCGTACAATACACGTATCACGTTTTTGAGACATCAAGTAACTTCAATATACCACTTCTTAATAAGTTTCACTCAAAAAATTATGCTCAGGCGGAGGTGGGGCCCGGGTTTCAATACGCGGGGCCCCCTTTAGCGCGGGGCCCGTAGCAATTGCTACTCTTGCTACGTGGTTAATCCGGCACTGCCTGTACCCTAATTACGTAATACACGATCAATCAGAATCGGAATCGTTTTGAAACAGATTGCTAATCCATTGCTTAGTACGTTCGAAAAAAAATATGCTCAACAACGTCAATAACACAATGAATGTTGTTGACCTGTCAAATTGAAACAGATTAGTCGGAATTGTCAACGAAAATGTGTTGCGTAAGTAATTAAATAGCTGGTCCCCGATACGAAGCTAAAAATTTTGTTTTATCAAGTACCTATCAAAATCTATTATTCACTTGGAAAAATTCAAAATTACCGCGCGAAACAAGCAGTATCGATGAATCGAGCGTACCATCAAAGAAGTTCATATCTAACCAGTTACAAAACAAAATCCCGTGAACACGATGACTACATCTGTTACCGGCCCGGTGCTATAGCCGCCGAGCACTGCAAGCAAGAATAGCCCTTACTGTGGTTAGATATGAACTTCTTCGATGGTACATACGTAGTTACAGTTTTATCGAGAGAAATTCCTAATATTTATCATAGAGTTCATTCACTCCCGCTCTATCCCTAAAAAAATGCGAACTGAGTACGCCCATGAATAGACAGACAAACAGATAAGTCTTAGTATCTACTTACATTATAATATTAGTATGGTTGAAGATTGTCTGGAACCGTGGAGTTTCTTGCCGGCTCTTCTCCATAGGAAACGACCAATTGGAACCGTGCACCTAGCTTCTGACGTTTCATAAGTGCCCTTGTAGGTTTATGTGAAATAAAATATTTTGAATTGAATTGAATTGAATCTGACTGTCTCGTTGGTCTAGTCACAAGCGCTACTGCTGAGCATGAGGTCCTGGGTTCGATTCCCAGGTCGGGCAAAGTATTAGGTACCTAATGGGTTTTTATATCAAGAATTTCTCAGTAGCAGCCCGGAGTATGGATTTGTGCCCGGTTGATGGCAATAGGCTTATCCCCTATTACATGGGACTTAAACATAAGGGCGAAGTGTAGGTGTACTATGGTAGGTACAGGTACACCTCTGCTTATCCCTTCTGGAATCACAGGCGTGATGTTTGTGTTAAACATTGTACCTTAGTCTCTATTGACTGAAGAGTAACCGTAGAGTTCCTTGGCGGCTCTTCTACATAGGAAACGACCAATTGGAACCGTGCACCTAGCTTCTGACGTTTCATAAGTGCCCTTGTAGGTTTATGTGAAATAAAATATTTTGAATTTTGACTCTTCGATGGCCTCGTGGTCACAAGTGCGACTGCTGATCACGAGGTTCAGTCTCTAGGTCAGCAGAATGCAGGTAATTTGGTTTTTCCATTAGACATGTCTCAGAATGGAAAAAAAAATACTGGTATTCAGCTGCATGCGGTTAGACTGGAAGCCGACCCCAAAATAGTTGGGAAAAGGCCAGGCAGGTGATGATGCTGCCCGAAGTCTGGATTTATGCCCGAGTGATGGTAATAAGGACGTCCTTTGGCTCTAGTTTACTATTGTTCAGAGAGACAGCTCTGTCTGCCTGTTCCTTCTGGAATACAAGCGTCATGTTGTAAGTTCTCCATGACGATCTGCTATCTAATGACGCAAAACATTTTCTTAAACGATTACGACTAATCTGTTTCATTTTGACAGTTCAACAACATTCATTGCGTTATTTACGTTGATGAGCAGTAGGTATTTTTTTCGAACTTATGTAGCAATGGATTAGCAGTCAGTTTCAAAACGATTCAGATTCTGATTCATCGTTTATTACGCAATTAGGGTACTGGATTACAATGTCGCTACATTGTAATCCAGTACCTAGTAGGTAGTCCTAACACCATTAATTCTCTTTTCTATACTGCTGCGATTGGTTGTTAATAAATCATTCAACCAATCACGCATAATTGACAATTTGTCACAATAATTTTGCGATAATTTTCGCTCGAGAATTGGCCCCTTGGCATTCATTAGGCCTAGTCTATTTCCTAAAGTGACAGAATTTACCTACATTTATAGAAGTTTGAACAAAAGTCAAAATCGAAACAATTGAAAGCTACACTAGCTTTCGATTGATTCGATTTATAATTATGGATTTAATTGATAGCATGCTATCAATTGAATCCATAATTAATTAATTAGGTAGGTATGCATAATTCATCGCATAATATGAATGATTTAAATCATGCCAAATTCTTTCTTAATTTAATTTGCTATATGAATTACGTTAGACGAAACCAATACTTATGTAAAAACGAAAAATAATATGATTATTATATTATAATCATAAGTTTATCAATGGGTCTTATATTACTTATTATAAAAAAAAAAAATACGTGTGGCACTCGAGGACTGCCGCGGTAAAGCTATTGCATAGCATATATTCAAAAATAAGAAGATAATATTGTTGATTTAAAATATATTTTTTTAAAAATACCCCTATACCCCCCCCCTAAATCGCAGAATTTACACAACCGTCAATGACGTCTGCCCTCACGCGTCTGCCCGCGTTCGGGTCGCGCACTCGGCGATCGCGCGTCATTGCCTATCCGCGCTCCACCCTCGTTCTGCGCGCCCGCCGTCGACTCATCGCAGGTCATTCTTATCGTTCTAACTTTTAAAATATTAGTCCAAATTACTTAGTGTAAAAGACAAATTTTATCTACATTAAATACCGAAAGCGATGAAGGTATTTATTTTGATACGAATTAACTAAAATACTCTAAAATATGCAACTTAAAAAAAGTATTCAATTTAAATGTATTTATAGCTCACTATTTTGGCTATAATGGCTTCCACATAAAAGGTAGATATATGCTGTCGCGGACTTTTATTTAGAACTCTTTAAGACAAACAACCCCACAATACATTCTTTTCATGTAACTCCAGCGGTTTAGGCAGCGCACGCAAAGATAGATCTCAGAGGGCAGGATTTTTTCCGACTTACTGGATACTTATCGTTATATTATGGCTAAATCACATAAAATCTTTATAAATTGTAGCCTATGTGTTATTCTGATATATAAGCCACATTACTGTAAAGTTTCATTAAAATCCGTTCGGTAGTTTTTGCGTGAAAGAGTAACAAACATCCATCCATCCATCCTCACAAACTTTCGCGTCAGGTTTTTTTTTTCGTTACGGAATTTCTACATTCGGTCGCCGCGCTCAGAGTCTCCGATAAAAGCTATGCAATAGCTTAAAAACATCAAATGTAATTTACATTATAATAATTAATTTTGGTGTCAATACAATTTAAGTCTTAACGAAATAGATTAAGAAATATTTTTGATTGTTATTGTTTCATGTAAGATAAATTCTTGATTGATATGAAGTTCATCACAATTTAACAACAGTGTGCGTTCTAAGTACTCAATTTTAAAGTAAAAATTCCGATATTCGCGACACTTACGGTTTAATTTTCAGATATCAATACAATATCTTAGCTCTAAGGTTACATAATTTAGTTAGACCTATAAAACAAAGTCATTAATTATGATGTTTAACATATGAAAGCTAAAAGGTAAAACGCAAAGTTGAAGTGAAAGGGGCACCTGATACGGTTTAGGAATGCATCTGTCAAAATTATAACACCGAGCTGAAGTTATTCACAAATTCAAAGTGTTGGCGAACAGTGTTTCGCAATATTATTTCTTCAAAATTTAGAATAATATTGTTAAAATAACCATGCTATCCAGCTTGAGAACTGGAGTACAGGGCGTGGTATGTCAGTTATAACATAAAACAAATGTTGTGGCTATTGTAAACAATCGTATTATATAATAACGTTTTGACGTTTGTGGGTTTCAACCGTGATGATTTGTGATCGTATTTTCAGTTACGTGCTGCATCCAGGAATATTCAGACCAGTGCAGCTCTGCAGCATGAAAGCCTGTTCGTCCACCGTGATACTCCCGAGGACAACCCTGACATCCCCTTCGAATTCTCGGAGCAGAACAAAAAGGTCGGACAGTCATCTGTTTTCACAAAACATTCATCTTTTTGCTATTCTTAGTTCAAAATATCGCTGAATGTGACAGAATAATGTCATTTTTAATTCCCATGAATACGCTGTTTGTTAAATGCGAGTTAAATTAGGTTTGATATAATAGCTAATTATCTTAGGTTAACCTAACAAATTGATAACAACATTGAAAAACTTTCAATAGGTAACCGTAGTTAACTGACTGTTGTATTCATTAATGTTTTTAGTAAGAAATTCAGTGGACAGTTTAACTAAGACAGTAAAAAATGATGTGCAAGATCGTGCAAACTTTTGTGTCACAATGTCAGACTTTTCCTATACAACTATTATGGTGTTTGTACTGTATGTATTCCATCAAGTTAGATTCTAATAAAAAAGTTATATTATTTAAATAAATATATTAAAGATAGTTAATTGACTCGGGGGTGACAGGAAATCCATTATAAAATACAATAGACAACGTATATTTAGTAACCTAATCCATGTAACTTAAATTAATTAGGTTACTAAATATACGTTGTCCATTATATTTTATAAAATAAGTAACTCAATTAATATTAAAATATTTCTGAATTTAATTCCAGAGAGTGGATGCCTTACTAGGAATCTACCCCGAAGGTCACAAGCGTGGAGCGATGATCCCGCTACTTGACCTGGCTCAGCGTCAGGCCGGAGGCTGGCTGCCCATCTCCGCCATGCACATGGTAGCTGATCTCCTCAAACTGCCACGCATGAGGGTTTATGAGGTGGCTACGTTCTACACTATGTTTATTAGGTGAGTTAAAAATGGAAACTACAATATCATGACACTGTGAGACCGTCGCCGTTCGCGTGATCTAATTTTCCTCAACAAAGTTGCAAACGGATTAGTAAAATGTAGCGATCTTGTTGAGCGTATCCAATATTCATTCCTTTCAATGCCTCCCAGACATCCCATCACCAGGTTGTTTCATATCCCTTTCCCCAAAACCAATTTTGGTGTCAACGCTCCCTTGATGTGAATGTGCAGAAATTACAACAGTTTTTGTAAATCGTCAGAAACCAACTTACACGGTGTATCACATAACAAGTTTAGAAGATCCGTCTCTGAGGTACGGGAGTGCATAAACTAAGCAATAAATAAACATTTTTTGTAAATCCTTGCTCATATTAAATCTTAGATATATCACAGTTCACCCTTTCACCTACCACCATTCGTGGTAACATTTTATGTATATTTTTTTAGACCTAATGCTAATATCGATTTTTTTAATTTTTTTTACTAATCGTATTTTATGTTTGCATAAGTTTTTTCTAGTTTATCGCTGTTGTTTTGTGGTGAATGCTGTGTATACCTATAATAGGCATACATACCAGTACTTGTATTATGTTATCGTTCTGTTTTAATTTTTTGTATGTACTGCTGTTGATGTACCAAATAAGTAAATATTCTATGTTATAGTAAAACTACAATATTACAGAAATGTTTACCTAGATTATTAAAATAAGAATAATTTATTTGCAGTTTATAAAACAATTGCAGTGTAGCAAAACTAAATTATTACGTTCGAATAATAAATGGTTTGACAATTGTTTTGATTACTGTTTCGCTAATAAGTTAAAAACAACAAAACTCAAAGATAATACCAAAATAATACAAACTGTGACATGCAGCGGGTATATTTACAGGAATAATATTTTCCTCATTGTCTATCAACCTCTAACTTACAGTATGTGAGCATTTTAAATTAATGCTTTGCTTTTTTTTTTAAAGACTTTAAATATTATTTAATGTTGCAGACGACCAATCGGAAAATACCATATCCAAGTCTGCACAACAACTCCCTGCTGGCTCCGTGGCTCTGCAGAAATCCTCAAGGCGCTTGTTGATGGAACCCAGTGTCACGTCGGTGGCAACAGCCCCTGTGGAAAGTTCTCCATATCTGAGGTGAAAACATTTGTATCTACTTAATAAAAATCTTAAATTCATTTACTGCAGACAACGCACAACTTAAGCCGCTGGGTCTACAAGAATGAAATTTTTCATAAGAGTTACTATAACTTCCTCGTTGGTCAATAAGTCGCAAGCGCTACTTGAGTTACTGGGCGTGCAATTACTCAGTAGCAGCATGGAGTCTGGACTTGTGACCGGTTGAGAGCAATAAACTCGCCCACCTATTGCATGGGACTTAAACATAACTGGCGAAATATAACCTATGAAATTGGCGTTTTTTTCTCACAAATAGAGAACCTTGTCACTTCTATGATTTAAAATATTCATCTTAATATTGCTTGGTATTATATCGAATAATGACCATCATAGACAACTACCTAATTGTAAAAAAACCTTATTAGTTATAGTTTTCTAAACATAAAAAATACCTTAAAAATGACTCCTCATTTTGTTAGCAGAAATGACCACAATTTGTTTAGCCTAGCCAAAACTTATTTTTGTCGCTTTATCTAAGTGGCATATTACGTTATCTTAGTTTTTAAACATTAGTGCATAAAAGTTTTAAAACATTAGTGTTCATGGTTGTTATATAAATTAAGAAAATGTTTGTATGAAAAAAGTAACTTCTTTAAAATTCTCCATACAAAACGCTGATTTCATAGGTGGGGACCTAATAGGTGTACTATAGGTACAACTCTGCCTAATCCTCCAAGGAATGCAGGGGTCGTGTTATGTAAAATTACACGATATTTTTACTGAGACGAAACGCAGAGGCACTAAAAAGCGATACACCATTGCTACAGCCGCGAAATCAGCGCGCTGATCGCCAATGCTAAAAGTATCGTGTCTGCTATAGTCCTAATAACGTTTATTCGATAACAAATACTAAACAAAACGAAACACTTTATTGATGCAATAGCTATCGAAGTATCAATACATCGGTGTATGTAAAGTTATATGCATAGGAGTTTGTAGAAATAACATTACATGAAACAAAAGTGTCGTCGATGTAACAAGCATCGCAGCTAGTGAAATAGTATCAGGGCAACGTGCTCGAAATAATAAAATTCTACTAAACTAGTTTCGCACTTGAAAAGGACACCCACTGTTGCTGTTCTTTACTGTTTTTTTTTCCACCATTCTTTAAACTTAAAAAGTATTCATTTGTGTTTCCAGGTTGAGTGCCTCGGTGCTTGTGTTAACGCTCCTATGGTGCAAGTCAACGACGATTACTACGTAAGTATAACATAATTGGCGAAATGTAGGTTATCTGGGTGTACTAAAAGTATAGGGACATACAGCTCTGCCTAAACCGTCGGGCAAACAGGCGTGATGTTATACAACCTTAGTTTTTGTCTACCCTAAACCTCTTAAGGGGTCATTGTACTCATCATTATGAATAACTTTCACTATGGGACCAACGCTGGAATAGCGAAAAAAAAATTTGGTGTTCTCTACATTTCGACGAGATATACGAACATAAATGTAGGGAACACCTGATTTTTTTTCGCTATTCCAGCGTTGGTCCCATAGTGAAAGTGATTTTTAAAATGATTTTTTTCTCTAATTTTGCAGGAAGACCTGACAGTAGAAGACACTAAAGAAATAATTGAAAAACTCAAAAAAGACGAGAAACCGAAAGCTGGACCTAGGTATGTACACTTTCCATCACTTTGTATACCTAGCTGTTGTAATAATATTTTCATTTAATTTTTTATGGCATCTCGTAGGTCATCTTATGAGGTTGCGGTCTGCTTAACCGGGCTATCTTGTGAAAGCCTTAATAAATTAAGGCCTCCAGCCAGGGCATAAAACTTATAAACTAAGGGACTACGACGAAAACTAAGGGGCAGCGACGCCCTAAGCCGAGTCCGTACCCCACAGGGGGTGGGGTACGGACTCGGCTTAGGGCGTCGCTGGGGGAGGGCCGCAAAGGACTTTTTTTTTTACTTTGTCAGACAGGCTGGATGGGATCGAGCTAAATAAACTTAGCTTCGTTCCCAGTGTGGCCTGCGGTTTAAGTTGTGATGTTTGGTAGGCAGGAAATAAATAAAGTAAAAAACTCGAAAAAATCCGCGCCTCTGGTCCTAGGGGCCCCCCAAATCTTGCAAAATAGGTACTTTTAAATCCCAAACAAGGCCAAAATATATCAAGAGAGTAATATACAGTTTGGAGCTGGGGGCCAAATATAAATGTAGAATGCAAAAAATTTCGAGCACCATATATTTTCCTTATCTCAAATTTTTCTGCATAAGTCGACAAAGCAACTTCTATTTCAGTATAAATGTTCAAAAGGAACTTAACCGAGATTCCGAGACGGGTTGCAAATTTCGAGCTCGCCTCGCTCGCGCTTGCATCGAAAACTCTTGCTTTTCTGTATAAGTCAGTGTTGCCTGTTTCTTCCATCTGAATGGACAAAAGGAAACCTTCCAACCCCAGGCGGGATCCCAAAATTTTCGATGACCCCCATAAAAAAAATTGCCGCATATTTTTTTTACTAACATACATAAACTGAGAAGACCGTTTTGCCAGTTCGGGCCCCCGACAGGCTCAGTCCGCCACTGAGTAGGTATTTTTGACGACCCTAATGCTAATGCAAAGATTTAAACAAGATGACTTATGTTACAATTATAACCAACAATATCTATTTGTTAATTTTTTCCTTTTCTCAGGAGTGGAAGATTCGCCTCCGAACCCCTAGGAGGGCTGACGTCCTTGATTGAAGAACCCACCGGCCCCGGCTTCGGACTACAAGACGGCTTGAAGTAAAGCCCTAGAACAAACACTTTCAAGTTTTGTAAATCTTATTTATAGGCAATATTTAAATAAATCATTGTTAGATCAGTTGCTTTTTTTATTTTATTTTATTTTATTAGCTAATTGTAGTTCAGCAAGTGAAATCAAAAGTGATCTAGAAAGAGAGTGACAGCAGTGGTGAATACACGAGCGACTCCCGCGCTCTACCAAAAACAAGTGCTTGTCGGGCCACGCACAATGAAGGGTTCCGTAGTTGGAATGAATTGATCCCAAGAACAAACTTAACATCGTAGTTGAAAAACATGTTCTCCCATACATCCCAACTGCAAATGTAAATTGGTCGATTATTACTCGTTAACTTGTAGAGCCTACTTAGATGTGGATAGTTTTTCTTTTAACTTCGTTTTATACAGGATGTCAGGGACACCGACGCGAAAACTGTTACCATGGATTCAGTACATGATTATTAAAAAAAAAAAAAAACTGCTGTTTCATAGAAAAGTGTGCAGCGGAGTTTAGATTCTATTGGTTAATATTGCACATTTCCGCTCCTCTCCTCTCTTCTCCCCTCCAGTGGACAGACAGCCTAAAGGTTGTTTTTTTTTCTTTTTTTTCTGTAACTTGTTTGTACATAACACTTACACGTCAATCATATTATTTTTAAACTAGATGAGGTCGGCGTTTCCTATCTGACTACTCCGAGAAGAAAGGCCGAAAGAAACTCAGAGGTCACAGTCTCTTTTAAAGTCCAGACATAATCTTGGTCAGATCATGTGAAGATCATGTAGATTGGTGTCTAAAAATGGTCTTTTGAGGAAAGAACCACACAGATTGAGTGGACCTGTCCAGTCAGTGCACACATTTGTCAGTGACCGTGCCGTGCAGCTCAACTCAGAATTTAAGGAGCTCAACGATTCGACGATTAACATTCAATGTCCTGTTATTTCATTCAACGAATTACTTCAACGAAATAATTAAGCGGATTATGCTGTACCTACTTACATACCAACACTATATGGGAGGACATTCTCATGTCAAATCAAATACTTCCGTACTTATTGAATATCGTTTATGATCATTATTACTTCGACTAACAATATTTAGCCCTTGCGAAATTCTGATAAGCTAATTGAGTAATATGTGAGCTATCTCGTTTTAAACTACGGAACTGCCGACTTACGTGCGATCACTGATAAGGAAAAAGTAAGATAGGTACTTACTAATACTTACTTAGTAATTTTATTCAGTTGTGGCTATGTTATTGTCCAGTGTGTTACCTACTATGATATAAAAGTTTTTTTTTTAAATAATATAGGTGAGTATGCAAATACTCGTTCAAAGTAAAGTACTTACCAGAATGTTATTATTTTGATTGCATGTAAATGTGTTGTGTGATTGGTGTAACCTCCTTTTACTACCATTGATCTACGATCTGTTTTGTGAAAACGATGTCCTAAAATGAAAATAAAATTGCAGTGTCAAAATGGTGTTAATTTACAGATGACCCGTAGAAATAACAAAAATGAAACATATAAAGAATATACGAAAATACAGCTGTGGGACCCTAATGATCCTAATGATTCCTGGGACCAAACGAATGTAAGTATATCATGATTACTATTTGGAAACTTTTGTTACTGTTAAGTTGGTTGTTAGGTTATAATTTACAGTGAGAATTTTCTGATACATCAACAATTAACAGAATTTCAGCCCATTACATTATGTACTGCATACGCATGCAAATTTAATTAAAAGATTGTTGATAATTCGTTTAGAAATAGACACAATTCATTTCATCTGGCATTTTTCGTATAATTTTCATCCGTCTTCTTCCTTCATTTATCACGCGCCATAGTGGTGAGCTAAGCTATCTATACATTTGTAATCGACTAAATAGGTTGCGACATCACAATCATCAACAAAAAAGCGCAGGCTAGTAATCCTGACAAATATTATAAAAATGCGAAAGTGAGTTTGTTTGTTTAATTGTTACCCTTTCACGCTAAAACGGCAGAACCGATTCGGATGAAATTTGGCACATGGGTAGACCATGACCTGGATCAGGACATAGGATACTTTTTATCCCAACATTCCCACTGGAAGAAGACCTATGCGGACGCAGCTAGTGTAGAATAAATACGTCTTTGATTTAAACAATAATATTATACTATTTTGTCGAAGAATAAAATAAGAAATCTACTACATCTTTTTAGTTTAGTTTTCCACCTCTAGTGTCAAAAGCTGTTGAATTGACATGTCAGTTCTGAAATGTCAGTGGTTTGCTTTTGCTACTTTCTGTCAGTGATTTTTCATTCGTTGATTGTTCGTGTCGTCTTCTTGGGTGTGAAAATGTCTTTCGAGGCCTAAGCTGAAAGGCATTGTGTGAACGATGAAAAGTAGCCCCACGCGCAAATATGAAAATTTCTCCAACGACAACCAAGGGAAGGAAACGGACAAGTATTCTCTAGACAGCCAAGACACCGCCAGTGTGGTTAGTTCAGTTGTTGAAATTATTGATTTTGTTTGTGTACTGTCTAAGATGTTATTGATTTGTCGCAATTTAATGTTTAGATTAGTCATAGCGTATGTGTTATATCTTAACGCCTTTGATAACTGCTGGGTTTGTCATAGGGATGGAGACACTGCTGTGAATCAGCGTGTGTATTACCGACTGCTGTTTTGACCTACGTATGCGCGGCATACGACCTAGATCGTTCTAGTTCTAGATATATTTCGATTGACCTTTTTATAACTTAACCGTTTGGTGATATTTCGTATTTTTCCGACAACGGGTCGCTTTCCTTGGTCCTTTCGTATTTGTAACGTTGCCAACTCGTTTTATGCCGCTTCTCATACGCGTATTTCGCACTTTTACTTTCACCTCGTCTCGATAATTCGGTTACTTTTTACCCATACTTTTAAATATTTCTGGTGAAATAATTTCTTGATCAGCACTTACTTACGCTCAACAGTATCTTCATAAATGTTAACCCTATAATAGACAATGCATATATTTTTTTCTTCCCTTAAACTGTCTTTGGAATCTTATTTACCCAATTTGAATAATGAGTTCACTGCAATCAACGAGCACCTGTCTGGAACCCTTTATTATAGGCAATGCATTAAAAAAAAGGGTTTTATTATTAAACTGTTTTGACAGTTGACATTCTTATTTACCCAATTTGAATAACCAATGAGTTCAGTGCATTTGAGGGATACAGGTTGATGATAAGTTCAGCATTGAATTAAAACAAAATACCGAATTCATGATTTTAAAGATAGGAATAAACTATATAAATTTGTCAACTAAATTATGAAACAAAGTTAGGTTCCTTCCTAAACAAACAGTTGCTTCTTGAAAGTAAAACCACATTCAAACTTTGTTTTGAGAACAGTGACTCAGGCTGGAAACTAACAAAACCACAAGATTTGTTTGTACTAAGAGTACCTACTGAGTACCTTAGTGATTAAATACCTATGTTTATCCTTATTAGTCAACCATAAAAGGCAACTAACAAAAAAATAAAAAATTTGCATGCATGTTTTGTAATTTATAAGTTTTAACTCACTTTTAAATACCTTTGAATTATTCTGTGATGTTGGAAATTCATGAAAACAGTAATTTTTCAATCCAACTTTCCTGTTGTATTTAAATCATCACAGATGAAAAAGTGATCACGATGAACTAATAATAACATGTAAAAAAAAAACAATGTAATAGGTAAATTAATAAGTTCCAAGCAGATAAAAGTTATGTTGAGATTATCCACACAATGTTTATATAAAACAATAGCGTTCAGGAAAAATTTATATTGCCGATAAAGTTTTTATTTGTTTTGTTGTAGTATACTACAACAAAACAAATAAAAACTTTATCGGCATAATAAATATTTAATAAATGCAATGCAATGCACCTGTTATGCAAATAGGCTGTCGTCTATAATTTTCCACCAGCACGCGTAGCATAAAAAATAGTAGCCAAATTGGTGCAGCCATTCTCAAGTGACGAACACCAAGAAAATATAAATGGAAGGGCATTCGTATTTTTTTAAGTGATCCTTCTCTTGACCTTTATTCTCCTGCACGCTTAGCATGACCACAATAGAAATGGGTTTAGTTGACGGAAGAATAGACAAAATGACATATTGTGATTGTTTATCTGTCATTTTGTCTATTCTTCCGTCGATATACGTATCTTGTTGGTATCACATGAGAATAGCTGCACCAATTTGCAACAATGTTTTTTACATGTTCAAAATAGTCTGAATTTAGTTATAGATGAAAAGAACAATTGGAAAAATATCCTGGATTTTTTTAACTCGGGGATGCACTGAATTTGCTTTTTTCTATGGGATTGTAGTATGAATTATTGAAATTATGACTGGAAATAATCTGTCGGGTCAGCTAAATAATTAAAATTTTCCAAAACAGCTGGTGGTTATTTAGTGCAAATTAAAGGTAACCTACCTAGCTGGTGGATTTGGAAAATAAATGAAATAGTTCAATGAACAGACTGATCTTATCGGCATAACTATTATCTTTTAGTAAAGATTGTATGGATTTAATTCATGGTATAATATTAACTTTATCAGGCAATTAATTCTGTGATTTTATTCCTCACAGATAATGATAATAGAAAAATAACTAATAAGTTACTATCGACCCGCTCCTTCTTCGAACGGTTTTTACGACTTGAAAAAACATTGAAACTTTATTATAAAATGTATTTTTCACACAAAACTTTCCAGAATAAATTCTCTAATTATGGTGAAAACCGCATCAAAATCCGTCGCGTAGTTTAGAAGAACAACGCGGTCACACAGACAGACACGACAAGCGACTTTATTTTATAATATTTATATAGAAAAATCTAGATTTATCGTCACATGAGCTTCGAAAGTTAAAAGGTCGAATGCATTTAATTAGTAAGTACCTATATGAAAAGGCTCGTCATAATTTCTGAGGTTCAGGTCGACAGAAAAGAGTCTGCCGTGGTTACATTTGGAACTAAATATTTTACTTATTGCAGAGATGAATGAACTGCTTTGTCGACAAGTGCTAGTAGGTTTTGATTTGATTCACCCACAATCAGCGCTTTTTCATGCACATTTATTTTAACGATTTATTTCTCATTCGAAGTGAACTTAACTAAGTGCGATAGTGGCGCCCTCATTTTCATTTTACAATTTTTTGCCAAGCTGTAGTCACATGCCTTTTCTATTTGTAACTAGCTTTGCCCGCGGCTTCGCCCGCGTGTATGAAACGTACGCGCACGCGCGTGTGACACTATCTCACGGGAACGTACTACTGGGATCAAAAGTATGCATAATCAACCTTTTTAATGTTCACACTGCTGCAACACAGGCCTCCTCTGTGTGAGAGGGAGTTGTCCGTAATCCACCACGCGGCGTAATCCCGGTGCGGGTTGGATGTCACATGTCTTCGAATTTTTAGTTCTAGGACATGCCGGTTTTCTCAAGATGTTTTTCTTCACGGTTTTCAGAGCAGTGGTGGTGAAATAATTCACACAAATTGCAAAAAGTATATTTTGTTTACCACGTTGTGATGTACCTGTGTGTCAAATTTCATCCAAATCCCTTCTGCCGTTAACGCGTGAAAGGTGACAGACAGACAGACAGAGTTACTTTCGTATTTATAATATAATTTTCGATGTATGGATACATGGCCACATTTTATTTTGTATAATATAATATCTATAGGTACACTTCTTGCACTAGGTTGATTAAGTAATTAAAACATTAGATCAGGGTTTAGTGGCCCATGCATGTCGTAGAGATAATGTAACACATTATACTTTCTACTGATTAAAATAAAGCTTGTGTTCTACATTAAACAGTAGTCATAAACATAATATTAATACCCAGTTATGTAAAGTGTATTATGTAGGAATATGCAGAAGTGTACTCATTTGATAAGAAATCTAGAGTGGCAACTACGATCTGTAGTCAAATCTTGGAAAGGATTTAAATAAGAACTACCTTCCATTTAACAACATAAAACAGAGGTCGCTCACAATGGGCCGAAGGCTCAAAGTCACCCAACGGGCAATGGAGAGCACTTGGAGTTTCCCTACGTGATCGAATCAGAAATGAGGAGATCCGCAGGAGAACCAAGGTAACCGACATAGCCCGAAGAATTGTCAAACTTAAGTGGCAATGGGCAGGGCACATTGCTCGCAGAACAGATGGGCGATGGGGCCGAAAGGTTCTGAAGTGGCGACTGCGTACCGGAAGATGTAGCGTTGGAAGGCCTGCCACAAGCTGAACCGATTATCTTGTGAAGGCGGCAGGAATGCGGATGCGAGAAGCCGGTCGAAGTGTCGGTGCTTGGGGGAGGCCTATGTCCAGCAGTGGACGCCTTTCGACTGAAATGATGACATAACATAACGTAACGTCTGTAATCCCCCAAGGGTTAGGCAGAGGCTTCAGCACACCCACATTTCGCCAGTTATATTACGTCCCATGTAATAGAGGGCGAGCCTATTGCCGTCAACCGACCACAAATCCAGACACCGGACTACTACTAAGAAATTCCAGATGGAAAAACCCAATAACACTTTGTCCGACCCGGGAATCGAATTGAGGAAATTATGCTTAGCAGTAGCGGTTGTGACCATTAAAACAATGAGCCAGGCAACTTGAAAGTTTATTTATAAAAATAAAAAAAGTTTTTTGCCTATTAGGTACATATTGTGGCCCACGACTGGGTCCCTCCTCTATTTCCTTCCAAACCATTCTACCACCACCACTCTATTTTCTGGGATCTCTGGCTATGTTAGCCCTGCGAACATAAATAACTAGCTGCGCCCCGCGGTTTCACCCGCATAAGTCTCGTTCCCGTGGGAATATCGGGATAAAAAGTATCCTATGACCTAACCCAGGTCATGGTCTACCCATGTGCCAAATTTCTTCCAAATCCGTTCAGCCGTTTTAGCGTGAAAACGTAACAAACCAAGAAACAAACTCACTTTCACATTTAAAATATTAAAGTTAGGATATCTAGGTAAAGTTGTTAACTCACAAATCCGTTCTACAATACCATTTTGCACACAATTTAAACATTAGTTTCACTAAAACAAAACAAGTATGTATTTGCGAAATTTTCGCAAATACTTACTTAGATGTTCGTGTTTGAAACGATATCTTAATTTGTACCATTCTTTGGACCCAATCCTTTTTCTGTTCTTTTTACATAAGCAGGAGATTCGCAAGGAAATCGCGATCCTTGTTCGATATGCTGCGCTGCGTTGTGCCGTTTGATGAACCTTCAAACCGGCATCAAACGGTTTCATCAAACACGTAAGGTTTGAATCAAACTGTTTTACCGTCTCGTCGTTTTACTGACTGCTACAATGGTCTAGTGGTCACAAGCGCTACTTCTGACCATGAGGTCCTGGGTTCGAACCCAGACAGACGCTTTGCTTTGTGTAAATAATTCATCACAACTGTTCTCAAAACGGTGAAGGAAAACATCGTGAGGAAACCGGCATGTCCTAGATGGTAGATTACAGCCCACTCTCTCTCACCGAGAGGAGGCCTGTGTCCCAGCAGTGGGAACATTATAGGCTGATTATGCTATAAACCAAAGGTCACTGTGATGGAAAATCAGATGTAAAATTAGTCTGTTAGAACAAGAAATTTGTGTTTGAAAGTTGAATCCAGGCAAACACTTCCCTCCAGTGAGTCTGTCAAGTTTTTCCACTAATTCCGTTAACGTCGCGAGCTTTAATTTTAATTATTAAAAGGTTCGTTCGCGTTGGCGTCAAAACTTTGTGATTACATTAATTGCTTGTAACCTTTTCTGTAGAGCTTGTAACATTAAATGTATAATTTTCACACGGCTTTACTTGTCGCGGAGTTTGATCGCAAAATTTGCTTATTCTCCATTGTTCAGTTTTAAGTAATTTTTGGGTAAAGTTTTCATAACGCTCTTCTCATCTTGAAGTAGGTCACGGAATAAAGAGGAAAATATATAGTTTGAACAAGGTTCACTTTAAAATTCTGTGATGAAAATCTAATTTCAATTTTCACAGCACATTTTATGAGAAAATAAAGGTAGGTTTAGATATACCCACCCAAGTATACCTACGTCAGATTAAGTCTTAGGGATATGGAGATTTTAGATGGCAAGGCTTAAACGTCCCTGGATTAAACCGTCATCGAAGCTCCCTTTTGGGTTCAACAGGGATAGTTATCCCATTCATTAAATATAATCTTTTATTATAGCTTTAGTTGCGGCTACGTCCGCTTTCAAACTATTATTTGTTATAAACACTTATATTATAAAAGCTCTATGTTCTTCTCTTGGTACCAAACTACTTATCTGTCATAGAATTTGGAAGGAAAAATGACTGAATACCTAGTACTTTGAAAATCGTATGAATGTTAAATACCTAGTTGGACTCACTTTGAAAATCGTATGAATGTTAGCTGAGATGTGCTGTTTGAATCTCATCTACTGTCTCAGTCTGGGAGTGATATACACTCACTCACTCAAGTCCAGCCACCCTACATATTTTTGTACTTATACAAGTCTGAATGTCGTGAATTCAAATTTTCAATAATCATGTCACCAAAATGGTGGCCAGTATGGTGACTTCAAAACTGCATTACTTATTTGATTTATGAGTTTTTGGCCTATAAATACGTAATGGAAATGCACAGTGGCTCGATTTAGGAGTCTGGGAGTGTAGATTCGTAAAGGCTCGTGCTGACTAGTTCGGCTTGTCGCGCGACGAGACACCGGTAATTGCGCTACCGTGAAGTTTTCTAAGAAATTGTTTTGTTAGAGTCGCTTCGCGCTGTCGCGTCGTACCGGTCTGCACGACGCTTTATGCTTACACGTCCAAGCGAGAAGAGCGCCTTGTTGTACAAGAAATTCATCTAAACACAACATTTTTCATCTATACATAATTGTATTATTAATCAATCAACACCAAACAGCCATGAAGGTTTCACTTAGCACAAACCTTCGTTGGAATAAATTGAATATTATATACGCATGCGCGGGAAACAGCTGCTACTTCTATGATATGCTGATGTTACATTATCTACTCGTTTTTTATTATTACAAGACTTGGCAGGGTTCCAAGTCGGGTCACTATAAGCCCTCGTTCGCACTGACGTAAAAATATCGCGGCGAGATTTTATCAGCTGAGCGTTGACAATCCAATGCGCTAGGACGCACTCTCGTTCTAGCGCGTTGAAAAAAACTCTTTTGGATTTTCAGTTCTCGGCGCTAAGCAGAGCGTTAAAAATCCAGTGCACGAAAAAAAATCGCTGCGATATTTTTACGCCCGTGCGTACGTGGGCTAAGAGTATTGTAGCACGCGCCTTGTTTAATAGTATTTTAAAGCGTTGAGGTGTTGTGGCGTAATTCACGTAGATTTATGTTGTAGGTAACTCAAGTAGCTGAGTGTAAGCGCATCGAATCGATAGCTACGCGTTTCCTCGTACAAATGAGAAAAGCTATGAATAGACCGGTCGCGGTATTAAGAAATAACAGTTTTACATGGAATTTAAATAACAAACAATCGCGCTGATTAGTTACCGATTAAACTGACAATTTCGCTATCTAAAAGATAGGCAAATACGGAGAAATCTGAGCTAAAAATAAGCGAATGCTGAAGTTTATTTAATTCATGTAATAATTTGACAGTTTTTAATATTCTTACAATACCTATCTGTTTCTGGTAAATATAGCAATATTGCTAACTATTAAGGTAAATAAATAAATAAAATAAATAAATAAATATTTTTATTTAAACAAAAATGCTTCATATACAATGATTTGTGTTTGGTGCCTCCTTTTAGGCAAACAATGCCTGTGTTAGGAGACTCCGCTCCTCCATATCTTAGTTATAAAAATTTTACATATTTATATTACATTATGAACATCTTGAGTATGTATCACGTGAATCGTGGTGTGCTTTAGTTAGGCGTGGCGTGTGTGTTCGATGTAGTGCGGTTAGATGTGATTTGTGGTGTGGTGTGTAGTGCGGTGTGGTGTGGTGTGGTGTGGTGTGGTGTGGTGTGGTGTGGTGTAGTGTGGTGTAGTGTAGTATGGTGTAGTGTGGTATGGTGTAGTGTGATGTGGTGTAGTGTGGTGTGCTGAAGGTGTTGATCGACTTGAGCATCCACGTGTAATGAGCATTCTAGCGAATGTCACATTACAGAAAAATAAACGTCAGCGTTTTAGCGAGCATTCTAGCTAGCGTTCTAGCGAGCATTCTAGCTAGCGTTCTAGCGAGCATTCTAGCTACCATTCTAGCGAGCATTCTAGCGAAAGGAGCTTGCGTGTCATTGTTCCGCCGCCGTCCCTTCCTCTATGCCTCCCGCACCTCTGTCGTGAAAATGTTCGTTGCGATGTTTGGCTCTATGCTTGGCTCTGTTCGTTGTTCAGTTCGACGAATTTTAAAACGGCGAATGCTCGATGTTCTGTTACAAGTGAATGCTCAAGTTTACCAGCACCTTTAGCCGGTTTTCTGAAGCATTCAGAAAAGGGGCACATGCTACTATACCCCCTATTCAATTTAATCTGTTGTCGAATCCCATGTCAAGTGATTTGATAGGCTATTGTTGTTTCGGTCAGCCAATCACAACAAGTCACAGCTGATTTTCTGAACACAAACTGAGTAAGGCCCGGACTCCGCCAAAGCGGAGACGAGACGAGAGGAGAGATGTGTTTTAGACAACCAATAGAATTTCGCTATTCACACATCTCGTCTCCACTCAGCTTCAGTGGATACCACTGAGCGGAGATGTATCATATTTGTATGGCGCGATCGAAGCGGAGGTATGAGCTGTGCCTCGCGGAGATTGAGCTGGGTGGCGGTACGAAGCGGACATGTGGGCTGCGCCTCATAATCTGGCGACGGTGCGCAGTGGCGACGAGAAGGGATGTGAGCGGCGCCGTAATTTCTTTAACACATAACGCTCGCCGCACGCAGCTCAGTTCCGCTCTAGCCAGCACACATCCCCGCTTCAGTCTAGCCAGTACGAATCTCCGTACGGCTTCGGTGGATACAGCCTAGCTCAAAAACATCTCTTATCTCCGCATTGGTGGAGTTCGGGCCTTAGTCTTTCGGAAGCCGAGGCAATCCAAGCACTTAGTATTTCTGTTGGTAAAAGTTAAGTATTGACACATTTGAGTATTGACTAGTCAATCAATACCCGTTGCGTTACAATCTGTATTTAGATAATTATGTAACGCGATCTCTGTTGTTGTAACATTGACAGACTATTAAATCCTATACTATTAAATGAGCAATATTTGTATATTTTTGTTATCACGTTCTCGAAAACGGCTCTAACGATTTTGATGAAAGTTGCAATAGGGATTTAGGGGGGTTAAAAATCGATCTAGCTAGGTCTTATATCTGGAAAAATTAGTTTTCTCCATTTTCACAGCCTACGGAATGTGATACAACGTTGGTATACGACATAAATGTTTATCTATTTTCACCCGAGCAGAGCTCGATCGACCAGCACGCGTACCATGACCACCGTAGAAACGGGTTTTGTCGGAAGAATAGACAAAATGTCATATTGTGATTGTTTATCTGTCATTTTGTCTATTCGTCCGTCGAAAAAACCCGTTTCTACGGTGGTCATGGTACGCGTCTAGGTACTTATATTAATCAGCGGTACCGTTCATTGCGGTACTTTCCAGATATATCATATCTAGTGTTTACGTTTTTATTTCTGGATTTCCCGAAAACATTTTACCTCGAACGGAAAAAACGGCCCAAAAGTTACTGGAACTCGTAAACGATGTACAATTATTTTGCACTAATGACAAAAAGGAAACAGTTGGTAACATTTCTACCTAGTAACTTTTAATAATGCATGTTGTTGGAAATGACCTATTTTTCTTCGTTGGCCACTAGGACAAAGGGCCGTGGGTTATTGATTAGTTAGGGCGATGCAATGGATGTCACCTTGCTTAAATGTAGACCTTAGGTTTTAACGGCATGTTAAATGATAATGAGATGCCCTTGATCCATGAGAGCGAATATTTCAGAAGTGGCTTTCTTGGTACAGTCTTCCTGTGTACAACTCAAAGAGATGACTTTAATATGCAGTTGCAGTACCTAGTACCAAATAAAAAACCAAGATAGCGCTCTCAACAGTGACGTGAGGCCGGTTTCGTAAACACGTGTGCATTTAGAGAGTTGTAGTTGAAGTACAACCAACTCGGCGGAGCACTGTCGGTACCTGGATAAATAAAACACTTAATGAAGATATAACTCGAATACTATTATTTAGAATCTTTTAGTTTTTACATTATTATATTTTATATTAGAGGCCCATGCATGATGATGGCCTTTTGATGTCCGAAACAGAGACGAGAATAGATTTTTTTCAGCTAGGGTGTATTCACTGGAGCTGTGCGGAGATTTGTACTGGCTAGGCTGGATCGGAGGCGTGTGCTGGCTAAACTGGAGCGGAGATGTGTGGTGGCTAGAGCGGAGATGTGTGGTGGCTAGAGCGGCAATGTGTGCTGGCTAGACCGGAACTGAGCTGCGAGCGGCGAGCGTTGGATGTTGTGATGAACGCACATCTCTTCTCGTCTCCGATGTGCGTCGTCGCCAATTTGCAACGCACAGCTCATATCTCCGCTTCGATCGCGCCATACAAATATGATACATCTTCGCTCAGTGGTATCCAATGAAGCTAAGTGGAGACAAGATTTGTGAATAACGAAATTCTATTGGTTGTTTAAAACACATCTCCTCTCCTTTCGCCTCGTCTCCGATTTGGTGGAGTCCGGGCCTAAGACGCGTGGCTATCATCTCAAGGGGCCGACACTCTAAACTTATCTTCTATTCTTTATTTGTATCAACGTATATCATATAAATTTATGCGATACTTATAATAATAACTAGAAAAGGTTGTATATTAACTAAATAAGTTATGATCTCTACAGTAGGTATACCTTGAATCTACCAATTTCTGCCATCATACCTATTTTTGCCAAGCAACGTTGCTGTGTTCTGTGTTTTACATCTAGCGTGAAAATTTTAAACCGATGGTGTTTCTTCTAATGAAAATGCCCGTGCAGACCGTGCAGTACAGCTACGATTATCACGCTAAATCTTATATCAGCGTTACTACTAACCAATTTTTTATGGCAACACTTGTTAGAAAGAAATCAAATATGTATGTTTATTTGGCATATGTCTTATATAGGTATGTAGGTACTACGTACCCACAACCCAACCCTCAACCCATCGTCTTTGACTCGAAGGACTTCTGGAATGAATTCAGTTAAACTTTCAGCAACCTTGCCCTAATTTTGGCAGACATTTACATGCTTCTCCGGCTGTAAAGATACTGAAAACTCAATTCACTTGTCTGTTTATCCAAAACGACGCGTTCTTTAATTCTAGTTTCTAGAAATATTATTTTCCCAATTGAATGATCAATCTGATTGCTTGGTATATTAGTGAAAGCGCAAGTCCTGTTTTTGGGATTTTCATTAGTATATACTAACAGCCGCACAGGTTGATCCAACAGGTTAAGCTATGCTGGCCGGGGTTGGTCAGTGGATGGGTGACCATCTTTACATGAGACTCTTCCGTGCCTCGGAAAGCACGTCAAGCCGTTGGTCCCGGCTATCATTCGTGGATCTTTGACAGTCGTCACGGGTCGTCAGAAGCCCGAAAGTCTGGCAACCAGTCTTACCAAGGGGTATCGTATTACCGAGTAACTGGGTTGTGGAGGTCAGATAGGCAGTCGCTCCATGTGAAATACTGGTAGTTAGCTGCATCCGATTAGATTGGAAGCCGACCCCAACGTAGTTGGGAAAACGCTAGGCAGATTGATATACTCGCTACTCAGTCACGGCCGGGTCGTGGTCGGTTGATGGCAATAGGCTCGCTCCCTTTTTACGTAGGCCTTAATACGCAGGCATAATGATGTGGGTATCTCAATACACCTCTGCCAACGCCTTCGGGCCTTACTGGCGTGATATTATGAATGATAAGTTCAAAACAGGTACTTACTAAGCTTTGGAAGCTATCGAAAGCTCTCGCATGACTGAATACACGTCGCTCTGGTAATCAGAACCAGTCAGCTAAAAGGGAGTTTATAATACTGATAATTTTTTAGACATGTGGCTTCACCTACCCAGTTGTTGTTTTTACGACTGCAAGTATGGTCACTCTTTGCGGGAGTGCTTGTGACCATTAATCTTAATGAGGCTTTTCCGAAGAGGTGAGCCCAAAAGCTCTTAAAATACTTCTTAGGTCTTTAGGAAATAATCTTCCTGCTCCTTTCCAACTTGGGGTCGATGCAACACGTCTTTTTCTTCCATACATTTCTATCAGCCGTCATTTCAGTATTACCCGCTTTCTACCCATATCAGAGACCAGAGACTTCACAGGAATTCTTTAAGAATGTAGGTCCATAGTTCTGCCAGATTACCTGAACCCAAGAGTTTTTGCTAATTTCGGGAGAGCCGTATCCTGTATCCTGTTGACTGCAAAAGCGAGTCTGCTGCTCATAGAAAAACTCAATGATTTTCCTTCTACATAAACCTATTTAACGTGACAAATATTACTACAAGCACGTTGATTATTCCGCGTTTACGAACACATGAATAAACGGCGCCATCGTTCATTTACCAGTAATTATTTACGATCAGTCTGACGTCGCTCAACGGTGCGTGCAAACGTGTTTTTAGCATTTATCTCCGTATATAAAAACATACGTTTTTGTCGTCTTTTCACGTTCACATACTTGGGATAGCAACAGGTATTGTTTTTGAAGGTTGTTCAGTGAAATTGGTGTGTAATTTTTAAGTTTACTCTGTGCCTTTGAGCAAACTTTTGAACTTTGCTTGCTTTTTGTTTGGGAATTTCTACGGTTTCTGTCGAGCTTCTATGTGAGTTAGTGTTTTCTCTACTTTGATGTTTATTGCTATATTCGAATCTTGAATTTACTTGGTTTATGGTGTTGGTGAATTATCAATGGATATTGACTATGTGCTCGGGAGATGTGACAAGTTTTGTACAAAACCTAATTGACTATTCATTGAACAAGAAAATTGTTAGCCCATCTTCTATTTGATTGATAAACCAGTCGATAAGCATCTGTTTAATCAGGTTTATCATTAATCAAATTATTATTGTTATCTGCGGAATATAATTAATAACTGGTATGAATTAAATCGGCTTCCGGTGCGTTCTCACGGTCAACAATGTTTCTCAAGATGTTCTCAGCATCGCAGTTATTTGGTTATCAGCTATTGTAGTGTTGCGGATGTTTTGAATTTTAAGACCGCGTTCTCAGCAAATTTATAGTCAATCGCCGATTTTGAGCAGGATCACTGTGAGCCCCCAGTGATATAAGAGATCTAGCGTGTTGTCCGCACCTACAGTGTGAACTAAAACTTGAATGTGTATGGACAAACAGTAAACTACTTAACGCTCGCTAATAGTTGGCGGCTGATAATAAGTTTGGTGTGAACGCGGTTTTAGTCCTAAGGTAATTTAATGTGGTCATCTGTTTATATCCTAAGCAGGGATCACAATGCTCATAGGTAAGATAAAATAGGAATAGGGCATCCTAGAATTATTTCGTACGAACCCTCCTTGATATGTCAGGCTATTGTAAACAAATCTCAACTAACGGAACGCAACTGACGTAAGTTTGACAGCTGAAACGTCATCATTTTCGAAATGTCAATCCTAGTCTATATTTTGTTAGCTTAGAAGAATATATGTTATCTCTGTTCCAGAATGCTATTTCGAAACCTGTGATCTCTTGAGACCCTGAATTATTTCGTACGAACTTCTCATTGATATGTCAGGCTATATTGTAAAGAAATTCATTTATCGAAACACAACTGACGTTAGTTTGACAGCTGAAACGTCACAATTTTCGAAATGTTAATGCTAGTTTTTATTTTGTTAGCTTATTAAATAAATTGTATGTATCATATTCAAGAATACTATTTCGAAACTGTTCTTGAAACTGATTCTCAAGCAGAGTTCCCCGGAAACTTTTCTCTCTGCTTGGATATTCTGGAAGAAGGTTTTAATTTAAAAGTAATTAGGTATTGACTTTGATAGATAGAAACCTAACGAACGCTATCGATAAAACTTGTATGTTTTTACTTAGAAAAATACTTCATTAATTTGATTGAAGTTGTCCCACAATCATGTTTTTGTCACATGCTTCACGTAATGAATAATGCCTACCTATTTGTTTTTTGCCGAAATACTTTACTGTGCGATAACCGAAGGCATGTACCTACTTATTAAACACAGTTAAGTTAAACACGCAATCTGGGGAATCCTATACCAGATATGATTTTACGCATGACTCATCATCGACATCATTCTCCTGCCCTCTTACAAATTTATTATTAGTGGTCGGCACAACATGTCTTTTTCTTCAATACTTCTCTCTATTAGTCGTCATCTCGGTAGTAAGCAGTCTCGATAATATTTATTTATTTAATTAAATATTTAATTGAATATTTATGAATCCACAGTATAATATTTAATTTTGTCTGGGTTTTTTCTTATTTGACAAACACACCGAGTTGCAATTTCGAGAAAATTCATGGTTAATTCGAAGTTTTTACCGTGTAATTCATACCTTATTATGTTTCTTACAAAGATAAATTTTTCATTCCGAACGAAATTTTATTATTGACGCGAAAACTCCGTACCTACCATGGTTGTTTACCAACTTGGACACACAAAAAGGAATACACTATAGTTTGACTCTACAATGTCTCTGGACCTCCATTAGTGACATTAAAACTTTTTGTTGCAGCATTCCACGGAGGAGGGGGGCGGGGGGCGGCGTGGGTTGATCGACGTGAGCGCAGGCGCAGGCGACATGTGGATCAGCGCCGTCGAGAGCTCCATACTGGCCTGGGAGGAGGTAAGACTAGAAGAAACTACTGTAAAAATAGCGTGAAAAATTGGAGCTAAGCAACTTGTAACTTATGCCAAGGTTTAGCACCAAAATCCACATCAATCAATCAACTCAGGCTATTGCAGTCCACTGCTGGACATAAGCCTCTCCCAGGCTGTGACACAAAATAAGAAAAAAAAAAAAAAAAACGGTGTTTTCTTATGACCACGATAGAAGTGAAAACTTAGGACTGGACCAGACCATACGCGATTTAGCGTCAACGACCGACTGGAGCCGAGTATACCCGATTCAGCGTCACCGATCCGAGCGTCACGGTTCAGTTTCGTTCTCTTATCAGAAAGCGCAAACAGCGGCTAAAGCAGATTTCACTTCAAAAATTGTAATATTCATACTTACGCATCTGTTATGTGTTCCTATTCTCAATCATTTGCTTTTTCGAATCATATTTCATAATTGAATGGTGGAGGAGCTCGTGGCTAAGTAATAACTACCGCACGTGTCGATCCGTCAACTTAAGCTACGCTTGCCGGGGTTGGTCTGTGGATGGGTGACCATCTTTACATACCGAGACTCCTCCGTGCCTCGGAAAGCACGTTAAGCCGTTGGTCCCGGCTGTCATTCGTGGATCTTTGACAGTCGTTACGGGTAGTCGGAAACCCGATTGTATGATATTCAATCTTGCCATTGGGTATCGTGTTACCCAGTAACTGGGTTGTGGAGGCCATGTAAAATACTGGTATTCAGCTGCCTCCGGTTAGACTGGAAGCCGAGCCCAATATAGTTGGGAAAAGGCTAGGCAGATTGATTGATTTCACAGTTGAATGGTGTTGTAGGTACGTAAGTCTCTTGATTTCTAGATTTAGTAACTGCAGGTAGATCAAAGAAATCAAAGCCAATGATGGCACAGTGTGTCACTGATAAAATGATAAGTTAAAGACGACCTCTAGTACGTAATGAAATCTCTATTTAGATAAGAGCCAGATAAAATAAGTCTTAACTGCTTTATAGCATTAACTATAATATTAATCCTATAAATTTTTATACATAACATAACGCTTATATTTCTCTAAGCGTTAGGCAGAGGTGAACCTGTAGCACACCCGTATTTCGCCAGTTATGTTTAAGCCCCATGTAACAGGGGGCGATTGCCTATTGCCATCAACCGGGCACAAATCGACACTCTGGGTTGGTTCTATAAAACCCAATAACACTTTGGCTGACCCTGAAATCGAACCCAGGACCACAGGATACATCTAAGATATTTATTTCGTAAAAATATACGTTTTGTTTAACTAGTTTGGTAAATTTTATGATGATCCATGCTTTTTTGCTGCCAATTTCGCACTGTTGCAATGGCGACATGTCAAAACATCGCGATCTCTGAGCTATAACTAACTTAAATATTAATGTATTTTACATACAAGCCTTCCGGAATGAATGCTCTAAAGTATAAATTATTACGGTGATTCGAAAACCGCATTAAAATCGATTTTGAACTTCAGAGGAACTTAGCGGTTACACCATAGAAATATAAAAATCAGGGTCACACAGACACGAAAAACGACTTTGTTTTATACTGACCAACAGCCACAAGTGACAATAGAGTTGTGGGAGACACGGCACCCGTCACTACCCAACTTCGTCTAGCCCCTGTTGCTTTTAAGGAAAGCAATCAATGGACTGCGGACAATCTAGGGAAATGGGGGATTATTGACCCAACCGACACCCAGTGCGAATGCGGTGCTCTTGACCAAACCATTTCCTATATGTCGGAGTGTCCAAAGTGGCCATACACCAGCACTTCTGAGGGCCTACAACTAATGGGCCTACTGGGCCCAAGTAATCTTCTACATATTATAATACAAAGTCGGTTTTCGCGTTTGTCCGCGTTGTTCTTTTAAACCACGCAACAGATTTTGATGAGGTTTTCACCATTGTTTATTCCGGAAGGTTTATATATCTATTACGTTAATATTAAAGTTACGTTTACTTAAGAAATCTCGATGTTTTGTCAAGTTGTAAAAACCGTGCTAAGCACAAGCGGGTCGCTAGTACATAGTAAAAGATTTTTACTTTTGCCATTGTGTCGATAATAAGAAGACTGTGTATGATTTTAGGTATAGATCTGTGTGATTTTACTCCCAAGCTTTATCTATGTATATTGAAAGCTACTTACCTACTATTGCGAGCCTAATGTCATTTTATGACCTTCATAAAATAATATTCCACAGACGATTCTCGACCACAAACCATATTGATTTTAGAGACGGTATTCCTGTACAAATAAATAGAGCATCTTGTGGCAATAATACGTAGCCAGGTGTTGACTTAATTATTTACTGAAAGGTCGGTACCTACGGGCTATGGCTACGAGCTAGCGAGTTCCCGCTCCGAGGCTTGTTTACTCACGGAAATGGAATCCAATCATAAACTAAACTGGAAAAGAAAAGCTATGCATCCTAACTAATATTATAAATGCGACAGTGACTTTGTTTGTTACGCTTTCACGTAAAAACGGCTGCACGGATTTGGATGAAATTTGGCACATGGGTAGACAATGACCTGGGTTAGGACATATGATTATCCCGACTTTTTATCCTGATAGTTCGTTCCTGTGGGATAATATCCGCCCTCCACGCGGACTTAGTTGCTTATTTTATTTTTTCAATGGTTTAGGTAAATTTTAACGATTCGGATTCTGATTGATAGTGTATAACGCAATTTGGGTACAGATTTACTTACAACATCATGAATCCCTCAAGCCGTCGTCGTTCCTTGACTTCTAAGGACTGATAATGATGATTTCCTCTATTACTATAACTCAAAAATGTCTTTATCTTGCGTTATGAGTAGACATTCAAGTGGGCTTAGATAACATTTACAATCTTCATAAAGACTTTATTAGACTAGAGATTCGCCTTTATTATCTACTAAATAAAAAATATAATTATCTAAATAGACTGCTTCGTTGGTCTAGTAGTCGCAAGCGCTACTGCTGAGCCTGAGGTCCTGGGTTCGATTCCCAGGTCGGTCAAAGTATTATTGGGTTTTTCCAACAGGAATTTCTCAGTAGGCCTGGAATCTGGAATTGTGCCCGGTTGATGGCAATAGGCTCGCCCCCTATTGGCGAAATGTGGGTGTACTACGGGCATACCTCTGCCTAAACCTTCGGGGAAACGAGGCGTTATTTTATGAAAGAAAGAAAAGAAAGAAAAAGTGTTTATTCTGCACAAACTAAACGCACATTACAGAAAAAAAACAAAACAATACCACTTTACAAATTAGCCAAAAGCTTCATATCCATTATTACAGAAAAAATTGTATTATGTTGTTATTTATGATGTATTTATCTTAATAGTTATGAATCCACATGGTCTACTCCTCCTTACGGCGGTTAGGTTAGGCAGTGACATTAGGTCCGTCCATTAGGAGATTCTAAGAAACAGCCTGAGATATAGATTTGTTCCCAGATAATGGCAATCTTTGCCTCCTAACATGCGCTTATTAATACAGTCAATCATTGGTACAGGATGAAGGAAGCTAGGGTCTAAACCAGGGCACCCCGCTTTAAAAGGTTATAACGCAACCAACGTAATTAACGTAAGTAAGTAGTAGCCTAGTGGTGTGACCGTCAGACTGCCAAGTCATAGGTCTCGAGTTCGAACCCAAGGCACGCGTATTGTATAATTATCACTTGCTTCAAAAACGGTGAAGGAAAACATTGTGAGGAAACCGGCATGCCTGAGAGATATTTCTCGACGGCATGTGAAGCCAAGTCAGAGGCCCATGGGTGGCTTTAAAAACCTTGACTCCAGGTTAGTCACTAACCACACGAAAAGAAGAAAAAGATGTAGTAGATGTCTTGCCACGCAGCGGGCGCTATGCAGACGATGCCAATTTGCCCGCGACGATAAAACGTATGGAAATCTATGGAATAACGCACACGTCGGACGAATGATTGCCGGGATTTCCTCATCTCGTCTATGCTCATCGGGCAGCACCAACAGAGTCGGGGCCCCTAGTCTAAACACCTCTGCCCACCGCTTCGGGGAATACCTACAGTCATAATTTTATCAATCCATATCACTAAAAGTCATACCACTCACATAATTAAACGTAAATACATAACAGTAATCGGCCGACATCCGACATACGTCAATATCCCTAAACAGAAGAATGACATTTACATATAAACAGATAACAGATGTCTTCGCCCATAACGATAACATTCACATCACTATATAAGATCGATAAAATGAAACGTCACTTTGTCACAACACTACGGTCCCAATTCGATTGTTAACGATTGATTGATAGAACGCGCGAATGTATGGGAAGCAATTTGTTTAAAGAGGAAAAGGAAATAGGTCGTGTCTCCTTTAAACGATTGGCTGTTTTTATTTTTAAGCTAGTATTGTCGTCATTTGGTTAAAGGTTCTCGCAGACAGGCGATGCGACTCTGGTGGAACAGTTTCTATGAAATCTTCACGGAAATTGTTCTACCGATCTTCGCGCGATGGGACCGTTGTGCCTGTCTGCGGAACCTTAAGAATTTTACATTTTATATGCAAGGATCTTAACGGCTGTCATTCGTAGACCTTTGACAGTCGTTACGGGTAGAAAGAAGCCCAAAAGTCTAAGGGGGCTACTTGGTAGCATGATAACGTTACCCAGTAACTGTATAAAAAAACTGGTATTCAGCTGCATCCGGTTAGACTGGTAGTCGATCGCAATGTAGTAGTTGGGCAAAGACTAGGCAGATTGATTGTATGCAAATATCTTATGTATGCGACCTCATGCTCACTGACTCAGAAATGTACTTAGTTTTTGTGTCAAAATTCGTTAAAATAATAAGGATGTTGATTTTCCTTAATACCTTCCTCAAATCGTGGTTTTTGGACGTTGCCAAAGATTTGGAAAATTACATGAAACATTAAATACTGAAATAAAATATCTAGGCGTAGTAACCCGCCTCTTTTTCTCGTGATAAAGAGTTGAAGACTGAAGAGAATGATCTTGACGATGCTATCATGGTATATAAATATGGATGTGTATTTTCCGGGCGTTAACGAGAATTGAGGGGGACTTGATAACGATACTGCGTAGTGCAATCAAGTCGGGAAGCGGAAATTCCTGTAGGTAAGCGTTCAGACTGTGGTGTCAAAGACTCTATAATTATATCCATAGAGATTCTTGATGATCTTTTATAAGGTGTCTTCCTAGGGTATTTATTACATAAAGCGCGCTTTTCTTTAAATTTAAATTATGTTTTTGAAACACAAATATTAACAAAATTAGGGTCGTCAACTAGATGTCTACCTATAATAATTGGATTCTATCTGAACTAGGACTAAACCTGTATCTCACTCAAGTGCTGAAGCAAGCGACGAGTCTTTGGCTTTGTCCACTCTCTTCATTATATTAACTTGAATTTTCATCATCATCAGCATCATCTCAGCCAAAAGGCTTCCACTGCTGGACACAGGCCTCCCCTGAGCATTGTGAATATCACAGGATTGGATAATTCTCTTAAGGTTCTTCCTCAGTCCCTCGATCACCTCTATCCGTCGTTTTTACTCTTCATAAAACATTGCCCGGAGTCTGGATTTGTGTCCGGTTGATGGCCCTATTAGATGAGATTAAACATAGCTGTTGAAATCTGTCTGTACTATAGGTACTCGTAGACCTCTGCCTGATGTCATGTTATGTGTGTGTTTAAACCAATACAATATCATTAATAGCAAATGCTTTTCACTCAAAATCATAGCTGCTATAGAAAGCAGAGATGCTATCAGTGTCAAGAGGCTTTAGACCCGTGAATCCCATTTGCATATTGACCCAGATTCCATATCTATTAGGTTATATCGTTCCTTAAATACAAAAGTCACACATTTCAAAAAATATCAAAAATGTTTTTTTTGCATAAAATGCATCTTAAACGATGAAACTTTAATGTTTCGCTAAAACAGCCGTCGTTTTATGATCAAAAACACCCATACACGCACACACGTTAGTTTTGTTTTGTACCGTTTCTGTAACTAAGTTCCGTGCAAAAGTACCATATTGTCAATTGTCACCAGTCATTTGGTACGAGAACACGCATTTTTTGTGAAAAACTACCACATTCCAAAAAACTGCTATAAAACAGGTGAAATTATATATTCAAAAGTGCCACATTCTAAAATATATTCGTATTGCAGATCACATTCACGTAAGTATCTTATCATTTTTATGTGCAATAGTACAATATTTCGAAATAGGTTGGTTTTGCATTTATAAATTTAATATTTTCTCTTATTTTTGTATGCAATACTACCATATTTTGAATTATGTTAGTTTTGCAAAAATTAATTAGAATTATTTTCTTATTTCTTTATGCTAAAGTAACATATTTCGAAATATGGTGTCCTTGTATTTGAAAGTGATCTCTAAATAGATTTTATTTTACATTAAAAAGCAATTTTTAGTTTTAATGTTGTTTTGTCTGAAAGTTTTTGTAGTTTTTGGAGTAATCTTATGGGTTAAACAAATTAATTTAGAAGAGCTATTAAAACTAATTAAATTTTACCCACATAGATACATTATAATGCCTATTTACGAGAAAGTAAATTGGTTGATACAGGTATGTACTTATTTTTATTTTTTTCAGAATGACAACAAGAGCGCACCGAATTTTGAACATGGTACCACCTATAAATGCCCCTCGAGATGGACAGCAATCTCCGTCAACAATACGACCTAGTGAAATGGATTCAAGTGACATTCAGACTACCAATAGTATTTATCATAATTATGATGCTGATGACGTTAACTCTCTACCGAACAGTCAGTTTTCTTTAGATATTCTGAATCCGGTGAAGAAAACGAAGACATTCGAGCAACGCCTCCAAAACACAGAATATTCAATAAACCATCTTTAGTCACCCAAGAAACAGACTCAGACAGTGACTCTTCCTCTGATGAATCTTCTAGCTCTTCCAGCAGTTCTAGTTCTAGTTATTCAAATAGCTCCAGTTCTACAAATAACCTCAAAGATTTCTCATCTGATGATAGTGTCAAAGATCCTACGTACTATGAAGATGCATTTTCTGAAAACTGCAAAGCCTAGTCAGATTCCGATGAAGAGCAACAACCACAAGCACAGTTACCTGACATTCAAGACTTTCCGCAATCAACCGTGGATAACCAGGAGTTATTTAATATTAATTCACCATCTGCCAGATTTGATGATCAGCCACCTAGCGTTGATGAGCACCCATCTAGCATCCATTATAGTTTAGACAGCTTAATATTAGGTATTTTTCATTATGGAACTGCATTCCACACACCTGTGATAAGTAAGCTAATACAGCTTTTAAGAGAAGATACTCAATGTTTATTGTGTTTATGTAGGGCGTGTCTACGGCACATTACAATACATAGGTTTAAGTCCTGTTACGTATAAATTAGTCTAGTTTAGTTTTAGGTATGGTAAAACAATACAAAATAGTAAGTGTTATTCTGTTTAAAAAGTCTGATTTGATCGTGATTATCAATGATATTATAAGTAAAAAAAGAGGTAGATAGGTTACACACGCTTCGCAAGAGGCACGTCAAAATTTGGCTAATTAGCCACATTTTCTTCGTCTTGTCTCTTTTTCGCTCCCGATAATTTCCCGATTTTGAAGAACGAATGTACGGTAGGTAACCTATCTACGTCTTTTTACTTAAAATATCATTGGTGATTATAGCTTAAAAAAAATTATTATTAAAGTATAGTTATTTTTTAGTTATTGTTTATTTAATCACTTGTCCAAAAAGGTTTCAGTGAACTTTAGCTCAATGTGAGAATAATATAAGTACCTATATTGTTGTAACTGAGAGCTGTTATATTTTAGGGAGCCAGCTAAATACCTAGTTAGTGTATTTATTTTTACAATAATTCTTATGTTTGTTTTGTTAATTCTATGCAAAAGTTTTATGCGTCTTTGTTTTTATAGCTTAAAAGGTTTGTTTCGTTTTTAACTTAAATTTATTACTCTTACCTACTAATATAGGTAATATTAATTTTTGACTTAATTGATGATCTCATGATAAGATTTAACTATTTGTTTTCCCTTAGCAAGTTTACTATGTAGTAAGTTAGTATGTGCCATTTTTTTCTTAAATTTACGTTTTATGCGGTTGACAACTGAAAATAAAACTCAAATTTTCCTAATAATGGTGGTATAATTATTAAAATTTTAATGTTCTCGAAGTCAAAGTCTATATACAAAACTAACTTATTTGCATTTTTTCCAGAGTCCATTCGAGGTATGGTTAAGATTGCTTTATTGAAAAATAGGCTATTTAATTACGCATATTCTGATACAAAAAAAGTCTACGTAATACACATAGTTTATACAAAAATCATAAGTTAATCCAAATTATTTTTGCAAATGCCGCTCCTGTATAATTTGCTTATTTTGACTTGTGGTACTTTTGTATTTAAGGAGCGATATGAGCCTGTGTTGCCATTGCAATTAAATGCTACTTCCAAAGGGTCGTTTGCATCTCAATTGTTACGGTAGTCATTAATTTTGATGCGATGTGCTTTTGTTTGAAGACTAATGATGCTTCGCTTTTCAAGGGCATCGTTAGCAGTTGTTAATAGAGCAATACATACATATATAAACTCAAGCTTTCTTCATATGGGGGTAGGTAGAAACTACAGAATGCCATCTGCTACGATCCTTAGATACTTCTTTTGCCTCGTTTACGTTCATACATCTGGTCATACACGCACGCCGGTTGCGAGTAGTACGTACTTGACCTTGCTGAAGAACATCACCTATAAGGTCACTATATGGGTCCTAGGGTATATTTTTGAGTAATTTATTTGTATCCTTATCTCGTAGCGGCTATCTAATATGTACAATGAAATGAACGACATTCAATATAGGGTACCTTTATTTGGATACATAAGACTGTCTGTGACCTTGTTTCGTATATGAAGTATTGAATCGATTTATGGAAAGCTTTTGTATGAATAACATCAGAATAATAAATAGCTTTTCATAATCGAACTTACATAAAAAAAACTTCCATTTATTTATGTGGATAAAGCTTAATATTTTTAACTTCAATACCTACTTATATAAAAAAAGCTGAAGAGTTTGTTTGAACGCGCTATGATTATGAATGTCTGGATCTACCAGTTGGATTCGAAAAAATCTTTTAACATTTGATAACCGAAATCTTGAAGAAGGAATATTTGACATCGCGTTACGACTCTTTCGGGGCCGAGCAAAAAGAAAAAAAGGCTGAAATAATTCTAAGCGAAAACGAAGTAATTGCGCGAGCGGGCTATGCGGTGCGCCGCGGTGGGTCCCGGGTACAAGGAATTTTACGCGCATTTGTCGCGGGCAGAAGCTATAGTAAAATAATAGATAAAGTCCCCGTCACGAGAAGCTATAATTATTTAAATAAAGAACTTCTACTAAGTTACGTAGCGACAGTTCAATCAACAACAAATAATCCCAAATTCAATCAAGTCTTAACTGAAGGCGTCTCAGTTCCAGTACCACTAAACATTAGACGACAGTGCGTTATATCGCTAAAATATAACCCGACCAAGTGACATTGCTCGTTAGTTTCGTGTTACATGTATGTTGCTTTGAGTTGATTGATTTGGTTTTTATTTGTTTCTCAACGTAACTTGGTAGAAGTTTTTTGTTTACAAAATTTATAGCTTCTCGTGGCGGGGACTTTAGTTTTATTCATCAGAAGTAAAAATAGGCATTTGCGAAAAACTGGTTTAAAAAAAATACATTTGGTGTATAACGTATTATTTACATATTATTTCCGGAAATCGTATGTTACTTCATTCAATAAAACCGGTCGCTAATAGTGTGACTAGCTTGAATCTATTTTGACACATTTTTTTCACACACACGCGACGAATTGTGAATTTTCTAAATCGGGTTTTTTGTTCTGTGATGAGAGTCAAGTTCGGATTAAACGATTTCTTTTTAGATATTGGTGAACAAATTATCTCTTACCTATAACTAAGGGAAGAGATTGGATTAGACTCTTACAGACCAGCTATCTAATTACGCAACACATTTTCGTTGACAATTCCGACTAATCTGTTTCAATTTGACAGGTCAACAACATTCATTGTGTTATTTACGTTGTTGAGCAGATTTTTTTTTTCGAACGTACGAAGCAATGGATTAGCAATCTGTTTCAAAACGATTCAGATTCTGATTCAAAGTCAAAGTCAAATCATTTATTTCAAATAGGCCCCTGTAAGGCACTTTTGAACGTCAAAGTTTACAAAAAAATTGAATTGATTCTAGTCGCCCCTTCCAAAAGGTAGTTTTCGTATGGAGAAGAATGGGCAAGAAACTCCACCGTTACTCTTTTAAAATGTGTTACAATATTTTGCATATGCACGTACATTAGTTACATAATTATATGTGAAGACGATGCAACTAAAAAAAATAAAAAAATACGTTACCACAATAGGTAAAAAGAAGAATTAATAAAAATGAAGCAACGAAAGATAAATTAATTACTTATGTGATAGATGCATGGTTCTCACATATTTACAGACATTGTAAAAGTAGACGGTTTTCTTAAAATTTTACAATTAATAAGTCAGTGTGTGAGGAAGTAATCACAGAATGTAAAATCAATGTCATATACTAAAAATAATAATTCATACAACTTTAATTAGCAACCAGTTTGATTTTGTCTAGATTCTAGATTATCCTATGGAGCAGGACCAGCATGTTTCCAAGCATTCTTATCTTGGATATAATCCTCTAATTTGTAATATGCTTGTTTACAAAGTGTACTTTTAATATGAGTTTTAAATTTTCTTTCATTTAATTGTAATATATCACAAGGTATTTTATTGTAACATTTAACACAGTACCCCATAAAAGATGAAGATACTTTAGATAATCTGAAAAATGGTTGATCTATTTTATCTTTATTTCTAGTATTAAAATTATGTCTATCGCTTATTTTATTAAAAATATGTAGATTTTTTCTTACATACATAATATTTTCATAAATGAATTGGCAAGGTACTGTCATAATATTAATCCTTTTAAATAGTTCCCTGAGAGATTCGCGACGATGTAGATTATAAATGGCTCTGACAGCTCTCTTTTGTAAAATAAATATAGATTCAATGTCAGCAGCCCGACCCCACAGTAAAATGCCATACGACATGATACTGTGGAAGTAGCTAAAATAGACCAAACGCGCGGTTTCTACATCTGTTAACTGTCTTATCTTTCTAACAGCAAAAGCGGCAGAGCTTAACCGCCCCGCAAGAGATGTTATATGAGGTCCCCATTGTAATTTCTCGTCTAGCGTGATTCCTAGGAAAACTGTTTGATTAATATATTCTAGCTTTTCTCCATTCAATAAGATGTCACATTCGCTACTTCTAACATTAGGTAATTTAAATCTAATGCATTTGGTTTTTTTTTTATTTAGTACCAAATTATTTACCGTAAACCAATCTTGGACCTGAAGAATAGAGGTATTCACGTCGTCAAGATTTTGTGACCGTCGGTTGATTTTAAAGATCAATGATGTGTCATCTGCAAATAACACCATCTTCGGTTGATTTTGGAGTAATTGGGGTAAATCATTAATGTAAACTAAAAAGAGGAATGGACCCAATATCGAACCTTGAGGAACGCCCATTGCCATTTCAGACCCTAATGAGTTTACGCCGTTTACTTGAACTTTAACCTTTCTATCTTTCAGGTATGATCTTAGTAAATCAAGAGCTGTATTCCTAATCCCATAGTGCTCCAGTTTCAGCAGAAGTGTCTCATGGTCTACGCAATCGAACGCCTTCGAGAGGTCGCAAAAGATTCCAATGGCATCTTGTGCTTCTTCCCAGGCATTAAAAATGTTCTTTATTAGGGTGACACCAGCGTCAGTGGTACAACGCCCTTTGGTGAAACCGTACTGTTGTTCATGAAAGATGGAATTTTTATTAAAGTGACGTAACATTTGATTGAGCATCAACTTTTCAAACACCTTACTGAGAACTGGTAGAATTGACACAGGCCTATAATTGTTGGGTTCTTTACTATCACCGGATTTGAACAATGGAACTAGCTTACTGTGTTTCATGAGATCCGGAAAGACTCCTTGGTCTACACTGGTGTTAAATATGAAAGCTAAATAGGGCGCAATGGTTTCGATAATACATTTACAGACTTTTACAGACATTCCCCAGAGATCTTCTGTTGATTTAATTTTAAGATCTTTAAAAGCTTTTATAACAGCTTGGGGGTTTGTATGCTGAAACCTAAACTCCAAAGGGCATGCCTTCACATTCTGTCTAAGTAAGGAAGCAGAAAGCGCGGGTGAGGAATTTAAAGCTTCAGTAGTTTTAATGGGAATATTAGCAAAAAAGTTTTCAAATTCCTGAGCTATTTCTACATCTGTGTTGATAGGGCCATGAGCAGTTTCTAAATTGAATTCAGTATTTCGCTGTTTTTTCCTACCTGTTTCATTATTTATTATTTGCCAGGTAGTTTTTATTTTATCATCAGCTGATTTTATTTTATTGCTAATATAAAGAAGCTTTGGCTATTTTGCACACACTTTTAAAAGTTTTTGAATATTTTGCAACATACTTATGAAAGCTTGTATTATTCATATGTTGCTTTAGGCCATAAAGTTCAAATAGTTTTTCCCTGCTTTTACGAATACCTGGATTGATCGTGTATTACGTAATTAGGGTAATTAGGGAAGCATGGCACAAGAGGCCTATACTCAACAGCGGGTGGAACAAGCCTGATGATGAAGGGAAAAGACATCTCTTTGCATTGCCCTTTTTGGCCAAGTCATCACGCTAGAACGTCTTAGGCATAAATATTCCTAAAAAGTACTAATTTTGGTATCGTGCCCGTGTACAGTATATACCTACCAAATTATTGTTCAATGAATACCTCCAATAGTTCTGCATCAAAAACAAATATTGTCACATAATCGGGCTTCTGTTCTGCACAGCCACCTGTACAAATGAAATTATTCGTTTTACCTATATAGGTACCTATTCTATCTACTGTGACGCAAAACCACACCGTACCCGTTTAGTCGAATAAGAATGTGGATTTGTCTCTGTGTCTGTTTGTTAGTTCTATGTTATTACCAAAATGAAGAAATACATTTTTTTATTAAACCCAGTAAGAAATCGACACGTGTTTCACCTCTCAACAAGGCATTAAACACAGACAAGAAAAGTCAATCGTCATCCTGAGAATGCCGGTTTCTAACAGGGTTTTTATGACTCATATTCATATCTTTATTTGCATTCCATAATGTAAGTACTCTTTAGGAATAAGGTTACTAAATATATGTACGTCTATTTTATTTTATAATGGACTAGCTTTTGCCTAGTATATTTAATTTATCTATTATTTATATGTATCTTTTAGGGTTTACGCGTAGCACGCCAGTAAAGCTCCCACTCGGCATGTTTTTTTCCGACATCTTCAACAATAATCATCATATTTCCGCCAATTTACACATAACCTTAATTAATTATATACTAAAACCTTCCGCATGAATCAGTCCTTCAATTGGTGAAAATCGTTTGAAAATCCGTTCGGTAGTTTTTGAGTTTATCGCGTTCAGACAGACAGACGCGGCGGGGGACTTTGTTTTATAATATGTAAGGATTTCCGTAAGGCCACACCTGAATTAATTAACTAACCCAAATTATTGTTGGAAAATGTCACACTGGGCACTGGACCAACAATTATTTTAATTCAAGCTTTTTTTTTTAATGCAGTATGGTCGCCACTCTAGCAGTGACACAACGGAAGTAGTAACAGTGACAATGATATTTTTATAAGAGTCCAACGTTCATTCAGATATGTTTTAGAAACAGTTCTGGTTATATTCGGTAAAGGTTACTTACAGCTCCAATGTTAATAATACAAACTTTGTTATTATATAATAACTTTCCATAAAAATCTTTGAACCGTTTTCATGAAAACATACATATAAAGCTACGATTTCAGCGCAGGCGGCTTTTGTAAAGGCGCTCGGCGGAAAAGCACAAAGGTTTTTTCGGCTTTTCATAAGCCTAGCGGGTCGGCAGTAAAGCACAATCTCTACAAAAAAGCGCAACTATCGCGGATAGACTTGACTGTGATAAAAGCTAGGATTAAAACTGCAAAATGGAGGGTCCATTTTGCTATTTTAGAGGTATGGTGATCACGTCGGGGTCACCAATTTAGAGGCATGAGAAACAAGTTCACTCATCCTCATTGGAAAAGGGAGGATCCTCCGACCAGACGGGTGTCGTGTCTGGCGGGCAACTGCCGAACGATTGATGTCGGGGAAGTTATATATACGCAGTTCGCGCGGTAAACTCTAATTGCGCGATGCAGGACTTGTGTGACGTCAGGATTTTGTGTGACGTCAGGTCTTTGATTCGCAGTTCGTATGTGGCGATGTAGATGCCGCCACACTATCATTTCATCAGCTTCATTCTCTATAACGTAAACGAATCACATAAATCGGATTTAAATTGCAAATGACCAACTCTCATCATCATCATCTCTTGCCCTCATCCCAATTTATTGGGGGTCGGCAGAACATGTCTTTTTATTAGTCGATTGCAAATCGCCAACCATGGTCTTAAAATTGATTGAAAACTGGAAATATAACATCTATCTATCTACCAAGGATATAGAATTTTGAAAAATGTACTGCCTAGTTCTAGCTTAATTAACAATCAAAACGTAAATGTATCTTAGCTGGGATTTCAGCATCGTTGAGGCGTAATTAAGGGAAGATTGTTTGAAAATGATCAAAGACTCTGAAGATATATAATTACAGTCGCGCTCCCGCTTTTACTAAAGCTTCGTATGTTGTAAACGCGTTGAGTTGGCACCGCTCGACTGTAAAATGGGACAATTGCTTCTGCAAACTATTGATAGTTTTTGTTGATATAATGGGTTTAAATAGTGAGTTGACTTGATTTATAATATCTGGTCCTTCGAGCCGGATTCTTCCTAAGAGGAGATGTCTGGAACAAAATCTTGTCTCCTCTCCGCTCTCAGCATCTATATTAGACTTCGTTTTTAGAATTATAATCTCGATTTGTATATAGATATTAAAATAAGCACCAAGTTTTCCTCCAATGTACTTAATCTAAATTAGTCGTTTATTTATAACTTTTGACGTCAATAAGGAAAACCAAGTAATGCGAAGTAAGGTAATAAATTGCGTATTTTTGTATTTTTTGCACCTAAAATAAATAAGTACCTTTTGCGAAGGTAATAATTTAATACGTTTTTAAGATACATTTACCTACGTACTCATACTTAGATGTAGGTTGCTTGTTAAAACTTTATCCAAATTAACGGCATCCAAATTAACTACGTATAATGTATTTACTAAGTTACCTACTCGTATCTTCCACAGTCTAAACATGCTAATTTTAATCACGTAATAATAAACAGGTCTAAATAATAATCCATTGTTTTTTCTATCAAATATCATTCAAGTCTTGTCAAAACCAGGACTTAAGCGGGAACAGGGCCTCCGAGGTCATTGAAAAATGGGTATTTGAAGGAACTTGCCGTCGTCTTACCTCAGGTCTGCCCCCGTAGAGTGCGATGGGGACAGCTGCAGCTCAGACCGATTATATCATAAAAATTATGACGAGATCGATGCCTTATGTTCCCCTTTTTTCTCCTCGAAAACTGACCCGATTCAATTATTTTTTACTTTATAAATTTAACAAAGATTGTGTCTAGGTTCCTATCATTTTCTTTTATTTTAAAAACTTTTTGAATTTGTTGGTATTCTAACCACAGCGGTAAAAATGGGGGAGAGGGTCATATATTCTTTACTCACCAATTAGTTGCTGACAAAAAAAGCAAATAACAAAGACGTCTACAGCAGACCTTGATGTTATGAAAAAAAAAAAGATTGCTCTAGAGGGGTTATTCAGGAAGAAAAAAGGTGTATACATTTTGTATGAAGAATCGCAGATCCTGCTCCCTCTTAATCTGGTCAATAAGACGAAGTTAAAACATCCTTATAATATTATCCTACATTTCCCAGTCCCTAAGCATCTACTATAAATCAAACCATCATATAACGCCTTACCAAGGCAACACTTACGAGGCACATCTCTATTATTACTATACCACAGATACCACTTAATAAAATGGTAACACAACCCATTACGACAACACGCCTATAATGTTTAAGTTCCATGACGCCTCCTGTGGCGAGCCTATTGCCACCAACCGGTCACGACTCCAGACTCCGAGCTCCTTCTGAGAATTTCTTGATGGAAAAACCTTGAAAAAAACCCAATAACACTTTGCCCGACCTGGAAAACGAACCCAGGACCTTATGCTTAGCAGTAGCGCTTGCGACCACTAGATCAACGAGACGAGGCAGTCCAATATTTTAAGGTATAATTGCGCGCGGCAGTGCTGCCGCTGAAGTGTTGCCGCGTCACTACTGTTGTGTGACGCGTCACTATAGGTCGCCATACATTTTCTATAAGTTAGAAAATGTATGCGGCTACGAGCTATCTAATTACGTAATTATTTTCGTAAATGATTACGACTAATCTGTTTCATTGCGTTATTTACGTTGTTGAACAGATTTTTTTTCGAACTTATTAAGCAATGGATTGGCAATCTGTTTCAAAAAGATTGTTATTGATCGTGTATTATGCAATTAGGGTACAGTAGCATTTTTCGAAATCATACCTTTACTTACGTATCGTGCCCGTGAACAGAACCTACCACACGTTTTCGTAAAAAAAATCCAATAATTCTGCAATAAAAACTAACACATTTCCCAGTCTCTAAGCAGCTATGTTAATCAAACCATCATCTGAAGCCTTGCAAAGCATCTCCATTATTATGCCACTTATTAAAACAGTAGGTCCGCTTAATTACTCAATTGTTAGCTGTTGATCTATCTCTAGAGCAATCTTTGTAACGGTAATTGCGGCCTGAACACGCACGCGCAAGTCTTCAAGCTAAATCGGTTGTGATTGGATCCAATGGGTCGTCATGATTAAATCAGTCCCCAGACATCTCGTTGGGATTGGTCAATTTGTTTTTTTTTATCCTGTTAGCGTGGTTGATGAGAAATTATTTGAGCAAATGATTGGGATCGTATAGTGCGAGAGAAATGTATTGGGTCTAAAAGTTGTATTAAGTCAGTACAAAATCGAAGGATACAAGAATCAAAATAGGTCAAAGATCTGCCTAGATAAGCATGCAAAAATACGATACATTACGCCTTTACTTAATCCCCAAAGGGTTAGGCCAAGGTGTACCTTTAGTAAGGTACATCCACATTTCGCCGGTTATGATTAAGTCCCATGTAATACGGGGCGATCCTATTGTCATCAACCGGGCACAAATCCAGACTCCGAGCAGCTACTGAGAAATTCCTGATGGAAAAACCTAATAATACTTTGCCCGACCTGGAAGTCCAAAGAAAAAGCTAAAATAAAATATTTTGCAATGATAAACTGATACAAAAAAAGTGAGCTCTACTTGATAATGCTAAAATAGTATTTGTTTAAGCCGTCTGCCGAAAATAAAACGTAATGGCAGTAGAAAGTAACATTGGTATTAACTTGAACAATGAACGCTTAATAAACAGAGAACGAACTTTCATTACAGCTATTGGATAATTTCGGACATTTTAAACTAATGGACAAACAATATTAACGGCTGTTACCAACCGTTGTTTTAACCACTGACATTCCCTTGAATTTGTAGCCATGATACAAAATATATTCCTGGTCCTTTGAAACGGGACACGAGATTGGCTTAAAACTAATTGGCTCTGACGCGGGTGTCTCAAACTTTGTTGTTATTGGTGGAATAATTTAATAAAAGGGAATCTGGAGCATATATTTTCGAGGAAGGAGGACTTAAATTGAAACTCATTTAGGTACATATTCAAATGAGGTTAAGCATAAGCACTGTTCGGATGTCAAAAAATTGTGTGGAGTTCTGAGTCTCAGCTCTGGCTGCCTAACTTCGATTTAAGCATTTAACTAAAGTTACTATCCAACCAGATTATTGCTTACCATCAGGTGATATTATAGTCAAGCGTGAGCAAAAAATTGGTGGCAAGGGAGCACCAGTTTTTCTATCAGATTACCTACGTTACAACTGTGCCTAGAGACTTTCTATCTTGTTAACCCCTTTTCTCCCCCCCCAGGTGTCTGAACGTCTAAACGTAGACGTTCGCCGCGGCCTGTCATGGCGGGAAGCCAACGACCGCATGAACTTCGTCGGCCCCAACGAGTTCCAGGTCAAGGAACAGGAACCGCTATGGAAGAAATACATAGAGCAGTTCCAGAACCCGCTCATACTGCTGCTGCTTGGTAAGTAGACTTTATAAACAGTTTACATCAGTTTATCACGGTCTTGTGTCAGCCATTTTTGAGTGTCAGATTTTTTTATCCGACTGTGCGACAGAAAAGACAGTTTATGTTTTTCTCACGTTTAGATTCTACAGGGTCTAATAAAATCAGCTAGCGTAAACATGACATGACAAAAAATAAAACGATTTCTCAACTTCATACTTCAAGTAATTAAACTACCAGCGGTCGTTGACCCCAAGAAAGGAACTGTAAATCTCTTTTTTTGTTTTATCGTGTTTATGTGTCGGCGGAGTTTCGCTAGCTAATTTAATTTGACCCTTTATGTAAGTATCTAAGGTCTATTCAGTCCTTGTTTCCAATTAACGGTATTTCCACTTAAACAAACGTAAACTTTATTTTAGTGTAAATATAGTTGATTTTAGACTTACTAAAATGTTGAAAAGGTCATAAAAAAATTGTCAAAAATTTGTTTATAACTCGTGTTTGTTTACACGTTTGGCAACTAAATTGCGAACGCAGATTAGGTATGTTAGTATGTGGGATTGTTTATACTTACCCTCGAAGCATCCAAACGGCTGAATGGATTTCAAAACCTGTTGGTCGCTGGATGGTTATAGGATAGGTTTTCTTTTTATAATATCAAATGGCTTGAGTTGTCAATAAGCAATGAATTAAAAAATGGTACAAAAAAATTACCTTGACCATGTGGGGTATCAAAATGAAGGTCGTGAGGAGACGGTTCCAAAAATATAACACGCTAAAGGTTGAAAAACAAAAACCCGACTGCAGCTAAAAAGTTAAAAACAAGCTCACATTTTAAACCAGTAGTCGGCAAACTTATGAGTAAATAGATCCAAATATCAATACTATAACGACATAGATTTCTTATGAGAGCCAATCCTTTCTGTGTGTCCAAACTGTCTCCTTAGTCCTTAAAACTCCCATCAGTGGCGTAGCTAGTAGAACAGGGGCCCTGTATCAAAAATATGTTGGGGGCCCTTATGAACTAGCATCATGAGTCGACAGCTTAAGCTGTCATTGTAACCTTACTAACAGAATCCAAGAGCGAGCGATGGGACCTAGAAAATAGAAGCATTCTGAAGCGGGATTGGTGAAGATTTCTTTTGAATTTTACTAAGAAAATGCTAGAGCGAGCGAAGCTAGCTAGAAATTCTCCAAATTTCTCCTGTGCTGACCCGGATAGGTTAAGCTGTCATTGTCATTTCACTGAGAATGTAAGAGCGAGCTTGAAAATTGGAGCATTCTTGTAGGTTAGATTGTCTGTGTAATTTTTTTACACAATTAATGTACGAGCTTGAGAGCTGGACCGTGCCTTTAGCTTGAAGTCTTAGTAAGCCATAAACAAATTACGTTAATTTTCATGTTTTCATTAAGTATTCATTGATTACGGGCAAATCAATAAGAATATGGCGGTTTGGATAATACTGTACGAATTTTTGCTTATACACCTGGAGGCCCCTGTAGCTTGAGGGCCCCGTGTCATTGATACGGCTGATACGGCGGTCCACATCCTACATCCCACATGTTGATAACCTCGCGGGCCAGGTCAAGATACTTAATCCTTAGCAAAATTCTATTTAAAGAATCGTTCTGCCAAACAAATCTAAAATCTGTTTCTCCAAACTTCAATAAAACTGAAATAGATTTTTAGAAACATGAGCGTCTTGATATTTGGTCTTGAAACGAATTCGTTCCTCACGAACTTGTTTTGTAGAACTTTAAATAAACATGCCTCTTTTTATGGTTTCCATTGTTTACGTTTGAAGACACTTTTAAGGGATTTCAAATAGAACAGAATTTACTCGTATATAGGATTTTGCCTCGTCTAGTCTCTGGAATTTAAATCCTTGAACCCGTTTTCAGCATATTTTCCGAATGGGAGATCCTTTTTAGGCTGGGAACACTACCAGTGTTTAAAAGGTAGTAATAAAACCCATGTCTACGGGTCCATTGTGAGACTAACACGAGCCTGTAAATGTAAATTAATTACATTCATTAAACTGTGAGAAAAGGAAATGAAACTTTACATTAAGTAAAGTCCGCAAAAAGGTAAAAGGTAATTTCTTAAGCCTAATATAGATGCATTTACTGTGATATTTCCTGTTTTGCACCATTCCCACGGAATGCCCCGTACTGTACCTACCTGCCGTAGGTTGCGAGAAGGTAACATAACTATCTCCTTCGTATTATTTATTTCATTGATAAAATGTTAAGTCAGGAATATTCATTTATAAGCAAATTGACTACCAAATTAAATTGTCCGTATATTCAAATCACAGACAAAGTTCAGTATTCCCATGTGACTGTATTTCAACGGAAACTATTTTGTTTTTTTTTGGCATTATCGTCTGCCTAGCTTTTTCCCAACTATGTTGGAGTCGGCTTCCAGTCTAACCGGATGCAGCTGAACACCAGTATTTTAAGAGCGAGTGCCTATTTTACCTTCACAACCCAGTTACTGGATAACACGATACCCCTTGGTGAGACTGGTGGTCAGACCTTCGGGCGTCTAACTACCAGTAACGACTGTCTAAGATCTAAAAATGACAGCCGGGACCAACGGCTTAATGTACTTTCCGAGGCACTGAGGTGTCTCGGTATGTAATGGATGGTCACCCATCCACCTACTGACCTCGGCAAGCGTTGCTTAACCTTGAAGATCGACTCGTGCGGCTGTTATTATTTAGCCACGTGCAGTAATTCTTTGACATTATATGAAATGGCTAGAACACGGCAAATTTACGAAGTCAATTTGCTTAGGTATTACACTATCTCTTTTCTCTATTCTGAATATTTGGTTCTATTCTTCGGTTTGGAAGCGCGAAGATGTCACTGGATATGCTAGAAAAACGTGTCTTGACAATCCTTTAGTTTGTCTTAACTGGCGTGCATGTATGATTACAATGCAAATTTAGATTGCGGTATTTTGAGATTTTTTGCAGTGTGACTATGTAAGAGTGTTCCCGGCAAGTAGAATTTGGGACGTTTTTTTAAATACCTTCCTATCCCTGAGGAAAACGGCTACCCTCACTCATGCACAGGTTACAAAGCATCATATATTATAAATCCTATGCATGTTGCACTAAACTTTCTACTTTCGAAGTATCCTCATATTTTGACGGTCGTACTTTCAAACACATCGAGTTCGTTGACTTACGTTCTACAAAATAGTTCATTTATATGCAGCCTTCTGAGTTATATACGTAGATATCTAGACTGGTTTTTAGCACGCCAAAATTGTACTTAGAAATTTAGTTACACGAATTGAACTTGTAGCATCCGTTTTGTGACCTAGATACACATTTTATTAACATTACAATTGATCACGTATCTAATGTTGGTGTTAAGTTAACGCCAAGAATTTTAATAACCCTTTATATCCGACCTACGAAAGCAGACACGTTTGTTAGCGTTCTATAAATACACTAGGTAGATATTGGACCTGTAAGTATGAACAAATTTATTATGTATATCCAATGCCAAAGGAAATTATAATTACATATAGGCATAAATCAGCTGAGCAGCGTTCGGGAAGCTACGCAATATCTTCTCGTCCCACATACCGCAGTGACTCAAGATGAAAGTCTTTGAACAGAGCGTGTTGCCAGTGATGACCTATGGCACTGAAACTCACTATGGGCTTTATTGGAAGGCTAAAAGACACCCAAAGGGCAATGGAGATCCCTACGTCATCAAATGAGAAATTAAGAGATCCACAGGAGAACCAAGGTAACCGACATAGCCCGAAGAATTGTCAAACTTAAGTGGCAGTGGGCAGGGCATATTGCTCGCAGAACAGATGGGCGATGGGGCCGAAAGGTTCTGGAGTGGCGACCGCGTACCGGAAGACGTAGCGTTGGAAGGCCTCCCACAAGATGGACCGATGTCCTTGTGAAGGCCGCAGTAATCCGCTGGATGCGGGAAGCATAGAACCGGTCGAAGAGGCGGTGCTTGGGGGAGGCCTATGTCCAGCAGTGGACGTATTTCGGCTGAATAAATGAATGCTTAAATGCTTGACCAGACTCCAAAGGATATTGAAGGAAATTGCTAATCCATTGCTTCAAATGTTTGTGGCTTTACTAAAGAGTAAACGAAAACAAACGCGTTTACATTTTACAAATCGGAGCTAATCGTAAATTTGTAATTTTCCGCATTACGAATTTCATTCATAAAGTTATGTCCGACATACGGTAGAATAATCGCTGTATGGTTTTTTAAGTTATTACTATTGTAATAATAAAATTAGTATTGAGATTTTTACGAGGCCTACTGTCACAGTATACGTTTGGAGAGTACAGAAACTACGTTGCAACCTTTCGAAACAGCACACTCACACAGACGCGCTCATTGACGAGACCCCAAGCGATTGTCGCGGTGCTGTCAGTTGCGGGTGCCGTGTCGAGATGAGTGGTCGCCGCGATCTTTTTAAAAATGGAGCGTAGGTAATTATTTCAACAATTAGGCCTAGTTTCCATACTGTCAATATTTATATGTATTGTGTTACTGTATTCGAATCCATCTGCTTGAAAAATTGTATCAAACTTTGATACAATTTTAGAGATGCTAGGAATAGAGAATGAACGGTAGCGTCCTCCTGAATGATATACACTACAATTTAGGCAAAGGTTCATAAGTAATCAATATCGATCATTTACGAAATTATATTATTATTGTGTGTGAATGTGGTTGGCTAGCAGATTAGAGGAAGACAAAAGAACCGATGGATGTACTGTGTGAAAGATGATATGGCTAGAAAGGGCTGACTACCGAGATGACGACTGATAGAGAAGTGTGGAAGAAAAAGACATGTTGTGCTGACCACAAATAAATTGGGATAAGGGTACGAGAATTATGACGGGAATTATATTACACTCCAAATAAGTATTATACAAATAGCTATTAAATTATATTGCGTAGCTTTCTAATGAAATGGAAGTAGGTAATTCATATCAGTACTATGAAAACTAAAAACGTATATTTTGACGTGAAAAACGTTAAATATTAGTCACGTTGTTGGCAATTGTATTTATCATTCATGAGTCTCTTAGGAGTTATTTATAACATAAGTAACAAAAAAACTCTTAATGATGTTATTATTCTTATTATCCTTTTTGAATTTAAGTGTCAATTAACTTGCGTTTTCAAGGGCATTTGAAATAAATGAGACACGAATTTTAGTAGCAGAACAGATAGGTTGCCTATCGGTCATTACCATTGATCTAAAACGCAAATGATATCAAAACATCAAGTCTATAGTAAATTGATCGAAAAAAGGCCTTCTACTACAAAATGTTTAAAGAATTATTAATAAGATAATGAATGATCAAAGTTTAGGTTTGTGTCATTCGAAAGTCTTCAGTATCCCTATTCATTATCACCCAATGTAATCAAATGGCGAAAGCCTTGGCTGAAAAAAAGACAAATTCTCCTGAATCTTGTTAGTCCTCGTAGTCTTCTAAAACATCTGGCAAGACAGAGATGGCACTCTCTTTTGTACAAAATTCCCTATGAATTCATTACACTTGTAAAATCACACACGGGGGTACCTACAGATCGATTTTTGTTCTTTATTTTGCTGGAGCGCAGATCATATCAACCTAATTAGTTGAAATTATTTGCCCCTGTTCTATCATCATCATGAATATTGTCTTGTCCTTATATATATATACAGTTTTTTGACTCCTTTTCCTTCCATACTTTTCTATTAGTCGACATCTCCGTAGTCACCCTCCTTTCTAGCCATGTCATTTCTGACTGTCTGTCTGTGTTTGTGTGTGTGCATGTGTGCGTCTGTCATCTGTCTGTGCCCCGTTTTATCACCAAAATCAATTATAGCTTTAAACTATCTCCTATTCTCGTCCTATACAAACATTATCATTCACAGTATCGATCTGAATGTTCAAACATTTACGTGCTTCAGGCCACAATTTAGCCAGGCTTTTAGCTAGACGTAAATTTGTTCAGAGCACCTGTGACTTGGCTTAGTTTAATATTGTACATACCTGGAAATTGCACGGAACACCTGCCGTCGTAGGGATGTCCTAACTTTTAAACGTTCGGTTATAATATCTTTACCTGCCTGGAGAAGGTGTATATATTAAGTCTGCTGTGTTCTGATTCTGGTTTTACGGTATCTTTATTAAAAGAAGTACGACTAACCTAAATATATTATTGAATTGTTCATATTTGAACGTCTACCTAAATCTGAAATGAGCGCGACGCGTGGGTAACCATAGAAAATTACACTAGAATTTCAAGCTTCGTCTTCGTTCTTAGCTTGTCGATGGTTTTATAGATTGTGTTAACCCATTATCAGCACTATGGTATGGTGGGTTTGGTATGGTAAAACGGGCTGGTGTCCGCCACTCCACCTACAAGTAATCTGCGTTCGCAATTTATTTGCCAAACATGTAAACAAACACGAGTTTTAAGAAAAACAACTGTAATGCCTTCTCATAAGTCAGTTTGCGTCAGTTTGCGTTACAACTTCATATTTTTATAACTTTTTAACAGTACTAGTCAGCCTAAAATCAACTTTATTTACTCTAACATACAGTTGATGTTTGTTGAAGTGGAAATAACATCTATTGCAAAAATAGACCTTACGTATTTTGCGTAGGGCAGCACTAACTATGGTAATATAAATTTAAGCTAACGTGATTATTGTTAAAACATGATAACAAATAGAGGGATCTGCCCTAATTTTCAGAGACAAAGCAACGAAAATTGCTACACTATTGAGACAGGCAACCCTAACAACATTACCGCCGTCAGCATCAAAACTTATTAACACCATTTCTAAGGGTCAGCCAACATTGTTTACGTCACATCGCTTAGGGAAAACAAGTGGCAGTTACGACACCCTTGTCTCTGATAGATTAGTTGAATAGTGGCAACCCTATCAATTTTAGCGAGGGAGCAGCAAATCTAGATGTTTGATAAACACATAGACTATGGGTTGTCGATGACCTTGCTCTAATAGCTTAGGATAAGAGGCCTAACGACACCCTACCGGCTGTCGTAATGAGCGTAGCCATATTGGAAAGGTCTAGAGGCACTTCACTCTGACAGATTTCTATTCTATCAGCCTATTGGCTGGATAAGTGAATTTTGATTGGATTTTGAAGGATGCAGGATATTAGAAGGTAATTCACATGATTGGGTTCGTAATTAAAGGTTGTACGTCGATGGCTATGAGACAAGAATGAGTTTAAGCTTGGAAGTCGAATCGGTGTATTATGAATACACTGCTGGAGGCCTGTAGAAGGTTGCACAGACACGAATGGTGCTTCATCTTTCACATCAGTTCGGTTCTTAGAACTTCGGTTCTTAGAATTTGGTTAGTTCATTGAACCGGATGGAGATGCATTGAAATGAGTGGCTGATGTATTGGTATCGATCAACAACAGTGCCTTCCTCGACTCTTAAGTAAATGAAACAAAAAAAACTTCTCTTCTAGTTCAATAACAACTGTTTCATTCTTAACTCTGTATTATATTCTGATGCTAATCATGTTTTCCATCTTTTGTTTCTTGTTGCAAAAGCTGTGAACGTTATTTTTATATTACCTACAATCAGAAAATATGTTCTATTATAAATAACTACAAGAAGTAATAATGTTATAAATAAAATGACAAAAAGTATGAAGATACACGTACCTTAAACCAGACTTGTAACCTTCGGTTGTTATTCGGTTCACCGTGAAATAAGCTGAGTGTTAGATAAAATGGTCGAAATTCGACCACATTTTGATTGAGCTAACGCCTAATCATAATTCAAAGGAACATCGTGAGGAAAGCTTTTAAGAATGTGTACGAGATGTAAATGCTTGAGCCACAGGACATAGAAAAATATATACTCTAGTAGGTACAGGAAAATAAACAGATGCAGGCTTGCATTGAGAAGAAAATCGCAGCAATACAAAGTACCTGTTCCAAAAATAAAGGATATTATTAAAATAAGCTACTTGAACACGTCAAGGAATGCGTTCAACGACGATACCAACGTCGGTTATTAATGACAGCAACCAAAATGACTATTTTGGGATAATCTTGGGATTTATCTCAATTGCCAGATTTTACTTTCGAGTTTTTAAAACTTTTGTTTACAAATAAAAATACAAACTAGGTACCAAAACCCATTAAAGATTGTCTCGGCCTTCGGGACTGCAAAATAATCTTGTTTTATATGCGACTAGCTTTTTCCCGCAGCTTCGCTCGCGTGGAAGTCGGAAATTATCCCATGGAAACGTACTACTGGGATAAAAAGTTATAAACTATCTGTCTGCCTCATCCAAATCCTATTACTATCATAACATAATGATTGAATACTACTTATCGTGAATTCATGCGAGCCTAGTACTTATTATTAGGTTACTCAGAAATTGTGCAACACGTCTAATGATTGAAGAAATACTATCTTGAATTCATGCAACCCTAGTACTTTTTGTGCCAAGTTTCAAGTTTATTTACTCAAGGAATAAGATTTTTCATACAAACGAAATCCTTTTCGCCCCTTAAAGGTGGAATTTTCAAAAACCCATTCTTAGCGTCCCCTACATTATAAAAGAAAGCCGTGTGCAAAATATCACGTTCCTAGTCCCAGTAGTTTCGGCTCTGCGTTGATAAGCCAGTCAGTTTCTCCTTTTATATATATAGATTACTACGTGGTGAACCACAAATAAACAAGTAAATAAATTAGATCATCTATCGCATTAAGAATTTTCAATCACACTGAGCAATGTCTATTGGTTATTAAGATAAATTAAGTGCAGTAAGAAAAAAAAAATGTCTGCAGTTATTGTAATAAAATGAAAATTGTCGGTACTTAATTATTTAAAGAATGTTAAAAAAAATTAATGGTGTCATAAATTAAAATTAAATGTCACTAAGGAAGATCAATAATTGTTACTTATGAAATGTCAGAAATTTTATAACAGCATGTCGTTAACGTGGTTGCAGTTTTATTATCTGCTATTTCGATTTCCAATGAGTCATGTCTGATCGACTTTCCCAAGTTTAAATCGAAATAAATTTTTTTTTGTACTCTTTATTTCCATGATTGGATCCTAACCCTATTCTTTTCCGTTACAAAGACCATTTGGAGGATATAACATTGGATCGTACGATAACGTTCCCAAAGGTTGAGAAACGCGCGGATAGACTGAAAATATCGAACAGTTGTTACTAGGCGTACAGCCTGTGTGTGTTTAAGTAATTTACATAGGCTATAGACAATATAGGCTTGGGCAAACTAAACAACTATTTACAAAGAATGTCGGTTACTTACATATTAGCTTTTACTTCTCCCCATTTATGGGCTCAGTGCTTGTCTATCCTTCACATTGAACTTTTATCTTCCATTAAACTTGTTTCTTCTATTGCGTAGGTATACATTTGAATTATAGGTATTAAAAGTACCATTTGTTTCTGAATCGTGAATCATCATGTCCTTCCTGAGGTACGAATCTGCCTATTTGGCAATATTCGCCGATGTTTTCGCATTAATATTTATTGGCTGGATTAGTTTCTTCCCTAGAGTCATCACTGACATACCTTTATGCGAAATATTTCAAGCAATACTAAAATACAGTACAGCTAACTGCACATCAACTTGACATATGTACACATCAGTCAGCTTGTAAGTACAACCAACCACACGTGATCACGCCTATGGTGTTAAAATAACTTTGACAGCGTTTTTATGTCCCAGCAGTAAGTGCGGCTTTCGTACTTCAAGTGTAGTAACGAACATATAGTTGACCGTACTTACGTGTTATTTTGCGGTAACCGAGGTCATTGTCACGGCCCGCATGCACTTGATACCCGAACCTGTTCTTGCGCAGTTTTTTATGCGACTAGTCACGCTTCGAGAGGCATTAGCGAATGGATGTGAGCCTCATTATTAGTATGAGTACCTAGTGTTCTAAAGGTTTTAATTAGCATTTTGTTTGTGGTCTTCTAAATGGTTTCTTTTTGTGTAATTCTTGTTTTGAAATTCATATATTTTTATAGTTGACCTTCGAGAAGGTTCCTACTTTTAAGAGTTCCCGCAGACTACAGATTTTATATCGGCCGATATGTGGGCACACACTGGGCCAACTAAACAGTCGGGTTGGTGGTGAGTGCACATACCTACCAGACAACAGTCGGCCGACTGCTCTCGAACGATTAGGCTAGCTAATCGGACTAGGTAAGCGGCTTTTGAAGAGAGCGGACGCATACTGAAAGTTCATACAAAATTCTCCCGATATGTTATTGTTGCTATTATACAACGGAGTGGAACAAGAAGAGAAACCGACAGTTGAGTCGGGGTCGGCTAAACAATCGGTTGGCGCGGAAGAGCGCCATACTGATTTAGAAGTCGGGCGATAGTTAGCCGACAGTTCGGTTTGAAGACAATCGTGAAGCTAATCAAACTTTTTTATCGGCCGATGCCGTATCGTTATAAAGTGAGCACTTGCTTACATCTTCATACTGATTATGAAAGCGACAAAACTGTGTATAACATCTCTTGCGGGGCGGCTGAGCTCTGCCGCTTTTGCTGTTAGAAAGATAAGACAGTTAACAGATGTAGAAACCGCGCGTTTGGTCTATTTTAGCTACTTCCACAGTATTATGTCGTATGGCATTTTACTGTGGGGTCGGGCTGCTGACATTGAATCCATATTTATTTTACAAAAGAGAGCTGTCAGAGCCATTTATAATCTACATCGTCGCGAATCTCTCAGGGAACTATTTAAAGGGATTAATATTATGACAGTACCTTGCCAATTCATTTATGAAAATATTATGTATGTTAGAAAAAATCTACATATTTTTAACAAAATAAGTGATAGACATAATTTTAATACTAGAAATAAAGATAAAATAGATCAACCATTTTTCAGATTATCTAAAGTATCTTCATCTTTTATGGGGTACTGTGTTAAATGCTACAACAAAATACCTTGTGATATATTACAATTAAATGAAAGAAAATTTAAAACTCATATTAAAAGTACACTTTGTAAACAAGCCTATTACAAATTAGAGGAATATATCCAAGATAAGAATGCTTGGAAACATGCTGGTCCTGCTCCATAGGACAATCTAGAATCTAGACAAAATCAAACTGGTTGCTAATTTAAGTTGTATAAATTATAATTTTTACGAGTATTACATGACATTGATTTTGCATTCTGTGATTACTTCCTCACACACTGACTTATTAATTGTAATTTTTTTAAGAAAATCATCTACTTTTACAATGTTTGTAAATATGTGAAAACCGTACATCTATCACATCATTAATTAATTTATCTTTCGTGGCTTCATTTTTATTAATTCTTCTTTTTACCTATTGTGGTAACCTATTTTTATTTTATTTTTTTAGATGCATCGTCTTCACATATAATTATGTAACGAATGTAACACATACAAATATTGTAACAATTTTTAAAAGAGTAACGGTGGAGTTTCTTGCCCATTCTTCTCCATACGAAAACTACCTTTTGGAAGGGGCGACTAGAATCAATTCAATTTTTTGTAAACTTTGACGTTCAAAAGTGCCTTACAAGGGCCTATTTGAAATAAATGATTTGACTTTGACTTTGACTTTGTGGCTATGGCTGCGGGAGCTCTCTAAATGACTCATTAGATGTAGGTTAGACACCACCTGCTCTTATTCGGATAGAATTTAATTTCCTTGGTGTTTATAATCCCGGCTATTCTAGGGTCCGCGGCGAACGTTGCCGAAAGCGTAAGGTGTATTTCTCACAATTCCTGGAGAACTTCTGCGAAGGGATTTGCCTATTTAGGTTCGACTCAATACCGTGGTAATACCTTTATTTCTCTCATCCGTCTCTGTCAGTCGTCTCGGCATTTATGTACTTACTTCTTTCAGGTCTGTCATAGCAATGTCTTTCATACAATCCATTTGTATGAAATATGACATTGCTATGTCATTCTCATCAGTCTGTTTTTCGTACCAAATACACTTAATTATATGTTGGAAATTAACTCAAAACTACCGAACGGATTTTCATACGGTTTTCAGTAATGGACGGAGTGATTCATGGGGATGGTTTAGGTGTAAAATTCATGAACGTTTTGTGTAAATTTGCTGAAATAGAAGATGGCGGAAAAAATCATACCGACTGATGTAGGCACATATGCTCTGCTACCCGTGCGAAGCCGGGGCGGATGAGAAATGTTTAGGTGTAAAATTCATTAACGTTTTGTGTAAATTGGCTGAAATATAAAATGTCGGAAAAAATCATGCCGACTGATTATGTAGGCATATATGCTCTGCTACCCGTGCGAAGGCGGGGCGGGTTGCTAGCATATAATAAATGTGTGACATTATAACGTTACAGAGTGGTGAGCTTGCGTGTTTCACGCTTGTTGGGAAAGAAAGAAAACATTTTCATTTATTACTTTCATAGCCTTCGATTAATAATGCGACTTTTATGTGTTACCTTGTTACATTACATTACAACATGTCGAACAGTTTTTGTTGTTTGCTTTCCAAATTAATCAGCTAATGCTTCATCTAGTCAGAGTGATAGATATTTTTGATGACGTGATGTGATTACAAAATGTAAATGATGCGCTTTAAATTGTACTGTTTTGGAGTTATTTCTCTATTAATCCAATTGCTTTACAGGGGGACAGGTATATACAAATTGAAATATAATTCGTTTAAAAAAAAAAAACAGCTGTTCCCTACATTATAGTAGGGAACAGCTGAGTTTTTTTTTTCGCGATTTCAGGGTTGCTCCCATAGTGAAAGTTGTTCATAATGATGAGTACAATGACCCCTTAAGAGGATGCAAACGAATTAAATTTCACATTGTATAGGTATGCCTCTTCTCCTTTAAACCAAATGGAGTCCTTACTTTATTGTTAAATTAATTTAAATACCTAGATTTTTTTATTTCTATGTTAGTAATAGTTTTCATTATGATTTTAAAATTTAAATTATATCCTGTTGTTGTGCTCTTACAGGGTTCATATTTTTGTACCTAGCTTTAAGCCTTTTGTAATATCTTTTTTACAATATGGATAAAGGGAACAAAAACGCAATGCAATAAATTAATATAATAAATATGAATACAATGTACATCATAACTTTATACTTGCTACATATGTTTGAGACTGACTGTCATCGTAACAATTAAAAATTTACACATGAGAAGAGCTTTCCAATAATATTTTTGGTCGTAATTGGTCGATGAGGACTAAAGGCTTCTACAAACAGGCGCGACACGCGACGCGACACAAAGACACCGCACGTCGCGCGCCGAGCGGTGTCTTTGAGTCGCGTCGCGTGTCGCGCCTGTTTGTAGGAGCCTTAATTCCTTTAGCGACTGTCGACTCGAAAAGTAGGTAGGTACCACAATAGTATAGGTACCTAGGTTTCCCTCAGAGATAATTCCTGCGTCGCGCAGATTTTACCGCGTGATCAGCATGTAATATAATTTCGCAGTTGCCCACCAGTTTTTCGCATATAAGAGGTCTTCGCTCTAAGACGATGATACGTGAGAACAATGTATGTAAAAAAAAAAACCGCCGTGAAAGTACAGATAAATACAGATGGGACACTCAGCATTGTGGGTATGAAGCTACAAGTACGTGGCGCATGAATCTTTTCGGGCCAATTCAGTGAGTGTAACGTAATCAGAAGATATAAGAGTAACGCGATAGAAAGAGAGGCAACTTCTAGGTGGATATAACTGTAGGTAATTAGCTCTGTGCGACCTTTTTTTGGGTGGGAAATTGTCAAATTACTTCTCCCGCTCTGGGCGGAGTGGGAGGGCGTGTCAGACTCTTACTTACTAAAACACACCGTGTTCCTTCAGTGTTGCCTGTACGTTGCCAGAGGCCACGGTATCCCTTTCCGACTTTCCCGCAACCCCGGCAGGCATTGGTCCTAGCAGACCCCTTCAGTTGTGCTGACATCTCTTTGTGGCGCGCGTGGAACACAACGCGCCGTCGACCAGGGAGCGCTGGGCGACCTGAATTGCACTTTATTCTGTCATTGCAAGAGTCGCTTTTTATTTAAATGATTTTCCGCAGTGAACCATTTGTGACATAACCACAGAATAGTAACATAACAAAAAGTATTGAAGTCACGCGATCATTGTTTAATCACAATACTTATAGCAAGTTAATAATAATTTTATTTAATATGTAATGTTCAACACAATGTTAATTGTTAATTAATAAATAAATGAAATGAAATAAAGTCATATTATTGTTGAATCAGTTCGGTACCTACAGCCGGTCGGGATCAGAAATCAATAACTTACGATAACAAAAGAATGTTTTTAATTATATCTTCATGGCTCATGTGGAAATTGTAAACTTTGTTCAATTTGGTTGTTTTATCGATCTGCCATGGGATGGCGTTGTTTTTATAACGTCCTTCGAAACGTCGGGTTATCAGGTGTAGAAAAACTGTGGGGTAGTTCCGTAACACACTCATACTCCCGATTATTCCCAAAGCTACAATATTACAATAAAGTTACAATATTCATTGCGTTATTTACGCTGTACTTAAGGCACACGAATTATTCAAATAAATGAAGTAATAGATTATGAATTTCCTTCAATATTCTGCGGACTGTGCTCGAAAGTGCGTTGGCAATTGGGTTGCTGGTATTAAATAATATGTATTTATTTCCAACTTACATATATTATTACAGGGTTACCTATTGCGATAGCGTACTCAACTAACTCTTATCCTAACTTATTATTAACTTATAATACAATTTTGTAACTTATTACAAATAATGCATTCTTTATGAAGTAACTCGGAGAACAACAGAATAGGTCCGTGTCATTAGCTAAGAGGTTGAGAGTGCGGAGAGCACGCGTCAGTAGCGCCTCACTTTAAAAATTGCTCCGAGCACGCGGCTTCGCCAGCAGCCGTGGCTGTCGTCGTCGCCACACGTACCTGTCCGGAAAACACAAAGCTGTGTTCACTAAAATGTCCGCATTATGTACCTTCCCTCTAAGTACTTATTAATACACAGTGTACCATAGTGTTTTACCGGTATTTATATCTGGACCACTTAAAAGTAACGTCGCCAGCCCACCCTGCCCTTAACTACAGGATACATTCAGTTTTATTGGAACGTTTACTTCTGGATTTCATAACGGTACTCTTTTAAAGACCTGTTTATATCCTGGTCACTTTAAAAAATAAAAACAATGGTCTGGCTCCCGAGAATATGTTAATGGTCAAATTCTAAGATGCTATTAAATCTAATGGTGATCCTGAGTTATCCAAACTCGCCAATATCTGCTTAGCCTTTTCTCAACTATGTTGGGGTCAGTTTCCAGTCTAACCGGATGCTGCCTATCTGACCTCAGGCGCGGATCCAGCCCTCAAAAAAGGTTGTGGTCATAGTCATTCGAAAATCGGCCAAGTGCGAGTCGTGGTATGAACTCGCTCATGATCGATATAGTGCATTCCTACAAAGGAGATGTTGACAAAATACATGACTCCCTGACCAAGATTTAGTACAGTGTATAGTTCCACATGGGCAAAGCCGCGGGGCGAACACTAGTATTTTAATAAACCTGTAAAATGTTAGTTTGTTCGCTCACGAACAATACAAAAGTAAATATGTGTTTGTACATCACAGTGTCACATTTAGGCCCGTATTACAGATGCTCACTCAAGACTCAAGCATTACTTAAATCTAGTTTCAACCAATCAAAAGGCTTTAAACGAGTTTTAAGTAATGCTTGAGTCTTGAGTTACGTTCTGTAATACGGGCCTTAGACTCTAAACTACTGAACCGATTTTGATGAAATTATTCGATTTCATCAAAACGATTCAATTTACGTTACCTATGCTTATAAACAGTAGAAACTACTAACGTAACTAAAGGGTGACGTCACAAGTCTATTTGGGTTGTGGGCATGCCCATCGTGCCCACAACGGTGGATCCGCGCTTGTCTTACCTCCACAGCCCAGTTACTAGGTAACACGAAATCCATTGATAAAACTGGTTGTTAGACTTTCGGGGTTTTGGATAGTTATCCAAATTATCTGATTATAATGCTAATTTGCTACACAAGAAGGCCTTTGATCACTGCAATATCACAGCGCCATGTTACTTTTCTGCTTCTTTTTCTTGCGTGTCGATGGCAAATGAACTGACTTGGGAGCAGTGATGGCCCAGTGGTAACGGTCGCGACTTAGGAGTAGTAGGTCGTAAAAAAAAAACATCAGCACTGCTCTCAAAACGGTGAAGGAAAACATCGTGAGGAAACCGGCATAGCCTAGGACCAAAAATTCGAAGACATTGTGACATCCGCTAACTCGCACTAGGCCCGCGTGGCGGATTATGGCCCACTCTCCTAGGAGGCCTATGTCCCAGCAGTGGGCACATTATAGGCTGATTATTCTGCTTATGCTGTTTAATTTTCTGCTAAACATCATAAAGGCGGGAACAGCATCAAGTGATTTTTATCTCTACTAATATTATAAAGAGGTATTGTGAGTTTGTCAGTACCGTAAATTCTTACTGATGGGAAGCTACGGTATTGCCGAGTGTCATCTTATATAAGTAAAAATAAGAAATTTCACGCGGGCGCAGTCGGGGGCACGAGTTTCAGATAGGTATTCAAATTTTACTTAGGCCCGCATTACAGAAGCTCACTCAAGACTCAAGCATTACTTAAATCTAGTTTCAACCAATCAAAAGGCTTTAAACGAGTTTTAAGTAATGCTTGAGTCTTGAGTGAGCTTCTGTAAAACGGGCCTTAGACTGTTAAGTAAAGGAAAAGTAAACGTGGCTTAAACACGCCATTAAAACTACAGACTTGTTTAAGTAGGTATGCTTCTAATAGCATTAACCTAACCTCAAAGATAACACACAATAAATAAGTAAATGAGTGTTATTTAGTCTATAAATTAAATACATACGTAGGTAATGTCTGTTTTTATTAACAGAATGGTATCAATTCTATGTGTTAAATGCTATTGCTAAGTCACGATGCCTACATACATAAAAATAAAAATAAACTCACCGAGCGTTTATTCTGAAAGTGGGCAACGTCGCAAATAGATGTCAAATATTTCCCTGTTTTGATTAATTTTGGCAATATTACTGTATGGTAATAAGAAATGTGGCTAACTAGCGAACTAGAATATTGATTATGAAATGCAAAAATTAATAGCTTAATACCGAATATTTAGTTTTGTATGTAAAGTATTTAAAAACTTTCCAAATGCCTTTTTTAAACCTAAAACGGTTACAACATCAAATTATAATAATGGCAATTCATTATTAATATTCTAGTTCGCTTGTTAACCACATTTCTTATTGCCATTCAGTAGTATTGCCAAATTAATCAAAACAGGTAAATATTTGACAGCTATTTGCGACGTTGCCAACTTTTAGGATAAACGCTCTTTTATTCCGACCACCGAGAGAATGCGTTTCCAACACCTGTCAGTTGGACAATATTTGGAACAAAAATAGTAGAACAAAAAATATATTCGTAAACTACGTATTAGTTTGTACTCAGCCTTTCGCTGCTGCGCTTCCATTGCGCTTGCGCTTTGGAACACCGTTCACGGATCTAGAGGTGCCCGGTGCCCTTTATAATACAAAATAAGGGAATTGTAAATAATAAACATATGAATAATTAATAATTACTATGTGTTTTTACACACTTTACAGGAGACGCAAAAACTGATTTTCTCAAAAAATACCCAGAGTAAGTATTCAAATAATTTACTCTTACTTTAATACATATATAGCGTGTTTATAATGGAACTTTCGATGTATGAATGTCACATAGCTACATCCCGTAACTCTTTAAATATTGCATTTATCACATAGCTGTTTTTACAGTATGTGTGTATTGAAATAACGATTCAAACTGCATAAAAAACCGAAAATCACGAAATAACACATAGCGACTTTTGCACGCGCAACGACGATTTGCAGTCCTTAAACTGTTATTTTTCCTCTTATTTTGAATCACAGTGATCTTTATAATCGTTGTTATACGGTTGCTATCAGATCACAGATGAATACAGATGGTTCATTCCGCAAAATCATTTACATAAAAAGCGACTCTTGCTGCGACACAATAAAGTGCAATTCAGGTCGCACAGCGCTAATTACCTACTGTTATATTCACCTAGAAGTTGCCTCTCTTTCTATCGCGTAACCGTCGCCCACGTCCGCACGGGCATATTTTTATGGCGGCGTTTCTTTTTATCGTATTGAATTTTCGAGGCTCTGCTTAGCGTCGAGAGTTGAAATCCAACAGTGTGTTTTCTTGACGCGCTGGGATACGTTTTGTTGGATTCTCAATGCTCGGCTAAATACCCAGAGTTGAAAATCCAGTGTACGCATGTGTGTAGTAGGCTTGAGGTTGCGTGCTATGTTAGAGATAAACGCCCCTCCACTTTACTGTTTCAATGGGTCTAGTGACTAGACTCAAAATCCTCGGATTCCTCGGATTTATTTTTGTTTGATGGTCGTCTCAGTACGCTCACAATGCGTTGTGAGTCTTGGTGGCGCTTTGTAAATACATTTCACAAATACTTTCAACCGTGTAGAATTTTGGAGGGGCGCGCCATGTTATCGTAGTTTATCTCTACACTCACTGAATCGCCCAACTAGTCGAGCCCACACCTACTGGTAGCTCATCTGTATTCATCTGTGGTCAGATGTCAATTATCTGTGAAAGTACTGTATAAAACTGAGATGTGTGTGGAACGCATTCTCTCATCGGCCAGAGATTAGTAGTAGCCTAGTCTTAGAATGGAAAATATAACTATGGCCCAGTTAATTAAGTTATTAGTAAATATGTACTGTTGTACTGAACTACCAATAATACCTACCTACTCCTTGCATTGCTTAATTTTTTATTTAGCTTAATCAGACTATAATGTTCCCACTGCTGGGACACAGGCCTCCTCTCTAAGCGGGCCGTAATCTTCATTCACCGTTTTGATAGCATATTTAATTAAACAAAATTATAAGCGCCTGCTTAGATTACCATAATTTCAGGATTTCAAAAGCGCTGAAAAATATTTTGTAAGTAAATAATTGAAAACATATTTTATTAGAAACTAGTAGTACTAGTTCAATTTTCCTTCAATTTCTTTTTATTTTATTTAAACCGGTATTGAAATGGAGCATTGATAAAATTTACCTTCGTGCGCAACATCTTGACGTAAATAATAAAATCTACATTTTTATAGCAATGCCTTGCGTGGCTAATCTATTGCTAATACACGTTCAAAATGGTACCATGAAGATACTTTTATGTCCGTACTTGTTTATCTGTTTAACAGGTAGGTATAATATACACGATATGTTGTATTTTTTCTGTCTACTTACATAAGTGTTATCAGATGAATGACACAACTGTGGTTTACCAAGAGTCAAATTGTAGAAGAGACTTCGGAACTGTTAAATAAAAGATTACATACAGGGTCAAATTAAATTGGGTAGCTAAACTCCGCAGAGGTGATGGCTATTGTAAAAAAATCGTCATGGTAACATAAAATATTGGTATGATGAATTTTTTTTGGGGTCTTGGTTCGCATGTGTAAAATGGTCACTTGAAATATTGCGTTAAACTTCTGTTTATTTTTGTGTGTGTAAACTTCACAAAAGGGGTGAGTATCTTAATCTAAACAGGAGAAAAAAAAATTGAGAGGTGTCAAGGGACACCCGGATGGAACGAAGTTCGAAGAGAGAGAGAGAGACAGACAGAAACATGCGCACGCCGCACAGCTTACAATAGCTTACTATAGAAAAAAGTGTCGTTACAACTTTTCGTGAGAATTTTTTCCGTCTAGCCCCCTTTCACAACGCGCGATAAGGAATTTCGTTCCAAAAAAAACAGTTTCTCTCAACTCACGTCAAGAAACACTACAATATTTTTTATTTTATTTTTTTCAAAATCCTTCCTTAGAAAATCAAAATCCACTTTCGTTATACAGGGTGGCAGGGTATGTACTGAATACATGGTAACAGTTTTCGCATCGATGTCCCTGACACCCAGTATATGAGGAAGTCTTGTTCAGTCCTAGCGGTTAAGCTGTGCATTGTCAGTCAGTGAGGGAATTTACGATTTTTACTAAGTAGATTATTAGAAGCCCTTCTATGGAGTTCATGGATTTAAAGAGCTTTTGTTTCCCGGTAGCTTAAAAACCTGGGAGTCTTGGCTCGAGTGACTAGGTTGCTTCTCTAAGCTAGCGTGATATGAAGTCAAACGCTGTAAAAAATAAACAAATAGTTAAGATTCCCGTAGAAAGGCACGACGCGACGCGATTCTAGTGCGAGCAATTTCCTTGAAGTTCATGCATAGAAATTGTTCTACTAGAGTCGAGTCGCGTCGTCGCGTCGCTAAAATGAAATTCTATGTTAGAACTGTAATCTGTAGTTTCATGATGAGTTGCGATTGTTGCCGGGGTCCATTAATGAGCTCAATTACGAGTTTACAATCAAATCGTGTAATAAGCCGTGTCATTGACGGAATGTGGACGTCAACGTTAATACTAGGTATCTGCTGGGAAAATAATAGCTTTGTAACCATGAAGGTGAAATGAGTGCTTAGTCTCTCGTACCCATCACTCGTAAAGTAAATGCGAGAATCCCGCAGATCTGTTCTGCGTAGCCTTTTCCCAACTATGTTGGAGTCGGCTTCCTGTCTAACTGGATGCAGCTGAATACCAGTATTTTACATAGAGCGACTGTCTATCTGACGTCCGCAACCCAGTAACTGGGTAATACGATAACCCTTGGTAAGACTGGTTGTCAGATGTTCGGGTTTCTAACGACCCGTAACGGCTTTCAAAGATCCATGAATGACAGCCGGGACCAAGGGGTTAATGTGCTTTTCGAGGCAAAGAGGAGTCTCTGTATGTAAAGATGTTCACCGCATCCAGAGACGAACCCCGGCAAGCGTAGCTTAACCTGATAGATCGACCCATGCGGCTGTTATTACTTAGCCACGAGCTCCTCATCGTATCGTTGTGTGGGCAAGAAAATATCATCTTGAATGTCTATTACTTTAAGTAAAATTTAAGTATGGTACTAGTAATGTTATACTGAAGATTGAAATTTTTTGGGATCGCCGTGGTCCCATGTTACTTGGGGTCGGAGTAACAGAATGGAATAGAAGAATAGAATACTTAGTATAAACGTTTATTGTCTCACGTATGTACCTATTACAGCTAGTAGTATTAGGTACATACATAAAACTAAAAAGGCCCGTCCAGACCAGCGCGACGCGACGGCGCGACGCGACACGAACAATACAATTTCTAAGAAAACTTCACGGTATAACAATAACCGGTGTCGCGTCGCGCTGTCGCGTCGCTCTAGTCTGCACGAAGCTTAATACCGGAAGCACAGTAGGTATAATAAAGTAACAGTATTATATCTCGGCAGTGACTTTGAAGTAATTACCTACTGCCTCTCGGTATATAAACTTTCCGCGCACTTATTGTTGCGTACTGATATAGGTACACTGAGATTTCGAAGCGCGTCGTTTCGGCCTATTTCTATGAAGATATAATACTGTTACTTCTTTATACTGAGTGTCAGCATTATGCTCCGATAGCGAGTTGCTAAACTCTAGTTTTCAGCTTAAACCCTTGACTCCTATTTACAAAAATTATAGATGTACTTTTTAGCAATTAAGTATAATTATACTATAACGATAATAATACGATGTTCATACATTATGATTGAATTAGAAAATTATACATATTTCTCCACCATTCCCCTAACAGCCGTTCCTTAAGCCCAAGAAAATAAGTCATTTTATGAAATAGCACTAGACAGTACCATTGTCTTTTAACAGAGGTCGAATGACTAAATTATGCATAGGTTTCCAGTAACGACTTTCAGTCGATAAATCGAGTTTGTTGCCATGAAATGTTGATGGCTACGCGACCTTTAAATAGTTGCACCTGCTATCATTCACCATGGTATTATTACGAGGTTATATCAAGGGTCGACTACCTAGTTGGTCTACAGGTCGCGCTACTGCTGAATTTCTCAGTAGCAGTTCGGAGTCTGATATTGTGCCCGGTTGATGGCAATAGGCTCGCCCCTAATTACATGGGACTTAAACTTAACTGGCGAAATGTGGGTGTTCTATAGGTACACCTCGGTGGGGAGTGATGTTATGTTACTTCAACGATTCTTTGGCAATAAATCAGATTTGTACGGGCTTAATAGTTTACTAAGGAAGATGCTTTAAAGTTTGCAATTTTAAAAGAACGAAATTTTCTCTGTCTTGGTCGGTGAGTTACACAAAGGTTTGCCAGTCAGCGGGGTGGTACCGGGGTTGATTGACCAGAGTAACTGTACAGTAGATAAGTACAGTGAAAGGTGCTGCCTGGGCGGTGCTATCTGTCCAGACACTACCAGGTGCTTGGGCAATCAGCACGTTTTTGATTTCCGGCTACACCAACCTGACTCTTTGGTATTCCTGGCTACATGAATCTTGGTGTCTTTCTGGCGCTGGCTACACGCAGCTAGCTCGCAGTCACCTACTGGCAGCTAAAATTGAGTTACTAACAGTATGACAAGCCGGTCGATTCTGTAAAAATATCAATGTGAAAGTGAGCGTGAAGTGAGCTGTCACTGTCACAAATCGACCGGCAGGATGCTAGGGATTAGCACTATTGACAGCTCACTTCACGCTCACTTCACCTAAGTTTCACTGTGATATTTTTTACAGAATCGAGTGCTTATTACAGTTTGTAGTGTATTCTATCTATATTATACAAATATAAAGAGGTAAATTTCGTCAGTATGTATGTAGGGAGTAATCTTCCGAACTACTGGTCCGATTACAAAAAATATTTCACTGATAGAAAGCTACATTATTGCTGAGTGTTAAGGCGGAGCCCCACTGCTGCGCATGGAGAGGCTACGCACCTGTGTGATAACGTCCACGAACACGCTACGCACGAACACGAGATTAATAACGTCAATGGTACACGCTTGGCTTGCCCGAATATGGCGCCCAGGCAGCTAAACGCTGTCAACGCTATGCACGCGGTAACCGAAAGCGTGCGTAGCTTCACTGCAGGAGGTGGGACGGGTGGGGAAGCGAAATATGAAAAACTGCTGCGCTACAGTGTACATAGTAGTGGATTAATATTCGTGTATATTCTGCCGTGTGAACGTAGACCCACATTGTCAAACAAACGAACCCATGCAGCTAAAATGCACCGCGTGCCCGTGCACAGCGTGCACCGCAGTGCCCCAGCGCCTTTATGTGACTTTAAGCTTCGTGCAGACCAGCGCGACGCGACACCGGTTATTGTTATACCGTCAAGTTTTCTTAGAAATTTTATTGTTCGAGTCGCGTCGCGTCGCGCTGGTCTGCACGAAGCTTTATGTTCAAACGAGAAACATCACGCGAACGAAGTCGCGGGCAGAAGCTAGTATGTTATGAACAGTATGCGTTGAAACGAGTTGCACTGCACATATAATATGTGAGTGAGGTGAGGACTTTATGACGCATTATTTACAAATAGCCCTCTTAAAATAGATTAACACATAACTCATACATGACGATCAATAGAATGTACTACAATTTGTGTTATTTTACCACGGTGGTTCAGTTATGCGTGCGTGACTCATAAAGGTCTATAGAAAGTCCAACTTTTTTTTGGGTATCTTTATCACCTCATTTCGAATCTCTTCCTCTTGTGAATCATCGAAAGATATTGGTTTTATTTACCGTTGCTGTTCATTATGAACATAAAGATTTTAAAAAAGAGAGAGCCAAACAACATCGGATGACTTCTTTTGGCCCACCTTGTACCATCGAAGAAGTTCATATCTAACCACCGTAAGGGCTATTCTTGCTTGCAGTGCTCGGCGACTATAGACCGGGCCGGTAACAGATGTGATCATCGTGTTCACGGGATTTTGTTTTGAACTGGTTAGATATGAACTTCTTTGATGGTATCTACTGCCAAATTATTATTAGTGAGCGCTTCGTTCTCCGTCTCACTTACGAACATACAGTATTTTGTTTTGAAACTGGTTAGATATGAACTTCTTTGATGGTATAAATACACCTTTTTCTCATGATGGGAGAACGAAACAACAGAACCTCACCAGCTGCGATCCTCACATACTCCATTTCCTTCGTTTACTTTCATACATCTGGTCATACATGCACGCACTTCATTCTACATTGTCATGAAAAGTTCTTCACCTAAATTGACATTCAATATACGAGTATTAAGGCGAAGATAACCGACTTTTAATGATTTTATACTGAAGATCACGTCTAAACGAGTAATGTTAATGATTCGAAAAAAAAAAACGTTAAATTAGAGCAGTTCCTTAATAACTTAATATAGGAATATTTTAGATTATGTTTATATTACATAGTGAAATTAATTTATGAAGTTATGTCTAACGCGGATAAAAAACTGAGAATCACGCAAAAACTATCAAGCGTATTTTTCTGAAACCTTCACCATTTTAAAGATAATTTAATTATTGATCTTTTAGTATACAATACCTTTTTTATGTATAATAAATGAATAATGCATCTAATTTGGGACAGCGCTCCTTGATAGGCGAGTCCTTTTACTGGCTGGACGTACGACGCGTTGCGTGTTCAGTACACACGCAAGCTAACCACTCAAGGTCACTGGCATATATCTGCGTCTTTACACCATGTTTTCTTTGTCTCCAGGCTCAGCAGTGGTGAGCGTGTGTATGCGGCAGTTCGACGACGCCATATCGATCACGGTGGCCATCATGATCGTGGTCACCGTGGCGTTCGTCCAGGAGTATCGCTCTGAGAAGTCGCTGGAAGAACTGAATAAGCTGGTCCCTCCATCATGTAACTGGTAAGTTGGATTTACAATCCCTGGTCTTAATATAACGTGACGAATAACGTGACGTGACGTAACGGTCGAATGAACATTCTATCCGCACTCTCTATTGTTCTTTTTGTGTAAAAAGGAAAAGAGCATACTCAAATGTCAAGAATATTAATAAAATAATGTTATAATGGTTCTGTGGCGGCATCTGTAACGCCACATGCGAACTACGTACATGGCCTGACATCACACAAATCCTGCATCGCGCAAGCAGGTTTTACCACACGATCAACATAATAATTTATATAACTTCCCGACATCAATCGTGGGGCAGTTGCCCAGTTGAGCAGTTGTCGGAGGATCCTCCCTTTTCTATAGAGGATGAGAGAACTTTACACCTCTAAAGTTCTATGTTCGTTTGGTCTAGCATAATCAGCCTAAAATGTTTCCACTGTTGGGACACAAACTTCCTCTCAGTGAGAGGCAGTGGGCTGTAATCCAGCACGCGGGCCCAGTGTGGGTTGGTAGATGTCACATGTCGTCGATTTTTTGGTTCTAGGACATGTCGGTTTCCTCACGATATTTCTTTCACCTTTTTGAGAGCAGTAGTGATGAAATAATTTACACAAAGTAAGCGCCTGTCAGGGTTCAAACCTACGAGTGAACTCGTTAGTCGCGGTTGTAACCACTGGGCCACCACTGCACTGATTTCGTTTGGTTTAATAATATCTAAATCTACCCCAAGAGACATACCTACAGAAGAAAAAATCCTTTTGTTATTTTTATCTTATTTTTTATTCCTAGGAAACAACTACAAAAACTTTACTGACCGTCAAATTGAATCCTTCGAATGGTTGCTTAACAGCTTTGTGGTTCCTTCAACTTGATTTTAACTGCCTATTGTCTTCACATTTTACAAGCCTAGATAGTACAAATTCTTGACATAATTACTGTCAACTGTGCAAGCAACACTGTTCTGTTATGCAACGGAAGATTCTAGATTAATTTGTGCCAAGAAGAGAAAGGTACTCTTTTTCTATGCTGCTATTATAAAACACAATCTAGAAACATTCAAACATTATACTTATTGCGTTGAAAAAATAACATCTTCTAAATAATAGGGAGTGCTCACAGAAATATGAATAACTCTTGATTTTGGTCTCTCATTATGTAATTTTGAGGATGTATAGCGTGCTTCTGCAGGGCGAAGGCCTTCCTCCTACGACTTGTCTCTATACAATTTTGATCATTGATAAATTAATAAAACATGTTTAATGCCGGCTTTTCTCAGTAGCAGACCGGAGTTTGGATTTGAGCCCGGTTAATTGCAATAGAACTCGCCCCCAATTACACAAGTCTTGAACATAGTTGGCGTTAATGTGGTTGTCAAACTCAAACTCAAACTCAAAGCATTTATTTCAAATAAACCAATTACAGGCACTTTTGAATTGTCAAGGGGTCGGTCAGTCAGAAAGATGAAGCTAGTTGCCCATTCCAAAGCGTAGTAGGTACCTATGGAGAAGAACGGGCAAGAAACTCCACGGACACTCTTTTAAATCAAAATATTCTTACAAAATAATGGTTACATACATCATTCATGTTTAAATTATACATGTGAGAACAATGTAGAAAGACGTGCACGTTAACAGCGTCCGCAATGAAAAGATAATAAACAAATTCAAAAATTAAAATACTATAGGTACCATCGAAGAAGTTCATATCTAACCACCGTAAGGACTATTCTTGCTTGCAGTTCTCGGCGGCTGTAGCACCGGGCTGGTAACAGATGTAGTCATCGTGTTCACGGGATTTTGTTTTGAAACTGTTTAGATATGAACTTCTTCGATGGTACACCTCTGCCTAACGTTTCGGGGATTACAGGAGTGATGTTATGTTTAATGCGACAGAGTTTAGTTTTCATGTCTTATTTTTTTTAATCAATTTGAGTTGTTTACTTACTACCTATAACCAATCAACTTTAGCCACGTAGTTAGGGTAAATATCGACTAAGTAATGACGCACAGAATTTATTTCGATTAATCCTGTCGCGTTGAGAATAGAGTTGATTACTACTTAATTAATGACTGTCGTTGACATTGGCCTGAGATGGGGTCGTCTAGTCCTTTAATTAAGCTCAATTTGTATTATCGCTTTTATTGACGGGTCTGGGCTCTTATTATTTTGGTATTATAGATGATTATGTCTTGTTTGTCTGTTGTGATGTCCACCAACCCACCCGCACTGTGCTCTTGGATTACGGCCCACTCCCTTTGACCTATAGGAGCCCTATGTCCCTGCACGCACTGACAGATTGTGAGTGCATAAACACTCACAATCTGTCAGTTTGTCTATTCTTCCGTCGACAAAACCTGTTTTTATGGCGGTCTTGCTACGCGTGCTGGTCACTTTGAAATTATCAAATAACTTCTCCCGCTCTTGGCGGAGCGGGAGGGCGTGTCAGACACTTACTGACTAAAACCCACCCGTCAGTTGTGCTGACATCTCTTTGAGGCGCGCGTGGAACACAACGCGCCGTCGACCCGGGCGTGGACGGCGAGCTACCCATTGCTCACTGTCGGCAAGCCCGCGCCTACGGTGGCCGGGAATCGGTCCGCGATTCCCGACGCCCAGGGCGTCTCCTGCGGCGGCTAGGGGCGTGAGGGCGCGAAATTTGCCTGGAGCCTTCACGCTGCTGGTCACTGCAATGGGAACCACTATATTGGGAACATTCTAGGCCGATTATGCTTAGGCTATGATTCTTTTTCTGTCAAATTTGCTGCGTACTTTTAACTTGTAACTCAGATACCACGTATAACACAGGATTAGAGTTGAATTACGATGTTATTGCCTGATTGGTCGCAAATAAAGGCTTAGGATTAGAAGCAGGTCATTGATTCGACTATATTATAAAATCATGTTGTACGAAATTTTCCATTGAGCTCAGTAATTGGCCATTATTTTGCTTCCCTATTATGATGTCAATGGCGGTTTATGATTGACTGACTGTTCGACTCATCGTTAATTTGAAAGTATCTGTAAATGGTCTAATTGAAATACCTACTAGTTTTAAATTTGATTGAGTGTAGTTACAGTCAACAAAAGAGTTAGGTAGGAAGGCTAAAATTAAACATATTTGGAATAAGAATCATTGAAATTGCGTGCGTAGTAACTGCTTAAGTTTAAAGAACAATCCGCACAAGTCCGGGTGAGAGTAAAGGCTCGTTCAGACCAGCGCGACGCGACGGCGCGACGCGACACGAACAATACAGTTTCTAAGAAAACTTCACGGTATAACAATAACCGTTGTCGCGTCGCGCTGTCGCGTCGCCCTAGTCTGCAGAAAGCTTAACGGTGACGGAACCTGATATTTGTGGAATTGATAATTTATTATTATTTTGAATAGAACGGCTGAAGCCAATTACACTGTTTGATACAATCTTGGAACTTTAGGCACACTCACACTATATCCATAGCAGACGACACGATTAGCTAGTCAACACATGCACGACAGTCTCCTGAAGACATATCTCTTTTGTTGACTGTACCTGAAATAACGACCCACGTACCCTACTGAGGTAAAGTTCCTTTTCAAGAAACCTTTACTCCAATTATTTCTATAGATTTCAAAAAAAGGAGGATGTTCGTCATTTTCATCGATATTTTTTCTATCTTCAGTCTCCGCGAAGGCAGTCTCGAACACTTCCTAGCACGCAACTTAGTGCCCGGCGACATAGTCCACCTGAACGTCGGCGATCGCGTGCCAGCCGACCTTCGACTCTATGACTCCATAGACCTGGCCATTGACGAGTCTTCCTTCACCGGAGAGACGGAACCGGCCGTGAAGAGTGTGTTACCGAACAAGGCGGCCGCGGGACGGGTCAATAAGGATAATATTGCTTTCTTGGGGACGCTTGTTAGGTGCGGTAATGCGAAGGTACGTTCAGCTTAATTTATCACATAAATTATTCGGCCTATTCGGGCACTGAGAAAAAGGTTATTATTCTTACAATTTTTTTTTTGTTGGGTGTTTATCAAATAACTTCTCCCGCTATAGGCGGAGCGGGAGGGCGTGTCAGATTCTTACTGACTAAAACTCCCCCGTGTTCCTTCACTTGCATGAATATTGTCAGGGGCCACGATATCTCTTTCGGACTTTCCCGGGACCCCGGCTGGATGTTCGAACATCCTGATTCTACTACGCCACTATTTATTACGTGTTAGCAGTAAAAAGTAACGCAAATATAAACAAACTTATCTATTTATTCCAGGGTATCGTAGTAAGTACGGGTGAACGCTCAGAATTCGGCGACATATTCCGAATGATGCAAGCTGAGGAGGCCCCGAAGACTCCTCTACAGAAGTCCATGGACACCCTGGGCGCCCAGCTGTCCTTGTATTCCTTCTGTATCATCGGCTTCATCATGGTCACTGGCTGGCTGCAAGGAAAGGCACTGCAAGACATGTTTACCATCAGCGTCAGTTTGGCTGTGGCTGCTATTCCTGAGGGTAAGTCAACAGCTCTGAGTAATTTTTATCAAATACGGTAACTTTCCCAAAAATTTGGGCAGAGCAAGGTTTCAAAACGGTGAAGTAAAAGATGGTGAGGACACTGGCATGTCCTAGAAAACAACTCGAATGGCTATTCCTGAGAGTAAGTTAGTTTTGAGTTTCCGCAAGATTTTACGACGCAGCTGTAGGAAAAAGGTGTAAAGAGCTTCTCCTTTGACTCCAGCGGTCAGTAATGCCGAAGAAGAGTTTATAAACCATATTTTTACGATTGCTCCGCTCATAATAAGGTTCTGTTTGAGACCGAAGCCGATCGATACCTCCTGTATCGTGTGTACATTTACAAACCTGCATATCGTAAATGCAAAAAGACCTTGACGCAACCATTAAATTATTAGCGTAGAGCGGCAAGTGAGTTCAATGGCGTAATTATTTCATGACATAAAAAAGCTTTACATGAAGTTCAACAACATTTTCTAGACAAGCAAACTCATCATCTGCCTAGCATTTATTCAACTACGTTGGGGTTGGCTTCCAGTCCAACCGGATGCAGCCGAATTCCAGTATTTTACCTGGAGATGTCAAAGATCTACGAATGACAGCCGGGACCAACGGCTTAACGTGATTTCCGAGGCACGGAGGAGTCTCGGTATGTTAAGATGGTCACCCATCTACGGACCAACCGCGGCAAGCGTAGCTTAACCTGAACGATCGACCCGTGCGGCTGTTATTACTTAGCCACAAGCCCTTCTTCTAGACAACCAAACTGCGACATAAAATGTTTCCTGAAATAACCTTTCACGTTTATCTCCAGGTCTTCCGATCGTGGTAACGGTGACCTTGGCTCTGGGTGTGATGCGCATGGCTAAGAGGAACGCGATCGTCAAGAAACTACCCACTGTCGAGACCTTGGGCTGTGTCAACGTTATCTGTAGCGATAAGACTGGTTAGTATTATCTACACTCACAACGTCATGCTCTATAAGGCAGAGGTGTATGCTTTAGAATATTTTGCTAGTTATTTTGTAAGTACAATTATATATGGGGCGAGCCTCTTTGAAAGCAGGTACAAACTCAGACGCGGCTATTAAGAATTTCTTAGTGACTTTTCTTACACCCCCATCAAAACAGAACACAGGAACGCTAAAAAATAAAAATATTACGAGATATTCTTCGAGACCACGTGAGATTGGGTAAGATTCGACTTGACCAGGGCCTCCCCAAACGCCTCACGTAATTAATGAACGACCCCTAATTGACATTGAGGTTGTGCTTCCCCGGACGAGCTCCTTCACAAGTCCTCTATCCTTACATATTATAAAACAAAGTTCATCGCCGCGTCTGTCTGTCTGTCTGAACGCGATAAACTCAAAAACTACCGGACGGATTTTCAATCAGTTTCACCAATGGACGGAGTGATTCTAGCGGAGGGTTTTGGTGTATAATTCATTATGGTTTTGTGTAAATTGGCTGAAATATGACGATTATTGTTGAAGATGGCGGAAAGATCATGCCGACTGGGAGGTTTACTGGCGTTAGCCGCGTAAACCGTAAAAGATACATAAAAAATATGTTTTACAGAATGGATCTTCTTAAAAAGTTCAACAAAACGTTTGTTATGGCATATGTTCATCTTCTAGGGATGACCCACATTAACCATTTTATTATCTATCAGAATTTGATAAAAATTTCAATGTTATTTCCGAAGCAATTTTGACCGGTACTATATGAATCCTTATCCAATAAAACATGTTATTTAAATTGGGCATTTAATTGATATTAAAATATGCCTTAACGTCATATCATTTAAATGAATAGTTTAAAAGATATGACAGATTTAAAAATTACGCGTAATAAAATAAATTATTGTTGAAGGCTACGCGGGACTGCGGTAGGAGTCAATGACCTTTCCTCGGCTATTATATATGTAATTCCAGTAGTACGTTCCCGTGAGATATTTTCCGACATCCAATTCCAAATAAAATCGTACCCAACTATCTTGGATTATAGGAACTCTGACAAAGAACGAGATGACAGTGACAACGATATCGACGTCGGGCGGCCATATCGCCGAGGTGACGGGCACCGGGTACAACGCGTGCGGCGACATACAGCTGCGCGCGTATAAGGGACGCGATCTAGATGTGGCGAGGATGGCTGTCAACACTATGTTGGAGGTAAAATACCCATGTATTTCAATCAATCTGCCTAGCCTTTTCCCAACTGTGTTGGGGTCGGCTTCCAGTCTAACCGGGTGCAGCTGGATACCAGTATTTTACATGGAGCGACTGCCTATCTGACCTCCACATCCCAGTAACTGGGTAAAATACCCATGTATTTGATGGGTCAAAATCATCGTTTTTGTTTCTGTGATTAAGATGAAGCAATGTGATTTCGTGTCAATGAGCTTCTCAAATTTTGTCTAACCTGTTTGTAGCTACCTGGACAACTCTGTAGTTCGCCTCGCTCAAGTCTTCAAAAAGTTATAAACAAATAAAAAATTGGTAACCTACAGGACTTGAAAGACATAAAACAAAACAATTTTATACTTGATTCACTTCTTGTTTTTTTATCGTAAAACATAAAGTTGCGTATTAATTAGTTAATAATTAATACGCATCATCCAAGCAGTAATGAGCTGTGGAAACGTAAAACCAGTATCTAATTACGCAACACATTTCCGTAAACGATTACGACTAATCAGTTTAATTTTGACAGATCGACACCATTCATTGCGTTATTTACGTTGTTGAGCAAATTTTATTTTCGACCTTATGAAGCAATGGATTAGCAATCTGTTTCAAAACGATTCAGATTGTGATTGATCGTGTATAACGCAATAAGGATACAGGTCTTCTATCTACATATACCGTACTTATATAATAAGATTAATGACACCTTGGAAGTGTACCCGCTAAATAAAACATTATGTAAAAGTTTACCCTTTAAATTTGTTAGTAAACTCACATATGAAGAGACAGAAAACTTATTGAAAATATTGAAATAGTAAACTCCTATACTCACCCTCTCTCACTCTTTCACACACTTTCACATACTACTCGTTTGGTTATTATATTTTATTTTAAACTTGTTTTCTGTGTAAAGATATATCAATATGTCTAATTAAGCTAGTATTGTAATGGTCATCATAAGGAAGAGCGCTGATGTCTGAGATACAGATATTTTTATCTAGTTCAGACACAGATGCCTTCACTATAAAACTAAGAAAAAAATTAAATTGTCCTGTATATCTGTCTAAATGTAACATAAGTTTTTGTGACAAATAAATAAATTATTATTATTATCTGCAATCATGCCATCCGTCATATTTTTGTCCGTATTGCTAACATCGTGCGCTGTCGTGCAAGGTTTGCGAAATATGTAATGCCTCTAGTTTATCCGATGCAACGTCATTTAGCCAGAATAGGACGCACGTAATTTATACGAAATTTTTGCAGGTAGGAGTACTCTGCAACAACGCGACAGTCCGCGACGAGACGTTGTACGGCCAGCCCACAGAGGGCGCACTACTCGCGGTCGCGCTCAAGCACGGCATGCACGACGTGCGCGAACAGTACACGCGCCTGCACGAGATACCGTTCAGGTACGTCGCATCAGTATTCAGCTGGAACACGTCCACTGCTGGACATAGGCATCCCCTAACGACTGCCACAACGATCTCTGCTGAATAATATATATAATAAATAATAATAAAATAATAATATATAATATAGTTTTTAATTAGAGTCAAATTAATACCTTAAAAACACCACGACGTAACCGCATCAGTTCAGCCATAGTTTTTAAGGGGTTTAAAAAAAAAAACTTTATTTCTTATGTTCGTAACTGTACAGATCACATTTCTTTTGATGTCATAGGTGCCCAGAGCTCTGTTTCATTTCCTGTCTAAAGCTGACCAGTTTTGATTCAACAAGTTATTAAATGCTGGCCTTTTCTGGTCTATGGTATCGTAAGATATTAGAGCCAAAAATTGGCACAAATTCATCAGTGTCGTAAACTTCTATAATTTATTATTACAGTTCGGAAACAAAGATGATGGTAGTGAAATGCGCGCCGAAGTTCGCCGAAGGCAAGTTGAAAGAGGAGATGTTCGTGAAAGGTGCCATAGAGAAGGTGTTGCCGCTCTGCACGCAGTACGTCGATAGTAGCGGCAACTACGCGCCCATGACTAAGGAGAAACAGAACGACTTTCTGGGTGAAGCTTATAATATTGCTAGAATGGGTGAGTCGTTTTTTCATAATATTATTTTCTGTTGTGCTTATATCTTTGTTTACATTTTAGGGATATGCTGAGAGAAAATAGTATATTTTAGAGTTGCCGCGAATACTCGCTATTATTCGGTATTTCGAATAATAGTGTCTATTATTCGACACTCGACGAATAGTTGTTGAAATAAAAATAAACTTTTAATTAACAGAAAAACTATACTTAGACTTAAATAATTAAACTTTTATTAATCTTTAAAAACAAAACACACTAAGGTCCGTATTACAGAACGTTCCTCAAGTTCAGTTTGATCTTCAATCAGTCGATCACTGTTTAAGTATTGAATCAGTACTTGAGCATCGGTCTTATTCCAGAACGGTAATCAAACTATACTCATTACTCTGATAAATCGAGACTCAGATCCAGCCTCAAGCAGAGATGTGTACCTATTGTCTATGCATATGCGTCGGATATTGTAGTATGTTTTTTTATTACGTTTAATAACTATAGCTTTGCTAATTTATTTAATCATAATATTATCACTATAAAACACAGGACGATAAAATTATTTCAGTCCATTGGTAAAATCCTTTTAAGTACATAATAAGAATTCTAACGGATTTCAAGAATATTGTTGATATTTCATCATTGAATAAATTATTGTAATGATCTACTTCTCCAAATATTGGGTTTGACCTATGAAATTGGCGTTTTTTTCTCACAAATAGAGAACCTTGTCACTTCTATGAATTAAAATATTCATCAATTGCTTGGTATTATATCGAATAATGACCATCATAGACAACTACCAATAGTAAAAAAAACCTTATTACTTATAGTTTATAAACATAAAAAATACCTTAAAAATTACTCCTCTTTTTGTTAGCAGAAATGACCAGTATTTGTTTTAACTTAGCCAAAACTTATTTTTGTCGCTTAATCTAGTGGCATATTACGTTATCTTAGTTTTTAAACATTAGTGCATAAAAGTTTTAAAACATTAGTGTTCATGGTTATTATATAAATTAAGAAAATGTTAGTATTAAAAAAAAATTATAGTTTCAAAACACAAAAAAACACGCTTTCCAGTTCATATCTTCCGGCTCCATCATCAGATCAGCTCGACAGTACCATATTATTGTATTCAGACCTTGAAACCTAATCGTGGTCAAAGTTCATTACAAGACCTTTCTAACAAGTCCAAACACGGGTATGATACGATATTTCATCATGGAATGCTAGTGCCTATCTTCCGGCTTCATCATCAGACCTTGAAACCTAATCATGGTCAACGTTCATTACAAGACCTTTCTAACAAGTCCAAACACGGCTATGATACGATCATCCATCATGAAGTTCCAGTTCATATCTTCCGGCTCCATCATCAGATCAGCTCCACAGTACCATGTTATTGTATTGTCATCAAAATCACATACAACTGCCAATTTTCATAACGCTACGATCTTTAGAAGATGGTTAAATTAGTTTTCTTAGATTTGATTACATAGTTACATACATACAGGTCGACCTAATAAAAGCGTGTTAAAAAGCAACTTCTTTAAAATTCTCCATACAAAACGCTGATTTCATAGGTGGTAACCTAATATATCCATTTTGTAAGTAATCATTCAAAAAACATCAATATTTACAAACTCGACAACGCAGATAGACTTGAACAGAACAAAAATTTACTTGACTATCTATGCTCAAGCGCGGTCTCGACCACACTTGGGTGATTACAGATCCAATCACTGCTTGGGTTCGATTCGTGAACTGAGTAGGTAACGAGCCAAACTCAGCTGAACTATGATGATCAATAAATCTATGCTTGAGGAACGTTCTAAAATTAAAACTCGACTCAAAAGTAGATTTAAACAGAGATCAGTGCTTGAGTTTCCTTCTGTAATACGGACCTTAATTAGTATTATTTCCTTTATTTTATCATTATACATATAATTAACATTTTAAAATATTTTTATGAAAGGAGCTCGTGCCTAAGTAATAACAGCCGCACGGGTCGATCCATCAGGTTAAGCTAAGCTTGCCGGGGTTGGTCCGTGGATGGGTGAACAGGTTTACATACCGAGCCTCCTCCGTGCCTCGGAAAGCATGTGATGCCGTTGATTGACAAATACGCTTATCTTTGACTAGCTGTATCTTCGCAACCAATATACCTAAAGTGCTTGGGTTGGTCTCAAATTGTATCAAATTTAGCTTGCTTCACAAAAAATAGAACAAAGATACCTAAAAACGTGTCCTAAAGGTATATAAAAAAAAAAATTGAATTAAGTACCAGAATTTCGTAGTTTTTCGAGGGCTATGGGAGAAGCACAAGGTTTTCAGGGTTGCAAACTTGGGTATAAACTACTCTCAGGAGACCCAACATCATATAAAAGAATAAGAGTTACATGCGTGTTTACGACGATTGCATTTTTGTGTGTCGATATTGACTAGGCTACAGGGGTTTCGCTTCTATATGAAATAATAATTCTTTTTAATGATTTAACTACGGCATCATATAATTTTCATTTTGTTTCCTTCTGTTGCCACATAAATCCCAACAGAAAGTTACTAAGTAAATTTATTATTATTTGTTCCCTTAGGCCTCCGCATAATAGCCCTGTGTCGCGGCGCGCGCATGGAGGCGCTGACGTACGTGGGCGTGTGCGGCGTGTGCGACCCGCCGCGCGACGGCGTGCGCGACGCCGTGGCCACGCTGGCGCGGGCCAGCGTCGCCGTCAAGATGCTCACGGGCGACGCGCGGCCCACGGCGCTGGCTGTTGGTATGTACACGCTGCACTAATGGACATAATGCCGGCCTATTATTGACACGCTGCAGATCAAAGGCACAAAGGCCCCTTCTCAACCAGAACAAGCATGAGCATTGATCGGGGGAGCGGGAGGGCGTGTCAGACTTTTACTGACTAAAACCCACCCGTGTTCCTTCCGTTGCCTGTGTGCCGGGGTCGCGATATACCTTTCAGACAAACTCGCAACCCCGGTAGGCATTGGCCCTTCCGGACCCCGTCAGTTGGTGCTGACATCTCTTTGAGGCGCGCGTGGAACACAACGCGCCGTCGACCCGGGCCTGGTCCCTATCGGACGGCGAGCTACCCATTGCTCACCGTCCGCAAGCCCGCGCCTACGGTGGCCGGAAGTCGGCTCTCGACTTCCGACGCCCGGGGCGTCTCCTGCGGCGACTAGGGGCGCGAGGGCGCGACTCCTGCCTCTCCCTCGCGCGCTCCGCCTCCTCCTTCGCGAGCATTACTGCTTCGCAGAAGGAGGTGACGGCCTCCCATGCACTCTCGCTCCGGACCATGGCCTGAACCAGGGCCGGACGCGAGAGATCGCCGCCGCCGACCGCCTCCGTGAGGACACGGCGGTGCTCCGCCCAAGCTGGGCAGACCTCCACCGTATGCTCCACCGTGTCCTCCGGGCGATCCACACAGTGGTGACACCCGGGCGTTTCCTCCCGCTTTATCCTGAACAGGAACCTCCCGAAACAACCATGTCCGGTGAGGACCTGCGTCAGGCGGAAGGTGAGGACGCCGTGGCGCCTCTCTAGCCACTCCTCAAAGAGGGGACTTGTCGCCACAATTGTGGCGTGCTCTACCAATTACCACCATCACCATCAGTACCATCCCTATTGATCTTTCTACGCGACACATGACAAATACTTATTTTAGAACATTGAGGTGCAATTATGGGTCAACAATATCAACTAATCGACGACTATTGACTGCAACCTAACTTGTTAAGGTCTTGTCACGCAAACGATCATGAAATAAAATGTATATACACGGAGCAACAAAATACGATCTAGAGGAATGTGGCCGCTTTTCTTTAGATCGTATTTTGTTGCTTCGTGTCTCAATATGAAACTTTATAAAAGGTATTAGAAAATTCTAGACACACTTACCGAGGGTCCTTACTAGCCGATATTCATAATTCCTTCTCAGTCACGAGATAATATTTTTTTAAAGAGTGGCGCTAGTGGACCTTTAGGCGCCCTCTTAAACCAGCTACTGCAGTAATTAATTTTTATATTTCAGCACAAATGGTTGGCCTGGATGTGCTGCATTCGCAGTCCTTGGCCGGAGATCAACTAGACGCTATGACCGACGAAGAACTGGATAGAATGATTGACACTGTAAGTTTATAATACAGTTAACTTAATTTATCAAAATATTTATGGAACAAATATTAGTTGCATTATTTATTTATCCTTTTATTGGAACGCTATACACCAATGTAGACAACTACTATGTAAAAGAACAAGATTTTATATCTATCAAGTTTCTATACATAAGTATTCCTTTAGTTTTCTTAATAAATAATACAATATATTATAAGGTTTTTAGGGTAAGCCTTATAGTTTCGCCATGTCCGTCTGTCTGTCCGCGGCTTAGTTCGGAGACGGTTAGTACAAGAAAGCTGTAATTTGGCATATGTATATATATTAATCATGACAAAGCGGTAAAATAAAATCAAGAAAAATATTCGGGACGTCCCCTACACGTAAAGTGGGGATGTTTGTTTTTTTTTCTCATCTGCCCCATGTTGTGGGGTATCGTTAGAAAGGTCGTTCAAAAATATTGTGAGTTTGTGCAAGCCATTTTTGGATTCAGGGATCCGTTCGTGAAATATTAAGCTTTTAACCGTTTTTTTTTGTTAGAGTCAAGTGTCCCGCCCTGCCAGCTAAATGGTTGTACTTGGATTTGTGAAAAAATTCACAGCCGTAGTATATATGTATAACGAAATTAAAAGGAAAACTATCAGAGCTAAGTAGACTGTACTAGTTAACGAATAATAATGAACCAACTTAAATTTGCAGTTTGAAAAAAGTGATCTCCCATACATTCCGTATGGGAGAACATGTTTTTCAACTACAATGTTAAGTTTGTTCTCGGGATAAATTCATCCCAACTACGGAACCCTTCCTTGTGCGTGGTCCGAAACGCACTTAGCCGGTTTTTTTTAATATAACTATGCTAACCGAAATCGTTGTGACAATCCTTAGGGGATGCCTATGTCCAGCAGTGGACGTGTTCCAGCTGAATAATGCGACGTACCTGAACGGTATCTCGTGCAGGCGCGTGTACTGTTCGCGCACGTCGTGCATGCCGTGCTTGAGCGCGACCGCGAGTAGTGCGCCCTCTGTGGGCTGGCCGTACAACGTCTCGTCGCGGACTGTCGCGTCGTTGCATAGAATGCCAATGAGAATGCTGCAAAAATGTTGTATAAATTATAAATGTTGTGCGTTTTTGTTTTCAGGTGAGCGTATTCTACAGGGTCACTCCTAAACACAAGCTGGCTATTGTGAAGTCATTGCAGAGGGTCGGAAACATCGTAGGCATGACAGGTAACTAGTGCACACACATTAAGTAAATACTAAATAAAAAAAAGATTTTTTGGAAAACGCGTAATTTACAAAGGATAATGAAGATAGCCACGAAAGTAAAATACTGTGGCGCAGCTATCAACGCCCAACCCAAAAATATATTATTAGGTATATAAAGACTGTTCCAGACTTCCCAAAGAAAGTTAATTAATAATTAATTGTAGAATTACAACATTTTTAAAAAGGAATAAAAAAGAGAATATAGTCTATGTGGAGGTGGGGTGTGAACTGGGAAGTATTTACACTTCCTTCCAGTGCCCTCGCCATATTTGTTTATACAAATTAGAGGATTATATCCAAGATAAGAATGCTTGGAAACATGCTGGTCCTGCTCCATATGACAATTTCAGTCTAGACAAAATCAAACTGGTTGCTAATTTAATTATATATTTTACTAGCTTTTGCCCGCGACTTCGTCCGCGTTTCCGTCGTTTTTCGTAAAAAAGTACCATATTAAGTCCTTCCTCACGGTTCAGTGGTTTTGATGTAACAGACAGATTAACTTTCGTATTTTAGTAGGGAAATATAATATGTCAATCCACAATACTGTTGAAAAATATCGCAATAAGGAACCGCAGAATATTATTATTAATAGCTGTGCCCGCGACTCCGTCAGCGTGTAACTCCTTGTATGTTATTAAGTTAATGTATTGGTAATATTGTTTAGATCACTTTCACATGAGGCTTAAGTACCTATAGAACGAAAATACTTCAGCGCAAAGCTTCCGGGTAAACTATGTTGAAAGTTGCCCCGTCTGGCACGTGAACATAAAGATTTCTAGAACTGCTAACCCGGGAAAGAGCGACATATAACTGACCATGCGAGTCAACCATAAAAGATTGACGTATGCTGTTGTGGGATATTTTTTAGATAATTTTATGTAGAACATTTCCGTCATAAATGATTTCTATGTAGCTTTAACCATTAAGGCTTCACACGCGACGGAAGCTTAAAAAATGGAGCAACTTCTCCCGTTTTCCCAACATTTCCCTTCACTGCTCTGCTCCTATTGATTGTAGCGTGATGAAAATTATACTATAACCTCCCCAGGAGTATGAAGAATAATTGTACCAAGTTTCGTTAAAATCCGTCGAGTAGTTTTTGTTTCTATAAGGAACATACCGACAGACAGACAGACAAAAATTTTACTGATTGCATTTTTGGCATCAGTATCGATCATTAATTACCCCCTGATAGTTATTTTGAAAATATATATCATGTACAGAATTGACCTCTCTATAGATTTATTATAAGTATAAGATAACACTGATTTTACATTCTGTGATTACTTGAACTCACACACTGACTTATTAGTATTACTTGTTAAAATGTTAGGAATATCGTATAATTTGACAATGTTTGTAAATATGTGAGCACCGTCTATCACATAATTAATTTATCTGTCATTGCTTAATTTTTCATTATTTTTTACCTATCGTGGTATAGTAATCTTATTCTAGATACATCATCTTCACATTTATTTATTTAATTAATGTATACAAAATATTGTAATAACATTTTAAAAGAGTAACGGTGGAGTTTCTTGCCCATTCTAACTACCTTTACGAAGGGGCGACTAGAATCATTCTATTTTTTGTAAAATCGACGTCCAAAAGTGCCTTTTATGTGCCTAATTGAAATAAATTGTTCGCCTTTGACAATCTATCCATCTTTTTGGCTAAAACACTTTAGTTTGCACTTCGCTCTGTTTCCTGAATTTGAATGAAATTTTGTTGTGATAAGTATGACAAAATAAAAATACACTTTTTTTAGAAGCCTGTGCTTTTTATAATTCCTGGTCAAAAGCCTCCCTTTACACAAAATGACAACTGTAAGAGTATTTCCTTAAAACAGGTGACGGTGTTAACGACGGTGTGGCTCTGAAACGCGCGGACATCGGCATTGCCATGGGCCGCAACGGTACCGACGTGTGCAAGGAAGCCGCTGACATGATACTTGTTGATGATGACTTTGCTACTATCATGTGAGTTTATAGTACAGTTACCTCTCAGATTCTAGGACCTAGAACAGCTATCTAATTACGCAACACATTTTCGTTGACAATTCCGACTAATCTGTTTCTATTTGACAGGTCAACAACATTGTGTTATTTACGTTGTTGAGCAGATTTTTTTTTCGAACGTACGAAGCATTGGATTAGCAATCTGTTTCAAAACGATTCAGATTCTGATTGATCGTGTATTACGTAATTAGGGTACAGGCCCTCCGCACAACCGCTATTTTTGCATCCAAAATGTACAAAAGATACTGGTGCATTTTTGGGTGCAAAAGTACAGTCTTTATCTATTATTCTTTATTTCATTTTCTCCAGTGAATGAATGAACTGGTTCTGTGGCTACGCTTGGCAGTCGGATCAATAATGATCACAGTTTGGAGTCACATTTCTTCATACTCCTCGTTTTTAAAGCCGGTCTTTCCCACGGAAGACAAGAAATAGCAAGACGGTTGTCAGTTATTCTCTGGTATATTTCCTGTGTTGCAGCACGGATTAGTACAAATGGGCAATTCCAAAAATCATTTAAATAAGAAGCGACTTGCTTCAACGTTTGTTGCGTCACTTCTTCTTCCCAGCTAAAGCACTAGGAAGTGGTGAAGGGTGGGCGTTTTGGGGGACTGCCTAAAGTAATTTTGACGTTCGAAAAGTGCTGATTCTCAGCTTAGTTTGAATAAATGAATTTTGAATTTTTGCCACAATAAAGTGCAATTCGGGTCGCACAGCGCTAATTACCGACAGTCATATTCTCCTAGAAATTGCTTCTCGTTCTATCGCGTAACTCTTGTATCTTCTGACAACATTACGCCCACTGAATTCGACAAGTCGAGCCCGCCGCTAACTACTTGTAGCTTCATACCTAAAATGCGGAGTGACCCTTTTGTATTCATCTGTGGTAGCAGTAAGGTTTATTTTAAATAGTTCGAGTATTATTATAGACAGGATGTCAGGGACATCGACGCGAAAACTGTTAACATGGATTCAGTACATACTTCTGAAACCCCCCTGCGTTGAAATTTTTCTGTTATTAAAAAAAAATCTGCTGTTCCATACATTTTGACCGCGTAGGTATTGCAGTTTTTTATGAAACACAGGTTTTTTTTGTAATGACGGACGAAAAATCTTAACCCACGGGGGGGTTCAGAATCATGTACTGAATCCATGGTATCAGTTTTCGCGTCGATGTACCTGACACCTGTATACATATCGCACCCCCGCCCCGGTGCGAGACTTATGAAATATGTAATAACTGTCCTAAAGCACCCCTTCACTTGGTGCGAATGAATTTGAATTGATTGAATTTTTGCATAAGTGACAGTCTCGCACCGGGGCGGGGGGGTGCGATTATGCATATTTCACTTGGTGTTGCAGACATTCACTGCCAGATGAAATAGACACAATGATTTTTTTTGTATTTTTGTCTAATCCTTGCATTATTTCCTACAGCGCCGCCATCGAAGAAGGCAAGTGCATATTCTACAACATCCGCAACTTTGTGCGCTTCCAACTGTCCACGTCTATCGCGGCTCTCTCGCTGATCGCGCTCGCCACGCTCATGGGCATACCCAACCCGCTCAACGCCATGCAGATACTCTGGATCAATATTATTATGGACGGTCAGTACTGATTTTGTTAAATAGAGTATTTATTTTTGTGGTTTTTGTCGGGAAAAGACACTGAAGACTTTTTCGTCTTCTCTCTAGCGACCTGCTTCTGCTTCGCACGGATTTTACAACTTGATAAAACATAGATTTTTTTTTAGTAAATGTTTTGTGACTTAAGGGGCCGTGCATGAAATGGACTGATTTTGATCGAAGGTTGTTGTTAGCAACGGCTGTATATAATATATCTTTATTATTATTTTGTTTTTTAAATTTATTTTCTCAGGTTCCTAGAACCTGGTATTTTATTAAAATCTCACGGTTGTAAACCAAGGTGAGATTTTAAGTTTGAGTAGATAGATTAGGGTTTTGTACTGCATTGAAATTATTCTCTAAATCTAATTGTAGGAATTCCCGTACTATGAGACATGTGTTTAATATAGCTGCTTTCTGTAGTGTAAGATATGTATATTTGGAGTGATTGATACTGATAAATAGTTGTTTCGGGATAATACCAGTTGTTGATACCACTATTGGGACTATGGTTACTCTGTTCATTTTCCAGACCCTGGTAATTTCTTCTTGTAGTTCTGTGTATTTTCTGATTTTTTCGGTGATAGTTTTCTGTATATTATTGGTGTTTGGGATTGCTATATCTATTATGTATGATTATTAACTGTTATTTACTGTTTTACTGGTGTCGCCCGAATAAAAATATTTATAAAAAAAAAAAAAAAACAAGTCTCTTGTCATTTACGAATTCGCTTAAAAACACATGAATATATCCGTGTGGGCAGGTCCCCCGGCGCAGTCGCTGGGCGTGGAGCCCGTGGACCACTCGGTGCTGCGGCGCCGGCCGCGCGACACCACGCGCCGCATCATCTCGCGCGCGCTGCTGCTCAACGTGCTGCTGTCGGCCGCCATCATCATCGCCGGCACGCTCTGGGTCTTCAATAGAGAGGTGACGCTTGTACACTGCTCGGGTGGGGGGAAAGGGGCCCAGGGAACGTAGTTCCTATACGAAGGTCTGCCCAGCATTTAGTGCAATAGTCGTGCATCTTAAATGCAACAGCGTGCGACTGCTGCTACTGCGTGCACTTTTAGTGCAACAGCGTGCACCTAGAGTACCCATGTAGTACAAAAGTATGCACTACAGTGCAACAGCATGTACCTTCAGTGTACTCACACTGAAGGTGCCATTGCATTTACCCATGATGCTGGCTCTTGCATTCGAGAAGCACACTGTAGCATTTGCTACTGCGTACATCTTGCAGCAGCATGCTGCATTTAAGATGCTGATTGTTGCGTAGTCAAGTATAATACTATAGCATAGACTTGAAGTGCAACAGTTTGCACCTTATGAGCAATTACGTACACCTGTATTGCTAAAATATTATAATTTAAAACTGAACGACTACGTCCAATTTCAAATTAAAGATGAATGAATTTAAATGATTATTTTACGAATGAATTTGTTTTTATGTAAAAAAAAACATTCTCGAACCTCAATCTTATCATAATTTATCTATTCCCAGATGTCAGACAACAAGATAACCCCCCGCGACACGACGATGACCTTCACCTGCTTCGTACTCTTCGACATGTTCAACGCGCTGTCGTGTCGGTCGCAGACCAAGTCCCTGTTCCAAGTGGGATTGTTCTCCAACAAGATGTTCCTGGTGGCTGTGACCTTGAGTTTAGTGGGACAGATGCTGGTTATATATTTCCCGCCGCTGCAGAGGGTGTTCCAGACTGAGGCGTTGACTGGACATGGTATGTTGATAAAAGGGTTTTTGGACTATTTTACTCGATACTCAATCGTTTATTGCATTCCACAATGTATACTTAGGCAGTAACTTTAACATTTCAAGAGATCATTATGGAGCCTTACGGGCACAGGAAAATAGTAATAGAGAAAGCTTTGAAAACTTAACTTATCAGTCTTGTCAACTTATATAGTAGATTCTGTTGACTATACTTCTAACACGAACATTTTTTAATAAAAAGGCCTTAAATTTAATTTGATTCCAATGGAATTTGAACATTGCCTTGTATGACATTGGGTTAGTTGTTCCAAAACTTGATCATTATCTCAGATTCTAAATTAAAATATATGGCAAGTATCTTGCTCGTTCTTCTTCAGAGAAAACTATGGGACAGATAACAAACCCGATTCATTGACAAGTAAATAGTTGATCTGAAATAAATGCTTCGAGTTTTGAATTGATGCATCGACTTGGTTAATACATGAAAGTAAATTGTAAACAAAACCTGCTATCTAATTACGCAACACATTGTCGTTGACAATTCCGACTAATCTGTTTCAATTTGACAGGTCAACAACATTCATTGTGTTATTTACGTTGTTGAGCTGATTTTTTTTTCGAACGTACGAAGCAATGGATTAGAAATCTGTTTCAAAACGATTCAGATTCTGATTGATCGTGTATTACGTAATTAGGGTATTGTTGTCACCACACACTCATTACTTCCAGATATAATATTCCTCGTATGCCTGACGTCAAGCGTATTCATAGTAAGCGAAGTCAAGAAACTGATCGAGCGAACATTGAAGAAGCGATCCGCAGGCAAGTTCACCTCCAAGTCCCGGGACGCGATGGACTTCGTATGACACAAGCCCGACGGCAAGGCGCAATAAGTGCCCACGCTGGCCCATGCTGGGCAACAAGTGCCCACGCTGGCCCATGCTGGCGGGGCGGCCACACTAGTGGGACATGCGACGCGAGTGAATCAACCGTGTCGCTCCAATTAGGACTATTAGACATTCAAAATTTTAACAGCCCACGTAGTGTAGGTGAGGCAGGTGTGAGTGTGTCGTGTGAGAGTGAGTTGGGAGCGGGTGAGTTTTGTGCGGGCGAGTCCTGTGCAGGCGAGTCTCGTGCGGGCGAGTCTCGTGCGGTCGAGTCTCGTGCGGGCGAGTCTCGTGCGGGCGAGTCTCGTGCAGGCGAGTTTCGTGCGAGCACTTTGTGCGCGTTTAGCGGCGCCTGCGAATGCTCGCACTCCCCGTTCTCCATATACGACGGCAAAATCAATATTCCTATGAATTTCTAGTTATGGCCCAAAATATCGCAGTATTTTTGTGTGACACACGTTATTTATTAAGTTTTTTGTCTTATTTACATTAAGTACCTAAGTGGAATTCGTGAATTTATATTTTCGACCTTTTTATGTGCGAGACGAAATTGGACGTATATTTTTTTAGTTAATTTTTTAGTTATTTTTAGAATAAAATGTGTGTGTCGTATATGGGAGTGCTACTTATGAGTTAATAATGTTGTAAGTTGATGTAGTAGACTGTATTTAGAGAAATGAAAACGTTCTGAGATCGCAGAGTTTTATATCCTCAAACTTATGTTTATATAAAGTTGTTATTATTATATCAAATCTCATTAGATCGTTTAAATAGTATAAAAAGCTCTGCAGTCTTGGAGTAATTTGGAGAAGTAAGCGTGTTCTCTTAATATTGCATTTATATTATGACATTTTCGTTGCTATTGACCCATGAACAATAGAAATGAGTGAATCATTGACGGTGACAATACCATAATCATTATATTTACGTCGCAATTAAAACCAGAGTGATATCATATAACTACGTCTAGAGGTGCTCCCTCACTGGGAGCATTCGTCTGTAATATAACGTTACAGAGCATTCATTAGTTAGTGAGGTTTAACCGAACATTACAGTGCGCAAACTGTAATGATACAATTCGAGCATTACATCAGTGGGGGAAATGTCTGTAATATTTTGATACAACTTGTAACATCAATGCGCACCATTCGTTACATTACAGGCGAATGCTCGTCAGTCATGGAGGCAGTATTGTAACGTAATGCTTAAAATCGAATCTGTTACAGGCGAATGCTCCCAGTGAGGGAGCACCTTAAGACAACAAATAGGCCGTGTCCTAACCGAAAGCGATGAATATGACGTAGGTGCTCGTACGATCAATCATATCGTGGTTTTACGTCATAATTCATGTAAACGATCGCGTATTCGCGCGACATTCGGCTTCAGGTTAGGACACCTTTTAATTATTTTGACGAATAACACTGAATAGTAAGTAAATGGATGAAACATTTATTTTCCACGACATTGGCAGTTCGGTTACTATAAATTACATGGGTCTCCATTTATTACTGCTCTATGTCAAGGACATCATTCCTTTAACTTCAATACTAAGTATTTATAACAATAGAGCTGCTAGGCACTTGCACCAGTAATTATATAACTCATATAAAAAATATGTTATTTATTCTCATTATAATGTAAAATAAGGCAATCGATGTTCCAAGCTCGCTTAGAATATTTTCATCTAGAAATGTGTCATTCATTAGCTTCAATAGGAATAGCAAACTTTAAAAAATGTTAGGTAAATGTTCTCGCGTCTTTAAAACTAGGAACTGTTAGAAGTACTTATGTACTTACTTATAAAATATTAAATTAAATACATAATTTAACGGGTATATTCGTATCGTGTCGTTTAACGTTGTTAGATAGAGATGGCGATATACAGGTCGTATACGTCTGTCTCGCTCATAGAATGTACTTTTTAATATTCTTAGAACCAAAACGGTTAAGCTTATTGCTATGTATAATAGCTTTAAAAGCTTTATATCTCTTGAAATCATCAATATTTATTTAATTCTACGGATTATTAGAAATTTGTAACTTATTGGATGTAGACATATTTAAATTGATATAATAAAATTTTGACTACGGTAGGTGATCTAGACTAGCGAGGTAAATCGACTAGATTTAAGTAATCTTTAGTCGTGTTTCGCTAAACAGAAAAACTAATATACTACTACCATGTTTTTTAAAGTCTTTTCAACATTCTCTGTTGTCGAATCACATGTACACTCACATGACTGGTTGTTGATATTCTGGTCAATACAACAGCATACATGAGATTCGAGGTGATCCGGCAGAGAACCGAAGCTGTCGTACATAGCTCACAGAATAAGCAAGCTGAAGTGGCTATTGGTCGGCCATATTAGTCGTAGAACCGATGACCGTTAAACGTGTTCTCGAGTGGAGACCGCGAATCGGTAATCGTAAGGTGGGATGCCCTCAGGGACGATCTACGCAGGGTGGCTGGTAGCAGCTGTATTAGAGTTGCTGAGAATCGAGCTGAATGGCGTGCAATTGAAGAGGCCTATGTCCAAGGTGGACGCTGATGATGCACAGACCAGAAAAGCATGGCACAAAATTGAGCACCCCTCAGCAGTGGTGGAACATGGCTGCCAATGATGATCACATGAGATTCGACAACAGATTGACGGAGACTTTTAAAATGATTGGGGGCTCTATTAGACGAAGCAACTATAATCGATGTAATTGTGTATTGTCATTAATTGCAATTTTAACTTGCATTGTAGAGAGGACTATGTGGACCATAGAAAATAATCTTAATCAGCTGACTTTTATATTATAAAAATATATATAATAGACTTATATCATCATACGATATCTTGACTGCGTTAGACGCATAAAACATTTAAAAATAATTATAATAAATAATATATTATCTAAGTAGTTTGTGTTACATACTACCTACCCAAAGGGGAATTTAATGTTCTAAATTATTAAAAATGTATCCTTCGTTTGAGTAGAAAATAAATTTGTATTATCATCTTTCACTTATATGGCTAAGGGAAAGAATTCGAAATATAGATTTTTACACCCGGTTTCTGACAGACGATACTGTCAAACTCATGTTAGTTGCTGTGTTCGGGTCGGCATGATTCGGCAGTTCCTGGCAAAATCGAATATATGTTCGGGAACAAGCCTATCGGATTAGCTCGAATTGTGTTGACTCGAACATTACTCAGCGAGGGTAAATGCCAAACGGAGTTTACCAATCAGCATGAGCTCAACGAAAGTTGAATATATGTAGTAACTACTTCTGGGCGGCATTTTTATTCAACAAATACTGCCGAATCTAAAATGCCGACCCGAACAAATCTGTAGCACACCTGACTTACAGTCTGAAATAAAAATACCCAGTATAAATCAAATCACTTGACAAGAATTTCACAATCTTCCAACCGGGTGTTCGTGATTTGAATATATAACGGTCTAATATTGTCTATTCCTAGAAAAAATTGTGCAAATCATAGAAAAGACAAAGACATTAGTGCTAGAGTGAAAAAAAAGCGTGGTTTGTCTATGTAATCGGTTCGCTGTAATATTGCTTATTTATGGTGCAGCTTAATATTGTCTAGTTAAAAGTAAATTGAAAGTATTCTTATTATATCCTTATGTCGTATTTAAATAAATGTTCATAAACTATCCATTTATGATGTCTACTTGTGAAAACTTTGGAACATACTGCGGGAATCGGAATTATGATAATATTGTGTCACATTTATTGAGACAGCCTTTAGTAATGGCTGAATGAATAATTATATTATTGGCTGTATTTTCGGGTTATTTTCAGGAATTGTCAATATTACATTACATGTCATTTATTATGTGTCAGCAAGTAATTGAACTAAATTGATTGTGGAACTAATTCGGACATTCCTGAAAATGTCCTCGAAAGTCAATAAACATACACAATTACAATTCCGATTGCACAAAAGTATGTGCCATTAAAATAGTTTCGTTTGGGAGTGTGTGTTGGCTGTGATAATCAATGATATGGCCCCGGATGATATTACAAGGTTTTATTATACTTATATCCGTTTTTTTGCGTATACTGTACTAAACGTTAGTGGAAGGCGCGGTCATCGAACGTGGAGCCAGACGACACGAGACTGAGTAAAGAGGAAATTCTATGCTAAATATTCGCTGTCCTACTCGCACGTTTTATGACCGCGACTTCCACGACTTTTGGCGTTTGCTATACCAATTTGATTGGCGTAAAAACTATCATAATTTATGTCTTTGTAACGTCCTTTAGTATTTTAAAATAAAAATTTTGTGTTTCACAATTTACCGATATCAGTTGATTTCGATCTAACATGGTGCTTGCTTGCTGTGGGAGTTGACATTATTTATTGTATTCTTATCCCTATGAATTTATTTAATTGTGTATTTTGTCTTTTAGAAACAGATTTGATTAGCAATGACAGTGGTTTGTCAAGGGAATATAGTCCTAATGCTCTTAAAAAATTAAGTAAAAATTACTTTGGTCGTGTTTTTATGGGGCAGTGTTGTGGCGTGTTGGCCATTTTTGTTGCAGTGAGGGTGACAGATGGACTATACAAGGCGAATAGCACCATCGATGTTTACTGGCTTCAACACTTCATAATTACGGCCCTAGGTAAACTATATAGCCAGGTTCTGGTCTGGAATGGGCGGTGTATGCATCCCGAGTTACAATATTATGAGTCTGGAACGGAAAATCTTCTACGTCGCCGCATGCGAACTACGCATCAAAGACGTCATACAAATCCTGCATCGCGCAAGCAAAGTTTACTGCGCGACCAGCATATATATAACTTTCCCACATCAATCGGCGGGCAGTTGTCCACCAGATAACACCCGTCTGGTCGGAGGGTCTTCCCTTTTCTATAGAGGATGAGTGAACTTAACACTTTATTTGGTGGTCTTTCGATGGTTTGTCAAGTTGTAAGTACCGGGCGCAGCAGGGGTAGGTCGGTGACAAAATAAAAAGAGTCAACAAGCCTCATCATCACCTGCCTAGCCTTTTCCCGACTGCGTTGTGGTCAGCTTCCAGTCTAACCGGATGCAGCGGAATACTTGTATTTTACATGGAGCGACTGCATATCTGACCTACAAAACCCAGTTACTGTCCACTGTCATCGATTTGACCAAATCCGTTTCTAGCTAAACGTAATTAACAGTTTTAATGTTTAAAAAAAACTGGTGAACCTTATATCTATTTGCGGAATAATGCCTGATGTCATAATATTTGTTAGTGAATGTAATTCCTTTTAATTCTTAGTTAAATTATTATGAAATCGTATCAAACTTCTGCTTTTAAGCATTTATGATCTTCAACACGACTTTTGAACGACCAATCACGAATACGGTTTTTATATTTTTTGAAATCATAAAGCAGGTACATTATTTACCATTTTGGTTAGGTTGTATTAAGTGAGTTGTCATATGGTCAGATATTTTCGATATTTGGGAGTACAAGCAATTCAAAAGTCGTGTGTTTGTATGAAATAGAAGTGATAGTATATAATGTTTCCATGTGATCCCGAGTCATATCTGTAAGTTTGTGTCTCTGCGAATTATATTGTCTCCTAGCTGTCGTACTACTAAAGCGGTGATGCGTCTAGCGAGTAACGAAGATAAAAGCGCTTCAATCAATAAATTGTAGTTTTGTTGACGTTCGCTGTCATATAATTTTACGCATTTTGACATACGTAACACCAGTCATTTACTATCGATGTTAGTCGATTACAAAAATATCGACTACATTATTCGCTAGACGCGTCCCCTCACTTTTAATAAGATATTCGATGTTTTAAACTACCTACAAGTAAATGTAATGTAGGGATTGACTCTCTGTAGTATTAAGGCACTTAGGGCATTTCGACGAGAACGTAGGAGGTTACAAGTTTTAATGTATTTGAAATTATAAAAAAATATTATAAATGTAATATCAATTAATTGATCAAAGTATTTGTAGTCTTTTATAAGGTTGGGTGGGGCTGCAATTTTTGTGATGCCAGTGAATAATGCAAACGCCAGTCCTAAGAAATACATGTTTTGTGTCCGTGTGAGTAAGTGCTAAAAATATTAAATTAGGTGGCAAAATGCTAAAGGTGCATATTCAAGCGATGTCGTAGGAATCTTTTTGTCTATAGAAGGTGTTAAAAAAATAATTTTAGAAACTTTAAGAGGTGCTTCAGACCGAACTGAACCTGATGGTACAAGCATCTCTTAAAGTTTCTAAAATTAATTTTTAACACCTTTAATGTTCAGCGATGTCTACTTAAGTCCAGTGATATTGCTTGTAAAACGAGTTGCAGGAAGTTGGTTTCCTTGTGATTAGTTTTTAGCTGACTTGTCTCAAAAATTTGTACAAAAATATTTCGTGTACGCACTCATACAAACGTAAAGCTGTATCGTATGGACTGTTTTAAACTGTCAATAAAATATTAAGACATCAATGTCGCAATGATTTCAGTCCCAGTCAATAATTTTGTATTCTAAATACAACTCTCAAACTGTTTTCACCTCTTTGTAAAATAGTATAATTGTGGAATAAACCAGATTATGTATAGTTTACAGTTTTAATGGCGATTTCACTGTTTAGGGTAGATTTACGAAAGAAAGATCCGTAAGTTTGATATTTTACCTGAAACCTGTATGGATTCAAACTGCCTTAATAATAAATAAATAAGTAGATATTTCTTTACCTCTTGTCACTGGTGCATTAAGCCATAAATATTACATGCACAGACATCCAGGAGTGTCTCACGATCAGTTGGCAATACAATCTTATTTAGTCCATACGGGAATTGGAACTTGCGAAAATGCAACCATTGAGCATTTCACTTCGCATTTCTCTCTAAACAGTGTGACCAGCCCCCAAAATGATAGTCAAATAATGTTACAGTTTCGTATAGCGAGGGAATCTAACGTCTTAGCTATACGGACAGACATGTACATCGTGCAAATAAAAATAGTCCCAAATGTGGATAAGTCTTTTATTTACCGGCCTTGTCCTACCAATGTTTAAAAGACAAAATTATTTTTAAGATGGCAACAATACATCAATAAGATGTCAAGCATTGATTTGGTATTAAGTGTACGAAAACCATATTACACAAGGAGTTCTTTAAAAAAAAAAATATTTTGGTATACTATATCGAACATATTTGATCGAGTCTCTACAGTCCTTTCACAGTTATTTGATCGCCGATAGCAGCAAACTTGATGAAACGATATTATAGGTCACCGTGATTTTGACAGACGTCAGTGGCAGTAACCCAACAGCAACCTTAGTTGACCGCTGATAGCAGCAACCTGGATGAAACGAGAATAAAGATTACTGTGATTTTGACAGTGATGCAAAATCAGAGAGAAAAATAACTGAAAGGAATGTGCCTTTCACGAAGACGCGCCCCACTCCGCTCCACTTCATCTTAAATGACAGTTTACAGCATGCGTAGCGTGTCAACTATGGAAACAGGTTTTGTCGGACGGAAGAATAGACAAAATGACAGATTGTGAATGTTTATCTGTCTTCCGTCAATTCTTCCGTCGGCAAAAGCCGTTTATATTGTGGTCATGCTAAGCGTGCAGTACAGCCATGCTATTCTGTAAACATCTCGCCGTGAAAACTTGGGTGAATGAGCTGTCAATAGTGTCAATCCCTGTGGAATGACAGCTCACTCCACGCTCACTTCACCTAAGTTTTCACGGTGAGATGGTTACAGAATAGCACTGCAGTAATCGCTGAGTGGGGCGCGTCTACGTGGATGGCAATATCTGTAGTAGTATTGTCAAGATGAAGATTCTGAATACTTGCCACTTTGCCGGAACCGGGCTTTTCTGAAATTGCCACTAACTACTTCATAATAATTAGAAAAGCATCAGGGATCTGGGCCCGCGTGGTGGATTACGGCCCACTCCCTCACACGGGGGAGGCCTGTGTCCCTGTGTGCAGTGGGAAGATTATAGGCTGATTATGTTACATTTTAATTGCCGGTATTCATAAAGGTTTAAAAAATAACAAACGAGTGGTTTGATGGCTTTGCCAAAAATACCATATTTTATTGAGTATTCCTTGGTAATTATTTTAATTCTAGCTTTTTTTAATTACAATAATGTTTAAATCAAGACACTGGTTGCGTGAAATCACCACGCTTTTGTAGCACGGTACATGCCCACCAAAACCGTGTACAGTTTGCGTCAAAGATTTACACTATTTAGTAATCGCCTAACGTTATTTTAAACAGTGTAGGTACAGTATCTTCTGAACAGCAGGCCATGCCGTGCGCATCGGAAAGCCTGTACCTTAATTACGTAATACACGATCAATCAGAATCTGAATCGTTTTGAAACAGATTGCTAATCCATTGCTTCATAAGTTTGAAAAAAAAAATCTGCTCAACCAAGTAAATAACGCAATGAATATTGTTGAACAATCAACAGATTATTCGTAATCGTTTACGAAAATGTGTTGCCTAATCAGATAGCTGGTTTCAGAGCGGTAACCTTGCGTGAAGCGCAAATCATTTATTTTCTGACAAGGGGTCAATATTTTATGAAGTTTTTGTGATATTTGCGATAAACGATAACGATAACACTGGTCTGAATTCTTCAGTTGCCGAATGAATTTAAAACAAATGTTAACACGGCTTCATGTAATATAAATCCAAAAATAATGAGACATAGGTCACGGTTAAGGCCAATTAAAGGTCAAAACCAAACAAGGTGGGTCGGATATTACCTACACCCACTAAATGGAAAACGCAAAATGAACATGGTTTTAGCAAATGCGAAAGTAACGCTTATTCTACGATTTAGGTGAAACTTAGCACACGGATAGACCATGACCTGAGTTAGGACATAGGATACTTTTTATCCAGGTTGTGTTTTCCCGTATTACCATTTCCGCACTCCACGCGGGCGAAGCCGCGGGGAAAGGCTAGTGGGAACTTAATATCTTAAAACTGTAAAATGATTCATGATTGAAGAGAGACCTCTTAATCTTTCAAGTTTTCACACAACCGTACAGGTACCTACAATACATTGTATAATTTATAATCAGCCTGTTGACTACAAAAACCTGGTGATTTCACACGGAAATAGTAAAATTCCCTTCCCTTTCCGTTCAAATTTCAATTGAGCACTAAAAGGCAAAAACGCTTACCTACATTACTTAAAAAGAGATAATAAACAATTCAGTCACAGTCTTAAAGAAAATCTAAGTTCTTAAAACTATCACAGCGCGACAACTTTGACGTAGTCCACCAGCATTTGAGGCTCGTTCCAGGTCTCCAACCAGGCGTTCATGTCCTGCCAGAAGTTGAGGAGTGCTTTCCTACTGGGGTTGGTCCAGGGCTTAGGGCGGTTGTTCACGGTCTTCACACCGTCGGGAAACTCTGTTATGCTGCCTGCTCCCACTCCCAGGGTTATGTAGAACTGGGGACATAGGTAAAATTGTACTTCATCACTTCTTTATGAAAATGTTCGTTCACACACCGGACAATGGAGTAGGTATTGACTGGAAAGTCTTCGTCACACACCGTGCCCCCAAGAGTTACGCTATTTCCTTATTTGCGGAATTTAGATCGCTTTTTACAGGGGACAAAATGGAACTCCGATATTCAATTACTTACACGATTTACAGAAATAATAAAATAGTTAGATTTTTCTAAATAAAACGGCAAAATAGGTAAAGACCTAATACTTACATGATCATCAAACGGCGCCATCTTTGATCCCATCTGTAGTAACGTGCGCGGGAGTTGTGGACACTCTGCAGGGAAGCGACTGCGCAGTCCACTCGCCGTCGGCTCAACTCTTGCCCACTCTACTCCGTCCACCGACAGGGTTATGCGATCTGTGTAGGAAACAAAGCTTTTAGACATCTAGAATCATCATCAGCATTAGGTATCATCAAAAATGCTAAAGAAAATAATCTACTAAATAAAATAAATAAAATTCATTAATTCACTGACAGACAACGCACAGCCAAAACCGCTGGGTCTGGAAGCACTTACACAAGGGTTCCGTATACCAATAATTAAAGTGAGCACTAATTGAAAATTCATCCCTGAAAGGGTTTTATACTTATAAGTATGGACTTACGAGTATAAGTTTTTCATTATTTACAAGAACCTTAAACCTCAAAATTATCAATCTAAAATCATGGTATTTTTCATGAACCAGCCCGTTAATGACCGAATATGTGTTCTTATGTACCTACTTACCTATCCTACTACACTATTAGTCTTTTACTCTATTCTTTATCAGTTATTTTTTAATTAGTGAATACCTGGAGCCCACCGGACTGAATACTCGTGGTAATCATCTCCCCAGAGTCCATTGGTCAGCATTCTGTTGTTTAGTAAGGTACTATGACATTGGAAATCCATGATGGGTCCACCGAAGAGAACCTGAAAACCAATAAAAATTCGATAAATAATTTATTAAGATAGTCGCCTGAAAGTATAGGTAAAATTCCGATCTACCAGAGGCATCGCAAGTGTTTTGCTATTCTAGACATAGCTAAAATGTCTCATTTGGGTGTAATAATACAGGCGGCACCCACACCGTTCAAAACGAGGCTGCTTGACGTTAGATATGGTGGTGGTCCAGATTATTCACAATAAGCTCTGCTACTATCTAATATGTACTGGTGCAAAACTTTACCTTATTCGAGTAATCAGAAGTACCGCTGCTGAGCTCCCGGTTGCCGCGGGCAGATGCAATTTGAAGAACTCCAGAACTGTAGTGCAGGCTTCCGTATTTCTGCAGGAATGGCTCCAGTAGAATTTCTGGAAGTAAACAAATAGTTTTACCCTTCACACTGGGTATCTAGTGAATGAACTGTGTGAAAGATGATATGGATAGGAAGGGAGGGACTACAGAGAAGACGAAAACAAGAGAAGTATGGCAGAACAAGACATGTTGTGCCGACCATAAATAAATTGGGACAAGGGCAGGCGAATGATGATTTGTAGGTATCTTTCTGGTACAAACTATCGACCAATCTCCTATGTTCTCAAATATATATCAGTGTAGGTATTTATCATATCAGATGATCGCAATCAATCGTAGGGGAAGGCAATGGATATCTTTCGCCTGAAATAATGATGATGATAAGGAATGTAATTAGACATGAAGACCCCTAACAAGTAGGGGTGTTTGCATGGGGTTTGTAACATAACTGACGAAATATTCCAGTCACCTGTCTTGTAAGAAATTCTTGCGTGATTTAACTACCTCCCAAAGTCCATATGTATTACCTGGATATATCCAGTCTCCTTGCGGCAGTTTGGCTCTGACCGTGACAGTTCCATAGGTAAATGCGAAGCCTTTGCTCGTGATCTTGCCACTGATGATGGGCGGAAGGATGTCTGCGCCCGAGGCCTGCTTCATGCAGGCATCGGCGGATGATGTGCAACTGAAAAAGGTAGGCAGAAATGATAATTATATACAGTGTCAAGCCGTGTGCCTAATGAGAGTCCCCATCGGTAAAATGACGAACTACGATACTTAATCACCCCTACTTTTTTATGTCCACCGTTTTCTCCGTCAATTGTTGACCGATTTTGAAAATTCTTTTTTTGTTTGAAAGGTTATGCTTTCGAGGTAGTCCCACATCAATTTTATTAACTTTGCTTGGATGGTTTTTGAGTTAGCTTCAATAATACGTGTTTTAAGCTATTGCATAGCTTTTATCGGAGACTCTGAGCGCGGCGACCGAATGTAGAAATTCCGTAACGAAAAAAAAAACCTGACGCGAAAGTTTGTGAGGATGGATGGATGGATGTTTGTTACTCTTTCACGCAAAAACTACCGAACGGATTTTAATGAAACTTTACAGTAATGTGGCTTATATATCAGAATAACACATAGGCTACAATTTATAAAGATTTTATGTGATTTAGCCATAATATAACGATAAGTATCCAGTAAGTCGGAAAAAATCCTGCCCTCTGAGATCTATCTTTGCGTGCGCTGCTTAAACCGCTGGAGTTACATGAAAAGAATGTATTGTGGGGTTGTTTGTCTTAAAGAGTTCTAAATAAAAGTCCGCGACAGCATATATCTACCTTTTATGTGGAAGCCATTATAGCCAAAATAGTGAGCTATAAATACATTTAAATTGAATACTTATTTTAAGTTGCATATTTTAGAGTATTTAGTTAATTCGTATCAAAATAAATACCTTCATCGCTTTCGGTATTTAATGTAGATAAAATTTGTCTTTTACACTAAGTAATTTGGACTAATATTTTAAAAGTTAGAACGATAAGAATGACCTGCGATGAGTCGACGGCGGGCGCGCAGAACGAGGGTGGAGGGGCGGGATAGGCAATGACGCGCGATCGCCGAGTGCGCGACCCGAACGCGGGCAGACGCGTGAGGGCAGACGTCATTGACGGTTGTGTAAATTCTGCGATTTAGGGGGGGGGGTATAGGGGTATTTTTTTAAAAAAATATTTTAAATCAACAATATTATCTTCTTATTTTTGAATATATGCTATGCAATAGCTTTACCGCGGCAGTCTTCGAGTGCCACACGTATTTTTTTCTCCCTTAGTCTATATGGATGATATGATAAGTTACTGTCACTGTTATTTACATAGCAGGTAGTGGTATTCGAATTTGTGTGGAGTAGGTACCACAACTAAACGGTGAAAATGGAGTCCTTGCCGGAGTCCGTGGAGTTTCTTGCCGGCTCTTCTCCATAGGAAACGACCAATTGGAACCGTGCAGATTCTGACGTTTCATAAGTGCCCTTGTAGGTTTATGTGAAATAATAACTTATTTTGTTTTTTTGAAAAATAAAAGCTTTTTACAAAAAAAACAAACCGACTTCCAAAAAAAAACACTAAGAAGTTTTTTTTTAATCTTTAGTGCTCACCTTCGTTGTACATTAAGGAACTCTATTGCAAAATTTTATGTTTTTAGACCCAGCGGTTTAGGCTGTGCGTCGTCTGTCTATGATATTACTATTGGAAACCGACCCCTCGGGGCGCCACTGGGACATTAAGAGTTTATTAAGTACATACATAGTTTTAGACAGCCCTTTGAATGGCCTGATGAACGAAAAACAATCGTCGATCACTGTATTTGTGAGGGCTCTGGGTGAGAAAATGCTATATCGTCGCTACACTTTGTATTAATTTATTGAATTTTTTACCTCCAACCAGATCCATAAGAAATGCTATAAGCTATGCGCTAAGTCTTAGGTTATTAGGCGGAATTGTGAAGACTCTTTCAAAAATAATTAGGCTTGGCTTTCTCAAGAATGAACAGATATTGGCCAGCCTAAGCAGGTCTGTTTTTAGATCTTCGTCGAGCTTTTTCTTTCCATGCTCTCTCTCTCTCCTTAAGTCTTGAAGATTCTAAGTATAGACGAAATCATTCCATTCAATTCAACGTTAGGTTTACCTAAGAAAGTAATCAACAATTCAACTTACCCACTAAACAGATTGATTGAGCCGGAATAGATGGACTCATCAGTGAAACCTGGTTGTCTTTGTTGCAATTTGGGAGATATTCGCAGCTTGCCATCTGACACTGACACTGTCGGGTCAGACGCCAGACGCTGGTATGACACGAATGGGAAGTCCTGAGGACAATACAAAGAGACACTGTTAAAATGAAAGTCTAGGGTTTTCAAATACCTACATCAAACAATAATAGATTAAGGTACAGTAGAACGAACCACACTGGTAACAAAACGTATGAGCTGGGCCCCGTTTAATAAAACTTACAAATTGTAAGACATGCTACAATTTTACAAGTTTCCCTTTTATAAAAATTACAAGTTGATTATTTATTAGTTTAAAAATTACAAAATTGTACCTACTATTTTACAGATTTCTGTTTAATGAACATTTTCACTTAACAAGTGTCAGTTTACATATTTTTAGGGAAAACTACTTTAAGTTTTTTGGTACGGCAAGCAAAAGCAAGAGCAGCTTTTTTAACGCAAAGCGCTTCAAAAATTCTACATTGTGAATGCACATGTGTTAAGCGATCATTCACGATCCTTGGTAGCTGTACGTTCAGTCAAGACCGCGGTGCTGGACGTAGCATACACACTATCGTGCGCGCATCTAGCGTGCTATATGTAATCGAACGAATTAAATGAGCGCACGTGTTTTTTTTATTTAAATGCCACCAATTTTATCAAAACGCCAAAAAATGGGAGTTCTTCTAATGTTGTCAGCAGTCCACACAGTCAAGTGTGGGCTGTGGTGTGGTGTGACTTATATCTTTCAATAAATCTTGAAAGTGCTTCGCGATCCATATTGACGTGCAATACAAGTTCTAAATGCTGAATCTGATGTACAGCAAGTTTATACAAGATCGCTCTGACGTACGTCCGCGTTATTCACTGTCTATTTGCATGACGTTCGTGGTGGTGGGGGGTTTTCACAGTCTATGTTTTTTCGGAAAAAATACGCATACTTTCCTTTCATTTGTTGTATTGTTTACGGCGATGGCATACCTTCGTAATGTAGTAAAAAATAATAATTATGAATAATTGCATTGTGGTAGAAAATTTTTATTTTAAGAAGTTAGAAAAGGGTAAAGGGGCTCCGAGAATTGCATTGCCTAGGGGCCCCGAGAATTGCATTGCCTAGGGGCCTCGAGAATTGCATTGCCTAGGGGCCCCGACATGGTTATCCGGCCCAGAGTACGGATAACCTATTCTAGATTGGAATTTGTTTTGTACAGCGACATAACATACCTATGATAATATCATGACTGTTTTCTCCAAGGGGTTAGGCTGAGGTGTACCTATAGTGCACCCACATTTCACCAGTTATATTTAAAACCCATGTAATATACCTTCTTCCAATTGCCACCACAAGATTGTGAATAGACAATTAAACGAAGTAAGGTTTAAAAGACGTGATTTAAATATCAGTCTTCAGTCTCGTATGAAACGTTAACATGGTAATAATATTAAAGTGTGTCAGTAAGCAAATCAATAAGTTATTTACAATAACACACAAGTAAGTCGCCTTAGTTTACGAAGGCATGTATTTAATCGAACCTCTAATCATTCTCGTTTGAGCTCCTAAAAATATTTTTGAACACTCTTGACTCTAATATAATGATTGCGCCTCTTTTTGTAAACGTCAAATACTTCCTATTTTGGGGTCTTAAAAATACTAGAAGTAGCGCTCGCCTGCCACTCCCGCGGCACAGCTCGCTTCGCTCGCTCGGCTGAAGCGCGGTTGGTCACAGTTCTAACGTAACCTTACCCAATTGGTGGGATTGCCCTAGGTTAGTTTCTGCGAACAACTGTGAGAAAAGGCCAGAAAGCTAAAAAGACACTGCATTTTTTTTTTATTCGCTTTTATTTATTTCTCTTTTCTAAATGGTACCTACGACACAATTAGGTAAGACCAAGGTTTTATTATTTCGTGTTAACTTGACTCACTTTTAGAGTAATTTTGTAAGCATGTTAATCCCCTTTTCCCAAAAGAAAATCCACTTATTAGATGACAGACATCACCCAATCATAAAACAAATTAGGTTTCTAAACGTAACACAAATTAGGTATAATTATTGCATCTGGCTAAAACCACAAAGCAAGACATCGAGTCAGCAAATAAAAAGTCCCTCGATGGAGTCATTAACAGGTTTCACGTAGGATCTTGCGGTCAGTGACTCTGAACAAAATGCGTTTAGTAGTATGCAGGTCAGATGATTGTATGGGGTTTGCATTTAACACGATGATTCCTTGGTATTTAAATGTTTCATAGCGTTTTTTTTATTATTATTTAATTAAACACTGCGGTCTTAGAAACAACTGAAGATTTATTTTCAGAGTTTAGAATACGGAGACGAAAAACAAAAAAAAAACTGAAATCGTCAGCGTAATGAGAATAAGTTAAGGTGATCGGTGCTCGTGGCTCGTGGCTCTTCTGTATAAGAAGAAGCCATAGCCTATTGATGTTATGTATGTACATATTAATAAAATAGTAACGAAAGCAAAACTGTAAATTGAATATTTTTGAAAAAGAGTAATTGCTACGGGAACGAGTCTGATGCCAAAAATATAGATTTTAGAAAAAATAATCCGTTTGTCCCTGGATGTATATTCCGGATTGGCGCAAAAACGGCTGAACGGATTTGGATAAAATTTGGCACACAGATATTTTATAACCTGGATTAACATATAGGGTACTTTTAATCCCGGTAGTATGTTCGCGTGGGATATTTTTGAAGCCGCGGGCAAAAACATAGTAATACATATAATACTGTATACCGGGGTGTAAGCAGGCAGGTATTGTTCAATCTGCCACATGTTATCCCGGAAATCGTCGAAGTTCTCCTCGAATATCGTCTGACCTGCGCAGGCGCTTCCTCCGCGCACCTTCGTCACTGTTGGTTTGCATGCTGTAGTGACAGGAGTGTCGGTTGCCAAACGGTCTTGAAGTGCTGGAAAAGGAGATAAAACAGTTGAATAATATACAATATGATTTATATAATTTACCTGGCTCGTTCGTCTAGTGGTCGCAAGCGCTACTGCTGAGCTTGAGGTCCTGGGTTCGAATCCCAGGTCGAGCAAAGTGTTATTAGGTTTTCTATCTGGAATTTCTCAGTAGTAGCCCGGAGTCTGGAGACGTGCCGGGTTGATGTCAATAGGCTCGCCCCTATTACATGGGACTTAAACATAATTGACGAAATTTGGGTATACCAGTAAACCTCTGCCTAACCATTTGAAGAAAACAAGCGTGAGGTTGTCGATGTCGGTGTGTAAAATGAATTCAGATCAGGATACTCGTAATCTGTTGAATATTGGCTTCTATACCAGTTTAATCCAATAAAATAATATAGGTACCTACTCTGCTGTGTAGGTAAGCTTCATATTTATTTTCAAACTTGAAATTGTTAATGATATTTTGCTCAGTGGTTGATTGCAAGGTTGCACATGTTATAATGACTAAATTCTACTCAGGACCAGTCTCATCTTCACTCTGGCTAAAACAAAACTAGGCTACATATTGGTCACTCTCACCTCGATAGTAACAGCCTAAATTTGTCCCACTGCAGGGCAAAGACTTCTTCAGCCTCCTCTATACGTCGATAGACGCGTCCACGGAGACAGATGCATCAGCTTATGGATCACCACGAGCCGACCACACGTGTGTAGGTCGTTCAGTATGTGTTAATTCTCAACCGTAGCTGCCGCAGCTATTTATTTGTTTAGTACTTTTAACTACTACTTGAGTGTGTATCGCAGTAAAGTTATTAAAATGAAATGTAATAATAAAGTAAAAAAAAAAGTAAGTCAATCTGCCTAGTCTTTTCCCAACCATATTGGGGTCAGCTTTCAGTCTAACGGATGCAACTGAATACCAGTATTTTACATGGAGCGACTGCCTATCTACAACCCAGTAACTGGGTAATATGATACGTCGTGGTAAGACTGGTTGTCAGACTTTCGGGCTTCTAAAGATCCGTAACGACTATCAAAGATCCACGAATGACAGCCGGGATCAACGGCTTAACGTGGTTTCCGAGGCACGGAGGATTCTCGGTATGTAAAGATGGTCACCCATCCACAGACCAACTCAGGCAAGCGTAGCTTAACCTGATGGATCGATCTGTGCGGCAGTTATTACTAAGCCACGAGCTCCTCAAAGACAAAAGTAAGTAAACTATTAAAATGTCCGATAATACTGATGCGCCGGCGTTGTCAGACGTGTGGACAGACGTGGCGGCGCTCGCGCTGAAACTCTTTATTGCGTGCCACAAAAACCGACAACAAACGGGTTGGTGGCAGACGCATCTGCCGACGTTAAATACCTACCACAGACGAGCAAATTTCTCCGTCTACACGTCGGCAGACGGATGCGCAAATGACATCAGTCGGTCGATTCTGTAAAAAGATGAAGGTGAAACTTAGGTGAAGTGAGCTGTCACTGTCACAAATCGACCGGCAGGATGCCAGGGATTAACACTATTGACTGCTCACTTCACGCTCACTTCACCTAAGTTTTACGGTGATATTTTTACAGAATCGATCGGCTGTTGATGAATCTGTCGACGTGTAGAGGAGACTTTAAACAGAGAAGGCATGTGTTGCTTGCTCAAGACCGGTGGCAATTTCAGACGAATAGTGTTCTCTCATACTTAATCAAAAATTTAAAAATAGGTACCAACCTGTGACAGTGTAACTCAATTTATCCTTGATATACCCAGCCCTGTCTGCCGACACGACAACATAGTAGTTGATGACGTCGCCAACTTTCAGCTCCAGGTTCGGATCCTCCACAGTCCACCTTCCATCCTTAGCCTGGACTACTTCTCCTGCGATGGCTCCCACGTCATTGTTCCCTATTGGACGGTTCACGTTGCCTTGGAATACGAAGAGGCTGACTTTTGGTGCATCTGGAATTTGGGGGAAAACCTAAATATTTATTTAATGTTTAGATAAAGATAAAGGATTAAAAACAGAAAATAAGGGATTATGACATTGTATATGTATAATATGTAACAAAAATCCTGACCTATTCGAAAGGGGCACATACATAGGTACTGCAATAACATTACCAAAAATGAAAATAAAAAGTTATTGCTATTTATATTTCACTTTTTTATCATCAAAATTAACCCAAATTCATAAATATTTGCAAAATTTGAACAGGTTTCATAAGTTATTACCTTATGACTTGACACCCGCTAAACGACAGCCGCACGCGCCCCATGACATAACCCGGTAAAAATCCCCATTGAAAAAAAAGTAGCCATATTTTTTTGGAGAAGTAAAAGTTTTCGTCGGTTCAAAATCGTTCAACAATTAGTATCTACCAGTATTTTTTCTACCAGTATTTGACACACGGTTAGGGCATAGGATACTTTTTATAGCGATAGTTCCACAGGATCGAGACTTATGGGGGTGAAACCGCGGGGCTCAGTTAGTATTTTATATTTCTATGACTAGTTCAAATGCAACAAACGCCCCGAAATGGAACGATTCTCATCTATATATATAAAAGAAAGTCGTGTTAGTTACACCACTTATAACTCAAGAACGGCTGAACCGATTTGGCTGAAAATTGGTGGGGAGGTAGCTTAGAACCAGGAGACGGACATAGGATACTTTTTAGTAGGGTAGGTAGGGTAGGTAGGGTAGGTAGGGTAGGTAGGGTAGGTAGGGTAGGTAGGGTAGGTAGGGTAGGTAGGGTAGGTAGGGTAGGTAGGGTAGGTAGGGTAGGTAGGGTAGGTAGGGTAGGTAGGGTAGGTAGGGTAGGTAGGGTAGGTAGGGTAGGTAGGGTAGGTAGGGTAGGTAGGGTAGGTAGGGTAGGTAGGGTAGGTAGGGTAGGTAGGGTAGGTAGGGTAGGTAGGGTAGGTAGGGTAGGTAGGGTAGGTAGGGTAGGTAGGGTAGGTAGGGTAGGTAGGGTAGGTAGGGTAGGTAGGGTAGGTAGGGTAGGTAGGGTAGGTAGGGTAGGTAGGGTAGGTAGGGTAGGTAGGGTAGGTAGGGTAGGTAGGGTAGGTAGGGTAGGTAGGGTAGGTAGGGTAGGTAGGGTAGGTAGGGTAGGTAGGGTAGGTAGGGTAGGTAGGGTAGGTAGGGTAGGTAGGGTAGGTAGGGTAGGTAGGGTAGGTAGGGTAGGTAGGGTAGGTAGGGTAGGTAGGGTAGGTAGGGTAGGTAGGGTAGGTAGGGTAGGTAGGGTAGGTAGGGTAGGTAGGGTAGGTAGGGTAGGTAGGGTAGGTAGGGTAGGTAGGGTAGGTAGGGTAGGTAGGGTAGGTAGGGTAGGTAGGGTAGGCAGGTAGGGGCGCCGTAGATACGTACTTAGTGCTACTCGAGCGAAGCCGGGGCGGGCAGCTAGTTTACTTATAAATCTAAACTTAAAATTTACTATGATAGTGCGATTATGAACACGACCGGAGTGGCAGCTTCGTTTTTATAAAGATTTTTCATCCGATGTACGAAGTATTTTTTTTTTGTATCAGCACTTTTTTTGCATAGTAATAATGATAACTAACGTGTGATGCTAGCGTATTGACCTTAGGTAAGTATGTTTTAAAAATTATAATGAACAAGATAAATAACGGGGAATCACATTTTTTTGTTATTCTTTTCAGAAATTAGTGACGAACTCCAACAAATGTTGATAAAAATAAAATGGCTGCATAACCTTTTTTTTTGGTTTCATTCGGTTGGTTAATTTTCATCTTACGTGAAAGACGCCCCGCCCCGCCCTCAGCTGGACATAATATATGTATTCTTTTGGCAAATAAAGATTATATTATATTATTAAATTATAAATTAATATAATTTTATATTATATTATTAAATAAATAAATTATATTAATAAAATCACCCTAGCTTTTCTTAACATTTTTTCATATTATATTTAAAATGTTTGATGTGCCATGTAAATATAAATATTATATTATACATACCTGGCAGTTAAAATGTATGGCGTTCAATGCTCCTGCCATCTCTAAATAAAATAATGGTCCACGGACATTATATTTGTACTTTGACCATAATTCACTGATACAACAACTGGCAAATAATTATTAGTAGTTAAAGCAAGTATATGTAGGTACTATTAAACTTGCTTGAGAAATAGTAATATGCGATTTAATTATCGTAGACTCCAATTTGCCAATTGTTATATCAGTGACTTAAGGTCAAAGTAACGATCATAAATAATGTCTTGTGTAAAATTTCTTCAATACATCTCTATTATAATTTTTTACTCGAAATTCTTCCATAGTTTCTTGGATCTACTTTTCTTATGGGCAACCTGTGGCATACATTTTTACATCCATACTGCGACACTTTAATATATAATATTATATTTAATATTATATATTATAAATTCGAAAGTAACTCTATCTGTCTATCTGTCTGTATGTTACCTTTTCATGCTTAAACCACTGAACGGATTTCGACAAAATTTGGCAAGGACATGGATAGCATTCTGGGGAAAGACATAGGCTACTTTTTATCCGAAAAATTCATCTATAGGGGGTTGTATAGGGGATGAAAGTTGGTTTGGGAAACCCAGCATTTGTTAAGTTAAACTTAGTAAAAAATAAAGAATTATGTGTTACAACGGTTTTATAAAATCATCCTCAAGGTTGTAAAATAGGATATGATTTTAAAATTGACATGTAATACCTATAAAAAAAAATGTGTAGTGTTTAAGAGATTTAAGACGACCTACTGACCGGGATTGGAAAATATAATAGGTACGTAATTAATGTACCTAAATAATATCTATATTTCTTTGAACTTTATGTTTACTTGCTTTTCTTTGATTTTGTTTTAATTTTGTTAGTCTTTCAAACTTTTGCTATACCAATAATATCTTGACTCTACTGTTTTGTAAATGAACATGTCCTATTTAAGAGAGCCGGGTGATCTGTAACTCAGGATCCTCCTACCTCAGACACCTTTCTCTATTTAAGATTGTGCATTTTATTAACCAGTGCCTGTAATATGATCTTGAGATAAATAAAGATTTATGATTATGATTATTATATAGCCATAGTCAGTATCTTAAGATAACATTTAGTCTTTATTTCGTTAGAATCGGTCTACTGGGTCAAAAGTTTTACAATTTATTATCTGTCTGTCAGTTACCTTTTCACTCCATAACGCCAGAACGGATTTGACTGAAAGGCATACTTCGGATAGGCTATGATTTGGGTTTAGGACATAGGATACTTTTATCCCGGTAGTAGGTTCCCGTGGGTTGATATCTGACATCCAACATGGTTGATATCAACGGGCGAAGCCGCGGGAAAATTTGCGATTAAGTCATCGCAAATTTTGTCAACACTTTGTCTCATCACTAAGTTTCACTGATAAACAAACATTTAAGACCAGACTTAGTTTTAAACTAAAAGATTAACTTAAACATACCTGGTATGGATGCCTTAAATCCTTTAGGTTTTAGAGCTGCAATAGTCACATCTGGTATTTGATACTGAGCACATATCGTTTGTATAAAAATAAACAGAGTTACGAACGACGCGACACGTCTGCTCACGTGGGCAGTCATTTTGTTACTGAATGCATTTAATTCACACATTTTGCAAGACTTGGCTGTATATTTTATTATTGTGTGACTCAGTTAATATCGTCGTGAACTTTTTACTTTATTGAGAAGTCATTGTGATCATGTCAGTCATCTTAGATATCGCTATTTTTGATGTCGAAAGTTGGTATCTTTGATTAAGGCTGGTTTAAAAAATAATGTTTGTGAGAACGAATTAGTTTTTGTCTTTAAAGAGTTTCATTCTTTATATTCAAAGTCTTATCTGCATTATAATGATAGAAGAACATGCAAATCTTTAGTTAGTAGGTAGTGGCTTTTATGATTTAATAAAATTTTAATGATGAATGATGTTTTTTTTTTTTTTTGTGTTTATGCCTAGTTGCCTACCTAGGCATAGCATAACAAAGAGGGTTTCTAGACCCGCATCTCCTTACTACTACCCAGCAGTAGGTATCTACCTACTGGTTAGCACAGGGTCAATAAATGGTTACCTGCTAGTGCTGTTTTTTGCGCACTTACACGTTTAATTACATGGGATTCTTTTCCTGTAAGTGAACAGGAAAATAATCCCAAAAAAATGCAGTAACGACTGCTTTTTTTCGGATTGTTTTCCTGTAGTCAGAAGTCTAAAAGTCTGACAACCAGTCTTACCAAGGGGTATCGTGTTAGCCATTAACTGGGTTGTGGAGTTTCGATAGGCAGTTGCTCCATGTAAAATACTGGTATTCAGCTACATCCTGTTAGACTGGAAGCCGACCCCAACATAGTTGGAAAAACGGTAAGCAGATTGATTGTTTTCCTTTAAGCGACCAACCAATTGAACTTTAGGAAAGTGTCCATTCGTAAAGAATGACGTCGATTAGTAGTCGGTAAAAATGGGATTTTCAACCTTTTCCTTTTTAATAATTTATTTTTAAATAAAATACAAAATGATATGTTAGAAGAAATTAAAAAAATACTAGGGGAAGACGACAATCGATAATAAATTAAACTTCGTATTTCTAATGACGTCCAACTCTGTATATCAGTAAAATATGTCCAATGGTTTAGTCACTATCCCTAGTCGGCTGATCGTTATAAAGTCCACCCAGCACTACTCACTGCATACTCCTTCCTATGCATTCATATTGCCTTTGCCTTCATTTATTGTCGTACTGTCGTCATCACATTGTATGGATTTAGGAACTTACCTTAATATACTTTACCATTTTACCATTTCTTGACAGTTCTTCAACAAATGAATCATCGTGAAAAGAGGATACTTTAGGCTCGCGCAGACAGGTGCAACGCAACAGTGCGTCGCGACTCTAGTAGAGCAACGTCTATATGAAAACTTCATGGATATTGTTCTACCAGAATAAGGAATCTTTTTTTGTCCGTCAGGTAGATAATTAAAAAATATCGGACACGTATTTTTTCTTTTCTTACGTAATCCAAAGATTACGGCAATACATTGAGTTAACAAGTGGCATGACGTCACTCTCCAGTAGATTTTATACTGACTTGTGACGTAGCGAGCCCCCACTCCCCAACTTTAATGCGTTTTATCTAAACCATTTTTTATTAATTTGATAGGTAATGCAAAAAATACGTGTCTAATACTTTTTTATTATCTGACTGACAGACTAAATAGTTTTTTTTTCCAGTCAACATCAACATCCCTATTACCTCAAACCGTCGCGTCGCGCCTGTCTGCGCGCCTTAAGCTACATTTGATGTAGTGTGCTGTGTGACGAGTGTGATAAAGTGATAACCTTTGCTCTATTATTATTTATAACTTTAACGTAGAACTTTAATTATTAATAAAACGGCATTCCAGTATTGCGGTATTATTTGCGACTTTTACGATGATGTTCATTCTTTTAGCATAACAAGATAAGACGGACGAATTAGCGAGAAACGTTTTATTTATAAATATAAGTTAATCAATATGAGGAAAACGGGTTTGTCCGAGTCACGGTTTATGGGTAATTTTGATGTTGGGAATTTAGCAGGTTGGTATAGGTTACTCGAATGATTTTAGATTCATTCGCAGAAATAATTAAAATACAAAGTATCTCAGGTTATAATATAATGGCTTCAGAATAAACAGGCGTAACTAATATTATATAAGCGAACAAACAAACAACTTAAAGTGAAAAATTACTTTAATTTCGGAAGTCGGTGTCTTTGGCTTCACTTTTATAATATTAGTTAGGCCTGTTTATTCCGAAGCCATTATATTATAACTTTAGATACCTACTTTGTATTTAAAGTTATAATATAATACCTGCAGTATTGTCTCTCTTTCTCCCTTTAATCCATCCAAAGGTGGTCTGTAAAAGATTACTTTTAGCGATAAGACCGCCCAGTGTGTTGTGTAAAATTTCTAAATTTAAGTTTGTAATTTTTATGGTGTACTAAATAAAGAATATTCTATCTATCTAAAACGGCTTAACGGATTTGGATGAAATTTGGCACATAGGTAGACCATGACCTGGAAAACGTCATAGGATACCTTTTATCTCGATATTCCCGCGGGATCGAGACTGATGCGGGTAAAACCGCGGGGCGCAGCTACTGTGTTATAATGGCAAATTGGAAGGTTTTGCATCTCACCAGATGGTAAGTGATGATCAGGCCGAAGGTGGAAGCGAGCTTCACCAAGAATCCTTAACCACAGAGGAACTGGCTATCTTTCATCTAACTGCCGAAACGCAACAATGCTGTTAACATTGTTGCTATGGCGACAGACTTAGATAAGATGGTGGAAGCTAGACAGGCGGAATTAGAACCAGCCCTACCACCGCTACCACCAATCAAACCGAGCAGAAAATTTTACCCCACTGGTAATCGAACCAGGGACCTCTGTGTCTGAGACAGGTGGTCTAACCACTAGACTACAAAGACGGTTGAATAACAAGTAAAAACCTTCGTAATAAATAAAAGCTGTTTAAATTGATTCCGAAAACTGGATCTTATGATTATTATGATTGCTTGCGTGCCCTTTTTCAAACCTTCATTATTCTGGCTGGTTTCATGGCCATGTTAAGACAGTCAGGAGGAAATCAGTAAGACTCAATTAAAAAGTAGAAAATATTTATTTAATCTTAAAATAACGCAGTTGAGGTCTCGATATGAAGAGATTTTTGCATCTGAAACAAACATAAACAACTGAAATTATTTTATCATCATCATAACAGAAGAAAAGTTGTATGTGGTGTCTGCCTACCCCCCTATGGGGGTGGATGAAGAAGGCGTGAGTTTATGTATATCGGCAGAAATACGTCCTGGACATAGGATTCCTTCAATTATTGCGTTAACGACCGTACAGCATGTTTGCAAGCTACACACACACGTTGCAGTATCTTATTCTTCTTCTTTTCGTGCGGTTAGTGACTAACCTGGTGTCAGAATTTTAAAACCGCCCATGGGCCGCTGACTTGGCTTCACATGCCGTCGAGAAATATCTCTCAGGCATACCGGTTTCCTCACGATGTTTTCCTTCACCGTTTTTTGAAGCTAGTGATAATTATACAATACGCACATGACTCCGAAAAGTCAGAGGTGCTTGCCTTGGGTTCGAACTCGTGATCTATGACTTGGCCGTCCGACGGTCACACCACTAGGCTATTACTGCTCTTAAAACTGATTTACATCCGTCACCTCACACTTCAAATCCAGTTTTCATTTGTTTTATTTCTGTTTTACTTGTATTAGGTACATTAAGTTGTGTTGTGTCCTTTTAATCTGTGATAAATAAATGTATTTTCTTGTTTTCTATTAAAGGTTGTATGTTTTTACGAATCAGAAATGGGTTTCATAGGAAAACTTGTTGAGTTCTAGCTTTTGCCCGCGGATTCGCCCGCGTGGATTTCGTAAATTATCCCATCACCGGAACGTACTCTCGGGATCAAAGTATCCTATGTCGTAACCGAGCTCATAGTGCTAAATTTCATCAAAATCCGTTTACCCGTTAAGTCGTGAAAAGGTCACAGTCATGCAGACAGACAGAGTTACTTTGACATCCTAACTTAATATTATAAAAGCAAAAGTGAGTTTTATGTTTGTTTGTTATGCTTTCACGCAAAAACGGCTGAACGGATTTGGATGAAATTTGGCACATGGGTAGACCATAATCTGGGTTAGGACAAAGGATACACGGGATCGAGACTTATATTTATTTATATATACTTTATTGTACACCAGAAAATACATAGTAAATAATAAATTTAACACTACAAAACATACAATGGGCGGCCTTATCGCTTTCTGCGATCTCTTCCAGGCCACCTCTTATGTGTGTGAAACCGTGCGGCACAGCTAGTTTAAGCTTCGTGCAGAACAGCGCGACGCGACGCCGCGACGCGACTCGAACAATACAATTTCTAAGAAAACTCGACGGTATAACAATAACGGGTGTCGCGTCGCGCTGTCGCGTCGCGCTGGTCTGCACGAAGCTTTATACTATACCGGTAACTTGAGGCTTACCTTCTACAGAGCATAAACCCTGACGTAATCCACCTCCAGGGCGCTGGTATCATCATACCAGGTCGAGAACCACTGGTCGCGAGTGTTCCAGAAGTTCAACATGGCCTTGGTGGCGCGGTTGTTCCACGGCTTGCCGTAGCCGTCGGGAAACTCGTGGACACCACCCACGTTGATGCCCAGGGAGATATAGAACTGGGGAGACGAGAATTGTTGGTGAAAATTTTATCATTTAATATACTGTTTTTTTAGTCTTGCTATTTTCATGTGAGCTGACACGGCGTCGACGGAAAAACTCTCTTTGCGTACGACAGTATTGATTATCGAAGTATCGAGATATTCGACAGTGTGCGTTCACAGACAAAATTCCGTGTTTCTTCCGCGTAGTTTACAGGCAAACGCTCGGTCCACATGCAACCCAGATCCCCTCAACCTATTATAGTATTGACCTTTTCAAACATCCTGAAATAAAATTTAAGCTAACGCAAACACGTTTCGAATTAAAATTTAAGATCACGCAACTCAGGCCCTGCCTAGTTTGGGGACCACTGTTTTAATACTATGTTAAATATTCTAGTTACAGTAAGCATACAATATCATTATTTTTATTGAAATTTATTTTGTAATGAAGGACTATTCTTATTCTTATTCTATTCTTATTCTTCTTTTAACAAAATCTCATAAAACTGTAATAGTAAAACTGCATCTAAAATAACTATCGGAATCGTCATAAAACTAGTGCAGACGGTATAATTATTAGCTTTGTACTAGCTTACTTTGTCACAAAATAGAAGTGGTTTACAGTACCATTTTCGACAAAAATGTTTCAGAGGTTCATTTACTGACCAGTTCATCGAAGGGCGCCATGACAGTTCCCTTGAGCCACTGCGCTGCTGAGGCCACATTGTTGTCGATGGCAGTCTTGTAGAATCCTTCTGACGGAGGATTCACCTCGCCGTATTTCTCACCATCCACGAATAGAGAGATACCGTCTAGAAGAAAAACGAAGATATTTTTAATCCATTGCTGTGATGGAGCTGACGTGTGTAGAAGACATTTAATTAAATTCTAACGAAAAATTGGTGGATAATTATCCAAATGCTAATCGCACTGAATACTTAAAAACACACGCTGCCCCATTGAGCGTTTATTCTGAAAGTGGTCAACATTGCAAATAGATTTTAAATATTTCGCTGTTTTGATTAATTTGGCAATATTACTGAATGGAAATATGAAATGTAGCAAACTAGCGAACTAGAATATTAATAATGAATTGCAATTATAACACTGAATTTCATGAAAAAAAAGGCATTTCGAAAGTTTCCAAATACTGGTTTTACATCTAAAAATGAATATTCGGTGTAATGATATTAATTATTGCATTTCATAATCAATATTTTAGTTCACAAATTTTAGTTGCCAAATGATTCAAAACAGGTAAATATTTGAGAACTATAATCTTGTATTGTGATTTTGTGGGCATTTTTCATCATTTGCTACATTATAGAGTACAAGTTTCTTGGCACTGGAAGTTACATTGAAGATTAATTTAAAAGTTGGTAAATAATATAAATTTATCACCTGGCCTCCATTCCACGGAGTAATTGTGGAACTCTTTGCTCCAAAGGTCAGATCCTGCCTTCTCCTGCAAATACTTAGATCTGGAACAGAACAATAAGTTTTGATTAAATAAACACATCTTTTTACGTTCCAATGGGGAAATAATTAGGATAATTACTCGAGAAGTACTTAGGATATAAACATACGAGGGATACCACCTATCCTAACTATTTTGCGAGATGTATTTGAGGTAATTCCCAAGTGATTTACTGAAAATTTATTTTAATGTAAAATGCTGGCATTCAGCTGCATCCGGTTAGACTGGAAACCGCCCCTATATAGTTGGGAAAAGGCTAGGCAGATAGATTTTTTCCCAAGTGAGGTAATTTGCCATTAACTGTCCGCAAATTCAGCATCTTGGCAAATTCAGCATCGAGGCAGTTACTGAAAATTTCCCATTTGAAAACCCATTATCACTGTAACAAACCTAGGATCCAAAGCTCAGCAGGTCGACGCGGTAATCAATATTAAAGTAACTACACTTATTAGTGATATTAAATGGAATAAAGTTGGCGAAAATCTACAATACACTGAAATTACTTGAAATAATTTCAAGACGTGGAAAATAAGTAGGTAGATCTTGTTCGCTTCTCTTCCCAACTCCAAAACCATACTGAACAGCTACTAACTTACCTATAAGGTTCAGAGTCGCACATGATGGGTCCCGCGTACAGCTTCTTTGCAAATTCTACGTTGCCCTTGGTGGTGGCTATGCGCAGGAGTCCAGACGCATAGTTGCTAATGCCGTAGACGGAGTCACGAGGTTCCAGTTGGATTGCTGAAAATAATTGTAATTTTATTAAACTTTGAACATGATAGGCAAGTTTAAAAATTGATTGAGTGAAATTCGAGTAACATTTACTCAAAATAAAAATTAAGAACAAATAAAATTTGATTAAATTGTTCGTAATTTATGAAGAAAGCGACACGGAAATATAAATAACTAGATTACCATTTTTTTTTATCACTACATTTGCCTTTTTGGGATATAATCAAGGATACTTCTCGTATTGCTTGCTTGTTGGCTATGTACGTATAATAGAAATAAATAAATAAAAAAGTTTACAAGTAACCAAGCTTATGAAAACACAGAAAATACTAATGCACAGAGTTATTTTCATATTAACAAATAAATTCTGACATCTACGTTGAAAACGTGATTTATCAAACAAACTAAATACGTAGTAGTGATGGGCCGACTATGTATTGGTTTCGCCAATCTTTGACTATATAGTGACAAAACTATTGGATATATTTGGGTGAATTTTTGTGTGCAGACTTGAACGTCATCAGTAGAGATCGGATATGATGCATATTTACCTAAAGTTGAGGTGTTGGCTATTATGGAAAGCACTTTTGTATCGTAAAAATCCCGGGATTCCGGGATTGACAAATTTTGAGTTCTGGTTAGAGAATCGAGTGTATATTTACTTACGATCAGGTGTTGGCTAATATGGAATGCATTTTTGTATCGATCGCAAAAATCTCGCGATTCCAGAATTGAAAAATTTTATACTTTTTGGACTATAGAAATTTTAGCTAATGTTGTAAAGCAGGTTGCCAAATTGGCATAGAACATAACGACAAATAACTGGGTACCTTGAGTTTCGTTAAAAAATGTTTACAGTAGGTATATTAACACCGCAAAAGTAACCTTCATAAAAAGCCTGATTAGTCGTTTCCATACCATGTATTCGATTAGTTGTGCATTCCCGGATTTTATTGAATTCCGGGATTTATACTAAGATTTTTTTAAATAAAGAGGCCACTTCCATAATTTGTTAGCAAAAATTAACTTTAGGTAAATAATTATGCATCCGAATATTCGATCTCTAGTCATCAGTTATACGAAGTTTAATAGTCAGATTGTCGTCTCCGCCTTGTATTACCAAGTATTCCACAAATGCTTACCTGGATAAATCCAGTCTCCCAAAGGCATCTTAGCGCCGATCTCGACCCTGCCGTACTTGAAGGCGAACTTGTTCTTGGTGGTGACCTTGGAGGTGATGATGGGCGGCAGGATCTGAGCACCAGACGCCTCCCGGGAACACTCCATCGTGCCAATGATGCCGGTGCATCTGATGGGGATGTTAAATTACGATGTTGGATTGAAAGGTGCTTATAGAACACCTATTAGGTTTATTTATCATCTTACGGCATTTCCGATGACACCATTATTTATTATTCCTTAATCTTCCTTTTGTTACATCGATGAGGTTAATTTAAGAATACCTAGGTACAATGCCACAGTCAACGAACGAAAAAATATTTTTCTGGTATAGTAAAAACATTATTAGGTACTTATGTGAACCGCAAAATCGGTTACCATGGTACTTTTATTCATATTGTATTCCTGGGGCCGAATCTGCGTCCTGCATCGTGATACGATGCACGTAGATGTGACTAGCCATTATCGGCTATCGTCGCGATAGTTTTGGGCTGCGTAGCACTTTAAGCTTCGTGCAGACCGGCGCGACGCGACGGCGCGACGCGACTCGAACAATACAATTTCTAAGAAAACTTGACGGTATAACAATAACCGGTGTCGCGCCGCGCTGTCGCGTCGCGCTAGTCTGCACGAAGCTTAACGCCTGGGTACATAAAAGAGTTTTAGCGCGGTAATTAGCGTTGCCTGTGGTCGGACTACCGTTATTCATTTCGACTGTTGTCTCTGGACTGCGTGGACGCTCTGTCGAAATAATGGAGAGCCATCTATATTGTTCGATAAGTATGGTAAGGTAAGTTAAAATTATGAAGCCGCTAATGTGACCACCGCATGAGTGCGATAACTTTTTAGCGAGCAAAACATACGAAACTTCGGCACGCATTGCTTCGTCACGATAGACGTAGGTGCGGCCCCAGCATAACGGTAAACGATTAACTACATCGCGCGTCATATTTTCGCAATCTTCGAAATATTCAAAAAATAAAGGCGAGTCGTTTAGGTACGATAAAAAAATGTTCCTTTTTTTTTTTGTTATTCTCAAATTAATTCGTAAGTAGAGCAATATAATATAATAGCATTGTACTTTATCTAATTATAATAGTTGCATTTAAATTAGATTCAGCAGCCCACCTCATTTCTCTATATACCCACTAACTCCTCCCATTTTTTCTTTCATTTCTAGCATTCATTTTTGTTTGTCTGTCTAATTAGTTCTCACCCTTCCTTTACTTCTACTTTCAATGCCTGTGATGACCCGTAAGGCTGCTGCTCAGGAATTGGAGCTTAAATTGAGAACGACCATTCAAGATCTTAAGGCTTCAAACAGTAAATGTGAACAGCTGTTACAGGAAATAGATGATAGTGAGAAGGAAGTCGAAAAGGTCGTTTACAAAAATACAAGCTTAAAACAGGAGCTAGTAGACCTACATCAGCAATACCTGGATGTTGTTGATGAACGGGACAAACTGCGGCTGGTCACGGATGGTTTTAATAACTGCAGTAACTTATATGAGGAGGCTTTGTGTAAGGTCAGGGACCTAGAAGAAGAACTTATTCATGCCAATCTACGTATCACTAAGTTACAGAAACAAAAAAATTGTACTCAGGCTAAGGAAACTAATAATTTATATGATGAATTATTTAATACAAATTGCAACCCTCATTCCTTAATAACAATAGACCTAACTGAAGATTCTATATTAAAACATAATAATAGTTGTTATAAAGTAAGTCAAAATAAAATAAAAAAATATGCAAAACTAAATAAAATCATAAATAAATGCAATAAATTCAGGAAACAACATAAACACAGTTCCAATAATATTAAACTAAGGAAGGAACGTGTTTTTCTAATAAATAAATTAAAGAACTATCAAATAAAATTAGAAGACAGTAAAAATATTTATCAAATTGACACCCAACGATTACAGTCTGGAATTGAGGTTCTTGAAGAGTCACTACATTCTCTTTATATTAAGTATGTGAGCTCTCAAAAACAAATAAAGGAACACATCCTTGCTGCAAACAAGTTAGTAGAAATGTGTAACGATGAGACAGTCAGAGTGGTCCCGATGACTCTTAGCACCACTCAAAGGGAATCCAACCTTGAGGCTCTTCAACCTGAGGCAACGGAGGACCCTTCCCAGTCTGGAGAGGCTCAGGACTGTACCCCTGATCAAGGTGCACCACATGTTGTACAAGGTTCATCTCAAGTAGCACAGACAGATACTTGTTCTCTCCCTTGTTCTAGTAAAGATTGTTATTGTTCTATTATGTTTTCAGACAGTTTAGGGAGAGGGTTAGGTAAATTATTAAGTAACAACTTGAGTCAATCGGCTGTTAATTATTGTATGCCAGGGAAATCCTATGTGGAGATAATGTCATCAATAACAGGGAATAAATATGATCCGAAAGCAATTATTTCTGTATTTGTAGGCAATAGTAGTAATATAAAAAATGATGACATTACTGACTGTGTCACTGAAATCTTGAAGGTTAATTGTCAGAAAATAATATTGTGTGCTTTTCCATACTTTCAGCACTTGTCAAGTAGGCAAAATCATAATATACATATGCTAAATAACCATATGCATTTATTAGTTAATCACTATAGTGACAAACTTGTATTTTTTGACACCAACACTTTTGTTGAGAAATTAAAATCGACTAGGGATACTGCGTATCTGCCTATTAGTTTTAGACGTCAAATAGCATGGCTATTAGCTTTTAATATAAACTCAGACATAAGTAGTATGTCGAAGTCTTATGTATTTAGCACCACAAAGGTTAGTAATAATACTAATATTAAGGTGGTTAGCAATAATAATTTAAACTAGTCACTAAGACAACAGAAGGTACCAGTAACAATGTTGTTTGTCTCACCATCAACAAGCTATCTTCTGGCACTCAATTAGTTAATTGTCAAAAAGGGGCTAAGCAGAATTCCTAGAAATTATTTCATCAAAATATTCAAGGTTTTTCTTCCAAACAATTAGAAATTGAATTGTTTTTAGAAAAAACAATGTTTGATATTATTTGTATAACTGAACACTGGTTGAAAGATTATGAAATGCTAATTAATTTTGAGAATTATAGTGTGGGCAGTTGTTTTAACCGTAAATCCATGCTACGTGGAGGTTCACTAATCTTAATTAAAAATTGTATAAAATCTAAGACCCGTAATGACATAGTTGAACTATCGGTGGAACATAGCATTGAACTGTCCTGTGTTGAGCTAGATAAGCATTTTATAGTGTGCGTTTACAGACCTCCAAATTATCAAAACTACTCTATATTTGAGTCAGTTATGGAAGATGTTTTATCTAAACTTGCAACTGGTAATAAATCAGTAATTATTTGTGGTGACTTTAATATTAATATTTTAGAAAATAATTCAAATAGCAGTAGATTATTAAACCTCTTCAAATCATTCAATCTGTCGAATGTGTTTTTAGAACCAACGCGGATAACTTCGACTACTGCTACATGTATTGATAATGTCTTTTGTTGCTGCAACTACTTAGATAAAGCCATTGTAAATTATCTCCCTTCTGATCACAGCGGTCAAACCGTTATTTTTGAGTCCAGCACACCAATACAAAAAGTGCAGATTCAAATTAGACCAATAACATCGGGTAGTTTAAATAAGTTTAACAACACTTTAATTAGCAAGTTAAATGCTCAGGGCCTACATTGGCCCAATGGCAATATTTTGTATGAACAATTCTTTTCATTAGTGCAAACAGAGTTCAATAATTCTTTTAAGAAAAAAACTAAAACTATTTGCCCTAAGTTTTTATTCAGTGACTGGGCAACTAAAGGGATCAGGATAAGTAGGGAAAGATTATTTGAACTGTATGGCCTTAAGCCGTATATTAACACGGAAACTTTTAATAAGTATGTTGCTACTTACTCTAAAACTTTTAAAAATATCTGCAAAGCAGCTAAAGCTTCTTTCATTAGCAACAAGGTTAAATCAGCAGACAATAAAATAAAGACAGTTTGGAAAATTATTAACAATGAAACGAACAAGAACAAAAGACATAATACTGATTACACACTTGACACTGCCCGCGGTCTCATTAGCGATAACATCGATGTTGCTCAGGAATTTGCAACTTTCTTTACCAATATTCCAATTAAAACTACAGAAACTTTAAATTCCTCCCCCTTCCTTGCTATTGATTTATTAAGAGCGAATGTTTCAGCCTTTCCCGTGGAATTTAAATTTAAACATATAAACCCTGTGGTCGTTGTAAAGACTTTTAAGCAACTTAAGATCAAAATCACCGAAGATCTGTGGGGTATGTCTACTAAAGTTTGTCAATCAATTATTGAGACAATTGCACCCTATTTAGCTTTAGTATTTAATTTGTGTGTAGATCAAGGGGTATTCCCGGATTTAATGAAGTACAGTAAAGTTATTCCACTATTCAAATCCGGGGACAGCAAAGACCTAAATAATTATAGACCCGTATCGGTTTTGCCGGTTTTCAGCAAGGTGTTTGAAAAAGTAATGTTAAATCAAATGCTCCATCATTTTAATCGTAATAATATCCTATACGATCAACAGTATGGTTTCACCAAAGGACGTTGCACAACCGACGCCGGTGTCACCTTATTAAAACACATCTTTAACGCATGGGAAGAGGCACAAGATGCAATAGGCATCTTTTGCGACCTATCCAAGGCATTTGATTGCGTGAATCACGAAACACTGCTCTTGAAACTTGAGCATTACGGACTGGGTAAACTTGCGCTTAGCTTAGTAAAATCATATTTGAATGATAGACTGCAGCAAGTTCAAATAAACGGTGTAAATTCATTGGGTTTACAAGTCAAAATGGGTGTACCACAGGGCTCGATTTTGGGTCCATTCCTCTTTTTAGTATATATAAATGATTTACCGCATTTACTGAAAAACCGACCACAAATGGTGTTATTTGCTGATGACACATCACTGATTTTTAAGGTAAACAGACATGCACAAGAGCTTGACGAAGTAAATAACGCTATGCTTAAGGTCCATAATTGGTTTACTGTAAATAATTTGGTATTAAATGAGAAGAAAACTAAATGCATAAGATTCGCGTTACCAAATGTTAGAAGTAGTGAATGTCATGTTGTACTGAATAGGGAGACACTAGAATTCGTCGAAAAAACGGTTTTCCTGGGGATCACGCTTGACTCAAAACTACAGTGGGGTCCTCACTTAACATCACTTGCAGGGCGGCTAAGTTCAGCCGCTTACGCTGTTTGGAAAATCCGCCAACTAACAGACGTGGATACCGCGAGACTGGTCTATTTTAATTACTTTCATAGCATCATGTCTTACGGTATTTTGCTGTGGGGACGGGCTGCAGATATTAATTCTATCTTTATTCTGCAAAAGAGGGCTGTCAGAGCCATATATAACCTCCGCAGACGCGAATCTCTAAGGGAACTGTTTAAGAAAATTAACATCATGACGGTACCTTGTCAGTATATATATGAAAACATAATGTATGTTCGAAAAAATCGACATCTTTTTAGTAAGATAAGTGACAGGCATAATTTTAACACTAGAAATAGGAACAAATTAGATCAACCACGTTTTAGATTGTCTAAAGTGCACACTTCTTTTATGGGGTACTGTGTAAAATGTTATAATAAAATACCACTCGATATTCTTCAACTGAATGAGAAGAAATTTAAAACATGCATTAAACGCACACTATGTAGACAAGCATATTATAAGTTGGATGATTATATCGATGATAAAAATGCTTGGCTTAATGCTGGTCCTGCTCCACAGCCACTTGGGCTCACTAGTTAAAAAATTTAATGTTTGGAAGAGTTGCTTCCCCTTTTTATTTTTCTGACATTACGAACTTAATGTTTATTTTTTTTATTTAAACAAGTTTAATTGTTGAATGTTCCAATGGATAATGATTTTCTTTCTTTTTGGTAGTATCATTCTATTAATCTCTCAAATACATTGCATACTATAGTTTTGTATAATTTAGAAGCATTTTTTCAATTTTTGTGAATGTGAGTACCATGGAGCCGTATTTTATGTTATTAAGATGTTTGTTGACTTGAAAGAGCACGGCAGTTGAGAGTTTGTCATGCCCACTTAAATGTCTCGCTGATGGTGGCGAGTGTGTTGGATCATTCGGTTCCCTACAAAATGGTTGAGCTGGATGGTGCTGATCCACGCGTCATGTTCGTGAACGGGCGCCGTCAGTTGTGACTGGTCATCTCTTATCTGCCAGGGCTTATTTTTAATGTTATATTTTGAATTGTTTTAATTTTTTTATTGTACATTGTTCTCACATATAGAAGCAACAAGAATAATGTACCCAGGATTGTGTAATTTTCTATATTTAAAAGAGTGTCCTTGGAGTTTCTTGCCCGTTCTTCTCCATGAAGATCTACGTTTTGGAACTGGGCAACTAGCTTCAACTTTCTCGACTAACTGACCGACTATTTGACAATTCAAAAGTGCCTGTAAATGGTTTAATTGAAATAAATGCTTTGAGTTTGAGTTTGAGTTTGAATATAAATTTTCTATATTTAGAATCGTGTCTTCTTTTTGCTTCCTAATAAATGTATTTACTAAGGTAATAGGTAAAATATATTTGACTTTTTTCGTGAGTACTTTTTTGGTGAAAATATTCATTGTACCTAAGTGTTCCAAATCCTTCTCAATTTAAATCATAATAAACAGCTGTTCTTACCTAGCTGTAATATCGAGCGTCTGTCTCACGAAGTCTTCTCCGTACTTGGAGTCCAGAGTGATCGGCTTGATGGACAACCGTCCATCACTCACGTGAAGGTTGCGGTCATTTAGGTACACGTTGAAAGGGAAGTCCTAGATAAAACAAATGAATAGTTTTAGATGTTCTCTAAAATTCACTTCGAAATTAGAACGGCGTCGAGGTGTGATTTATTTTTAAAACTAGTGAGTTCGCTTTTGAATTGTGTGCGATCGCTTGGGTGAGGTTCGAAGTCAACTTTAGAGGATATTACTTCGAAGTTAATGAGGTTGCATATTCTTACTCCGTAGCACTATCCATGAAGGTTATAGTCTTGGCTCTAGCTAATTACAATTAAAAGCGCAACTAGATTGATCGCATTGATCACTGGCAGCCAATCGAGGTACATAATGATCGAATTAACATGTGAAATTATATTAAAATAAAAAACCCCCGACACATACATTTCTTCATTTCTCTTTCCTACTCCATCACCAGACCCTGTTCATCATCTATCTATAACCTATTCATTGAGACCAATCCGATGAACCCAAACACGATACCTGTGCTGTAAGTAGGTAACGGAGTTGGGTATCCCGCAAATTCCAGGTGATACTGCTGTTCAAGGTTACTATGTTCTTCTAATATCATTGACGTAACAGAATATCAAATTTCAAAACGATCAGACCTGTGGAAGACGCTCACATCCATTCATCAACTAGAAAAGAGCTGATAATCTGCAAACGGCTGAACCGATTTTGATAAAACATGTCTTAGAATCATCGCTAGAAAAACTGCTTCCGAATAAAAAAAAACGCACTCAATTTTCACCCGTTTAAGAGCTACGGTGCCACAGACAGACACACAGCGGTCAAACTTATAACACCCCTTTTTTGCGTCGGGGCGGGGGTTAAAAGTTAAAAACGACTATTTTAAAATACTGTATGGATCATTTCCACGCCATCGATTATCGCATTAAAAACAGTCGATTTTTATTAAATGTAATCTGGATTCTATGCATCATATGACACTGGGTCTATCTGGACGTCGCTGTCGTCGATCGACCACAATGTTGTTGCACCATAGCGTAAATGAAGAGTTAACTCACAAATTAGATGAATACAGTATCAAAATCCCACTCACCGGTTCCCCAGGAAACTTGATCTCAGGAGACCACACCTTCCCCTTTTCTATTCCAGAATTGAAGTTATCTTCGAAAAGCAGCTGTCCCTTGCAGATGTACCCTGGTGTGTTGACCTTGGACACTGATATCTCACAGGGGTACTGCCCGTTCTGGACAGGGGCCGCAAACGCAGCTGATGGAGCTGATAGGGCTGACCCAGAATTCTGTGGTGCTTGGGTAGGCCTGGTGACTTGGGGGGTTCCTTCGGCTGGGTTGACGGGGTTGCCGGCTTCGTCGACGTATCCTGAAAAACGAGTTGGAATGGTTTGGTGATTTTTATTTATTTAACTATCTGACCCGACAGACATTGTCCTGTCCAATTTTCAATAATTCACACAAAAATCCCATAGTACGATCAGTTATTCCCGAATTAAAAAAAAAAAAAAAAAAATTGATACTAGCTCCGCCCCGCGGTTTCACCCGCATATGTTTCGATCCCGTGGGAATGTCGGGATAAAAAGTATCCTATGTCCTATTCCAGGATATGGTCTACCGATGTGCCAAGTTTCATCTAAATCTATTCAGCCGTTTTAGCGTGAAAGCGTAACAAACAAACAAACCGATTTTAGTGTATGCAAAAAATGCAAAGGAGTTAAAATAAGCAGTTCTGCTGCTGGATGAAATCTAAAACTTCTGGTTTCACGTAATTATCAAATGATTAATTATTAGTGTGATGTTCTTCAGAAAGGTCAGATGCGTCGTACTCGCAACTGGCGTGCGTGTATGGCCAGATGTATGAACGTAAACGAGGCAAAAAGAGTACGTAAGGATCGTAACAGGAGTCATTCTGTAGTTAGTTCTACCCCCATGGGAAGAATAGTTTATGTATGTGTATATTAATTCTTTGTGTCTAAATTAATCAAACTTTTTGGCAACAATAGTATATTATGCAATCTATATATATAAAAGAAAGTCGTGAAGTCGTGTTAGTTACACCACTTATAACTCAAGAACGGCTGAACCGATTTGGCTGAAAATTGGTGGGGAGGTAGCTTAGAACCAGGAGACGGACATAGGATACTTTTTTAGTAGGGTAGGTAGGGTAGGTAGGGTAGGTAGGGTAGGTAGGGTAGGTAGGGTAGGTAGGGTAGGTAGGGTAGGTAGGGTAGGTAGGGTAGGTAGGGTAGGTAGGGTAGGTAGGGTAGGTAGGGTAGGTAGGGTAGGTAGGGTAGGTAGGGTAGGTAGGGTAGGTAGGGTAGGTAGGGTAGGTAGGGTAGGTAGGGTAGGTAGGGTAGGTAGGGTAGGTAGGGTAGGTAGGGTAGGTAGGGTAGGTAGGGTAGGTAGGGTAGGTAGGGTAGGTAGGGTAGGTAGGGTAGGTAGGGTAGGTAGGGTAGGTAGGGTAGGTAGGGTAGGTAGGGTAGGTAGGGTAGGTAGGGTAGGTAGGGTAGGTAGGGTAGGTAGGGTAGGTAGGGTAGGTAGGGTAGGTAGGGTAGGTAGGGTAGGTAGGGTAGGTAGGGTAGGTAGGGTAGGTAGGGTAGGTAGGGTAGGTAGGGTAGGTAGGGTAGGTAGGGTAGGTAGGGTAGGTAGGGTAGGTAGGGTAGGTAGGGTAGGTAGGGTAGGTAGGGTAGGTAGGGTAGGTAGGGTAGGTAGGGTAGGTAGGGTAGGTAGGGTAGGTAGGGTAGGTAGGGTAGGTAGGGTAGGTAGGGTAGGTAGGGTAGGTAGGGTAGGTAGGGTAGGTAGGGTAGGTAGGGTAGGTAGGGTAGGTAGGGTAGGTAGGGTAGGTAGGGTAGGTAGGGTAGGTAGGGTAGGTAGGGTAGGTAGGGTAGGTAGGGTAGGTAGGGTAGGTAGGGTAGGTAGGGTAGGTAGGGTAGGTAGGGTAGGTAGGGTAGGTAGGGTAGGTAGGGTAGGTAGGGTAGGTAGGGTAGGTAGGGTAGGTAGGGTAGGTAGGGTAGGTAGGGTAGGTAGGGTAGGTAGGGTAGGTAGGGTAGGTAGGGTAGGTAGGGTAGGTAGGGTAGGTAGGGTAGGTAGGGTAGGTAGGGTAGGTAGGGTAGGTAGGGTAGGTAGGGTAGGTAGGGTAGGTAGGGTAGGTAGGGTAGGTAGGGTAGGTAGGGTAGGTAGGGTAGGTAGGGTAGGTAGGGTAGGTAGGGTAGGTAGGGTAGGTAGGGTAGGTAGGGTAGGTAGGGTAGGTAGGGTAGGTAGGGTAGGTAGGGTAGGTAGGGTAGGTAGGGTAGGTAGGGTAGGTAGGGTAGGTAGGGTAGGTAGGGTAGGTAGGGTAGGTAGGGTAGGTAGGGTAGGTAGGGTAGGTAGGGTAGGTAGGGTAGGTAGGGTAGGTAGGGTAGGTAGGGTAGGTAGGGTAGGTAGGGTAGGTAGGGTAGGTAGGGTAGGTAGGGTAGGTAGGGTAGGTAGGGTAGGTAGGGTAGGTAGGGTAGGTAGGGTAGGTAGGGTAGGTAGGGTAGGTAGGGTAGGTAGGGTAGGTAGGGTAGGTAGGGTAGGTAGGGTAGGTAGGGTAGGTAGGGTAGGTAGGGTAGGTAGGGTAGGTAGGGTAGGTAGGGTAGGTAGGGTAGGTAGGGTAGGTAGGGTAGGTAGGGTAGGTAGGGTAGGTAGGGTAGGCAGGTAGGTGCGCCGTAGATACGTACTTAGTGCTACTCGAGCGAAGCCGGGGCGGGCAGCTAGTTAGTGAATAAAATACGGATTTAAAGCGAGGGCCATAGATTAATCATGAGCAAGTGAAGGATTCTAAAAACTGAATCCTGAGCGACGCGAGTGATTCATGGCCCACGATATAAATCCGTTTTATTCAAGAGTTGCATACTATACTTTATACTATGACTACGAGAAAAAGAAAGATTTAAGCGTAAATAGACATATAATGAAGAAAGAAGGAAGGGTGGAATTAATTAAGATGCACATTAAAATTGGAACAATTACTAAAATTAAAAGTAATATTCTTATTATTGTTATTAGGAAGGTCAACTTGTGAAGCGATATTTATTTCCTGTGTATCGAGTATGTTTTCGCAAGGAGGTTGTATAGCATTGAGATGGATGTCGCATATGGTGTGTTCTAAATTTAAACACCAAAATAGTGATTAAAAGTGCTTTTTATTCACTGAAAACAGTGAATAAAATAATCTTTTTAGAGGGGGAATGGTATAGTTAAATGTTGTTATTTTATAGTGATAAAAGTTCGGAAAGGATGTTCCACAAATCGATACAATTGATCAGTTGAGTGTTAATTGAATTGAGCAATGGTGACCCAGTGGTAACGGCCGCCACTTAAGAATTGTAGGGCGTAAGTTCATCACCACTGCTTTCAAAATGGAGAAGGTAAACATCGTTAAGAAACCGGCATGTCCTAGTATCAAAAATTCGAAGAGATGTGACATCTACCAACTCGCACTGGGCCCGCGTGGTGGATTACGACCCACTTCCTCTCACAGAAAGGAGGGCTGTGTCCAGTAGGAACATAATAGGCTGATTATAAAATAACGTTGACATTATTTTTATTTTTGCTTTTTTTATTGTATTTTTTTTTATTTTTGATCATTTAATTGCTTGCACACCATGACAATATGGTAAACATGTTAGCACAACTCCATGTACTTATATAACACCTTGCATGCATTGTATTGTATGTACACACATGTTTGAGCAAATAAAGCTTTGTTCAGACTAGCGCGACGCGACAGCGCGACGCGATACCGTGAAGTTTTCTTAGAAATTGTATTGTTCGAGTCGCGTCGCGCTGGTCTGCACGAGCTTTAAAATTATCTGAATCTGAATCTGAAATTATCTAAACAATTGAAGGACAGTTTCCGTACTTTCCCTACTCTAGCATTCTAATCTCAGTCTCAATATGTTCAGAAATATCTCTGATTTTTGAAAAGTTTTAATAGTTTGTGTACGTTTTTAAATACCTATGGGAATTGGCCTTTTGGTCCTGAAGACTTTAAAAGACAAGCCATTTCTAAAGAGTCAAGAAAAGACGCAAATACTCTAAAGAAAGCCCGATTTTCAAAGGAAAGATGGCTGAACGACTTTCACAGGTGTTAAGATGTTGAAGAGAGCTCTCATGTTATAGCCTCCCCTAGAGCTTTGAACCTATTGTGCTCGAGAAACTGGGAAATATCGGAGATACGGGAAAAGTATTTTATTTAAGATGTTTTTATCTTTGGATTTTGGTTAAGAAATGTTGATGTAAATAACATCATCTGCCTAGCCTCCCAACTATGTTGCGGTCGACTTCCAGCACGCGTAGCAACCATAGAAACAACCATAGAAACCATACCAACATGAAACATGGTTCATGACAACCATAGAAACGGGTTTTCTAAGGGTTTGGGTTTCGTTTTTGTTTAAATGGGTTTTGTCGACGGAATAATAGACAAAATGACAGTTTGTGATTGTTGATCTGTCAATTTGTCTATTCTTCCGTCGACAAAACCCATTTCTATTGTAGCCATGCTAAGCGTGCTGACTAACACGGACGCAACCCTGTTACCTATGTAATACGAGACCCCTTGGCCTTACCAAGGAGTAGATATGTTTTATCAAATCGTAAAAACCGTGGGAACCGGAGGGGGGGGGGGTCAGTAGTTTAAAGGTAATTGAATAACAAATAAAGAACGGATAGGATAATAACAACTTCTCTAAACCTTAAAGGAACCGTGCTACGGCAGACCTGTCTTGTCTACAAATGTATTACGAAATAATAATAAATAAACTAATAAAATTTAATGTTATTTCATCTCAGGATTTAAGACGAACGAATGAATCTCTAGACAAACTGGTTAATATATACCTAAATATTAACCAGTTTGTTTAGAGATTCGTTCTTAAATCCTTATACAGGGTGGGTTAAGGTCGGAAAAGGTTGGGAATAGTCTCCTTAAAATGGGTACATATTATAAACAATAAATGGTGTTTAGTTATTTCTAGAAAATGTATCATCACTACAAAAGTGCTTTTATGACAGTGGGTACCATGATTTATGAGTATTGGCACTTTTACTATAATTGCCTATTTATTACCAATTTTGGTATGTTCTTAAAAAAACACTCAAATAGTTATAAATTTAAGGAGATCAAGTTAGGGCTCGGCCACAGAGATATTTTTTACTACAAATAACCCCAACTATCGCCCTGTTTTATTTGATCCACGATTTTTTACCCAGCCTGTATGTTTAAAATAAGATATATACGGAATTTCCAGTTATTATTAATTAAAATATGTAGGAATCTGCTAGACTATATTAAGATGATGAACGTTCACATAATATTATACGGATTTTTTTTAAATAGGAAAATATCTGTGCAACAGTATTACTTATTAATTGCAATATGGTTCGTGAACTTTATTTAGATATACTTATCGGAACTTACTTGGGGTTACTACCTATGGTTTATAAGAAACCTACTACATACATACATCTATCAGACCAACTGCGGCAAGCGTAGATTAACCCGATCGAACGACCCGTGTGGCTGTTATTACTTAGCCATTCCTAACTATAATAATACCTACAACCGGCAGAGCACGGAGACGCCTCAACGGCCGCTGCTAGAGCGGCAATGTCTACACTTTCCATACAACCCAACCGTATCACCGTTTACTCCCTACGACACTAATGACGTATAGAAACTGGCAGCATTGAAGGCGATTCGCGACAGGAGTTGTGCGCTCACGCCAGTAGCATACCTCTGCCGCGAAACCGTAGCAGCGAAACCGCAGTAGTTCAATTCAACTGGCTCGCGTCATGTTCCGCTACTCGAATTTCGCGTAGCGGAACATGACGCGAGCCAGTTGAATTGAACTACTGCGGTTTCGCTGCTATGATTTCTATTTGTACATCTACTCTGTGCTACATTCCAACTAGAACCTAGTGATGTGACCGTGGGACTGAGCCAAGTCATAGGTCTCGTGTTCGAACTCAAGGCACGCACCTCTGACTTTTCGGATTCATGTGCGTATTGTATAATTATCACTTGCTTCTAAAACGGTGAAGGAAAACCTCGTGAGGAAACCGGCATGCCTGAGAGATGTTTCTCGACCGCATGTGAAGCCAAGTCAGAAGCCCATGGGTGGTATAAAAACTCTGTCACGAGGTTAGATACTAAAGACACAAAAAAAAAGGAATAATGCTTACCTGTAACCTTCCACTCTCCATTATCCTGTCTGTAACCCAGTCCATTTTTGATGACGTAAGTCCAGAAATACACGGTATCTCCGATCTTGAGCTCAGCGTTCCTGTCTCTGAAGATCCACCTTCCACCCTTGGCCTTGGTGATGTCTCTAGACCAGTGACCAGCTTCCAGGCCCTCCATTTCCTCGTTCAGCTTGCCGTGGAAGGCGAATAGTGAGAAGCCATCGTCTGGAAGAGGAAGATGAGTTAGGATTTTGATATTTGTAAGGGGTGCTCTCTTATTTGTTCGGATCGGGCACATTCGATTCGACAATATTTGTTGAACTACAAAGCCGACCCGAAGCAATTACAAGTTACAAAACATATTCGGCTCTCATTCGGCCCGTTTCGTTCAGCATCTACCCTCGCATGTTATATATATATATATATATATTCATGTTCGGATCAGCTCTGCCACAGAATATTATAGAAGGCGCACTCCGCATGTGGAGTATGAAGCTACAAGTACGCGGCGGGCTAGTCTTGTCGGGCTAATTAGTGAGCGTAATGTACTCAGAAGATTTATAAGAGTTATGCGAAAGAAAGAGAGGCAAATTCTAGGTGAATATGACCGTAGGTAATTAGCGCTGTGCGACCGGAATTGCACTTTATTGTGTGATAGCAAGAGTTGCTTTTTATCTAACACGTTTAGTGCCGGGAGCCTTCCTGGAGGGTTCACCTGGTCGTATATGGGATGCCGGGAGCTCTCGCGGTGGGCTTATTTTAAATTTCTAGGTTTTGCTTAGCGAATACAGCATTATAAACCGTGAAAATTAAATCTGATGTATATTTAAATAAGATTTATTAGTAAATGCGTTTGTTTTAAAATCCCAGTATTTTGTTATTTTTAATTTTTTGTTCACTGTTACAATATTCACAAAAACAAATAAAAGGTTGGAAACTACGTACAAGACCGCCTGAAAACACTATTTAATTTCGTTTTACAGTTTTTTATAACACAGCTTTAAACCTAATGCCGTTGACCGTCCGCGATGGTTAACTTTAGCGCTTAACGTAATTTACGTATGGCGGCACGGCGTATGAGTTCTATGAAAAGTGGGTGGAGTCCAAAGTGTTAAATGATTTTGAGGTGTGGCTGTGGCGTGGCATGATTTTAGTTAGGGCGAGCGACTTATCCCCAACATATACCTATCAACATGAAGGTTGTACCCTAAGACGCAGGAGTGGCGTTTAGTAACAAAACATACTTAATATCACGCCTGTATTGTGTAAGGGGCAGGTTAAAGGTATCTAGTAGGCTATTGTATAAACACTGTGTACGTAATTTCAGCAGGAAGTCGGTAAACTACAGAACTATTATTTGTAAATTATTAATCGATATAAAGAAAGAAAAAAAAAACCATTATATAAATAAATAAATAAAATAAAAAATATTTTATTTGGGACACGCACATGAAATACAAACAGTAAATAATAATTTTAAAAAAATATATAAAAATAAAAAACAAAAAAGGAGCATTTAAAAACTAACAGAATAATAACGAACAGTTTTATATCAGACCAGTATTTATAGTAAATACAGAATTCATTAATGTTCCGCTTACACGGGATACTCTAAGTGATTGTGATTGGCAACACTAAGCAATCCACGGCAACTGACATGACACTGTGGATATAAACATTGCCTAGAATTGCGCAAATTGTTTATTGTAGTTGGTCAAAATTAACAAAGTAATTTTGACCAACTACAATAAACAATTTGGTATTCATTGCCAGTGGAAGTGCAGCTCAGCACGCTTAGCATGACCATAATAGAAATGGGTTTTGTCGACAGAAGAATAGACAAATTGACAGATTAACAATCACAAACTGTCATTTTGTCTATTCTTCCGTCGACAAAACCCGTTGAAAACCTGTTTCTATGGTTGTAATGCTACGCGTGCAGTACGAATGTACCATCGAAGAAGTCCGTATCTAACCACCGTAATGACTATTCTTGCTTGCAGTGCTCGGCGACTATAGAACCGGGCCGGTAGCAAATGTGGTCATCGCGTTCACGGGATTTTGTTTTGAAACTGGTTAGATATGAACTTCTTTGATGGTATGTAAAGTAGTCTGACCGGTGGTGAAATAAAGATTTACATGATATGAACAAACAGTGGGCTGCGGCAAGGGTCGAGAGCTAGGCTGTTTGAAGTCCCGGTGGCCCGTACAAACTTGCTAAAGTTTGCACCAGTGGGACGGCCAATAAAGATACTGTAAGTGGATATAAGTTGTGTAAGTGGATATCTTTACAAGCTCACTGGCGGAATTCCAGAGGGAGACACTTAACATATTGTCCTCTGTATGACTAGCGAGTCGTTACTTGGGACTTGTTTATTAATTATCCACATTAATCGATAGATATAATTTTGGACCCTTGTTATGATTTCATGTTTTTATTTAATTGTTTTGTGGGTGACGGTGAGTGTGGAAATTGAGACTTCATTATTGTATGGGGTTCCCACCTGTAAAAACAAATGTAAGTGGTAATAGTAAATAAATAAATAAAATAAAATGATGTCTCATCAAGGAATCACGTAGGATTTTAATTGCTTAGTATGTGCTTAGTGCAAATGTATGCAAATTAGTCTGATCTATGGTAGGAAATAAAGCTTTAAATGTTTCTCCAAGGAATCACGTATGATTTTAATTGTTTAATATGTCTATTTACCGAAAAAAACCCTGGACCACAAGGTCATTACCGATTTAAAACCTTAATAACCGGCTCTTAAGTGACGTCACAATTACTGAGCAATTAAATAATAGCAATTGTGGTTTTAATCGCTGTTTGTGATTATCTGTGGTTCGGTATCGAATCGACTAAAACATTAATAAACGCTGTTAGATAAATTAAATATTTAACAGGTTAACTTGACTAACTTTTGACCGTTGCACAGAGAGCCATGGACCGGTCCATGCTCGCTAAATGGCTTATAGACCGAGTTCCAAACGTCGAGATCCAGAGACGTACCAAGTTTTTCGATATCAGAAAACGGGTTATGGAACTCAAATGGAGTTGGGCTGGCAACTGGCAAGGCGCAGTGGTGACAGGAAGACGGGGAGACAAAGTGTCTAGCGGCGAGATGGGCGGACGTCATTAGAAATCAGAAATCAGAATTATTTATTTGTAAAACATAGGTTAAAGGTCACGGTCTTATATAATAATTATATTTTGCGCTATCTTTTGTCATTGATGACATACAAATATCAGTGAGGATTATATAAAATAAAGACAAAAAAAATACCATAGAAAACAAACAATAAGATATCAAAACAAAAGAAAAATACGTGCATGCAATACATTGGATTATTAATAGGTACAGTAGTTACAGTGTTTTATCATTTAAGTAGGTACCTAATCATCTAGGGCATAGTAACATTCTCATCTAATAATTTATGAAAACACTTTATCTACTCACATATCGTAATATTCGAATTATAAGCTTCAAAACGAATTTATATTGACATACTTTATAAACACAATATCGAAATTTAAAAATAGAATCATATTTATTATAACACTTTTTCTCTAACAAAATAATGCTATAAAACATTTTTTTTTCTATTACGAAACAGGACCAATCCAAGAAGTTAATATCACCAAGGAGTTTCCATCAACTTTAGTAATGGAACGTTAGCAGGGGACAGCAGCACCGCTCTAGCGCATGCGCAGTGATGTGCTGGTGCAGGCGCCATTCATACGTGAAGTTGTACTGAATTTCCTGGGAATTTTGTATTCTTGATCTTCAACTTTGATCTTTTATTTAGTAGGTTCAATCCCAATGTATGAGAGTAGATAAAGTAGTGTATTTTGGTTTATTAAGGGTTTCAAAACTAAAAGCAAGGCTTTTTTTCTAATTAAAACATAAATCTCTTATTTCATGTTTGATTTAAATAAGACAATTGGTTTATGTGGGTACTATATACGTATTAGATTTGACCGCGGCTTCGCCCGCGTGGGAACTCGGAAATTATCCCACGGGAATGTACTACCGGGATAAAAAGTATCCTATGTGTTAATCCAAGTTATGAACTATCTGTGTACCAAATTTCATCTAAATCTGTTGAGCCGTTTTTGCGTGATTGAGTAACAAACAGCCAAACATACAAACTTTCACATTTATAATATTAGTAGGATATTTATATATATAGATAGTAGGATATATATATACTGGTAGGATTTATTTTCTCTTTTACTCTTACACCCGGTGTCTATATCCCTTTTTACCCGACTGTGTTGATTTCTATTATCACATCACGCGTAGCATGACAATTAAGGAAACGGGTTTTGTCGACGGAAGAATAGACAAAATGATAGATTGTGATTGTTAATCTGTCATTTTTTCTATTGGATTGTCATTTTTATTTTATCTGGAGAAAAATAAAAAGGTGAAATAAGCATCCCTCTACGTATTTTTCTGTTCCTTTCTTCTTGTCTGTTTATGTGCGTACATAAATGGTGAAATAAACTTAAGACGTATGTATATGCCAGTGACCTTGAGTAGTTAGCTTGCGTGTTCCGTACTGAGCTCGTACGTCCAACCAGTAGAGACTCGCCAATCAAGGACCGCTGTCCCAAATTAGACGCATTATTAATTTATTATACATAAAACGAAAAGTATTTTAGTAAAATATGTATACTAAAAGATCAATCATTAATTTATCTTTAAAATGGTGAAGCTTTTAGCAAAATACGCTCGATAGATTTTGCGTGATTCCCAGTTTTTTATCCGCGTTAGACATAACATTACAAATTAATATCACTATGTAATATAAACATAATCTAAAATATTCCTATATTAAGCTATTAAAAAAATGTTTGAATTTGACATATATTTTTTCCAAATCTTTAACACTAATCGTTTAGACGTGATCTTCAGTATAAAATCATTAAAAGTCGGTTATCGTCGCCTTAAGTTCCTGAAAATGTGAATGTTCAGGATCTTTAACGTTCACTATGCTATATAAAGAATTAACCTTTAGAAATCGGTTCCTAGAAAAAATCATAATATAAGCTAATATATACTAATGATGCAATAAGATCTAATAGCCTTTTCAAACTGGGTATCCCAAGATGCCCGTTTATAAAATTAATAACCAGTAATGATAATAATTATGAGATTTGTTAACCTATAAATAACCTCGCCTCACCCAGCAGAAATTACTGTAATCTTGTTTAAAATAGTTTGTTTATTAAAGTTTTATAATACCTACTGATAAAAAGATGCCTGTACTTATTTTTTTGGTCAGTATATATATCTTCAAAGTGTTCGATGTTCGTGTTCCCCATGTTCTTGTTCGGTCGTGCGTACACTCCTTAAGGCGGATACAGACATTGCGAGGCATGCGCCACGCACGCGTCGCAACACACGCCTCGATATTTATATTGCCTCACCACGAATATGAACGTCCACACATTATGAGGCATGCGATGAGCGCCGTGCGCTGCGTACGCCTCGCAATGACTATATCCGCCTTTAGGGCTTCGCTACGACTATCATCAATGCTCGTTCATTCTCTGAGTCGCGGTTTCACTACACTGCCGAGCGAACATTTTGTTCACAGCAAAAGTTTGCTGTTTTGCCGATGTTCGCTCAAAACACCAATTTCCATATAAAAAAGGGAATCCTAGTTTGGCTTGAAAGCTATAGCTATGATGATACGGAAAACGTTATCAGTATTCTAACCTAGTGGACAGACTCAGACAACACACACATTCACACATCTACATCCACACACCCATCACACATCTCTCCACACACATGCTACCCCTTTACTATTCTAAAACAGAAAATATTTTAGAATTATTAATATTTTTTGTGTTTGTTTTTGGCATTTTGCCATATTTTAAATATTTTATTTCCCTTTTCTTTTAATTCTTGTACAAATTAAGTGTCAATTGTTGCTAGTCCTAGTCTAAGCCTTCTCATGCCGATTCATGTAACTGGAGAAACCTCGAACCCTGTGATACAGAATGTCCTAGTTCAGGGCTCGAGACCTCATGGATGTAACGTGTATTGAAGTTTGGAAATAAAATTACTATTACTAATAAAACAGAAAACATTTGTTTTGATAACAAATGCCAAACTCGCTCGCCATAACGTCGTTTTCACTGAAAGATTGAGCGAAAGCGAGCGAGCTTTCATTCGCGGAATGGTCGAAAGGTCTTTGCCCCGTAGTAGGACACTTATGCCCGTTTTCACCGACAACTAAGTGACACCTAAATGAATCCCTAAATAAAAGTGCACTGTTGTATTTTGAACTCTCAGCGCCGAGCCCAGCGTTGAAAATTCAAGGGTGCGCTTTTCACCTACTGCTAGTGAAAACGGGTATTTAAAGATATGTGATGTAAGTGTGAGCCTATAGAAAAGACTGACTAAGTCTTCGGTCAACATTATTGATCGAAGAACTAAGTACTAATTGTTGTTTTGCTATCGTCATTAATATTGATTGACAGTGACCGAGTGTCTTGATAACATGTCGATCAGCACGTATAGTATGGCAACCATAGAAACGGGTTTTCCTAAGGGTTTTGTCGACGGAAGAATAGACAAAATTATAGATTTTCATTTTGTCTATTTTTCCGTCGACAAAATCCGTTTCTATTATGGTCATGCTAAGCGTGCTGATATCATCCGCTATTAGCTCAGATGATATATATTTAAAGTACTTATATGTTATTTTTTTGCATAATAAGTGTTATTATTAATGACTACCTACGCGGTCTTAAAATCATACTTTTCTCTTCTTGTTGTCTACATTTCTTTTTAATTTCACAGGTCTGTTAGGAGTTTTTTGAGAAATAAGCAGTACCTGTGTACTCAGAACTTATGATGTCGTATCTGTATTTATTTTACTGTGTGTATAATAAAATGATTTATTTATATTCATAATAATCAGCCCATTAGCGTGTAGAACCTAGCGTTGGTACCTACATGGGATTCCCAATGTACCTTTGTACAGGTCACCGTACGTCACGTCGGTGATAAATTTTTGACCTTGGGCTGGCCTAGCGTAGTACTGTATGACACAACTAAGATGTAGCGTCGGCAAAATTCGTAAAACCGGTCACCACCCGAACTGAGTGCACCTTCAAAATCACCAATCTTTATTACTGCTTATGGAGAAAATGATCTTTACGCAAACGCAATAACTTGTAAAGTCATATAAGTAACCAAATACATTTGTAAAATTGAAATGAATGAATGCAAATTTCCAAATTTATGCTACATCTAAGTTGTATCATACTGTACCTACGTAGTTTCAATACAACCGAATTGAGAACCTCCTCCTTTTTTTGAAGTCGGTTAATAAAGAAGAGCCCGGCTTAGGCTGCGTTCCGAGTTATGCTGTACTCGTTTTGAGAGTGCTAACACCCGTACCGAATTAGCATGAGCGCGATAACGACGTCGGGACATGCGCCATCTTGCGATAACGCAGACCATGCCCTAACTTGATATCATCGTGAGCGCTATCAAATATGATAGTTGTGCTGTTTCGTTTGGAGTCGCATCATATAGTTCGACTAACGTGGCATTTTCGAAATTTTGTTTCTGGCTACCGTCACCTCCTAACCAAAGAAGAAGATGAAAGTGGTATTTAAACAAAGAGATATATGCAAGTTTGACGTTAAGCGAGCACTGTGGGCGCGTTCACGAGCGTTCCGAATTGTTGACAGCCCTCAGCTGTGATTATCGTGTTATCTAAATCGGAACGCAAATTATTGATGTCAGCGCTGTGAGCGATTAAGTTCTAATTCGGAAAGGGGCCTTATACTGGTTTTGTTACCACTGACGTACCTACTTATTAGTCATAATCACGAAGCTTGCCAAACTAATTGATGATCGCAGTTTACCTTCAAATTAAAGTATTATACGGATACCTCTATTTTCGGTTCATTGACCAATACTGTTTTTCTCTAAACATCAATTCGAAATGCAAACAGTGTAGAAATGTGAATCCGCGATGATTTACTTAAAAAAACCTTTAAGAAAACTTGAATTTCGGCAACGGTGTTCTTTGCTTTTGTTTTTTCGTCTGTTGCCACCGACTTCCGAAATCAACACCTCTAACGATTAAAAAACCCGCTGAATACAACTTCTTCGAACACGAATGCTTTTTTTCGTCAGTTAAAAAACAAGTGAGTTCGTCCATGAATTGGGTACGGTCACTTGAATGAGATTCAAAGGAAACTTTACAAAAAATATAATATCATGTAAGATTTAATAAAGAAGTTTTTTAACAAACCTGGTACAGAAACCCTCAATCCTTTAGGATAAATAGCTTCTAATTTAGCCTCCGGCACTTCATAACACAGCACATAATTAATACTAAATAAATAAAACAAAAACAACACACAAGCATTCGCCATTGTTCTCAAAATTTCATCACACAGATTTTAATGAAAATAAACGACTTCATTTACGCACAAATTGTTTAATTTTTTTAATTTATTGACTAGATGTGTCAGTGTTTGTTGGTTCGTGGTGTCGGACTGAGAAGGACGGGTTGTGTTCTTCGTAATACCTAATAGACGGATGTGTTTTTATAAGCCTGCGTACACGCTGCAGTCATTGCCGTGTTATCAATTTACTTACATAATTTCTGCGGCGATTATTTTGACGAAATAACACCTTACTGTTTGGACGTGTTGCATTGTTTTTGCGGTTTATTTCGGTAGGTGTAATTGTGTTCTTTTTGTTTTCGCTGATTTATATATTGTTTATCTAAATGCTTTATGTTTGACATGCTCTATCAGTAAGTAATGAGATTATTTAAAGAAGGTGGTAGAATAATCACTGAAACGCACCAATTTTTCAGTGAAATGTCCCTTATATTGCTTTTAGTTTTAAAATATACATGCACATTGATTCAATAACACTTCGACTCCACCCACTTTTCATAAAATTCATACGCCATGCCGCCATACATATTGGAAGTGAACCCTCCGGGAGGTTCACCGGCATTACGTTTGCGCTAAAGGTAATCCTCGCGGACGGTCAACGGCATTAGTTTTGAAACCATGTTATAAAACACTGTAAAACGAAGTAAAATAGTGTTTTATTATATATTTTCATGTACTAGTGAAGGGACGTGAAGTAATCAAAAATATAAAAATTAAGAAAAGTATAAGTAATAACTCCCTCTGATCCCGAGACAGGGGTGTGTAACTTTTTTTTTTGTGAACATACGTCATAAGTCATTAATTCATTTCTTTAACATAGGTACAATAATAATGGTATAAAAGTAATAAGGAGTTCGCTATTTTATGTCAAAGAGCGTACAAATGTTTGAAATTAAGTACATATTCAAGCCATATTTGTAACCGTGAATGGTTTTCCGCTCCTGAAATAAACACATAATATTTTTGAAAATAAAATTGCTTGGATTTTAAAACAAACGCACATATTTTATGTACTTACTAATAAATCTTGTTTAAATATACAACGGATTTAATTTTCACAGTTTATAATGCTGTATTCGCTAAGAAAAACCTACATTTAAAATGAGCCCTCCGCGAGGGCTCCCGGCAACCCCTATGTGACTAGAGTGAACCCTCCAGGATGGCTCCCGGCACGGAACGAGTAGTCTAAGAGTAACTTAAATTATAAAATAATAAAAACTATCTACTGAATGTTGAGAAATCATAAATAATTATCTTTTCTGGGTGTATTCATTAGGTAATTAAAGAATGGTCTGGTCCAATAATGCATAGTTGATTCACGTTGGAAAATATGTAATAGAAAACTAAGTGAACATTAAAAAAAAAACCTTTGCCATGTGAATTTCCCGGTCTCCTGTAATACAGTTGTTTTTTTTTACGAGTACAGGATTACAAGTGATCTTTTCTACTAAAGTTAAGTACTGTATTATATTGCATAGTTTCTGCTTATCAATAACCGGTGGAAAAATTATCTGTAACACTGTTTTTGGAACAATAAAATTATGATTATTAATTTTACAATAGTGTGGACAAGCCCTAACAATCATACGTTGCTTAAAATATTTTAGCAATTTGTTTAAGACTGTTCGGTGATTCAATATTATAGTGTTGGCATACGTTGACCTTTATCTTTGTAAATATACTAAAATATTAATATTTGTGTTCGTATTCTGCGGTTAAATGAGCATTTAGACAAAAAACAACGTGAGATGGCGAATTAATTAGTATTTTCCCATGTTTTGGTTCTTAGAGATCGTAATTGAAATATTCAAATCAATCATTGCAGTGTTATAGTCGTTATTTTTTCAAAGTGTCATGTCAAATCACCCTCCTGCACGCGTAGCATGAACACCGTAGAAATGGGTTTTGTCGACAGAAGAATAGACAAAATGACGGATAAACAATCTGCCATTTTGTCTATTCTTCCGTCGACACGCGTGCTGCTCTTATTCTAATTTATTTGTGGTCGCGCAAAATGTCTTCTTCGTCCATACTTCTCTATTAGTCGTCATCTCAGTAGTCACCACCTTTTTAGCCATAAAGGAAGTAGAGAAATGTGACGAATCATTCAATCTGCTGCAGAAATATTATCACCATTGTCTAATTATCTGGGCAACCATACAATCTGTTGCCCAGTCCAAAGCGTAGAAAGTTCCAGTGGAGCAGAACGGGCAAACAACTCCATGGATATTTTTAAATCAAGATATTCTGAACTTGTAAAATACAACTTACAGATTGGTTTAGTATCGTAAAGTGCAAAAAAAATAATGTATTTTCCCTGTTCCGAGTATCTAATCATAATTATAAAATAGCTGTAATGTTGCGGTCCCACACGGCCCGCTTTCTCAGAGGCCATATTGTGCTAGGCCAGGCCAACAGGGCGCGGGAACCGTCGATCCGATCAGGCCTGTGGCGGGAATGCTTGGCACGGGCCGCGATTGGCCTCGACAGGTCGTGGGACCGCGGCTTTAGGCAGATCGGCTAATAATTGATGTCGGCAATACTGCTCTTGAAAACCGGTATCCTGTAGTGTTTGTATTTGTGACTTGTTTGTGGTGGAGTTAAGGCGAATAATAATTTGCTATATCACGTTGCAAACCATAATTATAACGCGCAGTGACGTCATGATATCAATGAATCAAGTAGATAAAAAAAATAGGTATCTTAATAATTCAAATTTGATTTTTCAAAATATATCGGTAGCTAAATAAAATTTTAAGTTGATTATAATTATCCTTGTGATTGTTAAAAAGATATTTTGATAAGAGATGTTATCTTAACCCTGATAATTGTGAGTAAAAGTTCAATTAGAATGAGGCTTAGCTTTTTCATGTAGTTTCGTAGTTCTGTGCTTTGTGTAGGTTCCATTTGTTCTCTTTAAGCATTTATGTAGGTAATTAGATTTTATCACTTGTGTAATTTATCCAAATATCTCTCGTTTTGTTCTAGAGAACTCCTGCGAAGCTGATATATCTTTTTTCCAAGGCATTTGTTACGAATGTTGATTACTTCCAGCTTTCATATTTAGATAGACATGCCTATAGTAGAAAATACTGGGAATTAAATTTTAACATTTTTATTTGGACGTATTTAAAAACTACGGATTGCATCATCATTTACCTCGTTTTTTATGAAAAGTATTCTTTGATTTTATTATTCGGTCAGACGTATGTGCAAAAAACCATAACCATTCTCTAACAAAACAGGAAAAATAAATGACGGCAGTCAAAAATAAAACAAAGTTATAACTTTATAAAAAATCTTATGAAATAATAATCTTAGAAACATCACAGGTCACTTTATACAGTCTACAAGGCGTACACTTTAAAGCTTTGTGCAAACCAGCGCGACGCGACGCCGCGACGCGAGTCGAACAATACAATTTCTAAGAAAACTTGACGGTATAATAATAGCCGGTGTCGCGTCGCGCTGGTCTGCACGAAGCTTTATGGAATCCACTCTCAAGTTGGTGTTATACCAAGAACCAGGAGTTCTTTTGTTTCCAGAACTCGTGGCTGGCTTTACTGCCGCGGTACTTCCAGGACCAGTTCGGAAGATTTGCTAATCATGAACGTGGTACCTCCATGACTAGTCTGACTAATCATCAGCTAAATATTAGGTCTTTACCTATGAAATTGGCGTTCTGCAGTACTGGCTATTTCAAATCAAAATAATTTTTGTTTGGCTAAGAATTCTAATTTCAAATTAATTTTATTTTAAAAACATGGATTTTTTTTTCCAAAAGTAGTCATTTGTTTATTGATTAGTGTTACATTTTCATCGCATTTCAATCTTTTTCGTCATCATGGATACGTTAAAAATTCGAGTAATTATGGAATATGAGTACCGTCGTGGCAGCAACGCGGCACAAGCGGCACGCAACATCAACGACGTTTACGGAGCTAACACTACAAACCAACGCACCACCTGTTATTGGTTTGCTCGCTTCCGTTCTGGAACTTTCGACCTGAAGAATGAACCTCGCGGTCGTCCGAAGACTTTGGTCGACAATGACGAATTAAAGGCGATTGTGGAAGCTGATGATACACAATCTACGGCTGAATTAGCAGCAGCTTTCGACGATAGCGTCAAAACAATATTGGTCCATTTGCGTCAAATTGGCAAGGTAAAAGAGCTTGACAAATGGGTGCCCCACGAACTCAATGATCGCCAGCGCAAAGTACGCGTCGAGACGTGCCTTGCACTGCTCAACAGACACACAAATGAAGGAATTTTGAACCGCATTGTTACCTGCGATGAAAAATGGATTCTGTTTGATAACCGCAAGCGCTCAGCAAGTTGGTTGGATCCTGGTTCAGCACCTAAACAATGCCCTAACGAAAACTTACCCCTAGAAAAGTGATGGTCACTGTTTGGTGGTCTAGCGCCGGTGTGATTCATCACAGCTTCTTAACAAACGGGGTGAGCATTACTGCAGATGTGTACTGTGAAGAACTGAACACAATGATGGAGAAGCTGGCACATCTCCAACCAGCATTGGACAATTGCTCGTCTCCGCTGCTACTGCACGACAACGCGCGACCTCATACTGCACAGCAGACGGTCTCCAAGTTGCAAGAACTGGGGTTGGAAGCTCTCCGTCATCCGCCCTACTCACCAGACCTTGCGCCTACAGACTACTACTTTTTCTAGAATTTGGATAACTTCTTGGCGGGAAAAAAATTCAATACCCGAGAGGCAGTACAAAATGCCTTTGAAGAATTAGTTGCCTCCCGTCCAGGTGATTTCTTTAAGAAGGGCATCAATAAACTGCCACTGCGTTGGCAAAGATGCATTGATTGCATGGGTGATTACTTCGATTAATACAAATAAAAAATACATGAAAAAAATTCGTTTAAAATTTTTCATACAAAACGTCAATTTCATAGGTAAAGACCTATTATATTTATCTACTCTCATATCGTAATATTCGAATTTTAAACTTCAAAACGAGTTTTTAATGAAATACTTTATAAACACAATACCGAAATTTAAAAATAGAATCATATTATAATTTTTTTTCTCTAATAAAATAATGCTATTAAACAATATTTTTTCTATATCATCAAGGAGTTTCCATCAAGTTTTGTAATTGAACGTTAGCGGGTGACAGCAGCACCGTTGTAGCGCATGCGCGGTGGTGCTGGTGCAGGTGCCATTCATACGTTTTGTTGTACTGTTAATCGTGGTATTTTTTTACTTATTTTTTTAAATACAGAGAATGGTTCTTTATTCATAGGTAGATTACAGGAGAACCTATAAGAAGTCTATGGTCTTAATATAACATGGTAAATCACTTAATATTATGCGTACAAACTTACATTTGCGGTTGGAATGTATAGTAGAACATGTTTTTCAATTACAAGGTTAAGTTTGTTCTTGGGATAAATTAATCCCAACTACGGAACCCTTCGTGCGTGGTCCGACCCTCACTTGGCTGGTTTTTAATTACCGACCTAAAAGTCGGAAATGCGTAACGAGTAGGTACCCGATTCGTTGCCTGCAGTGAGACGGTTGAAACAAAAGTAAGTATTCTTTATTTTTGAAAGCCAAATTTGTATATTTATATTTTATTATGATTTTGATTTAAGTCACACGCTGTAAGTCAGCGTGTGAGTTAAAGTAATCATACTTGTTTTTTTTTAGTCGTCTACTTTTACAATGTTTGTAAGTAAGTGAGCACCATTTATCTATGTTCTATGTTATGGGGTTTGGTTTCCGCACTTAGTCCTACAGTGGACCATTGTGCGTGGGCCATAGCGGCCGTTGGTGGTTACTCCAACCAGCCCACCTCCCTCCAGAAGTTAATTAAATCTCCTGGTCTGTTCAGAACATCTGTGAAAGATCTGGGTGTCCCGAGGGTCTGTGTTCTAATCTGGGTGACGCCTGTGCATTCAAAAAGCACGTGCGTGACGGTTTCCTCAGCCTCCATGCACGCCCTGCACAGAGGACTGTCCGTTATGCCTATTGTGTGAAAGTGTTTGTTCAGCGAGCAGTGGCCCGTGATGGTCCCCGTCACCAGGCGCAGGTCGTTCCTATCCAGGCGTAGTAAACGCCGGGTTAGCCTGGTATCCAAAGATGGCATGGCTTCCTTGGACTGCCTGCAGCCCGGTGTCGAGGTTTATTTATCACATAAATTAATTTATCTGAAACTTGTTTCTGCCCGCGACTTCGTCCGCGAGCCTATAACCTTTCTCAAGAATTGGTCTATCCAATGCAAAAATACTTTTTCAGATCCGACGGGCAGTTCCGGAGATTACATACAAACTTACAAACAAACAAATACCTCTTTATAATATGTATTCTTCGTTTTTCATTCGTTTTACTCATTGTGGTATAGTAATTTTATTTTTGTTGCATCGTCTTCACACATACATTAATTATATCATTATTAAAATGCAAAAGTCATTTATTCAAACTAGGCTGAGAATCAGCACTTTTTGAACTTCAAAATTACATAAGACAGTCCCCCAGAAACGCCCACCCTTCAACACTTCCTAGTCCTTAAGCTGGGAAGAAGAAGTGGCGCAACAAACTGCCCAGCAGCACAGCTGTCTGTTCAGTTGGAAAAACTTGATTCTACATAATAGTGCTATAAAAGCAAAAAAAAATTTTTGGAAGGAGCAACTAGAATCAATTCTATTTTATTGTTAGTTTTGACGTTGCTTTTTATGCGCCTATTTGAAATATTGACTTTGATTTTGACTCTGAACAAGTTTCAAAATAAAACACAATCTTTTTTTCTTAACATCTTTTATCGTACGCGAGAAATTTATCGTACGCGAAAAATCTAAAGAGCGTACACCCTGACGTAGTCTACCCTCAAATTGCTGTTATACCACGAGGGATGCCAAGATTCTTTGTCTTTCCAGAAGTCTAGCATCGCCTTACTGGCACTGTTCCTCCAGGGTTTGTCTTCCAAGTCATCGGCGAAGTCGTTGATTCCTCCCACGCGAAGGCCAAGGGCCAAGTGGAACTGGGAAAAGAAAATAAAAAGCATTATACATAACCTCACGATTTTTTTCCTTGGAGATAGGCAACACAGAACGCCTCCGATCGTTACATACTCCTTTTGTTTCGTCAAAGTTCATACATCTGGTCATACACGCACGCCAATTGCGAGTACTACGCACCTGGCCATTCTGAAGAAAATTACGAATAATGTCACAATTGCCCTTCTTGAGCGTCCCCTCCGGCATTTCCATGTGTCCTGTCGGTCGATTCTGTAAAAATATCACCGTGAAACTTAGGCGAAGTGAGCGTGAAGTGAGCTGTCAGTGTTAATCCATAGTATCCTGCCGGTCGATTTGTGACAGTGACAGCTCACTTCACGCTCACTTCACCTAAGTTTCACGTTGATATTTTTACAGAATCGACCGACTGTACCTTTTTTAGTCACCTTTTATTAATCCTCTCAACGTGACTAAACTATGCATCCATACGAAAATAATGTTCAGTAAATTCGACGGTAATACGAGCATTGAACACCAAGCTTGCTCAAGACGGGTTGGCGATTTCAGACTTATATTGTCCAGACCTTACGGGATTCTAAGAAAATGGACTGCCATTTTCTTTGAATCCCGTAAGGTTTATATGAGATCTCTCGTACCATCTGATCCAGCGGCGCCATGACAGTTCCCTTCTGCCAATGCGACGCATGACCCACGTTGTTCTTCTTCGCGACCTCAGAGAAACCTCCGCCTGGGTTGACGGTACCGTACTGCTCACCATCCACCAGCAAATCAATGCCATCTGAAACAATAAGTTAGTTAAATATTCAATTATTGTTTTTTTTTTTTACGATATTATTTATGATTGACTTAACAATCATGTTATCTCCTTTTAAGTCTAAAACAGTAAAACTTGAATCCCCTAATGTTGCGGAGTATATTAATTATGCTAAAGTTAAACCTCGAATAAAAATAAAAGATATAAAAACTAAAACCCAACTACGACAAAAACGCCAACTAAAAAGGTATAAAGAAGACATCACAGACAGACAAATTAATAAAAAATCCGGAGTCACACGTCTATTAGGACGGAATCTGTCCGATTGCCTACGGCTTTGTGTGGATTTAAATTATTTTGGGGTTATAAAAATATACACCGTGACATTTTTGTCGTCTTACAAAAGCGCTTCATGTATCCAATGACTAGGTACTAATCAATCTTTTTTTTTTTTTGTAACAATTTTTTTATTGCTCCTAGAGGTATTTTATGTCGGGTACATTGAGTGGCCCTTTGTAAGTCGACTAAAATGTCACGGTGTATATTTGAAATGTGCTAATTAAGTCCTTTCATTTGATACCCAACTCGAGTTAACTCATCGTAACAACCGTTTACGCTGAGTACGCAACCGCCAACCTACGTATTAAAGTGCAACCTAGCAATAAGATCAATTACATGTTATTCCATATAATTGTTTGTGAAGTTAGTTTATAGATCAGCCTTCAGCTTAATACACTGTTTTCCTGTAATTAAAATAATTATAATAAATAAAGTTTTGTTTAACTAAATTCCCGATCGCCGAAACATAACTCTCGGCATGTTTTTTTTTTTAGTTCATTGCTTTGTCCTCAAAAGGGCGCCATATTCAATTCAATGTGATGTCACGTAGCCTATTATTCAGCGGACGAGCAAGACGCTTCCAACGACATCTCATTTGTTGAATTGTGATAAGCAATTTAGAAGTTATGAGGGAACAGATGAACATACATGATCTGACCAAGATTATGTCTGGACTTTAAAAGAGACTGTGACCTCTGAGTTTGTTTCGGCCTTTCTTCTCGGAGTAGTCAGATAGGAAACGCCGACCTCATCTAGTTTAAAAATAATATGTTTGACGTGTAAAAGTGTTTTGTACAACCTATTTACAGAAATAAAAATTATTTATCATCATTTATCATTTATCATACATACCAGTCAAAATCATAACCCTCTTTTTTGCTTCGCCATAATCGGGTAAAAAATGTAAAGTAAATCTGAAGGTTAGACTGGGCCTCTTTTTAACTTTATGGCCTTTTCCCACAGTTGGTAACTAAGCTAGGGCATCGCAACCATATTAGAGTGTTCAATAATATTTTTAGGAAATCAAAATCGGAATTATTCGAGAATCGATTACATACATACCATATAAGATAAGCAAAATTTTGGTCACGCGCCAAAACAACCTTGTAGCCCTTTACCTGGTCTCCAAATCATGGTATAGTTATGGAAGTCCTTGTGCCAGTTGTCGATGCCGATCTTCTCTTGCATCAGCAAGGACCTGTACGGCTCGGAGTTTGTGAGCACGGGACCTCCGTACAGCTTCTTGGCTAGACCAGGATTACCTCGGACGAAGGCGATTCGCATCAAACCAGATTCATAGTTATAAGGACCGTATGTGTTGTCTGATGGTTCCAGGTTGATTTCTGGAGCAGAAAAATAATCATTAAGTGGTGAATAACAAGCAACTTTGTTAAGGACAAATCGAGAGGAATAGAACAAAGTACGGGAAATGTTTGCCAAAAAAAAGGAAAAAATAATAAGCTTTGTGGGCGAAATACATACTGACAGTTAGGATAAATTATCTAAAAGGGCAATATTAAAGTGTAAAAATAACAAAAGATTTTTTTTTTTTCAGTTTGGTTACTGGAAGTATTCAGGTGCGGTTCGGTCATATGCTTTAAACAGCGATCTGAGTGGAATATCTCAGGGATTCATAGACATCATTTTTAGAATTCTAATATTTTGAAGATTGAAGTCCCAGGGATTCACTAGTCTTACGCCCGGTTTCTGGATCGAAAATTATTAACGCTACAAAATTAAACATAAGTCAAGTGATGTGATTGACTGTTGATTAATTAAATCAATAAATCACATCAGTTTACGCTCGCTTGCCAATTTGTGTTGATTAATCGTTTCAACGTCATCATCATCATCATTTCAGCCGAAAGACTTCCACTGCTGGACATAGGCCTTCCCCAAGCACCGCCACTTCGACAGATTCTATGCTTCCCGCATCCAGCGGTTTCCTGCGGCCTTCACAAGGTCATCGGTCCATCTTATGGGAGGCTTTCCAACGCTACGTCTTCCGGTAACCCCCGGGTCGACGGCGCGTTGTGTTCCACGCGCGCCTCAAAGAGATGTCAGCACCAACTGACGGGGTCCGGAAGGGCCAATGCCTGCCGGGGTTGCGGGTTTGTCTGAAAGGGATATCGCGACCTCGGCACACAGGCAACGGAAGGAACACGGGTGGGTTTTAGTCAGTAAAAGTCTGACACGCCCTCCCGCTCCACCCAGAGCGGGAGAAGTTATTTGATAATTTCCCATCCAAAAAAAAAAAAAAAAAAAAAGAAGCTTTCGGCCCCATCGGCCATCTGTGAACTACACGTTATCGGGTTAACTTAAAAAAACGTATTCATTTACTAACCAGGCATAAGCCAGCTCCCAGACGGTAATTTCGCGCGCACTTCTACCCTTCCGAACATGAAGTTAAAGCTGTGTCTTGTAGTGATTTTCGCCGTCATCACAGGCGGTAATATCTGAGCCCCTGAGGCTACCTGCCTACACTCTGGCGTGTCTGCCTGACCTGTGCACCTGAAAATATTAAAGGAAGCTGATAAAACTGTGGTAATGCGACAAATTACATTTCAATAAAAACTTTATTACAAAAAAAAAAAACAGACTTCAAAAAAAAAAACACTACGAAGTGAAAAATTATTTTAATTTCGAAAGTCGGTGTCTATGTATTTTCGTTTTTTGCCACCGACTTCGAAAAAAGAGAAGCCTGTACCCAGCTGTGGGCAATTCAGGGCTAAAATGATGATGATGATGAGTGATTTTTTTTAAAGCAAGTTGTTTTTTTTTTCTAAAAAAGAATTTATTTTTAACTTTCTAATTTCGCTACCATCCCGACACAAATTCGTGTTCCACTTCTTGCTATGTAAATATCAGTGGCAGGAAGTTAATATAACATCATCAACATACACTAAATGGAAAAAATGTTGTTGAAGCTAACTCAAAAAATACCCAAGTAAAGTTAGTTAAATGGGACGACCGCGCTAGCTTCATCTGCCAAATGAAAAAAGAATCACGTAAATAGGCTCAGTGCTCCCAGAGAAATCGATTAACTAACATAAAAATACATACAGACGAACATAGACCCCCCCTTTTTGAAATCGGGTAAAAAAAATAAAAAAATGTGCAATATTATTTTACAGATGCAGACCAAAAGGATAAATCTGTATAAGTAAATCGCTTTATACGTCCGTCTGTGTGTTTGCTTTGATCTTCTAAACCACAATGGTGGTTGTGATGTGGTTTTCACCATAATTTGGAGCATTTATTCCGGAAGCTCGATGTGCACAGAAATCACGAATTAGACATGTAGTCGTGCGATGCAGGGACGGGTCACTAATATGTATATGGATAAATAATAAAATTGGATTACAGGAGAAAATAGAAGATGCATTTAAAGCCTTGCACAATGTTTACCTACGATAAGACAGTAGCTGAGCAATTGGCTTTTACGAATTCTATTCCTACTCTGAACGAATTACTGACTTACTTTTTACCGCGTGGCGATGACTCACGGCTTGCTCTAAACAACTGCTTTCATTTATTTATCCGCAGTCGCTGTCGTGTAGTAAGCGTAAGCTGAGACGCAGTTGACGCAGGTCCACGCAGCGCAGAGCAGAGCAGATTTTCTAATGCATTCAGCACGTACTGAGAGCTGCATACGCTGCGACGCAGGCACGGGCCACGTAGACATGTGTCTGTCCTGCTCTGCGTCTCGTTGTATGTAATGCCGGCAAAGATAACTGTGCGACGCGTGTTTTTTACCACACGTCTGTTTAGCTGCGTCGCAGCATACGCTCGCGGCCTATGTCTGCCTCGCCTACCCTGCAAAATCTGTCTGTACTGATCTGCGTCACCTGCATCTCAGCTTACGCTTAGCCTAACTCGTGGTCACGGGGCGGTTCGCCCCGATACCAGGGAAAATAAAAGTAGTACTGGTAGGTACCTGACATCCAAATCCAGGGACTTATAAAGAAATCCTTCTCCGCGATCTGACTCAGTCAGCACTGGAGTGATGACGAAGGATCCCTCCTCAAAGCTCACAGTGTTGTCCGGAATGTAGACGTTGAAGGTATAGTCCTGTGATGACAAATGGATAGCATATGTAATATGTACCTAGTCACATAGTACAAGAATATATTATAGGGTGTGTAAAGGTTTAAGTTTCTAACTTTCGTAAGCTGTTGTGGTTTCAGTATATTAAGGCTGACTGGTTAACGTAATGTAGGAACGTAACCTAACGAGGTTAGGTTAGTTTATGTGTCCTACATTGAAGGAAAATACACATGTAAGAGTCATTTACAATGCAAACGTATCGATAATTAACGTTGAAATTTTTACATTGTGTTTACGTGTAAGGCTCGTTCTAGGGACCCCAGTATCTTCAAATTTTGCAATAAGATTCCCATGATCGACTGTCACATCTTTATTATTTAAACCATAAATTTTTCGATTCAATCAACTCCAGCTTGGTCTAACTTTTGAAAAGATAACAAAGGACAATGACAAGAATAGGCTCGAATCATGTAGCGTCCGACAGACTTTCTGTAATAATGATAATTCATAACAGAAAATAGTAACAATTATACAATTTATATAAAATCTGTAGAAGCACACCGCTGAAAACTCATTTTAAAAAGTTATTCAACTAATAATTGTCAATTTAACAACACATTTCATAGCTACAATTTCAAGAAGAAATGTTGCCAATACCAAAATAAAATAATATCGGTTCGAAATTGCATATGCAAATCGATTACAATAATATAAATATGAATAAAGATAAAGTCCTGTCCCTTTTGTGACGTTTTAACTGTCAAGTTAGCGTTAACGTACAGGCAAGTGAAGGAACACGGGTGGGTTTTAGTCACTAAGAGTCTGACACGCCCTTCCGCTCCGCCTAGAGCGGGAGAAGTCATTTGATGATAAAAACGTCATTTATCATTTTAGTTTTTTTTTATTATTTATCCTTGAATGTTGCATGATACCCCATAGGTGCATAAGAAAAAACGCACATAAGGTGGATAAGTATGAGATCTAACCCGCGTGACTCAACGTCGTCGATTCGGTGGGGTTTGACGGTTTTGGCAAACTGTCTCCGGTTCGGAGACAAATAGCCTGTGTGTTTTTTTTATAATAATTACCGTTTAGTTATATTTATGAATAATATTATAAAGTGATGTAATGATTTTAAAAATAATCCGATGATCGATACTATTTAAAATAGTTTATTCCTAATACCTTATAATGTTATTATAGTAGTGGCAACACTTGATGTAAAACAACTTGTGTTTTGTCTGTGGTCCTTGTCATTGTCAAAAAGTTTGACTTCACTTCATCGGCGTGTTATCACGTGCAACGAAGTGATGTGTTTTTTTTTTCATATATTCTAATCTAAGTATGTTTTATGTATATTTTTAATATAAAAACCTTTTTAAACGACGATAATCTGCTAAAAGTCATTCATTTAATTAATCACTTAATAGTTTATTTCATGTTATCGTTAAAATCAGAAGTATTAAGTGGTCAACTTTAAAGCACTATAACTTTTTTTGGTGTACTTCCAATATAAATCTAATTATATTATCAAATTCTATAATTATTTTCCCTTTTTACGAAATATAGTTCATCTCTGTCGGTTCTGGCCGAGTCTTGTAGGAAACTTTGGCATTCTCCTTTGCTCGAGAAACCAGAAGCTTCATACTTAAATACATAATAACAATTTAAGTTTTTAATTGCAACTCGGTTTCTGTCCATTGACCAGTCAATATTGTCCACACTGAATCGTTCAGAGCGGTCGGTGTAATCGATCAACCACAATTTACAGCATCTTTAAAATCAAAAGTCATATAATCAAATTAATCTGAGAATCAGCACTGTTTGAACGACAAAATGACATAAACCTTCCCCAAAGCCCATCACCAGTTTCTAGTGCTTTACCTGGGAAGAAGAAATGGCGCAACAAAGTCCCCATCAGCACATCTGTATGTTTAAATAAAAGAACTTGATCCTATACAATATTGTGCAAAGTAATTAGGATTATAAAACAAAAAAACACAAAACATTCAAATAAAGTATTAAAACCGTAAACGGGACTCAATAAATAAATTCTTCGATCAACAGTAATGTAGTTGAACCTATGTTTAAGTGCACTGAACTAACCGGTTTTCTTGGAAACTGGATCATCGCGTCCCATTTCTTCAGCGCCCTAAGATTAGTTTCGTCGAAGTCCTCGTTGAATATCAATTGGTCCTTGCAAATATTTGAATGACCTTGAACCTTGGTTTTGGAAATCAGGCAGTCCGGTGCTAAGAACTTATATCTTTTATTAAGGTCGTCTGGATGAGGAGTTGAGGTCTTTTTAGGAGTTTGTGGACCGGGTGGAACCTGGCCTGTTTGACCACCTACTGGAGTGCCATCTTGTTTGACGAATTCTAGAGAAAAAAAAATTGCCAAATATTAAAATGGTTTGATTTTCTTCGAAACTTGGATATTTTACATGGGTGGGTTTAAAAAGCCACCCCAAATGGCTATACTTAAATGTACGTTAAGCTCATAATGAGGGCCTAGACAAATGACATTACGAGTATAACCGCGATAATGATGATTGACAAGTCAAAAATGTAAGGGACTGACATAAGCTACCGAAAAGCTTATGTCAACACTATTGTAGAAATATGAAACGCTTTGAAAGCGATTACCACTTGTCACGCTACAACCTTGTAGATTAGCGAATATTTTGCCAGTTTTTCATGGAATTCGTTCTGATACGAGGGGGAAAGAAGACCATTTCCCATCAGATTGGTGGTCGACAATATCATAATCAGCATATAACGTTGCCACTGCTGGGACACAGGCCTCCTCTCAGTAAGTGATAGGGAGTGGACCGTAATCCACCACGCGGGCCCAGTGCGGTTTGGTAGATGTCACATGTCTTGGAATTTATTGTTCTAGGACGTGCTGGTTTCCTCCCGATGTTTTGCTTCACCGTTTTGAGAGCAGTGGTGACGAAATAATTTACTCAAAGTAAAGCGTCTGGTTGGATTCGAACCTACAAATTGTAAGTCGCGGCCGTTACCACTAGCACACCACTGCTCTACACTTCTACTTACTAGTTGTATGATAAAATGCTTGTAGATTTTTTGTAATGAACTGTATTAATTTCCAAATAGTTTCGTTATTTTTACACATGATGGCTACCTTAGAATCATGACATTTAAATGAATTATGGTCGAATTTCGACCTCTGGGCGACCACTTGTTAGTATATTAATACGTGAAGCAAAAACTTTGTACCCCTTTTTTCGAAAATTACGCGGACGGAGGAGTATGGAATTTGGCACAGTTAAAGTTTATATGGAGAAGGAGTGCAGAAAGCTAATATTTTTATATAATATATATTAGAAATAAATTAAATTAATAAAAAAAACATTACACACACTATCATGCGTTTGACACAAGATGGCTACCTTAGAATCATGACATTTAAATGAATTATGGTCGAATTTCGATCTCTGGGCGACCACTAGTAAATATAAATAGACAAAAACTTACCAGAAACCGTATATTCCAGGTCTGTGTTCATATATCCTTTTCCATTTTTGAGGACATATATCCAGTAAAAAATCGTGTCTCCAACCTCAAGCTCAGCGTCACGGTTCTTGTACACCCAATACCCACCTTTGGGTTTTACAACATCTTGCTTTATATCACCTTCGCTTAGTCCTTTGAATTCTTTGTTGATATTTCCGCGGAATCCGAAAAAAGTATAGCCGTCATCTAAAAAGAAGCATTAATTACTCTGGCTGTTGTACTTAGTCACTAACATTAGTAAGGTTCCAGTGATAAGTACTAATTGAATTCATGTTTATTTATATTTGTTTGAATAAAAACTGATTACAAAAACCTCATTATCATTTGATTAAAATCCTCGTGTTCTTTCCGACCTTCATTTTATTAATTTTAAGTTTCGAGAGTACGTACATGATGTGGTGGTACTAAATCTTGCGAAGATAAGAAGTTATCACAAGTAGAGTAGCTACTGCCGAATCAACATTCATAAGATTCTTGACTTATCTATTTTTTTCACGGATCAAAAATCTCTGCGTTCTCTGTTTCTTTATCAATTAATTAAAGATAACAGACTTCCTCAAACTAACCGTCAAATAACGAATTTATGAACATTAAATTACAAAAACCACTTTAAAAATCAAAATTTATTTGAGAATCAGCACTTTTTGAACGTCAAAATTACATAAGGCAGTTCCCCAAAACGCTCGCCCTTCACCACTTACAAGTGCTGTAGCTAGGAAGAAGAAGTAGCGCAACGAACTCCCCAGCAGCTAAATCCAAAAGCAGGAAAAAAGCCAGACTTAGCATTTTTTTAATATTTTCAACTAGTTGAAATAATAAGCGGTCTTACCTTTCAAGGTCACCCTAAACCCTTTGGGATACAACGCTTCTACTATTGGCGTAGGAACCTGGTAGTCTTTATTCCGTCCCTGAGCTTCACATATTGCAATAAACACAACTAAATACAGAAATACAGCTTTACGAACACGCGTCATGTCTCGTCTAGTTGTAAAACTGACTGATACAGGATGAAGAAGCTACAAATGTTACTGTCCGGTTTTGGAAGGACGGACGTTCAAAAGCAGGAAAATTCAACATCGAAATGTAGATTCTTGGTAATTAATTATATATTTTTTTTTGGGGAAAAAGCTATTTAGTTTTCGAGATTATTATTATCCTTTTGTTTGTTAAAAATATATTTTGATATGTGATCTTAACCCGGATGATTGTGCGGGCTTGATAGTTTCTCATTTCTGTTTTGTGAGTAAAAGTTCAATTCGAGTGAGGCTTAGCTTTTTCATATGTAGATTCGTAGTTCTGTGCTTTGTGTAAGTTAAAATTTTTCTCTTTAATGATTTATGTAGGTAATTAGATTGTATCACTTGTGTAGTTCTTCAAATATCTCTCGTTTCCTTTAGACTGAACTCTTGCGAAGCTGATAGTCTTTTTTACTGAGGTATTTGTCAGAAATGTTGATTAGACTTGACACTTTAACATTTTCCTCCGTCTTGTATGTATAAAATGCTGATGGATAGAGGAAGGTCAAAGAAAAGGTGGATGGAATGGAATGAAATGAAAGAAACGGGAGTGAATGATAGCGTCACGGTTAACAGGGGAGAATGGAAGAAGAAGAAGAAGAACAAGGGCAGGAAGTTGATGATGATTTAAGAAGTAGTGAAATACATAAATAGTCTGTAATGTCCTACCATATGTTACGGGTGATAGACTGATAGACCACACTCAGCCTAAACCATCAACCATCGCGAAGGAGGAGGCGGAGCGCGCGAAGCAAGATTCGCGCCCTCGCAGGTAGGGTAGATAGGTAGGTAGGGTACTTTAGTCGTAGATTACTTATTACTTAGTACTAAGCCAGGGCGGGTAGCTTGTAACTCTTATTTAGTCATAATGCATACAAACATTTACATATAAAAAAAAAAAACTTGAGAGGTGTCAAGGGACACCCGGATGGAACGAAGTTCCTTTCGATTAATTAATGAAGGAATTGTATTTTTTTTTTTTTTTTTAAGTTTTATTTATTATTTACAAAAAACCTGTATACACTCAACAAAAATAATCTTCGCGACACCACACTGTTCAATGCGAAATAGAAATGAAAATATCTGGCTTGCTTTCTATAAGAGAGAGAGAGACAGACAGAGAAACATGCGACGCCGCACAGCTTACAATAACTTACTATAGCAAAAAGTGTCGTGACAACTTTTCGTAAGAATTTTTTCCGGCTAGCGGGGTTTCACAACGCGCGATAAGGAACTTCGATCCAAAAAAAATGGTCCACAGTAAGTGTAAGTAGTACTAAATACTATATTAGTCCTTAATTAAATATATGGGTATTTTAAAACTATTTTATTTAATTAAACACCTACATAAAATTAAAATAATACCTAAGGCAAATCTTATCAATAAAGTGGTGCAAAATACATGACAGTTCATAACACAAATATAGCGTCAACGGTCATAGGTATATTTGTTCAGTTTTACCTTGTTTATAGTAGTTATGTATCGTGGGAAACACGGAGTTCATACTGATAGCAAATTTATTTATAGTTAATTAAAATGGTACAGCTCCAATTACTAACATTAATTAACATAGAAACAATTATTAAGTTGACATTAATTATGTTGGAAATAATTTAATTTAAAACTAACATGGAAGGAACAGTGGGTGGTGAGGAGCTTGTGGCTAAGTAGTAACAGCCGCACGGCGCGATCGATTAGGTTAAGTTACGCTTGCCACGGTTGGTCCGTGGATGGGTGACCATCTTTACATACCAAGACCCCCCCGTGCCTCGGAAAGCACGTTAAGCCGTTGGCCCCGGCCGTCATTTGCTCATTTGATCTTTGACAGTCGTTACGGGTCGTCAGAATCCCGAAAGTCTGACAACCAGTCTTACCAAGGGGTATCGTGTTACCCAGTAACTGGATTGTGGAGGTCAGATAGGCAGTCGCATGTTAAATACTGGTATTCAGCTGCATCCGGTTAGACTGGAAGCCGACCCCAACATAGTTGGGAAAAGTCTAGGCAAATGATGATGATGGAAGGAACTTACAGTGGACTCTGGACTCCCTAGCATACTTTCTTTCACAGGACACCAGACATACAGCGTGTAACAAAAACCCGGTCCGATCCATGCGGGTGATGTTAAAAATCATACTGAGAGTCAATTAAAAAAAGAAAAAAATATGTGGTAACTTTCTGGAAAAAGAAAATTTACCAATGTTTTGGGTTCCGTAAACCAAAAGGAAAATACAGAACCCATATAGGATCACTCCCCAGCCCCGGCAGGGCTGCCTCCGTTCCTGATCATGATAAATGACCTCATAACTAATGTTAAGTTTACCAAATGCTATATGCCGACGACCTTAACCTAGTCGCACCAATTCGAACGGACGAAGATTGTAAACTCCTACAAAGGGATAGTGACGCCATCTATGAGAGGAGCATTGTGAACATGCTATTTTTATACTAGCAAATGATATGTCATGACATACTATAGGTAGAGGGTTGCCAAAGGCAAGGGTTGAAAAATAAAACAAAACATAAAGTTACAATTTTATTAAAAAATCTTATGAACTATAATCTCAGAAACATCACTTATCACTTTATATGTCTACAAGGCGTACACTTTGATGGAATCCACTCTCAAGTTGGTGTTATACCAAGATGGATACCAGGAGTTCTTTTTTTTCCAGAAGTCGAGCCTGGCTTTACTGCCGCCGTTCTTCCAAGGCTTGTCCGGAAGATCATCGCTGAAGTCATTGACGCCTCCCACGCGAAGACCGAGTGACAAGTAGAACTGGAAGAGGATGGGACAGTTATTTTAATGACCAATGGAACAGATATCAATATAAATGTTGATGGATGGAGAGGGAGAGGAAGGCCAAAGAAAAGATGGATGGATTGTGTGAGGAATGAAATGAAAGAAACGGGAGTGAATGATAAGGTCAAGGTTGATAGAGGAGAATAGAAGAATGAAACGTGTTGCGCCGACATCAAGTAACATGGAACAAGGGCACGAGGTTGATGATGATGCAAATTGGATGACATTTAAGAAGTAGTGAAATACAAAAAAGTCTGAAACGTCCTACCAAATGGTACAGGTGATAGACTGATAAACCACACACAGCCCAAACCATTGAAGAAAAAAATACAAAAGATAAATACAATATTTATCTTTTCTCTCAGTAATAAAGGTGTCCGGAATTATTTTTTTGGTTTAGTCCAGAATGGGGTCTGTGTGTCGGACAACAGCTTTGTTATAAATTAACTAGCGGACCTGGCAGATGCTGCCCGAACAGCACCACCTACCGGGTCAAATTATATTTTCATACCATCCAGGGACCAGTCAAATATATACACAGAAGTTCATCCAAAACGGTCCAGCTGTTTAGGCGGAGTTAGGTGACAAATACACGTACAGAAGAATTATATATATATATATATAAAGATGATAAGAATGAAAAGAATTGAATGATAACGTGGAAGCTAACAGAAAATGATGAAAGAGTTAAACAGTTAACATCGACCTCAAGAAGTAGCAGTAGGTATAGTGATTGCTTAACTGCACGGTTATTATTGATTATACATAATTATAACTTGTTTTCTTTATAATATTTGTATTTCAGTCGATGGCGAGACATTTAGATTATAATCCAATATTTAAGACCATCATTGTACCATTTTAGGTACCCCAGTTTTAATGCGAATAAAAATATTATTTTTCATGGGACAAAGGCAAGCAGAATAAGAATCTTTTGACGTTGTAGTTTTGCTTTGTTTTGTGTTAAATGTTTATATTTTCTACATAATACAAACAAGTTACCGTCTGATCGAGCGGCGCCATGATAGTTCCTTTCAACCAGATGTTAGCATGCGGCACGGCATTCGCGTCCACACTCCCGAAGAAGCCCGTTCCGGGGTTGATGTCACCGTACTGTTTACCGTCTACTAGGAGCTGAAGACCGTCTAAGAAAGAGAGTATGGTTAGGTTAGAGGTACTGAGTAAGGGTGGAAGTTTTTAGAACTATTACTAATATCCAAAAGTACTGTGTTGAATTTAATCTTCTTTGAAGTCTTCCTATAATGAAAAACTATTGACGCAAGAATCTGGACCCTTCATAAATATTCTTTCTTTCTTGGTTCGTCGTTTTTCTTCTGTCTTGACCCAAACAGGCCAGCGCGCAGCGGCTCAAATGAAAGTATTGACTGGACTCTTTACTTAAAGCTACATTTCCAAACATCTTGTCGGTTCTCTAATTATGTGTTGCCAACATAAGGAATTGAGTTAAAATAAATAATACAGTATTACAGTGCGTGTTTAATTTCTTCCGGATCTTAGATTTCCGTTTTCTATTTGAAATACATACGTCCATAAAATAATTACAATTGTTTTCGACCAGTATTAAAATCGAACAACAAAAATCTTTAAAAAATCTTACCAGTTTTCCAAATCATAGTATAGTTATGATATTCCTTATTCCAGTTATCGATTCCAATCTTTTCCTTCATCATCACGGACCGGTATGGTTCAGCGTCAGAAATGACCGGTCCTCCATACAACTTCTTGGCAAGACTGGGGTTCCCTCGAGTGAAGGCCACGCGCATCAGACCCGATGCATAGCTAAGGGATCCGTATACGTTTTCGGTAGGTTCCAGGTTGATTTCTAGAATGGAAATTGGGTGTGATTGATGTGACAAAAAATAAGCTCTTCTGTCTTTATCTTTAGTATTCACGGAGTACCATAAGAGGCGACTGTTTGTATTTCAAAATTCGTAGAAATATCACAAACGAATAACAGCAAAAAGATTTTTTTTTTTTAAGATCTCTGCAAAAACAGTTTTTTTTTTGCAAAAAAAAATTGTCTTCATCTCCGTTATTTTTTTCATAGTCGACACAATTTAGTAAAAAATGTTAGTTAATTCGATAAAATAACTCATAAGCTTTTAGAAATAATAAACAGAATCCAAATCGAGTCAATAACATCGGAGATACGGCAAACGCTACAAAAAAATTAAAAAATTTTTAATAACATGAAAATTATTAAAAATACTTTTAAAGTTAATTTTCGATAATTTTTCATGAATATTCAGAAAAATACGGGCGGTCACATGCCCGTGGGTTACATTGTATACAAAGTCTCGACAACCAGTGTCGGGCAGTAGCCCACCAGACACAACACCCGTCTGGTCGGAGGATCCTCCCTCTACTATACAGGATCAGTGAATTTTACACCCTCTTTATTATCTGAAACAGAACTAAGTCTTCCAGAACCTTCCGCTTACCAGGTATCAGCCAGCTGCCCGCGGGAAGTTTCGCCCTGACTTCAATTCTGCCGAATTTGAACCCAAATCTATGTTTCGTTGTTATCTTGCCAGTTATCACTGGCGGTATGATCATAGCGCCTGACGCCTCGTGTCTGCATTCTAATGTCCCTAACTGACCTGTACACCTGGAAATGGAGAATACATTAGATTAATGAAGACTTGCTTGCTTGTGGAGGGATTACAAGTGGTGACGATATCTGTCCTAATGCATAATTTACTACAGTTAAAACATCACATTTTAGGGGTATGAGGAACAGGGTGTAAAGTTCACTCATCCCCCATAGAAAAGGGAGGATCCGACCAGACGGGTTTCAACTAACAGAACTGGTGGTCCATCGTTAGTGACTTTTCATGTTAACTTTTAACAACCTACATTTTTAAATTTGAGGGTTAGTTTTTTCATTATTAAAATGGTAGCTTTGAATTTCACGAATTTTACTTATGGACTAATTACAAGTCCTTCTGATGTTCACTAGTTTTCTTTAAACTCATCATTAGGGGTATGAGGAAAAGGGGGTAAAGTTCACTCATCCACCATAGAAAAGGGAGGATCCTCCGACCAGACGGGTGTCATGTTTGGCGGGCAACTGCCCTGAGGTTGAAGTCGGGAGCTTGTATAATGTCCACCGCGCGGTAAACTAATTGCGCGATGCAGGATTTGTGTGACGTCGGGATGTTGTGTGACGTCAGGTCTTTGATGCGTAGTTCGCATGTGGCGATGTAGATGCCGCCACAAGATCACATCACACACGTATTCGTTGGGCGGAGGTATATTATGTTTTTGTATATTATACCATCGTCAGATATTTTTTCAGTTCTATGTAATAGAGGGCGAGATATAGCTATCAACCAGGCATAACGCATGGCTTCTTAGAAGACAGCAATTATATAATTCTACAAAACCTAAAAAAAAAAACAACAAATATTTAAATGTTTTTAATTCGAATCCAATTTTTAACAATTAATTGAATTTAATGTTTTGAAATCACTCGGGTGAAAGGCTGTCGAAAATTGTAATTGATTTAAAAGTTCTCTGATGTTAACGACATCCGGTAAATACATAATGAGTGACAGGATATTGGGAATAAAACATGAGTTTGTAAAGTCGTTACGTTGATTAGGATTTATTAATTAAACTTTTAAATTGTGATCAAAGAAATGTTACACAAAAGAGTGTCTTTTGTGTTACGTTGAAGTCACACGTAATCTGTTCGATTTATGTCCTAACACGTGTGACTCCGAATTTTTAATTTTTCGGTCGGTGATGTCTAGTTTATACCTTTTTTGTTGAATTTTATGTCTCCCCTTTTTTTATTTGGCTTCTGAAATACAGGAAATCTAACCTAGCTCTGGAGCCAGGGTCTCAATTTTTTCTGTAACCTGTTTAAGGCAATAAAGAATTTATTTACTATTATTATTTATTTAGTCGTAGTTGGGTTAGTTTATTTATTTAAATATTTTTTGGATTATAATATACAGTGTAGCAGGGACATCGACGCGAAAACTGATACCATGGATTCAGTATATGATTCTGAACCTGCCTGAGTAGCAATATTTCACCGGTTATTAAAAAAAAAATTAGCTGTTTCATAGAAAAGTGGTCAAAATGTATGAAACAGCAGATTTTTTTTTTCCCGCCCTTTGAAATAAGCCCTGATTAAAAATCATCATCAGCATATCTCTATCTCAGCAGTCCTCTGCTGGAAATGGGGTTCTGGGAAACCAAACCCCACAACATAGAACATAGAAGTTCTAAATTCAAAGCCATCGAGCCCGATGGCTTAAACCGATGAGCACCAACCTGTTAGTAAGATCTAGAATTTCAGAGAGGAATCCCTCGTGGTATTGTGACTCTGTCAGTAAGGGAGTGATGACAAGAGAACCGTCTTCAAAGGTTATGGTTTTCTCCGGGTCGTACACGTTGAAGGGATAGTCCTGTAACAAGTTATTTGTGGTTAGAACAGAAAGATCTGCGTAACGGGAAGGTTTAATTTTGTCAGTTGTTTAGCTACGGAATGTTTATAATTTCCCTAAATTATAGAGAAACAAAATAATTAATGGACGTTTATAAAAAAGAACTCAATCAATCTGCCTAGCCTTTTCCCAACTATTTTTGGGTCTGCTTCCAGTCTAACCGGATGC